>OW026437.1:7502500-10002500 GCA_932274075.1 Diarsia rubi | reverse complement strand
TTCTTTTTATTAAATATCAATCGATAATTTTGCCGTTTAGAGTACAGATGGGATTAAGATGCTATCTTTGGCATTAAACTGAGGATTATTTGTGATCGGATAACTGTGATTGTCTGTAGGTATATTCTGCTTATTTTCCTGTTCTTAGTTGGGCGTATAACCTTAATCTATAAAGATTTTTGATAAGCACTACTGAGTACTGATCTTCATTCCGTCGGTGGTTTTCTGATGGTCACCATTGGCTTGGCTTTCGGGAGTTGCAGTGGTTTAAATAAGTGCAGCGATGGGTGACTAAAAAACTCTCGATACTTTCAGACCCTAGGGTTTATTTTTATGGTGGGTAGGGCTTTTAGTCGGTGTGACACTCTCTTCCGTACCGCCTAGAGCATAGAGGAAGGATCATTTGATGATTTACCATCCACAAAAAAGGGTGTATAGACATCATCATCATTTCAGCCGAAAGACGTCCACTGCTGGACCTGCCTCACCTAAGTGTCGCCACATTGACTGGTCCCGTGCATCTCGCATCCAGCTGATCCTCGCAACCTTTACCAGGTCATCGGTACACCTATGGGAGGGAGGCCTTCCATCGCAACGTCTTCCGGTTCGCGGTTGCCACTCCAGAACTTTTCGGCCCCATCGGCCATCCGTTCTGCGAGCAATATGCCCTGCCCATTGCCACTTAAGTCTGGCAATTCTGCGGGCTACGTCGGAAATTTGGGTTATCATGCGACAGTCTTCATTTCTGATTCGATCACGCAAGGAAAGATATACATAGACATCCTTAAGCCAAAATGTTCTAAAATCGTCTGCAGTAATCGCAGCTACAAAAAAGTCTCTGGTCTGCACGTCAGAAGTGCGATAACGAGTCGGAGACGCTTCGTCATCTGCGGCTACTCGCGGTTTGGATCCTCGCCAGGGCACGGAGTGCTACGATTTTAAAGTCCAGTCCCACTAATGGCGATCGAGCGATTATTTTCTCGAAGATTCGATTTTTAAAACGTCTTGAGATGTCGTTTGTTCGGATTTTGAAGTCGTATTGGAACGGAACGTTTGGTTTTAAAGATAAGTTTGATTTTGATGTGACTTTTCAGATGTTTGGGTTGAGTGTTTTCTTTATCAAGTAACACTTGAATGACAAGTGGGTCACTCTTGACAAAGTGTTTGTTAAGTACAAAGGAAACGTTACACATTTATATTATTATTTTTAACGTCGACTCACAAAAAAGTTTAATTTTAGAAATACTGAAAGTAAACTTACTGAATACCGCCGCCGCCGCCGCCGCCGCTGTATGCCGTTATCCCAATTTATGGTGTCTTCTTCCATAAATATCTAACACTAGCTTGTACCAGCGGATTCGCCAGCTTGGAGTTCGATAATTGTCCCACGGGATCATACTACCGGGATAAAAAGTATCATACCTATGTGTTAATCTAGGTGTTAACTATCTGTCTTCTAAATTTCATCTACATCCGTTCAGAAGTTTTTGAGTGAAAGAGTAACAAACATCCTCCATCATCCATCCACACATCCTCACAAACTTTCGCATTTATAATATTTGGAGGATTTCAGCCGTAACACAGCCTAGTGCATCCATCCGATTTCGGCCACAGCGCCCGCATTCCATGGATTTCTAGGATGGTCGTCACCAGCTTTGATCTGCAGCACTTTCATAATAGCATATCCAACTTTGGCCGAAAAACTACGAACACAAAGCGGGTATAGCTGTAGGTGGCCTAGCTTTAAGGTCATCGCGCTTTAAATCTAACTGTGACCTTTATTAACTTTCTATACTGCTAATTATAATCAGCCCATAATGTTTCCACTGCTGAAACACAGGATTCCTCTCTATGAGAGGGAATGGGTTATAATACACTACGCGGGCCCAGTACGGGTTGGTAGACGTCACATGTCTTCGAATTTTTGATTCTAGGACATGTTTTCCTTCACCGTTTGCACAGCAATGGTGATGAAATAAATTACACAAAGTAATGCGTCTGTCTGGGTTCAAACCCACGACTTACCGCTCGTAAGTCGGGACCTCCAGCACTGAGCCAGCACTGCTCTCCACTAAAAAGTTAATTAACAAAACCAAACGCAACACTACCCCCAAACAAAAAGCGCTAACAGAATCACCCCTTATACAGTGTCAACGTGTAATGGATACATTTACCAGGAACTTGCAATTTATGCAAGAGTTTCAGCATAAATTTCAGCGGATGCCACTGAATACGGACTCGGCTGCCGTTCTCTAATTTTGATGTCCAACAGATTTCTCTGATGCGTCAATATTTTGATTAATTTTGTTCTTAAATTTTTAAGTAGATACTGAAGTGTAAATGTTGTGTTGTTCCTCAAACAATGGGACACTTAATATCCTGTCCTGTTGCTTGTTCACTACAGGAACTGATGGATGCTACCGAAAGCGCCAAACTAGTAGCTCAATAGGGTAGGTTTGTTGTAAAAAATGTTTTGTTGTAAAAAAATCTAATAAGTCCTTTTTTTTGGGGAGGGGGGGGGGAAATCATCAAATAACCCCTCCCGCTCTTGGGCAGAGCGAAAGGGAGTGTCAGACTTCTACTGACTAAAAACCACCCATTCCTTCTTAGCCTTATATGTCGAGGCCGCGGTGACTAGTGTACAACCCGCAGCCCCGACGGGATCTAATTATTCCTTCTGTTAGATTATCGAAAAATATTGGATACGTGTTCTTTGTTTTATCAAATTAATAAAAGTTTACTAAAATAAAACGTGTCAGAGGTCATGAGTCGGCTTTTGATGTCACTTTGTGGGTAAAAAAGTACTAACCGACTTGACGCGACTTTTCGAAGCACTGTGACGTCTTCATCTTTTACGTGAAAAAAGAAAAAATACGTGTCCACTAATTTTTTGAAATTATATCTGACGGACTAATTAGATTTTTTTGGTGAAATAGCCTGGCCGACTCAATTTAGATCGCCATCGATACGCTAAGTAAAAAATTTATGAAATTGCTGAAAATAAAGCTACGTATTTTTCTCGTTTAATTATATCATTACAGTACACAAAGATTTCACCAGTTGAGTTTAAGTCGCAAGTTATAGGAGGCCAGCCTATTGCGACGGAAATAGGCCCGGTCAAAGTCCAGATTTGTGCCCAGTTGATGGCAATGAGCTCGGTCCCTATTACATCGGACGTAAACGAAACTAGCGAAAAGTGAGTGTATATGCCTATCCCTTCGGGCATTACAGGCGTGATGTTATTTTCTTCACCAATCTTCACTAATATTATAAAGAGGAAAGATTTGTTTGTTTGTTTGTAACGAATATGCTCCGAGCCTACTGGACCAATTTGAAAAAAATCTTTCACCGTTGGGAAGCTATACTATCCCCGGGTGACATAGGCTACTTTTAATCCCTGTATTCCCACGGGAACGGGAACTACGCGGGTGAAACCGCGTGACGTCGTATGTAATAAAATTATATTATTAAATCGACAAGGAAAGGCCACGCTGATAACACTCAACGCTCTCAAGAACAATAATAAATATCTGGTTACAAATAAATCCAATACCAATTAGTTTGCCCCACAAGCTCACAAAGAAAATTAGCTGATACATTGATATTTTCTCTTGTCTGAACCACAAAGGAAATGAAGGAAATTGCCCACAAGTGGTTTATGTGTGTCATAGTAGGGGGGAGGGGGGGTTGACCTGAATATGGGACAGATGCTTATGGATAGGATTTGGTTAAGTTTGACCTTGGTGGTCTAAGATAGAATGTTACACTTAGAGATTATATATTCTTTGTTGCTTTTTGAAGCAAGTTTGGGAGTTTCTTATTACGATACGGCTGAATCGTAATAATAAAAAAAAACAATCCGTCATCATCATCAACTTATAATATTCCCACTGCTGGGACACAGGCCTCCTCTCAGTGACAGGAAATGGGCTATTATAATATCCACCACGCGGGCCGAGTTCGGGTTGGTAGATATCACACGACTTCGATTTTTTTTTCTAGGACATGCCAGTTTCGTCACTACGATGTTTTCCTTCACCAAAATTTAATGAAAATCTAAAATTAAGAAGACTTAATAAAGTCATATTGTCTCACCCCATCTAAGATTGAACTGAACTCTAAACCCTTAAAAGTAAACACTCACAAGTTTCCCGCTTAAAAACGTTCTTGCAGGAATGCTGTTAAAAATGTACACAGCGCAGTTCGGTCGCGAAGTTTTTAATTAGCTGTAAGTTCCCACATTCTGGAGGTTTTAGCTTGACTCCCTGCTTGAATAAATGCTGGTGACATTGCCATCTTTATTGCAGTTTACTTTTTCTTTGAAATGTAGGGGAACTGTAGTTCTTGGGAGTTGAAATCAATTTTGGGAAGTTTTTTGTTTTACTACGTCTTTTTGTGAAGCGAATTTAGAAAATCACCGGGATTTGTTCAGTAATCGCATACTAACATTACTAACTTATTTATCTATTTTCAAGCAACTTTGGCCGGTAGCTACCTAACATACCTTTATAGTATAGTTTAGTATACAGGGTGTAAATTAACCTTTCATACATACGTCAACCAAGCATTCTCTACATCAAACTAAGTACCCCTACGCAAAAAATATTGCTGGGAAACTACTTTTTTTTTTGGTTCAAAAATCACATTTTACGGTAAAACTCAATGTAGCACTCTTAAAACATTGTGCTAGTGGATGCTTTGAATAGTAAACAGCTCATGGAGGTAATTTAAGTAAAGTTATAACCTGAAAAACTAGTATTTACAAAAACAGCTGTGCAAAATTTGGAACTTTGACCCCCAATATCTCCGTAACTAGGGGGTTCCCAGGTATGGTCTAGAACAAAAAAAAATGTCGCAGTGGTGGGGAGAACAAGTGCCTTTCGTTTGCGTTAAGGGTACTTTTACACCCTTTATAACATAACCCAACCTAAGCTTTTCTTTTGAGGGTAGGAAATCATCTAATGACTCCTCTGGGCAGAGCGGTAGGGAGTGTCACACGCCTACTGACTAAAAACCACCCATGTTTCTTCTTAGCCCTCTATGTCGAGGCCGCGATAACTAGTGTACAACCCGCGGCCCCGACGGATACAATTTTAACCTTAAATCTATGTCAGGATCAGTTTACTTGTGCACTATGTCACTGCGCATTTATCTGCGCACTTGCCCGTGGAAGCGACGGAACACCACTTCTTGCGGTCAAAAGTCCTCTTCCAAGATGAGGTACAGATAAAACGTTGGTTTTCGCACCAAGAAAGACAAACCGACCAAGACTAACCTTACTGTTGGTTTTTGGCCGAATCAGGGTATTTCAACAAAAAAATCTAATTAGTCTGTCAGATAGAATTTCAAAAAATAATGGACACGTATTTTTTCTTTTTTTTTAACAAAAGATGAAGACGATACAGTGCTTCAAAAAGTCGCGTCAAGATGTGTGACGTCACATGGTTAGTACTTTTTCACCCACAAAGTGACGTCAAAAGCCCCCACTCATGATCTTTGACACGTTTTATTTTCGTAAATTTTTATTAATTTTATGAAACAAAAAACACATCCAATATTTTTCGATAATTTATCAGACGAGGTAATTTTTTTTTTGTTGAAATACCCTATTGCGCACGTGTAAATTCTAAACAGTACTCAAAGATTTCTCAGAAAACATTTGGCCTCTTTAGGTAAATTAGAGTAACATACAACTTATGACACGTGTAACATTTGAGAAAATACAAAATTTTAGTAACATTGATCACTAAAATAAATAGTTAATAAAGACGTTCAGATTCTCTTCTATGCTACATTAAGTCCAATTTCTCGTTCATCACCAAAAATATTCTTAGTAAATATTAAAGACACCACTCTGAGATACATCTTTATAGCCAGCCATATAATTTTTCCAACATTTTCCCCTCTGATAACACAAATATAATATAAAGAGATTGACCAATGCCGTGGAAAATTAAATGATGTCCATTCTCAAATAGCCAGAAAGATTTCGCGATAGGATCCCGTAGGGTCATCACGGTTAAGAGGTCTTTTCTTAAGAATTTCTTACGGAATTTATCATTCTTATTGGATTAGGTATTGCTGGATATTGATGTTATCGAATGTCGGATGATTTCGAAAATTGTTCCGGATTCTGTATGGTTGTTCTCGGGATTATGGGATTGCAGTCATGATTTTGGGGATTTCTGGATCATTTAACGGATGTATGGGTCAAAAGAATATGGGCATGGGATATGCTACAGAGAAGAGCTCTGCCGAATATGGAGGGTATCCAGTCGCAAGAAGACCTTTTTTTGTTGTTGCAACGAACATGGGCGGCCATTCCACAGCGTGATTTGGATGAACTCATTTTGAGTATGCCAAACCGATGTTCTTGTGTTGTTAGTGTTCGCGGTAGAAACACGGATTATTAATTGTTTAAGTTACCCAATAAAATTTTAAAGAAAACTGTTATTTCAGTCTTTTTTTCGAACTTTAATGTTAGTGGTTCAAATGTCAAAAATCCCTTTATTAGGAAAATAGCAAATTTCTTTATTAATGCAAAGGTGACTTGGTTTATCGTTACTGTAACAAACGAAAACACTTTATTTGATGAATCCTTAATGAAAATTTTAATTAATATCAATCAGGAGAAAAGTTATTGCAAAAATATATGTTGATCCCTAGACACTTTTGATGTGTGTATATTACATCTTGAGCTATATATTACATCCCGCCTTTGAGATGTAATATATATTATAGCACAGTGTAAACGGTCACGTACAAGATGTATGACGAGCGATAAAATATTATATCCCAAGATGTAATATACATCCCATAGTCAAAATTCAGTAACTGCAAAATCGGTTTTTAAACTATGTAAATAATAAAATATCAACATATTTTGATCAAAATATTTATTAGCTTTAGTTAGGTGAGGAGCGGAGCTCGTGGCTTAATAAGAACAGCCACTCAGGTCGATCTTTAGGTTAAGCTGCGCTTGCCTAGGTCGATCGGTGGATGGGTGACCGCCCATTACATACCGAGTTTCCTCCGTGCCTCGGAAAGCACGTTAAGCTGTTGGTCCCGGGTGCCATATATAGATCTTTGGCAGTCGTTACGGGTAGTCAGTGACCTGAAAGTCTGACATCCAGTCTTACCAAAGGGTATCGTATTACCTAGTATTAACTGGGTTGTGGAGGTCAGATAGGCAGTCGCTCCATGTAAAATACTGGTATTCAGCTGCATCCGGTTAGACTGGAAGCCGACCCCAATACACTTGGGAAAAGGCTAGGCAGATGAGTTAGGTACTGACTCAGCAAGAGTCATCATCATATTTTTGCCCATAACCCGTTCTATTTGGAATCGGCGCAAAATATTTTCGTCTACCATTCTTCCCTGTATAACGCCACATCATCATTTACTCCTCTCTTTAATAATCCTTCCTCACACAATCCATCCATCTTCTCTTTCACTTTTTTTTGGTCACATGAAAAGGGTAGTTAACCAAAAAATCTAATTAGTCCGTCAGATAGATTTCCAAAAAATATTGGACACGTATATTTTCTTATTTCACGTTAACAAACAATGAAGACGATACAGTGCTTGGAAAACTCGTGTGACGTCATATTCTAAGACATTAGTAAGACATTTTTTACCGGTGAGTGACGTCACAAACCCCCACTCAAATCTTTGACGCGTTTGATCTTCGTCAATTTTTATTGATTTGATAAAACAAAAAATATCCAATATTTTTTGATAATCTAACAAACTGACTTATTAGAATCATATTTTTTTTAGTCAGTGACCATCCCTATTTCAACAATCTTCATTACATTCATGTCCATGATGGACATCCTTTAAGTAACAGGTGCTCTTCAGGTGTACTTACAAACTTCGTCTACTACCTCTGCTTCTGTAATAACAATGAAGACTATACAGTGCTTGGAAAACTCGTGTGACGTCATATTCTAAGACATTAGTAAGACATTTTTTACCGGTGAGTGACGTCACAAAACCCCACTCAAATCTTTGCCGCGTTTTATCTTCGTCAATTTTTATTGATTTGATAAAACAAAAAATATCCAATATTTTTTGATAATCTAACAAACTGACTTATTAGAATCATATTTTTTTTAGTCAGTGAACATCCCTATTTCAACACTCTTCATTACATTCATGTCCATGATGGACATGCTTTAAGTAACTGGTGCTCTTCAGGTGTACTTACAAACTTCGTCTACTACCTCTGCTTCTGTAATAACAATGAAGACTATACAGTGCTTGGAAAACTCGTGTGACGTCATATTCTAAGACATTAGTAAGACATTTTTTACCGGTGAGTGACGTCACAAACCCCCACTCAAATCTTTGCCGCGTTTTATCTTCGTCAATTTTTATTGATTTGATAAAACAAAAAATATCCAATGTTTTTTGATAATCTAACAAACTGACTTATTAGAATCATATTTTTTTTAGTCAGTGAACATCCCTATTTCAACACTCTTCATTACATTCATGTCCATGATGGGCATCCTTTAAGTAACAGATGCCCTTCAGGTGTACTTACAAACTTCGTCCAATACCTCTGCTTCTGTAATACCTCTGAGCCAATGGTCTTCCTCATTCCTCACCTTATCTCGAAAAGGTAAATGTTGAGAAAATATAGAAATGTGACAATTCAGAGGACGAGCATTAAACTTTCGTAACATCTACACTAATATTATAAAGAGGAAAGATTTGTTTGTTTGTAACGAATAGGCTCCGAAACTACTGGACCGATTTGAAAAAATCTTCACCGTTGGGAAGCGACACTATCCCCGGGTGACATAGGCTACTTTTTATCCCTGTATTCCTACGGGAACGGGGACTACGCGGGTGAAACCGCGTGACGTCCGCTAGTATACCATGAACAAGTCTATATCGCATTCTATCCATTAATTTAGCCTTCTCCAAGTTCCACGGTGTTAAATCCTCAATCGTAAATCGAGCCCAAAAAGGACCTAGTAAGACCGAAAAATAATAAAAACAGTTTAACTTAAAAAAACGTAAACCGAGAAAGGCGTAAAAAAGGAAAAAAGATAAATAAAGCCGCAAGACAATACCATGCAAATGTACGCCCGCGACTGGCCGAATGGTCGAATATAGTGCGAAATATTAAGCGTGTATTGACACTTAGGATGTGCGCACATTGGTGACGATTTCTTTTTCCGCCACTTCTTCTTTCCAGCAAAAACACTAGGAAGTGCCGAAGAGGGGGCGTTTTGGGGGACTGTCTCTTGTAAATAAGTAAAGTAAAATAAATTTAGACGTTCGAAAAGTGCTGATTATCAGCCTAGTTTGAATAAATGAGTTTTGATTTTGATTTTTTTTCGAATTTACTTTTTTAGGCCGAGCTGGTTGCCCACGAAATGAAAAAGAATGGGGAAGCCTTGCCCAGAAATGGGTCGTTTAAGGCTTACTAAGCTGAGAAGCTCATACTCTAATACTATAAACGCGAAAGTTTGTAAGTATGGGTGTTTTTTACTCTTTCACGCAAAAACTACCGAACGGATTTGGGTAAAATTTGGTACACAGATAGTTTCTAAACTGGATTAACACATAGGATAGTTTTTATACCGATTTTATCTTCCCGTGGTATAATTTTTGAGTTGTAGCGGGCGTAGCCTCTGGCGACACCTAGTGGCTAAATTAAAATAGCCGTTCGGATCGAGCTTCAGGTTAAACCGCCCTTGTCTAGGTTGGTCCGTGAATGGGCGGGTGATCACTCATAACATACTGTGTTTCTTCCGTACTACAGAAAGTACGATCCACGGTATCATGTGGTCCTTGCCAGTGTGTCATTCCCACAAAAATAAAATAAATCTTTTGGTTGTATCTAAGATGTCCCTCTGACCCAAAACTTGAAAACAATGATAACGAATCGTGGTTAATTTATGAGGTGCTAAATATAAGCTCATATTGACACAGTGGCACTGGTCTGCGGGTGCACGATGTCGCCATATTGTTTTAGGAGAGTTTGTGTGTTTTCGGGGGAAGCGCTGTGACTTTGTGATGAGGTTTACCCACTGTGAGGTAGCACAGTTATCTGGAGAACTAGGGGATTTGAGAGGACAAATTAATGTATTCTTTCACGATATCTGTGCAGGGTATGTATTCATATTAAACTTATGACGATTCCTTTTTTTTGGCGGGTGTAAAATCATCGAATAACCCCTTCCGCTCTTGGGCAGAGCGAAAGGGAGTGTCAGACTTCTACTGACTAAAAACCACCCATGTCCCTTCTTCGCCCTCTATGTCGAGGCTGCGATAACTAGTGTACAACCCGCGGCCCCGACGGGAATTTCAGGGAACCTTAAAGTGTATCTTAGACTAAATATCATACAAAATAACCCAAATCTCTATCAAATTTCTATTCAAATCTTTATCAAACAAACAACTTATGACGATCCCTCGGCTGGAAAACAAGTCTCCTCTCTTTGAAAGTGGGTCTAAATTCACTAATCGGGTCCAGGGTTGGTTAATAAGTATAAGAAATTAATTCTACAACGGGCCGTTAATATGAGCAATAATAATTGCACTAGCATAATTTACCGCTTTCATTCCGCTGATCAGCAAGGTGATTGCGTAACACCACTTATAATGGCAGTGCTTTTCATTATGGTAGGTCATCAACACTACTTAATTAAAAAAATATATATAAATCAATGGATACAGTTTTTAGATGGATCTTGTGATAGCATGTACATCGAAAACATCAAAACGACTACCGCATTTAATTGTTTGGAGCCACAGTCAACTGAAAACGTTGCTTAACTGAACTTTTTCATTTCAAACTTTCGACGTCAATAAAAGTCGTACATGTGAACAAATCCTTACACACTAGCGACAAAACCCGAAACATTTCACAAGTGTGCGACATAAACACGACTCGCAATTGATCGCGTCGACAAAACGACTTATTTATGCACCCGACTCCGCCCGTAAAGTATCGGCCGGGTTTGTCGCTACGTATTGCGATTTTAAAGTATTATTCTACGTTTTTCTTTAAAGATATTCTTTTTTAAGGATGTAGTTGATATCTTTATGAACTTTACGTTTTCTTACTCTCAATGGAGTAGGTAGAACCAACACTAGTGTGGCATCACTTAGGGCTTTTTGAGAATACAGTGATATATTTTTTGAAATATAACTGACTAAAAATAAGTTCAAGTTCAAGTAAGCATGGAGCTGACTTGAATTTGTAGACTTAGACTTCTTCTTAGTTCTCAGATAGATTTCCAAAAAATATTGGATATTTTTTCTTTTTTCACGTAAACAAACAATGAAGACGATACCTACAGTGCTTTAAAAACTCGTGTGACGTTATATTCTTAGACATTAGTATGACTTCTTTTAGCGGCCAGTGCCGTCACAACCACTCAAATCTTTGACGCGTTTTATCTTCGTAATTTTTTATTGATTTGATAAAACAAAAAATACGTATCCAACATTTTTCGATAATCTAACAGACGGACTAATTAGAATCATATTTTTTTTAGTCAGTAAACATCACTATTGTTTCTGTCAGGAACTGAGCTACTAGTTTGGTCCTTTCGGTAGCGTCTAAAAGTTGCCGTAGTAAAGAACCCACAGGACAAACAGGACACGATATAAAGTGCCTGATATCAATTGTTTTAAAAGTAATTCATACGTTCTAACAAATTTGAACATTATTATTTCGGTAGAGTTTTAAATTTTTCTTAACGCTGAAAGATCTTTTGAGTTAACCAAGTCCACCATTGAAGTAAAATCGTAGACACGAGCAGAAAAATCAAAATTTTCTAATCTACTTCACCAACAGAAATCCCAAATTAATTCCCTTTTACATCGAAACCAAAAAACCTTACAATATAACCTGCAGACATAATTCTATTTTAAGATACAGGCTGATCTAGAAAATAAATAACCTGGCCATGCGTGTGGGCGGTATTTATCGTCGGCACTTCGTCCTGGGACGAACAATGAATCACCCTGTATAAGGCACGCGATGCCTCGCGTTTGGGTGTTGATGGATCTCTTGTTCAGCTACCGTCGAAGGGGTGTTCACTTTTGATTTATTTGGCAGATATGCTGTGGAATGGATTTGACGTGGGAGATAAGGTTTGGGTTAGTTGAAACTTTGAAAGGCAGTCTAATCCTTAAACGATTTTCCTATTGGCCAATTTAGTGATGTAAAGTATAAAATGGCGCCTGTTAGACAAAAAATTAAGGGAAGTCGTCTATCAAGGATATGTTATGAGGAGGCGTGAAACGCATCCCGTCGGGGCTACAGTGTGTCCAGCAGTGGACGTCTTTCGGCTGAAATGATAATGATGATCATTATAGTTTAACACGTCACTTTATGTCATGTATTACCAACCTGAACCATGCAAGGTGCACGGTTCAGGTAGGTAATACATGATATGATATGTCGACGTTTTACAAGTTCCCATGTGAAATAAAATATTTTAATTTTATATTAAATCATGATCGGGCCGCTGTTTTGTACCTGACATCTCTGAGAAGGAACAGCCAAATCAAACTGTCTCTTGTAAATTGAAGACATTGGTCAACTCGTATGAGGACTGTGCAGATTAGTGTCTGAGATGGTCTTGGATGGAAGAAAAATGTCATGAAATGTGTGTGGTACATTACATGCGTGCTAATAAGTTATGTAAGTTATTAGGAACATGCCCCCATATTTTTACCTCTGTACGTACTTTTCCACACTACCTACCAAAATCCCCAAAATCAAAATTTCAGATAAGTACGTATCCATTTCATTCTCCAATCACGCCGATGTACTTGCGTGAGCCAGCGAAGCATAATTTTTTCCGTCCCAGCGGTGACAGTTTCATTAAAGCCAGCCATCCATGTCCTACATTTACAAGTAAAATACTTCTGAACTGGTCCAGATGATTCTGTGAAAATATAGACGGGAGTGAAAGTGATTGTGTTGCCAAAGCCGGTGAACGATTTTGAAGGGTTCGATGACGGTACACCAGTTACAGCACAATGCTGAGATCGTAGCCTTTTGGCCTCGCACGGGACCTGTTTTAATTTCATTTTTTTCTTATTTTATTATTTATTTTTATCAATTTTGTTTTGTCCTGTGTGAGACTAATACTTTCTCCTTCTTTCTCTCTATTCTGTTTAGATTTAAAGGCTTGTACAGTATTTTGAAGGTTTAATAACAACAGCTGCTGAGATCGATCTTCAAATTAAGTCGCATTTGCCAAGGTTAAATAAGTGATCTCCCATTAAAAGCTGGCTTTCCTCCGTGCCTCGGAAAGGACGTTAAGCTGTTTTTACCGGCCATATCGGCTGTCATTTATGGATCTTTGACAGTTTTTGAGTTCTTAGTCAGTAGGCCTTGTTACTGGTCCTTGAAACACATACTGAAATCTAAATTGTCCACCAAACTAAAAAAGAAAGTACTAGATTCTTGTGTACTACCCTGCCTCACATATGGCTGCCAAACATGGTGTCTAACAGAAAAAACGGCTAGCAAAATTTCAATCTGTCAAAGAGCGATGGAAAGAAGTATATTGAACCTTAAGCTTTCGGATAAAGTAAAGAACACTGAAATCCGCAAACGAACACAGGTCACAGACGCAATAATCCATGTTAGAAAGTTGAAATGGAAATGGGCGGGCCACCTGTCTCGTTATGAGGATGGAAGATGGACAAAGAGAGTAACCAAGTGGAGAGGCCCCAGCACGGGCAAGCGACGTGTGGGCCGCCCGCTCAAGCGCTGGGCGGATGACATCCAAGCTGTCGCTGGAGAGAGCTGGATGAAGGAAGCTCAAGATAGAGAGAAATGGTCTAGTCTGGAGGAGGCCTTTACCCGCACGGGGCTTCCCTTTAATTGAGTGTTATTCAATTATAATATAATTTAAATAAATTGAAACGAAACATTTTTTATTAAATTAAAATTGTTTAGTGCATGTTTGTATACTAAATGAGTAATTGATAGAATAATAGTAAACAAATTTAATCAAAATAGAATAATATTTTAAATAATCAATTGGATTTAAATTAATCATTTTATAATTTAAAATTGTGTAGTGCATGTTTTTATATCAATTGCATTATATTGTAAAATGAAATGTATTATTTACTAAGGGAATGAAATAAAAGGCTTATTATTATTATTATTATAGTCAGTAGGCCGAAAATTTGATAACCAGTCTTACTAAGAAGCATCTTTTTACACAGTACGAAGTGGGTTATGAAAGTTTCCATCTACTTTCCTACCCTTTTTTCAACTATGTGGGACCAGCCTAACTGGATGCAGCTCAATACCAGTACTTTACATGGAGCGACTGCCTATCTGACCCCTACAATCCAGGTGGTACTGAGTAGATAATTAGATACTCCTGGCTAAGACTGGTTGTCACAGACTTGCAGACCACAGGACTATCTGTAAACGTCTTCTTATGTGACTGTGGCGTCTATCATCAATATTGTCAATATAAAGCTGAAAATTAACTTTTTATCTTATACTAAACATTTACTTTTAAACGCTTGACTGCTCAAAAATGCTTGTTAAATACGAAATCACGCTGCGAATTATTTATAGGCAAAACGACAGTGTTGTCGAGTCAATCATGCGTTATTCAAACCTGTACATTTTTAAATATTGACCAAAACTGTTGCGTGCTTTGTGTACAACGTTTTTTTGACCGATATAAAGTATTTTTCGGTAACGATTAGTTTATGGTTCAACGAAATTGTAGCGTTGAAAAGGCATCTAGAAATTCCCATCGCTGCTAAAATCATTACCCTTCCTTTTGGCTTCGCCGTAGTCGGGTAAAAATTACAACTGCCCCGTTGTTGGTCTAATGGACTACTGAGAATGAGGTCCGTGGTTTAACTCCCCGGGAGCAGGCAAAGTGTTATTGGGTTTTTCGATCAGGATTTTTTCAGTAGCAGTCTGGTTTTGTGCCCAGTTGATGGCACTAGGGTCGCCCCCATTAACATGGGACTGACGAAAGGTGGTGTAATAAGAGGCACACGTCTGCCTAGCCCTTCGGGAATTACAGGCGTGATGTTGTGTTATGTATTTATTTAACAATAGGGATGTTAACAAAATAAATCTAATTAGTCCGTCAGATAGATTTCCAAAAAATATTGGACACGATTTTTTTTCTTTATTCACATAACAAACAACGAAGACGATACAGTGCTTTGAAAACTCGTGTGACGTCATACTCTAAGACATTAGTATGACATGTTTTAGCGGTCAGTGACTAACCCCCACTCAAATCTTTGACGCATTTTATCTTCGCCAATTTTAATTGATTTGATAAAACAAAAAATACGTATCCAATATTTTTCGATAATCTAACAGACGGACTAATTAGAATCACATTTTTAAAGTCAGTAAACGTCCCTATTCTTTTATATTGACCTCTTTTACACATTTTTTTTATGTTTAATAGGCTCAGTCATAAAGAGTTCAAGATCTATATAAAAAATAGATTCTGCCTGAGAAGTCTTGTAAAAAAGTGTAAGGGCAGTTCTAGGCAAGTAGTAAAAATTAGATTTTGTTATTTTACAGAAATACAGGTCAGCCTACAACTTTATAAAAGAAATAATATTTATATTCACTACCTATTTTCCTGTTTGAATATCAAAGGAAAGCTTCTGTAAATTAACCTAAGAATGAAAAGAGTTCTTTTGCAAAACTTCACGAGAAAAAAAAATATAAATAAAAAGTCGAGAAAATTCAGGATCTTTCGCAGAAGTTGGTCAAGAATTCTGTTAACAAAATAATGTTTTTTTTACCTTAATAACTTTTGAAGGGTTTTTTATCTTCATTAAAGGAAGCAAGTTGTAATTTTATTATTTTTTAAATAAGTTGTCGTTAGTAATTGGCACGGTGCTAGAAAATAATATTTCTTTTGTAAAGACTGTGGTTACTAGGGCCAATTAATATTACAAAAATTCTATTTAATTTAATTAAAAGAACTTCCTGTCTCAGCTGGCCTGGCTCGAAAGGGCCGACGCCTGTCGGGGCTGCGGGTAGTCCTCTGGTTATCGCGGCCTCGACATAGAGGGCGAAGAAGGAACATGGGTGGTTTTTAGTCAGTAGAAGTCTGACACTTCCTTTCGCTCTGCCCAAGAGCGGGAGGGGTTATTCGATGATTTTACACCCACCAAAAAAAAAAAAAAAGGGTACGTCTATCACTGTTAACTTGTATTAAGCACACGACAGGTCAATGACCTTGGGCCGCGGGTTGTACACTAGTTATCGCAGCCTCGACATAGAGGGCTAAGAAGGAGCATGGGTGGTTTTTAGTCAAACAACAAAACAAAAACAAAAAAGTTAATAAATAAATAGAAGTCTGACACTCCCTTTCGCTCTGCCCAAGAGCGGGAGGGGTTATTTGCTGATATTCAACCCACAAAAAAAAAGGTACGTAAAAGGTGGCCTTCTATGGTTTCTGCCTACTCCTATGCGAAAAGGTGGGAGTTTGTGTATGTTTGTTACTTGCAATATTTTACTTATTTGTTGTTTTTATTTTGTTTCAGGTAAGTTTCAGAGTCCTGGTGGCTGATTTAATTGAAAAATATACATTTGTATTATTTTGTAAGTATTTTAACTTTTAGCTTATTTCGTAAATCTGTGCATATGCTTTTATTTAAACATTAATAGTAATGTTTAAACAAAAGCATATCCATAGATAATTTGAATTTATCAACGGTATTTTTTTTTTATCAACAAATTCAGTACAGACTTTTTTCTCACACCATCCAAAAATAAAGTGGTAGGTATATAGATTTTTTAAATATTCTCTATCATATTATATTGAGTCATGCCACCATATTTTTAACACATACTAAACCATAACATACCCAGACCAATCAAACCTAAAACACACCCTAAATTCAGTAACCTAAAGTCCAAAATCGCCCAGCTAGCTCACCCTATGAAATACCCATAAGGTTCACGATTACGTATTCAAGTTTCGTCATAAGAACAATAATATTCCATAAACATAACGTTTTTATTATATGATACATGTTGTTATGGGAATAAGCTATCATTTGTGTAGGAAAACTCATAATTTATGAGCTTTTTATACACAATATCGTTTTATGTAAGTACTGTTTCGTATATGTTTTTTTTTGCGATTATATATTTTCAGGAAGTATTGGTTGAGTATGTTCCGTTCAATGAATCGATCAATCAATGTTATTACCAATTGTTGCCTTTCTGAAACTTTCAGCATCCTTAGAAATTCTTAGCTTATCACACTAATAATATTATGAAGGCGAAAGTTTCTGAGTGTGTGAGTGTGTATGTTTGTTACTTCTTCACACAAAAACTACTGAACGGATTTGGATAAAATTTGGTACACAGATAGTTTATAACATGGATTAACACATAGGATAGTTTTATCCCGATTTTATCTTCCCGTGGGATAATTTCGAGTTGTAGCGGGCGGAGCCGCTGGCAACAGCTAGTAATAACATAATTATAATAGCATCACGCCTGTAATCTCCGTATTGTTAAGCAGAGATGTACCTAATAATACACCCAAATTTCGCCAGTTTTGTTTTTATTTCTCACGTAAAAGGGCCAGATACAAATACAGATGTAAATAGGGCTGAGGGGGAACCGATATTACTGATAGTCAAAGTCAAAATATTTTATTTCACATAGGCCTACATGGGCACTTGTAAAACGTCGACATAAAAAAGGGGGCACGGTTCGGTGCATTGGTCGATTCCTAAGGAGAAGAACCGGCAAGAAACTCCAAAGGTTACTCTTTTAATCTTTTAAAATGGTTTTAAATGGTTAACAATAAGTTTAAGGTCCAGACATAATCTTGGGACACACATGAGGGCTATGCAGATTAGTTAGTTGTTAGTTGATAACTCAATATTGACATCAACCGAGCACAAATCGAGACTAGACTGTTACTACGAAATTCCTGATAGTAAAACCCAATCGAACCTAATGCTGAGCAGTCGCTACCACTACACGCTACGAGGCTTACCATAGACTCAGCACCTAATAACTCAAACTCAACTATTTTAAACCCAAAGTTAGAACTCAAGAAAGCCAATCACGTCCCTTTTATCGTGTTACTCCACTTGCAGTTCGTTTTAAAACTGCAAACGACACTGCCCCGACACTTAGAATTCTCACACATTGGCCTCACCTGTACTTGTCAAAACCATTCTTCATACAATTATACTTCTACACCTCTCACTTGCACTTCCATTGCTGCTTTTGTTCAAGCCAATAGAAAAGTGACTAGTATTTACAACGCAATGTATGGTGAATGTGAGAAGAAACACAGTTATTTTTTTGCGAGTATAGTACCTTGGTACGAAGCCATCCTTCCTTGGTTGATTGTATTTGCAGAGTACAGTCAATAGGACTTAATTTTCTCGGAGCTACGTTCTTCTGGCATTTTATTTGTAGTTTGTCGCAGTATTGAATCGTGTAGGGATGTATTGCGTTTCGTATAGTACGGGTTTTAGTGTCTATTTGTCTTGGTCGGATTGTACTCTAGTTGTGTAGTGGATTTTTCGCGGTGAGTTTTTTTTTTCGTGAGTGGTTTTCGGGAATGGGAGTTTTTAGATTGTTAATGTTTTTTGTGTATGTGCTTTACATCATAGAGTGGACCAGAATGGCCAAGATACTTAGGCATATAATTATGGAAACAAATGGAAGAGATTTTCATTCAGAAATAGATGACCCCTTAGTAGGTTTGTTTAAAAATATTGAAACGTAAATAGGGGATCGGACTAAGTCAAAAAAATATGATTCTAATTTTATTAGTCCGTCAGTTAGATTATCGAAAGATATTGGATACGTGTTTTTTGTTTTATCATATTAATAAAAATTGACGTAGATATGACGCGTCGAAAATCATGAGTGGGGGGTTGTGACGTCTTTTGTAGGTACAAAATGAACTATCCTGTGACGTTTTCGAAGAGTTCACGAGTTTTCGAAGCACTGTATCGTCTTCATTTTTTTTGTTTATGTGAAAAAAGAAAAAATACGTGGCCAATATTTTTTGGAAATCTATCTGACGTTTCCCTATTGTAGGAAAACAAGACTACTGTTTTTTTTATTTGCATGAATCATATTTTTAGGTATTTTTCATCTAGTTTTTTTTTGTTCTGGGAACTCTGTAAAATGCCACTAATAGGTACGAGTATTATAAATGCGAAAGTTTGTGAGGATGTATGGATGGATAAATGGATGTTTGTTACTCTTTCATGCAAAAACTACTGAACGGATGTGCATGAAATTTAGAACACAGATAGTTTATAGCCTGGATTAGCACATAGGGTACTTCTTATCCCGGTAGTATGATCCTGTAGGACAATTATCGAACTCCACGCGGACGAAGCCGCTGGCACAAGCTAGTAGATTCATAACTCATCACCATCACCTACCTAGCCTATTTCCCAAACTATGTTGGGGTCCGCTTCCATCCAGAGTATATGAGCAACAATCGTAAATAAATTATTATGGGAAATCGATTTGCTGTATGTTTTTTTCCCCAAGTCAGCTCTGTCCCACTTCTGGGCATCAAATTACAAATTTATTTAAAAAAAACTTTTTTTTTAATTGAATTGAAAAGTGGTTCAATAAAAGTAATGTCAGACCTCCATTTAAATTCCACCAATCCCTTTCGCTAAATAAACCGCAAACATTAAACCAAAGCGCATAAATTATCGTCAAAAATGGCGATTTGCCTTCCACATCACTCCTGGTTACTGCCGAGTGACAGCAGAAAACAACTTCAATACATCAACCTTTAAACGTAAACTCTTGATGTATTTATAGTCCAAACAAAGCCCAATTGATACCAACTGGGAACGATCCCAAGAAATCCCCGATACGGTAAAGCCTGAATCTTGGACGCATGTCTAGTTTTCCACATTCAATTTTAAAAAGACCTCTAAAACCATTGAATTTACAACACGAGATAGGCCAACTTAAACTGGACTTTTGACATGTCTTGTTGCCTTGTCCGACCCAACTTGACCCTTCGATCGTTGTTAGAGTAAGGAACACACAGGTCAATCTTCCCTGGCCGTCAATACGGCTGGTCCAACTAGATTCCCAACAACATTCGAAGGTAATTGTGATCATGAATCAATCCTATCTCGAAATCCTTTCAAGGCACGCTTTTCAAACGACATCTCCTTACTGTTCGGTATACATTGCTGGTTATGTACTCCATTGTTCTCTTTGACTGAATACGGGAGGCGTAATGGATGTTGGAATTTTAGATGTTTCATGAATTGTTCATGGTGTTGGTATAGGTTGTAAAGTCGAATGGATGTGTATGGGAAAACGATTGTTTAGGGAGCTAATATAAGGGAATTCCGGTGATATTGTTAGAGCCCTTATTGGTTGCAAATGCTGCTACGGATGGGTGATGGGGATTTATTGCTAGGCTCGTCTTGGTGACAGAGCATTATCACCCTAACTGGTATTTATTGAAGGGTCATGGTATGGCTGCGTGTTTGGTCTACTAATTAGGCGTCAGCAAAAATGTGTCATTTGCTGTGTTTTCTATACTAATATTGTAGAGGGGTACCTACTTAACGTTTGTATGTTTGGAATTTTAGATGTAATTAGGGAGTAGTCTTCGAACCTACTCATCTGATTCTTTAAATTCTTTCAGTTTTAATTGGAAGTTACATTATTGGTGAGTATAGGGCTAGGCAAGTAGGCATAGACAATAATTAAAAAGTTCCCGTTGAATTCTGAATTTTGCTTTGGATCACTATAATTCCTGATAGAAAAATCGAACAGCAATTTACTCGACTTGGGAATTGGAACCAAGCTAGGCTACATTGAGTTTCACGGTAAAATGTGATTTTTGACCCCAAAACAAAAAGTCGTTTCCCAGCAAAAATTTTTGCCAAGGGGTACTTAGTTTGATGTACAGAATGCTTGGTTGACGTATGTGTGAAGGGTTAATTTATACCCTGTATACTTAGGTATAGTGTATTAGAAAGTACCTAATGAGCAAGAACCGAACACAAAAATAGATAATAACATATTTATAAGTACTTCTTCTAAGTTCTATCACAAAACTTTGATATTATCTTTTATTGGC
Source organism: Diarsia rubi (assembly GCA_932274075.1). Taxonomy (NCBI): domain Eukaryota; kingdom Metazoa; phylum Arthropoda; class Insecta; order Lepidoptera; family Noctuidae; genus Diarsia; species Diarsia rubi. The sequence goes on along the minus strand of OW026437.1, from coordinate 9,981,399 downwards.
AATACCTACCTTGTTGTTTGTTATTTACTGCGGTACTCAGAGATATTTAATGATTACTTAAGCCGTCACTTAGTAAAGGTTTGACATACTTTTGTATGACAAAACTGTCAAAACGTTTACTAAGTGACGGCCTAAGTAATCATTAAAGCTCTCTGAGTGCGGCAATTAGTGACTTCTAGTATTGGGCTGCGGGATGTCGTAAAAGATACCGCGGCCTGAAAATAAAGGGCTCCTTCTTAGCCCTTTATGTTCAGGCCGCGGTATCTTTTCTTATTCATGGATGGTTTTAGTCAGTAGAAGTATGAAACTCCGTTTCCCTCTGCCAAAGAGCGGATCAAATAACCCCTTATTTGATGATTTTACACCCGGCAGCAAGAAAAACTACTTATCTGGTATAGATTCGTGTTTTTTCGAAAATAGTAGCAATGCCAGTCTGTCTTGTGCTGTGATTTACGTCAAAATTGATTAGAGCATAGTATTCTTAGATCGGGTTCCTGAGTTCAATTGCTGGGTCGGGCAACGTGTTAATGAGGTTATTCCGTCAGGAATTTCTCAGTTTCCTAATGTCTGAGCCTCAGCAGTTTCAATTCACCCAAATTCAGATTGTGGATGAATTGATGATGATGAACGTGATTCATATTATTATCCTGTTGTGATTCTGCTAAGGCGGCTTATTTTGTCTTAATATGTTTTTTTTTGAATTTCAATGTTACGTTAATTGAAAACAATAAAAAATAAGCTGCGGTCTAAAACTTAAATATAAAAAGCAACCCCAAAGCGATGCTCAGATGAAAACGATCAAGTTTTAACGAAGGTCAAATTTAGTGCAACAACCCCTACGGGGCTAGAGGAAATTGCGAAACATATCGCTCCGTTGATTGCCAGTCGCCGCTTTTTTAAGCTTTCATCCCTTTCTAACTACAGTTTCGAAACTAGCAACCTGAAAAAATATATTTTTGTTGCTGCTATTCCTCGGGTATGTAGTTATTAATACAATATGAAGGTATTTTTAGTAAACTCGCTTTAAAATCAACACCCGATCAATTTAGCTAGGAATTTCCGAACGAAAACAGGTCGGTATCAGATTTAAAATTGCGTGGGAACGGCCATATTTTCGGTCTTTGGAACGCGTGCTCGAAATTCAAAACTCCCGTCGCGCGTAATTTTTTCGGAGCGAAGGACCGAAATAAAGATAAGGTCTATTATAGATGGATGTACAAAGTGATTTAGTATGAGTTTTTTGTTTGGAGATACACGCTGCTGAAAACTAATATTGATACTGTTAGCCAGCGTCATCCCACTGTTGGGCAAAGACCTCTCACATGACTTCCAGTTCTTTCGATCAAGGACTAATGTGGATGATCACTGGTCGTTGATTTTGTAAAGAAAACTATACGACAGTATTGTTTAAACACAAAACTGTGCTTGGTGGACAAAACTGGTTTGGTCATGTTGAAAGGGTGGGAGATTAACAAAATATATTAAAAGGCAGATAATTATGACTGGCAACTCAACTTAGGGAGAGAACGCATTCACTCATCTTTTTGGTGATGTTCTTCAGTAAGGTCTGGTGCGTACTGCGTAGTACTTGCAGCTGCCGTGCAACGTGGGGTTATGAACAGATGTATGAACGTGGACAAGGCAAAAAGAGTATGTAGGGATCCCAGCCGGCGTTCTATAGTTTCTGCCTATCTATACTTTACGCCTTTTTCCCGTAGGGATCTACGGGAAAAAGGCGTAAAGTTATGTAAAGTAAACGTCGAATAGTCAAAATCATTCGCCATTATCATGCATGGATCACCGTCGATATTTTCTCTTTTAAACAATGCAATCCTTTCGCGTGAAATACGAATTTCGAATCCCGTTTGCCGCGTTTTTTTTTTCCTTTGGCGCGAAGGCAGAGGCACAGATAACACAATAAAGTGTTCACGGAAAGGTTCTTTTTAGTGCACAGTTGCGAGTTCAAACATTCGGTACATTCAGGGTTGCTATGTCGAGTTTCTGAATTCCCCCATATGCAATATTTTTGTGTCGTGTTCAATATTTTTTTACCGTTTTAAACTTTATACGTTTGGAATTTTTTCACCTATTATGTTTTGAAATAACAGGAAATTAAACTGCGAGATTTAAAATTATGTGCTTTCACTAAATACCTACCTACATTCCCGTTCACGTAGAAAACGAAGAAATAACAAATTTCCTCTTGGTTTCTCAATTTTGCCCTAGTTTTATGTGTTGTTCTGTCTATCCTTTTAGAATTTTTCCTCAAAATATACTCGATAACTAATTTCTTCCCCCAAACATGGGAAAAAATATCCAGTCTGCTAGACCAGCACTGGGTACATTCGTTACGACAAGTTGGTGGCGTAAATCTAATTTTCTCTGATGCAGTACGGACGGACTGTGTGTTGTTTTAGCTATTTTTGGTTTCTTCACAATGTAGGAGTTTTGGTGTTGATTGTACGTTATTATTGGAATTGCTATTATATATTTTTGAGACTGTACTGTTTTCTGATTTTAAAAAGGATATAAAGAAAATCAGAATTTAGAGGGGCCGCGGGTAGTCCAACGGTTATCGCGGCCTCGACATAGAGGGCGAAGAAGGAACATGGGTGGTTTTTAGTCAGTAGAAGTCTGACACTCCCTTTCGCTCTGCCCAAGAGCGGGAGGGGTTATTCGCTGATTTTACACCCACCAAAAAAAAAAAAAAAAAAGACCCCTTCTTTTTTTTTTTTTTCTGAGACTACTTCTATCTTTACTTTACTTTATTGTGTGGCTACTGTCTTACCTGGTGTCGGAGTTTTTATGCCAGCCAAGGACCTCTGAGTTGGCTGTACATGCCGTCAGGGGAATATCTCTCAGGCATAACTTACCTGTAAGTATGCCTGAGAGATTCCTCACGAGATAATTATATTATAGAATGCACGTGAGTAGATTACTAATAGAAGTGTATGGAAGATGAAGACCTGCTGCGATAGTGATGATGATGGAGAGATGGATCAAAATAAGGCTTAGAGTACGCACGGCAACCAATCAACTTATACAAAACTAGTTTATGCGGATCTCTCACTGAATGACAAATCTAAACAAAGCAAGGCCATGTTATACTGGAAATGTATAGCTTGATGTAATGGCGTGTATACAGGGGCTTTTTTTTCATATTTATCTGATTCGGGCCAAACATTGTTTTTAATTCCTACCAACATCTTACGTTTTTCACGGAAAAATTCTTGTTATATTTTTTTCTCAACCAACTTTTTACTTACATTCCATCAGATGTAAATAAGTAGCTACTTACTTTTAACTTAATATACTTACGAACCTTTCAACACAACAATCGTTCTTCTCAGAACAGTATTTCAAAAACTTAACCAACAGTTCATAAGAGGTAAGTAATGTCTTTGTTTACTGCCAAACACTTGAAGTTTTGAAAACTGACCTAGAAAGGCAGTTATATGACTGTTATCTCCAAGAGAAAACAGATAGAGAAAACCTGCAAGTCATGGTACGTAAATTGAATGTACAAATTGATGCCCTGCAGGAACAAGTTCAGACACTTCAAGGAGAATTGAACTGCATTAAAGAAACAAAAGGGACTACAGAACCTGCTCAGACTACAAAAAATGACGTGGAATACTGTACAGACGAGGATGACCTTGCTAAAGAGACTGAGTGGATTAGGGCCAAGAGCAGGAAGAAAAGGAAGCTTAACACCTCCCTCTCTCCAAAACAACAACCCGGAAGCGCCCAACAAGACAATCACCAAAAAAATGAGAAAGTGACTTCGGTCAAAAAAGTGCCCTTACCACCGCCAATCATAATAGACGGAATCAAGAACTATCAAACGTTCTACGATTCGTTAATTGAAAGCCAACCAGCGGAATCATTTACAGCAAAAATGATGAATGGGGATTGTGTGAAGGTTAACGCCAAATCAGAAGACTCATATAGAGTAATTGCCAGGTTCTTGTCTGAAAAAGACTACCACTGGCATTCATACGAAAACAAGCAGGCTAGACCAATTAGAGTTGTGGTAAAGAAACTACACTCTTCTTGCCAACCAGATCGAATTAAGGAAGATTTAACAACCCAAGGCCTAAAAATAGAAAAGGTAGATAGTAAATTGAACTGGAAGACCAAAGAACCACTCAACATGTTCGTTTTATCATTTTATAACGATGAAGATGTCAACAAAATCTACGGCATTAAGTACATATTAGGGTGTAAAATTGAAATACATCCACTCAAAAATCCAGCACTCATCCCCCAATGCAAGAGATGCCAAGCTTATGGGCATACACATAAATATTGTCAAAAAGAGCCAAGGTGTGTGAAATGCACTGGCAAGCATCTTACAGCCAATTGTACCAAATCTCCGCAAGAGAAACCAAAATGTATCCACTGCGGCCTACCTCACCCTGCCAATTATAGAGGGTGTGAAGTAGCCAAACAGATGCAAATTATGAAAAATAAAGTTTTAAAAAAGAAACCTACGGCGCCTAATACCCAACAGTTTCCTCCTATAACACACCCTGGTAAACAGGCGCAGAAAGCAAGTGTCCAGTCAACTGCAAAACAACCAGCCATGCAAGTAACCAACATCGGTACTTACGCACAAGCTGCAAAACAAGGATCTCAACCTCTGAACTTAGAGGATAAGATTAACCAGATCTTGAAGTGCATTACCTCATTTGATAAGAGATTAGAGAAGCTAGAATCCAGCACTAAAACAGCTGTCTTGAATAATCAAAAATGAATTACACACTTAAAATAATGGCGTGGAACTCCAATGGACTACTCAAACATCAGCATGAGTTGCAGGCGGTCCTAGATACAGAAAATATAGACGTGTGTTTAATCTCCGAAACGCATTTCACAAAGCAATCTTTTATCAAATTTAGAGGATACATGATATATAATTCCCTCCACCCTAGCAACTCTGCCAGGGGGGGTAGTGCGGTTATAATTAAAGAAAACATTAGTCACTACGTGCAGTGTAAATATGAAGAAGAAGACATTCAAGCAGTGGCAGTATCTGTTAAAACTAAGTTTTGTCAAGTGTCCATTGCAGCCATATACTCGCCTCCTAGGCACATGATAAGAAAAGAGCGATACTTACATCTTTTTGAATTATTAGGCCAGCGATTTATCCTAGGCGGCGATTTTAATGCTAAGCATACGCATTGGGGTTCAAGACTTACTACAACTAAAGGAAGACAGCTCTTAAGTGCAGTTAAAGAAACACATTGTGAAGTAATGAGTACAGGCAAACCTACATACTGGCCCACTGACCACCAGAAAATACCGGATCTTATAGATTTTTTCATCTGCAAAAATATATCCACCAATTACATCAGTTTGGAGGAAAGTTTTACTATGGACTCTGACCATTCTCCGATTATACTAATGCTAAGTCAAAAAATCCTATTAAAAGAAAGCCACTTAACCTTGGTTAATAAGTCCACAGATTGGGACAGTTTTGCTCTTGATCTAGATAATATTATCGACCTTAAAACTCCGATAAAAACGCAAGATCAGCTTGACTCAGAAGTAAACAAATTTATTATTAATATTCAACAATGTGCGTGGAGCAATACACCTCAGCTAAAACGCAAATATAAGGGATTTATCTATCCTAAAGAAATTGTGGATTTACTATCAGAGAAAAGAAAACAAAGGAAGTTGTGGCAGCAAACAAGGTTCCCGCGTCATAAAACAACACTAAATAACCTAACTAAACGACTAAAGAGAAAAATTCTACAATTTGAGGATGAATCTCTGAATACCAACCTTCTTCAGCTTACCAATGACAAATCAACGGATTACTCACTTTGGAAAGCGACGAGAAATCTAAAAAGGCAGATTATACAAATACAGCCCATCAGAGATAGCAACGGAAAATGGGCAATAAGCAATGACCAAAAGGCGTTCCGATTTGCTCAACATTTAGAAGAAACCTTTCAACCCAACGAAAGCTCTGTAGAAATACATGAGAGTGTAAATTTATCACAAAACCAAAGAATCAAGCTTGTGACTCCTAAGGAAGTAATGAGAGAAATTCAAAACAACATTAGCTCAAAAAAGTCTCCCGGTTACGACCTCATCACAGGGGAAATTCTAAAACGCCTCCCACGCAAAGCCATAGTAAAGCTGACCAAACTAATAAATGCTTCATTTATCTTAAAATATGTACCTGAGCCATGGAAGGTTGAATGTTGAAGTCATTATGATTGCGAAGCCTGGGAAACCTCCCCACGAAGCATCATCATACAGACCCATTTCTCTGTTACCCGTACTATCAAAGTTATTTGAAAAACTGTTACTAAAACGGATAAAACCAGTAATAGAAGATAAAAACCTAGTTCCAGATCACCAGTTTGGCTTCAGAGAAAAACACTCAACGTTAGACCAGGTACATAGAATAACTAATGTTATTGAAAAAACGCTAGAAAATAAAGAAGTCTGTGCTACCGTGTTCTTAGACGTCGCGCAAGCTTTTGACAAAGTTTGGCATGAGGGTCTCATATTTAAGCTCAGACGCATGCTACCAGAATTTGTAGATATCCTAGAGTCGTATTTAACTAAAAGAATGTTTAGAATACGCCAAGAGGACGCATATTCCGGGCTAAAAACCATAAAAGCTGGGGTGCCTCAAGGAAGTGTGCTTGGCCCAATTTTGTACTTGTTATACACTTGTGACATCCCAGAGCTGGAAAACAGCACCATAGCGACCTTTGCAGATGATCCACCGGATTTTCCACCGGATCAAGCCACAGAGAAGCAGTAGAGAAAGTTCAACTAGCTGTGAACAAAGTTTACGACTGGACACAAAAGTGGAAGATCAATCTGAATGAGTCAAAATCAGTTCACATTAACTTCACAAACAAACACAGTGACTACCACCCACTCTACATAAATGGTATGCAAATACCTTATGCTAATACAGCCAAATACCTTGGCATAACTCTCGACGCCAAGCTGCGTTGGAAAGCCCATATCAAAAAGAAAAAACAGGAACTCGATATTCGTTATAAACGTTTGTATTGGTTACTGGGAAGGAAATCCTGTTTATCAATACATAATAAGTTGATAATATACAAGCATATTCTGATGCCAATTTGGACGTATGGTATCCAACTTTGGGGCTGTACTAAGCCAACCAACGTCAAAATAATTCAACAGTTCCAAAATAAAGTACTCAGGGCTGCTGTAAATGCACCCTGGTACATAAGAAACGATGACCTCCACCGTGACCTCGACATGGAATTCGTCACCACCATCATACAAAAATTTGCTGAAGCCCACGAACACAGACTCCATCGACACGTGAATGTTGAAGCAATCCAGCTGTTAGACAACACAGACATAGTGCGTAGACTAAAGAGAACTAAACCATTTGAATTAGTGTAGTGTAAGTGAATCAATAATAGTAACAATGTTGTGCTATTTATATAACACATGAACAAAGTGTTTTATCAATTTTACCAGACTCTAAGGAAGTGTTACGAACGTGTGTAAAAGTGCATACCTAATTATGGACACTATTCTTAGCATTAACATAATTTATAACGTAGCATAATAAGTTAGATTTAAATTGTTTATTAGTCTTCTTAGGCTAGATTGCAATTAACTAGTAAGAACTTGGTTCTTACTAACAAGGAAAAAAAAAAAAAAAAAAAAAACTTGAAGTTTTAATTGTAACTTAGGTATAACTTGACGATAACTTAACCGCTTGCTAAATGTTATAGATATGTTTAGAGTTACTAGCATTACCTGTCTCGTTGGTCTAGTGGTTGCAAGTTTGACTGCTGAGCACGAGGTAGTGGGTTCGATTCCCAGGCGGGGCAAAGTGTTATTGAGTTTTGCCTTCCAGTGTGTCTTAGTAGCAGCCACGGAAGCTAAATTTGTGTTCGGTTGCTGGATAATGGCCGCTTTTTAAATGGGTCTTAAAACATTGCTGGCAAAATGTGGGTATATCCTACAAATCCTACTTATAATATTATAAATGTGAAAGTTTGTGAGAATGGATGTGTGGATGTTTGTTACTCTTTCACGCATAAACGGCTGGACCGATTTGGTTGAAATTTGGTATGTAGATAGGTTATACCCTGGATTAACACATTTTTATCCCGATTTTATCTTCCCTTGATATAATTTACGAGTTGTAGCGGGTGAAGTCGCTGGCAACAGCTAGTATTATAAATGCGAAAGTTTGTGAGGATGTATGGATGGATGGTTGTTTGTTACTCTTTCACGCAAAAACTACTGAATGGATGTGGTTGAAATTTAGAACACAGATAGCTTATAACCTGGATTAACACTTAAGATACTTCTTATCCCGGTAGTATGATCCCGTGGGAAAACTATCGAACTCCACGCGGGCGAAACCGCTGGCACAAACTAGTTATAAATAAATTCACCTCTGCCCCACCCTTTGCGAATTACAAGCGTTGGATATTATGTTCACAAACACTTGAAGTTTCAACTAAGTATAACTTAACCGCTTGAGAGCTGTCGAAGTGTTAAAAAGTGTTATAAATATGTCCAAAGTTATTGGTATTGAACATTGACCTGAATACGAGAGTTTTTGAAGTGTAACACTTTTGTTGGTGACTGTATTAGTTGATAGGATATTGTGGCGGTTCAGTGACTTATCACTTTGTACCTTACTTATGAATATGATAGTAGATATAATCAAAGCTCTAATAGCAAGATAGCAAGATGATTAGTGTTTTCTAAATTCAGTTAAATGCTTCGAGCAATCCACAAAGAGGTAAAACAAGGTATAATTTCTGTTTGTAGGGGCTATCTTTGAAATTACTAGGGATCTAAAATGGCTCTACAATGGTTTTTAATGAATTGCGTTAAGAAGTGTAAAATGGACCTTTGTTAATAGTAACTGCGTCTGTGACCATTTTACGAATTTATCGCAATTCATTATTATTTTCCTATTATGGTCTATTTTCCTAAATGGTCACAGATGCGGTTAATATTTTGAAAGGTTCATTTTACGCTTTTTTAACGCAATTCGTATTTTGATCTGCTAAAGTGTCCATTTTAGCCGCCCTGATCAGAAATATTTTTCACAAACGGGAAGCTACATTACCAATAAGCTACATTAAATCAATCTTTTGACGGTTAACACAGTGGTTCAGCGTTCGGGTGCTGCGCTGCATATCGCGGGCTCAATTCCCTCACGGAACAAATATTTTTATTGTCTACACACGTAGTTGATCCGGGTCTAAATGTTTTGTGAGTCTAAACGCGTCCACGATACCCGGAAAATTCCTAGTGTAGGGCAGGTTTTCATAAAAAAATACTAGATATCCTTAGAAGCCAAATTCTAATTTAGCGATTCCACTTCTTTTGGTCACTAAGGACCATTTTTTTTTGACCAGACGTGTAGGTTATGTGCTTGCAAACAAATAACCTACACCCCTGTCACTCCCAAACCGCGCCAACCGTAAAGATACGGCAACAAACATGTCATTACTCTTCGCAAACTGTCAGGGCGGCGACGCGGACGTTCGGAAACTTACATAGATGCATGCCCAGCGGAATTCTTATGTTTACTTCCTTAGGTACTAGTTTCTCAGAGCAGGTGTGCTTCGGTTTCTGAACGCACGCTCAGAATTCAAGAGTTTTGGGTACACACATGTTCAAGTTTAGTCTGGTTTTGCTGAGTCGGGGTTTTAATAAATAGAAGTAAATATATTGCAGATATGTGGAGGTCAGTGGGTCAGTCTTAATTAAGTGCTACACTGCTTCTTGTCAGCGTACATCACCCTCGCCTTTTCCCAACTACCTTGTGGCCAGCTTTCAGTCTAATCAGAAAGACAGTAATCATCATCATCAAAGACGTCCACTGCTGGACATAGGTCACCCCCAGGTGTCGCCACATTGACAGGTCCTGTGCTAAAAGCAGTGAGAGGCAGTCGTTCCATGTAAAATACCGTCGTATTTTACAGCGCGTCTGCCTTTTTGACCTTCACAATGCCCCTTGGTATGACTGGTTGACAGACCTTCGGGCCACTGACTACCTGTAACTATTGTCAAAGATCTATATTATAACAGCTGGAATGTGGTCTACTCCACCTCATCAAAAAACAGATGGAGACTCGGTTGATACAATGTCTATGAGAGGGTTGTTGTTCGGCGACGGCGACATCTTACGTCCGGCCCTGGTGCAAGCCATGGTCCGGGGAGAGGAGGAATAGGACGCCGTCGCCTCCTGCGAAGCAGTGATGCTAGCAAAGGAGGTGGCGGAACGTGAGAGGGAGAGAACCTTACGTCCCAGCCGCCGCGGGAGACGCTCCGAGTGTCGGGGGCCACGTGACGGTGAGTGATGGGCTAGCTCCTTAAGCAAGCAAGGGCCGACGCCCGTCGGGGCTGCGGGTTGTTCGCAAGGGATACCGCGGCCTCGACATATAGGGTTAAGAAGGAACATCGGTGGTTTTTAGTCAGTAGAAGTCTGACACTCCTTTCGCTCTGCCCAAGAGTGGGAGGGGTTATTTGATGATTTCCCACCCCGCAAAAAAAGGGTTGTTGTTGTAGATAATTAAGTATGTAACGAATCACCACTATTGCTGATATTAGCATTGGTTCATATCCAGTATTAAATAAAAAAAGGCATACAAGTTATTGGGAAGAACTGGGTCGCAATAAAATCGAATTTGAACCCTCAATAATTAATCAGTTTTCCCCACAAAAAAAAAACTAGATGATACGGTAATTTCAGTTGGAAAAAAGTTTTTGACGCACTTAAAGTTTTTCCACCTATCTGGGTCAGCTTTCTTTTAAAAAAAATCACATAAGTGTTGTATGAAGAAAAACTTTCATCAATTATTCTATTAAAAGCCCAAAGTTTAGTTGGTTCAACTGGGTAAGGGTATTGTCACATAGCATTAGTAGCAGACAGTTTCTATGCTCCGAATGATGTTCTGAATATGTGATAACCATTTTTGCGACGGTGTCCCTAGCTCCCCAGAGGAAGGAAGGGATATCTCATGATGATTGTTAGTTGCAGTGAAGCACCTATAAAATAATTATCGACACTAGTATGTCTCCAACCTTAAGTTCATAAACCCCCAGATTTAAAACTCGCTTTTTTATAATCCCACAACAAAGAGACTATGAAAGATTAAGGCTTTACTTCGCAAACACTGAATATTATTTAGTCAAAATTTAGTCATTGTCTTATCAAACCTCGCAGGTGTTATAATTGCTCAAAGACTTTGAATAATGAATCGCAAATTTTGATCAACAATAGAAAAGTTTTTCTTTGAAATTCTTTGAACTTCTTTTCTTGTTTAATCACGATAAATTTCAGTAGATATTTTAGAGGATTACGATTTAGATTTTTTGCGGTCAATTTTTTTTTAAATTACGAAGGACCTGAAATATTTTTGGTCCTGATAAGTCTGGTCTGGTATAGATAAGGGTGGCCTACCTGATATTTATTGCTTGCTCTTATCGGCTCAATAGTGGGTTTCGGGATCAAATATTTTTCCATTATCGGACTTTTTTTTCTGTCGTACCCAATGTATTACTGACATTTGGTCCCGGATAGGATCTTTTTGACATGAATGTATGTAATTCTCTTTTACGGTAACTGGTAATATCTGTGACCTTTCCATTTCTATGTGAACCGAGTTTTTTCGTACTTTTAAGGGTGAAAGTACGTATCGGGTATCTATAACTTGGGATAATGCTATGACTATAACGAGGTCTTCCTCGTTGATCTCAATTGCGACTAGCGTGATTGCTGAGACTGAGGTTCTGAGTTAGATTCTCGGGCCGAGACAATTATTATTATTGTTGGGTTTTCCACCAGGAATTTGTCAGTACCAGCCACAGAGTGTGGTTTGTTCCCGTTTGATAGCAATATGCTCTCCCCCTACTTTCCAATACCTCCTAATGTTTCTGTTCTCCTGGTAGTTTACTAAAATTATTATCGATTACTTTTATTATACACCGCATCACTAGCAGCTACTGAATCGTGGGTGCTCAGATGGGAATAGCTGTGGTGATCTAAGCGTAGGTGCTCTAAAAATCGGTGCTGAGATGGGAATACCTCACTGCATGAGACTCAAACATAACTATTGTGGACGAGGTGAATGAAGTTTGCAGGGTTCGTAGCAAGTCGCGTTCTGTAACCTTACCCACATAGGAGGGCTAAAATCTTAACAAAAACACACTAATTAGACAAACCAATTCGCTTGTCAGCTTGTTATACCGATGTACGTGTGTGTGTGATTGAGAAATGCAATTCAATTAGTTAATAAATTCCGTTAGTGACGAGTTTGCCGCTTTGGGATGTCTGTCACACCGTTTCGTAACAAATTAGGAGCATTATAGAGCGTGGATCATGAATGATATGATTTTAGCCTTCCATGGCCGACCTTGAAAGGGAAATGCCAATAACGTATTTCCTTGGTGGAATTGTATTGACCAAACCTGATTTTAAAATAATTTGTATGGGCTATCTAGTGGCAATTGCTACTTTTAAGAATGATGTCTTGTATTTGATTCCCGGGTCGGGCAAAGTGTTATAGGGTTTTTTCATCAAGAATTTCAGGAACTCTAGATCTGTGTCCGGTTGATGGCAATTGACCTACCCCCTTTTAGACAAAACTGGCAAAATGATGTACGATAAGGAATAGTTCTGCCTAACTTAACGGGGATTACAGACGTGATGTTATGTTATAAAGATTTTGAATAACTAACTGCCGCACTCAGAGAGCTTTCATGTTTACTTAGGCCGTCGCTTAGCAATGGTTTTGACAGTTTTGTCATACAAAAATATGTCAAATCTTTACTAAGTGACGGCTTAAGTAATCATTAAATATCTTTGAGTACGGCAATAAGACATCATCATCGAACATTTGCCTAGCTATTTTTCGTCTATCACGCAATTCACAGACTAAAAGAAAAATTAGAACAAAAACCTTTTCCCAAACGACTTCTGTTACACCACAATGTAACGTACGATCTAATTCATTGCTCTGGTGTTAGTCCCAATTTGCCTAATTTCGATGTCGGTTAATCCATGGCGTGGCAATTTGTTAGCTCATACCTAAAGTCTATGTGAAATACATTTACATTACTTATGTAGTTATTGAGTACAATGGATTATTGTGCGTAAATCCGAGTTGTATCATTACACGAATTGCGTTTTGCATGAATGGGGCACTAGGAATTTCTCGTGTATCGTGGGTGCGTTCACAAACATTTAAACTCATCATTTCAGCCGAAAACACTGCGCCAACTGTGCCGAAAAAAAAAATTCGGGATTGTTCTTTGCGGGATGTTTTAATAAGTCGCTTCTCCTCTCTTATATTAAATCTAATGAGCAAACCTTGTGCCTTCACGGTTCATACCATAGCGTCACCTTTACAAGGCTTCTACTTTCCCGGAGTCACAAAGTGTCCATTTGATCTGACTCTCTCTCTCGCTCTTTTTTTAAATCTTTGGCCATCAATGCTGAGTGTAGGTCTCTTCCTAAGCCTAAGGTCTGCGGGATGTTGTAAGAGATACCGCGGCCTCGACATAAAGGGCTAAGAAGGAACATGGGTGGTTTTTAGTCAGTAGAAGTCCGACACTCCCTTTCGCTCTGCCCAAGAGCGGGAGGGGTTTTCGATGATTTTCCACCCGCCAAAAAAAAAGGTTTCTTCCTAATCTCGCCACTTTTTGCGGCTTTGTGTTTTGACTGACCAGTTTCTTCCGGCCACATTAATGGGATCGTCTTTTGGTTGTCTTCCACCATCCCCCATCCCGTCCGTGGTGTTTTAATCTGATTGTTCTGACTGTAGACCTTCAATTGACCTAATCTTTACAAATACCCCAGCCATCTGAAACTCTAAACGTATTCCTCTCCACTTTAAAAAACCATTAAAAACAGTACAAAAATCCGTGAACCACATTATTCCAGTCGACTCCACAATAATAAATGTAAGAAAATTTACGTAGACATGCAGAATTTAAAACAACTCGCTGTGACAGCCACATAGCACAATAAAACTAGGAATAGTAAATAAAAACTACAAATCTAAGCTAGCCTAGGATAGGATCCGGCTGTGCTAGAAAAAGTGCTAACCAGTAAGAAATGTCTGAATAGGGCTGCGACAAACTAGTTGGGAAACTTTCTTTTGTTGAATTTTGCGTAACTATCTCTGACTGGAGAATGGTCTTACATTGGTAAGTTTTAAAGGGACTCTTAATAGGCTTAAGTCGTAGTTGTTCTTAGCTTCGAAGACCATATCGTTGTGTTGTTTAAGAATAACCAAATATATCCATATATTTTACTGCATTTATGGTCTAGTGGTAACAAGTGCGACCTCTGAGCTCGAGGGTCCTGGGTTCCATTCCTAGGAATATCTCAGTAGAAGCTACCGAGTTTGGATTAGTGCCCAGTTTATGTGATAAGGCTCTCTCCTGACACATGGAACTTAAGCATAGCGAACGACTAAATCTGGGTCTACTATTAGTTACAGTCAGCATCAAAAGTAGATTAACACTACTTGAAGTTGTAAAGCAGGTTTTTCAATAAAACATTGTTATATTGCTCGTTACTAATAAGTTATTGAAGTGGAAGGAATATTTTAAAGAATAACCTTCTGAAATATTAAAAACAATAGCTGGAGTCCTGTACATCAAATAATTAAAATTCTGTAATGTTAAGCTACTTACCGACCGTACCGACATACTTGACCGTATACCCTTTATTACAGAATAACACATCACCACTGCACATTCACATTTAACCAAACTACAAAAAAAACACTGAAACCCGTCCATCACTATACTATACTATACTATAAATTGAATACCCGACTCCACCTATATTTCATATCACGAGATCACGTGACAAATCCGACAACCATACAACGACGACCCTGTGGTTTTTAGGATTCCGTACCTCAAAAGGGTAAAACGGAACCCTTATAGGATTACTCGTCTGTCTGTCTGTCTGTCCGACCATTCCCCCGCACTTAGCTCCGAAACTAGTGAGCCTCAAGTTTTGAAGAAATACAGAAATTAGTCCAACACTTATAGACTACAGGAAAATCGATAAGAAGTGTATGGTGCTAAAATAACATTGAAAATCTCTCAATGGTGCGGAACCCTATACGTGCAAGTCCAATTTGCACTCGGGCAGTTTTAATATCGAATAGATGCGAGTAAGTTACTCGCATAGTACTAGTAGTACTCGGTCAGTTGGCATTATGCTGAGCTGAGGCCCTTTTGGCATAGGGCACGCCACGATAGTGGCGGTAAGTCCCCTCTTTGAGGAGTTGCTGAAGAGGCGCCACGGCGCCCTCACCTTCCGTCTGACGCAGGTCCTCACCGGACGCGGTTGTTTCGGGAGGTGTACCTGCACCGAATCAGGCAGGAAGAAACGCCCGGATGTGAGGATCGGCCAAGCGGGGCACACCTCCACTGTGTGCTCCACCGTGGTGGAGCACACAGTGGAGGTGTGCTCCGCTTGTGTGGAGCCCCGCCGTGTTCTCGTAGTGGCGATCGGCACCAGCGACCTCTAGCGTCCGGCCCTAGTGCAAGCCATGGTCCGGAGCCAGGAGGAATGGGGGTCGCTAGCGAAGGAGGTGGCGGAGCGCGAGAGGGAGAGAACCTCTCGTCCCAGCCGCCGCGGGAGGCGCTCCGGGCGTCGGGGCCACGTGACGGCTTCCGGCCACCGTAGACTCGGGCCTGTGGACGGTGAGTGATGGGCTAGCTCGCCGTCTGTCCGTCTTACGACGACCACGGCCTCGACATATGGGGCTAAGAAGGAACATGGGTGGTTTTTAGTCAGTAAAAGTCTGACACTCCCTTTCGCTCTACCCAAGAGCGGGAGGGGTTATTTGATGATTTCCCACCTAAAT
Source organism: Diarsia rubi (assembly GCA_932274075.1). Lineage (NCBI taxonomy): Eukaryota > Metazoa > Arthropoda > Insecta > Lepidoptera > Noctuidae > Diarsia > Diarsia rubi. The sequence goes on along the minus strand of OW026437.1, from coordinate 9,965,521 downwards.
CTCATTTAGCTCACATTTGAATGATATCCGTCACACCAACGGAACACTGTCTTACCGAGTTGCACTTTATAATAAGCGACAAAATGTCATACCTACCTCCCCAGCACAAACAACTCCGAACTCAATTCAAGAATCGCAACGGAACAGAATTCAATATTTTCCTTCTACAAAAATATATTTTCAAAATTTTCCTTTTACACACTGAACCAGTATGCTTTAAGTTTATATCGCCATTTGCCTCATAAACAAAAACATAACGAAGTGAAGCCGCGTTTGTGTCGGAACACAAAAGCGATGGAGCCGATAAAAATCAACGGAGCTAAAACGGCCAAATTATATTTTGGCAATGCTTCGACTAGTTCTCGTTCAAACAGTACCGAGATTCAATGAGAATTGGCAAAAGCTTTCGATGCTTCGTCCGTAGCATGTACATAATATTCAAGCCAAGTGTACGGCCAAGAAATTGTTTCTTTCTGAAAATTTCTTTCAACAAAGGTTTTCTTGCTTGCATAACTTGTATTCGGATCTTTAATAGAAACTACCCTTTTTATGATTGATATCATTATCATCTCGTCAATTATTGTTGTAAGTATCAAATAGCTCTTCAGCCATTGCTGGATATAATAAGTTTTTATTACTGTTTGCAATTTTCTCATTTTCATCCTGTGCACTTTATAACAACAACGCATTTGGACTATGTATAAAATCATTATCATGAATAGCACTGGTCTATTGCTTTCTATGACTGTCACCGCAAAGAATGTCATACTAATGTCTCAGAAAATGACGTCACGCGAGTTTTCCAAGCACTGTATCGTCTTCATTGTTTGTTTACGTTAAAAAAGAAAAAATACGTGTCTAATATTTTTTGGAAATCTACCTGACGGTCTAATTAGATTTTTTTGTTAACTACCCTATTATTTTTAAGCAGATCATGAAATATTGGTTCAAAATATACGTGTTCTTTCAAAGTACTTAATACCCCTAGTTATTAAAAGATAAATTACTGAAGTTTTGTGTTTGTTTTCACTTTTCTTTGTATTTTCCGATTGCCTTGAATTTCCTGTTTGTACGAATTTTAACCTAAGCCATTACAGATACCATTTTATCCTCAAATTGGAAAGGGAAACGTCTTTCTATCTTCTTATTTGATAAAATAAATACGGACACGTGTAAAACACACATAACAAAAGTACATACCTACAGAACCTTGAATTTGTATGATTTTGGTGAGAAACCATGAGTTTACACGTGTCTCTTTGTCAGCTTTGGATTGTTACCTGTAAATGCCTTTGGGGCGGAACCAATTTGAGCAAAATAATATCTGATTTGGCACAAATAGGACAAAATGAATCGGTAAATTGTTTGGTAGGTGAACGATCAAACGTCTCACTCCGATTTAAAATATTGAAGGAAGCAATTTTCTGAGATCTGTGTCCGGTTTATGGCATTATTCTCAAACCCTATTAGAATTTAGATGTGGCTGAAACATAACTGGCTTCAGGTTGAGAAAAACATCGTGGGGGGCATGTCTTAGAACCAAAAAAGTCGAAAACATGTGACATCTAAAAAAAAGCAATTGGTTAGGTACAGTTGAACAAGTTAATGAGTATACAGCCAGCTTACTTTTAAGATTATACAGATACATTTAGAGACTGATGCCAAACGATACAGCGTTTGACATCAGTCGCTTAATGCGAAACGCTTTATAAAACAAAATTGTAATCAATATTTTCAGTGTACCCGAATTATAAAAAACTCTACCTGTATAACAAGCTAATGAGTAGCTTGTTCGACTGTACCACGAAATAAAGATTTCAGTTTTGTTCGTCAGGAAATACAGGTGTTATTTTATGTATGAAAGCGCTTGTACACTTTATGGATCAAAGTCTTGATAATACAGTACATATTCATATCTAAGCTATTGCAATATCAGATCCATAAAAGACGGACATGCAGAACTAAATGCAGAATATTGGGAGCAAAATTTAATGACTTCCGAGATAAATTTGATGGAATATTTCGCCAAATGTCTTCAATTGCGTACTGAGGATTTCAATTTAGCAATGACGTCGTCTTTCAAGTCTCTATGGGATTATGTACTAATATTATGTGCCTCTTTGGTCTAGTGGACGTAACTTCATAAGCGCTAATGCTGAGCATGAGGTATTAAGTTCGATTATCAGCTCGGGCAAAGTGTCATTTGTATTTTTCATCTATAATTTCTTAGTAGATGCCACGGAGTCTTCATTTGTGCAATAATGCACGTCTATAATACCTGAAAGGTCAGCCAGAGGTGCATCGAATAGTACTTCCCCATTTTGTTAAGATCCATGTGGGTAGGGGGCCAGCTTTTTGTCGTCAACTGGGCACGCATTTAGACTCCGTACTTGCTACTTAAAAATTCCTGCTTGGAAAACCCAATACCTAACAACACTTTGTCCTACAAAAAATAAAGTTAGCTTAAATTCTATTTATTTGACTAAATTCTTCATAAACAAACCTCGTTTCTGCAACTCGTAACTCCAAATCAACTAATAGGAAACCCACCTCGCAATAATAACTTCCGAGAATGTTCCGTCTACCCTCATTTTCCTTAGAATTCAAATCGGCATGTGTATCCGCGAGCTCGTGCCTCCGATAAATCAACCGCACGTGTTACTGATGACCCAGCCGAGAACTGATCGATGGCACACCCATCTGTATTATGGCCTTGATAATGTAAGTAGGCATGTTTTTCGCCGGTTAATGTAGTTACACGTTTTGTATAAAAAATACTGTCTTTTTGTTTTGGTTGACTGTTTCGATATGGCTTCGATGTTCTAGTGGTCGCAAATACGAATGGTCCCGGATTCGATTCACGGATCGGGCAAAGTGTTTTTGGGTTTTCTCATTCTTTGTACTACTAAACAAAAACTCGTTTACAAAATATTGTATTAGCACTGAAATATTATAATGTTATTTTAAGTAAAATATAAAACGGTGACAACTTGATCACTTCACACTAACTTTTCACACAATATCCCGCGTCATTAAAATTTAACGTTATTCATTTTAAAACTGTTCTCAAAGTGAAATTCTAACGCCCTGCCATTCTTGGATAATTTTCCCGTAAAAAAAAACAACATACCATCACGCATGTAATTCCAAAAAGGATAGGCAGAAGTGTACTGAATAGAATCCCAGATTTTGCCAGTTATGTTTAAGTTCCATGTCATAGGGGATTGGATAAAAAAACTAATTAGTCCGTCAGATAGATTTTTAAAAAATATTGGACACGTAGTTTTTCTTTTTTCACGTAAACAAACAATGAAGACGATACAGTGCTTTGAAAACTCGTGTGACGTCATTTTCTGAGACATTAGTATGACATTCTTTAGCGGTCAGTGACGTCACAACCCCCACTCAAATCTTTGACGCGTTTTATCCTCGTCAATTTTTATTGATTTGCTAAAACAAAAAATACGTATCCAATATTTTTCGATAATCTAACAGACGGATTAATAATAATCATATTTTTTTGACTCAGTGCGATCCCTTTTTGGAGGTGAGCCTATTGCCATCAACCGGGCCCAAATCCAGCCCACATGGGGGTCCTGACAAATTCTTGAAGAAAACACCCAATAACACTTTGCTCGACGAAACGAAACCAAGACCTCATAGCTTCGGGCTGCGGGATGTTGTAAGAGATACCGCGGTCTTGACATATAGGGCTAAGAAGGAACATGGTTGGTTTTTAGTCAGTAGAAGTCTGACATTCCCTTTCGCTCTGCCCAAGAGCGGGAGGGGTTATTTGATGATTTTCAACCCCCCAAAAAAAAAAAAGCCCTCATAGATTTGGGCTTGCAGACACTAGATTATACCAACGAGACAGTCCCAAAAAATAACATCTAAACAAAAAAATAACATCTAAACAAAAAAATACAACCTGTTTTTCCCCAATCCGTTCAGATCGTTCAATTTACGTTGGATTTAGTTTTGAGAGGAAACTAATATGAAGCATTACCTCCGACTGAGTCCCGAGATCTAGGATTTGTCGGGATTTTTATTTTATAACCTCAAAATGCATCTCGGGATTGTGCTTTTATAATATAATTTCGTGTCCGTTCGATTCGTTTTCGATTTGCAGGGTTAAAATAAAACGGTTTTTCTAAATATTGCTCTATAATTTTTTATGTTGACTCTAAAATCTTTTCAGTCTGGGACACTGATGGTATGGCTAAAGGTCCATTATTGTCAGTGGTCGTACTAAAAGACCAGGCTTGAACTGTGTGATTTTCATATTGGCAAATTGCAAGTAGATCCAGGTCAATAATAAGTTCATTTTCTACTTCTGCTTCTATAAGATTGTGAAGATTGTGAAGTGTGCACAAGCACAAGACAAGATATAGTATGTGGAGACACACCACACACTTGAGATCTGGCCTGTCCATGAACCCCCATCTATAGTTGCCTTTTGCCTTCATACGGGACTAATTTTAATTTTAACTTAGTATGTCCTAATTTTAAGTGTTTCTCTTTATGTTTTAATTTTTTTTTTGTCAATTTGTTCTTCTATTGCCCTTACATACCAGTTGTTGGGTAATGATACTAATGATGTTGTATGGGAAGACTGGTTATCCGACTTTTGGACTTCTGACTGTCAAAGATCTACAAATGACCGTCGAAACGTACAGCATAACGCAGTCAGAGACTCGAAGAGGTTTGGATATGTATGTATAGTCAACCATTCACGTGGCTACCGAGGCAAGGGTAGCTTAACCTTCGATCGAACCGTCTGGCTGTTATTTATTTAGCCACAACCCCCCCAAAAAAGCTCCTTTACTCTCATAAACAATTATTTAAGTCAAAAGAACAATGCTTCACATTAGCCTAATTACATAGTGATTCCGTAAATCCTAATATTATCATGAAGAAAATTTGATTCGTTTAGTAAGTTTGGATGTAGGGGATAATCATCGGAACTACTGAACCGATTCTAGACATGCTTTCACTGATGTACATTAACCCCATAGCATCTGAGGCTATAACAAAAATCGTTCGATGGGATAATATTCGTCAAACAAGCGAGCGAAGCTGAGGGCAAAAGCAGGTTTAAGACAAAAAAAATCGCGCCTGTCCCTCACTTGACGCTTGCGTAATCGTTTGAGTGGCTTCCCTTGTATCCTTAACATGAATAAATCGGCCAACGGGGACTATAAGGCTATGTACGCAGTGACGGAGGAGCGCTAAGTGGTGATACAAGACCTTTATATGAGCTTAATCGACGTCGCTACTGCGAATTGTGACGAAGTTTTACACTACTTATGTTGCTTTTCGATATTGGAATCTTTCTGAATCGCAGATTTTGACGAAATGGTATATCATCATTCTTTTGCCCTTATCCCAATATATGTTGGTCTGAGTCAAAAAAATATGATCCTAATAAGTCACTAAAAATATTGAATACGTGTTTTGAGGACATCCGTATGAGGACCAAAGTTACCGACGTAGCCCGAAGAATCTCCAGACTTAAGTGGCAATAGGCACATTGCTCACAGGACGGATGGCCGATGGGGCCGAAAAGTTCTGGAGTGGTGACCGCGAACCGGAAGACGTTGCGTTGGAAGGCCTCCCACTAGGTGTACCGATGACCTGGTGAAGGTTGCGGGGATCCGCTGGATGCGAGATGCACGGGACTGGTTAATGTGGCGACACCTGGGGGAGGCCTATGTCCAGTAGTGGACGTATATTGGCTGAAATGATGAATGATAATGATGATGCAGCATGTCTTCTTCCTCCATACCCATACTTTTCTTTTCCTCGTCATCTCACCAGACCATCGTTTATTTGGTCTTCCTCTACTCTTATACCCACTTCATATACACTCACATACACTTTCATACTCAAAACTCTTATACTGTAAATTAAAACAGTGGTGTTGAAATAAATACCACAAAGTAATGCGCCTCGAACCCCATGACGTACTGTTCGAAGTCGGGGACGCCACCACGTCGCGCGTCGCCACTGTTGCCCTATACTATTTAACCTTGACAAAAAAAAAATTGAGTAACTCCAACAACAATATATTTATGTGAAAAATATTTGTCTGTTTGTCTTTGTCTCCATTGCGATATTTTCGTTGCTAGCGTCTCCGAATTGGATGAACAATTTTAATATTATTGGTGATAGGCTAAATATTTAGATTCTCTCTTGAAATTAAATGAGACTGCCCCGTAAGTCACAAGCTCATCTGCCGAGCACAGGGTCCTGGTTCCGATTCCCGGGATGGGAAAGTGTTGTTGGGTTTTTTCCATCAGGAAATTTTCAGTTGCAACCACGGACTCTGGTTATCAGGTTGATAGCAATAGGCTTAACCGCTATAACATGGGACTCAAACTTAACTGGTGAAATGAAGGTGCACTATTAGGAACATCTCTGCCTTACCCTTCTGAGATAACAGGCGTGATGTTAAGTAAACGGTGAGAGAGAAAAATGGTCCTTTGAACCGAAAAGCTTCCATTTTGTAAGAAATAATGTTACAATGGTCTGTTAAATCGTTGATGAAGACAAACGCCTTAAATAAATGTTCTCTTAGCATTTTACTCAGATAACGTAAAGGCTGATTAAAATAATAAAGCTTCTAGTTTTTTAAGCCAAGACGAGATAAATTATTAAAATGTCTCTAAGACAGAAGAAAACTGCAAAGATAAAACGGTTTTTAACTACCTTGTAAATCCTTGCGTTTTTAAACCTTAGAACAATAAATCTTTGAACAAAAACCCTATTTGTTGTCTAAAAAAACCCTTTGGTAATATGTTTGTAATTATTTTAAATGGTATTGAAACAGGGTTTTTTTATTGAAAACGTAATATGAATGTGTACGTATTAATCCTCTTATTTGATTGGTGGATTAATTGACAGTTAGTGCGGCCCCGCGTCGTCGCTCTCGTGTTCAAATCCTTTTAAAAGTGGTCAATTTGGTTTTTATCTGGTAGTGTGATATGACGATTTTTTGGATTTTTAAAATTTGGTTTTCGTTTTGTTTTAGTTTGATAATAAATGCTGGTGTTGAATTAGATTTGGTTATCTCGGATCATGGAACGTTAGCGATAAAATGGGTTTTAGAAATGCAATCCTATCGTCCTCACACGAGGTTTTGTTTATAATTATATAAAAATCTTCGTGTGTAGAGAAGTGATCCTCTGGCTGACTTCAATCCACGAGGCATTCGTCTATCGGTTAACCTTTGATTGAGTTTTCTTTTTTAGTTAGGACTGAGGGTGAGAGCTTTCAGTTACTTGCTTCATATAAGGTTTTATGTTATAATCTGCCCATCCTTTCTCCAAATATCTTGGAGTCGAATTCCAGTCTAACCGGATGCAGCTGATACCATAATTTGACATGGTGCAACTGCCTTTCCGACCTCTACAACCCAGTTATATGAGTAAGACTGATTGAACCTTAATGACTTACTAATAAAATAGTTATTATTACTAAAAAACCCTACTCTTATTTCTGGAAGAACATGAAAATATTTTAGAACAGACAGACAAGCCACAAAATTTCCGTAAGTATATCGTATGATCGGATTATCATACGGCTTTTAGTCCGATAATTGAATCATTTTGCAACATGCACTTAACTAAAAATATGTAAAATAAAATTAAAATGTTTAGAACCAATTTATTTAGGGTTCATTTCAATTGTACTTATAAACGCTCTCTGTATACCTAGAACGTCTTTTTAAGACTTCAAAAAGTTCTTTGAAAGCTTACACCTGAACGTTTTTTACTTTAACTGTTAGTTATTATTCCTGATTAAATAGGGATGTTTACTGACTTAAAAAAAATATGATTCTAATTCGTCCGTCTGTTAGATTATCAAAAAATATTGGATACGTATTTTTTGTTTTATCAAATCAATAAAAATTGACGAAGATAAAAAGCGTCAAAGATTTCAATGGGAGGTTGTGACGTCACTGACCGCTAAAGAATGTCGTACTAATGTCTCAGAAAATGACGTCACACGAGTTTTCAAAGCACTGTATCGTTTTAATTGTTTGTTTACGTGAAAAGAGAAAAAATACGTGTCCAATATTTTTTGGAAATCTATCTGACGGACTAATTAGATTTTTTTAGTTCACTACCCTATTGAGTTTTCAAATTTTCTCTTTAAAGAAGACTTTACAGCAATCTTTATACTCTAATAATGGACGGAGAAGACTTCCTCGTTGCTTCAGTGGTCGCTTTCACGACTGCTGAGCATTAGTTACCTGGGTTTGATTCCCAGGGTTTTCTGTCAGGAATTTCTTAATAGCAGGCACGAGGACTTGAATTGTGCTCGGTTGATGGCAACTGGCTCACCACTTATTACATGGAAATATATTTATGCCTTCGTCATTTATCCATATGATAAAAACCGGTTAAACGTGAAACAAGTAAAACTACAGCCTAATATTATATTCACAGTCAGGAATCACTAATGCTCATATCCAATAGTTACGAACCATTTACAAGCCTAGGGTTTAACGGAGAAAACTGTTTCATAAATATGTTAAAAAATATAATAGAAGAAAGTGACTTTGTTTGTCTGTCACACCTACACAGCTAAACGGAAAAACCATGACCATAAGTTTACCTTGAAGCCTACCTCACCTTACTTTATGGCTTTAGATTTTTTTCTCAGATAGACAAACCTGAGTTTGATTCCCAGTTCCGGCAAAGTATTATATTAATGCGTGTGAATGAATCTTTTACATCTGGAATTTTTCAATAAAATGGAACACTAATTCTAGATTTGCGTCTGGTTGATAGCAGAAGACCCCCCACCCAGAGGACTTAACGTATTTGGCAAAATGTTGATGTACTAAAAGGTACACTTCTGCCTTACCCTTCTGGGAACACACGCGTGATGTTATATTAACAAGCCTGTAGAATGTCTCCACGCGAGTGAAACCGAGGGCAAAACCTAGTATTTCAATAAACGTGCTGAAAATAAAAATATGTAATGTTATAATGTGTGCGCAGGCGACGCTTCGTATAAATTGAGCCGATTGTTAGCCGAGTGATCGGTTCGACTCGGCCTATAGCTGTGCATTTGCGTGCCGATAGGGTTGAACGGAGTAGAAATGTATTCACGGAGTAGAAAATAATATTTTATTAAAATAAAGTTTTTATTATATTTTTTGTGTAAAACTATTAGGACTCGTACACGGCGTCAGGTCTGCTTGCGTTAAGTTTACACGCGTGCGTTTCTGTTTTCATTATAATCCCTCCGATATTGCTCTTAGATTCATAGCTACGACTTATGGACTAGCTTGCGCTCACGACTTTGCCTGTTTGGAGTTCGGTAATTGTCCTACGCTATCGTACTGGTAAACTGCGATAAAAAAATAAGTTTTCTATCTGTGTGCCAACTTTCATCCAAATCCGGGTGTTATTGTGTGAAACATTAACAAATAAACATTCATCCACCCACCCTTTCATCTTTAACCTTAGCATTTATAATATTCTCATTATGTAGTATTCGCTGACACAGATAAATAACTATAGATCGACCCTACTGTACACGTATAAGCACTCGTAGTTAACTCTAAAAAACTTGAATATTTTATTTGGTTTTTTCGCTGTCCCTGTAGCAAGATGTGCTTGCCGCGTGATCGTCGAGTTCGTGGCCAAGAGTTTAGATATTATTATTTTTAGGTCATTGAAAGGGATAAGTGAACCGTGAAAAAGGTATAGGCATTTGTGTAAATCTAAGTAAGGCTGAAATTTTATTAAATTTGATTATGTTTTGGTTATTGAATTGTATTATACTTTGTATGCAGGGTTGCTTGCTAATGTCCAATTGAAAGACTTTTTGCAGGTGTATTTATGTAGTTATAAGAACCGATTTATGCAAAAAATTATGGATTTCCAACAATTTTTTTATTTTTTTTTAAAAACAAGCTTGAATAAGTTACTTGATTTTTTGATTTAATTTACGTATTAAATTCATTCGTTTAGAAACATTTTGTGGAAGGGTTTTTAGTATAGCGATATCGAGTGCTAATGTAGGGCTTTTGAAAACTCACCCCCTATAGGGGTTATAAAGGGGATGACAGTTTGTATGGAAGTTCGTCTGTTTAGCTAATGGAAAACGCATCGGGTAAATGACGTTCCACATAAATACATGTCAATCAGTAGAAGTGTTCTTTTTCTCTTCTTCTTTAACCTTATACCACTCACCACAGAGTGTAAAGGCTCGTTTACGGAGACGCGGGGAGTCGCGCGGCGCGTGCAGAAGGCTCGTCGCGTGCTTTTTTATTCATTTACTGAGAGGCGGGTCCACCGCAACGAACGCTGCATTTTAAACTAACGAGCGTAAAATCGCTTCTCGTAAAACAGTCTTTTGAAATCCTTAACGTTTCCATAAATCGCCATGTGCTTCAATTAAAAACGCACAACGCGCCGCGTCTCCGTAAATAAGGCCTAAGTCTCTTCCAAATCTTTCCAATTTTTCGTGGTTTTGTGTCTTGATTATCCAGTTTCTTCCGACCACTCTCATGAGATCGTCCGACCACTTAATAAGCTGTTGGCACATTCCTCCGTCCCGTCAGTTATCTTTTTAAACGCTTTAAATTATTTTCATAACTTCATCTCGGACAACCCTAAGCAACAGGCTTACCGTTCCCTGCATTTGAATGCAATATACGCTCCGCACGTTTGATAGACATTAACCATTCTCGCAATATCTATGTGCGAATATGCTATCCATGCACGAATATGCGCGCATTTGTGTTAAACGCGCTTTAACAGTAATTATTCATACCATAAATTCTCTGATGTTCGAGTATTGTTTTGCATTTAATGCTGGATAATTTTGAGGATGTGGGTCGATGGGTTTTGTTTTACATAATTGTTCATAGGAATCGATTGATGCGTTAAGTTAAGCTGAGGTTGGAATGGGGGCTGCGAGTTGTTCGAAAGAGATACCGTGGCCTTGGCACAAAGGGCTAAGAAGGAACATGGGTGGTTTTTAGTCAGTAGAAATCTAACACTCCCCTCCCGCTCTGCCCAGAGGAGGAGTAATTTGATGACTTCGACTTTGGGATTGGTGACCGTTATTTACGAAAACTTACATGTTTTGTTTTTAAGGCTGGAACTGCATTTATACGCCGTTTCCAAGATATTTTGGAGATTTTTACTACTACTTCTTTTGAGTATGAGGTCTTGAGTTCGATTCCCGGATCGGGCAAAGTGTTATTAGGTTTTTTTTACTAGGAAATTCTCAGTACGAGCCACAGAGTCTAGATTTGTACCTGGTTGTGGGCAATAGTAATTAACATGGAATTCTATAACATGAAACTTTAATATAACTGTTGAATTTTGAATGTCCTGTTAGTGCACCCAAAAGTATTAGGTATTTCTCAAATTGTTATAGGGATTCCGACATATTTGTTCTAATACGGCTTATTGTTCACATTATTTTGTCAGTTCTGATATGATTAAGGTAGCAGAATAAATGAAAACTAAATTAAATTTTTTTTTATCTATTGTTTAACCTCTAACATTATCTTACCAAAAACACAATTGTCCCGTCATCCCCAGTCCACCCCAGCCACTGAAAGCTAAAATTGAATAATTCGCTCAATAAATTATCATAATTAAGTCAAATGATGGCTCTAGCTGGCCCATTATGTTAGTTACGTATTATCGTAACGTAATATTAGGGCCTACATAATTTCGGCCTTATTAACCTATTGGTCATAGAGCAGTCTGGGTTTAGATGGGACGTGCTACTCCGGGGATCGTGGAAGGCGCACTAGTTGCCATGATCTCCGGTTCAAGACACCTGAGATGTTTTTTTAAGTCAGAGTCCGACAGACCCCTCTGCTCGCCCCAGGGCGAAGGACACACATGAGGGTTTTCGAAACAGGTACGTAAAAAAAATGGCACGCTGATGGTGGACTCCGCAAATGTGGAACACAAAAATTATTTTATTTTATTACTCTAATATTTGTGTGTCCCACACTGCTTGGCGAAAGGCCTCTCCTGTCTCCTTCCAAAACTTTAATCTGTGCAATATCTGGCCATGTTCGTCCCGTGAACAAGATGCGATCGTCCCACCACCTTCGCCGCGGTCTACCTTGACGGCAATTTCCTTCAAATGGCATCCAGTGAGTGTCTGACGATTGTTGCACGAACCTTTGGAGTTCAAAATGAAGTTTTAAGATTATGACTGCAGTCTGTGAAAAAAGGGCTAGACTAGTCGTCACAGATGACACCCAGATGTTCAGTGTTGATTACTTTTGAGTTAGTATTATATATTTTTGTAGTTTCAGTACTTCAGTTTTACTACTCTTTACATGCCATATAACAACAGAAATAAATCGTGTGGATGTACTTTCTTGGGACGATTTCTTCGTCAGCGTCATGTTGACTGGACCAAACGAGATATGTACATGGGATCCTGTGCACTGTTTAATACCTATTTGCTACTATTTACCAGCTATAATGAAATATTTGCTACCTCTACGTTAAGAAATATATCATAGAAAAAAGTAGCCAGCCATTCTGACGTCAGGTTGGCTGACCAGTTCCAAGTTCTCTCCGCATTGTTAATGTAAATATTTACTACCTGTTTGCTACCTTAACATTTATCAGCTGATCAGCTCACTTTGTTTCCTCAGTCAGTTTAAGTACATTGCTCTGTCTGTATACAGATTATATATAGTTTCAAGTTTAGCAATAGGTAAACAACACAGATCATACAATTAACAGGTAAACAAGTACAATAGGTAGGTGTTACTATAAAGTAGATATTCAGAAAACTGAATTCTGGGGCAGTTGAATATGACTTTGAATTTGTATGTCTATTGAAATGCCGATATATCGTCCAAATGCAGCAAATGAGACCACTCTCCTAAGAAACTTGATCTATGCTTAAATAACCAACGCTGTTTCAGTATTTAGTTAAATTTGCATATTTTACCCGAGAGCCACTGTTATCTTAGGGTTGTTGACCTTTTGACAGTTAAGCCACTGGGGTGATAGTCGAGTTCTGTTAGACTTTCGCTACTTGTTTAGCAAATCACTTCTTAGTCTAAGTGGATTTCGTGAGGACCAGAATAAATTTGAGAACTAAGTTTGTTTTGATAAATAGGTATCTTGGCGATCACGTCACTGCTTAGCACCCTGGGGTTAGGATCCGGTCCAGTTCAACATAACTTGGAAAAAGCTATCCGTCTGGTTGAATGTTACTAACACATTTTAAAACGATAAGGCATGTATGTTGCAGTACAGTAGAATCCCGATTATCCGGATCAATTAAAACCAGGGGTAATCGATCGAAAATCAAACAATATTAATGACTTTTTGTTACAGATAGTGTTACACATAAGTCATTTAGAAAAAGGATACAAAAATACAGCAAATAGAGCCGTGAACAATAAGTCCGGATAATCGGATATCCGGATAATCGAGTTTATGATAATTGGAAATCCGGATAATCGAGTTGCTGATAATCGGATATCCGGGTAATCGGGGTTATGATATTCGTATATCCGGATAATCGAGGTTCTGATAATCGGATATCCGGATAATCGAGGTTCTGATAATCTGGATTCCACTATAATTTAATTTTAGATGTAGGACTACGAATTCAATGTCAAGTCGCGAGTTAATAGGCTTCTTCTAGATTAGCTTGTTCCATCGTCCACCTCATCTGTGTACTCAGGACAAAATTTAGGTCAACCATGCTCTGTAGACTGCCCAAAATTGCCATGAAAATGATAGTAGCAGATAAATTCTTTATTCCTTTTCAACAACTGACCTTCACAACACCCACTCATAGTGTATATTTTAAGTTTCCACGGAACAAGAAAAACATTTTTACAATAGTTACAAAGTCCACTACCCACACGAAAAAAACATCCCGAGGTGTCTAACTACAAAAGGAAAAGGTTTTATTCTCAACAAAAGTATAAAAAAGCGATATAAAAGTATTCGAACTCCATAAAATAATGAATTTCAGCACTCCTCGAAGTGTCTGGCGGGGCAAACCACGAGATGATTGAAAAAGTTTAATTTGACACTTCACAAAATTCTACAGATGAGTAAATGTATAGAAAACCTTTTGAAGGTACTTGTGGAACTCGAAATGTTGGATGTAAAGGCCAATTTTCTTTTTAAAAGGTGACAAAAGTTGCTTTTGAGACGGTACTTTTATCAAAACGGCTACATGTTGTACGAGGTTGTTGTACTTGTGTGTATATATATAGTGTTTTTGCCTACATTAGATCGCACTAGGGTTGCCATCTGTCCGAGTTTCCCCGGATTTGTCCTAGTTTAGAGGGCGTCCGGTGTTCGTCAGGGCGCTGTTTCATTTGTAGTTTAAAAACTACAAATGAAACAGCGCAAAAAACACGCCGCGATCAACCGACGAACCGATGAAGTGATGACATGTCCGGGTTAAGGGCTCTAAAATCGGAGGTTTTCACGCGTCTTGTCCTGGTTGCCATTTTTTTGAGATGGCAATCCTAGCTAAGACTAGTCGTCATAGGCGAAATTCCGCATAGATCATAAAAGGGAACTTAATTATGGGAAAAACTAAACTTGGATTCACTTTTAAGTATATCTGTAATATTAATTTACTTGGGAACAATACAGAGTAATTGAGGTAATTGACATGTAATTTTATAAATCGATCGAACAACGAAAAAGCCATAGAGTAAGAAAAGTTTTAAAAAACGCATGTGTCTCCAATGAGGTCCGAGCACAGAGATTGTAGGTCAGTTGTGGAATATTATTATTATTAAAAAAAGATAAAACGCTCGTCGAAGTGTTATCTATCCGAAATATATAACGATCAAGAACTGCAACTACAACTAACAAGTACCACTATCAGATACAATAAACCGATATCAGTCACACCACTGACACAGAGTAGGTAGCTAACAGAGACTACACTCATAGCTAGCGACAAAATCGCAAGACGTCATAAAATGTAACGTATAATATGAAACGGTAAACTAACTCGAAGAGCAGTGGTGGCCCAGTGGTGGCGGCCCCGACTTACGAACAGTGAGTCGTGGGTTCAAATCCAGTCAGGCGACTTCTGCTGGCTAAAAACCACCCATGTTCCTTCTTAGCCCTCTATGTCGAGGCCGCAATAACTAGTGTACAACCCGCGACCCAAAACATCCCTTACGATATATTCTACATTCTTTCGCATCATATACAGGGTGTAAATGAACCCTTCACACATACGTCAACCAAGCATTCTGTACATCAAACTAAGTAACCCTACGCAAAAATTTTGGCTGGGAAACGAGTTTTTTTTTTGGGGTCAAAAATCACATTTTACTGTAAAACTCAATGTAGCACTATTAAAACATTGTGCTAGTGGATGCTTTAAATAGTAAAAGGGTCATGGAGGTAATTTAAGTAAAGTTGTAACCTGAAAGACTAGTATTTACAAAAACAGCTGTGCAAAATTTGGAAATTTGACCCCCAATAGCTCCGTAACTAGGGGGTTCCCAAGTATGGTCTAAAACAAAAAAATTATCGCAGTGGTGAGGAGAACAAGTGCCTTTCGTTTGCGTTAAGGGTACTTTTACACCCTTTATAGTCGCAGCCAAGTCTTTATATAAGCCTTTACTGAATATCTCTTATGTTTAAGCCATAGGTTTTTCACTTATTAGAAAACAAAACATTCTTATTCTTTGATTGGCCTGTTGGTCTAGTGGTTAGTGACCCTAACTGCTATACCGGAGGTCGTGGGTTCGATTCCCACCCAGGACAAATGTTTGTGTGATGAGCACGATCATTTGTTCTGTGTCTGGGTGTAATTTATCTATAATATGTATGTATTTAGAAATATATAAGTATGTTTATCAGTTGTCTAGTACCCATAACACAAGCTCTGCTTAGCTTGGGACTAGATGGCGTTGTGTGATAGTTGTGGAATATTATTATTATTATTATTATTTATTATTATTATTTTATATCTTTGTATATTATCTTTAGTTAATTTTGTGGCTACCAAGAGACTCGTATTACTGTGTAAAAGTTTTGGGTAACAGCTTGCCTTCCTAAATATGAATGGCTTTGGCTTGACCTTCGTAGACCGTTGCCACGAACGCCCATGTTAGCCCTTTAATAGTGTGTTCTTATTAGAAAAAATATCTTGCTCAATTTAACCTTCTAGGTTCTTTTACTACCCGAACTGACGTAAGCTATCGAAAAGCTAATATCAACTCTGTTGAGTAATTGTAGTAACACGAAATCCTTTGATAGCGATTGTCACTCGGAAAGCTCATCTGCAGGGCTATTGCGTATCTTTTAAATGTCAGTGGCTATCATATTGTCCGTGGATTAACTGTCAAATTGGTTATGGTTTAGTACAAAATGGAACCATTTGACATGATTTGATGTACACTATATGATAGCCACTGTCATTTAAAAGATACGCAATAGCCCTGCTGATCAGCAGGGCTATTGCGTATCTTTTAAATCACAGTGGCTATCATATTGTCTATGGATTAACTGTCAAATTGGTTATGGTTTAGTACAAAATGGAACCATTTGACAGTAATTGAAAGGCACTATAGGTTAGCCACTGTCATTTAAAAGATACGCAATAGCCCTGCTGATCAGCAGGGCTATTGCGTATCTTTTAAATCACAGTGGCTATCATATTGTCTATGGATTAACTGTCAAATTGGTTATGGTTTAGTACAAAATGGAACCATTTGACAGTAATTGAAAGGCACTATAGGTTAGCCACTGTCATTTAAAAGATACGCAATAGCCCTGCTGATCCTACGTGGTTTACCATCGCTTTTAAGGATTGAAGACTGAAGCTATTCATATATCCACTCGTGCAGCTTAACAGTCTAGCCTGGGTTCTGGTTACCCTTTTTTGGGTCAAGTGGTTTTCGGAATTGAGTCGCGGGATGGCACACTATTCCCAAACCACTGCAACTCCTGAAAGCTAGAATCAACTGTGCTGAGTTACCATATCTGCAGGGTTCTAATACTACCAAGTTCCAGAAACGGAAGCTATTCATAACATCACACTTGCAGCCTAAAATTCTAGACTTTTTTTGTTTTTGGGGGGTGGGAAATCGTCAAATAACCTCTCCCGCTCTTGGGCAAGCGAAAGGGAGTGTCAGACTTCTACTGACTAAAAACCACCCATGTTCCTTCTTAGCCCTATATGTCAAGGCCGCGGTATCTCTTACAATATACCGCAGCCCCGACGGGTCCTGCAGCCAGCGAAGCTATTCATAACATCACACTTGCAGTCTAAAACTCCAGCCTGATTTACCGAGTTCTTACTCCCGTGAACAAGTTTCGCAGAAGACGAAAAAAATGACAAGAATTTCCCCCTAAGTTTATAAAAGTAAATATTCCCCGATGGTTGGGCCCAAAACGTGGGTTCAGCGGACAATAGGCGGCCGATTAAACCGAGTTATTTCATTAACACTTGATCTACGGAATTCTATTAGGTGCGATGTCCCCCGCAATATTTAGGGTCCCGTAGCTCTATACAATTAACTGTTTTTGTTTGTTAAAGGTTTAATTTACTTGTGCCTGATTTCATTAACGTTAGACGATAAGTTTATGTTAAGTAACTTAGCTCTAGAAATATATCACCATAAAAGCCTTGCGTAAGAGATGAACACCGAAGTTAGGCTAGCCCATCTTTACTAGGTATAAACGGCTACCATGTATTAAGTACATCATTATAAACAGTGGCGTGCCTAAAAGTCAACAATATGAATAGTTTTTTGAGGATGTATGAATGTTTATCACTCTTTCACGCAAAAACTACTGAACGGATTTGAATGAAATTTAGCACACTGTTAGATGATAACCTGGATTAACACATAAGATATTATTTATCACGATAGTATGATCCCGTGGTACTACGAAGTCTACGCGGGCGAAGCTGCAGGGATAATCTTTCATTATCACTACACATTATAAAAAAAAACAAAGTCCTCCGCCGCGTCTATCTGTCTGTTGACGATAAACTCAAAAACTACTACACCGATTAACATGCTGTTTTTGGCAATAGATAAATTGTACCTCGAGGACGGTTTAAGTATACAATTTTTTTTCTAAATTCAACCTTTAAGGGAGTTAAACTGGGAATGAAAGTTTGTTGGGATATTTTTCGACATCCACGCGGATCCAAAGCTATAAAGGCAAGTTGGCCAGTATGGCTTGTATACAGAAACTAAATCTAAACCCCCTACATATTCAGGCATGCTGGTTTCCTGTATTAAGGCGCAACTTTGCTTGACGTCTGTGAAAACAGGCGTTTCTTCTCGCTAAATTAAGTTAAGGTTTTGTTATTTTAGTATGTAGTTTAATAAGGTGCTAGAAAGGGTGCAGATTTAAAGCCTATGTAAATGTTGATGTCGACGTAAAATAGGTGCTTTGGAGTACCTAGGGTACCTATTAGTTTTGGAACCTAGATGTTGTAAAAGTTCTATTATAACTTTATAGCGCTGAGGTCTAGAAAATTGGTCTCGTTTTTATGTACTATATAAGGTCAGTGGCACAGTAATCTAATGTGCGTAGGTATTAAATCAAATATATACTTTTGTCTGACTAGGTAATTAAGTGGTTATTAGCGCTACTGCTGAGCAGGAGGTTTTCGGTTTGACTCCTTGGTTGTGTAAAGTGTTAGTGATGCCATGGGTTTTAAACGTAACTGACGAATGTGTGTGTACAAATGTACACCTTTGCCTAACCATTCGGGGAGAACGAGCGTGATGTTATTTGCCTGTTCTTGTTTTGTAAGACACCGTTAAGATATACGATAGTGATTTACGGCTCTATCTTACATAGATTAGACATAATCAAGGCATATAATTATTATTATATAATCTGCAATTAAGATAAAAACTAACCCAACCATAAATAATTAAGTCTACCCCTAATCTCACAGCTATTCTCCTTTCTTCGCCATTTTAATCTCAAAAGAAAAGCTTAAAGGGGTAGTCAGCTAATACGTTATTTTTATAAGCTCTTTCTTTTATCTGATGGTGCTCAACTGCTCAGTACTTAAGATGAAACTTAATTGAGATGAGCATCCTTTGGATGCTGGGGAAACGGTTTTAAAGAATTTGTTTACCGCAAGATAAAGGCTTCAAGTGGAATTCTTAAAGATTTCGGAATTAAGATATCGTTTAAGGAGATATAAATTTGTTTTTGAGTAAGGACATTTGAGTAAAGATTTTTAAAGTGGGTTAAAAATTTTAGAAATGAACAGTTTTCATACATGTTACCTATTGGGCTTGGCTGTAATGACAGCCGAGGTCGGTCCATGGGTGGATTTAACACACCGAGAGAGACCGCCCGTTTTGTTGGAAAGCACGTTTAGACATTGGTGTCTTTCGTAGTTCTTTACCGTAAAGTTAGAAGTCTGACTGATGGTCTTACTTAGGAGTACTGCGTTGCCCTGTCTCACTTAATTGGGTTGTCATCGTCATTGCCTTGTGGAACTACGAAGGCGTCAGCTTCCAGTCTAACTGGATGCAGCTGAATACCAGTATTAACATGGAGAAACTGCTGATCTGACCTTCATAAGCCAGTTAATACTAGGTAATATGATACTTCTTGGTTAGACTGGTTGCCAGAACTTCGGGTCACTGACTATTGTTACAAAAGTAAAATGAAAATCGATACACTTGCTTTCCTCATAATTATGATAATTCAATCTTTTTTTTTTGTGGGGAAATCATTAAATGACTCCTCCCGCTCTGGGCAAGCGGTCTGACACTCCCTGTGTCAGACTTCTACTGACTAAAAACAACTCATGTTCCTTCTTAGTCCTGTCGAGGCCGAGGTATCTTTTTCAAACAACGCGCAGCCCCGACGGGCGTATGATAATTCAACCTTGAAATGGAACATTTACAATAGCAATACCTATTAGTTTTAATAAGATGGCTTTGTAGCTTGTTCATTATTATAATAATGATATGTAACATATTATATGTATAATATATTGTATTTTCTAGAGATAACAATGCCATATTATATTAGTATGATATTACAAATTGGAGTAGGTATTGTTATCAATAATCACGTGTGTTTGAGGTTTAATTTTGATGTTTACCTAGAATTATTTTTATAATTATTTTAGCTTGGAATCACTTACTTCTGGAATAGGGTTTCTATTTCCTCTGCCATACGTACACACATCAAGTTATACATTCCAGTATAATATGACCTCGCTTTCTATAGATTGCTCGTACAATAAGAGATCCGCACAAACTTACGTACTTCCAGGCTTCGTGCGTCCCTCAATTACTGACGACGACGATCCATTCATGACACGATATTGTCAACTAAATGCAGTTTCAGATGCCTCGGTTTATTTGCTCTAGCATACACCCTAGAGAGTGGCACAAAGGGTCGTGGAGCCAGCCATGCTCGGCATAACCCTTTTGGATCGAGTGCATAACCAAAAACCGCTCGGCATAACCCTTTTGGATCGGTCTACGATGTCGGGGACCGGGCGGTGCGACTCAAGTGGACCTTGGCAGGACATCTGGCTAGACACGGAGATGGCCGATGGAGCAAGGCTTTGACCGAGTGGTGGCCAAGGTTAGGGCAAAGAATCGAGGGCCGTCCTAAAGCTCGTTGTTGACGATATCGTCAAAGTCGCCGGAAACACGTGGATGAGGTACACACAGAACCGGGAAGTGTGGCAAAAAAAAGGGGAGGCCTATACTCAGCAGTGGGTGATTCCGGGCTGATATGATGATGAGACATACCCTAGAGACGGTTAAACTGGTGTTGATTTTTCGATGAGAAAAGTTCATCGCCGTCCCTAAGTAATAGGACAAGGATCGGAAAATAATGACGATGCATATGGTTCTGCAGATGATGTCAGAGGAAGCAACCACGAAAACTTCAATAGGTGATCAGACTGACTCAGCTATACGATTCTGTTTAGTCCGTCAGTTAGATTATCGATTTATCAAATTATTAAACATTGACGAAGATAAAACGCGTCCAAGATTATGAGTGGGAGCTTTTGACGTCACTTGTAGGTAAAAAATGTACTGACATGTGACGTCGCATGAGTTTCCGGAGCACTTTTTGTTTACGTAAAAAATAAAAATTTGTGTTCAATATTTTTTTTAGAAATCTCTCCGCTCTCTCTCTAGCTCCGACTTTCGGTATCTCGGTTCACTTGTGCAAAGCGATGGCAAAATAGATCGTAGTGTTAAGCTTAGAATTAGCACTGGATGGATGAAATGGCGGCAGGTCACGGGAACAATATGCGACTCCCGCATTCCCCTTAAACTCAAGGGGAAGATTTATAAAACCATGGTTAGACCTGCTGTCGTGTATGGATCAGAATGTTGGGCCACAAAAGGGATAAATGAAAGGCAATTGCATGTGGCTGAGATGAGAATGCTAAGGGGAATGTGTGGTGTGACGCGAATGGATAAAATAAGGAATGAGTACATAAGAGAAAGTCTGAAAGTGGCGCCGTTGAATGAAAAGTTGTGTGGTAATCGATTGGCGTGGTATGGACATGTGATGCGAAGGAATGAAGATAGTGTTGTGAGGAAAATGTTGAGTATGAATGTAGATGGGTTTAAGAGTAGACGAAGACCAAAGAAACGATGGATGGACTGTGTGAAGGATGATATGGCTAGGAAGGAGGTGACTACTGACATGACGAGAAATAGAGAAGTATGGAAGAAAAAGACATGTTGCGCCGACCCCAAATAAATTGGGATAAGGGCAGGAGAAAGATGATTTTTTTTAGAAATCTATCTGACGTGACGGACTAATTAGTTTTTTTTCTCCGATCCCCTATTACATACCCTAAAAATCCTCCCAAGTTAACTGCAGTACAGTCCCGGCGTAACATTTAAAAATGAGCCCTATTTAAGTTGGAATTAAGTTTAAAAGTCATCTTATTATACAGGAACACAATCTACAACTTACATGAAAATGTCTAATATTCATTTAAACTTTTACTCCGGCCCGCTTGGGAGACGGATTTTCTTTGGGTTCTGTGGTTGTACAGACTAAAATACTGGGCTCTCTTGAACGGTAAAAAAAGACATATTTACCGAGTTTCATCGGAAAGCACGTTAAACAGTTGGTTCCAGCCGTAATTTACAGATCTTTAACAGTCGTTTACGGTAGTCAGTGGCCTGAAACTCAAGCCCAAACTCAAAGCATTTATTTCAATTAAACCTTTATAGGCACTTTTGAATGACAGAAGAACAATTCATAATAACAAAACTACGAGTGCAATACGTCATTCCGAAAGCCACCACGCCGAACCACACGCCGCCGAATGCCCGCAACAACGAGCACTGCGAGCACGAAAGCACGCAGCGACGCACACCGCTACAACGAATGCACGAGACTCCGAACCCGCCGCCACGGCACGCCGGAAGTCTGACTATCAGTAGTAAGTAACTGCGTTGGAGGTCAGATAAGCAGTCGCTCCATGTAAAATACTGGTATTCAGCTGCAACCGTTTAGACTGGAAGCCGACTCCAACCCAGCCGTGAAAAGGCTAGGCAGATGATGACCACAATAGGGATGTGTACTGAATTTAAAAAATGTGATTCTAATTAGTCCGTCTTTTAGATTACCTATCGAAAAATATTTGAAATGTTTTTTTTGTTTTATCAAATCAATAAAAATTGACGAATATTTGAGTGGGGGTTGGTGACGTCAATGACCGCTAAAAAAATGTCATACTAATTAATGTCTTAAAGTATGATGTCACGCGTGTTTTCAAAGCTCTGTATCGTCTTCATTGTTTGTTTACGTGACAAAAGAAAAAATACGTGTTCAATATTTTTTGGTAATCTATAAGACGGACTAATTGGATTTTTTTAGTTAACTACCCTATTTACATAAAATCAGCAAACATTACCTTGTATGTATTTAAATCTACCAACGAAAATGTCAAAAAACAAAGTTTAATCTAACACAGAAACTCGTGTGTACTACCGAAACATATTGTCAATTTCATGCTTCTTTAACATAGAAGTTTACCTAATATGAACGCACACAGTCTTTAGGGACAGACGGTACTGTCCCCCTTTTTATCGGAGACAATTTTGGGGCCATTTTTTATAATTGCCAATCTTGCCAGAACGATATCTTTTGAAATTCCGAAGGTCTGAAATGGAACGATTAAGAATTTAAAGAATTCAATTACTTTTCGTGTTAAACTATTTGGGTTTGGTTAGTGTGAAAAGTAATGTTGGAAAGTGTTGTTACAGTTTGTAATGGTTTCTTTTCTAACCTTCTAATCTCTAATCTATCTTTAAACTTTCTTGTTATACTCGTATAGCAATAATCTACTGCTCTATTAATGGACAGTTTAGAGATTAATTCTTTTCTTGTGACTTTTTTGACACAGATAGAGAATTATCGTGGTCAAAAAGAGGAAAAAATGGCGATCTTGGAGTCTAAACGTGTTTTGAAGCCTTTTCAAAACAAAACAAGTCCACAATTAACAAACAAACAATTCAAAATTTCAGTCTAGGACACAATCAATCTAGACCCCAATCAAATTCATAAATCACCATGAAACGTCAAAATTGCAATACAAACATAAAACACCGACATTCCCCAATCATCATGGGAATAAGACACAATCTTATTATTATCCTTTAACAGTCAAAAAATAACTGTTTCTAATTATGTAACAGTTAAAAAATAACTATAGTCTGCTGCCAAATTTAATTTCATAGTATTTAACGTTGATTGGATACGGCATTGTGTCTGTCGGTTTTTTACAAAGACGTTACGGATGGGTTACGGTCATATGGCGAGTGAACCGTGGTGGAGTTATTTTGTATCCTATTGAGATATGAGTAGGTAGTCTTGACAGAGGGCTTCTCACTCAACTCATAATATTCATTCAGTAATCGTGTCATTAAATATTACCGAAATGTCGGAAATTCCGGTAATTATTTCCGGAGGACAGTCAAAGTAGTAAACATTCTGAATGACTCTTAAGGCAAACAACAAAAAACAGAACTGGATCAGCTGACAGCTGTCAGTGTTATCATTGCTCTCCTGAACGCGGTATGTCGTATTCTTAAGTTTTCCGGTTTACCTCTTCCCTTACTCTCGTGTTATGTGCAAAAGTCAAAGCATTTATTTTTACCCGACTGCAGCGAATCCCAAAAGGATTGTTATTAGTATGTCAAACATTTTTAATATGGTCGTGGTCTTGGTCAGCGTTAAGGATTCTGCCCACACTTGTATTGGGCAGAGTCTTATAGTAAGAAAGATAAAGTTAGTTAACCCGTTAAAAGGTAGATCTTGTGACGTCTTGCGTCATTGTCGCTGGATGTGATGTTAGTAGTCTCCGTTAGCTATCTACTCTATGTCAGTGGTGTGACTGATACCGGTTTATTGTATCTGATAGTGGTACTTGTTCGTTGTGAGGTTCTTGAACGTGATGTATTTCGGATAGTTAACACTTCAACTAGCGTTTTATCGTTTGTAGTTTTGATTGATGTTAAATGTTTAATAGTTGTCCAGGCCGAAAGGCTTTGGCTATGGCGACTAGACTTAACAGAAATTAGGAAAATGTCGTGTGTAAGGTTTTAAATATTGTTACGTCGGTCATCTAGAATCATCGAGAAACCTCGCTAATAACTGAGAAGTACGCGTGAATTCTTGTAGGTACCTAATTCCATTCTGTAGGTAGTTAGTCCGCCGCCCGTCGTCGCGGTACTTGCATTTTAATTTCGACCGTATGCCTACGGCGTAAAGTAACTTCTTCTTTGTTGGATAATTTATCTTTAAGTTTATTTTTTTGTTAATGTTTTTTTCTGGATGCTTTATGGAATAGTAGCGAATTTTCTCGAATATCTTTTGTGTGTTTGGGGTATAAAAGGACCGGGAGAGGACGAAGCGAGTCAGTCTACTTTTAAGCGAGACAACGGAAGGTTCTAAGAGATATCTAGTGCGATAAAGTGTTCAGTAGTGTTTTGCGATTGTTTATAAGTGTTTTGCGAGTAATAAAGTTATTTCGTGAGTTCAATTGGTAGTGCTTTTATTTATCCCATACCCAGCTCGTAACAATTTGGTGTCAGAAGTGAGGGATAAATAATGCCGATTCTACCCAAGGACGACACGGATAGTATCCGTACTAGGAGTCAGCGACAACATGGTATGGACCAAAGGCGATTTGGAGACTCCCCGACACAGACACCGGGCGGTGTCCAGGCTACGTCAGAGCCAGTCGCTGGCCCATCCGGAGCTACCCCTGCATTAGCGGCGCCTGACTTGTCTGCCTTAATGACGCTGCTGCAAGACCAGGCACGTCGTCAGGAGGAGCAGGCTCGTCGTCAAGAGGAGCAGGCTCGTCAGTTGCAGGAACAGATGCAACGGGACAAGGAGGAACAGGCTCGTCGTCAAGAGGAGCAGGCTCGTCAGTTGCAGGAACAGATGCAACGGGATAAGGAGGAACAGGCTCGTCGTCAAGAGGAGCAGGCTCGTCGTCAAGAGGAGCAGGCTCGTCGTCAAGAGGAGCAGGCTCGCCAGTTACAGGAACAGCTGCAACGTGATAAGGACGAGCAGGCTCGCCGTCAAGAAGAACAGATGCTCCTGATAAAGGATCTTCACGCATCAGTGGGCAAAGAGCTGAGCGTGATGAAGGAGCAGGTACAGCAGCACGGCAACCGTATCGCAAAGGCCGAAATTCAGATCGCCGATGTGAAGAAGGCCTTGAGTGAAATTAAGGTTGGAGACGGGACTGTGGCTTCAGTGATTGCTGCACCTTCGGTGCGCGGGTTTAAAGTGCCGCCATTTGACGGAACATCTTCGTGGTCGGCCTATAAAATCCAATTTGAGGCCGTTATGAAGGCGAATGGGTGGACCAAAGCGCAAGCCATGACAGCGCTCACCTTGGGTCTCCGAGACCAGGCCCTTACCATTCTTGAGGCACTCGGCAAGGATGTGACCTACGAACAGCTGCTGGAGGCTTTGGAGTCTAGATACGGCGACGCGCACCTGGAGCACGTTTTTCGTGCTAAGTTAAGGGATCGCGTTCAACGTAGTGCCGAGAACTTACAACAGTGGGCACTGGAAGTTGAAAAGATAGTTCGGAAAGCATACCGGTCTGCTCCTGCACTCATAGACGTAAATTTGGTACAGGTGTTCATCGACGGAATACGCGACTTGGAAGTGAGAGCCGCTGTGAGACTTGGACATCATGAGACGCTGAAGAACGCCTTAGCACATGCTCTAGAAGTAGAGGCAGTGAGACAGGACCACCGTACGCACCGCGTCAGGGAGGTTGTCGCGTCACCTGTACGCGACCGCCCGCAAAAGTACAGTCCGAAGTGCTACACTTGTGGAGAAAGTGGTCATCTGCGGTCAAACTGTAAAAAGCGACGCTCGACGAGAGATGAACATCAGCAGAGAAAGGCGGCTGAGATGACTGCCCAGCAACAGTGGAGAACTCGCGATAACGAAGACGTACTGGCAAGACCTTGGCGTGAAGACTGAAAGACGAGATGATGTGGAAGACTGGTGTCGCAAATGTACCAGCTGTGCGGCTGTGAAGGGACTCCACACACGAAGCAGAGGTGCGTTAAAAGTGTACAACGTTGGAGCCCCCTGGGAGCGGATAGCACTGGACGTTGCGGGACCATTTCCAGAAAGTGACAGCGGGAACAAGTACTTCATGGTTGTCATGGACTACTTCACAAAGTGGCCAGAAGTCTTCGCCATTCCCAACCAAGAAGCTACCACAGTCGCAGATAAACTGGTTCAGGAAGTTTTCTGTCGTTTTGGAGTACCCTTAGAAATTCACAGCGATCAAGGGAGGAATTTTGAATCGCAAGTTTTTCAGGAGACTTGTCGATTGATGGGTACACACAAAACCAGAACCACCTCTTACCACCCACAATCTGATGGAATGGTGGAACGATTCAACCAGACGTTGGAGAGATATCTGGCAAAAGTTGTGGAAAGCAGGCAAAAGGATTGGGACAAGCACATACAGCCGTTTCTTCTGTCCTATCGGAGTGCAGTTCACGAAAGTACGACTGTAACTCCAGCCTTCGCGAACTTTGGAAGGGAACTACGGTTGCCTGCAGATTTAATCACTGGAACTCCCCCTGATGTCCCACGCAGTGTAACGGATTACGCAAATGACCTGCGTAATAAGTTAAATGATGTGTATGAGCATATCAGACAATCCGGACAACAGATGTCTGAGAAGATGAAGACCCGTTATGATCGGAAGGCAAACAGTAGGGGTTTCGATGAAAGTTCTCTGGTGTGGTTGCATAACCCAGTGCGGAGCAAGGGAAAGTCCCCGAAATTGCAAGCAAAATGGGATGGACCATACCGAGTTGTGACCAGGATCAACGATGTCACCTACCGAATACAGAAGGGTCCGCGAGGTGCGCCTAAGGTTGTGCATGTAGACCGATTAGCGCGATATCACGGGACTAATGATGCTCGGGACGAGCATGTCTAAGGAGGGGGCAGTGTTACGTCGGTCATCTAGAATCATCGAGAAACCTCGCTAATAACTGAGAAGTACGCGTGAATTCTTGTAGGTACCTAATTCCATTCTGTAGGTAGTTAGTCCGCCGCCCGTCGTCGCGGTACTTGCATTTTAATTTCGACCGTATGCCTACGGCGTAAAGTAACTTCTTCTTTGTTGGATAATTTATCTTTAAGTTTATTTTTTTGTTAATGTTTTTTTCTGGATGCTTTATGGAATAGTAGCGAATTTTCTCGAATATCTTTTGTGTGTTTGGGGTATAAAAGGACCGGGAGAGGACGAAGCGAGTCAGTCTACTTTTAAGCGAGACAACGGAAGGTTCTAAGAGATATCTAGTGCGATAAAGTGTTCAGTAGTGTTTTGCGATTGTTTATAAGTGTTTTGCGAGTAATAAAGTTATTTCGTGAGTTCAATTGGTAGTGCTTTTATTTATCCCATACCCAGCTCGTAACAATATGAATGTAGATGGGTATAAGAGTAGATGAGGACCAAAGAAACGATGGGTGCTAAACTGTGTTAAGAATGATATGGTAAGACAGGAGGTGTCTCATGAGATAACGAGAAACAAAGAAAGAAGTATGGAAGAAGAGGGCATGCTGCCCCGACCCCAAATTTATTGGCATCAGGGCAAGAGATTGATGATAATATTGAGAAAGTAAATATACCTAAGGAGCACCGGTGGCCCAGTGGTGGCGGCCCCGACTTAAGTAGGTCGTGGGTTCGAACCCAGGCAGGCACATTACTTTGTGCTCTTAAAACGGTGAAGGAAATCATCGTGAGTTAATGAGGATAGATATTATAATGAGTTATTATATATTGTTATTATAATGAGGACAGCATTCTAGCCTGACCAGTGTTACTAAAGGTTATTGTATTACTTAGAGTACTAGATCACAGGATTGTGAAGGTCAGATTAAACTGGAAGCCGACCCCAACATAGTTAGGAAAAGCCTACGTAGGTAGTTGATTATGCTTTTGTTATTTTATTATTGTTTAAATAAGTCACACTAAAATAATTCCCTTGTAACGTCAATTCTATCGCATAACATTTATTACATATGAAATAAATCATTTAGTTACACATTAACTACTATTTATTATGGTGGATTTATATGTGATTGCATGGTAAATTGTCAATTCATAACTTTATTTTACGCTCGAGATTATTTTATGCATAAATTGATCTTAACTGCGGCATTAAGTTAGTGGTTGCAAGCGGGACTGCTATGCATGAGGTCTTCGGGTTCGATTCCCAGGGAGGCCAATGTGATAATAATATTAAGTTTTTTCATCAGAAATATCCCAGTTGCCGCCACAGTCTGGATTTAAAAAAAAAACTAAAATCGTAATAGTCGACAAAAAAAACTTTAGGTAATTAGTCCGTCAGATAGATTTCCAAAAAACATTGGACAAGTATTTTTTATTTTTCCGTAAACAAATAATGAAGACGATGCAGTGCTTCGAAAACTCGCGTGTCGTCCATTTGTACAGTGGTACATTTTTTACCAGAAAGTGACGTAGAAAGCCCCCGGGCCACTTTGACATGTTTTATTTTTGACAATTTTTTTTAATATTATAAAACAAAAAAACACATATCCAATATCTTTAGATAATTTAACAGACGTACTAAACAGAAATATATATTTTTTTAGTCAGTCAACTACCCTATTACTTTCGCATACAAAAGTATTGTGAGTTAGTTCATTTTGGCATTAGGTACTAAGCTTTTGATTTCAATCGCAGAACAATGAAAACGGTATTGTCAAAATAAATCTAAAACACAAATGGAAATATCATGTATCTGTCAATTATGAATAAACTCAATGGCGAATAAACGGACATCGGACTTTCGTTTATTAATAGATGGATCTATTAATAAACGAAAGTCCGATGTCCGGTAGTGTCCGATCGAAGGTCTATTTTCTGAACGAAAACGATTAATCGGTTATCGCCACGACCTTCGCTCAGCACAGTCGAAGGTTTAATAAACCCTTACAAATTTCAATCAAGATAAAAATGAATCTATACTAATATTCTAGAGAGGGTTTGTAAGCTCTTCCGCGTCACATGCATATACCACAGCAACCGATTATCACACAACATTTCAGTCGCCATTTTCGGTTTTCTTCTTATGTACTTACTAATTTCCGTTTAGTCCACTTTTGGCCCCTCGGCCCCTTTTTTTTCTGTGGCTGGGGGGAAATCATCAAATAACGCCCCCCCCCCCCCCCCCGCTCTTGGGCAGAGCGAAAGGGAGTGTCAGACTTCTACTGACTAAAAACCACCCATATTCCTTCTAAGCCCTACATGTCAAGGCCGCGGTATCTCTTACAACATCCCGCAGCCCGCCCCTCGGCCCCTAAAAACAGATTTGTTCATTGGTGACCACTCGACCCCTAAGCATAGTCCACTTATTGTTGACTTGAGTTTGAATTTTCATACAAATGACAGGCATACCTCGTCCACTTTCGGCCTCTAGTTCAATAAGTACCTAAAATTAATATTTTGGTAAGGTACAGTAGACAAACAGCAAAATTCAAGAATTGAGACTTACCACACATAGCATTCTCATCTCAGCCACATAATTTTTTTTAAAATTAATCTCTTGTGGCCCAACATTCAGATCCATACAAGACAGCAGGTCTCTCCAGGATCCAGATCTCCGGTCAGGATCTATACTTATTTTATGAAGTGGTAGTTTGTGAGGTTGTAGGGGTAACATCTGGATCTACAGAACCGATTTTGGATTCTTTCGACGCTCGGGCATAATAAAGCTGCTAGTGCTTTATTATGCCCGAGCGTCATGTGCTGTATTTAACAAAAACATGGGAGACTCCGAGCACAAGGCGAGTGAAGCCGCGGGGAAAAGCTAATTGTTTTATAAATAATTTAAGGGGAATGCAGGAGTCGCAGAAAGTTCCCGTCATTCGGACACTATACGTCGGTAATAATAACGTACAACGTACAGTAACTATAACTCAAGGAAGGATACCGATCGATAGGTCGCGAGTTCAAATCTGACTGCGGTAATTTATGGTTGAGAAGTCTATTTATAAATTCTGTTTGGTTTGCTTAACTGGGAGGCTGGGTAATGGCCAGTTGATACTAGAGAGAAGCGTGTTAATAGCAGAGTTAAACGAATAAGTGTCAATAAGATTTAATAGGAATGTTTCCTAATTAAAAAAATATGATTCTGTTAAGTCAGTCAGTTAGATTGTCGAAAAATATTGGATACGTGTTTTTTGTTTTATCAAATTAATAAAAATTGAGGAAAATAAAACGTGTCAAAGATCATGAGCACGCTGTGACGTCACTCGAGTTTTCAAAGCACTATATTGTCTTCAGTTTTTGTTTACGTGAAAAAAGAAAAAATATGTGTCGAATGTTTTTTAGAAATCTAGCTGACGGACTAATTAGATTTTTTTTTGTCAACTACCCTATTAGGTGCTTATTTAATTAAATATCAAACTTAGACTATTACTGTTTTGAAGATATGAAAGGATATCAAAAGAAAGAAAGAATGTATTTATTTTTCTTGATAAATGATGAGAGCAGCGGTGGCCCAGTGGTGGCGGCTCCGACTTACGAACAGTAGGTCGTGGGTTCGAACCCAGGCAGGCACATTACTTTGTGTAATTTATTTAATCACCGCTGCTCTCAAAAACGGTGAAGGAAAACATCGTGAGGAAACCGGCATGTCTTAGAATCAAAAATTCGAAGACATGTGACATTTACTAGTCCGCACTGGGCCCGCGTGGTAGATTATAGCCCATTCCCTCTAAAGGGGAGGAGGCCTGTGTCCCAGCAGTGGGAACATTAATAGGCTGTTGATGATGATGATGATAAATGATACTGTGATAATGATCTTGTTTGCGAGGTGAAAATAGAACAGATATTGCACAGGATAGTGAGGCTTGGAAGGAGAAAGGAGACAGGAGAGGTCGTTGCCGTTCGATTCTGAGGTCATTAGTTTCGAGATTTTATTGGGTTTTTCAAGCAGTTACAGCGTCCAGATAAGTGCCTAGTTCACCCCTTTTAATATTAACTGTAATGTACTATGAACTAGTAAAATGTAGGTGTACAACGTAGGTTCATCGCTGGCTATCCCGTCTGGGATGAAAGGCGTGAAAAGCCATTCAATTAATGCGCTATTTTAACATGTTTGGAAAGTCATAGTGGGCCTTTACTTTACCCAGCACGGCTGATTAAAAATAATATAATGTTCTTCTTGCTCTGTGTATAACATATTGTGCAAATGAACATATAATAGTAATACGATTTAACGATAAGCCAATTCATTATAATAACAAGCAATCAGATCAATTAAATCTGTAGATCAGCTATGCGTATTTATCGTTTGAAGTAATTGAATTAACTTGATCTGTACTATGATGCTGAGTATCAATTTACGTGTCTAACGTAACTCACACCTTATTCTCGAGGGGGTAGGCAGAAAACACAGAACGCCAGCTGTTACGATTTTTATTTATACCTACTCCTTTTGCCTGGTCAGTTCATACGTCTGGTCAACCAGATAAGTGTCCATTTAGCCCAAATCCTACTTCCTACTTATATTATTAAAGGGTAGTAAACAAAAAAAAAATAATTAGCCCGTCAGTTAGATATCCAAAAAATATTGGACACGTTTTTTTTCTTTTTTCACGTAAACAAGCAATGAAGACGATACTGTGCTTTGAAAACTCGTGTGACGTCATTTTCTGAGACATTAGTATGACATTATTTAGCGGTCAGTGACGTCACAACCCCCCACTCAAATCTTTGACGCGTTTATCTTAGTAATTTTTTATTGATTTGATAAAATCAATAAAAATTCAATATTTTTCGATAATCTTACACGACGGACTAATTAGAATCATATTTTTTAAGTCGGTAAACATGCGAAAGTTTGTGAGGATGAATGAATGGATGTTTCTTACTCTTTCACGCAATAACTACTGAACGGATTTGTATGAAATTTAGCACATAGATGGCTTATAATTTGGATTAACATATAAGATACTTTTTATGCAGGTAATATGATCCCATGGGACAATAATCACAGCGAGGCCGCAGGCATAGGCCAGTCGAAAATATAAAAAAAAAATTCAAGATATTTGCGAGTTGAAGAAATGATTTTAGGCCTATCTTACAACTACGCGACGAGAAGGGTTAAAATTTATTATTAAAACATGTCCTAAAAGTTCGCTATACTAACCTTCAAATTTCTTAACCGACTACGTGGTAAGCAGATACCCTAAACTTTTACCAAACATCTGGTATTTTTCTAAACAATACTTTTTACATTCGCATTAAGGCTCGGGTGTAACCCCCAAAGTTTGGGAACCCTCAAAAACGTGACATTTACATATTTTCCTGTCCGTATACCATTACGTATCAAAAATAAAGTAGGGCAGTTGGCGGTTTTTGCAAATAAAGTCGTGTATCAAAAAACAAAGTTGTATTATTTATCATGATGTATTTTAGTCAATCTTTTGAGCTCCTGCAAAATAATTGTGTTTAGTTATAGGTAATATATAGTGGTATATGCCTGTTGTTGATGGAAAAGTATCTACGAATAGTTACATAAGCATAATCACCCTATAATGTTCACACTGTTGGGATACAGACCTCCTCTGCTCCTCCTCGTTGAACTGTCCAACTGAAAGATATTGACATTGCAAGTATGTTAAGTAAATACCCCATAGGTCATTTACCTTTCATTTAAATTATCGAATGAATACCTACACTATGTAGTTAAGTACTGTAAGGAAGTAAGGCAAGCGCAGCGCGTGCCCTGTGACCTACGATCTCTGTGCTCGGGACCGCAACGGACACACATGCGTTTTTAAAAAAAGATGTTTTTTTTACCCTATGGTTTGTTCGTTGTTCGATCGAATTATAAATTACTCTGTATTGTTCCCAAGTAAATTAATAATTCAAAAGTTAATTCTTCTCCCATAATTCAGTTCCATTTTAGTACACATAACCCAATAAACCATTACTTAACAATATAAAAATACAACTCAAAGTCATGTTGTAGTTTTCAAAGTTCTCTCAAAAAAATAACCCCTCACTTCCCATCGGACCATGGTCGGCAACTCCGGCCACGTGAACCCCTCGCGTTTTCCGCGCCAAGTGCCCCACAGCCCGTGACCGACTAAAACATTGACGCAAGGGTTTTTTTCATGAAAATATTCTGTTCGTTTCAGGTAAGCCTACACGACTGAAGAGTTTTCTAAATAATAGCGGTAAGGAAGCTGTCGTGAACAGACGAAGTGATCTTGGGAGATGGGGTTTTTTTACTGACCTTTTTATGTTTCCTGTTGTGGTGAGTTTTTTGTTTGAGACGAGGTAATGCTTGACTGGTCAGGTCGTGAGTTCAAAGTTTTTGAACGTTTTGTTACTATATTGTATTTTTTATGACTTTAAAATGCTCTTGAAAAGATGAAGGTTAAGATTTAGAGGTCAGATCAAAGAGAGAGTTGCAAGAAAGTTACTGAAACAAATAGGATTTTGTACGTGAATATAATTTAACGTTTTTAGAAATATACACACACTATCACTAATAATCATAGAGCATGAAATACGTATAAGTACCGTAATTTCCAAATTACTCCCACATCATCATTAGTCCCTTGAAAATTCTGTCTAGAACCCTGGCCACACAATCCTTTCAATCCAGGCCACATACGCAGAAACCCTCGTATAAACTCCTGGACTCATCTTCCTCCCACAATCTCTGCCAAAAGACGTCACACCAACGATTTTGTGCAGAGGAAAATTGTGGATACAATCAACCCTTTCCTCCATAATCTGCATAGGACCCCCAGAATCCCCTTGACAAGTATCCCTTCCACCATGTTCGTAATCACCTGCGCAGATCTGATTCTCTGTAATCCCCTGGGCTAGAACCTTTTTTTTTATTAAATACTTCATGGATCGGTTACATATTTCAGTAGGTATAGGATCGACATCGACTTTCATTAAAGTCTGACTGCCGTAAGTCGCAATCGAAGCCGTCTTTCCGAAACCGATGACTGTTAAGTTAGAGTTGCTGATGTCTTCTCCTAAATGCAAGCAAGCAATCCGGATGTCCCTGCTAAGAATAAAAGCAGGAGTTGCTCTCATCAATGCTATGTCATGATACTTTGAAGGGGGCTTAAACTTTGGATGAGGTACGATCTCAGCCACATTCCGTTCCTGAACCAGCTCATCAATCTCATCAAATTCGAAGGTAGCTGTTCCGATTCTCATAATGCTTGCAGGTCCTGCATCCCTATCTTCAGTGCAGTGTGCTGCAGTTAGGATCCATTTTTCGCTGATCAAACTA
This sequence comes from Diarsia rubi, assembly GCA_932274075.1. NCBI lineage: Eukaryota > Metazoa > Arthropoda > Insecta > Lepidoptera > Noctuidae > Diarsia > Diarsia rubi. The sequence continues at coordinate 9,930,690 of OW026437.1, read as the reverse complement.
CCCCCACACTTCCACGAAGGCGGTTCTGGTGCTGTTCTTCGGAACCCTATTAAGACCATGTGAGGGTATAGAAGGAAGTCGATTGGAACTCTTACTCTGTATCTTGGAAACAGTATGTTTCGACACTCTAACATAAACTGTCCATAGGCTTTGCATGCCCTGAATGCTTTCTCACCAATACCTGTACCTTGGAGTAATATGATACAAAGAATGAATACTGTCACTTGAATCTGTGTCATTTTCAGGAAGTATGTCTCCCTCTTTGCTTGATGTAAATAAACATATTATTACGCATCCAAACGTGCTTTCTTTAAATACTTACTTTATTTTTTTTTCACAGTGTATTGAAGTATCCGGCCCCGAAGGATCAAATCCCCAATAATTTTAAATGAATGCTGTCCTTCAATCCCTTGATCTATTTTTACAAATCGTTTTCCGCGTTTTTTATAGACGCGTGCGCACAACCGTTATCAATGATTTATCACGGCAACTGAATGGTGTGCCTTTACACTCGTTATTGTAATCTGACCGTGGCTGATCGATATTCATTCTTAATTGCAATAAAAGTGCGCTAGCCCCACTATTTTGTGCGATTATTTTTTGTTCTCTTTTAGCTATGGTGGAATTGAAGATGAAGCGAATCCGCTGATATTATCTTTGGTTTATGACCTAGGTGATTGTTGTGGAAATCATAGGTGGATGTGTTTTTTGAAAATAATGAAGACCAAAAAAGTAATAGTTATTGAGTAGTTATTTCTATTGTTATTCTAATGAATTGATGTTTTCCTCGTAAGCAATGAGATCGTGCGAAAAAAAAAATATAAATTCTATAGAAAAAAATGTTCGTACTGAAATGCTTTCAAAAATATTTCAAGAAGAGAACAGTAAATAAAGCGGAATTGTTTTACTTTTCATAAAGAGTATTTCAGAGAAATATTTAATAGCTTTGCAGCAATTCTGTATCCAACATCGGCTTTTAATAAGTTCCTAGCTACTGGTTTCAAAAACTTGTAGAATATTTTTGTACCTTTGATATAAAAAATAAATAAGATTTCCTTTCTCTGCTATTTTGCAGTAAGAGTTAAAATCAGCTTAAAATTCATCGATCGATTAATAAAATAAAAATAAATAAGCAAACTGTTAGGTAAAGTAAGAATCTGAAAGTTTGATCACCAGTCTTACCAACACGTGTTATTACGCAATAGCTGGGTTGTTGAGGTCAGATGTTAAATACTGGTAACGAGCTGCATACAGTCAGACTGGAAGCCGACTCCACCATACTTGGGCAATGGCTAGGAAGATGACGATCATGGTGCAAAATTCGCTGTCTGTTTGTAATGGTAATATCAGTATAGAAGTCAATACTGAAAAGTCAGCTGGTTCTGTTAACACCTTAAAATTGTGTTATGCCTCATAAATTTTAATAAATGACATTCCTGACTATGAATAAAATATTTTCGTTTGCTATTTTGTTCAACAATATTTATTGCTCAGTCTATGAGTTGGCAACTAAAGAATCAACATGGTTGGTCCTTGGGTAACGTGGTCTTGAGATCCGCGGAATTAATATGTTTTCTTTGATCAATATTATTACAATAGGTTTTGATATTTGTTTTATCTTCTGGATTGATTCTTGAAAGAAAGATGGATGAGTATGTGTTCGTTATAATGTGTCTTTACTGTTAGCCCGCGTCAGCTTGGTAAAGAACTCCTCGATGACTTCTATGTACCCATAGATTGATGATTTAACTTAAATATGTTACTGTTTAAGTGATCAATCTGGATTAAATGTATAACTGGCTTATATTCGCCGCTACACCGATCGTAGGTACTTCTGGTAAAATAATATGATATTCCAGACTATGATCTAACTCTGAGCCAAATTTCGTTCAGTTCCGATCTAATAAAACAATTTGTTAGTTAAAACTAAATAAAATAATAAAAATACTTTATACATGGTGTTCTGTTCAAAAATCAGTGATACATCCCAGTTATTGCGTTTGAATCAGAAATTCTCAACATAAAAAGGAACGTGGTGACGGCAAACATTATGATCCTACGATTGAAAAGATGCATGCCTAGAATTTAGAAAACAGGATAAGTAGAGTAGTTTTATTTTAATGTCATAAAATAGTCAAAGAAATGACTTAAAGCTGGTTTATTGGTATGTTTTATTTGTAAGTTCTACAATATTTGGGATTCATTTTAGAGAGTGGTTTTTTCGATTCTAACCATGCAATTTTATCAGCTAGCTGCGGTGGTAATCAGAGATCTTATTTTATGTTCGGATTTAAGAAACACTGAATATACTTTATTGTACACAAAAATTGAGTATGAATGTGGATGGGTATAAGAGTAGAGGTATACCAAAGAGACGATGGATGGACTGTGTAAAGATCATGTCAAGAAAAGAAGTGTCTGGTGAGATGACTAATAATAGAGAAGTGTGGAGGAAGAAGACATGCTGCGCCAACCCCAAATTAGTTGGGATAATAATACACAACTCTTTTATAATATAGCTTTATCAAAGGTTACAATGGCAGTCATATTTATTTTTTCCAGACCATATAAGATCAAATGCCAGACGACGATCTATTTACAGCCGCATTCTGAATAGAAAAAAAAACACTTTAAAATTCTGCTTGAAAATAATTAAATCATAGAACAGCGAATTTCACAACAATACTATTCAAACCTCTTTACCTATCACCCGAACCTGTCCATTCCATGACTCTCAGCGACTGATTTCTCCATTCTTCCTTTTGAAATAAAGAAATCGGTTGAACTACCCAGCACAATCAGACGGCGCAATACAAACTTTAATCAGTACTGCACGACTGCCACGGAGTAGATAGGCATAGGAGCCTGCTTGCATAAGAGGAGCAAAGACAGACGGACCAAGACTCCGTTCACTCAGACCGGCTTGGAGAGCATCGGCGTGTGGTATGTACAATTAAACTTTATTACACTGAGTCAAAAGTCTGTTTTATATGTGATAAAAATCTGCTCTCCTCTCCGAGTCGGTCTGTGTGAACAAACGTATACAGTGCTAGTGCACTCTCGACTGACATTTATTTGTTATCGGGTTTTGACTAAACTGTCGTGGAACTGTAACGAATGCAAAACTATTATTTTATCAATATTATTGATATTATAGTTTGATTAAAAATCAAAAAATCAAAATATTTTTTATTTCACATAGGCCTACACGGACATTTAAACGTCGACAAAAAGGTGCACGGTTCGGTGCATTGTACGGTTCCTTAAGAGAAGAACCGGCAAGAAACTCCAAAGGTTACTCTTTTAATCTTTTTAAATCGTTTGGGTTAACAATAAGGCCCAGACATAATCTTGGTATAATACACACATGAAGACCATGCAGATTAATGTCTGAGATAGTCTTTTGAAGAAAGCACCACACAGATTTGGGGGGATCCGTCCAGTCAGTGCAAGCATTTGTCATAAGACGCAGTACTATCCTAATTTACCCACACATAATTTTGATAGAGTGAGGATAGAATAGAATGTGCTTTGTTGGTCGACCTAAACCTGTAAATCACCAAATCTGTACGGTGTTTGCCGCAAACGACTATCGCATATGACTTGTCCAAGATTATGTCAGAACTTTAAAATAGACTGTGATCTCCGAGTTTGTTTCGGTATTTTTTGTCAAAGTTGTCGGACAGGTTGTAATTAAATATTTTTAAATTGTCAAAAATTATGTCTGTTTTCGGACATAAAATATTTTGAAAAATTTATCTAAGACTGTTTTCGTTTAATGAAGCTTCTGTACCTATCTACTCTGTGTCTGTACTATACCTCACTTTATGTACTACTGCACTGATTTAAGAGGGGTTCCACAATTTATTACACGTCGCCATTATTGTTCGTGTGAGTAGTTTTCTAGTTTAAATGTTGCAGACTTTTGGCGAGGTACGTAGGTTCATCTTGAATTTTTATCCTTGCCATTTTTCGGTTTTGTAATCAGTATGTGTTTCTTTTTTGTATGGGATTAGGTGATGGGCCGTGGGACTAGTTATTATTTGCATACATATAAATATACGGTTTTTTAAAGTTTTGGTGTTTTAACCATATAAAATGTTATAAAAAAGAAACAGTTATATATATAACATAACTTTTCAAGGCATTTTCTACATTTTAAATACCCACTAAACGTGCTCACAGTTTGTCTTCAGCTAGGCGTTGAATTTCATACTAAATTAGACACTATAAGATATGCAAATGCGTGTTCTGTGTAATGAATGTTAATATCAGAAGTGGGAAAAAATATTTTAGTTTACTGTTGTGAGATACTTCCAACAAAATAAATGATTAAGCCTACATTTGGCTCCAAAACCAGTTTTTTAAACCGGCCAACAATTTAAAACCCTCTGTTATATCTAACTTGAACAGAGTGAATTAATATTTTAAAACTAAGAAATTAATATTATATCCGAATACCTGTAATAATCGTTTATTGTTTTTGCCTATACAACAACATTTATGTCCTACGCCCCAAATAAAATAAATTAAAAACATCCTACTGCTATTCTATCCGTGCCCTCAGTAAATATCAAGCTTTTACCTGAACCCAGGCCCAAAATTATATTTCAAGTCAATTGTCTCACCGTTTTGTCTAGACTGAAATCTATTAGCAATATTTCAGGCGGTATTACAAGTAATTTATAAATCTTCATTGAAAAGGGAAATTGCTGCTGATACCAATTTGGTTCGGGGTCCAATTTCATATTCAATTAGTCGTGAATATATAATTGGGTCAATAACTTTGAATACGTTAGTGAATATATCAAATGGAACATTCGCACAAATTGTTAGTTTAGATTGTTTGTGTAGATTTCCATTCAAGGATGTATGTGAATACGAAACTACGTATATGGTTCTAGAAATCATAGCATACATTTTCATATAATATTATTGTTGACTAACTTAGATTTCTTATTTTCAGACTACGTCATATTATTCAACTGAGTCAAATAAGAGTCTTTTATTTAAATTACTCGTAACTTAATCATGATAAATTCAAGGTTCAACCAAAATAACCAACTTAAACTGACACACATATGATGTCAAGCCTTCATCTAATTATTACCATTGAAGACTAAAACTTCCCCAGTTGACATCCCAAAGGTCCTAACCAAGACAATTATGAATAATCTGAATAAATATTATTTATAACCTATTCAAATTCGAGGATACTTAATGGAGATTTCAATTACGATTAAACCGTACCTGGGACGTAACTGCAGTATGTATAATGTCGTAAATATATAGACAAGTCAAGATATAAACTATTAGTATTGGGTAGATAGTTACAGAAGTACAATTCTATACCACGAGCGAAAATAGGCACACACACACAGATGCTCACGAACGGCAATCTAAAGACCCTGTTTTGACCCTGCGTTTTCGGGGTCTGGTGACCCCGACTTCAGGGCAGTAAGTTGTGGGTTCGAACCCAGGCTGGCGCATTACTTTGTGTAATTTGTTTCATCACCGCTGCTCCCAAAACGGTGAAAGAAAACATCGTGGGAAAACATGTTCGAAGACAAGTGACATCTACCAACCCGTACTGGCCCCGCGTGATGGATTATAGCCTCATCCCTCTCATAGAGAGGAGACCTGGAGTCCCAGCAGTGAGAACAACAACCTAAATATTCTGCACATATTCTAGGCATAGGTCTTCTGTACGTACTATATTCTGTGCTATTAGGCTTCCGATATTCGTTCGAAACAGCCTGCGCCGCTGCCGACCCATATGTGTCTTGATTGCTCCCAGCACTACGCTTTGTGGTAAGGATGTGGGAAGATATTGACGTTCAGTTTTCAGCCTTTGTTGACTGTGCACTAGTTTCATTTTGGGCTTTAGCTTTGTTGGGAAGGACTTCGAGAATAGACTCGGGTAGTTCAAGGTTTTATCGAAGGTTTTATGTATGCCTTACCTAATTTTTTAAGAGTATAGGTTCTATTGTTTTACTCTTAAATACATGTAATTTTAAGACCCCTTCAACTAGACAGCATTAGGATCCTGATAGATGATAGAACGTAAATTTTTGTCTCTTATGAAGTAATTGAACTCATTATGAACATCTTGAAACTATTAAACAAATCCTGAAAACTTGAAACTAAAGCATCTGTTTATTACAATTTCCTCCTCCTCAAATTGTAAGAAACAGATGCTTTATTTTATTTGCTTTATTTGGTTGGTTCCAAAAGAAAAAGAAGAATAATTTTTTGTCAAACTTGCGTTTACATAAAATGATTAATCAGACATGCAAGGTATTGAATTAATAGATATTGTGAGCGTCCATGTTTTGCCTATAACGGCGTACAAATTTTGTAGGTAAAAGTAGTTTATAATGACGATCGCAGTGACTCCTTAAAAGGTTCAGAGTAAACTAAAATAAGTCTAAAACCGAGGCTTTATTAATTAATCCTTTCTCCTATTACCGTCATCTGTAAGCAAAGCACGTTCCACAAGCTCGTTTACAATAAGGTCGTGACCTTGACCGGCATAGTCACAATTCAGTGCACCGAAGTCACATTATAGACCTAAGAAGCTATAGATTCAAAGCTCAATATCAATTTGAACACTCGAAGCCCTCAATCAAAGACACAGAAAGCTGAATCAGCAAGTTCACTTCAATCCGGAGCGGTCCTCAGGAATCATTAAAAATATTCTTCCCCAAAAGCCACTTTAAAAGGCGTCTCTATAGAGTCGTGTCCAATCTTTTCATCCATTCGTGTGGCTCTGGATTCTTTCCTTTTCGATGTTTGCCCTATTGTACTGGCCGACGGCAAATACTGCCTTGGAATGGGAAAAAGTAGTGCGTCGGAGTTCACGGCGATCTAAAAGGGGTGAATTAAAAATGGAGTATGGGGGTATTCGGTGTTTTCTTGCCTTTGTTAGGAAACTGCGCTGCAGCCAAGAGGTGGTTTTTGATGTCTGCAGTCCTTTGTGTCGAATTTTGGCGTGTGAGGCGGTTTTGATTTGTTTGAGAGTCTGACCGATTTTTGGTTGGATAATCCTTTGTTAGTAGACTGTGAGGTCGACAACATAGCTCGGGAAGATTAACGATAGATTTAGCTCGTTTGTAGTTTGCGTATACACTGTTAGAGTTTTCTAGCTATTCTGAAAACGTAGCTCTTAAAACAAATGTTGATGCAAAACCAATCAAGTTGATGAACGACTGGGTTTTCAGCGAATTTGATCATTAATTCTCGACCCTTCTAAAATCCCCTTTTTGACCCAAAATATTTCGCTTCGGCCCAACAAATCATAAGCTACCGTACTTCATTAAGGTAAAAATCCGAACCAAATTGGACTGCACAAAATGAAAACCAATCAATTCTGAACAGCTAAGGTTATTTGAGTAATTGGGATTAAATTTTAATCAGTATGTCTTATATCGAAGTGTAGATATACTCGTACCTATCAGTCAGATCCTGTTGTTATTGAAATTAATGACTCTCGATACTGTTTCAACGATATTGTTTAATTAATAACTGACAATATAATGAAGAGGAATCGTAAGTCCTATTTCGTGTTACTTGATGTATTACTGCTTTGTTGGTCCCGGGTTCGATTCCCTGATCAAGTAAAGTGTTATCGGGTTTATCCATCAGGATTTTTTTAGAAGCAGCCACGGAATTTGGATTTTTGCCCGATTGTTGGCAATAGGCTCGCCCCCTTTTGCATAGGACTTTAATGTAACGAAATGTGGGTGTAGGTACTATTAGTCACACCTCTGTCTAACCCTTCGGGTATGCGCGGTGTTATGTTATACAGCACATTCTCCTCGCCTTTTCTATTAAGGGCAGTGAGATGTCCAAGTCAGTATGGGAAAGATCAAATTATGGTGGTAATAACTGCTAATGAAATACAAATGTTTAGCGATATTGAAAACAGAACCAAAACGGACGAGAAGTAGATAAAAAAAAATATCAGAAAGACACCATTTTAACCATCGTAACTTCCGATCTGTACATTGTGTGTGTTGTGTGTTCTGTATATTGTAAAAGGAAAAAATCGAAAATTCTTTCAATTATGGGAAGTCACATTACTACCGAGTGTTGTCGATGATGGCTTTGCTACATTATCCCATATTATCAAGCTATGCTTCTTAAACACGGACGAAGTCGCAAGCCGAAGCTAGTTCATATTTTAGCGCAAAACTATGCTTTAGCCTTTTATCATCATTGATATTGAACGAGGCTTCAGGAAGAAAACCTATAATTAGTTTATTTATGACACTTCGAGTATGTGTTCAGTTGAGTCCTCGTAATTACAGTTATTCAAGGCCCAAGACCTGTATCAACACTCACTTAAGTGCTGACAATTTGTCAGTCTCACCCAGTTCTCTTCCCTTGAACTAGTTACGACTTACGTAGTTGGGTAGCTACCCGACTCGGTAATTCACAGCAATCCTTATTTGTCAAGTAATTCCGCCAAGAGCTAGGTATTTGCGCGGACCCTTTTTCAAGCAAATAGGGCCTAACAAATTCTTGGTGTTAAGAGTGCTACAGACTTGAGACCGGTATATATGCGATACAGTATTTATCATACAGCAATTCTTACTGCTGAGCCTCCTGAATTCGTTTACCAAGTCGGGACAAATGTTATTGAGTTTTCCATTGAGATATCCTTAATATCTATCAGCCACAGTCTGCTTCGTGCTATGGCAATAGGCTTACCCGCACTCCTTATTATAAAAACCTTAAACATAATTGGCGAACATAAGTATACCTACTATTTTGCACAACTCTGCCTTACGCTTCGGGGATTACAGCCGTGATGATATGTTATGTTTTTTTTGCGAGGAAATTAACCCAGTAGGTATGGCAGGGGTACTTGAATTTCAATTTGAGAACAGTTTCAAAATTAATGACATTAAATTTTAATGCCCCGAGATATTGTGTGAAAAGTTAGTGTGGTGCTCGCTCCCGACTCGTACCTAATAATGTACACGTCTCCCTGCCTAATCCTTCGGGGATTGCAAGCGTGGTGTTATATACCTTCATTATATTAGACTTTACCGCGCAGCTGTACCTAATCACGGCGAAAACTTGTGTGTAGCTTTAATGCCTACTGCTTCTAAAACTAGGGACCCGGCTCGAAAGACCAAAATAAATATAGGTGATCCCTGCACTTAGTGATGATACCCAGGTGGGGATGATGATGAAATAAAACCGAGCACCGCGAATGCCCGTTCAAAACTGATTTGTTGATTTAATGTACACAAATTAGCTCAATGGTAGGTACGAAATGCTGTGAGCACAGAATTTTCGGCATGTGAGTATGAAAAGTAATGTGAGGTTTCGTACACAAGTCCTGGCAGGGATGGATTCCTAAGCATACATATCAGGTATGCTACTACCCGGGCAACATAAGCAAGCTACTGTATTAGGCTCAAAGCCAACGCTGCACAATTACGGACCTAATGGCGTCACTGTACCGTCAGGAGATAAGCAGAATAGCGGGCAAATGGGGCCAGAGACAAGTTATTAAGTTTTCAAGTACGTGGAACGGTGTATTAAAGGTTGATGCTTCATGAGGTGTGGGGTAATGGGGTGATAGTGTACTTGGGGTGATTATGCTGCTCAAGCAGGTTAGTTACTTCAAATATGCTTGTTTTTACTATGGTTAGACAGTATAACTTGCTATATCTGGTGGCTGTAGATCTCTATGTTCGAAGTGCTTAATATAATATCACACCTGTAATCTCCGAAAGGTTAGGCTGAATCCTACTTATAGGACTCACATTTTCCCGGTTAAGTTTAAGTCTTTGTAATAGGGGTGAGCCTATTGCTACGTACCGAGTACAAATCCAAACTGACCTGTTTTAAAAAAAGCTCCTGGAAGAAACAACGAATGACAATTTTTCTAGGAATAAAGCGGCACGGCCGTACCAACCTTTGATGTTTTAAATAAATGGATGGACTTGGCCACTGCATCTCATTGGCGAATGCGATGGTCAATTTGATGGCCAGCTATTACAATGGCCTGTTTAACATATCGAATGCGATGCGATGGCCAAGAAAATCCATTTATTTAAAACTTCAAAAGTTTTTAAGTCGGGATTGAATATATTAAATGACTTGGTATTACAGGATCTCACTACTTTTTATGGTAAAACAACTGAGTTGCGCGGCTTGGCTTTTTTTACAAGTTTTGTTTTTGGTGGTACCTTATTCAGATCCCACTAAACTAAAGAAGTTGTTCTGATGAGTTTTAAACTACTACTAACTATGAAAGTGTTTTCATGGCATCAGCTTATACCGCGGGAGGCGCTCCGGGCGTCGGGGGTCCCGCGATGACCACCGGCCACCGTAGACGCGGGCCTGTGGACGGTGAGTGATGGGCTAACTCGCCGTCCGTCCGTCTCACGACGAAAACAGGCCGTGTCGACGGCGCGTTCGTGTTCCACGCGCGCCTCAAAGAGATGTCAGCAACATGGGAGGGGCCCGAAAGGGCCGACGCCTGTCGGGGCCGCGGGTAGTCCAACGGTTATCGCGGCCTCGACATAGAGGGCGAAGAAGGAACATGGGTGGTTTTTAGTCAGTAGAAGTCTGACACTCCCTTTCGCTCTGCCCAAGAGCGGGATTTTACACCCACCAAAAAAAAAAAAAAGGCATCAGCTTATAACTGACTAAGAGGAAATGACTGGAGTTTTCTCCCTTCGAAGGTTCAATGACTGTAAGACGATGATAGCGAAATACCTCGTGATTGCTTTGACACCCACCTAAGTGGTTCTAGCGTAGGAGTTAGAGAAAATATCCCTTAAACACAAAGGTATGCACAGGATTCCCGGTCAAATTCCTATGAGTGAAAAATCTCAGGAAGAAACTTGAATAATAAGCAAAGGAAGAGGGTCTTTCAAACAAATCTTTCGTCAATTTCGCAGCAATTTCGAACTGTCGACGTCTTATAATTTAATTTTTGTTCTCAACCGAAGTCGCCATGTTTTCCTGTTGAATCCAATAACTCGCGTGAACGACTCGTAAGAATGAATCGCTTGTCTATGGACTTGTCAAATATTCAGTAAGGAGGGGGTGAAACAGGGATGAACGGGGTGTAACGTAAGTAGGCCAAGATCAAAGTAAACTGAGATTTGTTGTTTCTTATCTAGAAGTTGTAATTTATGTTTTTATTTTTTTGGGCGGACATTTTGGGAGTAAAATATATCGGGGTGTTTTTAAAAATACTGTGGATAATTTTAATATGGTTTATTTAGTGACTGAATGACTATTGACCTAGTCAAATAATGACCTTTAGTAAACAATAGTGTTTAATTATAGGGGTTTTATTCTTATTATAACACGTACCCGTATAATTAAGACGTTTACATAATAATTGAATTTTGACATTGTCCTTTAAATGTCAAATTTTCAGGAGACATCATTTTATTTCTTTTGTTTTTATCAATATATTTTTTCTGACCCTGCATTAATGTATTTTGGTAACGTACAAACTATTCGTTTTGCAGACGATATATTGGCTCTGTTAATGTAGCGATGAATTTGGTATAATTTTGGATAATTTGTAACTAACTATATCGAAGGACTGCTAATGTTCTTATTAGTATTGTAAGTACCTACACTTAAGAATGTTGCTAGATAATTTACTCGTATCAATAAAGTTTGGTAATAAGGTTCAGTTGAATGTATTGGGTAATAAAAATCTTTGTGATGTGTTAAGAATATTATTTAAAGTTGCTACAGTAAAAATATTTATGTCAAGGAAAAACACAGAGACAGCTGTAGACACACCGTACTTGGAGGTGGAAAGATCTTTGCCCAAGTGTGGGACAATAAGAGCGAACTAAATGAGAAAAAGGAAACGCTATACGCTATACGCATTCCGTTTTCGTGATGTTTTTGAGCAATAGCTTCGAAGGATCCTCTGAACACAATAAAGTGCCAAAACTAATACTACGGTCATTAAGTTAATTTTCAAACAGTCCTTGCTACTACGTAATTAGCTCCTCGTCCTGAGCTTTTACAGTCACTAATCGCAGAGGTCCAAAGGTTCTGGAGTGATTACGTAAGGTACAGCAAACGACCTTCAGATGCGAGAAGCGCAGAACCGGTTCAAGGTGGTTATCCTAAGGAATATAAGTTCAGTAGTGGGGATGAAAATGAAACAGAGAAAGAAAATGGATTTATTTGACACGCGCAAGACAAAATAATAAAAGAAATTAAATAAAAAAATATAATATTATATACTCTTTCGAGTACAAAAATAATTTTGAAAATCGATCTGCAAATGACGGAGACTTCCGTGAACATACACGTACATTAAAAAAAACCGGTCAAGTGCGAGGTTTTCCTGTAATCTACAGGTATAGAACTATTTTCTGTATTTTTTTCAAAATTTTAGGCTCAGTAGTTTCGGAGATAAGGGGGGGGGGGAACGGTCAATTTTCGTCTATTTTCTTAAATAACTTTAAAACCATTTATTTTAAAATTATTAAAAAAATATATTTGAGACCCTCATAGTAAGCCCTTTCATTTGATGTGTCACAATGGTACAGTTTGCAAAACTTTTTTTTTAATTTTCTTATTTGCCCCGTAAAAGCGACCCCCCATATTCAAAATTCATTTGTTTACTTTAGCCGTACATGTTTGGGTCACAAAAATCCATATGTATACCAAATTCCAACTTGATCGGTCCATTAGATTCGGAGCAAATTGGCTGTGACAGACGGACAGACAGACAGACAGACACACGAGTGATCCTATAAGGGTTCCGTTTTTTCCTTTTGAGGTACGGAACCCTAAAAACAATCCCGCGATTAGAGAACCTCCTTCTTTTTGGAAGTCGGTAAATAACAGAACTTAATTGCTCCTGTACGAGGCCAAAAGGGTGTTTCAACATGGTGCTGTAACATTAAAAAAAAACACAGAGTAGGTATTCTGATAGGACCTAAAATTATGATAATGATGAGCTATTTTTCTTTTATATTTCTCCATCACCATCCTTACCAAAATAGCCGTTATATAGAATATGCTCAGCAATAGGGTAATACCTAATTGACTGACTTAAAAAAATATGATTCAGTGTAGTCCGTCTATTAGATTATCGAAAAATATTGGATACATGTTTTTTGTTTTATCAAATTATTAAAAAAAGCGAAAATAAAACGTGTCAAAGATCGTGAGGGGGGGGGGCAGGTGACGTCACTTTCTGGTAAAAATTTACCAAACTGGGAAGAGCCGTAAGAGTCTGTAAGTCGCGCGACTTTTCGAGGCACTGTATCGTCTTAATTTATTATTTACGTGAAAAAAGAAAAAAAAACGTGTCCAGTATTCTATGGAAATCTACCTGACGGACTAATTAGATTTTTTTAGTCATCTATCCTATTTTCAACTCTATAAAGCTCCTTAAATAACAGAGGCAAATCGCTTGTCAATAGTGATCTAAATAGTTAATTGTCAACAATACAATTAATTACCTGCCATGGTGTCTATTGATCTTGTTTTGTTTGACAATTGTTTTGATCTCGTTCACAATGGGAATCGTGTAAATTGGTGTTTGAGTTTTGGAATATTGTACGGTGTTCATTGAGATCGGAGAGTTTTATCATCATAAAACTCTCCGATCTCAATTAACACCGGACAGCAAGTCAGCTGGAGGAGTCATTTGATGATTTCCAACCCCCCCAAAAAAAAGAGGGCAGTCACTCGACTGGACGGGTCCACTCAAATCTGGGTGGTGCTTTCTAAAAGACCATCTCAGACACTAATTTGCATAATCTTCATGTGTGTCACCAAGATTATGTCTAGACCTTAAAAGAGACTATGACCTCTGAGTTTGTTTCGGATGTTTTTTTCACAAAGTAGTCAGGTAAGAAACACCGGCCACAACCAGTTTAAAAAAAAAGTAATTTGTCAAAGTATTTGTCAAAACCTATTCGCAACATTTATCAATATTGTCACACCAGAGCTCTTGACAACCATCCTAGAAAGCCATCAAATGCAGTCGCTGTTGTGGAATCGGTTAGATGGCATTTATCATCATCAGTTTCGCAGACATCTTAAGTACAGATTAGGAGGTCATCAACTGCCTAACCTTTTCCTAACTATGTTACGGTCGGCCTCCAGTCTAAGTGGATGCAGCTGAATACCAGTACTTCTGACAGAGCGTCTGCCTATCTGACGTCGAAAACCTTAGTCAGTATTAGGTCTCACACCTTCGTGAGGCTGGATGTCTGAACTTCGAGCCACTACTTGTGACGTCTGTCAAAGATTTACAAATGACAATAGGGGATCAGACAAAAAAAAACGAATTAGTCAGTCAGATAGATTTCCAAAAAATATTGGACACGTATTTTTTCTTTTTTGACATAATCAAAAAATGAAGACGATACAGTGCTTCGAAAACTCGTGAACTTATCGAAAACGTCTCATGTTAGTACATTTTTTACCTACAAATGACGTCACAACCCCCCACTCATGATCTTTGACGCGTTTTATCTTCGTCAATTTTTATTAATTTGATAAAACAAAAAACACTTATCCAATATTTTTCGAAAATCTAACTGACGGACTAATTAGAATCTTATTTTTTTGACTCAGTCCGATCCCTATTGGTGCCAAAGGCTTAATGTGCGAGTTTTTTTCGAGGCTTGAAAAAAACTCAGCATGTGATGGGTAGTCAACTAGTCACCTATCCACGGACCAACCTAGGCAATCCCAGCTTAACCTGTAGGTGGACGGCGCAGGCCGAGCGGCTGCTAATATTTAGCCACGAGCACTACAGATTAGAAGGTCCATAAAAGTATCAAAGCACAGGGTATGTTTCAGTAATATCACACTAATACTATAAAGGCGAAAGTTTGCGAGTGTGTATGTTTGTTACTTCTTTACGTAAAAACTACTGAACGGATTTGGATAAAATTTGGTACACAGATAGTTTATAACCTGGTTTAACACATAGGCTAATTTTTATTGCGATTTTATCTTCCCGTTGGATAATTTTCGAGTTGTAACGGGTGAAGCCGCTGGCAACAGCTAAGTAAATCTATATTTTTACGCACTGTGTTTACGTTTCTTGGCTATCTCCTGGAAGAGATTTCTTAATCCAACAAGCACTATAGGTGAAAGAGCATAAAGGTACCCTTTATGCTCTTTCACCTATATGATGTTATTTTTGTATATATAAATAAATAACTGTCAGTAAACACCAATAGCTTAACGCGAACAGACGTTAAACAAAAACGTTATTAACCACGGAGCAGTATCAATGAATATAACATAGCGTTGTATCCGTCTGTCCGTTCGCACGCGTTCAATAATACATATTGCCGCCGCCGGCTTCGCTCGAGTCCTATGAATTAATCATGAGCATTTAACTAAATAGATACGTCGTCGTTATCAGTGAGTATTGCCGGTAAATAGCGCTTGTGATTTGTGATTGGTCGAGTAATCTGTTGGTTCGTTGTTTTTTGCTGGATATGAATATTTCAAGGGATATGAATATGGGCTGTGGGTTGTTCGAAAGAGATACCGAGGCCTCGAAACAAAGGGCTAAGTGGTTTTTAGCCAGTAGAAGTCTGACAGTCCCTACCGCTCTGCCCGGCAGCGGCAGGAGTCATTTGATGATTTCACACCATTCAAAAAAAAAGCGGAATATCCCGATATTCATATCAAATCAATAAAAATTGACGAAGATAAAACGCGTCAAAGATTTGAGTGGGGGGTTGTGACCTCACTCACCGGTAAGAAATGCCATACTAATGTCTTAGAATATGACGTCACACGAGTTTTGGAAGCACTGTATTCTGTCTTCATTGTTTGTTTACGTGAAAGAAAAAATACGTGTCCAATATTTTTTGGACATTTATCTGACGGACTAATTTTTTCGTTAACTAATTGGTTTAAGGGCAGGAGAATGACGCTAATTCTAATTTATTGCAAAAAACTCTTCTGACATCTCGCATTTGGAAAATGTTTTCAAAACCCCACGATCTGCATTAATTACAAAAAACATGATGAATAGATAACCAGACCAATTTTAGCATCGGCAGACATATTAATTTCAAATGTAAATGAATTATTCTGAAAATTAACATAGAGCGCGGTTCGTTTTAATATTAATATTATGCCATACGTTACATACATTTATATCCATTTCTTCAGTGCTAATAACAATGCTGAAATAACATCTGCATTCAAAATAGAATATGGAATTACTTATATTAAAGTGTGGCCCACGTGCTAGCCTAGTTTTCTATAGAAAACGTGTTTTCAGGCAAATTAAAGAACTTATGGGAAATGCACTAAATTGTTCATTGTTTTTTTCACCAACAGTGTACGATAGTTCGGCACGGTTGGCGCAATGGCTCAAGCAATGGACTGCTGCGCTGCGTGTCGCGGGTTCGATTCCCGCACGGAACAATTATTTGTATGACCTACAGATAGTTGTTCCGGGTCTGGGTATTTGCGTATGTGAGTTTATAATGTTTGTAAACGCACCCACGATACAGGATAAATTCGTAGTGTGGAGGTAACGAAAAAAAAAATGTCTGAAATATTACAGCTATATTTTCAAATCACATTATACGTTTTGAAAGAAATTGCACATGAGTAATACGTGTTTATTTCTTGATGTACCATAACTTGAGGGTTATATTCTATCCCGTCGGGGCTGCGGGTTGTTCACAAGTTACCGCGGCCTCGACACAAAGAGCTAAGAAGGAACATGGGTGGTTTTTAGTCAGTAGAAGTCTGACACTCCGGGAGTCATTTGATGATATCCCACCCCCCAAATAAAAAAAAAGGTCCTGCAAAATGTAATTGTGCTATTCCATCAAAAATTTGACAGAAACAGCCACTGAGTCTGAATAGTGCCCACTTCATGGCAATAGCATCGCCATAAGTGACAAATAGTCATCTAATATAAATATCTTGCTCAATTATCTCAATATTATTTCTTACAAAAACCCCGCCGTATTCCCTTCTTACAAGTAAATTAACGGTCTACACCAAGTCCTAGTCGACACTTACACGCCACTTATTATAATAACTACCCTAGCGACATTCCTGGAGTATAAAACCTGGTATTTCCAGTCCCGCCCACACTCTGGAACCCCACCCAACTCCATGGACAATCATTAGTACGTGTGAATGAGTACAGATGGCACGGTTTTCATGTCTTACAAATAAATATATAAGTGAGGTATACTAGCTTTTTCCTGCGGCTTGGCAGCGCTTTGCTTTTGTTCACAGAACACATAAGACATCAAAAATCCAAATGTTTTATTTCGCATGGACCTTTTTCATGGGCACTTATTAAGGCCCGGTTTCCACCAAAGCGGAGACGAGCAGAGCGGAGAGATGTGTCAAAGACTAATCACAGGAAAGGCGAAAGCTCAGATGTAAATGTTAACTAATGTGATTGGCCGATTTCCGCACATCTCTCGTCTCCGCTCCTCTTCGCTTTGGTGGAAACCGGGCCTTAACGTCGAGAAAAAGTGCACGGTTCGAGTTGGGCGTTTTCTATGAAGATGACAAAGACATGACTACTCTTCACAGGATATCTTTTCATCCTGCATAGTACCCAGGTCCCACTCTTCATCATCATCAGCCTATAATGTTCCCACTGCAGGGACTCAGGCCTTCTCTCAACGAGAGGGAGCGGCTATAATCCACCACGCGTGCCCAATGCGGATTGGTAGATGTCACATGTCTTCGAATTTTTTGATTCTAAGACATGCCGGTTTCCTCACGATGTTTTCCTTCACCGATTTGAGAGCAGTGGTGATGAAATAAATTACACAAAGTAACGGTCACAGTCTTATTGTATCCCAAACATCGGTTCCTAATGAATAGTTTATTAAATTGTGCCGCAATATATTTAATGTGTCAGTACAATACCTATATATTCATGTCTATAAATACTATTCATTCATCGGTCATTCCTTCCTAAATCCAATGTCCTACGTCATCATCATCATAATAGTCTGGTCATGGTTTATCTGCGTTCTAAATTTAATCAAAATTCATCGAGCCGCTATGGTGTGAAGCTTAACAGACAACTGACGGTCAGAATTACCATCGCATTTGTAATATTAGTATGGATATTGTGTCGTAATTGTGTCCTTTTATGTATGTAAAGAGACCTAAATTAGTGCTTTAGTGTAGCTTACTAAACATACCTCAAGTATTAAAGACGGCCTGACGCTATCATTATTTTGTTGCTTTTAGTGGTGGTTTTTGTTGAATGGTTGAATAAAGCAATCAAACGTTGAAACATTTAATTACTTTATTTAATTCTTTGAATATTATGATCGTGACGGTAAGAGTAAATGAAGATCAGGGAATAGTAACAATAGTCGTTGTAAAAGATGATAATGATATTTATTATGATTAAGAAAACTGGCCAAGTGGAATTCGGACTTGCACATGAAGGGTTCATGAAGGGTTCCGTACCATTGTAGTAATGTTGAACTAATATCTGTATTTTTTTAAAAACTTTACGGTTTGTTTGCAAGAGATACCGCGGCCTCGACATAAAGGGCTATGAAGGAACATGGGTGGTTTTTAGTCAGTAGACGTCTGACACTCCCTTTCGCTCTGCCCAAGATCGGGACCCCTCCCGATCTTGGGCAGAGCGAAAGGGAGTGTTTGATGATTTACCACTCCCCAAAAAAAAAAACAGGTTAAGGTAGATAAAACATGCTGCGCCGACGAGAGAGAACGAGATCAGGAGAATATCCTAAAGCCACCTGTTTAGTAAGATTCCAGGGCCACCAGACGTCACTGATTTTCTGACGAAGGAAATGTGTACGATTCAGTACTGTTAGTGAGTACTAAAAACGTATGCCTACCTGCCAGCTTGCATAGACGGCCAATTTTAAGTCTAATTTTTACGTATATGGTTTTTATTTAATGGTTCAAAGGATCAAAACTCTTGACCTTTTACCAATCCTAAGTGCTAGTCACTTAAATTATTTTAACTCTGTTACACTTTTCAACCTTCTCTGATAAAATCTTTGTCTTCATTCAATCAATTCCCATCCCGGCCTCTATTGGAAATAGGCCAAAATGGTAGTTACGTAATATTCATTTGAGTGAAGAATTGAACTGGGCCTTTTCACAAGCTTTCATTCAACTTGTAATAGCTTTATGTTTGTTTAGGTCAAATCTTGCACACAGATTTGAAAAAATGAATGGATAGCCAAGTTACGTTGCTTTAAATTCAATATGGCGAACTCTCAAACCCGAAGTTCCTCAATCTTTCATTCAGGGCCGATTCCAACGTAGAAACTGAAAGTAATCAGCACATCTGGATTCCGGTCAAGAGCTGTCATCATTGAAACGTTGACACTACTTGAACGTGGTACAGGCCCCTAGCACACGGCGTATTTTCGCTGAAGACGCGCTTATACGCGCTTCAAACGAGACGTGAACGCAACCTAAGCGATTGTGAAACGTACGCAAATGCAGCTATCCCAAGACTATCCTTTGTACGCGCTTCAATCTTGTTTTACGCGCGTTTAAATATATAAAAACGCAAAAATTGGCATCTACGGCGCCTTTAAAATACGCCGTGTGCTATGGGCCTTAGATGCACTTATCTCATTGGTGATATTCGTCCTTGAAGGTACACCACATTTCCAGAGTATTGATTCTACTTTCACGTCTCTTTTGCTTCAGCCATAATTAAATGCTTACATCAACCATTAAATATTAGTCGAACACTACTGAGCCTCAATAGTCTTAACATTTAAAGCTACGCATTGACCCTTCGTACTAAGACGGATCCAATCTATTCGAATAAATGGGAGATCCATTTGTACAAATCGGATAAACTGTTTAGGCTTTCCAAAGTGTTTTGTTCTCGACTCGGAATGAAACGGGCCTTTTTTGTACGATTTTACGGACTTTTGTTCGTCTTTATACAGCATTTTTGGGGGTATTGATGATTGAAGTTGGTATCAGTATTGGTTACCTTAATTACTCTCCAAATATCAATAAAATATTATAGTTATGGGATGTATTCAATGCTTGTTATCAAGGGTTCTAGAATGTCACCCCATGTCATCGGGAAATGTTCGCCATTCAACATGGACTTCCCATAACCTTTATATATAGGCTAATAGTATACGGTACATATTGAAATGTTTGAATAGGTTCGGATTAAAGTAGGTACTGATGACTGATAGAAAGGAAATATGACAGTAAGGCCAGGTACCATGGAGTTTCTTCCCGGCTCTTCTTCATAAGAAACGACCAACCCGAACCGCGTACCAATTTTTCATATTTTATAAGTGCCCACGTAGGCCTATGAGAAATTATACATTATTTTGATTTTAGATACAAGTACCCAAAAATCTATTGATAAGGAAGAACTGAGAATTGTTTTCGTATTACTGCCATCCATACATAATTGTTTTGAGTGTATTCAATTTAGTAGAGAATCATTATAATTCTCCTGCTCTTATCCCAAATTATTTGTGGTCGACGCAGCACGTGTTCGTCCATACTACTCCATTACTATCATCATCTTAGCAATCACATCCTTTTAAGTCATATCATCCTTTACACAGTTCACCCATCCTTTCTCTGATCGTCCTATAGTCTTATAGCCAGCTACATTCAGATGCAAGTTTAAAAAAAATCCTTGCGTACCAAAAATGTTAGTCAGCATTACAACATAAAAACAAATAGATTGTTCCTCTGAACAGTTTATTACACACCTATTATGTTAAACAGATATCGTCTGTTCACATTTTATCCTCCAATAGAAGTTGAACCACACCAATCTAATTCTCCCACGCTTGCCACTTTGTTTCAAACACACATTATATAAAAAGAAAAAAAGTCCTTTTTTCCAAACGAAACGATCTCTACCGACCTTCAAACAACATTCTAACCGCAAATTGAGTTTTTTAACTAACGTTAGTTCTACTCCTTGACCACGGAATGGATAGGTACAGAATGTCAAGTCCTTACAAGAACCGAATACAGACGCACTTTAGATACCTAAGTACAGCGATTTCAATTTCTTTAACATTCTCCTGCCCCATTCTTAAATTTGAAGTCGACACAGTATGTCTTCAAGCATACTTTTGTCTATAAGTCGTCATCTCATTGGTACTTTTCTAGCAAAATCATCTTTTACTCGCTTTTTCATCGCTCTCTTCATCGCTTTTTTGGTCGTCCCTTACATTTTTACCATCCTCATTCATACTCTGATCATATTCTTACATCATTCTAACCCTACTTATTTAGGGTTGGCGCAGCATGTCTCTTTTTTTCATACTTCTCTATTGGTTGTAATCACACACTCCCCTCATTTTTTGAAATGACACACTCCCCTCATTGTTTCTTTAGTCTTCCTTTACACTTATTACATCCATCCACTAATTCCTAGATCACATTCAAACTTGAATCTTTAACTGTGTGAAAATAAATGACACTCGAGAGCTCACGAGTGCGCTTGCAATTTCTGTGCGTGCCGACCGACGCACGCAAACATAGACATGCGTCTTTATCTGTGTGCGTTTGTTATCGGTCGTTGTAGGCCTGTCCTTCTGTAGGTATCTGTTCTGTGTCCCTAACTATCAGTGGAGCTACCTACCGTGACGGCAGCTGTTGTTGACCTTAACAAATAATGTCAAATTTAAACACATGTTAGTTTAACTAGCGATTAAATTGTTGCATGTTATTATTCTGTATCGGAAATGGTGCAACCGACCGCATACTTTATACGGATTTGAAATGGTTTTTTGGACATCAATTATTACTTAGTTTTGCAGTTTGTTTGAAATATATTTTGTGCTAATGTTCTGTGAAATATTTAAATTGTTATGTGTTTAATTCGTGAAAACCGTGTAAATAGTTCAGTTTCTAAAACATGCAGTAACCCCCAAATTTGTAGATTGTACTTATATTTGGATCAAATACAAATCGAAATGAAAATAGAACTTTATAAGCGTTTGATAATGCAAACAGCATTGTAGTCTCCCAAAAACCTTGCTTCTAAAGATAGATTGAATTTTGTTGTTCTATATTTAATTGTAAACGGCTAATTATATCTTGAGCAGGCTATATCAAATTCCAGTGTAGTCTATCTGGGTCGTAAAGGTTACTAACAAACACAATTACAACTAGTAGCTTAGCCAGACCTCGCCTACACATTGAAGTCATTCATTTCTCTCGATTGAGACAATTCGCGTAGGTTGGTAAACTCAAATTGCCTAACTTTGGACAGATCACTTTCTTGACTGCGGGGTTACGGAGCTGTTCGAAAGAGATACCGCGGCCCTGGAACACAAAGAGCCAATAAGGAGCATGAGTGGGTTTAGTCAGAAGTCTGACACGCCTTTTTTTTTGTAATTTTATTTTTACTTAAACTTCATTTAACACTTTATAAAAAAATAATTATTTTCAACGTTCTTCCGCTCTACCCAGAGCGGGAGGGTTATTAGATGATTTCTCATCCACTATAAAAGGCGAATGATAATTACAATGCTTGTGAAAAGCTGCTAAATTATAAGTATTAACATAACATAACACTTTACACTTAGCGTGCAATAACAACGACTGTGACCTGTCACTTCTTAACTTAATTTCTACCTAAAATTGTTGGCACTTTCAATAGCGTCCATCAGCTCTGTCGATGTGCAAATAATAATATCAGGACAGGCAGGATACCATATAAATGTCCCATCGTTTGTGAGGCAACACTACATTAACAATGCGGGGCAGAATCATCTATGAATATCCTGAATGACCTGACAATGTACTTGCAGAGTTATTTTACCATTGTTTTATGCCACTTAAGCTTACTAAAATAAAGAAAAGCGTTACAAGGCTCTATATTCAATATGGCGTCAACCCGCTATAAAAATAACATTTTATATCGACAAAAAAAAACGTTATCGCTGTATAGCGTTATCACTGTGCAGATGGGTAACAGTAATATAAGTAGGGATTGTAATACCCCTGGTATTAGGGCAATTACTATTGATAAACTATAAAATATATTAGCAGGATGTTACCTTATAGAAGGGTATCAGAATACAAAAGTCATAGTATAGTACGGACACTTAAGTTTTGTGTCCTGTTTTGGTTCCTCCTAACTGGTGAGGTCCTTCCAAAAGGTCAGATCTTCGCGTGCTTGTATGACCAGATGTATGAACGTTGATGAGGTATAAGGAGTTTGGAGGATCGTAGCAGGTGGCGATCTGTGGTTTCTGCCTACATTCATGCGTGGACAGTCACGAACAATAATAAATACATATACACTTGGCAACTCGAATTTGTCGTGAAATTATGATTGATAATTTTAGATATGACCAATGACGTATCATATATAGACACGTCATGAACTAACATGGCGGCGCTTCAAAACGGCGAAAATATTATATAACTACTTTTACGCGTAAAGAAAGGGAAAGAAAATATGACACCGTACAGCGGGATGCCTGTTGATGCCTGTTGTCTTTATGTTTTGCACAGGTTTACACACACGATTTAAATTAGGAACAAACGTAGCGTCGCGCGAGAGGTTGGTGCGTAACTAAGCGCGATGTGGCTAATTGGCTTCATTTCATGTTGTCATTTTTGAGGGTGGAAAACGTATCTATAGTTTTAATATATCCTTGGATATGACCTGATATGTCTGATAGTAATATATGGTTCCAAAATATTAGTTTCGTTACGTATCATGAAAATGAAATCAATATAGGAAGCGAAATTGGTTCTAAACGTTGATGCTGCTGACTGTATGTATGTGCTACAAAACTGTGTCATAGAATTATTGGTTAGTTAGTCAGGATGTAGCGTGGCTGACGTCAGATGACTGCACCGTTGACTACAACTGAGAGACTCGAGGGAGGACCAAGATGATCCCATAATCTAGAATGAACTTCACTTCAGTACATATGGAGGAAAGAAGCTAAACCCAAAAGCTTTAAAAGAGAATAACACTAACAGATAAAACCATTAAAACAATTCATTGCTATACAAAAATCAGGTACACCAACCTCTGCCAAATGACTCGAAAACCCAACTACCCTCCCAGCTTACACCCTCATTAATTACGCTCTCATTATCATGCCAAGTATGACTTCTGCCAACTATTTGCCCTACACCCACAGTGAGTTCGCGCGGAAAATGAAAACTATATAAAAGTGTAGTCGGCCGTCGTCAAATATTGGTGTTGGAGCATCTGCTATCAAAACTTTACTGGCTCCTCAGGGACTCGGATGAATGGAAGCTGGAATGGAAGTTATTATTTTTTTGTAAGTAGCAGGAATAATGTAATTTGAGGTGTTTTTAAGTGGTAGTGACGATTTGTATGATTTGGAAATGGCTTTTGGAATTTTGTGTTTCAAAGCAGCCTCTGGGTGGGTTTTGTGTTCTTATTCAATTTGTCTTGGCTTATACGTAAGTAATTTATTAAACGTTTGAGATCGAAGGTTTGGAATCAATTTATTTTTGTATAAATATTTGTGGAGCACCTTAGTTGTGTTTGCAATTCGCAGTACGCAGTACAGTACAGAAATTTTTTTCATTGCTTGAAAAAAAATCTGAAGAAAAGATGTAAACAATACTGCAATTGATGTGGTTGAACTGTCAACATATTGGAAATGCGTGTTAGTAAAATCAATCACCCCACAAACATTTTACAAATTAGGTGTAAAATAATGCGTTTACTTGCGCCCTTATGAGGTTAGCACACTTACCTACATAATACATATAAAGTAGTAGTAATTGTAATGTAGAACACCCTCATAATATATGGCAACATACTTGTATAAAAATAGTTTTTAAGCAAACATACACAGGTGTCTCAACTGGAACTCAACAAAAATCTCAAACATCCAATCACAGTAAATGTAACAAACAAGAACGACATTCCCTATCCTTATCCAGTGCTCCCTACTCCAAGTAACCGGCACACGTGGGTACCGTTCGACCAGTTATTGCCTTCGACATGGCGACAATTTTTTGCGACTTTTTCCGTTATAACACTACAGCTTAACGTATAAATATAACCGGGTCGTTCGGGGTTTCGTTTACTCTTTGTTTTTTATGTTTTTTGTGAATATGGTTGATGTTTTTAACGTTAGATTTTAATTGTGTTTATAGTGTTACCACATTAAATGTGCAGTTCATGGTGGCGATGCTTGTCAAGAAAAAAAACGCATCGATATGTCAAACTAAGTACATTTATTTTAGTTCCGTGTTTCTTCGCCTGCACAGATAAGTTGGCTGAACTGCATTTACATGACTTCGTGGCTGAAATTCCCGAAAGGTTTAGGTTGAGGTGTACCTAATAGTAGAGCCACATTAGAACGAGCCTTTTACCATCAACCGGGCAAAAATCCTGACTTTCCAGCAACTCAATCTCAGCATATTTCTGAATTTGCATGTAAACAAGCATGTCGCCCAGACCATCCCTCTTAGCTTGTCCTACGGCAATTTAAATTGAATCCGCCAAGAATTTTCAACTTTTACACCTTCAGTAACAAGCAAATGCCTGAAATGTGTAAAAAACAGAACACACAAGACACGATAATTAAGTCTTCATTTGTAGAATAACTTTACTTTTACACTCACTTTTATATAATAAAACATCTCACTTTACTGAAATCACCGTTCTCTTAATTAGTCTATACATGAGATATTAATGAAACCAAAAATCAATATTGATTCACCGCACACTTCTGTTTTGATAATCTAATAACTTCGCTCACTCCTTAAACCCAAGGATTACCCACAATAAGCCCTCCTTCTATCAATATAAAGATAATAATTCAATTCAGAGTAAATATCCCCTTGTTTTCCCATCCACAATATTTTATTACCAAAATAGATATCAATTTTGACAAATATGATTACACTATGCCTGAATAATCCCGCCAAAACTGGTAATTTAATAACGGGTGGGCGCCATTTTGATTTCGTTTGACAGATAGGTGGAGCCACTATAGTCGTGTTATAGTAGTTACGTATTTGTTTCGGAAATGCGAGGGAGCGCAATGAAGGTGGATTTAATGGGAGAAGTTTTAATTTAATTGAGGTTATGTTATTTTGTAATTTAGGTAGGTAGTAGTAATTGAATGTGGTTTTATATGGTTTCTATAGGTCTCAACTTTCGAGGATAAGAAACGGGTTGAGTTATTTTAGAAAAAAGTTTTTTTTACTCATTTTTCCCGCATTTTACGCTTGAGGAATTTTCTTCACTAACTAAACACTAGAATAACCTATAGAACAGCTTCAGTGGGCAGCATTAGAGTCTAATCTCATTAGGCTCGCGAACGGGAATCAATCGATCTGCCAATTTATTGGAAGTAAGGAGATACGGCACTAGTATTTCTCTGGATACGAAGCCGGCAGACAGTAGAGAGAAATGCTTTTACTGTATTGCAGCCTTCTACGTATTACTGAGTATATAGTGGTTATTATTAAAGTTTGATAAACAGGGAGGGAACAGTCACATTTGTAACTACATATTCAAAAGGATTTGAATCCACTATTAAGTGACTACTACGAACAACACTATGTCAAACTCTCTTTTTTACTCTTAAAAAAAATGTTTATTTGACACTTAAAAATACAAGTTACAAGCACAGTCACAATAAGAGAGCACACAAGTATATAATCACAAATGAGATCCCATGATTTGTCCAGTGATGATTTTTTTTATGAAAAAAAAATAGTTCGTAGGATGAAAACTACAAAATAAAAAACAGCCATGACAACTGTTTTTCTTCAAAACAATTCACTCCACATCCAACATATCAAGATCAAATTAATTTCCCTAACATTATTCAAAAACGTCAATCAAAAAAGGTTGATAGGATAAGTTCGTTTCGAGTTCGAGGGCCGATAAAAGGTTGGCCTGAAATATAATAAATCATATCAGAACGGCCTGCCCCTGTCAGCCACTATATAAGTATGTGCCTTCGTAAACTGGCCTGTGTTTGTACATATAATGTATGTAATACGTTAAGTGTTTTCGACATGTTTTCGGGGACGTAGACATGTGTGAGCATGCGAGGTGGAATTTTCTTTCGTGGTGTGGGGGAATTGGCAGGTGGATTAAAGGCAGCTTCCTGTTTTCTTGGTGCTATAGTTTTATAGAGCAGTGGCCCAGCGGTGGCGGCCCCGACTTACGAACAGTAGATCAGGCAGGCACATTACTTTGTGTAATTTATTTGCTACGCTGCAGCTCTCAAAACGGTGAAGGAAAAAATCGTGAGGAAACCGGCGTGTCTTAGGACAGAAAAATTCGAAGACATGTGACATCTACCAATCCGCACTGGGTCTGCGTGGTAGATTATAGCCCATTCCCTCTTAAAGAGAGGAGGCCTGTGTCCCAGTTAGTGGGAACATTAGGCTGTTGATGATGATAATTTTATAGTTTTGTTCATCCAGTTACATCGACAGTGAGGTCTTTCTTTATCATGTGGTAAATTCCAATTTTTTTTTGGTGGGTGGAAAATTATTAAATAACCCCTCCCGCTCTTGGGCAGAGCGAAAAGGAGTGTCAGACTTCTACTGACTGAAAACCACCCATGTTCCTTCTTAGCCCCGGTATCTCTTACAACATCCCGCAGCCCATGTGGTTAATGCCTAACGTGTCAATGTGTCAGACATTTTATGACGGCCGTGGGCTTCTGACTTGACTTTACCAGCTTGCCTGAGAGATGACATTATTTCTCGACGATGCCGTCGAGAAATAATGTCATCTCTCAGGCAAGCTGGTTTCTTCACAATATTTTCCTCCACTGAAGCGAGTGGTCATTTCACAAGACGCACATGAATCTGGCAATTCGAGGTGCGTGTCTTGGGTTCGAACCTGAGACCTGTGACTTACCAGTCCGACGGTCGTACCACTTTTTTTTTTTAGTGGGTGGGAAATCGTCAAATAACCCCTCCCGCTCTTGGGCAGAGCGAAAAGGAGTGTCAGACTTCTACTGACTAAAAACCATCCATGTTACAACATCCCGCAGCCACGGTCGTACCACTACACAGCAGTGATTGCGTTGCCTGCTTGACTGATTTAAATCTCTACATTATGAGGATATGACGTAAGAATACGTTTGTTTGTGATGAATCTCCTGCTAAGATCAACGGCTCATTAATTCTCAATAAGTTTTAAAAGTGACTCGGCAAAATGGTCTCCTGTCTGCCGAGTATTTTTATTCTCAAGCCAAGCTACATATTTGATGTAGCTCACTAAATGAATTGTTGAAATGAACACACTAGTTGCCTATTGGACTCTGCAACCCAACAATACGCACCTTCCAACTAGAAGTCTCCAAATATTACCAAACAAGGATGTCGACACATTTGTACAGACAACAAATACACAGGGGCTTACGGCAAACATTGTAAGTTTTGCCCAAACACAAAGCATCAGGTGCAGTAACCTTGTAGGGGCGTCGACACCGCACATTCATCAGTGCACCACAACAATAACTCAAAAGAAAATTAAATCCGATACCCGTTTTTTTCTCTCGATCAATTTCACAGAAACAACAAGACCAAGGGGCCAAGAGGCACCTAACAACCGCAAAATGAGCTAACATCTGAGACCCACCCACATCTTTCAAAATTCGAATATGGCCGAGCACGTAGATTTAAATCATAGATGTGCCCTCACCGTACTTTAAAAAGGCATTGATAACCTAGTAGTGCGACCGTCGGACTGTTCGACGAAGTTCTCACTTATTAATTATTATTATGAGCCTATACTGTCCCACTACAGGGCAAAGGCCTCCGTTCCCTCCTTCCACTTTTCGCGATCCAGTGCGATAGTAGGCCAATCCTTAGAGAAGGAGTCCAGCTCATCCCGCCAACTCCTTTTGGGCCTGCCGCGCTTTTCCTGCTCTGTGGTATCCACTGAGTGGTAACTTTTGCCCATTGCTCCTCCGACATGCGGCAGATGTGCCGGTTATTGTAATTGTCTCTTGCTTCGGTGAATGTAAACCAACATGCCTAAGAGAAATTTATCAATACGATCGGAACGATAGATACAATGTGCAGCATGAGTGAGTGAGACAACACTATTCAAATCTCTTAGTAAACCAAAGGGGAACGTGAACATTTTTTGGCACGGAAAGGCAAGTCTATGATTTAAATCTTACCTCACAAATTTCAAAATTCTAATATGGCCGAACAATACAAATTTAATGCAACATCCAACATCCATACATGTCGTAATGAAAAACAAACATAGCCTTAGTTGATTTAGGTTCAGTGCAAACATATAATAGTGAGTGGCTGCTACCCCTTAGATTAGAAGAGGGTCGCTTTTGTTGACCTTGCGTAGAGGGGGATTTAACTGCATTTAATATTATTGCATCATGCTCTTACGGTTCTGATTCTTATTCGCGTGCAATTTTACTGATTGGACTTTTGTGCCGGGTTATCAATTTTCTTATTGGTTGTTCAGATTTTGTATATTCTGTTCCATGATCTGTCCATGGATGATCCATGGATCCCCAAAATAGTCTAGTTGAGAACAAGATCCAGTCTAATCGCTTACTACTCATTGCCTTCCTGTTCTTATCCCATTGTATTTTGGGTCCTGCCAATCGTCATACTTTCATTTTTTACTAGATTGCGGCGATGCCCAAAAGGAAGGGTATGTGTTTGACGTGTATGTATGTACATAATTATGTATGTCCGTTTCTTTGTTCCCTCATGACTCCTTAACGGATGAAGGGATTAAAATAATTTACGTCGTTAGATTCGTCTTAATGGCGCCAGTGTCACTGGCTACACTCAAATTAAAAAACAAAAAAATATTGCGGGTTTTTAGGGCCATATCGCGAGATCAATTTTTTTTTTCAGTACCACCGTAGTAGGGTATCAAAATGAAGAATTTTAAAGGGAGATTACAAAAATATAAAACACGTATATGTTTAAAAGAAATTTAAAGTGACAAATGTATAAACAAACACAGAAGTTAAATCATCTGCGAAGAATTTTACGCGACCAAGGAAAGAATAAACACAAAAAAGAACTAAAAGGTTGGAAATAAAAAAAAAAATGTTAAAATACTAAATTATGAAATGAAATGAAAATAAATAGAGTGGACCCCGCCTGCTTCCAAGTTTTGTTTAATTTAAATGTGCTTGTTTCTTGCTTTTCAGTTCTTCAGTCAGGTTTTTTAGATTTTTAACTACTTTTTTTTTGTACTCCTTTTTCCTTCATTATAATAGTGATGTTTACTGGCTTAAAAAAATGTAATTCTAATTAGTCCGTCTGTTAGATAATCGAAAAATATTGGATACGTATTTTTTCTTTTATCAAATTAATAAAAAAATACGAAGATGAAACGCGTCAAAGATTTGAGTGGGGGTTGGTGACGTCACTGACCGCTAAAAAAAGTCATACTAATATCTTAGAGTATGACGTCACACGAGTTTAAAAAAAAAAAGAAAAAATACGTGTCCAATATTTTTTGGTAATATATTTGACGGACAAATTAGTTTTATTTTGTTAACTACCCTATATATTCATCTTTCTCCGTTTTTTTGTTCTTCCTCTCCCTCAGCCTCCATATTGGCTAGTTGCTTATATGGGTCACTAGACTTTCAATCAACGTATGTCGAGTACACTTTAAACGTTCTAGAATGTCAAAATTCTAATAAGCTGTTAACATCATAATACGGGGCAAATATTCTAAAGTTAGTAGTTTTCAAATTAGTGCTTGGCAAAGTTTGAGGTATCATGAACGCTCGGTGCTTTCCAAATATTCAATAAGTGGTTCGCTATTAGGTTTCGAGTTAGTTTCGATCTGACTTTGGAGACCAAGGCAACTATTTACCTTGCCTTCTTGCCGAAACACAAGAAAGTGCTCGTAATACTGTTTTCCTATAGTTTACTTTGCGTGAACTATTCATGGATCTTAGGATTCTTAGGTAATAGTCTGAGCTGTGTTACGCAGTTTCTTAACTCGGGATTTATTTGTATTACGTAACATTGCGCTTGTAATCTCCGAGGGGTTAGTAAGAGGTGTACACCCGCATTTTGCCAGTTATATTTCAAGTCCCAGGGGAGCGTATTGCCATCAACCGGGCACAAATCCGAACTCCGTGGCTGCTACTAAAAAAATCCTTATGGAAAAAACCCAAAAGCAATTTTCCCGACCGGCGAATTCAACCTGGCACCTCATGCTTAGCACTCCAACAAGGCCGTCCTTTTTATTAGTCTGATTATTTTAATGTTACTTTTAACCAGATCATAGGCATCAATAATTTTTCTCAACCGTGGATTTAGCTTTTGATCAGAGAGTGTTACATGGAGCAACTTTCCCCTGCTTTCAAAATTCAAAATTCAAATATTTTTATTTGTAGAACATAGGTAAAACGAAAGTGCAGATGTCAATATTAATAATTAACGCTATCTCCTGCCGTCAACGGCGTACAAATATTCTAATTATAATTTCATAAGTATTTATAGAATTGGTAAAATAGTCAAACATTCAAAATTAATAATTCAAATAAAAACTTTAATGCTTGCTGTGATATATTATGTTATTTTATTGAACGTTAGTGGTGTAAGCAGTTCTCAACGTTTGTTGTTAGTTACTAGCAAATAGAAACACCCTTTTGATATTAACTTACAAATCGTTCCTATTTAAATAAAATCATCAGGCGTCCTCACAAAGAACCAACGAAACGTGTTTCGAACATAAAGTAATTTAGCCAAAACAGGTCTAAAAGTCTGAAAGGTACACCGAAACCTGAATTAAGTTCCCCTAAATCTCGGAGACCCGAATTTTATTGGACTTTTTAATTAATCCACTTAAAAGTACTTTATTTAGTTGTATAATAGAATTGGATTTCGTAACGACCACGTACAAGGACCAGGTTTTAAGAGCTTTCGAAGGCAGGTATAAAAGTTTGTTGAAGTTTTTTTAAGGAATACCTGTACTGATAGCAAAGCGGAGAGGTTTTTAAAAAGCTAATGATATACTTGCCAAAATGTCATGATGACCCAGAGGTTAAGGCCTTGCCTCTCATGCATGAGGTTGTGGGTTCAAATCCAGACAAGTACCAATGTTACCTTTTTAATTCGCATAGTAGGTACTTTCTTAGTTTATCTTAGACATCACTAAGTTCCCTCTCCATCCATCGAGAGGTTTTTCGTTACTATAAGTTTTCTAATAAACATTATCCCACGCTTTTCCAAAATCAGAGTTAGTTTCAAATCTCACTAGATTTTGCATTTACTATTGAAATAGAGCAGCTTTCGCTTGTATGAATTTCTGTTTCAAAACCGATTCAAAGCTTTGACTGTGTAGCCCTAGTATTCGGATAATATGGTGGATGTTTAAATGTTCTGAGTTGTGTCCTGGTTTCGATGTTAGGGCAACGCTAAAACAAATAACCGCAATAGATCTAGGAATTCGTCATTTGTTGAAACAAGAAAAGAAAAGTCTTCATGTAGTCTATTTAAACTGTTGTTAAATTGTTGACTCGAAACGAAGGTCCGTTCGTAAAAACATAGAATACCTTAAGGTCTAAACGTAACTTAGCATATATTATTTTTAAGTTGATTTTGTTTTTTTAGATATTTTGTACCTATCACAATGTTGTCTTATTTATCCCTAAGGTTGACTAGTAGCCCGTCGGGGCTGCGGGTTGCATACCGCAGCCTCGGCACAAGGGCTAAGAAGAAACATGGGTGGTTTTTAGTCAGTAGAAGTCTGACACTTCCTTTCCCTAGAGCGGTAGGGGTTATTAGATGATATCCCAAAAACAAAGTTTGCCTGGTAAAGAATGCCTTGTAGCATTAAGTCCGCCTATGTATCACTATTGTCCATGACGAAGCTTAAATAAATAATTCCAAACATCGTGCTATTTCTGTCAATCATGAAATGTATTCAGTGATTTGCAAATCAAGCTTATTAAACTACCTAAAACACGCTAACATCTACCCGAAAGTATAAAATAAACTAGCAGATAGTAGATACATAATTATCATATTTAAGTAGGTACGTATAAACAAACCAAACCTCACGATCGATCAAATTAGAACCCAACCGAATTGTCACCGCAACAACCAACAAGTAGTGAACGCAGCATAGAATATTATATTACAAAGGGACCTACTGGCCCCAAATTACTGGACATATTTGCCGCTGCGTTACTCCTGCGTTGACGCTGCGCGGACACCGGTGTTTGCGGCGTAATGCCTGCAATGATGGGTGACCGTTTAATAGGAAGTAGGGGATAGTAAACTTGACTGTCGTGTCTAATTATTCTTGTTAATGTATTCTGTTTGTGTTTCTAGTTACGGTTGAATGGACGTCGTTTAGTCATTAAATTGTCTTTGTTGTAAGTTATTTTTGGCTCAAGCAGTTAATAATGGTATTACATTATTGTTATGAATCAGCTGCAGCAGCTCATGCCGATGTAGGTGTACTATAAGGTACACCTCTGCCTAACTCTTCGTGGAATACGGTGTGATGTTATGTTATGTGAATATGAGTGTAGCTGGAAACTTGAAAACGTTGAAAAGTAGCTGCAAAAATTTTAAGCGCTTGCTTGTCAGTCAAAATGACTGCAGCCTTTAGCGTTGTAATTTTCGTTGTGATTATTTTTGTTTTCTGTTCCCAAAACAAATGAGCTCACAAAGCACTTTATGTACCCACGATATCTCTATAAAACAATATAAGTTATGGCTAACTCGAAACAAAATATTTTAAGGTGTGAGACATGACATAATTAGTTGAGAAGAGTTATTAGTAAGTTTAAGCCAGTGTCGCCAGTAACTGTACCCGTCTAAACGCTCCTCACGTCAGTAGTCGATATGATTTGGGACTCGAACGGCTTCATTGTAATTTTGTACGTCCGGCATCCGATTGACTATTGTTTCGGTTATAATGAGATATCCTACTTATGTGTTGGAGTCGAGCTTTTGAGCTGCAGTTTCTATGTCTGATAAGAATGACATGACCTCATCTCATCATCATTCATCTGTCTTTCTCCCAATTTGTTTGGGGTCGGCGCAGCATGTCTTTTTAGGGTTCCGTAGCTAAATGGCAAAAAACGGAACGACATTATAGATTCGACAAATTAAAGGCGGCCGACATCTAGAATTCCGCCATCGTAGTAGAGATACGACGGCGAAATCCTAGATGTCGTTTGACCATCATCCTTGTCCTATTCTTCTTGGAGTCAACGTAACACGGTGTCTTCTGGGGTCGACACGTTTTATCCCGCCAATGGACCTCAGACTTGGCTTTATTTGTCATTACATTTTACATTACATCACATCACGATGTTTTCCTTCACAGAAGCAAGTGATAATGGGATGTTTACTGACTAGAAAAAAATGTGATTCTAATTAGTCCGTCTGTTAGATTATTGAAAAATATTGGATACGTACTTTTTGTTTAATTTATTTATTTATTTATTTAGGGAAAAACAAACAGTAGCACAATAAAAATTAAACATAAATATCTTAAATATAACATTTTTAAACAATTATGCTACCCACTACGTTTTCCGCAGATTACAATTTAAGATCATTGAAACTAGCTAGTAGCAATACAAAAATATAAAACCTATAACACAGTACATTTTTAAGCACAGGAATATTGTCCTATCATAAACAACGGCCATTAACCTGGAACTAATATCCCGATTTACAAGTATAAAAGAAAAAACAAAGAAAAAGTGAGTTTTTTATGCGTATTAAACATTATGTCAATAGTATTTTAGGTACTTTGCTGGTCTTTTAGAGTTGCTAAGATTTGCCTCTTGAATGCATTTTTACTTAAAAACAGAATGTCGATTAAATGGAACTCATTGTTGTATGTTTCAACCAAACGATGAAGTGGTGAACGCGAGCCAGCGAAATTTCAATCATTAATCAAATCAATTACAAAGATAAAACGCGCCAAAGATTTGAGTGGGGGTTTGTGATGTCACTGACCGGTAAAAAATGCCATACTTATTTCTTAGAATATGACATCACACGAGTTTTCAAAGCACTGTATCGTTTTCATTGTTTGTTTACGCGAAAAAAGAAAAAAATACATGTCCAATATTTTTTGGAAATCTATCTGACGGACTAATTATTATTTTTGTGTTAACTACCCTAGTAAACAATACGTACATGAATCTGATAAATCAGAAGCACGTGTTTTGGATTCGAACTTAAGACAAATGACTGGGCAGTCTGACAGTCTATTATTGCTAATAAAATAGAGTATTGATGCGGCAATGTCCAGGTCCTGTTTTGTGTATTGTATTAATTAAATTAATGCATTTGCTAGTCATCACTGTTAATTCCTAATTGAACTACGCTCGAGCTTATTAAGTTGATCATTGTCGCTATTAAACTAATGAAGTGCATTGCTTTCTGTCTTATAGTCCGGTTACACTTTCAAAAATGAACACTTCAGAACTACTACAAATTATTTTACTTTAAAAAGAAAAATCAACATGAAATTTTATTTTTTGACATTTGTCACACACGCATATTTGCGCAAGCGCCTTGCGCCGTCTTACGGCCAGGACACGTGACCATCTGACGCGAGTTTATCAATTTTACCCATCCCAAAAAAAGAGCACAACCCAGCTAAAGAAGTTTTCACTTCAAAAAGGACTGCTTCCAGTCTATAACATAGACATATTGTAAAACCAAACCATTTTAAAGGGTAACCATGGAATTTCTTGCCGGTTTTTCTCCATAGGAAACTACCAATCCGAACCGAGCCCTATGCGAAATGAAATAAAGGGTGTAAAAGTACCCTTAACGCAAACGAAGAGCACTTATTCTCCCCACCACTGCGATCATTTTTTTGTTCTAGATCATACCTGGGAACCCCCTAGTTACGGAGATAACGGGGGTCCGCAAATTTTTCACAGCTGTTTTTGTAAATACCAGTTTTTCAGGTTATTACTTTACTTAAATGACCTCCATGGCCCCCTTACTATTCAAAGCACCCACTAGCACAATGTTTAATGAGTGCAACATTGAGTTTTACCGTAAAATGCAATTTTTGACCCCAAAAAAAGTCATTTCCCAGCAAACATTTTTGCGTAGGTTTACTTAGTTTGATGTACAGAACGCTTGGTTCACGGATGTGTGAAGTTTTAGTATTTTGATTTTAACTACGACTACTTATCTCAATAAGACGGCGTCGTTGGTTTTGATTTTAAATGCGCTAAAAGATCACACGTTTGAACTCATACCATCGGAGTGTACATTACGCTAGTCTCCTCTACCTTAATGTATAGCATCTTAACACCGGCTCGCAAAACCGGTTCTGATTACAATGTACCGTCCCGGTTTAAGGCCGCCGATGTATCTGTCGGGAGATAAAACGCACAGACCACGCGCGTTTAACAAAACTTCAGGCTATTACCAAGCATTGGCAGTAATTCGTCACGATTATGCCTTCATTGCGGTTTTCGGATGCCCCGTGGTGTAGGGCTGTCATTCATATTTTTCGATGTTTGAGGATCTTTACTGAGCTACGAAATTGAAGGAGCCATGGCGGGCACTGAACTGCGGTATTTACTTCTTTTTTCACGTGGACGAACCAAACTCAAAGCATTTGTTTCAATTAGGCCATTACAGGCACATTTTAATATCAAAAAACTAAAAACAAAAGAAAGTTAATCTGCAGTCCTAGTCACAAGGCAAAATAATTTCTGAAAGTATTGTATTTTGCTATTTCAAAGCGTAAATCTCTATGTGGAGGAAGATCTCTATGAAGAGGTCAAGGAACTCCATGGACACTCTTTTAAAACAAAATATGGTAACAAAATCTTAGTTACTTTATTTATGTTAGTAGTAAGTCGTGGGAGTAAAAGAGCGTCCAAAACTAGTATGTCTGTATGACCTTAGTAGGTGGCGATATTGTAGTTTCTGCTTATATACTCGCAAATAAATCATTCATTCATACAGATTGGAAAAAGTGCAGCCAGGATTACTTCTTCACGAGAGAATTCCTCAACGGTCATTGGCACGGACACCAAACTTAGTATTCGCGCTGAATGTTCATAGATAAACCCAATTTCGCTTATTAAGTTATTTTTTAAGACAGCAGCGGTGGCCCAGTGACGGCAGCCCCGACTTATGAAGAGTAAGTCGCAGGTACGAACCCAGGCAGGCGTATTACTTTGTGTAATTTATCCAACGGTGAAGGAAAACACCGTCTTATAACAAAAAAATCCGAAGACAAGTAACATCTACCAACTCGCACTGGGCCCGCGTGGTGGATAGCCCATGCCTCTCCTAGAGAGGAGGCCTGAGTCCCTGCAGTGGGAACATTATAGGCTGATGATGACGTTATTTTTTAAATCGAAATAATATTCCAGCAACTGACAACCATAACCCACAGTCATCGCCGATGCGGTATCGACGTAGGCAGTAATCGATGCGAAATACACGTAATGGGGCGAGTAATTCGCACTTTTATTGCACCCAGCGGAGCGTATGGTTACCTTAACCAAAATTGGAGTTATTTCAATAGGTGGACGAAAAATTTTAGACTTATCTGATATTACTTGAGTGGAATTGTTGATGTATTATGGTTACGGAATTGATAGGAGAGGAGTTCGTTGATTAATAATAATTACAGCGGCACAGGGAAAGCGACGCTTGATGAGGTCGATCCGTGAATGGGATCTTACGAGACCAATGCTATCAATGCATATCAGATCAGTGCAGTACTACTCTGTGCCTCGGTAAATAAGCTAAGTTATTGATACCGGCCGTCCAGGCTCTCAACAGATTCAACAAAAGCGTGACCCGCACGTCTACTCGGACAAAATTTCAACTGTTTACTGGGTTATGAAGGTCAAATTAACCATGGAGTTAGCGGTTCTTCTCCGTAGGAAACGACCAACCTGAACCGTGCACCTTTTCTTGACGTTTTATACGTTTGCCTTCGGTTTACGTTCATTTTTATACCAGGATTCAACTGAAAGAAAGTTTGGAAGAGGTTGGGCAGATGATAACGAGGATGCCACTAATCATCAAAACTCCAAGGTCTAATTCTAGCTGAAGAACCACAGAAGTTCCTAACATAGGTAGCGCTATTTTTGAAAGCCTTCATCATCTTGACTTTAAATACCCAAGCTTTTATTCCCTAACTACGGTACTCAGAGATATTTAATAATTACTTCAGCGATCACTTAGTAAAGGTTTGATATATTTTTGTATGACAAAACTGTCAAAACCTTTACTAAGTGATGGCCAAAGTAATCATTAAAGCTCTCTGAGTGCGGCAGTTAGTAGACTAACAACTTCCATCTATATTTTAACATTATATTACCTACCTACGCTTCTCTTGAGTACTACGGTCCTGTCCTTGGGCAAGGACATATTACTAATATGGTCGGAGTATCCTTCTAGAGTATCTCGTCTCGACGGCTTGCGATCCCAAGATCAATTGTTTAAGGACATAATTGATAGTGGTAACTGCTTTATTAAATCTTATTGTTTGCTTAAAATGGTAAGGTTTACTTTATCGCTGTAATCGAACGGGTTGTTTGATAGATTGGTGATTCGTCATCATTTCAGCCGAAAGGTTTTCTCCGCTGGACATAGACTTTCCTAAGGATTACCATAGCGTTCTGCGGTTCTCGTGTCCAGCAGATTCCCAAGACCTTCAGCTCCTTCACCTTCCAGAGGTGATTGGAGAAAGCAAACACAAATGAATATAATTTAAGCGACTGTAATTTCAAAATAACAGCTTTTTATCGAACGCATTTAAATAATATTGTATAGGTCGCGGGCAGCAACTTACTACGGTACCAAGCGTTGATTTTATACTTCCTGTGCAGTCACCCACGCTGCTCAACTACTGATAAGTTCATCTTTTTACTCCAATGACCACGGTTTAAACTTGGGAGAAAGAAGGTCAATGAAGGTGTATCATCTCATTATATAAAAATCAGAAAATAGAAGATGTAACTGACTTTAATCTTGCATTATACCTATAACGGGCTGGTGTCCGAAACTCAACATCCAAAGCATTTACTTTATGGTGGTATTTAAAAAAATACGATTCTAATTAGTCCGTCTCTTAGATTATATATCGAAAAATATTAGATACGCATTTTTTATTTTATCAAATCAATAAAAAATTACGAAGATAAAACGCGTCAAAGATTTGAGTGGCGGGTTGTGACGTCAGTCACCAGTAAGAAATGTCGTAGTAATACTATCTTAGAATATGACGTCACACGAGTTTTCAAAACACTGTATCGTTTTCATTGTTTGTTTCCGTGAAAAAAAAAATATGTGTCCAATATTTTTTGGAAACCTATCAGATGGATTAATTCGATTTCTTTTTTTGTTGAATACTCTATTCTGAAGT
The DNA here is from genome assembly GCA_932274075.1 of Diarsia rubi. NCBI lineage: Eukaryota > Metazoa > Arthropoda > Insecta > Lepidoptera > Noctuidae > Diarsia > Diarsia rubi. The sequence continues at coordinate 9,891,353 of OW026437.1, read as the reverse complement.
CTCCTTTTCACACCCAGGAATGGAAAAGAAAAGGCATATTTTCACTCAAAAAGAAGGAAACCATATCATACAACAAAATTGCGGTTACTGCTAGGAAAAATATAGCTGTTATCATATGAAAACACAAAGAAAATGCTACTAAAATTACTGTTATTTATTCTTCTTCATTTTCCTCATAGAACTTGCAATGGACCTCGTATTATCACGCCGAGTAAAAAAGGAGCAAGTATAAGTGCAAGCCATAAAATATATGTCCAGTAGTAAATAAAGAAACTTCAGTAATTTTAGTTTAAAAACTGCGGTATCATCTGATAAAGCGGTTTTCTAGATAAAAGTGTTATTCTCAGAATTAATGTTTGATAGAATTTTATTGGTGGACTCGGTTTTTATTCTTTACGGTTCTTTATTCTATGGTTTTTGCTTGAGGATTTATTTTCATCTCCTTCAACTACTGATGATGGAGTCGGCTTTCAATACTCCTTGTCACTGGTAAGACTGTTTTATCGTACAATATATGTGCTTATTATATGCGTAGCCTTTTCTAAACTACAAGGGTAGGCATCCAGTACAATCAGATGCAGCTAAATAAGTAGGTACCAGTATTTTATACGGAGCGAGGAGCTCGTGGCTTAATAAGAACTGCCACTCGGGTCGATCTTTAGGTTAAGCTGCGCTTGCCTAGGTCGATCGGTGGATGGGCCCATTACATACCGAGTTTCCTCCGTGCCTCGGAAAGCACGTTAAGCTGTTGGTCCCGGGTGCCATATATAGATCTTTGGCAGTCGTTACGGGTAGTCAGTGACCTGAAAGTCTGACATACAGTCTTACCAAAGGGTATCGTATTACCTAGTATTAACTGGGTTGTGGAGGTCAGATAGGCAGTCGCTCCATGTAAAATACTGGTATTCAGCTGCATCCGGTGAGACTGGAAGCCGACCCCAATATAGGTAGTTGGGAAAAGGCTAGATGATTTTATACGGAGCGATTGCCTATCTGATCTCCACTACACTTGGGAAGACTGGTTGAAACTTTCAGACCACTGGGATTACCTGCTGCGACGGTCAAGTATCTACTAATAACAGACAGGAGCACTGTCTTATCGTGCTTTCTGAGGCACGGAGGAATCTTGATATATATTCGAAGGTGCCATCCACGAAACGACCTTGGCAAGCAAAGCTTAACCATCAAGATCAACCCTTGCAGCTGTTATTATTTGATCACGAGCGTCTCCTTCGTGTCACAGTATAACCACAAAACAGTGGTACAATGTCACGAAAATTACAAATTAAATGAAACTCAGATATTATAATTAAAGATAACAATGTGGTTATATGATTGTTCTAAGCTTTAAGGCCTTTTAGGCACTTTTGATGCCTATTGTGGGACGCAAATAAATGAATATGCATTCATTCTTAAAGAAATACAATTATTACAACGTCATTTGAATTATATCGTTCATTTAACTCACTTTTCGTTAGCAATTTTAACTTTTTTTTAATTGTCAATCTTTAGTTAGATTTTTTGAGTAGGTTAGTAGATACCTACTTATCGAATTAAAGTCAAGGTATTTAGATCGATCGATTGCGGCGAAATAAAAAATGTAGGCAAAATCAGCCTCTTTACTTAACAGCTCTTAAATGGGCACATCATCATCATCATCATGATTTCAGTCCCCAAGAGTCCATGTACAGTGCATCTTTCATCGAGCGGAACCCCACAACCTACAACAGGTCATCGGTCTACTTAACGGGAGGCCTTCAAACGCAACGTTTTCTGGTAAAAGTCACAAAAACCATTCAAAGAAAGGTGAAAATCTAATGATTAAAATCGCAACACGTCTTCAATATCACCAATTTTTATCAGAATTTTCCCTTTTCCCGTTCTGCTAAAATGTCCAGAAAGCGTTTCAGAGGCGCGGTAAAATAAAGAAAATCGTGTAATTCATTCCAAACCTACCCCTTTCACTGTCAGGGTCCTTAGTGTGTGGGCGTGAATATTACAGACAGCGAAATATCTCGGTACATTGGCTTTTTATGTTTTATCTGTGTTGGATTTTTTAGACTGTGGCTTTCTTCCGCCATTTTTACGAGGCCATTTTTAATTTGAATAAAATGTTATTTTTGTTGTGTTCATTGATCGCTGTCAAGTTTTTAAATGATTACTGTGTTTACAAATTTAAAAGTAAATATGTTTTTCCGTTAGATACTTAGATTTTCAAAAAATATTCGACACATAAGTATTTTTTATTTTTACACGTTAACAAAAGATGAAGACGATACATTGCTTCGAAAAGTCGTGTCAAGTCGTGTGACATCACAAGGTTAATGATTTTTTACACACATCTCTTCTTCACTCATGATCTTTGACACGTTTTATTTTCGATTTTTTTTTATTAATTTGATAAAACACTCGTCCAATATTTTTCAATAATCTAACAGACGGGCTTATTAGATTGTTTTGGTGAAATACCCTATTTGCAAAGAGATAGACTTTTAATCCCATCAGACATCATCATCATTTTCCTGTCCTTATCCCATTTGTTTTTATCACGCGTTGGTCTGACCTTGACCTCGACCACGCATGATGGAAATCGAAGGATGAGGTTTATGATGGAACGATCGTGCCCAGATGATGACAGTTCAATCTTGCTTTGGAAGCAGACGAGTAAAATATCAGAGGGAATGTGTATTTGGGGTCGGCGCAGTATGTTTTGCGTATTTGCTTAATACGTACACCTGTATAATCGACATCTTAGGAAATCTAATTAAAAACCTTAAAAAATAACAATCAGCTGAATCCGGTACAAACAAAAATGTACTATAATCCTCTGTGTATATCTGTACACAAAAGCCATATTTAACCCCACTACCCAAACTCATCAGCCAATAACCCAAAGCCACAGGTAACTTAATATTCCATTAATTTCAATTAATTTGCTTGTTTTAACTGAAACCTCATTGGAGTATGTCATGACTGTATTTATCGACCCAATTGCGGAACCTTTCAAGTAAATGTAGATCAAGTTTAATCGAATCAAAATACGGATAAATAGCGACTCCTGTTTAGGTTCGGTGACAGATGGATTGGTTACGGTGATAGGCTTACGGTCTAAGTGGTTTGTGCAACCGGTTGTACTTGTTACAACTGGTTGCTTCTTAGAATTTTGATCTTATTGGAAGTCTGCCTAGACATTCTTGTAACGCTGAATTTTATTTGTTATGGAATTTCTGTGATTAAAAACGCTTTAAATGTAGTCACAATATCGTTAGTACAATGACAATTAGTGTCAAAAATCTCGTAAATCAATTTTTTGTAGATTGTGATTCATATTAAAAATCGAACGTTCTTAAAAATGCGGGTGTTGCCTCTTGAAACAGTCTCAATATAATCTTCAGGTTACACGTTGTTACATGTATCTGCAACAGACATAAAGTAAGTTATTGTTTGTTCGTTGACAGTTACTGGACACATAAATTGGTATGTACGTTGCAATTGATTTCTGTTCAATCAGTTAAATCAACCCACTGGCTGCCAATCACGAACGAATGTTTATTGTACTGCTGTCCATTTTGCAATTCCTAGACATTAACCATCAGTACAACGTTAACATCACACTATAACATTCCCACAGTTGGGATACAGGCCTCTCTATGAGAGGGGGTCGGCTGTAATCCACCACGCGGGTCCATTGAGAGTTGGTAGATGTCATTTGTATTCTAATGTTCGATTCTAGGACATGTTGGCATGTTTTTCTTTTGCCAATTTGAGAGCAATGGTGATAAAATAGTAATGCGTTTGCTTTCGAAGATGACCTATGGGCGGGACTGCTATCACACGTGGCAGCATCGAAGATCTAGCATATTATTATGACAGTTCTGAGTGACAGAAAAGGATAGCAATAGTCCGTGTACAGTAGCAGTTGCAAACTGTACAATAATGCTCCCGAAACTCGCATATCGGATGATGTAAACTTAGTTACCTCAAAGAGGCGGGCCAAAAGGCCTCCTCCGAAGGCCCTTTAATCTAAAAGCTATCAAATTACAACTCCTAGAATAAACTGAAGTGGTTTTTATTGATTTTCTTTACGTTCAAATCGTATTTGTTTTGAACAAGTGTGTTTTCAACTTGATATTCCATTGACGATCTCTTCCTTTTATTAGGAATGAAATAACCTTTAATTTTCTATGGCGGAAAAGAGGCGCTGTTCGTCTTGCATAACGGTATCCTTTTCTTTTACTGTATTTGCAGTTGCTAATATGGTGCTTATGTCATGCTTCCCCTGGCCTTCAAACACTACCAACAATGCCAGTAAGTATAAGCTATGTGTCTTGTGGGTGTATAAGCTATCTTTCTGTAGCCATGGCTGGTAGCGTACTTATCTGTTTCGATGCAAAGCAACAGGTCGAAGTCTTGTCTTTAATGAAAACAAAATTTGTCGAAATGGAATCACCATTTCGACAAATTTTGTCAGAGGATATTATAAAGCATGTCTATTTCGTCGCGTCATGCAGGGTGAAACATCGAAGCAGGAACGGTTACCACGAATTCAGTACATCATTTCGAACCTGCACACATAGACATCTATGGCTTATCCGCGATGTACTTCTCTATTGATATCATAGAGAGTAACAGAATAACACAGAACTAAAAATTGCAAGATATGTGACATCGAACGACACACTTTAGTTCCACAAGATAGATTACACCTCGCTCCTCCACTTAAAAAGTGGAGGCATGTGTCCCAGCTGACATTGATAATGTTATACCAACTCAAAACAGAGGGCAGCACTGTAATATTCTCATCAAGTACCGATTTAAAAACATCTGAAAGCAAATCAAGGCACTAGAATCATTTTGCCTGCAAACATTAAAAAAATTAAATCCAAACTCCATATTAAAATCGAAATCACACAAACATCTCCGCTCATTAACCAGCTATTAAAGGGACCCCTTTTTATTAAAACCGTGAACATTCAAAGAGCAAAATCGCATATCTTTTGTGCTAATTTAACACCTCACATTAAGAGAAACTCGACACCCGAGGAGAGTTCGCGAAACTTTTCATACGCCATAATGGCTTATTATAGTACAGCCAGTTTTATATTTCAATGCTTAATATTTTCAAAATTAACAATATAATTGGGCAGCGAGTCGAGTTTTGCGCACAATGCACGGTGCTTTTAGACATCTGGCGTTGAAAAAAGGGCGGATATACGAAACAGGGACTCAATAGAGTTGTGTCCCAAAGGCTCGGAATTTTACCAAACGTCTTCCTTAAATCCATCACCAGTATAAGAGACAACCTACTGTATTTACACGGAGATTAAGCCCATAACTGCTTGCAGAGCTGTCGCACTTAATTCTATTTGGCACGACACAATGAGTTGCATCTGAACATCCCTTAGAACACATTCATTTTGATTTTTTGCACAGTAAATCGAAGTTTGTTTGTTATTCGATTTCATGGTTTATTTTGCGAGTGTTAGAGTTGGATTTTGTTTGTGTTGTGACGAAGAATAAGTCATCACCCTTTTGTTGGAATTAGGTGTAGCGTATAATTAGCGATTTTGTGAAAATTGTTAGGTAAACGCTCCTAAATGTAGGGCTGTGTGCCGACACGATCGTTACGCGAATTGTCAAAGTAATATAATATTTTGTGTTGACGAATATACTTATGAATTATGATTTCACCTTTGGCTTCTTGTATAAGTCTGATGTATTATTACTTTCGTTAGAAGGTCAAGGTTGACTGAGATAAGAATGTCGGTCCCGACTTTTCTTTACCAACTGCTTGGAGCTATGTAGTTGGTTATTTACCGTGTTTACTGAAGCTAGACTGTAACTTAACATCAACGATCTTATAACTGACTAGCGGACATCACGCGGTTTCAGTCGCGTAGCTCCCGTTCCCGTGGAAATACAGGGATAAAAAGTAGCCTATGTCCCCCGGGGATAGTGTAGCTTTTCAATGGTGAAAGAATTTTTCAAATCGGTCCAGTAGTTTTTAACTTTATTCATTACAAACACACACACACACACACACAAAAATACAAAAAATGAAAACCTTTAAAATATAAACAATTATAGCAATTATTATTTATGAATTTTGTTACAACTCTGATGAAAAGGGTGGTTCTATCTATCTAATAAATCTCCTGGGCATACACATTCCATCCTTGGCCTCATCCAGCGCCTTCCAGGCATGGTCGAGGTCAAGAGCGACTCATTTTTGCAAAAAAAAGCCACTTTCTATGCCAATAAATGGATTTAATAAAGAATAATTGGCCAAATAATTTCTGCCAGCCCTCACAAGAAGGCGAGGCAACAAACTAAGCGTGTTATCGTCACGCCCTACAATTTTGTGCCATTAAACTATTTACAGAATAAAAAGTATGGCCTACATTGTACAACAGTTGAAAATGACGGAATAATGTGACTTTTCATATTTGTATCACGTTGAGAGCGAAGCAGTTAGGTAAAGTAACAATTAGAGCTTCGTGTAAAAAGAGTTTCGTGTAAAAAAAAACTGGTAGAAATTTTACTCTTTGTTGTAACACCTTTCTTTTTTAAATATTTATTTCTATTAAAGATGAAAAACAGCGGTGGCCCAGTGGTGGCGGCCCCGATTTACGAACAGTACAGACAGAACAGGTGAAGGAAAACATCGTGAGGAACAAAATGTCATAGAACCAAAAAATTCGAAAACATGTGACATCTAGCAATCCGCACTGAGCCCACGTGGTAGATTATAGCCCATTCCCTCACAAAAGAGAAGAGGCCTGTGTCCCAGCAGTGGGAACATTAATAGGCTGATGATGATGATTAAAAGCCTTGATAATCTACAGGATCGCACCAGGACGTCATCTGTAATTTAATAAAAACAGCATAAGATTATAGATAGGATATTCATATGATTATAACGGTGAACACGCGGTCCAGTAACTAAATGCGAAAATTACAATAAAATTATTTAGTAACTTAAGGGACAACCACAGTTTTTCACTTAGGTATGTTTAGACCCATGTTACAAAAGGCGAAATAGCAGTAATAGCGTATTACCAATGGTAAAACTGAATAGCATATAGCTTGTACCTTTCTAAATGACTCAAACTCCACAAATATTTTGACTTAACAAGGTCCAATAGTAGCTAAGTTACCTTTAATTCAAGGTGACCAGTACCTTGCCCCATAAACCATCCGTCCATATTGCTCAATAAAACGTTTAAACATCTGACATCTGTCCCATGGAACTTATTGTACAATGTACAGACGAACCCGCCCGACACATTTAGGCCAATATATTTTACCTACTGTTGACCAGTTGGTACCGTGGCGTTGAAGTGTTGGAAAAAAAACCATTGATCCAGAAGGCCAGTAAATCTTCTAAGTATCCATTAAGGTGGAAGCTCACATCTGGCCCGCGAAATTCTAATTTTCTTACGTTTTTGGCAATTTGCAGGCCAGTGCTTGGTTGTATGTTTATGAAAATTTGATTTGCGACTGTAAGACGTATGAAGTTACCGAATTATAACCATCAAAATTACTAACTACTAAAGAACGACGACTAAATTACTAAAGAATGACTTTTACATGCAAAAATCAATCTTGACATGAAAATGAACTTGGAGGGTTGTATTGATAATTTTGATGGTTATAATTCGGTAACTTCATACGTCTTACAGTCGCAAATCAAATTTTCATAAACATACAACCAAGCACTGGCCTGCAAATTGCCAAAAACGTAAGAAAATTAGAATTTCGCGGGCCGGATGTGAGCTTCCACCTTAATAACTAGGCGACACGCGTTTTTATTTTGTTATTCAAGATCTGGTCGAGTCAGCTGGCTTTGATAAACTGGTTAAATTACGCTGTCATTGAAAGAAAGAATGCGTATTTGAAAATCATTGCTGGTGTTAAACATATCAAGAGTAGTAGGCAACGTCCTCTGTTCTACAGATACTGACAGGCACACAACCATTATAGGCATTTCTTTTATTTTATTGTTCGCCTAAAATGTCCTGCTATTGTCCCCAAAAGGCCCTCTTTCATTTCTTCCACTTAGCTGCTTGATGATGTGAAGTCATACATGGCGTCCCGCTATCTTCCCTCGGTCTGCCGCCTTCTTCGACGATTCTTCGTCTGTACAAATTCCCTCTTCAAATCAGCATAGCCGTTAGACAGTTCTGTTAACCCTGGTAACACCGTGCTGACTGGCTTATATTTGTACCACGACGTGAACTAAAAGCTCATTAGCATGATGACTGATCAATTAAACCCCTCTTTCATTATTACAGCCAAAAGGAAGTAAGTGATTACAACTTCTTTTTCATCCAAATAGCTCTTTTGTTATAGCACTCATCAGAGTGCTTCATATAATCTCATAATTTGTGATACACAGCCCAAAACACTGAGTTATTTATACCCGTCTTTGATCGGCCATCTTGTTGTTTTTTTAATACACGTTGTCTATCCTAAATCAAAGCAAAAGAGACGAAAGGACTGCAGCGTTGAAAATAAAATTAATATGTTTACATGTTCTTTTGAAGTATATCCAGTATATATTGTGACTTTTTTACTATAGCTCTAAATTATATGCGATGTCAAAGTCCCCACATAAATGCAACTTGATACTTTACAAATAAAAAAAAAGTTATAGACCATTAGAAAAGTCTAGAAGTGTCATAAAGTCATAAAAGATACGCATTTGCAATTGTAAAGATTTAAAGCCATAGTTCTATCTGTCTTTTTGTTTATTTATTACAATTTTATGTAAATATATTCGTTTACAAATTACCACAAAGGATCAAATAGAACACCTATAACTTCTTGAATGAGGAGACAATAAACTTTAGTGAGCCTCGAGCGATGATATTTTGAATTATATTTGAATTTGATCAACGAGTTTCGTACAACGATTCGTCCTGGTTCTGCTCGGTTATTTTTGTCATTTTAATACGTGCTTCAACCTTTACTCACATGGGGGTAGGCAGAAATCACAGAACGCCACCTGCTAAGATGTAAAGATACTCCATTCACACATCACACTAATATTATAAAGCCGAAAGTTTGTGAGTGTGTATGTTTGTTACTTCTTCACGCAAAAACTACTAAACGGATTTGGATAAAATTTGGTACACAGATAGTTTATAATCTGGATTAACACATAGGATAGTGTTTATCTCGATTTTATCTTCCCGTGGGATAATTTTCGAGTTGTAGCGGGTGAAGCCGCTGGCAAAAGCTAGTCTGGCCATAAAACACAACCCTGTCTTTGCTACCGCATAATCGCTAACAAATATGTGAGTTCATGGGTCGTGTTTCGTATCAGATATTAACCGACTACGTTTGCTTTCTTACAAAAAAGAACTAATATGACTGAGGTCATGATTTTTTTTTTTGGGGGGGTGGGAAATCATCAAATAAACCATCCCGCTCTTGGGCAAAGCGAAAGGGAGTGTCAGACTACTACTGACTAAAAACCACCCATGTTCCTTCTTAGGCCTTTATGTCGAGGCCGCGGTATCTCTGAGGTCCTGTCCTGTGTTCGATTCCTAGGCTGGGCAAAGTGTTACTGAGTTTTTTCGTCAAGAATTTTCTTAGTAGCAACCATGGAGTCCGAATATAGGCTAGTTGACGAAAAAAAAAATTAATTAGTCCGACAGATAGATTTTCAAAAAATATTGGATATATATTTTTATCTTTTTTCACGTAAACAAAAAATGAAGATAGTACATGCTTCGAAAAGGCGTTTGATCTTACAGTTTGGTACATTTTTAAACTGAAAGTGACGTCAAAAGCCCCCACTCATGATTTTTGATACGCTTGATTTTCGTAATTTTTTAGGGCTCCGTAGTCAATATGGAACCCTTCTAGTTTCGCCATGTCCGTCTGTCTGTCTGCCTGTACTAGGTACACCTTTACAAAACTCCATTAAAAACAAAAATACACCACAAATTATATAATATTTCAATAGGTTTCTACGAGAATCTGTTTCGCTAAAGAAATGTTTTATTTTTGATAAGAACTGAGGTGTTTTCTTTGCCGACTACTATCATTGTTTGAAGAAGAACTTTGAGCCCAGACCTATTATTTCTTTGATATAATATTTATTATAATAAGATAAGAGATAAAGTAAATATCATTATTATTGTCTTCTATTGTTTGGTTTTCAAAAGAATATAGCATACTTTTAAACCTTAAGTAAGTTTCTCTATACAAATAAAATAAAATTGAAGGGTCTATATTTAATTTTAAAATAACAGCCATATATATATAGCTATATATATATGCTAAATTATTATGAAAGTATATACGGTACTTACAACAATGTTTTTTTTTTCTGTCGGTCGTTTTGTCCACCTCTTTGTTTCGGAAGGATCGATTTTGAAGATATTTCAATTGGCTGATAGCTGATGCTATAAGGAGCTAATAGGCTTTTATTTTACAATAAGACTGAGGATTCCGTTCAAAATATCAAACTCAAATAATGAAGTAATATTTATTGTTTTTATAATTATTTCACACGGACAAAAGTCTCGGGGCATAGCTAGTAATTCACAGGATGTATCTGAAAAGGTTTTTCTTCACAAACGAGAACAGTGTTAAGAAATCAATTAAAGTTTTATCAAATTAATAATTAAACTAGAAGCAAATTGGTTATAAAAACTAAAACCTTTCACCGAGATTGTTATAATAAAATAAAATCGAACGATTAGTACTCTGACGGTTAATTTCGATTGACCATAACCATATTCCCAAAACTCGAATCACAACTATGTAAAACATCGAATTCCGATAGAACATAAGAAATAAACATTTATGGCGTTGATAAAACTTAAACAAAATACTGTAGGGATCATTTATCTACATTTCGGCTATAAAAATGAAATTCTATAATAACGTCAACGGCTATAAGACCATAACACTCCAATGACGAGACCAAAAAAAAAACTATACTGATTTCAAAACAAACAAATGAATTCTGTAAACTATATGAAAAAAAAACTTGGTATAAAACTTTTGTGACCCGACAAATGGTAAAAGATGGTAATAAAATTGTAACGGATGGTAATGTGATAGATAGTGGGCCGATTTGGCCCCCCACCGCTCGCTACGGGTTAATAGCACAAGCCATCAACTCTCGCTGTATCTCAGCGTGATAAAGTATTTGTTTATGAATAATTTCCTTAATGTATTGCCTAAACTAGTAGTTAGTAACGGGATGCAATATTGATTAAAATTTTAAATGTTTTGTACGAGCCGTAGAAATGTCAATTTTATGCTGATCGGTCGAGAAAATGTCGGATGCATCAGCTGATTCGTTTTTTCGGAGGGAATCGGGCCTTGATTCTTAAACATGATCGTAAACGAACGGGTATCGATTTCTTTCTCGAACCAAATGGTGATAACATAAATTTGTACAACCTACTTGAATTCTGAGACACAAACAAAATTATGCTCTAATATCAATAGCAAAAACATTTTCTTAGACTTTCCAGCAAAAACATATTCAAGGAAATCCCGTATTCAATATTTCAAGTACCTACCAACGAAATACGGAATTTCCTTAGTGAGAAACCGATTTCGAAATACGTGGTCTAGCCTACACCGAAGTTGGGAAGATGGAATTTTGCACGCAACGGTGGGTTAGTCTGCAAACATGCATGGCTGGTCTTAACGACCGGCCACGGTGCTTGAGGGTTAGTTAAGGTTAGTTTCCATAATTCTAACGTTTAACCCAAATTGAGGTAGGGTTTTCGGTTACTGGTGTTTGTGTTAAAATAAATAAATGAATGGTGTTGCCAGTTTTCACGCAGAGAATGTGGGTACATACCTTCCAACTCCAGATTAAAATTATTTTCGTTGATCGACTTTAGCACAAACAGCCTCCTATCCATCTCTCAAACTTTGGCATTTCAAATAATTTAGATTTAATAAATTAAACGTGTTGTAGCTGGAATACTCGTCAAGCATTATTAAACGAAATGTCATTTCGAAACGTAATTAAATCTTATTTTCTTGGAGAAGCTAAAAGTTTTTTAAATAATAAATAATTTTGTCTACCCTTCAACTTTTCGTGACTAAATACTGTTTTCAATACTATTGCAACAAATTAACACAACATTATAACATCAAGCCTGTAATCCCCGCAGATTTAGGCAGAGGTGTATCCAGTACACTCACATTTTGCTAGTTATTTTTAAGTCCTATGGAATAGGGGGTGACCCTATTGCCATCAACTGGGCACAAATCCAGACTCCATGGCTGCTACTTATAAACTTAATAACTCTTTGCGCGACCTGAGAATAGAACCCAGGCCCTCATGGGCTACGGGATGGTGTGGGCTGCGGGATGTTGTGGGCTGCGGGATTTTGTAACAGATACCGCGGCCTTGGCATGTAGGGCTAAGAAGGAACATGGGTGGTTTTTAGTCAGTAGAAGCCTGACACTCCCTTTCGCTCTGTCCAAGAGCGGGAGGGGTTATTTGATAATTTCCCAACCCCCCAAAAAAAAAGGCCCTCATGCTTAGCAGTTGCGCTTACAACTACTAGACCATTAAACTAATTAACATTAATTTAATAAATAATAATTTCTTAACTGTTCTGTGTATCTTGAAATAAAATATGAGTACTAAAAGTTATATTTCTTTGTTTTCAGGTAAGCCATTCGGTTTTATGGAATCGTACGCATCTCAAAAAGCGATTAATTCAAGTTTTATGAACGAGATAAAACTGGATAAAAGTGGTAATTATTGGTTTTATTACTATACTGTGGATTTTTAAAACATCGTTTCAAGAATTTAAAAACATTAATAAGTACTAAAAATTTTGAAGGTAGGTAAAAAGCATTAAATGACTTTAATTACTCTTTAGTTGACATTCATTTTATGCTGAAACAAATAGCATTATATTTTAATTTATTTTTTTGAGGGACATCTCTCAAGTTAACCTGTGCTTAACCGGACTATTCTGCAGGGTTTTGCTTCCTATATTTATTTAAATCCACTACAAAAAGGTTATGTTTTTTGTGCTGAAATATCTGCTGTTAATATTGTATACATTATTGATTGAAATTCTTGATGCCAGAGGGTTAATCGATTAAAACCCTCATTAACCAACAAAAACTGTCAGAAAGAAATGGATAGATGTGATTTTAAATTAGTATGGCATTAGTGCCATACTAATTTAAAATCACATCTATCCATTTCTAAACAATTATTAAACTGTATTTCATCGCCACTGCTCGCAAAACGGTGAAGGAAAACATCGTGAGGAAACCGGCATGTCTTAGAACCATAAAATTCGAAGACATGTGACATCTACCAACCAACACTGGGCCCAGTTGGTGGATTATAGCATTTATAGCCCATCCCTCTTCTAGAGAGGAGGCCGGAGTCCCTGCAGTGGGAACATTATAGGTTGATTATGATGAAACTTTATGTCAGTGTATAAGGTGATAAGGTCCCAATAAAAGACATGAATCGTTTAGGTATCGTACAGACCACCAAAATAAGGACAATGGTAAAAATAAGAAAAACGCTTTAAAAAGTTACAAGAAGCAAAGTCACAGTCTAACGAAAATACACTAAAAATGTTGTAACCAACAGTACAGGTCAAAATAAAATCACTTTTAATCAGTGTTTTTTTTTTGCTTAGAGATATCTTTGGTTAGACGTAATAACGTGACGAATAATGTGTAAAAATTTGGCCATGTAATTTAATGGGAGCTTAGAAACTAATGTTCCAAACACATCACCATAAATAACCTTTTTTAGGCTGGCAAATAATCTGTCTATACCAATAAAACACAAGCGAAATTGTATGCAAATTTAAATATCTCTGTTCGCACCTTCTTTGTGAGATTAAATTACAAATTAATACACGCTAGACGAATTTAAATCGGTAAATTAAATTAAAACTTCTTTACAATTTTACGGAAAATTAGTGTTATCTGCGAAAAAGTGGAATTTAGTTAGTCAACGATTTGGTCATTTTGCAGATTTCGTGCAGAAGGATAGCTCCCAAGAAATCGCTTTCATTGTTGCTGTGGTAATCATTACGAGTATATTATTATCGGCCATTCCAATAGTTCGCATTTCTTTTAACCTTTTAGGGGGGGGGGGGATTATCGTATACCCCTCCCGCTCTGGGCAGAGCGAAAGGGAGTGTCAGACTTCTACATGTTGTGAGCGAAGTTTTTAGAACAAGAGTAGAGGAAGACCAAAGAAATGGTGGATGGACTGTGCCAAGAATGATATGTCTAGAAAGGAGGTGAATAGTTATTAATGGAAGACAGAATACATAACAAAAGAAACGGGTAGGTCTGCCAACATCTCTGTCTTCTCTTGCCAATCATTCAGAGAGAGACAAAGCAATTGTCAGCCATATTGCCGCTTTCAAACCATAGCCTAGCCAAACCTACTCTCAAATGAACTGTCAAACTGGTACTACTGCCTCATCCTTCCCTAATGAGACCCCGCTCTCTCTAGGTAGACTCATCACATATCTGCCATTAGTAAATGATATATTCTTTACATACAAATCAATTCAGGTTTAGTGCTGCCAATCCACAGCTTATCAAAACTCTCTAAAGAACTATCCAACTGTCATCGTCATCATCTTATTAATGTTCCCACTGTTGGGAACACACAGACCTCGTCTCTTTGAGAGGGATCGGCCTATAATCTACCGGCTCAGTGCGGATTGGTAGAATGAGGTCACAAGTCTTCGAATTTTTTGGTCCTAGGACATGCTAGTTTGTGTTGTGTTTTCCTTCACCGTTTTTGAGAGCAGTGGTGATGAAATAAATTAAACAAAGTAATGCGCCTGAATGGGTGCGAACCCACGACTTACTGTTCGTAAGTCGTGGCCGCCTCCACTGGGCCACTGCGGCTGCTCTGTCAATCTGTTCTATTGACATATTCTCCGAGTATCTATCGTTCCTGATTGCTCAATAGACCTCGTTGTGAATAGACTACTGCTAACTGCCTCCCCACGGAAACAAGAAGTCTCTCAAACTGTTCCTACTGCCCCATTCTACGTTAATCTTCCGATTGGTCGCATGTCTGTCGTTCCTCGGGGTTCAATAGTTCACGCTTCGCCGCGTTTGGTATGCCAGTACGCCACTACGCCACTACGCCGATACGGTACGCTGGTACGCAGCATTCTGGCGGTTTATACCTAGCCCCGATTAGCTTAGCTTTGCTAAACTACGCCTGAAGTATGTGGATGACATAGTTGGTGTAGTTTTGAAATTTTGATAGTGTTTTATTTTTCGCGTTCCAATATTCGGATTTTCTGTTCTGTTTTTTTTTTTTCTATTTTTGCCTTGTTCCAGATTTGTTGTGGAAACTGAATCGAGGTCGCTAAAACGGGAGAGCTTTATTTTGAAATGGAATTTGATATTGAAATTTCGGAACGTTGCGTTGGCTAAACTGCTAGTATTGTTTTCGAGTTTTGCTTTGTTGTGTTATTTCGGGTAGTCTAAAGCAGAAATTATATTATCATCTGCTTAGCCTTTGGGGTCGGCTTCCATTCTATCTGGATGCAGCTAAATATTTACCAGTATTTTGCATGAAGCGACTGCCTAATCTGACTTCCACAAACCAGCGAATACTGGGTAATATTATACCCCCTTGGTAAGACAGGTTGTCAAACATTCGGGCCACCTTTAACGACTCTCAAGTTTCTACAATTAATAGCCAGCACCAAAGGCTTAACGTGCCTGCAGAGGCACAGGAGAAATTCTGTACCTATGTAATGAGTGGTCCCCCATCCACCGAACGACCTAGGCAGACCGGAAGATCTGGGACTGCGGCTTAACCTGCGTCTGTTATAATCTAGCTACGAGCTCCTCCAATTTACATCTCACCACTAGAATAAGTATTGCACCCATCCACCGACCTACCTAGGCAAGCGCGGCTTAACCTGAACATTGCGCCGAGTGGCTATTATTATTACTACGAGCTCCTCCAAATAACATCTCACCCGTAAACTAAATGCTAAATACAGAACATAATAATAAAGGGTGGTTGTACTCTTAACGCAAACGAAGGACACTTGTTCTCTTCACCACTGCGATCATTTTTTGGTTCTAGACCATACCCGAGAACCCCCTAGTTACAGAGGTATTGGGGGAAAAGTTCCAAATTTTGCACAGCTGTTTTTGTAAATACTAGTTTTTCAGGTTATAACTTTACTTAAATTACCTCCAGGACCCGTTTATTATTCAAAGCATCCACTAGCACAATGTTTTAAGAGTGCTAAATTGAATTTTGCCGTAAAATGTGATTTTTGACCCCAAAAAAAAAGTTGTTTCAATTTTTTTTATAATTTTTGCGTAGGGGTACTTAGTTTGATGTACAGAATGCTTGGTTGACGTATGTGTGAAGGGTTAATTTACACCCTGTATAGTTCATCATCATCAGCCTATAATGTTCCCACTGCAGGGACTCAGCCGTCCTCTCTAGGTGTGGGATGCGCTATAATCCACGACGCGGGCCCAGTGCGGATTGGTAGATGTCACATGTCTACAAATTTGTTGGTTCTAAGACATGCCAGTTTCCTCACGATGTTTTCCTTCACCGTTTTGAGACATTAATAGTTCAAAGTTCACGAAATACTCATGCGAGACAACAATCTTTAGACATATATTATATATCTTCTACTAAATTACCAGTATATAACATTACAGGTATTATGTAAGCACTTAACGTCTTCTACATAATAAATTGTGAGTTGTGATATTCGGTAATAGACTTAAAAGCCCTTTTCGTAACCCTACCTGAGTATTACTAAGAATTAAGTATTTTCTAGAATTCATTTTCTTCACAAAACAAAACATTTATGTACTTACAACATCCATATTTCCGTTTGAAGGAAAGTGAAAATATGTCTGTTATTGCTAAGCGCGACTACTGAACATAAGGTCGCGGTTTAACACAACCAAATACAGGTAAACAACACGTACACAATGCACTTCAGCAATCTATAGATACCGAGGAAAGTGAAGATGTCTGTTACTTCTAAGCGCAACTGCTGAGCATAAGGTCGTGGTATCGATTCGGGCAAAGTTTAGCCATCGGGAAGTTCTCACCAGCTAGCACAGAGTCTGGACTTGTGCCCAGTTGATGGCAAAAGGCGTAATGTGGGTGAGATATTAGGTACACCTCTTTTTAACCCTTCGGGAACTGGCGTGGTGATATTAGGTTCACGTCATAATAGCTTAATAGATTTGGATGACGTTGATAACACGTATAGACCCAAGGTCTGGGTTAGAAGTTAGGCTACTGTTGATACCGGTAGTACAGTCGAACAAGCTAATAAGCAGAATTTACTTTCAAGATCATATAGATACATTTAGAGGCTGATGTGAGATGATACATCGTATGACATCAGTCACTTAATGCGAAACGCTTTATAAAACAAAATTGCAATTAATATTTTCAAAATTATACTGGTACCTACTATGTGAATACTTTTCAACCTCCGTGCGAGCAAAGCCGTGGGTAAAAACCAGTTCTCTAGTCTGTTTAAGCAGATGAGAGCTTTCTTTATGTCCCTATCAACATAAAAATTAACTTCGTATAATGTTTGTCTGTATTAAGAATGTTTGTTTTTCAAAGCTTTTGGCAAAACAAAGCGATAAATGTCGCTAGTAATTTCGTTTTCAATGGAAGGTAGATTTTTCTGTAGACAAACAGTAATAGCTATTAGGACCTTAGGTATATCTGCTAATAGATCTTATTGCTGATAAAGACGAACACATAACATCACGCCTGTAATGCCCGAAGAGTTAGTCAGAGGTGTACCTAAAATTGTATGCTAGGTGTAATCTCGCCAAGTATCTTACTAATTATTATAAATGCGAAAGTTTGTGAGGATGGATGGATGAATGTTTGTGAGTTCGCAAATCGTCTTTATCGAACAAATTTTGATGGAAATTAGCAGTGATAGTTTTTTACCTAGATTACACAGGATATTTTTCATCCACAGTAGATTGATCCGTCGGACAACGACTTTTAGGTGGGGGGGGAGCATAATGCATCCATAATTTCCGTTTCAATCTTCGCGAAACTAAGATCAAAGACCACCAAAACAACTCACTTTTTCGTACACAAACAATCTTCCAGGTCCAGGTAATCGATCTGACGACCTCGTCCCTCATTGTCAGCCACTCAGCGATCGACCGGCTTTTTGTAACGGATGCCTCGCACTTACGAGATTAATTCACACTCAACTGAAGATGGATATGTTGTGACAATTGCGATCCTTTGTGAGATCATCTTGGAGATCTCGCTACGTGGATGGAAGAAGTGGGGGGAGTATGGTAGTTATATATATTTATAATAAGACTAGCTATCAGCTCGCGGTTTCGGTCCTGGTTTACATACATACACAAACTTATGCCCTTTTCACAAGGGGGTAGGCAGAAATCACAGAGAGCCACTTGCTACGATCCTTACATACACACATCTGATCATACATGCACGCCGGTTGCGAGTACTACGCACATCACCAATAAGGGCAGTATTATATGTCTTTCTAGGGCGTCCCCTCCTGGTATGTACCGAGGTTAACCACGGAAACGTTTTAAATGTACTCTATAAAATTTGGGGAAATTGTAGCCTCCTGTAAAATAAAGAATTTTCGGAATCGTATCAGCATTTCCGAACTAAATATTTAGAAGATTAACTCCTACATGCAAGACAAACAAATTTTACCTCTTCATAATATAAATGCCCTTGAAATTGACACAGATTTTTTCTCAAACTCAAGCTGCTTTCGACACATGGGGTACTTTTTTTGGCACTTTCTTGTGTTGTTGAATTTGCTCGCGTTTGACCTTCATCTCACCTGCTGTTGTATGGTCGAAGGTGTTGTATGCTTGCATTAAAGGAACTTGAATCTAGGTGAATTTGGAGATTCAGACTTGACACTTTCTTTATAAAGTGTTAGGCAGAGGTTTACCTAATGGAGCACCAAAATTTCGCCAGACATGTTTAAGTCCCATGATATTTAATTTGCACATTAGGTTTTTACAAACACTTTTCAAGTATTTTTTTTAAGCGAGCTGGTGCCGGTCTTTCATAACTGACTAACGGAGTAGTCATTGTCCCTTTTAAGGTCCAGACATAATCTTGTTACACACATGAAGACAATGCAGATTAGTGTCTTTTTTTTTTGGCGGGTTGAAAATCATCGAATAACCCCTCCCGCTCTTTTGCAGAGCGAAAGGGAGTGTCAGACATCTACTGACTAAAAACCACCCATGTTCCTTCTTAGCCCTCTATGTCGAGGCCGCGATAACTAGTGTACAACCCGCGGCCCCGACGGGTTGCAGATTAGTGTCTGAGATAGTTTTTTGAAGAAAGCACCACACAGATTTGAGTGGACCCGTCCAGTCAGTGCAAGCATTTGTGGAGCTCGACTTGTAACTCAAGGAGCTCAACATTACGACGAATAAAACCAAAGAAAGGACATTTGTGTGGGTCGCTTATAGCAATAGAGGACGAGCTTATGTTTTTTACTAAAAATGGGCCTCCTCTTGCCCTCGAGCACGCCTGATAGAAAACGAAGTTATTGTCATCAAGCTGCTACTGAGAAAGTCGTTAAAGGAAAAACCCAATAGCACTTTGCCTGACCCTTGAATCAAACCCAGAGCATCATGCTCATTAGTTCCTAAACTCACGATTTTCCATAAAAAAAACCTTGAAATATTTCAATCACAATTTTCTCACAGACTGTCCCAATTAACAGAGTTGTAATCAAGAGATCGCCAGTGACCGAGTGACGAAACGAATTGTATTCACTTACAAATTCCATGCAAGAGCGGTGGAGGGCAAAATCGTTTGTTGTAACGAAACGGTATTTTTCGACAGTATCGTTTCGTTTTTTTAGTTATGAAAAGTTGTATTTTCAACTATATTTTGTTTTTTTATTCGTTGCTGCCATATTTTTGCCGTGATTCCGTGTTATTTGAAATGTTTGATATTATTGGTTAACTGCAACTGGTCATTGCACAAAAAGTTTCGAAAACTAAGTCCATTTAAAAAAATCAAAGGGAAAATTAGCATACCATTTTTGCTTACAGCAGATTATTTATTACTTTTCCTGTAAGCCTGTGTCATTCCACTACTGCATGGGCAAAAGCCCATGCCCAGCCTCTAACCTCCAAAACCTTTGATCCAGGGTCAATGTGAACCAGTGGTCGGCCTATGACCTCCAAAACTTTTGACGGCACGGTTGGTGCAGTGGCTGAGCGATTGGACTGCTACGCTGCGTGTCGCGGGTTCGATCCCCGCACGGAACAAATATTTGTATGGCCTACAGATAGTTGTTTCAGGTCTGGGTATATGTGTATGTGAGTTTAAATGTTTCTGGACGCACCCACGATACAGGAGAAATACCTAGTGTGGTCAACGTTTAAAAAAAAAAGTGGTCGGTGATTCTGTCCAGCTAGTCTCGCCATGTCTTGCGAGGTCTACCGCGTCTCCTTCTGGCAGTTTCTTATTTTTTTTTTCGGATCATAAACACTCTTTCACTTTGAAGCGTCAAATACCACCCGTGACGGACAAACAATCTTAAAAACAATTGCACACGTGCCACTTTTCACACACCACGGAACTCGAAAAATAAAACGGCAACTAAATGAGCCAATTTTCTATACAAATTGGTACGATGATGTTGACATCACTAGCGTACCGCATATACATGACACAGTCAAAACTGGTAAGCAGTCAAAACTACTTTTGACCGGTTAAAACTATTAAAATTATGACTCAAATTTACTAACAATCTTATTAGTTGGCTTCCGTTTTAATTGTCTACTCATTTCATCAACATCGTCATTAGGAAACTAATTAGGTTGTTAGGTTTTTTTTTGTTACCCCTTTGTAAACCTCGTACTTATAGCTAACTCGACACTGCGTTCCAAAATTCAAATTGCTGACGTAGGTCACACGGCTGCCAAGCTTAAGTTGAGCTGGGCCACATCTGTCGTATGCCGGAGAAGCTATTGGCTAAAATAACCACACAATGGGTCCCAAACAGCAGCAAACGGCAACCAGGCAGGTCAGAAGGTGGCGAGACGAACTCGACTCTTTTTAGAAGGATTGGCAAATAACAGCATTGGATAGGGATAAGTGGAAAAAACGAAGGGAGGTCTTTGCCCTGCAGTGGGACACAAATGGCTATAAAATATAGCTTACATATTTCATAAAGATTTTGACTGACACCAGTCAAAAGTAGTTTAGACCGATAAACAGTTTTGACTGTAACATACACACGCCGATGCACATGTAGGTCTGGCAGTTCTGATGTGTTGTGACACTTGCGTTCGCTGCACGCGTGCACTTGCCTAGATATGTCACTTGACGTCGCCTTAAGATAACATGCGTGATTAGCGAACTGGATTATAATCTCAGTTGAGTGTTCATTGGTGGTAGCGGTTTCGTGGTGGAGGTACGCACGTTTGTAGGTTATGTCACTTCTAGATGACGTACTCGTATATCTAAGTAAATTCTAGTTTTAAATAGCTTTTGAATTTATTTTTAAAGAGTTTCTTACCTTTTCTTCTCCCTAAGTAACTACTTTTGTAAATGGGCAGCTCAAACTAAAATTGTTTGTAAAGTTTGACGATCAATGGCTTAATTGAATTAATAAAAATAAGCGATTTACATGGTTGGCTAAATATTGAGGTTTTTAACCAATATTAAAGTTTTTTTTTAGCAAATTAATTAAATTCCGAATGGGTTCGAATCCAGGCAGGCGCAATACTTTGCGTAATTTATTTAATCACCGCTGCTCTCAAAACGATGAAGGAAAACATGGTGAGAAAACAGGCATGTCTTAGAATAAAAAAAATCGAAGACATGGTGACACTACCAACCCGCACTGGGCTCGCGTGGTGGATTATAGTCCATCCCTCTCCTAGAGAGGAGGCCTGAGTCCCTGCAGTGGGAACATTATAGGCTGATGATGATGAGGATGATGATGAATTAAATTCAGACGTTGCTAGTGGCCAACAAGAATAAAAAAAAAGTTAAGCAATAATAATGTTCCACTGGGTAACTTGAATCTAGTTACGCGACTAGTTAATTAACCTGCCGGAGCACCATTCGCTGCCATGTTTATTTTATTCTGTAAATTACGTGTAAAGATGAAAATGGAAAATGCTTTATGAGATGACGAATAATAGCGAAGTATCTGTAGTACAGGATCCATATTTATGTACCTTACCCTTTTTTTACATTCATCATCATTATCACCATCATCATCATCACCATCATCATCATCATCTTACAGCTCTTATCCCATTCTATTTGGGGTCGGCACAACACGTTTTCTTTTTCCATTCTTCCCTGTTAGACGTCACGGTGGCATTTAGTCCTTTCTCTTTCATATCATTCCTCACATAATCCATCCATCTTTTCTTTGGCCTTCCTCTCCCTCTCCATCGATCAATATTTATATCCATCACCTTTTTACTCACATGCGATTCGTCCCTTCTCATAATATGTCCATACCACGACATTCGATTCCCTTTCTTTTTTGAATATGAAAACATTCCCGTAGGATACATACATCATCATCTGCCTAGCCTTTTCCCAACTATATTGGGGTCGGCTTCCAGTCTAACCGGATGCAGCTGAATACCAGTATTTTACATGGAGCGACTGCCTATCTGACCTCCACAACCCAGTTAATACTAGGTAATACGATACCCTTTGGTAAGACTGGATGTCAGACTTTCAGGTCACTGACTACCCGTAACGACTGCCAAAGATCTATATATGGCACCCGGGACCAACAGCTTAACGTGCTTTCCGAGGCACGGAGGAAACTCGGTATGTAATGGGCGGTCACCCATCCACAGATCGACCTAGGCAAGCGCAGCTTAACCTAAAGATCGACCCGAGTGGCAGTTCTTGTTAAGCCACGAGCTCCTCCCGTAGGATACATACATAAACATAATTTGAAATTCCTTTTATCAACAAACTGCACACAATGCTCTAATCACTTTAAACCTACAAACACTACCCCCTGATAAGTACAGCCAGTGTCCAGCATTATCTGACCCCTCCTCGCATTGAGGATGTTTCCTGACAAAAAAAAATATAATTCTGTTAACTCCGTCTGTTAGATTATCGAAAAGTATTGGATACGTGTTTTTTGTTTTATCAAAAAGTAAAACGTGTCGTCACTTTCTGGTAAAAAATGTACCAAACTGTCACGTCATTGTTCTTGTCTTCATTGTTTGTGTACGTGAAAAATGAAAAAATAAGTGTTTAATATTTTTTGGAAATCTATTTGATGGACTCATCATCATTCTCCTGCCCTTATCCCAATTTATTTGGGGTCGGTGCAACAGGTCTTCTTATTTTTTTATTTCTCGTCATGTCAGCAGTCACCTCCTTTCTAGCTATATAATCCTTCACACAGTCTATCCATCGTATCTTTGGTCATACTCTACTCTTATAGCCACTTGAGTGTTACATTTCCTCACAACATTTTCTTCATTCTTTCGCATCAAATGTCCATACCACGACAATCGATTACCACACAACTTTATCTATCTGATGGACTAATTATTTTTTTTGTCAACTACCGTATTATTCTTTATACGAGGGGTGACATAACACTGGGCACTGACTGCATAGACTACATAGCAACTTAACCGTCCGTCTGCCGCCACAGACTGCCGCGAAGACTGTCAAGTGCGATCCTGTAACCCTATCCTGAAGCCGTAGGGGACACAGGTGTGAGCCCAACTCACGGTTGACAGGTCCGTTAACCCTTTCGCGACGCAGACATGTCATTTTGCACATGCCAGGGTTAGGTTTGTGTGAATTGGGAAGGTGCTTTATTAATTTAGGGTCTGGGATAGTTTCCTGTGGTTAGTTGGACTTTTAATTAGATATTGATTAATTTCGTGTGGGTACTAACTAAACTTTTGTGTGAAACGATGACCTATTTTGAATCGCATTTGAGTTTTTTTTAATTAGTTCCATTCAATCAATTAAATTGTATTTTGATTGTATTGCATTTGATTTTCAATTAAATTGAATTCTTATTGAAAATAAAATGAATTATAGTTGAATTTTAATTGAATTGAGTTAAATTTTAAGTACCTTCGAGTCGTTTATTTAATCAAATATTTTATTTTAAATGTCTACATTTAGTAATGGGTGTAAATTACTTGAATTTAAGCCTAATATATAAACTAAAATTTTCTTTGAACACAAACATCGAAAACCGAAAACATTTGCGAAAATTCAACAAATACGGACTTTCGCAACAGAAAAGGACAATTAACTTTTTCAGTAAAGACTAGAAGTCAATATTAGCTCAAAGCCTAGTTTCATTGATTAAATAGTTCTAGAATCTAACACATACGGTGCAGAATAATTAAATTAGCTTTCTTTCCTTCTAAAACAATCACAGTTAACTTTTATATTGACTTTAACTGCTACATTACTCTTCATTGTTTTTTTTACTAGTTGTAACAAAAATACACCTCGTAATGTTGAGTAATTAACTATCTGAGTACTTTCTTGGTAAAACTAAACTTAATAAATAACACATTAGAAAGGCAATGAAGACAGTTATTTTGTTCATACACCAAGAATTTATCAGTAGACTAACTAGACTAGCTCTGCCCGCGGTTTCGCCCGCATGGCAAATTATACATATACTAAAACCTTCCTAGTCCATCCATTAGTGAAAAGTGTGAAAACAGCATGAAAATCCTACCTACCTTACTTTTATAGGTGCTATAAGATACTGTACCCGATCCTGCAGCAATAACAATGCGTGGTGTTGTATAAGAAGAATAGACTTTTCTCGTTTATTTCACAGCTAGACACAGCTTTAACAATATTATCACCCAAACAAACTCATTACCTACTCCTCTACCAATCACCTCATTCGAATACGTGAAAAGATGTGTCAAATAACAACAACACAACAACAAAAAAAACTTCCATTACTACATTTAATCCGAAAATCAAAGTATCACAAAAACTTGCTTATTTCACGGTTTGGTGGCCTAAATCAACACGTTTGGGTTAAGACTCGTGTTGGGTTACAAAAAGTATCGGTGTAAGCCCGGCTTATAGTAGTTTGAGAGAATACGGTTTTATCAAGTGGTGTGTTTTTCTTGTTTTTGTGTGTTTTTTGGGATAGTGTGCGTTAGTGTAACATCACGCCTGTAATTCCCGAAGGGTTAGACTGAGGTGTACCTAATATTACACCCAAATTTCGCCAGTTATGTTTAAGGTCCATGCAGCTGTTAGGGGTAGAACCTGTTGCCATCCACAGGACACAATTTTTTTTTTAAAACGTTGCCCCACACTGGGAATTTATCCTGTATCGTGGGTGTTTACAAACATTTAAACTCCACATACACAAATACAGCCAGACCCGAAACAAATATCTGTAGGCCATACAAATATTTGTTCCGTGCGGGAATCGAACCCGCGACACCCAGCGCAGCAGTCCAATCGCTCAGCCACTGCGCCAACCGTGCAGTCAATCCATACTCCGTGGTTGCTACTGACAAATTCCTGATGGAAAAATCCAATGACACGTAGCAGTGGACCCCTAGACCAACGAGTCAAAGGAGGAGCTTGTGTCTAAATAAAAACAGCCGCTTGGATCAATCTTCGGGTTAAGCCGCTCTTGCCTAGGTTGGTCTGTGGATGGGTGACCACCCATTTCACATACCGAGTTTCCTCAGTGCCTCGGAAAGCACGTTACGCCGTTAGTCGAGGATGTCATTTGTAGATCTTTAACTGTCCTTTCAGTGACCCAAAAGCCTGACAACCAGTACGTTATACTTTGATGGAGTAACTGCCTCTGTGGTCGTTTGCTTTGTGACCCGGTGGTCGTGGGTTCGCTTCCCACGGGAAGCGTACTTATAAAGTTGCTTCCAGTTTGGTTAGGACATTGCAGGCTTGTGCTTCGAAAGGCACGTATAAGGTGGTGGTCCCAGCCGTCAAATGGCTGTTGTCAAACCATGTCAGAGGCCCCTTTTTTGTTGGGGGTGGGAAATCATTAAATAACGCCTCCCGCTCTTGAGCCAAACGAAAGGGAGTGTCAGACTTCTACTGACTAAAAACCACCCATGTTCCTTCTTAGCCCTTGATGTCGGTGGAGGCCGCGATATCTCTTACAGCATTCCGCAGCCCCGACGGACGGTTGGAAGCCCTTCAGGCGGTTTAGAAACTCTGACACTAGGGTGTGTCTCATTAGACCTTACTGTCCCCACGGTAAGAAGAAGAAGAACTGGGGTAGGTACATCTAGTTAACTGCTAGTTCCGTCTTTTAACCACACATCCCGTCAAACCTTATAAAAACTTTCAAACTAGCCAGCAGTATAAACGCTATACCTGGCCAAAACAATTTCATATTCATGTATGAACATATCCACTACTTATGTTACATTCACGCTTACAGTGCACAGGTTTCAGTTAGTTTAACACTTTTTTTTTTTTTTTTTTTTTTAATAGCCTGTACTGTCCCACTGCTGGGCAAAGGCCTCCCCCAAATCCTTCCAAGTGCTCTTTTCTTGAGCCACCTCAAACCAACCCTCGTGGTGCGCGTCCAGATCGTCTCGCCACCTCTTTCTGGGCCGGCCTCGGCGGCGCCTTCCATCTTCCGGCAGCCATCGTGTTGAGACTTTAATAACACTAGAATAATAAAATTAAACACGACGACAACGAAGACCGGAGCATAACCCTCTAAATGCTAAGCTGGTTATTTCTACCCCCAGAGACCTAAACTAGTGACGTCGCCCAGAATTACGTTATTACGGTCAAAGTCTGGTTTGCTTTAATTAATTTTAGACTAGACTTGAACATCAAAACTAGACGACAATATTAGTTTACATAAATAGGTATTTAGGTAAACTAATATTGTTAGGAACTAAAGTTTTTGGAGGATAATCTTTGGATCTGATGATTCGATTTTAAAATTCTTTCAGTTCTACTTTCTTTTGTCATGTTGTTAGTCCCGTACACTAGTTATCGCGGCCTCACCATAGAGGGCTAAGAAGGAACATTGGTTTGTTTTTAGTCAGTAGAAATCTGACACTCCCTTTCGCTCTGTTCAAGAGCGGGAGGGTTATTCGATGATTTCCCACCCCCCCCCCAAAAAAAGTCACTAACCACTTTTTTTTTTGTTCCTTCTTAGCCCTTTATGTCGAGGCCGCAGTATCTCTTACAACAACCCGCAGCCCCGACGGGAGTGGTGGCGGCCCTGACGTATGAACAGTAAGTCGTGGATTCAAACCCAAGCAACCGCATTATTTTGTGTAATTATACAAAGAGAGATGATAAAGGACAACACACACAACAATAAAGGAAAACATCGTGAGAAACGCACGCACTGGGTCCGCGTGGTGGATTATCGGATTCCCGCATGGTGGCCTATCCCTCTAGAGAGGAGGCCTGAGTGGGAACATTATAGACTGATGATGATGATGCGCCAATTTCAAACTTCCTCTAATATACTCATTCCTTACTGCATCCGTTCTTGTCACTCCACACATCAATTTCAACATCCTCAACATAAGCGGTGATAAGCTAGTAACTGATAAAATTTACGATTTTGCGTTTGTTTTTTGTTGCTGTGATTTTAGGTAAATTATGAGGTAAGTATTCGTAGTTTCAATTTTGAAGTGTCGTATGTACATTACTAGTGGGGAATATTATATTTTTGTAGCGTTAAAAAGCCTGAATTATTAGTTACTGTTAGGTATTGAAATATTGACGAAACTAATATTAAAAAAATATTTTTAGTTATTGATGTTTGATGTCGAACTGAGCAATATTACAAGTTTTTTTTTATATTAACACGAGTCTTATTCTCACTGCCTATAAATGCTATTTTTAAGAGGTAACTATTAAAAATAGCATATAAAGGCAGTGAGAATAAGACTCGAATTCCTTTGAAAAAACACAGCTACTTCTCTTGCCAATTTTCTATTCAAAATAAGTCTTATGAGGTCTTAAAGCCTTTTAAATACTGACCTATTTTAGACCCGACTGACATAGCCAGCGAAAATCTCTACCTTATTTCGTCCCTGACATTTTCCATGTCATAATATTTAAAATGTAAATAAGTTCTCTCCCCCGTAACCCCAAAGGACTTATTAACTTGTGAAATAGACAAATATTTTTAAAACTTCGACGTCTTTGCCAAGTTTCGGGCAAAAAATCGGAAATCACGTTTTGAACACCAACCTTTCTTTTTAATGGCAAAAAGTCTGTCGTCGGCCTCATAAATTCATGTCCTGACACCAAAAATGTGTTCCTGACATGTACACGCTGATGTTTTAAATTTCAGTTAGCTATTGTTCTGCAATAAGGGCTGATTTTGCTTGTGTGAGAAGGGTTTTTGGGTTAGAAGTAAATTATGTTATCGATACGTTTGTTTTTGGGAGATCGTATAGTGATAATAAAGTTTTATATGGCGAAATAATTATCTTAAGACCATTTGAGCTGTCTGTTAGAAGACATATTGGTGTTTACATGGCAAAAAGTACTATTGATGAGTTTACCAAGTCGATTTAAGATTTTACTTGCAAACAGAATGACGGTGTTCCCAATGTTCAATTAATGTAATTTTTACAAACATGATCTTTGTGACTCCATGCCTCGAAAAGGGCATATTAGGTATAGCAGTTGGTCAGCCATTCTTGTCTGACAAACAGTCTTACCACGGCATCTCGTAATAGTTAACAGTACTTACTAGGTTGGGGAGATCAAAAAGTCGCTCCATGTAAAATACTGGTCATCAGCTGCATCCGGTTAGACGGGAAGGCGACGCTAACATAGTTAGGAAAATACTAGGCACATCACATGGATGTGTTCACACAAAATTGCAATATTATTATATTTTCTTTTTTTTTAGAAAAAACCTTGCCTCACATTTACACTGACATACACATACACCCGCTCACAAAACTATCTATAGACCATACAAATGCGGGGATCAAACTCACGAAACACAGCGCAACATTCAATCGCTCACGCACTGCGCCAACCGTGTCGTTAAATTTTATAATATTTTCTATATTTTTTTCACGCATAAGTACATCAAATGAAGTAAGGCTGTTTACTGTGTGTTGACTGTGATGATTTATGACACAGAGACATGGTCCTTAGATTAGAGAAGCTCAGAGTCACGCAACGAGCCATGCCATGGAGAGAGCTATCGCTCGGAGTTTCTTTGTGCGACAAAATCCGAAATGAGGAAAAATCAGGGTCCTGTCGGGGCCGCGGGTAGTCCAACGGTTATCAAGGCCTCGACATAGAGGGCGAAGAAGGAACATGGGTGGTTCTTAGTCAGTAGAAGTCTGACACTCCCTTTCGCTCTGCCCAAGAGCGGGAGGGGTTATTCGATGATTTTACACCCACCAAAAAAAAAAAAAAAGGAATAACCAGGGTCACCGACATATCTCTCAGAATATGCAAGTTGAAGTGGCAATGGGCAGGCTACATCGCTCGAAGAACCTAAAACCGTTGGGGAAGAAAGGATCCCAAATGGTGACCACGAACCGGAAGACGCAGCGTTGGTAGGCCTCCCACCAGGTGGACCAACGACATCGTGAGAGTCGCGGGCAAGCGGTGGATGCAAACGGCAGGTTGCCGTTCGATATGGCGTTCTATGGGGGTGGCCTTTGTCCAGCAGTGGACGTCATATGGCTGATGGTGATGGTGGTGGTGGTGAAGGCTGTTCACTGACCGCTGTTTACTAGAAACTCCTTCGCAGCATATCAGTTTAATTTATTTTCGCGCCCGACTGCTCTGGAATGAACTACCAGTTAGTTCTTACTTACAAACAGTGAAATAATAATGGTGACAGCAAAGTTGTACGCGACATGTGCACGTTACATTGTGGGGAGTGGTTCTAGTGCTAGATGATAGCGATTTTATATTTTTTTATCCATATCAGAGGTGGTTGGCAAAAGTCTAATAAATGTACACCCCTGTTTTCATCAAAGATTTCTCAGTAGCGACCTGGAGTGTATATTTTTTTTGTCTTCTCCCCAAAGACAGGCCGCTTTTTGAAGGTTTCCCCAACAGAAAAAGGAGGAGCAGCGTCCGAAAGGCTTTGTTGAAGCATTATAAAAGCTTTTTTATGTAGCTAAGCAAAGTTTTTTCCATCATGAACTCATTATTACCTTCCAAATGCCTATAAGACACGAAAACAAAACTAACCGAAAAAATACATAAAAATAAAGCTTTAAATATTCTAGCCTATATTACGAGTATTATAATATTATCAACATTGTGCGTGGCTGTAGTTTGTTTTCGTAATCATTTTAATGGCAACATTATCATCAGAGTTTTATGTCCCTAATCCCATAAACATTGTGGTTTCCGATTATGAATATGGCCACCCCGTTGTTTCCTGTTCGTGGTGTCGTAAAAGCTTTTGATGTTATCTATACAATGTTACCTGCAGTAAATTCGCAGTTATTCTTCTTTGACTTTCATCACAGTCAAGTACAATGAACTTTATGAAGGTAGGAATAAGGTTGTTATTAGATTACTCTGACAAGTGTTTCAAAATGTATAGTGATCTTTAATTACGTGAGTTTAAGGTTGCTGTTGGTCTGAAACTGTCAAAGGTGAAATAAGTGTGAAAGAACTATTAACACGAAGCTTACCTTAGTTATTGTTTTAAGGAAGATGTCACGTCCTATAGTGGATCGGATCAGTTGATTAAAATCAATATGTGAGAGACTATATCATGAATTTTGGGAGGTAGTGGTAAGCTTGTTGAAGACAACAAATAAATTAGAATAGGTCGTATTTTAAACGCACTAAAATGCTTGCCTTGTTCGTATATATCGCATTTAGATACAGAAAGATTGCGGAATGCTCTTTTTTTTGAGGGAAAGCTCTGGTGGAAACCTTCCCAACGAAAAAACTGCAGCATTATGTCGGACTTCTACCGGTAACATGAGCTACCATGAGTCTGAAACCCATATACTCGATTTTTGTACTGGCAAAGATAACAATCAGCTATTGAACTGATGAATACATAAAAGATTTGGCAGCATTATTTCTGCGGAATCTTTTCCCTAGATATCTTCAAGCCCCATGTTCCCACAACACGGCTAACCCATAGGGCAAATAGAGTGTTCAGAAACCCTAACATCATAAAGAGTAGTGGCTTATAAGGGCAACCCATACCCAAGTACCGCCACTAGTAGCAAAGACTTAAAACAAAAACTAATTTAAAAATCGCTTTATTTTTGTCACTTGTCGCTAACAATCACACCACACCCTTACCGCGACATATTCATTTTCTTTGAAAAGCGCACACAAGTTTCCAGAGTTTAATAAAAGTGTTGCTTGTAAATACACAGTGTCGTCTACAGCGGAAACGACACCGTAGTTTACCGTACTTCATAGTTACGACACGACTTTACAATTTACGTTGACGCGAAAAAATCTCCCTCTCTAATTAAGTTCAGTGGAACGCGACCCTTTTTGTTAAAATTGGGTCAGTGTATGATGGATGGCTGTGTGTGTGTGACACCGGTCTTACTGTTGACGGTTAGCGAAATACGAAGTAGAGATAGCAACTGGAAGGTAGTTTGTTTTGGCAAGAAAATATCCGAACTCAGCGAGCGTGTGTTCGGATATTTTTCAGATAAGTATCCGGCCCGCTCTAGATTAGCGACCCCCCCGAATAGCTGGGGTTGTGGGCCAGGATTCTACATAAATATACAATAATTATTTTGAGTAGTATTTTGAGACCACGGGAAACAACAGCCCGCCGACTGCGGTCCCGGTCCCGATAGCTCCACGACCCGACCGCGAACCGGAAGACGTTGCGTTGGAAGGCTTCTCACTAGGTGGACCGATGACCTGGTGAAAGTTGCGGGAATCTGCTGGTTGCGAGATGCACGGGATCGGTAAATGTGGCGACACTCGTAAAATAAATTAATAAGAAATGTATGCTTCTTGAGCGAGATGGGGAATAAATTCAAATTTAGTTTTTTTGTTCTCCTTCGAGCACCACGTTAAAATAATGATTGGTGCTCAATGCAAAGGTGCCCAAAAATTGGTTCTCGAACAGGAATACTCCGAAAATAGATAGTTGGTAGCTACGCTTCCTCGTCATCTACGGGACAGATGCCTCTGATGAATGTTGATTATATGTGTGTGTGTGTATGCGAGTGATAGTTTTGAGGGTTATGTTATGGTGAATTTATGAAAATGTGTGGGTGCTGCTTTCGTTGTAATTAGTAACGAAATGTTTTTTTTGGATTTCTGTGTTTTTTATGTTATTTGTACGCGATTGTTAAAACGTACGGGCTGCTGACGTTTGGAAAGGTTTAGATGTTGATTGCAAAAGAAGTTAAACGTGCGTGCTTTAGTTTTTACAAACAATAAGCAACACCTACTTTAATGACTAAAACGGGCGAAAACGGGCATTGATTTCCTTTTACTGACAAAATGCAAGCCTTTATCCTGCAAGAAAATTAATAAGAAAATGTCTCCAATGTGATAACGCTCTTATCAATATTTAATTAAAAAGAAAATTTTAATCAAGGCAAAACTTTTATCTTTTAATAAGAAGAAAAGAGGTGAATGCGTTTAATTTTTGAACACAAAGAGATCACTGCTTGATCGGATGCGCAATACTATGCAAGTGCATTATGCTTTGAAGATAGCTAAGTAGGTGGGTAGGGTTGCCAAGAATAATTTGAGAAATATTTTTAACTTTTTGAGGGTAAGTTAGAAATATAACTGAGCGATACAAAAAAACATCATCATCATCGGCCTATTAATGTTCCCACGGCTGGGACACAGTGGTCTCTTAGAGAGGGAATGCGCTAAGTACCTATAATCTACCACGCGGGCCCAGTGCGGATTGGTAAATGTCACAAGTCTCCGAATATTTGGTTCTAGGACATGCCCGCTTCTTCACATTTTTTTTTTATCACGCTTTTTCTCAAATGTTCGCGAAGGGGTGGGGGAGAGGGTTCAGTGTAATCGGATGTCGCTGAATGTCAGTACTTTCCATCGAGCGCTTTCATTTTGATCTCAAAGACCCAGGTACAGTCAATAGGGTATTTTCAACTAAAAAATCTAATTAGTCCGTCAGTTAGATTATCGAAAAATATTGGATACGTGTTTTATGTTTTATCAAATCAATAAAAATTGACGAGAGTAAAACATGTCAAAGATGTGAGGAAGTGGGGGCTTTTAACGCCACTTTGTGGGTAAAAAAGTACGACGTTTGTTTTTTTTGGGGTGGGAAATCATCAAATAACCCCCCTCCCGCTCTTGGGCAGAGCGAAAGGGAGTGTCTAACATCTACTGACTAAATACCACCCATGTTCCTTCTTAGCCCTTTATGTCGAGGCCGCTGTATTTCTTGCAACATCCCGCAGCCCACGTCAAACGACTTTTCGTCTTCATCTTTTGTTTACGTGAAAAAAGCAAAATGCGTGTTCACTATTTTTTGGAAATCTATCTGATGGACTAATTAGATTTTTTTGGTGAAATACCCTATTAAAGAAGGACCTTTAAATTACAATAACAATTGTTATATTTTTTAAGAATTCAAACAATTTAACAAAATAATTTATAACGTAAAAAACAAATTAAAAATCCTATTAGAACCATTTTCGACTTCTACGCAGACAAATTCGCGGGCAAAAGCTAGTCTCCACATAAAATATGACAATATCCGATATGTGCCAACCCTGCCGACATACGGACTTCTTAGATTTGCATAATGTTTATTAAAAATACATAAACGATTCTCATTAGAGTCTCCCATGCTTCTACACTGTCACAGTTAAAAGGTAACCAGTAAATCAATTACTAATATTTCGCGTATGACTTCGTTCGCAAAATGTGTGATTGCGCGGCTAATATGCATGG
The DNA here is from genome assembly GCA_932274075.1 of Diarsia rubi. Taxonomy (NCBI): domain Eukaryota; kingdom Metazoa; phylum Arthropoda; class Insecta; order Lepidoptera; family Noctuidae; genus Diarsia; species Diarsia rubi. The sequence goes on along the minus strand of OW026437.1, from coordinate 9,857,440 downwards.
TATAAATATATTTTATATTATATCTATACGTTGTTCGAAATTCTTTCACTGGAACAGGAACTAATATTTCTTTTTTTTTATTGAATTATTAGTTCCGGAGATATCCCCCTACATACAAACGCGTCGGTTTTCCCGAGTTCATAATTATAAACCCAATCTATTTAAGTCGCGAGTAAATAGGCTTCTTCTGGGTAAGCTCGTTCCATCGTCGACCTCGTCTCTGCCTTTAAGGCAAGATTGAGGTAAAGAGGAACAAAGGAGAAAGAGCAAAATGGTCTATGAGCGGCCAACAACGAAATAGGTATTAAATGAAAGTACTATTACTAAGGACTAACTTTTACTATGAACGTAACATTGCAGCTCATTTAGAAAAAAAAATACATATAGGTAAAATACTTAGATAATAAGTGCAAGAAAATGTGCAAACCCATTTTATAAAATACTTATTAACATTAGTTTATGTCTTCAAAAGTATTTCAAAACGTTGTCAGCATACCGTTTACAAGACTCAGCTCAACAATGGGTTTACTACATGGACTACCTGAGTTCGAACGGCCCAATCAGCTTCGAGTGCAAACAAAAGAGCCGAGGTGTGGGGTGCGTGTGCGTCACTCGGCGCAGTCCTTCGCTTACCCTTGTGACGTTGTGTACTGTGCGCTCATCTACGGATTCTTTTTCAAACGTTTTGACCCTGGCTACCCTCTGGACTGTGTTTCTTCCTAACCTGATAACCTGGCTATTAACTCTGAACTTCTGTACGTTTGTGCTTGTGTACTTGGACTCTGGACTTGTGTACGCCAACGGAACATTATTGAAAAATGGCAGAAAATCGACCTATATGTGTTTTGTGCAATCGATCAGTATATATCTACTATATATATATATATATACTATATATATATATATACTATATATATATATACTATATATCTACTATCTATATATATATATCTACCGACTCAGATGCCAGTATTTTGGAAAGAATTATAAATGACGAAGAAGGCACATTTCACTGGTTTTACCGGGCTGGCGACATATTCATTTTAGATCGTGGGTTTAGAGACGTCTGTGGCGATTTGGAGCGATGCAACTACAGTGCCTATATGCCAGAAACCAAAGACCGCGGTGCAGACCAGCTTACTACTGAACAGGCCAATAGAACTAGGCTGGTAACTCTATGCCGCTGGGTAGTGGAAGTTATAAATGGCAGGTTCAAGCGAGATTTCAAATTGTTTAGGCAAGAATATTTTAATCGCGCCTCGCGTTTCATGTTTGAGGACTTTCAAAACGCAGCGGCACTCATCAATGCGTTCCAAACACCAATACAAGATAGTATTCATGCATCATCGTTCGTAAATATAATTAATGAACGTTTTGAAATACCGAACCTCTTAGCGGACTATGTTATCCGTCATAACATAAATAGACAGAGGGCATCATTTGAAAGACTCAGCAGCGACCAACCTATTTTTGAAGACTTTCCGGTTTTTTCTGAAGAAGACCTAATTCTGTTTGCACTTGGCACATACCAAATCAAGTTGGCTCGCAGCTACTACGCTGAACACTTAATTGAAGGCTTATACAATATCGAAGTATACCGGGAGCGACAAATAAGTCAGCTCAGAGATTTTATTGAAGAAGAAGATATTTGGTTATTACGCGTGCGAATACAATCTAGACATGTAAGGTCCAGAATATATTATTCTTATATTGTAATTAACCGACAAAGACAAAATAGAGAAGCAATTGCTCATTATTATTGCAGTTGTTTGAGTGGAAGGCGCACAATCGGTTGTTGCGCACACGTTATGTGTGTAGTGTGGTATCTGGCATGGGCTAGACATCAAGACGAGGATATTTTATTACCGGCATCAGAACTCAGTGCTATTATTGTACATTAAATGTATGAATGTGGACGAGGCAAAAGGAGTATGTAAGGATCGTAGCAAGTGGCGTTCTGTGGTTTCTGCCTACCCCCATGGGAAAAGGGCGTGAGTTTATGTATGTAAATGTATGTAAAATAAATGTATTGAAGTAAACAAGTCATTTTATTTTATTTCCTTATTTTTAAGACTAAATCTTAGTAATTAATACGCTAAATCACAGGCTTACATATCTAAAATAAAAATGTATTTAGTTCCATTAATAATGACACTACAGATATAAAACTTCTTGAACCCGTTATTGTAGGGTGATATTAAACCAAAAAAAAATAAAATGTTCCTGGCCGCTGATAGACCAAGTGCCGTACGATTTTGCCCATTCTCCTTTTACCTCTTTACATTATTAGTATAGACAACAAATACGTGCCCTGACTGGACATAATCGTCTTTCTGGCTCTTGTTCTATGTTACTTGACGTCTGCGCAATACTTCTTCGCCTTTTCTTTCATTTTCCAATGGTTCACGCTATCATTTACTCCTTTTTATTTCATGTCATTCCTCACACAACCTTCCGTCGAGTTACGCTAGATGCGATACGCACAGGACCGGTCAAAACCGGTGTGGTGACACTTTGGGGAGACTTATCACCAGCAGTGGACGTCTTTCGGCTGAAATGATGATGATGATGATGAATCGGGGACTTTTAACTAAAGTCTTTTTACTATGCTCGAGTTCACACATAAAACGCAACCACTGTTCTCGTTGCAACACCTCACTCACTGTTACCTGAAGCATGCTTAGAATTTGTGTACCTAAACGATTTGAAGCCGATTCCCAGCATTTGTTACTAGTTGAATTACTGAATTTTAATATGCTTCTACATACTATTTGTACTGTCTCCATATTATTAGGAAAAAGTTTTTAAATTGAAAAAAACATGGTTTATGGTACATAATTAAAATATCAAATTACGAAATCCATTTGTGTTTTTTTTTATTAATTAATACTTGATAAATATTCTGTTAATGTTTTTGGTTATCGCTAAGGAAATGTGTTTTACATTATTTATAAGGGGTATTCAATTTATTTTTGTAATACTTCTAGTAGACAAGAAGCGAAATGACGCGAAAAAGCGAAACCCATTAGGAAAAGTATTTAGATGTTAAGTAGCCGTTTTTAAATTATTTGTTAACATCTGGTTAAAGTTTTTCTTTTAATTCTTTAATTTATTTGATCTGACTCCTGGTGACATCTATTCTTTTCTGCGATCATTTTTGTTGCGGGTTGTACACAAGATACCGCGGCCTCGACATACATAGGGCTAAGAAGGAACATTGGTGGTTTTTAGTCAGTAGAAGTCTGACACTATCTTTCGCTCTGCCCAAGAGCGGGAGGTGTCATTTGAAGATTTCACACCATCCAAAAAAGACAGTTACATTTTTTATTTGAAATAAAAGCTAGTCTTAAAAAAAAGTATTGAATATGTTGAACCTAAGTATGGTCCAGAACAAAACAACTTTGGCTTCGTTAAGGGTTTATTTATGTACGTCATCGTTTCACTAATATTATAAAGATCTACAATGTTTCTAAGTAATAAATAGCCCAGCCATATTTATGAAAAATGGTTTAGTTTCATAACGACTTTTCATTGCATTTATCAGCTCTTACGGCTCATGAACTGTGATGAATATTATTCGCAACATGCTTTTAGTTCGATTGTTAGAATAATTGAATACTTCGAGCTTTTAGATCGAGGTATATATACGTATGATGGTACTCTGAACATTGACAGCCGAAAATGAGATGAAAATGAAAAAATCTTATTGTTGCGCTGCTGATGCTAATGGTGATGAGACACAGAGACTTTTAACGGCATCAAAACATCACTGAACCCCGAAGGGTTGATCAGAGGTATACCTAACAAGTAGGCTACATTTCGCCAGTAATGGTTAAGTCCTATGTTATTGGGGTGAGCCTTTTGCCATCAACCGGGCACCAATAAAGACTCCGTGTCTGCTGCTGAGAAATTCCTAATGAAAAAACTTAAAAACGCCTTTTCCGGCCCGGGAATCGTACCCAGGGCCTCATGCTCACCAGTCGCGACCCTAGACCAACGAGGCAGAGGTATTTTAAGCAGCATTTATGAATGAACCGCTCTATATACCTAAGCATCATCATAATCTTCCTGCCCTGGAGTGTCTGGGGTGGGAAATCATCAAATAACCCCTCCCACTCTTGGGCAGAGCTAAAGGGAGTGTCAGACTAAAAACCACCCATGTTCCTTCTTAGCCCTTTATGTCGAGGCCGCGGTATCTCTCACAACAAGCCGCAGCCCCGACGGGAGGCTGTAACCCTTGATTTGCAACTAGTTCTCAGTTAGGTAGGAACGGGAAAAACGGAACCCTTATAAGATCACTCGTGTGTCAGTCTTTCAGTCATTCCCCCCGGGAGGCTTATCTCCGAAACTACGTGGACTAACATTTTGAACAAAATATAGCACTTCATTAGTTCAACACTTATAGATAACAGGAAAACCTATAAAAAGTCTATGTTGCTAAAATAACATGGAAAATCTCTCAATATCTACTATGCAATGGTACGGAACCCTCCATGTGCAAGTCTGACTTGCACTTGGCCAATTTTTCTTTGTAATCATCCCTCACACACTCCATCCATCTTTTCTTTAGTATTCTTCTCCCTCTTCATGCATCGAAAAGCATAAATCTTAAAATATGTTACGAAATATTTAAAGTGTTAAGTGCACCCATATTCCGTCATTTCCGTCGTAGGCAAAAATATTCAGACGACCTGTCACGACTTACGGATACGCTTATATGCTTTTTGCGACCTTCCACTTGGTTGCCAAATGGAAGATCCAAATGCCATTTGACGCGGAAATATTTATGAAATTTTGTCGGCAAGACGAAACAATATTTAATAGTCGCGTAGTTAAAATAGTATAATATCATGCACCACAGACCACAGTACATCCACATTTAGGCCAGTTATGTTTAAGTCTAATGACTGGGACACACGAGACAAGTTTTTCAAGACAGAATAGCAAGCTAGTGTCAGTAAGCTAAGTAGTACTTCTGGCTTCGTGTTGACTAACTAGCTTCGTCTCTAGCATTTTCCAAGTCAGGGCAGCAAGACACAGGGCTGCGGGTTTTTATATTAAGACATACTGCGGCCTCGACATAAAGGGCTAAGACTGAACATGGGTGGTTTTTAGTCAGTAGAAGTCTGGCACTCCCTGTCGCTCTGCCCAAGAGCAGGAGGGGTTATTTGATGATTTTCCACCCCACCAAAAAAAACCGGTCAAGTGCGAGTTGAACTCGCGTGAAGAGGGTTCCGTACGATGAATATAATATATCTACCATGTTTTTTTTAATCTGACCCAAATTTGTTTGTGGTAACTAAAAAAGGTCCAGCGGTTAGGGCTGTGCGTTCAGTCATATCAGTCATTGAGTCAGTCAGGACTTTGAATTTTATATATATAAATTCACCATGTAATTTTTAGACCATGGACTTCTTATAGGTTTTCCTGTAATCTACAGGTATAGAACTATTTTCTGTATTTTTTTCAAAATTTTAGGCTCAGTAGTTTCGGAGATAAGGGGGGGGAACGGTCAATTTTCGTCTATTTTCTTAAATAACTTTAAAACTATTTATTTTAAAATTATTAAAAAAATATATTTGAGACCCTCATAGTAAGCCCTTTCATTTGATGTGTCACATGGTACAGTATGCAAAACTTTTTTTTTAATTTTCTTATTTGCCCCGTAAAAGCGACCCCCATATTCAAAATTCATTTATTTACTTTAGCCGTACATGTTTGGGTCACAAAAATCCATATGTATACCAAATTCCAACTTAATCGGTCCATTAGATTCGGAGCAAATTGGCTGTGACAGACGGACAGACAGACAGACAGACACACGAGTGATCCTATAAGGGTTCCGTTTTTTCCTTTTGAGGTACGGAACCCTAAAAAGGGCAATAAGACAGGACAGTTTAATAGGGAACTAGCTTGCTGTCCTGGCTTTAAAAACTGGCTTCGTGTATCCCGGGCCTAATAGTGGGCGAGCTTATTGCAATCAAATATACGCAAAATAATAATATCCAGGCGTAATTTAAAGAAACCATCGAAGCAGTCATTCAAATCGTAATTTATTATAATTAATTTCATGTTATTATCACCTAATATCATGTTGCGCGTTAGCATAAAATTAATTTAATAAATTCCACCATTCTTAGCGATGATATAATTATGTTTCCTTTGACACGTTTTGACAAAAACACTCCTAGTTTATGACTTCACATAAATAAAACAAAATACTTTACAACCATCAACGACAATATTGCGTTCCGCCGATTAAAATGTTAAAAAAAACATAAATCAGGGAACGCATCCATAAAAGACGTTCGATTTTCAAAATAAAGCAATAAATTTACGTTCCTTTGTCAGTGATGACAGAACAGCGCACATTTTACAAGCTAATAATTATTAGACAAAAGATTATCTTTTGTGCGCGACTGTACCTTCTAAGAAAATAATGTTTAGTGGACGACAATAGTGTTTTGTTCTTGTGGTCGTACTGTTTTGGTAATAACATTGCAAGTTCTCATGAATGAATTGCAGAGTCAATTAGAAATGAGCCCAAACACAATAGTTATAGAGTTAAATTCACCCTGGCAGGTTTTATTAATACAGTAATTAAAGTACTATTTTAGTCCAAAAGGAATTTCTAAAGAGCGCACTTTCACGTAAATGTTTTATATTCTTCCTTTTGCTACTCGTTGATATTCGAATTTCAGTAAAAACGGTTGCAGTCTACTTTTCCTTTATCGACTTAAACCATTTAAAATTAAATATTTTACAGTAACCGCTTACCCAGTTTTTCTAAGGCGTATTTACTGAGATATTTGCAGTTTTGCACTTTTCATTACCCGTCACAAGATTGGTAATCAGAAAAATATAGCAAACGTTTTGAGGAAAAATATAAAAAAAAAAACACTTTATTTAAACGTTAATTTTGAAGTGGAAAGTATACAATGCGACGTTACTTAAAATCGTGAATATTCTCTTTGAATTTGGTACAATCGCGATGAAAAGTGATTCCGCTCGAGAATCCTTTGTGCCTATGCAAATACGTTTATTAAAACCGGACCCTCTGTCCCTTCAGAATTTATATCTTATTAATTGGGACTTAGTCAGCTATTGTTGTTTTGTGATTAACTGTACCTACGCATTTGGGGAAGTCCTTTGGAAGTAATGTACGACTAATCGATATTTAGCTCTTTACGATAACAGGACTTATTTGGGTGTATATTGGCTAATATTTTTAACACTGTTATAGAATTTTTCATAAGTTCTTCTTCGTACTGAACCTTTTTTTACCTCGCTAAGATCGCAGGCATTACTTACTATTTATAAACAAACTAGCTGTTGCCAGCGGCTTCGCCCACTACAACTCGAAAATTATCCCACGGGAAGATAAATCGGGATAAAGCTATCCTATGTGTTAATCCAGGTTATAAACTATCTGTGTACCAAATTCTTATCCAAATTCGTTCAGTAGTTTTTGCGTGAATAAGTAACAAACATACACACTCACACACTCACAAACTTTCGCCTTTATAATATTAGTGTGATAGTGTAATGTGATTACATATTAATCTCCTGTTTCACTAAAAAGTGACAACATTTGAGTTATGAATACCGAAGTACCTTAAAGTGCAGTGTAGGTGTTTAAATTCGGCCAGTACTTATAATAAAAATGTAAGACATTTGTTTTAGTGTTAGTAAAAACGTGTAAGAATAGTTTAAAAATATACCGAAAATGCAAGAAAGTTAAATTAAATTTAAATTTAAAAAAAATCTCGTTTCTCAAACCAGAAACTCGCAAAAAGACAATCAATTGAATAACGAAACACCATGAAACAGTGACAAACATGCAGTGGCATCAAACCATCCCTATCCAAATTACCATAATGCCTAATACCAGAGGGGTGCATAATACCGGCTGCACATAACCACAGTAACATTACAGTATTTCAACAAGGAACATTCTCGATATCCAACCAACAGCAGATCATTTCCAGAATTTTAATCAAGCTTAGCTATTAATAAAAAAATTTGAAAGAGATACCACGGCTCTGGATACAAAGGGCTTAGAAGGAACATGTGTGGTTCTGGCACTCCTTAGTCCCTACCGCTCAGCCCAGGAGTTATTTGATGATATCCCACGCTCTAAAAACAATAAGACAAATGGTTACGATAAAGAAACTTCCACTGCATGCCTTTGGGCTACTTCTTCTTCTTTTCGTATCGATATCACTTCAATATCACACGGCTTGGATCCAGAAGGTAGCCACGTTTATTGTAGCGGCAGATACGCTATTCAGGTGCCGAGGGTACAAGTAAATAGACACCTGGGACACTCCGGCAGGTGGGCATTGTTTAATCCGGAGCGCGGTCTCCGGGCTAGAGGAGGGCAGGATAGAAGATGAAGCAGTTGACACAGCTCCATAACCACACCCCGCTGCTGATTCATTGCGGTAGCCCCATTTAACTGAGGTTGTAGTTACATCTTCCCATTTCTCTTTTAAAAACCTCGATTGAAGTTATCGTTGAGTGACAAGACCGCCACACTATTCCCAAACCACTGTAACTTCTGTAAGCCAGAATCAACAGTGGCGACCACAAGAAAAGCGCCGAGACAATGAAGCTCGACGAAGTCCCAGAGAAACGATTTAACTGTCTTGGATCCCGCAACGAAATTAATCAGAAAAGAATAGCGGAGGAGTAGGAGAAACATAATTTCCATTTCCCTCCATATCAGCAGGAGACAGAACAGAACAAGGCCAACAGGCATGCAGGGACGTAAACAACTGGGATAAGCCCAGTTGCCTGGCACCACGGATACTTATTATCTGTCATTAATATTATGGGTCCAAAGTTGTGAGCTGTTATATTTGATTCCAATAAAAGGTATGACAAAAATGCTTGAACGCACGTAAATTAGTTCTAGTTACTACAAGGTCCGTATCGTTGAGTGAGGATAGCAAGCAGGCTAAATCGTATCAAATGATTAGTTAATTTACTGGTTACCAGTACACTGTGACACCGGAGGGGCGCATAATACCGGCTGCACATAGGCACTGATCAGACATCAAATATTCCGCTTGTAACCGGATTAAGGAGTGTCACAGACTCTGATTGGATGATTAACATTCGTAACTATGACTAGATGCTAATAATAAAATATTTGAATTTTAGTTTTTGATCTATAGAAGCTAGATAATAGGTAGTCGCTCGGATTAATCTTCAGGTTAAGCAGCGCTTGCCTAGGTTAGCCCATGGATGGGTGACCACCCATTATACCGAGTTTCCTCCGTGTCTCGGAAATTACGGTAAGTCATTGGTCCTGGCTGTGATTTCATCTTTGACAGTCGTAACGAGTCGCGGGGATAGTCAGTGACCCTAATGTCTGACAACCAGTCTTGCCAAAGGAAGTCATATAACGCAGTACTCACTGGGTTATGAGAGCATTGATGGCCCAGTGGTTGCGGCCCCGGCTTACGAATAGTTGGTCGTGGGTTCGAACCCAGGCAGGCGCATTAGTTTGTATAATTTATTTCATCACCACTGCTCTCAAAACGGTGAAGCAAAACATCGTGAAGAAACATCTATCTTACATCTCACAAATATCTTAGAACCAAAAATTCGAAGATATGTGACATCTACCAATCCGCACTGGGCCTGCGTGGTGGATTATAGCCCTTCCCTCTCCTAGAGAGGAGGCCTGAGTCGCTGCAGTGGGAACAATATAGGCTGATGATGACGATGATGAACTGGGTTGTGGATGTCAGATAGGCAGTCGCTCCATGTGAGATACTGGTAATCAGCTGCATCCGGTTAGACTGGAAGCCGACCCCAACATAGTTGGTTGTATAGATATTATGTACTTATTGTTAAACTTACTTAATTCCCAAGTATTGACAAAATCGTGACTAATTCAGTGAAAAACATACAATTTTGTACTTAATAAGTAATCAAGTGTCAAAGTAACATACATAATATGAACATCAAAATTCTAATTGGTCATAATTTATGCACCACACCACCCTGCTTTTTGAATAAATAACGAAAGACAATGTCGTGCATGTAGATACGTTTGATAATGGTGGAGGGTGTGAGCAATGGGGTGACAGCTGAATTACTGAATTTATTTCATCACCACTGCTCTCGAAACGTTGAAAGAAAACATCGTGAGGAAACCGGCATGTCTTAGAACCAAAAAAATCGAAGACATGTGACATCTACCAACCCGCACGCGTTGTGGTTTATAGCCCATCCCTCTCCTAGAGAGGAGGCCTGAGTCCTTGCAGTGGGAACATTATAGGCTGATGATGATGAAATACATATGTGTTTTTGAAAAACTACTTTGACTCGTCGGAATAAGATACAGTTTGGGCTACTGCTTATTTTTAGCACTTTATTTTCACTATCATAGATGAAGATATTAATTCTTGTTAGGAAAAATAACTACTGATTTCGAATAAAACAGTAATGGGTTGTTACATTACATGTTCAGACTAGATTTTCAACTTTACCACTATAGTAATTTAGGTTTATGGTTGATAGAGATTTTTTTTTACAGTTTCGCGTAGCGCGTTTTGTTTGTCAAATCTTTACTAAGTGACGGCTTAAGTAATCATTAAATATCTCCTCTGAGCATCGCAGTAATAATAATAATAATAATTTATTTATTAAACAGACTACAGAGGTCTACTGTGTTAGTAACAATATAACTTAGCCTATGTTAGTACTTAATAATAACAAACAAACACGATTCACAAAACATTTACACAAGAAGTACTTACAATACTAGAATGTTAGTAACAATAAAGCTTATAAAAACTATGTTAGTACTTATATACTACTACAGATAAGGTGGTTTTAATTAGATGCCTCACTATGGGGCTTTCATCATGCCTATCAGCAATAACGCTCAAGAGGCCGTTGCTACTGCCTCGCAATCTGGCGAGAAGAGACGCATTCTTCTTACGCACTACAGCTGAGAAGCTGTCCACCCTGGTTTGTGCAAATATTGCAGATGCACTGCAATATCGTGGCAGTCGCAACAGTGCCCTGAAAGCGTTATTGTATTGAACACGCAAAGCATTGGCTGCACGTTTAGTACAGTTGATCCATAGGGCGCTCGAGTACAGAGATGTGCAGTATGCTTTAAACAGCGTGATTTTGACCGCATCTGTACATCGAGCGAACCTACGGGCCAACATATTCGCCCGCACCGCCAATGCTCTTCGTTCCCGTTCAACATTCGCATCATCTTTAAGGTCGTCAGCAATGAAATGTCCAAGGTATTTAAAACGGTGTACCCGAAGAATCGGAACGTCATTAATTTTAATAGGTGGTACTGTTTCTGGACATTTCTTACCAGCAGCCCTAAAGACCATGAGTTCTGACTTTGTTACATTATATTTTAGCCCATGGTTAGCAGCGTAGTTCTCACAAATCCCAACAAATTTTCTGAGTGCACTCACCGAGGGAGCCAGCAACACCATATCATCGGCGTAGCTGATGTTGTTAAAGCACAACCCGTCAATAAAGCAGCCCACATGCGTGCTGCTGAGTTCCTCGATCAATGCACTCAGATACAGATTAAAAAGATTTGGGGAGGTTAATCCCCCCTGCCTCACGCCACACCTGTATGGTACAGACGACTCATTCCCCCACCTTACAACGTTTGTTTGGTTGTCGTACCAGTACTTAAAAACGTTCAGCAACTCGTTGGGGAAACCTGTAGCCTTTAAACTTATTCCAGAGAATGTCGTATGAGACCAGGTCGAAGGCCTTGGAGAGATCTAGTACTCCTGTAAGTGTCGCCCTCTGTCAAGAAGATCTCAAATGCTGATTCTAAAGTTATTTTTTGTTTTTCAGGTAAGTTTCGTGGCAACATTCACCTTGATGTAAATACAGGTAAAAATTTAGTATTTGTCTTGGCATCTATTTCTTAGACATTTCAAATTGACGTCCAATATAGAAGATCAAATACGTAGAATGAGGCATTCTATTTATTGAGAGACAGCCTCGATGGGTTAGTTAGTTTAAGGGCCTGTTTCTTTTACTACGTACATACTTATAATCGTGGTAATGATAATATAAACTAATGAGAATCAAGTAAAAAAACCATATTGGTAGATACTTATAATAACACCCATCTATTTTGGTCAGGGGATAAAAATCCTTAAAAATAAGCCTTAAAACTGATATTTATTTTTGAAGAACCCACTAAAAAACCCAAAACAATAAAGGGCTTGTTAGCCCTATATGTCGAGGCCACGGTAACTAGTGTACAACCCACAGCCCCGACGGGACCCACAGCCCCGACGGGAAACAATAAAGGGCTTACAAATCAAACAAGCCAGGGGGCGAATTGACAAACTCAAGTATCAAAATAGCTACGTTTTACCATAACAAGTACTCATTACCAACAGAAACTTCTCAAAAACGTCACCATATAATAGGCAAATTATCTTTTGTAAAGGGTCTAATTTACAAAAAAAAACACGACACCATTGGAGGGTCAATTTGGTTTCTTTGGTTGTTATTTGGAGTGACTCTCTACGTGGCCAATTAGCTACCCTTCGGTGACTATTTCGTGAGAGATTGAAGGTGGGAAGAATGCACGGTGCGACTTTTTAGTCGCGATATAAGTCGTGTAGTCGCGTCGTATTAAGAGCTGGATATACGCCACTGACATTTCACCCTCCCGCAACCGATATATTGGGCGCCAGAGGGGTAGTAACTACGCGATTTGCGAGAAAAAAGATCCATATTAAAGAATTAGTAAAGTTATTGGCAAAAATAAGCCGAAGGTCCCCTCGGCATGACTTTATATAATATATTGATGCCAATAAAAAGATCCCATGATTGATAGCGAGAAAAATGGTAGTTAGTTACAAAAACAGAGGCTACTTTGCATATTTATTTTTGATGTTTAAATTTAATTTCTTTGAAGTGAAGACGACATGCTCAAGCTTGTGTAGATTAAAATATATTTTGAAAATCCAGTGATGGTTGCGGAAAAAAAAGGTTCTAATGTATCCTAAAAAAGGCCAATTTACGGATATCCACGCCTTTTTTTTTTTTTTTGGTGGGTGTAAAATCATCGAATAACCCCTCCCGCTCTTGGGCAGAGCGAAAGGGAGTGTCAGACTTCTACTGACTAAAAACCGCCCATGTTCCTTCTTCGCCCTCTATGTCGAGGCCGCGATAACCAGAGGACTACCCGCAGCCCCGACAGGATATCCACGCCTAAGTTTGGGTTAACAATATTGAGAGACTCTTAACGCTATCTAGCCTTTGCTTAACCATGTTGAGGTCGGCTTCCAGTCTAAGCAGATGCGACTGAATACCAGTATTTTTTCCTTTCCTTGGTATTGTTCGTCGTGACGTCGAGCTCCTTGAGTTATAAGTCGAGCTCGACAATAACTGACAAATGCTTGCACTGACTGGACGGGTCCACTCAAATCTGTGTGGTGCTTTCTTCAAAAGACCATCTCAGACACTAATCTGCATAGCCTTCATGTGTGTCCCAAGATTATGTCTGGACCTTAAAGTTATTGTTAACCATTTTAAGAGATTAAAAGAGTAACCTTTGGAGTTTCTTGCCGGTTCTTCTCCTTAGGAATCGACCAATGCACCGAACCGAGCCAATTTTTTTTATGTCGACGTTTTACAAGTGCCCACGTAGGCCTATCAATACATAGTATAAAACAAAGTCGCTTTCTCTGTCCCTATATCCCTATGTATGCTTAAATCTTTAAAACTACGCAACGGATTTTGATGCGGTTTTTTTTAATAGATAGAGTGATTCAAGAGGAAGGTTTTAGTATCTTTTTTGCACCCGTGCGAAGCCGAGGCGGGTCACTAGTGTGAAATAAAATATTTTGACTTTGACTTTGACTTTGACTTTACATGGAGCGACTGCCTTTGACCTCCATACTTAAGTTTGAAACTATTTATTAGTACAATAAGCTATTGATGAATTACAATACGACACCATTCAAAATATTATTATCATTTTTGGTTTTTCAAAACACGATGCAGAAAAGTTGCTTGTGTGCCAAAATTATTCCCTTTAAAATTACTATTTAAATGACGGCAGTTCAAACGTTTCAAATGTCACAAAACTTTAACTAAACAGAAACTTGGGTAGCAATCAAAAGCCGGTAGATCGTGGTATCTTCACAACATCCAAAAAAAACGTCTACCTGCGACCTGCGACTGTGCGACTGCGACTAAAATTTCGCACAGCGTGCGCTCTAAAACCGGTAACCAAGACCCCGTTTCCTAATTATGTACGAGCAGGATTTTGATTCACATCAATGACGTACTGGCTTAAAGGGAGTCTGTGAAATTGGAGATTCTGAGTGGATGCCTAATGGACTTATTAATTAAAAATGTTTATTACTTCGGTTTAATGAGGAATTGTAGCAAAATGATAACGGTCGGTAGTAAGAAAGCTGAGTTAGTAAGGTCCTGATATCGTATCTCCCAAGCCTTTTCCTACCTAAACGTTTGGAATCAGCTTCCAGCATAACCGTATTCACGTAATATTTGTATTTCATTTGTGTAAGTATGAAAAGATTGCAGGAAAAAGCGTTCTGTAGTTCCTGCGTACTTCCACATAAAATGTCGTGAGTTTATTTAAGAGGAACGATATTTCTTTGAGTAATTTATTTCATCACCACTGCTTTCAAAGCCGTTGAGGAAAACATCGTGAGAAAATCAGCATGTAATTGAACCAAGAACTCAAACACATGTGACGTCTATTAATCCGCACTTTGTGGATTACAATTGCCCACGTATAGAGGAGGCCTTAGTCCCAATAGTGGGAACATAAGCTATATATTATTATGACGTTGGCTATGTTAATGATACATAAGATTGATTTCTCCTTCTGCGAAATATCTTAAAGTCTGTCGACAGCCTTAGAAGTTGTTGTATCATAAAATTGCTTGTAAGTACCTTAATAATTTTAGGTAGTTCCTGAATTTACTCTTTATTGTAGAGTACCACAAAGTTTTTAATAATTTGTTTTACAATCTTCTTGTGTAACAATAAATCTTCAAAGTTGTCGTGTGTGTAGTTAAGGGAATCTTTGTAACTTGCGAGTCAGTGTAAAAGATTTTGAATAATATAGAGGGTGAAGTGGTCTGCCTCGGTGGTCTAGTGTTTTAAGTGCGACTACTGAGCATAAGATCCTGGGTTTGAACACGGGCCGGGCAAATTATTGAATTTCTCCCATCAGGAATGTCTTAGTAGAAGCCACGGGGTCGGAATGTGTGGCCGGTTGATATGAATAAACTGGCCCTTATTAAATGGGACTTAAACATTACTAGTACATAAACGAAACGTACATACATACATAATGCTTGTTATCCCCAAAGGGTTAAGTAAAGCTTAACCCTTTGGGGATAACAAACTTTAAATACTTTTACTTTTTTTTTAGGGTTAAGTAAAGCTTAACCCTTTGGGGATAACAAACTTTAAATACTTTTACTTTTTTTTTAGGGTTAAGTAAAGCTTAACCCTTTGGGGATAACAAACTTTAACTACTTTTACTTTGTTTTTTAGGGTTAAGTAAAGCTTAACCCTTAGGGGATAACAAGCATTATGTATGTATGTACGTTTCGTTTATGTCATAGAGCAAAATTACATTATTGCCATAATTATCTGTCGTGTTACAGTTGAACCTACAGTAATCATATATAGCCCACCAGACACAACACCCGTCTGGTCGGAGGATCCTCCCTATTCTATGGGGGATGAGGAACTTTACACCCTTAGGGTATTTCACCAAAAAAACCTAATTAGTCCGTCTGTTAGATGATGGAAAAATATTGGTTACGTGTTTTTTGTTTTATATTATTAATAAAAAAAATCGAAAATAAAACTTGTCAAAGATCATGAGTGGGCTTTTGACGTCACTTTGTGGGTAAAAAAGTACTAACCTTGTGACGTCACACGACTTGACGCGACTTTTCGAAGCACTGTATCGCCTTCATCTTTTGTTTAAGTGAAAAAAGAAAGAATACGTTTCCATTATTTTTTGAAAATCTATTTAACGGACTAATTAGATTTTTTTTGGTGAAATATTCTATTAACTCTTGCAAGTAGATTATGATTTTGTTCGCGTTTTGCTGTCCTATCGTTTAATGGGTTTGCAGTGCAGTAATTATAGCCACAGACCCACCATTATTAATGATTTATTCTAATTTTTCCCCTTCAAAACACATCGCGATAATTTTACAGGGGACTCTAATGTCCGCCCCTGGACAGTCTACAAATATAGATCTGATATAATGTCTATATCACATAGTTTAACAATGCCACATTCCAAAAAATCATAAGAACAATATTTAGAAATGTTATCAGGATCTAAATTGTCGGCGTCTCAGGATTAATTAATGAATTCTTCCATATTTTATGAGGGATACATTATACCTGAGACTTGCCCCTTGGCTGGTACGGTAAAAGGACATGTAATTTTGGTCGTCCACTCAAAGCTACGCTATAATCCGCTTAGCTTTGCTTTGAAGGCAGGAATAGGTTCCTATGGCTACTTGCGCACTTGCTTTTTAGCGCTTTAATGACATCGCCAGGGCCACAGATTCAGTTAAACCTATCTAGATAACGCAAGAGCACTTACTTTGCGTGCCCGGCTTTAGCATTATAATAAATATGCTTAACATGGTTACTGCTACGGCAAGCTAAAACAACAAAGTTAGTTTTAACTCAAGAACTTAGTTCTAGGCATTTAAAGAACGAAAACGTAATCTATTTAGTATAGTGACTTGTTTGTATAGTACCTAACTAAATAATGCTGTTGACGTCACAGTATTTAGTCAAAAAACTGGCTAAGTGCAAGTCGGACTTGCACATGAATGGTTCCGTATCATTGTAGTAGATATTGAGAGATTTTCCATGTTATTTTAGCACCATAAACTTCTTAGAGGTTTTCCTGTAATCTAAAAGTGTTGAACTAATTTCTGTATTTAATTTTAGGCACAGTAGTTTTGAAGAGCAGGCAGGGGGGAATGGCTGGACAGACAGACACAGACACGAGTGATCCTATAAGAGTTCCGTTTTTTCCTTTTGAGGTACGGAACCCTAAAACGGGTCGGTGATACGTACGTTATCTAGGTATAACTATATCTGTGGTCAGGGCAGTGTCTGTAAACATTTGTGAAATATTATTGGAATAACAGTAAGTCACCCACTAAGGCCACACGTAACGCCCTCGTATAACTTACAAGCCATTGTGTCTTAGTATTAATGTTATTATAAATCAGATTTTTAGCTCATTTGATGCGCAATTTCTTGCATGGTATAGTCCACGAGGCTGGCATGCTTTCTTGTCTGTATACAGGTTCTATTTAAATTTGCCAGTAAAACTCCGCAGCCGTGATGGTTACTATAGCTGACTGCGAGATCATTGGCCGCCTGGTAGTGTAGTCTTTGACCATGTGTAGCTGTGCTCTTATGCACAAAAACGATTAACAGTTTTATATCTTTATTTCTGAGATCTCATCTAGCGACCATATTTTAGTAATTTTATATCTGTTCAAGTAAAAATGTTTTGCAACAAAATTTTCAATTTAGATTAAAAAATGAAACTAAAAGTTTAACTTACTCTGCATCCTTTTGATGCTAAATATTCAGTGCTAATTAGAAGTTTCTTTTCTCTTTTGAATAATAAATTGCAAAAGAAAAATTAACTAGAACTTTTCACTTAATTAATCCGTCGGTGACTTTTGTAGACCGTTCAAAGTTAAATAATGATATTGTAGTTTTATTTTCTTGAATGTACAGTGTACATGATTGATGAGTTTTTTAAATCACCTATTTTTTGTTGGAAAATGCTTTATTTTTCTATTGCGTAAGTCTAATGATGTATTGTTTATTGGACTTTGACAGTCCAATAAACTGGATTAAAAGCAATCTGCTGTGCCATTCAAAATTCAATACCTATTCGACTGAACTGTATCAAACGGCTTATTTTTTTTGCGTTTACGATGTTGGTCCCATAGAGAAGGTGGTTCAGTTGGATGGGCTGAATCATACTTTTAAATATGTTCACACCTTTCTAGAGTGAAATTAATCTTCAAAATGTAGCTTCAACATCGCCATCAGTGGATGTCAAACCCAAGAAATATAATATCTAGCCCAGTTTTTTCCCTCTCAAATGAAATCCTCAGAGAATTCCCATCAAGATCCCATAGCCCTTTGTTTGAAGCCCACCCTTTGCTTTATTTGGCATAAGTAGGAAATTTTAATGGCGGCCAAAAAAAAAACGGAGGACGAATTTTAAACTTTGATCGTTTGTCCGACCGACACAGACATTATGAATAATATATTTATAATTCTATCTTTTTTTCTGAGTATCGGGCATTCGGGCGCGTTTGTTTGCTCGTCCTAATCGGCAACGTGATCAAATATTGTTATGTGACATGAATAAAAAATGGAAACCGCGATCATGAAAGGGGAGGAAGCGAAGTTCGGTAAAAGTTTTCGTATGTACGATATTGTGAGCAAGGTATTAAAATATTAATAAGCTTGTGTGCAAAGTTTGTTTTAGTTGGTTCTCATAATCCGTCATTGCGTACAAAATTCATGATGTTTACGGTAAATTGTTGAAGGATTAAGTTTATTGTGACTTCGGTTCCTGTTTTAGGTGTAGGGTTATGAATATTTCTTTTACATATCATTTAAGCATGTTATACACGTAGGTACTCCATTGAAGGAGTGATGTTCATAAATTGTTCATAGGG
This sequence comes from Diarsia rubi, assembly GCA_932274075.1. Classification (NCBI taxonomy): domain Eukaryota; kingdom Metazoa; phylum Arthropoda; class Insecta; order Lepidoptera; family Noctuidae; genus Diarsia; species Diarsia rubi. The sequence goes on along the minus strand of OW026437.1, from coordinate 9,838,688 downwards.
CATCATTATTTTGAATTTGTGTGGCCTTGTTTTCCATACGATTCTCCATCGGCAACAAAAAGTTACCAACTTTTATGTAAACTTATGTACACAAATTCATTTCTTAAAAAATATGTTTATGAAAACACAATTTTGCAAAATTATATTTTCATAGGACATAACTTTTCTTTATTGGCATTGATATAGTTATTATATCGACGATTTTTTGACAGTTCGTAACTGATACAATTAGCACACACTTTGCCTAGCAGTGAGACAGAATAGAATAATATAAAAAAAAAGATTTTCATATTATTTTCAGACAAATATTATCACCAGTTCCAATTTTAATAAACTACGTTCTTAGTACAAAATAATGAAACATGATCAATCAAAACCATTTAAAATTAAATTTCAAGTATCAAGCAGACATTTTAAACATTAATTTTGTTTCAAATCTCGTCTGTTTTTGACAAGACTTATATTAATCCGATGGTATTTGAAACGAACAAGCTTTGGACAAAGGTCGGCTTAATATTCTACCTTATAATAAAATAGTTGAAAATTTTTGGAAAATTCATCGTATAATTTTCCTAATGGAATCATTTGTTGTTTCTAAAACGTCAGTTTCACTCTTTTAAATGGACAACGGCTTTTGGGATTGAGAAGGATCATTAATTTAAGTCATGCAAAAATAATTAAGAGGGTACTAAAATAAAACCTGACTGATTTCTGCCTCATTAGTCTTGCAGGTCCCAAGATCTGAGGATACACCTCTGACTATCGCTCCGGAAACAACAGGCTGATTATAATATAATTTGTGTTGTTTAAATATTAGATGGAATGAATGATTTATTCATTTATTTATCACTAATTATAGCAACATTAATAATTATAATAATATTCCACAACTATCACACAACGCCATCTAGTCCCAAGCTAAGCAGAGCTTGTGTTATGGGTACTAGACAACTGATAAACAAATATCCAATGCTGTATAACAAAAAAATAAAAAAATAAAATGAACAATATCCACATAGATGAATCCAAGCGCGCGCAAGATGTAGGGAACATTGCAGGGGCAAGGGCCGACGCCTGTCGAGGCTGCTGGTTGTTCGAAAGAGATACCGCGGCCTCGGACAAAACAGGCAAGAAGGAACATGGGTGGTTTTTAGTCAGTAGAAGTTTGACACTCCCTTCTGCTCCGCCCACAGCGGTAGGAGTCCTTTGATGATTACGCAACCGCCAAAAAAAAGGACTCCTATCCAAAAAAAACCACCAAATGAAAAATGAAACCACGGTTAAAATTAAATCTAGTAGGTACCTCAAACCTGCTAGACATAAATCAGGATAAAGCTGGTAAATTATAAGCACTAGTTTTCGAACTCGACTTCTCTCGCACACCTAGAATATTAAGTAGCTTACCCACAAACTATGTTTGACGATAGTAATGCACGTTGTTACAAACACTAGGCAACAAATAATCTAGCATCGTTGGAATTACAACTCTCGGTAACACACTGAACGGTGAAGATGCAACTGTACTCTTTTATTATAGTGCCTTGTGAATATGATGGGCATCAGATTTGACAATATTATGACAACAGATCTGCAAAAGTTGCAGTCAAAAGAAATCAAGTGAATTGAAAGGCAAGGTGCAGTAACCTATGCATCTTCGTCAAAATTCAGGAGATAGTTATAAAAAACATAATTAGTAATAAATTTAAATAACGGAACCTGCAGGGCTATTGCGTATCTTTAAAATGTCAGTGGCTATCATATTGTCCATGGATTGATGGAAAAAAAAAAAAACTGTCAAATTGGTTATGGTTTAGTACGAAATGGAACCATTTGACAATTAATTGATGGACACTATATGATAGCCACTGTCATTTAAAAGATACACAATAGCCCTGCTGGTCAATAAATCAAAATACGCTGTTTATAGTTGTTCAAAATTTATCAAAATTTTGGAATAACCCCCGTGCCGTTTAGGGAATAAGAAATTATCGAAATTTCGTTTTTTGTGTGTGTGATAACGTGGTTATGGGGCGAGAATGAGACGCGTCCAGTTTTAACACCGGCTCACACTTACCGATTTCCGTCTATAAGAAAACAATATTCATCCCGTTTTATTATTGATTCAAGTTGGGAATAACCTCCTTGAATTTGACGAGGTTGCGAAACGACGGTCTGTATACACAGTTCCGTTCCCGAAATAGAATGCATTAGTATTTCCATAGACAATCCTGCCTGATATTCGACTCGGCAGGTCTACAGGTCTACATAAATGATTACCCTAGCCTCTGTCTTCAAGCAAATTATTCAAATAGGAGCTGCCTCCATTAATCGATTTTAGAGGATCTCTCGATTCCCAGACTAGATTCTTAATCGATTCCAAATTGAACAGTTTATCATTCGATTACATCTACCGAGACATTGCTTAAGTTAATCGATATGCAAATTCGTTGATGAAACGGCAACACTGAAATATGATAGTTGTATTAATTTGTGTTTAATTAGTCGGTTACGCATACTGATTTCGATGCTATTGTTTCGACAAGAATGATTGGAAACTAGAAATGCATTCATAACCATTGGTTCGTTACAGTAGGCATAACGTTACGCCCGTGACTCCGGAAAGGTAAGGCAGGGGTGACCTAATAGTTCACCCACTACTTCAATAGTTACCCAATCACCATCAACTGGGCACCAATCCAGATACCGTGGTTGCTATTGAGAAATTACTTGTGGAAAAACCCAATAACACTTTGCTTGGCATGGGAATAGAACCCATGACGTTATGCTCAGCATTCGCTTGCAACCACAAGAGCAACGAGAAAATCGATAGTCAATTATCGATATCAATACATCTTCACTATCTCTCCCGATTCTGTTGTAGAACTCCTCAATCGAACATTGTCGGCTCACAATGCATATTCTCATTTTAAATCGCCCCCGTTCTCAATAAAACGCCGCCCAGACGTCTACTCGGCGTCTCGGTCGACACAATAGTGATAATGAAACATGCATTACAGCGCCTTTTGTGTTTCCCCCACCACTTTCCGCGCAGCCAATCATGTCGCCTTTGAAGTGGATTCAGGGGTTAATAAATTTAAAATATACCTTCAATGTTGAGTTTCTTCGCGATGATGAATTATAAAAATGTTCTTTTGAACTTTTGACTTTGTTTATACTTGAGATTAATAATGGATGGTGTGTTACTTTCGCCTGTTTTTCCTGTGATAAATAAAGTTAAAGGCAATATTTTGACAAGGGATGTATTTCATAATCTGAATTTTTAATGAGCTAGATCTACGATACTTTCATACATTAGCTAGGCATTTTAGGTACTTAAATAAACTGATATTGTATACTTATAGTTATTTATTTCTGCATTTCATCATGAAACTGCTGACATAATGAATATCGCTGATAAAAACATACTTAATAGTGGAATTTAAATTTGATAATTTTTTGTTTGTTGTCAAATCAATACTATTATATGTTTTCTGAGAATAACATGAAATCATAGTAAACAAACCGAACATTTTTATACTATTGCCAAGTAACAGGTCGCGTCAAAACCTACCGCCAAAATGACCCAAAAAAAATCGGCACTACCCCCTAGAGGGGTCCCTCACACATTTGAATATGATTAAATACGATAATACATGTAATATCGATACAATATTCCCGCGAAATGTTTCCAAGTCCCGGGAGTGATCCCAGTTCTAGATCGCGCCGGGAATTACAAATGTAGTTATTGAGAGTCCTATTTGATATTGAGAGACCATATTTTATACGTCGACGATATTACGTCAAAATTGAATTCTTGCTGAAGAAAGTCATCGGGAACGGATATGTGAACTAAAATGTTACATTTTCGTGTTCTAAGATTTTTAGTGGACGTGATATTTGAAGGTTTTATATTGTGAAGTTTTGCCTTTTGATACTTGGAGTGGGTATAATGGAAATTGATTTGTTGGATTCGGTTAATTTTTGTAGAGCAGTACCTACACGAAAAGGAAAAGGAAAGGAAAGAAATAAGATGGTGATGGTGGTGATGGTGGTGTGGTGTGGTGGTGGTGATGGGTAGGAAATAAGATGTTGATTATCTTTGATCTACCGTAGATGTAAACAATTTAATTAAATATAAAGTTGATATAATATCGGGATGAGGTCGCTCTATTTATGAGAAGAGAATAGGAGAATTCAAAACTGACTTTCAAAAAAATCACAAAAAAGTTGAATCCAACGGCTAAAATAAAAAATATTTTATTTCACATAGGTCTACACTTATAAAACGTCGAAAAATGTTGCACTGTTTGAGTTGATCGTTTCCCATAGAAAAAAAACTGGTAAGAAACTCCATGGTTTATGGTAGAAATGTTCGATGACCAGTAAATACTTATGTATTAAATACTTACCTACGCTACGGTAGAATTAGTTCGTTGAAAAATGTTTACAAATGAGATATTTTTGCGTATAGCTACTTAATTCATTCAATTCAATTCATTTATTGCATCAAATATGGTAGGTACATGAAGTTCATTACAATCCCTAAGACCCAGTTTTACTCACACTAAAAAACTTAAACACCAAAAATCAATAATAATAATATTAAAAACCAATTACCCAAGTTTCCAAGACAACAGTTTACAATAGCAAGTTACACAGTTACATATTCACGTCTTTCAAAACAGAGCCCACATTCAATATGCCCCCAGACAGCGTGCCGTTAGATCATTTGCGGTGGGTCACAAATAGTGACGTTACCCGAAAGTTCCCGGGAAATTCCGGAATTACGGGACTTTAGAAAATACTTGGTAAATTACAAAAAAATCAGCAAATAATCTCATACGGTCACAAATGGTGATGTTACGTGATAGTTCCCGAGAAATCCCGGCATTAAGGGACTTCCTGACTGCCTCGTTGGTCGCCTGCTGCGAATGAGCTCCTGGGTTGGAGTCCCAGGTAGGGCAAAGTGTTATTGGGTTTTTCCTTTAGAAGTTTCTCTGTAGTAGCCAAGGGAGAGAGCAGTGGTGGCCCCGCGGCCCCGACTTACGAACAGTTGGTCGTGGGTTCGAACCCGGGCAGGCGCATTACTTTGTGTAATTTATTTCATCACCACTGCTCTCAAAACGGTGAAGGAAAACATCGTGAGGAAACCGGCATATCTTAGAACCAAAAATTCGAAGATATGTGACATCTACCAACCCGCACTGGGCCCGCGTGGTGGATTATAGCCCATCCCTCTCCTAGAGAGGAGGCCTGAGTCCCTGCAGTGGGAACAATATAGGCTGATGATGATGATGAGCCAAGGGGACTGGAAAAAAACAAAATGAAACAAAAGTCATCGACTTAAGAAGTTGTTTTTTTTTCTAAAGTTTACTTTTCAATTATTTGTGTTTTATTTTTTGTTTAAGTTAGTTTAGTTTTTGTTAAAAATTTCAGCTTAAATTGGCCCTCTGCTGGGCAAAGACCTCCTCAAAAGGCTTCCACTCTTCTCTCCGTGCGGTTTTATCCGGCCAATCTCGCACAAAAGCCTCTAACGGCCGAATACTGAAACGCCACTTTTGAGTGGCGTTTCAGTATTAAAAACTTCATCAATAAGCAACGCTCTTCACAAATAAGCAACGCTCAAATCTAGTGCTGTCTCGGTCGTTCTATGCTGAAGTAACAGAGACAGAACAAGATTTAAGGGCAACTTAAAATTGAGTAGCGTTTCAGTATTCGGCCGTTAGTCGTTTGTTTGTTTATTATGTACCTACCATTTTTCTTTTCTTCCATGCAGTGCTTACTATAAAAGCATAATATGTTTATACAAAATAAAGTTGTTTTCCCAAAATCCCGGGAACTATAACAGTCCCGCAAAATCAAACATTTACGCCCATCACTAGGTATGATAGTTACAAGCCAGACATTACCGTCTGAGTGAAACCGCAGGCGACGCCAGAAGACGGCGCTGGTTACAAATTGGTCCTACAATTATTTGCCCAATGATGATGCGGAATCAATGGCCTATTGAGAGTATTCGGATTAAAATGGTGGAAAAACCTAGGCCTATACTGGTAATGCTATACTGGAAATGTATAGCTGGATATGTCGTTGTTTGTACGTACAGGACCAAAAATGACTACATACTTACCTAAACCCACTGTATTGTTTCAATGGGGGTTTCCATGGGTAGACAGGAGCTACAAAGCTCTTGCTACGATCCTTAAACCAGGTCCTCAGCACCACATTATAGTGTTATACTATAACAAAAAAGAGGTGTGGCCTAACATAAAAAACATTTTTTTTTCAAAAAAACCTTGCGTTTTTTTGTTGAAATCAGCTTTTTTTTGCAAAAAAGTTTTTTAAAGTTTTTCCATGTTGAGTTGTAATATGCAAATATTTACTATGCATTTAACATTCAACCAAGAAACCTAACCTTCAAGATTCCCTTAATATTGCTTTCAACTCCTATATAATGGGAGATGAACCTTTTTTTTTTTTTTTTTTTGGTGGGTGTAAAATCATCGAATTACCCCTCCCGCTCTTGGGCGGAGCGAAAGGGAGTGTCAGACTTCTACTGACTAAAAACCACCCATGTTCCTTCTTCGCCCTCTATGTCGAGGCCGCGATAACCAGAGGACTACCCGCAGCCCCGACAGATGGGAGATGAACCTTCCATAATCAACTCACTTAGATAACCTAAAAGAATACAACCTTAAATAGTAAAATATTGAATTTTTTTTAGGGTGCTTTCTAGGTGTACCTACGCGTAAAAGTGGGGATGATTTTTTTTCTCGCAAAGTCCATTGTGTGAGATGTTGTTAGGTAGATCTCTAAAAAAATTGCGAGTTTGCTCAAACAGTTTACCGATTAAGGGATTCGTTTGTGAAATATTAAGCTTTAAAGTGCAAATTTTTGTTAGACTTAACCGTGCCAACCTCGTGTTCTCGTAGCGGCAATCGGCGGCGGAGACCTCTCGCGTCCGGCCCCGGTGCAAGCCATGGTCCGGGGCGAGGAGGCATGGGACGCCGTCGCCTCCTTCTGCGAATCAGTGAAGCTAGCTAAGGAGGTGGCGGAACGTGAGAGGGAGAGAACCTTACGTCCCAGCCGCCGTGGCAGACGCTCCGGGCGTCGGGGGCCACGTGGAGGCTTCCGGCCACCGTAGACGCGGGCCTGTGGACGGTGAGTAATGGGCTAGCTAGCCGTCCGTCCATCTTACGACGACGACAGGCCGTGTCGACGGCGCGTTCGTGTTCCACGCGCGCCTCATAGAGATGTCAGCAACATGGAAGAGGCTCGCAAGGGCCGACGCCCGTCTGGCCTGCGGGATGTTGTAAGAGATATCGCGGCTTTGACATATAGAGCCAAGAAGAAACATGGGTGGTTTTTAGTCAGTAGAAGTCTAAAAACCACCCAACTTTCGCTCTGCCCAAGAGCGGGAGGGGTTATAAAGTGTGCCAACCTAAACCACCTATACGGGTTGTGTATGGGCATGTGAAAAAAATCATGGTAGGAAAAATATCACAGCTAAGTAGGCTTTATGAGTTACGGATAACAGTCGACCAACGTATTAAATGTACTTGTATGAAATCTTTCCTATGCATAATGTATGGGAGCGCAGGTCTCAAAACTGCAAATGTAAGTTTGTTTTATTTTTACAATAAAAATCATCGCTCGGAGGCAGGCAAGCAGGGTAGTTAATCTAAGTTGACGACACGGTTGGCGCAGTGGCTCAGACAATGGACTGCTGCGCTGCGTGTCGCGGGTTCGATCCCCGCACGGAGCAAATATTTGTATGACCTACAGATAGTTGTTCCGGGTCTGGGTATTTGTGTATGTGAGTTTAAATGTTTGTGAACGCACCCACGATACAGGAGAAATTCCTAGTGTGGCGCAACGTTTTTTTTTAAAAAAAAAACATAAACTGATTAAGTAACTTTACATATTTTCATGGGCAACTACGGAACCCTACATTGTGCGTAGTCTGCCATGCACTTGGCTGGTTTTTTTTTAACATAACTAATAATACCAATTGATCAACAATACCCATTTCACAAAAAAATGCACATAACATAACCTACTTTTCCTTAATGCTTATCCCTTCGCATCCAATCCGGCAGTCTTACCCTGACAGCTAAGTAAACAGACGGATGAGCTAGCAATCACTTAATGGTATCCAGAGACTAGCCAGCCAGAAGGAACTACTGGCATGGGATTTAAATGATAGAAAAATCTGGATCTAGGTGGAAAGGATTTATTTGTTGACTGTATTTGAGTTGTTTTTAGTGTGGACTAGCTGTGCCCTGCGTGTTTGGTTCGCGTGAAATTATTGTAAAAATATGGCTTCCCTATTTGAATCGTTTTAATAGTGGCAGACCTCGCAGAAGATGGCGGGACGATCTAGATAAGACTATGGACCATTGATGGAAACAACTGGGAGTCATGGGTAGAGGCCTTTGCCCAGCTGTGGGATGATAATGGTTAACAGTATCAGTATATTTGAATTGGGTTTTGTTAATAACTTTATGGATTTTGATTATTTGCGCGGAATCACTTAATCTTTTTCCTAAAATAAAAGTGTCCTCATATTTGTCCGTAAAAATCCCGTATTAACGGTCCAACCGCTTCGGAGATCAGCCGGAACAAACACACGTGAAGAAAGACTTGAACATTTAATATCCATCAATTTTTAGTCAAATATTACGCATTTCATTCAAAATGTCTTAATTTTTGCATTACATTATGAGTATTTTTGAAACCCTCACTGCAAGAGTGAACAGATATTTTCTAGGTACGCTCGTACCATCATAGACTTCCAACTCTGTGTAACCCTTCGGGCATTACAAGCGCGATATAATGTGATGTTATGTTATATTCAATAATGGACGCTTTAAGGCTTTATTTTCTCCTCATCAACCCCATAAAAAGGCGAAGAGTTTTAGATAAGGCAACATTTTGTTGTCCATGGTTCAACAAACTTAGTTTATCCTATAAAATTGTTATGACTATTATGTCCGAATATGTCATTTAACTAAGTGGCACTGTATAGATACGACTGGACATAAATAAGTTTACGTCTATCATAGAGTTTGTATCTCTATGGTCTGGTCAAAGACCATAAAATGCTGGACAGTATTTTTTATATGGGGTCGTTGTTGGGAATAATGTGTTGGGTATTTTTTGGTATTAAAATTTGATAGAGATTTGGGTTATTTTGTATGATATTTAGTCTAAGATACACTTTAAGGTTCCCTGAAATTCCCGTTGGGGCCGCGGGTTGTACACTAGTTATCGCGGCCTCGACCTAGAGGGCTAAGAAGGAACATGGGTGGTTTTTAGTCAGTAGAAGTCTGACACTCCCTTTCGCTCTACCCAAGAGCGGGAGGGGTTATTTGATGGAAAAAAAAAAACGATGGATGACTTTCCTAAGATGTATTTTTTAATTTTATTTTTTGTCCTTATCTCAATTTATTTCGGGGCGCAGCATGTCTTTTTTCAAACTTTCTGTTGACGTTGATTCTCTCAACGTTGAGTCTCTACTTTGCTTACAATATTTTTGTAAATGCAATTTAATAGTATACTAAATTACAAATAACACTATTCTTTCAATCGCTAAAACAGACCAAATAAAAAGTAAAGATGGAACTCTGCGAACAGCAAAATGAGGCCATTCAAACTACGCCTCGCCGTGTACATACACAATACACGCACACACGTACAATATAAACAACGCCTTGGTCTTAAACTTTTTATTTGGTCTGAGATCGCTAAGTTGAACAGAAGTCATACTAAACCTGCTAATCTATCCATAGAAACCATAACATAAGTTTGTTTGTTTGTGTTGCTGGGGAGTTTGTTCCGCCACTTCTTCTTTCCAGCTAAAACACTAGGAAGTGTCGAAGGGTGGGCGTTTTGGGGGACTGTCTCTTGTAAATAAGTATAGTAAAGTAAAGTAACTTTTGACGTTCAAAAAGTGTTCATTATCAGCCTAGTTTGAATTTCCCACCCTCCAGCAAAGAAGAACTATTTCGTAAAACTGTGACGTCCAAAGTTCTGTTTTCGTGAAAACGTTTATCAACACAGTAACAGACAATCACTTTGAAAACTTTCTTTGTGTATACCCTACATATTGGTCCTCGTGAGAGTACACCCACATTTCGAAATTCCATGAAAATAGTCTTCTAAATCTAACAAAAATATCCGTCACACAAAACACATGTTTCATAACGAATTATCCAACTGACATTAATAAAACAGAGAGAGGAGAGGACTTTCTAAAATAAATGAATGAAGCGGACACAGACGTGCTAAAAATAGGTTGCAAAATTGTATTTTCTCCGTATTTTAGAAGTATACAGTATGAAATTGTATTTTTTGTTTCTTTGTTGGCCATTGCTACACTGCCACGGTCCTTATAGATGAATAATTTTATCTAGAGAAATATTTTTTTTTTTTCTATCTGTTTGTAATATCAAAACAATAGGACACAATATTAAATGCGCCATCGGTTGTGGAACAGTACCATTTACACGCAAGAACATCGTAATTAATTAATCTCACTTAGCAGGTTCTCCTTACTGCGATTAACCTGGGTTAGGAGTCTATTTTAAGACTTCCAGGTCGGCTATCGCAACTCATGTCCAGGTGGTAGATTTTTGGCAAGTGGCATCGAATGGGTAGGATACACTACCTCGCCACACCTTGAATATTTCCATAGACCGCTCGCCAGCGAGTGGGGTGACACAATTCAGAAAGGTGTTTCGGCTTAACGGCCTTTCCGATACAAGGGGCTTTCCGTTACCCGTCGGGGCTGTCGGTCGTTCGAAAGAGATCCTCGACACAAAGGGCTAAGAAGGAACATGTGTGGTTTTTAGTCAGAAGAAGTCTGACACTCCCTACCGCTCTGCCAGCTCTGCCAGCTGTCAGTGGCCATCATAGTGTCCATCAATTAACTGTCAAATGGTTCCATTTTGTACTAAACCATAACCAGTTTGACAGTGAATCGATGGACACTATGATAGCCCCTGATATTTAAAAGATACGCAATAACCCTGAGCGGGAGGAGTTATTTGATGGCTTTCCACCATACAAAAAAACAAAGGGTGTACCTATCTTTATGACATCTAAAAACCACTTACTTACTTATGTACTCCTAGTACAGTTACAGTATAGCTCCCCAATAACAACAAAGTAATAAATTCATATTCAAAACAATTCGAATTAATTCGCTGCTTACGTTATCAACCCTCTCACGAAACTAGATTCTGTTTAGCTAATACCTATATTTCCATGTCTGTTTGTCCAGGTATTGTGGTTAAGTAATATTATGGTATAAATAGCAGTAGGAATACCTGAATAAATATTTATAGTTTTTTATCGTAAAGTCTTATGGTACAAAATTAGATTCTGTTTACAACCACAGCTAATTTATCCATATATGTATGTTAGAATGATAATGGTATGAATAACTCTATGAATCTATACTTTATGTACACCAATATTATAAAGAGGAAAGATTTGTGTTTTTGTATTTTGTGTGTGTATGTTTGTAATGAATAAACTTAAAAACTATCTAAAATTCTCTCACCATTGGAAAGCTACATTCACCCTGAGTAACATAGGCTAATTTTTATCCCTGTATTCCCACGGGAACGGGAACTACGCGGGTGAAACCGCGTGACGTCCGCTAGTTCCTTATAATTCTAAATGGGAAAATAATTATCCGTCTCTTATATTATCTAGTTTAAATTGCTGAAATGACACGTAACCTCATCCCTCGGACTGCAACCCCTGAAACATAAGGCAGAGGTATACCTATGCTCGTCGGGGCTGCGGGATGTTGTAAGAGATACCGCGGCCTCGAAATAAAGGGCTAAGAAGGGACATGGGTGGTTTTTAGTCAGTAGCAGTCTGACACTCCCTTTCGCTCTGGCCAAGAGCGGGAGGGGTTATTCGATGATTTTCCACCCGCCAGAAAAAAAAGAGGTATACCTTAGTCTGCTTCTCATATCGCTATTACTCCTATAGTACACCGTTTGGGCCCAGCAGGTGGCCACGTTACACCCACTTTTCACCAGCTATGTTCTGAGTCCTATATAATACCCTAATGCGATCATCTTTATCATCATCAGCCTAAAATGTTCCCACTGCAAGGACTCAGGCCTCCTCTCTAGGAAAGGGATGGGCTATAATCCACCATGCCTGCAGTGCGGATTGGTAGATGTCACATGTCTTCGAATTTTTTGGTTCTAAGACATGCCGGTTTCCTCACGATGTTTTCCTTCACCGTTTTGAGAGCAGTGGTGATGATATAAATTACACAAAGTAATGCGCCTGACTGGGTTCGAACCCATAACTTACTGGTCGTAAGTCGGGGCCGCCACCACTGGGCCATCACTGCTCTCCTTATTGCAATCAACTGGGCAGTGGACACAAATCCAAACTCTGAGGCTGGTACTGAAAAAATCCTGATTGAAAAATCCAATAATACAACCCGATGTGACAATCAAACTAAGAACCTTATGCTCAAAAGTCGTGCTCGCAACCATTAGACCAATGTGTCAGCTGAATTTTGCATGCAGATAGCCTGGGACCTCCCGTACGATCCCGTGGGATGTTCTTCGTCCTACTCACGGGCGATGCCGCGGGAAAAGCTAGTAACTATGTATATAAATACCTGTATAAATCTTTGTATCGGAAGCTCTCATGGTAATGCGATTGAATTGGACATGGCCATTGCGGTGACCATGGGTCAGATTGTCCTGATACCTTGTGAGAATGGTTCGGAAGATTATTTTGAGGATTGTTTTGTTTGATCCTTTTTAATCGGTTAACCGTGTAATATGAACTAGTGTAGTATAGGTTATTTGTTGGGCAAATGTGATTCAAATTCTTCTACAAATTCGACGTCTGTATTGTTTGCGTACCACAATTTCAGACCCAGTGAATCCGGTTTTATTTTTTTATTTAGGTGGTACTGCAGTTCGGAGTATAATAATCGGTTTAAACAATAATTACTCGCATCTTTTCCTCATGCATGACCAGGTCTATTGCCTTGGAGAAGCAGGTGGCATTATGTTAGCTCTGCCAACTCCAATGGGGAAAAGGTTTGAGTTTATCACATCATCATCATCACCAGTTCCCACTGCAGGGACTCAGGCCTCCTCTCTAGGAGAGGGATGGGCTATAATCCACCACGCGGGCTCAGTGCAGGTTTGTAGATGTCATATGTCTTCGATTTTTTTGGTTCTAAGACGTGCCAATTTCCTCGCAATGTTTTCCTTCACGGTTTCGAGAGTGATGAAATGATTGGCCTGTTGGTCTAGTGGTTAGTGACCCTAACTGCTATGCCGGAGGTCGTGGGTTCGATTCCCACCCAGGACAAATGTTTGTGTGATGAGCACGATCATTTGTTCTGTGTCTGGGTGTAATTTATCTATAATATGTATGTATTTAGAAATATATAAGTATGTTTATCAGTTGTCTAGTACCCATAACACAAGCTCTGCTTAGCTTGGGACTAGATGGCGTTGTGTGATAGTTGTGGAATATTATTATTATATTATTATTATTATTAAATAAATTGCACAAAGTAATTCGCCTGACTGGGTTCAAACCCACGACTGACTGTTTTTAAGCCGGGGCCGCCCCACAGCTGAGTTTATCTCATGCTAAATAAATATTGTAATCCTCAATACAAATACATCATGGTGACAACACTCGCTCCAACCAGAATATGTTAACATTAATATCATTGTCGGATTTGTTCGATATAATCTGCCATTTTCGCGGCAATGCTTTTGAATTATTTATATATCATCGACATGTCCTGGCTTGTCGGATATTGTGGATTATGTTTGCAATTAGCCGATTGCATAACAGGTATTATTGAGTGGAGATTAATCTGGCGTTAAAACGTTCGATGAACTTTAATCGGCTGATTAAGTTGGGATTAATTAGGTTTTGGTGGCTTTGGGCGTTTCTATAATACCTACTTAATTGTGGTAGTGAGCTCTGAAATTTCAGAGCCCAAATATATATCCATAGCCTAATTCCTCAGTCTTAAGCTTCTAAATTGAAGCGGGACTTTAATATTGATTTGAGCTCGTTGCAACTAAGGCTTCCACATTACCAGCCACCTTTAAGGTTATCCGTTTAATTATAATCCTCCTAAGTAGATTGCCACTTTAGAAGTAAAACAGTAATTGCTAACCGCGGCTTAACGATACGAGAACCGATTATAATAATAATCAGTTAACCTGAGTTCAATTGAACTCGGGTTAACTGATTGTGTAACTGGTCGTTTGGTTGTGTATTTGTCCGTTAAGTGTCCAGTGGTTAAGGGTCTTGGTTTAGACAGCTACAGTTTAGTCGTGAGAGATATTTTGTATCTGTGCTCCATTTCTATGTTTGTTCCTTGCAGCAGAGCTAGTTAGAAAGATTCTAATTAATTGTGGTGTCTAGTAGATACCTACATAGAAATTGAGGAAAGCTATATCTTTCCTGTGCCTTACATATGACTCATTTTTTTTACTGTCGCTTGCTTTTCATTAAGCTAGATGTTGGGTGGCCTGACGACCTTAAAAAGTTTTCTAAATCTGATAGTCTGTAGTGTAGTTGCAGCTATGGAGCTTTATCAAATTCTGCCTAAACCATTTTTTGTAGCTCGGGAAATTATCAAATGACTCCTCCCGCTATGAGCGGACCGGTAGGGAGTGTCAGACTTCTACTGACTAAAAACCACCCATGTTCCTTCTTAGCCCTTGTGTCCGAGGCCTCGGTATCTATTTAGAACAAACCGCAGCCCCGGCTAGACCTGCCTATACCTTATGTTTTGTTGTGCATGATTTTTATGAATTCATAGTCACGGAAGTTGACGAAGTAACGCAAAAAATAATATAGGTATTAGATTTCCCAAAACCGTCAATTAAGAACATCTCTGTAATTGCTAGACCACACAACGCATCTATTACTCACTCCCAAATTGCTTCAATACATCGATATTTAGTTGAAACCACAACAATAGGATTCCGCATAAAAAAGGCCTTTCGGCACAGTAAGGTGTGAATAATTTTGAATACGAAAATGAATCATACTCTCTGAATAAGAAATCTATTGTAGACGGTGGTATATTAGTTTCAAATGACACTAACTTAACCGCAATTACTTTTTCGCTGTCAGAATTTTAATTAGTTGCTGAGAAGTAGAAACGTTGCATACTACATGATGGCATTTTTCGAAGAATCTTCGGAAGCCACGATGTTTTTAGCCTGATTCATACACGAGACTGAGTCAAAACTAGTCTCGAAAACTAGATTTTAGCATTCAAAATAGTCTATAATATCCTTATTATGAATTTCAGCTTGTAAGTCGTTTCGTGGTACTTACGACAAATTTAGAATTTTGTAAATTTTTCAACTGACATGGTCACAAAAACTATTATTAATACTGAACTTACTTACTTTCAGTATTAATAATAGTTATAACACTAAAACCAACTACTTATTAATAACGGGAACTCGGAACTAAAAGTAAACATAGCAAATATTTCGTTTTCAGTAAATAGAATTACAATTTTGTTGAACGAAAATTTCATCGAATGTCACTTTGACGTCGTGTTGTGGCCTTGTTGCCTTGTTCGGTACGATAAACAATCACTGGTTAAAGACGTGTTTACAAATGTGATGAAAACAAGCAGTTTTTCGGTATTATGCAAAAAAATAAAACTAAACCAAATGAAACCAATACATAAGTAAACACATAAGTATAGATTACTCCTTCATCTTCAATAATTACCAAAAAATATTTTAAGTGCCTCTCCTCCGCACAAAATTAGCGATATCGTGTTGACTTTAGGTACATTATTCTCTTTTATGACATAAAATTTGTAATCGAAGTACACAACATGTTCGACTCAAATAATTACTATAAAACTATCAAAATATCACAAGCAGAGCCAGAAAAGATAACAATCAAACACTTTCGGCAAATTTATCGTTATTGCGTGAACTTTAGGGGCTTGACATAAGGTTCATTTTAGTGGTCACTGTCATGATAAATTTGAAGTGCGAAACTTAATTTTCGCTCCGCCTCCGTCTTGGCTGGACTCTATGTCGATTTTTAGCTAGATCTCTCTAGTTGAAAAAGATAGCTCTACATGCACAAAATAGTTACAGTAGTAAGACTCACAAATTAAAATAGAACCGCGAGAATTCGTAAACGCGTCCTTAACATGTTCCTGGTGTTTAAAAATCAATTCAATCTAACAAATTCTAACGAACAATCTGCCTTGGCTATCAATATCGAAGATCCTTAATGCAATGCTGTACCTCAGAGGTATACAACATTATGTGATAAAACGAAAATTTTACAGGAGAGGCAAAAATGCGCGGAGTGAAAGTTTGAATGCAATTTTGACATAGTTGTTTTGAAGATATTGAAACAAATCCAACAGTATTTTTTATTATTATTAGATGGAATTATTATGTATTACACATAGTTACAATAAAGTTAATTCTTATCTGATTTTGTGGACTTGAGACTATTTACCTTGTAACATAAATTAACTTAGGTGTTTTAAGAAAGCATTATGATATCATGCTTTTGTTTACCTCTAAATAAAACATAGGGATGTTATTGGAATTCGGTACCTAGAAACATTATGTCTCTTGTCAGTATGTTGCGTTACGAAATTATTTAAGAATTGGGGAGGGGTTTACTAATAAAATGAAACAAAAGTTACTTCACAAATCTGAAAATCAAATTATTATTTATTTTTAAAAACCAACACAGCTAGTCGCATGCTTCAGGCATGCATTACTTCGGTTGGAGCCGGAGCCACGACAATATCTTGGGATGGTCTTGAATATGAACCTTCGGACCTTTCCAGGAAAAGCTGTTCTCTCTCTGATCCTAAAAAAAAAGTTTCTGCCTTAGCTACTTACTTATGCTATTAATTAAAACACAGAAAAACAAATCCAAACTATGCGAGAATTTACCTATTAGGTCGTAGATAACAGGATACGGCGAAAACTTAATCGTTAAAACATACTAAGTATTGGCCAGCAGTCATTGTCAACTGTCAGCTGGTGTACGTACCTTTGTTGAAGTATTCTCGATATTTTCCATTAGAAATGCCAGTGAACAAAGAGGAGGTTGATAGTTGTGCTTCATAATTAATAGCACCGCCGATGTTACGTACTCGAAGGGAGCTACAAGCATGTCCAGCTCTTGACAAGATTTTGAAGATAAAACTTGGTGGGAACGGTGCCAGTCTTGAAAATGGTGATCTTCTCTCTGAGATCCTAAAAATAACAAAATAATATTGTCATGAATTAATATTTTATATTAATGAAACGAAAATTAGTAAATTGATGGATCGCAAGCATCATCATAAAACCTAGTTTGAACATTGTGTATCTAACTACCCACTGTGTTTATGTCACTGAAAAATGGAACTTAACACACAGTATTATAGATCAATGACATATGACAGTTAAAGGAGAATCTACCTACTTGTAGTTTATCCGCGGAGCGGTTTACTCCAATATTTTGTTATAAACTAATGGAAAAGTTTATTGGGGCATAAGTCCCAAAATCACCTACTGGCTATACACCACAGTTATCCGACCAATCATTACATACGGGTCTTTGGTTTGGTGGCCCAGGACCAACCTAAGTACAACCCAAAAGGACCTCGAGAAACTACAAAGATTTGCCTGCGTAGCAATCACCGGCAGCATGAGAACTTCCCCCACTGCCGCCTTACAGGTGATGCTGGGCCTACCTCCCCTACACCTCGTCGTAAGAGAGAAAGCGGCCATAGCGACCTTCAGACTTGAAGTATCCGGCACCCTAAGAAATGATTCTAGAATCAAACACACACGCATCAAAGAAGGTGCAATCAAAGAACAACCGATGATGGCATCACCCATCGACAGAACCCTGAAGACCTACTGCTTCCAAAAACACTACAACATAGAGCTCATAGAGGAGTGGTGTGACTACTCAGGTACAAGAGAGCTAAGGATTTACACTGATGGATCAAAAACCGAAGATGGGACAGGCGTCGGGGTGTTCTCCGACGACCTAAACATTAAGATATCCAAACCACTTGGAAAGCTCAACTCAGTTTATCAAGCAGAGTGTGTAGGTATTATCCAAGCGGCACACGCTATAGAGGCCAGGGAGGTTACGGATACTAATATTCGAATACTTTCCGACAGTGCCTCAGTCCTTCAATCCCTAAAGAGCAATCAGATCACGTCGAGACTGATACTAGAATGCCACAAGGCCCTAGAACGTATCACGGTACTAAATCACAACACGGTAACACTACAATGGATAAGAGGTCACAGTGGATCACCTGGAAACGATGCGGCTGACGAACTTGCCAGAAGAGGATCCAGCACAAAACCGTACGGACCCGAACCCATTGTGCCCATCCCTTTCAAGCAGCTAAGAAGCTGGTTAAAAGACCACACTCGCATACAAGCGGAGGAACGGTGGACCTTGACACCAGGATGTAGGCAATCCAAGGATGCTATGCCACCCCTGGATACAAAGCTGACCAGGCGCCTTCTGCGCCTGGACAGAGACAGCCTGCGTCTGGTGGCGGGGACCATCACCGGACACTGTTCACTAAATAAACACTTCCACAACCTAGGTATCACTGACAGCCCCCTGTGCAGAGCATGCATGGAGGCAGAGGAAACGGTGGCGCATGTGCTCCTTGAGTGTACAGGCGTTACCAAGATTCGTGAGGAGACCCTTGGTACACCAAGATCCCTTGCCAGGGCATCCCTGAGGAGACCGGGAAGTCTGATCTGCTTCTGGAGGTAGGTGGGCTGGTTGGAGTAATCGGCCACCATGGCTCACGCACAATGGTCCACTTCAAGGACTAAGTGCGGAAACCTGAACCCCATAAAGAAGAAGAATGGAAAAGTACTACTTACGTATCACGACACCCTAATATGAGTAAATACTGATAATTACCTCAAGAATCTTAAGAAAGTATTTATTCACAAAAATGTGAACTTAACTACTAACAGTTTTTGTCATTGAAAAAAGTATCTTAACACCAAGAAATAAAGATCAATTGCATAAGACGTTTACAGGAGATACTATTGTTTACCTCTCGTTACGTTTTCGCTAAAATATGTTATTAAAACTAATAAAAAAAGTACTTACCATATTCTGAAGTTGTATCATGTTGATCTCCGATATTCACTAGGCCACACAGTAATTTTCCGCGTGAAAACATGAGGTTATAACAATTTAAACCAATTTTTAACTATTACGCGGATAGTTTTGCACGCACAGTAGGTACAACGGCGAACGCACTGACACAAGCGACACGCGGTTCGTACGGGTAACTAGCGCGCTGCGCGCGAGTTTTCGTACAGAGGTAAAGGACATTAACTCCAATGAACAACATTAAGTTCGTGCAAAGCTTAGAGGTAAATAATCTTATAGTCATTTGAGGTCCTATACCCATTAGACGTTAGTGGATTTAATGTCTTATACGATTAGATATTTCTTTTCATAGATGTCATAGGACTTAATGTCGTATACCATTATGTAGAACTGGTTCTTGCGATTTCAATGGTGCAAGAAACATATTTTCAAAAAAAGTGGAGTTACTATTGTATACCTCTGAGGTACAGAATGATAATGACAAATTAATCACGAATGTAAATCCTTCAATTAAGAAACAAAGTTACTATTCTTAAAATTCCAACAAAGAACAAATTGCATTAAACCTAATGACACCACCATTTATATACTAAACATTAAACAATAGATTTCTACGAATATAAAACCCACCTTTGGGTCAGGTAATGTGTTAATGTAGAATCCATGATTCATACTTGTAAACTACGAAACCGATAAGCTTGTATTTGCATGACTCACTTACAGAACGAGGTCAGCAGATAACGTGGTTCCCACAATATTGTTTACTATTCGATTTCTTTGTGTACTGTCTATGTTATAGTGTGATAATTTAATTGAGAACGTGGATACTAGGAAAAATCGGTCCCTTTTACCTCACTTTACTTGAAAATCATCCCTATCCTTGGAATCATCCCTATTGTGTGTATGCACAATATTTATTAATAATTTCCATCATTATATTACTCATTTCCTGATTAAGTACAACAAAAATAAACAGACATCACTCACAATAATATCCAATAAATAGAAATTCTAATTATATTTCAATATAATCTATCTGTAAATCCTAGTTCATAATCTGAGCCACGATTCCATAATTCGTATTTGATTTCTGTGTACAGAGTGCATTCATCAAGTTTGTTCAGGCTACACAAAGGTATTTTTATTTGTTAAAGTATTTATGTTTAAATACGTATTAGGCCTCAAAAGCTGGGGTGAAATAATTTAATTGTCAAATGTGGTTTGTTTATTGTAATTCTACAAAGGCCAGCACTCCAAGCTATCCAAAACTGTCAAATTTTCCCCACCAACCTTGAGCCTAAATGTGTTAGGGGTAAAGTTTTTTTGCAATAAATCTTTTTTTTTCTACAGTCTTTGTAGTTTCCATAGATATTTCTATAACAAGACACTCCCATCTTGATATCTTAAAAAGACACTGATCCCAATTCGTTGATGCCAATAGGTTCGGCCCATGGAACTTCAGCTCCATGTTATATGGGACGCAATTACAGACAAAAAGTGGGTGTAATAATAAGTACACCTCTGTCCAATGACATATTAAAACTATAGATACGTTGTCCGCCCTCAACAATGACAACATGAAATGAAGCCAATTGGCCACATCGTGCTTAATTACACACCAACCTCTGCTGCTGCTACGTTTGTTCTTAATTTAAATGGTGTGTGTAAACCTGCGCGAAACATAAAGACAACAGGCATCCCGCTGTACGGTGTCATATTTTCTTTCCCTTTACGCGTAAAAGTAGTTATATAATATTTTCGCCGTTTTGAAGCGCCGCCATGTTAGTTCATGACGTGTCTATATATAATACGTCATTGCCTCTGCCTAGCTCTTTGCGAACTACAGGCATGAAGTTACGTCTCTTCTTAAAAACATTACTAACACGAACACAATCATCAACAAACTGGCTACTCTAAATTTATCTACACTCCTCCAATGTTACTTGCATCGCCATCCCAGCTCAGCGAAGTCAAACAAAATTGATCCAATTAATTCCCTTCGTTCTCACTTAGCAATAAGGGTTGCAGTGAGTAACGACGCTAGAACCGCCCCAATTTATTAACTCGAGCTAAATACACTTTATTAAAAGCTGGTGGATAGCCTTCTTTTCATAATTTTTAGGGGTTGTTTGAAGGAGATCTTTTGATTTTCGAATTTGTTAGTCTGCCAAATGTATCTTCGCAATGACCGCTAAAGAATAATCAGAGGGTAGTTTCGATAAACCATTGTTATAAAGCGGTATGGTGACGTTCCTTATAATTAGCGTTGTCTTGCCCTTCTTCTAACTTTGTCCCACCTCCTATCTTGTCTCATATGTAGTTCAGGTGATTTCTGCGCTGCAACCGGCGATTCGGTGTAAGCGCGCCAACAACTCTGTTAGTCGTCATCTCAGCAGGCACTTCCTTTCTGGCCATATCATCTTTTTTTCAGTCCAGCCATCGTTTTTTGTCTTCCCCTACTCTTAACCTTGAGCATAATTATTATCTGCGTTTAATTTCAGGGCTTGAGTCCTTGTTTTGATCGACGCTATTTTCCCCTGTTCTATCGTATCGGTACGGAACACTGGACTAATTTATTATATTCCAACAAAACTCTATACATTTATACAAAGCGAGGCCATATCAAAATGTATAGCTTGATGTGTCACCATGTATAAAACTCCTGTTAGAAAAGGCAATGACTTACATACTGGTTGGACGGTAACAATATGATCATAATATGTAAGTACTCTCAATTTCACTTTCCCTAAAACTATTTGTGCATATTGTCATCACTGTAGTTCCACCAATAATACTCTTTAGATACGTTTATGTTATTTTGTTATGCCAGTAACGATTTTCATACCTTTCCAGTCTAAATCTGAATTTGTTTCGCACAATATTTCTCTCACCACTGCATACATTTGTTAGTACTAATAATAAAATCTATTATAAGCCATGAAATGCTTTGTAAAGGCTCGTTGTGTGGAACAGCTTTGGAAGTGTGATATTACCACGGAATAAAAACATTCAGAAGGCCTACCATTCACTTATAAAAATCTTAATTTTAAGAGTACCTACTAAATACTTTCAGCTGATGGTTCCATCTTTTTTTGTAGATGAAGTCACGGCAGACCGAGTGCCCCACTTGGGCGGAGCCCCGCCGCCGCCGTGTTCTCGTAGCGGCGATCGGCGGCGGCGACCTCTTGCGCCCGGTCCTGGTGCAAGCCATGGTCCGGGGCGAGGAGGAATGGGACGCCGTCGCCTCCTTCTGCGAAGCAGTGATACTAGCGAAGGAGGTGGCGGAACGCGAGAGCGAGCCGCCGCGGGAGGCGCTCCGGGCGTCGGGGGTCACGCGATGACCTCCGGCCACCGTAGACGCGGGCCTGTGGACGGTGAGTGATGGGCTAACTCGCCGTCCGTCCATCTTACGACGAAAACAGGCCGTGTCGACGGCGCGTTCGTGTTCCACGCGCGCCTCAAAGAGATGTCAGCAACATGGGAGGGGCCCGAAAGGGCCGACGCCCGTCGGGGCCGCGGGTTGTACACTAGTTATCGCGGCCTCGACATAGGGGGCTAAGAAGAAACATGGGTGGTTTTTAGTCAGTAGAAGTCTGACACTCCCTTTCGCTCTGCCCAAGAGCGGGAGGGGTTATTCGATGATTTTCCACCCGCCAAAAAAAAAAAAGATATAGTGTCTGTTATTATTTAGTAATGCGCTTAATATGAATAAAAGAGTCAGCTATCCATCTCCGTGTTTAATTGACGTGGGAATTTGGCGACGAGGATGGGATAGCTGACACGTGGTGCGGGCTGATACGTGTAGTTAGAAGCCTAAAGTCAGACAATCAGTCTTACTACGGACTTGCCTACGATACCCTTGTTACCCTATAATTGCGTTGTGGCGGTCAGGCAGGCAGTTGCTCTAAATAAAATACTGGTATTCAGTTGCACCCCGTTAGACTGGAAGCAGTCGAGGCCGATAGTTGGGAAAAGGCTAGCCAGTTAACAAAAACTTGGTTTTTAAAAGCTTACTCCTGTTACAAACTACAAGTGCAAGAGATGTGTATGCCCAGCACACGCACACGTAACGGTTCTAGATTCGACCTGAAGCTTTTGATATTATAAATCGGATGTAAGGAGAAGGTAAATAAAACTCAAAACTGTCTGAAGTGAACTTTCTGTCCATGTATTTATCATCACCCTTCTAGCATAATATAGGTTTCTCCGGTAATACGGCGTAGGTGGTTCTTTAGTTTGACACTGGGGCGGTACCAATACCTGCTTTGTCAGACAATTTAAGATTTATTGTGAAACAAGCTTGGGGCTTTAGGTCTTCTTGGTATTGAACCCAGTTATGGTAATGTCAGAGGCACATTCATATTTACACGTAAGTCGACTGTATGAACCTCAGAGTCTCACACGTATATCCTATTAAACCAACGGAATAGTAGTTTTAATGAGCTTATCTGGCAATTAATTGCCAGATGAGTTTTTAATTTGTATCTCAATTAATTTCGGGGTGACGGAACATATCTTCTTCTTCCATATTCTATCTTCCTCGTCATCTCAGAGTAATCACCTCTTATCTAGTCATATCACCTTTCGCTGTGTTTCTTTTACCTGCCTTTTTCGTTATGTGTTTTTCTTTGGGTCGTCCTTTTTTCAGCCATCCACATTGATACTCAAAACATACCCAAATCATCAATATATAAATTGTATTCGTTCCTTATTGACTCATAGTCATAACTACTCTATGACTCCTCAAATGCCCCCAACAAAATAATACCGATCGTCAGTTTCTTAACCAACAAACAATTAACAATCGGAAGTCAGAAGTTCAAAGCCGGTTGATCAGTAAAATAATATAGTGATTGGTAACTAGTTTAATCGATTAAGTTGCTGAGTTGCAGTGAGATGTAAGGCTGTGGTCGTACTGGTGAAATTAACATTTAAAGCATTCTTGCTAGCTGTTTATTCTGTTCTTGTATGCCATTTTTCTACCAAACATGACAGCTTGGCTTTTTCCTCTTATCGTATTACCGTAAGTACCTTCTTCCTACATCGTCGTTTTGAAATAATTAAAATACATGAAATTATTCAGTTATATTATAATACGCAACAGGCTTTTGAACTAGGGTAGGGAACCAAAGAACACATCCAAGTTAGGCAGCGGGGGTGCCAGGCGGGGGGCCCGCGGGGAAGGGGTGGTTTGTGAAGGTGACTGACAAAAAAAAAACTTATGATTCTGTTTAGTCCGTCTGTTAGATTATCGAAAAATTTATGATACGTGTTATTTGTATTATCAAAATTTACGAAAATAAAACGTGTCAAAAATCGTGACTGGGGGCTGGTGACGTCACTTTCTGGTAAAAAATGTACCAAACTGTGACGACGTCTTTTCGAAGCACTGTCTTCATTTATTGTTCACGTGAAAAACGAAAAAATACGTGTCCTCCCCCAACTACCCTAATGTAAGTTACAATTGCTTCTAAATCAAACTTAAAAATACCCCTATTTTTTTTTTGCATCTTAATCGTCTGCAGCAACCAGTTTGACCACAACCTAAGTCTAAGTTAATATTGTCAGACTCAAGTATTGAGCTGGGATTCAAAGTTAGACTTAAAACTTTAGCGGTCACTAACATAGAGTTTGTTTTCACTTATTAAAAGCAGAGACATAAAAAATACTTTACATTTTTATGGTCGTACTTTGTTTTATGATAGAAATAAGTTAGTCTGTTGTTTAAGCGTGTTTACATGCGCTATAAAAGACTTCGTACTAAATAATAAAAGACTGCTATTAAAGTGTGCAAATAAATTGACTAGATGGTAAAACTGTCAATATGTTTTCGATTTGAGATTTTTTTTTTATTTCCTTTAAAGGAAACAGTTTTTTTTTACTATACTGGTAATGGTACCCATGTTATTAAGCAAAATTAACCTATACAAGGTAAAATAAATTTGAGTACATCATTCTGAACCCCTACACTTTTTTTTTCCTTGCCTGCTCTGTCCCGCTCCTGGGCAAAGGCCTCCCTCCACTCCTTCCATTTTCCACGAACCCGCGCGTCCTCCTTCCAGTTTTGATGGAACCTGTCTAGTTCGTCCCGCCATCTTCTCCTCGGTCTGCCGTGACTCCATCTAGCTGACTGGCAGTCTCAGGCCTCTAGTCCTGCTATATCCGGGCCCATAGCTGTGCCGGCTTTCAGCAGACGTGGCCTGCCCAGTCCTATTTTATTTGGGAACCTAACTTAGTTTCTAATATCATGTTTACCGTTAATAGGGGATCGGACAAAAAAACTAATTAGTCCGTCATATAGATTTCCAAGAAATATTGGACACGTATTTTTTCTTTTTTTACATACACAAAAAATTAAGACGATACAGTGCTTCGAAAACTCGTAAACTCCTCGAAAACGTCACAAGTTAGTGCATTTTTTAACTACAAATGACGTCACAACCCCCAATGACCTTTGACGCGTCTTATCTTCGTCAATTTTTATTAATTTGAGAAAACAAAAAACGCGTATCCAATATTTTTCGATAAGCTAACTGACGGACTAATTAGAATCATATTTTTTTACTCTGTCCGATCCCCTATTGTATTTAACATTAAAATCATCGACTCGTTCTTAATTTTGTTCGAGTTATTAGTCGAGTACCTATCATTAAAAATTCTATGTACCTAGTAATTTAATGTAAACTTATTCTAGCAAAGTTACTGAGCCTCTTTCTTCGCTTAAACTCCATCTTCAAGAAACACATTCTACATTATTAAGTTAGAAATTGATTTAAAGAAAGTTTTTGTTTTAATAAAAAATAAGGTTCATATAAATGTTTGCTTTGGTACTGAAACTAACAAATGACGATCATCCATTTCGATTCGCTCAATTGTTTGACAAATACCAAAAATATTTGTAAACATACTTTTATTATAACTATGATTTGTAATAAGTCGTGGGTTCGAAGTGTTCGACCGAGGCAGGCGCATTACTTTGTGTAATTTATTTCATCACCGCTGCTCTCAAAACGGTGAAGGAAAACATCGTGAGGAAACCGGCATGTCTAAGAACCAAAAAATTCGAAGACACGTGACATCTACCAACCCGCACTGGACCCGTGTAGTGGATTATAGCCCTTCTTTCTCCCAAAGAGGAGGCCTGAGTCCCTGCAGTGGGAATATTATAGGCTGATGATGATGATATCTTCGGTCTTGTAGTCGCAAGTGCTTATACTTCGTACTGCCGAGCATACTATAGCTATAGCACACTAACTTGTGCCAGCGGCTTCGCCCGCGTGGAGTTCTTTTTTTTTTTTTTTTAGAAACGTTGCCCCACACTAGGAATTTCTCCTGTATCGTGGGTGCGTTCACAAACATTTAAACTCACATACACAAATACCCAGACCCGGAACAACTATCTGCAGGTCATACAAATATTTGATCCGTTCGGGAATCGAACCCGCGACACGCAGCGCAGCAGTCCATTGAATGAGCCACTGCGCCAACCGTGCCGTCAAATTTCGATAATTGTCCCACGGGATCATACTATCGGGATAATAATATATAAAGTATCCTATGTGTTAATCTAGGTTATAAACTATATGTGTTCTAAATTTCATCCACATCCATTCAGTAGTTTTTGCGTGAAAGAGTAACAAACATCCATCCATCCATACATACATCTGCACAAACTTTCGCATTTATAATATTAGTAGGATAATTAAGTAGGGACCTACCAGTATTCATGAAGCCTTGATATTTACTAATATCCTAGGTACACTATTATCAACTGTAGTTTCATAAAAAAATATTTTAGACATCTCTACGAGAAACCGAAATAGACAGTTGACATAATCAAAAGTATGTTTATACTATTAAAAATTGTTACAAAATGAGAATGAATGTGGTTGAGTATAATTATATAAGGGCTCGTTTACGGAGACGCGGGGCGTCGCGCGGCGCGTGCTAAAGGCTTGTCGCGTGCTTTTTTATTCATTTACTGAGAGTCCACCGCAACGAACGCTGCATTTTAAATCGCTTCTCGTACAATCGTCGTTTGAAATCGTTCACGTTTTCATACATCGCCATGTGCTTGAATTAAAAACGCACAACCCCGCGTCTCCGTAAATGAGGCCTAAGAGTAGTGGAAGACCAAAGATACGATGGATGGACTGTGTGAAGGATGATATGGCTAGAAAGGAGGTGACTACTGACATGACGAGAAATAGAGAAGTATGGAAGAAGATGACATGCTGCGCATTAGGATATTTTACCAAAAAAATCTAATTAGTCCGTCAGATAGATTTCCAAAAAATAATGGACACTTTTTTTACTCTTTTCACGTAAACAAAAGATGAAGACGATACAATGCTTCGAAAAGTCGTGTCAAGTCGTGTGACATCACAAGTTTAGTACTTTTTTACCCACAAAGTGACGTCAAAAGCCTCTTGACACGTTTTATTTTCATAAATTTTTATTAATTTGATAAAACAACAAAACACGTATCCAATATATTATTCGATAATCGATGAACTAATGAGAAAGGAGAGACATATTTTAACAAATTTTAACAAATTTTAACAAATTCTGTTAAAATATGTCTCTTCTTTCTCATTAGTTCGTTTCTATCTATGAATTTAATATGACACGGAAAAAAAATTATATTTAATTAAATCATTACGTAATTTTGAAATACAATAAAGTGGCCAAGCATCCCGTCTACCGCTTCTGTACCACTAACAAATCTTTGCAAACGTGCTTAGTATTATAAAGTGCTATTTTACGCACTAGTTTGGTAATGTTGGTATACCTTGCCCGCGGCTCTCGAACACGTTTAGCTTTCTTTTTAATTTTCTCGGTAATTGGTATTATATCCCGGCCCACATAAAATTGTGCGGTCTGAGATCAAATGGCTGTTTTTTTTTTTTACGTTATCTCAAAGGAAAGTGGGGAGTAATAAGGTTAATTATAATAAAATTTTGTCTCTTTTTTAATATTTTTTCTAGTTCAGCTGTTTTGGCGGCCAATCATTCCTTTTTTTATGGTTGCCCTTTTATGAGACCAATAGGAAAGATTGTCAGCCTCTAACTTGCAAGCTACTTCAAAGGTAACTATAACCGTTTAATGTAACACACAGTTAATTATACTTGATGAAATACAAAAAAAAGGAAAATTAAGAATCGATAGAGACTCACCACGGCCTACATATCACATTATCGTCAAAAAATGTTATGCGTTATAACAATTTCTAAAATCATTACAAATCTATCTCACTCTCCCCTGTCAGTTAAAAATACAACAGAACAAGTCAAACAGGTCTAACACATAAGCCTTCTTTTGAGCTCCGCCACAGTCGGGTAAAAAGAAAATGAATAATATGAAACCTTTCGATAAGTCAATCGATATGTCGAATGTCTAAGATTTCACCAACAATTACTAAGGTACCCAAAACTTGAAATTTCACCCTTAACAAAAGACATATCAATCTAGCTCCAACACAATAACGCCTAGTGCACAACATTACCAACAAATAGAATACAAGTATGATTTACTAAGAGATATTTATTTTGTTCCAGGTAATTTCGCGTGCCTGCCGCTGATGTGCTCCGGGCCTTAATTGCATACCGATGGCTTTTACAGCTTCGTTTTGTTTATCTTCAATTGTTTTCAGTTTGTGTTATAGATTTATGGGTTTGTATGTGTGGCTTTGGTGTGTGTAGATATTTTATTGAAGAATTTTAGAAAAACCTGACTCCGGGACTGAATAGACTAGACTAGATTTTTGAATAACTTGTTTTTGATAGCTTCTCTAGTCATCATCTGCCTAGCCTTTTCCCAACTATATTGGGGTCGGCTTCCAGTCTAACCGGATGCAGCTGAATACCAGTATTTTACATGGAGCGACTGCCTATCTGACCTCCACAACCCAGTTAATACTAGGTAATACGATACCCTTTGGTTAGACTGGATGTCAGACTTTCAGGTCACTGACTACCCGTAACGACTGCCAAAGATCTATATATGGCAGCCGGGACCAACAGCTTAACGTGCTTTCCGAGGCACGGAGGAAACTCGGTATATAATGGGCGGTCACCCATCCACAGATCGACCTAGGCAAGCGCAGCTTAACCTAAAGATCGACCCGAGTGGCAGTTCTTGTTAAGCCACGAGCTCCTCTAGTAGCTTCTCTAGTATCGAAACAAATTAAATTAAAATCGTAAGTTCCTATGTGTATCATGATCTGCTTAGCCTTTTCCCAACTATTTCTGGGGTCGGCTTCCTGTCTAATCGATGTAGCTGAATACCAGTATACATGGAGCTACTGCCCATCTGATCCTCACAACCCAGTGAGTACTGGGTTTTATGATACCCCTTGGTCTTGGCTTTTGGTTGAGACTTGATTCTGATGATGATGAACCTGTCATGTAGTTACTTAATTGTGTAATCAACTATCCGCCATGCTGCTAACGGATCCTCATTATCATTTCAGCCGAAAGACGTCCACTGCTGGACATAGGCCTCCCCCAAGTGTCGCAAATTGCTCGCATCCAGCATACCCCGCAACCTTCACCAGGACTTACTACTAACGGATACTACAGGCTTAACAGATGACAACGGTTGACGATGGAATCCATAAAGAAAAAAAAAACTATCTATGGAACGAACAATTATTGTCACTAAGCCATAAAAAGAATTTGGGTGGCCTATCAGTCAGCACGTATCACACGCAATCAAAAGGCACATTCCTCTCTCTATTTAAGACGAATCGTATTCCGAAAATGTCCCTTATATTTAGGCGCCATATTAATCCGAATGAATCTCCGGGAAATGTGGGAATTCCACAAATTCCGAGGTCGGACGGGCCCCACAAATATTTCGGGGGCCCGGCCCTTGGGGCCCGACGTTTCATATCCTGTTCACTTAAAATTCTCTTTTAAACGTAGAAATTTTAATCATACAACTGCGAACTTTTGATATACTGTTCTTAGTGTTAATTTACGCTTTATAATTAGGAGGGTAGACAGTACTGTTGGTTATTAACGCAGCTTCTGATGTGAGTGAGGTTTCCCTGCGGTTCTCTTTGGACTTTGCTGAATATGATATGGTTTCGTACAAAACCAACAGGAATATGTAAGTTTTTAGGAGTTTCGTACTTTTGAGGAGGCGTGTTGTTTGAATTTATAATTAGATATACAATTGTAACTTTATTATTTGTTGAAATATGCGAGTACAGAATATATAGAAGCATTGTAACTTAAAATTAACTTCTGAACAAATGGGTACTTCTCTTTGGAGCTTAAAACAGATCTTCTGCCGAACCATAATATCAATTTCAATCTTTATAATTTCATCTTTCGCCAACCGCTTTCGTGCTTATTATAAGCATTGTACTGTATTGATTCTAGACCATTTTAAAATCCTACAATACGATATTGTATTCAATAGGAAGTTACTTACGCACCTACGTGCGTAAGTAACTTCCCCAAATCTCTCTATATATACCCTTAAATACACTCTTAAAGGGGTAACAATTATTTATATTCGCCACCCGACCGATTTGAGTACAAACGCATTTCACTGGTCCCCTACATCCATTCAAAAGGACCCATCATAACTTGACCCGTAGCCAAATTTGAAACTAAAACAGAAATGTACTGATTTTGACGTAAAGATGAATTTTACTTTGACAAGCAGCTCCACGGTCAAATGTCAAGGTTTGCTGGTTGGGGTTCTATCTAGTATCAGGGTGGACTTTCCTTAAAAAACCTTTTAAGCTTTTAGCGTTTTCCTATTGTATGTTATTATATATGTTTTATACTTATGTTTAAAATGATTTGTCTGACTTAGGATACAATACTTGTATGAATTTTGAGAGTAAGGGATTTAAAAGAGGGTTTGACTATTTTTACCTTTTTTTATTTGATTTGACGGGTCCTGCGGTTGGCTTGTCTGGGGTTTTAATTGGAATCATAATCTGCTTAGCTTTTGCCAAGAGTGTTTAGCAGTACTGTTGCGTAAAGTGATTGCCTATCTGACCTACACGACCAGCTAGTTTAGTTTGTTGACAAGAACTTACAAATCAAGTAAAAGATCTAGATCGTCTCTGTAATTCAATAATAGCCATAGACAGCACGTCTCTACAAAAGAAAATACTTAAACAAAAGTAATAAATGTTCGAAAATCTTCCAAGAAATACTATGGAATACTCCATCTTCGTCAACAAGTCTACCTTAATATACTTACTTATATCAATAAACTACCAATTAGGATAGAAGTATTTTTTTCTTAAGAACTCGAGTATCCGATGGCATTCAATTTAAGCTTATTATTGACCCGAAACTTGAGATATTTTTACCTGTCGGTGTAAACATGTCCTTAGACTCTGCGTCCCGTCAACTATCGTTCGGTATAAGGCTTTTGGCATTTTTGTTATTGTGTAAGGAATTTGGAGCAAATATGGGAAAAATTAAGGCTGGTGTGATCCAGTGGTGGTGGAAGCAGACGTAATAGGGTTGTTGACATTCAAAATCGAATTAGTCCGTCTGATAGATTTCCAAAAATATTGGACGCATATTTATTCTTTTTTCACTTTAAAAAAAAATGAAGACGATACAGTGCTTCGTTTAGACGTGTGACATCACAGTTTGGTACATTTTTTACCAGAAAGTAAGGTCACAGGACTCATGATCTTTGACACGTTTCACTTTCGTATTTTTTTATTACTTTGATACAACAAAAAACACGTATACAATATTTCTTGAAAATAGTCGCCCGAAATTTTGAGTATGAATGTTGTGGAGGAAGACCAAATAAATGATTTATGAACTGTGTAAAGGACGACGTTTGGAAGTCTCATAACGCACAATCAAAAAACTCATGAATCTGAACAAAAACCGAAGATACACGAATGATTCCGAAGCCAATATTGGATCGGTAACCCATAAAAAAGAGGGTGTAGGGCGCAAAAACTCCTCTAAATCGGCTTAGCATATTAGAGAAGATGACAGGAACACAATGTGTGCTCTTAATCCTAATAGTCATTAAATGATTATCAGTGATAGGAATAGGTAGTGCCTATTAGCCTAAACTTCGAAGAACAGAGACAAGAAACGGAGACTAAATTATTTCCGGCACATCTGTCTCGAAGTGTCGAGACAACACTTAAATACATTTAAAAAAATGTGTTATTTGGAATAAGTAATTCGTCTATATTTATCTAAAGTTTGTCTATAAAATTCAGAAAATTTTATGGTTGTAACGACTGTGTATGTTATTATTTTATTATGATATATCTAGTCGCAAACTTTAGGTAAATATAGACGAATTACTTATTCCAAATAACATTTTTTTTAAATGTATTTATGTGTTGTCTCGAAATTTCGGGACAGATGTCTCGGAAAAAATTTAGTCCTAAGGAAGTCTCCGTTTCTTGTCTCTGTTCTTCGAAGTTTAGGCAAATAGACACTACCTATTCCTATCACTGATGATTATGTATGGCAGTGATTTTAAGCTTGTTATCATTTTTGGGGTGAGCTGAATTCCCAGAAGTCAGAATTTTAGCTGTTATTTAAAAAGCATAGCGCAGTCCACAGTTAAAAAAAAATAGGCCGCCACGAACGGTCGGCCATTTTTCAACTTTATTACTTGGGGCATTAAGGTGAAACCAGCAGTGAACTCGGTAGTACGCACGAAGATCAATCAAGCTATTCAAAACCAGTTTGTGTGGATCTTTCATTGTACGAGAAATGTATACAAAATGAAGCCATGTTACGTTTGAAATGTATAACATGATGGGCTTTGCGGACCTAATGTCTTACTAGACGAATTATATTTCTTTACTCCAAATACAGTTATGGTAGTTGACAAGAAAAATCTAATCAGTCCATCAGATAGATTTCCAAAAATAATGGACACATATTATTTTCTTTTTTCACGTAAACAAAAAATGCAGACGATACAGTGCTTTGAAAACTCGTGTGACGTCACATCGCACTACATTTACGACGTAGTGACGTTACAAGCTCCCACTCTTGATCTTTGACGTGTTTTATCTTTGTTTGTTAATTTGATAAAACAAAAAAGTATAACCTAGGGGTCTTCAAGTCAAGAGTGAATAGGTTACTTCTAGGTCAGCGTGCTACATCTTCGACCACATCGTCACTTAACATCAGGTGAGATAGTGGTCAAACGCGAGCCTATCAGCAATAAAAAAAAAAAAACACGTATCCAATATTTTTCGCTAATTTAACTGACGGCCTAACATCATGTTTTTTTTAGTCAGGACACATCCTATTGACCATTTGTATCCAAGTTTGACAGCTGACATATATCCTCAACAAAGATTGTACGTTATTGAAACAATATTAGTCTCTTTAATACTCACTGGTCAACAATTTCTCACAGTACAAGGGAATCGTAAAATAAATCCTACAATTAAATTGTATCGCAATAGTATTTCGTTTCATCGAAACTCGATATTTTACAGTTGGTCCTAATTGACAGTTTACAAGTAACAGTTTTATTGTCATAATTACTTTTCTCCAGAGAACTTTTTCAAAATGACTTTGTCCGAAGTTAAAATGGAGTCGGAAAAAAATATACAGGGTTATTTTTTTATGTAACTTGTTCAAAGATAATTGTTTTTTTTTTTCTGAGAATTCTGAATAACTTAACAAACAGTATCTAACGAATGATGTAATTTTCCTCATCACATTTCCCTCTTCTTCACATTTGAGGCTGTATAATTGAGTTGTCACTGTCAGAGATTGTCGGAAACCTAAAAATGTCTTTAAAACTTTGTGTTATGATGTGTCATACCGGTATTATAGTATTGTTTCCTTTATTCAACTTTATACATATAAATTATATTTTTAAATATTCCTATACAAAATAATATAAAAAACAAAAAAATAGTATTGTTTCTATTATATTTATAAAACCGTGTTATTATGCCCTACTTACTTTCCTCGACTGCCTCGATGGTCTATTGATTGCAAGCGCAACTGGTGAGTATGAAAACCTTGGTTCGATTCCCGGATCGTGCAAAATGTTGATGGTTTTTTTCCGACTGGAATTTCTCAATAGCATCCACGAAGTCTGGATTTTTGGTTTGGTTGATGGCAATTGGCTCGCCCGTAATTACATGGGGCTAAAATATTACAGGCGGATGTACTAAATGGGTACACCTCTGCCTAACCCATCTGGGTTGACCGGCGTTATGTTATGTTACGCTTACGTTAAAAGAAAATACATTGAATAAAACACGTATATGCGATCTGATATCTGAAACAAATTGTTCACTATTTTATTCGGGTAAAGTACGGTCGGCTGATAGTGATCTTCGATAGTGTAGTGGTTACTTCACTAAATGAAATAGGTATTTCATTTCAGTATTTACTAGGATATATGGAACAGTTTTTTGAGTTTACCTACATGGTGGCTGTGTAAACAAAATCTGATATTATGATTCTGTGTAAAAAAAAATACTTCACAGCAGGTGTTTTTTATGCATATTTTATTTACACAGTATTCCTACGCAAATTGTCGGCGTTTTATAGGTATGGTTCTGCTATATTTCTAGCGTAAAAAAAAACTATACCTCCGAATTATTTTTAAAACCCTGTAATTCTTTTTCGAGATTTCAACGAAATTAGTAACTAAAACGATGTTTTAGTAATTGATAAAAATGATAATATATTTAAATAAATAGATTTAGTTTTTGTATTAAGATATTTATTCTTAAAATATCTAAATTTCTAAATATAATAAACCACCGTTTCAAACAAAGGGATATTATTATAATCAAAGATCAAAACTTTTTTTCAAAAATTACTTTCTAAATATTGACCTTAACATTTAACCCTACAAATAGTTCGGATGAACAATTCGCAATAGGTACATACCGAACCCTA
The DNA here is from genome assembly GCA_932274075.1 of Diarsia rubi. Taxonomy (NCBI): domain Eukaryota; kingdom Metazoa; phylum Arthropoda; class Insecta; order Lepidoptera; family Noctuidae; genus Diarsia; species Diarsia rubi. The sequence continues at coordinate 9,803,622 of OW026437.1, read as the reverse complement.
AAAATATAACGTCGAAAATTTAGCAAATTTTCGTCGAATTCCTCACATTATTTCGGTCATTAAATAAGGCATGAAGGCTTGAAATTTTCGTGTCGAAATAATTTAAATTGAATAACAGCCAAACTCAGAATCTCATTCTTTAGTCAATGTGGTCCATTTTAAGCATTTGAAGTCAAATATTTGAACAAAGTCAGGAGTCCCTTGGAAGTTTATGTTCTTAAGCCCCGTTTAATACGCTAAGGAAGTTGTTTGGGCAAGTTGCAAGGCGAGGATTTGACATAAGTGGGCTCTCTAGTTTATCATTATAAGCTTGTTAAAAATCTACTAGACAATGAATGCTTTCGCAAGAGGTTTAGTGATTTTAATGCAGCGTGGGTAGATATATATTGTTGATCGTAACGATAGGTACCTAATACTGGTTATTAATTTTGCTTGTTCGACAAGCAAGCAGGTCATGGTGTATCGCTTGAACACTCCTTTATTTTAAAATCAAATGATTATTGAGTTTAACGTTGACGAAACAAAATATGTATGCAATGACCGTAACTAGCTGCGCTGCGGTTTGTGCGAAAGAGATACCGCGACCTCGGACACAATGGGCTAAGAAGGAACATGGGTGATCTTTAGTCAGTAGAATCCCTTTCGCTCCGCCCAGCGCAGGAGGAGTCACTTGATGGTTTCCCACCGTCCAAATAAAAAATAAAAAAAGACTGTATGTAACTAGCTGGCGTCCTGTATTTTATGCCTGTCTAACTCTAAAGGGCAAATGGCATGAGTATACAGGGTGTAAATGAACCCTTCACACATACGTCAACCAAGCATTCTGTACATCAAACTAAGTACCCCTACGCAAAAATTTCTGGGAAACGACTTTTTTTTGGAGTCAAAAATTTCATTTTACGGTAAAATTCAATGTAGCACTCTTAAAACATTGTGCTAGTGGATGCTTTGAATAGGAAAAGGGTCATATGGAGGTAATTTAAGTAAAGTTACAACCTGAAAAACTAGTATTCACAAAAACAGCTGTGCAAAATTTGTAACTTTGACCCCCAATATCTCCGTAACTAGGGGGTTCCCAGGTATGGACTAGAACAAAAAAAATATCGCAGTGGTGGGGAGAACAATTGCCCTTCGTTTGCGTTAAGGGTACTTTTACACCCTTTATGCTCCTATGATGTAATGCCTTTGCTTTGCGCTGTATTAGTATTATTTCACGCAAACAGCTAATCCTCGTAATATGCCAACATTATATAAAATCCAGCGAATGCAAATGTTTACCTAAAGCCTATTATGTAATAAACTTTGTGACGCGTTATAGCCTAAAATTCGCCAAAAGTATTCATAAAACAGAGTTTTACCCATAAAAGTGAATGTTCGTAGGTATTTCGGTTTAATCTCCTAAATTGCTGAACTAATTTAAATATTTACGCTTATTTCGAGAGATAAAGCTTCCGACGTGATGTAGTCAAATAAATACAAACATGTTACTTTTAATGTTGTTTTCACCAATATTTACCTCATCGGACTTAACATAGCTGGCGAAATGTGGCTGTATTGTTAGGTACATCTCTGCCTACCCCTTCGGGACTTAAAAGGCGTGATTCATATTCTTTATGATTTACTAAACAAAGCAAAGTATTAATGAAAATAAACATACATTTTACAAAGTCACTATTTCATTAAAAATTTAAATAGTGTGGTGAACCCTGTCGAAAAACCAATTAACAATCTATGTCATAACAGCGTCATGTGAAATTTCAAAAATACAATTTATTCGTATAAGATTTTCAATGTTAAATTAACTAAACATAAATTAGTAAGTACCTACTAGGTATACCACTTAGGAAACCTGCCAGAGTACAAGCTCTCAAATGAAAATGAAAACCGCAGCGGAATCCGCTGTAAAGTTTAGGAAAACAACGCGGGCACACAGACAGACAGGAAAAGTGGTTTTATTTATAGAATTATGAAAACTAGCATAAGCCCGTGGCGTCGTTCGCGTGGAATTCGGTTTATTTCCCCACGGAATCGTACTAGAGGTAGAAGAATTTTTTTCTTAAATAAAATTAAGTAGAGGAAAGTCACCAAATATGAAATAGTATCCTAATATGGAATACCTTCATTTCTCTAAGACTATAAGTATGAAACGCAACACTCGACCATCTTCTGTTCCATTCGGTCTATTGCACCACGTACGTGTTAGTAGACCGAATGGAACAGAAGATGGTCGAGTGTTGCGTTTCATACTTATAGTCTTAGAGAAATGAAGGTATTCCATATTAGGATACTATTTCATATTTGGTGACTTTCCTCTAAGACCCGTAAAAATCGGTCTGCCAGTTATGGAGATTAGTTGGCTTGGAACAAGCAGACACACAGATGAAAAAGTCTAAAAGCAAAGGTTTTTGTATTGTACCCTAGGTACTACTTACTTGCATTCAGTTAAAAGGTCTTATTTTAATATTACAGACACCTTCAATTTCGTTTATTTGTAAAGATAATTATAGTGACCTTTGTAGGTTATTAAACGGTATTTTAAACTATTCAAGCTCTTTCAGACATTCCTATATTTATAAGATTTAAAAAGAGTCAGGTCAAAATCAGTACCCAACTGAACCAAAAACCAACACACCGCTGAATCTCACCTAAAATCAATTTCTCAGAACTGGAATACCATTCTAAATAAAGTAACGAGATGTTTTGGGAATTCACCTAGCACAGTCCTGTGAGAAACGTTAATCCGGATTACACTTTGATTTCAGCTTCAGTTAGTGCCCATTCGCTAATTAGGACGTAAATTGTCTATTTATGTGTATACAGAGTGTAAATTAACCCTTCACACATACGTCAACCAAGCATTCTGTACAACAAACTAAGTACCCCTACGCAATTTTTTTTGATTGGAAACGACTTTTTTGTTGTGGTTAAATTCATCACATTTTACGGTAAAACTCAATGTAGCCTCTTAAAACATTGTGCTAGTGGATGCTTTGAATAGTAAACAGCTCATGGAGGTATTAAGCAAAGTTATAACCTGAAAAACTAGTATTTACAAAAACAGCAGTGCAAAATTTGGAACTTTTACCCCTAATATCTCTGTAACTAGGGGGTTCCCAGGTATGGTCTAGAAACAAAAAAATCGCAGTGGTGGGGAGAACAAGTGCCCTTTGTTTGCGTTAAGGGTACTTTTACACCCTTTATATGGATTTATTGAGGTAGGTAGGGAGCTTGTGGCTTAATAATACCAGCCGCTTAAGTCGATCTTTAGGTTAATCCGTACTAGCCTAGGTTGATCTGTGAACATGTGAACGGACCACCCATCCACGGATTTAGATTGTAAATCTGTAACATTCGTTACAGGTCAGTCAGTGGCCCGCAAATCTGTCAACCAGTGTTACCAAGGAGTAACGTATGACCTCCACATTATTTTCGATCGACTTTCTCGAATATTCGAGAACGCTTTATCGAGACTGTGGAATCATCTTAAGGTGGAAGCTCACATCTGGCCCGCGAAATTCTAATTTTCTTACGTTTTTGGCAATTTGCAGGCCAGTGCTTGGTTGTATGTTTATGAAAATTTGATTTGCGACTGTAAGACGTATGAAGTTACCGAATTATAACCATCAAAATTATCAATACAACCCTCCAAGTTCATTTTCATGTCAAGATTGATTTTTGCATGTAAAAGTCATTCTTTAGTAATTTAGTCGTCGTTCTTTAGTAGTTAGTAATTTTGATGGTTATAATTCGGTAACTTCATACGTCTTACAGTCGCAAATCAAATTTTCATAAACATACAACCAAGCACTGGCCTGCAAATTGCCAAAAACGTAAGAAAATTAGAATTTCGCGGGCCAGATGTGAGCTTCCACCTTAATGGGTCCCCGATGTAAAATATTTATGACGAAAAGTAGAGAAGGATAGAAGATGGAGCCATGCTGCGCCCAACCCAAATAAATTAGAGCAAACAAAGAAACGGGCATAAACCAAAAGGAGGGTTATGTGTTTGACGTGTATGTATGTATGTCCGTTTCTTTGTTCCCTCATAACTCCTGAACGGATGAAGGTATTTGAATAAAATATACGTCGTTAGATTTGTCTTGATGGCGGAGTGTCACTGTCTATATTAAAATAAATAATGAGAAATTGCTGATTTTGGGGGCCATATCGAGGAGTTTTTTCAGTCGGGTTTTTTTTTGTTTTTTTAACTACTTTTTTAACGATTACGGTAGGTTAGACTGTTATTATTAACCAATATGCTTACAAATACTTTAATGATGATTAGTAAGTAACTGGGTACTTAACTGATAAATGCAATGCGGATTCTCTCATTATAAACCAAGAATGTAATCATGCCAACATAGGCGTGACTAGATAACCGCCGCTCCTTTTTAGATAGATTGAAGGTTATAGACATAATATAATGAGGTAGGCAGGCAAAGGCATGTGAATAATTTGTAATATATTTATTATGTTGGATGAGCGTGTTTTGGAACGTGGAACTAGTACGGTATATTGAGTATATAAATGTGATTTCAGACCAAAAAAAAAGTTGTTTCAAAGTAAAAAAAAAATCGCAGGGGTACTTAGTTTGATGTACAGAATGCTTGGTTGACGTAACTATGTGTGAAGGGTTAATTTACACCCTGTATAGTGAGTGATGTGATGACGATGGATGAACTATGTGAAGGATGATATGGCAAGGAAGGAGGTAAGCGAGGTGACGAGTGAAAGAGAAGTATGGAAAAAGAAGACCTCATATAATTTGGGATAAGGGCAACAGAATGACGAAGATAATAGGCTAAGTTTCCACTCACAACTTAATGATCCAAAAGCAGATTCGCAAAGAGGCCACATAGACTAATAAACACACGATAAAATCACCAATCATCATCACCAACAGCCTATTAATGTTCCCACTGCTAGCACACAGGCCTCCTCCCTTTGAGAGGGAATGGGAAACTATAATCTACCACGCGGGCACAGTGCGGATTGGTAGGTGTCACTTGTCTTCGAATTTTTTGGTTCTGAGACATGCCGGTTTCCTGACGATGTTTTCCTTCACCGTTTTGAGAGCAGCGGTGATGAAATAAATTACACAAAGCAATGTGCCTGCCTGGGTTCGAACCCACGACCTACTGTTCATAAGTCCACCACTGGGCCACCGCTGTTCCAAAATCAGCAATACATTGTACTGTCAATTAAAAGATCGACTAATCCAATTACCATATCTTACCAAACAGTTGCATCTGCACTTTCACTTCTAGTGGCGAAATCTTTATAATTACTTAATTATTTGAACCTGTTAACATTTAAAACAGAAGAACTGGGTCTCGACTGTGTCTTTGTATGTGAGATAGGTAATGCAGAAGGCCGACCAGTTTGTGCGTAAGGTGTTTGGTGAATTGACCTATAACATCATGGTTTGCGTTTGTACTTACAGCTTTGCTAATGTGGTGTATGGATTAGAAACTAAGAACAGTGTTCAAATTATAGACATGAGGACAGTTTCGATGATGAAGGTGTGGTGGTCAAAAGAGTTGGAGGCCAAAGACACTGTAGATGGGCTGTGTTAAAGACGAAATGGTTAGTGAGTAAATCACTGCCGTGATGAAGATTTAGTGAAAAATATGAAAGATGGTGGTGATGACAACTTAAAAAGGGGAGTAGTAACGTCATGCAACAATTTAGGATAAATTAAAGAAAAAAAACAGAAAAGAGAAGTGCAGGCTGTTCTCGTAAATTAATTGGCTAACTTAAAGAAAAAGCACGGATTTTATCAACAGGATTGGGAGCATTTCTGCTCATAAAGTAATACACCTGTCATCGTCAATCTATTGGCAAAAACTCATAAATCACGCCCGTTTTTTCCCATGCATAAGCTACAAACCATATGCTTAACGTTCATACATCTGGTCATACACGCGCGGGTTGCGAGTACACCTGACTTTACACATCTGTTCCGAAAAAAAAACCGTTCAAGTAAAATCAGAGCGGGCGAGTAACTATACTGTCTCGAGTGTAAACGCAGCATCCAGGTTAAATAACCAAGTGTCCCGTGATAGAGGGTAGTTCGGGCAAATTTGAACTTTGACCGGTAATAGCTGAAGACTATCTTTAGCTATTTCCTCTTAAGGAGTTTCCGAGGGGTGGTCCCTGATGAAAATTGTTAAGGGGTATTCTTGGCCATTTCAGCGCCAGTGGTGCGGATGTTTTAAGAAATATGCGCACTTATTTTATTTAAGGCGTAGTCTTATAATTACTTTGACTGAATTTGACTTTGGGTTTGAAATTATGGCGGGTCGTTTTTCGGTGAAGGGTTGCTTTGATTTTTATTTTTCGTTGTAAGTAGAGGTTTTGCTGCGATGTATTGAAATGAACTGTCATTATTTTAGAGTTGCTATTGTCCTGGCTGGAAACCTTACACTAAAGGCACTCACAGGATAGTCTGATTAAGCAGAAACCTGCCTCATAAGTTGACCTGGGAAATGACATTTTGAAAAAAAAAGTCGCTGTCAATATTTGCAGAAAACATTTTCATTAAGTTAAATTAATTTCAAAACGATTTCGACTAACTTATGTAAAAATAAAGTTTGAAAATTGTAATTTGTAAAGCTATTTTCAGTTTTGGTCACATTTTTAATGAATATTTAATTTTTATTTTCATGTCTTCCAAAAGGACTTAAAGGTAAGTTTTTCTTTGTACCTTACTGTTAATAAAACAGAAGTAAGTATGTATAACATGGGTTACTTTGAATTTTAATTAAATGACAAAGGTATTCTATTTTTTTCAAGTAAGTAAGGTTTTTAAAAGTAATATTCGCACGATGAACAATCAAGCTACAAAAACCAAATTAAGCTGATCTCTCATTGTACGGCAAGCTCATATAAAGCGACGTCAGGTTATACTGGATAAATTAGAGATTGATGTGACGCAATGAGCATCATAAATGAATAATAAATACTTTTTGAGGAGCAGCAGTGGCCCAGTGGTGATTGCCCCGACTTACGAACAGTAACTCGTGGGTTCGATCTAACCTGCCGGGTTATAGTGCCTTTCAATTACTGTCAAATGGTTCAGTTTTGTACTAAACCATAACCAATTTGACAGTTAATCCATAGACAATATGATAGCCACTGACATTTAAAAGATACGCAATAGCCCTTCTGGACAGGCGCATTAGTTTGTGTAATTTATATCATAATCTCTGCTCTTAAAACGGTGAAGGAAAACATCGATCGACAGCAATTTTTACTTAAATAAACCACCTCAAAGAAAAATCTATTTTTAATCCCGTTCCAAAAAAAAAAATTCTAACAAAAAAAAAACTCCTTAGGCCTTCATCTTCAACCCCTCTTTAACTAAGAAATCCACCTTTAGTTAAGAAATCCTAGATAACATCTCAAACGTATTACAGTGATCCACTTAACCCTATCCTAATATTTACTGAACCCTTCATCAAAAGAAAAAATCTGGGGTTCTTCTTGACTTTCAACCCCCACTAGAGTGTTTTACTGAAATGTAAACGGGTTGTGGAGAAAAAAATACGTAATCGACTCTTGCGTGGGTTGAGATTAAGGTATTTGGATTAAATAGAACTGGAAAACATACGTGTACAATTTAAAGTCTTTTTTTGCTATTAGTACATTGAGAGATTCATTTTCAAACCCTTGTATTTTTTTTCCTTAATAAGTAAAAATAACATAAAACCACGCCAGTACTAGTCCTCAAAGGGGTGCCTTTTTTGTGGTGTGGGAAATTATCAAAATAACCTCTCCCGCTCTTGGGCAGAGCGAAAGGGAGTGTCAGACTTTTACAGACTAAGAACCACCCATGTTCCTTCTTGGCCCTTAATGTCAAGGCCGCGGTATCTCTTACAATAACCCGCAGCCAGGGTCAAAGGTGTGCCTAAGAGTAGATCAATATTTCGCCAGTATTGTTGTGATAGGCGATGTGCTTTTTGCCGTCAACCGGGCATAAATTCAGACTTCGTGGCTGGTACACAGAAAAACGTGATGAGAAACCCAATTACAATTTGCCCGATCCAGGAATCGAACATAGAACCTCATGCGCAGCAGTCGCGATTGCGACCATCGTACTAACGAGTCAGAGCAAAAAAAAAAAAACATTTATTTATTTTAAGATTTTTTTTTGGCACGGAACACTATTTTTTTCTAAAATAAAAGTAGTAACTCCTTGTAACACCTGCTATCTGAGAGTCAGCTATCAGCGTCAAAATCGGTCCAACCGTTTCAAAGATTAGCCGGACGCCTGGAGCTAATAGACAGACAGACAGGAAGACGGACTTAAAAAAAAATTTTATTAAAAAGCATTAAAAACATTACATTCATTAAAAAGCGATTATTTTAAAATAACAAACAGATCCTTCAGTTTTATTAATTTGCATAAATGATGATCATCACTATCAGCCTATAATGTTTCCATTGGACCCACTCAGACCTTCTCTCTAGGAGATGAATGGGCTATAATCCACCACGTGGGCATTTATAAATATTATTTTATTATTTATGCAAATAAATAAATAAATAATATATAATACAAATCAATCACAATAGCTAATCTTGTTTGAGACGATGACGTATTGATTCTTGAGGAATTTAAAACTGGCTTGATCGCTTATAAATCCTGTTAAAAATATTAATAAATTATTCAAGCTTGCCAGTTTCGCTAGAAATTTTATAAGTAGTTACTGAATATTTGCGTTAACCTTTGATAGTTTTATGGGTTATTATTAAAAACTAGCTGTACCCGCGGCTTTACTCACGTGTACTTGTATTCTTTTGGACTTTTAAGGAAACATGAGAACCTTAAATCATAGTAAATTTGTAATACCCTTTTAACCGTTATTTTAACGTTTTAATTTTTTGCACAAAACCGTCATGATTTTTCTAAAATAAAAGTAGCCTATGTGGGACCTTATTATAACCACTACTAACTGCCGTCAAAATCGGCTCAGTTGTTTCTGTGATTAGGCAGAAAAAACAGACAGAAAGACAGACAAAAAAAAGTAGTTTTGTTTTAAGTACTTTCAAGTTATATAAAAGCTGTTATTTTGATATTATACAAACATACAATTCTGTTTTATTTATTTGTATAGAGTATAGCCGTATAGAAGATATAGATGAAACCTGTTTATTACCGAAGAAGTGCCTAATAGTATTAGATTCCGACCTTTACCCATCTATAAGCACAGGGGGTAATTTGTTTGTAATATTTTTTTTAGGAATACAAGCATAATATTACGAACATTGCCTCATAAAATTTTAATATATACGATATGCGATTATTATACACAATATTTTAAAGTAGACTTGTATTTAAAAAATTGGCATCAAAACGAAGATAAACGATATATATGCATACTTGTTTGACGTATACTGGAAAAAACTAACTGATCCGGTATCATAGCGTTCTGCGTCGTGTAACTTTGTGGACGCGTGTGCGCCCACGCAACTAACAACATGGCCGACAATGACAACAGTCATTACTACAAAAATGGAAATGAAACCAGTGATTACGATAACGGTGATTACGATAACGGCGATTACGACAACAGTTACTACTACAACAGTTTAAATTATACAAGTGATTACAACAACAGTACTAATTATACAAGTGATTACAACAACAGTACTAATTATACAAGTGGTTACAACAACAGTTTAAATTATAAAAGTGATTTTAACAGTTATTACAACAACAATATAAATTATACAAGTGATTACAACAACAATACCATTTATGCAAGTGACTATAACAACAGTTTTGATAACAACAGTATAAGTTTGACCAGTGATTACAACAGTACAAATTATGCTATTCCCTGGTTCAATTTATTTAACCGTGATAGCGACCAACAACCCCTCGCACTAGTCATTGGTGGCACTGCACACGATATTTACAACTGGATTATATTCGGACTGGCACTCGCTGCGGCCATATACGGACTAACATCCTGGTGCCTCTTGAAGAAATTCCGCCTTTTCAGAAACTACGTTATCTTAAGTGCAATAATAGCTAAGGTGCTTGATTATTTGTGCCAAATCTCAAAAATATATCTAGTTACTGAGCTTTTTCACCAATATCTTGTAGCTCGTGTTATTATTACTGCTGTAATTTGGTATTGTGCCCTAGCGTTTCATTATTGGGTACTAGTTTTATGCTATGTTTTCTATGTTTATATTGTTAAAGTTTTTTGCCTTGACATTCGTAGGAAATACCTTAAGTTTAATCTATTTGCTTGGGGTCTGCCTTTTGTATTAATTTTAGTTATTGGAGTTCCAACATTGTTATTTTATTTCAATGACACAAAAATTATAACATTTCAAATGTTGAAAGCTGTTATAATTTCAACGATATTAATCCCCGCGACTATCAGTATTGTTATTTATGGAACAGTCTTAAATCGTTTATTCCGTGGTAGTGAATTTGCAAGTATCACTCTTTGCAAATGGCGTCGCTTTTACATAGCTACGCTAATTTTTATATTCAGCAATTTAACGGTAATAACCGCCTTATTTGAAATATTGGAACTCGAAATCCTGACCATTGATGTTATAGTCACAGTAGGATACGGATTGAACAAAATAGCACTGATTGTGTATTTAATAAGATTAAAGAGCAATCGGGAGATATGGAGACAATTTTTTAATAAAAAATTTAATCAAAGGTATAGTGGAGATGAAATGAGAATGTCAAGACCCAGTATTGATCAGTCCACGCATCGATCATCGATCGTCTCTCTCGGAAGCGTTCTGGTGTAGAAAAAAAACTTCCCGATGTAGAAGAGTGTCATACACGAGTTCTATGTTTTGTGAACAATAAAATTGATTTTGTAGATGAAAACAGTTTAATCTGGTTGTATAATAAAATTCATAACAATGGAGACATTGAATCGGCAAACAGTTTATTGTTCGAGCCTGTTTCTACGAGTCCCCGCAAAATATCGAGACGAAAGAATAGAGAACAGAAAGATATTGAAGATATTATATATGTTTAAAAGACTACAGACTCAGATAAACCGCCAATGTGGCAAGGTTGTTGAAAAACTAGTACCAAAAAAACCCTTTGACCAAGTCGATGTTTCGTCCTTGGAAAAGACATTAAGGAGATGAAATAGCATTGAAAACAGACAAGTATTACGGTAGATCAAAGAATTTGCGTCGCTGTCAGATACCGAACGGCTAGTGTGCCGTAGGCCGACACCGATGACGTCATGCAGCAGTTAGTGAAAGAAGGTAGTGGAGCGGGTTCCTTACATACTGTGAAGACTGTGACACCTAATGTACCGTCGCTAACAAACCAGTTTCTCATAAAAAAAGCAGACGACCGAGAAGCTAGACACCGCTAGAGCTGACCCCGTGGACAGTTGTATCATTAAAAATTATGTAAACAAAAATAAGCTGTTGGCAGAGGTAGAGTGAATTGGCAACTAAAAATTGGGAGGTCCCGAAGGAGAATGGATTACAGTGTTAAGGAAGCCTACAGTGCCTAAAGACCTCCTTGTGCCTCTGGACAGGAACTGATAAGCAGACTATGTTATCCGTGAAAAACGCTTACTTATCCTTGGAGAAGTTTAAGCCCACTAGGTTGAAAAAATATGTGTTACTATCCAATGTTTACAAAGATAGGTTAGTTAGAGAATGACATCGTATAATCAGTGTTATCAAAAACTAACGAAATATTGGTGTACAAAGAATAAAAATGGAGAACAAAGCTTATAACATAGTGGTTTTAATGAGTAGTCCGTGGGGTTAATAAAACTTCCTGGATGCGAGAAGCAAAGGACCGGTTGAAGTGATGACGCTTAGGCGCCTGTTTGCCTACGTCGAACACAAGACATCTTTCGGCTGATATGATAATGATGATTAATATTCATATGACTTTCGCAGACGTGGAAGTGTATTTGAATAATTATAGATATTACTATAAACATTTTTGTTTTATTGTACCTGTACCTACTTTATCTTTAAAGCTTAGTACTAAATATCTAGATGCTGATCTTATGCTGTTTTAAAAATTAAAATCAGTATCGAACAGAAGGTTGGAATACACATCGTTTCTGGATTGTTGAAATTTTTAGATACATATGTAAATAAAATCATGACTTATTCCCATGGGGAAGCCACAGAATCACAGAACGCCGTGTGATTCGATTCTTACAATACTCCTTGTACCTCGTTCAAGTTTTAAATATATCTGGTCAGACACGCACGCTGGTTGCGACTATTACAAAAACTTTTATATGTAATATGAAGTAACAGATATTATTATGACTTAATTACAATGAAAAATACTAAAAGAACTACCTCAGACAGGAATTAGTCAAATTTTGTAAAAGACAGTCCCGCACAACGACACTTCCTAGTGTTACAAAACTCCCCAGCTACACATCTGTCTGTTATGTTAGAATAATAAAATTCTATTTTATTGAACAAGTGATTTTCTATTGTAATTAATATTTCGTTCACATTTATTGTTGTGGGAGCAGTATTCAAACAAAAACGAGCCTTGTCCCAGTTTTTTGTGGGGGATGATATTTCACCTCGACAAAGATTAACTAGGTTAAATTATAAAGAGATAAATTAAATTAAATTATAATTAGACCGTCTATTCGTTAATGAGTGTCCACTAGTAGTTTCTTTAGTAAACTGAAACGTACCTTGAAGTGGGAAAATGGATAAGTCTTTAGCAACAACTTCAAGTTTCACTTCAACACACACGACATCCGAATTCGTCAGTTGACTTTTACAAATTACTTGAGTTGGTACTGTCTGACTGCCTCCTTGGTCTAGTAGTCGCCTATGTGACTGTTGAGCATGGGGTCCTGTGTTCGATTCTAGAGTCAGGCAAAATGTTGTTGGCTTTTTCCATCAGGAATTTCTCAGTAACAGTTACGGAGACTGTATTCGCCCGTTTGATGGCAATAGGCTCACCCCCAATTATATGGAATTTAAACATAACTGGTGAAATATGGACGTATTTGTTAAGTAAATCTCAGCCTAACCCTTCGTGGATTATAAGGCGTGATGTTATGATATGTCTCATTCATTATAGCTGAAGAAAAGGTTGAAAGCAGATGTAAGTCAAACTTATTTAACTTCTTTTGAGACGAATCAGCGACAATAAGAATAACCCTAGATACTGCAAAGTCATAGGTCACGAGTTCGAACCCAAGATACGCACTTCGTGTTCATTTGCGTATCTTAAATTATCACTTGCTTTGATGAAGGAAAAAGAAAAATCCAGCATGTCTTAGAGCTACAGCATGTCTACGGCATGTAAAGCCAAGTCAGAGGTCCACGGGCGACTTTAAAACTCTGACACCTGGTTAGGCATTAACCATACGATAGTGAAGAATAACCCTCCTTTTGGACTTCGCCGTAGTCGGGTGAAAAGACCGTGTTGAAAGAGCTTTTTAGTCAGCCAAGGTGGAGCTGAATGCCTAGGGCCTGCCTAGGGGCTCTGGACAAGCCCGCCACACTATTTCCATACCACTGTAACTCACCACAAGAAAAGCGCCGAGACAATGAAGCTCGACGAAGTCCCAGAGAAACGATTTAACTGTCTTGGATCCCGCAACGAAATTAATCAGAAAAGAATAGCGGAGGAGTAGGAAAAACAAAAATTTCCACTTCCCTCCATATCAGCAGGAGACAGAACAGAACAAGGCCAATATTATAGGCACACAGGGACGTATACAACTGGGATAAGCCCCGTTGCCTAGCACCACGGATATTATTTTCATTAATATTACTGGGTCCTAAGTAAGGGGCTTTGGACAGTATGAAACCCATCTCTTTGATATATTTTTCTTTGTCAAGTGTCTGCGTAGGTTGAATTGAAATCAATCTTATACGACATGTGTCCCTGATCAATTCCGTTTTATTTTTAACCTTTATATCTACACGAAAAAATACCGATTGAGGTTCAAGTACTCGCCAAACAACAATAGGTACCATTGTACACACAACCAGTCACCCACATTTACAATCAACAGCCCACTCAACCTCTCCACATTCTACAAGGGGGTACAAAACAACCCCTTTCAGAATACCCCCGAAATCTACGTCTCTATTACGGGGTATATATTGATAACGACTTGTGGCTTTCATCATTAAAGTATTTGATTGATTGCCGAACGATGAGTAGATTCGCGGAAACAATAAAATCAGCAAATCATTAATGGTTTTCAACCCTCGGCAGTTGAGAGGTTGAAAGTTGAAATAACATTTGGATTCACCCCGCAATGTTTAGTTTGGCCATATGTCGGTATTTTAAATGTTTAAACAATGGTTTTAATCTGGTTTACGAAACGCGATGTGAATTTATTGTACGTGATTATGTGAGTTTTAATTTGGTGCTGTCACGCTAACGTTAATTGCATAGTTTAGTTGATTATTTTTTTTTGTAATTTGATTTATTAATTGAGGAATGTTGAGTAACTAAAAAATGTTTTATAAAAGAACTATAAAGTATACGCTTTAATTTCGACGAGACCTTTTTTGCAAAGAGTTAAAAATTACGAAATCAATGAAAAAACTCGTAATTCGTAATTTGGCGTTTTCCCTGAATTAAATATGGAAGATACGTTTACACATGTAATATTTCAAATTACATTCGTTGTTTCAACAATTTAAAAAAGAAACATAATTATCGAATTTTAACTCAAAGAACAATGAATGAAGCTGAATGAACATGTCGTCCCGAATAAAGTTTTCATTATCTCACAGAAAGTAGCTTGTAAATAAAATAATTATTCAATATCATGTTAAATTGTTCGGTCGAAATCGTTTCAGAATATATTGGGAAACGACGAAGTTTTCCAATGCGCGGGAATTTAAAAATACTTGGCATAAAGCCGGTCATTCGTTCGTTTCGTTCATTCGTTGCTTTGTATCGAGCTTAGGGCTGTCACGAATATCGATAAAAAAATACGTTAGAAAGATAAATAGAATATTTTTTATTATTTACCATGTACATACTCGAAACAGATATGTATATGTAGCCATACACGCTAGGGTGTACCTGAAAGGTACATCCGTCAGGTAAGCTTAAGCTGCCTCTTGAGGAAACCTGCACAGTTTTGCAACATACACGCTCCAGTTTATCCGTCTAATCAAACTTTGCAAGCAAACCTGTCAGGTACACCCTAGCGAGTATGATTATCTTTACAAGTATCTAAAATAAACTAGACTTGTCGTTGAAAGTGATCCTTTCAAGACTTTGAAAGTGATCTTTAGATGGGTTTCAAATTGCAGAGTCATATTTGAATCTCCACCTGAACAGGTTTTCCTTGCTTCGGACTCCCAGGTCAGCCTTGGCAACTCGTGAACAAGTGGCACAAATGGGTTTCTTTATTCTAACCCAGTCTAATATCCAATTGATAAAAATAAATTAAAAATATAATGTTCTACCAGGAATCAAATTGCCCAATATCGTGCAAATGACCTTAATTAAGTGTTTAATTTTGTTAACATTGTGTTAATGATAAATTAAATCCATTGGTCTCCCTTAAATAATTTAATTAGATTCAAAATCAACACTAATAATGTAGCAGGCGGTAATGATGTAGCGGGTTTGTATGCGAGATTAGTAGGTAGGTAATATCCATACAAAATTAATGTTTACCCGGTATAATCGGCAAGCGAATTCTGACAACATCATAGTATAATATCACGCCTGTCCCCAAGAGTTAAGCTGAGATGTACCACATAGACACCCTTATTTCAGAATCTATGCTAAAACACCATAGAATAGGGTGTAACTCTTTTCCCGTAAGTAAATCATGAGTCAGTGGTGCTACTGAGGAATACCAGATTAAAAAACGCGATATTACTTTGCCTGGCCGGAGAATCGAACCTAGGACACTTAAGTAAAGCAGTGACGCTTGCGACCACTAAATAATATTTGTTGTTTAAATTTTTCCCTCGCAAAAAAAAATCTTCCAAAACACGATATATCCTTTAAAAAAAATACCTGGTAAGCAAGCGAATTTCGACATAAATACATTGAGGCACTAAACGTGAATTTAATAACAGCAAATGTAATTGGAATACTCAGACGTCTTGACAAAATTATAAGAATACACGCCGAAATCAGCGAAAAAAAATGTAAATGGTATTTTAGCGAAATGAACCGAGATTCTTCTCGTTTTTACGCCATTGTTGAACATAATGTAAATCAAGACAAATTGAATTAAAAAAAATATAAATTGTACTAGCTTTACAATAAAAATTAGGCCACTTGGTACTCTCATCTTAATTTTTAGTGTTCCGTAGTCAATATGGAACACTTATAGTTTCGCCATGTCCGTCTGTATGTCTGTCTGTCCGTCCTACCTTTCGCACTATATCTCAAAGATTCATAGTACTAGAAAGCTGTAAAAGTGTTAAAGTAAAATATTGAATTTTTTTTTAGGTTATGTCAAGTACACATTAAAGTGGGGATGATTTTTTTTCTAGCAGAGTCCATTGTTTAGGATTTCATTGGATAGGTCTTTAAAACACATCGCGAGTTTGCTCAAACGAGTTTGCTTTATCGATTAAGGGATGCGTTTGTGAAATATTAAGCTTTAAAGTGTACATTTTTGATTACTCAAGTGTGCCAACCTAAACGTATACGGGTTGTAAATGTGCATGTGAAAAAAATCATGGTAGTAGCATTTATATAACGAAAATAAAAGGAAAACTATCACAGCTAAGTAGGCTTTACAAGTTTACGAGTAATAGTCGACCAACTTATAAAATGTGTTTTATTTTTACAATAAAAATCATCGTTCGGAGGCAGGTAGGCAGGGTAGATAATCAATTTAGTTGCATATTTTGATGGGCAACTACGGAACCCTACATAGTGCGTGGTCTGACATGCACTTGGCCGGTTTTTAAACCTATGAAATGGTTCTGGGCAAGTTTCCGGATGACAGCGATATGGAGGACTTGTCGCCTAAGCGTGTTGCTTGATTAGTTAATTGATTTTTTGTGTTTAGTTTTAATTATTCGATATGTATAAAGTCCATAAATGCGTTTATTGGTAAACATTTTGAAAACATCATTCTGTCTCCGTCATCTTCAAATGATTGGCTGGAACATAATGTTTTTAATATGTTAATTTAAAACACAGGTAGTGAATTGTGCTTCAAACGGGCTTAACTATATAAGTTTATAAAATTTACCAAATTCTCTCCCGCGACAGCCCTAGCTGCATCGGAAGGGTATGAATGAAATGAAATGCAAGAATTGTTTGCTTTCAATCGGATATTAACGCCCGGTTCCTATAAACAACGATTCGTTATTGTGCAAAAGATACCATTCGTTTTTGAGTTACGAGTAACGGTCGTTAAAAGGCGTTCCTAAAAGTTTTTGCCACTTCTACCTGCGACGAACGGATGTTGGTTACCCACTTACTAAAGCCCTCCGTCAACACATGTTCGACCCTCCTTGCGTTTCGTTATTACAAATTAAGAATGTTTAGAACTAGAGTAAATCCATGTGCAAATTACACAATATACAACATATGTATACCTTTATACAGAAAACTTTACTTTTATGTTTACTTTATTATTTTGGTGTTGAAGAAATCTCATTATTTAATTTAAAAAAAATAAAATGTTTTTCTGTTCTGACTACTGAAGTGAACAAAACGCGATTGAGAGGTTATGTGTTTGTTTATTGCATTATTGTGAATTAAATTGTATGGCTTTGATACTGGTATTCTAAGGTTTTATCGTAAAACATACCTACCTAATATATCCGTTGGTATAAGACATTCGTCTGTTAAACTTACATAGATTACTCTCTACAATTGATGTTACACCGGTAAGTAATATTGTTGTACATAGCACAAGTGTATTAAATGTATTTTGGGTATTGTTCAAATGCGTAGCTTTAAATGATTGTTGTTTATTTTATAGAAAATGAAGAAGGCCATGACCAAAGATGAGGTTGCTTTGTTGACTGACCTAATACAGGGCACTCCAATCTTGACCAGCAAAGAAACGAACGCTACTACAAACAAATCCAAAGACGATGCGTGGATTTCTCTGGTACGAACGTTTAATGCAAAGAGTGGGTCTGTTCCCAAATCAAAAGACCAGTTAAAATCGAAATGGGACAATTTAAAAAAAGCTGCCCGTAAAAGAAGCCAGGATATTAGGATGAATAATCTAAAGGTAAAGGTAAGGCCTCCTCTCTAGGAGGGATGGGCTATAATACACCACCCTAGCTGTCACATGTCTTTGAATTTTTTAGACATGCCTGTTTCCTCACAATGTTTTCCTTCACCGTTTTGAGAGCAGTGGTGATGAAATAAATTACACAAAGTAATGCGCCTGACTGGGTTCGAACCCATGACTCACAGTTTGTAAGTCGAGGCCGCCACCACTGCTCTCAAAGGTAACATTATAAAATTTTAATGATTATAAAATCATATTTTTTATTTACATCCAAAGTAGATACTTAAATGTTGTGCCTATATTTTGTTTTTGTTTATCTAGACTGGTGGTGGTAAACCAGATTTTATTCCACGTGATGATATACTGGAAAAGGTGACTGGTCTTCTGGGGTCTACTTGCGCAGGATTTGATGTGCCATATGGTGGTGATGGTAGTGGTGGTGGTAGTGTAGTGCTTGACATGGAAGATAGTGCAGAAGTGATTGTGGCGGATTTGGAAATTGTAGAACATGCACCACAAAATGATGCAACCAATGCACTTATTTGTAAGCAATCTATCCCAGAAGATAGTGTAGCTGAAACACCATGTAGAGGTATTATTTAAATCTTCCTTCTCTATCTACTCACTCTTCTATTAATTCTTTTGTTTGTAAATGTAAAATCACATTTTTATCAGGTACACAAGCAAAACAAAGAAAAATTGATTTATCAGACTCTCCCAGTGCAAGACACAGCATCAAAGAGCAGAGCATGAGCTCTAGCTCAAAGTATTTCTTTGGCATGCCTATGTCCAGCCAATTAGCATCAAAAAAGAAAGGTACATTTATTTTTTATTAATTTTTTACACAGCATATTTTATGCGAATCTCTTACACCGATTCTCATAATTTGTAAACTATAGTATCAAGTGAACCCTGAACACAAGCAATTTATGAAATAAAAGTATTTCCATTTATTTATTTCAGGTAAAAAGAAAGCAGTTAGTGATGTTGAGACGTCCATCATCACCCGCAACCTTGCTATAGCAAGATATTATGAGAAGAAAACGGAGAAATTAAATTTAGAAATTGCACTTTTAAAATCAGCACAAAAAGAAACCATAAGTAATGTTAAAGTTAATGATGTATAGAGTTGCTATTTTATGTTTACTTAAACTTAATTTTAAGAAAAACTATTATTTAGGTAAATAAACTTTATTTCAATAAATTTGTGTTTTTCAATTACTAATAGCAAAGCTAACTACCTAAATACCTACTAAAATAAAAATATTTCCCTTTATCTAAGCCAGTCCTTCATTAGCAATGATTTCTTCATAGACTTTGTTTTGTATGTAGCAGATAATGTAGATTTTCTTATTTTTCTTTCTTGATATAAACTTAAAACTACTTATGATGATAAACTGAAATAAGATAAAAGTAATTATTAACCAATGCACAGTACTTTAACACAGACAAGGTTTCAAACATGACACCCCAGCTTAGTGCTATACAGATTGTTATTACTTACTTATTAAAGAAATTTGAAATCAGTGTTGCTCTTTCTGTGTAATGCGGTTCTTCAGCAGTATTTGGTACAGGCACTACCTCTGCTGTAGGAATTTCTACTTCTGGTGGTACATCAGCTATACTGTTTAATCGACAGATATTATGCAACACACCAGTAGCTATGATTACTGCATTGGCTCGTAACAGACTCAAACGCAATGTTAAAGCTACTACTGGAAATCTCCTTTTCCACACTCCAAAGCACCTGCAATCAAAAATAAATAGTTATCTTTAGTACCTACAGCAATATTGCCGACTTGGAGCTTGGAGCATGAGATCTTGAACCTGAGGGTAAGAGTCCCGAGACAAGTCTGAATAAACATACCTTTCAATACAGTTTCTAGTTCGAATGTGGGCTTCATTATAAAGCTGTTCCCCTCTAGTTTGAGGGTTTAACAAAGGTGTTAATAGGTATGGTTTCAGTGGATATGCGCTGTCTGCAAGCAGCCATTTGTTTCCGTATAACCCACTTTCACACTGAGCTGAAAAAATACACATTTAAGTATAAGTACTGAATTTAATTATTTGGTCAAAACATACTTTAACATGCTTTAATTTAATATTACTGTTACCTCTTACTTCTGAGTTATTAAATATAGTGGCATCATGAGCTGAACCAGGCCAACGGGCTACTAAATTCATGAACAATAATTTGGCATCACACACAGCTTGTATATTAAGGGAAAAGTAGCCCTTACGATTTCTGAATTCTTCTCCAGTCTCTGAACCTATGCAAAAGAATTGAGTTGTTTACCAAATAAAAAAGGAATACATACATGGGTATTGGGAATGTTATATCTTAAAGTATGATTGACAAGGTATTAATGAATTAAAAGTAATACTTAGGTACCTAACAGATACAACAAAAACTTACATGGTGATTGAATTCTGATATGTGTACCGTCAAGGGCTCCAAGAACCCTTGGGAAGTGAGCAATTTCAAAAAAATCTTCTTCTGTGTCAGGGTGCATGTATATGTATTTGTTGTATAACCGTGCTATAGCACAGCTTACATCGAATACTATACGACAAGCCGAAGATTTAGATACCCCGACAAAGTCAGCCACTGATATTAGCATTGTCCCTAATGCATAAAATCTTAAAGTTAATAATAGTTGGTGAAGAGGATGTATACCATGGTTCCTAAAAGAAAAGATAATAATAATGTTATAGGAGTAAGTAAAGAGCGTAATGAATTTTGTTGTTTTAAATGAATATTTTTAGGTTAGTTTGAGAAATACATACCTGGCTCCCTTCACTTTTAAATGCGGATAAATTTCGACGAGTAAACTTTGTACAGAGGGCTTATCTAGCCGAAATCTAATTTGGAATTCATTATTATCTAAGATACTGAAATGATCCACCCTCGTTTTGAAATTCCGTTGATTAGAACCACTTTCCTCATCTGATTCGGAGTTACTCCAGTCCGATAACCTTTCTAAATCACTTAATTCACTATCTGAACGAGACATTTTACAATTCTCTATAGTAAATAACGCAGAATAATTAAAACTTCTGTGAACAACCGACCGAAATCGGGCAGTAAACAAATTGTAAACGACTCGTAACTTTGACAGCTCGTTGACGTTTCTATTTTGTTATAGGAACACCATCGCCCCACATCTGCATACATTTAGCTTACGGTTCGTTATTCGTAACCCTCCCATCCGTAGGTACTGATCTATCGGTAACTTAACTTACGAAACGTTTTTTATAGGAACGGTTTTGGCCTACGTCTCGTTGAAAATACTACTATCCGTAAGCAAAACGAGTCGTTTCTTGTTTATAGGAACCGGGCATAAGGTGGGATCGATTGCTCTATGTAGGTATTCGAATGAAAACTATCCCAGTATCCGAGTATCCGTCCCGTTCGCGTCGGCCCAGCACTATGCCATTCAGTAATTGTTCGTTTTTAAACCCTACAGTTATTGCCTTGCTCCAATTTCTGGTTGAATGTGTTGCTTGTGTGGTTGAAGTTGATAGTTTTATTACGGAGATTGGGTAATGAAAAAAGGCTTAATTGGTCTGGGCTAAGAGATGATGTCTTGGTATTGGAATTCCGAGGAATACAAGCTGTATCCCTTCGCGAACACATCTACCAAGCCTTCTGTACATTAAACTAAGTTTCATGGATGAAAAATCAGGTTCCCAGGTATGGTTTAGAACTAAAACAGGTATATTTGATGGCAAAATTATTATATTCTGCAATTATCTCCTGTCATCATCATCTGCCTAGAATTTCCCAACTGTCTATCTGACCTCCACAATCCACAACCCAGTAAATACTGGGTAATTAACCCTTTGGTATGACTGGTTGTCAGACTTTCAGGTCACTGACTACCTGTAACCACTGCCAAAGATCAATGTAATTATCTTCTATGGCAAGCGGTAATCCTGGCTGTTTCCAAAGACTATTTTGCAAGCAACTTTTTTTACAAATCCAAAACCAATGATAAGGTCTAAAGGATGACGGAACTGTACTCTTTGGTACCCATGGTGTAATGGTATACTAGTACAGTCGAACAAGCTAATAAGTATGCAGGCAGAAATCTTTATAATACCAGTACACTGAAAATATTGATTGAATATTTTTTATAAAGCGCTTCGCATTATATATAATTCTTCTGTACGTGTGTCTGTCTGGACCGTTTTTTAATGAACATTTTTGTATGTGCTCAAGTGGATTCCAGAATGGTTTAGATTTACAATTGGACCCGGTAAGTGGCGCTGCTATCCGGGCAGGACGACGTCTACCAGGTCCGCTAGTTTATTATAAAACAAAGTCCTCCGCCGCGTGTCTCTGTCTGTCTGTTCGCGATAAACTCAAAAACTACTGTGGTTGAATGAATGAATGAATGATTTTTATTTTACTTCAAGAAATCTTAAAACTAAATACTTACATAGCCCCACAAAATTGCGTAGCAATTTAACTGTGAGATCGCTGAGTCTCTTCTACGAGTTGTTCTCGAGGAAGGTTTTGGCATATACGAGTAATTAAACGACTTCCACGCTGGCGATGCAGCGGGCATCAGGTAATCTTAATAGTAAATGCAAGTTAGCAGGCTCTATACTTATTAGCTTATTCGACTGTACATGTACTGCTCGGTTGTTAACCTATTACCAATTCTGATGGATTAATTGCTAGGAATTTTAACTTCCTGTTTTTATAGCTTGCCCCAGTTTTGATCAGTGACGAGTGTGTTAGGATTTTTGAAGATAGTGCCGTCTTTGTTTTATGTATGTATTTAAGTAGGTACAAAATAGTGATGTTCCTTAGCTTTTGATCTTTTTTTTCCCTCCCTCTCTATTTCTCTGTTCTTCAACTAATGCCCACCCAATGCCCAGTGTAGGACTTTTCAAAATATCTCCACTTTTGACGGTTTTGTGTCTTGACTATTCCGTTTCCGGCCACTTTAATAAGATCATCTGTCTACCTTGTAGGTAGTCTTCTTCTTTAAGACAAAGGATGTTTTCTGATTATTAGGTGACGTCCACCAGAGGTTGCTTATCTTATCCGTAGCAACTAATGAATGTTATTAATCTCCTCAAAGTTTAAAAACAAAAAATAAACGGACTCAAAAATATAAACTTTTAGTGTCCGTTCTTTAACAGTACTTTCGAAATTTACACAAATATAAATCTAAATTCACTTCGAAGACCCGATTAAGGAAAACAAAGTCACCCATCGACCTCCAAACCTCAGCAAGTGCTGCTGAACCTCACACAATAATCAATCCATACTGATTCTATTAGGCCACTCATATATTTGCTTAAATGTCATGTACAGTTGTGGTACATATGCATACTTAATGCTCATTCCTCTTTTATACGTAGGTTGTAAATGGTAATATTGACCATTGAGTATCCACTTCACTAATAATGACATCATACTCCGACTGACTATCCCACGATTAACAATCAAATGACCTATAGACATTTGTTGGTAAAACTTGTTCAATTCCATGTTTCTATTTCATGTTGTTTTCGCTTAAACGAATTTCAACTTTATCTTCGTTTAAATATAGCATGTTGGAATCAAAAATGTTGTTGTGAATAACATTTTAAAAAAATTGTCAAAGAAGCAACAGGATATACATTGCAGTGCTAATTCAAATGGAAACACACGACTTTTCGAAGCACTGTATCGTCTTCATCTTTTGTTTACGTGGAAATAGAAAAACTACGTGTCTATTGTTTTTTGGAAATCTATTTGACGGACTGAACAGAGAAAAACAACAGTTAACTAGGAGAACAAAGACCAAACCAACAAATGGCCAGTAATATTGGCAAGTTCATTATGTTGACTTAATAACTGATGTTTATGTTAAAGTTAACCAAGGTTAGTTTGAAACTACACTTTTCCATTTTTCTTCACGCCTTTTAGAATGCACAGTTTTGTTTACATGTTCGGTAACTAAATTGCGAACACAGAATAGGTATTTGTTGCTAAGCACTGGTGTTTGTGTGTATTCTTCTCCGATTACTCGGAAATAGGAATTGTATTGTGATTCGCATGTAAAATAGGTTTATCGGTGACTAGATCTATTTTTGATTCAGTTAAAAAAGGACTCATGAATAGTGGTAGTGTTTAGTTGATTCGTTTATTGGGATTGCCCTGTTGACCGAGTGGTCGTAAGCGCGACTACTGAGCATGCGGTCCTGGATTGGATTCCCTGGTCAGGCTGCTATTGAGTTTTTCCATCAGGAATTTCTCGAAACATCGTAGGAAACATTGTCGATTAAAAAACTCTTCAAACAAAAAAATACTATATCAAAATCTGTTCATCTATTTATGAGCCAGAGACAGACAGACAGATACATAATCCTCTGTTTAATCAGGGGTTAAAAAGAAGATGTTTCTAGAGCTATGCATCAATTTTGTCCCGAATAATTATATAATAGGAACACAAAACAAGTTGCGTTTTATAGTTTGTGCCCAAACCCATTTGGAAAAAATTGTGAGGTTATGTACCAAAACTTAAAATAGGATCAAATATAAATCATGGTCCGACTACACAGTCTAATCAATTTTTTTTCAATTAAGTAATTAATTGTTTGATACCGACTGGATATCGGATTATTTTAGGGTTCCGTATTAAAACGAAAATAAAACAGAATCTCAATGGATTCCCAGACCGGGAATCCATTGAGATTCTGTTTTGTTTTCGTTTTAATAACATTCCTTTTATATAAGGAACCATAACATTTACTTTAAATTTTATGGCATTCTGTAACGTCGAAATCGAAGGAAATGACTTTAAAAAAATCCTTGTGAGTAATTTGAATTAATTTTACAGTTACGGAAACCTCAATAGTATCAACTCACCCTTTTCCAGTGTTATTTTATATCGATATTCTCTTATCAGCAATTAATTGAAATATTGATTATGTACGAACCTTTTTGTGTTCATTACAAAAAAGGTTGATTATTGCCCATCAGAATACGCCAGACTGCACTAGTTACGTTTAACAAAACCAGTGTAACAGTGGATAAGACAAGTTTATATACGACAGTTCACCCGCCACCAGTGCATACGACATCAGTGCAAACAACTACAGTTTTAACAGCAGCAGTTTGAACAATTTGTCTAAAACTGATTCTTCGAAACCTAACTGAAGTCCCAATTTTTCTCTATGTTGAAACTGTCACTGACTGCTGAATCTGTGTTTAATCTACGAAATAAAATTGTGGTGTTTCGTCAAAAAGTTCCGTCAACGTCAGATATCGGAGCATTTAACACTAGTGCATACGAGACCAGAGTAATCGAAACCAATGCATAACACCATCTTAGACGTCAAATATCAGTGCATATGACACCAGAACATTTAATACTGGTGCAAACGAGACCAGAACATTTAAAACTAGTGCAAACGACACCAGAACGTTTAAAACTGGTGCAAACGAGACCAGAATATTTAAAACTGGTGCAAACGAGACAAGATTAAACAAAACCTGTGCATACACCACTAGTGTATACGAAACTAGACGTCATCAGTGCATACGATACTATGAGTGCATACAACTCAAATGTTAAAAATTCTTCTCTTATTGCCATTTTAACTATTCGTTATATTTGCAAACGCGATGCGTTTATTGTTTTATGCAACTTCTGAAATAGCGTCAGGGGAGTTACAGGGTTTTGTTTCTTTTCTTTTTTTTGATTTGTGTGATATCTGTTCAGTTTTGATTACTTGTGATGAGCTATATTTTTTACATCGATTTTGCAAAAGGTTTTTAATTTTGACGTTCGTGGGAAGTACCTTAAAAGTGCTTTGTTTGCCTGGCTTGCCCCTTTACTGCTGCCGTTTACGATACCATTGATTTTGAATGCGGTTTCATTTATTTTTAATTTGTGTTTAGATTACGATTTGAGACTATACGGTTACATTTTTACGATTCTTATTTATATTATCCCTACGGCAGTTGACGTGGTTATTTACATAGGACTTGTATATTTCCTGTTCCTTACTATTGTTCCTTCCACGAGTACATCTGCAAACAAATGTGGTCGCTTCTACATAGCTACTTTAATATTTATACTCGGCAATATTTTATCGTTATTCTGTACAGTATCTCTATTAAGTGGAGTATTGGGATTGGATTTGAACACACTGTTTTATTTAGTTTTATTGGGAGAACTATTCAACACAATAACATTAAATGTGTATATAATTATATCGAAAAGTAATCGGGCTTTGTGGGGAGAATATTTCAAAAGACGATTAAATGGGAATACATCGCTTGAAATGAGATAATTTCCACGTGTATAGTATTTGTAGTCATAATTATATAATAAAATACAGATGTGTCTTATAGACACCCGGTTGAAAAGAAGGTTTGAGTTAAGTAATGATTAAATATATAAGGGTATCTAAATAATAATAAAAAATGTATTTTTGCATATTTAAAAATTTACTGAATCTATTGAAAATGTTTTAGTTGTCTTGGTGATCGGGAAGTGCCTCAAATTCACTGCAAAAATATGTACGTTTTCATTGTAATACGTTTGTCAACCCTTTTTTTTTTTGGCGGGTGTAATATCATCGAATAACTCCTTCCGCTCTTGGGCAGAGCGAAAGGGAGTGTCAGACTTCTACTGACTAAATACCACCCATGTTCCTTCTTCGCCCTCTATGTTGAGGCCGCGATAACTAGTGTAAAACCCGCGGCCCCGACAGGCGTCGGCCCTTTCGGGCCCCTCCCATATTGCTGACATCTCTTTGAGGCGCGCGTGGAACACGAACGCGCCGTCGACACGGCCTGTTTTCGTCGTAAGACGGACGGACGGTGAGTTAGCCCATCACTCACCGTCCACAGGCCCGCGTCTACGGTGGCCGGAGGTCATCGCGAGACCCCCGACGCCCGGAGCGCCTCCCGCGGCGGCTGGGACGAGAGGTTCTCTCCCTCTCGCGTTCCGCCACCTTCTTCGCTAGCATTACTGCTTCGCAGAAGGAGGCGACGGCGTCCCATTCCTCCTCGCCCCGGACCATGGCTTGCACCAGGGCCGGGCGCGAGAGGTCACCGCCAGTCGCCACCGATCGCCGCTACGAGAACACGGCGGGGCTCCGCCCAAGCGGGGCACACCTCCACTGTGTGCTCCACCGTGTCCTCCGGCCGATCCTCACAATGGTGGCATCCGGGCGTTTCCTCCCGCCTGATTTGGTGCAGGTACCTCCCGAAACAGCCGTGTCCGGTGAGGACCTGCGTCAGACGGAAGGTGAGGGCGCCGTGGCGCCTCTCTAGCCACTTCTCAAAGAGGGAACTTACCGCCACTATCGTGGCGTGCCCTACGTTTGTCACCTTCTCTCACGTCTGCCTTGCAAACAAATCTAAACGATAACGTGTGATATGGAACTCCGTTCGTAAAAAAATAATTAGCATTTAGAAAAGTGACTTTATCCGGTTTAGACTTGATCTAGAATATAGTAAAAAAAATATTTGAGCAAAACTTTGTTTCAATGTGAAAATCAAGTTCGCAATCCCTATTTAATATTATTTTCAAATCATTCAATTGATAATATAACTGGCTATCAGTAAGTAAAAACGTTCAATGTACCGACTCCGAGTAGGACTACCCCTTACACACAGGTAGGTACTCATTGTAATACCTATAAGTTTTACTTACGTAATGGCTTATATTTCTAGAGCTAAGCATCAATTTTTCCCCCAATCATTATATAATAGGAACACAAATTGGGTTGTGTTAAAGTAGTATTTTGAAATAAGACGTATATATACGTATATATATGTATACGTATGTATATCTCGTTCCAAAAATTTTACAAAGAAAAAAGTAGTTAAAAAACCCAACCGAAAAAACTGAAAAGCAAACAACAAGCACATTTTAAATTAAACAAAACTTGGAAGCAGGCGGGGTCCATTCTATTCTCATTTCATAATTTAATATTCAAATTTTTCTTTTCAGTTTTTTCAGTCGGGTTTTTAGTTTTTTAACAACTTTTTTTTATTTCCAACTTTTTAGTTATTTTCTGTTTGTTCTTTCGTTGGTCGCGTAAAATTCTTCGCAGATGATTTAACTTTTGTGTTTGTTTATAGGTTTTGTGCACAACGTTGAATTTCTTTTAAACATATAAGTGTCTTATATTTTTGATACACTACTCGATGGTAATGAATTTTTTTTTGTGACAGCCTCACCTAATAGAGGAATGGCGTGAAAATAATTATATATCAATACCTAAAATAAGATCAAAATATAAATCACGGTCCGTATTAAAACGTAAAAAAACGGAATCCCAATAATACGACTTGGACCGCCACGCGCCACTCCGCGCCAGTCTGTTTATAAGCCAGCCTTTTTACATCAGAAACCATAAGATGTAATGTTAAAATAATTCAGATCCATCTGTATTCCTTGTGAAAAAATCATTTTTTTTTATAGGTACGAAGGTCTCAGGTTAACTCTCAGTATCGACTCGCCCTTGACCAGTTTGATTTCATACCGATATTGTCTTATCAGCAATTAATTAAAATATTGATTAAGTAGGAAACTTTTTGTGCTAATTAAAAAAATGTTGGTCACTGCACTCACTGCCCATCAGTACGCGACCAACAACGAATAACACCACTTTGCGTACGACAAAAGATTATCCGATACCAGTGCATACGTCTACAGAGCATACGATATTAGTGCATACAACTTCAGTTTCAACAACACCAGATTTAGCTGCAATAGTTTTAACAATTCGTCTAAAACTGAGTCTTCGGAGCCGGAACTTTGTCTGTATGCTGATACTACTCGTATCTCTAACTGCTTTCATCTGTGGTGTTTCGCAAAGAAGTTCCATCAACGTTAAATATCGGAGCATTTACACTAGTGCATACGAGACCAGAGTTAACGAAACCAGTGCATAACACCATCATTGACTTCAAATATCAGTGCACACGACACCAGAGGGAACGAACCAGTGCATACACCACGCGAGTATACGAAACTAGTGTATACGATGGGTGCAAATACCACTTATGCTAATGATACTACTCTAAGTGCCTTTTCAACAATTACTTATGCAGTTTTTGTATTCTGTATGGCTGCGTTTATCTACGGAGTGACATCGTGGTGCACCCTCAAGAAATTTCGCCATTTTAGAAATTATGTGTTTCTTAATGTGATATTTGCAAACGCGATGCGTTTATTGTGCTGTGCAACTATTGAAAGATCTTCTGGGGAGTTAAAGGGTTTTATTTCTCTTCTATTTTTGATATGTGTGATATCTTTTCAGTTTTGGTTACTTGTGTTGAGCTACATTTTTTATATCGATTTTGTAAAGGTTTTTAATGTTGACATTCGTAGGAAGTACCTTAAAAGTGCTTTGTTTGCCTGGGTTGCCCCTTTACTGCTGCCGTTTACGATACCAATAGTTTTGAATGTAGTTTCATCTATTTTTAATTGGTGTTTAGAATGCGATTTGCGACTATACGGTTACCTTGCTATAATTCTTATTTATTTTATCCCTCCAACAGTTGACGTAGTTATTTACTTAGTAGTTGTATATTCTCTGTTCCGTGTTAGTCATGCTGTCGTCAATACATCTGCTAATAAATGTCATCGCTTCTACGTAGCTTCTTTGATTTTTATACTTAGCAATATTTTATCGTTATTCTGTACATTATCTCTAATCAGTATTGAATTTGGGTTTGATAATGCACTATTTTCATGTTTAGGCATTTTAGGGGAACTTTTCAACACAATAACATTAAATGTGTATATAATTATATCGAAAAGTAATCGGGCATTGTGGGGACAATATTTCAAAAGACGATCATTGCGCAATACATCGCTTGAAATGTAACGTAGTAAAGTACCTACTAGTAATATAATAAAATAGACAAGTGTGTCTTATGGACACCCGATTGAAACGGAGTTTGAGTTAAGTAATTATTAAACATAATAAGGGTATTTAAAAACTAAATATGCATGTATATCCTCGAAATTGACGGCAAGCTAAATCGATTGTAAAAAGTTTTTAATACCTAGGTGATTGTGAAGTGACATAAAAATCACTGCAAAAAGATGTACGTTTTTCGTGTCATTTTTCATTGTTACACGTTACGTTTACGTGAGATTTAATAGCATTAAGTTAAGTGACTTGTTAGAAGAAAAAATAAATTGTTATATTAAACGATTGTTCACATTAATATTATAAAGGTGAAAGTTTGTGAGTGTGCATGTTTGTTACTTCTACACGTAAAAACTACTAAACGGATTTGGATAAAATTTGGTACACAGATAGTTTATAACCTGGATTAACACATAGGATAGTTTTTATCCTGATTTTATCTTCCCGTGGGCCGCTGGCAACAGCTAGTTTAATATAATTTTCAAGGAATTCATTCGTTAATCGGCTATCCTATAGGCTAGACATGCTGTGCCTTAAATAAATTTGTATGGGTAGGAGAACGTTGATGTGTGACAAGAAAGCCTGTTAAACCGTTTTAGACTTAAGTAGGTATATCTTACTTAGACCTACGAATATTATATTACAAAGACAAAAGTTCTAAAGTAATCTAAACATATAAGTTAAAGCTATCACTGGCATTTCTTAACTTTTTAACAGAATCCAGTACAAATAGGGTTACCATTTGGAAATTTGGGATAGTCCTAATAAAGACCCGGAAGTTTGAAATAAGTGGGATATTTTTTTTTTTATCTTTAGCACAAAAGCTGTAGGTAAGTTTTTTTTTATTCTATCTACGTTTCTTTCTGCGGCTTCGCTCGTGGTATTTAAATTAGGTTATGCAATTGGATTTTTAAATGCAAGAAGAGACACTGACGGACAAACTAAACACAAAAAAAGTAGTTAATAAACTGTGAAACCCGACTGAAAAAACTGAAAAGCTTTTGCAGTCAGGTTTTTTAGTTTTTAACTACTTTTTTTTTATTTCCAACTTTTTAGGTCTTTTGTGTTCGTTCTTTCGTTGGTCGCGTAAAATTCTTCGCATATGATTTAACTTTTGTGTTTGTTATAGGATTTGTGACTTTGAATTTGTTTTAAACATAATATTGTTATATATTTTTGTAATCTCCTTTTAAAACCCTTCATTTTGATACCCTACTCGATGATCATAGAAGTTTGTTTTCTTTTTTAATCCGCTATATGGCCCCCAAAATCAGTTTGTTTTTTAATTGTAATATAGCCAGTAACACTCACACCATTACGACGAATCTAACGACGTATACTTTATTTAAATCCCTTCATCCGTTGAGGAGTTATGAGGGAACAAAGAAAAGGACATACATAAATACACGCCAAACACATAACCGTCCGTTTGGGCTTCGCCGCAGTCGGGTAAAAAAAACAATGATTACGTTGGTTACCACGTAATCACTTTCGGGAATAGATGTAACTTGATATTAATGGGAGGTTTTTTGAAATTAGATCATACTTCTGCAAATTATCCCTTTTTTTTTTTTTTGGTGGGTGTAAAATCATCGAATAACCCCTCCCGCTCTTGGGCAGAGCGAAAGGGAGTGTCAGACTTCTACTGACTAAAAACCACCCATGTTCCTTCTTCGCCCTCTATGTCGAGGTCGCGATAACCAGAGGACTACCCGCAGCCTCGACAGGCGTCGGCCCTTTCGGGCCCCTCCCATGTTGCTGACATCTCTTTGAGGCGCGCGTGGAACACGAACGCCCCGTCGACACGGCCTGTTTTCGTCGTGAGACGGACGGACGGCGAGTTAGCCCATCACTCACCGTCCACAGGCCCGCGTCTACGGTGGCCGGAGGTCATCGCGGGACCCCCGACGCCCGGAGCGCCTCCTGCAAATTATCCCTGACATTCAAAAATACATAACAAACATATAACTTCTTATAAAAAAAATTAAGCCTATTTTGTCTCAGTGCTGGGCAAATACCATATTTATAATATTAGTAAATATAGAGTAAAAACCCTTTTTTTATCTGATGATTTACCACAAAAAAAAGAGTAATAAAAATCCTTAACTCGAAATGTCATAAAAAATAGATATGTCTGGAAGAAGTCCCAATGAGTAACCAAAAAGCCAGATATGTCCTGAAAATAAAACAACAAAGGATGGTAACCCTAAGTACAAGGAGTACAAGGGAGAACTTTTAATATTTACACTGATACGTTTTTGAACAAGCTGTATCTTACGAAAGTATGTTTTTAATGTAAGTCTCTATCTTTAGGCTAAAATCTTTTAGGACTTGACTGCCGAGGGGTTGCGGGAGGGGGGGGGGGGGCTTCAACATTTTTTTTTAAGATTCTCTTTAGTTTTAATATTATTACGGTAAAAACTAATTCTTTAGCTCATTTTCGAACTATAATTATATTAAAGCATTTATTACTACCCTGCATAAGATAAATGGCTATGATTAGGACCCAGTGGCAAGGGCTGCGAGATTGTTAGTCGTGACTTCGAACCCGAGCAGGTCCTTTACTTTGTGTACCTAAATAACCCCTCCCTCTTTTGGGCAGAGCGAAAGGGAGTGTCAGACTTCTACTGACTAAAAACCACCCATGTTCCTTCTTAGCCCTTTATGTCAAAGCCACGGTATCTCTTACAACATCTCGCAGCCCCGACGGGAGGCCTGAGTGCAGGGCAGTGGGAACATAATAGGTTGATGATGATGATGATACTTGGGGGGAGAATGGAAAAGCGAAAACATGTCAAAATGGGTCAAGGACAAGGAGATGATAATGATGATTGAATGCCAACCTGGATATGATAAAAAAAGACTAAAAGAGCTCCACGTGTTTAATTCATACTTTGTACTTAACATTATTCGACACCTAAAAGACAGA
Organism: Diarsia rubi; assembly: GCA_932274075.1. Lineage (NCBI taxonomy): Eukaryota > Metazoa > Arthropoda > Insecta > Lepidoptera > Noctuidae > Diarsia > Diarsia rubi. Next base: position 9,770,598 of record OW026437.1, on the reverse strand, counting down.
CTTTCGACGCGACGTAACAAAATAAAAAAGCACACCCATTTCCTTTGACAAATCGCGCAATATCACAAAATTTACAGACGCCAATAAAACAACCAATTTTATGCATCTTTCTTACAAAATTTATGGAGCCACCACAGACAATACATCCACTTTCAATTCACCAAGATGGCGGTGCGATTTTTTTGTCGCACGACAAAGAAGCTTTGTGGTGAAACCTTAAATCGTGTCGCCTGGGTAAACACGATAACCGATTCTCGTAGTTAATGAAAAGTGGAGGTTCGTGGAGTAGATAAATAGGGGTGCTTTGAACTTAGGTTCTTGCTACCTTTTAGTTATGGGCCTACGTGAATTTTAAGTGGGCTTCAAAAGCTTTCTGGTAGATACTGAGTAGTAATTAAGTTTTTATTTACTGGTATTTACCGTTACAGTTTGTACCATATCGTAATACTTCAATAGAGATGTTTACTGACAAAAAAAAATATGATTCTAATTAGTACGTCTGTTAGATTATTGAAAAATATTGGATACATATTTTTTGTTTTATCAAATCAATCAAAGATTTAAGTGGGGGTTTGTGACGTGACTAACCGCTAAAAATGTCATACTAATGTCTTAGAATATGACGTCACACGAGTTTTCAAAGCACTGTATCGTCTTCATTGTTTGCTTACGTGAAAAAAGAAAAAATACGTGTCTAATACTTTTTTGGAAATCTATCTGACGGACTAATTAGATTTTTTAAATTAATTACCCTATTAGTTGGACATAGCGGGCAAGAGAGGAGGTGTGGCATAGTTATAACATAATTATGTTACACGATAGGGCGTTAAAACATAGCGCGCTGGAACTGGAACATATACAAATATTGAATTCGTGGTAGGAGCCCTAGGTTCAATACCCAAATGCTAAGCAAAACGTCTCTTATTTTGAAGTACTTGAGCGACCCGAACTCGAAAGTTCCATGTAAATTGGCCGTGGAATCAAACAAAATCTTTTTCAACACATTCTAGTAAAAAAAATCAACTCATTGAACTTATAAAGTTATAAAACTTCTCAGTCGTAATAAAATTAAAGTTATCACAATTTTCCAAGATTTATAGAAGATTATTCAAAGTATTACTGGCCACTTATCCTAGGTTTCCGCCAGTTTTGACCTAACTATTAATCATGGCTAGGTTTCGGACTGGAGTAATGGTCTGGATTTACATCTGCACCTGTTTCAAACTGGCGATTTTAACGACTTTTGATAAAAAGTTGGTATGGCTTAAAATAAATTGTGTACCTACTTATTGTTGCTCTCCGATACAATATGTATTTTTGTACAATTTTATTGTAGCGTATTCTGAAGTGCACTACTTATCTCTTATCTTAAGTTTTTGACAGTTAATTTAATCCAAAAAAGACCCTTTAAATTATAAAACAAAAAAATATCACTACAAAACTGTTGAATATTCTTTAAAAATATCCAACGCATGAAACACTTACCCTTTATTGCTCGGTTCTTGTCAGACAGTATTAAAAACACGCATGGTACGATGTTTCCCACAAAATTATCGCTCATTACCGACAAAATAAAATTACAAAAAAAAGTATATATTATTATTAGCATCACAATGTCTTGAAGACAGGACTAGGCTCCATATGTCGGGTTTTATTCATTGTTTTGTGTTATTAAACAATGCAAAAACATTACATGTGTAGGTAATACATCACTTTACGTGTGTGGTTATGTTTAAATTACAATAATCTCGCCTCTGAAATACATCTTCGGATAAAAAGGTGTTTTTTCTGCTTTTGTTATCGTGTTTTTTTCCTGTGGTTTTTCGCGATATTACTTACTATTATTTCGGAATGATACACAAACAAATAAGGTATAAAAAGTTTGATTACCTTTTTTCGCAGAAATCTAGTTAGACGTCAGTACTTAAATCTGTTCTCAGTGGTCTGAAATAAAAATTTGGCCTGGCAGGTACTAATAAGCGTTCGAGGAATCTAGCAGTGTCCAGGACAAACTATTTTAATAAGCATTAGACCTTGATTTCAAAAGAAAACTAATTGAGTACAAAACACCAAGTCTTAAAACCAAATTCGAAGAAAAGTGACATCCATGAACCTGACCCCGCGTGGTGTATCATGAACCACTCCTATCCAAAAAGGAGGCCTTTGATTATGATGATATGTCGTTTAGGCTATATTGCTGTAGTTGTCTCTAGGCTCCTTTCGTGTATTTCCAAATTGATAGGCAAAGGTAAACCCCTAATTATATATATCCAGATATGTTATATCCTTAAAGGCCAGTATTAAACTGCAAATATCTAAGAAAAAACCTGCGCTATATTCCGAGAGATCATTGTAAGAATTCTCATAATCAGATACGTGTCTCCCTCCTATTATCATAAAACAAAAGACTACCATAACAAAGAAGTCCTATGACTCGCAAAATATAATTTTCTCCAAAAGAAAAATTGTTTTAGAGGAAATCAGAGAAAAATGTCGTATCAGAGCATCGTTTCCGCATTCCGCCGTCAAACTCAGTTTTCCGCTTTGCAAGTTCGCCTTTGGAAATAAATCGCGTCGCAAATTCTCTTACGGGTACAGAGTCTCACCTTTTTGAGCCGGATTGCGTGCGTAATTATAGATTTTACTCACGCATTTTGTTATTTTATGTTACGGTAAGCGTTTTTATATTTTTTTAGTGTATGAGAATTGTCGTGAGAGACTCTTTAAAGTGATAGAGATGAAGATACTTGGGTTCTTTGATTTGTTTTCACATTATCATGATTTTTGTATTTAAAATGGTTTGGTATTATAATTAAGTACTTTGTTTATTTACTTTATTACATCATGATGATGATGATGATGTTATTACAATGAGGAATATTTTTTGCACATCATTATTTCAAAAAAACATGCAACAGCCCAGTTTTTACTTACGTCAAAATCCAAAATGCAGCGAAAGCTAAATAATTTCTCAAAAACTGACGTCATTGCTCCCAGCAACAAAACTCCGCTAATGTTTTTTTAATCTCAAAGATGGCGTGGGCGCAGGTGCAACTGAACTCAGCCAACCGGCCAGATGCCGCGTCGCGTGTATAATCGAACACGCCATGTTGGACGCAAATTGCGCCTGCGATTTTAGGGTTAACATAGTTTTTTAATACATTCTTTGATGGTCAAGTAATTTTTGGTAGGCTTTGTTAAAAAAAAAATTGTGAGGGATTTGCAAAGAAACAGCAGAAGTAAATTATCAAGTATTTTTGTTGCGAAATCGAAGTGTAATTTAGAAGAATTAGGTTTAAAAGCAATCAAGCCAACTTCCTATCAGAAAATACTAATAAGCCGGCTGTAGCCACTGTAAATACGAAAATATGCATCGTCATTGCAAAACATTCGTTCAATCAGAATTATATTATGATTAAACCCGTTTTTGCTCAGTTCAAGATCATAATGCATAAGTCCATTGCAAACCCTACGAATGCCTATCCAATTTACGCAGAATTTTATTTCATCTTTTATTTATTTCAAGACACGACGTTCGTTCACATAATTATATTACTGCAGTGACAGCAAAAGAAATCCATTTACGGTTATCATTCACTCAGTAAAATAAAAACAGTTTTTTTAACTGATTGGCGAGGCTAGTCACAAAATGTTTTCGTACTCAACTATTGACTCGATTTTCTCTTATAAAATTTATCATCGACAAAGACAAAATACCCAAAAGTAGTGTGAGCAAATAGTTTTTAGGGTCCCTCAATCTAGTGACATATGTTGGACGTAAATTCTTAAACGTGTTTACGCACGGTTGCTTTCTACATTGAATAATTACAGCACTAACCTTTTTCAACAGTTTTTTGTGTTATAATGTTATTTTTTCTTATGTTTTTTCTCATTGTATAAGCGGGAGTGAAAGTTACTAGAGCCAAGTATTTTTTTTCTTTATTTAAAAATGCCAACGAAAGAGGCCTGCCTAATAAATATCATTAAAAAATGCAACCTTCGGCAGTTCACGGTTAAAAGCGGTCATTTTGTCCTCTACATAGCTATAAACCGAACAAAATCTTTAATACATTTAAAGTTTTTTACTATGCATATAAACCTAGATTAACTGACCCACTTTAAAATGCTACAGTTTTTATCCGTTCCGATGACATTGTTGCGTTTTTTTATTGGCTGATATAAAATAATTATTCTATAACTTTAATTCAATTTCATGTTAGTCGTAAAAATGTTTTTTGCGTCTGCTTTTTTGGGTTGACTATTATTTTCTTTGTTTGGCGTATGATTGAATTATTTTTTGTTATTATTTAATGAAATTTAGCTATAACTGATTAGGTTTTCAAACTTTAAAGTAGGTAATTTGTTTTAATAAAATTCCGACTATAGTTTTACTAAATTAGTTAGATTATTGCTTTTAATATTTATTAATGTCATTCGAAAGCTTAATAGGTCCTTAGCATTTCATAAAGTCATAGAATATGTACAGACGCTAGGACATCAAGCTACACTTAAGTGTCTTTTCCCAATCAACCATGAGCCTAATGCTTTAGTGATAAAGTTGAAAATCTATCGATTGTGTTGCTGTGCTGACACTTAAATTACACCTAATTTCTTCTTAGAAATCCATTAAAAAAAGTTACTCTACCATCTAAGTAACCAATCGATTCCTTAGCCGATAACATACACAATAGGCACCTTTTTACGTCAAAATTTCCGATTTTTTAAGCGGATTAGCATCGTATCCCGTAGAAGCAATAAGCGCCCCCCTATCACATGGGGCTTAATCCCCTTATCGGCAACATGCATGGATAAAAATAAACCTAAATTGATGGAAATTAGGACAACTGGCGTAACGGTTCTGTTATTTTGTCCCTCAATCAATTTATTAGGGCCCGGTTGAAATACTGATATACTTACCAACAGTGCTTTAATATTTAGGCATTCTTTGAGTTTTCACTTAGTGTTAGATAGGTATATTTTCTAATTTATTAGGTTAAAAAAAACGATAAGTATTCTGTTCAGTCAGTTAGATGAGCCGCCACTCTATGTACAATACAGGAAAGCCTAGATTTGAAACGACAAACCATTAACTCAAACAGAACTTACGAATACCCGGTTACGCTGAGGAGTACCTAATCGTACACCCTCATTTCAGGAGTTATTTAAGTCGTATGTTTTAAGGGTCAAGCCTATTGCCAACAGTCTGTTTGTGACGGTTGCCTGCTACTGAGAAATTTCTAATAGAAAAACCTAATATCACTTTGCCTTACCCGGGAATCGAACCCTGGACCTCGTGGTCACCACTCGTTGTTACGAGCACTTGACCGGCTAGATATATCACATGACTTCTACTAACCCGCACTGGGCTAGCGTGGTGGATTAAAGTCCATTCCTCTCCTAGAGAGGAGGCCTGGGTCCCTGCAGTAGGAGCAGTATAGGCTGATGATGATGATGATGATAAATTCAGCAAGAATTCAAATTAAGTTAAAAATTAGACAACATTCACCGAATGTAGTATTAATTTCGTTTTTATCAGAATTTAAATTACTATAATTCTTTGGCGAACCGGTCGGTAAATTCCAGTCGTAATTAATGATAATCCTTTACCCTTATTTATCTGTCTGTCTGTCACCTTTTTACGTTTAAATCACAGAACTGATCGCAATGGAATTCAGTCAGATGGATAGCCGATTTTCAGGTTATACCGCGCTTGCCTAGGAGCTACCATTTAAAGATCTTTGACAGTCATTACAGCCATTCTTACCATACCCAATACTAAGTAGTCGCTCCATGTAAAATACAGGTATTAAATGGGGTCCGCTTCCAGTCTTACCGTTCGGTATGTTGGGGTCGGCTTCCAGTTTAACAGGATGCCTGGAAGTTGGGAAAAGGCTAGGTAGATGATGAGAGGAAGGACATAGGGACACCTAGCACTCTCGTAGCGGCGATCGGCGGCGGCGACCTCTCGCGTCCGGCCCTGGTGCAAGCCATGATCCGGGGCGAGGGGGAATAGTACGCCGTTGCATCCTTTTTCGAAGCAGTGATGCTAGCGAAGGAGGAGGCGGAACCTCTCGTCCTAGCCGCCGCCGCGGTAGACGCTCCGGGCGTCGGGGGCCACGTGATAGCTTCCAGCCACCGTAGACGTGGGCCTGTGGACTGTGAGTAATGGGCTAGCTCGCCGTCCGACAGGCCGTGCCGTGTCCGTGTTCCACGCGCGCCTCTAAGAGATGTCAGCATCGTAGAATGAGGCCCGTAAGGGCCGACGCCCGTCGGGGCTGCCGTTGTTCGAAAGAGATACCGTGGCCTCGACATAAAGGGCTAAGAAGGAACATGGGTGGTTTTTAGTCAGTGGAAGTCCGACACTCCCTTACGCTCTCGCTATTTGATGATTTCCCAACCCTAAAAAAACTCGCACTCTAAATCACAAACAAAGTCGCGGGAGTCATTATAAATGTGAATGTAACAGAGATACTCTCAAATTTATTTTTACATAATTTTACATCACGCATGTAACCTCCGAAGGGTTAGACAGAAGTGTATCTACCAGTACACCAACATATCACGTATTTTTAAAGTCACTAAAATAAACCAAACACACCCTATATTTTTAACCCCATTTCCGCCCTTATTTCAACAACAGTTTACGTAACTAATAACCACGTTTGACAGGTGAACTATTAGTTAAAAACAACATTATTAACTACTGTTTCATTAATCTTCGTTTACATAAGTAAACCGGTGTTTATTATGATTTACGGTTTTACGCGAAAAAAATAGATTATTACGGTTATTTTTTATATAAACATGGATTTGAGTGAAATGATGGATTTAATGCGGTGTTGGTATATTATAATCTAACTCTAGTTTAGCGGTCATAAACTCGATCTCCGAGCGTGCGGACCTAGGGTTCGATACGCAAATCTGGCAAAGTGTTATTGAGTTTTTCATCACGAATTTTTCAGTAACCTCCACGAAGTATTGTTATTATCTGCCGGCTGATGGCGGTTGGTCGTGGGTTCGAACCCAAGCAGGCGCATTACTTTGTGTAATTTATTTCATCACCACTGCTTTCAAAACGGTGAAGGAAAACATCGTGAAGAAGCCGGCATGCCTTAGAACCAAAATTTCGGAGATATGTGACATCTACCAATCCGCACTGGGCCCGCATTGTGGATTAAATAGCCCATCCCACTCCTAGAGAGGAGGTCTGAGTCCCTGCAGTGGGAACAATATAGGCTGATGATGATGATGATGATGATGTTTGATGGCAATAGGCTCGCCCCCTATTACATGGGACTTAACATAAAAAAAATCTAATTAGTCCGTCAGATAGATTTCCAAAAAATATTGGTCACATATTTTTTCTTTTTTCACGTAAACAAACAATGAAGATGATACAGTGCTTTGAAAACTCGTGTGACGTCATTTTCTGTGACATGAGTATGACATTCTTTAGCGGTCAGTGACGTCACAACCCCCCACTCAAATCTTTGACGCGTTGTATCTTCGTCAATTTTTATTGATTTGATAAAACAAAAAATACGTATCCAATATTTTTCTAACATCTAACAGAAGGACCAATTACATTCATATTTTTTTAAGTCAGTAAACACATACAGGCGAGTATGTAATAAATTCTGCCTGTTTGTGCGCTACAAAATCAGAGTCTCCTCCACCAGACATGATATGGCCTCTCCATGAGAGCAATGTCCATCAATAAACAACGTAACCGAACAATGATGTCTGGGACCTAAAGGCAACACAGATTGACTACATTTAGGATACAAGCCAATGTAACACAGAGGAGGGAAGTGTCATAGAGGTGCCAGTATTAATACAATAGGGTATTTCACCAAAAAAATCTAATCAGTCCGTCAGATAGATTAAAAAAAAATAATAGACACATATTTTTTCATTTTTCACAAAAACAAAAGATAAAAACGAAACAGAGCTACGAAAAGTCGTGTCAAGTCGTGTGACGTCACAAGGTTAGTACGTTTTTACCACAATGTGAAGTCAAAAACCACTCAAGATCTTTGACACGTTTTATTTTCGTAACTTTTTATTAGTTCTATAAAATAAAAACACGGATCCTATATTTTTCGTTAATCTAACAGACGGACTAATTAGACTTTTTTTGTTGAAATACCCTATTCAAATTTTGCCCTGTTGATGGCAATGGGCTGGCCTCCTTTTACATAGGACTTTAACATGACTGTGAAAACTGGGTGAACTATTAAGTAGGTAAGCCTAACCCTTCGTGAATTACAGGCGTGATGTTATGTGGAGAAATAAAAAAAGAAAAAAAATGTAATTAGTCCTTCAGAAAGATTTTCAAAAAATATTGGACACGTTTTTTTTTTTTCACGTAAACGAACAATGAAGACGATACAGTGCTTTGAAAATTCTTTTAAAGTCATTTTCTAAGACATTAGTATGACATTCTTAACCGGTGAGTGACGTGACAATCCCCCCACTCAAATCTTTGACGCGTTGTATCTTCGTAAATTTTTATTGATTTGATAAAACAAAAAAAATACGTATCCAATATTTTTCAATAATCCATCAACCTTCAACGCTGTCAGTTCTGGACGTTATTGTAATCCAGCACTTAAGAAAATATAATTAGGTAAATTTTCCGGACAAGCCTGAATTTTTCACACAGCATCCGTTTGTTTAGCTGTGCTAGGTTGCCCTAGGTTGGTCTGTGAACCCATTTACTTACCGAATTTCCTCCGTGGCTCTGAAAGCACTTTAAGCGATGGTTCACGTATTCAGTGGCCTAAAAGCTTAACAACCAGTCTTACCTAGAGGTTTAATTTTACCTTTACCTGACTGGTTTTGACCAGGTCAGATAGGCAGTCGCTCCATGTAAAATACTGGTGATAAACTGCTTCCGATTAGACTAGAAGCCAACCCCAAAATAGTTAATATTCCACATAATATAATAATATTCCACAACTATCACACAACGCCATCTAGTCCCAAGCTAAGCAGAGCTTGTGTTATGGGTACTAGACAACTGATAAACATACTAATATATATTTCTAAATACATACATATTATAGATAAATTACACCCAGACACAGAACAAATGATCGTGCTCATCACACAAACATTTGTCCTGGGTGGGAATCGAACCCACGACCTCCGGCATAGCAGTTAGGGTCACTAACCACTAGACCAACAGGCCAGTCGAAGTTGGGAAAAGGCTAGGCAGATGATGATGAGATGGAAAGTATTGACAGTGAACCCTCTAACCGTGGCCACACTCTTACTCTGTGCAACGTACCCTGTTAAACGGGCCTGGCAGTGTACACCCTAAGGCGAATTCAACTGCTGTCACATCATCCCATTGTGGACAACACAACACTATCTAATTATAAATATTGATTAACCTTTTGTACACGACACAAAAGCATTGCAAGTCGCCATTGTTTTGAATATTATTGTTTTTAAGTTCAAACAATAATAGTAACTGGCTAGTTTTGATTTGAAATATTTGACTTTTGATTTGGGATTTAAGTGCAGGTAAACAATAATAACCATCCTTGAGATAACAAGAGAACGTATTTGAAAGTCATTCATTATCATCTTACGTCGAAAGACGGCCAATGCTAGGCATAGCCTTTCCTAAGTGTCGCCACATTCCTCCAGCGGATCCCCGCAACCTATCAAAGGTCAACCCCACCCACGAGAGTCACATTGGAAGATTTCATTTCGACGCATTTATTAAATGTTCAGTCAAAAATGTGTTTCGCCCCAAAAAAAAGTAAAACTAGGTCGAATAATATTCATCTCCGAGAAATCCGATATCAAAAGATTAATTTCATTCATTGTGAAGGTTAAACAAAAAATCTAATAAACACCTTGCAATGCGATTCAATGAAAAACTGGATAAAATAGGGCATTAACCACAGATATTGAAAAACTAGATATCGCAAGCGTACCTACTTCGCGTGCAAGTATTTTATACATAAAGAGCTTACTGTTGTAGCAAGCTGATTTGTTTAGAACAATAACGTTACACCGTTACAACTCAAGAACTTAATCTATTTACGTACTTAGTTTATTTAACTTGTTCGTACAGTAACTAAATCGTGCTTATCGTCGCTAAATTCCATAAGTATGTGCATTTTATATTTTTTTTGACACCTCACTAAACATAGACTCCATTTTATTTTGAGAAAATATTTTATTAAATATTCGAACTAGAAACAAGTTGAACTAAGAAATTGAAATTTTGCTATGTTTCCGTTTGTCTAAAAAACACGTTTTTCGCTGTTTTCCCAAAACCTTACAAAAATCACTTAGGTAGGTATAGGTACATGGAACTCGTTAGGCGCAGGGCTCTGAAGACGTCAAAGTTGGTAGTTAAAAAATGGTACGCTTGGTAATCTGTGGTTTTCATACGCATCGTAATACTTGCGTTATCTAGAAACCTATATCTGTGGCATTGACTCTAAATATTGGAGTCAATGACGAATCTAGAAATGAACTCCGCAATATTTACCGCGACCAATCTCAATTTTATGCACCAGAACTATTTCAGTCTTAATATTCAATTAGTAAGTGATGGTCCAAGTCGCCTGTTACCTGCCATTGTTATTTTTTGTCCCGCTCTAACGTTCGACGAACCTTGGAGGGGCAAAAAAAAGACAAAAAAATGGGATGCATTGCATTGTATGTTGTATTTCGGTTGGTATCGTTCGAAGGTCCGTGAAATTTTGTGAAGAATTTCTTGGTGGGACTGTTGATATTGTTACAATGATTCTTTGCTTACGTTTTGGGTTTGAGAGTTTTGAGACCCGTTTTGGCAAACAGACTTCCGAAAGTTCCATAGCTCTGTAAATTCTTTAAGAGAATCAGGAAATAACGAGGAATCACATTGAAACGTGTTAAGTGTAAAGTTAGGAGCACTCTAAATTAATAAAAAAGAGAATTAATACAAGAAAAATAATTCGGTTCATAGCTGGTGTTCGGGGACAAAAACATAAATAACGCAGACTTATACATACAAGGTTTCATTGATTTATAAATAAACATCGATGTATAGATTGGTTGTCAAAGTTACCGATGAAGCCTAAAAAGCTCCAATTTCGGAGAAAAATTGAGTGATTTTCGTAAAAAGCTTTATAATGTCTTCATTCTTGAATGTTACGAGTATTATTGCCTACCAAGCCTTTAAATATATATTATGTTTCACGTAGTGTGGCTCTCAAAAGAAATCAGTACGATCATAAACTGTTTAAAAGGATCACTGCGATAGTCAACTGTTTCTGCGCTTCGGTATCGAAAATAGAAACATGATCGTACATTTCAAATACATGTTCTATCATTTCAATTTTATGAGTCATCTAAATCTGGGCTAATATTTGAATCTGCAGTGTGTGCACCGCCTAAATCTGACTCATAATCTTGATGTTAACTTTGCTGATGAATTTATCATTGTCAAACATCTTTGCAAGATATATCATGTAGGTATTTAAAGTCCCCATATCTGACTTTACTTGAATTCAAAATATGTCCCGTATTGCCAGTATATCAATTGCGAATTTATCGTTCACTCAAAGATGTTCTGATAATGTCTATCAAGTAAAAATAAAACTTTATTTAAAGGTATTCTTAGATTTTGATACCACGATTGGATGTGAGGTCAAAACATTAATTTGGGGTACGATGGTATGGTGCCCCAATCCTGATTTATTACTTTAATATGTTACGGTTATGTTGGTGGGGTGGGCAGGGCTCGTGGTAACAGATGAGTTGGTTACGCATGTAATAACTGGCGAAGCGGTTGGTGAAAATAATTTGATAAAACATAGAGTTGTTTTGGGATGTTCAAATGGTGATTTTGGTAAAGTAACATGTCAATAGACACTGATTACGGTTGAATTTTTTGAGGAAATATTTCTGTATGTTACTGAAGCAGTTTTTTATGATGACTGGTCTAAAAAGCCCTAGAAACGGAAGTGGGAATAGAGCATAGATAGATGTTTTAGCCATGAGTTAAAGTAAAATAAAAGCTAATGATAGCATAAACACCCTATAAAGTTCCCACTGCTGCGATACACGCGTCCTCTCCATAAAAGTGAAAGGGCTATCCACAACGCGGGCTCAGTCTGGGATAGGTCTTCAATTTTTTTGGTTATAATATTTAGTTAGTTCCGCTTTCTGGGTCATCATCATCATCATCGGCCTATAATATTCCCACTGCAGTGGCCTCCTCTCTAAGAGAGGGATGGGCTATAATACACCACGCGGGCTCAATGCGGGTTTGTAGATGCCACATGTTTTCAATTTTTTGGTTCTAAGACATGCCGGTTTCCTTACGATGTTTTCCTTCACCGCTTTGAGAGCAGTGGTGATGATATAATTTCACAAAATTCTGTTCGTAAGTCTCTGGATATTATTTGTTAACGAAATCTACATCTATTTCTGGTCTAAAACTAGTAGGCGTTAATTTAAATTCTGTAGAATTTCAATATCCACGCAATAACTTCTTACTGACAGTTACGATAACATGCTTTGAGCCGATAAGCTCTGTTTCACCCATTCCCAAATCAGATAGACATATTACATTATACCTTCGATATCTTCCAAAATGTTTGTTAAAACTATCGGTTACCAGTCAACGACGAATGTTAAGTTTCACACCGAGGTATCACGTTACGTTTTTGAAGTTTCTTGTTATACGATTGTGGACTGTAAGTCTTTGGAATAGAGGTGTATAATTAGTGTAGAAGCGGTTAATAGGGCTTCTTTTTTTTGTTTCCAAAATTTGGTCGAAATGATAATGGTCTAACGAAGGTTCCTGTGGGTTCATTATTGTCCTTTTTTTCTCTCTAGGGGGTAGTTCTTAGCGATGTTAGAGATAATAGTTTTCAAAACTTCTGTTGGAACGAAATTATCTTTGCCCTACATGTTGACATCGGGTTGGTTAGTTTTGTTGTTTCTGGTGTTTAGGAGACGCTTTTGAAAAATGCTCATGCTGTGAATGATGAAGAATGCGATAATGAGGTAGTACTCGCAACTGGAGAGTATAGAAAGATGCAAGAATTGTGGAAAACGGAAATGATTGTACACAACTAAGAATTGTTCCGTTGTTCAAGAACTATTCTAAATTGTAGGTCATGCAGTACTGAGTACTGACAATGACGTCAATGCAAATGGTAACTGACAGCATAGTATGGCACGATAATTTCAAATAAACGGCAATAATATAGAGGAGGTTTGCGGGAAACTATCTGTTGCCCGCAACATTCGTCTGCGTAAAATTATTATGAATATAGTATCCTGGTAGATCGAATTTTGTTAACACTTTTGGTTTAATTTTTTTGCCCGTTGCCCTTTAGCGGAGTCCTTTAAAATCAGCTATCTCTTGCGTTAATTATGTTACATCTTGTGTCTTCTAATCTAAGCCACAGAATAACTACACCTAGGCTATGATACTACTTTAAAAACCCAGTCATTGACCATACCAAGAAAGCACGTGGCATTCTCGTTCCACTTTATCCCCAAGGGAGATTTAACCACGGTTTTTCTTCTAACTAATCCTTTTACAATAGATTCTCCTTTCAAAGACGGGAACGGATTTCGTTAGTAGTTAACCATTGTAATTAAACCGAAACTAACTGGGCTTGTAAAAAAACTGTGGTTAATTTTGGATTACGAAAATCGTCCTAACTGCTACGACGTACGGGCTTGTCAAGTTCAGAATATGTTTGAATGTACCAATTTTGTTATAAAATCTAATTAATTTACTGTAAAAGAGAGGAAACGTACTATTTATTTTTAGGAAAGCTTACAGTCTAATAAGTATAATTATAACAACAATATAATTCTAAATTGCTAAAAATAACATAACATAATAATATTGAAAATAATAACGATAGAGCAACGGCAAAAAACTTATAAATTTACTGTTACGTATTAAAGTAACAACAATATTAGCAGAAGGCCAAAAAAATAATGGATGACTTGTGTGAAATATGTTATGGCTAGAAATGATTGTATGGAATACTACTATTTCGCCCGCGACCTCGTCTGCAAAAATTGTGATAGCTCGGCAAATATGCATGATATGATATCTTAAATCAATACTTGTAATATAATTTACAGCCTAAAGCACCTACAAGTCATGTATATTTCTATCAGTGAGTTTTTTTTTGTTAATTGGATCATTAGTTCTGGAGATTTCCCGTACATATAAACTTACAATATTTTACGTTTTTATAATATTAGTACAGGAGAAGGCGGCATGCTCTACATGACTGATCATCGTCATATTTCAAAACATTTTACAAAGACAGTAAGTAAATTAATCCTGTGGGTATAAAAAAAATGTTACCCAGGCAAAGTAAGACCAAGTTTTTTATTAACAAAAATATTTTTCTCTATCATTAAAATCTGGAACAGTCGAACGCTTTTGAAAGAACGGAAATATTCAATATTCTGCTTCGTAACTATTCATAGAGCAAAACAAGTTTGCAAAACTAGTGAAATAAAATTTGAGCTCTTCAGAACCTGCTGCAACGGATTCCTAGTGGGAGAGAGAAAAGCGTATAAACTCAAAAAAAGTTCAAGTTTTAACTGTCTACCATCAAATTGAATAGTTCAAAAGAGTTTGTTCGGTAAATAGTTTGTCCGACCGACAATCGGCCAAACTATAGGGCTGTTACTGCAGTGTTTCTGGATATAATAGAATTTAGTGTATGTGTTTCCTTTGGCCAACAATGTTTGGGTCGGCACCCAGTCTAACCGGTTCCAGCTGAATACCAGTATTTTACATGGAGCATACCCAGATATGCATAGAATGATGTTCAATATTTTTTTTTTAAAGTCGTGATCAGAAAACAAAGATGCTTCTTGTATAATTTTAAACCAGTTTACTGACGGTCTGCCTCTTTTCACCATTATGCCTTAAATAATAAGGTTGATAGTGTTTTTTTTTAATTCGACTAAATATACTCCGCATCACGGTAAGGTATAATTTTGTAAACAAAGAATTTCTATTAAGTTACGTAGCGACAAATCAATCAACAACAATTAATATAGTATTTGAGCATAGCTCAGAACATAAAGTTTTTTGACATTTAATGTCGCCTCTACTTTCATGCAATACATAGGCGTAGGCGGTCCGCTAGCATTATACACAAATGTTAATAGAAGACTCAATCTTTCTCACTCCAAAGATGCCCAAATTCAACTCTCAATTCCAACAAAATGTGCCCATTCGCCATCCCTACACAAGCCGACGAAGTTCCAGCCATGGAGTTACGGAACTCTAATCTTTCCGCTGTGATTTAGTACAAAACAATTATTCTGAAGATATCTTTGATGACGTGAACTTTACCGATTGTCATGTTACGGAATCATACTTTGAGAAATATCTTTGTCCTGGTCTAGTTTACTTGTTTTCACTTTCTTTGCTCTGTCGTTAGTTGGTTTCGTCGAAATTTAAGGACTAAGGTAGTGAATAGAGGAATCTTCTCCAGTTTTAGAATATGGAGTATCTCTTTTATGACTGCTGTTGGTTGAGGTCGTACGCGGGACTGCTGAGCATGAGTTGTTGGGTTTGACTCTCGGTCGACTAGTGTTATTGGATTTTCTATCAAGAATTTTTAAGTAGCGGCTATGGATTTGTGCCCAGTTAATGGCAATAGACTCCCCCGTTAAATATATACTTAAATAACAATAAATCTTTATTGATAAATGATTATTATTCTCAAATATCAGTGTAGCTATGGCTCTTGTACTAGGAGTTTCTGTATGACAGGAGCCATGTATAAAGGGTGTGAAACTAACCTTAACGCAAACGAAGGGCACTGTCTTGTTCTCCCCACTACTGCGATCATTTTTTGGTTCTAGATCATACCTTGGAACCCCTAGGGGGTTCTAGGGGGTTACGGAGATATTGGGGGTCAAAGTTCAAAATTTTGCACAGCTGTTTTTGTAAATACTAGTTTTTCAGGTTAAAACTTTACTTAAATTACCTCCATGACCCGTTTACTATTCAAAGCATCCACTAGCATAATGTTTTAAGAGTGCTACATTGAGTTTTACCGTAAAATGTGATTTTTGACTCCAAAACAAAGTCGTTTCCCAGCAAAAAATTTTGCGTAGGGGTACTTAGTTTGATGTACAGAATGCTTGGTTGACGTATGTGTGAAGGGTTACTTTACTCCCTGTATACCTCATAATATACACATGAACTGGCCAAATGGTGTACTATTGGCACACCTCTTCGTATCCCTTACAGAGATTACAGGCGTGATGTAATGTCATGATACTTTCAAAGGAGCTGCGAAAGTTTTTTTGCAGTTTTGTCATAAACAAAACAATACCCAGCAGTGGGATAACTCGGGTTTCCAAAGTATCACGCGAACTAGTTTTGGTAAAGAAACTCTCCGCATTAGGGATGAATGGACTGGTCGCTAATGATGACGGCACGACTAATTTGTAAAGCAAAACGGACCTTTGCAAGCAATGGAGGGAAAGAGACAAGAATCTGCCTCTATAATGCTGTCTCATTTGGTTTGAATAGTCGCTTTGACGAAGGATTGAAGACTTTTAAGGATCGGAATGTGATGGGTGATCCTAGAAATTTCTTAATAACCGTGCTGGCTAGGTTATGAAATAGCCCAGTAAGATCCACTAAAGTCACCAATCACACTAATATTATAAAGGCGAAAGTTTGTGAGTGTGTGAGTGTGTATGTTTGTTACTTCTTCACGCAAAAACTACTGAACGTATTTAAATAAAATTTGGTACACAGATAGTTTATAACCTTGACTAACACAAAGGATAGTTTTTATCCCGATTTTATCTTCCCGTGGGATAATTTTCGAGTTGTAGCAGGTGAAGCCGCTGGCAACAGCTAGTACAATATAAGTTGTTAGCAGTCTGTCTACCTCTTCTTGTAAAACATGCTTCTTCGGTGTCTTATTTGTACCTATCATCTGCCTAGTCTTGTCCCAACTATGTTGGGGTCGGCTCCCAGTCAAACCGGATGCAGCTGAATACCAGTATTTTACATGGAGCGACTGCCTATCTGACCTCCACAACCCAGTTAATACTAGGTAATACGATTAAGAGAGTCGTACTATAAGTATTAATGTTTTGATGGAGTTATACTATAGAACATTAATACAACTTCCAATCCTACTTACACTATGAAGTTCGCAAGAGCGTGTAGGTAAAAGTTAAACGTAAAAGATCGTGCGTCACTGGGTTAGTAACAGAGGGGTAAGCACAAAAGATCATGAGAAAGGGTTGTTACCGCGTAAGTTTTTGACCTGTCCCTATCTTTAGATGTAGATACAGGTAAACATATAAAGGGTGTAAAAGTACCCTTAACGCAAACGAAAAGCACTTATTCTACCCACCACTACGATATTTTTTTTGTTCTAGACCATACCTGGGAAACCCCTAGTTACGGAGATATTGGGGGTCAAAGTACAATTTTTTTTCAGTTTATTACTTTACTTAAATTGCTTCCATGGCCCCTTTACTATTCAAAGCACCCACAAGCACAATGTTTCAAGCGTGCAACATTGAGTTTTACTGTAATATGTGATTTTTGACCCCAAAAAAAAAGTCGTTCCCTAGCAAATATTTTTGCGTAGGGTTACTTAGTTTGATGTACAGAACGCTTGGTTCACAGATGTGTAAAGGGTAAATATTTACACCCTGTATATATAAAGAAAGAAAGATACAAAAGTATCAAGGATGTGAATCCGTTTGGAAAGGTGAAAAAAGAAATGGTATTGGATGGAACCGGTGTGATGAGTTTTTATGATTTTGTTCGTAACTTTGAAATCAAAGGAATGAAGCTTGTTCGTGTATCAAAGGGCTTGAACATTTTGTTATTAACACTACCTAATTTTGCATTAAAGTTGGAACTCGAAGTTGAATCGAGCAAAACCGCCTTTGCCACGTTACTCCACCAGTTGAGATGTTTTAGTTGTAAATTTGCTACTAGCCCTGTACTAATATTTTAATATTTCGAAAACTTTAGTCATTCAGAGGCAGAAATATACCAAAGCCCATCTAGAAAACCTATATTAATATTATAAACCAGTCGATATACGTTAATCCTCTCTGATATTGAAATAAAAATATTTTTTCATTAATTACTTACAGTCCTTGCCAACCATAAGGCCATTGAATTTAATTTTTACCGATATTTTTCCCAGTATTCCTGTTAAAAAGTTGAATAAATACATTACAAAATACTACGAAAAGTTACTTCAACCCTGGCCATACACTGATTGCTTCGCAGAAACCAGGAACAGGTAATATTGTCAACAAAAAACCTCAAACGCCAACAGGTCAATTAAATCGACCAATTAATTCGATTGAAACTACCATATTCCAAATCGATTACTGTCATTTGATAGAATAAAAAAAAATACGAAAAAAGATACTGCTGTCGTTCAATTTGCATGCATATTAAAATGCGTTAAATTTTGTAACACGACGATATATAAAATTGGATGTTTCGTAATCTCCATTGCACACCGTTGTAGGCCCCAAGCGTTTACCTGTTTTTCATTTGAAAGCTTGAGCGAGCGAGATGGCATACGTATTCCAAAAGCGTATAAAGAATTCGTGGCTACAAGCGGCCAAGATCGGGGCCGACGCTACTGACAATGCACGATTCTGTGTCTGGTTATATTAAGCGACCGCTTTCAGAATACACGGGATTATAGTAAATTGGGTGTTCGAGTGCGCCTCTCCATTTCGGTCGGCGTTCAAGTGAAGCGTGGACGGTGTGGCAACCATGCGCGGCGCATTCTTCACCAATGGGGGCCAACTTCACGCAGTTGCGTCCAGACCGCCGGCGAGGACGGACCCTTGCCGCTCGCGCCCCCAAAACTATCGTACAATAAACATTTAAACAATTCAAAAGTGTTCCAAATCAATTCGAATTTTGTATAACGTACTATATTAGTGATGGGAAGTGTGATACAGAGTGTGGACATCGATAACGTACGATGACCAAAACTTCTTTAAGTTACGGAGAACGGAAAAAAGTTGTGGTGCCGAATGCAACTCCCGTATACAAAAAATGTGTGCTTGTAATGTGATGGCCTGATGGGATCGCAGTGTGGCCAATACAGTGTAGTTAGTGATGTGTACTGTGATATAAAATTTCGGCAGTCGCGTAGATGATTGCCGTTCTTGAGTGTGATATTATTAGTTTATTAGTTACCAAAGATTCCTGATGATCTTGTACATTAGTTTGTGTTTCATATTGGTAGTTTTAGGTAAGTACAGTTATCTCAAACAGTTGGTTTATTGTAGTCGTTACGTTATCTCTAATATTTATTAGTCTTACTACCATTAATTGGCATCCCGAGTAATTATGACAGTGCTATGATAAATTGTGCCGTAATAAATAAATCTAAGTTTAACAGAACGTTGGTAGTCATAACGGTTTACTGTGAGATGCCGCTGTAATAATATTTCGATTAGGCGACTAAACTTGACATTGAAGCCGTTGACATTAATCAATGTCACTTCCATATTTAAACAGAAAAAAAAAGTTAAGAAATAGAGCCGCCCAACAAAATCACTCAAATCTAATTTTAAAATCGACAAAGTTACAAAACGGGACTAAAGCGCCCGCATAATATACACTTAGCAGTGATAAATTAAATAGTTATAAATTCCCAATCGTAACGGCAATGGACGTAGGCGTCCACAAATTCAGTTAACTTGACGTTATTACCCGTGCTTGCCCGTCCGTGTCAATTAGTACGTAGTTCATTAAAACTAACCTATTACTGAGACCACACCAAGCAAAAGGAAAAATAAAACAGAGATTTATGCAGCCCTTGAAATATATATTTAGATTTTCAAGGTAGAAGTTGAGCACGACACAAGATCTGATGTAAATAATCTTGAAGCTCGAAATGAAACGGTTGTCTGTAAAGAAAGTACTTCGCCAAAAAAAAACAAAGCATCACAGACTGTGTAAAAAAAATGGTTTTATTTAGAAACCTGAGCACACGGATAATAACCATCTCAGAAGTAATAGAGATTGTTACGAGATTTACCAAGATGTGTTAACAAAAATAGACGAAAACAATTCTGTAGAGGTAAACAAAATTTCCAATACATTAATATTTCATATCCAATTACTACCGATGAAAACAGATAATCTAATGGAGTTTGAATGGGAAACGGCCGAAGCCCAAGGGATGTCTTAATCGGCAAAATTCACTGCAAATCCTAACTAATTGATGTTTCGATGAAACTGTTTTCGTTAAAAAGGATTCTGAATTCTTTTAGTCGAATTCTCGGAGTAGGTAGTAATAGTGAGTATTATTTGGCAAGAGCTTATACTTTTACATTATATTAAAACTTTTCAACTTACAAGGATTCTTGAAGATCGTGATACGCGATATTTCAAAAGAGTCTTCAATGAAAGACAAATATACGAAAAAAAAATTGAAATAACCATTTCTGATAATAAAATATTATACGGATTCGTATTATACGAAATTGAAACGATCTTAAAAAGGTGATATTTTATAAAAGAGTTTAATATCAAAGCTTGCTACAAAATTAAAACCACGCCTCCGCAATTTCGTTGATGTTATTATAACCATTCATCATAAAGATAGGAGTAGCCTCTCAATTTTATTTCTGCTCTCCGAAAACGATATGTTTAGCTAGTTTTTGTGGAATACCAAAAGTTATTCTCTATCTTATCCTTTTATGACCTAAATTAGTATCATATATTGTCGTATATGAAGCCAATACTGCTGTTAGAATGATGTCTGTATCTAGTTTCTCAAAGTTATTTAATACCTCTGTATACAGATTCAATTTGTTTTGCACGAAAGCTTCATTACTATAAATTTCTTTAGCAATATTATCCTATGCATGTAACTCAAATTTACTGTCACCGAGTTTACGATCCCCCATAATTTACTTCGTCGTTCTTGCTAATTTTCAATCATGAATTTCGTCGGTTCCATCATAAAAATGTACGCTGACGTCCAACAAATAAATAACATTAAAGATTCAGAGCGTCCACTCGATCTTTTACGATATTTTCAATGGAATCAAGGATAAAAATTTAAAACGATATTTTTTTAGAAAGTGGCTTCGCCAAACCGTAGCAAACTGAATTAAAGAAGACGTGACTTCGAGGCACGATTTCTGTTCCTTAGGCTTTTCTTTTTTATTTCTCAATGTATCTTTTTATGTTATATAAGCGCTGTATTTTAGTTCGACTGAGTATTCTTGATGTTTATTCTTTTTTATCTTAATGCCGTATTTCTGAGTCTACTTCATTCATTTTGTTGAAGTATTTTCTTTGATGCTATGAATGGTCTAGATCATCCTAAAGAAGCCGTAATCCTTAAGCTACTCTATGAATAGTTCCGTAGTAATACTTCGTGTAGTGAAAAGTGCTTCAGTGCTTGTTATTTATAAAATGTGATTTAATCTATGGAAGAATCGTCAAGTCGTCAAGAAATTCAATAACTATTTAAAGATGATGTTAACATCATTAGTTGACAAAAAAGTCACACAAGTACGCTGTTATAATACTGAAATTAAGAAAAGGTCAGTCAAGCGAAAATTAATTCTCTATTGTATGATCGAAATTACGTTTTCGTAGACATTGAATCCCTTCAAATATTGGTGTTTGCATTAACAATGAAGTTTTTGAACAGAAATGAATTATTTTTAAAATCTAATTTATAAACGTTATTTGATTAAATTTAGCTTCAATAAAATACCTATTCCCAATATATTTTTATCCTGTTGATTGCCGCTCGTCGACGCGCAGCGCCATCTAGCGTCGAGTGGCGGGACCAAACTTTACTTCGCGCAAATAGCAAGTTGCTATAATAGTCTTTTCATTGTTTATTTTGCGCTATAGTGATACAATAGGCACATAAATTATGAGTGACTTCGCAGAGCTTTGTGTTCTAGGAAATGTTAGAGCATTCATTAAGTGTAATAACATGAATAACATTGGTAAAGTACAGTTACGGCATTTAGTATGCAAATTATACAATAATATTTGAGAAAGCGTCTCTATTTTCTTCATTCCAGTGATTTTAGACGTAATTTCGTGATCCTCTCAAGCTTGGAAGGAATGTAGTACTATATTTTGTGTTAGGTATTTCAAGATAAACTGATATTCTTAGAGAATCTTCGGGCTTCGAAACAGTTTTCTTTTGATAATGTAAATATTCGTTGTTCTGACGTTGAATACTATTCTCTGCCATCTAGGTTTAATTCTGTCTGTTGGTTTCCACAGAACACAAGGGAATTTACCTTTCTGGTTTTAACCTGCTTTTCTTTGAAAAGTAATCTGCTTGATTCGTTACATAAGTTTTAACCTTTTTCGTTTTGCTGAGAAATCATTACTGATGTATTGTTCCACATTTTTTTGTCTAATGGGTATTTTGGGCACGGCCTTGCGATGTCCAGAAGCTATTTTTCGGACGTTTTAAAGTACTTCTAAGAAATTATTCCGTCTACGCTAGGATGTCTGGGAATGTCCCTTAATTTATTTGATATGTTAATATTTAATTAGCATACCAACTCAAATTCACTAAATAAAAAGCTTTTAAGCTAAAAATCGTAAAATAAATATATTTACGTGGCCTAGTTTACGAGTATTATCGGAAATTCTACTGAATTCAAATTGTTTTGCGTTGTAACTATAAATAAACAAAAATACTATTCAAATAAAAAGCCGCGTGCCATATATCAAACATTAGCGATAAAATGTAACAGTGAGAAAAATGGAAAAATAAACAATATTTACCCACAAAACAATTTCTCTTCTGAGCCCATACATCAAAGACACGTCACAAAGAATAGAGTTATGTCTCTTCCGTTGCTTTTTGTTTGTGTCAATGAAAAAGAAAAACTAATAATCGAATTTATGGTCTAATGGTAAATGTTTACCAGACCACAAATTGTTTGGCGATATTTCTCTTATGGCAACACTTGTGAGGCCTATGTTTAGAAGTGGATGTTATTAAAACGATTGTTATCTATCGCTACAAATAAAACTTAGGTAGGTACGAGTAGTAACTAAAAATATTCATAAATATTCTTTTGACAAAATACTTTTTTTGACACTAATTGCATAATTGTTAACCTAATTCTAACATGGCGATGTTAGAATTAGGTCAACAATTATGCAATTAGTGTCAAAAAAAGTATTAAGTAAAAATTTGCCTAATTTGGTAAGTCAGAATTATGACTTCAATGACTTTACCCTACTTTAAGCATTTAATTGTTAACACAGGTGGCCAATATATCATCCAAAATTAGCGCAAAAACATACAAAATGTTCTTGGTTATCGCTATTGGTATATTAATACCCACCAAACATCGGCTTACCTCACTCCACACCATGCTTTCCGTCAGCGCATCTGGCAAAATATTATCTTGTCCTATATTAGTGTTTTGGTGTCAAGTCTGCTAGCCCAAATACCTTGGAATTTAGTAGTATAGTCTTTAATTAAGTCTGGACTAGATTTAGCGGGACTTAAGTGTGGGAAGCTCGGCTAGGATTTATTTTAGTTTAATTGTGTTTAGCCTTATGTAATGCTGGGTTTTAGTACTTGTAGTTTTAGGTATTATGAGTGATCAAATTTGTTGGCTTTTTGATGTTTAATATGTTGGAATTCTGGGAAGTCAGCTTTATTAATTTTGCTCAACTATTCAATGTGGACTAGTTAGTTCCTGGAATGTTGTGTCAGTGCTGTTACGCTTTACTATTATCACTTATTTTAAAACAATGTGTTTGAGTAAATAATGGTAAATATTTTTACTGCTTGTCTGTTGTATCTCACTGCTGGCAAATGCATGGCTTTGGCATTTATTTTGGCCTAATTTTGGTTTATTGCTTGATGATTTCGTTCTCCCTTCTACGCAGTGTGCCTTGATATAGGCCATGCAGTTACTAAAGCCCACATTGAGAATATCCCATAAATAACATTAAACAAACATAAATAAACAAAAGAAACAGACAGCACTAAAAACAATTCGACTTCCTACTTATTCTAACCCTCATTCACTCGTCGATAAATCTCGTAATTCCGAGTTAGGCCACCAAAAAGCTACGCTTACAAGAAACAATAAAAATCCAGTGTTACAACAAGCCATAATATACGCCATGTGGTAACATGCGCGCGTTACTTTTAACGTAAACAAGATAAAATAAACAGTTTTTGTAAGAAAACTATGTACCACGTGTTAGATTACGAAATTGTTCGTAGAAACTTGCTACGAGTTTGTTGAAAACGGTACCTTTTTGAGTTATGGCAGTTACATGATCGTTTTTTTTATGGTAAAGAAGATTGTTTTTTTAAGCTATTTTGTCATATTGTCCTCAGTCGAGTGGTCGCGAATGTCATGTATGGGGTTTATTCCTAGGTCGTGCAAAGTGTTATTCGGTTTTTCCATCGATAATTTCTCAAAACCAGGAACGTATTCTGGTTATGTGCCATGTGATGGCAATAGGCTCACCCCATAGTTAGGGTTCCCAACTTTACTGTTAAAAACAGTATTATACTGTTTTTCTCTACATTGTACTTTTTTACGGTCGGACAAAAAAACAATATAAAAAATACTATTTTTATTTTTGATTTTTCTGTCATTAATGCAATGTGGCGGGCCGACAGCTCCTCATATACTTTAATTATAATTTCACTTGTAGTGAAGCTTATTAAAAATTACACTAAATTGCTAAGTGGTGCGAGAATCACCATGAAATATTTATTTATTTATTTATTTATTTATTAAAACTTTATGCACAAGTAATAAAACCGTACAAAGGCGGACTTAATGCCTTGGGCAAATATGTTTGTAAAACATTAAAAAATTAGAGTATTGTTAATTTTATGAAATACTGTTGGTTTTTTTTCTCTAATTTGAATATACTGTTTTTCTTGCAAAAAAAATTGGCAGCCCTACCCATAGTACATGTATAATACCTGTAAACTAACCTGTAATAGCTACTCTTCAGGGATTACAGGCATGTGCGATGTATATGTATGTATTGCTAATAATTCTAAAAAAGAACGTGCAACTTGCAAATTTTTAATACCAGAAAAGTGTTATAAGTGCCTATTTTGATGTTGATACATGTTACACCTCAATTACGACAAACAATTAGGCTTACATGACTTTGTATACTTACCCCAATTAAACATTGAGAAAACGTCTCCTTATAAATAAACATTTTTTTTTTACTAAAAACACTCATAATTATTACGCTTAAATATGGATATTTCCTGACTAAACAAAATATGATTCTGTTTAGTCCGTCAGTTAGATTATCGAAAAATATTGGATACGTGTCTTTTGTTTAATCAAATTAATAAAACGTCAAAAATCATGAGTCTTTTGACGTCACTACGTGGTAAAAATGCAGTACGTTGGGACGTTATACGAGTTTTCGAAGCACTGTATCTCCTATATTTTTTGGAAATCTATCTGAAGGACTAATTAGTTTTTTTTTGTCCACTACCCTATTATAACCTTCCTTTTAGTTTTGCTGTAGACGGGTAAAAATAAATAAGAATATCTTCCATCATTTTAAAACATAACACGTTAAGCTGCTCTCTCGTTACAGTCAGTCAGTCAGTCAGTGGCCCAAAAGTCTGATAGTCAAAATCGGAAGTCAAAATATTTTATTTCACATAGGCCTACATGGGCACTTGTAAAACGTCGACAAAAAGGGGCACATAATTATGCAGTCTTACCAACGTGTATCGTATTAATCAATACTAACTGCGTTGTCTTCACAACGCAGTTAGTATTGATTAATATTAATTATTATTAATTATTATATCAAATTAATTATTGACCTTCGTCAGATGCAGTCGCTGAGTCTAAAATACTGTTATTCAACTGCACCCGGTTAGACTGGAAGCCGACCCCTACATAGTTGGAAAAAGGCAGGCACTAAAAGTTATTTGAAATGCATTTCGTAAATGGTTGAATAACTTATTCAGAGTATTCTTAACCTTGGTTCTCAATGATTTAACCGTTTATGTCTACTTCCCAAGCAGCGAAAGTTTTATAACTGTAATATCTACTAGTAATAGAATTAAAATAGCTAGTTTGCTTTATAAGTTCTTTATTATTTTTGATAAATAAAATAGTACTCTATAGATTGGCTACCTAATCTCTATTAAAAATCATATAAAAATGACGTTCTCCATAAATCCGTCATGTTTATACTAATTCCTGGTTAAACCTAATTTATCGTTTCTGTGCGGTTAAATTTAACTGCTGGCTTAGTTTCAACGAGATAGTTAAACTGTATGGTTAACTGTATTAGTTATTCTTTGCAGTCATAAAAAAGAAGTTTATGGCGTGATAGTGATTTTTTCCTGTTAACTTTTTTATGACTTTTGAACAGATCAAAAAGTTTTTTTTTCTGTTTAATATCGAAAGTTTTCGGGTTGAAATTGTTTTTTTTTATGAAAGAAAAGGCACGGTATGGTGTGATTTATTTAAATGTTCTTTTGAGGGTTTTATGTGAATAAGCGCAATTTTTAGTGAACTAGTCGAAAGTCTCAAAATAAACAAAACTATTAAAAGTATAGTTTCGTCAGTAGTTTCAATTGAAAAGGCAAGTCGTTCGGATCTTCATGGCTTTTAAAGCATAGCAATAAAATTTGTTGCTTTCGCTGCTTTATGTTTAGTTCCGTAACTTCTAAGTTATAATTTCGACTAACCTTTGAACTTTCTCACAATTATTTGGTAGAAAGAAAAATTGAATGTGGCCACTCAAAATCGTCCATAACCACTTGTATTGATACATAAAATCGACGTTTTATTACCCGACAAAATCAACCACTCTATTTCTTTTTAAATAAATTAACCACTTCATAATATCAACCTAAAACAATAAATTACGAAAACTACTTCAAAAATAAAAACGTCTCCAAAACCCCGACTTCCTTTACTAAAAATAGTTTGAACCCTACGAACTAAAGGTCGGTCCCTTAAAGAACTAAAAGTTGATTCCTTTATGAAGAAGTAGCGGCGTAAACTTACGCCACAGATGTTTTAAAACAAAACAGAGTCGGGGCACAAAGTTTGTATATAATTTTAAAACGAGAATTAAGTCAGGGATGATTGAGCGGATTAATCAGGTCAGATTATTAGTGATGGAGCGATTCTTTATTAAAAAAGTTCTGGAGAAGTAGATTAGGCTGTGTTTATAGAGCAAAAATAGATAGGATTTGTGTTTATGTGCATTAAAATTGGATTGATTGATGTAGAGCATGGAGTGACCAAGAAATAAAACTTTGATAGTTTGTTTTTAGTGTAAGTACCTATCATAGCGAAATGCAACCAATAAAAATGTTTTTGCTAAAATAAAATAAAAATGTGATGTAACTTGTATCAAAAACTAAGAAGAACTTTTAAAATATTTATGGTATATTATCTATACGAAGGTACTTAAGAATACGTTTCAACTTCTAAAAATTCAAAAATAATCACGAAAGAAGCAGACATAACATAAACACTTAAGAATATCTTACTTGAAAGCTTTTACAAACAAAAGCTTGGCAAAAACTGCAAGAAAACTTATAAACAAACTAACAATTACTTGCTGAGACAGTTATTTCTACATCGAATTTTCTGTTGATCTCCATGAAACAACAACTCGACATAAAGCATTATTATTTTTGTTCGTCGGAAGTTTTCGTCGAAACTTTTAATGAATATTAGTTTTAGTTTTGAACTTTGGTTATCTTTTTAATAATAGTAAAAATGTTTTACAATTTTCGAATCATAAAAATCTGTAATTTTAAATTTTCAAGCAAAGTGAATAAGAACATAAACATAATTAAATTATAACTAAGACTAGCTCTCTGCTTATCAAGTATTTTTTTAAATATTACTAGACAAACTCTAAAGTTTACGCAGGCTAACAATATTTATTTTAATTAATTTGTCGTAACTATTTCTAATATTTCAAACAAACGGCGTTACATTATTTTCTACAGGCTATTTCTTTGAGAAAATATCAAGCTCTGACTATAAACTAAAACCATAGCACTTACCATTTTCTAAAGTAATTTTTAAGTTTAAAAAATTGCATTTGTAATAACAATTTGGTTTTACGACACTACTCGTTTCTTGCATACAATAACCTTCTTTTATTCAAATACATATACAGTACATATTCTGCTACCATAGTCTAGGAGCTAAACACAACGGACAAAAAGAAAAAAAAAACAACAATCTTTTGCTCGTAAAATATTTCCTTTGCACGCAAAATGCTGTCTATTTTTCTTTTTTATTTGACAGAAGTTACACGCACTATTACATAAACAGCCTTCTTGTTACGAAAAATCATATATCCCCCAAGGACGTCAAAAAACACGTCTTTCCCTATCCACCCTTCCGTCACACTGAGGCAACAAATTGTTATTAACTCCTGAATAAGATATAATGCGATGTCAATGTAATATAATAGATAATACTTCATGTGATTGATAAGTCCTCGTTATAACCTATTGGCAAAAATGTCTACTGTCATTAATAAACTTCAATATGATAAGGAAATAAAGCAAAGAATTGGTTCTACTACATATACTAGATAAATACTAATAATGACTGTTTGGCGTGTTGTTTCTCTTTCTTTTTGGACAAAATTGTGTTATTTCAGTGCTATTGTGTGGGCGGGCCTTAAGTACGCGCGTAGCGCCATCTGTTATCGAGTAGCGGTAATGAAAGCCGTTTTTATTCTGTGCGGGGCGTAAAGGATACGTTGTTTGGTTTCGTTTAAAGAATATAAATAGGTCTTTATTGTTAAACGTGTTTTGTGCGAATATGAAAATGTTTTGTTATGTTTGTTAGAGCTTTACCTTGTCCAATAGGATAACCTTTTAGGACCTTTGTTTGTATTTAATTAAATCCTATTACAATTTTCATAAGTCTGTTATTCATTATGTCTAAAATTAAGACAAAGGCCTTTCAGCGAATTCATAATTCGAATTTCAACATGTTTTTGCAAAACATAACCGTTATAAAGTTTTATCTGAAACGAAACAAGAAACCACTCGACATTAAAATTCAAACAATGCAAGAGCCAGTCATTATTTCGCGGAAATGTTAATTACTTAAGTTTAGGGTCCACACACAAAATTTTAAAGCTCAAGATGCTACGCGGGAATTTTACACCCGTAAGTCCCGAAACCCGAATTTTCGACTTATCAGTTTTCGAGGGGAGAATTTAAAGGGTTAACTTTTATGAGAAACAGTTTCAATATGGGGTTGTATTGTGTAAGTTTTTATTGATAATTATTTTTGTAGTGGAGAATACTTTGACAGATGGCAAAAAACACTTCGGGGTAAAATTATGATGGGAACTGAGAATTTTTAATAAACATTCCGGCCATGATTATATTAAATAATGGTCATTTTTTTAATAGATCATCATCTTTTTATTTAGATGGGCTATCCTACCTAGATACAAAGCTTCTCAAAATATGAATTGAAAGGCCAATATGAATGAATGTTTTTTTTTTTAAATTAGGTTATTTTTGGCGCAGCCGTGAGGCACACAGTGGCACGAATTGTTTAGTTTTAAGTTTTTTTTCTTTAAGTAATTTGTTTTTACATTGTGTGTACTTGTGGCATGTGCCAAATAAACGTATTTTCTTTCTTTCTAAATCCTCATTCCCTTGCCTTTATTGGGCCATCACATTAAACGCTTCTTTTCTTGCAATATCATCCTTTACACGGCTCATCCATCGTTCTATTGCTCTTCTTCTACTCTTATACCCATCGACATTCATACCCAAAACTTTGCTCATGACGTTATCTTCATTCCCTCCTTAACCCATGTCCATACCACGACAACCGCCTAAGGCCCGGTTATCCACCAAAGCGGAGAGGAGCGGAGATGTGCGGAAATCGGCCAATCACTTTAGTTAAAATTAACATCTGGTCTTTCGCCTTTCCTGTGATTGGTCGCATTTGCTTTTGCGCTCTGCTCGTCTCCGCTTTGGTGGATACCGGGCCTAAGAGCTTGTTTACGGAGACGCGTGGCGTCGCGCGGCGCGTGCAGAAGGCTCATCGCGTGCTATTTTATTCATTTACTGAGGCGGGTCCACCGCAACGAACGCTGCATTTTAAACTAACGAGCGAAAAATCGCTTCTCGTAAAATCGTCGTTTGAAATCGTTGACGTTTTCATATATCGCCATGTGCTTGAATTAAAAATGCACAACGCGCCACGCGACGCCCCGCGTCTCCGTAAATGAGGCTTACCAACACCTATGTTGAGATTGGCTTCGTGCAGCTGAATATCATTGCAGTTGATTGGTTGTCAGACTTCCGAATGGCTGTCAATTTTCTACCAATGACAGCCAGGATCAACGGCATACCTCAGTAAGTAGTGGGTGGTACTCATTTCTTATTTTATCCATTCGCGTAAAACAATTACATAATAAATAATCATGTCACATTATTGAAACATAAATTTGAACAATATTTCAATACAAATTCGAGCGCTTATTTATATGCAGTTGACGTGTAGGGTAATAATTGCTTTATTGGTGATGTGGAGTCGCCATTTTAAGTCAATAAATGTTTCAGTGTTTTCATGTAATTGCTGTAGAGGCTGATTAATTAATTTTGTAGATTGATGTATTGTATGGATAACTGTTAATGTTATAGGTATTGATTTTGTTAAATGAGTTGTACATACATGTATCATCATCATCATTTCAGCCGAAAGACGTCCACTGCTGGACATAGACTTTCCCCAAGTGTCGCCACATTGACGGGTCTATGGACAGGGGGTCTAAAATGGCCACTTTAGCAGATCATAATAGGATCATAATATGAATTGCGTTAAAACTCGTAAAATGGTCACAGACGAAGTAACTATCGTGGATCACTCATTTATGAATTTTACCAAAATTCATATTATGGTCTGTGAAAGTGGTCATTTTAGACCCCCAGGTCTTATAATTGACAGAAAAGAAGCTAGTAATAAAGCTTTGAAGTGTATCGTAATTACTAGACAACATAAATTGGCAGTGTGCACTCCGTTCTTGTTCAAAAGAAAAACCCTGGTGTTCGCCATTGGTGGATAAAAAAAAATGTTAATGCAATAAGTATTCTCTTTAGATTGACTGACTTAGTGGTTGACATGAAAATGTCACAATAAACTTATAATATCGAGAAATCGAATTCCTACCAAGTTTCTTAATCCGTTACATATTTTTTTCTGTTATAATGGAAACTGTTTTAAAGTGTTGAGAAATTGCATCGTAGCAAATGCGCAATACGGCAATTTTATGGCTATGTCATGTCAGCATCGGCATTCAGTTGAAAAGACTGCCACTGCTGGACACAGGGCTCCATCCATGCCCACAAGCATCTCCACATCGACCAGTTGTGGTGTCCTGCGGTTCTCGCATACGGCTGGATTCCTCTGGTAACGCAACCTGCGTCGGTGTTACCGAGTTTATATGACCCCAGTCCATTTTTGTCGCGAGTTATTAGGCTTCGTCTGGGTCAGCTCGTTCAATTGTCGGCCTCATCTTGGTCTTTAGGACAAGTTTAAGGGTTATTGGGCCTTTATTTGAAATTCGCCTACAGCAGTCCTCTAAAGGTTAAAGGCCTCCTCAATCGCACGCCACTCAACTCAATTCTCAGCAAGTCTCATCCAGTTGCCACCAGCCACCCTTCGAAGATATTCGCTCCATAGGGCCATATTAAGTGTAGATGATGAGGAAACAGTTAAAAGTATAGGTACTGAATTGATTGATACCACCCAAAAGTTCATGTTAGGGGTCGCTTTAAAATTAATACTAAAATCGATTCACCTTCGATCTCCAGGACATTGGTCCACCTTGAGAAAGGTGCCAGCCACACTAGCCCTTTTTAATCGAAATCATGCTTAACCGAACTACAATAATGAAGGATTAGTAATTAAACCCCTTAATATTAAATCCAGTACTTAATCTAGACCAAAATTAATCCAAAACAACGAACAGTAGCTTACAATATTAACTTTGAATCTCGTATAATGTTTCTTCACGCAAAAAACTAGGCTGAAATGCAGACACTAATAAATCAGTCTAGAAACCCTCAGACAGACATTTATTTATGTGGCGAGTACCTTATTTAATAAGGATGAAAAGGGGAATTGGTCCTAAGTTTTTTGTTTCGTTATTATAATTTGTATCTAACAAAAGTTTCAAAGTCGACTCTTCTTGAGAATTGGCTTATTATAGCACTATGATTCTATGCTAAGTAGAGCCGGCAGAGGTAAATATTATTGGCTTAATATCATAATCACCACAGTTGAATAACAAGTTATCAATCCGAATTACGAACCGAAACGAAATACTATTTATCTTTTGGAATCATGATTAAAAGTCAAGGTAAGTAGTTTAAAATAAGACCGGGAATCATCACTTTTCGAATGTCAAAATTACACAAGATGGTATTCAACAAATTCGCAAGCCAAGTCTCAAACAAGCAAATTTAAAAAAAAAACATCTCAAAAGCCAAAACATCTTCAAAAAAGTGTAGCTTCAAGTAATTTAACGTTATACCTTTTCACGAAAAAAGTTACGGAATATTTTAGTAGTAGATACTCGGTACATATCTTAGTACATTTGGCCTTCAATAAAATCTAGGCAAACATTTCTAGGTACCGTATCTATTTACTTATTAATACACGTGTAAACTTTACTATTTTATAAAATAGATTTCGAATCTACGGCCCAAAGAAATTATTTGATCTTTCATTTTGTAATTTGTGAAGAAATGTACCTATCCAACTTGTAGCAAAAACAGTTAGGTTTGTGCCTCAAAAAGCACGATAAGCCGGTGGTCCCGCTCGGCATTTGAAGATCTTAGACAGCCGTTAAAGGTAGTCAGTAACATGAAAGTTTCACAACCAGTTTTAGCATGGGGTATCATATTACCCAGCACTTCCTGGGTTGTGGAGGTCAGATAGGCAGTCGCTCCATGTAAAATACTGGTATTCGTCTGTATACAGGGTGTAAATTAACCCTTCACACATACGTCTACCAAGCATTCTGTACATCAAACTAAGTACCGCTACGGATTTTTTTTTGCTGGAAAACGAAATTTTTTTGGGTTCGAAATCTCATTTTACGGTAAAACTCAATGTAGCACTATTAGAACATTGTGCTAGTGGATGCTTTGAGTAGTAAAAGGGTCATGGAGGTAATTTAAGTAAAGTTGTAACTGGAAAAACTAGTATTTACAAAAACAGCTTTGCAAAATTTGGAACTTTGACCCCCAATATCTCCGTAACAAGGGGGTTCCCAGGTATGGTCTAGAACCAAAAAATGATCGCAGTGGTGGGGAGAAGTGCCCTTCGTTTCCGTTAAGGGTACTTTTACACCCTTTATACTGAAAGCCGACTCAAACGGGCGAGAGACCCAGGCAAAAGAAATAACAAATGTTACTAATTATTTTGTCTTAAGAATTCCGCTAATACCGTTACAGGAAAATAATAGCGTTACGAGGACGTCGACGGTAATATCTCAACCTTAACTAAGGTTGTACTATAACTTATCTCTTGTCACATATATGTTGCAAATAGACGGTTTTCCCACCCCTACGCATGATTCATTGCTAGGGACAACTGTATCTGTTTCATGAGCCAGTGAATCGTATCCATTTGTTTTCGATTAATGCTGGAACAATTGTGAGACGGGGCGATATTAATTGGAGAGTTCCGGTTTTTATGCCCGCACTAGTGTTGCGGTTTTTCGTTTATTTTTCGTGTAACCGCTGTATGCTTGCAACAATTGATTAATGGGTTGCTTGAATTGGTTTTATTTTGTTTCTTTTTTTTTTGTGTAAGTCTGTCGGTCTTCGATTGATTTGTTTCGAAGTTGAATGCAGCTGCCAACTTACAATGGTGGTTTCTAAAGTATACCATGTCAATAACTGTTTTAATACTGCTTTCGTTTGTAATGTTTGTCTTTAGTAGCTTACTTTAAAGATATCATCATCTACCTAGCCTTTTCCCAACTATGTTGGGGTCGGCTTCCAGTCCAACTGGGTGCTGGTAAATAGCAATTAGGACCTGGGTAATACCCTTTACTTAGAGTGGTTGTCAGATTTTCAAGCCATTGACTATTTTATATTAATGACAACCATATCCGTGGTGCTAGGCAACTGGACTTATCGCAGTTGTATACGTCCCTGTGTGCCTATTGGCCTTGTACTGTTCTGTCTCCTGCTGATATGGAGGGAAGTGGAAATTATTATTTTCCTACTCCTCCGCTATTCTTTTCTGATTAATTTCGTTGCGGGATCCAAGACAGTTAAATCATTTCTCTGGGACTTCCACCTGTACCACCACTGGCCACTGTTGATTCTGGCTTACAGGAGTTACAGTGGTTTGGGAATAGTAAGGCGGGCTTGTCCCATTAAAAAAAAAGCCATTGACTACTTGCAATGACTGTCAAAGATCTATAAAATGATAGCCAAGACCAATGGCTCCCGTCGGGGCTGCGGGATGTTGTAAGAGATACCGCGGCCTCCACATAAAGGGCTTAGAAGGAACATGGGTGGTTTTTGGTCAGTAGAAGTCTGACACTCCCTTTCGCTCTGCCCAAGAGCGGAAGGGGTTATTCGATGATTTTCCACCCGAAAAAAAAGGACCAGGGCTTTACCTCTGTTTGTAATGGGTGGTCACCCAGCCTAGGCAAGCACCGCTAAACCTCACAATCGAGCCGACCGACTATTTTAAGTAGCACGAGCTTTTTAAGAACTCAGTCGTACCTATTTAATGAATGTAAAAACAAACATCTACTAATAATAATTAAAAACAAATTCCAATGAACAGCTCTGTCTTTGTACATAATCTTATATAGTCAAGGAAATCTTAATTAAGTAGGTTCTTCACTTCTTAGTAAAAGCCGGCTTTTATTTAATTAGAATAATCAACGTTTAGAAATAACTAGGCTAGCGTTCTCATGTTGAGTTTATCTAGAAGGCAAGAAACAGAGGTTTTAAAACCAAGAAGTTGAAAAAGGAAAACTGAAAGGAGAAACAGAAGATGTCACTTTAACATTTTTTGTGTTGAAGGGTAGGCAAAGACGTATGGTTTCTGTGATTTATGTTAAAGTCTCATGTAATAGCGGGTGCCTATTGCCATCAATCGGGCATAAATTTAAACTCCGTGTTATCTAAAAATTTCTTGATTTAGAAATCCAACAACACTTACTGCCGCACTCAGAGAACTTTAATGATTACTTAAGCTTACTTAGTAAAGGTTTTGACAGTTTTGTCATACAATAATATGTCAAACATTTAATAAGTGAGGGCTTAAGTAATCATTAAATATCTCCGAGTACCGCAGTTAACCCGACTTGAGTAATCACACTTACTTATGACGTCATTCACGGCAATCGCGCTTGCTATGTTGTTGCACGACGCATTTTTTATAGCCGGGCAAAGTCCGGACGGGAGTCAGGATCTCGGGACAACAAACAAATGTCGAGGAGTTGTTTTAGTACTATAAACTCGGTTTAAATACTTCATTTGTATTAACTAAGAAACGAAAGGATTAAGTAATTACCTTCTCCCAATTATTAATTAACAGTCATGTCTTGTACAAGCTCTGGGAAAACAATGAAAACTGAAATAAAAGTTAATATTATTACAGGCACCTATTGTACGTTTCCGCTGATGATTTTATTATAAAGCCCTTTTGTTTCTCTTCGTTTTAAATAGAATTGAACGAGCCTTGAGCATTTTCTTGTGTCGTTTTTCTTGTAAAATGAAAAAGAGCGCTATGCGATAATTATGAAAAAGCAGTGACTACGTTTTGTAAAAAACGTGTTATTTTCCATTGCGTATTTTTGAATTAAATTCGAATTTCGGTAAAGTTCTTATCCTAAAATCGATAAATTAGTAGGGTATTATGAAACTAAATACGAATATACATTTAAACGGCGTTCAACAGCTGCTGGTGTCATCATTGTTGACATTATTCTAGAACAATTATAACAGTTTTTCAACGCCGTTTAGATGCGCCGATCGCTTTTAAATTTCACTTAAGTCGTAGTAAGGCTTGTAAAAACGAAAAATGAAACTGGCTGGAAATTGTTATTATATCTTTCAGCCATTAGGACCAAAAACCTTGTTTTGGAATAGCGGAAGTCTTTGCTTCAACGAATTCCTAGTACTTTTAGTATTTTATCCAATTAAAATTCAAGTACATTAGATTACCCGCCAAGCTTTGGCGTCCCTTCCAATAAACAGAAACTTGGCAATGGAATTCACTTGAATTTATTAATTCCATTTTGTAATTCGAATTTGGAATCGTGTTAAACTTTTAATTTCGAAGGGCCACTGTTTTGCCTATTATGCCAAAGGGAATTATGTCTACGTGTTTAGAAAGCGTTATTTTTTGTAACGTTATTTCCCTAACGTTATTTGGGTTATAAAAATTAGGTTCGTAATGTTTTTGGGGTGTGCTGTTTAATTTAATGGTTATACAGGTTTTTTGTGCTAATGAATGTTTCGCTGGTAGGTTTTTTTTTTCGTTTGTAATTTTGTATAGAATTGGATCAAATAGAATAAATTCTTGTTTTCTGAATTTCAATGTTACTTTACATTACGTACGTATTAAATGCCTACCAATATACTTACAATATAGAAAGCTTTCTTTGACAATTAAACGCGTACCAAAAAATATAAATAATATACGTGTCGAATTGAAAACTTCCTCTTTCTTTTTCCTTCGGTTTAGAACTAAGAAATGACGCATGAAAATAATCTTGAAAGTTATTGAGTTCTAGACCTTTTTCGTGGACATTTATGAGTTTAAAAAAAAACCCGTTCCCTTTGATATCGCTTTCCGAAATACATAAAACTTACAATAACATACATATTATCGATTCCTGTGAAAAAACACTTCACATACAAGGAAAAAAATGCAACGATAATTGAATCATCACGCTTACCACCTTTTAGTGTGAGTCAGACTTGAAAACCGCACTTGATGTGAATCATCGGTAATTACCGGCATTTTTATTGGCACCCTAACTGATTTGGTATCGGTAATTTGATTGCAAGACTCCTTGGCATGCGTTTTTTCATGGGTTTTGGATGGAACTATGGAAAATTTAGTTTTTTCTAGTATAAAGATAAAGATTTAGTAGCTTTTATAGCATGTTTTTTAACATTTCTACTTTTTGGAATGAAATTAACATTAATTTAACTTTACTATGCTACCTACTTGATAGCAATAAAAATGTAGAATTTACTGGAAAACTGTACACTAGATACATAAAGTGAAACCCAGCTAAAAAGTGTTTTTAATCTTTTACTTCTCGTGCACAATGAAACTTAAGCCCAACTAATCTATTTCAATAAAAATTAAACAATACAAGCATTTTTGCACGACCCAACGCATTCACAGAAATCATCAAAAAGTTTGACTCACAGCAAAACAAAAACTAAAAAAAAGGTCCCATTATGAAACGATTCGCGCTTGACCGCAATTTTTTATCTGTATTCACACATTTTATAAAAATGCCTTCTTACAAAATAATAATAGGTGGTCGTGAATAAAATGGCATTGGCGTTTTTTATTTTTTATTTGTCCAGAAAAACGTTAATTTGGGCTCTTTGAATTGTTGTTTCCTGTTTGGTGTAATTTTTCGAGGCAATCGCGTGATGTGGGGTTTAAATATGCTGTACTTAGCATTATGATGTGAGTGATGTATAATTTATTGCCTTATTTTAGTTAAATTACTTTTTTATTAGACTAGTTCCTCGTTAGTGGTTGGTCGATTGATCGCTAGTGCGGCTCCCGGTTTTCAATGGGACTAAGAGCAACTCTTTTTTTTCCTGTTATTTTTTAATTTTTTATTGTTATTTGTGTGCACTTGTGGCATGTGCATGTGCTGAATAAATATGTTTTCTTTCTTTTTTTCTTTGCAAAATGTAAGTCTATTTAGGGTACAACATGGAAGTACCCTAAACACATGTTCATGTAAGAGTTGTTGACGTGAAGAAACTTGCAAAGATGTGAGTCATTGCTTCTTATATTCGTTGGCCAAGTAACCGATCGACCATTAATTATTGACTATGCGGTCTTTGACCTGGCAATCACTGTAGATATGTAATCGGATAGGCAATGTAAGAAGTATTTGTGTTCGAGAAAATACGATGACCTGGAATACGTTACTTGATAAATTGCTAGTTAGAAAGATATGCACTAACATGTGAAAGAAATAAAAACTGTTTAATTTGCACAAATGCACATTATAAATAAACAAAAAAAGACCTGGCACACAATGCTAATAAACGCTAAAGCCATATTTAAAAAGCACACTAGCGCCATTGTCAACATCAGTGGCATTTCGATGAAACCTCATTAACCCGACCATAAACAAAACATAACCAATCTTCTTTTCAAAGTACTAAATGGAACGTACTGCGTTTGAACTTTTGAATAAAGAACTACTTTCTCCATTCTATTTAAAAAGTTGCGCTTAACGTTAAAAGCATTATTGAGGCCACGAATAAAGAGTTCGTAGGTACTTCATAAACACGCAGTAACGGTAAAATATTTTCGATTTTATATTTAGAATGGTTTAGCTCGGATAATAAGCCGTTGGTCCTCGCTGTCATTTGTAGATCTTTCGCAGTCGTTACTGGTATTCAGAGGCCCGAAAGTCAGACAACGAGTCTTACCAAGAGTTATCTTATAAATAATATAAGTAACTCCAATAACTATGATGTTGGTGGTCAGATAGCCAGTCGCTAAATGTAAAATACCAGACGGCGGATAATAAACAGTGAAGGAAAACATCAAGGCCTGTATCCCAGCAGTGGGAACCATTGATTGGGGCCATTGATAATGATGATGATGAAATGTAAAATACTACTAGTATTCAGCTGAAATCGGATAGACTGGATGCTGACTAGGCAGATGATGATGAGAAAAATATACTCTGTGTGTCTCCACGACAATTCGTACTCGCCAGTAAGAAATGGTTTCTACGAAATATGGTTGATGATGTGTGGATAAAAGTCATTGTGTATTTAGGACGTAACAGGCAAAGGCATTTACTTAATAGGTATCCTAGAATTAGGGATGACTACTTACCACTTAAGTCTAATATTTGTACCTACGTAAACACGGCCACACATCAAGCTATACGTTTCCAGTATAACATGACCTCTCTTTGTAGAAATATGGCGTTAAATGAGAGGTCCGCGTAGTCTAGTTTCATATATTGTCGCCGTGTGTACGCACTCCTTCGATAAATCAATAAAGGATAGGTATTTGACCAGCATGTCAACGAACCTACTTATGACACATAACGTCATGACATCATCGTCTGTCCTCAAAAAGTCCCTTGCCTTCTTTATAATCTATATTCCACTGAAATCGTTATGTCAATGTTTACTGTATCTGTCATCTTTGCCTGGCCATAGAGGCCTATCTGTCAACGACAGACGGTATGATAGTAATAATGTCTATGGTATTAGACTGAAATGAAAAATGATTTAGCGAGATGGAGGTGTCGGATGAGTTGACGAGTAATAGAGACAGATGTATGCATGAAAAATATCTATATATATGCTACGCCAATTCGAAATAAATTGGGATATGGGCAGGTATGTATGTAAGACTGCAATCCTCGCAAAGTTTGGCAGAGGTGTAGCTTATAGTACACCCACGTTTCACCAGTTATGTGTAAGCCTTATGGAATAAATTGCGAGCCTATTGCCGTGGCTGTTACTGAGAAATTTCGGTTGGAAAACCCAAAAACACTTCGCTCAAACTGCAAATTGATTCCAGGACCTCATGCTGCAGTAGCCCTCGACCCCAACGACCAAAGAAAATACACCGAAATAAGTCACTATAAATGTGTCTAAAATAACTCCAACTATAAAAAAAAAATTATAATCTATGAACAGACAACCTCGTTATTAAAATTCGGGTCTACAAGACGTTAAATTAATAAAGTAGGCCAAAGAACAAAGAGTTCACTTTATAAACTGTAAACATCGTAATAGAACACTATTGACCTGACAGTTAAACAATGGCTTTTATCTCATTCCACTGAACTCCAAATTCGATAACCTGTGAGAACAGCAAATATTTTTAATTTGATACGTTATTCGATACTGGCTGTTTACACTTTACTCTTTTGTCTCTGGCTATCGCGATTTAAAAATGTTTGTAGTGTTCGAATTTCGATTGTGCAACGGATTTTTAAATGGCG
The DNA here is from genome assembly GCA_932274075.1 of Diarsia rubi. NCBI lineage: Eukaryota > Metazoa > Arthropoda > Insecta > Lepidoptera > Noctuidae > Diarsia > Diarsia rubi. Next base: position 9,730,334 of record OW026437.1, on the reverse strand, counting down.
CGTTGTTTGTCTTCGTAATTTTATTATGCAAAACTTTTGCTTATCTTTAGTATATTAATCGAAACATGTTTTTTAAAGGTCTTCGGTCTATATTCGTGCCTAAATGTTAAAGCTCGTGCCTAAATGAGAACCGTCCCTACTCTGATCAATCTTCAGACCGAAAGTCTGGCAACCAGTCTTACCAAGGGGTATTGAGGTTGTGGAGGTCGGATAGACAGCCGCAGTCAGTCGCTCCATGTAAGTCACCGGTATTCAGCTGCATCCGGGTAGACTGGAAGCTCACACCAACATAGTTAGGTAATGGCTAGGCTGATGATGATGGCATAAAATATTAAGAGCTATATCCTACGCTATGAATACATGAGTTTTAATAATGTCATCAAGTACCTATCTTGTATATTATTTATTCCAAAAGGAATCAAAATAACTTAAAACAGCGGTAATGACGTCAAAGCAAATTAATACGCTTATCACTTAAATTTCTTTGTATTCAGTAGGTACTGTCCGTTCACAGTTATTCTACCTCTGTCAGCTGCAATCAACCAGCATTCGTAATAATGTTAGTATCTATAGATCACTGTTACTTTGACAGTGATGTAAAGTTATGAATAAACTGAATGAAGTTTAAGTGATGTCGAAACAGAAAACATTACGAGAATAATTGAATTATACAAGGAACGCGATCGAACACATTCCAATTTTAAATATAAAAACATTCTTAATTCAAATGTGACGTTTGATTGATAATTTCCGCCATGTTTTAATAACTATGCACCATTTATTACTATAATATTCTTTGAATGCGAACGTTTTTTTTAAATAATGTTTCAATTAAATAAATTAATATTCTTAAATTAATTAATTGCTACTGATCATCTGTGTTGCCCGTTTTTCTTCTGTTACTTTTAATATTTAAACGCTCATAAAGTATAACGGGAGAACTCAAAGTTATATTTTTAATAAATCTGTATTTATTATTTACCTTGTTGGATTAAATATACCGATGTTTTTAATAACTGTTACTGCCGCACTCAGAGACCTTAATGATTACTTTGGCCATCACTTAGTAAAGGTTCTGACAGTTTTGTCATACAAAAGTATGTCAAATCTGTACTAAGTGACGTCTTAAGTTATCATTAAATACCTCTGAGTACGGTAGTTAAGTTCATAAATTCGGTTTAATAAACGATACAATTTTATTTCAAGTCACGTGAAAAACCACTTTACCTAAATTCACAAGATATTACTTCAGTTCAATGTATTTTTTGAAATAAATTTTATGGACATAATTAATTATATCATAAAATAACGCTTGTAATCTCCCAAGGATTAGGCAAATGCGTAGGTAGCTAACAAGTACACAACCGATAAGTGCCCACTGAGAAATTTTTGGTAGAGAATCACAAACACACTTTACTGGAGGTGGAAATCGAACCCTGACTTCATGATCAGCAGTCGCACTTGTGACCACGTGACCAACGAGGCAGTCAAAATAAATATTCCTTTTAAGTTTCATAAAAATATATTTAAAAGAAAAGGAAGCGCAATAACCGTTTAACAAAAACGACAACTAAAGTAACAACACGTCCTAACGTAAAATTGCACCTAGAATATTCAACCCTCAACTCATCCACAAACTCGACCCTGACAGGATTACCTCGACCCCCGACTTCGCCAACTCGCCGCGCGCCGCGTTGACCGCCGTAGGTACAATGTTGACAAGGGGTGACGTTGCCTTTAGCTAGCAATTTTAGGAAAACCGTCGTGTGACTGTTTTAGATCCTAAAATACTGCTAGTGGAAGCATGATATTTGTAAAAAGCCTGCTTGAATAGTAGGATAATACGAATTGTACTTTTATGTGGAAAACGATATCTAACCCAAACCTAACTTACGTGATAGAAGAAATAGAAGGAAAGAAAATGTATTTATTAGACTCACGCAGCTCAAAACAAAAGTATAAAAAAATAACAATAATATAAAAAAAATAAAAAAAGTAAACGAAAAGTTTAAAAATAAGACTACATTAAAGTAAAATTGATCCCGTACAAAAATTGTATGTGTATAATTTATAATAAGGTGTATAAACAAATATATAAAATAAATCTTTGCATACCTATAGGAACAAGTCTTGGAGTATGATTTTTTGCAATGGTGAGTGGAAAAAAAATAATTTTCAGTACGCTGGTACGGAAAATTGTTTTTTTTTTACCATTCATATTAAATTCATCGGGCACCGCTTGTTCCTAGATAAATCTCAGTTAAAACCCCACTAGTTTCTAAGATTATATTGTCTTACAAAACCTAACCGTATTTTTTATTTTATTTCCAGCTGATCCGTTGCCAGGCAAGCACGTACCGCTAGAAAGCTATGAGAGCGAACTGGAGCGGGAGCACGCGCTGCCGACGTCCGTCCCCAACGCTGACATACTCAAGACTAACAGCAACCCGACGTATCATAAGCCGAGGTAAGCTTTGGTGTTTTTTTTATATTTGAAAAGATATTTGGAAGGCACTCTTTGCGACCTACCTTTACATTAAGAGTCGAGTTCGATCCTCGATTTTCTCAGGGCTGCTGCCGATCCGCTTACTGCTGTATGAATCTAGAGAAGCTCGGGGTCTTTGCCCTGCAATGGGACACCGACGGCTAATAATAAAAAGGCACTGCGTTTTCGGGCTCAAATCTTACTCATACTTGGATCTCAGATATCAGTTTGTAGGTCATACAAGTATTCTTTCTATGAACATTTCCAGATTTCTAGGAATTGAACCCACGTTGCGCAGAGGCTTTCATTCGGTGATTAAATCCCAAAAAGCTGTCAGTGAAAAAAAAACCGTAGATTATTTATTGATTTCCTTTTTATTACACGTACATAACTTTTATTTAAACTAGGACTGTAATCGTAAATTTTCGGATATACGCTTCTAATTACGGCAATTAAAATACTTTACACACACAAACAGGTACAGTCTGTTAGCAGCATTACCTGACCCCTCTTAGAATAGAATATAATAATATTTGTTTCTCAATATATGTTAGGTACAAAGATCTTAACATATATTAAAAATAAATAAAATTTATTTATGTCAGGTATCATAACCATAGACACATGTTTAAATCATTCAATAATATTTAAAAAGAGTCACATAAAAATAAATCTCATACACTACCGTTGCCGGTGTAGAAATATCAAATTATTTTACAAAGTGGTCAAGTCCTAAACCGCAACAATAGAATTATAAGAAAAAATCTCCATTACATTAATTAAAATTCGTTCATATGAAAATAGATGATTTTGTATACACTGTCAAGATTTTTATGCACATTTTTTTTATTGATGAATGTAATGTCTAATGCTAGATCTACATCTTCTCATAATAATATCTGCCCTCTTCTTCTTAGTTCCAGGGGTAAGGTAATGCTGGGCAATGGTTGACACAGAAGGTTAAAAAAAAACAAATATAAAATTCAAAACGGGATGGCCACTAATCGTGATTTTACGCGATACGTAAAACAGGCCATTCTACACGCAGCGCGTAAAAAGGTAGATTTCTCACGGGCCGTTTAGTTTGTTCAAATCGTAAAATTGGCATAACCTAGCAGTATAATTTTCAAACGATTAGTTTTTCTTTAGGGTTGCCAACAAAATTAAAAGATTTTTACAAAGAAAAAGTAGCTACTCACATTAAAAAGGAAAAATAAAATACTCAACCCAGAAAATCCAAAGATTATAACAGTACAGGGATTAAATATGCGAAAGGAAGAGGGCGTTAAATGAATGAATTAAACAAAGCTAAAATAATATTGGTTTAACTTTGCGTTTCTGTTTAAACATAGATTAAAAAAATTATAAGGCAAGCTTATTCTCACCGCTTTTATTTCTGATTCTTTTTATCTCTCTGACAAGATAAAAAGGCCAGAAAATAAATTGTAAACAAAATAAATCATGCAAATTTTTTGAATAAAAGATAACATATTATTTCGGAGATTCTAGGCCAAAGCATTACAATTTGCACTTTTATTTAAAACCCAGTGATACATAATAACTAATTCAGGTTTCACAATTACTTCAGTCACTGAAACTCACCGTTTTATTTAACAACATATTATCTAAGATAACTATTGTCAAACAAAGCACAAATCCATAGTCCGTGACTTTTCCCGAGGAATTCCTGATGAAAAAACCCAAAAACATTGCCTGACCTCGGGATGCAACCCTGAGTCTCATGCTGAGCAGTCGCACTTGCGATCACTAGACTACCAAGCCAGGTAGTAGATGTCATTAATTACCTTGTAAATTAAAGAATCTAAAGTTTTATTAAAATAAAACTCCCAACCCTAATTTGATCAGCATTATCTCTCACAAATATATAAATTAATTGGTGATTTTCTCGCAAAACCAGTTCCTAAACTTTATTGAGATCTCTAATAGTCATTTCCCGTGATTTTATTGATTTGACAACATTAAGTCGAAGTTTTATAATCTTATTTTATGGCTTTATTTTCGGAATTATCTTATAATAAAAGAAAAACATTGAATTAACGGGTGATTTCAAACAGAAATTGGGCACGATTAATAAGCAACGAGGCAGCTGTCTGTCATACATATTAATTATTTCGTTATTGATATCAACTGAACTGTAAAGTTTTTAATTTTCTGTCATTATTTTGTTTGCTAGTATGTGCCCCCTTCATCAGTCATTTTTCATGGAGCGACTGCCTAACTGACCTCAACAATCCAGTTATAGTACTGACTAATACCAATCGTATTATTCAATATTAACTTACAACTAACAGGTTGTCAGTCTTTGGGGCCACTAGTAAGTGGCATGAAAAACTGACTTGTAGACCTCGACCAAAGGCTTAAACTTTCTTTCCGAGGCGCGGAGGAAACTTAATATGTACCTATAATGGGCACCCATCCACTGACCAAGCCATGAAAGCGCGGCTGTTATTATGAGTCACTATGAGAATGAAATAGAATAGAGAAAGAAATTATGGAAGAACTGTTTGAAACACGGTGACTACTACGATAGAATAGAGTTACCATTACCATTACCATTAGTAGTTGATTTTCGCAAAGTGCTAGACCCAATAAACAAAATCGTATCTTCAAAATTAATGTCCCAGAATTTTTAACAGCAAAAAAAAATAATCGTCATCTAAACTATCTTTTACAAAGCCATTTAGCTTACCGCAGAATAATTTCAGAAAAGAAATAATTTAACTTAAAACACATAATGCGTCTTAATGTACCTTTTTACGGCGTAACTTTGAAAATGAACCCCGATTCAAACATTTTTTAATCTCACTAATACTAAGGAAATTGGTCCATTTGATTTTTGGGAGGATTTTATTTCACTTGATATAAAAATCTATATAGGGAGAGGTTTCTTGGCTTTGAAATCGCGTAATATGATTGGGAATATCTTTGGTATATAAAAAGCTTTTTTCGGAGATTTGCTGCCAAATCTCATAAAGCATATTGATCGGTGGATATTTTGGATTCGATAGCTTTTAAAAATATGACAGCTGATAATGTTATTTGCTCAGAAACTAATAATATCTTCTTTTTTAAAGACGAAAACAGTTCTTGAAAAATCATAACATATTATTAGGCACTATTACTTAACTGTCACTAGGAGAAGACCAAGTATCGCTACTTCTAGCATTATAAGGGCAGTCGACAATTTTTACATAATATGTACCAAATCTGTCACATTAATAAAATCGACACTTTTGTCGGCAACACCGAGTGAAGCTGCTGAAAATGGCGCCTCGCCCCTTTTTTTCAGCAAGCGACCGAAGGACGCTTATGCTGTGCTTACTTACACTTAATTTTGATACTTAATTCTTTAAAAAGTTAATGTTAATTGTCTATATTTTTATAATAGAGTTGTTAACAAAAAAAAATCAAATTATTCCGTCTGACAGATTTCCAAAAAATATTGTACACGTATTTTTTTCTTTTTTCACGTACTTAAACCAACAATGAAGACGATACAGTGCTTTGAAAACTCGTGTGACGTCATATTCTAAGACATTAGTATGGCATTTTTACCGGTCAGTGACGTCACAAACCCCCACTCAAATCTTTGACGCGTTTTATCTTCGTCAATTTTTATTGATTTGATAAAACAAAAATAAGTATCCAATATTTTTATAAAATCGTGAGTTAAGTTATAAATTTGTTTTGTAGGTATTACGAGCCATAAATAATAAAATATCTGCAAATATTTAACACTACTAAAAATACTTCATATCTTCTCTTAAAGAAATAATCCTATAAACGGCATTGCGGAAATCCCTATGCGGGACCCCCATCAGGGTCACCCTGGTAAGACGTAATTAGTACTCAGACATACCAAATTGCGTTCCTTAGGGACTTTCTAAATATCCTCTCCGATAGAGATTAGGACGGGCTAAATGATAAAAACAACATGACGAACGAACAACGACCTCTTTTATGTCATAGAAAAAAACGTAAAATAAAATAAGTATTTATTTAATTTTACGTTTAAATAAAATAAGTATTTATTTAATTTTACGTTTAAATAAAATAAGTATTTATTTTATTTTACGTTTGGGCCGACTTCCAAGCCGATAAGTATCATAATTTCAAGTTATCTCTAACTATTTTTCATTTAAAATAAGTAAATCGAAATTAAACTAGAAGGCCAGATTTGATGTGTTTTCTGTTTTTAAAAGGTTCCTTTTTAAAAAATCTATTTCGATAAGAAAGTTCCTAAACAACATAAAACCTTAAAAAAAATCGGTAACCATAGAGTGCTGCCAGAAAACATTTCCCACTGAATTCCATTTCTTTACACACAGATCAATCAACTCCGCCATCGATCGAAAGTTCCTTGAACGAACTTCGAACAGCGTTTCTCAAAGTTTACTCGAACGGGACCCCTTTGTTGGAATTATGTCTAGATTTTGCACTTGATGCATCGGTTTGTAGTTTTTCTTTAGAGGAAGCTCTAATGTTTAAAAGAATTTCCTTTAAAAACAAAGTTTAACTTGTGGGACCTATATTTTTTGTTTATGAAAGGAGGTACAGGTCAGCTATCTTCTTGGATTAATAGTCAAAGAAAAACTGTTTGGAAGAAAGTTGTTATTACGGGAAGAGCTGCTATTGACGTAATTTATCTTCCTTTAACGATAAACACGAGTGGGATGAAAACGTGGGAGCATTTTGTATTATTTCAATATCTATTAAGTACACATAGATTTAACAAGGACAAATCTCAAAAAAGAGTTCATTGGTGTGCTCCTAAGATTTTTTTAAGTAGTGTCCTTATTTTTTTGGGAATATACCATTTTGACTTCCTTTAGGATATGCATCGTTGTTCGACTGTTGAGTATACGGCTCTGGGTTTCAGTTCCCGGTTCAGGCAAAGTACTATTGAGAATCAGGAATTTCTCTGTAACCCTACGGGTATTACAGGCGTGGTGTTAATTCTCCCACCATCTTTAAGACTTCTCGATTGGGCAATGTTTTTAAATGTCGAGTTAAAAAAAAAACAAAGAAAAAGTTTGAGAACAACTGTATCAATGCTAAAAGCATTATTGGACTTCATTATTGTAAAATGGAGATTCATTTAAATAAAAACAAAGTTATTGAGAAGCTTCTATGTTCTTCTTACTTAAAAGTTTTGTATTGATTTGGTCGTATTTTGATTATTCCATATATGTGAAAACAGAGTGGCTTGTTCTTGTTCTAAGAAGGGATCTTTTCTGGATTAATATGATTAATCGTTAGTCACACAAAAATATATAGGTACATTTAGAACCACGTCCCTATATTTTACTAGTTACTTCAAAGATTTGAATTTGACCAGATATGGATACTAGTATTTACAAACAGGTTAATAGTTAGGTACTACCCTCAATTTGAGGGTTAAAAATAACTATTTAATTTATGCTATAGTAATTAGAGTGTAGAAGAATTTTAAGTAAACTGTGACCTCTGGTGTTTAATTTATAGTTGCTTCTCGTTTGGTATTCTTAGTTTTAATAAAATACGTGACAATAAAAGTTTTAACAAGAATTAGGGTGGAGCCATGAGATAAGCGTTAACATGGAACATTGGCACTATTAATTTAAACCTAAAAGGCCGGCTTGTATCTACTAAAAATTTAAACATAATTTTTTGTATGACCCAACGATGTCTTTTTTTATTCGTTGAAAGACGAACGAACGGTTTTTAGACCAGGCAGCATTGTATGGAATCTAAGACTTAATTGTCTTCAAACAAAGAGCATTCTCTATCGTTGATCATAAATTTGCTTCTTATGCAGAGAAATATCTTTTGCTCTGCAGTCAGAAAATGGTTGAAAAATCTTAGTCAGCTACGTCAATAACATCTTATTCTCTTAAAGACACGAGGCACACCCATTATATTTCCGCTCAATCGTAAACTACGAGTTTGGCACTCGATCAAGCTATATCCTTAGATAATAAAATAAGTTTATAGGCACATCCATAAGATGGGGGGCTAATCGACCAATTTCAGATATTTTATTCATGTAGGTTTCACCAAGTTTTGGAAGCTAAACACTGTAATGCTAATGTATTCTGAAGTTTATCAAGCGTTTAGTACTTGTTACCTGAAGGTTCCTGAAAGATGGGCGTTTGTTTATTTATGGTGAATAAGAAAGTTTTAGTTGGACACTGAAAATTTTAATTTTCAGTGTCCAACTAAACTTATCGTGCTTTATTTTGTTTGATAAAGGAGTTTTATCATAACCACAATATTTTACAGACATAATTTTCATGAAAGTTATTAATGATTTTCTTAAGTTTTTTCTTTGATCACCGTTTGCATCGTAAATACTTACTCAATGAAGTAGTTACTGTGAGTGCTATAAGTATGAACAATAAAGTAGTATTTTATTTACTTATTAGGTCAAAATTATGTCACTATCACTTCATATTATAAAACAAAGCTATTCGCCGCGTCTGTCTGTCTGTTCGCGATAAACTCAAAAACGACTGCACCGATTTGCATGCTGTTTTCACCAATGGATAGGGTGGTTCTCGAGGAAGGTTTTTGTATATAATTTGTCACGGGCGAAGCCAAGGGCATCAGCTAGTTTAAATGAAATTCAGTGCACTTTAATAATGTCAAAAACTCTTTCACTGTTGGGAAGCTACACTATCCCTGGGTGACATAGGCTAGTTTTTATCCCTGCATTCCGACGGGAACGGGAACTAGATGTCCGGTAGTGCAAAATAAAAGTATAGGACTGCAGGCAATTTTTGTGCGAAACGAAAAATTTACGCAAAACAAAGTAAATAGGCCAGGATAATTATGTAGACTTTTCTTCAAAGGAAACATGAAAACTTTGAATTTACTACAAATTCATCCGATACGTGTAAAGCGTTTTTTATAGTAAAATGTAAGTTCTTGAAGAAAATCGCTCATGCTTCTCGCCCCGCTGTTTTCCGAGCCCCAAAATTACGATTTATAAGTCGTTGGTGAAGTCTCGTTAGTGTGATTATGCAAATCTTCGAGATTTACAAAGGACACGACTCACGACTAATCGTGTTCATAATCAGTTTAGTGATCCGAGTTGCGACTTGCGAATAATCGCAAAACAGGCGGAGCTCAATCGCAGAAAACAGTGATGTAATTTTTATGAATATTTGATTGTGTTGAGACCAATAATTTTTTGTTTTTATCTGTTGAGGATTGTTCTCACCGTACAGACAGAGACAGATGCTTCGGTAAGTAATTTGTCCAAATTTTTGCCGTATTCAAACCCGTATCTAGAATAGATCGGCACTGGTTCATCTGATTCGTAAACGAATATCAACTTGCATAATATGTCCACTGCTAAATATGCGCGTCCTCATTGGAAGAGTAATGTTTTATTAGCCAAGCAAAGCCTCTTCTTTGTTTTTGGGTGGTGGTATATCATCAAATAACCCCTCCCGCTCTTAGGCAGAGCGAAAGGTAGTGTCAGACTTGTACTGACTAAAAAACACCCATGTTCATTCTTAGCCCTTTATGTCGAGGCTGCGGTATCTCTTACAACAACCCGCAGCCCAGCTAAGCAAAGCCTAGGACTGCCTCATTGGTTTAGTAACCGCAAGTGCGACTGGTCAGCGTGAGGTCGATTCGGGTTTGATTCGCTCGTCGGCCAAAGTGTTTTGTTGGGTTTCTCCGTCAGGAATTTGTCAGTAGCAACCAAGGAATTTGAATTTGTGCCCTATTGATAGCAATAGGTTCACACGCATTAGGTATTACATGGAATTTTAAACATAACAGGCGTATTGTGGGTGTACTATTACCTACTATTTGGTGCTCCTCTGCCTAACTCATCAGGGGATTAAGGCGTGAGGTTATGTTATGTTACTGAAGAGTGCTTTCATATGTCTAGACATAATCTTCAACTTCCCATCTCTAAAACCAAATACAGTAAGTATCCAAAAATATATTGACATATTCATCCGATAATAATCCATCGCCTCTCAAATGAAAAAAAAACGAAATAAAACATTATTTCGCATAGGATTTGCACACGGATTCGCCTGACTTAAATATTGTTTTAAATGCGCGGCTTTAAGCCTGATTGAAGAATTAATACCAGCCTGTCAAAATACATTAATCCAACACAAGTGTGATTTGAGTTAAGAGCGGGTTTCAGTTGTTTTCATCATTCATTTACTCGAGACTGTCCTTCTATAACTGTCAAAGTAGGCTCTGGTTTCCGAAACTAAATGTTTGTCAATCTGTTTGTCTAATTGATAATTCTATAGCTGTACGTGTTTTTTCTTGCTAACTGTGTACCTGTAGTAGGTAATAGGAGAGAATAGGGTGGTTAACGAAAACATCTAATTAGTCCGTCAGATAGATTTCCAAAAAATATTGGACACTTATTTTTTCTTTTCTCACGTAAACAAACAATGAAGACGATACAGTGCTTTGAAAACTCGTGTGACGTCATATTCTAAGACATTAGCATGACATTTTTTTACCGGTGTTTGACGTCACAAACCCCCACTCAAACCTTTGACGCGTTTTATCTTCGTCAATTTTTATTGATTTGATAAAACAAAAAATACGTGTCCAATATTTTTCGATAATCAGTCAGTAAACATAACTATCCATGGCATTTGACATTAGGTATATCTATGGATCGGAAACTGGATCTAACAGAAAATGGTTCAATGTAATTGTGAATTTCTTTAAAAAGAAGTGGACCGTGGTGATTACGGCCCCTAATTTTATGTCATCACGGTCACGAGTGCGTATCTAAGCAGCCACTGACACCATTATTCTCCCGCAATTATCCCAACTAATTTGGGGTCTACACAGCATGCCCAGTTCTTCCATTTTACTCTAGGCCTCATTTACGGAGACGCGGGGCGGACGGGTGGACCCGCCTCTCAGTAAATGAATAAAATATCACGCGACGTGCCCCCAGCACGCGCCGTGCGATGCCCCGCGTCTCCGTAAACGAGCCCCTACTCATCATCTCAGCATTCAGTCTTTTCTAGCCTGTCATCCTTTTCACAGTTCATCATTGTTGTAATTTAATTCATCAGTACCGCTTATTAAATGTGATAATCGTGAAGACACCGATATGTCTAGGTTAAACCTAAAATCCAAAGACGCGTGGCATCCACCAAAACTAAGCTACTTGTTATGATCGCTACGGGTAGTTAGAAGCCCGGAAGTTTCACAACTACTCAAACTATAGTATGTCTGGTTTACCCAACTTTCGACTGGTAACATCAAATAGTACCTACTCGTTGAGTTAAATAGAAACATCTGTAACTGGAGTTAAATAGAAACATCTGTAACTTTGGTTTAGTACCTAGTTATACTATAATTCGACACTGAAAGAAACTTGAAACGTATCTGACCTCCATAACCCAGTTGGTACTGGGGGTAATAGGATACCCCTTGGTAAGACTGGTTGTCAGTCCTTCGGGTCACTGACTACTTCTAGCAACTGTCAATGATCTATATTGACAGCCGGGATCAACGGCTTTATGTGCTTTCCGAGGCTCGGAGGAATTTTGGTATAGACCAGAAGCTGTCATAATTATGTTAAACAAGCTGTTGCCCGCGGCTTCAACTTGATTAAATCGGGATAAAAACTCTCCAGGGTGTCAGCTAACTCCATACTAAATTTTATTAAACGCTCGAACCGTTTAGACGTGAACAAGTAACAAACATACATACTCACACACTCACAAACTTTCGCCTTTAAAATTGTGAAGACACATGCTCTGGAACTAAAAAAATGAATACCATCCTGTGCAGAAAGAAAGGAGGTATTCTCACCCACAGTACATTATAGGGTGATTAATGCATATTATTCCAGGTTAAAAAATATGAGTATAGCGAATGCCCCTAATTGACCGTAGACCGTAGCCTATGCATAGAAAACTAGTCAACTCAACATCAAAGTAGGAAAACAGACAACTTATGATGCCCTCAGACTAGCAGTATATCATTATGTTCAATTATGGTCAGTCACCCCCATGTTGGCGCGGTGGGTGACAACATAGCTCGCTAGTCTATGCTCAATCGAGTACTGACAAATTTAAATTATGCTCTATGGTATTGCGCGTTTGTGTTACGTCATCAATGTCTTCTACAGAACATGGTGCTTGTAATTTGCGAGAAATTCGTGATGGTAGCGTGTATTTTTTTCCGACTGCGGCGAAGCCCAAAAGGAGGGTTATGTGTTTGACCTGTATGTATGGTTCTATGTTCGTTTTTTGCAATCTTTCACCCCTTATTTAATTCCCTGCATGGCCTTGTTTTAAACCATGTAGGATCTACTTTTGATTACTACGCACCTTGCTCACCAGAAAACTAACTGTAGGTAGGTACACTAATTTTACCATCCTAGATAATAAAAAAATAAAAAAAAATCTTTTACATTTTTATTGGGAAAAACAAAACATTGACACATTACATTTATATTTAAAAAAAAAACAACCATACAAGTTAAGAACTACAATAACTTATAAAACATCAGTGTTATTTTTTTGTAAAATGTAATTATTTTTTGTTTATGATTTAAGTTAAGAATTATTCTAATTAGATACCTACTTATTAACAGATAATTTAATATCTCAAAGGTGTTGCCACAACCATCGACACAATTGACAACTTAACAAGGACCGTTGGTACTTGCGTGTAGTGTTGCCAAAGAAAAAAAACAAGAAACACTTCAGTACATCTCAACCTACAACTCAGCCTGAGTCTGCGATCATTAATCTAGCAATACTGTACCAGCATTGTTCGTATTTGCATTGTATTCCAGCAGTTTTATGTTTTATTGCCAAAACAATCTTATTTATGTTGCTACTTTTATGTGAGAATGTGGTTTGTGTAAATTAGTATGTTTTTATGCTAAAAGAAGAAGTACCTACTTAGTTTTGAATGCCTGTTAGGATTTGAGGAGAAAAAGAGCAATCATTATCACTATTCTTGAAGGGTCGGCTGATGATATATCGTAGGTTCCTAGGACATATATTTTTATTCCTTATAGGCCCACAAGTCGACTCCAAAATAGTTAGGAAAAGGCTCAGTAGATGATGATGTAAGGCTTATGCCTATTTGAGGTATCAGTTATTTTATGGAAGCTCTAAAGAGTTGATGATGTCTATAATTTGATCACCTTTTAAGATATGGAGTGGTATTTATTAGTATTTATTGAACCTCTTCGTTATTGTAGACAAAAAAAGCTAAAATTATGCATTTCCATCAAAGATCCATAAACTAGAATAGAAGCTTTAGAATATTTATCTAAATAGCCATCTTGTCGAAGATGTAACCGCCTACGATTTCGCATATAAATGTCACAATATTATCTCATTTGTTTTAAAATGTAAAACTAAACGGACTAGACCTCGTGAAGATTGCGAAATCGTATCACGTACTCGTAGCGCCATCTAGTGTCGAGTAGCGAAACTAATTTAGCTATTTAATTCAATGGCAGCCACTACCTTTATCTTTTAACAATCTAATTGTGTTTGAATTTAACTATTTTGATTATACTGGAAACTGTTTTATTTGAGGTACTTAATTAAAACAATAGGCTTTTAATTGTGGTTTAGTTTTAATCCGATAATAATCTGCATTGTTCTAGTAACGCCATCTTTTAGCTAATGGCACAATGTAACAAAAGATTATGAACAAAAAAAATTGTTTACTTTTGTAATTTTATTTATTTTAGGAAACATTTTAGTTATTATTTAATTATTTTGGCAATTAAAATAAGAGATTTAAAAGAGAAAAAATTAAAAATGCACCTTTTTTGGTGTTAAGTAGTTACCAAGATTATGTTGAAGTACTTTTATAGTCATATCAACAGGTGCCTATTTTTAAGCTAAAAACCTTGACAATTTTTTACACGTTCCTCATTAAAATGCGGTTTGCGTACCGAAAATAAAACGGACTGAATGGCATAGCTATGGCACATTGCCAGTTTCTGTCATTTCCATGGGAGACTGGGATTTGAATACTGATCTCTGTACCAGTACAAATTCTTGGAAAACTGAGGTCTTTTTACACTGGATTGTAGTCTAAGTATTTGTAATACTTAGGTCAACGGCATTGAGAAAAATATTCGCTTATACGGTATTGCCATAATAAAATTTTCGCTCCAATTTCGACGTTGCCCTTAAAAAAAACAAATGGTGTGTTTGTAAATATTTTTTTGGACAATTCTCGTGGACTTTGACTTTTTTAATAAAGGTTTCTCTTGAATGTAGTGTAGTAACATCACTTATTTGTTGCTGTGGCAGTGACCGTAATAAAATTTTATTATAAAAGTTCCACTAGGTACATTATTTTTAGAGCAACTTTAGAGTGGAACTTACGGACTACGAAATGAGACTACATTTTTAGACCTAGAAGTTGTTACTTAGAACACAGTAAATCGATACCTTATAATTAACTCTAATTTTATTAAAAACCAATAAACAATCTAGGTATAAACTTGACATAACTCGGTATTTGTAAATATAGGTGGTTACATAAAGATTAAAATCTTTAAAAATCAGATCACCTTAGTAAATATTCTTGAAAGACTTAAGTAAGTATGTTTATGTGAATTAATATTAACCTGCATAATATTTACGTAACACGCTCTTCCCAAGAAATCCAACGTTCTCTACATATTTCTATGAAATCAAAAGCTACGGTAGGCATAGAATTTCTATTGAAATGCATGAATTGAAGACAATAAGAATGTTTCTATGTGTGGTCCCTTTATACGGACATGTGATACTCATGGGAAAATGTAAGTCTATGGAAACATGGTGGCCCGGAAATGTTGACTGCTAATTAATGCTAATTAATCACTAGAGGGCGTTGATAACTGACAATCACTTTCAAATCGTTTTGTATTTGTAACTAGCGGACCTGGCAGACGTCGTACTGCTCGGACAGCAGCGCCACCTACCGGGTCCAAGACAGCAAAATCCCCGTTAGCAAAAAGATCCACCATTTATTGAATTCATTTATTACAAAAAATGTGATAAATGAAGAACCGTTTGACCGATTTTGTGCAAATTTCACATAAACCATCTACTAAATAGTCCAAACAAAGCCTAAACATTTGGTTTGGATAGGTGAGCCCGTTCTTGAGTTATAAAATTTACAACGAAAAGTGGCATTGATTTTTATAAATATTGTTGTAGCGTCAATACAAAACGTATCACATGCAGGCAAAGAAAGAAAAGCAAAAACATTTATTGGTTTCACACAGGACAAGAAAATCATAATAAAATAAACAAAAAACGAAAAAAACTGTAAAATGTTGAATTTATTGGTGTAAATTATTATGTACGAATTAAATATTATAAAGAGGTAAATTTTGTTTGTTACTGTTAGTTTGTATGTAGGGATAATCCGCTGAAATAATTATCTAATTCTAAAAATTCTTTCGCTGACAGAAAGCTACATTATTCGATGGTGCTATCACACTTCACACTAATATTATAAATTCGAAAGTTTGTGTGTGTGAGTGTATGTTTGTTACTTCTTCACGCAAAAAATACTGAACGGATTTGGATAAAATTTGGTGCTCAGATAGTTTATAACCTGGATATAGGATGGACATAGGATAGTTTTTATCCCGATTTTATTTTCCTAGTGTGCTAGTACTCGTAGCTAATTAATATATTATGTATTTTGTTATAGGATGTTTAATTGCTTCACAGTTATATTTCCTGGTAGGATATAATTATGATTTCTGAGAATCTCGGGTAAACCCTCTCAGTAGCTTTTGAATCAGCGAAGTTATTTGAGATCCATAAAGCTTAAGTTAAATTAATTAGAGTAGGTAAACGTGATTCGTATTAAGTTTGCGTGCATATTTCTGTGAGTGATCAAGGTTTACATTTGAATATAAATGTCAACTGGATACAAATACGGTTCACTATGAAACGGTTACTGTATTTAGCTTCAGTATAGTCAAATTTTTACCCGACTACGGTGGAAAAAAAGGAGAATTACGATTTTACTATATAGATATCTCATCCTAAGATTTTTCTTGACTGAGCAATATTTGCATGTCTTGAACCAATATATTTACTAACCTACATGATGTCCCACTGCTGCGCAAACACATCACTTTCTCCTTCCATACAATCATGTCTATCCAGTGCAATCTCTGGCCATATCAACCCCGCAAAAATGATCAGATCGTCACGCCACCTTCGCCGCGGTCGACCTCGACAACGCTGCCAATAGTTTAAACCCTGGTCAACTTTAGTTTAAGACACAATTGTCTTAGGAGACAGAAAACCATCGTTAAGTAACCTGATCTTCATGATGGATCTCTTCCTGTTTGATAGCAGACATAATGACAATCAGTAATATGTCGGTTAAGTAAGGTGATACTGGCAATATCCGTTCATTGTGGTCATCATTGGAAGCCTCATGATTAACAAACTGTGTTTAGGTTGAGTCAAGCTCATAATTGCTTTCTACCGTAATTGAATTTCGTTCCGTGATTAAATGACATTCGCACACTATAAAAAATAAAATCAACTCACATATTCAACAAAAATGAAAAATAAATTCCCTTCTGGAATTCGCGGTGAATTTGTTTGGGTCTCCGACTTCCGAAAGTAACCCACCCGCTCGTAGAGAGGAGGCCCGAGTCCCTGCAGTGGGAAAATTATAGGCTGATGGTGAAAATGCCTTGGAAATCGAGCCAGTAATCACAGAGAAATCAGTGTAACATTTATGAAAAAAAAAAATTGCAAAATAACCCCTCTTTTAGGTGTCGGCTATATACGAAAATCTCTAAGTAGGATATTTTTCACCAAAAAAAATCGAGTTAGTCCTTCTGTTAGATTACCACGACAAACACGTGTCCAATATTTTTATATTGGACACGTGTTTTCTGTTTTATCAAATTAATAAAAAATCACGAAAATAAAACGTGCCAAAGATGAACGAAAGATGAGATGTAGGGCTATTGCGTATCTTTTAAATGTCAGTGGCTATCATATTGTCCATGGATAAACTATAAAATTGGTTATGGTTTAGTACAAAATGGAACCATTTGACAGTAATTGATAGGCACTATAGATTAGCCACTATAATTTAAAAGATACGCAATAGCCCTACAGGAGGACGTCACTTTGTGGGTAAAAAAGTACTAACCTTGAGACGTCACACGACTTTTCGAAGCACTGTATCGTCTTTATGTTTTGTTTACGTGAAAAAAGCAAAAATACGTGGCCACTATTTTTTCGAAATCTATCTGGCGGACTAATTAGATTTTTTTTGGTGAAATACCCTATCGTCTAATGTGGCCCAGTAAGATAGTTTCAACCTTGGATACTTGCCCTTATCCCAATGTATTTAAGGTCAGTGCAACATGAAATGTCTTCTTCCATACTTCTCTATGACTCGTCATCTCATCAGATACCTCCTTTCTTGCTTATCAGACAGTCCACTTCAAGGTGATGCGACCAATGAATATTCAGGAGAAATTCCTAGTGTGGGGCAACGTTTTAAAAAAAATCAGTAAACAAAGTTTTAGAGAAGGAATGTCTACCTCTGCTGAAGTCTGCTGTCCCGCTAAAGTATAAAAGCGCAATAATATGATTTGTAGGACCTGCA
This sequence comes from Diarsia rubi, assembly GCA_932274075.1. Lineage (NCBI taxonomy): Eukaryota > Metazoa > Arthropoda > Insecta > Lepidoptera > Noctuidae > Diarsia > Diarsia rubi. The sequence goes on along the minus strand of OW026437.1, from coordinate 9,712,222 downwards.
TTCACAATGCGATTTGTATTATGCTAGCCTCAGACATGTTAAGAACTTCGTATTTGCATCGCATTGAATACCAAAGAAATTGGCGAGCTCTTGTGAATTTCTATGAACGGGGACGACATACGATGTTTCTGTAAAGTTATGTTTGGAGACGGACGAGCTACTAGTCTTTTGAACTCGAAATACTTTTGTATTACAACATAACATTATATAACATCACGCTTGTAATTCCTGAAGGGATAGGCAGGGTTGTACTTAGGTACCTAATAATACACCCACATTTCAATAGTAATATTTTATTCCCATTTAATAGAGGGTTAGCCTTTTGCCATCAATCGGGCACAAATAAAACTATTTATAAAACATTTTTGTACGAGATTACGTTGAATTTTTGTCAAAAAAATAAACTGAAGAACAAAAATGTGATAATTTGAACTTGCTAATACTTTAAATAGGAATATTAGAGAATGATTTAATCTTGTTTTTGTAAAACATATTATGGAAACATTTGACTTATCCTGCTTTGATCCAACGGTTTCGGCCGTCTACGAAACCGTAGTTTCGTAACTGGTTTCGATGAAGGAATGATTTGTCCTTGTACGTAACGCCCCTGTATCTGATCAAGGATTAAAATCATATTACCCAACAACCATAATAATATATACAGGATATTTTTTTTTTCTTCTTAAGCTTCGTACATTTGGCAAGAAATACAGTCCTGCACAAATTTTTTACTTAAGAATTCCGATTTGCACGCCAAGAAAATAGCATTTACCTACAATACTGTTTTTTCAAGCGATTCCAGGCAATACTTTTCTTGTCTGATTTACGTAAATATACTCAGCCTTAAGCCAAAGTAAATAAATGTAAAAGAAAACCTGTGTTTATTCTGCAATAATTAAAAGCAGAACAAACAGGATGATCGTAAAAAGTTTAATTATTAACTTTGCAAGGTCTTAGCTAGTTTTTTTATTAAAATCTGTCTTTCATTATTATATTAGTCGAGTAAAACCTTCATTTTCAAAACTACCTTTTTATATTCTTAACCATGAAATACATGTAAAGTCTGAAAACTCTGACACCAGGTTATCAATAACCTCACGATATACAGAAGATACTGTAGGAACATAGAGGAATTCTATATGAGCCATCTGTTGGCAATCTGGAAACACAAGCCGCCATCAGTTCAGTTTCCTTTTGATTGTGCGTGATGTCTGATCTTCCCTACTCCAACCAACATAAGTGGTCCTGGAACTGTAGCAGCCGTCCTAGACTGCTGCAGGCTTCCGGGTAAGTTCATCGGCATTGAAACTCTTGACTCTAGACGAGCCCCCATAAAATGTTATACAAATTATATCTACCCAATGTGATCACCAAATCTAATTATCCTGATCTTCCACAGGCCACCACAACACCACGGCGCCGCTCTCCTGGCCGGGGTGGGGGGAGGAGGGGCTGTCCCTTCGTACGCTCCCCCCGGCAGAGCCTTCTTCACCCCCCCTCTGCCGCCCGAGTACAGAAACCCCTTTGCTGACAAGCCTACACTTAGAGGTGAGTGGACAATTTGATTATACTGGGATAAATCATTTATTTATCAGAACGAGTACTTATTGGTTACTTGGTCTAGTGGTTAGTGACCCTAACTGCTATGCCGGAGGTCGTGGGTTCGATTCCCACCCAAGAAAAATGTTTGTGTGATGAGCACGATCATTTGTTCTGTGTCTGGGTGTAATTTATCTATAATATGTATGTATTTAGAAATATATAAGTATGTTTATCAGTTGTCTAGTACCCATAACACAAGCTCTGCTTAGCTTGGGACTAGATGGCGTTGTGGGATAGTTTTGGAATATTATTATTATTATTAACTGTCGATGGGCCAGAGTCGTCACGCAGTGAGTGCCAAAAGACCAGTGTCGTTATGGAGTAAGGCCTAGAAAACGCTGCCGTGACGACTTTAGAAGCGTTTTAGCCATATTCGCTTAAGAAAACCGCACAGAGAGAAAAGTGGAAGACAGAGGTTTTTTTCCTTTGTTTGACTATACAGGGTGTAAAGTGACCCTTCACACATACGTCAACCAAGCAATCTAAATACCCCTACGCAAAAATTTTTGCTGGGAAATGATTTTTTTTTTGGGGTCAAAAACCACATTTTACGGTAAAACTCAATGTAGCACTCTTAAAACATTGTGCTAGTGGATGCTTTGAATAGTAAACGGGTTATGGAGCTAATTTAAATAAAGTTTTAACCTGAAAAACTAGTAAGTATTTACAAAAACAGCTGTGCAAAATTTGGAACTTTGACCCCCAATATCTCCGTAACTAAGGGGTTCCCAGGTATGGTCTAGAACCGAAAAATTATCGCAGTGGTGGGGAGAACAAATGCCCTTCTTTTGCGTTAAGGGTACTTTTACACCCTTTATTTATTGATATACGAGTAAATAGACAGTAAAAAACCTATAAAACTTAGTAGGATTGCTTTTGTGAAGCTGATATAACAATTCCAAGGTACGGTAGGCACTGTAGAGTACAAATAGCAACAAATAAAGCTATACATATCCAGTATAACCTGACCTCGCTTTATATCAGCTTGCGGTACAGACGCCAACACTTTACCCTTCTACAATCATTCAATGTTCTTTATTAGGTTTTCATCTTTATCACTAAAACATTAGGTTTAAGGTTGAATGGGTTTGGTCAGCTTCGGGTAGCTGTACGCTGGCGACTGTACAATGAGAAATCCACATCGAACAACTTTGGGACTGCAGGGAATAAATTCCAAAGACAGCTCTAGTTCCTTCAAATGACCCTTCTTCTTAGTACTTAAATTGATAAAATGTAACGGAACCTTTTTTTTTTGTGAGGTTGGAAATCATCAAATAACCCCTCCCGCTCTTGGGCAGAGCGAAAGGAAGTGTCAGACGTCTACTGACTAAAAACCACCCATGTTCCATCTTAACCCTTTATGTCGAGGCCGGCCGCGGAATCTCTTGCGAACAACCCGTAGCCCCGACGGGACCCGCAACCCCGACAGAGTAACGGAACCACTAGCAATCAATACTAGACTTTAATTATCTTAGTACATAATAACTGATAACCCATGTTCAATCCACAGGCACTAACACAGATGGGAACAACTATCTCAACAGGCGGCCCATCCCCCCGCCCTCCCTCAGCCCGGGACACGACAGGATACCTATCAGACCACCCGGACAGGTAAGGACACTATTTGGTCTCTAATATCCTTACAACATTTTTTTTGCGGTGGCCCAGTGGTGGCGGCCCCTACTTACGAACAGTAGGTCGTGGGTTCGAACCCAAGCAGGCACATTACTTTTTGTACTTAATTTATTGCATTACCGCTACTTTCAAAACGGTGAAGGAAAGCATCGTGAGGAAACTGGCATGTCTTAGAACCAATTAATTCGAAGACATGTGACATCTACCAATCCGCACTGGGCCCGTTTGGTAGATTATAGCCCATTCCCTCTCAAGGAGAGGAGGCCTGTGTCCCAGCAGTGGGAACATGAATAGGCTTTTTTGCCCGGTTGTTGACAATAGGTTTGCCCAAATAACACTAAATGTGAGTGTACTTTTAGGGGTTCTGCCTTATATTAATGTTTACTGACTTAAAAAAATGTGATTCTATTTTTTTTTTGTTTTTGTTTTATCAAATCAATAAAAATTGACGAAGATAAAACGCGTCAAAGATTTGAGTGGGGGTTTGTGACGTCACTGACCGGTAAAAAATGACATACTAATGTCTTAGACTATGACGTCACACAAGTTTTCAATGCACGTTTTCATATCGTCTTCATTGTTTGTTTACGTGAAAAAAGATATAAAACGTGTCCACATTTTTTTTCAATCTATCAGACGGACCAAGTAGTTTTTTTTGTCTATTCTGCAGAGATTACAAGCGTGATGCTATAAATAATTCCTTCAGCCACCTTCAAAGATGGCAAGATGGTAGGGTCCTTCAAGGACTATTTGTTGTACCACTATGTAGAGTAGTCGAAAGAAAATCTCCCAGCTGTTGGCATGGTGAGATCTTTAAAAAATAATATACAGTCAGCATTTAAAATAAAAGAAGGTACTAGTACTACCAAACCACCAATCACCAATCTTCCAATCACCAATGTACCAAACACCAATCTACCAAACACCAATCTACCAATCACCAATCTACCAATCACTAATCTACTAATCACCAATCTACTAATCACCAATCTACCAATCACCAATCTACCAATTTTTCCAAAAAACTTAAGTATTTGTGTAGTAAAGCCGATTCAAGAATAATGTGTCAAAGTTAGGAATACAATAGAAAACAACTATACAATAGAAAACATGAAAAAAGAACTGTTAAAAGAGGAATTTTCCTAAAATCGTAATGATACCTAACACGTGTACACAAAACGTTACAATTCAAACTTTCCATAGATACACGCAAAGTATGGATTCCTTTTCAAATGTTCGCCAAATATAATTCTAGTCCATTGTCATACGTGTTCCTGTTTGTAAGCGGTCCTAACGGGCTCTCGTTAGCCCATTGTCAGAAACCGACCTATTTCTGGGTGAATAATTATCGCGACTGTGGTTATTTTTGGTACAGGTTAATGATGACAACGTTTCGTGGTTACGATTACCAATGCTCCTAAATATAACTTGTATGGACTGATTTTGCGTGTGAAATTGTGTGTTCAAATCGATGTTGTGTGTGACTGCGTATGGTGGAATATGATTAACCTTTATCGATCTGTTAGTTCCTGTGCCTATTTCTGATAGAGGAGGCTTGTTTAGTTAGATAACAACTCGCCTTTGTTTAGCAAAGGGTAAGACAGAAGTGTGCCGACACCTAGTGCAGCTATATTTCACCAATCTATATTATTAGAGGCGACCCTATTGCCACCCGGGTGCTGGTGAAAAAACATATTGACCTGCCTGACCTCGGAATCAAACCTCATGCTTGCTTTCATCAGTAGCGCTTGTTATTACGAGACTAGTTATTTGAAGAAAATGATAATGGAAATTATGCGTCCTTTGAAACCGAACTGGAGTCTTATATGGCCGCTCTAGCAGAAACGTAATATGAATTACATTAGAATTCTTAAAATCGCCAAATTTAACGATTCATAATATTAACTGCGTCTGTGATAATTTTACCGCCAAATGTTTGCATGTTTAGTATGTCACAATAATATGACTAATTGTCATGAATCTGGATTATTTATGTTAAGACCGAAATTGTACCAATACTTAATTGCAAATAATTTGATTTAAGAATTTTAGATCCCCTGATATTTGAATAGTAGGTTCTGCACGTCTATTAAGACGATTACATTTTTTTAAACAAATATTTTGTATTCTTTCAGGAGACTTCATCGCCCCAAGTGCCAGCACCTCCACCAGCGCCGCCGATGCCGCCGGCGGGAATCGAACCCCAGAAGAAGAAGGCTCTTAACACACCTAGCCATAAGGTATGCATCAGATTTAGAAGAGCTGTAGTTATAAAAAAAATGTTATATGGACTCGATAATGGGTCACAAGATGTTTTTAAGACTTTTGGTGCCAAGCACTCAGCATATGGGTCGAACAATAATTCGTTGTGTGTGCCCACAACCCTCCTCTGAGTCGTCGCTATACGTAGCTATAAATGACTTGGCAATTTCGGGTAACAAAAAGAAAATGTTTTTTCAAACTTGGCAGAAAAGTTAAAAATGAACCTGACTGCCTGACCTTACTAATTGTTCCTTATCTCCTCCCTTCCAGCCGGACGAACTAGACAGTGACGTCAAACAGCCTGGAACAGACCAGGCCAATTTCACAGACTTCGTGCCCAACTCCCTCAACATCCCGACGATATCCAGGATACTGTCGGGCTCAAATGGGAGGAAAGAGGACATCCCAGACGTCCTCCTAAGAACCGTCACCGCGAAGCCTCAACATAACCAAGAAAAGACCTCCAAGAGTGACATCTTCGTCACCAAGGAAGTCGGAGTCACATTAAGCGACTCGAGCCGAGATTCTTCAACCGAAGGATCCGTTTTAGCAGTCCTAGACCCAGAAATGAACAATCTAGATAGGCCTTTAATTGTAGACCAAAATGGAGAAACGAATACGAGAAGAAATCTCCAGTATGCTACTAATAAACAGACAGATAGGAATGACAGCAGGAAGGATGAATATACTCCTGCAACGACCATAGGCTTTGAGTTGAAAGACCCTGAAATGTCGACAGAGAGGTACCACAATCTAGCCAATGTCAATTCAGATAAGAAGATCCTGAAACAAGATTCTAAGAACTCAGGACCAGTCCAAAGGCCAGGAGCGGCCTGGCCTTTCGCGTGGAACCTCCACATTTATCTAGCAACCGTTATGTTCACTATATTAGCAGTCTACTCCATCTTCAAAATCTTCTGCTACAATAAGTATACACATTTGTTTACGCAGTACTATTTTATCATACTCCATTTAATTTTGGTCCTTGTTTGTCTTCTCAGGATCTTCTACATGTGCTACGATCCTTATAACATCAATAATTCGCTCCCTAAATTCATCAGTGAGATTCTTCTCCATGTCCCAGAAATTTTCCTTAGCATAGCATTCGCTTGTATCATACTATTCCTCCTTACTAATAGTATTAATTTTAAGAATACCTGCTGTTCATTCCTTCTTCGACCTAGAACTATTATTATAGGCGGCAGTTTACACATACTGTCCTGTTTAATGTTGCATATCTTTGAAAGTAGTAATACAATAAATAGAAATACGCAGGGCGTCGAAAAGAGGGTATTAGGTCTTACTTGTCAAATAATATTTATAATAGCATGCCTTACTTTAGGTCTTTGCTACCTATATGTATATAAAATGCTCAAAACTGTTCTTCAGAAAAAGAGTCATACGTATATAAATGGTTTCCAGAATCTACAACATGCAATTCAGATAAAATTGGCCACGGCGTTGCTTTTTATTCTGATGGCAGCGTTACAGATCTTCGGGATCTTTGGTATAAATCAGCACAATATGACCAAGTTTGACTGGCTTCAATGGGGCTACCAGTTCTCTCTGAGACTTTTAGAAGTCAGTATAGTCGCCCTTATCTCCTGGGTCATAAGCCTGAAAGTTGGAATAGCTTTGCAGCACGAAAAGACTGATGGTCACAAAATATCAGGCCTTGGTCTTTTCGCTTGTGGAGCAGGTTCTAGCAACGAACAATTTGAATCAGACTACCCAGCGATATGCAACACAAACACCAACCTTCATACTTACACGATGAGGACTGGGAAGCCTATTTATGAAACCACTGGTCACCATCCAGCCATGCCTGAACCCTGCTGCGGACCAGTGATAGACCATCAGAGATTCCAACTTAACACTCTGACTGGAAACTGCGATACCAACTCAGGGACTGAGAACTATTCTGGTCACAGTTCTATAGCGAACGCAGGACACAGCAGTTCGACAGAATCCAGTAACGCGACTTCCAGTCAAGGTGTTACGAACCACCTCATCAAACACCATCCAAACTTAGCAGGGTATAACGGCATAGAGTCTGCCTCAGACGACCATTACTCCAACTGTGATCCAGCGATCCAGTCCCTTCAAGGCGACGATCCTTTAGATCACGAATACAATGTCATCCAATACGGTAGCAACAGCGATTTTATTAGAGACATCAAGAATCAAAACTATAACGCAGGGTCGAACCGCAGTTCCCACAACTTCAAACACATGTCTTATGATAGAGTGTCGTCACGAACCAATAGTAATCCTCGGAAAAAGCACCGAGCGAAGAACAAGAACGTCCAGAACTGCATGACAATGGGTTACGACGCCTCGATCGGGCACCACTACCATCAGCCGCATACGCCTGATGAATACGGCAATTACAATACTGAAAACGCCTCCTACCACGCTTCTGGCATCCAGACCTTAAACCCCAACAGGAGTTACAGCAACGACCCGTGCCAACAGATCAGAAGTTCACAGCGCAGAAATTCGCCGTCAACTTCCATGGTCAATTCTAGCGGGAGCCAGAAGCGTGGTAAAGGCAATGGGTTTCCCGATAGACCCAAGTCTACTGACTTGTATGGGTTTTCAGAAGAACCCAATGAGAGAGGGTATCCTTGTGCGTTAGGAGGGACCCCTCAACCAGCTCCTAGGAATTGTAGTTACGAGGCTTCGTACTCCCAACCACAGGATGAGATACCCACGGAGGCTGAGGGCAACAGTATGTTGGTAGCTCAAGACGGGTTCCTAAGGATCCGTTCAATGAAGGACCCGTCTCCGAACCCTCAGCCTTCGCATACCTGATTTACCATAAATCTGTCGGGTGCGACAGAACTCAGTTTTTGATAAAATATTTACTGTCCTATGCTGAGTATCAAGTTTATATTGATATCTGCAGGCACTTGAGCCAGTATATTCTTAGGTGTGATGCATTGATAAAAATGCTCATTAAATGTCAGTGAGAAAGTGAAAAGGGATGAAAGTATGCCTTCATTAAGGCAAAATAAGCATTTTAAAGCTATTTTTATTTAAGTAACTTAATTATACTTACGCTGTACAGTTCATACTGATTTCTTTTTAATTTCTTCGACTTAATTACGGCCTCTAAGCAAAGAGTATTACGTAAAAATATACGTATCAATAAGAGAATCATTTTTATAAACCATGACCCATTTGACGTTGTCGAATCAAAATCATGTAAAATTGTAAATGTTAGATATAACGACGTAATTTAAGATAATAAAACATAACGGCCTTTTGTAAATAGCTTATTTTTAGTTCTATGTAAAATATTTATCTTATGAGATTTCGTTTAGAAAAGCCTGGGTAATATTTTTTTTAGTAAAACACTATCTTACTTTGCAGAGTTTTGCTAAACGCTACAGTTGGCGTTTGAGTTGATACGCATTTCGAAATTCTAATATCATTTCCCACTTAGATTTAAGACACTTATAGTTACAGTAACCTTACCCGTTTTTTTTAGTCTTAAATAAAGATTTAAATGTATGTGATATCAATAAACATTTTATTTGAAACAATCTGTCCATATTTAATGTTAAGATATTATCAAAATAATTCTAAGTAATAAGTGCACTGTTCAACATTAAAAATAATGTTGGCGGAAGTACTTTAAATTATTTTAATGGTAACTCTATTTAAATCACAATATTCAAGTGTCAAAAACACTTCTAAAAATCTTTGAAGTTAACATTTGAAGTGTGGTTTTAATAAAATTATCTTTTAAATGTGTTTATTATTCAGTTAACTAGACCTACATATTTCTATGACCATTACAATTTAATAAAAATATTTACGTGAGTTGATTTTCTGATCTTAATGTTCTATGTATCCTTTGTCATATCCATAAAATAATTATTTGTCATTTTAAAGCTGTTACAGTTACTGATTAATTTATATTCTATGGAAGATCTTGAAATAATTTGTTTAAGCAAAAATAAATCTGAGAGTCGAGTGATTAAGTGTTACCATATTATTAGATTTTTCCTTAATAATATGGTAGTACAGTTAAAAAATAGTCACAGAAAGGCAAGTATAAACAACATTGTGTTTGACAAAAAAAAGCACAGTAAAATGTAGAAAACTGCTTTAAAATCTCTGCAGATGTCCGTATTGCAGAGTTATCAAAAAACTCTGCCGTTTTCATTTCTAAAATCTATCAAGGTATCAACTAAAACGGTTTTGTTGATTATTTTTTCTATAAATTCAAGAAAGAATATTTTAGTGTCTAATCATGTCCATGTGTGACATGTATTTGCCATGTTTTATTATAGAAATTACCCGTGTTTTTTTATCTGTTAACATTAACATAAATCTGAAAGAATATATCTATGTAGATATGTTAAAATATACGACATAAAAATATGTTGATAATATGACATCTAGGGATAGTAATATTGGAAAAAATAACTAAGATCTATATTATATTTAGTTTTTGTCTTGATTAAACTATTTTATTATCAATGTGTAAAATATTCAGGCAGCTATTTTCAGATCTCGAAATGAATAAATTTTCAATATGACTATCTCTGCGATCATAGTTAAAAATAATTAATGTTGCCACTACAATAGATAGATAAAATAATTGTATAAATTAGACGAAAAATAACTAAAGAGTATCTATTGATAAAAAATACCATCTCACTTGAATATTGTAACGTTATTTTGAGGTAAAAAGAACATTAATAATGTTGCATTACAAAAAAATGCTCATTTAATTAATTCCTATGTAAATAAATGTAATCTTTAAGTACATAAGTATGGTAAAATAGCTGCGACCATACATGCCACTTTTTAATTTTATTTTTTTATTCTTAAGTGTATATAATGATGGATTTACTGAGGTACTTCAATCGAAAAAACATTGATTTTGTTGTAAATTATAGCGTTTTTTTTATATTCCCAAGACTGTACGTATTAATCATCTAATATGTAAAAATAAATTCGAAAAACGGTATTGAATTTGTTGTTTTATTTTGAACCTTAACACTTAGCGCCAAGCACCCACCATATGAATCGACTCGGCCCCACCGCCCCCACCCGCCGCCCGAGTCGTTGTTATTATCTATAGATGACTTGTGTTTATGCCCAATGCGAGACCAAACATAATTATTTGAGTAGGAAAGAATATTGCAGTTAGTCAGAAGAAAAAGTCTAGCAATAATTCTAACGAATTATACCTAACTGGGTCGTGGAAGTCTGTAAAATAAACTTAAATTGTAAAACACAAGCTTTTAAGAATGCAAACAAGGAGATTAGTTTTCTCTATCAACATAATTCATTTATTTTCAAACACTTTTTTTGTCCGTACTATTATTAATTAATTTAATCATTTAATTCGAGCAACAAGACTCAAAAACTGGGGTGTGGTTGAGAAACTGCGGTGGCCCAGTGATGGCGTCCCCGACTTACGAACAGTAGGTCGTCGGTTCGTACACAGTCAGGCACATTACTTTGTGTACCTAATTTATTTCATCGTCGCTGCTCTCAAAACGGCGAAGGAAAACATCGTGAGGAAACATGAGGAAAATGTCATAGAACCAAAAAAAATCGAAGACATGTGACATCTACCAATCCGCGCTGGGCCCGCGTGGTAGATTATAGCCCATTCCCTCTAAAAGAGAGGAGGCCTGTGTCCCAGCAGTGGGAACATTAATAGGTTGTTGATGATGATGATGAACAAGACATAGTGTTAGAGCGCCTTCACTCTAGCGTTTGTCCAACGTAGGCGTTCGATAAACACACAGCACACTGACACCACCACCGCCACCGCCGTCGCACCGCTGCGCATACGTTTATCGAACGCCTACGCTGTACAAAAACTAGCTAGCTAGTGTGAAGGCGCTCTTAGTGACAATATAGGTACTTACAAACTATGTTCACGCTTCTAGGGATTCCAGTCCAAAGCTTCTGGTGTGACAGACAAAAATGACAATAAAAATGTATTATCAGTCAAAATGTATTTTCAGTTGCAAGATTTGACCAATATACAAGCTAGCTAACTAACAAGGCAAGTAAAGAAAAGCTTATAAAAATAGATTTGCTGCATCAGGTGAGACTCGAAGCAAAGCCGATACAAATGATTTGGGACTCATTCCTAACCTAACCTTTGTCAATTAAGTAATTAAGGGTCGGTTTCTATCTGCTGGGATCCGCTTCCAGTCTTAATACCGGACGGTTAGACTGGAAGCGAACCCCAGCTTAATACCAGTATTTATATATAACATAGAGCGACGGCCTATCTCACAAACAAGTTAATACTGGGGTAATAATTATGTGATAGACTGTACCCTTTGGTAAGTGGTAGAGTGTAGTGTAGAGTGGTTGTCAGCCTTTCTGGCCAATGTCTCCTTACATTTGTAACGACTGCCAAAGATCGTTAAAATATAAATAAAATACGAGTTGAATTGAAGCCCTCCTTTCTTCGGGTTACATTTAGAGTAGCGACATCTATCCAGTGACAAGTAAACAGTACTTAAAGATTTTTTGTTGACAATAGATGGAGCCACATAGACGATTCCGTCGCTCAAAGACCTGCTACTAGGTCCGGAAGAGGGCTTTGATCACGGGTGTTCCGCAGTTTCCTTAATCGTACAGGGGTTCTCTACGTTACTTCCTATCCTACGAGTACAATATTATATTCTTGTGACCAGAGGGCTGGAATGTTTTTGGGGAAAGAATCGCCATTCAAATGCTGCCAGCCTTCTGGTAACTTTTCCTGTTGACAGCGGCGTAGACGAATTTTTTTTACGCCCTGTAATTCTTCCCTTTTTGATACATGTATATATTTTATTACAATTTTAATTCTGAAAATTGTAGTTTGTAAATATTGTAAATAAGTACAATACTAGTTACGGAGTCTACGAAAATTTGATGGAATTTGCTACTGCCAAACAATAAAAAATAGTTTTTTTGCTAGATCGGACTTACCGCATTAAGCTTTGCAAGTATTATGAACCTACATGAAACTAAGTAACCTATTTTAAAAAAGCTTTGTAAATCTGGTACCAAGGTACCTTAGTTAGCCTCCAATACCTTCGGAATCAGGGGACTCCCAGATATGATCCAGAAAAAAAAAACACAAGGACGGACGGGAAGAACAAGTGCGTTTCGGCGTCGTTAAGGGTATTGTTACACATTTTAGAGAAGTAGTTAACGCTTGCAATAAATGCAACGGTGCCTACCTACGAGTAGGTATGTAGGTACTTATATCTTGATCAATGCTCTGTCACACTATTAATCATAGACGTGCTTTTAAACAGTGTTACTTTCAATGTTCTCTAAATAAATATTATTATACGTATTGGTTGTTTCACTAACTTCATTTTTTGATCACGTATGAAAAAAAGACCAGATAAAGACATATTTTGCCTGGCCTAGGCAAAATATGTCTTTATCTGGTCTTTTTTGACAGACATTACCTACTTATCATTTTCTCAGAAATAAAATGACTATGGGATAATGTAATGTTAATATTTGACATTGTAATTTATATTACATTACCGCACAAGTACGTAATGAGATACATTACGATATTGAAATTGGTGAAATAAGAGACCCTATACAAGCAAATGTGTTATAAAGATATTTTTCATTTCCATTGGCATAAGCCCAGTTGCCTTGCACCCCGGATCATATTACCATTTTTATAAATGGGTCCGTAGTTGTGAGCTTTTATATTAATAATAGATAAATACCAAAAACGTTCGAAGAGACGGTGTTCTAGTTCCTACAAGGCCCGTATAGTAAATAACCCTGGATGTAAACTGTACACTATCCAACATAATATTACGTTCAATCAAAATCAAAACTCATTTATTCAAACTAGGCTGATAATCAGCACTTTTCGAACGTCAAAATTTACTTTACTTTACTTATTTACAAGAGACAGTCCCCAAAACGCCCCCCCTTCGACACTTCCTAGTGTTTTTGCTGGAAAGAAGAAGTGGCGGAACAAACTCCCCAGCACACATCTGTCTGTTAGGTTGGTTAGAAGAACCAGACTCGATACAATAGTAAGGCAAGTATAAAAAAAGTATATTATAATAATAAAAAAAAGACATAACATATCAGTAAACTAATCTTGGAGAAAGAACATAAATAAATAACAAATGTGATGTGATGTTAGTTTAACATTCCACCTATAATTTCCCACCACTAGTTCTGTTTCATCATCATCACCATCATCAACAGCCTACCCACAGCTGGGACACAGACCTACACCTCCTCTCTTTGAGGGAATGGGCTATGGTCTACCACGCGGGCCCAGTGCGTATTGATAGATGACACGTCTTCGAATTTTTTGGTTCTAAGACATGCCGGTTTCCTCACCCTCCCTAGTTCCTCCTCAGTTCTGTTTGAATCTTATGAAATATGGGGCGAGCCTCTCACCTTCAACCGAGCACTTAATACAGACTTATTTGCTGTTACTGAGAATTTCCTGGTGGCCGATTTCTATAACAGTTTGCCCAAACCGTGAACGTTGCCTACGAAAGAAAAAGAAGGGGGGGATAAAACTAAAAATCATTTTCCAAATGCCATGTTTTATTAAAATTATATAGATTTTCACACAATATATTAATGAAATTAATATTTATCTACAAATAAAACATACTCGTACCTTCATTAAAACTAGCGGTAGACCAACAGATATGTACAAATTTTTGTATAGTCATATAAACTGAGTGTATAATATGTATTTAAATTATGGACGCGGTTCCGGAAACCGGACGCGATAGAATATTTAGTAAGTTATCTTGGCAATTTTCGTCTTGTGGCAGAAAAACAAGTAGGTACATAAAAACTGATGCCCAGTTTTGTGCGACAAGCACTATTTAGTACTTTTAATCGAAATCATTTAAAAAATCAACGCCTCCACTGCTGGACACTTCGTTTTGTGGCACCTCACCGCTAGACGCTTTTAATGATTTTTTTAATTTAAGCTATTTTGTAAAATACTTTTTTTTAACTTCTTCCATAGACGACACTTTTCACAAAGGTTTGAATCTGCCTGTAACCTATTCTATTATACCTAGATAAAATATATTCCAAATTTGTACCTATTTGAGAGAAATAATTTACCATTGTATTGTTGTAAACGTTTTTCTAATGTCTCCCTGTTTGTCTAGCAGTCATGGGATTTTGATCACTATGTAAATAAAAAAAAATATCATGAAGTACATTATTTCATTAAATTGCTCAGAATTATTCTTTTATATTTACATACAAACTTTATTACGCAATTCTAAATTACTTATAAATAAGAATTCAGTCAAAAATTCATTGTATCCAGTACAATTAGTCTACAAATATAATTTTATATTAATTATAATAATTAATTCTAAATAATAACATAGTATACTTACCTAACAAACCTGTGTAAATTATATAAAAATTACTTTTACTTTATTGCGCATATTATATTATTACAAAAACAAATGCTTAAATATTTCTTAATACAACGATTTACCCTGCGGTTTCTTATTCTAAAACCTTTTTGTCAAATTAATATGTGTTTTAAAGCATATTTTGATAAACTAAAATATGGTCAGCAACCAAGTAAATTGTTTACGTGTTTTGAAAACCAATATTATGTAGGAGGATTTTTTAACTACTTTTTGACTCTTTTAAGTCTAATATCTACAAAACAGTATAGATATAATACTACTTATTAAATATAAGACCGAAAATATAAAGAATAAACATTTAGGACCGATTTTCCAATGAAGATAACATTCTTACTTCGTACTTATTTCTGTATAATCGAAGAAGATTATAACTACATAAATAAGTTATCGAAAAACCTGCCCTTAAAAGTATTTGTATAATAAAATAATTTTAATTAGCATTGCCGCTCACAATTTACAATCATTTCATTACATCAATATCTACAATAATTTTCTAAAGCCAAAACTATTCGTCAAGTCCCCTTACTCTTAGCGAATTGCTCTCCTAATATCTTCATAACCTGCGCATGAGTGCGCGTACCATCTTTATACGTAGCATAATGCTCTTTGACATACATTGCAAAATCGTTGGTGGTTCCTTTTCTCGCTGGAGTAGAAACAACGACTCCATCTTTGTTTTTCCTGTTGAGTACGAGTTCGAAAGTACCTCGACAATAGCCGCAACACTTCTTTGTGATGTCAATTGATTTTGAATGGCGTTGGACACTAGGAAAAAATATGTTATCATCATCATCATCTGATGATTATAATAGGCTGATGCCTATAATGTTCCCACTGCAGTGACTCAGGCCTCCTCTCTAGGAGAGGGATGGGCTTTAATCCACCACGCGGACCTAGTGCGGGTTGATAGATGTCACATGTCTTCGAATTTTTTGATTCTAAGACATGCCGGTTTCCTCACGATGTTTTTCTTCACCGTTTTGAGAGCAGCGGTGAATCATAATATACACTTCTCAGTAAAATGAATAGATATCACATAAAATTTAGTTTTAACGATTAAAAAGCATTACTTTCAAAACTTTGCCCATTTTCCCGAAAAATGCAAGAGAATCTCAAATGTGCTCTCGAGGTTATTTCTATTTTAGACAGGAATTGAACCTGACTCTCTCCAACTGTTTTGGACATCTCAAGATTGGTGGGTAATTAGAAAACAACGAAATCTTACCTATAACCACACTTGGTACATTTGTAGGAGTACTTGAAGTGTATCTCCATGTTATGGCACCGCGAAATCTCGCCCAGCTCCGGAAATGCCATCAGTGACCGCTTTGCCCTGTAACATATAACAGGCTTGGTTAGAGAGGATCCACTAAGGTAGCCCGCGAAACCCAAATTTTCTTAGATGTTCAAACTCAAACTCAAAGCATTTATTTCAATTAAACCTTTATAGGCACTTTTGAATGTCAGAAGAATAATTCATAAAAACAAAACTACGAGTGCAATACGTCATTCCGAAAGCCACCACGCCGAACCACACGCCGCCGAATGCCCGCAACAACGAGCACTGCGAGCACGAAAGCACACTCCCTTCTGGTCCGCCCAAAGTGGGAGGCACGAGACATTTGGTGTTTCCCAACTTTAAAACTCAGTATCAAGATGTATGTTGATTAAAATATTTTTCGTGTCCGGAACAAATATGGCTTTAATGAGTTATAATAATTAAAATACGATTGAATCACTTTTTCATGAAATAGAAGAGTGTACACTGATCTGCAAATTGCAGAAAATATAAGAAAATAAATCTAGTGAGCTAGGCCTGTGCGCGCTCCCATTAAAAAGGAACCAAGCATAATACCACGCCCGTATACCCCGAAGGGTAAGGTTGAGGTGTGCCTATGACCTAAAGAAAATCCTCGTTTCGCCTATTATAATTAAGTTTCAGGTAATAAAAGGCCAGCCATCAACCGGGCACGAATTCAGGCTCCTGCCTGGTACTGAGATTTTTTTGATAAAAGACCCAGTTCCACTTTCCCCAACTCGGGAATCAAAAACAGGACCTCATATTCAACAGCCGCACTTGCGACTACTACACCAACGAGGCAAACAAAATTAGCCGAAATTATGTAGGTGTCTCTGCCAACCACTTTAAGGGATAGACGGCGTGATGTTTGTCACTAATTATCGCAGACTAAGCGTCGTTGATAACTGACCATTAACAACTCCTTTAATTGTAAATAGAGATTGGAATCGATGTAATAATCCACAGTCAACCGCATGATAACTTGAAGTAGGAAAATCACCCTTAATGCTTAATCACATTTGAGAAAATGTGTAGGTACAACATAACACACTAATACAAGTTATTGCAATTAGGAAGAAAGGGATTAAATAAAATACTAAAAATAATAAAAAAAAGATGTTTGATGACAGAAACTAGAACAATTATAATTTCGTATGTCGTAGTCGTATAATACGAGTATCTCTACCCATCTCGAGGCAGCTTAGAGACCCGTGGCAGTTAGAACTGTGTAATAGATACCGTAAACCGTACCTGTTACGACTGTCAGAGATCTAGAAATGAATGTCGGGACCAACGGCTTAACTTGCTTTCCGAGGTACGAATGAAACTCGGTATGTATGGTCACCCATCCAGAATTCAACCTAGGCAAGCGATAAGCGATTAGTTTATTATTTTATTTATGGGCCTCAGTAGCCTGGCAATAAATTGATTTGATTTAACCTGAAGACTGATCTGAGCGGCTGTGTATCTACCACGAGGTCCTTGGGCCAAATATCACACTTCACTCTAATATTATAAAGGCGAAAGTTTGTGAGTGTGTATGTTTGTTACTTCTTTACGCAAAAACTACTGCACGGATTTGGATGAAATTTGGTACACAAATAGTTTATAACCTGGATTATCAATTAGGATCTCTAGGAGTTTTTATCTCTATTCGGGTTGTAGCAGGTGAAGCAGCTGGCCACAGCTAGTATTTAAATAAAATTTGCCTCGACACACTCAAAGTTATAACGTTCCAAGATACGCGTAATGAATGCAGTTGACTGTAACAAAGTACTTGTGAGTAATTTAATGTCAATTCTAATAAATCCACAATAGGATTGACAGTTTAATAGCTTAACGTTTTATGAAAAATGTTACTTTCGTTATTACTTACATTTCAAAATACCTATTCTTTATGGAAAAGGGATTGGCTATCAAGTATCTAAAATCAAGACTAACGAGAAATACATAATGTTGTTGGCATATTTTTTAGTCTCAATATTATATTTAAATTGTAAAAGTGAACATATTCTTCCTAAAGAAAAACAGTTGAAAGAACCAAGTTTAATTATGTGTTTAACCGATATAGTTAAAAAATACTTCAGTGTAAAAGAAACTCTTACTTATGTTGACATGAAAACTGACGACGACGAAATTCTTAAAGATATTCATTCTGCAATAGTTACAGCAGTGGTTCACAGACTGGCGTCAGAAAAAATGCATTTTAGACATCAAGCATATTTTATAATTGCCGAAAATGCTACGAAATTCGCCGAAAGATTCAAATATCTCACACAAGAGCCAACATGGAATCCATACGCTCGATTCTTAATCGTTATAAATTCGCTTAAAGAAGATGAATTCAGAAAGATTTTCGATGAACTCTTAAAATATTTGGTGATCAATGCTATCGTGGTCAACGGAACTAAAGACGCTGAACTATACACCTATAATCCCTACGAAAATTATGGCTGCGGAAGATATTACGACGAAATTATTAGATACGGCTTATGCTCGAAAACGAAGCACAATCTTTTTCCGAATAAATTAATAACGGGATTGAGAAACTGTACAATATTAGCCGATGTGGGAGACAGACCTCCTTATAGCATTCATCCATGGAAAACCATCGACTCAAGACCAGGAACAGAGCAATATATATTTAAAATACTAGCAGATGTTGAAGAGATCAATGTAATTTTTACCTACGATTATGATAAAAGCATTTTCTCAACAATTACTGAAGACATGCAAGCTGTAGGTCCATTGGAAAAGTTACAGAAAAATAAGACGGATGTGATGTTTGGTGGAACTATTTTGGTTTCGAGTCGAGCTGATGCATTTACCTTCTTACACGGCCATCTTGATTATGACGACGAATTTCGTTTCTTGGTGAAACGAGCAGGCTTTAAAGCGATTTGGAAAAGCGCTTACTTAGAATTCCAACCATTCGTGTGGTTTCTACTGTTAATCATTTTTCTGTTATATTTTATAATACTGATGCTTTTACTCCGTCTTGAAAAAACAGAAATTATGCTGAAATTGTTGAATTCGTTACTGCTGCATGGATTCAAAATGCCTGATCGGACGATTGTCAAATTCGTCTTTATAATTTGGGTGTGGTTCGCGTATCTGATGAACAGTATTTATCAGTCCAGCCTGGTCAGTTTGACATCAAACCCAATCATGGAACGTCAGATTTTAACCGAGATAGATTTGGTAAGGCATAACTTGAAGCCCTGTATTAGTCATGAATGGCTCGATTATATGTATTCAGAAGCGAACTTTTTTTCTCCGCTAAATTATGAATGTCTTAGTAACCTTGAAAATGTCAAATTAGTCGCTCGATCCGAAGATTTGTTCACTATGATACCACTATCTTTTTTTAAGTATTTTAAGAAATCCTTAAACGACGAATATGGACGTTCTCCGGTCTATTTCTTTAGAAAGCCATATGCAAAGATTATTTTCGGATATTTTTTCCGTAAAGGTTTTCCGATTTCGGATAGAATGCGAAAAAACGCGATCCGTTTGAGAGAAACTGGGTTTATTGATAAAAGCTTGAAAGAGCTTTATTTTCGGAGGAGAATTAAATATCATTTTAGTAAGAAGGGGTTCGAAACTAGATTTGTGTTGCCGTGGTGGTTGTATGCGATAGGGTGCGTCGTAGCAAGTGTGGCTTTTATTTTTGAATTACTCTGTGTACGTTACAAGAAGTATTTTTGCTGTACAGATTAAAAATAGTTAAGATTTTATAATAAACTAGCGGACCTTGCAGACGTCGTCATGCCCGGACAGCAGCGCCAGCTACCGGGGCCAATTATACCTAAATGTAAACCATTCTCGAATCCACTTGAACACATACGAAAATTTTCATCAAAATCGGTCCAGCCGTTTAGGAGGAGTTCAGTGACGAACACACGTACAGAAGAAATATATATATAAAGACTAGCGGCCCGTCCCGGCTTCGCACGGGTAGACATTTTTTTGTAAATCTAAAACATTCTCGAACCTACCTGAACACAAAAAAAAAATCATCGAAATCGGTCCAGCCGTTTAGGAGGAGTTCAGTGATATACACACGTAAAGTAGGATTATAAATATAAAGATTATAGTAATTTTATTTAAATGTAACATTTTGTATTATAATCCTTTAAAAAGGTGCAAGCGCCAGGGTAGACCGTGAAATTCAAATGTTCTTACGTTTTTTGCAATTTGCAGGTCAATGTCAGGTTGTATTGACATTGCCAAAGTTTGATTTGCGATTTTAATGATAATAATTTTGTAAATACATACTGTAATAAGTCTGTAATTTTACGCGGGCATTTAATGTTTAAATAAATACAATTCCAATAACTCTTGTTTCTGATAATCCTCAAAATATGACCAACAAATCGGTCTTTCTTTATGATTAGATCTCAAGTTCTCAAATAAGTAAATAGCTCAGCTCTGCAAGTGGTCACCGCAGTCTTAGGAAATCTGCAAAGTCAGAGGTATGGTATCACGCAACTGTTGCAGTCTGACGTAGGTAGATCATATCTTACCATTTATTCCACAGAGGACCATGTCCCGCTCTCAGCTCGGAGTCAATCAACCATGTGGCAGTGTGACAAAGTTCATGTATGAGCGTGTCACGCAACCGTTGCGGTCCGGTCAACACTTTCATAGACAATTATATACTCCTATCTTATCATTTATTCCACAGAGGACCATGTCCCGCTATCAGCTCGGAGTCAATCAACCATGTGGCAGCGTGACAAAGTTCATGTATGAGCGTGTCACGCAACCGTTGCGGTCCGGTCAACACTTTCATAGACAATTATATACTCCTATCTTATCATTTATTCCACAGAGGACCATGTCCCGCTCTCAGCTCGGAGTCAATCAACCATGTGGCAGTGTGACAAAGTTCATGTATGAGCGTGTCACGCAACTTGCGGTCCGGTCAACACTTTCATAGACAATTATATACTCCTATCTTATCATTTACTCCACAGAGGACCATGTCCCGCTCTCAGCTCGGAGTCAATCAACCATGTGGCAGTGTGACAAAGTTCATATATGAGCGTGTCACGCAACTTGCGGTCCGGTCAACACTTTCATAGACAATTATATACTCCTATCTTATCATTTACTCCACAGAGGACCATGTCCCGCTATCAGCTCGGAGTCAATCAACCATGTGGCAGCGTGACAAAGTTCATGTATGAGCGTGTCACGCAACCGTTGCGGTCCGGTCAACACTTTCATAGACAATTATATACTCCTATCTTATCATTTATTTCACAGAGGACCATGTCCCGCTCTCAGCTCGGAGTCAATCAACCATGTGGCAGCGTGACAAAGTTCATGTATGAGCGTGTCACGCAACCGTTGCGGTCCGGTCAACACTTTCATAGACAATTATATACTCCTATCTTATCATTTATTCCACAGAGGACCATGTCCCGCTCTCAGCTCGGAGTCAATCAACCATGTGGCAGTGTGACAAAGTTCATGTATGAGCGTGTCACGCAACCGTTGCGGTCCGGTCAACACTTTAATAGACAATTATATACTCCTATCTTACCATTTATTCCACAGAGGACCATGTCCCGCTATCAGCTCGGAGTCAATCAACCATGTGGCAGCGTGACAAAGTTCATGTATGAGCGTGTCACGCAACCGTTGCGGTCCGGTCAACACTTTAATAGACAATTATATACTCCTATCTTATCATTTACTCCACAGAGGACCATGTCCCGCTCTCAGCTCGGAGTCAATCAACCATGTGGCTGTGTGACAAAGTTCATGTATGAGCGTGTCACGCAACCGTTGCGGTCCGGTCAACACTTTAATAGACAATTATATACTCCTATCTTACCATTTATTCTACAGAGGACCATGTCCCGCTCTCAGCTCGGAGTCAATCAACCATGTGGCAGCGTGACAAAGTTCATGTATGAGCGTGTCACGTAACCGTTGCGGTCCGGTCAACACTTTAATAGACAATTATATACTCCTATCTTACCATTTATTCCACAGAGGACCATGTCCCGCTCTCAGCTCGGAGTCGATCAACCATGTGGCAGCGTGACAAAGTTCATGTATGAGCGTGTCACGCAACCGTTGCGGTCCGTCCAACACTTTTGTTGATAATTTGATGCTGGATGTTCGGATGCGGTCGCCTTTTGAATTCTTTATGAGGCGGTTTGTTGTTGTTCTGGAAAATAAATGAGGAGAAAATGAGTTACCTAAATCAAGTATGGTAATGTAGGCAGCTTTATGATTTTTTGGTTGCACTCTTCAGTTCTTGTTGCATTCAGTCGTTGGCAGTTAAACTGCTCTAAAGGCTGGTCAAGAAACTACGAGGTCGACTATCACCATCCACAGCCTGAATGGGTATTTCCCCAAAAAAATATATTAAGTCCGTCAGATAGATTTTCAAAAAATAATGGACACGTATTTTTTTTCACTTAAACAAAAGATTAAGACGCTACAGTGCTTCGAAAAGTCGCGCGCGCCAAGTCGTGTGACGTCACAAGGTTAGTAGCTTTTTTACCCACAAAGTGACGTCAAAAGTCCCTCATGATCTTTGACACGTTTTATTTTCGACAATTTTCATTAATTTGATAAAAACAAAAAACACGTATCCAATATTTTACGATAATATCAGACGAAATAATTAGATTATTTTGGTGAAATGCCCTATTCACCGTACACACATAGGCCTCTCTTTTTGTGTGCCAATCTCCAAGCTCTTGTGCCAGTTTCATCCAAGTATTTCCCACGATGGCAACAATCTATCTCGACGCTGGACGATTCTACATTTCTTTTGCCAGTTCTTGGATGCTATTTAGTGACAGCCTTAGTCCAGCTGTCATTACAGCGCTTTGGTAAGTATCCTGCCTATCTTCATTTGAGTTCCGTAACGCGATTTTCAATATTGATGACATTTTTCATCATCAAATGACTCCTCTGGTTCAGAAGGCCTATTGCGTATCTTTTAAATAACACTGGCTTTCATATAGTGTACATGGTGGTGGACCTGTCAAATGGTTCCATTTTGTACTAAACCATAACCAATAAATAGGGGATCGTACAAAAAAAAACTAATTAGTACGTCAGATAGATTTTCAAAAAATATTGGACACATATTTTATCTTTATTCACATAAACAAAATATGAAGACGATGCAGTGCTTCGAAAACTCGTGAACTCCTGTAAAACGTCACATGTTAGTACATTTTTTACCTACAAATGACGTCACAACTCATGATCTTTGACGCGTCTTAACTTTGTCAACTTTTATTAATTTGATAAAACACGTAAGTATCCAATATTTTACGATTATCTAACTGATGGGCTAATTAGAATCATATTTTTTTGACTCTGTCCGATCCCGTATTTGACAGTTAATCCATGGACAATATGATAGCCATTGACATTTAAAAGATACGCAATAGCTGGGCAGAGCGGTAGGGAGTGTCAGACTTCTACTGACTAAAAACCACCCATGTTCCTTCTTAGCCCCTTGTGTCGAAGCCGCGGTATCTCTTTCGAACAACCTGCAGGTATGTCTTCGGGTTTCCATGAAGGCGACTTTACGATAAATTAATCATCACTTACCCAGCTGTAGTCCTAAGTTTAGTATCCCACAGTATAGGCAGATCAGCATCCATGGCGTTGTCAAACACGCGTTTATTAAACTCAATGAACAGTCTCCTTGCTAGTTGTTCCTTCATGGTTTTGTAACTGTCCCTGTATTGTAAGGCTTCTACGTGGCAACGCCAGGAGGGGACGTTTTCTGAAAGGTGGGGATTACTTATAAATGAGTTTGTTAAAGTAACTGAAAGGTTATAAATTATCATCTAGGTGATGCTAGCAGCTTCGTCCGCGAGGATGTCGGCTATTGCGACCAAACCCCTACAACGCTTTTTTCGCAATTAAAAGTAGTTTATGTCCTTTCTCAGGCTCTAGACTATCTTTGTATCAAATTTTATTTAAATCGGTTCAGTAGTTTTGACGTGAAAGCGCGAAAGACAAACTTACTTTAGCATTTATAATATTATAGATAAGGATTATATTTGTTGAACTACTTTGAGAAGAAACAAACGCAGATGACACTGGTTCTTTTCAAGACATTGGTCAGTGTCTGAAAGGGTCTTTTGATGAATGAACCACGAACATTTGAGAGGACCTGTCTTGGGGGCCTAAAATTACCACTTTCAGAATCATAATAGGCTAATAATAGGTAATATAAGTCAAGGTAAAATTCGTATAGGCATACTTAGTCAATATTAGGAATTCTCACTAATGTGACCATTTCGCGAATTGGAACCTAATTGATATTTTTATCATATGCATTATGATTCTGGTAAAGCCGGTCATTTTAGACCCCCTTTTAGACAGATGCGACAATTTGAAAGAGAGCACTGGAGGTAAAATAATCTACTGGGCCAAATCAAACAACAAACAGCTGATTGCGAAAGAGGTAGGTATTTGTGTGCCCATAATCCCCAAAGGAGGAGGTATACCTTATAATACACCCATTTCTTATTTCTTTTTATCTTTAAATCTTTTGTAATAGGGCCACTACTATATCGCCTCCAACTGGGCACAAGTCCAGACTCCGTGGCTCCCACTGAGAATTTTCTGATGGAAAACACAATAATAATTTGCCCGACAAAGAAATCGCACCCAAGATCTCATGCTCAGCTGCTGCAGTCATACAAAAACACAATAAAACTAGATTGGTTCTCAGTAAAAAAAAGTTGTAACTAAATTAAAGGAGTAATTCTTACCTGCCAAAGAACCGATAAAGCTAATTCTCTGTACACTCTCAACTATTGGAGTAACGCATACATTGCCAACCTTTTTAGCCAGCACGTCAATATCATCCTTCATTGTCTCCACCATTTCTGTCACACTCATAGCTTTTTTCACCTTGATCTTCTTCGTAGTACTGTTCACATTTCTTAACTTAACCTTTGGTACTTCCGGAGTACTCGGAACCTTTTCCGTGTATAATTTCTTCTTTGACCGTTTATCGGTTTCATTGGCTATGTCAACTCTATGTTTAGTCTCAGAATCGGTCAAGTATAACATTTTGTTACGTTTCAGGTCATGTCTTATATTTTCTTTATCACTCTCATCGTCGTCAAACCGGAGTTTCTTTGAGACTGTGTTGTTTTCATAGTTCGCTTTTATCGCTTTAAATAACTTTGGTATTGATTTCCACTGTTCTCCGTATAAATCATTTAGTAGTTTCTTCTGTGAAAGGTGTATTTTCTTTATAGAGCAATGTTCTTGTGATTCATTGGCTACGTCTCTTGGTGATGAGGGTGTGGTGTCGTGTCTGGGTGTGGCACAGATGATGTTTTGTGCTGGCGACCAGCCTCCAATGCTGGGTCGTGATTCTTTGGTTGGTGATGGATCTTCTCGTGAGCAGTTAAAAGAGTACTGGAATTTGAGAGGAAAGTTTATACTGCAATGTTATCACTCTAATCAGCAAACACAGGGTATGATGCTCTCATGCTCAGAGAAGCAAGGATCTTCACACAAGTACGATCTGAAGAATGGAATGGCTGGCGATTGAAGAAGCCTTAGTCCAGCAGCAGACTTCTGCAGATAACAAACAAAACTACTAACTTGTTCCTTTTTTCCTTGTTTTTTTAGCAGTGGATTAATTTTATATAATAAACCTGTGTTAGGAATAGCCACACTATTGAATTTGGTGTAACAACACCTGTTGATTAGTAGTTGTAACTTAATTAATAAATAACTCAACACATAATTGACAGTTTTGTTGTCTTCATTCATTGAATAATAATATGACACATCATCATCATCATCAGCTTATAATGTTCCCACTGCAGGGACTCAGGCCTCCCTAGGAGAGGGATGGGCTATAACCCACTATACGGGCCCAGTGCCGGTTGATAGATGTCACATGTCTTTGTTTTTTATTTATTTTATAACATGTCCTCAGGATTATTTCTTTACTGTTTTGAGAGCAGAATATGAGACATCTTTTAAAAATTACGTACATACGTCATCATGAAGCATCAAAATCTAGGCATCATAACAAAATTTTTAAATAAATTAGGAAGAATTTTGGAGATTTTTTTGTGTTATTGAGTAACAAACATGTTTGAGACATAGCTACTAACATATACATACATTAAATTGATGGAAAAAAAAAATTCTCTTACATTGCCATCCCTGCTAGGTTCCTTTTCATTTTGTTTTGCATTGATAGTAATC
The DNA here is from genome assembly GCA_932274075.1 of Diarsia rubi. Classification (NCBI taxonomy): domain Eukaryota; kingdom Metazoa; phylum Arthropoda; class Insecta; order Lepidoptera; family Noctuidae; genus Diarsia; species Diarsia rubi. The sequence goes on along the minus strand of OW026437.1, from coordinate 9,685,762 downwards.
TTGGGTAGGTCATCATTAAATGAAAGTTCACAAGAATCATTTATTGTTATTGGAGAATATATTTTCTGACTAGACTGGGCCTGGAATGTAAAAAATTATCTATTGTAGAGCATGATAGAAGAAAAATAAGAAGAGCTTGTACAAAAATACTTGTTCTAAATATAAAAATAAGTCGGAAGTGTGAATCTAGAATCATTGAATACAGTCATCTAACTGACATGAAACTGTTTAAACTATGATAACTGAGAGAGTATTGACAGTGTCTTCCAGTACTTTTGATCTATAACAATAACAGAATATTAAAATATTCTGTTGTTGTCACTAAAAAGTTATTTTTTTTTGCTTTTACCAATGATATGATGGTTTTTTTTATTATTTGCACGATAATTTCTACATAGAATTGCCTACTGATTACTGTAATTTCAATATTTCAAGTAATTAAACTGAAAAGATAATAATACTGAAGTAGGCAGGGTACTTACAGTTTTTAGAAAATCATTTCTCAGTCTATCAAAAGACTCGTCTAGTATAATCACATCTGAACTTCTGTTAAGTTTATTAATGTCTTGAGTTGCTTTTGGTCTAGATTTCTTCAAGGATAGCTTCAGGAATCCTGAAAAACAACGAGTTAAGTAAATTTTCCACGTTACACAATAAAACTTATGATTTTTCCATAAACTGCAAAGTTGTTTTTGTACTTACGGTTCTTCGGTTTATTTTGTGAGGTTTTAGTGTCCATTTTTATCAAAAGTTTGTAAAACAAACAAAAATAATGAAAATATCCATGAGATACGAAAATGTTTGAAAAAATACCAGCCGTTGATTTGTGACAATTGATGAGAAGTGTTACCACGTTACCACTTACCAGTAGTTACCAGTAGTGAAAAGATTAGCTCGATTTTATTTTTCTGTTTTGATTTATTATTTTATTTATTGTTTACTTTACGGCGCATTTTGATAGTCAATAAACGCATAGTATTGTTTTAATGTAACTTCAACAATTTCAAAATTTTATGAGATTTTTAGTTTATGTCAGCACCATCTGGCAGTGAGTAGCTTGAAGCTCTTACATGAACGGGATTGCTGGTCAGTGGGTCGTCTTACGGGCGGATTGCTAGTAATATTTTTATTCATCACTAGAGTGCGCTAGTATGAGTTTCAATTCAAAGCAATAGATGGCGCGGTCTACAGTTTACTTTATTCACACTGTCATGACGCGTTTTTGTTTAAAACTTTACCAAAAAAAAAAATATAAAGACAACTTTAGCAATTATTACTGTTTTTTTTTAATTGTATGTATTGAGAAACTAAATACAATTTTTAGTAGGTAATTCACTTACCGTGCAATAATCATTTAGACAAAAAAGGCCGCTATCTCAGCTTTTAATATAATTATTGACGATAAGAGTTCTTAAAACCACCTTCATAGCACAATTTTATTATTTGCTATGCCTTTCATTTGCATTTACGCAAACGACGCTAGTTGCATCGACATCTGGGTCAAGTAGCATTGTACTTACTACGTTTTATTATGAAACAGATTTGGGCAGATTCACTTCCAACCATTGCTAATGTTCTTCACGTGAGAATTATAGTATTACTTTAGATTTTTATCGGGTCATTACGAACAAAGCTTTATGGTCTGTTTCCGTTCTCATTTGGAAATTATTGTAATTGTTAGGTCATCTTTACATAAATGTTCTGTTTTTCAGGCGGATATTTGAATCCTAAATTACTTTGAGATTAGGCTACTCAGAAAGTTTTACCATTTTAGAACACTATGCTTTTAGTAATAATTTAAGGGAATATCGTTGGCAAAGAAAGTGACCATTAGGCATAGTATTGTCTTTGGCGTCTTTTAAAAAAAAACTGATTTCCCTGAGATGAGTGGTAAACTCCTGGGTTTTTGTTTTCATTGTAAAAAAACATGGATGGATTTCTTCAAAACGGGTTGATAGCGCGGCGTCCTCTTGTCTGACTAAAACACAACCTCAGACAACAGATTGGTGGTAAAATCTTTAAGTTTCGTTTCCAAAATGAGGGTAGTTTAGTCAATTAATGGGTCCGCGTAGCACTGGTCTGTTTGCCTTACTCTTTAGTTTATACATATAACTTGACAGTTTCGTTGATTCGTCAGTTTCGATGAGTATTATACATGTAATACTTATACAATGCTACGTTATTTTGTGTTCCGTGATTTATATTAGCTTAAAGTTCTTGAAACCGTGTTGTTATAAATGTTGTCGTGATGTGAAGTGAAATCATGACGATGTAGACATGGTAAGTGTAGTCTAATCAATAGATATTGTTTTCTTTCAGCATAGATAGTGTGTCCTTAGTGTGTTTAATGTACCTAAATATTGCTTTTATTATAATTTCTCTCATCCCCTTATTCCCCTTTGATCTTACTTACCTATCAAATGAACTGAAGATCTACGAAAATCTTTCTTTGTATCAGATATTTTGTTTTGGCTTTGTAATATGTTGGTTTATTTTGTAAATGTTCACTAATTTAATGGTAGCTCCGTATTCAGTAGTAGAACTTTATAAAATAACAGAAAGTCTAGTATAATAAAATGAAGTCTTTGTTACTGGACAAATTAGACGAACGTAATGTTCACTTTTAACTTGTGTAACTTTGGGAATCAAAAGAGTGCTTATTGGCACTCGTACTATATATAGAATATGCTGAATAATGAATGCCATCCACCTGTCACTAGACCAGCTAGGTATTCCGTTTTTTTTTAAATCTTCACCTACACATCAGTAAATAAAAAAAAAAAAGTACATACTATATCAACTGATCCTAACATGCGTCGTATCGTTTCCACTGTTATGCATTTTTGAACACAATCTGTGCCGTTTAACACGTGACCTTTACAAGAATCCAATATCGCGCAATCACAAGCTTTAGCGCCTTTTACTTCGTGCCATATGGCTCCGAGCTATTTAAAGAACATTCCCCAACTTCCAATAAAAATACAATTCCAATGGGAATACTTAGGAATGTACATAGATAGTAGGTAGCAATCGTATGTAAAACATTAAACTGAATAATTTTTTATTAACAATAGGTATTTGAAAACTTCATTTTACAAAACTAAAATTATTATCCTACCTACTAATATTATCGAAAGTTTGTAAATATGTATGTATGTATGGATGGATGTTTGTTTGTTACTCTTTCACGCAAAAACTACTGAACAGATTTTGATAAAATTGGTGCACAGATAGTTTATAACCTGGTTTTTTTTTTCTTTTTTTATTCAAAAACATATTACAATCATTCTTAATTAGATACATAAACATACCACACAAACCATCGAGGGTTTATCTGTAGTATGCCAGACACGACAACTCGGTGCCGTGATTAGTACATATTTTATAATCTGATATTAATATAATTATATTCTGTAATATTATTATAGAACAAGTTTATGTAGGTACTAAACAGACACTTCCTAGACTACAGCACAATCCAGGAAGTGCCTCTTCAGTACCTTTGAACAATTGTTAACATTTATTTTGTTCCTTATATCTAACGGTAACTCGTTCATAATAGCGGGGAGCATACATTCCCACGTCCTGGCTCCATAAACATTAATAGACCTAGGTATTCTAAATGTAGGCTGATATGCCAAACTACGCAACGACTCAGGCCTTTCGTATTTCTTAATGTTATCCACGTTGTGATAATTCTCTTTTAGTGAGTATACGTACCTTGTCAAAAACATTTACAACTTGGCAGTACTGAAATAGACCCGTATCATGGTCGTGGAATTTGTGTTTTACTTTTGTGGGTACAATAGTTTTTAAAATACGCAACTGTAACCTGTATATGTGTTCGATGTAGGTTTTGTATGTAAGCCCGTAGCTACTTAGCCCGTAGTCAATCACGGAATCAACAAGTGCCAAGTACAATGTTCTTAGTGTTTTATAAGGAAGCCTATACTTAAGAATTGATAACTTTGACAATACAGATCTAAGCCTATTACATATATAATCAATGTGCGGCCTCCAGTGGAAGTTACTATCAATTATCAAACCAAGATACATGTGATGAGTCACTAACTCCAATGTTTGACAACGGCACGTTTGGGCCGGGCGATGTAAACACAGATGCTCATGGGCAACGACAGAAGGCACACACGACACCGACAGGTAAGGTGAGTGTATATGCAGAAGTTTGGTTTTTTTTGCAATAAAAACCAGACCAACGTCGTGAGCCCACTTACATAATAAGTCGAAGTTATTCTGCATCACTCTCTGAGCCTCACGTATGTCTTTATGTGCAGCAACTAAACATGTATCGTCAGCAAATTGGTACACGGAGCCTTCCGTGAAGATGTTACACATGTCGTTCACGTACAGTAAGTATTCGGTCGGCCCGAGGATCGAACCTTGTGCTGTGCCCTTATCGGTATGAATCATTGCACTCAACGAGCCTGCGACACTCACCGACGTGAACCGGTTTTTGTGATAGTTTTTAAACCATTCTAAAACTGGACCCCGTATACCATTTTGCTGCAATTTATTAAAAAGGGTCCTTTAATCTAAACAATCAAAGGCTTTGCTGAAATCAATGAGGACAACAAGTACGTGTTCACGATTGTTCAGGCACTTGTTGACCTCATTACTAAACTTACATAATAATTGCGAGGTATTTTTGTTTTTTTGTAAACCGTATTGTTTATCATTGATAACCTCAGTTTTGGCCAAGTATTTGTTCAGTTGTAATCCGAGATACCTCTCAATTAACTTATCTATACATGACAAAATAGTGATTAAATAGTTATTGACATCTGTATATGAACCGTTCTTATGGATAGGTCTTACTATTCCAACCTTTAGTTGATCGGGGTACGAGGACGTGGCAATGCATGTGTTTATTAGATGCGTTATGACGGGGGTAATTTCTTTATATATGTATTTTAAATCTTTGACTCGGATGCCATCGAAACCTGGACACTTCTTCTCGTTTAGGTGTTTTATAATAGAGGATACAACATCATCTGTGGCTTTTTGTAACCTCATGGATGAGTTACAATTATTTATATATGAATTATCATCTAGGATTGGTGTGTTACACTGAAATTTGCAAGTATTCTTCACATTGTCTCTAAATTCGGTGGCAAACTTATTCGCTACAATATTAGGTAAAAGTTTAAAGTATTTTGTAATTATTTATAACAATTTTGTATTAACATATAGGATAATTTTTATCCCGATTTTATCTTCCCTCTTTTTTTTTGGGGGGTGGGAAATAATCAAAAAGCCCTCCCGCGCGCACAGCAAAAGGGAGTGTCAGACTTCTACTGACTAAAAACCACCCATGTTCCTTCTTAGCCCTTTATGTCAAGGCCGCGGTATCTCTTACAACATCCCGCAGCCCATTTTATCTTCCCTTGCGTAGTCGCCTGGCAACAGCCAGTAATGAAATGTATTACAAGTATCAAAAAGAGAAGGATTACAGGTCGTCAAAAATTTCGTCCACACCGCTGTCAACAGCAGGCTGGCAGCACTCCCACGTTTTTTTTTTTAATTTAATTATCTTTATTCCAGAAAGGGTAGTTACTTACAAGCTAAGCCCCACAAAACCGTTGCAATGGTTTGTAATGCAATGATATATTAAAACTATTGATACGTTGTCCGCCCTCAAAAATGACAACATGAAATGAAGCCAATTGGCCACATCGCGCTTAGTTACGCACCAACCTCTCGCGCGATGCTACGTTTGTTCTTAATTTAAATCGTGTGTGTAAACCTGCGCGAAACATAAAGATAACAGGCATCAACAGGCATCCCGCTGTACGGTGTCACATTTTCTTTCCCTTTCTTTACGCGTAAAAGTACCTAGTTATATAATATTTTCGCCGTTTTGAAGCGCCGCCATGTTAGTTCATGACGTGTATATATATGTATAATACGTCATTGGATGTAGGTACTTAAATCTAAATATTATTTAAAACTTACACTAAACTTATATAAAACTTAAAATATTTCAATTTACCTACGTCTAAATCTAATTGTGTTTGTTTCACTCCTTATGTCTGCCGGCAGACTATTCAATAAGTATGGTATTCTCTTGTGTAGTGTTCTGTCACCAAAGTAATTGATGACTCTGGGTACATTGAATCTGCCAGCAGCCATAGCTGATTCTTTACCCAAAAAATTAAATCACTCAAGTGATACTTGGGGTCGGCTTCCAGTATTGTTATTGGGACAAGCCCGCCTCACTATTCCCAAACCACTGTAACTCCTGTAAGCCAGAATCAACAGTGGCGACCACAAGAAAAGCGCCGAGACAATGAAGCTCGACGAAGTGCCAGAGAAATGATTTGACTGTCTTGGATCCCGCAACGAAATTAATCAGAAAAGAATAGCGGAGGAGTAGGAAAAACAGAAATTTCCACTTCCGTCCATATCAGCAGGAGACAGAAAAGAACAAGGCCAAGGGCACACAGGGACGTATACAAGTGGGATAAGCCCAGTTGCCTAGCACCACGGATATTGTTGTCATTAATATTACTTCAGCTTCCAGTATTACCGGATGCAGTGAAAAACCCAATAACACTGCCTGACCCGGGAATCGAACTTAGAACCTCATGTTCAGTAGTCCGGCTTGTGACCTTTCGACTAACGACTAACGAAGCAGGTTTGTTGACCATTCATCTTTGATTAATTTCAAAAAATGCAGCGAGAAAAAACGACAACTACTGTGGCAATATCGCTCAAAACCGTCTCAGAATAATAAGACACAATTTAAAAATTACTCATGTCTATTCAAAAAAATTATAAATTTAACTCAACGAGCTCAAAATAATTATAAAATAAAAACTTCTACAAATAAATCCAAGACCACATGGCAAATAATAAATCAAATTAAATTAAATATGCCAAAGAATAATATTAATAAAATTAGAGTTAACAATAATGACATTATCACGGATCCAAAATGTATTTCTAATGTATTTAATAATTATTATATTGATAAAATTAAGCCAATTATTAATTCGGGAGACAGAGTCACAAAATATATTTTAAATAGAAAAGATTCTATGTTCATGGCTCCAAGTTTGCCAAGTGACGTTTTAAAAACAATCTTAGCTCTTAATAATACAAACAGTGTAGGTTACGATGGCATTTGTACAAAAATACTGAAAGCAGTGTCCGAGGAAATTTGTTGTCCGTTAAGTTATATTATAAATCTGTGTATAAGCGAAGGTATTTTTCCGGATGCCCTGAAAAAAACGGTTATTAAGCCATTATTCAAAAAACAAGATAGAGAGTTAATGGAATACTATAGACCTATTGCATTGATACCAATTTTTTCGAAAATAATTGAAAAGTATATTTCTAAAGAACTCAATTTATATCTAGAAGCAAATAATACTCTGTGCAACGAACAAAAAGGCTTTAGAAAAAACAAATCAATTAACATGGCCATTTATGATTTTTTGCACACGGTCATGACAAATATGGATAAAAACAATCCAGTGTGCGCGATATTTTGTGACATGACACAGGCTTTCGATTATGTGCAACATAATATTTTATTTAAAAAACTGGAAGCTTACGGTATAAGAGGTAATGTCCTTGAACTATTAAAATCGTACCTACATGACAGAAAACAAATAACAGAAACTAACAAACTAAATATAAGCACCAAAAGAGAAGAAATCTTTCTTTCGGAGGAACGTAATGTTATGTACGGAGTTCCACAAGGAAGTATACTAGGGCCACCGCTTTTTACATTATATATTAATGACTTTCCAAGGGCAATCAAGTATCCTATGACTCTGTTTGCGGATGACAGTACGATTACTATTCGTTGTAATCAAAAAGATTTTTATAAAGAGGACATAAATAACGCATTAAAAGAAACTGTAGCATGGTTGGACAATAATAATTTAAAAATAAATCTTGCAAAGACTTTAATTATGCATTTTAGCCAGCGTACATTGACTCTTCCAAATCTTGACGTAACATACAATAATAACAAAATTGACACAGTTAACACAACCAAGTTTTTGGGAGTAACGATAGATAGAAGTTTAAATTGGAAGGCGCATGTAGAGGACCTGACTAAAAGAATAAGCAGTAGTGCATTTGCCCTGTACATTTTGTCTCGTAAAGTCAACATAGATGCCTTATTAACTGCTTACTACGGGTTGACTGAATCTGTTCTCAGATATGGGGTTATCTTTTGGGGGAACTCAACTGATAAAGAAGCTGCATTCAAAGCACAAAAGAGATGTCTCAGAGCCATGTTTAAGTTAAAAACCACCGATAGTTGTAAGCCATATTTCTTACGTTATAAAATATTGACACTGACCTCCCTTTATATTCTGGAAATGGTAAGGTTTATTAGGAATAACAGTAACTTATTTTCGCGAATGACTGATAAATTCCCAAGAAACAGGCGTGATCAATATCAGCTGTGTTTGCACAGGAGTAGGACGGCACTTATGCGCAAAAGTGTTTTCTGCATGGCTCCCATTATTTATAATAAATTGCCTAAAAGTTGGAGAGAGCTTAGTAATGTACAATTGTTGAAACAACTAAAATCATTTCTAACTGACAAAGCATACTATAATATTGATGAATTTCTGGCAGAACCATTTACTGTGACATAGATTAAATTATAATTTTATTAAATACCTAATTTGACATGATTGTGTACCTACATTTTGACATTTATTATTGTGCTTACTATTTTTTATTATAATTTTGAATGACTTTTATTATTATGTGTTTACTATTTTTTATTATAATTTTGATTGATTTTTATTATTATGTGCTTACTATTTTTTATTATAATTTTGATTTTTTTACTTTAGACATGACTGTACTTATATTTTGAAATTTGCCATTATGTGTTTAATATTTTTTTTATAATTCACTTCTAAGTAATCGTATTGGACGACTGAAATGATATACCTAATTAAAATCACAAATTACAAATTATTATTCAAAGTATTTGCACGCCATAATATGTGGCAAACATGTATGAACGAATATTTACCTATGTCATCCTACATGCACTTTTTATTACTGTATGTGTACACATGTTTAAGCAAATAAATTTATTCTATTCTATTCTATATTCTATTCTATTAAGTTTATGTATAGTCTTGGCAAATTAATAGTAGACAGGATCTCAGGACTTTGCCGTTTAAATTGTAATTTTAATTATACAGGGTGTTTGGAAGGGAGCTGTACATACGCCTAGGGTAGAAACTAGGGATAGTCTGCTACCTACCCCCGCCCATTATATTGACCTTGGCCTCAAGGTTTTTTTTTAATTTAAAATTATTTCTTTACCTTACTACGGTACTTCAGGCCCCATAACTTTTCTTCTCCACAATTTTCTGGTGTAAAATAATTTTTTGCAGGACCCTAAGACTCTAACGATTAAAACAAGACCATTAGCCGACCGGTCCCATGGATAGATTTTGAGCTACAGGTAGTTTTAGTCAAAAAGTCAAATAAAAAATAATAATAAATTAAAAAAAAACCTTGAGGCCAAGGTCAATATAATGGGCGGGGGTAGGTAGCAGACTATCCCTAGTTTCTACCCTAGGCGTATGTACAGCTCCCTTCCAAACACCCTGTATTTAACTTCATGGTCTATTTGCTTAACTAACAATCATTTCCCGAGATTTTGAGTTTTGATTTGATAGAAGAAACCTAACCCCCATCCATCAAGGAAAGGGTTATGTTTTTTTAAAGACTAGCTCTTGCTCGCGTTTTTCGTCTGCGTGAAATTATTATTAAAAAAAAACCGGGCAATTGCGAGTCGGACTCGCGCACCGAGAGATCCGTACAAAGTTTAAAATTATTTAAAATATTTTTATTATACAGGGTGTAAATTAACCCTTCACATACGTCAACCAAGCATTCTGTACATCAAACTAAGTCTTACCCCTACGCAAAAATGTTTGCTGGGAAACGACTTTTTTACGGTAAAACTCAATGTACTCTTAAAACATTGTGCTAGTGGATGCTTTGAATAGTAAACGGTTCATTGAGGTAATTTAAGTAAAGTTTTAACCTGAAAAACTAGTATTTACTAAAACACCTGTGGAAAATTTGGAACTTTGACCCCCAATATCTCCGTAACTAAGGGGTTCCCAGGTATGGTATAAAACCAAAAAAATATCGCAGTGGTGGGGGAACAAGTGCCCTTCGTTTGCGTTAAGGGTACTTTTACACCCTTTATGATGACAAATATTTACGCTTTTCGCAATATTTCCTTTATCTGTGCTAGGCGTTGCTTTGTACCAAATTTCAATATTCTGAGTTCACGGGAAGTACCTACCTTGTAGGTTTGATGAAATTTGCGGAAATTGGCAGCATAAACGACTGTGTATTTTGATTTCGTAGTCTTGGGCATTTGATTTTTTTCACAGCATAAAGGGACAGTAGACTTGAGTATTTTTTATGAATTTCAGCTTGTCAACTTCACGCATTTCAGTGAAAAAGGTTCTTGAGAGACAGATAGACGGACGGACGGACAACAAAGTGTTCTGTTTTCCTTTCGAGGTACGGAACCTATATTTTTAATAAATAAAAAAACTTCCTAATTAAATCGAAATTAGTCAATAATGTCAAGCCAAGAGATCCTCTAAATCCATCCACCTTCTATTTAATCAAAGAAAGTAGGAACTTGTCTATGTTTATTGCATACCAAGTGTTTCAGTTAGGTATTCACTTATTAATTACTGTCGTCACTTTTATAGTTTGCATAAAGTTACGGTAATGGCCAAGAAATGGAAAAACACATCAAACCACAAAAGATATCATCACTCATAAACACACCTGTCATTCATTTTGTCAATAAGAAATGTTACTTGCTAAGACTGTGAACATATTTTTTATTTATCCTTTTCATTCTTTTCCAGCTGTTCAAGCAAATAATAAATGATAAATTAATGAAACAATGACGTCTGGCGAGTTACAATCGTAATTCGGAATAAATAATGTCTTTAGACGCTCGCTACCCTTGCCCTTAAAGCCACGCATGCGCTCTCCGCCCGACAGCGCAAAATGGCGTCTTATTTTCTATTATTAACAACTAAACTTGGCAAAATTGCACCGGGAGACAGTTTTTATTAATAATAACAGCTTGCACAATGTTATTTTTAAATAATACAACATAAAGCGCATTGCTGCAAGTTTTAAGAAGAGAATTCCGCCGCGATAATGACCCTTGACACCGAATAAGCCAGTTTAATCTGAGACGCGTTCGCGTAACGATCGGTTGTGAACGGAGGTCATATCGTTCTGGAAACAGCTGTTTTCGAAAAATCGAATACCACAGACGTAAAAAATCGTGAAATTTCACCAGTTTGACGTTCGTTTTCGTTGAGTGCGGGTGGATGTTAGCACCGACCATGTAATGGTGAGTGCCACTAGCCGGTAGATTTACGAAATTGTGACTTACTTAGCGTAGAGTGTCTTAAATGTTATTTTTTACAGTGGAATGCGTAAAACTGTGCTTTTCCTAGAAAAAAACAGTGTTTAGTGAATGTTGTGTGTAGATTATCAGTTTTAACTAGATAATTAGTTTGAATGTTTTCGTCTGGTCGTCGTTTAACTATAAAATCGATAGCACGTCGGTCCGGCCACGTGGTGTCTCACATTTTCTTAGTGATGTTGCATGAAATAGCACCTTATAATATTTAGTGTACAACTCAATTTAGTTTGATGGTATTGATTTGACGTTTGTTCTACGTGTGCTTGGTTAAATACCGTACTGTTTTTTCATGTAAACTAATTTTCACGTTGTGAAATGAAAAGGTACTACAGCTTTTCTGTAACAATTATTAAATAAATAGGTCGATATGGTTACACACCGGTCTGTTTCGATTATATAATTACTTATCCTTATCTTACGACATTTTCTGTAAATAGGTAGGTACACAGTTAGAAATTAGCAAAAATAAACTGCATTTAGTACAAAAAGGTATTAACCGATAAAAAAATATGTACTTACCTACTATTTATTATATACACACGCAAGAAAATTAATAATAGTTAGGTAGGTTACTTAAAGTCTTATTTTTTAGGGGAACTTTAAATAATTAAAGGTCAGATTTACATAATATTGCGCAATATGGTACTTACGTGTTAATGTATAAGTAATATTATAATTTTGTTAAATTTCTATTTATTATTTATTTGCATATATACTTAACCTTTTCTATTTCAATTTATTATTAATCAAGTTATTTTTATTAAAATGAGTATTCATCGGGACTATCAGTGTACGCTAACACAGAAATTGCTACTTACGAGCTTAAGATTATGTACTTCATTTGTTATCTACTAACAAAGGATAAACACATTTTTTTTTATAACATGACAATTATGTAAATATTTTGTAGATTTTTTGTTTTTTTTTATAGATCGGTACAAGTACCTATAGCTAAGCTACGTTAATACCGTAATATGTGGGGTCCTCAGTGAATATGACTTGAACAAAACTATACCTTCAGTTGTTCAGAGTCAGATCTTTAGACAAGGTTCCCGAAGAAAATTCCGTACTTCAGTAGATACGCAATTATTACAAAAAAAGTGTGAAAAGGCTCGTAAAAACGAATTTCTTAGAGAACACTTAACATACAATATTAAATTATTAAAAAAAAAACTATAGTAAATGTTTCATTTTCTTTCATTATTCTCTATTGCCAGCTATTTATATATATTCCATTAAAAATCAATGTCAAGGCTATGGATGCGGCTCAACTATGAATGTGATCATGCAACATTAAACTTGCAGTTTAATTAAATTGTAATAAATATTTGCATTACTGTCTGGCTTCAGCGAATTTATGTCTACCTACGTAGGTAAATGTCGTGTAGATTATATTTATTGATTTTGATATATTTTATTAACTTTTTTTTTTTACTTATGTGAATTTTATTACAGTTACCCATTTATTAAACGAACTCACTAATGCAAATCAATATGTTACTCGTCGTATGTAAAAATCAATGCCACTTTTCGTTGTAATTTTATAACTCAAGAACGGGATCACATAACAAAACCAAATGTTGAGGCTTTGTTCGGACTATTTAGTAGATGGTTTATGTGAAATTTGCACAAATTCGGTTAAGCGGTTCTTCATTTATCACATTTTTTGTAACAAATGAATTCATTAAATGGCGGATCATTTTGATAATGGGGATTTTGTTATTTGCAATTGGACCCGGTAGGTAGCGCTGCTGTCTGAGCAGGACGACGTCTGCCTAGTCCTGTAGTATCTTATAAAAGCTCATAGAAAGTCGATACTTTGAATTTTTTAGGTACAGAGTATTTTTTGAATAGAACTGGAAAGTTTAATAACAATAAAAATAATAATAAGTGGCTAGACACTTCTTAGAAACTTCATTGAATCAAAAACTGTCGAGGTATAAAATATACTTATCTTATTTATTTTCTTTAGGTGCATAATGTCTTTTTGAAAAGCTATCACATATCTATACTCTTTATTAGTTTTTAGGGTTCCGTACCCAAAGGATAAAAACGGGACCCTATTAGGTACAGACTTCGCTGTCCGTCCGTCTGTCTGTCACCAGGCTGTATCTCAAGAACCGCGATAGTTAGACAATTGAAAATTTCACAAAAATCAAAATCAAAATATTTTTTATTTCACATAGGCCTAGATGGGCACTTATAAAACGTCGGTAAAAAGGGGCACGGTTCGGTGCATTGGTCGATTCCTAAGGAGAAGAACTGGCAAGAAGCGGCTCCAAAGGTTACTCTTTTAATCTTTTAAAATCGTTTGGGTTAACAATAAGGTATAATACACACATGAAGACCATGCAGATTAATGTCTGAGATGGCCTTTTGAAGAAAGCACCACACAGATTTGAGTGGACCCGTCCAGTCAGTGCAAGCATTTGTCAGATATCGTGGAGCTCGACTTATAACTCGAAGGAGCTCAACGTCACGACGAACAATACCAAAGAAAGGACATTTGGGTGGGTCACTTAAAGTACTCAAACTGCCAGACAATCACAACAATTAAAATTTAAGAAAGACCCACATGGTCCTCACATTCACAATATCAATTTTTTAAATTTGATTTTTGATTTTTGACTGGCCTGTTGGTCTAGTTGTTAGTGACCCTGACTGCTAGGCCGGAGGTCGTGGGTTCGATTCCCACCCAGGACAAATGTTTGTGTGATGAGCACGATCATTTGTTCTGTGTCTGGGTGTAATTTATCTATACTAATATTATAAAGAGGTAAAATTTGTATGTAAGTTTGTAAGTTTGTATGTAGGGGGTAATCTCCGGAACTAATGATCCAATTCTAAAAATTTTTTCACTGGTAGAAAGCTACATTATTCCTGAGTGCTATAGGCTATAAATTATATTTATATCATGCATATTAGCCGAGCTATCACAAGTTTTGTCTAACAAGTCGGAAAGAAATACCTCTTTAAACAGACTTTTTTGCATGCGCTGCCTAAACGGTTGTTTATAATTGATAACAATGTATAGCAGTCTGGTCCGTCTTAAATAATTCTACAAAAAAGTCCGCGACACCATATTTCTATCTTTTATATTTTATCTTTTATACATCTTTTATTGCTTTAAAAAAGTATTTTTCGATATACTCACGTTTGGATGATTATTTCAACAACAAAACATTAATCCTTATCAAAATAAGTTATTTTATGATCACACGAACATCATGGAGATAAGATTTGCCCTTTACAGTATGTCAATTCGTCATATAGTTTCCGAGATAATATAAAATTACTAAAACGCACATCTTTCTTTCATACTGCTTTACATGCTTTGTGCGAACGTTTTATTGTTTTACCCATAGATGGCGTTGTGCAATTACGTCACTTTTTTGAATCACGGTGTTAAGATTTTCCGTGGATTGATGACCCTCTCAATTTATTTTTTATTTTTTTAATATTGACGATAGTTGGGACGCCGCCGCGGTCCGTCGTCGCGAAATCCCGTATCAAGCCCCCCCCGACCCTTGCTAGAGCCAGCCCGCGATGCTGAGCCAGTAGTTTTAAACCAGCCCCTAAATAATCTCACTCTGATCCAGCCTGTCCCCTTGCTGCCCTCCCCCAGTGACGTCCTAAGCCGAGGTCCGTACCCCACAGGGGGTGCCCTTAGCGATCTGTCACTTAGTTTGTAAGCTTTGCCCCTGGCTGGAGGCCTTAAACTCAAGGCATCCACAGGAATTGTCCGGTTAAGCAGAAGCCAGTCTCATAGACTGAACTGCGAGATGCCACTACCAAAAAAAAAAAAAAAAAAAAAAAACGATAGTTGGGTGATATCCGTGATATAAATTGTTAATATTGTTGGTTGTCAGTTGTTTTCGGTTGTTTCGTTGAGATTGTTTGGTTGTTCGATGTCGGTTGGTTGTTTAAGTTGTTTTCAATTGTTTCGTTCAGTAATTCAGTTGTAAATGTAAAAAACTAAAAATTCTTCGTTGATGAAGAACGAACACGAAGTATTTTTACATTTACAACTTTCTTTCGTTTGTTGTACGATTGTGTAATGTTTATTTTTCTCAAGTTGCATTCAATCAATAAAATTGAGTTAATTTAGAATAGATAACAATATTCTTTTTGGTCTTTTGTCTCTTTTTGTGTTGTTAAAATTGATGAAAGTCCATGCCGTTGTCGTTGTAATAAATTCTTTCGGTTGTTTGGTATCACAAATACTTCGTAATTCTGTTGTACGATTGTTTATAATTTTCTCAAGTTGCGATAAAAATTGAATTGAGTTAAGGTAATTTAGAATAGAACAAAATACTAATCTGTCTTTGGTGTTTTGTCTGATAAACAATCTGATCAGTTTTAAAATTTTTACTTATTTTAAGTATACTCAAATTTTTTTAATTCTAATTTTTACGTATTTTTGTTGCGCTGTAAATTTAGTGTAGTTTATTTGTAAAATTACACAGCATTTGTAGTATTTTTCATAGTTGTCTATTAAAGAAATCATGCCTAAAAGGAAATCTCAACTGTCACGACAGACATCCCAGACAACAGCAGCTCGAATACGCCGTATGGAAGAATCTGCCCCTGAAAATGAGCAGCGCCTCTCGAGAAATAGAGAATACATTTCGCAAGCACGCGTTAGAGAATCTAGCTCCGAGCGCTCGCAGCGGCTGGCTAGCCAAAATGTCAGAACATCGCAGGCCCGTGCTCGAGAGTCTAGCGCTGATCGTGCGCAGCGTCTCTCTGATTTAAGGCAGCATGTCTCTGAAACAAGGGATAGGGAGACTAGCGCTGAGCGCTCGCAGCGGCTTGCTAGCCAAAATGTAAGAATATCGCAGGCCCGTGCTCAGGAGTCTAGCGCTGAACGTGCGCAGCGCCTAGCAACAGAAAGACAGCGAGCAGCTACAGTCAGAGCACGTAATCGGAATTTAGCTCAAGGAAATAGATCAGCTTTCAATTGCGATGCCAATATAGATTATGCTCAGCAAAGCACTGTGAAAATAGGCGAAATGAATAAAACATGTCCTAAGTGTTTTGCGAAGAAATGGAGCGATGAACCAAATGGTATGTGTTGTGCTGCAGGAAAAGTAGTTCTCCCTGATATTCAAGAACCGCCTCAACCAATAAAAGATCTCTTAATGCGAGGCAGGGTGTTGTAAAAGACGACTATGGGACTAACTTTGAGCAGACAAGATCACTTCGATAATCTTCGGAATTACCTACTGATCCGATTCCAAAATTTATTTCACAAATGGGAAGCTATAGTATTGCCAAGTGTCGTAGGATATTATTTAATGTTAAAACAAGAAATTTTCCGCGGACGAAGTCGCGGGCAGAAGCTAGTCTATAATATGTATGTATTTAGAAATATATAAGTATGTTTATCAGTTGTCTAGTACCCATAACACAAGCTCTGCTTAGCTTGGGGCTAGATGGCGTTGTGTGATAGTTGTGGAATATTATTATTATTATTATTATTATAAATATTTATCATATTGTATAATCATTTTACATTATTAAATGTCAAAAAATAAAAAAATAAAAACACACACAAAAAAAAATATAAAAAATATAAAATGATGATGATGAAAATGATGTAGGTATGTCTGTTGCCGCTTTAACAACATAATTTGTTGTTAAAGCGGCAACTAAAAAGTAAACAAAATGATTATTTAAGGGGGCTCCCATAGGGCACGCCACGATAGTGGCGGTAAGCCCCTCTTTGAGGAGTGGCTTGAGAGGCGCCACGGCGCCCTCACCTTCCATCTGACGCAGGTCCTCACCGGACACGGTTGTTTCGGGAGGTACCTGCACCGAATCAGGCGGGAGGAAAGGCCCGGATGCCACCATTGTGAGGATCGGCCGGAGGACACGGTGGAGCACACACTGGAGGTGTGCCCCGCTTGGGCGGAGCCCCGCCGTGTTCTCGTAGCGGCGATCGGCGGCGGCGACCTCTCGCGCCCGGCCCTGGTGCAAGCCATGGTCCGGGGCGAGGAGGAATGGGACGCCGTCGCCTCCTTCTGCGAAGCAGTGATGCTGGCGAAGGAGGTGGCGGAACGCGAGAGGGAGAGAACCTCTCGTCCCAGCCGCCGCGGGAGGCGCTCCGGGCGTCGGGGGTCCCGCGATGACCTCCGGCCACCGTAGACACGGGTCTGTGGACGGTGAGTGATGGGCTAACTCGCCGTCCGTCCGTCTCACGACGAAAACAGGCCGTGTCGACGGCGCGTTCGTGTTCCACGCGCGCCTCAAAGAGATGTCTGCAACATGGGAGGGGCCCGAAAGGGCCGACGCCTGTCGGGGCCGCGGGTAGTCCAACGGTTATCGCAGCCTCGACATAGAGGGCGAAAAAGGAACATGGGTGGTTTTTAGTCAGTAGAAGTCTGACACTCCCTTTCGCTCTGCCCAAGAGCGGGAGGGGTTATTCTATGATATTCCACCCGCCATAAAAAAAGGGTATTTTATTACCCAGTAGGTAGGTACTAACTGGGTTGTGGAGGTCAGTTAGGCAGTTGCACCGTGTCATATACACTGGTATTCTTCTCTTGCCGTTTAAACTGGAAATCGACCCTAACATAGGTAGTTGGGAAAAGGCCCAGACTATTGATTTTCACCTACCTACTCACTGACACAGACATTTAATTTTAGTTAACCCGTTGCTCTGCTTCAATATTACTAGACAGGACAATGGAGACACAGAACAGTGCCCTGTGTGACACTGACATATTGAACTATTGCTACTAACTGTGACACGTGCAACGACACGTGTACAGTCACGAACACGAGTATGAACGTTTAGCAGCGATAGCGATGTATCTTGACAAAAAAAAGCGATTCTGTTTTTTCCGGCAGTTAGATTATCGAAAAATATTGGATCGTGTATTTTGTTTCATCAAATTAATACAAAATGACGAAGACGCGTCAAGGATCAGGAGTTGTGACGTCACTACTTACGTTGTAAAAAATGTAGGTAATACTGCAAAGTGACGATGACGGCACACGAGTTTAGCACGTTATCTGAGTGTATCGTCTTAATTTTTTGTTTACGTTAAAAAATGAAAAAAATATGTGTCCAATATTTTTTTGAAATCTATTTGACGTACTATAATTAATTAGATTTGTTTTGTCTTTATTGTCGCTTACTGTATTGATTTCATTTTAGTGTTACGTAACGAAACTAATATTTTGTGATCCATTGTTATCATATAGAAGGTATCTCAAAGTTGCAGTCATATTATTTCCCCTTTCAACTTTACCAAGTGTAACTTTTTATACAAGATGATTTTTTAGTCACCGTCCAAAGTTTTTCTAGGTATTAGGTATGATTTCACTAACACCATTTTCGAAAAAAATCGATAAGTAGGTACGTAAAATTTTTATATTAAATTTTCTCGAAAGAATTATCCGCTCTCCGTGAAACGTTATAACTTTGTGATGTGATATCTCAATATGTTTGTATTGAGTGATAATAAAAGAAAAAACACGTATTCAATGATTTTCGCCAGATTCATATTATATCAGAATTTGGACGGTGACTAAAAATCATCTTGTATATTGTTGCTTGTGATCATCATCATCAGCCAATAATGTCTCCACTGCAGGGACTCAGGCCTCCTCTTTAGGAGAGGGATGGCCACCACACGTGCCCAGTGCGGGTTGGTAGATGTCACATGTCTTCAAATCTTTTGGTTTTAAGACATGCCGGTTTCATCACGATGTTTTCCTTCACAGTTTTGAGAGCTGTAGTGATGAAATAAATTGCACAAACTACGCACCTGCCTGGGTTGTAACCCATGGCTTGCTGTTTGTAAGTCGGGGCCGAAACCACTGGGCCATCACTTCTCAGTGTGATTGTACAGTCTACGAGAATAACTAATACAGTTTTCAACATTACTCAGGATAATTATTTTCCGCACGAGGGGTATGGATGGGTGCTCTTTTGAACAGGGCTAAGGGGGAGAGGGTAGTTGCGAGACACCTATTTTAAATCTCCCTAGATTGCTCTATATCTGTCTATCTCGGGAATAAAAATTAGTTTGAAACGCCAAGATATCACAATATATTCTGACAATGTCAATCAATGGGTTTAATGAACAAGAGTACTTATTAAGGTGGAAGCTCACATCTGGCCCGCGAAATTCTAATTTTCTTACGTTTTTGGCAATTTGCAGGCCAGTGCTTGGTTGTATGTTTATGAAAATTTGATTTGCGACTGTAAGACGTATGAAGTTACCGAATTATAACCATCAAAATTATCAATACAACCCTCCAAGTTCATTTTCATGTCAAGATTGATTTTTGCATGTAAAAGTCATTCTTTAGTAATTTAGTCGTCGTTCTTTAGTAGTTAGTAATTTTGATGGTTATAATTCGGTAACTTCATACGTCTTACAGTCGCAAATCAAATTTTCATAAACATACAACCAAGCACTGGCCTGCAAATTGCCAAAAACGTAAGAAAATTAGAATTTCGCGGGCCAGATGTGAGCTTCCACCTTAAAAACTGGCTTTTGCCCGCGGCTTCGCCACCGTGAAGACGTCGATTTTCTATAAACTTTGCCCCCCTTTTTTACCCCATTGGGGGTTGAATTTTAAAGATAATTTCTTAGTGGATTCCTTCGTCATAAGAGGAATACGAGTGCAAAATTTTAAGTTTGTAACCCTAAAGGGTATGTATGGCCGTGCGTTGATCTTCATTTTGTAGCATAATTAGTATGATAACAGTTTTTAATGATAGGGCTTCAAAAAATTCGTCAGCATCGCTGTCAACGGGAAATACGAGTAAGTTATTTAGTTTATCGTCCAAAGTCGTAACTTACATAAAGTCCGACACTTAATACCCTAATTAATAATTAAACAGAATGACAATAATGTTTTAATTAAGATACTTACAAAAATTCAATTGTTTCTAGTTCTCACGACATTGTTGTAAAATTTTATCGTAATAATTTATTAATAAACATACTTGTCGCGACGATTTCTCATTATTATGTGTGTAACGATTTGTTAATTGTTTTGCGGACAAAAACCGATAATAATTTAATTAGCCACAAATCTAGCTTTAAATCTTAACTTTGCAAATAACATTGAATGGTACATACTTACAATTATATTTTTAATCGTGCTAGGACATTGTTAGGCAGTAGAGAACATCTCGCCTATAATGGATCGACAGAGCTGAGGTGTGTTCGACAGAGCAGAGGTGGTTAGGACACGCACAAAATCTTTTTACTAAACTGCCCAAAAAAAAGTATTATTTTTTTATTGATTGAATAAAATCAAAATAAACAAATTAAGGAAGTTTTAGTTTTATTGCATTCTACCTAAAAAAGCTAAAACTAAAACACAAAAAGTATCTGGCAGCGGTGGGATTCGAACCCACGCCTCCGAAGAGACTGGTGCCTTAAACCAGCGCCTTAGACCGCTCGGCCACGCTACCACTTGTGATAGCGGTCGAAATTATGAATCACTTACGGAGTACGTTTTTTCTCACTATACTGGATGACTATGACCTTGATTCTATATTGGGTACAAGCACAAAATTGCTTACGAGATCTATTTTTATTTCGTCACGTGCGTAGGTGGTCTATTTTTATAATAATACTAGAACTTAAATACTGTATTTTTTTTTATTAACTACTTAACAAATTAAAAAAAAACAGGTAAGTATTGTCAATGTTAAACAATGTACAATAGTGATGCTTTTATAATTACTTTGGTACCTATTTCATTGATCTTGATTGATTTCTTGACTGTTTTTTACTATTTTAAATTCATCTCAATTCAGGTATTATTGTTGTTGTAAGTAAGTATGTCTGTATATGGATATTTTTTCTCAAATAAAACACTTTTCGAAGTATTTTTATTTAGGTCGTTGCACTAAGGTTGTGTTTAACTTGCTATCAAAACAAGTCACAAAACAAGTCTATTAAAATCCAATTTTTTAGACAAGTAAAGAAAAAGTACATTAGTACGAATTTGTACAAAAATAAATAGGTAGGATAGGAAAAAAATCGTTTTCCGGCTTTGGTAGGTACCAAAGCCGAAAAACGATTTTTCTGCAATAAAACATACATAACACGATCTGCGTTAATAATCTACGGACTAAGTATTTACTTGAGTTAGTAATTAAGATAAATTAATCAAAATCTTGGTAGTTTTATAAATCAGTGACGTTTGATCAATATTATTGAATGGCAATTAAAAGTTTATCAGCTGTTTTTCAATTAGGTAAGTAATAATTATGATTGTTCATACATTGTTATTTAAAATGTTTCCGGGGGCTCAGTAAACGAAAGATTAAAAAATAAATAAATTTTTCAGATAGCTTTATTCTTAAAGTCGAATTAAAATAAACATAACTGAAATTAACATAAGAATTTAAAAATAAATTAACATTAGAATCATTATTTATGATTAAAATCAAAATAAGTAAATAATCGAAAATAACAAAGATAAA
This sequence comes from Diarsia rubi, assembly GCA_932274075.1. Classification (NCBI taxonomy): domain Eukaryota; kingdom Metazoa; phylum Arthropoda; class Insecta; order Lepidoptera; family Noctuidae; genus Diarsia; species Diarsia rubi. The sequence continues at coordinate 9,663,824 of OW026437.1, read as the reverse complement.
AAAAAAGAAATGAGATTCAAATACTTAAGTACCTAGGTACTTATTATTCAAAGTAGGTATATTTTTTATTTGGTAATACTTTTCGCCGCTACAAAAGTATTATATATATACATAGGTAATACTTTTGTAGCGGCGCTACAAAAAGTACTACAACAAAGGTTGTTTAAAAAGTACTATTGTAGGTACAGCGCCATCTATGCTACAAATGAAGAACTAGGTAACATTCAATTTTATGTTTTTATCTGACATGGTCACTCAAAAGGCGGATCCAGGGGGGGGGGCATGGGGGCACGTGCCCGCCCCCCGGACGGTTCTTCAGTTCTTGGTTCTAGAGTTCCCATCACAGTATGACAGTACAAGTACTTACAAATCAAATGTCGGTGACTTTGTTTGTTTCATTGACTTTTTGCTACCGAATTCCGAAAATTAAGTTATTCTAGACGTTTTTTTTTGAAGTCGGTTTTGTTTTTTTTTTGCTAACATTTTTATTAAAATAAATGTTGATTAATTTTGCCAGCGTGTCTCATGTGCCTGCCAGATAAAAATGCCGATATTTTGGTTCTATATTATTGCCGGGCTGAGACACAACACCCGTCTGGTCGGAGGATCCTCCAATTTATATGGGGTATGAAGAACTTCACACCCTGTTCTTTATACGTACTTTTTTGCTGCTATAGATCTGGGGGCACGGCAGTGCCCCCGCCAAGTCGAGCAATAAAGCGGCACGGCCGTACCATTCTTTTCTCGAACCAGTTCAGGCCATTTTCGACCTCCCATAACTTCGTTGTGGATAAAACTAGAAGCCTGATTTTTTAGTAACCAATTAGGCATTGTATAAAGACGGTATATTTAAAATTTTATTCAATTTGAACCAGTAGTTTAAGAATTATAACTAATCAAAGTTCCTTAGTTTTGTCACTCACTGAATGACTGACTGACTGACTGACTGACTGATTGCCCGATCATCAAAAGTCTAAGGCACTTCTAGCAGACCTATGTCTGCTAGAAGAGCCAAAAATTTAGAATACAATTAGTGTTTAGTGTATAAACCATGAAAAAACTAAAAAAGTATACAATTTCAGTCTAGTTTTCTAGATAAACTAACTGCATAAATAACTTTGTAATCCCATGTAATTGTATAGGATTACAAAGTAAAAGTTACATTTTCAGTGAATGAATTTTACGAGTTATTAAATTAAACATACTTCCTAGTTTCTGATTGATCTGAAATTTTGCACGTATATGTATATCGCCTATCAATGCAACTGACTGATCGGGACTGATCTGATGATGAAGCTGGAAGTTGACCATAGGAACTTCATTTTATAATATCATAACCCCATCGAGTTTGGACTCGTTTGATTCGTTTTGTCGAGTCGTTTGTCTTAAGATGGTGTCCAGGGTCTGTTGATGGAGCTGGAAGGTGGCCATAGGAATTCCGTTATAAAACGACATAACCCTATCGAATTTGGACTCGTTTGATTTGTCTTGTCGAGTAGTTTGTCTTTAGACGATGTTCAGGGTTCTGAATAGTTCTGATGATGGAGCTGGAAGGTGGCCATAGGAATTCCGTTATAAAACCACATAACCCCATTGAGTTTGAGCTCATTTGATTTGTCTTGATGAGTACTCTGTCTTTAGTTGGTAACCAGAATCTGATGATGGAGCTGGAAGGTGGCCATAGGAACTCCGTTATAGAATGACATAACCCATCGAGTTTTGACTCGTTTGATTCGTTTTGACGAGTACTTTGTCTTTGGATGGTCTCCAAGATCTGTTGATGGAGCTTGAAGGTGGCCATAGGAATTCCGTTATAAAACGACTTGACCTTGTCGAGTTTTTACTCGTTTGATTCAGCTTGTCGAGTAGGTACTTTAGCAGTGCTTCAAATCGATAAATAAGACTGCTCCAAATTCGAATAAACCTATGTATTGTTGATTAATTAAACGAAATAGATAGAATGAGAGACGCTACAAAAAGAAATGAGATCCCACCAAAAACAAAACTTGTAAAAAAAGCCAAGCCGCGGAACTCGCTTTTACCGTAAAAAGTAGTGAGATCCATGTAATACCAAGTCAGTTAATATATTTAATCCCTACTTAAAAACCTTTGATGTTTTAAATAAAAGATTGACTTGGCCACTGCATCACATTGGCCAATGCGATGGCGATTAGCTATTACAATGGCCTGTTTAACATTGGCGAATGCGATGCGATGGCTAAGTCAATCTTTTATTTAAAACATCAACGGCCTTATTACAAAAGTGGTTAAACCTAGGTTTAACTTAGACTTGGTTTATCTCGCATGCCGTCTTACTTCAATAATGTTCAAAAGAAAGTGACCGGCATGCGAGATAAACCAAGTCTAAGTTAAACCCAGGTTTACCCACTTTTATAATAAGGCTGCAAAGGTTTTTAAGTAGGGATTAAATATATTAACTGACTTGGTATTACATGGATCTCACTACTTTAAACGGTAAAAGAGAGTTGCGCGGCTTGGCTTTTTTTACAAGTTTTGTTTTTGGTGCGATATATTTTACTGGTGATGGCCCGTTCTCGAGTTCGAGTAAACTCGTATAACACGGGTCTTTTGTTTTTACAACATAACAACACCGATCAATACATAGTTACATACCTACTATAGCTGATGCCCGCGGCTTCTTCCGCGTGGATATCGGCTATCGCGAACAAAAGAAATCTTTTAATCCCCCCCCCCCTTTCAACCCCTTACAACCCTTTTTTCGCATTAAAAATTAGTCTATGCCCTTTCTCAGGCTTAGACTATGTGGTTACCATAAAATGCACCCACGGTAAAGGAAAAATTCCTAGAGTGAGGTAATATTTTATTTAAAAAAAATTTGTACCGATCGATAAAATAAATTAAAAGGCCTTCGTGAGGATTAGTGACATCATGTCTAGACGAACAAATCTGTTAAAAACAATGATTATCCGCTGACGACGACGGCGAGTCTACAATTTCGTTACCTAATTAATTATGGCGACGATGGGTTTACCTATCAGAAAAAAATACAGACGGCTCAAACTTTATGGTGTTCTATTACATGAATTTTTAACAAAAAAGCCTTGGGTAGTGTTTTATTTATACTTATAGTGTGGGACATTCCTCCTTAAAAAATTGTATTAAATAGCCCTTTGTTTAATATACTTTGCAAGATAATTGTAATTCCATAAACCCCAGTAGGTAGGTACTTGTCAGACGCAGTGCCTGATAGAACTGCTCATGACAAGGAAGGTCATGATGAGCACAGAGGGCCACTAGATGCTTAGACAATTAGGTGTCAGTGATAAGTTTCCTTTGCGGTAGGATTGTTGAAATGTTCATAAGTACCTACCTATATTTGTTTATTTTTTGAGCACTGAGCAGACCTATAGCGGTTCAGTACCTATTCATAACTAATCATGTGTTATTTATGCTTTTTTGGGTGTCTAAAATGGCCGCTTTAGCAGAATCGTAATATTAATCATGTTAAAAATTTAAAATTCTTAAAATTGACTTTATAGTTATATGTATAAGTACATGAAGTCCATTTTAAGAATTTGAAATTTTCAACGTGATTCATATTAAGATTCTGCGTGGATTCTGATAAAGCGGCCATTTTAGATCCGCTGTTTCATTTCGTTTCGTTGCGGGATCTACATTGTTTTATTGTTTTTATGAATGTTTTTAATGACAGGGCGCGAATTACACTTCACCGGACCTGGTAATCGCACCTAAGACTTCCTGCTCACCAGCAACGCTTGCAATGACTAAACCAACGACGCAGCCCATTAAATTAGAATATGAAACGTTTTAGCGCACATTTTAAAATCTCGTAAATATCAAATCGACATGACGTATTCTCGTATCAAGACTAGAAATCATTTTTGATGATGTTTTGCAAATCAAAATCTGATTATTAATCTGTTAGAGAAGATTACCTGTTTTTCCACGTGGTATTCGCTTTACTAAATTTATAAATCACAGAAAAGAATGATTAGGCATTTTGAAAGAAATCCACCTGAGGAATAAATGACTCACTATAATACATGAGGTCATATTATTAGGAGTCTTTACGAAGATAGGAAGTAACTCGCCGTGATAAAGAAAACACTTGAGGCGACGGTTTCCACCAAAGCGGAGACGAGCGGAGCGGAGAGGACACGTGTGGAAATCGATCAAACACATTAGTGGAAATGTCTCTCCACTCTGCCGGTCTCCGCTTTGGTGGAAGTGGCCTTGACACTCCCTTCCGCTTCGCTCAGAGCGGGAGGCGTCTCTTGATGATTCCCACCATACAAAAGAAAAGGTATTTGAGTAATTAAAAAATCATCAATATATTCATCTCATATGAAGGAAGCATGTTAAGCCTAGATGTTATAGGGTAGTCAGTGGAACGAAAGTCAGACAGCCAGTCTTAGTTAGGGGTGTAGTAATAACTGGGTTCTGGTCGAAAGTCAGATGGACTGCCCATCTGACTTGAAAATACTGATATTCAACTGCATCCAGTTAGACTGGAAGCCGACCCTATAGTTGGGATAAATGCTAGACAGAGATGATGATCTGATACTGAAGAATCCATCCACTGTTTGAACTGTTCATCATCACTGCTCTCAAACAAAACGCTGAGGACACTATAGTTATTCTAGAACCCAAAAATGCGTACTGAATAAAATTTTATTAATTTTATCTCGGAGATAACTATGAAATAAAAAAAAAGTCTTTAATCCGAAAATTCGACAAATGGTGATAAGTTTATTTAAATTGGTCGCATAATTTCATAAGCCAAATTGTAGCGATGTCACGTTTCGCAGTTCACCCGAAATATAATAAATTTTATGACCCTAAAATAACCTTGTAAAAAATTAATGGTTTTCATTTTAATATTACTGCAGCATTTATCACTACAAAGTCGCTTTCTCTGTCCCTGTATATCCCTATGTATGCTTAAATCTTTAAAACTACGCAACGGATTTTGATGCGGTTCTTTTTAGGGTTCCGTAGCCAAATGGCAAAAAACGGAGCCCTTATAGATTCGTCATGTCTGTCTGTCTGTCTGTCCGTCTGTCCGTCTGTCCGTCTGTCCGTCCGTATGTCACAGCCATTTTATTCCGAGACTATAAGGATTACACAGTTGAAATTTGGCAGGTAGATGTATTCTGTAAACCGCTTTTTGATTTTTATATAAAAATAAAAAATATAAGATTAAGAGGGGGCTCTCCATACATGGAATTGAAACTAAAAAAACTTTTTTTCATCAAACCTACACATGAGGGGTATCTATGGATAGGTCTTCAAAAATGACATTAAGGTTCTTAAAGTCATTTTTTCTCAAAGTCAATCGTTTCAAAGATAGACACATCCAAAGTGGTAAAATGTGTGTGTCCCCCCCCTCTAACTTTTAAAGTAAGAGAGTGACAATTCTAAAAAAAATATGTAATGTAGATCTCAACAAAAACTACCAACCAAAATTGGTTTGAGAAAAAAAGTGCATCAGAGCAATAAGTGGTATTAAACCTGATGACTCATGTAGACCAATGTTCAAGAGGTTTGGTCTGCTACCTCTACCATGTCTGTATATATATGAGGTATGTATATTTGTAGTCAACAACAAACATTTATTTAAATCAGCAAATGATGTAAATCCCAGAAACAGACGAGATCCTCATAAACTGGTATTAAGTGATTTGCCAAGACTTGCGAAATACAACAAAAACTGCCTTGCAATGTGCGTACGTATTTATAATAAAATACCAAGTCGCTTTAAAATATTGAACTCGAGAAAATTTAAGATAGAATTACACAAGTGGCTTATTGAATGTAATTTTTACAGTTTAAAAGATTTAATGGACGTGAGATGTTGATTCCTTTTGTCAAAATATAAATTTTTGCATGCTATGTTATATCTTAGCGAAACATGTTGAGCTACTGTAATAATATTAACATCAATGTATACCATGTTTTACGCAAATAAATGATTTACTTACTTTACTTACTTACTAGTAAAAATTTTTTTTTAATACGTCATAGATCGTAAATCGCAATTTACCGTTCATTCAATCAACTCAATTATAAAAATTATGTTAACATTATGTTACTTGCTGCTACGGAACCCTCCATGGGCGAGTGTGACTCGCACTTGGCCGGTTTTTTTAATAGATAGAGTGATTCAAGAGGAAGGTTTTAGTATCTTTTTTGCACCCGTACGGGCTTTAGTTTTGCATCCTTGTCAATATTCAGGAGATTGTTATAAAATACATAAATAATCAATTTCAATTTGTAGTAACTCAATAATTAATTATTACGAAAACTGATAATATTATTATGTACATAAAACGTTTTTACCCTTTACCATTTTCTTCTTATTACACTAATAGACTTTTCCAGCGACTTCGCCCGCGTGGACTACATAAATGACGATTTTCCATAAAAACTTTCACCCCTTAAACTCCTTTATTGTTTTAATTTCGAAAAATCGTTTCTTATTCCGAGTTCGTTTCTCGTTTTTTCTAATCGTTTCTCATTATAAAGGGAATCTCTGTGCAAAATGTCAACTTTCTAGGTTCAAGGATCGGGGCTGGGCGTTGATGAGTCAGTCAGTCAGTCAGTCAGGACTTTTCTTTAGATTATTTATTCTGTGAACTTACAGCCTATCTAATAAATATAACATACAGTGTTTACATTGGTCATTGTATGGACGTTTCTGGAAATTGTAAGGGTCAAATTTAAAACTTTCTTATTTTTACCCGACTACGGCGAAGCCAAAAGGAAGGGTAATGATTTTGGCAGTCTATGTATGTATGTTTGTATGTTCCACCGTAGCGCCTAGACTACTGAACGTATTTTAATAAATGAGGTGTCAATAGATTCGTAAGAATAACTCGGGTGTTAATTCTTTTTATGACTGAATTTAAATGTCAAATTCTAAGCTCGAAAAAAATTAAATTGAGATTGAATTGGAATCATAACATGTTTGGTATCAAATGAAAGGTCTTGGCGAGCACATTACAAATATGTATATTATATTATAGTTTTAGTCAAGATACACGTTTAGAATACGGTCAAAAAGTTCTCGCGGTCTAGTCTGTTATTTACTAGTACTATTTAAATAGCAAACCAACATTCAGCAGAATTTTACATCATGAAAGTAAAGTAATTAAATAAGTAATTATAACGGAATTATAATTAACACACAAAAATAAAATTCTAATAAAAAATAAGTTCAAAAACTAAAACCCGACTACAAACCGCGGTCTTAAAAGTAGGAAACAAGAAAATAATTATTGTCTGATATAGATATATTGAATTTGTATATTTCTATTTAAATACAAGTAAAATATTATTGAGGTCAGTCGTAGTCGCATGCCACCTTGCTAACGGCAACAGCAGCTAACTTATGTATCAATGAAAACGCCATGAAGGGGTCAGTCTCAGTATCATATCATCAGGTATCAGGTATCAGTATCATCTACGGCGATCCTCTATAATAATTTACTTAGGGTATCATTTAAGCTATGACTAATTTAATTAGTTTTGTGTTTCTTAAATAATAGGGTTTGTCCTCAAAATAGTAGATCTGTCACCAAAATGTAGTCACCAAACAATGCAAAATCAGTTCCACAATAAATCACCTAAAATCCTGAGATATAGGCTCTAGTAGCAAATAAATGTTTTTGTATGTATTATAATAGTTCAGTGGTCTGTCTGCAGGGATTAAAGGAACCTAACTAACCGAACCTCGGGGTGACCTTGACGTCGACCCTCTAGGGTTAGGGTTTCTTTCAGCATTATTTGGTGACAGATCTACCATTCTGGGCACAAAACTATTGTTTATGTAATAAAACTATTATTATAAGAACGAAGTTTATATTCATCTAATGCACTACCTTTTTGTTGCTCTTATTTTACACATAATTATATTAACATTAATTTGATAATTCATACCTGGGAACAATTTTTGTTTATCTGAGAACGAAAATATTTCGTGGCGATAGATCTATTTATTAGGTGATACAACTTGATGACAAATATAAATTTTGGTGATAGAAAATATAGTTCCCATTTACTTATATTTAAATAGAAATATACAAATTCAATATATCTATAGCAGACAAGAATTATTTTCTTGTTTCCTACTTTTAAGACCACGGTTTGTAGTCGGGTTTTAGGTTTTGAACTTATTTTTATCAAGTCAGTTAATAGGCAGATAGAGCAGCTCAACCATCATGACAAACAAAATTACGTTCGACGAGGTGTCAAAGAGGAGCTCTCTCGCACACATGATGTGTTTTTGTTTTTTTCATTGAATTTCTGAGTTGAGTACGGTCTTCTAAAGAGGACGCCACTTACAGTTTTTGTAAAAATACTCATGATTAGAATCGTGAATGAGGTTCTGGAAAAATATGTATCCGAGTAAAGACCTCCTCCTAATCTAATGGTTACCTATTGTACTAGCTGAGCCCCGCAACCTATGTTCGCGTGAAATTATTATAAACATACTATTAAAGTTTCTACATACTTAATCTGTTTCACTTTTGCATAAGTAACATGCATTGTCTCTTTTAGTATCACTTGACAATTATCATTTTCGGAAACAGATAACTTCCTCATTGAGAGAACTTCCTCAGTTCATTTCCGTAGGATTTCAATGCCTTTCGTCTGTTACTATGACGTAACGAACCAGTGCGTGGCCTAATTGGCACGGTCGCCGGTCGGTGGTGAAGCTTCTAGGTGCGTACTTTCTATCTTCAGGGTCACAAATAGTTTTACTACTAACTAACTTTTGTGCGGGATTAAACCCGCGTGGGGATAGAAAATTGTGCTATGGGAACGGAATAGTTCTCCTGACCGTTTTCGGTCACGGTGGTACTCGGCTGGATAAAGATTGTCTTGCACAAGTATTGGGCAACACAAGTGCACTCTCTGTTTTTAGTTTTTTATTGCTAAATTGGCCTGCGTTTGATTTCGATCACGCCTGATAGAAAGCAATGGATGAGTTCTATGATGGACTCTTGATTTGAAGGCAGACGGGAGGGAGGGAAATGTGGGAGGGAGCACAAATGCTACCAATGAGTTCCTCAGCTCTATGAGACGGCGATCCGATACCGGTGGTGACAGAACAGGCGCAGGATTAACACGTATAGGATACTTTTCATTGCCAACCTTTGTGACAAATACCAAACTCCACGCTGATGAATACGTGTATGAGCTAGTAATTAATAAAGTTTTATGTACTCAGATTTACATTTTCCTCTTCAATACTGCATGACAGCATGCAGTTATTGAAATTCTAATCTCCGTGTTATATTGAATACATATTCCAAGTGCAACCAGATGACTGTTAATAGGGAACGTTTTGATCTAGTGCCAAGTGTGTTAACAACACTGGGGATGTCCACTGCTATATTTAAAATGTTAATACAGTGTGATTCTTTATAATGTGCACATATCGAAATGAGGGAATCTATGCTTAATTTTATCGATGGAAAAAATATTTAAAAAGATCTAAATATTTTTTATGGAATTTTCAAAAATGTTGTCCGCTGTTGTGACCCCAATGTAAACAAAACGGTGTAACTTTTAAACTAAATTATCTATCGCGATGAAACAATTTTATGTAAAAAGTTATGAAAAAAAAAGTTTTTTTGATCAAAAAACGTGTTTATTTTCAATTGAGGGTAGTTTTTTTCCACAATTTTCATTTTACGAGGACGCCTAATTGCTTCCAATCATTATGGAGTTTGTTTCATCGCGATAGATAATTTAGTTTAAAAGTTACACCGTTTTGTTTACACTGGGGTCACAGTAGCAGACAAAATTTTTAAAAATTCCATATAAAATATTAAAAAATATTTAGATTTTTTTAAATAATTTTTCCGTCGATAAAATTAAGCATAGATTCCCCCATTTCGATATGTGCACATTATAAAGAATCACACTGTATAAGGTAATGTAGTCTGCCCTTATATGTGATCTTCTTCAGAAAAGGTCAGGTAAGTAGTACCTACTGGCAACGGGCGTGCGCGTATGTAGTAATGTATGAAATTGGACGATGGCAAAAGAGTATATTATAAGGATTGCAGCAGGTGGCGATCTATACATATAGTGTCTGCCTAAATTGGTGTGTTAATGTATGTTATTGTTTAGGGTAAAATCAAATAACCCCTTCCGCTCTTGGGCAGAACGAAAGGGACTGTCAGACTTCTACTGACTAAAAACCATCCATGTTACTTCTTAGCCCTTGTGCCGTGGCCGCGTTATCTCTTGCGAACAACCAGCAGCCCGACGGGCGTCTCGGCCCTTGCGGGCCCTTTCCATGTTGCTGACATCTCTTTGAGTCGCGCGAGGTACACAAAATGATATGCGCCGAAATACGTTTTTGCCTTTCTAGAACGACTGACAACAGAATCGGCCTACAAAGTTTCAATATCATCATCATCAGCCTCAAACCTCCTCTCTAGGAGAGGGATGGGCTATAATCCACCACGCGGACCCAGTGCGTGTTGGTAGATGTCACGTGTCTTTGAATTTATTGATTGTAGGACAGACCGGTTTCCTCACGATGTTTTCCGTTTTGAGAGCAGTGGCGATGAAATAAATTACACAAAGTAATGCGCCTGCCTGGGTTCGAACCCATATCGGAAACCATTTTTTTTACTTTTGCACCCTTGTTGACGCTGATGCAATATCACATCTTAAGCCTTCTGTTCCCAATCAATTAATTCCAACATTCACGCACAAAGACGACTTTATGACACAACACACTGCAAACATAATCCGATAGCGATCTAGATAGAAAATCAAAGATAAATCAGAAGCAGGTGTCCTGATGTAACAGTTTTAGACAAGACTTGATAAGATAGTTTCGATGTGCTTTAAATGATTGTGAGTAGGTGCTGTCATGTCCACTATCTTTTTTAGCGACACATGTATTTGATAATGTGTAATTATTTATAGTTTTGCATTTTACTGGTTTATCATTCCGCTCATAATTATGATAGCTGTAAATTGTATGTGGTACTACGGCAGCTTCCAGTGTAGCTGGATGCACATGTAGCTAGTGTTTTGTTTTAATTTAAAGTTATTTGTCTCTAAAAAACGTCCATACAATGCCAACTTTGTGAAATAGATAAATCTTCCTTGGCTTATTTCTAGAACCTTGCTTGCCGAGATATTTAGAATGGTCACCGTTGCTTAGCGTTCAATATATTACGTTTAAATAAAAGTAGGTAGTTAAAAAACTCGACTGAAAAAACTGAAAAGAAAAAAACAAGCACATTTTAAAAGCAACAAAACTTGGAAGCAGGCGGGGTCCATTCTATTTTCATTTCATAATTTTATATTCAAATGAACCCCGCCTGTTTCCAAGTTTTGTTTAATTTAAAATGTGCTTGTTGTTTCGCCATCAAGACGAATCTAACGACGTATGTTTTATTCAAATCCCTTCATCCGTTTAGGAGTTATGAGGGAACAAAGAAACGGACATACATACATACACGCCAAACACATAACCCTCCTTTTGGGCTTCGCCGCAGTCGGGTAAAAAAAGTTAAGCTTCAACTTCAAAGTATAATATATTTTTTAGAATGCAGTCAATTTGACTGCCTCGCTGGTCTAGTGCTGCCTAGTCCTCGGTTCAATTCTCAGGTCGGGGCAAGTGTTATTGGGGTTTTTGTATCAAGAATTTCATAGTAACGCTTATGGAGACTGAATTTCACAGTAACGCTTATGGAGACTGAATTTCACAGTAACGCTTATGAAGACTGAATTTCTCAGTAACGCTTATGGAGACTGAATTTCACAGTAACGCTTATGGAGACTGAATTTCACAGTAACGCTTATGGAGACTGAATTTCACAGTAACGCTTATGGAGACTGAATTTCACAGTAACGCTTATGGAGACTGAATTTTTGCCTGGTTGATGGTAATAGGCTCACGCTCTGTTATATGGGACTTCAATATACTGGCCAAATGTGTGTTTACTATTAGGTATACACCTCTGGCTTACCCTTCGATAGTTACAGGTGTTATCTTAACTTTAAAAGCTATATTTTGGAAAATTACCCGTTATTGAAATAACGTCCTTCAAACGAAAGAGGTTTTCTTTTCTTTTTCTTGTTACGAAAGATAAATTTATAAGCTTTTTCTTGAGCAAAGTTATAAGGGTCTGGGTATTTTTTATATTAACTGCTAAAGTGGTTTTCGTTATTATTTTATGTTTTTCATGAATAGGTACTGTTACTTAGTTACGTGCGCTTTTTCTTCTCGTGGTTTTTTAAAAGATCATTCATGATAAAGTTTCGTGGCGCGCGAATACAATTAACTTAATAACGGAGGAACAGAGCTGAACATATAGAAAACATTTTTTCTCATTATTATTATTATTTATTATAGCTAAAATCAATCAATCAATCAATCAATCATTTATTTTGTCAAACATAGGTATTTATAGATAGTAGTTTTTAGAATATGTGCTCTATGCTTTGCCAATATATGGCGTACAAAATTACATAAACATTTTTGGTTACAAATTAAAGTGGCATGTCAACAGATTACCATAGAAAATATCAAAAATAATTTAGAATATGTCAGTTACAATAAATAAAAAGAAAAAAACACAATTTAAAATAATTATCAGATACAATACAAAACAAAAATTCAATTTAAAATATGTCCTTAAACAGATCATTACAAATTGAAATAAAATAAACACAGTCATAACCGTCAGTCGTAGCTAGCCTATGTTGTCCCACTGCTGAGCAAAGGCCTCCCTCCATTCCTTCCAACGGTCACGATTCAGTGCAATGTCTCTCCAATTCTCAAGGAAGACAACCAGTTCGTCCCGCCATTTCCTTCGTGGTCTGCCATGACCTCGCGTCACTGTTTCAGGTTCACCAATTTAGCTTTAAGGGCCCACAGCTCGTTCGGCATGCGACAGACATGTCCTGCCCAGTCCCATTTAAGTATGTATTTCTCATTTAGGGTGTAAAAGTACATTAAACGCAAACGAAGGGCACTTGTTCTCCCTATCACTACGATAATTTTTTTGTTCAAGACCATAACTGGGAACCCCCTAATTACAGAGATGTTGGGTGTCAAAGTTTCAAATTTTTCACAGCTGTTTTTTTTAATATGTAATGGTTTTTCTGGTTAAACTTTACTTAAATTACCTCCGTGACTCGTCTACCTATATCCCAAAAAAAAAGTCGTTTACCAGCAAAGTTTTTTGCGTAGTTTGAAGTAGAATGCTTGGTTGACGGCTGTGTGAAGGGTTAATTTTACACCCTGATGAGACCTAGCTGGATCGATTTTTTGTCTCTTCTTTTTATCCTGTGGTTATTCCGCCTGTGTCATAGTTTGTAGGCCGGCCATGGGCCTTTGATTTGGATTTACACACCGGTCGACGAATACCTCTTAAGCATACTGATTTCAGAGTTGACCGACTCGCGCTTGATCGGTTATACTGTTGGTGAATGGACGAACATTAGACAGATACGTCATGGGACATTACAACCTTCTATTTTGGAAATTCAATGACACGTTAAGCACTTCGTTTTCCCTCGATGATGATTACCGTTGTGTCAGCCCAGTATGGCAATAAGTAAGTAGGTAGGTTTGTTTTTGGGTCTTACTGCGGTACTCGGAGATATTTAATCATTACTGAAGCCGTCACTTAGTAAAGATTTGACATACTTGTGTATGTATGACAAAACTGTCAAAACCTTTACTAAGTGATGGCCTAAATAATCATTAAAGCTCTCTGAGTGAGGCAGTATATTTAATGCGTGTCCGGGATGACGATGCGATGTAAAGCCGTTAGCAGATAACGCATGTAAAGAGGCGGGCATTATTCCATCAATTGGGCAACAATCCACCCTCCCTCAGTATCTGGTACTGCGAAATTCCTAAAGATCAATGCAGCCTCCGTCTAAATAATGGGTGTACAATTTTAGTACACTGAACAAAGCTGAAAGGCACTTGGTTTCCTTGTCGCTGCGTTCTTTTTCTGTTCTAAACCATACCCGAGAACTTTCTGTTAACAGATATATTACGGGTCAAAGTTTCAACTTTTATACAATATTTGAGCACCTACACCTACCGTTACCGTACGTTACATCACTTACATCGTACCATCACGTTTTATAGTCCTGCCGTAAAACGTGATTTTTTAACGCAAGCAAAAAAGTCGTTTCTCAGAAATAATTCCTACGTAGAGCTACTTAGTTTGATGTACCTACTTACAGAATGCTTGGTTGATGGATTCGTAAAAGGTTCTTGGGACATCTTGTATGATGCTCAAAGTATTGTCAGTGGAAGACTATACATTTGTATCATGGTTTTTTTTAAACCACACCACCACTGTCTCACGTAATCGATAAGTACTAATAAAAAAAAATTGTGTCATGTAGAACGAATAAAATGAAAAACTACTGGACTGATTTGAAAAGGATTTGTTTAGGGTAAAATCAAATAACCCCTCCCGCTCTTGAACAGAGCGAAAAGGAGTGTCAGACTTCTACTGACTAAAAACCACCCATGTTACTTCTTAGCCCTTTGTGTCGAGGCCGCGGTATCTCTTTCGAACCCGCAGCCCCGACGGGTGCTTGTCACCCTCAATCGAGACTTGTAAAACTCCGATGTACATTATAAATACAGGGTGTAAATCAACCCTTCTCACATACGTCAACCAAGCATTCTGTACATCAAACTAAGTAATTTTTGCTGGGAAACGACTTTATTTTCGGGGTTAAAAAAATTATTTTTCGGTAAAACTCAATGTAGCACTCTTAAAACATTGTGCTAGTGCATGCTTTGAATAGTAAAAGGGTCATGGAGGTAATTTAAGTAAAGTTACAACCTGAAAAACTAGTATTTACAAAAACAGCTGTACAAAATTAGGAACTTTGAACCCCCTAGGGGGTTCCCACTGTTCCCAGGTATGGTCTAGAACAAAAAACTGATCGCAGTGGTGGGGAGGAAGTGCCCTTCGTTTGTGTTAAGGGTACTTTTACACCCTTTATACTTACCTAGCTAGATACCCATTAAATAAAGATACTTTAAAAGCCCAAAGGCCTTACTCTGATCCAGGCCAAATACTTACAGTCGGATCAATATCTAAGCGGGGAACAAATGCTTTTAGTGTCTTCGTATATAAAATGTAAACCTTATATATACGTAGGTATAAGGTTTGGATTGGGACATTAAGTTTGGAAGTAGATATGGAGTGCTTCTTATCATTTAACTGCTTGTCTTTAATGAGTATCACTAGTAACATTTTATAAATTCTGAACTTGTATTAGTTTGTTATTCGTTAAGGTTTTTTAGTTTTTATTGTGGTTTTTTATTGTGGTTTCTTGATGTGAACTAGGTAGTTGATCAGAGAGCAATGGTGGTTCAGTGGTAGCGGTCCCGACTTACGAACAGTTGGTCGTGAGTTCGAACCCAGGCAGGCGCATTAATTTGTGTAATTTATTTCATCATCACCGCTCTCAAAACGGAAAACATCGTGAGGAAACCGGCATATCTTAGAACCAACAATTCGAAGATACGTGACATCTACCAATCCGCACTGGGCTCGCGTGGTGGATTATAGCCCATCCCTCTCCTAGAGAGGAGCCTGAGTCCCTGCATTGGGAAAAATGTAGGCTGATGATGATGATGAGGTAGTTCATCATTTGCTTATCCTTTACCCAACTATGTTTAAGAGGGTCGGCTTCCAGCCGACAATTTTATAATTATATAATTTTTTGTTTATAATTATATAATTTTTTGTTATTGATTTGTGTCTGTAGTAAATCTAACACCTTACTATTGTATCTAGTCTGGTTCTTCTAACCAACATAACAGACAGAATGTGTTGCTGGGGAGTTTGTTCCGTCACTTCTTCTTTCCAGCTAAACACTAGGAAGTGCCGAAGGGTGGGCGTTTTGGAGGACTGTCTCTTGTAAATAAGTAGAGTAAAGTAAAGGTCATTGGGCACCTTAGTATGGAAACCATACCCATGGCGGACACAAACGAAATATAGCAGAATATATTGTTATATGGCTTTGATTTACTATGGAATTAGTCGCATTAATGTGAGCCACGGGAATCTCGAAAAATTCAAGTGTTAGAAACTGGTAAAGGGAAGATGAATAAAACGCTAATATTCATGTATTTTTTATTCAATTTGATCCAAATCAAGCATCAAATCATTTAAAAAAGCAGCAGGTGCGTCTGTTGCTTCCTGATGTCTGGCCCAAGACAGATAATAAACTATGCTAGCGATATGGGCGCAGCTCCCGACAGTGCGGCGGCCGTGTATACATGAGCAGTAGTATTCTTCTATTCTTTGTCTTCCGTGTTGTGTTGGGTTTAACAAAATATATGTATAGTACTGTTTCATTCGAATATGACGTGACTGGATTCGCCCTCTGATCAATATTTTATTATCAATTAAATGTTGGTGTCGATACATTTCTATGATATAATCCCCGTTTGGTCGTATGTGCTCGTGACAATAAGACCTTGCGATTCTCAAATGGTATGAGCCCAACGTGAATAAGATTAAATCTTCAAAGCTCAGCTGTGGAAAATCCTCAAAGTCTGGACTGTTTCCATCTAGAGGCACAAATGCTACTCTTTGTCTGTTCAAGTTATTTGTTGATACGTATTCTGCCAACTCATTTTCTCTGTTTATATTTTGATTTATAATATCCACAAACTGCTCGGCGTATATATTGTCTTCGTATGGCCGCCGAGTAGCGTTGATAATTGCCGCGGTTATTTTAAAATCAGTCATCATATTTCGCATCGCAACATTAAAATATGTATGTCGAAATATTTTAAAATCTTTCTTAAATCGTCCATTAATTGTTTCAATCACCCAACGGCACATTGTAATTAACCGAGATTTATTAGCGTCAGGTGTAGATAACTGTTCTCCTCTTCCTCTAGTTGGCGGCATGTAGGGATTATATCCACGTTCTTCAATAGCAGGGATAGAATCCCGAAAGCCACGGTCCAGTAGAAACACGTCGTTAGGTCTAAGATACCAATGCCAAGCTGAGCTTTCTTGCATCAGGCTGCGCATAATAGTTGCATCCGAAGTAGTTGCTGAATACGGTCCTACGACTTCTATTATATAGCCGTCTGTACATACGATTAGAAAAGGTTTTGCCAGGTTGCGGAATTTGTGAAGGCTGTAGGTTTTTCTTTGGAATAGGAAATTCGCACTCTTCTGAAGGTAAATATATGTTCCGTCGAATACCAGAATGGCTGCCGGTTCATTTTGGCTACCACCAAAAATATGGGTTGGGATACGAAGATTTCTTGCCACCACTTCTTCTCTGGTTATATGATTTAAACCCAGGTAACGTGGAACAAAATCTTCAGTTAAGCATTCTCTCGCTATTTTTAACTTCCTCTCTAATGTTCTTCTAGATATTTGGAATTTCGTAGCTAAGCGCTCATCAGATTGACCAGTTCTTACTTTAGTCAAATAAATTCCTAAAGTGGTAGCAGGACGATCAGACCTGTTACGAAACCTTTTCTACTAAACTTGTTTAATGTGCGAAAGAGACAGCGTATACATGCTTCTGAACATTGGCTCAACCGTGCAAAATGCTGTATGGTTATAAGATGAAAAAAAATCGTCTGAAACTGTTTTTTTTTTTTTTTTTTAAACGGTCCTGTACATTTTTCTCCATCGATTTTTAATAAAATAATTAAATGCAGTGAAAGGTCATATTATTACCCTTAGTTTAAAACTATTTTGGTTAATGTCCGCCACTCTTCGCAAAGCGGGTCAGATATGCCCAATGACCTTTTGACGTTCGAAAAGTGCTGATTATCAGCCTAATTTGAATAAATGACTTTTGATTTTGATTTTGATTTTTTGAGCCTAACCAGTATTTTATATGGATTGAAGGCCTTTATGACCACCGCAGGTTCACTTAGGACTGGAAAATAAAAATAGGTAGTCCGGTGGATAAATTGTTTTAAATATTTATTAATTGTTACCGAAAAATTTATGAACAAATTAATATCCGTGCTTGTGTGCAGAGAGATCTTTCAAGAGCACATTTGATACGTTTGTTTATGGATTAAGATTTTCAAAAAACTCTTACTTCGCACTCAGTTGGCTTTAATGATTACTTAGCCATCACTTAGTAAAGGTTTTGACAGTTTTTTCATACAAAAGAATGACAAATCCTTACTAAGTGACGGCTTAAGTAACCATTAAATATCTCTGAGTACCGCAGTTGACGGGATCTTACAGTCTTACTGCTGTACTTTAGGAGTGCGGCCGTTAGGAATTATGACTGTCATTGTACGGTCTATATTGTAATGAATTATTATATTATTTTTAAATCGTCGTTTTGGCTTTACTGTCGACACTTATCGTGCACAACTTGCTACATTGTTCTCACATGATAATATACCAATCTCGATATGAATGATGTAACCAAAGTTTTGTAACAATATTATGATTTAAAAGAGTATCCATGAAGTTTCTTGCCATTCTTCTCATGAGACCAACGCTTTGGAATCGGCAACTACAGTACACTGACAGTTATTATGCCTTGTGAGTGGGACTGTAGCTTAGTTTATTAGCTTATTAAAATTTAGTATTTGTTCGACTATTCAAAAGAGCCTGTAACTGGCCAACTTGAAATAAATGATTTTGATTTGATTTGATTTGAAAGACAATTCCTTCATGGAATAACACTCTGAACATTGTTGAGGATGTTAGCTCCTTAAGAAAACCCTTTTTTTTTTCTGGCCGGCCTTTTTATTTTTGGGCAAGAAATGCCTGATGTTTTTTTACATCTGTATTATATTGATATAGACTATAATATACATAAGGATCACTATTGTACCTATCTAGTTCTAGTGCATTATATCACAGTATGTTTTCAAAATTTAGAATAATAGCACTTATATTGGCACTTACTGCCGCACTCAGAGAACTTTAATGATTACTTAGGCCATCACTTAGTAATGGTTTTGACAGTTTTCTCATACAAAGATATGTCAAACCTTTACTAAGTGACGGCTTAAGTAATCATTAAATATCTCTGAGTACGGCAGTTAGACATTAAGTACAAGTGTGGGCACAAAAATGTTAGTTAATTTAGGTACGATTTTGAAGAGAAGAGAACTAACAGATCAGAAGAGATCAGAATTCGAGATTCTTCAAGAATTGACCTTGTTAGAAGGACTCGCAGTGTTCACCACATCTTGATTTTCAAGCGAATGCCTGTAATTTTCTACTTTTTGCAAGGGTTAGGGTGATAGTCGACTTCATGCACTGCTGGCCTAATGTTTGATCATCAAAACGGGAGAGTCCTAAATAGAATCGGTAAGTTTTACTTAGACACAGGAAATTAAAGATCGGAAATACAGAAGGAAAACTTTTATACTTACGTTACACACCCATTTTTGACGTCACTGTGACGTGATTGTGATTAACCCTCAAGGTGTAAAGAGATCTTCTCGCGTCGCCATCATTAATCATCATCAAATTACCTATGTTTCACAATTATTATGAGGATGTCATCAGGGTAAGCGCAGGATAATTTTTATATTTTACCTATTTTCTATAATCATAACTTTCCTTTAAAATGTTTACTAGAAAACGAATAAAAAATGTCAACAAAACATTGAGGGTCCAGTGTGTGGCCACTTTAACCACCAAGTCTGTGGCGTTTTTAAGGTCCTCTTCAGTGCAGTAACACTTCGGACACTCCAGCAAGTGGGACATCGTCTGGTCGGGAGCACCGCATCCACACCGTGTCGGTCGAGTTGATTTTTAATAGGTTGTCCTATTCCATTTGCCAAATTATGTTTACACCGACATCTAACGATTTCAATATTCGTATTGCGGCTATACTTCTCCTATACTATTTAATGAGCAATATTTGTGATAACGTTCTCAAAAACGGCGCTAACGATTTCGATGAAAGTTGTAACTTGGTCATTTACGAGAACGAAAAATCGGTCTAGCTGGGTCTCCTATCTAGGAACATTAGTTTTTACTGAGCACATCTCGGTCACTCGGGTACCTACTTTTGCAATTAATTATGAGGATATAAGAAAGAGTGTGATGTGGGAAAACTATCACCTAATTATTTCCTGTTGTTTCCATATGGGTCTTTCCTCTGTAACTTCCTTTTTGTGTTATTAAAAACCAAGACTGCCTGTCTAATGGCTGTCGTTGTTCGAGTGATCACAAGAGCTGCTCTTTTTTGGGGTTGGGAAATCATCAAATAACCCCTCCCGCTCTCGGGGGAAGACCGAAAGGGAGTGACAAAAACCACCCATGTTGGTGGTGGTTTTTGTCAGTAGAAGTCTTCGCCCTTCTGCGACGGGGATTTGTATCCTGAGACTATTTTATGTGTTTGTCTATGTCGATTGTTAGAATTATTGCTATTAAGCTGTTCTTTTAAACAGCCATCTCTTGGAGGAGCGCGTAGAATACGAACGCGCCGTCGACACGGCCTGTCGTCGTCATAAGACAAAGGGACGGCGAGATAGCCCAACTGACAGGACCATAAACAATCCCCACGTGTAAAGCGTATTAAAACCTTGTTTTTCTAAGCAAAAGAAAACTCAAGGTTTGACCACACAGGTAAATCCCTTTAACCTAAGAGATCAGTTTTCCTCAACGCATCAGGCCTAGTACTCGAGGACGGAGGAGTACGGAGGAGCTCGTGGCTTAATAAGAACTGCCACTCGGGTCGATCTTTAGGTTAAGCTGCGCTTGCCTAGGTCGATCTGTGGATGGGTGACCGCCCATTACATACCGAGTTTCCTCCGTGCCTCGGAAAGCACGTTAAGCTGTTGGTCCCGGGTGCCATATATAGATCTTTGGCAGTCGTTACGGGTAGTCAGTGACCTGAAAGTCTGACATCCAGTCTTACCAAAGGGTATCGTATTACCTAGTATTAACTGGGTTGTGGAGGTCAGATAGGCAGTCGCTCCATGTAAAATACTGGTATTCAGCTGCATCCGGTTAGACTGGAAGCCGACCCCAATATAGTTGGGAAAAGGCTAGGCAGATGATGAACCATAAATAATGCGAGTCTAACAGACACAGAGTTAACGGTTCCGCAAAAGAATAATATTGTGTGTAATATATTTTCTAGGTACCATGAGTTATTTGATGGCGGATTGGAGTGTTTCACGGGCGGTCGGGCCACACTACATAATTTACGGGAGGGACCGTGCCGGTATTCTGCCGGGCGCGGCCGCTGCCGTACGCTCTGCGCTCGCGTGTCGACGCCGAGCTCGAGACCATGCTGCGCGCGGGCATCATCGAGCCTGTTCACACCTCCGACTGGGCCACACCACTGGTAATTGTACACAAGCCGGATGGCGCTTTACGTTTATGTGCTGACTATAAGGTTACTCTGAATCATATGTTAAGAGTTGATAAGTATCCTGTGCCTAAGATAGACGACTTATTCACAAATTTAAGTGGGAGTAGGTATTTCACAAAACTAGACTTATCTCAAGCTTACAATCAGATACTATTAGATGAATCTAAGGAATTTACAGTGGTTAATACTCATAAGGGTCTTTTTAGATACAATAGATTAGTGTATGGACTCGCGTCGAGCCCAGGAATTTTCCAGAGAATAATGACACAGCTGTTTGATAAAACACCAAATGTGACAATATTTTTAGATGACATATTGATCACGGGAAATACGATTGAGATACATTTAGAAACAATAAACAAGGTACTTAAAATATTGCAAGAAAATGGTTTAAAAATTAAAAAAGAAAACTGTGAGTTTTTGAGTAAACAAGCCAGATATTTAGGGTTCATAATTAATAAAGATGGGGTTAAAGTGGACCCAGAAAAAATTAAACCAATAATTAAAATGTGATCTCCGACTAATGAGAAGGAATAGAGGAAGTTCCGGAGCAAACGTATCTTCACTTTGCATCGGATGCCTTGTTACTTAAACATGAAGATATTAGACAAGAGACAAAAAGAGATCCAATGTTAATGCGTATATTGAGCTATGCTAGGGATGGCTGGCCTAGGGAAGTAGAAAAAAGCGTCTATTGAAATAAGGTCGAAACCTTATTTCAATAGACGCAGTGAAATATATACCGAGCTAGGTTGTCTTATGTGGGGTCATATGCTAATCGTGCCAAGATCTTGTCAAGATAGGGTATTGATGGAACTACATGATACTCTTAAGGGAATAATTAAGACAAAATGTATAGCTAGGAGCTATGTGTGGTGGCCGGGGATTGATGAAATGTTAGAAAACCAATGTCGAAACTGCACAATCTGTGCAGAAATGGCCGAGGCACCAGTACACCACGCACCGCAGCCGTGGAACTGGCCGCCTCGTCCATGGACTAGGATACATGTGGACTTTTTAGGGCCTATCCAAGGACATAAATATTTAATCATGGTTGATGCCACCTCAAAATGGATCGAAGCATCCCGGTCGGTTCGACAACAGCCAAAGCAATAACATGTAAAATTAGAGAAATTTGGTCACGTTTCGGATTACCAAAACAATTAGTCTCCGATAACGGCCCACCCTTTAGTAGTGAAGAATTTAATACATTTTTAGAAAATAACGGAGTAGAGCATGTATTTTCCGCACCATATCACCCAGCTTCCAATGGTTTAGCAGAGAATGCGGTCAAGCAGTGCAAAAGAGTTATAAAAAAAGCTATTATAAAAAATATATATGTAGAACTTGCTCTACAGCGGTATTACTAGTGTATAGAACTACGGAACATAGTACCACAAAAGAAAGTCCGTCACAAATATTACAAGGTAGGACATTAAGAACTCGGTTAGACCGACTGAAACCGTCGCGCGAAAAGCAGGTGGCTGACGCGCAGCTCCGGCAGCAAAGCGGGGCAGGCGGGACACACCGCGCTCTCGTTACGGGGGACGAGGTTTGGTGCCGGGTGTAACAAGGGCTTAAGAAGTGGGTTAGTGATACAGTCATTGAGCGCTTGAGTACTACAGATTATCAAATAAGAATAATCGATGGCACAGAGATACATAGGCATATTGATCAGGTAAAATTAAAATGTAAGGCAAATGAATCAAAACCGACTAATGACGTCATAGTCAGCACAAAAGTAACGCCTATAACCTCTAACCGGTCTCTAGATAATGCACTGGTTTTTCCAATAGTACCCATTACGAAATTACCCACCGAGTTGTGCTTAGGTGGAGGTGTGGGAGGCTCAGGATGTGATAGGGATGAAGTACAGTCAGAATCGGGGTCGATAATGCCAGATACATCTAAAGGGTTGGTTGATGGAGCCAACAGTGGGACCTCGACCGCCAGTGAAACACGGTCCGTTAGAAATAGGAAACCTCCCCAAAGATATGGTCAGCCTTCAGTATAAATAGTTTTGTTTTAGATAAAGTAATAAGTTAGTCAGTAGTACTAGTTTTAAGTTTGGTAAATATAACAGTTAGGATTTTGTAAATAGATTCTATGTAACTATGTTTGTTTAGTTTAAGATATATAGCCCTATAGTTAAGTTAGATTAAGTAGGTACTAGTTATAAGTTTTGTAAATGTAGTTAAACAGTTGTTATTATGTAAGTAGTAAATAAGTAACTGTGTGTGTTTATTTTAAGTTAGTTAATAAGGGTGGAGGTGTAATGTAGGGTATTCCTAAGTTGTGTTCCGTGACCCGTCCCATATAAATACCGTTGCCCACCCGCGATGTTCAGTGAATAAATAGCTACACAACGAACCACTTGTTTACTTCCAAATATCACACTCACCTTCCGTCAGACGCAGGTCCTCACCGGACACGGTTGTTTCGGGAGGTACCTGCACCAAATCAGGCGGGATGATACGCCCGGATGTCACAAATGTGAGGAACGGCCGGAGGACTCGGAGCACACCGTGGAGGTTTGCCCCGCTTGGGCAGAGCCCCACCGTGTTCTCGTAGCGGCAATCGGTAGCGGCGACCTCTCGCGTCCGTCTCTGGTGCAAGCATGGTCCGGGGCGAGATGGAATGGGACGGCGTCGCCTCCTTCGAAGCAGTGATGGTAGCGAAAGAGGTGGCCGAACGTGAGAGGGAGAGAACTTATCGTCCCAGTTGCCGCGGGAGACGCTCCGGGCGTCGGGGGCCACGTGACGGCTTCCGGCCACCGTAGACGCGAGCCTGTGGATGTTGAGTAATGGGCTATCTCGCCGTCCCTTTGTCTTATGACGACGACAGGCCGTGTCGACGGCGCGTTTGTATTCTACGCGCGCCTCCAAGAAATTGCTGTTTAAAAGAACAGCTTAATAGCAATAATTCTAACAATCGACATAGACAAACACATAAAATAGTCTCAGTATACAAATCCCCGTCGCAGAAGGGCGAAGACTTCTACTGACAAAAACCACCCATGTTGCTTAAGAGTTCCTCACATTTGTGACATCCGGGCGTATCATCCCGCCTGATTTGGTGCAGGTACCTCCCGAAACAACCGTGTCCGGTGAGGACCTGCGTCTGACGGAAGGTGAGGACCTGCGTCTGACGGAAGGTAAGGGCGCCACAGCACCTCGTAAGCCCACTCCTGATAGAGGGGACTTACCGCCACTATCGTGGCTTGCCCTATACGAGGCAACCTGATTAATGAAGATGAAAATTCAAGTTTAAATGTAAACTGCCGTGTTTTATTATGACATTTATGTTCTTAAAGGATATTATGGTGCGTTTACGGCAAGGTCGTGGTATGGTACGATTTAGTGGGTTGACTCTTTAAGTGTTAATTTATAAGCCAAACTTGAGTGGGTGCTTAACTATAAGTCTTTTTTTTTAAATTAATAAGTAGCCTGTGTTCTTTCTTAGGCTCTAGACTACCTGTGTACCTTTATCAGTTCATAATTTTTGGTGTGAAAGAGCGACAGACAGAGTTACTTTCGCATTTATAATATAATATTAAAGTAAGGAAATTGTGTTCCATTGCAAGGCAAATGCCTGCCTACCCTCTTTTCACTTATCCCAATAAGTCTTGTCTAACAAACAAAATTACTTTTAGTCTAGACTTTAGATTAATTTCTTAAAGGACTATAGGTTTATTAAACCCGTCTTAGGACGAAACCTGGTTCTTTGGGTCTTTCTTAGAATTCAAAAATAATAATCTAACTTGCACTGACTTTAATAACGCTGCTGTTTTTATTTACTTAAAATTAAACTACAAGTTTGTGCCCGTGTGGAATTTGGTCATAGTCCCACGGAATAGTAGGTACTACCGACTTAAAAAGTATCCTATGAGTTAATGAAGGCAAAAAACTATCTGTGTGCCAAATTTAATGCAAATCCGGTCGGAAGATTGTGCGTGAAATAGTAACAACCATCCTCACATTGTGATAACAAATCGGTAACTTTGATCGGTGAATAAACAATTATTATTATTATAACTATTTTCTAGGACTATCTTTGAAGGACACGACTTTTTCTGCATATATTCTTTGGGCAAACTCATAACATTAACTGTATATCATGAAATCATGATACATCTGTCGAACTGAATAGTGTTTCAGTATTCAGGGTCATACAGTCACAGGTAAGAACCGATACTAACAATACATATGATAAATACATCGGAAATAATGGGTATGTTACGTAAGGCGTTTGGTGTACTGTTGAAATAGAGGATCAGACAAAAAAAAACTAATTAGTCCGTCAGATAGATTTCCAAAAAATATTGGAGATGTACGAGTATTTTTTCTTTTTCCACATAAACAAAAAATTAAGTCAATACAGTGCTTCGAAAACTCGTGAACTCTTCGAAAACGTCATATGATAGTACATTTTTTACCTACAAATGACGTCACAACCACATCTTATCTTCGTCAATTTTGATTAATTTGATAAAACAAAAAACACGTATTCAATATTTTTCGATAATTTGACTGACGGACTAATTAGAATCATTGTTTTTTGACTCAGTCCGATCCCCTATTGCAACGTACAGTGCAGTTTCCGAGAGTTGACAATCAAACACCATGTACCTTATGAAAAATTTTCGATGTTTTTTCCGAAATCGATGTATGCTCAGCTGATTTTGATTTGCAGTCACGTCGCGTCGCCGGGATTCCTATATGTAATGTGCGGTAGGAAATCTTTTGTCCGTACGTCATTCCGGGGCTGACCCAGTACCACAGCTCTTCATTGTCTTATAATACGATTATTTCCTTTCTAATTTCAATTCTGTACTAGGCCTGATGCGTTGAGGAAAACTGGTCTCTTAGGTTAAAGGGATTTACCTGTGTGGTCAAACCTTGAGTTTTCTTTTGCTTAGAAAAACAAGGTTTTAATACGCTTTACACGTGGGGATTGTTTATGGTCCTGTCAGTTGACTTTGACAGGTGTGTGATCTATGAGTTATTTTATAGGTATGACAACTTTACAGATAAAGATGGTGTTGGTTTGCAAAAAAATTGCTTCGATTTGTCAAACTTGGTACTTAGGTACATTTATTTTGGTTCTGCGTTTTACAGCCTGCACAGATTAGTCGGTTATAGTGTACTAATAGATATAAGACCATAAATTATTATGGTCTTATATCTAGTACGTTTTACAAGTCAACGCGTTATTAAGGTATTCAAATCCTTGTTTGTGTTTGAAAGTTATTACAACGAGGGATGATTGAATACAAACGCTAAATTGCAATTTCCGCGTTGTTATTGTATGTTTTTCGTTTGTTGCCTAAAGACACAACAGAACAGTTTTTTTTATTAAATTGTTATATTATAAAGCGTATTGTAGATAACGTATTTATTTATTTAGTAATAATCGTTCTCCCCATATACAGGGTGTAAATTGAATCTTCACACATACGTCAACCAAGCACTCTGTACATCAGACTAAGTACCCCTACGCAATTTTTATTGCTGTGAAACGACTTTTTTTTTTGGGTACAAAAATCACATTTTACGGTAAAACTCAATGTATCACTCTTAAAACATTGTGCTAGTGGATGCTTTGAATAGTAAACGGGTCATGGAGGTAATTTATGTAAAGTTATAACCTGAAAAACTAGTATTTACAAAAACAGCTGTGCAAAATTTGGAACTTTGACCATTAATATCTCCGTAACTAGGGGGTTCCCAGGTATGGTCTAGAACCAAAAAGTGATCGCAGTGGTGGGGAGAACAAGTGCCCTTCGTTTGCGTTAAGGGTACTTTTACACCCTTTATTTGCAAATGGCAGCGGGGGACCAACGGCTAGTCGCTAGTCAAGTCAATTTTAATTTTGATCTTATGATATTAATAAAATTGAAGTCTCTGTTAGTAATTCAAATAAAAACTAGTTTTGACTGAAGGCATAAGAAAGTGTATGCACGGTACCTAAAACAAAACAACAATTTTAAAAAAATTGTCTGTATTTTTGTTTAGGAAATCTCCGAAACGGCAGTACGTTACTGGCAGATAGCTGGTTATAAGAAGTATTATTATATAGGGAAGTAATATTTACACAACAATTGGCAACTCGCAACAGCCTATTATAAAATTTGATATCTAGAAATCAAGTAGTTATAATATGGGTGACTTTAATTCGTAAATAACCGCGTGATGGCTAATCTCAATAAAACTACTATAATTTGGTGACGGCAAATAAGGATAAACCCTAATCAAATCGATAATCTGTTTCAGACTCCGTTATCGCGGGAAAACTTATTGATATAAAATAATACTTATCGCAATTAAGTAATTCATAATGTTTCGTTCGATAAACAATTAAAACTTAATCGACACTCCCGGCTCCCTCTTCTAACGTTATGATTTGGCAAAATAATAACAGCTGAACGGGATCTTCAGTTTGCCTAGGTTCATCATCATCATCAGATGTTCCCACTGCAGGGGATCAGGATCCTCCTCTCTAGGAGAGGGATCGGCCAGTGCGTGTTAGTAGATGTCACATGTCTTCGATTTTCTTGTCGTGACATCTACCAACCCGCACTGGGCACGCGTGGTGGATTATAGCCCATTAAATCTCCTTAGAGAGGAGGCCTGAGTCCCTGCAGTGGGAACTTTATAGGCTGACGATGATGATGATCAGTGATAGGAATAGGTAGTGCCTATTTGCCTAAACTTCGAAGAACAGAGACAAGAAACGGAGACTTCCTTAGGACTAAATTTTTTCCGAGACATCTGTCCCGAAATTTCGAGACCACACATTAATACATTTAAAAAAAATGTTATTTGGAATAAGTAATTCGTCTATATTTACCTAAAGTTTGCGACTAGATATATCATAATAAAATAATAACATACACAGTCGTTAAAATTTTTTATTTTTTTTAATTTTAATTTTTTCGTTTAAAATTTTCTGAATTTTATAGACAAACTTTAGATAAATATAGACGAATTACTTATTCCAAATAACACATTTTTTTAAATGTATTTAAGTGTTGTCTCGAAATTTCGAGACAGATGTGCCGGAATTAATTTAGTCCTAAGGAAGTCTCCGTTTCTTGTCTCTGTTCTTCGAAGTTTAGGCTAATAGGCACTACCTATTCCTATCACTGATGATGATGAATTCCAGGAACGTACGTTCACTGTTGTACCTTGTGACTCCGTTATGTAATTAAGGTACAGGTCATATTATATGATCAAAAGATTATCCTTTTTTTTATTTCAGCCAAGAGATTAACTTGAAAACCTAATAAAAAGGTCTAATATTAGAATATTTTGTTAAGCCAACAACCGTAGACGTAAAAACCTAAATTCGCTGATAAAACCAATATTAATAAAATTGATTGGTATAATACAATAATACATTAATAATCATATGATTAATTGATATTTTACGGTATTGATTGATTATAGCAGTCACGTAGCTAGTTCAGGTACAATAAAGATTTAGATAAATGAAACAAGGTGGCTGAAAATAATGCTAAACCGGATGTCGCTGGAAATTATGAGAATTAAAGTTTTGTAAGAATTTCTAGACGATTTGCTAAATAACAGCCACAATAGTGTAAGGTCCGTGGAAAGGTCCCGTCGGGGCTGCGGGTTGTACACTAGTCACCGCGGCCTCGACATAGGGCTAAGAAGGAACAAAGGGAAGGTAAGAGGGAAAAGGGTGGTTTTAGTCAGTAGAAGTCTGACACTCCCTTTCGCTCTGCCCAAGAGCGGAAGGGGTTATTTGAGGATTTCCCACCGCCCAACAAAAAAGGTCCGTGGAAAGGTAACCATCCATTAGTCATCGTTCCCTGCTTTGTTATTAGTCCCAGCTGTCATTCGGAGATTTTTCAAACCTCTTCTTTTACTTAATCTTCTCGTCAGAGCTTCTAAGCCACCTCAAGTGTCTCTGACATGGTTTGACGATCGACACCGGGTCATAAGACAAACGCCTAAACCACTCGACCACGAAGGCAGTTAATTTTTTCAAACTCCAAGCAAAGCATTTATTACAATTAGACGATTACCGACAGCACCCGTTCACGAACATGACGCATGGATTAGCTATACAATCAGCCCTACAATTTTGAAGGGAACTAAATGATCCGACACACGTGCCACTATCAGTGAGACCATCAGCGACTTTCATTACTTTGTGTAATTTATTTCATCACCACTGCTCTCAAAACGGTGAAAGAAAACATCGTGAGGAAACCGGCATATCTTAGAACCAAGGATTATAGCCCATCCCTCTCCTAGAGAGAAGGCCTGAGTCCCTGCACTGGGAACATTATAGGCTGATGATGATGATGATGATTAAGTGTAGTTTCCAGTAAATGGGTTGTGAAGGCCAGGAAGGCAAGAGCTCCATCAAATATGTTGGTATTCGGCTCCATACGTTCCATCGTTCCTATCGCCTCCTTCCTACCTTCAATATAAAGGGTGTAAAAGCACCCTAACGCAAACAAAGGGCACTTGTTATCCCTACCACTGCGATCATTATTTGGTTAAAGAACACAACTGGGAACCCCCTAGTTACGGAGATATTTGGGGTCAAAGTTCCAAATTTTGCACAGCTGTTATTGTAAATACTAGTTTTTTAGGTTTTTACTTTACTTAAATTACCTCCATGTCCCGTTTACTATTCAAAGCATCCACTAGCACAATGTTTTAAGAGTGCTACATTGAGTTTTACCGTAAAATGTGATTTTTGACCTCAAAAAAAAATTGCGTAGGGGTACTTAGTTTGATGTACAGAATGCTAGGTTGACGTATGTGTGAAGGGTTAATTTAAACCCTGTATTGTGGGTGTAAAAACCCCCTTAAGGAATCAGAAAGGCAAGTGTTGTCCCCACCATCGCGATATTTATTTATGATCAAAACGCTGTCGCTCCATGTTAAATCAATATTTTCCAGTGCAAGTTCCTATACCTACAGTGATCGATTACGAAAAATGAGACCGAATCACGCTAGTGTCTTTAAATGGAATTAATGCATCGAATGACTCTTGAAATAACTCCGCTGATGCGTATTTCCTAGTAATATTAATCTGCGGTTCAACTTAATTGGTTTAAAATTTTAACAGGTTCCTCCAATCTAAGTTACGAGAAGACCCTTTGAGTCAAATTAGTTTGATGTCTGGTTAATATGATTTTTATTATTAATTAATAGTGGAACCGGTTATTACTGTCGTGACCAGAGGGGTCGTTTGTGTTTTGGTTATATAATTACTTTTGTCATTTATAGTGTTAATATTGTCGTTATTGGGGTCATGAGGATGGAAGGGTTGTAATATTTAAAAGATGGTACCGTCTAGAAAGATGCTAAGAACAAGTGACGAGGAGGGGTGGAATCTCATGTGACTTAAGGGTGCGTTTAAAATTCGGTCGAAATTATGCGGTTTTTCAGTACATTTTCTGACTAAACTGAACCAAATCAAATAAAACTTATAACTAACAAAAAATTGATTGGTGCTTTATCTTCAAATGCAAGAAACGTTTATTTTGAAAATAATAGTTTTTGATACTGTAAAAACGATCTACCGTTGCTATGTTTTCGATACCGTGTTGTGTTTAGGTACATTTTTTGTTCTACTAATAACATATTTTAAGATTTCTAAAAATACTGTAAGTAGGCAAATATAGTCTTTTCTAAATCTAGGAATTTTTTATTTATTAATTATTAACAAAACGAGCCCAAACTCGGCACATTAAGTTCGATCCGTCTCAAAGAGTTCCAGTAGCAGTCACTGAAGTAGACCTTTAGGTCACTCCATCAAGTTCGCAGGTGGGGTTTCATCTTAGCAAACAAGTGCGAATTACATAAAAAAACTAAAATTTTCAACGTATCAAAGTTGACTTGATTATTTATTCCCGCAGCTAACAAGTCAACTCTTGTGTGTGTGACTCGTGTCTATGTATTATTTCGATTTTATGCCTATCATTTTTGCAAATACGTCCTTAAAGGGTGATAAATATAAATGTAATGGATGATGACAAGGGAGAGGAAATCCAAAGAAAATATTGAAAATTGGGATTTTGATAAAAAAAAACTATTTTTTAAAACTATCTAAAAGTATTTTAAAACTTTAACACTAATTGTGTAAAAAGTACATGCGAAAACCTCTTTTTATTTTCACTGAATAGTTCTCCAATTAATTTTGTTAAAAGAACCACATGACTTTGAACGCGCCACGATTGGTTGTGACGTTATAATGTTATAGCAATTTTTACGCTAGTACATTGAATAAAAATATCCGAAAACAAAACACTGCAGCACCTGCTTGCTACTGTAATGAAGAATTTAACATTGTGACGTCACACGCGCTCGGGTTTATTCGGGAACTGTCGCCATGTTATCGGTACTGGATTAAATAGTACATTGTTACCCAAAGGATGGAAGTTACTTATTTAATCCCGAGACGGGGTTTGGCGCCCGTAGTGAAGGCGCTAATAGTTCGAGGGACTAAATAAGTAATTTACCCGAGGTAAACACTGTGTTTTCCTTATGAATACGAGGAAAATAAGAACATAAATTATTAAATAAAGAAAAAATGAGTGTTGATCTGATGTTGTCGCTTTCCCGCTTATTTTGTTTTTTTTGTCCTCTGCAGGGCTATTGCGTATCTTTTAAATGACAGTGGCTAACCTATAGTGCCTATCAATTACTGTCAAATGGTTCCATTTTGTACTAAACCATAACCAATTTGACAGTTAATCCATAGACAATATCATAGCCACTGTCATTTAAAAGATACGCAATAGCCCTGCTGGTCGTCCTACAGCCAGTATTTTTCATGTTCATCATTAAAAAAAAGGCAAAGATTTTGTCAAAATCTATGTCATTTTAGAGAAATAGTTAAAACTAAACTACCTACATTAAAGTCTTAGTAAAATTTTATTCTTAAGAACTTTGTGTTATTTTAATTTTAAATCGCGCTGTAATTGAGTGGCTGTATGAAAAGTTGGAAAATGGATCAATAAAAATGTGAAATAGACCAAGTTATTTTTAATAATTTGACAGCTGTCAGTTGAAAGCGATTCTCCCTAGGGCTGAAAAGTAGTACTTTCAACCCGCTCCGCAGGCATGTTATGACCTACTTTCAGAGTATGAGTTATGAAAAAACTTTTATTCAACTAGCGGACCTAGCAAACGTCGTCCTGCCCGGACAGCAGCGCTGCCTACCGGGTCCAATTGCAAATAACAAAATCCCCTTTAACAAAATGATCCGCCATTAATGAATTCATTTGTTACAAAAAATGTGATAAATGAAGAACCGCTCGACCGATTTTGTGCAAATTTCACATAAACCATCTACTAAATAATCCGAACAAAGCCTAAACATTTGGTTTGGATAGGTGAGCCCGTCATTGATTTTGATTGATTCGATATAACTTTTAAATTTAAGCGAAAAAATAAAAACTTATGAAATTATGATCATCGCGTTAATAAAATTAAAAAAAATATATTCAAAGACCTAATTGTCTGAGGAATAATATAAAGGAAAGAAGGGTAAATGAAGCCGTGACGATTGTCAAAAAAAATACGGGTTGTTCGAAAGAGATACCGCAACCTTGGCACAAAGGGCTAAGAAAAACATGGGTGGTTTTTAGGTAGAAGTCTGACACTCCCTACCACTCTGCCCAGTCATTATTGATGAATTCGCAACCCCCTCAAAAAAATCAGGGTAAGAAAATTATGTTGATGGTAGGTACGTAAGTTCGGTCAGCGACAGAGGTAGCTTAACATTTCGGGATTTTAATTATTTGATGTACAGGATTCCAGCTATTATTTTTCCTGTTTCAGAAGTTCATTCTTTAAAATATTCCTTACTCTTAACTAACTTGTTAGTAACGTCTAGGTATCCAACAAGTTTTTATTAAAAAACTTACTTTGTGACTTTGATTAGTGGTAATCTACTTCTGATGCTGACCGTACTTACTGACTAGAAATACCATGCACCCAAATAAATGACGACAAGGACAGTGGAAGTGAGTTGACGATGATGCTGGTTTACAACGTAACGTAACATCACGCCAGTTATTCCCAAAGGGTTTGGCAGAGGTGTGCCTACCTTCGGGGCTGCGGGATGTTGTAAGAGATACCGCGACCTCGACATAAAGGGTTAAGAAGGAACATGGGTGGTTTTTAGTCAGTAGAAGTATGACACTCCCTTTCGCTCTGCCCAAGAGTGAGAGAGGTTATTTGATGATTTACCACCAATAAAAGGGGTGCCTGCCTTTACATTTCCACATTTGGCCAGTTTTGTTTCAGTCCAACGAAATATGGGGGGAGACTATTGCTAAATTTTGGTTTATTTGAGATTTTACTATTTGTATTTCAGTTTGCTTCAAACATTCCAAGAAAATTATTATCTTAGCATCATGATTAATTAACCATTATAATGGTCATAAATGTGTTTCTAGATTGTTAAGTATTAGATTTAATTCGATAAGCAATATATAAGGTGGATTAGGGGTCTAATCGAGATCAATTTGATGGATAAGATCCATAAAAAATATTGTTTTTTTTTATCAAATCGTTATCTTTTGATATGCCGCTAAGTTTAATTACCAGATTTAAAGTACAATGATGTAATTACCAAATATTTTGTGATTTGAAGTGCACTGAAATAGCCTTCCTAGGTACTAAAATGTACTAAATGTACAAATTTCCTAATTCAACCAAGCGCTAAAGTTGAAAATCTATTAAATTTTGATCGATTGTAGTTTTTGATGTGGTAGCGTATGTACCAAAAGTAAAATGTATGAAATCCTCACTTCCCCTCGATGTTATTACGACTTAAACAAGTATCAACTTTATGCCCCTTTTTATTAAGGTGATTTGAGAATGAGTGGTGCGTTTTATCGAAGAGCTATTAAAGGGTTAGAAGACTGATGTAGCAACAACATTCTGAACTTGGTGTGTTGAGCGGATACGACGGAAATGTTCCAAAATTTTGAGCTAGGAAGCCTATCATAATATTTACAGGATTGTAAAAAATGTATTTTAACAGAACCAAAGTTCTGTGTAGTTATCATTGTATTCGCTGAAGAAAAACATCGTGAGAAAAACAAACAGCATTCCTTTTTTTTGATAGGCTTGAAATCATCACATGACTGACTCCTCCCGCTTTGGGCCGAGCGGTAAGTCGTGTTTTCCGACTACATGTTTTATAAGCAAAGAGGTCTAAAGACCCACACAATCAACTGCTATTTATTAATAAAATGTATATTAGGTACCGTTATAAATATGTATGCGCAAGCGCTGGTCAAAACTGACGCTGATTGGTTCTTCAACGTTCAAGCCCCGCCTACAGCAATTGATGCTTGGAGGTGTCTCTAGCAAATCGCCGATCAAATCCAAGTATCACCAATCGTTTATTTCAACTAAGTTTTTGTCATTCGGTTTAAAAATGCCTATCTATGATTTAGGCTAAAAATGCGAGAGGACCGCCTGACCAATACTTATACAGCCGCTCTTGTCGAGCTTCAGGTAAAGCCACGCTGGCCTGGGTTGTTCCGTGGATAGGTGACTACACATATTTACATACCGTATTGCCTCAGTGCATCGGAAAAGCGTTGGTTCCGGCTGATAATTGTAAATATTTAACAATCGTTACGGGGCAGTGGGCCGAAAATCTAACAACCAGTCTTACCAAAGGTATACCCTATCGTATTACCTAGTACTAAGGTGCAGTGGTTGAGGCGATTGATTGCTGCACTACATGTCGCGGATTCGTATCCCGCACGGAGCAAATATTTCTAAGACCTACAAATAGTTGTTCCGGGTCTAGATGTTTTTTGTGTATGTGAGTTTAAATGTTTGTAAACGCACCCACGATGTAGGAGAAAATCCTAATGTGGGGCAACGTTATATAAAAAAGGTAGGTGGTCCCTCCGGTAAAATACTGGTATTTAGTGCATCAGGTAAGACTGGAAGCCAAGCCCAATCTATTTGGGAAAAGGCAAGTGATGTGGGTGAAAACGGGACTAACAACACCAACGCAAATAGGTGGAAATTATGTTTTTCCTACTCCTCTGTTTTACTTTTCTGATTAATTTTCTTTGCGGGATCCAAGACAGTTAAATCGTTTCCTTGGGACTTCGTCGACCTTCATTGCCTCGGCGATTTTCTTGAGGTTGCCACTGTTGATTCTTGGCTTACAGGAGTTACAGTGGTTTGGGAATAGTGTGGCGGGATTGTCCCAGTTTTATCCAACGCAAATCAATTTAGCCCAAAAAAAACTCCTGGATCTCCCCTGCCTTTTTCTACCAAATCCAGATTATTCTTGCACTAGTACTGTAATCTCAAAATCTAGATAAAATAAATAAGTAATTAAGAATGTACTTAAGCATTTACGTCATGCACTCTGTATTTTAATAAGTTGTTTAACTGGCTATCATGATTAATGATTTTTGATTATTGAAAAATGCGATTTCGTGATGAATTAGGTGCCTTTTGCTTGTTTCTGCGTATTTAGAATTTCGTTTTATTTTAAAACGTTGCCCCACACTAAGAATTTCTCCTGTATCGTGGGTGCGTTAACAAACATTTAAACTCACATACACAAATACCCAGACCCAGAACAACTATCTGTAGGTCATACAAATATTTGTTCCGTGCGGGTATCGAACCCGCGACACGCAGCGCAGCAGTCCATTGCTTGAGCAACTGCGCCAACCGTGCCGTCAAACTAACAACACTTTAGCAAGTGAAACAAACGATTTGATTAAAGGAAGGTCATAAACGTACAACGATTTTTTTATAAATATAAAATATGCTTAAAACTTTGATATCACATCAATAAATAATTAACACTTGCTTCGGTGAAGAGCAGCGGTGGCGCAGTAGTGGCGGCCCCGACTTACGAACAATTAGTCGTGGATTCAAATCCAGGCAGGCGCCTTACTATGTGTAATTTATTTCATGACCGCTGCTCTCAAAACGGTGAAGGAAATCATCGTGAGGAAACCTTAGAACCAAAAAACTCGAAGACATGGTGACATCTACCAATCCGCACTGGGCAGTCGTGGTGGATAATAGCCCATCCCTCTCCTAGAGAGGAGGCCTGAGTCCCTGCAGTGGGAACATTATATTCTGATGATAATGAGGATGGTGAGGTAAAATAAAACAATTTGAGGAGAGGGGCTTGAGATATTTTTCGACGGTATACAAAATCAAGCAGAAACCATTGGCGACAAAAAACTCTGACACTTAATTAGGTACTACCTACCTAGAAAAACTGGCCAAGTGCAAGTCGGACTTACACATAAAGGGTTCCGTACCATTGTAGTAGGGAAGCCCCCTTTAATTTGTATTATTTTTTGTTATATTAGGTATAGCAGGAACAGAATACACGTTTTGTGATAAGTTTTATTCCCATAGTATTTGTATGAATGACAAAGTTTATTATTTTGTGGTTTTTTTAAATATGCTATATTTTTTTATAATCTTAAAAAAAGTAGTTAAAAAACTAAAAAACCCGACTGAAAAAACCGAAAAGCAAAAAATAAGCACATTTTAAATTAAACAAAACTTGGAAGCAGGCGGGGTCCATTCTATTTTCATTTTATAATTTAATATTCAATTGAACCCCATTTAATTTTAATGTAGCCAGTGACACTCGCGCCATCAAGACAAACCTAACGACGTTTAGGAGTTAAGAGGGAACAAAGTAACGGACATAAATACACGCCAAACACATAACCCGCCTTTTGGGTTTCGCCGCAGTCGGGTAAAAATAATGTGAATAGTCACTATATCGCTTTCAAACCAGTGGTTTGAAGTTTTCTTTGCGATCTACAGTACCTACCTTTTTTTTTGATCATTATATCACTTTGGAAGGGTCCATCTTTTGAACGATAGACTTTGAAAAAAAAAATGCTTTGAGAAACCTCAATGTCATTTTTAAATACGTATATAGTAGACACCCCACACGAAAAAGATTGAAGAATACAGGTTTTTTTAATTTCAGTTCCATGTTTGGGGAGACATTCCTTTTTTTTTTTGGGGGGGTGCGAAAGGGAGTGTCAGACTTCTACTGACTAAAAACCACCTTTGTTCCTTCTTAGCCCTTTATGTCGAAGCCGCGGTATCTCTTACAACATCCCGCAGCCCCGACACCCCCTAATTTTTTTTTTTTGTGTTGAAGTCCTGACGGACAGACTGACGGACAAACCGACAGAAAGACATGGCGAATTTATAAGGGTTCCGTTTTTAGCCATGCGGCTACGGTACCCTAAAAAGCAACACTCAAACGTATTCGTATTTTACAGGCCGCGTGACATCCAAACCTTTCTTTGGAGGGTAGTGGAAATTAAGTTTTTCCTACTCTTTTCTGGTTAATTTCAAATTTACATCGTTTCCCTGGGACTTCGTTTAGCTTCGTTGTGTGGCAGTATTCTGGTGGTTGTCACTGTGATTTTGGCCTTCAGGAGTTGTACTGGCTTGAAAATAGTGAGGCGGACAAGCATTGGACTGAACCTAGGCACATTATAAGGCAAGGTCATTCGGCAAAACGCCAAGGATTTAACGATTCTTCCATTATGGCTACAGTTTGTCCATGACCATGACATGACAAGTTTATCGGATCTGCATGATAGGTATAATAAACCACAGGGCTTTTCGCGTAGCTTTATTCGGTTTCCAGGAAAAAAACGGGTAGTTTCACCAAGTCAAATAAGTCAAGTCGGATTTTACCAAGGGGTATCGCATTACCCAGTACTAACTGGGTTGTGGAGATCAGATAGGCAATCGCTCCATGTAAAATACTGGTATTCAGCTGCATCCCAACATAGTCGGTAAAAGCTAGGCAGATGAGTCGAAAGATCAACTCAAAAAAGTTTTATCGTATGTTGTTTTTTTTTTTATTTTGATCTCACAACTGCTTGATTGCTGGAGATTCCACTGTTAATTGATTCAAAGTCCAACTCTGGTTTAAAAAAAACATTAAAACAAGTACTTTTATGGTATTCCCAAATGTCTAAAAAACATTGAAACATGTTCTGGTATTCCCTAATGTCTAAAGTTCAGTTCCAAAGGTGGTCTTGAAGGCTACGAATTTTGCATCCATCTCTACATTACTGGGATTTCCACGGTTAACAAATTAAAGTTCAATCTCATAATAACTTATTATTAAGACCAGGCACTCTAAAATAATTTCCACGCAAGCTCCGCCCCATTCACCCCGCCACTCCGCGCGATGTGCTAGACGCTAGCACATCAGTAATAAAGTCGAATACCGCGTGCGCTCTTTGATCGCGTTCGAGCACGAAACTAAATGTCGTAAAGTCTCAATTCTTATTTCGTTTATAACTAAAGTAGTAATTGATCTGGAGAAAAAATATCTTGTGGCTGGATAGTAAACTATATTTTCTTACAGTGAACATTTATTTTAGACATATTAGGCGGAGCAATCTTGAGGAAAAATGTAATAATCGTTAAAAAAGACATGATTTTCGAATAAAAAATGAATCGAGCGAAAATGCTACAATTACGTAACTGTCTTGTACATGGAAAGAAAAAGATCCAATAAATCATATACTATAGTTCCATTTTTATTGTATTTACGACTGTTTCAGAATATTAATGCAAATTAACATAAATTTAGGGAGCCTCCTCTTAATAATACACGTGTTTAATTATAGTTTGCATCAATC
Organism: Diarsia rubi; assembly: GCA_932274075.1. Classification (NCBI taxonomy): domain Eukaryota; kingdom Metazoa; phylum Arthropoda; class Insecta; order Lepidoptera; family Noctuidae; genus Diarsia; species Diarsia rubi. The sequence goes on along the minus strand of OW026437.1, from coordinate 9,624,781 downwards.
AAAACATAAATTAAAATAGTAAGAAAAAACGTAAATCATCATGGATTTTTCAAGAGTTTAAAGTCCAAACGGTTACATGTAGACCAAAGATTGCTAACTAACATTAACTGTATTTATTTTCTGATTAATGGAAATTCCGCTGTTTGCGAATTTAATATCTAAAATACCTATTCAGTAATATCAAAGTCCAATATCAAAACTATTTTTCTACTAAAACTGCCTCGCTGGTCAAGCTAAACCGCCGAGCATAGTGTCCTAGCTTGGATTCCCGGGTCAGATCAATTGTTACTGGGTTTTTCCATAAGAAATTTCTCAAACAGCCACGGAGTCTGGATTCGAGCCTGGCTGAACAGCGCACAAATTCAGTAGGTATCAGTGCATTCCGAACTAATGCAGAGCACTTGCACTTGCAACCACTAAGTATACCAACGAGGCAGTTTCTTTTGATTTCTTTTAACTCCTTAAATATGTATCTTACTGCCGTACTCAGAGAGATTTAATGATTAATTAAGCCGTCACTTATTAGAGATTTGACATATTTTTGTATGACAATACTGTCAAAACCATTACTAAGTGATAGCCTAAGTAATCATTAAAGCTCTCTGAGTGCGGCAGTTACAAACTAATTAATAAAACATTTAATGTTAAATAATACTTTACTCAAAAGCTTTTAAAGAAAAACGAGATGTTTGCGAAAGATTTTTCGGCTGCCTTTTTTTTTTTTTGAAGATGGCGGCATCGGCCCGAGTTGATCCGTCTCAAGGTTAAACTCATAATCTTAATGAATGTGCACCTAATTTACGAATTATGTCAACTTTCCTTGACCCACGGCTTAAAAAACCGGTTTAACATTTTTTGGAGTGTGCGTAATCGTATCATTTACCTTTATAAATAACTAGCGGTTCGTACCGACTTCGCACGGGTGGACATTTAATTTTCCTGCAAATGCAACTAATAAACATGCTGAACAGTATGAATTTTGACAGCTCTCACGGCTGACCGCAGTCATTTTTACAGCTCTCACGCCTATTCTATTCTATTTTTGTTTAATGGCAATTAGAGCCGATGTCGACTATTCTGCCAATGTCCAGTGAATTGGAAAACAAGTACGGTACGCGAGGTAAAGCTCTCACGCCTGACCGCTGTCATTTTCACAGCTCACCACTGACAGCTGTAATTATGACCAGCAATTTGTCTAAGCAAAAAATACTCTACTTTTAACAGCTAATTTTTATCGCCAGATATAAAGTCGGTCAACCTAAGTTTGGGTGATAATAAATATAGATATTCAAATGACCTGACCTTAGACTCGTAAACATACTTTCTCTCTATAAAAAACATACAAACACTGTTCTAGTCAATGATATATTAAAACTATAGATACGTTGTCCGCCCTCAAAAATGACCACATGAAATGAAGCCCATTGGCCGCATCGCGCTTAGTTACGTACCAACCTCTCGCGCGACGCTACGTTTGTTCTTAATTTAAATCGTGTGAGTAAACCTGTGCGAAAAATAAAGAAAACAGGCATCCCGCTGTACGGTGTCATATTTTCTTTCCCTTTCTTTACGCGTAAAAGTAGTTATATAATATTTTCGCCGTTTTGAAGCGACGCCATGTTAGTTAATGACGTGTCTATATTATATTACGTCATCGGTTCTAGTGATTAGGTTTCACGTAATCACATAACAGAATATAACGTCTATAAGAAGAAAATACATAATTATTTACATAAATGTTAATGACTTCTCAGAATATTCTAAATCGGATACAGAGTGTTAAATTATTTCCATAAATTATTAAAAACGACTAATGATTCATATAATTTTATTTATAGCTACGTATAGGTCAGTCAGTCAGGAGCTTATATTCTCATTGTCTTCTTACCGTGATAAGAACGTCTTGATCTACTCTTATGCTAAACCATCTAATCCGTTCAACCGTTTATTGGAGCTGGGCTGCCCAACTTTATTATTCTTATCATGAACTTGATGTGTCCCACTGCAGGGCAAACACCTGCGCACGTCGGGGCTGCAGGATGTTGTAAGAGATACCGCGGCCTCGACATAGGGGGCTAAAAAGGATCATGGGTGGTTCAAATATTTTATACAGGGTGTTTGGTAGGGAGCTGTACATACGCCTAGGGTAGAAACTAGGGATAGTCTGCTACCTACCCCCGCCCATTATATTGACCTTGGCCTCAAGGTTTTTTTTTAATTTATTATTATTTTTTATTTGATTTTTTGACTAAAACTACCTGTAGCTCAAAATCTATCCATGGGACCGGTCGGCTAATGGTCTTGTTTTAATCGTTAGAGTCTTAGGGTCCTGCAAAAAATTATTTTACACCAGAAAATTGTGGAGAAGAAAAGTTATGGGGCCTGAAGTACCGTAGTAAGGTAAAGAAATAATTTTAAATTAAAAAAAAACCTTGAGGCCAAGGTCAATATAATGGGCGGGGGTAGGTAGCAGACTATCCCTAGTTTCTACCCTAGGCGTATGTACAGCTCCCTTCCAAACACCCTGTATATCATAGCCCTACGTGGCCACTTATTAAACGTCGACAAAAAGGTGCACTGGTGCACAGGTGGTTTTTAATCAGTAGAAGTCTGACACTCCCTTTCGCTCTGCCCAAGAGCGGGAGGGGTTATTTGACGAATTCCCACCCAACAAAAAAAAGGTTTCCTCTTCTTTTTACACGACTGCCCCAAAAAAAGTGTTACTTACTTTTATCCCTGTCTTTGACTGTTTGGGCCCAATTCTTTTGATGTGAGTCCTGGTCCTCACGCCATCTCCTTCTTGCCTATCGCATCTACTGGTTCTTTTGTTCGAAACCCAATTTGTGACCACTTACATGGGTATGTGGTAGATGTGGCTTGCCCAGTTCCATTTTAATTTGGTGGCTGTGTTAACGTCTGCGATTTGAGTCTTGAACCAAACTGGCATACTACGCTTCATGGCTCGCTTGCACACCTTGGCTTTGTATGAGACCAAATCTTCTAAGGCATCAAGTTTCCTCGATATTATTTTAAGCTATCCAAGTTAGAATCTGTTTAGTTATATATAACTCAATCAGTACAACTCTCTTAATCATCGAATAAGCATTAGCTCAAACAATACCAAAATCAAAAATCTTCTAAAAAGACAGGCAGACATGGGCACTAACAGATAAACAGACCCAACGAACAGAGATACTTTGACATTAAATACGAATTAGTATGCATAGAACTTAGAATAACGTATAATTAGACAAATTAATGTTTCTTAGAATTTTTGCGGAAACTTCATAAACAAAACACCAAAGGCCAAACATCCTTTAAATTATTTTGCATCTAATTTTCCATCGCCATATTATTTCGATTTTGGAAGGTTTTATCAATATTTATGATTGAAGATAGTGCACTTCCATTGAGTTTCTTGTCCATTCGTCTCCGTAAATTCTTTAATATGTATTAGTCGTGTGTTTGGACAAGAGATAAAAAGTCGTTATGGTTTTGACTTTTTTTAAGTTTCTGTACGGAAATTTACCCAACAGAAATTGTGTAACTAAACAAAATCGATGTTCACAAAGGTGCTGGTCCGGACGGGTTGCCACCGCTCTTTATATACAAGTTTACTCGTAATTTGATATTATCCCCTTTTTTTTGGCGGGTTGAAAATCATCAAATAACCCCTCCCGCTCTTGGGCTGAGCGAAAGGGAGTGTCAGACTTCAACTGACTAAAAACCACCCATGTTCCTTCTTAGCCCTATACAGGGTGTAAAGTAACCCTTCACACATACGCCAACCAAGCATTCTGTACATCAAACTAAGTACTCTTACGCAAAAATGTTTGCTGGGCTTTTTTTTTGGGGTCAAAAATCCTATTACGGTAAAACTCAATGTGGCACTAGTAAAACATTGTGCTTTGAATAGTAAAATGGTCATGGAGGTAATATAAGTAAAGTTATAACCTGAAAAACTTTTACAAAAAAAACTGAACAAATTTTGGAACTTTGATCCCCAATATCTCCGTAACTAGGGGGTTCCCAGGTATGGTCTAAAACAAAAAAAAATCGCAGTGGTGGGGAGAATAAGTGCGTTTCCTTTGCGTTAAGGATACTTTTAAACCCTTTATGTCGAGGCCGCGGTAACTTGTGAACAACCCGTAGCCCTGACATATCACCTTTTTTTTTTTTTTTTTTTGGTGGGTGTAAAATCATCGAATAACCCCTCCCGCTCTTGGGCAGAGCGAAAGGGAGTGTCAGACTTCTACTGACTAAAAACCACCCATGTTCCTTCTTCGCCCTCTATGTCGAGGCCGCGATAACCGTTGGACTACCCGCGGCCGCCCTGACATATCCCCTTGCCTTGATTTTTAATAAATCACTCGAACATATAAGGTGATAGTAGATACAGATGCTAAAAATTATCGACCAATTTCTATCTTGTTAGTGTTCTCCAAACTCTTCGATTCAATGATTTGCCCTATACTAACATCTCATGTCAAAGCACAACTCTCCCCTCAACAGCATGGTTTCTGCAGCAACAAGTCCACTGTCACTAATTTGGTGTCTTATGTTGACGAAATCTATTGACTCTGGCCAGCAGATCGACGCTTTGTATATTGACTTCAGTAGCGCTTTTGATAAGGTTGATCATGATGACCATGACCATCCTTTTGCTGAAATTCTATGGGACTATGGCCATGGCATACACGGATGCTGGAGTGGTTTAGATCGTATTTGAGCAGGCGAACACAAAGAGTGGTGGTAAATGGCTATCAAGCTCCAGAGTATACATATTGCTACCACCGGTGTGCCACAAGGTTCACATAACGGGCCAATACTTTTTATTATATTCATTAATGACATATTAAATTGTGTCAAACACAGCCACTGTTTCTTATTTGCCGATGATCTTAAAACCTATCGTCAGATAAAAACTCAAGAAGATATTGCCCTGCTCCAATCCGATCTGGACTCAATACAGAGCTGGTGTGTGGTGAATGGGACGGTTCTTAACGCCAGCAAAAGTAATCATATAACATTTCCACGGAAAAGCACCCTGTACCATCGACTTACTCCCTAAACGGCACATCACTGCAACAGGTCGAAAACATTAGAGATCTAGGTGTAGTGTTTAGCAGTAATCTCGCACTTACCGCACACATCAATGTCATCTTAATAAAATTCATAACGATGGTTGGATTTATAAGCAGAATCGGCAAGGAATTCAAAAGAACCTTGGCATCGAAAATCCAGATAATCCATTTCTAAGTAAAATCAAACAATATTAATAACTTTTTATTAAAGAAGTGTTTTAAAATTTCACATACGTCATTTAGACAATAGAAGGTATATTGACTGACCTGTTGGTCTAGTGGTTAGTGACCCTAACTGCTATGCCGGAGGTCGTGGGTTCGATTCCCACCCAGGACAAATGTTTGTGTGATGAGCACGATCATTTGTTCTGTGTCTGGGTGTAATTTATCTATAATATGTATGTATTTAGAAATATATAAGTATGTTTATCAGTTGTCTAGTACCCATAACACAAGCTCTGCTTAGCTTGGGACTAGATGGCGTTGTGTGATAGTTGTGGAATATTATTATTATTATTAAAATACGGTAATTAGAGCCGTGAACATTGACTCCGGGTAATCGAGGTACGGATAATCGGGATTCTACTGTACTATTTTGCGTCGAGTTATTTCTTATTGGTGAAGGTTTACACCTTAGCATATGTTTACTTTTTGTTTCTTTCATCAAAAATATTTACAAGATGTCAACAGCCTCTAAAATATTCACCTGCAAATCGCCACTGCGGCTACCAAATTCCGAATGTGCATTTTCAATTTTTTTGGAACACTACACTAAACATAATCTTGTTTCATTCTCGATGAATTGTTAACGTCTTTTTTGTAATATTCGAACTAGAAACAAGTTGAATTTATTCCAAATGCAATAATAATTAAGCAGTGTTTTCGTTTATTATTTTATTAAATAACACGTTTTTTGTTGTTTCCCAAAACCTTAGAAAAATCTCTTATGAATGCCTTTGCATTTTATTATACAATTCTGAGACAGTGTTTAGATTATAATAATTTGTTGGGGTGTCATTATCTGAACAAGAATCGTATTTTTGAGAGTTTTGGGATCCAAGGACAGCCGGGATCAACGGCTTAACGTGCCTTCCGAGACACGAAGGAAACTCGGTATACAATACGTGGGCACCTCACCTATCCACATACCAACCCAGATCAACCCCAGTGGCTGTAATTATTTAGCAACGAGCTACTTATAAGTAAACTAGCTGACCTGGCACACGTCGTCCTGCCCGGACAGCAGCGCCACCTGTGATTGTAAATCTAAAAATCTAAACAATGCTTGAAACCACTTGAACAAAATGAAATGAATGACATAACAACATGCTTGTACTGTTAACACTGAAACAAGTTTCAATTTGGCAGCAAAATCCCATTAATAAAATAATCCGCCATAATTGACCGATTTTGTGCAAACTTCACATAAACCATCTACCTACTAAATAGTCCGAACAAAGCCTAAACATTTGGTTTGGATAGGTGAGCCCGTTTTTGAGTTATAAAATTACAACGAAAAGTGGCATTGATTTTTATATATATATGTATTAGATAGATATGCTGAAAACTATATTGATTGTCGATATTGAGATGATGATTAGCGAGATGTAATGAGTAGGTTTAATTAGTTTGAAGTTACCTAATCATTTTAATTTTTACTATAATCGGTAAAGAAATTTAGACAAAAGTAACACCTATCAACTTTATTGATTTAAAGAAATGTTGAAGTACCGTACCTTTGTGATACAACTGACTGATGCGTAGATATTTGTTAAGTAACTCATTTTTCACAAAAAAATAGGTCATACTTATAGCCAGGTACCTACTAATCTTTTAATGCAAACATAATTAAAATGTACTTAAATTAAATAAAAGAAAATAAACAACCCGCGGTTCTTGAATTTTTTTTTAAATAAAATTTTATTATTTCTTCTCAAATGTATACTTTAAAAATTGCTCTACTTCATAACTAATGTATTTCTAAAAATAAAATGGTTAGTACCTATCTCCCTCAAACCGGTTTCACACATCGTGTCCTTAGACGAAATTCTCGAAACGTTAAAAAAAATACGCGTTTGTAATCTCGCCCCAAAAATTTTTACACATTCATTGTACGAGCATTGACCGAGTAAAACCGGTCGAATGCCTTATGCCGGCAATATACCATGCCGTCTGTTGCTGACGAGACTAGCCATTGTATTCTTATCATTATCACTGATTGAGTTGTCCACTTGATATTAAAGCCAGAGGTTTCTTACCTGAATGAACAGTTCGCCGCCGGACGCGATTCCGAACGCACCTGTCGCAGGCCGCATTCGAATTTCGAAACACGACAGCGTCCCCGCCGCACGTGAACAAAAATGTAAATTCAAATATCGAACTATTCAAATGTAAATTAAAAGTAAACACTCCGGTGTAAATAATCGAATGTAAATATTTTATTATTTTAAAAGTGTGTGTGTGTAAATATAAAAAAATATATTTTAGTTATATAAATATTTTTTGTATTTCATAAAATCCTGTGATATTAGTAATAAGGAGTCCTGTAGAGGAGAAACAGCCAGTGAGTATTTTATACTTAATTTTTATCTTTGATGTGTCTGTTTTGAATTGTTTTTTCCAACAGTTAGCTTAACTCTTTGTTACCCCCATTGTATGGCATACAGTTTGACATAAAAGTGCCTGTGGTTAAAAAAATAAAAAAATTATAAGTATCTTCTTAAATTAATTAGTTTTAATTAACTATAAACCAAGTGTTAAACTTACTACATTGTGGTGATTTAAACAACTTTAAAACAATCAATAAATAAAACTTCGTTTTGTGAGAACATCGAACGTGTGTGTGTGTTGAAACGCGTAAGCGACAGACTGTGCCTGGCGCTTAGGACCTTTTGGTCGCGACGTTTACGGCAGAGACGATACGTTAAAAGTGACGGTGTGGGTACGTACGAATCTCATTCACCCAACTAGATAATATTTGAACCAACAATATTACCATGACGAAATGCGATAATTGTAACAAAACAATCACAACTAAAAGCCCAGGATTAGAATGTTGCAAATGTGGGAAAGTTGTGCATGCAAATACAACATGCACTGGGCTCACACAAAAGCAAATACAAGCGATCCGTAACTCGGAAACTTTAGAATGGACTTGTAGCGAATGTCACCGACATACTCCTGTTAGAAAATCGTTTATCGTCCCAGAGGATGACGAGGATGAGGCTGATGAACCAACTTCAAGAACGACATCATCTAACTTTCCGATAGATATGAAACAATTATTATCCAGCATTTCCAAAGAGGTTCAAAAAATAGTTCAAAAAGAACTGGAACCCTTACAGACTTCTATTGAATTTTGCACTGGTAAAATTGATGAGTTTGTGGAGTCGATCAAAATGATGAAACAAAAGCTAAAAGAAATGGAAAACAAAAATAACTATCTCTGCAATAAAGTTACCCACTACGAAACCAGAATCTCCTCTTTAGAACAGCGTCTAAACGAGTCAGACCAAGACAAATTGAACAACATCATCGAAATAACCGGAATCCCTTGTTTTAAAAACGAAGATCTGTTGCAAATCTCATGTAATGTTGCTGAAAAAATGAGTATTGACAAGTCTGTGATAAAAAGTGTTAAACGTGCGAATACGAACCAGAACCTAGGCGTTTTACAGTTAGAACTAGGGAATACCAAGGACGTGGAATATTGGATACGTTCTGCTAAGCACGTTAATTTGACATCAGCTGATGTATTGCCCAACGTATCAAGTAATGAAGCGCCTTCAAAAATATTCGTGCGATTCGCGTTATCACAAGTCAACAGAAAACTTATGTGGATGGCTAAACAACAACTGCGACAGGATTTTAAATATATATGGTTCCAAAACGGAAAAGTACTTGTGAAGAAAGGAGAGGTCGACAGTGCTGGAAAAGACAAGATATTTAGCATTAGATGTGAAGAAGACATGCAAAATCTTCTTAAAACTAAATTGAGTAGCTCGAAATAAGACAGGCGCTAATCTTTTATAACAAACCTTTATCATTTATTTTAATTAGTATCATGGCTGTGTTTAGTAATATTAAGGAAATCTTTGATTGCATTGATTTACCGACCTACGTTAGTAAACTACCAAAAAATACAAATAACCTAAATGTTGTACATGTTAACATTCGATCAATAATAAAAAATTTCGCTAATCTTATTAACTGTCTAATCTCTGTTAAATCACGAATTGACATTGTCGCTCTCACGGAAGTGGGGATATCGGAACAAATTGTATCGATGTATCAAATGGATGGATTTACTATGTATAGTATCTTGCGTAAAAGTAGAAAAGGTGGTGGGATTATTGTCTATGTTAACAATAAGCATAAGTTTCAACCGATGAAGACTCATACAAAACATTGTGAATGTATACTAGGTAAATTATCAACACAGCAAAGTCATAACATGTATATCTGTGCTTTGTATAGACCACCAAAAGAAAGCAAACACCTGTTTATTGATGAACTAGCCAATGTGATTAATGTCAATTATGTAAAGAGAAGCGATCTTGTTTTATTAGGAGATATAAATATGGACCTTAAAACTACCAATAATGTAAACAGTTATTATCTTAGTAAACTTGCTGAGTACGGGCTCGAATGTGCGATCTCAGACTACACGCGAGTCGAAACCAAAGGCAATATAGTAACTAAAACTTGTATCGACCACATATTCGTGAGATCTCGCCTTGATAACCTTTATTCGGCTGCTTTGGGGACTGTCTTGGCGGACCATCGCATGACGATTGTCACGCTTGCGTCTTTACCTAAAGATACAAATCCGAAGTTCATGGAGTCTATTGATAATAAAAAAATAAAAACACTTTTAGCTTGTATCGACTGGGAAATGATAAATGAGTTAAACTGCGCGAATGATATATATAAGTACATAAAAGAAAACTTTATAAAGTGCTACAATGAATGTAAATACACTAAAAAAATAAATAACTCGAGCAAAAGAAACAGTGAGCAATGGGTTAACAATAAGATAAGGATAAGCTGTACCAAAAGAGACAAACTATTTATAAAATGGAAAAATGACCCGGACAATAAAACACTTAAATTAGAATACAATAAAACTAGAAATAAAGTTAATAAAATAATACTAAACACTAGAAATAATTATTACAGAGAAGAAATAACTGGAAACAAAAATAATCCGAAAAAACTGTGGGAAATCTTGAACAAACTTACCGGCAAAATAGTGAAGTCTGTGGATGAGGTGATAAAGAACGCTTTTTTAAATGAATCAAATAATGAGTTGAGTATCGCTAATGAGTTTGCAATGGAGTTTGAGACCAGTGTGTCTAGTATGGTGCCCGGGTGTGATAGACCCTTGTTGGATGAACGCGAATTTATGAAATCCCAAGATAGATCAATGTTTCTAAAAAAAGCTACACCTCGTAAAATTATAAAAATTATTAAAAATCTAAATACAAATAAATCAGCTGGATATGACTCAATCAGAATAATGGACATCAAATTGATAGGAGATAAAATAGTGAGCGCAATAGTAAAGTTAATCAATGCGAGTATCCAACAAGGTAAATATCCGTCCGAATTAAAAACAGGTATAGTTAGACCCATTCATAAAAAAGGTAAATTTAATGATTTTGCAAATTACAGACCCATAACAATATTGCCTGCTATAAATAAAATAGTAGAAAAATTTATATGCGACCAAATACACACTTTTTATAGAGAAAATGATATAATTTCCAAAGCACAATATGGCTTCCAAAGTAAGAAATCCACAGATCAACTACTTTCCAATTTTACTGATGAAGTTAACAACTACTTGGATGAGAAGCAGCATGTTATACTCATATTCATAGATTTCAGCAAGGCTTTTGACACTCTCGGGCACAGTACACTATTGAAAACACTCGAAAACTCAGGCATAAGAGGGAAATTACTCGATTGGTGCAAAGAATACCTTCGTAGTCGAAGTTATCGCGTCAAAGTTGGTCCTAGCCTTAGCAGACCTGTAAATGTAGCGAAAGGAACAGCCCAAGGTTCAGTCTCTGGTCCGCTCCACTATCTGGCATACGTGAATGACCTAGAAAATATTATAACACACTGTTCCCTTTATCAATACGCTGATGACACCTGTATACTCTCTGCTAACAAAAAACTAAACTTGGCCGCAGAATGTTTGCAAAAAGATTTTACTTCTATGACTAAGTGGGCCCATGATATGGGACTTGTTCTTAATCCACAAAAAACTAAAGTTATACACGTACATTCAAGTCACATAAGCACCTTCCATCCCTTTCAAATCATAGCTCATAGTCATGATTGCCTACATAAAAACGAAACAGACTGCAACTGCGCGCACATAGAGCAAGTCCCATATCATACCTATCTGGGACTAATAATTGATAACCGATTCAATTGGAGTTATCAAGTGGAAGCGGTATGCGGAAAGTTACGTGCGATTCTCTCCAAATTTTCCATAATAAAACGCAATATACCGTACAGAACCCTGCTCCAAATGTACACAGCTCTTGCCGAGTCGATAATCTCCTATGGGCTCACCAGTTATGGACGCACATTTAAAACTTACCTAGATAAAATTCATAATTTGCAAACACGTTTACTGAAACTTGTAGTACCTAACTACGTAAAAAATAAATATAAAGATAATTATACGGGGTTATTTAGACACTGCAAAGTACTACCTGTTCTAGCGCGTGCTGAATATCTGTTCCTCTTGGACCATTTTGACAACAGCGATATTCAGATTCCAGTCAGGTATGACGTGAATACACGACAAGCTAAATCGAAGTCATTCCAAGTGCCACGTAAAAATAACTTTTATGGCAGGCGTACCGCGTCCTTTACAATACCGAACTTACTAAACCAAATACCTGTAGATATCAGAGACTCAATGAATAATAGGAACGTTAAGCGTAAGCTGAAAGAATACTACATTAATTCTATTCTGACTTTTTAACCTAACTGTAAACAGCGCGTTGATCAAATCTCAGGTCATGGCATGCTAAGACAGACCCCAGAGGTCTATTTGTGTGCTTTGTTTAAATATAGGAAACTTGTATTTTTTAAATAAAATAAATAAAAAAAAAATAAAAAAAAAATAATAGTTTGAAATTGGTTTGAATTTACAAAAGACTTTATAGCTACTTAATAGATACAAATTAAAAATAAATTAAATAATTTAGAACGCGTATCACTTTCAAAATAGATAAGTAGCTATTCACATACTGACATATTTATAAATTATATGAAAAAAAAAACTAGTAGGCATAGGTAGGTACTTAGTGAAAATATGTCTATCTTATTAATGTCAAGAACAAGTTGATATCTTTGTATAACTTATTAAGAAGTACTTTTACCCACTTATTATTTCGCGTACCTAATCTACCTACGTGAAATAATATGATTTTTATCCTTCATAAAAGAATGAAATATAAATATGTATATTAAGTAGTTTCAAACACAATTAAAAAGAAACAATAGGTGATATCATACGTATCGATTATATCGTTTACCTATGCAATAATAACATAAATACGAAAACTGAAGTAATAATACAAGCAGAATTATTTATTATAAACTTATGTCATAAATTCCTTAATCAAAATGTCACTGCTAATACAATAAACACAGCCATGTAAAAATTCTGAATCCAAACCTATTCCTATCTAAACGTTACACTGACAGATGTTAAAACAGTGAGCTAAAACAGTGAAAATGATTTTGTCTTTATTGTCCTTGAATACTAATAGAGCTACACAATACGTTAAAGGTAATACCTATTTCAAGTTACTAAATAAATACTAATCTCTTTGCTTAAATAAACATTTAAAAAAAAAGTTAAAATAAGAACGCGCTCGATTCAAAATTACCTAAAGCATGACAAAGACGTGTAAATACAACATTATTATTAAAAAAATGCGTTTTTCTAGGCAGTTAAAGGCAATTTTGTAAATAGTAATTTACCTGACCTATTTTTAAAATAAATGATTGTGTTGTTGCGTACATTTCTAAATATCCATACATGAAATATTCAGGAATAATCGTAGTGATATTCTGTTTTATGTAAAGTTGACCAGGAAAATAATTGTAAAACTCAAATCTATTTATAAAAATTTTCCTGTTTGACACGTGATTTCTGGATACAATGAATGAGAAGTACATTACATAAATAGATTAGAAATTATGATTCTATGGTAAAAGTATTATTGTAGGTAAAATATATTAAAACTATACGTTGTCCGCCCTCAAAAATTACAACATGAAATGAAGCCAATTGGCCACATCGCGCTTAGTTACGCACCAACCTCTCGCGCGATGCTACGTTTGTTCTTAATTTAAATCGTGTGTGTAAACCTGCGCGAAACATAAAGACAACAGGCATCCCGCTGTACGGTGTCATATTTTCTTTCCCTTTCTTTACGCGTGAAAGTAGTTATATAAAATTTTCGCCGTTTTGAAGCGCCGCCATGTTTGTTCATGACGTGTCTATATAATTATAATACGTCATTGATTGTAGGTAGCAAAAAAATGTATCAATAACAAAATAAATGTTCTCTTAAAACCAGTTTTACTTTTTTAAATTTGTATTTTTCTAAATTATTAGTTTCTTTTTCAAAACATTTTTTATTTTAAACTCGACTTTTTTCTTTTTTTTTTCCAAAGCCAGCCAGCGAATACACACGTATGTATACTCCGGTGTAAATAATCGAATGTAAATATTTTATTATTTTAAAAGTGTGTGTGTGTAAATATAAAAAAATATATTTTAGTTATATAAATATTTTTTGTATTTCATAAAATCCTGTGATATTAGTAATAAGGAGTCCTGTAGAGGAGAAACAGCCAGTGAGTATTTTATACTTAATTTTTATCTTTGATGTGTCTGTTTTGAATTGTTTTTTCCAACAGTTAGCTTAACTCTTTGTTACCCCCATTGTATGGCATACAGTTTGACATAAAAGTGCCTGTGGTTAAAAAAATAAAAAAATTATAAGTATCTTCTTAAATTAATTAGTTTTAATAGTTTGAAATTGGTTTGAATTTACAAAAGACTTTATAGCTACTTAATAGATACAAATTAAAAATAAATTAAATAATTTAGAACGCGTATCACTTTCAAAATAGATAAGTAGCTATTCACATACTGACATATTTATAAATTATATGAAAAAAAAAACTAGTAGGCATAGGTAGGTACTTAGTGAAAATATGTCTATCTTATTAATGTCAAGAACAAGTTGATATCTTTGTATAACTTATTAAGAAGTACTTTTACCCACTTATTATTTCGCGTACCTAATCTACCTACGTGAAATAATATGATTTTTATCCTTCATAAAAGAATGAAATATAAATATGTATATTAAGTAGTTTCAAACACAATTAAAAAGAAACAATAGGTGATATCATACGTATCGATTATATCGTTTACCTATGCAATAATAACATAAATACGAAAACTGAAGTAATAATACAAGCAGAATTATTTATTATAAACTTATGTCATAAATTCCTTAATCAAAATGTCACTGCTAATACAATAAACACAGCCATGTAAAAATTCTGAATCCAAACCTATTCCTATCTAAACGTTACACTGACAGATGTTAAAACAGTGAGCTAAAACAGTGAAAATGATTTTGTCTTTATTGTCCTTGAATACTAATAGAGCTACACAATACGTTAAAGGTAATACCTATTTCAAGTTACTAAATAAATGCTAATCTCTTTGCTTAAATAAACATTTAAAAAAAAAGTTAAAATAAGAACGCGCTCGATTCAAAATTACCTAAAGCATGACAAAGACGTGTAAATACAACATTATTATTAAAAAAATGCGTTTTTCTAGGCAGTTAAAGGCAATTTTGTAAATAGTAATTTACCTGACCTATTTTTAAAATAAATGATTGTGTTGTTGCGTACATTTCTAAATATCCATACATGAAATATTCAGGAATAATCGTAGTGATATTCTGTTTTATGTAAAGTTGACCAGGAAAATAATTGTAAAACTCAAATCTATTTATAAAAATTTTCCTGTTTGACACGTGATTTCTGGATACAATGAATGAGAAGTACATTACATAAATAGATTAGAAATTATGATTCTATGGTAAAAGTATTATTGTAGGTAAAATATATTAAAACTATACGTTGTCCGCCCTCAAAAATTACAACATGAAATGAAGCCAATTGGCCACATCGCGCTTAGTTACGCACCAACCTCTCGCGCGATGCTACGTTTGTTCTTAATTTAAATCGTGTGTGTAAACCTGCGCGAAACATAAAGACAACAGGCATCCCGCTGTACGGTGTCATATTTTCTTTCCCTTTCTTTACGCGTGAAAGTAGTTATATAAAATTTTCGCCGTTTTGAAGCGCCGCCATGTTTGTTCATGACGTGTCTATATAATTATAATACGTCATTGATTGTAGGTAGCAAAAAAATGTATCAATAACAAAATAAATGTTCTCTTAAAACCAGTTTTACTTTTTTAAATTTGTATTTTTCTAAATTATTAGTTTCTTTTTCAAAACATTTTTTATTTTAAACTCGACTTTTTTCTTTTTTTTTTCCAAAGCCAGCCAGCGAATACACACGTATAACCGTATAATACTGGATAGATGGACACAACGAAAGAGAGGCCTATGCCCAGCTGTGGGTGATGGTGATGATTACACAGCTCCGCTTTATTATAGTACTAGCAGTTAAAAGGTTCTGTTGTTTCTACATATCCTCAGGGGGAAAGGGCGTAAAGTACTTGATTAATCTACACTAATATCTTAAAGAGGAAAGATTTGTTTGTTTGTACGTAACGAATAGGCTCCGAAACTAATGGACCGATTTGAAAAATTCTTTCACCGTTGGGAAGCTACACTATCCCCGGATGACATGGGCTACTTTTTATCCATGTATTCCCACGGGAACGGGAACTACGCGGGTGAAACCGCGTGACGTCCGCTAGTACTTTATATACGCAAACACAACGGCCAACGTCAATTCACGTCAAAGCAAAGCGTTGTTATTAATAAACAAATGTGCAGCTGTCGGTCAATGGTCATCACAACAAAACGTACAAAGATTAAAAAAAAAGAATACCAATGTCGTACATTTTTTATTGTTTTACCGTTGCAATGAAATTTGACACTTAGAACAATGACATCGGCAGACGTCATTGTAGTACAATCGACGAAGTTAGTAAGTGACCACTTTCACCCCTTAAGAAGTACCTAAGTAAAAAGGTATAAATTGTAAAATGGTGTGAATTCTGTGAATTTTGTTTGTGTTACTGAAGTGGTACTTGTCAGTACTGCATTTTATTTGAGGGTATTTATTGAAAAAAAAAACACAGGAAAGTGCGAGCCGGACTTGCTCATGAAGGGTTCCGTGCCGTGCCATCACAGTGAAGCTCTCTTTAATTTATTGTTATATTAGCTGTTGCCAGCGGCTTCACCCGCTACAACTCGAAAATTATCCCACGGGATGATAAAATCGGGATAAAACTATCCTATGTGTTAATCCAGGTTATAAACTATCTGCGTACCAAATTTAATCCAAATCCGTTCAGTAGTTTTTACGTGAAGAAGTAACAAACATACACACTCACACACTCACAAACTTTCGCGTGTATAATATTAGTGTGATAAGTTGTTGTTAAAGCCGCAACAGAAGTTGGAGGGAAATGGAAATTATGTTTTTCCTACTCCACCGCTATTCTTTTCTGATAAATTTCGTTTCGGGATCCATGACCGTTTAAATCGTTTCTCTAGGACTTCATTGTCTCGCCGATTTTTTTTCATTGGTGCCTGGTGATTGCCATTGTTGATAGGAATAGTGTGGCGGGGTTGTCCCAATAAAAAAAGCCGCAACAGAAACACACATTCTAGGAAAATTTCAACTGTCTACCTACTACGGATCAAGAGGCCAAGTAATAGGGTTCCGTTATGGTTACCCTTTGGGTACGGAACCATAACAATAGAACAAAAAGAAATGACAGGAAGTACCATTTTGGCTTCGTTAAGAGTATTTTACACCTATTATAATAATCTACAGACCGCTTGCACCATAAATCATTCGATCTGTCAAAAACAAAACATCAAAATAAAAAATAAATATTTCAAGTAGGCCAGTTACAGGCTCTTTTGAATAGTCGAACAAATACTAAATTTTAATAAGCTAATAAACTAAGCTACAGTCCCACTCACAAGGCATAATAACTGTCAGTGTACTGTAGTTGCCGATTCCAAAGCGTTGGTCTCATGAGAAGAATGGCATGAAACTTCATGGCCACTCTTTAATTTGACCGTAATGGTCGTATTCTTTATCTAGTCAGGTAAGTAGTTCATTTACTAAGTTTTGCAAAAAAACTAAAGTTATGGGTAAACGTGTGACCCGCAGTTAAATCATTGTATTTCGGTTACAACCATCAGTTTAGTAAATCGACGTGTTTTAACGAGTATTTAATCGCTCCGTTTACCTAAATGTGAGAATTTCCATTGTGACCACATTCCTAGATAACTCTATAATATGGCACGTGACCAGTATATTATACTAGGTGTTGCCAGCGGCTTCACCCGCTACAATTCGAAAATTATCCCACGGGAAGATAAAATCGGGATAAAAACTATCCTATGTGTTAATCCAGGTTATAAACTATCTGTGTACCAAATTTTATCCAAATCCGTTCAGTAGTTTTTACGTGAAGAAGTAACAAACATACACACTCACAAACTTTCGCCTTTATAATATTAGTGTGATTATTCTCGTCATTTACTACTCATCACAATTATTTTTCTAGTTTTTTTCAATTCAATTCTATTCATAATATTTTATTTCACATGATCCTGGGTGGGGATTTCCTCATAAACATAATTTATTACGACCTTTGTTTCCAACAATGAACAAAACCTTTCATTCGTATCAGTTTCTATGAATAGGGATATTTACTGACTTAAAAAAATCTGATTCTAATCAGTCCGTTTGTTAGATTATCGAAAAATATTGGATTCGTATTTTTTGTTTTATCAAATCAATAAATATTGACATAAAACGCGTCAAAGATTTGAGTGGGGGTAGGTGACGTCAGTGACCGCAAAAAAATGTCATACTAATGTCTTAGAGTATGACGTCACACGAGTTTTCAAAGCTATGTATCGTCTTCATTGTATGATGTCGTGAAAAAAAAATACATGTGCAATATTTTTTGGTAATCCATAAAACGGACTAATTTGTTTTTTTTTGTTAACATCCCTATTCTAACAACTTAAGTACCTATCCTTCAGATTCTCTAAGCATCATCTGCCTACCCTTTTACCAATTAAGTTGGGGTCGGCGTCCAGTCTAACTGGATGCAGCTGCATACCAGTATTTTACATGGAACGAGTACCTATCTGACCTCCACAACCCAGTTAGTACTGGATAATAATTATAATACCCCTAGGTAAGACAGGTCTAGTCAGAATTTCGGGGCACTTTTTTCGATCCAAAGGCCTTTTGGGTAAGGCCACTTGTTTTACGATACGTGATTTCTAAAGAAAATAGCTTGTTTTTTGGCGGGTGGAAAATCATCGAATAACCCCTCCCGCTCTTGGGCAGAGCGAAAGAGAGTGTCAGACTTCTACTGACTAAAAACCACCCATATTTCTTCTAAGCCGAGCCTTCTATTTCGAGGCCGCGGTCTAATTTTTTTTGTCCGATCCCCTATTGCTAACAGTTTGTTAAAATGATGATTAGGGCGAAAAGGCGGTGCCTTAACACGTGACGAGAAATCGAGAAGTATGGAGTACAAGAATTCTTGCTGCACCAACCTTAAATAAATTTACCAAGATAATCATTTCCATGAATTTGTTGATTTCTTTATAGATTTTAATACCTGAAATAAATGTCTAATAATAACTCGCAGAGAGGAGGCCTGAGCCCCGCAGTGGGAACATTATAAGCTGATGATAATGATTATGAATAAATTATAGATCTATCACAAAGAGAAACGGCAATACTTAGCAGCATATAGCATGAAACCAAGCAAAGCTAATCACATTAGCACCACTCGATTCAAACGACAATCTCTCCATGAAAAATCGATAAACCGTTATGAAATGTCGCCTTGTAATCAAGCACGATCAAGTCTTTATATGAGTGCAAAAATACTGCGGGTTAATAGGGGATCGGACTGAGTCAAAAAACAATGCTTCTAATTAGTCCGTCAGTTAGATTATCGAAAAATATTAAATACGTGTTTTTTGTTTTATCAAATTAATCAAAATTGACGAAGATAAGATGTGCTTGTGACGTCATTAGAAGGTAAAAAATGTACTATCATGTGACGTTTTCGAAGAGTTCACGAGTTTTCGAAGCACTGTATTGACTTAATTTTTTGTTTAATGTGAAAAAAGAAAAAATACGTCTCCAATATTTTTTGGAAATCTATCTGACGGACTAATTAGTTTTTTTTTGTCCGATCCCCTATTGTATGGCATGCTCACAATCAAAAAGTCATCATTTTTATCTTAATTTACTTGGATCGACGAAGAAGGTATGTCTCCTTTTTCCATATATTTCTATTTCTCGCCGTTATTTCTCTATTTATAGCCCTTCTTACAATAGGGTATTTCACCAAAAAACCAATTAGTCCGTCAGATAGATTTTCAAAAAATAATGGACACGATTTTTTTCTTTTTTCACTTCAACAAAAGAACGATGACAAGACGATACAGTGCTTCGAAAAGTCGCGTCATTTCGTGTGACGTCACAAGGTTAGTACTTTTTTACCCACAAAGTGACGGCCCGTTTTGACGTTTCCTAAACCCCCTTAAAAAAATAAAAAGGGGTACGTATCCTTATTACCCAGTGTTAACTGGGTTGTGGAGGTCAGATAGACAGTAGCTCCATGTAAACTCCTGGTATTGGGGTCAGCGTACAGTGGACGCTGACCCCAACATAGTTCTTGTGCCAGCCAGCAGGTTAGCCAGATGATGGTAGCTGGTCGGGTTTTTCTAGTTACTTAAATTTTTTTTTTGTTCCGTAACTTGTTTATAAAATATCGTGTTTCTCGTTAACCCTATGCGGCGGATATTGCGGCACTAAGTTTTAAAAACTTTCCTAGTTCCGTTGTTATAAATTACAAACTTTTAAAGTTATACTGAAAATAATAACAGGCAAAGTTTCTGTTCTACGTAAATATTTAAGTTTATTGATTTTATTAAACAACTTATGCTCGAATTTGCTAAAAGGGCAGGCTGAGATTTAGATTCGACTGTTGTGTGCAGACATATTTTTTTAAGGCGAATCTTAAATCTAAATACACTTTTTTTTTCGATATGACCTCATGCAGTCTAGGAGACTGTTTTCTGCTTAACCGGGCAAATCCCTGTGGATGCCTTGAGTTTAAGGCCTCCAGCCAGGGGCAAATAACTTATAAAATAAGTGACATATCGCTAAGGGCACCCTCTTTGGGGTGCGGACCTCGGCTTAGGACGTTACTGATGGAGGGCAGCAAGGGGACAGGCTGCACAAACTCTGACATATTTAATAACTTACGCCTTATCCCATAGAGGTAGGCAGAAAAGACAGTAAGCCATCTGATCCTTAAATACTACTTTGGCCTCGTCCACGTTCATTGATCTGGTCATACGCACACGCTATTTGCGAGTACCACGGACCTGTCCTTTCGGATGAACCTCAACAATAAGATGTCTTTTAGGGCGTCTCTTCCCGGTGTTGAAATCTACCTAATAAATAAGACCACAAGACGTGACTGAAAAAAATCTAAATGGTAAAACCCAGTTCGGTAATAATTGGCTCGATCTAGACATCGAACGCACGATTTGTAGGTTTAAAGAGCTGGCGATGCGACCACGAACCGACCGTATTTCGTTGAATTAGCTTTTTTTCAAAATAAAGTACATTTATTATCACCGCTTAACGTGACTTAAAAGAAAAAAATAAGAACAAAAACTTTTATGTAAACATATTTATTTTATTGGTTTCACAAGGAAAATTGTTATATTATGTAAGAAGGTAAGCATAATAGGTCAAAAGTTGTCACGTTTTTTTCGAACTTATTCGCCCCTAATACTTTTTATGGATTCGTAGAATTTGCCGTGACTGAAAAAATATAGGGAGTTACGTAAAACGTGCTTCTTTGAAAATAAGTAAAGTAAGGATTGATTTGAGCAGTGGTGGCCCAGTGGTGTCGGCCCCGACTGACGAACGGTAAGTTATGGGTTAGAACCCAGTCAGGCACATTACTTTGTGTAATTGGCTTCATCACAGCTACTCTCAAACGGTCAAGGAAAATATCTTGAGGAAACCGGCATGTCTTAGAATCAAAAAAATTGAAGACATGTGACATCTACCAACCCGCACTGGGCCCGGGTGGTGAATTATAGCCCATCCCTCTACTAGAGATGAGGCCTGAGTCCCTGCAGTGGGAACATTATAGGCTGATGACGATGATGAAGAAGTGATTTAAGTACAGACGCTAGTAACTGTACATCAAGCTACTGTACCACCTGTCAAAATTATTTAATCGATTTTCAACTTTAGCCATAATACATTAGGTTTTGGGATTCCAATTCGGCAAACCGGATCCAGTCATCCGTGGGATCCGGAGTTACTGAAAAAATTATAATCAAATATAATGCAAAAAATATGGCTGAGCTTACTGAAGTTCTATTATAAACACAAATGAAAAATAAAAAATCTTTTAAATTCTTATCAGAAATATAGGTAGGTAGGTACCTATTTAGTTCAAAAATTACTCAAGCCGTATTTAATTTCGTTTACGTTTACCATAAAAATATTAATTACCAGTTTTCTCATAAATCAAAAAAATAATAAAGCATACCGTATGACGTCAAACTACCAATAAATTGGGAAGACAATGATTCCGCAAAAGGCGGGACTGTCTCGCATAATAAATGACGTATGTTACGTGACGAACGGAACCATAAATTATGCGACCTTACGATTTATTGGTATACATAAAGTATTTGTTTTATGACTTTTCTTCGCGCGAGTTACAGTACTATTGTGTTCTTTTGATAAATTATGATAATTAAAATTATTATAAACTCGCTGGTTTTTTTTACAATAAATTTCTTAAAAAACGAGAGTTGTTTCTTATTCATGTATTGAATATGTTTTTACAACTCTGAATGAAAGATGTAGATAATATTTGAGTAATGTTTTGAGTTGATGTGATATTTGATCAAAAAATAATAAAAATCGATGTTTGAAATCATTCTTACAACTTTCTTCCCTGCAGAATTAATAAGACGCGTTCGAGCACACTTAACACAATAAATAATAGTCTCATAATTTACTGGATGGGTCATACCTATTGTATCTTGTTACTGTTTTTATTATCATTCTATGTGAACATGAATATGTGCGGTTGTTTACGATACTTTCTTTTTGTTGTAAACAGTTAATACGATACTGTTTTCAATATGTATATGTTTTGAATTATATGTGTTCTTTTGTGTAGGGGGACTATGAAAATGCATGGTGACGAGAGTTTCATTTGTGAAAATTGTCATTCAGGTATTTGTTAAATATTAATTCATTCGAAATGGTCAACGTTGTGGTTATAGTTCTATCGTTTAGTAACAGTTATACACTGTAAGGATACCTATTAGTTACCTAAATAAGAGTTAGGACATAAAACAAATATGAATAATAAATAGATTAGAATGCGCGGCAAATAATATTTTAATCTTGCTGACTCAGTGTATGAATCATAAAAGTATAAATTTCAATGTGTTAGATAAAATCATTGAAGCTATGTTCTAATCATATGATTAGTAATTGACTTCTCGTGATAAAATTATGATTTATTAGTCGTTTGGAAAATTCCCATGATTATGTTATTTTCATATTCAGGACCAAAGACATTACTTCAGATTATTATTATTGCAAATAAAAAAGCCTCGCCCGTAAATAATCAGTCTTACTAAATTGATTATACCGACGTTAGTATTTTTAAATAACTTTATCTAACCCATGTAGGCCAAGTGCATCATACTTAAGTTTATAAACCTCGATATCGTTGTATCTCTAATATCGCAACAACGTTGCAGTAATCTTAGCTGATAAAACAATTCGAAACGGTTGATACAGTGTCGTAAAGTATTAAGATTGTGCATTACCACAGAATAAATCAAGGAAAACTATTTTGAGAAAACCAACATCCTTACGAAATTAATAGATTTATCTTGTTTCCTATGTTGTATGTGCAGCCTAAGTCACCCTTTGCTTGATTGAAGTCAAAACAGATGTGGGCCAAGTTAACCATCCGTCCGTGGCCCCAGTTCCATAGTGGGCCGAACGACTCCTAACCTATGATTTTACCCACGAGGGCACGCAAAAACTATGCCACCCAACGCCACTGACTAGGTATTAACGAGTTCAGTGACGGTCGACGCGACGTTCACTTTTCAACCATATCACTAAGGGCATAAGGGTGAAAAGTGCGTGCTTCACATTGTTAGTGATTTATTAATGAATGTAAAGTATGGTTAATCTTCTGAGAAATTTAATCAAATTCACCAACAAGGAAAAAGTTAGAAAGAAATAAAATGACCTATTCCAAAACACGTTGATATTTAAACATAATATAAATCGGTCATCATCAAGAGATGTTTCTGGAAATAACTAGATATTTTAAGACATTAAATTGGACTAAAACGTGTAACTCTATTACCATACCCGTTTTAACGGAATTTTATTTCGTGAATCTAGAACTTGGCAATGAACTTCATTTTATTCAAAAATAAAGCTTGGCTTTTTATAATAGGCGTGTGTAAAACATGCAATCTCGGTCATGTTCTAACTATTGATGACCCAAGTTTCAAATTAATTTGTAGTGTAAAACAAAATCACTCGTTTAATTTCTGAAAAGCCTGAAATTTGTTAATCCTATTTATGTTTGAATGAGCCAAAATAAAACCTGATTATCGAAGAAAAGTGCAAAAAGGAGCTCATTTTGCTTACTCTTATATTATTAACCTTCTTGCATTTTGTTTTATTGATTAGATTTTATATATGAGTCGACCCTTTTGGTAGTACCCTCATAGTAGTACTCCTTGAAGAAAGGACATACAAAACCTGGTATACTTATGAAGGAAATGAAGTGCACAAAGAATGTACTCGGGAATGTGTGTTAACATTGGATCCACGCTTGACTGTGCAGCTATTTATTCCTTACAGGATTATATCTAAATAATATCGACACAACACAGGTAAATATTATCCCCGTACTTTTATCAAACAACAATCCAAAATATCAGTGCCAGAGGCGTGATTTTGCTCACAGATTTTATCGAAATAATCATAGACAAGAGTGATTATTCCGAAGCAAAACCTACAAACAAACACTAACTAATTATAGTATACTTATGTTCGTAATTAGCAGATAATTATGTATTTATGCGTGATATTTATTATTGGCATTGGCAGCGACGAAGGAAACATCACGTTCAGGGTGAACTAATGTAACTTACATGAATATGTACGTGTTTTGAGGATGAGCAAGTATTTCTGTGAATCACGTTGATCTTTTATTCGGGCTATGCCAACTGATTGTTAATATAATAATATTTTGACAACACTAATGACGATGTCAATGGAAATTTTAAGTAGAGATCATTTTACATCACGCTTGTAATCCCTGAAGGATTAGGCAGAGTTGTATGTTATAGTAGGTATGTGACTGTTCCTAAATTACCCCAGGCTGATAAAATTTTCGTTTCTCCTAAATCATAGTTATATTAGTATTACAGTCGGTTCCCGAACTGGGATCGAACCCAGAACCTCATGTTCCGCAGTCACGCATACGACTTCTAGACCAAAGCAAACAAATCGATAAATTGAAAATAATATTGATTAAGCGTGAAGTATGTAACATATATATTACATCAATCAATTTTGATTACTTCTTTATCTCACAGGTTTTTTTAGATAAAAAGTCATTGTTTATTCGTGTTTTATCTGTTTTTGATACCTCATTGTTACTGCTATTAAGTTGTGACATTGTGGTATTAATGACAATGATAAAACTGTACATTAATAACCCACGGTCGATATGAAGGTTTTTTGTTATGTACAAACAAGTGCATAGATTGATTTTCCTTTTTCTAATGTACCCTGTATAGCATACTATTCAGGGTTTTCCATTAATTAATGCTCATATTCCTTTCAAACCTCTGAGAAAATAACATAAGTAATAAGAGCACCGACTGTTTTTTATTTGCCTAAACTAAACTCCTTGTAACCGAAATAATGTTAACGATTCAGTAAAAGTCTGTATTATCTAAGTTTGGATGAAGTTCAGTTGTGGAAATACTGATTGATGGCTAAATTCAATAACTTTATTCCGGGTATGATTCATTCTTCTATCGGGTGCTTTTAAGATTTCGGAATATGTAATTACCCGATCCAATGTGTTATGCACTGCATTGGATATTAGGATTAATGATAAATCTTTTTGAAAAAAAAAAGCAGAGGAAAATTAACTAATCTTGTGCGAATCGTAATTAATTACAACCAAGTTAATGCATTCAGTACAACAAGTAATCATTATCAGATTTTATTATCAATTTCACATTAAAATCATTTGATAACAATGCAATTCCTGGTAAGTAATAGTCATTACAAAATTAGTCAGATTGACAAATCTTTCGTCTATAATTATTTTTATGAAGACTTACTATTGCATCGGAGTTCATAATGATCCGCAATGTATAATTCGATTTCTTGTGTAAGATTTTATGATGTTTGAGCCATTTGATATAAAATCGGGACTGTCTCGATTAATGCTAAAGTTGGGGTCACCCTTGCAAACCGAATGCATTTTAAAACAGCAAAAATCTCATATTTGAAGCTACTACGACTATTATTGACAATTAGCTACGACTATTTTAAGCGACTGCCTCTCTGTAGCGATGCTGTCGCGGGATTCGTAAACGCGCGACAGCATCGCTCCTGCATTGCTACAAAAGTTGCCGTAGGCGAGGAGCCTCGTAATTACGAGTTCAATATACCAACTCTATACAGTTGATAATAAATAATTACGTTCAATATTGCACTAGACCATTACATGGCTTATGTAATATTACAAGCATATTATTGACTGCATATATAGTGTTAGATTTCTTAACTTCACGTGAACTGTTGAAAAATATTGTGTTATACTTTGGTGCATTTGGTAATCTGACTTAGGTAAGTTGACTTCCTGTGGTACTCAGAGATATTTAATGATTACACTATCACTATCTGTTTAGCTGTAAGTTTTCCCAAAAATGAAATAAATAAATAAATAAATTACTTTAGACGTCACTTAGTAAAGATTTGACATACTTTTGGATGACAAAACTGTCAAAACCTTTACTAAGTGATGGCCTAAGTAATCATTACAGCTCTCCGGGTGTGGCAGTTAGTACTGGATTTTACATCACGCTTGAATATCCAAATGGTTAGGCAGATTTCACCAGTTAGGGTAGAAATCGACTCTTCGTGGTTGCTACTGGGGAATTCTTGACCGAAACAATAACACGAATCGAACCTTATGCTAGGACCTTATGTTTAGGTGTTGCGCTTGCAACCACTAGACGAACAAGGCAGTCAAGTTTAAAACGTATTTTAAAAATAGGGTATTTCACCTAAAAATATAATTAGTCCGTCTGTTAGATTATCGAAAAATATTGTATACGTGTTTTTTGTTTTATCAAATTAATAAAAAAAATGGCGAAAACAAAACGTGTCGAAGATCATGGGGCCAATTCTCGATTTTCGCCATTTATCTCGAGTTCGAGATCGTAAGTCTATCTCTATGTCTATTAAAAATATCTCTATCTCTACCAAAAAATGTCGAATTGAGCAGAATTCCGTATTCTCAGTCAAAATAGAAATAAATGTCACGAAAATGTCGAGTCGAGTGAAGATAATGTTACCATTATGAAGAATCGCACGTTCTGTTTTAGGTAGCTATGAGTTAATGAATGATTTTGTTTTCAAACGCTGACTAAACCTACTTATTTAAGTATAAAACGAAACGTTTAGTGTGTTTCAAGATTTTCGTATGCTCTTCGTGAAATAAAAAAAAAACAAATTTACAGTTGACTGTCTGTCAGTGTCAGAATTTGCGCCTTTTTGCGGTTCCTTCAAAACTTTTGTTATGTTTACATGTACTGTGTTTACATCATTATTGGGTGCTGTTTTACATTTTAAAAGTTTTATTTTAACATGGAGGGGAAAAATCAAACAAGGCAAGGGCACAAATCAAAGAGTATAAATCAAATTTCCAGTAGGTATGAGATGCCAAGCCGTATTTTATTTAAAAATTTAAGAAAAGAAAACACAGTGTACAATCCAAAACTCAACGAATTCACTCAGAAATGACGTATCTCTACAATCGACATGACATCTCTACTGCTCAGAAGCACTCGACATGAACTCTAACGTTAGCTTTCGACAAATGTCGAATTCGACATCCCCAGAATAGCAACTTTTAAAATTTGACGAAAAAATGACGTCATTAGAAATTTTTGTCGAGTTCGACACCATCTCTAAAATCGAGAATTGGCCCCCATGAGTGGGGGGCCCGTGACGTCACTTTCTGCGTAAAAAAGTACCAACCTTGTCACGTCACACGACTTTTCGAAGCCATGTATCGTCTTCATCTTTTGTTTACGTGAAAAAAGAAAAAAATGTGTCCATTATTTTTTGGAAATCTATCAGACGGACTTTTTTTTTAATGAAATGCCCTATTAGTGGTGCAAGAGCGGTGGTGGCCAGGTGGTTGCGGTCCCGACTTACGAACAGTAAGTCGTGAGTTCGAACCCAGACAGGCGCATTACTTTGTGTTATTTATTTCATCACGACTGCTCTCAAAACGGTGAAGGAAAACATCGTGAGGAACCGGTATGTCCTAGAACTAAAAATATCGAAAACATGTGACATCTTCCAATCCGCACTCTTCACGCGTGATGGATTATAGCCCATCCCTTTCCTAGAGAAGAGGCCTGAGTCCCTGCAGCGGGAACATAATAGGCTGATGATGATGATGATTGTGCGTACGTTGTTCACGGGTGACCACTGAACACCAGCGCTGTGCTGTGGGTGACTACACCACAGCACCATGCTGAGTGGCAACTTACTTGTCGCAGTCACGACGTGCAAAATTTTTAATTTTTTTTTTTTCCCTGCGTGTTGTATTTTTTTTTTATATCTGTTATGCGTTGTTAGTGTATTGTTTTTTTTCCTGTATGTTCGGTGTGTTTCTGCGACAAATAAATATTATGTAAGTAGGTAAGTGTTTATTTTGCAAATATGGGTACAGTACATGGTGATATAAACAAATAAGAGGCAGGTCCTGCCATATTCTACCAAAAGGCATGCAAAAATTATAATTTTACGCTAATACAATAAAAGCAATTAATACGTGTAGTTTCACTGAAATAGTTTTAAATCACAAGTTATATAGATAATTGCAAAACAATTTATAGAACCGAATAGAGTGTATTTGTCAAAAATATTGTACAAAGCTGGACTATAATTAATTACATTAAAATTAAATTATTAATCATTAGAATTACAAATAAAATAAATAAATGGAATAATTTGTAAAAGCGATCTATTAATTATATAAAGCGAAAGATTCATGTCAAAGGCAGCAAACAAGTCATAAAACTAAACGGACTAATGTTATACCTCTAATTACACCTTCTAGGATTATAACTTTGCCTAAACAATTATTTTAACTGTTTATATTCTAGGTGCATTGCAAATTCTCCGCTGACGAGTTTATTTGTTTTGTTTTTATTACTCGTAACCATTTTAGGCATTTGGTGCCGGGTATTGAATCGGGCAATGACCGAAACCAGTTTGTAATTTAATTTGTTTTGCATTGACGGTTCCGTATACGATTCGTAATAAAAACCCGTTCCGTTTTAGATGTATTTTTATCAAAGTTTTTTTAAGATGAGCAATGAAAAGATTTTTTTGCTAATAAGTTTTTTTATTGCCAGACTTCCATCCGGTTTACCAGTATTTTTAGTAAAACAATTAATTAAACCGGAATTATTTTATCAACGACAAACTTCTGATGAGACTTTGCTTTACTTTACTACTTTATGCTTTATAACGGCTACTTTTATTTTACGAATAAATTAGTAGTGCACCATGCAAAAAATAAAACCCTTAAAATTTTAAAACAAAATTCAATGCGAAGTACCTAATATTTTTATAATATTTGCCCGCGGCCGAAAGTCAAACAAAGACGAATGTTAAGCCAGAAAACCAAATTCACCGATATAGGTAATTTCCAAACTCTTGCATAGGTCTAACAGAGTTTACGGAACTCTAATACCGTTAAGCAGAAGCCCCACTTTACATACAGGAGGTTCCGCATTGTGAAACATAAGGAAATGCCATAAAAAGAAAAGATCACTTCCCCGTGTCAACCATGAGGTATTGTCTGTCATTCAATAACCATTATCGTATAGAATGACAATTGATTAAAAGTAACGCGTGATAAAAAAATAATGAATGCTGTTAATTGTCTCTGGTTCAGCTAAAGGTGATCTATAAAGGTTTAGAACTTATTTTTTTTTCTTTTATTTCTAAATGGAGTTGTTCTTGACCTCGATCAAGCCTGATGGATGAAGTCTATAAGAATTAGCGAGCGTAGAAGATGTCTGTTTACTGTTTTGAAGGCAGATTCCCCTACGGCTAAGTTCTAGAGTTCTATTTTGCGCGCTGAATAACAACGACAAGTTCTTTATGATTTCATATCGACCAGTGAGCGTGACGTTGCATGTATTTTGTTAATAATATGATCGGGGTTTCAGGCACCCCACACAAATGTTTACGTAACTTTTTAGGCTCGACCGATTAAAGGTTAATCCGGTATCTAACAAACGTTATGTGCCTAGGTCGTATTTTGACACCAACCCGTTATACAATTAATTACATATTTAACTAGCGGACATCCCCCGGTTTAACCCGCATAGTTCCCGTTCTAATAAGAATACAGGGATAAATAGATTGCCAAAATCATTACCCTTCCTTTTGGCTTCGCCGTAGTCGGGTAAAAATTAGCCTCTGTCACCCGGGTAGCTTCCCAACAAGATGGTGAGAGAATTTATCAAATCGGTCCAGAAGTTTTAAGTTTATTTGTTACATCAAAAAATGCAAATATTTCCTCTTTATAATATTCGTTAGTTTCGAGGTCTAACAATAACGTTTCTCAAAAGACTAAAGTTCAGACGCCCACAAAAAAACTTAGGTAGTTCTCAAAACTCCAGTCAGAGAAACAAGTTTAAAAGAAATCAGGCCACATCAATCATTTAAGTAAAATACCAAGTAAACCGAGCCTAATTCTCGAATAAAGTTAAGAAATAAAAGAACTTAAAATCTGTCGCAGTCGTGTCGCAAGTCCGCGGTTCGTTGCCTATAGTCATTGCGACAAACTACTTTCACAATAAAAATGAATGCCAGTCTTTCAATTTAAGGGCCAATATTAATTTTTGAAGTACTTATGTATCAAATAGAGACGCAGAACATTGATTAGATATGGTCATGTAATGGGTTGTGCAATTTTCGCGGTTGCAGGTTTTAATTTAAAGCTCATTTCTCTTTGATTGGCCTTGCGGCTAGAATTCAGTTTCGGTGGAAGTTTCTAGAATAAAAACACAATCGTTTTGATTAATTGTGAAATTCTTCGATCCAAACCGATTCATTAAGAAATCATTTCAAAGAAGGCACTCAGCTCCATATTATACACTTCTAGGATTACATAATTATGTAAGTGCATATATTAATATGCACTATCGTCTGTAACCCTTGAAGTGTTCGGGAAAGGTGTACCCTAATAGTACCTACAGCAATATTTCGCCAGTTAGGTTTAAGTCGCATGTAACCTTATTGCTATCAACTTACAAATAATTCGGTTAAAATTAGTTTATGTGGTCACACTGGTGCTTTAGACACAGCCATATAATAGGGATGTTTACTGACTTAAAAAAAAGTGATTCTAATTAGTCCGCGTCTGTTAGATTATCGAAAAATATTGGACACATATTTGTTGTTTTATCAATAGATAAAACGCGTCAAAGATTTGAGTGGGGGGTTGTGACGTCACTGACCGCTAAAGAATGTCATAATTATGTCTCAGATAATGACGTCACACAAGTTTTCAAAGCACTGTATCGTCTTCATTGTTTGTTTAAGTGAAAAAAGAAAAAAATACGTGTCCAATATTTTTTGGAAATCTATCTGACGTATTGATTAGTTTTTTTTTGTTAACTACCCTATATATTATGAGAGAGAGTGAACCATATCAATAATTCATTACTGGCTCAGTCTGGCATTGGTGGATGTCATAATTTACCATAATGTCTGGGATTTTCCGCTTCTAGAGTTTTTCTAGCCGCTCTTGATGGTATCCACGATGTTTATCTTCGCCGTTTTAAGTGGCTAAGTACATCAAGCCATAAAGAACAACATTACAAAATCTAGTTTCGTCAACCAAAGTAAAGTTAGAAATCACACGAAACGGTAAACATTGCGCTTTAAAAACGTAAGTGTGGTAAGCGTAATTCACAACATTTCAAAACTGACACCACCTTAAAATAAAAATACCATTTCTTTATTTTCGTATCCTGAGTTCATACATGTATTTTATTTATTTTTTGATTCCTTTATTTCTGAGAAAAAAAATGAAAACCAAAAAACATGTGATGACGTCATAATGACGGCAGAATGATGTAGTTATCTTTGCCTAAGCATTCAATATTTTTTATGAAAACAATATAAATGTCAAACAAGACGTCAATTTGTCAATGTTGAATGTCGCTAAAGTTTACATTTTTCATAAAATTGAACAATTTATTTTTCAAACTCGACACGCTTACTGTTAGTATTATCAACTTTTGATTGATATTTCCCCAATAAAATGGATCCCAAAGAAACATATACGCCAATAAAGGAACCAAAATATTGTTTTGTACCAGCCTGCGCCAACGAGTATGATAAGCTGCCAAAGTGACAACGACAAGACAAGTGTGACACTTTTCAATTTTTTTGTCGTGTCACAGTAAAGCAAAGGTTATATCGCCATTCCACCGTAAGAATGACGTCATTTGGCGCTTACGTCTTTTTAGAACGCGCCGAATTTGAAACTTAAAATTATGAATGAAAAGTACATATTTTTTTTTTTTTTTTTTAAATATGGGTGTCCTAGTTTTGGATTTGCTTTTATATTACTTAATAATACTCACAAGTTAAAAATATGAAATGTTGTCAATTGCAATACAGTTACGCGACATTAGACGAAGTGTACAATATGTACATACGATCTAATATTCAATGCAGGGTATAAGCGATAGCCCTTAGAAACTTATAGGGTGCATTCAGATCCTTATTCAAAAACTAAACTCTAGCGAATTATTTTCATTCAATCATATGTTTTACGGTATTTTTTAGTTATTAATTGTTTATTTTAATGTTAAATTATATTCTCTGTAAGCTAATTCTATGTATGTTTACTTAACTTAACAGTTGATTTATCATTGAAAAATTAAAGCGTAGAGTAAGTACTTTGTTTAAAAAGTGCTGTTTCGTACATTTTAGTTTAGTCTCCACTAACCTAAAATGTACGAAACAACACTTTTTTAGGTACTTTAGAGGCATTCAGTCTAAATTTAATTATTTATTTATAACCAAGTACATAAACAGCAATTTGAACGAAAATCAAAAGACATCATTATTAAAAAAAAAAATGCAAAAAAACTCAGCTTAATTTAAGATGTTACTCTCCATTCGACCGAACCAAACAAAACTCATTACCATTCAGTTATTAAAAAAATGGTTTTATCGATAAAAATGAAGAAATTAAATCAATTATGGTGGATTCAAATCGATTTGTCGAGCCACTCCAACAGCGTGAGCGCTCACGTTTTCAGAAATTGATATTTGATTAACAGATTTCATAGATTGAAAATTTATGCGAAATTATAGCATTGGGTAAGGCTAACATTTCTTTGGAAAAAGGTTTTTTAATTATACAAAATTTTTTGCATAATATTTAATTCCTGCTTATTCTTATGCTAGGACACAGTTCGAATAAAAATAGGACTTGGTCACCCTACTGGTGTAATTTAATTTTGTCTTCAATCACCATAATAAAATATTTCGGATGGTTATGAATTATGATGTTATTGCAAATATTGTATATTTTAAAGTGACAGCCGGGGTCAACGGATTAACGTTAATTCAGAGGAAATTCGACGCTTCCTAGTCATCCATCCACGAGCTAACCTAGGTAAGCACGGCTTCACCTAAAGATCGACTCAAACGTTATTAATAAAATTATTTATTAACCACGAGCTCTTCCACGACCAAATTGACATAATCTAACAAAAATGCATTAAAAAATCAGCTTCCAAGTCTACCTACCACCGGATATAACGTTTAAAGACAATCTCGTGAACTTTGTCACCGGCGCGCGCGCATGCCTGCACAATTGCAGACGAGCTGCGTAAGCGCAGACGCGCCCACGCGAAACACAGCTGTTAGTGTTATGTTTATTTATGTTGCTGCGTTGCTTAGCAACCGGATTGACCTTACAGATTGGTTACCACAATACGAGAATAGTTAAATTGTATAAGTACTACTATGTCAATGTATTGCGTCAGTTTACAGGCGAAATGGTACGTTTTAATTGTATTTATGAATTACGCTTACGAATAAAATAATAATCATTCAAAATGTGAGTGATATCAAATAGAAACTAGAGACACACTGAGATGTCGAGAAATAGAGATAGAGAATAAGTGTGAAAGAAGAAGATAGACATAAGAAGACAGACACAAGAAGACAGACACAAGAAGACAGACACAAGAAGACAGACACAAGAAGACAGACACAAGAAGACCCCAAATGAATAGGGATGTTAACTGACTATAAAAACGTGATTCTAATTAGTCCATTTGTTAGATTATCGAAAAATATTGGATACGTATTTTTTGTTTTATCAAATCAATAAAAAAATACAAACATCACACCTCATTCGTTGCTCAACACACATACTCAAAATATAATCTAATATCGCATAATATTTCTAAGAATAATTTTAACGGTGGTAAAACCACTTGAAAATCTAGATAATAATGATAAACTATCGGCCATGTGTTGTGGTTGTGAGTGCGACAGACTCACCCAAAGATCTAGAGATAATAAATACGCCTTACAATGACATAAACTAAGACAATAAAAATAACTGTTACAATATTGACACACTTTGATAACTCACTAGTTAGTTATCCTTATCATCACATATATTCGTACTATCCATAATAATATTATAACTGCGAAAGTATGTCTGTTTGTTTGTTACCTTTGTGTGAGTTGAGTGCTCCTGAAATACAGGTACTCTAATTTAGCTCTGGAAGTCAAGATCTTTTATTACCTGTTTTTATTGCAATAAACAACTTATTTTCTATTTTCATGACAAAACGGCTGATCAGATCGTAATGAAAGGCGAGGAGATAGATTAGGTCATTCTTTTTTAGGGCTCTGTACCTCAAAAGGAAAAAAACGGAACCTTTACAGGATCACTCGTGTGTGTATCTGTCTGTCCGACCATTCCCACCCCCCTTATCTCCGTCACAACTAGGCCCAAATTTTTGAAAAAAATATAGAAATTTTTTCAACTCTTATAGATTACAGTAAAATCTATAAGAAGTCTATGGAGCACCATAGACTTCTTAAATAACATGAAAAAATTCTCAATGTCTACAATGGTACGAAACCCTTTTTTTTTGGAGGGGGGGGGGGGGTTGGAAATCATCAAATAGCCCCTCCCGCTCTTGGGCAGAGCGAAAGGGAGTGTCAGACTTCTACTAACTAAAAACCATCCATGTTCCTTCTTAGCCCTAAATGTCGACGCCGCGGTATCTCTTACAACATCCCGCAGTCCTGACGGGCAATGGTAAGGAACCCTTCGTGCACAAGTCCGACTTGCACTTGACCAGTTTTTTTAAACAATACAATACTCAACAAATTCATGGGCAACAGCTAGTACGTAATATTATAAATGTCAAAATCGGAAGTTTTAGAATTTTAGATGTTTTGACGTTTGTTACTTTATCGCGCTAAAATAAACGAACAGAATTTAATGTGACAGTTTATTACCTAGTTAAACACGTAGGATATTTTTTATCTCAATATTACGCTCTTATTTTTTTTTTTTTTTTTTTTAAAACGTTGCCCCACACTAGGAATTACTCCTGTATCGTGGGTGCGTTCACAAACATTTAAACTCACATACACAAATACCCAGACCCGAAACAACTATCTGTAGGTCATACAAATATTTGTTCCGTGCGGGAATCGAACCCGCGACACGCAGCGCAGCAGTCCATTGCTTGAGCAACTGCGCCAACCGTGCCGTCAAAAACTATAGACGTCAAAACGACTGAAGCCACGGTAACAGCTACTTAGTTCAATAACAAAAATGTTGTTGAAGCTCTGCTTTATTCTAGAACACTCTTACAGTCGAACAAGGTAAGAAGTATACAGGTAGTGTTGTAGTTTTCCATAATTCTATTAAACTGAAAATATTGATTGCAATTTTTTGTTTTATAAAGCAACACTATCGTTTGGCATCAGTCTCTAAATGTATCTTTACAATCTTAAAAGGAAATGCAATTTACCTGGCTGTTTACTTATTAGCTTGTTCGACTGTGTGTTCAGGTTTTATTCCGGTTATTATAAAGTGATTATTAATGTTACATTTTATAATGAGGTTATCTTTAGAAATATTATTGTTTTAACTCGGAAAGGTACCGTCATACAGTATTGATTTAACAGTTGCTTTTGAAGCGATTTCAGGAAATACTTGGGCTGAAACACATAGTGTAAATATGACGTCATAATTATCAAGCTCAATAAGCAGTGTTTGCCTAGGTCGGTCTGTGGATGGGTGTCCAATCATAACAAAATCCGTGCCTCGGCGAGCATGTTTTTTTTGGGGCTGTGAATCATCAAATGACTCCTCCCGCTGTGGGCAGAGCGGAAGGGAGTATCAGACTTTTACCGACTAAAAACTACCCATGTTCCTTCTGATACAGATACCCTGGCCTCGACACAGAGGGCTACCACTGTGTCGAGGCCGCGGTATCTCTTTTGAACAACCCGCAGAAGCCCAATGCTTATACAAATGGTCTCAACTGTCATTAGATCTTTCATAGTACCTACAGATGGCACTAAAGTCTTTTTTTTTTGGGACAAGCCCGCCACACTATTCCCAAACCACTGTAACTCCTGTAAGCCAGAATCAACAGTGGCGAGCACAAAAAAAGCCCCGAGACAATGAAGCTCGACGAAGTCCCAGAGAAACGATTTAACTATCGTGGATCCCGCAACGAAATTAAATTAGAAAAGAATACTTAGCGGAGGAGTAGGAAAAACATAATTTTCACTTTGGCACTAAAGTCTGACAACCAGTCTTATTATGGGGTAATATGTTACCCACTCGACCACTGAGCTGTGGATCGTAGATATACAGTCGTTAAAATAATAATCCCAGCAGAGTGACCAATTACAAAGCGTGGTCATTAAACAATAGGAATGTTTCCTGACTAAACAAAATATGATTCTGTTTAGTCCGTCAGTTAGATTATCGAAAAATATTGAATACATGTTTTTTGTTTTATCAAAATTGAATAAGATAGAACGTGTCGAAAGGTCATGCATGACTAGTGGTAAAAAATGCAGTGCGATGTGACTTCACTCTAGTTTTCGAAGCACTGTATCGTCTTCATTTTTTGTTTATGCAAAAAATATGTGCCCAATATTTTTTGGAGATCTATCTGACGGACTTATTAGTTTTCTTTTGTCAACTAACCTATTACCTATGGTGATAACCTTGAAACCGTGAAACAAAACGCGAGTCAGTTGACTCCTTTCCATCTCATGATTTATCTTTTACTAAATGAGAGGAACGTGACGCCTAAATCTATAAATACATTCATGAATGAACGACGGATAAAAGATTCTGAAAGGGCTTTCCACTTGCTGTAATATGATTATCACCATCTGCGTCACTTGAGGAAAAAAGAGAAAATCCGATACGACGATACAATAAAAAAATGTTTCATTGAATATTTTTTATGTTTAGTATAGCAAATATACGTTTACCTTTTGAATTTCGCTCCAAAAGAAATGATGTATCATCCATTTTGAATAAAACGAGGTAGGTTCCTACACAATAGAAAATGAAATACACAATAGAATGGTATTTGTCTGAAATAAATTAATTTTATTTATTTATTTATTTAATAGTTTCCCTTGTGGACCTAGTGGCTGCAAGCGCTGCTGTTAAACCAGATGCTCTGGGTTTGATTATCCGGTTACGCAAAGTATTATTAGGATTTAACAGCTGGTATTTTAAGTAGTGACCCGGAGGCCGCGGGTAGTCCACCGGTTATCGCGGCCTCGATATAGAGGGCGAAGAAGGAACATGGGTGGTTTTTAGTCAGTAGAAGTCTGACACTCCCTTTCGCTCTGCCCAAGAGCGGGAGGGGTTATTCGATGATTTTACACCCACCAAAAAAAAAAAAAAAAGTAGTGACCCGGAGTCTTGATTTGCAATGGATTGATGACATTCAGTTTGTCCTCAAATACTTAAAATAGACTTAATGCCTAAATGTAAACCTGTATAATTATAAAAGATACACCTTCCCTGAGGGTACACCTTAGTTTATCTATTTTGGAAACAGACGTTATATTAGTACGAATTAAAAAAAATATAAACATACATGAAAGAAGGAACGAACAGAAAAAAATACTGAAAATAGTCTATGTTTATTTATAAAGAAATCTTTTGCGTATCCGCGAAAGGAGAGAAGATAACCCTCCTTTTGGGCTTCGCTACAGTCGGGTAAAAAAGATGTAGAGGCGTAGGCAGAGTATGCAAGTAGGTACAAAGTATTTTTATCCAAAACAGTAACAAGTGACCTCTAATCCGTAATTGTGTTAAGGCCATTAACAAAGCAACTTGATATTGTAGGAACTGTGTCCTGTGGTAAAGTGAACATCTCAAGTTACGTTATTCATGCATTTTGTTGTTCATTCCTTGAGCTTGAATTGTTTTAAAGAGAATTTAACCACAGATGACCAATTGCTTGACGGATTAGTTGCAAAATTACAATTTTTATTAAAACTATCTGATACCGTGACTTCGACCGCGTAGATTTCGGAACTAGACGAATATACTAAAACTTTAGCACCACTCTGTCCATTAGTGAAAACAGCATGAAAATCGGTGCGGCAGTTTTTAAGTTATCGCAAACAGACGACTTTTTTTTTAATATGTAGGATAATTTACTTACATAATCATCTTCCTGCCAGTGGCCCCGTTTTACTTGAAGTCGTCATACGTTTTCTTCTTGCATTCT
This sequence comes from Diarsia rubi, assembly GCA_932274075.1. Taxonomy (NCBI): domain Eukaryota; kingdom Metazoa; phylum Arthropoda; class Insecta; order Lepidoptera; family Noctuidae; genus Diarsia; species Diarsia rubi. Next base: position 9,586,193 of record OW026437.1, on the reverse strand, counting down.
GCCCTGTCAAACGTCGTGGCATCATTTACCCCCGGGATCTTAGTACAGGGATAAAAAGTATCCCCTGTATTTATCCACATGTTGTAACAAAGCCGTGTGGCACATCCAAATCTGTTTTACTTTTTTATTTTTTTACGTGAAAGTGTAACAAAGGTCCATCTATCTTATACAAACATTCGCATTCCTATTATGAGTAGGTATAATATTAGTAAGAATTAAGATGAAAGAGCTCAGGTACTACCGAGTGCACTTTTTAACCAACAAAGAAAGGAGAAGGTTCTCAATTTGACTTGAATATATTTTCAACGGAAAATCTGTGGGCCAAAATAGCAGGAAACTCGCCCTGACACAGTGAGACGGGGTCGTGGCAGGCCACGAAGGAGATGGCGGGATGAACTGGATCGGTTCCGTCAAAACTGGAAGGAGGACGCGCGGGTTCGAGAGAAGTGGAAAGAGTGGAGGGAGGCCTTTGCCCTGGAGTGGGACAGAGCAGGCTAATAAAAAATAAAAATAAAATATTTTCAACCTTATAACTCATAATTATGGGTAACTTAAAGTGAGTACGGTAAACAGAATAACACTTGAGCGATTTATTTGTCTATAGAAAGCACGGTTCACCGATGAACGGTTATACGAAAAATCGAGTTGCCGAAACATTATTCAGCGAAAGCACGTTTTGCCGAATAACGCTACAAATAATGAATAACGCTACAAGTAGAAGACGTTAATGAACTTCATAGTACAGTTTGCAGGATGGGAAATCATTAAATGTCTCTAGGGTGTGTCAGACTTCTACTGACTAAAAATCACCCATGTTCCTTTTTAGCTCCTTGTGTCAAGGCCTTTGACACGGGAAAATATGTCCCTTAACTTTATACCTTACCCGTTTAAAACTTGTCTATTTTAAAACTACGAACAATGGTCAATATTATGAACGCTGATGGCAAATACTGATTAGATCGTAAAATCAAGTAATCATTGTAGGTATGTTCCGGAAACCAATCATAATTCATCATAAACCCTATTTATACAGCACTAGGAAGGCAACTAAACTCAAATTGTACTGTATTTTGTTTATCCGGCTTTCCTGTTTTATGAATATCTATTATTCTGTGAAATTTTATTTTGAAATTTTCATATGGCTGGTGACTGGAAAAAAAATATTTAAAGTTGGCCTACTCTATTTATATAATTTCGAATCATATTTTATCACTCCCTGTCACGAAAAGAAGATACTAATTTTTAATATACTGGCTGAAGCCCGCGGCTTCGGCCGCGTCCAATTATACTAAAACCTTCCTCGAGAACTTCTCTATCCATTGGTGAAAACAGCATGAAAATCGGTGCAGTAGTTTTTGAGTTTATCGCGAACAGACAGACAGACCGACAGACAGACGCGGCGTAGAACTTTGTTTTTTTTTATGTAATACACAATAACTATCATTTCCTATTCAATTTTCTCGACGTTTTTAGGGTTTTTATGTGTTTGACTTTGATTCATTGTCAAATTGTTGTGATCATATATTTTTAGTTCCGTTTCCGCCAGAATTACATATATCGTAGATTACACATGTATAATAAACAACCGGGTAAACTAAGCATAATTCCGGATATGACTACTTTGTTTATTCTAGAGATAATATTGGTGACTTTAATACTTAAATATGTGATAAATACTGATAAGATCGCTAATATCCGCTGAGACTCACTGACTGGCTCCTTGGTCGAGGGACTGCTGAACATGAGGTCCTGCGTTCGATTCCTGGGTTAGTCAAAAATTAATTGGGTTTTTCCATCGATGTCTGAATTAGTGCCCTTTTGATGGCAATAGGCTCGTCTGCTTCTACAAGAGACTTAGACATAACTGGCGAAATATTGGTGTACTATAAGGTACCTTACCTTTCGGGAATAACTGGCATGATATTATGTATACACATGTATGTAATGTGTATCCATTGTCAAATAGGGATATTAACAAAAAAAAACTAATTAGTCCGTCATATATGTAGATTACCAAAAAATATTGCACACGTATTTTTTCTTTATTCACGTAAACAAACATTGAAGACGTTACAGTGCTTTAAAAATACGTGTGACGTCATAATCTCAGTCATTAGCATGACATTTTTCAGCGGTCAGTGACGTCATCAACCCCCACTCAATTCTTTGACGCGTCTTCGTAATTTTTTATTGATTTGATAAAACAGAAAATACGTATCCAATATTTTTCGATAATCTAACAGACGGACTAATTTGAATCACATTTTTTTAAAGTCGGTAAACATCGCTATTGTGGAGATCATAATTATATTTTAGTTCAATCAACCGAGTATTTTACGCATAGTTCAGGATATGACTTCTTTGTTTATTGCAAGATAATATTATTGGTGACTTTGAAACAACAATAAGTGATAAGTATCGATTTCATCGCTAACATCCGCTGAGATGGATGTGAATCTCGTGCCTGGAAATGAAAACAAAGCCATATGAGATGCTTTTCAAAATATTTAACATCAATATTATGGTCTCGGGTAAATTGCGTAACACTTACAAACTCTATGGTATTCAGTTAAAAATTAAACAATATGCGTGAATTATGCATTGCCTTATTCACGGTGTCGAGTAGACGAAACACAAGTTTTTAAAATATACAACGTGTTTTTTAAGCTTTCGTACCTCAAAAGGAAAAAACGAAACCTTTATAGGATCACTTTGTGGTCCGCATGTCTGCCAAGACCCCTTTTCTCAGGAACACGTGGAGGTATCAAGCTGAAAATTATATCAAGTATCCAATCCCTTAGAGCTGTGAAAAAATCAAAATCAAACTTCTAAGGCAACGCAATAAAAAAATACAGCCGTTTTCGACACTCGCAAGGGAATCAAAACTAACAGGGTACTTCCCGTGAACTTAGAATCTTGAAATTTTGTCACGAAGCAACGACTTATAGCACAGATAAAGGAAAATTTGAGAAAAGCATACATTTTTAGTTACATCATAATTAATACTTTTACTTTTTTTATAATTTTTATCTTACTATTTTGTACGAAACCCTCGGTGCGCGAGTCCAAATCGCACTTGGCCGGCTTTTCTATGTCCCATAGCCCTAGGATGAGTAAAAATAATACATAGAAAATGTGGTCGAAAAACGTATACTTTGAAAATATAGTTTTCAAATATATAATTAAGTTTTATTGAAAAATTCGAAGAAATGTGACATCTACCAATCTGCACTGGGCCTGCGTGGTGGATTCTAGCCCATCCATCTCCTAGAGAGGAGGCCTGAGTCCCTGCAGTGGGATCAATATAGGCTGATGATGATGATGATAAATACGAGTAATTCAAACATAGTATAATGTTTAATATACAAATGGAAAACAACTTAGAATTAGAACTCAAAGGTCGAAGCGATGGCATTCTGCCAATGACTGCGCTAGCGACGTCGGTAAAGGCAATTGAGAGTGAATGTAATTGAACTTATTGTTAACACAATATGTATAGCTAACGGGTTCTAGACAAAAGCGAAACTAACAGTAGACTTCATTAGTAAAAGAATAACAGAAGTAGGACCACTTCGTGTACGACAGTGAACTGTAGTCTTTAAGACTCCATTTTTGTATACTTGCTAAGTTTGAATACAAATAAAATTATTAAAATTTTTGCTACTGTTCCACTATTCTTTTCTGATTAATTTCTGATTAGTTAGATTGTTTCTTCGTGACTTCGTTGAGCTTCATTGTCTCGGCAGTTTTCTAGTGGCAGCCAATGTTGATGGCTTTCAGGAATTACAGTGGTTTGGGAATAGCGTGGCAGGGTTGAGTCATAAAAAACCATTATAAATGGGCGTAAACATACCCTTAATCCCCTGTCTAAAAGGCAATTGATCTCCTAGTAATTGCGATTTTAATTTTGTGTTGTGAAACATACTTGGGACCCTTCTAGATAGTGGAGATGTTGGGGCTAAGAATAAGGTAGTAACTTAAGCAAAAAAAAACTAATTGGTCCGTCACGTCAGATAGATTTCCAAAAAATGTTGGACACGTATTTTTTCTTTTTTCACGTAAATAAACAATGAAGACTTTTTTTTTTGAACAAAAAATCATCATCATCATCATCATGTCATCTCATGTCCAAATCCCAGCTATCATCATCATCATCAGCCTATAAAGCGTTAACCTTTGGAGTTTCTTGCCGGTTCTTCTCCTTAGGAATCGACCAATGCACAGAACCGTGCCCCCTTTTTTTATGTCGACGTTTTACAAGTGCCCATGTAGGCCTATGTGAAATAAAATATTTTGACTTTGACTTTGACTTTGACTATAATGTTTCGACTGCAGGGACTCAGGCCTCCTCTCTAGGACAGGGATGGGCTATGATCCACCACGCGGGCCCGGTGCAGATTGGTAGATGTCACATTTCTTCGAATTTTTGGGTTCTAAGACATGCCGGTTTCCTCACGATGATTTAATTGGTTCACCGCTTTTGAGAGCAGTGGTGATGAAAATAAATTACACAAAGTAATGCGCCTGACTGGGTTAAAACCCATTCTAATTTCAGTTTATACTAATCACATTGTCACGTAGTAAATTTTCAGGACAACGAACTCAAACTACCCCAAGCCATAACTATAACGCTAGATGTACACAAACTAGTATTTGGGTCAAACCGACGATTTTATGCACCAATATGTCCCACTTATTAGGCTTCAGTTACACTCCCCGTTTTAATGAGAAACCGCACGGTTTTGGTAAACGTGACATTTTTGTGACTTACTGCCGTACTCAGAGATATTTAATGATTACTTAAGCCCTCACTTAGTAAAGGTTTGACATATCTTTGTATGAGAAAACTGTCAAAACCATTACTAAGTGATGGCCTAAGTAATCATTAAAGTTCTCTGAGTGCGGCAGTAACACTAACACTCTACTAAACTCAAACACATATTTTAATAATAATTCTCTTGCCTTATCCCAATAGACAAAAAAATAATAATTAGTCCGTCAGATAGATTTACAAAAAATATTGGACACGTATTTTTTCTTTTTTCACATAAACAAAAAATGAAGACGATCATACATTGCTTCGAAAACTCGTGAATTCCTCGAAAACGTCACATATGGTAGTACATTTTTCATCAACAAATGACTTCAAAACCCCCCCACTCATGATCTTTGACGCGTCTTATCTTCGTCAATTTTTATTAATTTGATAAAACAAAAAACACGTATCCAATATTTTTCGATAATCTAACTGACGGACTAATTAGAATCATAGTTTTTGACCCAGTCCGATCTCCTATTATTAATCCAAATCCCAATTAATTAAGACACGTTTGGCGCAGTGGCTGAGCGATTGGATTGCTGCGTTGCGTGTCGCGGGTTGATCCCCACGCGGAACAAATATTTGTAAGGCCTACGGATAGTTGTTTCGGGTCTGGGTGTCTGTGTTTGTGAGTTTAAATGTTTGTAAACGCACCCCCGATACAGGAGAAATTCCCAGTGTGGGGCAACGTTTAAAAAAAAAAAAAAAACAAAGAATTAATTTGGGGTCGGCGCAGCATATTGTCTTCTTCTTCCATACTTACTCCTACCTTCTCGTCATCTCATGAGACACCTCCTTTCTTACAATATAATTCTTAACCCAGTCCATCCATCGTCACACAGCCGTCAACCAAGCATTCTGTAAGTACATCAAACTAAGTACCCTACTTACTAAGTACCGTACTACGCAAAAAATATGTTGTGTTTTAAGTGTAGAATCATGAAAGTGATTTTAAAAGTACTTCAGATTATTTACTAGCATGGTAGTGTTTTGGTATTTTCAAATTTGGTGTGATTTTATAGTAAAAGAAATAAGATGTGAAAGTTTCGGTGCTGTTAGTCAATGATATAATTATTAAAACTATCTATATATATAAATAAATACCTACGTTGCCCGCCCTCAAAAATGACAACATGAAATGAAGCCAATTGGCCACATCGCGCTTAGTTACGCACCAACCTCTCGCGCGATTCTACGTTTGTTCTTCATTTAAATCGTGTGTGTAAACCTGCGCGAAACATAAAGACAACAGGCATCAACAGGCATCCCGCTGTACGGTGTCATATTTTCTTTCCCTTTCTTTACGCGTAAAAGTAGTTATATAATATTTTCACCGTTTTGAAGCGCCGCCATGTTAATTCATGACGTGTCATTGCTGTTAGTGCCTTAATCTCCGAAGGTTAAAGATGAGATGCACGTAATATCGCACCTATATTACGCCAGTATATGAATAGGACTATCAGCACTGAATAAAATAGAACCTTACCAGAACGATTAGGACATTAATACCATGATTAAAAAATATCAATTTAACGATTTAACCATTGTAATTTTATTGAATATGTCCTCTCACTCACCCACTCATATGTTGACCCAAATACCGACTTCGAAAATAGTACCTTTTTGATACCATTACCAAAATATCGATGTGACTTACTAAATGAGTTGGAAAGTTGTCAACGTGATTGTAGAAATCGAGTGTTAATTAATTGTTGAGGAGAATTGATTTTTAAAAGCTTTCGTGCCTCGTTTGGGGTCTATTTGGAGTTTATTTTGTTATATACATGCTTCTGAACCAGTGAGGTTAAATAGAAAGTTCATCTTTATCACTCTAACTTTTTTTACAAGCTTTTATTTAAGTTGCAACGTATGTTTGTTGGTAATATGTATGCTCGCGCGGAACCTTTATTTTGAAGCAGATATCTTCAACCAATTGTGCTGAAATTTTACATGCGTATAGATATTTCCAACTCGTTTCTTGGTTGAATGTATTATATATATTTGTATAGGATATTACACAAAAAAAATGAAAAATAAACTTCAGAAGAATCATCCGCTTCTGAAGTTGCTGGCAAAAAAGAACGTAATCAAACGAACAAAATAATTAATGTCATCGACTTATTTATATTTATTTTTCACTTTTTTTGTGTTTTTGAGTCGGTTTTTCTACAATGAGAGATTCGCATAATAAACAGGTTTTAAATAGTTTTATTCGTCGTTTAGTGTGCACGATAACTTTTATGTAACCATGATAACAGTTACATTGTGCATAAGAATTTAAAAACCGGTTTACTTTCCAAGTTTAATTGGTGACTTATAGTTTAACGAAGTCAAGTTGAGATCAAGGCCAAACGTATTCTTATCTTCTCGTATTCGAGAACATTACATACAACATGCACCACACCGTGCATTAGGAACTCGTGGCTTAGGTAATATTGGCCGCTTAAGACGAGGATTAGCCATGTTTGTCAAATTTTTTATAAGTTAGTTTTAAGTTTATTGTAAGTTAAATAATATTTAGATTTAAGTAAGTACATCTAAGTATCTCATCATGCTAAGAGACTCATCGACCCCACAGTCAAACAATTGCAACGGTTTTGTGGGGCTTAGCTTATAAGTTACTTTGCCCTTCTGGAAAAAAAGATAATAAATAAAAAATAATAAATAAGTTTATCACCTGGATTCACGCATAAGATAAGACTTTATCCTGGTAGTGTGATCCCGTAGGCAATTATGAGAGAAAATAAGCTAGTACCTAGTTATATGTTTATAACTCTTAGTTAACAAATCCTTGTCTCTTGTTCCCAGGCATGGTTGGAGCTCCGGATGTTGTCAAACCAGCAGATAAGGTCGAAGATCAGTCGCCGTACCTCAACGGTAATCCAGTCTACACAATCAGCGGTAAGTGTCAAATAAGTAACCTAAGGAACGCCCTTATTAATGATGGTTTTCTCTTCAGCAAGGTGAGGTTCGAGGTGTAATGGGCGTACGATTTATGACTAAATCTATGGACGATTAAAGAGGATGTGTTAAAAAGAGTCAAAGTTAAAAATATTTATTACTAGCTGTGTTGTGCTGCGGCTTCACCGGCTGCAACTCGAAAATTATCCCACGGGAAGATAAAATCGGGATAAAAACTATCCTATGAACACATAGGATAGTTTTTATCCAGTTTATAAACTATCTGTGTACCAATTTTATTTAAATCCGTTCAGTAGTTTTTGCGTGAAGAGTAACAAACATACACACTCACTGACTCACACACTCACAAACGTTCGCCTTTATAATATTAGTGTGATGATTATTAAATGCGATTTCTCAGGCCACCAACATGTTTTTAATTAATTTATTTATTTTAAATAGGCGCACTTAATGCCACAAGGCATTCTCTGCCAGTCAACCTTAGGGTTAAAAAGACAACATCGTGGTAGGGTACAAAATATCTAAAAAAACATCTGGTCTGACTTAAATAGTGGCTACGTACTTTCCTTTTAAAAGTGAATTTGTTTTCAGCTGTTTGATCACTGTATCCTGTTGGAATGTTCAGTAGCAACGTCATTTAATTTCATTTGAATAAGTACTTTACATTATCACAATTTTGCTTTGATTTTTCTCGTATCGGCAATGCTAATGAACGACCGATATTGTAGACCAAATATTTATTTTTTCTCAGGCGACTAATTATCTGGTTAAAACTTCGACACAGCTCTGATTAATGTCCAATTATATTTGATTGACGTACAAAACGTGCGCGATGACGCGCGAAATCTAACATTGTTTTAGTTTGAAGGATATGAAACTCAATCATAATAATTAATATGTTATTAGGTAAGTAGGTTTGTTGATTTTCTGTGTGGGAGAGTAAGAATCTTGGAGTTATAGAGAAGTATGAAAGACGAAGAGATGCTGGTGCGACCTTTAATCATTAGGGTGGTTCACAAATAAAATCTAATCAGTCGGTCAGAAAGATTTTCCAAAAAATACTGGACACATGTTTTTTCTTTTTTCACGTAAACAAACAATGAAGACAGTCGTATGACATTAGTATGACTTTTTTACCGGTGAGTGACGTCACAACCACACACATCTTTGTCGCGTTCTAACTTCTTCAATTTTTATTGATTAAAAAATACGTATACAATATTTTTCGATAATCTAACAGGCGGGCTAATTAGAATCATATTTTTTTAAATTAAGAAACATCCTTATCAAGAAAATTGTGATCATCTGAATAGGTAGGTAAATATTGACAACCGTGAAAATTCTCAGACAGAACTCATGAGAACCTTCACTGTGTTATTGTGTTTATTTACGCATATTTCCTTATCACAGGCCGTATTGGCATTCGTACATGATTACAGGCATGGGCAAGACATACCTACTCATGGGGGTTGTGGCTATAAATACAAAGATGTAATCCACCTGATATGTATGTAGTATTGATACAGGGTGTAAATCAACCCATCACACAGCCGTCAACCAAGCATTCTGTACATTAAACTAAGTGTCCCCAGCCCCACGCAACATTTTTGCTGGGAAAAGACTTTTATTTTGGGTTAAAAATCACATTTTACGGTAAAACTCACTGTAGCGCTCTTAAAACATTGTGCTAGTGGATGCTTTGAATAGTAAACGGGTCATGGAGGTAATTTAAGTAAAGCTATAACCTGAAAAACTAGTATTTACAAAACAGCTGTGAAAAATTTGGAACTTTGTCCCCCAATATCTCCGTAATTTCAGGTATGGTCTAGAACAAAAAAAATATCGCAGTGGTGGGGAGAACAAGATATTAGTGCCCTGCGTTTGCGTTAAGGGGTACTTTTACACCCTTTATAAACATCATAATCTGCCTAGCCTTGTCCGAACTATGTTGAAGTCGGCTTCTAGTCTAACTGGATGCGGCACTTTTTTTTTGAACTTCCCGCTCTTGGGTAGAGCGAAAAAGAGTGTCAGACTTCTTTCTACAGACAAAAACCACCCATGTTCCTTCTTAGCCTTTTATGTCGAGGCCGCGGTATCTCTTACAACATCCCGCAGCGCCGACGGGCGTCGCCCCCTTCCATGTTGCTGACATCTCTTTGAGGCGCGACACGCCTGTCTTCGTCATAAGACGGACGGACGGCGAGCTAGACCATGACCAGACTCACCGTCCACAGGCCCGCGTCTACAGTGGCCGGAAGCCGTCACGTGGCCCCCGACGCCCGGAGCGTCTCCCGCGGGTGGAGCCCGACATAACCTAAAGATTGACCCGGGTGTTATTATTTATTTAGCTCGAGCTCCTTGTGTTAGTTTACTGTTAAAATATATTCATCTCGGATAGCTCCGAGATGAATATATTTTTACCACAGAATTAATAATTGCTTATTAGAGCCATATTTTGGCAAAGTTATGACTGCTTTATTTTATCCTATGTTTGTGTCGTCACGTACGGAACCTAACTCTTATGGCGTCTAGACGATGTTATACAGTTGTTTACGAATGTTTTTCTTTTATATTTATTGCTTCACCAGATTTAACACGACCATAAACTTACCATTCATAAAATGTTTTATGAAAGAAAATGTTGTACGACATTTTTGCACGCAATAAAAAAATAGAAACTAAATGTATTTAGACGTAAAGCTAGAATTAAAGAAATCAATCAAAATTTTTTGTCAGTTATTTAAAAAAAAAAACATTTTTTTCCTACAAAACTGTAATAACTATACAAAATGTGTGGGCAGCATGTTTTTTTTTAAACTACTGATGGAAAATTTCTATGTTGGGGAATCAGAATTACGTACTGAATAACCGTCTTGGCGACGGTGACCCTACCACCTTGTAAAAATTAAACGATTAATGTACTGTTTGTACTGATGACTGTTTCAGTACCTACTATAAAAAGGCATTATTTACAAACTAAATTTGCAGCTTATGTGAGGATAATATTATCGTAATCCTTACATAATTATACAGTAACATTATTTATGTAAATAAGTAGTAAATGTAATTATCGTATTAATGTTCCAAAAAATATTGTATACACATAATACGTATACGTATAATATTTTTTTCACGACTTTTCGAAGCACTGTATCGTCTTCATCTTTTGTTAGCGTGAAAAAAGAAAAAAAGACGTGTTCATTATTTTTTGGAAATTTATCTGAAGGACTGATTAGATTTTTTTGGAGAAGCAACGGAATCTGAATTTTTGCCCGGTTGATGGCAAAAGGTTCGCCTATAACACATGGGACTTAGGCACAACTGCCGAATAGTGGGTCAACTATTAGGTTTAATTTAATTTCCTTTCCTTTCTATTTCCTAGGTAACCCGCTGCCTAAACCTACGAGAGTTACAGTTATGTGTTAACTAGAGCTGATGTCGGGTATCGCGACCAAAAGGAATCTTTTCATCCCCTTTTTAACCCCTTAAAACCCTTTTTTCGCATTAAAAAGTAGCCTATGTCCTTTCTCAGGCTCTAGACTTTCTGTGTGCGAAATTTAATTTAAATCGGTTCTGTAGTTTTGGCGTGAAAGCGCAACAGACAAAGTTACTTTCGCATTTTAATATAGTCAAGTTATAATAGTAAGAATTACTTGCTTGCTTAAGTTTTAACCATATAACACCACATCAATAATAATCAATGTTTTTTAGTACTATTGTTTGTGGATACGAAAACAATGAAACTAGAAAAGTAAAGCAAGTCTATCTTTTAATTATCTAGAGCAAAGCCTGCAGATTCTTGTGTGATAAGCAGTGAAATTAGACGATCGCTCCATCAATGCCATTTATAACGATCGATTAAATCAATGTTTACTTTTAAACGTGCTGTTCATTAACCTTAGAATGATATAATTATACTTCAAAAGCTACATTTGTTTGTGAGGCTTGTGGCGAACAAAACAGCCACACGATAAGATCGAAGAGATATGTTTGAACTTTGAAGAGGATGAGGGACCGTCTGATGTTATATATATGGTCTAATGCATAATGAGACTCCTTGTATAATATCTTTGGCAGTCGTTATCAGTTGCCCAAAAATATGACAACCAGTCTTGCGAAAGTGTATCGTATTACTTGGGATGGTCAGATAGGCAGTCATCATCATCTGTCTAGCCTTTTCCAAACTATGTTGGGGTCGGCTTCCAGTCCAACCGGATCCAGAAGCGAAATCATGTTTTTTCTACTCCTCCGCTTTTATTTTCTGATGAAGTTCTATGAAGTGAATATATTTTTTTCTCAACCTTTTTTCCTGCTTAATGGTCTTCCCCTATCCCATCACCTTCTCTTATGTCGTGACAGTTCGCGCCAATAGGGTATTTCCGACAGATAAATTTTCAAAAAAATAATGTGCACGTATTTTTTTTTCCCTCGATCAAAAGATGAAGACAATCCAGGGCTTCGAAAAGTCGCGTCGCGTCGTTAGTACTTTTTTACCCACAAAGTGACGTCAAAAACCCCCAATCATGATCTTTGGACACGTTTTATCTTCGTCAAATTTTATTGAATATTTTTCGATAATCTAACAGACGGACTAATTAGATTTTTTTGAAGAAATACCCTATTTGTAGAAGGCCATCCAAGGCGTCCCGCCATAGGGCACGCCACGATAGTGGCGGTAAGTCCCCTCTTTGAGGAGTGGCTTGAGAGGCGCCACGGCGCCCTCACCTTCCGTCTGACGCAGGTCCTCACCGGACACGGTTGTTTCGGGAGGTACCTGCACCGAATCAGGCGGGAGGAAACGCCCGGATGCCACCATTGCGAGGATCGGCCGGAGGACACGGTGGAGCACACAGTGGAGGTGTGCCCCGCTTGGGCGGAGCCCCGCCGTGTTCTCGTAGCGGCGATCGGCGGCGGCGACCTCTCGCGCCCGGCCCTGGTGCAAGCCATGGTCCGGGGCGAGGAGGAATGGGACGCCGTCGCCTCCTTCTGCGAAGCAGTGATGCTGGCGAAGGAGGTGGCGGAACGCGAGAGGGAGAGAACCTCTCGTCCCAGCCGCCGCGGGAGGCGCTCCGGGCGTCGGGGGTCCCGCGATGACCTCCGGCCACCGTAGACGCGGGCCTGTGGACGGTGAGTGATGGGCTAACTCGCCGTCCGTCCGTCTCACGACGAAAACAGGCCGTGTCGACGGCGCGTTCGTGTTCCACGAGCGCCTCAAAGAGATGTCAGCAACATGGGAGGGGCCCGAAAGGGCCGACGCCTGTCGGGGCCGCGGGTAGTCCAACGGTTATCGCGGCCTCGACATAGAGGGCGAAGAAGGAACATGGGTGGTTTTTAGTCAGTAGAAGTCTGACACTCCCTTTCGCTCTGCCCAAGAGCGGGAAAAAAAAAGATTATTCGATGAAAAAAAAAGGCGTCCCGCCATCTTTTTCTTGGTCTGTCGCAACCCCGTCTAGCTATCTCAGGGCTTTGGACTCAAATTCAGACTTCGGGCGGAAACAGAGGATCTCCTATAAGAAGAACCATTTGACCTAAAAATAGCACTTAATTAACAAGAGCTGTTAATTACTAACACGTTATTTTACAATACAATGTATTTTGCTCATCATTCAAGTAATCATTAAAGTAATTGATTTACTATCAATAGTTACTAATAACGGGCGAGCATTGACTGATTGTCTTCTAACAATAGACGTATGAGACACTGTAACTTTATGTGTGTCAATAAGGATTAAATACTTTGAAAGTACCTACCTATCTATAATGTGTGTGAAAGTAATCATAATGAAAGGCACTTGTTCTCCCCGTCATTAGATTTATTTACCCGACTGCGAAGAAAGATTAATATAAAGTATCCTTTTAGTTACTTATGTTTTTTTTAAATAAGAGGCATTTATTTATATTGTTTAAAATTATTAATTTATAATGAAATAATGACATAAGAAGATAGTCTCATTTACTTAGCAGATGGTAATAGATTTCTAATGAAAGATAAAATTTCCGTAATTCTAAATTTTTCAAGTAAATGATAAATCATGCCGTGGATTTTTAAAAAGGTTGGTGCCTTACTGCCGCACTCAGAAAGCTTTAATGATTACTTAGGCCATGACTTAGTAAAGGTTTTGACAGTTTTGTCATACAAAAGTATGTCAAATCTTTACTAAGTGACGGCTTAAGTTATCATTAAATATCTCTGAGAACCGCAGTTAGTGAATTTTCATGTAAGATTTATTGATCATCTAAAAGGCGAGAACAGTTGTCATTTACTCAGTCAAAACATGCCTGGTCATTAAATCTCTTTTCAGTAAACCTCATTTATAAATTTATTTATAAAGGATAATGCACAAATGCCAAATTACCATCCTGTTGTGATTCGTTGACTTACGTAATACGGTAACTCCAAAAAAATATAACCATAATCTTTCATCATATTTGACAATAGATTTAACTGATAAAAGATTTCAGTTAATTGCTAAAGATTCCTGAACACTTTCAGGAATCTTTAGCAATTAACTGAAATTAAGATTTACTGTAGTACACACATTAACAAAAGAAATAAGTAATAAACTAAAGAACATTACATAGATAACAATAATGTAGTAAGTAAAAGGAAAATCCCGTGAATATAAAACAATAAACTAATTTAATTGTGGCGTGTAACTAACATTGACATTAATGTCAATGAATTGTAGATTGTGTGGAATGATGTTTTATCTGCACTTGTGCTGTTATTGTGAAGGCGGTCAACAGAAGGTCAAGTTCGGAATAAAAATCCTACTTACACAAATACATTTATACATGCGAAACTTTGAGTTTGTCACGGATGTTTGTTAGTTCTTTCACGCAAAACTGCCGTACGGATTTGGAAGAAATTTAACACGTTGGATATTTCTTACCCTAGAGGAGTTCGTGGCTAAATAATAACAGCCGCTCGGATCAATCTTCAGATTAAGTTGCGATTACCTAGGTTGGTTTGTTGATGGGTGAACCTATTGCATACCATGTTTCCTCCGTGCATCTGAAATCAGAATAATCTGGCTTTCATTTGTAGAAATTTGACAGTCGTTACAGGAAATCAGACCAACCAACCACCAACCAAGAGACCAAGACCAAAACCCAAGAGCCAAGAGCCAAGAGCCAAGCCAGAAGCCAAGAGCCAAAAGCCAAGAGCCAAGCCAAGAGCCAAGAGTTATCGTTTTACAGTACTGGGTTATGTGTGTATAATATTGGTATTCAGTGCGTCCTGTTAGACTGGACGTCCAACCTAACATAATTTAAAGAATAAACAGAATACGAGAACTAGTGTGACGTGATATTCTAAGACATTAGTATGGCATTCTTTAGCGGTCAGTGACGTCACAAAACCCCACTCAAATCTTTGAAGCGTTTTATCTTCGTCAATTTGTATTGATTTGATAAAACAAAATATACGTAAATAATAAATATTTTTCAATAATCTAACAGACGGACTAATTAGAATCAATTTTTGTCTAGTCAGTAAACATCTCTACTAGGCACAATAATAATAATAATAATAATATTCCACAACTATCACACAACGCCATCTAGTCCCAAGCTAAGCAGAGCTTGTATTATGGGTACTAGACAACTGATAAACATACTTATATATTTCTAAATACATACATATTATAGATAAATTACACCCAGACACAGAACAAATGATCGTGCTCATCACACAAACATTTGTCCTGGGTGGGAATCGAACCCACGACCTCCGGCATAGCAGTTAGGGTCACTAACCACTAGACCATCAGGCCAGTCATCAACTACCATTGTCACTCACTACACGATTCTGTTCCCGACACACAATACTCACTGTGTCCACTCGCGAACTTATTCGGCACTTTTTCGGTTAAAAAACTTATGTAATTTTTATTCTGTTACCGTGCAAGAACGATTCATTATTCTTGTATAGTTATCGGTACTTAAATGGACTGCAAATTATTATCAATTTTATTTTGTTTTAATAGCGACTTTGTTACCTAAACATATCACAAAAAATATTTTATTTACTTGACTGTAAAAACGTCCAAAGATCAGTTTTCATGTAGCATAGAAACCTAGCTCTATTAATATTGTAATTTATCAGAATATGACGCACATAAGATAGATTATTGTATTTTAAAACAATGCTATCGATACAAAATAATGGTAAATGTAATTTTATGTAATTCTCGTGTACTTACATAATATTGCGTTTTATTTTTCGACCCACGCGCATGATTAGGGATTGCGATTGAAAACAAGAACAATAATGTGATTACATTATACATAATTATATTATTACATATAAGAGTAATCGTTTGAATTTGTGGTGAAATGTCATCATTTTATAGTCGGTAAAATAGATATTAATATTGCGTTCATATTATGAAGTTATGTACATAGAAATGTTATAATTACAATATTTCGTTTTACGCGTAAATTCTACTTATTCAAATAGGATATTTCAGTATTTAAGGTGCAGAACAGTGTAAATAAACAAAACCAAACTAAGCTGTTAAGCCTTTAGTGTCTGCAGGCCAACGCACTCCCCTTTCGCTTTACAAACCCTATCTGTCTAGATAGGGTTTAAACGAGTACGTTACGTACGTTAGTACGTTAGTTTAAACGAGGGACATATAATATTGAAACCCGCAATAGAACATGCTTACATGATACTAATAAAAATATGAACAAAAAAAACACTGATAAATAACAGACAGAACCATACCAAACATTTCGGAAAAGTCTCGCCACCCTTGCGTTTATCACAGAAAATGTGCGCGTTTCAATGACTTTTAGGTATAATCCATTTTCCCATCATATTTTAAAACTGGCGTAGAACAATGACGAAACAGAAAGATGTAATAAAGTGAAATCTGGAGAGCGTGCGGGAGCCATGGGACAATTATGTCACATAATAATTGTGACAGGTCATAGTTTTCTCACATATTTTTGACGAGAATCGAATACTGAGGGTTCCTTCAATATGTCCTACAATATACTACCCAAATTTCCTTAACTATCTTGTGCGATCTCTGTCCTTGTTTGCCCCACAAACAAAAAAGTGATGTTAATCTTCTGCATTGAAACTGCATATTGTCACACGGTGTAGCACTTTAATCTCGTCAGTGCAAACACGGGGTGCTATTTAAATAATATTTGCATAGCGTTTGCACCAGACTTTTACTAGACTATTTGAGAGCGTTTACTATTGTTTTAGTATTTATGAGTAGGATTGTTGGAACGATAATTTGATTACTTTAAAGAGTACTGAAAAACTCAGGAGGTCCTTTTGGTGTTGAGAAGGCATTTGTTTAATTTGGTAAATATAAGTTCCACTATCTTATTAAATGCTTTCTTCTTTACAGTCGTGCTTGAGACCAAAAGACCAACGGGACTTTTGAGAAAGATTACACATACCATAACTTCACGCCTATAATCCCCGAAGGTACACCCCCTTGGAATTCGATAAATTTTTTTTTTTTTTTTACTAAACGTTTCCCCACACTAGGAATTTCTCCTGTATCGTGGGTGCGTTCACAAACGTTTAAATTCACATACACAAATACCCAGACCCGGAACAACTATCTGTAGGTCGTACAAATATTTGTTCCGTGCGGGGATCGAACCCGCGACACGCAGCGCAGCAGTCCATTGCATGGGCCATTGCGCCAACCGTGCCGACGTAAATGGGTTTTAATCATCAACATGACGCCTCTTTGGTTATGCCTGATTATTTAAGTTGGTAGGCTGTTTTCATTCTGATTAGGTTGATTAGGTAGAAAGGCTCAAAGATAAATAATATATCGTGATGATCTTACAATTTTTTGATAATTCCATGTTCGGGAGGGATCGAAAAAATGTTGGAGACCGTACTTGCATAATAGGGTAGTTGACTGACTAAACAAAATATGATTCTATTTAGTCCGTTTGTTAGATTATCGAAAAATATTGTAAACGTGTTTTTTTGTTTTATCAAATTAATAAAAAAATACGAAAATAAAACGTGTCAAAGATCGTGACTGTCGTCACTTTCTGGTAAAAAATGTACCAAACTGTGACGTCGCGCGACTTTTCAAATGAACAAAAAAGGGAATAAAGAAAAAATACGTGTCCAATGTGCTTTGAAAATCTATCGACGGATTATTTAGTTATTTTTTGTCAACCTTACCCCATTAATAGCCTTATCATTTTCTGATAGCATGGTCTTTACTGTATTAACGTCTAGACCAGTGATTACTTTATCCACTTAGATTGCCATTTTTATTTCTATATCAACAAATAAAATATAATACATGTGTTTTTAAGCCGTATATTTATTTTAATCACTAATCTTTTGTAGTAAAATAATGCTAGTTACAGTACCTATATCTAATCAATTTTTTTTACGGCGCTGTAAGGTTTTTCCACAAATTTTAATGTGAATGGGTATTTATGTGGGGGAATCAAACCTGCGACACGTCGAGCAAGATTAAAGTTATGATGAAGCATTAGGTACCATCTGTATTTTTTTAAGGCAAGAGCTCAGCTTAAGGCTGTTGCAATAAATCCAAGATAAAAGTGACGGTTCTCAGTGATTGTTCAAACAATAGGTTCTTGAAAATGCCAGTTAATCTCCAAAGTGACGCAGGCGATAGTATTTTAACAATTTTACTCGATTATATACGGCAAAGCCGGGAAGGATGCAAAACATATACAGGATGTAAATTAACCCTTCACACAGCCGTTAACCAAGCATTCTGTACAACAAACTAAGTACCCCTACGCAATTTTTTTTTTGGGGTCAAAAATCGTATTTTACGGTAAAACTCAATGTAGAACTCTTAAAACATTGTGCTAGTGGGTGCTTTGAATAGTAAACGTTTCATAGAGGTAATTTAAGTAAAGTTAGAACCTGAAAAACTAGTATTTACAAAAACAGCTGTGATTTTTTTTTACTTTGACCCCCAATATCTCCGTAACTATGGGGTTCCCAGGTATGGCCTAGAACAAAAAAAATATCGCAGTGGTGGGGAGAAGTTTGCGTTAAGGGTACTTTTACACCGTTTAAGATTTACCAGTCGTATGGAGCATTGACATCTACCAACCAGCATTGAGCCCTCATGGAGAATTTTATATTTTAACCCATTTCCTCTCATAGAGAGGGGGCCTGGAGTTCCAGCAGTGGAGACAGTGATGCTTGTACTATAGAATATTATCACTCAAAATCTGAAACCTTTTTTTTTTATTTGGCGAGTGGAAAATTGTCAAATAACCCCCTCCCGCTCTTGGGCAGAGCGAAAGGGAGTGTGAGACTTCTACTGACTAAAAACCACCCATGTTCCTTCATAGCCCTCTAGGTCGAGGCCGCGATAACTAGTGTACAACCCGCGGCCACGACGGGAAAATCTGAAACCTGTGTAAAAAAACTAGGACGAGACCTTATGTCTGGGGACGTATTTACTCTATGGTCTGGGTGCAAAACTGTAAACTAAACAATTTATTCGTTTTCGACTTAAATGTTAAAATGCTAAACATAATAATTTACTGAACACTAAAGATTAACTTTACAATTCAATGTATAATTAACAACATAAAGATTATATTTATTTGGCGAAAGATTTGAAAAAACGGTCTAATCAAATACAATAATAATTATTTAATGTCACATAACATTAGATTTCCAAGGTCAACTTAACGCAGCGTTTCTTTATCAATCTTTATTATTTTAAGATGTATTTAATTCCACAAACTCACTGTTCATTACTATTTACCTAATCAGAAGCCTTCCTACATCAGTCATGTTGCCTATGAATCATATTACACGTTTATTCACTTATTACTAGCTTATGCCAGCGGATTCGCCTGCGTTTCGTTCGATAATTGTCCCACGGGATCATACTACCAGGATAAGAAGTATCCTATGTGTTAATTCAGGTTATAAACTATCCGAGTTCTAAATTTCATTTATATCCGTTCAGTAGTTTTTGCGTGAAAGAGTAACAAACATCCATACATCCATACATACTTTCGCATTTATATTATTAGTAGGGTAGGATATTTCTTTTCGTTTTGGTCAGCTTTCGGCTCGTAGTATTTGACGACCATCATCATAGGTCTAGTGGCCGCAAGCGCAACTATTGAGTTTATTCCCGGGTCGGCCAAGCCCGCCTCACTATTCCCAAACCCCTGTAATCCTGAAAGCCACAGTCAACAGTGTCGACCAACAGAAATGAAGTTCGACGAAGGCCCAAAGCCTCGGACTGCGGGTTGTTGTAAGAGATACCGCGGCCTCGACATAAAGGGCTAAGAAGGAACATGGGTGGTTTTTAGTCAGTAGAAGTCTAGCACTTCCTTTCGCTCTGCCTAAGAGCGGGATTATTTGAAAATTTCCTAGTCCACCCAAAAAAAAAAGCCCAAGGCTTCCCGCGGTCGAGTATAAAATGCCATCCGGTTTTTCTTTCAAGAATTTCTTAGTAGCAAACACGGATTGTGGATTTGTGCCCAGTTGATGGCAATAGGTGTACGGTAAATAAATTGTTGGATGCAGACAAATCTGTCAACCCTCTTTCTTAATGTTCCAGTATCCAATTTCTCTTCATGACAGAAAAAAAAACACGATTACCTACAGTATTTTTGTAACAGTAAAGAAAACGATAATATTATGGAAACTACGAGTATTTGTTAACGATTCCAGGTTACGTTTTGTACATATTTTCAAATCAATGTGCAGCAATACCAATATCTACTATTATATTTGCAATCACTTCTGTATCGCAATCTCAGTCTTGTGCGTGCAAAAGTGTTGATAAAACAACAAAATGGATTGTAAACAACGTTTGTAATATAAATGCTTTAAATGCACACTCACACTGAGTCTGATTACAATCAGTGGTTTGCACTTCTCTTTGAGTTTCAATGACAATGTTAGCTAGGATCGAGTGCACATGAAGTGGATGTTGGTGGATTCCTACTGTAATCTCTCCCCTCCCCCCTCCTCGGTGTGGCGTTAGCGGGACCCCGGTCCCAAAGAGAATGGGTGGTTTTTAGTCAGTCGCTTAATATTATTATTTGATGATATGCCACACTCTAAGGCCTCATTTACATCTGCCTAGGCTTTTCCAAATTGTGTTGTGGTCGGCTTCCAGAGGGTCTCGTTTTTTCTGCCACCGACTTCAGAAGCTGATTTTTTACTGAAGATTATTTTTCACTTTTTGTAATTTTGTTTTTTGAAGTCGGTATTTTTTTTGCAAAAACGTTGTTTTATTTTTGCCATTTTTAGTTGTAAGCCTATACAAATATTTACTTTACTATGCATTTAACATTCAACCAAGAAAACTAACCCTTTACCTTCAAGATTCCCTTATAATTGCTTTCAACTCCTAACCGTTGAGGAGTAGTACCTTCCATCTTCATCAGCGAATCCACATGATATTATGCAGATCAGACGCAAATACTTAAACAGCTTTTGTAAATGTATAAAAAACATCATATGTGTCTATAAAATTTGAGGGTTGCCCTCAATTTCTCAGGGAGATCATGATTTGGTAACAATGGGACCACTTGGAAAGTTTAACCTACCGATCGCAAAAAATATTTTTTCAAATCGGTTAGGAAGCGACGGAGTTATGCCCGAACAAACATCAAAAATATATTATAGTATATACATCAGAAGTGAGAACCTCCTTTTTTAGAAGTCGGTTAAAAATGGCCACTTTGACAGATCATAAATATAATACATATAAGTTAAAAATGTTCACAGACGCAGTTACTATTGTGATAGGTCTATTTTACGCTTTATAACGCAAATCATATTATGATCTGCTAAAGTAGCCATTTTAGACCCCCAGTCCTACTGGATGGAGCTGAATTATTTCATGAAGCTACTGCCTACTAATATAAATGAAATAATAATAATATCCTTATTAAAATGATTAATAGAACAAAAGTAAAGTTTTGGTGATTATAATAATTATACACTCGCGAGCAACCAAATCGACTCAAGCCTTGTCGGCGCACACATACATTGATACAACTAAAATCATGAATGGAAATTATTAAAACGATATGTCATTCGAAAGCTTAAGATGTCAGCTTTAATTTGATATCATTATCATTGAAATCCATCCATCATTTTTGAAATAAATGATGTCTGAATGCAAGAGTAGGAAAAACGGGAATTTAGGAAAAAGGGTATGTGTCTCGTATTTGACAAATTAAACAAACAAAATTAAAAATAAAATTATTTTATTTAAATCAGTATTTCGTATTGCCCCCTCTAGCCCTAATTACATCCCGCAGTCTGTTTTTCATGGACCTTATCAATTTTTTGACATTTTCTTGAGGAATGCCGTCCCACTCCTCTAATAATGCTGTCTTTAGCTCGTCTACTCTTGAAGGGACTGGATTTCTGGCCCGAACTCTTCTTTTAAGCTCGTCCCATAAGTGCTCGATGGGATTCATGTCAGGACTGAGCGCAGGCCAGTCCATCGTGCGTAATTCGACCTCTTGCAGAAACTGTCGAGTGACTCGTGCCGTGTGGCAGCGGGCATTGTCGTGCATTAACACGAAGTCTTCACCGACAAACCCTGCGTAGGGCACAACATGATCCAGTAGAATGTCGGTGATGTACCGATCAGCTGTTAGCCCGCCTCCTCGGCCGCCCCCAGGCACGAAAACAAGTTCGGTTTTTCCCTCTAAAGAGAAACCAGCCCACATCATGCAGGAACCGCCGCCATATGCCACTGTTTCAGCGAAACAACATTGGGCAAATCGTTCTCCCGGACGCCTGTAGACTCGGCCTCTCCTGTCACTGCCATGCAGACACATTCTGCACTCATCAGTAAACAGGACCGATCGCCATTGCGCAACGCTCCAATTGAGATGCTCTCGAGCAAATTGAAGGCGCGCTTGTCGGTGGCCTGCAGTCAACTTAGGGCCTGTCGCAGGTCTTTTTGGCGTCAAGTTGGCTTCCTTCAAGCGTCTTCTCACTGTCCACTCGCTGACAGCCACTTGTCGTACACGTCTCAGTTCTTGCTGCACATCAACGCCCGTAAGGTGTCGATTGCGCAGCGAGGTTGAGACAATGAAGCGGTCGTCTCTCTCTGAAGTGCACCGGTGGCGGCTCGTTCTTGGTCTCCGATTGAAGGCACCAGTCTCTTGGAACCGTCTGTATACTCGGGATACAGAAGACTGGCTCAAGTGGAGCTGGGCAGCGATTGCTCGCTGACTTAACCCTTGTTGCAACAAGGCAACAACTTGAGCGGCTTCTTCTGGTGTGGTATCCATGGGTTAGCGAAAACAAGGAATGCAAATTACGGAGATGTGTACCGGTCAACTTGTAACAAGCAACTGATAAGATAAACCGGAAGTGGGGGGGTTTTATAGCGGGAGCAGGTAGCGCAAGTCATGGATTCCTAAAGAGGTAATTTACGCTGACGGCCAATTAAAATGTGTCAATAAATCAGCGCTTAGTTTTTTTTTAAGGTATTGATGTTAATTGAAAGCCTAATTCTTCAGCTTTCGAATGACATATCACTTTTGTAATTACCATTTATCGTTTTAGGAAAATCAATGTATATGTGCGCCGTCTAGGCTTGAGTCGATTTGGTTGCTCGCGAGTGTATCTTTACAAACAATAGTCCACTTGTGTAAATATTGATGATGGTGTACGTACGTCATAGGTATAGTGACTGATTTTTCATGCTTGGTTCGTAAAATTTGTAGGATTGGCGAACTAAGTCGCTAAAACAACATAATATTATCACATGTGTGTGATGAGTTGTTATGGCGTTTTAATTTTTTTTATTTAATTTTATTTAGCCTATTTTTTCCCACTACTAGACAAAGGCAACCCCCATAGCCTTCCACTCTTCCTTCGGTGCGGTTTTCTTGGGTCAATCTTGCACAAAATCCTCTAAGTCTAACTGCCGCACTCAGAGATATTCAATCATTACTTAAGCCGTCACTTAGTAAAGGTTTGACATATTTTATTGTACGACATAACTGTCAAAACCATTACTAAGTGAAGGCCTAAGTAATCATTAAAGCTCTCTGAGTGCGGCAGTTAGTCTCACACACGCGTTTTCTAGACCTTTTCTCTGTCTTCTTCTTTCTTAGCGGTCGGTGTTGTGTTCTCTCTGTCTAGCCAGTTTCTTATGGTACTTAATGTTATAAAGAGGAAGTTTGAATGTAAGAAAAGTTCCATGGACATCCACAACACCGACCGCTGACCGCAGAGAGAAAAAAACATCAACCCTTTTTTTTGGGGGGGTGGGAAATCGTCAAATATCCCCTCTCGCTCTTGGGCAGAGCTAAAGGGAGTGTCAGGCTTCTACTGACTAAAAACCACCCATGTTCCTTCTTAGCCCTATATGTCGAGGCCGCGGTGACTAGTGTTCAACCCGCAGCCCCGACGGGAAAACGTCAACCCTCAAATATTATAAAAAAACCCACAAACCTTTCCTCATTTCTAGCTAACAGCGTAAATTCGTGGAAGAAAATAAACGTCTAGTGGCTGTTTAAGCTACCTAGTGTTTTCTTAGCGTTTTACCGCGTTTTTACTACTAAGTCTTAGGGGTTAAATGGAACTAGGTTAGTAGGCTACACCACTCCGTTTACAACTTACCGGTTACTGGGGCGTTGGAAGTCTTTAAAACTTTCTGGAGAAGGTTTTTAAACGTGACAAAGTTGGCGAAAACTACTAAAGCATGCATACAGTCCATTATTGAAGTCTTCGTGTTTAAGTCCTCTTACCACCTTGTTTTTTGGAGGGTAAGAAATCATCAAATATCTCCTCCCGCTCTGGGCAGAGAGGTACGAAGTGCCCGACTTCTACAGATTAAAAACCACCCATGTTCCTTCTTTGCCCTATGTGCCGATGTCGCGGTATCTCTTTCAAACAACCCGCAGCCTCGACGGGGTTCCCTTACCACCTTCGGGATATTATTCCATTTCTCTTTATTTTTTCTGAAAGGTTTGACAGAGGTGAACTAACTAACTATGCTTTAATAGTTTTGTAATCAAACTAGTGATCCTAGTGTCATCAACTGGGTATAATATAACAGTCGCTCGGGTCAATCTTCAGGTTAAGACGCGCTTGGATAGATTGGTCAGTCGATGGGTGACCACACATTACCCCATTAGTAAAGGTTTTTTGTTAGATTTTATATTTTACTAGCGGACGTCACGCGGTTTCTCCAACGTAGTTCCCGTTCACGTGGGAATACAGGGATAAAAAGTAGCCTATGTCAAACGGGGATAGTGTAGCTTATGTTAGTCAAGGTGAATGTGGCTTTCTAATGGTGAAAGAATTTGAAATCGGCGCAGTAGTTTTTGAGTTTATTCATTACAAACATACACATCTTCCTGCTTTGTAATATTAGTGTAGATGTAGACTAAGTGACGGCTATAATTGAAGATAATTGAAAGAAAGCGATTCAAACAATAACAACGAAACAAAAACCCTACAATGTTCTCACACGCAGTTGACATACAAATGAAAAGTCAGGAAGTATTGGAAGGTTAAGTTCAAATGGAAGGAAAGACGATGATTTTCCTCAAGTATTATATACAATAATTAATTATGCGATATAAGTCATTGATCTTCGTTGGTGTGACCAAGGTTAATAGCAGAGTTGATTGCCTTTTGCGATACTACCCAGTGTAGTTTATTGTTGGTACTAAATATCTTGGGCAGTAGTATATCAATCTGGAGGGGTATAAAGAAAGATGATGTATTTTGTTGTTTTGTCTACATTCTTATAGGAATTTACACCTAACAGGGTTAGATACACATTTCCCGAGAAACATTACGTTTGGGTGGCATAAATAAAATATTATTTTACCCTACTGCAAGGAAAGGGTAATGTTTTTTGTTACAGTTGCTGCCAGTTAAGATGTCATTAGCGGTCATTGACCCACCTGTATTTATTAAAGTTCTTAACTTTGAAAATCCAAAAATAAGCCTATGAACAGGCTTATTTTTGGATTGTCTTGAATCATGTCATCTATCGTGATCTTCAACAGTTTCTAATGAAAAACGATACATAGTTCATTTATTTTGGTTCAAACGAAGAGATATAAGGAAAAGGGTAATGACCCCTATTGACATCTTAACTGGGAGCAACTATAACTGGGTTAGATTCTTAAGTAACATTACATTTGAGTGGCATAATATTTGTTTACTTATACATATTTTTGTGTAACCATTATATTTGTTAAAAGGATTGGGCGTTGATGTCTTTTGGTAGAACAAATTTTAGTTAAAATCATAAACTGATTTAAAAAAAACTGCTTGGGTTTTGTTCAGAATCTTTTTTGTATATTTATGTAATAGGTACATAAGTACGAATTTAATTTTCGATATAAATATGTGAATCGAGATGTTGAAATTATTGTATTTTTTTTTTTTAATAATGTGATTAGTGTTAATAATAACGCCTTTTTCACTGCGTTCACTTAACAATATAATGCGATAATATAACAATACATAGTAAGTTAAAAGTAATTCGGTTTAGTTTTTCTCCGTCCGTTTAGCGCCATCTAGCGGTTGAGTCTTGAACTACTAGCAGATTTCAGCGATCTCTTCCTGAAACCTTATTCGTTAAAATCTTTCTCCAAGCACGACTACTGAGAATTAGGACCTTTTTTTCTGGGCAGAGCGGTAGGGAGTATCAGACTTATACTGATTAAAAACCACCCATATTCCTTATTATTTATTTAAGTACACTCAAAATACAAAAAAGGAAAAAACATAACAACTTTTTTTGGTTTTTTGTGTGTACATAAATAACTAAATAAATCTACACTAATATAATAAAGAGGAAAGATTTGTATATGTGTGAGTGTGTGAATAAACTCAAAAACTACTGAACCGATTCCAGAAATTCTTTCACCATTAGAAAGCTACATTCACGCTAAGTGACATAGGCTACATTTTATCCCTGTATTCCCACGGGAACGGGAAGAAACCGCGTGACATTCGTTAGTAAATAAAAAATAAAAAATAGACGAGCACAAAGGTCCTGCTTGCTCCTTCTTAACACTCTTATGTCGAGGCCGCAGTATCTCTTTCAAACAACCCGCAGCCCCGAGACGGGGAGATTGAGGACCGTTTTTTTTGGCGCGTGGAAAATCATCAAGTATCCCCTCTAGCTCTTGGGTAGAGCGAAAGGGAGTGTCAGACTTCTACTGACTAAAAACCACCCATGTTCCTTCTTAGCCCTATATGTCGAGGCCGCGATAACTAGTGTACAACCCGCGGCCACGTCTGTAACCCTCGAATCGTTTTCAGACGTGTACCCAACAAATACACCAGTTATGTATGAGTCCCATCTAATAGAGGGTGGGCTTATTGCCATCAACCGGGCACATATACAGACTCCGTGAAAGCTGTAACTTGTGAACAACCAGAATAAAGACTTGGGTTCGATTTTCGGGTCGGCCAAAGTCTTATTGGGTTTAACAAATGTTTCTCAGAAGTCACGGATTCTGTATTCATGCCCGAATTATGGCAATAAGCTAGGGGGCGAGCTTACATTACACCAAACTTAGGTACATCTCTGCCTTACCTCCGGGATTACAAGGCATGATTTCATGCTAGTAAATGAAGATAACCTTTTGCATGTCACGTAAATAAATAAAATAAGGGAAAAGACCTTTTACATATTTACCCATAGACAATGATGTTAGATTATTTACTAGCTAATCTCTTCCTTATTTTTTAACTACTTTATCCCCGCGAGTGGATTACAATAATTGGCTACTTTCCTGACTAAAAAAAAATATTTTGTGTAGACGGACCAGACAGACTGAACAAAATCATATGTTTTCGTCCGCCAGTTATATGTATTATCGAAAAATATTGGATAACTACGTATTTTTTGTTTCATCAAATCAATAATAATTGACTAAAATAAAACGTGTCAACATCATAAGGGGGGGTTTGTGACGTCACTTTTCGGTAAAACATGTACCACAATGTTACGTCATACCAGTTTTCGAAGCACTGCAGTCTTTATTTTTTATTTACGTGTTATAAGATAAATTATATATAAACATGTTGTGTCCAATATTTTATGGAAATCTATCTGACGGTCTAATTATTTCATTTTTTTGTCAACTGCCTTTGCCTGTCTGAATGAGCGCTGCTGCTGCCTGCTTTGAATGTCACTTATGGAAGTAATATGAACTGAGAGGGTTTTAACAGTGATTTTAATCATTATTACTCTGTAAAGTCACATTTGTTACTGTCGGGAATTCTATTATATTTAACGTACAACCTAACACATATTGGCAAATTTCAAAAAACTAAAAATAAAACGAATTTTGCGGGCTAACTTGAAGGATTCGTATTAAATTTTCCATTTTAGACTACCAGATCATATAGGATTATAAATAAATGAATTGCCTTAAAATTCGTAACATGAGCTATTCATAATTGTAACAGCGTCTGATCTGAAAATGATAATTTTAGGAATTGTAATGCAATTCATATTATTTTTCCCTAATGATCTGCTAAAGTAGCCATTTTAAACCCCCAGCTAGTTTTTGTTGAACACCAGAGCGTGTTATTGAGTTTTTAATTAGGAATTTCTCAGTAGGCAGTAGCCACAAAATCTGAGCCCGGTTGATGGCAATAGCTACATTGGAGATTGAACGCGACATGAAGACATGACACTGGAGTAAGGATTCAGAGATTGCAGGATTATGTTTGTATGTTTTGGACACGAAACTGACTAAACGGCTGTGTCAGCGTGTATGCCAATTCCACTATTATAATATCATTATCACATTTAGAAATCGGCTTACCTTGCACACAAGACGCTTAAAAAAAGCGAAATGTTCAACGACCTTCATCGCTGTCACAATACATTTCGTATTTAACCACACTTACACTAAACCAATGCAATAAAATGCTAATTATTTATCATTATCACTTAGATAGTAAATGCAGTTAAACTCATAAATAAAACCATTATCGGGATGTACCGGGCAGTAAACAGAGTTTACCCTCATTACGAAGCAAACATCGTATAAACATTATAAATTGTAATGACTAATGATATAATATCAGCACTAGGCGTTTGTACGCTATGTCGAACAGTACCCTCGAAAATGTGAAAGGAATAAGCAGTTTTGAGCGTGTATCAAAACGACTTGAAAGCGATATTCTGTTTTGTTTTTGTTTACGCTCAAAAATGGAACATAAATCTGGAAGTGACATCGTGGTTTGACATCTGTGTTTTGTTTCGAACGCGCTCGTAATTCGAACGCGTTTGTGTTTTTTACTTTTTTTTAATAAAAAATAAAAATTTGTTTATTCCAACAAAAATGTGACTTATTAACTGTGGTGACGTTTGTGTAAATCAAATATTCCGCGGCAAAACAAAGTGGAGTGAAAATTATCAGATAAAATTAATAATCACTTAAGATCGTTTCGTGATAGTTGAATAAACACCCTAATTACATTTGTGAAGAGATTTTTTTCACAAATTCCTTTTAACGAGGCGTTTTTTGATAAGGAAATGGTTGTTCCGTATTCTAAGTGAGAACTCGATCGTGTTCATTTCTTAGTCTTTGTATAGCTACCAAACGTAGTGTTTCGTTTTTAACTAGCAGATTTAAATAAAACCTCATATATTTATTCGTGAAAAACTTAGTTTTGCCGTCAAAATGTCGGTCGTAAACATGGGGGCCAGATTGGAGCTTATGTTCAGTAAAATCTTCAGAAAAATGGATGGATACACTATCATAGGTAAGATTATATCTTTTTATTATGATAATTTCCGTATCCGTCACGATGACGATGACGTCACTACTGATAAATTGTTGTCGAATTTTTTTATTGTTAAGAAAACATAACATGACATCACGCTTGTAATCCCCAATGGCCAATAGGATAAGCAGAGGTGTACTTACCGTGTACCTAATACGGTATAAGGTTTTAAGGTAATAAGTACGACCACATATGTTCGCCAGTTATATTTTGAGTTGCATGCAATATGGGGCGAGCCTATTGCCATCAACCGGGCACTAATCCAGACTACGGCTGCTACGGTGAAATTTCTGATGGAAAAACTTAATAACAATTTACCCGACTCGGGAGTTGAAGCCAGGAATAATAGATACTGAATTTAAAGAAATAATTTCTCATTCTAATAAAATAACTATATTATTTATAATAAAAAACATTAGAAAAAAATTGGGGCGTTTACTGTACTTTTAACAGATCGTAATTTAAATTTAAACATCTTTTTTCGATCCGGCTGGAGGAGAAGACACTATTCTTTATCAACATTTATTTTGATTTTTAGGACTTACCACTAAAACTACTGATTGTGAGCAAGCTATTGAGATCTTAATAAAACTGTCCATAGTGTTACACTAAAATTATAAAGAGGAAAGATTTGTATTTTTGTATGTCTGTTTATGATGAATTTTAAAAATTGCTGGACCTATATGAAAAATTTTTTCACCGTTGGGAAGCTACACTATCCCCGGCTGACATAGGCTTTTTATCCATGTATTCCCACGAAAATGGGAACTACGCGGGTGAAACCGCGTGACATCCACTAGTCTACACTAATATTATAAAGAGGAAATATTTGTTTGTTTGTTTCTTTGTAACGAATAGGCTCCGAAACTACTGGACCGATTAAAAAATTCTTTCACCGTTGGGAAGCTACACTATCCCCGGGTGACATAGGCTTATCCCTGTGTTCCCACGGGAACGGGAACTACGCGGGTGCAACCGCGTGACGTCCGCTAGTGTAAAAAAATGGAATTGTACCCATTAGGTAAATGCCAAATGCCAATAAGATTAGACCAATTTTATCTATATTATTTTTAACTCGCTGTCAATAATTAATCTCAAATTAACGGCTCCTAAGTAACTGGAACAAATTCGATAAGTTATTTTCCATAAAAAACAATAATAGTCAACATAATGATTTATAGGTTTTTTTATCAGAAATTGTTCAGTAGCAGCTATTGCCAGCAGGGCTATTGCGTATCTTTTTAAATGTCAGTGGCTATCATAGTGTCCATCAATCAACTGTCAAATTGGTTATGGTTTAGTACAAAATGGAACCACTTGACAGTTAATTGATGGACACTATGATAGCCACTGACATTTAAGAGCCCGGTTGATCGCAATAGTCTCATCCCCGATTACATGGGACTTAAGGTGAAGGTTGTCGCATCAACCTTAACGCAACACAACTTAGCATCAACTTAATTTTCGGATTGTGGGAGTGCTATTAGGTACGATCAGCAATAAAAGTAGCTTAACATTTCGGAATTTTAATTATTTGATGTACAGATGGGCTATTGCGTATCTTTGTTGACAGATTTATTGATTATCGCGTTGGCTCTGTGTGCTTTGATTAACTGTCAAATGGTTCCATTTTGTACTAAACCATAACGAATTTCACAGTTAATCCATGGACAATATGATAGCCACTGTCATTTAAAAGATACGCAATAGCCCTGCAGGACTCCAGATTATAATGTTTTTTTCAATAGCTTGTTAGAAACACGTTTATTTTAAAAAACTTGTTTAAAACTTTGTTTTTTTTTTATTGGGTCAAGCCCGCCACACTACTCCCAAACCACTGTAACTCCTGTTAGCCAGAATCAACAGTGGTAACCACAAGAAAAGCGCCGAGACAATGAAGCTCGATGAAGTCTCAGAGAAACGATTTAACTGTCTTGAAACTTTAAGTAGCGTTAATCTACTATATGATGTTGACTATCTCTACCTCACTCTTCGGGGATTACAAGCGTGACGTTACGTGATAATGAGTAGGTCCTGTATTTTTCGAACGAAGGGAACAGGGACACTGACCGTTTATACCGCGATAGCCGGTCAGTACTACGAGTCCTAGTAATATCTAACTAGGTAGTAACTGTACCTAACAATGGGTACAAGAGCATGAGTCAGAGACTGAGATAGCATTGAGTAATCAGGTTTGTATTTATAGGATTTAACATAACATAACATTATTTAATTCAGAGAATAATGGCCCTCAGATATTACCATCCCACCTTCTGCTTCCAGTCTAACCTTATACAGGGTGTAAATTAACCCTTCACACATACGTCAACCAAGCATTCTGTACATCAAACTAAGTACCCCTACGCAAAAATTTTTGCTGGGAAACCACTTTTTTTTGGGGTTAAAAATCACATTTTACGGTAAAACTCAATATAGCACTCTTAAAACATTATAAACAGGTCATGGAGGTTATTTAAGTACAGTTATTACCAGAAAAACTAGTATTTACAAAAACTGCTGTGCAAAATTTGGAACTTTAACCCCCAATATCTCCGTAACTAGGGGGTTCCCAGGTATGGTTTAGAACCAAAAAATGATCGCAGTGGTGGGGAGAACAAGTGTCCTACGTTTGCGTTAAGGGTACTTTTACACCCTATATAGGTAATTAAAAAAATTATGTCATTTCTATTCATACCTAACAGATTGGTGTAGTGATATCTTGACGTAGACTGCAGGCCTCGAAACTAAACAACACCATTAAAGGGCCAAAATCGTTATCGCTAAAATATAAAACCACCCAAAAAAAACCTGACCTACTTAAAATTTTAATATCTACTCGCACAACATGCACATAATTATAATTAACCTATAACTTGTGCCGACACGGAGTATATGAGAGTATGATCATCAATATTATTTACTTAAAAATATTTATTTAAAATTAATTATAGCAGCATTACAGAATTATCTAATAAAATGCTATAAAACACAAAAAATATAGCTATATCTACTTATACAATGTGGATCTGGAACTACGACATTAAATTAAAACTAGCACTGTACTAGTCCATCGAAACATTTTAAAACACGAAGATTAGTAGTTAGTGGAAAATTTAAAAATTGCAATTTTCAAACAAAATAAATAGCAGAATCAACTGCATAAAAAGTAAACACGCTTTAACTACGAAAAGTCACTGACCTAGTGCGCGGGGTGCAGCGAGCGGCGGCGATGTTGGGCGTAGGTACTTTTTATCGGAGAACAACAAATCAGCGGCATAAACTCACTAAGTTGCGAGTTGTTAATTAATAAAAGATCACTGATTGAATAATTAATCACTTAAAACCTTATTTGAGGCATAATTAAACTAAAAAACTTACTAACTTAACCTAAATCACAAAACTAGCTACCTAATAAATGCCTAAATAACTAATATTACACTAACACCAATAAGTCACAGTAACCTATGCACTAATCCAAATATCATAAATCGTCTTTAATCACAATAACAACAAACTTTTCATAAAATCACGACAATGCGCGCGCGGCTCGTCTTGTGATAAAAAAAGTAGGCGTGTGCTCTCCTCAAAGGGCGCCGCTATGCACTGACTGACATAGTTACCGAGTCAAGGACTTTTTGCCGAAAAAAATTCCGCTCACACACACACTCGCAATTTTCTATGCACCACTAATGCATTATTTGCGTAAGTAATATTACTTTTTCTTTATAATTGTAGTATTTTGTGGGAGTGTGCGGGGCGCGTCAGAGTGGGATCGTATGACACCTTTCTCTGTCTTTCAAGCGTATTGAGACGTTGAGAATAGAATCGTAGGTTTTTGCACAGGTTCCTGACCTTACAATGTTTACCTATTATTACGGACTCCGATCTACATCATGTTGAAAAATAAGAAAATGAAAAATAATTTCCTGTGGCTAAAGTAGTCATTGGATTTGATTGATTTTTTGTATACGGGTCAAGAGCATGCCTTTCTTTACGTGGTTTAGAGGAATGTCAATCGTCCTGCTCCACATTGTATATTGCACAGGAACAAAAAATAACAAATAATAAACAAAAGAAGTTGCTAATATATTATATTATCCATCATCATTTCATTCTATCACAGCATTTCTACTTCTTTCAAACTTCAGTTTAAAACTATTATTGTTACATGAACGGAGCTTAACACCAAAATTCAGCAACTAAACATTAGCACTTAAGTCAGTAAAAAGTAGATAATATATTACCATACTTTTCAATGTACATACTACATAGAATAATCGCTTGCAAAATTCTGTAATCATAGTACATTATTTAGCGATCACAATAAGAATAGCAATTGCCTTGGGGCCCCACATAATTCTCGTCAATGTTACACATTCTCAAATGTTACTTAACATCGCTCAAATATGTTTTAGTGAAAGGTACATCGGTGTTGTTCTTCGTTAGAGCATCATTTGCAATACTAAAGTAAAAAATAGTCAAAGTGTTTTTCGGTAATTTGGAGTTGCTCCAAGTTGCATTGTTAACACAATTTGTTACAGTAGGCTTTGAAAATATTGTAATATCCAAAAGTCTTCACTTTTGCAACTTATTTATGGGAAAAGATCTTAAGTAAAACTTAAAATTCGACTTCGACTACTTAAATGATAAGAACAGTTGGTCGCTGAGTTGAACACAAGACAATGTTTGTTATTTATGATGATATAAATGATTAGTTTACTATATAATATGATATGTTATGTCTTTTTTATTATTATTATATACTTTTTTATACTTGCCTTACTATTGTATCGAGTCTGGTTCTTCTAACCAACCTAACCAAGATGTGTGCTGGGGAGTTTGTTCCGCCACTTCTTCTTTCCAGCAAAAACACTAGGAAGTGTCGAAGTCTCTTATAAATAAGTAAAGTAAAGTAAATTTTGACGTTCGAAAAGTGCTGATTATCAGCCTAGTTTGAATAAATGAGTTTTGAAAAGTTCAGAAGAAGAAAATTAGAAGATATTTCATAAAGATACAGTTCGAACAAATTATCTTGGCAGGTCCGAACTTCGTGCAGAACGCTGCGCAGTAACATTTATTAGGAACCAAATGGTGACATGAGGTGAAGTTCGGGGGGCGGTAGTCTAGGCTAGAGATGCACCTTACATAAACACAATCAATCCTTTAAACGATCAAATATCGTAATCGATTAGTTTTATTTGGAATACGTTATTATTAGTGTTTAGAAGATATTTAAGTGAATACATTAACTAATAAAGTGAATTTAATCATTAATAATTGAGTTTTCGTCTTTATTACATAAGAAATGTATAGTAACATTATGTTTTCTCTGTTAAAAGACATGATTTACTTATATTTTAGAAATCTATTACAGACTTCTTGAATAACGAATGTTTACGAATATTTCAAACCTCAATATAAAATTGAATAGAAACATCTTTTTATTACTTAATTTCAATCGATTCTAAGAATAATCGATTAAACGACACCCATTGCACATGCACATGCACATCTCTTTTTGTTAACTTCGTGACCTTCGTGCAAGTTCGGCAATATTCGGTACGAGGTATTATATCTCAGTCACACGACAGCATTTGTTTAGTGTTTGTGTTGCTATCTCTGTCTTGAGCACATTCGAATAGAAAAGTTTTCGTTGTGTTTTTGTTTGTTGTTTTTAATATTACTGTTATTTTTTATTATTTGTTAGAAAAGTTAGTGGGCACTTATTTCGTCAAATATGCCACCAAAGTATAGTAGTGTTTTAAATCGCCAGGCGAGAAAAAATATTTACGATTTAACTCAGTATATGAAAGGGGAAAAAGAAAATGGAGTTAAAAATGTAGACTAGGTATCTAAAAGTGTTTTGATATTTATTTCATTTGTATTTTGTGACTGTATTAGGTATTTTCTGATCGTATATGTGTTTATCTGGCAATAACAGTTTTCTTCGCAAGTATACATGCGCAAAGTTCGCAGAGCCTAGGTATGTTCAGACCTGCCAAGATAATTTGATCGTACTGTACATAAATCTGCATCATCATCATTTCAGCCGAAAGACGTCCACTGCTGGACATAGGCCTCATAAATCTGCCATTCTTGCATATTATTTCGATGCTAATTACCACCTAATTACTAACAATGACCTGAAATATTCTGATACTAGCTGTTGCCGGCGGCTTCGCCCGCTACAGCTCGATAATTATCCCACGGGAAGATAAAATCGGAATAAAAACAATCCTATGTGTTAATCCAGGTTATAAACTATCTGTGTACCAAATTTTATCCAAATCCGTTCAGTAGTTTTTTTCGTGAGAGAGTAACAAACATTCATCCATACATACATACTTACAAACTTTCGCGTTTATAATATTAGTAGGATTTGTCTCCCCGGCAATGATACACGATTCAAAGCTTTCAATTTGGATGGAGCAACCAAAATAATTGAATCGCGAAATCAAAAGTGAATCGTGTCGTATCTATCGATGGAGTTGCTTCAAATCTTTGATAAAACCGTGTATAGATAGTGAAATCATACCATACTTTATGTCACACACAATAACGACAAAATTAAGTTGTAATTCCTACGGTAAAACTCAATGTAGCACTCTTAAAACATTGTGATAGTGGATGCTTTGAATAGTAAAAGGGTCATGGAGGTAATTTAAGTAAAGTTATAACCTGAAAACCAGTATTTAAAAAAAGCAGCTGTGCAAAATTTGGAACTTTGACCCCCAATATCTCCGTAACTTGGAGGTTCCCAGGTATGGTCTAGAACAAAAAAAATATCGCAGTGGTGGGGAGAACTAGTGCCCTTCGTTTGCGGTAAGGGTACTTTTACACCCTTTATATAAACAGGAATAATACCCGGCTATAACACGAGCGAAACCGCGAGCTAAATATAGTTAGGTAAACTAGTGCAATGCCCCACAACAGCCGTGGCAATTCTGTCCATGACATTGCGACTAGCCTAATACTATGTCATTTAAAAAGGTTTCTATTACGTGCATACTTTGCTATTCAGTTTGTCACTTGTTTTGTTTGTGGTTCCGTAGAATATTGTGTTGCCAGTGATTACATACGGGACCGAAACGTTGTCGCGCACAATGGGCCTCATCAGAAAGCTCAAAGTCACCCAAAGGGCAATGGGCTATTCTCGGCGTTTCCTTGCGTGATCGAATCAGAAATGAGGCCTTCCGCATGAGAACCAAGGTTACCGACATAGCCCGAAGAATTTCCAAACTTAATTGGCAGTAAGGCAGGGCACATTGCTAGCAGAACGGATGGCCGATGGGGTCGGAAAGTTCTGGAGTGGTGACCGCGAAACGGAAGACGTTGCGTTGGAAGGCCTCCCACTAGGTGAACCGATGACCTGGTGAAGGTTGCGGGGATCCGCTGGATGCGAGACTCACGGGACCGGTCAATGTGGCGTGGCGACACTTAGGGGAGGCCTATGTCCAGCAGTGGACGTCTTTCGGCTGAAATGATGATGATGATGAGAATATTGACTAAACTATTTAATTCTCACCTCGCTGGTCTAGTGGTTGCAAGCATGGCTGCTTAGCATGAGGTTCTCAGTTCGAACTCCAAGTCGAGCAAAATGTTATTGGGCATTTCCATCAGGAATTTCTTTGATGGCAACCAGCTCTTGCGTCCAATTATATAGGACTTCAAACAAAACTGGCAAAATGTGGGTGTACCAGGGTGAACTAATGGGTATACCTCTGCCTTTACTAACCCTTCGCAGATTACGTTATGATATGTTAAACATGAGTCGCAAAATGCATCACATCGACTTTGATAGCATAGTCGATGTGATGCATTTCGCGACCCTACAAATAATAAAACAGAGTCCTCCGCCTCGTCTGCCTGTCTGTCTGTTCGCGATAAGCTCAAAAAATACTGCACCGATTTTCATGCCGTGTCCACCACTGAATAGATAGTTTCTCGAGGAACGTTCAGTTCGTTTGAAGTCGTGGCCGGGCATCAGCTAATTCAAAGTAACTTGTATGCTGTTATCAGTTTATCTATCTTAATTAAGTATTTCCATGCGCCGGATATTATATTAGTACTTACAGAATACAATGTGATTTGTTACGCATAAATTTATTATTATTTTTACTCGGTTGATTAATTCTTACGCATACCTGTTCTGATTTTAATGAAATTCGTTTATTGGATCCAGAACTGAAAATTACGAAATTCAGAAGTAGGTAGGTATATTTTTGTAGCAAAGCCTTTTCTCGTTATCATATGTTCTTACTCCTAATCATGAACTTGAGGCAAATGCACTGAAAATGTGTCTTTGGCATCCGCATAAACCAATAATCTGAACTCGACAACATGAAATTAACTAAAATAAGTCCAGTAAATTACCGTCTAAATCCACAAAAAAGAGATAAACATGTAGGAAAGAAACAAACGTAAAATTAAGCACAAAAATGACAGTGTTTTTGCTAACATTATACTAAACCAAAATGTAAATATTCCTCAAGTTTTGAGCTGCACGTTGAAAATTTTACAGTGCGGTTTTGACACAAGGAGCGACAATATCCCCCTCTCTCATCAACTACTCATTGATGACTTAAAATTATGAACTATCTGGCCACTAGCTTTTCTCGATAATAGTATCTGCACAGTTATCTATTTCGTCGACTGCTCTGTACATACGTTATATTTTCTTATTTTTTCGTTGAATAATCTAAAAACAAACCATATACTTATACATGTCAACATTCGTTATACCAACGTATTGGTATGACAATGAAAATGATTGCTTTGTAACACGCAAACATACGCCACATACAATATGGCTGCTTTTCCCTTAGTCATTGAAGTTCCACTGTAATTTCTGATCATCTGATATGGTTTCCCCTTACTTGATGTGCCGTGAGTACTGTAAAGAACTGAAATAAGTGGAAAGGCCTTGTAGATTAAAG
The DNA here is from genome assembly GCA_932274075.1 of Diarsia rubi. Classification (NCBI taxonomy): domain Eukaryota; kingdom Metazoa; phylum Arthropoda; class Insecta; order Lepidoptera; family Noctuidae; genus Diarsia; species Diarsia rubi. The sequence continues at coordinate 9,547,756 of OW026437.1, read as the reverse complement.
TGTAATACTTCACGATGCATACCCAGTGGCCACGATAAAAAGTCTCATATTTGTTTCAGGATTTTTATTGATTTGATAAAGTGTGTAAAAGTATGCTTAACGAATCTGAAAAGCCTCGGGTTCTCTTCGTCTCTGCGATATTTTTTTTGTTCTAGACCATACCTGAGACCATACCTAGTTATGTAGATATTGGGGACAGTTTTAAAGTTTTTTCAATTCAATTCAATTCAAACTCTTTAATTCAGACAAGTGTCCATAGTGTTAGTAACAACAAAATAACTTAATGACTAGGGTTAGTAAACTTAGTAATGAGGCAAACATATATAAAAATCAGATGGAATGGATCCTTACCCAATGACGCAGCAGAGGGGAGTCCCACCGATCTGAGAACACACACACAGTTTTCACAGCTGTTTTGTATTAGTTTTTCAGGTTATAGCTTTACTTGAATTACCTCCGTGACTCGTTTACGATTCAACTAGCACAATGATTTAAGACTGCAACATTGAGTTTTACCGTAAAATGTGATTTTTCACCCAAAAGAAAAAGTCGTTTGCCAGCTATATTTTTTAAGTAGGGGTAGGTATAAAATGTTGGAATCGTCTCAAAACTGATATATCTTGGTTTTCTGTACCAACAAGTGGCTCAATAATATTTTTCACAAAGCCTTTAGATTATCGCAATATGTAGGTATATATTTTGCTTTGTATAGTAATAAAAAGAATCGGTATTATCATCCTACATTTGTTTTTTTTTTATCTTTAAGATCTAAAAACTTTCTGTACAATGAAAGTCACTATATTTAAATTCATCCTTCTAACCATCATTATTGGTTGTGCTCGTTTATCTCTTCTCTTTAATTAATTTCCTGCTATTCAAATCATCACCATCATTAATTTGCGTGTGAACATCATCTACCTACTGAATACTCAACCTTGTTCATCATTAGTAAATCATAAATTAACAAAGACAGTTCAGTTTTGCATAATTAATTGGCACTATTTTTTTTTAAATAAACATCCATTTAGCCTTACATTAGGCAAGGTCATACAGACAATAGAACTCTCATTCGCTCAAGGAACCCTGCATCTGGGTAATTTAACCTTCGGGCTAACTTTCTCGTCGTGGCATGCAATTGCTTGAACAAATTATACATTAACGAAATCTACATCGACAAATGATATTACATTTAAAGTCTCCTCTTATATTTTTTTGTAAAAGGAATGATACGAGTAAAAATCCTGCGTCGCGCAATTAAAATAATTCGCGAGTTAAGCATAAAAACAAAAACCCGAATACACCGTTGGGCAGACTCAGAGCCACCCTGTCTCCTTGCTGTCCACCCCCAGCGACGCCCATAGCCGTGGCTCGAACCCTAAAAGGATTGCCCTTAGCTTGTAGTCGCTCATGTTAGTGAGTTTTTACCCTGACTGGAGGCCTAACAGTCAAGGTACCCAGTTACCCACAGGATCCGATACTCCGGTTAATACCAAATAAAAAGACCGTCAGTCCTCCTTTTACAAAGAAAAATGAGGAACTGAACTTTACACCCTGTTTCTCTAAACGTAATAATATAGCAACATATTAAACTTCCTTATAATGAAAAAATATCTAGTTGTACAAGTCATAAAAACCGAGCGAAACACGGGTGGATCGCTAGCTTCATTATAAATTGCAAGAGCAAGTATTCTTTGTTAAAACTTCATTTGACCTTCAAACTATTTACTATTTTCTGACTCATCAGCACGAGTAACTTCTAAAACTTTACATTGGCACGTGTATCACAAAAGCTTGAAACATTAAATTTAAATTCAAAAACTAAAACATAATAGATAAGTTTTCCTCGATCTGTTATTAATATTTATTAGATTGTAACTGAATCCCAGGAGGCTACACAAAATTTAATGAGCGATAAAAATGATGAAAGAGGCAAGATGAATGTACCTATTTGTAAGTCGTTGTAGTCAGAGAGAGTGCCCCCAGCATACCCTTTGTACTGATATACAGGAGAATCATTATCAAAAAGGAAGGAAATAGGAAAAGAGGTAGACAACAAAAAAGATGGGACGATAATATGAGGCATGTTGCAGGCATAACATGGAGTAGAGTAACCAGAGCCAGAATAGTATAGAGTAGGTTGGAGGTGGCCTTTGCCAACTAGCGAACGGACTTACAGAAAGTCAAGAAGAACCAGATACGCGACCAATTTTAATTAAGTAAATATAAAGGGTGTAAAAGTACCCTTAACGCAAACGAAGGGCACTTGTTCTCCCCACAACTGCGATATTTTTTTTGTTCTAGACCATACCTGGGAACCCCCTAGTTACGAAGATATTGGGGGTCAAAGTTCCAAATTTTGCACAGCTGTTTTTGTAGATACTAGTTTTTCTGGTTGTTACTTTACTTAAATAAGCTCTATGGCCCTTTTACTATTCAAAGCATCTACTAGCATAATGTTTTAAGAGTGCTACATTGAGTTTTACTGTAAAATGTAATTTTTGACCCCCAAAAAAACAGTCGTTTCCCAGCAAAAAAAAATGCGTAGGGGTACTTAGTTTGATGTACAGAATGCTTGGTTGACGTATGTGTGAAGGGTTGATTTACACCCTGTATATAGTACCGTATAAGACAACAACAACGAAACAACATAATAACATAATTGTATTAATTTGTCCGAAATAAAAGGCTATATTATTATTTATAAAATCATTATCAGTAGCAAAAACTGCATTTTGTTGTAGACGTAACAGCATACCGCAATGCAATTCCTATAGACAGAGATGTATGTGAAAGTACACATTATTTCGCCACTTATGTTTAAGTCCTGTGTGATAAGGCGGAGCCCTTTGCCATTAAGCGGGCACTGATCCAGACATCACAACTTCTCAAAAATTCCTGATAGAAGATTTTGATGAGTTTATTTAGAAGATAGATAACAATTCACATGCAAGGATTACGCAAAAGCAAAAAGCAATCTCAGAGTTGGTAAATATTTACTGTAGTGAATATTCAATCGGTTTTATGAGTAGGCGCTCCATGGGGTTGATTTTATCGGCAGTTTATCTCCTCGCCCTTGATATATGAAATATTTTTACGATTTATGCTGATAGTATATGAGAACATTAAATTTGAGCGAATGTTGTAGTAAAGGAAAAGAAAGTAAGGGATAATAATCAACCCCCGTCGGGGCTGCGGGTTGTTCAAAAGAGATACCCGACACAAAGGGCTAAGAAGGAACATGGTGGTTTTTAGTCAGTACCCAGAGCAGGAGGGGAGTAACTGAAAGTCTACAACTGTTGCTAGAAGCGTGAAATTTTGCACAAGAGTCCCATTCATAACATTTTTTGTAAATTACTTTCCTTAGTAAAATGGACAAGTAGGGAATTAAAAGTTTGTATGTTTGGAAGTTCGTCTTCTGCAATGACATATCCCATCACAGGGACACATATCTTGTAATATATAATTTATAAAATTATGTAGTTCTCGATAAAGAACTGTTATAGTTAATTTTGTTTACACATTGAAAGAAAACAATAAACTCGTTTTTATACATTCTAACTACACAATGGTCTTTTAGCGTAACTCCATATGTAATTTCAATGGTTACATTATGAACAATAACACTAATCTCTTTGTTGTGTTCTTTATTTGCTATACACGTGCGCTTGCTCCTCCGATTACTTTCCAGAATTTCATGCTACTTGCAATACGTTCTGCCACGTTTAGCTAATTAGAGTTTGTCACTTTGTCTTTGTGTGTATTGATCATTATGAGCATTTTCATGATTGTTTTAGTAGTTTACTAATTAAGTAATATACTTTTTGTTATATGAATAAGATGGCCTATCAAAATTATTAACAATGTCATTTCTTATTATCTTTCCTTTAAAGGAATTCATAATATAGTCGTAGGAAGCGACATTGTTGATAAGGGGCTGGACTAAAAATATATTATAAACAAAATACAAAAACTCGGGTACTACAGGAAGGGACTGCGGTTTGTTTGAAAGAGATACCGCTGCCTCGGCACAAGGGCTAAGAAGGAACATGGGTGGTTTTTCAGTCAGTAGAAGTCTGGCACTCCCTTCCGCTCTGCCCAAGAGCGGGAGGATTTATAAAAAAATGGTACTACAGGAAGTTTTATCTACGGATGCAATTCAAAATGTGATCATGTGAGCCTTGCATGTGCGCTGCTCAAATTTTACGTTTGAAAATTACATTCGTGAACTAATCAGTGATCAAGTAACTTAAATAGAGAAGCTTGAAATTACCAAAAGTGATAAGTTTTTACCTACATGAATTACTAGCGGACGTCACGCGGTTTCACCCGCCTAGTTCCCGTTCCTGGTAATACAGGGATAAAAAGTAGCCTATGTTACTCAGCGTGAATGTAGCTTTCTAATGGTGAATGAATTTTAAAAATAAAATAATAATAATATGTATAAAATCGGCGCAGTGGTTTTTGAGTTTATTCATAACAAACATACACACACATAAATAAAAAATTTTCCTCTTGATAATATTAAGTGTAAATGTAGATGAGTTAAACATATTTTAAGAGTTATTGTTTCTTTTGGAGAAAACTACTGTCTTCTGACTATTTATTACATTAACATATAATTAAAATTATTATTTAGCCCCAAATGTAGAACAAATATGCCTAATTATCCTTGATATCATAATAACAAGACAAGGAATGACCTTACTGAGAACATGCGATACATTGTCAAACGCCTTCCAGGGGTCAAATCCTAAGGGGTTCCCAAAGGCACACAGAGCATTATTTTTTTAAACAAAGGGACCGACTCTACTCTATTCTTCTAAGCAATAACCGTTTACCACACATTAGTTTTATAGACATTAACTGTTGTTTAGTTAACGTGACTAAAACAAAACATCCCTTACTATTGTTATAGAATTTAACTTTGTACTTAAATCATTGTTTAGCGGTTTCTTATTGGCCATTAAAGTATTTATTAGTCGGTCTACAATTGTTTTACCGTAATCGCTATGGTTTTATCACACTTCACAAATATATCACACTATAAATAAAGGCGAAAGTTTGTGAGTGTGTGAGTGTGTATGTTTGTTACTCTTTCACGCAAAAACTACTGAACGGATTTAGATAAAATTTAGTACACAGATAGTTTATAACCTGGATTAACACATAGGATAGTTTTTATCCCGATTTTATCTTTCCGTGGGATAATTTTCGAGTTGTAACGTGCGAAGCCGCTGGCAACAGCTATTGAGGACATAAAATGTTTTTATTGTTTTATAAGGTGGATGACATAGATCTTCGAAAATTGCGTCTACGGTGCGAAATTTCCCGATATTGAGATCAACGTACAATCATTGTTCTACGTTTTTGAAAATCATTACTTCCTTCCCTTATACTACGGTAGGCTCATATTTTACCGGATTTGCTGACATCTATGATAAATTATTATGAATATGATTTTCATGCACGGGGCTGATTTTAATTTGTAGTTAAATCGACATACTTTTGAATTGCGTAGTTATACAGATAAAATTAATTATCCTAATCTAGAAAAGATTAGGAAATATTTAGATAAGCAAAGCGTGAAATCGGTCATTTGTAATATTTTGTGACATTGGCAGTGATCAAAATTGTGATATAGATAAAGATTATATTTTATGGCGATACTGGGTTATTCACGTTGCTAGTCTCAGTAAGACTGCACGTGTAGGGTGGAACTACTGGTACGGTCTTTAAGCAGAAAGCTGTGACCAGCTGTGTGTTGTGTGTCAGTGTGGTTGCTGTTTCTGTGAGTGGGTTAAGATGGGGAAACTCGAGGATTTAGGTAACTTTTAGACACATATTTATATTGTCATGATTGGTCTCAGAATTTCGCACCAAATGTTGCCTGCGTACTAAAATGTTACTACTACTTACTATAATGCTACATATATTACTACTTTCTATTGCCAAAGTAACTTTTATATTTTTATACCAATTTTTGTTTTTTTTTTTACGTGCTTTTAAAAATATTCCTTACAATTTATTTTTATTTTTTGAAAAAGTTGATTCAACAACTATCTGTAGGCCATACAAATATTTGTTTCGTGCGGGGATCGAAACCGCAAAAAGTAGCGCAGCAGTCAACTGCTTAAGCCACTGCGCCAACCGTGCCGTCGAAATTTTTAAGTCATTTTAAAATAAAATAAAATGTATTTATTGTTACAGATGAAATTGGAGCACAAGACAACGATTATAGCATGGCGTCGATAAATTCTAACGAGAAAAGTCCGGGGGACCCCCCGGACAAGAAACTACCTGTAGCTGAAGCAGACGCCGAGAAACAGCCGCTGTCAGGAGTAAGTATTAATAAACAATATAAGTAAAAAATATATATTAAGTCAAGGGAATGTCAGTATGTGAATCCTCATTGACCAACCGAGAGACCTTAGTCTCGTAAATGAAGACTATGTTCACAAAATACAGGAAGTACAAACTTGGAGAGGAATCGCAAATACTTATTAAGTGTTTTTTTTTTGTTTGTGGGATGTGTTCTTTTGACTGTGATTACAATTTCGATACTGTTACTACTGACTAAAGTCATACGTGAATGTGGAATGGTCATCGTAGACTCCTTGAATTGATCCCTTTTGTCATATCGGTTCACAATACTGTCGAGACTTGGTACTCGTATACTTACTTAGTACTTATTTTAACATTTAACTTAATTGTCTTTCTCCTCTGCTTACCCATTGGAAGATCGCTGTGATTGTAGGTATTACTCTTTATTATATCATAATTTATCATTGCTTACTGTGTTAATCTTTATCAAAATCTGTCTAATACTTTAATGGCTTTGTTTGGTAGTGTTATCGTCACCTACAGCATGATGTATATTAGCAACAGTAGCATTTGCATTTAAAGTCTTAATAACACGAATAGTTTAACTATTTTCATAAGTTTCTGTGTAACACAACCATCTTCTCTTACACCGTCATATAAAGGAGTGCTTGGAAGTCATCTTTTTTGGATACATTAGTCTCAAAACTGCCCGTTTTAAGTATAAATGTAGATGGCTATAAGTCTACTCTATCACGAGTATCTATAAATAGAATATCTTCACCATTCTTCTTTAATTAAACGACACCCTTCACGTTACCCACTTTGTCATAATTTTAACCAATTCAAATCGATGACCCTGACCCTTTTGGGGATACCCAAATAGGTAATAATATCAAAGACACATGATAACATGGCGTTAGTAAAGTATCATTACAATTGAAAACAAATCTGAATCCCAATTAAGTTAATACCTACAAAAACTTAAATAAACCGGTGACGATCAATCATAAATCGATTTTTAATCGATGTGATTGTGGCGAATATACTTATATTCGATAAATTCTTAATCGTTTGTGATAGGCTTCACCTTTTTTACACTTATGTGTTTATTTTGAGTGTTTAATATTCAATATTAAGGTCTGACTGTAAGACTCTCTTTTTAATAATGACTAGGTAATCACCTTTACTACTATCAGTACTACTATTGTTACTGTGTATGTTGTTGTTGTTATTGGTACTTTCATCATCATCATCATCAACATCATCCACAGCCCGACTTCACCCACTGCTGGGAATAGGATTCTATTTGCTTGTGCTAAGCTCCATTGTTACTTTACTATTATTAAATTCTCATTTTACAACTTATAATCAATTGATAGCCGACTAGCCGCTTACCTACCTAGTTAACTTTGTATGAACAATTGACAATCTAGTGTTTAGAATTATGTGGAATTAATTTTCAATTGCACTTACAAGCAATTCTGAGCATGCCACGATTTGGTGATAAGTGTGTACATGTGTGTACTGTGTACACTATCACTGTTTAGTACTATCCAAGTAGGTATATCAATGACAGGTTATCATAGAATTGTGTAATGTTTATCTTTACATGAAAACAGTAGTCCAATTTATATTTACTATAATCGCATGGTGTGTCCATAGTTCCTGCCCATTATACTCTCTACATATTATCTAAAGATTGCAATGGGCAACTCCAGTACCTACTTTTCAAGTATGATCGTGACCGTAGCTTCTCTGTTATTGACATTCAAAAGTATATGTCATGGTATAATTGAAATCAATGGTTTGAGTTTGTTTGGAATTTGATAGTTATGACTTTTTATTACCGATCAGACCTTTTCAAAAGCTTTTTCTCATCCTTTGAACTTACAAATCTTGGCAAAGGTATCATACGTATGCTATTTATTTAAAGGGGCGTATCCGACTGTAACCAAAGGACAATTCGTCACGACACACTCAAACTGCAAAACGATCATTAAGTTGAGTGATACACAATCATGAGTAATTACAGATTAATGCGTCACATATCAAGACCAAAGATAAGAGATTCTTGTAATATGCTTACAAAACTCATCGAAATTGAGGGAAAGTTAGTTCGTAATGGTACGATTATAAAAACAAAACAAACGGCTTTTGTCATCACTTTGTGGGTAAAAAAGTACTAACCTTGTGACGTCAGACGACTTGACGCGACTTTTCGAAGCACTGTATCGTCTTCATCTTTTGTTGAAGTGAAAAAAGAAAAAATACGTGTCCATTAGTTTTTGAAAATCTATCTGACGGACTAATTAGATTTTTTTTGGTGAAATACCCAACGACCACTCGATCTTTAGGGTAAACCCTGCTTGCCTAGGTTCGTCCGTGGAACAGTGACCAATCATTATACCGAGTTTCCTCCGTACCTCGGAAAACACGTTAAGCTGTTGGTCCCGGCTGTCTTTTGTGGACCTTGACGGTCGTTACAGGTAGTCAGTTGCCCGAAAGTCTGACAGTCAGTCTTACCAATGGGTGCCGTATTGCCCAGTACAATATCGTTGTGGAGGTCAGATAAATGGTTGTTCCATGTAAAACACTGGTATTCAGCTGTATCCGGTTAGACTGGATTCCGACCAAGTTGGGAGAAGGCTAGGCGAAATACTGTCCCTCAGACAACCTAAAACTGATCCACTTTCCAGTTGGGAGAGGAAGTAGAGGAATAAATCTGTATTATTTAAGTAAGAAGTACTTTATCTATTACAATTACCTGCCTAAAACGTAATGATCCCGTTTTTACCTTTTTCTGGAGTGTGGGAAATTATCAAATGACTGCTTCAGCTCTTGGCAGAGCGGTAGGGAGTGTCAATCTTCTACTGACTAAAAACCACCCATGTTCCTTCTTAGCCATTTGTGTCGAGGCCGTGGTATCTCTTTCAAACAACTCGAAGCCACGACGGGCACACACTAATCCATGCGCTTTCAATTAAGCTCGCTCATTACTCACCTTATACCTCGTTAAGCAACAGTGGTTTATTTGACCAATGAACACGTCGTGTGGGGTGGCTGCGAATATTACATGTATGCTGCGGTCTCATACAAGTTTATTTATGTAACTGTCTAAACAAAGAGGAAAGATGCCGTCTTAATATGCCATAGGCATTTCTTACCAGACAACCTTAAGCCGCTTTCACCGATCTTCAGGTTATCCAGGTTGGCACGAAGATGGGTGACCATGACCACCCGTTATATGACAAGTTTCGTGCGTGCCTCGAAATGCACGTTAAGCCTTTGGTTCTGGCTGTTAAAAGTAGATCTTTAATAGTCTTTAGGTAAGTAGTCTGTAACCAGAAAGTCTGACACAAAACCAGGCTTTTGATTTGTTTGAAAATATAGGTATTTAAATCTTGTTTTTTATACTTATTGTTTAAAAAGCGGATATATCTAGTGATAAATATGCAAATTCATATCAATCGAATAATCCTATTGATAGGCGATTGACGTCGATTGTTTTTATTAGACTTAACGATTTATTTTATTTGAATTTACATAGATTATTTCAGAGATTCAATTTATTGCACTTTGGTAAAAAAATGTTTAATTTTCCCTATACCTTTCCTTATTGATATCGAAACTGTGTATATAATCCATATGATTATCCGTAATACAATAATTCTTAAGTAATTCCAATCATGTTAGTTACCTACCAGTTATGCGGATTTTGTCTGGTGCTCGTAATTCCCCGTCTTAGAGACAAGGACAGACAAGGTTATCAATATTCTCCTGCTCTTATCCCAGTGTATTTGGGTTCGACGAAGACATGCTTTTTTTGCGGGTGGAAAATCATCAAAACCCCTCCCGCTCTTGGGCAGAGCGAAAGGGAGTGTCAGACTTCTACTGACTAAAAACCACCCATGTTCCTTCTTAGCCCTCTATGTCTAGGCCGCGATAACTAGTGTACAACCCGCGGCCCAGGAAGACTTGCTTCATGTCTTCTTCTTTCACAAAATTCTTTCACAAGCTTTTTTTCAAAGCCTATATTGTGTCCACTTCCAAACCCCTCTGTTTTGAAATTATTATAAATATTAGGGTTTTTTCTTTTTTGCAGCGAACCCAATTTCTCGTTCACATCACTTATCTGCCTGTAAAAATCCCGTCAGAATCGATGCAGCCGTTAGCCGGACCAAACAGACGAATAATAAATACCGTATGCATTCAGTGAAAAGCTGTTATTTTGAAATTAGAAACAGACACCTCAATTGTATTCAATTTAATTCATTACTCGTCATTTCATAAGAGTAGAAGAAGACACGATGGATGAACTGTGTGAAGGATGATATGGCTAGAAAGGAGGTGAATGCTGACATGACGAGAAATAGAGAAGTGTGGAAGACGAAGACATTCATGTTGCGCCGACCCCAAATAAATTGAGATAAGGGCGGGGAAATAATGACTCGTCATTTCATTTATCATATGACACCACCACTTTTTCAATATCTAATATCATCCTTCATTACAATAGACAAAGTATTTTTGTAATTAATATTACTTATTAGGGTTGGACCTCATCTGGCAGCACGGAATCGCCTTTTTCCGTCGCCATTTCTCTTTCTGTCGCTTAGAACTGCCATTTGCTAGACCGAGACAGAAAGCATAATGCGATAGCACGCGGCGGAATCCTCGAGGCGATCGGCATCACGGACAAAATGCAATGGTCGGCAGGGAGACTCCGGAACGCTGAAGCGCGCGATAGCATGCTAACGCATCCTTTCACCGCCGATCACTTGCTATCGCATGCTGTCTCACTCTATCGCAAAATACACGCTAGAATCACTGCTCTCTCTTCCGTGGTCCTATCCATCTCGCGCTTGAAACTAAACTGATCATGAAAGAACGCGGCAGTATGCCACCAATGCTGCAGCATGCTGACGCGTGCGATCGCATTTTTTGTCTGCGGAATGCGACAGCGTGCGTTCGCATGCGGCAGCATACTGCAGCACGTGGTAGCACAGGCGGAACAAATGCGATTCCTTGCTGCCAGATGAGGTCCAACCCTTAATGTTCATGATTGTTCATGAGCCTATTAAATAAAAAATAAATATAGCCCAGTGTCAAGTACCAACAGCAAAACACGATATAAGACCACCCTATCAACAAAACTAAACATATAAAACGACCGTGGACTCAAAAGAAACTAATAACAAACACAATTGACATTGTAATCAACAATTGCAACTAAAGTACATAATAATATTATGTCCATAATGTTGTGAAAGTAATTGATAATGAGCTACTTAATACAATTGTTAATATGGGTTATGTAAGTACATAACCCATATTAGAACTGGCTCAATAGTACACCTATACTAATATTATATAGAGATTAATTTTGTTTTTAAGGGGTAATCTCCGAAACTAATAATCCAATTCAAAATTATTTGTCATTAGTAGACAGACACATTATTCTACTGTATTTATTATTACTGTGTTCATAGCGTAGGTATAGGCTATCAATTATATTTATTTATGCATATTAGCAGAGCTATCACAATTTTTGTGGATGAAGTCGAAGGCGAGGTGCTAGTTCGTAATAAGTACGTTTAAATCATGCAAATTTTCGAATATGCAAAAGTACCTATCACCAACAGTTTCTGAAGAAATTTCATAAGTATTATTTTAAATACAATGTGAAGTTATGTAAAACGGGTTTTGATTAGCTAGTTCTATTGTCTTTAGACCTATATCTCGCAAAACCTTCGCCAATCAAAAATCATCGAATAACCCCTCCCGCTCTTGGGCAGAGCGAAAGGGAGTGTCAGACTTCTACTGACTAAAAACCACCCATGTTCCTTCTTCGCCCTCTATGTCGAGGCCGCGATAACCGGTGGACTACCCGCGGCCGACGAGTGCAGCCTTAATTGTCGTTTAGGCCACTTTCCTGTGCACAACTACCCTAGAGTTGACCTACATTCCTCAGTTGATGTTGGTCATCAAATGAAATGACAACATTCAGTTCTATCCTATAGGGAGCATGAGATGGCCTCATATTGGTTGCTAACGATTACCTAACTGCTTTCTTATTTTCAAAAGAAGTCAATTTAGAGGCCCATACGTAAGTAAGTACACTAGGTAAGGCACAAAAACCACGAACAAGAATGATTTTTCAGAATGATAATTAATTAAGAATCAAACTAAAAGACTAATGAAACTTGTAAAAATGATTCTGAATATTGCAAAGACAAGTTTTAGATCTATAATAAAACTCTTCGCTCAGCCACTGTCAATTTCTCGCTGCCTTCAGCTGTGACCCGGTGACAGGTGTCATTTTTGGGTAAATTTTATTTTGAAGATGTGATTTTTATTTTTATCAAGTTGTAAATTTTAGAAATTTTACTAGTACAACGTTACTTGACCAGGGCGCGGCAGTTGTCGCCGGCCCCCAGCTTTTACCGAGGGGGACCTTCATCAACAGCATCTAACACAACACTTCCACCTCGCCGTAGAGTAGTGTATTATATTTCATTACTATCTTATATTAATATTATTATAAATGAAAGAAAGTTTGTGAAAGGTAAGGGTGTTTGTTACTCCTTCCCGCAAAAGCGGTTAAACGGATTTAAGTTTAATTTGCCACACAGATACCTACTTTATAACCTGAATTAAGATATAAATGATACTTTTTACTCCGGTTGTATGATCCCATGGGATAATATTAACGAAATCTGTGCGGGCGAAGCCGCGAGCTTAGGTTAGTATTTACGAAACCAATCAGAATAGGTATTTTGCTACTATTAGAAATGCTAAATTTTGTTAAATACATACACTGCCCTCCTTTTGGGCTTCGCCGCAGTCGGGTAAAAAGGGTACTTTTACAGAAAAACTACTGAACGGATTTGGATGAAACATGGGCACACAGATTTCATTAATACTTGGATTAACACTTAGGTTACTTTTATCTTGATAGTGTGGTCTCGTAGGACAGTCACCAAACGTCACGCGGTGGAAGACGTGGGCATACGCCAGTAATCTAGATTGAGAAGAGTGTGGTCTTATTACTTAGCCAAGAGGAAACTCTAACTCTTACACTCATCTGCTGATTTTATCGCTACAGATGGATCATTGACTGCTTTATTAGAAATGCAAAAGATTTCGCCTTACATTTTGATGATATATCCTCATTATAAATACTTCAATATTACCTGTTAATGTTATTAAATATTCTTTGTCAGTTCGAAACGATGTACCAATGAATAATGATCGAACAAAGTATATGAACAATCGTGCATGCATTGCTTTGATCGTTATGTAAGGCCGTGAACACATTGCAAATTTACACAAACATAACAAGAAACCAAATTCTGATAATTTCGTTATTATTATCGGATCATTACAATCTTATCATTTATTATCAGTATTTATTGTTGTTATTAAAGAAGGCAGACTTAGCGCCTTCTATTAAATACGCTTTGCCAATTAAATCATCAAAATAATGGCTTGCTTTTTACAGCTACCGAATAGGGTATTTCACCAAAAAAATCTAATAAGTCCGTCAGATAGATTTTCAAAAACTAATGGACACGTATTTTTTCTTTGTTCACTTAATCAAACGATGAAGACGATACAATGCTTCGAAAAGTCGCATCAAGTCGTGTGACGTCACAATGTTAGACTTTTTACCCACAAAGTGACGTCAAAATCACCCACTTATGATCTTTGACACGTTTTATTTTCGTGAAGTTTTATTAATTTGATAAAAAAAAAACACGTATCCAATATTTTTCGATAATGTAACAGACGGACTTATCAGATTTTTTGGTGAAATACCCTATTCTGACGTTTTGTCAATGTTCATCATCATCAGTCGCCTGCCCATGTTCCCCGCAAACATGATCAGATCGTCACGCCACCTTCGCTGTGGTCGACCTCGACGGCGCTGTCTAGGCGTCCAGTGTGTGACGATGCTTCCCCATCTCTCTGGGTGCATTCGTGCTAATTGCCTGCCCATTCCTACTTCAGCCTGGCTGTTTTTTCTCCAACGTCAGCTAGAGTTATGGAGCGCAGGATGGTGTTCACGCTTATCCCAATTAATTGGGGCAGCATGTCTCTTCTTCCATATTTCTCTAATACTCGTCGCTGCAGTCACGTTTTGTCAACCTTATGGAACATTATTTTACGAAAATAGATTTATACGCATTTATCATCATCACCACAATTACCACTGTCATTTCTACAAAAAACTCATTTCTTGCTACATTATATTCTTTTCCATGATCTCCTATGACAACTGTTCACGCTTTCATTGTCTACTTCCTCAATAATTATTTATGTTCTCTGCAACTTCTAAGGTCCTGGTACCTTCAGTGTTCTGCATAACCCGACCCGTCTCTTCCTGTTCTTTGTGTGGATGAGACCAAGTAATGCAAGACACTGACCATACAAAAGTAACTGTATTAGTATCACGATTCTGTATGCCTAACTAGCGCACCCTGGTTTCAGAAGAAAGAGGAACGATGGTGGACAACGTTGATGCAGGTGGCAGTGCCGTTCTTCATTGCTGGATGTGGTACCATTGGAGCCGGTATCGTCTTGGGGAACGTTAGGGTGAGTAACAAGATTTTCTCATGATCAAGATAGATGAAGCTCACGATATACGAAGCTCGTGAAGCTAACATTATTAAGGTGACAAAAAGAAAGCTGGAGTCTTAATTCAAGCTAAAATCCTGCATCGCGCTATTAGAGTTAGCCGCGTGTTAAGTACACAATACAACAATTAGACTTCAACTGTCGGGACCTTCTAACCCTTTCATCAGTCAGCCTGCAATCCTGAGTCAAGCAATACTAAATTAGCCTCTAAATAATGATCTTACTCAGATCCAGCCTGTCCCTTTGCTACCCTGCTCAGTGACGCCCTAACCCAAGGATCGCACCCCGCTGGTCGCTGTAACTTAGTTTATAATTGTGTACGCCCTGGCTGGAGGCCTTTAACTCAAGGCACTCACAGGATGGTCCGCTTGAGCAGAAGTTATCCTCATATATGTTGAATTGCGAGATGCCATTTAACAGTTACAATACCCGTATGTTCGGAGGATCATCCCTTTTCGATCTGGTTGTCAGCTTTGCATCCTGGTTCCCATGCCTCTAAACTGACTACAGTAATGTGAACCACCCTCGGTGTAAAGCGGGACACAACTGCACGCGTCGATTGTTTTATTGATAAGAAAGGTCACGCCTGTCGTGCTAGCTTAAATACCAGTATTTCACGCAATCGTCGCAAACCGATTTCGAAATTCGAGATTTGCCTCATTTCGATCAGATCTTGAAAGTAATACTCATCCTCAGATGAAACGTCAGGATAAGATACTTAGTAGCTTCTCTCAATAAATCACAGATGTTTCTAAACACTCAAACAGGCATAAGTAGGCATCTAAATAACACTGAAAAACTATACTTTTATCTGTAAAATGAAATATCTGATAAGTAGCTTCTTTAAATCTGCCACAGATAGTTTTGAATGCTCACGTGTGAGACATTTAAATAAATCTGATTTATGTTATCAGTGGTATCTATGGATATCCACCCAAAAGCAACACGTTCTCAATCACATGTATATGTAAGTACTTCTTTATTAAAATCTCTGATGAGAGAAACCTTATCAATTTGTATAGTGTTTATTCAACAACGCGTTTATCTGAATTACGTAAAACAACTTGGTTATTACAAAGTCAAAATTTTCGTTTTTCAATTTCACTCGTACATTGAAAACACGTGTTTATCAATGATACATTAATTAAATAATCATCATTCAATTTGAATTTTAACATCAACATGCGTAATGAAAGTTGATGGAAGGAGATGGTGGATAATAGCAATGAAACTATATGGATGGATGTGTAAGGAAAAAGGAGTAGGTGATAGCGTCACGGTTGACGCAGGATATTAGAAGTAGCATTGGACAAGGCAGGACGATGATGAGGCATGGTGGCTGGAACTGTTAAAGTCACGCACAGTAGAGACACCAGACTTTATTCTTGTAAAATTGAAGTTTTAAAAGTTCATTACTCATGCCAAAAATAAATTAATAATTTGTCACAGCTATTTTTTATCAAAGCATATAATTTTCAGAAACGAATAAACCCCAAAACATCAAAATAGCCATTCTTACGCAAAATACAATGCAAGCGACGATTAGATTGTTTTTTGCCAAACTTTTTGTCTTGATTGCTGCTAAACAGTAGACATTTTTCCGTTTCTGGTGGTCAGTACCAGGGTCATTGTTTTGCAAGCAGATATTAAGGTCAAATTGTTTAAAAGCTTACTGAAGGAGATGACGGTGTGAATTTACTTTTAACCCGACAATTGTGATGAAAGGAATGTTATTGAATTGTTAAAGAAGGTTGGCATCAAATATTCAAGGAATTTGATATCAAGAAAACCGACAGCCGTAGAACGAGATGAAGTCTGAGCGACGACGCGGCGACGGAATGGAAAAATAAAAATAAATGTCATTTGAAGCATAATCCATAAACCTACAGAGTCTTTCTAAAAATATAAAAACCCTTTAAATTCAAATGCGCCGTATCTAGACTTTCTGACGTTGGAGAGCTGTGTATAGATGTACCGACGTCCTCCAAAAATTGGCTAGGATCAAACAAAGAAACAAAAGCCAAAGAGAACCGAGTGTTGTAGCAAAACTTGGTTTGGCTGATTTAAATGCAGTATTGGTACGAAATCAAACGTTTCGTTTCGTGTAAGGACAGTATTTTCGTTCTTATTTTTATCCCTCAAACACCGTTTTTCAAAATGAATTTGTGACACGAGATTAAGAGTTCATAGTTTCTTGTGTGTTTTTACAGGACTGGCCCGTGTTCATCGAAGTATCTGCCATCTTTGTACTCGTACCATCGCTCTCTGGTCTTAAAGGTGAGTGCAATTTTATTACATAGACATTTAAGTACTATTTGCATCGGCCGGGTCGATAACCGTCTGTCGGTGATAGCTTTCGTCAGACTACTAAAGTCCTGTGTAAACTGGGTCATACATAACCGGAACATGTGTTTGTTTCTTATCAGGACATTAATTAGAACAAAACTTTGATTTCATCTCAGGCATCTTGAGGCATCATAAGATAAAGTAAGACACTCAAGCGTATACGTGCGTCATTAGTATTGATGTAAGTATCACACGTAGACAGATAAACAACCAATAAATCATGGTTCTGAATGACCGGTAATCGTGATTAGATCTATTTCTTTCATCAGATTGAAACGCTTCTGATACAATATAACTCTTTTGTTTATAATAGCGAAATAGCACTTATCGGATTTGATCTAATCTGAACGATAGTATCTTTAACAGTTAAGAAGTCCTTCCGAAAGACATGTTAAAGTACTAACCTGATTTCCAATAGTAAGTATTTATAATCAATCAATACATTTTTGAATGGCATTTTCCTTGACGCGTCGTTTTTATTACGTCTATGAAAGATTTGTAGATTTTAGCGTTTGATAATGTCATGCCTCTTTAGGCATAACTCTTGATAATAATCCGAGTTTAACATCGGCGCGGCGGCGCGGCGTAGCGTTTTATCTTCTTTCATTTAAGTCCTTTAATCAGATTTCCCTATTTTAGCCATAACAATAATCTTTCACACGGTCGATTCATATAGTTTGTTTTATCTTCCTCAAATTCAAAACACTTTTGTTTTATATTTGTGTCCTGTAGGGCTATTGCGTATCTTTTAAATGACAGTGGCTAACCTATAGTGCCTATCAATTACTGTCAAATGGTTCCATTTTGTACTAAACCATAACCAATTTGACAGTTTATCCATGGACAATATGATAGCCACTGTCATGTAAAAGATACGCAATAGCCCTGCTGGACGTTTCTCACAGCTTAACTGTTATGAGTTATGGTTATGTTATGACCTACTTTACCTTCAGATCACAGATACAGTTTGAAAACGTCAGGTGCTATTTTAAAATTTTCCTTTTCTGATACTGATACTGTTAGCCTGTATCATCTCACAGATCCCACTGCAGGGCAAAGGCCGCTCCCCATGACTTCCAGTTATGTCGATGTAAGGCCAATGTGGACCACTGGTCGTTAGTCTTGTCCAGATCATCTCTCAAACCATTCTTATCTTTCTAGCCTTTCCCAATATTCTTTGGTGTCAGCGCAACGTGCTCTCTTCTCTCTCCACTCTCTCTTACGTCTCTTTTTTCATGTCATTTCAGGCTCATTCAATCGATAAAGTGTTGTTCAATATAGCGTTATGCTTTAGTGTTATCATCACAATTTATTTTGGGTCGGTGCAGCATTTCTTCTCTGTCATACTTCTGCTTTAGTATAAAACTGGCTTTAGAATAATTATTATTAACCAGTGGTCGCTTCTTCTTCTGGTATCTCTCTAATTATGCAAGGTTCATCATTAACTCGAAATATTTCTCGCTAACGCCAAACTGAAACATTAGGACAAGAAGAAATATTTCCCAAGCATTTTCGTCATAATATGAAAAAGAGAGGAGTAATGATAATGGTGTGAGACCTGTCAGAACGATGATGGTGATGATGATTCTTATTCACCTTACGAAAACCTTGCTGGTCTGTCCGCACCTTAACTCCCATAGTTTCTTTTGTCGTTTCCGTGATTCACAATAACATAGTTTAGAGATAAAAATCTGTCATTTACTTGAATGTACCATAGATGATTGTGGTATAATTACAAGAGTAATTGCTGGCCTGTCGTGGACAAAAGCAATTGATGTAAGCATAACAATGCTTTGTGTCCTACGGTTTAATGGTTACTTATGGTTGGCCAAAATATAAGTGGATATTACATTGGATTCTCGGATGAAATTAAGGTTTTTTGACGACAGTTTACTTTATGTTTAAGAAATTATTTAACTATGATATTACTGGAGGTTTTTTTCTTTATAAAGCTATTACCAAAACGCGATATCTTTTTTCTTGCCATTTTGTTCTGCTGTTGTCGTATAAAATAGGCGTTTTTATTGTAAGGATAATGTTGCCGCGAGGAGCTCGTTGCTAACTAATAAATAACAGCTGTTTGGAAAGAGTCGTTGCCTTGGTTGATCCGTGGATGGGTGAGCACCCATTTATATAGACACCGAATTTCCTTCGTGCCGGTAAGCACGATACCTTGTTGGTTTCGGCTACGATATACAAGATGATATTTTATTTACCGTCCAATTTTTTTTTCTAGGCATTAAGTATCATTCACTACCACCATTTTTAAAAATAAAAATCTGCACGTATTATTTCATACTAAATCTTTTTCTCGAAAGTATTATCCGCTCTCCGTGTAAAGTTAAAACTTTGTGATGTGATATCTCAATATTTTTGTATTGAGTGATACTTAAAGAAAAAACACGTATAAAATAATTTTCGCCAAAGATCACTGTCCAAATTTTGATATAATAATTAGAATTTGGAAGGTGACTAAAAAATCATCTTGTATAGATCTTTGTCAGTGGCTTGAAAGTCTAACAACCAGTCTTACCAAAGAGTATCGTATTTACCCAGTACTAACTGACTTATGGAAGTCAGATAGGCAGTCAGCTACTTCCGGTTTGACTGGTAGCCGACCGCAACATAATTGAGGCTAGGCAGATGATAATCCATTAGACAACAATCGACAGATTTAATAGAAAAAATACTTACGAATCAAAGAAAACCTGTTACTTCGCGTGCAAGTAATCACTATAAGAAAAAAAATCCATGTAAATCGACCTATAACATTGCTGTTCCTAGTTAATACTTTTCTATTGTATATTGCAGGAACTTGTTTCATGTAATGATGTGAAGCATTTTTACCAGGACATTGACAATTGGATTCGAAATACATGGAAATTATACACGTCAATCATGTACTAACTGTTGCCTACAATAATATTCGTGAATTTGACAAACAAATTTAAGTAGTGGTAGGTTCTTTTGCCTCTATTTGCTTCGCCTAAATCTACTTTTTTGGTGAAATCTCATCCAGGTTTAACAATGCCCTCTTTATCTTGCCAGTCCTGTAGCCAGCAGTTCAGTTGTTGTTAGGTAGACTAAATAAGGTAAGTAGTGGTGCTAAGTAGACTAAATTAGGTAGTCTTCATTAGGTAGTGGTGTTAGGTAGTCTAAATTAGGTAGTGGTGTTAGGTAGTCTAAATTAGGTAGTGGTGTTAGGTAGACTAAATTAGGTAGTGGTGTTAGGTAGACTAAATTAGGTAGTGGTGTTAGGTAATCTAAATTAGGCCGTGGTGTTAGGTAGTCTAAATTAGGTAGTGGTGTTAGGTAGTCTAAATTAGGTAGTGGTGTTAGTGTAAGGTTGGGACTTGGGAGACAAGTGAAACACACGAGATCTGGGTAGATACTGATTATATATTGAGATTATTGAGATTAACTACAAGGATTAATAGGTATGCATACACATCTATAGTTACTACATCTCATCTTCACCGCATTAAAAAAAAATTAAATTAACTACAGTTTAATTTCATTTTACGCTATAATATTATATTATATATTTATGATTATATAGTTATACACGGTTTGTAATAGTAATATTGCTGTTACATTGTAGTAGTTTTTTTTTTTTTTTTTTTTTTTTTACATTTATGTACTTATTACTAAATTATCTTATAACTTATTATACACACACATATAGTACCTGTATTTAAATAGCTATAATCAAGAAACAGGTGGCATGTACAGTTTTGTCCTGTTCTTGTGTATTGTGTACATTTTATTATTTTTCATAATTTCTACATTTGGTGAACATTCTCTTATAACAGTGTATGGACCTTGATAAATGCTTTGGAACTTATTACCTGTTTCATTTTTTATTAAAATTAAATCATTTGGTTTGTATGACACTGGGTTAACATTTCGGTCGTATCTCACTTTTCTGTTTACTTTACTGGCTATTAAATTATCTCGTGCCTCTCTTTGCGTTGTTTGTATTCTGTATTTTAATTCTAATGGGTAGCTATCAAAATTGTATAAAGGATCAACTTGGCCTGAATTTAAGTTCGTTGGTAAAATACATTTTTTGCCGAATACTAACTCAAAAGGGGTAAATCGTGTCTCGGTGTGTACTGATGTATTATATGAGAAACACCAAAATGGAAGCCATGTGCTCCATGCTTCTGTATGATTACCTGTTTGAATTCTTAAATAATTACCCAAGTGTTTGTGTGAGTTTTCCAATGCGCCAATACTCTGATGATGATACGCCGTTGACTGTAATTTATTTATATGTAATAGGGTACATACCTCTTTCATTGTAGTTGACAAAAACTCTGAGCCCATATCTGTTGCTATAGTTCCTGGAATTCCGTATCTAAGAATAAAATTATTAACAAAATTTCTAGCTACGTCACTTGAGGCTTTAGATAACATTGGGTATGCTTCAACGTATTTAGTCAGTTCACATTGGATGGTCAATATATATGTGAAATTATTGTAATCTCTATCCAATGGACCTACCAAGTCCATGTAAATTTTTTCAAAGGCTGATGTTGCCGTAGTAGTGATTTCCATAGGTTCTTTTGTATGATGTGACGAATGTTTTTGTCTTTGACATTTGTCGCATCTTTTCACAAACTCTGTTACATCCACCTCTAGCCTTGGCCAGAAATAATATTTTTTAATATTATTAATCATCCGTCTAATGCCCGCGTGGCCACTAGTGGGCAAAAGATGGAAGTCATTTATGATCACACGTTGATCATCTTTGTTGTTTATTCTCTCTATATCTTTTAATATACATAGTCGTGGTCCGGACCATTTATTTATTTTCTGTACTTCACTTATTACTCTTTCTATAAAATTACTTTTATCATTCTTATTCTTTATGAAATATATTTCCTCTATGTTATATTTCTTACAAATTATTTCCAACTCTCTCACAAATTCGCCTGGCGAGAATTGCGATCGAGACGCTGGATTTATAAAAATTGTATTTCTTGTTGGTGCATAACAAAAACATTTGTTCTTATATTTTATTTCATTCAAGTTACGATATCGTGCTAATTCGTTTTCTGTTATAAAACGTAATTCAATGAAACATTTAGGTTTACTAATCATTTCTACAACTTTCGGTTGATCAGGCCGATTGTCGTCAAAAGTAACAGTACCCTGTGTTTGTAACCTGGCCTTCTGGCCTCGTGTCATTACATTGATAACACTGTCATTCATCTCTTTCAACTCCTCCGATGTTATGCGCAAGCGTGACATTGCGTCCGCTGCTGAATTATTTTTCCCTCTCAAATATTCCACTACGAAATCATATTCTTCCAAAATCAATCTAAATTTTGTCAATCTGCTTGAAGGATCTTTCATTCCAAATAATGCTATGAGCGGTTTATGATCTGTTTGGACTGTAAACTTACGGCCATACAAATAAGGTCTAAAATGCTTAACCGACCAAACGATGGCTAGCAACTCTTTCTCGATTGTTGGGTATCTTTTCTCGGCTTTATTCAAACTTCTACTCGCAAATGCTACCGGTCTACTGTTTCCGTTACACAATACCGATCCAATAGAGTAATTTGACGCGTCAGTTTGTAAAATAAATTGATTATTCTCTGAGAAATCGGGATATTGTAATACTGGATGTTTAATGACACATTGTTTAAGTAATTCAAATGATTTTTGACATTGCTCATCCCAATTAAACATGACATTTTTCCTACACAGTGAATTTAATGGATGTGCTTTCTCTGCGAAGTTTGGGATGAATTTCCTTTAATAATTAACGAATGCTACGAATCTTTTTACTTCTTCTGTGTTTATGGGAACTGGGTAGTTTTCCACAACTTTTATCTTATTGGAGTCTGGTATGACACCCTCTGGAGTAACAATATGACCCAAGAATAGTAATTCTTTCTTTAAGAAATTACATTTTTGGGGATTTAATTTTAAATTAACCTTTCGTAACCTTTCGAATATGTCCTGAAGATTTTTAATATGGGACGTTAGATTTCGGCTGAAACATACTAAATCGTCTTGATATACTAGGCATTTTTCGTACGTCAAACCTGTCATTGCCATAGTCATCATTCTTGAAAAGGAACTGGGACTCGTTTTAAGTCCTTGGGGTAGTCTAGTCATTTGAAATCTTCCAGAATCAAATGCTGTGTATTTACGACTGTCGGGATCTAATTTTACATTATAATATCCTTGATGCAAATCTAAATGTGTAAAGTACATACAGCCTGATAAAGAATCTAATATTTCCGTAATATTTGGAAGAGGAAATTTGTCATCCTGTATAACGTTGTTCAGTTTCCTGTAGTCAACTACTAACCGCCATTTCTTGTTCCCATCGCTATCCGATTTTTTCGGTACAAGTAGAATGGGACTAGACCATTCACTCTGAGATGGTTCTATAATTCCCTCATTTAACATTTTGTCTATTTGACTTTTAATTTCATTTTTTAAAGAGTGTGGTTGTCTGTATGGTTTTGAATATATTGGTTGAGTGTCTTGTTTCAAAACAATCGAGTGTTGATAAATGTCCGTAGTCGATAATTTATCTCCTTCCAAATAAAAAATATCTGAATATTTGGCACATAAACTTTCTATGTTTTGTTTTTCTTCTTTATTTAAATTACTTAAGGTTAACTTTGTAAATAGCTGCTTAACTCGGTCTGCATTCAACTCATTTTTGTTAAAAACGCAGATATCGTAATCCCTGGTACTCTGTATATCTAGATTTATTTCTGACAATGTGACGTCATTGGCTGTTGTATTCAAAATACGTAATGGTATTCTACCATTGTCTGGAGCCACTAATGTACTCGCGACAAAGATTCCCTCACATACTTATTTCGTACTTATCACGCATTCGTCCTTCAAGTTAGTATTTACATAGTGAATTGACTCTGACCTAGCAGGTAATGTCATTAAATAATCCTTGGAATTACATAGTTTCAAAGTTATCTGGTTCCCATTATACCATAATGATAAAACATTGTTATGAAAGTCAATAACCGATGAGTACTTGCTTAAAAAGTCTTGCCCTAAAATTCCATACGCCTTACAAGGCAAGGTGTCAAACACATAGAACTTATGGACTATGTTTTGTTCGTGAGTCCATAATTGTAACTTTACATATCCGATTGCTTGGACTTTGCCTCCGATCCCATTTATAGTTATGTCCTCCTTACAGATGGAGATATTGAACTTTTGTACGTGTTTATACTTTAAGGCTGAAATGGATGCGCCCGTATCAATTAACCAGCTAAACGGTTGCAAGTGATTCACTAATAACTCTACGTAATAACTACTTTCACTAGCCATGATTTTATTACTTTTAGGAACGAAAAAACTCACTTCCGCATTCCTTGGCACCATAATTATGATGAAGTGCTGGGTTGTGGCCGTGATTCATCATCAGTGATCACGCGAACATTTCCATGACCCCCTTTATTTCCCCTGTTAGTATTATTTCTAAAAGAGTTACCTCGATAATAGCCTCTACCTCGAGGTTGTTGGCTGCCTGCTGTAGTAGCGGCGCCTGGCTGCCCATAAGCTGCTTGCTGCTGCTGGCCTCTGCCACGTGCCGGGTAGCCACGGGTGTAGCCACGCTGTCTAAATCCACCTCTATACGCACCTCTACTGTAGCATCTGTGGTTGTTATAATACACTGTCTGCCTGGAATTGGGTTTATAATTTATATTACGTCTCAGTGATAAAATTTCAGCACTCTGGCTGGTCGATGTGCTGTCCTCGTCTAACGCTGCTTGAACAGCATCTTTTAAGCACTGAAACTTCTGAGCTGCCAGAATTGTACCAATCCTGCGATTCCTCAATCCGTCACTAAACTGCCTGATCGCCTGTTTTTCGTTTATTGTTTTTAAAACATCAAACTTCTCTGAATTGCCCTCAGATTGTGAAATCGTGAGGTCAACAAACATTTCGGAAAGTTTTTTCCCGAAATCATCTGCCGACAATTCATTTTGCCTGAAGTTTAGAAGTTGTTTTTGCAACGCACTTGCGGATTTCTGCGGTAATAGGACTCTCTTCATGTCACACAAAAGCATTTGTACATTGTCATATTTGGTAGCTAATTTTAATTTTGCCCCTTGTGATAATCTACTCTTGAGTACGAAGTTAATTAGATTTTCGTGCGCTTTCGTGTCTATGACCGAACTGTAATAGTCTATGCCGTCTATCAATTGTTTTGTATTTGAAATTTCGTCTGTCATAACCAGTAATAAGTTCAAAGCAACTCTTAAGTCAAACTCCATTTTTATTGTAATTTCACTACTATCTTTTGCTTGACATAAATTAGTTATTTCTGTATATAAGTCACTAATTTTCTCACACCATTCTGTTATACTATTTGATTCTTCCGTACTCCTATTTATTTTATTTATGTTTTCTATGTAGTTGTTGTATTGTTTAATTATTACATGAGCTTCACCTAGCTTTTTCGCTAAAATATCTCCTTGTCTACGAGATGGCCCGATTTTAATTTTTGGGGGCATGAGGAACAGGGTGTAAAGTTCCTCATCCCCCATAGAAAAGGGAGGATCCTCCGACCAGACGGGTGTTGTGTCTGGTGGGCTAACTGCCCGACATCTGTAAGTCGGGATTTTCTATATACGCTAATGTGGCGGATAACTTTGATAGCGCGATGCAGAATTTACAATGTTAGTTCGCATCTGTTGCGATAGATGGCGCTGCCGCCACATCACTCCCCTCCGAGACCGGAGGTCGATTGCAGGCTGAGTCTTGATGCTTGCCAGGCCAGTAGAGGGTTCCAGTGAGTCGGAACCGGATGCCGCATAGATCACGGTGAGTCGGAACTGTCTGCGGTGATACCCCAGTGAGTCGGGGTGATGCTGCGTGTGCTCCAGTGAGTCGGAGTGTGCAGTGCTGCGTAGTGGCTGGCTGCTGCGTCGACCAGGAGAGAAGAGCGTCTCTGCTTTGTTGACCGGCCGAAGTGCAGTGTGCTGTGCCAAGGTCGCTGATGAGGCTGAGGGTGATGACCAGGAATGCGCTTCCGCTGCATGCTGGTGGTCAGGATACCCGGTGAAGCCGTAGTTGCTGGCTGACGGTATGACTCGCTGCTCGAAGGCTCGAGGAAGTGATGATGAAGTAGTTGCACGAAGGCTGCGCTGATGTTCATGCTCGGGGTCACCAGTTTGGGGGGCATGAGGAACAGGGTGTAAAGTTCCTCATCCCCCATAGAAAAGGGAGGATCCTCCGACCAGACGGGTGTTGTGTCTGGTGGGCTAACTGCCCGACATCTGTAAGTCGGGATTTTCTATATACGCTAATGTGGCGGATAACTTTGATAGCGCGATGCAGAATTTACAATGTTAGTTCGCATCTGTTGCGATAGATGGCGCTGCCGCCACAAATTAAATATCTCCGTATTTGTACTAGCTCTTCATATAACTTGTTTAAATATACTGCCATTAATTTATGAGTAATATTTATACATATCAATTTTTTTCCCTCTTATTTACTGGATAAATACCTACCATTGTCCATTTTTTTTTTTTTTTCACTTACATGTACATTTTTCCCTTATTTACTATATAAACATGATAATACCATTGTCCATGTGTGTCCCTTTGTCCATGCGTTACTTAACTTACACGATTATCACTTCACTGTAATTGGTTAGACTTTTAAACACTTTCCACTGCTTCAAACTGTAGCTTCGTCGATCTTTAAATCGGGATAAAGATTAGGTCGTCGTCGCCGCATGAAAGAACTTCCTCTCTGTCCATTGGCGAGGCTCGCCTCTCGGATCCACTGGAAATGGCATTTCTTGTACTGCTTCCACAAAAAGTACACCACGCCGAGGCTTAACAACACGCAGATGACTATCAGTATAAGGGTAATATTCGACATGTGCTCCTTTACTGTTTCTAAATGCCCCCGATTCGAACCAACGGCATTTTGGTTCAGGAACACAGTCTCCCTCTCCACGTTGGAACGACACATTTTCGCATCACTAGTTTCTTGAAATTACAATTATCGTAAGATAGTTCATTTTGGCACCGCGATTGTTCATTGTTTTCAATTTTATTAAATAAAGTTGAGTACTTGAAGCCGCAACACTAGATAGATATACGATGACGGTATCGCCACGGCCCCAAATATGGCAGGGTCGCCATGTAAGGTTGGGACTTGGGAGACAAGTGAAACACACGAGATCTGGGTAGATACTGATTATATATTGAGATTATTGAGATTAACTACAAGGATTAATAGGTATGCATACACATCTATAGTTACTACATCTCATTAGGTAGACTAAATTAGGTAGTGGTGTTAGGTAATCTAAATTAGGCCGTGGTGTTAGGTAGTCTAAATTAGGTAGTGGTGTTAGGTAGTCTAAATTAGGTAGTGGTGTTAGGTAGACTAAATTAGGTAGTGGTGTTAGGTTGACTAAATTACCTTAGTTTCCTAGTAAAACGTTCTGAATCAGTTTGACTTGAATAGAATAAGACTATGACAGCATTGCAAAGTCATTAGTCATATTTCATCTACTATTATATTTTATCGTAATGCAAAGTAATTTCTTTTGTTTGTTATGTGGCTCTTGAAAGGGGAAGTACAGAACAGCTGCCATTTAAATTACAAGAAAATCTTTTTAAAGAACAGGTGCAATGTCAGACAATTGTTATTTGTATGCGGGTTTTTTTCTGTGAATGTGTCATTTTAGGACGTTAAGCCATTGGTCCCTGATGCCATTTGAAGATCTTTGACGGTCTTAATAGGTAGTCAGTGGCCCTATAATCTGCTAACAAATATAAACAAGAGGTTTCTATTACCCAATACGAATTTGCTCCATGTGAAATACTAGTATTCAGCTGCTTCCGGTTAGACTGGAAGCCGACCCCAAAATAGTTGGGAAAACGCTAGGCAGATGATGAGTGATAGGTTTAGTCACTTCATTAACCGCAATTTAAAATCCTGATGGACAAAGGTCTCCCCTATATTCTTACCCTCTCTATGTACCGCCTTTTTAGCTAAATCCGGCGAATATAAATCAGATCGTCACACTCCCATCCATTCGATTTGAAATCATTCGGTCTCCCAATTTTCACTTTTATCTCAAGTTATAAGATTCAATAATGCACGACCGTCAGTAAGCTCAGTAATACCTACGTTATTATTTTATTTATTTCTAACCTAAGCTTACTTAAGAATAAACATTTAGTTAGTCCGCCTTTCTGTTTATCCATGACAGCTATAACATTCACACCCGAAGATGAAGTCAAGAATTTTGTTTGTAATACACGTATGATTTAAACCGATAGCAAAACCTGTGTTTACATTGAACGCAAAACTACGCCGGCTTTGTTACACAAAGGTGTATTATATGATACTGTTATTTATAAAATATAATAGTCAATACAGGCTTGTATTACTGTTAAGGTAATCTAAACACTGCTGTAGTTGTAATGATTTAAGATCCTATAATATAAACATTTGGTGAGATTGCTAGACGGCTAGCTGCAAAAAGTTCCTGTATGTACCTAACAACTTATTTACCCGAATCGCTGACGTTTGCAACTCAGCCGTCAAATAATTAACCAATTAATGAAACATGGCAAGCCACATCTGCCGCATGTCGCATCAAAATTGGGCCAAAGTAGCCACAGATAAGGTTCAAAATAACAGAACCAGGGTGCTTACTCTGGAATATAATTCAAATAGATCGACGTCGTAAATGGAAAGTGGGAAGGGAAGCCCTTGCTTAATACAAACTCTTCGCCCACGCATTTCGTATGTCGACATTTTTTTGTCATCTCATCATCAAAAGACACATCTGCCTAGCTTCGTCCAACTATGATAGTTTCGACTTCTAGTTCAACCGGATCCAAATACCATAATACTAGTAGTTTACGTGGAGCGACCACCTATAAAATCCCCACGACCCATCAAAGTAATCAAGCAAGCTATATAATTTTTTGTTTTGTTGCCAGGTAACCTGGACATGTGTTTAGCATCCAGACTGTCAACGCAAGCAAATCTCGGCAACATGACATCTACGAGGGAAGTCATATCTATGGTCGTCGGAAACATATCATTAGTACAGGTGAATATTTTGTATGACCACATCTGTTTTATGTGCATGACTACTCTTTGGAGGTTTTACGGTCAGTGGACATCATCATCAGCTTATAATGTTCTCACTGCAGGGACTCAAGCCTCCTCTCCAGGAGAGGGATGGGCTATAATCCACCACGTGGCCCAGTGCGGATTGGTAGATGTCACATATCTTCGAAATTTTGGTTCTTAGATATGCCGGTTTCCTCACAATGTTTTCGTTCACCGTTTTGAGAGCAGTGATGATGAAATAAATAACACAAAGTAATGCGTCTGCCTGGGTTCGACGAACTGTTCCAGGACCAACTGTTCGTAAGTCGGGGCCTCAAACACTGGGCCACCACTGCACGTCAGAGGACGTCTGTTAGTAAATGCGATCTCGAGGATCATCTACAGGCTTAAAATAAATAAGAATAGGTCTAGCAGCAGGCATTTCATCATCTTTGCTCTTGTCCCATTCTACTTGAGGTCGTAACACGTTTTGTTCTTCCATTATCTGTCAGAAATCACGTCAACATTAAAATTTACTCCTTTATCTTTCGTAGTTATATCATTCTTCAAATCATCTTTTGGCCTTCCCCTCCCTTTCCACTCATCAATCACTGTTTTAGACACATCCGTTTGATCCCTCCTCATTACACACAATCGTTTTTTTTTCTCACAAGGTTTTTTTTTAACTGGGTGTATTTTCATAGTTTTCCACAAGAATGCTGTGAGAACACAAAGATTATATAAAACGATGTGTAAAACGCTGTAATTGTTTGAGACCATCGCACGGTCATTACACGCGGTAATAGTGACAGCTCAATTTATGGATGTTTACATGTTCACTCCAGTGACAATACTTAAATGTTGTAGATTCAGAATACCTACGTTATAAAAACGGCTTATCATTGTCTCACTGAAACGTGGTCGTTCACAATGAGCCTCATCAGAAGGCTTAAAGTCACCCAAAGGTCAATGGAGTGGGCTGTGCTCGGAGCTTCTTTGCATGGTCGAATCAGAAATGAAGACATTCGTAAGAAAACGAAGGTTACGGCTGACGGAGCCCGAAAAATTGCCAAACTTATTGACAAGTGGGCAACATTGCTCGCAAAACGATAAGACGATGAGGCAAAAAAGTTCTAGAAGGGCGACCGAATCTGGACTGTCATAATTATTACAAGCGAATGTTTCCGGTGAGCAACCGCAATTAACCAACCTAGTTATGTAACACTAGGTAAACTAGGTTTACTCATGAGCTATCAGAATCAGAAATACAGGTTTTCATCAGCATCTAGGATTCCTTTCCTGCCATCTCTGACGCACTTGGGCAAAAGCTTTAGATATTGCTAGCACAGTCAGAGTTCAGATAACAAATCTTTCTATACTTTACAGTGTTTTAAACACCTAATCATGTATTTTCTCCCTTCAGGTGCAAGCTATTGTAGCAGCGACAGTGGTATCCATGTTCGCGATAGTGGTCAATACTATAACGGACCGGGCCGTCAATGGCTCGTTTGTGTTGCTGTTGGTCGCTTCTGCGGTCTTCACTGCTACTACCACGTGCTTCGTTTTGGGTATGTTGTTGTTTTAAGATTCTGGTTTTTGTTGTAACTGCTAGTAGGTCTATTTCGGACAAAGTGTTATTGACTGTTATTCAGTAAAGGCCCGGTGGATGACTATTACTTATGCCATGACTTGATTGTTATTCACTTTCATGTTAGTTCTTCCTGTTTGTCAGGTGCAACATTAATCGAATTATTGTTTGAAAACAAAATAATTTTGATATTTTTTACATCATTATTATTTCCTTTATTCTCTCTGTACCCTTCACAGTTTAGAATATTTCTTATAGAACATTTAAAAATATACATATAAACTCTTTAATTACACCACACAACTTTTATTTCTCCCTGTGGCGAAATTCATCTCAGTTTAGTGCCTTAATGGCCATCATGCCATATTTTTTTGAATTCGTTTACTCTTGGTTTTGCTAAGTACACATATTGATTTCCACAAAGACTAGACAATATCCACTTCCGTATGTCAATAAAATTTAATAGCTCATAACAAATCACATAAGAGAAACGTGTCAGCACATAGATAGATCACAACTTACGGTCAACGGTCAATTGTATGTAATTATTTGTGGGCACGTAAAGTAACTACGATACGATTAACATCTCGTCAAATGTAATTGGTGTTATGGACTGTTACAAACGGATGATATTTGTTTGTTTTGCCTCCATAGTTCCCTGCCCTCTGCCTTCTGCATCCAGTTTGACCCAGTTGGTTTTTGAAAGGTCTTCGCGTGACAGTCTTTCTAGAATTCTAGCTGAGAGACCTCCATCCTGATCGCAATTTTATATTAGTCTCATATTATCCCACTGCTGTGTAAGGGCCTCTCACATAGCCATTCTCTCTTCTGTCCATGTGGTTTTCTCTGGCCAATCCCATACAAAAGCCTCAAGTCATGGTTTTATTTCTTGTTTTTTTTTTTTTGACCTTTAACTTGCTATACAATCCGATCCGATTGTGTTGTATGGACGGAAGGCGCAATACCTACAAAATGACTGGCTATTTCATAATTTTCTTGCGATTCGCCCAAGTTATTTGACGACTGACATCGCTGTGAGTTATGCCATTGCATAAACCTTAATTGTTTGTTTAATTTTATCATCTCTATTTTTCCAGATTTCGTGATGGTAATGGTGATCTACGGTTCTCACAAGTTCAAGGTGAACCCAGACAACGTCGCGACGCCACTGGCGGCCTCTATCGGTGACATTGTGAGCAACACAGTGCTGGCTGTCACAGCGCAGTACATGTTCGAACAAATACGTGAGTAGAGACACTTTTTCTTTTTACCCGACTGCAAGGAAAATGTAATGTTTTTAATAAGCTGTACCACTCTCTGGTTATAGGCCTTCAATCCAAACACTTAAAGAAGGAAAAATATTTTAACAGTTACAGAAATTACTTGCTAATACTAAAGAACAAATATAACTTAGTACTGTGTACTATCCACTTTTGACTTACAGATTTGGTAATGAATATAAATGCGATAAATGGAAAAGGAGAGAAAGATCGAAGGAAAGAGAGAAGTTGTGTGATGGATGTTAGGAATTAAAAAATAGTAGATGATATCGTAGTGGTTTAAAATAAAATGACTCAAGGATAGGTTTAAGAAAATGCAAAGCGAACCCTTCGAACATAATAAACAGCCTGCAAAAGAAAACTAAGTCCAAAACTATTAAAAATCAAATGAACTCTTAAACGAAACGTAATGAAAATAATAACACAAGTCGTTAATTTTCAAAATTACAAGGTACTGATAAAGGAAGGAGTGAGAAAGGTGAGTTTAGTGCAATCAAAAATAGACCCTTTCGTTTAACTTATAATATTTATTTCGCATGTCTGTTTCTACTCACACTTCATTTGATTGTATGAAAGAATCTACACGAATCACTTGAAATCATTGCATGAGTATTATTACATTTTATGTAAGTTGATTTCGTATCTTGATTTGGCTCGCGAGGTTGTCGAGCTGTGGGATGTGGACTCAGTGATCTATTGGGATGATAGTCGTTTCAGCCATTAGCTAAATTGCTAAAAGCCACGGCCAATATCTGAGGAGGCTCTCGCAGGGCAGCTGGTTCAAGGGATTGATTCAGAAACCGGTAGTTATGGACACGGCTCGTAGTGTTATTAGGTTCCGCTCTCTCTTTTTTTTTAAATACCGCAAATAAATAAAAAGCTAACAATAGAATGATGACTTCACACATAAACAATATTTAAAATAAATAAATCACCTTAAGATTTTCATTTACCTTTATCGGAATTAATTAATCTTAATAATGTAGAGAATTTTAAAAGCACGACTAATCACTATTTAAAATGTTTATCAAGAAATATCTTTATCTTCATAAATGGATTTAAATGGTTTTCTTATTGATTGACATAAATATTAATCACACACGACGAATGTACAAATGAAACAAATAAAAAAGTGATCACTTCCTATTGTTGATCTGGAACCTTTGGCAGAGTATTGAAATTAGCCTTTCTACACTAACATTTATAAGGAAGAAAATATGTGTATGTTTGTAACAAATAAATTAAAAAAAACCTGGACCGATTTAAAAAATTCGTCCACTATTAGATTGCTTCATTATCCCTAAGTAAAATACTATAAAAATCTAGCCTAGCCTGGCCTGGCCTAGTTAAAATATAAAAGTCCGCCCGTGCAAAGCCGGGACAGGCCGCTAGTATTGTATGAATTACTAGCTATTGTCCGCGTAGAGTTTGATAGCTGTCTCACGACTTCCTCGTACTACTGGAATGAGGAGTATTCTGATAGGTAACCCAAATTATAAACTATATGATTATGTGGAAAATTTAATCCAAATCTGTTCAGTAGATTTTGCGTGAAATAGTAAAAAAGATCCATAGATCGCATCCATCAATCCTCACAAACTTTTGCATTTTAGTAGAAATAAGAAGAAGATGCTTCAAATTTCACAGCTTCTTCTGCATTTATAAACCCTAATCAATTTGATGTAATAACAATCACTGTTAAATATTTCATCTTTGTAGCCTTTTAATACCACAAAAGTTGACGTGTTGATTTATCATATTTTTATTATATTCATGGCACGATTTCAAGTATACCTGTACATTCAACTAACAATAGTAGTGGCAAACTTAATACCACACAACTCAATGCATGCCCTGACATTAAATTTTAACTTTTATACCTTAGTAACAATGTCGTTTTTCGCGCAGAGATATCGCTATGGCAGCCCATAGCTCTGATGTGCGTGTACTACAGCCTGCTACCCCTGTGGGTGTTCATCGTCTGGCGTAACAAGTACACCAAGAAGGTTCTCACCAGTGGATGGACTCCTGTCATCTCTGCGCTCTTCATCAGTGGGTATGTACTCTACATTATTAACATCTTCTTTATTAATGTCTCTTTCATCTATCTCTCTGTCTCTTTCTCTTTCTATAATATATCTCTCTTTTAGCAACCGATTATTTTTTATTAGTAAACATTTCTTGTCAGTCATCTTAATGCCAAAATCACGTCCATTCTTTGTTAATAAGAATGAAAACTCGATCAACATATCAGACTACTGAAGGAATCTTTATCTTTTTTAGGAATATTTCATAAAATAAAGATGTACGCAATAACAACATCTTATCTAAAATTACTAGACGAAGTCGATAATAGGATACCTTTTATTTAAAACTTATCTGTATTTGTAATTTGTAACAAATCGGATTATTTTTATTTGCTCTGATTAAGTATGATGACACTACGCTTTTTTAATCATCCATATTTAAAGACATTATTGCAAAGTGTGCTTTTGAGTTTTTTCATTTCGTATAATAATGATGAATTTACTAATCTTCCAAATTTTACAACCAAATCAGATATTGAAAAACTTGCATCATAGTACCTATCACTTCTGTAACTACCCATTAAAAAAAAAACGAAATCGCAGTTCCAAAGTAACATTACAGATACAAAAGTAAGGCTTCGAACCTCTGATGCCAACATTAGTAGGTATGTCAAATGAATCTTCAACTTTAACTTTACCACTGTCTCCACCAGTATCGGAGGTATCGTCTTGGACAAGGCAGTGGATCACTACCGTGGTTATGAGGTCTTCCAACCAATCGTCAATGGTATCGGCGGCAACCTGGTCTGCGTCCAGTCTTCCAGACTCGCGACCCATCTCCATCAGACTGCCATCCCTGGAGAACTTCCTGAGAACACCAGGCTCGTCGAGTGGCCATGGAAGACGCTGTTCTTTGGAAGTAAGTTACCTGATATCTTTTTAATTTAATACCAATTGTTCATAAACGAAAAAGAAAATAAAGGTGGATACTTCGAAGAAGAAGATCATAATATGGAGAGAGGGTGCCTCATTGACGTAGTTAGTGGTCGTATGAATGCTGAGTGTGGGTTTGTTTGATCCTCGGCTAGGGCATAGTGTTATTTAAATTATCTTAGTAGCAGTCAGAAGTCTGGAAACGGGAGCAACTCAATGGACTTGTGCCTTGTAGAAATACTTCTTATTGTTTAGGATAATATGTAGAACCTTCAATTCTTTCGTATTTGTTAGTGTTATTATATCATTTTTTTTCTTTCCAGCTGCCGCAGCTAAAGTGGCTCGTATGCTGCTGATCCTGGCGTTGTTCGGTCAGATTATCTTCATGGTGGTCGCTGACGTCATGTACCAGGGCGAGGTCACCTTACAACTACCCTTCGGTATCACTTACTTGTTGAGTTCCTTGTTACAAGTAAGTTAATCTTTTGTTTTTTTTTATGTGACAGTTTCTTGCTACTAGTTTGACTGTACAATGTAATGCTAAACGTTATCTGTCTTGACCCATGTCACTTAGGGTCAACGTAACACATTTTTTACTTCAACAGTTTGTTAATGAGAAGATATTTGAACTCTCTTGCATATTCATGTTTACTCTATAAATTCAATTTTAAATCCCATGATATAAATTTGAACCTGTTTGTCTTTATCCAGGTTTGTCTATGTCGGTCTATGAAATGTATTGAAAATAACTACGCTCCAAAATTTTAACACGATTCTCCTCTTTTTTAGGTCATGGTACTGTTATACCTGGCTTACATGCTGGTGCACCTGATGTGGCAGAAGAAGAAGGACCCCGACAACGCCGCCATCCCCTACCTCACCGCGCTGGGAGACTTGCTCGGCTCTGTGTTCCTCGGCCTCACCTTCTTCGTCCTCTCTCAGTTCGGCATGGAGTACGGGAACAACGTCCAGTGAACAGGTACGACACACCTGAAGGAATAAAAAAGAAGAAATTTGGATCTTAAAGCGTTACAGTCCGTTTCAAGGATTATAACCAATAGTTTTTGACGTAAAATGTTTTTTTAACAGTCTTGTAGGAAATTGAATTCTAGATCAAAATTTTGGCAAGACTTCGACGTTTTACAAGTTTGCTCCTTTGAGGATCAGTACTGAATCGAAGTGTTGGCTTGATGTTCCTTATAGCTCTGCACGTTTTTGCATGGCTAACCAAAACGACATTACCAAAGGATAATTATGGAATCATTCATCGGGTTTCATCAGCTACCTATGTTCCATCAATTTGCTATTAGATGATGATTAATTTTGTTATTCAAGTAGAGTTCGGTCAACGTACGATGAAATGGATAATTAAAATCCTATCAGTATTGATATTTTATAACAATTAAATTGAACTTGTCAATTGGTGTGCCAATATATTGATGTATATGTTGACGGCATCATAAGTTTTTAACGCGACAGTATTTAAAAATTTCAAAGATTTGTAATTTTTTGAACATTATTTATTACTATTTTGAGAGATTCTTGTTGAGGTATCGCTCTCTTTGTACTAAGAGCTGACATACTGAGAGTCAAACTGTGATATAAGAAATGTAAAAATGTGATTTAACGCAATTATTTTAATGTTTCGACATCAATTTTAATGAGATGGACAATAAATTGTGAGGCGAAGAGGAAATTGATGACGGCTAAAGATTAAATTGTGTTATCAAATTGACTCTCCTTGTTAAAAGAAATATTTTAACATCAACGATTTTTCGAACTTCATCTAAGCTTTGCTATTCAAATATTTTTTACCACCTTGAATTTGTTTAAAGTGAGTTCAGACAAGAGCAATAGGTACATGTATCAAAACACCGTGAAAAATGCTCGATTCGTTTTATCATTACATAGAAATGCACGGGAAACTGATTTAGTATAAACTCACTTTTAGACTGCTTTATGGATATTTTTTTTAAATATTGACTAAATCAATGGCAGCGAGGCTTTCAAACTAAAAGCCAGGTTACAAGACGTTCCTAATCAAACGGTTCCCTTGCGATATAAAACTTAGTTAGTTCGGTGTCATATCCAAATATAATTGGTGATAGTTCTAGATAAAGTTGTAGATACGTGTGTAAATATTACTTTTATATCACTGTGTAGTGATGCTGTAACGTCATCTGTTAGTACTTATGTGATATAGCACTATTTTATACATTTGGTTTCTGAATAAGCTAAGAAAACCGTTGAGAAGTGCATCAGAAGTTTGTACCACATCAACGGAGACGTCATCGCTAGTTCCAACACCGTCTTTGGTTAAAAATATGTAAATGTAATTTTTCAAAAAACCTTGTCCTCTTTGGCCTGATGAGGACCTATCTATAATAATAACAATTAAATAGAACTTTGCTGCTTGGCAAAGGCCTCCTACCTTTCCAAGCTTCCCTATGTCTACATGCATTCTCACAGTACTTTGTAATATCCTCATTTATCATACAGTACAAAACCTTCAACTATGTCGTCTGGGTCAAAATTTTCGTCAATAGTGATAAATATTACATGTCAGGTACATTAGGCTCAGTAAGGTCATCTTCGAGAGCTACTGAAGGCTGTGCAATTGATTAACAATTTGAAGGCATTGCACGTTACAATTTTTTTCGTCATTGAACTTCCTGTGTTTTTGTTTCTTAACTTACCTTGATAATTAATTTCGTTGGTTTCCTGGATTATTTTGATAAAAAAAACGTAACAATGTTTTTTTGAGTTTTCTTACTTTTTTTTCAAAATTTTGTTTTGCCGATCAATTTTTTTTTAATAGAGATGAGTGACATGTTTATTCAAAAACCAATTGTTAGTTCGTAATCTAGTTTATAGTTTAGGAAATTGAGTACAATAAAGCAATTACGTAGTATTTAAGTTATGAGGCCTAAAATAATTTATTGAACTAATGTCTTAGAGAACTAATTGGTCATGTCAAATGTAAGATTATCACCAATTTGATAGTATTAGACAAGCATTTGATGAACTGGAAATAGAGAACTAACGTAGAAGTAATTAATATACGTTTGTGTGAGATCTCAGAAAATAATTAAAAAAACGAAAATTCGAAGACCTGTTTTTTTTACCTCTACAGGCAAAAACACAAAAATGTATGTGTGATACAGAAATTACAACTTATTTTTGTTAATATAAAATGTTTTAACAAAAAATAAAATAAAAATATGGCCACATATTGGAGGGTACAGTCAACCACATAGACATGTCGGTAAAGTAAACTTTATTTGTAACTAATTGTGATTGTATAACTACATGGTTGACTGTTTTTCCATGAAAACAGTGCTTCTTAGTATAATAGTGTCATTTAACCAAATATGTAAACAAATAATATTAATTTGCGTCCAGTATCAAATACCCCTGCCAAAATATTTCTCTTATTTATTCTTATAAAAGCCTCATTTAAGAGGAACGAATAAGATGGTAAAAAAATATTTTTTTGTGTACAACCCAAGTACCTATAATTTGGCAGTGATTTTGATGCTGTACGCAAAGAAAACGAAATGTGACCATACTTCAGTAATTTTAAGGTATATTTTTGAATGAATGATGTGATATAAATGAGATTTTAACTTGTATATAGATAATTGTTATGTAGTACGTAAATCACTGAAAAAAGCTGTTGATAGTTTGTTAGAAACGCTTACCTTTCATAAAAGGCTGCACTAGACATCAATTATTAGTAAAAAATAACAAAATGGATGATTGGTTGCACGATTTTCTTTCAAAGTAGATTCTATTGTTTTATCAAGAAACTTTTTAACCATTTTATTTCTTACGGAAGATATTTACTTTTGTTTAAAGCAAAATATTTTTAAAACTTAATAAAATCATACTTTTTAACGTAGTTACCAATATCAAGCAATTTATGAAAATGCTACTAGTCAAAATACAAAAAGACCTACCCTTATTCAAAAGTTAGCTTTCCCTCCCCCACCCTCCACTTTTCGTGTTTTATACTGTTCAGACGGAGACTATTCTCTGTCTTCGAGAAACATTATACTGTCACTTAATTTTAGAGGTTTTTTTATAATAATTATTAATTATACGATCCTATCTACATTTACTTTCGTTTTAAGTAAAAATGACTGAAAATAAGAAAAACTTGTTTCTTTCGTTTTTATAAGTATACTGACATAAATAACATTAGTGGTTAGAGATGATACAAAAATAATTATGCTTGCTTAAAATTATAATTACATTAATATTTGAGGAGAAATTAAAGTGCAACCATCCATTTATTATAATAGGTTTAAATAAATAAACTCTTTGGTCCGAAGTGCCATTATGGTTCAAATTATAGTTAAATTCGGTAGTATAAATTGGAAATGCCGTAAAGAACAATGACAGTGCTGTTCGATTTTCAGTTTTTTGTGCTGAGTCGATGGCTGGAAATCTAAGGCAGTTGCTCTTACGACATTATTATTTTAAACCGTCGTTATAATAATTTTTGTAACACTATTTACTTCTGTATAAAATTAACATCTCTTTTTGAGTAACTTTTATTTAAAGGATTCAAATGTTTAATTTTATACATAAGTCATTGAAGCTGCTATTAGTATCAATTTCTTGGCATTTTTTACTGAGATTTCTCAACACATAGTGACATAGCTAAGACTTGAAACTTTTATCAACTAATGAAATCTGTAAATAATCATATAAGTATAATAATTGACCGTTTTTAACATTGACCTATAAAATGCATGACATCAATCAATTAAAAAGAATTTGATACTAATTTTAGCGTTTAGACGTTTTTACATGCGAAAATATTAGGAATAGGGTAAAGTTGGTGCACACTACTCCCACCGATTAACTGAATATTATTTTCCGTACCTAACATGTATAATCACTTTTATTGTTAAAAAATAATGTTTTCTTTACTCCTATTATAAACTTTAGTGTAACTTCAAACTTTGTTTATGTGTCACTTATTTTCGACGCCGACTGTACTTTTATAGACAACGCGTGTTAGTTTATTTTCCATGTAAAAATTAAGTAAATAGTGTTATATAATAAATACTTAAAGTTGATATTATGTACATTCCATATACACAGCTTTTTGACGATAATCATTGGTTTATGAAATGTATTGTTTAATTTAAGTTTTATACCATCAATGTATTCCTATTGTGATGTCCAAACATAGTGTAATGTAATTATTATTTCAAAATAAAATGGATTAACTCAATACTTTTGTTTTACTTTGATAACCCCATTAGTTTAATTTCTTCGATTTCCAGATCGGGCTAAGGGGTGGTCCACCTTCGGGCCGAACGTAGGGTCCGATAGATTAACCTCTAAAAAAAAAAACATTTGCCAAAAAAGCCCTGGGTAAAACTATCGTTTTTAAAACAGCAATAGCCATTGCCCTCAAGTAATTGACAATTTATCAGTTTTTTTAAGCCACTCTACCTACATATATTTTTTTAAAAGTAGCGTTGACCTAGTGTAAGCGCAATTGGATTTGGTTCATCTCTTATCAATTAAAACAACTAGCAATGCCCTTAAATCGTCAACGGTCATTATTGCGCTGTGCGCATGCGACAATTTGTCCACCAGAATTCCCGTTTTTTACGAAATTCGGCGCGCCTGATTAAAACGACGATATCTCCGAAATTGCGTTAGTTAGCTCGATACCAGTTATATCATTGGAATCGTTATTAAATTAGCTAACAGGTTATGTATGGTTTAGTATAGTTTTGCCTTGTAATGTATTAGTAATTGTAATGTGTGTTCAGTGTTAGGGATTTTTACCAGTTTCTTGTGTAAAGGTAATTTTAATAAAAAAAGTAAACCATTATTTCAAAAAGTTATTGTTTTATTTCCACTAGTACACATTAGGTAACATAAATTAAACAAAAGAATACAGGTTGCAATATATTTACAAGCTTAACAAAACATGACGTCATTTACGAGTGGATTCTAAACAAAAGAATGGGTTTGTTTACACTTCTATTCTCAGAAAGTTCAGCGCTAAGTGGCTCGAGTTACATTTTTATAATACTGTTTGGTTCACATACTTGACACCAGAAGAGTGTCAGCTGTTACAAGTTATTAGTTAATTAGTATAAAAAAACCAAGGCAGACACTTGAAATCAGGCGTAAAAAACACCTACTCAAACTTTGCATCACTATTTAAATTCTCCTGCCCCAATTTTAAATCTTATTTAACTTTCTCCATGTTGAAGATATTTACAAAACGTTAGGCACATAAAAATGCATACTGCCTAAGAAAAATATCACACAAACCAACAATCAAAACGAACAATTTCACTAAAAAAACACAAGTACATGTACATAGATTATAGATATGGATACGGCAAATACTGTCACATGTAAACAAGAAAAAAATATATTGAAATCAAAAACATTTTTCATACTTCTACATAGTTTTACTATTTTAAGTCTTTTATGGTGTACATACGGGGTGTAAATTAACACTTCACAAATACGTCAACCAAGCATTCTGTACATCAAACTAAGTACCCCTACGCAAAAATTTTTGCTGGGAAACGACTTTTTTTTTTGGGGGCAAAAATTTCATTTTTCGGTAAAACTCAATGTAGTACTCTTAAAACATTGTGCTAGTAGATGCTTTTAATAGTAAAAAGGTCATGGAGGTAATTTAAGTAAAGTTATAACCTGAAAAACTAGTATTTACAAAAACAGCTGTGCAAAATTTGGAACTTTGACCCCT
Source organism: Diarsia rubi (assembly GCA_932274075.1). NCBI lineage: Eukaryota > Metazoa > Arthropoda > Insecta > Lepidoptera > Noctuidae > Diarsia > Diarsia rubi. The sequence continues at coordinate 9,505,780 of OW026437.1, read as the reverse complement.
AATATCTCCGTAAATAGGGTGTTCCCAGGTATGGTCTAGAACAAAAAAATGATCGCAGTGGTGGGGAGAACAAGTGCCTTTCTTTTGCGTTAAGGGTACTTTTACACCCTTTTTATTATGTATAAAATATATTTAAAAAAAAAATGAAGCAGCATTGCAATAGACGACAATCTTTTGGAAAAACAAATGAGAAAAAAAATGTAAAAAAATGAGACAAAGAAAAGCTGCAAATAAAGGCATCAACATCACCACCACGTCAGAAGAAGAACCACTAGATATCACGCTACACCGTCACATATTAAAATTTAAAAAAAATGTTAAACGTAAACCTTCATTTGCAGTCGGGTAAAAATTAAAAGAAAATGTCAAGTAGTCTTTACACTATTCTATTACACTATTCGCACAGTCAATGAAACGAACAGGGTGTGTTACAAAAAATTCTTCTATAAATACAATAAATAGATACATACAAAGAAATATACATTTATATAAACATTTTACGTAAACTATAAATTAAATGGTGTGGGGGGCTAGAAAACAGTTTTTGATGCAAAGGGGTCTATTGCAACCGACACAAACGTGTGGACCCTTTTTTGGCAGATAATGCACAACCGTCGGGGACGGCGTGCATTAACTGGGTTCACATCAAATTCGTCGATTCGATGTACCGTCGCATCGAATGGTTCTCCATCCCTTCGCGTCGATGCATCGAATCGAGTGTTCTGTGTGGTTGCAATAGCGGGAATGGGATTGAGGGGGGGACGATGCTTAGAAAGAAGGGATTTTATAAGGGTTATACGGAAATTTTGGTGAGATATAGAAGATGAGCGATGATAAATGATGAAGGAATTTAAAACGGAGATATTTAATAATCTCCTGAACAATTTTTTGTACCACACCATTTTTCGTTTCCGCTCGACCGGATACATTGCCAGGAGCTGGCCTTTTTGTCCACCCCACCCATCATGATATTGTAGTCCAATATCAGGATGGGTTTGGTGGAACCCCGGATTGTTTAGATGCCGTTACCATGGTATGTAGAGATAGTAGCCACACGGTTAGAATCTTTCCATACCATGATATCGACATCCCCCGAGGTAAGACCAGTTATATGCCCTGGGCGCATGTTCCGCTTGGTCAGACTGTGCAGGGCCTGCGGAACAAACTTACGATCGGTCCGCAGGGTCCCTACACAATCAAAGCCCAAGGACTTAAGTCGTCGAGCGAGACGGCGAATTGTAGAAATTGTCCATCTACAATGTGTATCCCTTGTGCTCCAGACCTTGGGTCAGCCGCAGCACTATTGACGGCGTAGGTGCCTCCATTGGATCTTCAAACTGCTGTGGTGGCAATTGACTTCTTTTATGAGCGTGAATCTCATAAGACTTGATGCCTCTTTTTGCAGCTTTATTTGGAATGAGCTGGCCGATATCCAGCCAGCCCTTCCACATCAAAAGACTCTCGTCTAAAGCAATGTTCTGCGTTGGTGTGTAAAGTTCTTGAAATTTCTTGTTCAAATGTGACAGTATTGGCTGAATCTTAAAAAGTCTAGCCTCAGAGGTATCACGGTTTAGTGCACACATGTCAATAGAACTATTAAAATGTAGACATTTACTTAAAAGTATAAACCTATTTATTGACATGTATGCGCTAAAACCAGGAGTAACAAATATGTCAGGGGTATGGGGGTCGCCAACAGAAGCCCGAAGAACGTGTATAGCTCTTCGGGATCTGTTGGACGCCAGCGCCTCATACGGCTACTGGGATGGAGGTTGTCTGCCTCGCCGGCTACCAGCTGAGCATATTTGTTGGTCTCCGAGGCTATGTTAGCATCAAGATGAAGGGACCAAGTCTCCAATGTATGTCAAACATATATGAAAAAATAATACCATTAATCTACTATTTCCTACCTTGACTATAATTTTAGCTACCTCATCAAATAAATAATAATTTTACAAAATGCTTGGTCCCTCCATCTTGACGTCAAGATGGAGGGACCAAACTGATGGAGTACTCCCTGGAATGTTCTACCTACCTAGAGTCATAATACCTTTAGTCTACCTTAATATTATTGATTTTGGTTGCCCGAAACATTTATTATTTTAAAGATATCATTCTCTTGCCCTTCTTTTTTTAATCTCAAACAGTTTCACTACAATGAAGTTTTAGAACTACCTTTAGTGTTTTTCTATGTGTTTACCTACATTGAATATTACGAGAATTAAATTAAATAAATTCAATAAATATTAATATTTCAAAACTAAATTACAACTAAATATATTAGTTAGATATTTTGTGCTATTCTTATTTAAAAATAAACACTTTTGTTATCACTACTACAATTAACGTTCGTACGTTGTACCTTCTTATTTCTTTATTTTTTTGGCTCGGAAAAAAGAACTTCAAAGTAAGAAATATTGCATTCTTTGAAGGTATTAAATAGGTATTGAATATTTATCCTTCGAAGATCTAAAATAAACCGCCCGTTTACCTGTAGCATTAAATAATTGAATCGTCAATATGGAGGGACCAACTTATATGATCAATATCTTTAAAATAATAAATGTTTCGGGCAACCAAAATCAATAATATTAAGGTAGACTAAAGGTATTATGACTCTAGGTAGGTAGAACATTCCAGGGAGTACTCCATCAGTTTGGTCCCTCCATCTTGACGTCAAGATGGAGGGACCAAGCATTTTGTAAAATTATTATTTATTTGATGAGGTAGCTAAAATTATAGTCAAGGTAGGAAATAGTAGATTAATGGTATTATTTTTTCATATATATTTGACAGACATTGGAGACTTGGTCCCTTCATCTTGATGCTAACGAGGCTATGAGCTCCATAATTGGACGATCCCAAATGTCGATGAAAACGTCAAGTGGGTCGTCCCGTGGAGTTGTCGGACCAACATTGCTTTGGGAAAACGTTTCCCTCCTCGATTCAGGGTGAATCGGGGGATTCGGAAACTCTTTCCACTCAAAATCATACCACCTCCTTGGCTGGTCCGTCGCCGTTGGAGGGACATCAGCGGCAGCAGCAGGCGCACCGGGACCGTCGGCGGCAGCGTCGTCCCCACCACCGTCTTCATATTCCTCGTCCAAGGGTGTATCCAAGACGCTTTGCAGCGTCCTGGGCAGCACCCTTGGAGGCACAAAGTCCATCCTGTCGTCGCCGCTCTCGTCGGAACCTTGGTCGCTTCCTGTAAAAAAATATAGATTGGTTTAAAATCGGGTGGAAATCAGAAGCCACAGCCCCAAACCAAACTAAAATCAGCAGGTACTTACCATAATGGAGAAGTTCCAGTACGTCAGCATCCCTTAAGTTCCGACGATACTGACGAGGTGGCGAAAGAAGTAAAGACGGTGGTGGAGAACCCTCAGCCTCACACACCACAAACCTGGAATAAATGCAGTGTTGTAATACACACATTTATCTTTAGAGATTAATAGAAAAGTGCTTAAGCAACTTACAAAGCCGGCGAGGGTACAGCCGATGACGGAAGTGGAACCACGGGTCCGTCCAACGCCAGGTCTGAACTAGATGGGCATTTTAAAACATATTAAAACTTGCTTGCGAGTTAGTATTCAATTGACACTAGAAGAACGAAGTAGAACTACTTACGCCAGCGCCGGTGACGGTGATCGTGCCGTGGATGCCACCGGTGCGGAGGCTGGTCGCAGCAGGTCAAGACTAGATGGAAATTTTAAAACAAAGTTAAAACTTGCTTGCAAGTAAGTATTACAAGTAACATACACAAGTAGAACTACTTACCGTGGCCACCTGCGCTCCTTCCAGACGTGCAGGGGCCTTTCGAGGCCCACTGCCCGCGGGAACCCCGCAATTTCGATAACATTAGGGCTAAAATTCAAAAGGGTTAAATTATATATGTGTGCGGAAAGAGTGGAAAAAGAAAGCGATAATTTTGCATAAAAACTAACTCGTCAACATTATGCGGCCCCGGGCGTTCGTGGAGGTACCCGCGCCCTCTGCCACGGCCAGCAGGACCACCGCGATCTGCCCTCACCACCACCACCACCGCTGCCTCGGCAGCACCAGCCGTGCCACCTCGCACGCGCACACGCCCGTCGCCTGCATTAAATTAAAAAAAAAGCAAGAAAAACGTGTAAAACATTCTTAAAAAAGGAAGTAGTAAAAAGTATGTAAAAAAGAAACTTACACTGAGGCCGAAGATAATGGCGATGACGGTGCTGACGGGCGATCCAACGGTGATCGTGACCGCGACCTAGCCGCGGATACGCCCCCGCGTCCGCGTCCGCTTCCACGTCCGCGTCCGCCTCCACGACTGCGTCTTGGTCTTGGAATACGAGAAAAAACTAAAAACATGCCTTTCCGAGAAAGTTGTGACAGACAGACAGACAACCAAACAAACAAACAAACAAACAAACGAAAGAACAAATTTATATACATTGTCTTAAGTATGTATTTTTTCTGATCTAAATATATCACTCCTTTCTTCCTATCTCTTTCTACATGTATGCCAATATAACAATTAATATCAGAGAAATGTTTTATAATTATATTCCTGAGTTGAGTGCAAACTTGTTATTAATTAGGCTTGCATTTGCTATAAGAGTCTTATTAGCATTAAATATATTCCAGAAATGGCTGTAAAGTGGAATATATATACAAGGTGTTGATTTGCATCCTCGTCAAATTTCAGGAGGTTGTCATAAAAGACATAAATAATCAATTGAAGTACGGTAGCAGGTAATAACTAATAAGCGCTGCTTTTTTTTTGTTGTTGAAATTTAACAGTATTTCAGAATTAAACCCTTAATTCAATACAAATAAAACAGAATCACCCGACTGCGCACACAGCTACAATGCAGCTGAGCTGTGTGCGTGTGTGTCGACGTCTGTACCTACGAAATGCAAGCCGCGTGCGCTCGAGCGCGACCGAGCCATGACCGGTAGCAATCATTTTACCTAATTTTATTTCGAAAACCACCTAGGTACATTATTGTCATAAATTTCGCTTAATAACTAACTCATTTTTGAGCATCATTGGAATACGGATTAATCTTACTAATGACAGTAATACTAGTCGCCAAAGAAAAGTTCACTGACCTGATATCAGATGATTAATAAAATGTTAGTTTTGCTTTATCCTTCAACCTAAAGTTTTCGTAGTGATTTTGTTTTTATTTGTGGATTAACTCATTTTTGAGCATCATTGGAATACGGAAATCTTACTAATGACAGTAATACTAGTGCGCCAAAGAAAAGTTCACTGACCTGATATCAGATGATTAATAAAACGTTAGTTTTGCTTTATCCTTCAACCTAAAGTTTTCGTAGTGATTTTGTTTTTATTTGTGGATTAAATTGGTTGATTTGAAATTTTCTTTCCTACTTAACGGGTTTAGGACCGGCAATAATACCTACCTTAGTTGGTGTACCGATCCACTAAGTCTAAAAATGTTTTCTACGTTTGATGGAAATGGAAAGACGTGCTAATTAAGTGTATGTACCTACGTGGTGATACTTTCGACTCTTAGGTATTATTGGCGTAGTTAAAAATTTGAAATCAAATTATTTACACTAATAAAATTGATTAAGCTAACAACGTATTTACAAAATGTACAAATAAATAAATTACCTACTTAAGTTACCCGGAGGTATTGTTCAAAGTGGCCACCATCACGCTCCTCGCACAATCGAGCACGACGTAGCTGGTTTTCCTTCACCTTACGTAACACTAACACATTCGTTTTTATTTTAAAGTGTCGAAAGCACTAATGATCCTTGCACGTAATTCTGTTACACTTGTCACTTCCTCCGTGTAAACCCAACATATCCTCGACAACGTGACGCAACAGCTCCAGGTATTTGGCACTGTTGAGGTTCCCATCAATGAAGTAGGGTCCAAGCACATGTTCCCCTATTATGCCAGCCCACACATTCAGTCCAAACCGCACTTGGAACGCATGCCGTTTGGTTACGTGCGGGTTATGGTAGCGGTGAGCCCACCAATGTTCGTTATGAACATTGTAGACGCCAACTCGAGTAAATAAACACTCGTCCGTCCACAGGATGTTGGCGTCTTGGTGTTCCAGCAACCAGCGACAAAATGTAATCCGCACGGCATTATCACCTGAGTGAATGTCTTGTGCCTTGCGGTAGTGGAACGGGTGTTGCAGTTCACGCTTCAGTAGGCGCCACACTGTGGTGTGGTGCACTCCAAAGTGTTGACCAGCCTCCCGCGTGCTTGCCCGTGGGTCTCGCTGGAAGTACTCCAGGATATCTTCTTGCAAGGCGACAGGCAGGCCTACGCTGCAAACTGCCGATGATCCCTCAGTCTTTGCGTAGCAGCCAGCATGACGCTCTGTGATGGAGGTTCCCGATCGGGAAACATGTCCGTGAACATCTGGATGGCTCGTCGTAGGCTGTCTCCACTGATGGCATACAGACGGACCATCTCCACCAACTCGACATTTGAATAGTTGTCCGTCATCTTGCACTTTGTACCTACGTCTCAACGATGTACCGAGAAGCGAAATTCGCAAAGCACCCGCACGCTTCGGCGACATCAAACACACTGTTAGTTCCAGAGCCGCGGGGGCGCGGCTAGGAGCGTGCGCGCACCGTGATTGGGGTAGGATTGACTACCTACGAATTTATTGAATGAACGTTGCATATGCGTTGTGTATGTATTGTTTGCTTTTGTTTGTGTGTAAAAGCGCGGTTATAGGGCTAGTAACAGACAGGCCGCGTTTAAATACGGCTGGTTTACACTTACGGATTTCCGCAAATAAGAAAAATAAATGAAAAAATACCTACCCATTTTATTGTTGATTTGGGTCGAGAATCATTAGCATAATTACGTCCTTGAATTTGACTAGGATGCAAATCAACACCTTGTATACATGCACACGCACACCTACAAAATTTTCAGTTCCAATGCGTTCAACATTCAGACGTGCATAATTAATAACCTCCTTTTTTTTAAGTCGGTTAAAATCACGATAAAAAAAACATATTTACATACATGCATATACACACACACCACACACACCACATTTACAGTTCCAATAGGTACGTTCAACATTTAAAATCACTAATAAAAAAAGTCGACATGAAATTATCAAATTAAAACCATGCCGCTTCCATAATTTGAATGATCTATGGAATCACACGGAAAGGTGACCTTGCCTTCAAATTCCGGCGTTCTGATTGGTTAGCGCGACCGCAACGGTTCTGGAGTTTCACATATTTTTATATAATTGAACACAATTAGAATAAATGACGATAATATTCAAATACAACGCCTAATATCTGTAATACGATACATAAAAACACACGTAATAGCCATATTTTGCATTTCTATCAATAAGTAGTGCCAAAATACCGCCAAATGTTTCAACACTTTCAACGGTTTTTCATGTTCGTTGAAATGACAATTTTTGGCCGAAATCTCCTGTTTCTACAATTAAAAATGTTTATTACTTACCCAGGCATGTTATATTCAAGATTCACACACAATTCACACTTATTTACTATGAAAGTAACACGGAACTCAATTAATCTTAGGTAGTAGACGCGCAGAGCGAAATCTGTACTGACTGTAGTGAGGTAGGTGAGTATATCGCTCACCTAGCAGTATAATGACACATCTACATTTTTCTTATTTTACAGAAATGAGGGTCAAAGATTTTACAAATGTTTGAAACGAAGTTGTGAGTTCATTTTACATTTTATCATGGATTTTATAGTTTTAGCAACTAGTATAGACCTTAATAGATACTTAGGGATAAAAAAATCCACTTCTGGTTTCCAGGAGTTACTTCATAACAGTCAAAAAAGAAGAAGAGCCATGCAATTGTGCCGTTATACTTTTAACAACTTCCAAAAATGTCATATATGCCCCCAAAGCCTCAATTATACAGGACGTAAAAAACAATGAAATAAAGACAATTGGTTCATAGAAAACAAACGTTTTTATTTGAAAACAACATACATTAAAAAGTTAAAATAAATTATTATAATAACCTACATTTGGCTCGTGAATCATTGAGAAATAGTCATCATCAAACTATAACAAATAAAATAAAGTATAATCACGTATCTTCTCTTAATTGTAAAGATCAGTAATCATCATACATTTTTAAAATTATGATAAGAAAGTTACTTTTCATTCTAAAAACAAAAAGCTTGGCAGTTTAAGTTTAGATAAAGGTACGATAATGAAATCCAGATTCAAATCAAGTTTTACCTTATCACTCCGAAATTTTAAGGAATTTTACCTTTAAGTATCTTAATTAATTGACTAAGCAGTAAACAAAACTATAAGCGTATTAGAGGCAATATTAGGAACTTGCACAGTAGGTTCATGATGCTGACCTTTACTATTCGACACGGACCTTTTTCTTTGTGAAGTTAACAGCTGGATGAATTTGTGTATGAAAAACTCACGCTTGTGCCGCTTGTGATAACTTCGCCTTTTTGAACTCTGTTTAAATACCTACGTAAAGCTTTTAAACGCGAGTATTCCATGCGCAAATCTAACTCACAGCTAACTATAGAGAGACAAAGATCCTTGGCGAATAGTTACCTACGTAGGTATACTTAGGTACGAAGATTTAAACCAGGTATCTTCTTTCATTACCTACTTAATAAGAATGAATATAATAAGAGTAAGAATATAATTTATAAGAAAAGGTAGGTATTTCTTATACTTTTTTAAAATAAGCTGCTTTTAAATTAATTTGTGATGGTGGCTTTCGTCTTACCAATTTAAGCTTAGCCTGGACCCATTCTCCTTCAAAAGATGTTTTAAATTCGTAGAAGTCACTATTTTTAGTAAATTTAATCATTGTTAAGTCAGTCAGTTTTATTATATTCCCATAAGTGTCTTTCTGGTAATTAATGGCTTGCTCTTCAGTCAGTGCTTTCAAGTCATAAAAGTTACTGAAATGCACCTCATGAACAATGAAAGGGTTTCCTCTTTTTTTAGCATCACGTATTAAATTAACATATTGATCTGGTACATAAATGGGTCCAGACTTTTTAGCCCTTTTTATTGATTTTTCAATCAGAGAATGGGCATTATCGCCTTCATTTTGACTATGGCCGCTGATTAAAAACTTATGGCACACAGAATTTATAGCTAAATTTTCGACAGCATAATAATACATGCTGAACACATATCTAAAAATAAAAACAAATTAATTAGAAATTATAATAAAGTTAATAATTACATCAAAATATTCACCGTCAAAAATTTGATACGTACCGATTTTTTTGTTGGCCACAACAATTATCGCTATAGAAAATAACATCAGAATCTGGATGCTCTTCAGCAACTTTCTCTAGAAACTTGTAGACGCAAGTTCCTATTTCTGTAGAACCTTTAGAACCCAAGCCTTCATGCCAAAAGTAAAAAGTAGTTGAATCCGTTTTAATATTTGTAATCTGAAATAAAGTTAATATTATTTATAGTAGTATACAAAAAATTCAAGATTTAGATGAGATACTAATAGTCGTCTTACAGTAAAATTATAGCAATTCAATTTGGATTTGTAGTAAAACGCTGATGAGCATCAGTAGTTTGTTTATCAGTCATGTTAGTATCAGGAATATGAATCAATTTTTCAGGTACAGTCATACCAAGTGCTTCATAATCGAAATTATTTGCTCTTCTTAACTGTTCTATATGGGTATCATCCGGCAAAGAATCTGCAAAGTATAATTTTCTCAAATTGAACCGCAGCTAGAGATCGTACATTCAACACTAGCGCGAGTCTTTCGATTTTAAGTGTCAAATAATATTAAGAAATTGTAAAAACATTGCTATAAAATCTAAAAAAAAAACATTTTCAGAATTTTTTTGCTGTCTTTTGAACCGAAAATAAATTATGGTATTAAATTTATATATGTACCTCCTTTCCGGGATTTTCTAGACGTGGAAGAACTACTTGATGTATTACTCGATGACGATGTTGAACTGCTACTAGAACTACTACTACTCGATGATGAGTCACTGCTCGATGATGATATAGAACGTTTCCGCTTTTGTGGCACTGCTGATTGATCATCTTCTTTGGTACCTTAAGTATAATTATTTTAATTCAAAAAGAATTATCTGCTAACTTCTACATACTTAAGAATTATTATTAGACTAAATACATAAATACAATTTATAAAACATATTCACAGTAGGTACCTTCGCAAATAGCATATATTTCCTGAACATTTATACTATCAGAAGTTCCTCCTGTTCAAAGGAGATATTGAAACTTCCGCCAAATCTTTACTGGTCGAAGCTATAGGTTCAATTATATCGACTGCCATTGATGCTGTTTTTCCTATAAAAATATTTGACTATAAGCGATGTATAGATAGCACGATGTATTAATTATAACAAGATGTAATAAATACAACCATTTTTAAATTTTAATGTTCAAAATGAAATGATAATAAAAAAATATTAAGGATAGGTACATACCGCTTTTATTTAAGTCGGGATTGGTTTTAGAAAAAGGTGCTGCAGTCAAACCTTTTTTTCCTAACTGTACTAATCGCTCCATTCAGTTCGCCATTATTACAATAAGTAGGTTTATCAAACGTCTTATTTGTTTTCCTAAAATTTTAAGTGAAATTTAAACTTATGATTTTGATAAGCACAAAGATTAGGGAGCAGGTCGGCCCACTCTAAAACTGCTATTTAGGGCTGCAACGCCTTTTTAACATTTATTATGATTAGGTAGACCGAGTCTAAGAGTTGGCCAACCTGCCTTCTCACCCATACATAAAAAAACTAATCAAACTCACGACATAAGTACCAATAACATTTACGTAATCTAATTGAAACGGCACATCTGCCAAATAAGTCGTTGTTTTATCATGTGAATTATATTAAGTATAATAGCGATGTCACATTTGTCGAATGTGCCGTTTTTCTGCTTACTTACTCAGTTAATAAAATGTCACATTTGCCACTTACGCCAACACAGATTTAGAAACGGTTGCACCTCGCGGAGCGCCCCGCACAAATGACAAATAAGCCGTTGTTATGCGCAGAAGCGGGGAGAACGTACCAAGTACTAAAATGACACTGAACGCCCTCTCTCGACAAATAGGAAAACAAACAACGTGCCGTTTTACCGCTTTATAAATTATACACTTTTAAACACTTAGGCCGTAAAAACTCAATTTCGCTTTTTTTGTAAATGTGCCATTATACTGCTAGGTGAGCGATATGTTCTGTGGTAGTGAGTGAGAGTGGTGAAGTGTGTGTTAGTGTGCACTGTGCATGTGCACTTCACTTTGTGTGAAATTGTGTGGTACGTTCGAAAATTCGTTCGTTGTTGAACCAAGACAAAATGTCGTTCTTGTTTTTTCTCCTACACTCTGTGGAAGTTTGAGCGAGAAAGATAAAAGTTTAAGGTGGAAGCTCACATCTGGCCCGCGAAATTCTAATTTTCTTACGTTTTTGGCAATTTGCAGGCCAGTGCTTGGTTGTATGTTTATGAAAATTTGATTTGCGACTGTAAGACGTATGAAGTTACCGAATTATAACCATCAAAATTATCAATACAACCCTCCAAGTTCATTTTCATGTCAAGATTGATTTTTGCATGTAAAAGTCATTCTTTAGTAATTTAGTCGTCGTTCTTTAGTAGTTAGTAATTTTGATGGTTATAATTCGGTAACTTCATACGTCTTTTTTTTAAAAAAAAAAAAAAAAAAAAAAAAAAACTTCATACGTCTTACAGTCGCAAATCAAATTTTCATAAACATACAACCAAGCACTGGCCTGCAAATTGCCAAAAACGTAAGAAAATTAGAATTTCGCGGGCCAGATGTGAGCTTCCACCTTAAGGCTCAATAACAACAAAAAGTAAGGCATGGGAAATCGTGTTTTTTGCAAACCCGTTAGGGGTGTTTGACAGACAGTGTCACTGAGTGCACTGTGTCAGTGACATTAAAAACCGGTTAGCGGCTCCCATATGTGAGTATATGTTCTGTGGTTAGCGGTGTTGGACGGTTAGTAAGGCGATAAAAGGAAGAATAAATAAATATACAGTATGTTAGGTTAAACGAAGGACATATTGTAGGTATTCAGTATTCGACACTCGTCCCAAATTTGTAAAAAAAAAAGTATACCAAACCTTAATTTGTGACGTAATTGTGCCATGCCCTGCTCTCCAGCAGGGCTATTGCGTATCTTTAAAATGACAGTGGCTAACCTATACTTTTGCCTATCAATATCAATTATTGTCAAATGGTTCCATTTAGTGGTGGTTAATATATCATATAGCAAAATAAAGCACCGTGCTTAATACACATATCATAATGCAAATGCTATCGTGGCTCTCACAAGTTGCTTTTTGCTTATTGCTTTTACATCGCACTCTATGTCTCTGTCGGTCGCGCGAAATGCAACAAGCAATAAAAGCATTTAGCAGGGGCCGGGCGGGGCGGGCGCCTGGCAGTCGTCGCATGCTAGCGATTCCGGTCGGTTGTGTGCGTTATCGTTATAAGCACCGCGGACGATTTTGCGATCTCGGGCGGCTCACGTAAATAAATACGTAATACTAACTTATTTTATTTCATAATTAACATTTGTTCAATTATAGACAGTCCTAAGCCTGGAAAGTATGAAGGAAAGTTCATTGTATTTTTAACGGTTCTGTTATACCGTAATTCATAAACGCGATGTAATATTCTTTTATAGCATGCTGCATCATGATATGCCTACGCGTTAAAATATAAAGCATTAAGCAAGTGATTGTTTTAATGCAACTTTGAACACCACTAGCTACTAAATTTGACAGTTAATCCATAGACAATATGATAGCCACTGTCATTTAAAAGATACGCAATGGCCCTGCAGATCTCACTTTACAAGACGTTTCTTTTCGCCATAGTCCTACAATTTATTTTACGCCTTTTTAGGGTTCCGTAGCCAAATGGCAAAAAACGGAACCCTTATAGATTCGTCATGTCTGTCTGTCTGTCTGTCTGTCTGTCTGTCTGTCTGTCTGTCTATCTGTCTGTCTGTCCGTCTGTCCGTCTGTCCGTCTGTCCGTCCGTATGTCACAGCCATTTTATTCCGAGACTATAAGGATTACACAGTTGAAATTTGGCAGGTAGATGTATTCTGTAAACCGATAAGATTAAGAGGGGGGGGCTCTCCATACATGGAATTGAAACTAAAAAACCCTTTTTTATAAAACGTACACATGAGGGGTATATATGGTCTGTCGGGGCCGCGGGTAGTCCAACGGTTATCGCGGCCTCGACATAGAGGGCGAAGAAGGAACATGGGTGGTTTTTAGTCAGTAGAAGTCTGACACTCCCTTTCGCTCTGCCCAAGAGCGGGAGGGGTTATTCGATGATTTTACACCCAACAAAAAAAAAAAAAGGGGTATATATGGTTTTCAAAAATGACATTGAGGTTCTTAAAATCATTTTATCTCAAAGTCAATCGTTTCAAAGATAGACACATCCAAAGTGGTAAAATGTGTGTCCCCCCCTCTAACTTTTAAAGTAAGAGAGTGACAATTCTAAAAAAAATATATAATGTAGGTCTCAACAAAAACTACCAACCAAAATTGGTTTGAACGAGATCTAGTATTTTTTTTTTAATACGTCATAAATCGTAAATCGCAATTTACCGTTCATTCAATCAACTCAATTATAAAAATTATGTTAACATTATGTAACTTGCTGCTACGGAACCCTTCATGGGCGAGTCTGACTCGCACTTGGCCGGTATTAAAAAGAATAATGTTTTTCTTTTTTATAAACCAGTTTTAAAATATGAAGGGAAAATGGATACCTAAAAGTCATTGAACCGCACATTGCCTGTGATAAGTGCAAGGGTTGCGAGACTTAGGGCACGCCACGATAGTGGCGGTAAGTCCCCTCTTTGAGGAGTGGCTTGAGAGGCGCCACGGCGCCCTCACCTTCCGTCTGACTCAGGTCCTCACCGGACACGGTTGTTTCGGGAGGTACCTGCACCGAATCAGGCGGGAGGAAACGCCCGGATGCCACCATTGTGAGGATCGGCCGGAGGACACAGTGGAGCACACAGTGGAGGTGTGCCCCGCTTGAGCGGAGCCCCGCCGTGTTCTCGTAGCGGCGATCGGCGGCGGCGACCTCTCGCGCCCGGCCCTGGTGCAAGCCATGGTCCGGGGCGAGGAGGAATGGGACGCCGTCGCCTCCTTCTGCGAAGCAGTGATGCTGGCGAAGGAGGTGGCGGAACGCGAGAGGGAGAGAACCTCTCGTCCCAGCCGCCGCGGGAGGCGCTCCGGGCGTCGGGGGTCCCGCAATGACCTCCGGCCACCGTAGACGCGGGCCTGTGGACGGTGAGTGATGGGCTAACTCGCCGTCCGTCCGTCTCACGACGAAAACAGGCCGTGTCGACGGCGCGTTCGTGTTCCACGCGCGCCTCAAAGAGATGTCAGCAACATGGGAGGGGCCCGAAAGGGCCGACGCCTGTCGGGGCTGCGGGTAGTCCTCTGGTTATCGCGGCCTCGACATAGAGGGCCAAGAAGGAACATGGGTGGTTTTTAGTCAGTAGAAGTCTGACACTCCCTTTCGCTCTGCCCAAGAGCGGGAGGGGTTATTCGATGATTTTACACCCACCATAAAAAAAAAAAAAAGGGTTGCGAGACTTTTCCGAAATATTTAATAGGTATGGTTCTGTCTGTAATTTAAAAAAGAAAGAAGAAAAGAAAAAGTATTTATTGGTTTCACACAGGACAGAACAAATTGACAAAAATAATAAATAATAATAAAATGTTTATTTCAATTACATAGTTTTAACAGACACGATTTGGAGGTCACCTTTTAAGCAAGGGGATGCTTGTATTAGGTGAATCCGCACTTCCACTTAACATTAAACAATGTATGCAATTGAAAAACAAGAGAAATTACAAAATTACAAAAAGTAGAAAAAAAAAAGTAGCGCAAGTGTGTGATGAGTGCGAGTGCTTGTATGTGTGTGTGTGTGCGTGTGTGTATATATGTTGTGTATGTTATTTTTGTTTAGGTTTAGGTTAGCCCTGCGACTTTGTCTTGGGATCGGAAGAAGCCAGAAGCAGCATCCTCCACTAACGATTTTGTTATTGTGGATCTGTTAGTTACCCACAGATTATGGCAGCGATGATGCCAAAGTTTCAATGTCGTCGTAGGATTTATTCGTAAGCCAATCAGTTACAGCTAGTTTACAGTCACGGAGTTTCATGGGATAAATGTTTAGCTCTTTATTCAGGAGGTTGTATAAGTGGGAAGATTGTCTTTCATACTGCCTCTTAGCAAACACAGATCTTACTGGGACATTTGGAGCGACCAGGTAGCTTCTTCTGCTACTCGTATTTGTCCTTGCAGGAGCATATGGAAGGGATTTGTGCTTCCTCAAGATTAGATGGAGTATATAGAGTTTCCTAACAGACAGTAGGCCAGAGGTTAGGTAAAGGGTTTGTGTTGGGAATCTATAGGGTTTAAAGAGCATAACCTTAAGAAGAGATCTCTGCGCCCTCTCAAGTTCCAAAAATTTAATTTTTGTCGTTCCTCCCCAGCATGGCAAACAGTACGTAAGAATTGATTGGGCCAATGATACGTAGATCTGCTGCAAGAGATTCTTTGAGGCAACGTGTCGCAATGTTTTAAAGGTCCATATTAATCTCCTAACTCTTTTCATGATCAGTTCACTATGCATGTGCCAGGACAGGCGCTGGTCTATCACATTGCCCAGGTATTTGGTGTACTGCAACCGGTCAATCTTTGTACACGAGCAGTCAGAAATTAAAGGGTTTCCACAGTAGTGAATTTTAATTTGAAATTCCAGTGGTGGTTGAGTGTGTGTATACTTGGTGAAGCATATGTAGTTTGACTTCGATGCATTCAATGTTAGGAGGTTACGATTGAGCCAATCTGCAATCTTTGACAGGCCAGTTTCGGCTGACTTTTTAACTTCCTCCCAAGTTTTTTCAGCAAAGACTATGGCAGTATCGTCCGCGTATGAGAAGATACGACCCCCGTCAATACTCATGTTGCATAAGTTATTTATATAAATTAGGAACATTGTTGGGCCAAGGACAGTCCCCTGCCCAACGCCGTAAGTAATCGTTTCTTCTATGCTAGTAAACTCACCTATTTTCACAGTTTGTCTTCGATTTATCAGATAGGATTTAAAGAGATCGAGAGGGGGTCCCCTAATGCCGATGTTTTCTAGCCTGTGCAAAAGTATGGGGACAGATACCGTGTCAAAGGCCTTTTTAAGGTCAAGGAACACTGCTAGACATTTACTACCCCTGTCCACTTTATCCACTATCGTAGAGGTTAGTGACAAGACCGCGTCCTCTGTAGACCTTCCCTGCCTAAATCCAAACTGAAAAGGTGACAGAATGTTTTGCTTAGAAAGGTATTTTATTAAGCGTGAGTTTAGGATTCTTTCTAAGATTTTTGAGATGACTGGGAGTACTGAAATTGGCCTATAGTTTGACGGGTCTGAGCTGTCTCCACACTTGTACACCGGCGTTATTAGGGCCACTTTTAAAGCATCCGGGAATACGCCCTGCTCAAAGCATAGATTTGTCAAGTAACTCAAGATTGGGACAATGCACTCGTGTGCAGCTTTGAGAAATTTAACTGGAATGTTGTCCCAACCAGGAGCGCTATCTGGTTTTAAGCCCATTAGAGTAGAATGGACTTCGCAAGGGTCTGTGTCGAGTATAACAAAAGAAGATGTTGATGTACGGTCAGATGAGGATGGGTTAGAGGCATTATTATTGACTGAAGAAGCCAAAGGTGGTGTAATACTATCTGCTAGAGACTTTCCTATGCTGGAGAAGAAGTTATTCACCTTGTTAACGGAACTCTGTGGGGTATTGGATAGTTCTAGGAGATCCAAGTTATTTGTTTTTTTGGGTTTTCGCTGTGTGACGTTGTTTATGATTTCCCACATTTTTTTAGGATTTTTGTTTGCTTTAGTAAGTTGGTCTCTGTCGTAATTTCGTTTTTGTTTTTTAATGATTAAGTTACAATAGTTGCGGTACCTTTTGTAGGTTATTTTTAGTACCTCATTGAATGGATCAAGCCGCAATCTACGTTGCATGTTATTTCGGTTGTGAATACAGCGTAATAAGCCAATAGTCATCCATGGTTTTAGGGTTCTATTTTTTAACGGTATCATCATACTGATAGTACTAAGCGCGATACAATTGTGAATTATTTCTATTAAATGATTAGTAAGAGTGTTAGGGTTAGTTAGTTTCAGCAGATCTTCGAGGTTACTATCTTTTAATATGGCTAGTCCCTTCTCTAAGTTAAAGACTGACTTTATTTTTGTAGGTTTTTTAACGGGTGTGCAGTTTGTAATTTTTAAGAAAGTCATGAAGTAATCTGTGATGGTTGTGTGAATAATTGCAATGGCTGCAGTTTTGTTCATGGATTTGAGTTTCATCATGAAATGATCCAGACAATTTTTATCTCTTGTGGGTAGAGAGTGACCAGGGAGAAACCCATGCATTGCCAGCATGTTGAGATAATTGAGTCTATTTCTGCGTTCGTGTTATTGCTCGCCTGGATTTATTATCAGATTAATATTTATGTCACCGGTTACAATAACATTTTTAGTTGATGCAATGGAAGTAAGGTGATTATTTAAAGAGTCGATAAATTCGTCAGCGCTTGCGGTTGAGGGGGGCCGATAAATCGCGATGACTGTGAGATCAGGTGTGATATGGACTTCCAGGCAAGATGCGATAGCTTGATTTCTCTTATTTTATATTTATGGGTGTTTTTAATATATACGACCACTCCGTCAGCTTTATTAAGATGGTTAGTAGATTGGTGTGAATTATAGTTGGCTATTTGAGGTATTGGTTTATTTTGATTTAGTCTACATTCAGTTAAAATTATCAGGTCGATTTCCGTTTTGAGATTTATTATATTTAGTTGAAGGTCGTCAAAGTTAGTGTAAACAGATCTAATGTTTTGTGAAACAATGGTAAAACCGGGTGAGTTAGGCTTAATGTGGTTAGCAAAGTCGTTGAGTTCACAGTCGAACACTTGGGCTATTTCAAGTTTGTCTATGTCATTCAAAGTTTGTAAGGTGCTATTCATAATCATAGGTTTTATAAATGCAGAAGAACATAGCTATGTAGACATTTGGTTTATGAGTGAGAGTATGTGTGAGAGTATGTGTGTTAGTTGTGGCTGTGATAACCTGAATGAGAGTGGAGTTGTGTGATAAATGGGTGTGAGTGCGCGATAGATTATAAATTAACTTATCAATAAGCTTGAGATTTATCCCTATATTAATTAATTTTAAGCATGCCATATACACACACATACACATAAAAATGTTATTATTAATTAAAATTTAAGCTTATAACATAAGAGAAACACTAATAATTAGGACATACTTAGTTTACTTTAAACTATCAGTGCTGTTTTCCTTATAATTTTTACTAACTGTTGCCAGCGGCTTCACCCGCTACAACTCGAAAATTATCCGACGAGAAGATAAAATCGGGATAAAAACTATCCTATGTCTTAATCCTGGTTATAAACTATCTGTGTACCAAATTATTATCCAAATCCGTTCAGTAGTTTTTACGTGAAGAAGTAACAAACATACACACTCACAAACTTTCGCCTTTATAATATTAGTGTGATTATTATCATGTAAGCATACCCTATTACGGGTTTCAATATGTTCCTCGTTTAATCTAACATACTGTATTATTACCTGTATTCAACCCGTACAGATGAGTTCGACCACTCTGGTCAATCTTTAGTTTAAGACATGCTTGCCTAGGTTGGTCCGTGGATGGGTGACCACCCATTACATACCGTGTAACATCCGTGCCTCAGCAAGCACGTTGAGCTATTGATCTCTGGCAGCCATTACAAATAGACAGCGATGAGAAAGTCTAACAACCAGTCTTACTAAAAATTACTGTATTTCCCAGCACTAACTGGTTTGTGGAGGTCAGTTAAGAAGTATCTACATGTTAGATTAGACTAGAAGCTGACCCCGACATAGGAAAAGGCTAGGCATAATAGGTCTATAACGAGCCGGAAAGCTAACAAATGTCAACTGCAACATTCTGGCATTAATAACGTCGACCACTACATAATATTTGGGCTCTCAAATCAACAACGATGGCAGCTGTGTCCCCGAGATAAAGAGGAGAATCGGTATGGCTAAAGATGCGATGTTCCGACTAAATATCATTTGGAAGAAAAGAGGATTGGTATCAAAATAAAGATCAGACTGATACGAGCCTTGGTATTTCCTATATTTCTATACGGAGTAGAGATTTGGACTATTTTAGCTCGAGAAAGGCAAAAGGATTGACGCATTCGAGATGTGGTGCTGGAGGCGAATGCTGAGAATACCTTGGACTGCGAAACGCACTAATGCATCGATCCTGAGCCAGCTCCATATAAAAACTCTCATATCCACTATATGCAGGCAACGCATCTTGTCGTACTTCGGCCACAAATGTTTGACGGCACAGTTTTCGCAGTTGCTAAAAAAAAAAAAAAATGCGAAGGGGCGACGACAATTTGGAAAAGTTGATTGGGAGCACCGACACAAAAGATCGCTTAGTCGGCGAAGTCGTTCGAAAACTAGATGGACAGACCAAATAAAAGAAACAACCCTGTCTGAGGATCGTGGACACTGAATTTGCATGACAATTCAGTGTCCACGATCCTCAGACAGGGTTCCCTATGTTGTTTCGAACGCCGCTACATGAGGGACCGAGCATAGGTTTTTTGTTTGGATATAATTCATCTCTTCACTATCACTACATGTTATAAAATAAAGTCCACCGCCGCGTCTGACAGCCTGTTCGCGATAAATTCAAAAACGTATACACCGATTTTCATGAGGAAAGTTTTAGCATATAATTTGCCAAGATAACCGACATCCATGCGGGCAAAATCACTGGCACCAGCTAGCGTTACAACTTAGTACACAACTAGCAATGTGCCTTAATAAACATAATATTCTTCTTCTTCTCTTCATAAATAATGCTAACTGATGCACGCGGCTTGCTCCGCGTGGATGTCGGTTATCGCGACCGATATCGGTTATCGCGCCCAAAAGTAATCTTTTCATCCCCCCTTTTCAACCCCTTCTAATGCTTTTTTCGCACTAAAAAGTAGCCTACGTCAGGCTCGAGACTATCTGTGTACAACATTTTATTTAAATCGGTTCTGAAGTTTTGGTGTGAAAGCGCGACAGACAGACAGACAGAGTTACTTTCCCATTTGTAATTAAGGTAGTAACGGTTAAGTAGGCGTGATCTTAAGTTACAATAAATGATCGCGGAATAAATGGATGTATGTACTTGAATACTATTTAAATAACTTTCAAACAGCGCCATCTATTGGGCTAGTCTTGTTATGTGACTGTACTTTAGTTCCGGAAAATTCGTCTAGATGGTAAGACCTGTACCTACGATGCACAAAGCTGCAGAAACTGCTGGCTCGATTTTCAACGTGACGTCATCCTGAAAGATTTAAATAACTAAAAGCAACATAGATGGCGCTACAGTACCTCTATTAACAACAGAAAAGGTTTATGTGTATTAGAAAAGTAATTTAATCCTTATCAAGTAGGTTAGTAGCCTTTTATTGTACATTGGTAAATGCTTCAGTGTAGTTTTTTTTATATACGATGCTTGATTAATGGTTATCTTGATGTATTTTTGAAATTGTATCATTTCAACTATATGGATTTAAATAATGGAATTATATTTGTTCCTAGATACCTTTATAAACATCTGTTGGAGCGAAATGAAATAAAAAAGAATTTTATCTGCCTCCCGTATCTTTTGTTCACTATAAACACTCGTATCATAATATTCCCGAGTACCTAGTTACGGAGACTACATGTATCTCGTTTTATTTTCGTTGAGAGAGCGAGATGGACATACAACTACTATTCATAATGTCAAACGTCATTGCAAACTGTAACGCAAACAAAAGATCAACGCGGACGAGAGCTTTTTCATGCAGTACCCATTTTCACCGCTAGAGGCGCCACAATAGCTAGAAAATACAACGAAACATGTTTTATAGCCCCACGTCCGGAATACGAAAACATATTAATTAGACGAAACACATTTAATACTTCCAATAAATCATTTGAATGGAACAAATGGAAGTTTTGTAGGTTAAAATTATGTCAGAGCTTTCATTGTCATCGTCCTTCCATCGATTTTCAGTGATAAAGTCAGGTCTACCAATTATGTCAGGGAACTAACATTGGGAATGCGTGTGTAGCTTGAGGGTGGCATCGCTGTGGTAAGAGAAATATGCGATAGTATTAGAAAATGGACGCGGTACACCTGTTCTGGATCGCGCGGTGGCCGCGGTGCGAGCCCGAAAGCTATTGCGATCGTTATGGTGAGCAGCGGACAGCGCGCGTGCGCGTGGTAGCAGGCGGGAGCGCGTCAGTCGGTCGCGAGCATCGGGCCCCGACATACCTTGCCCAAAAATCCGCCGCCTAAAGGTACCCACCACACCCGTACTATTTTAAAACCGTTCGAGACATCGCGCATGCGAATATCGATCCGCCTCACTCGGAATGGTCTCCGTATCTAGGTTAACCGGCTAAAATTAAAGGTGCGTTCCGAATTCAAGGTTGTAACCGCCGGCGCAGCTCCGAAATAGAGCTATCGTGCATGGAAAATGGAAAATATGTACCCAACGCACGTTGTCTTTAAGGGCGATTATCGTGTGCGTCACACGCCGTAATGGCGGACGGGAATTATGTAAGAATCGTACGTTGTTGTTTGAGAAAAAAAAATTGAAATTCCGATGTGTAAGTGTAGGCTGAATTGAGGTCTGCCGGCGAACTTTCCGGTGTATGTTGAATCGATAGAGTTACGCATGGTATACCCGCGAGTGTCGTGTTGTTAGAAGGTTGAGCCATTGCTTTTTTTCAAAATATCGTTTTGGGAGTGTCTCCTGGATGGTCAGTAAGTACACGCGTGTAGGATGAGTGTTCATCGTGAAAGATTTAAATATAAATTGAGCCGCTCGCTCTGCAGAGCCGCGGTGAACGCTAAAACATTGTGTTTCGCTCGAGAGCATGTTACATGAATTTCAGTGGACGCCACTCGGTGGTGCCAACGCTTTCCCGAAGCTTTCCATTATATAAACTAATGAAGGACACAATACACGCCGTTATAGCACAATAACCTTTACAAGGCCCTAAATTAAGCTGATTTATGGCAGTCATAAAACCCTGGACTTAACCTAATTTCCACATAATAGCTTTTCTTATTATCTTTTGTTGTAGCTGGCATTAAACAACCGCCTTCTTGTTTAAATATAACCATACTTCCGTTCGCTGAAAGTATTGATTATCAACCACATTTTCGTTCTGATGTTTCAGTTTTCAGGACATTTTCCTGTTAATTCTTCCACAATTTCAATCTATTTACATTAAGAGTCATATGTAATGGTAAATAAATGTTAATATTTCAGTAACGCATAAGTTTTTCAGTGGCAGTGTTAACCTAGAAAAATACTCAGGCTACTTCCGCACGCGACCGGCAGATGTCGCTACACGCCACTATCGACTTTCCCTAGGGAAAACAAATAAATATCCCAGTTTTAATCAAGAGCGACGTTATTATTTTAAAGAATGTTTATTCATTAATACTATTAACGTAGGCATAGGTGTGCCAACATATCTAATGACTGTACTTACTAAGAAGTAATTAAAATGTTAATTTATTTTCTTCTAATGTTAGCACATAAGTATTTTAATTAACTAGGTGATGATTCACTTTTAATTTAAATCTTATTTTAACTACTTTTTACACGTGTATTCATCAACACAATGATACTCTTTCCTAATAGAAGTTAGTTTGCTCTACCTCGAAAGTACTGAAATCTACCTATTTTATTTTCTCATTATCATGATTTGCTCATTATTTGTTTTCCTACACGGGCTTGCACCTGGTTAGTATTATTTATAGGTAAGTACATAAAACACATTTTTAATACATACTTACAAAACCTCACGCTTTTTTCCAATTGGGGTAGGCAGAAACCACAGAACGCCACCTGCTAAGATCCTTACATTTCCCTTTTTGACTCGGTCATGTTCATACATTAAGACACGCATGTATTTACGACGTTGTGAGTTCCCCGCACCTGTCCTAAAGTGTCGTAAAAAGTGTTCCCACTACGCACCTGTCCTTTCCATCTCCAAATTTCGCTACTGCTCTGAATTTTGCTGTTAGAAATACCAATTCTAGTTCAAGTCCGTCTTTACACAAAAATGGTAACAAATGACGAAAATGAAAACCTTACACTGCTGAACATAAGCCAAGACTTAAGTGTCGCCACATTGACCAGCAGGGCTATTGCGTATCTTTTAAATGACAGTGGCTAACTTATAGTGCCTATCAATTACTGTCAAATGGTTCCATTTTGTACTAAACCATAACCAATTAGCAAGTTAATCCATAGACAATATGATATCCACTGTCATTTAAAAGATACGCAATAGCCCTGCAGGCCTGTACGTCTCGTAACCGGCGGATCCGAATTCGAAATCCGGAATTTTGCTTTAATTACCCAGAATCAAATTTTCTTCCTTGTGTATCTAGACAGAATACTTTCCCTTACCCGTATAATCACGATTCTGAAACTCCTATGCCCGTCGCTTCCTCTTAAATACTGTTTTCCTTTTCATGGCTATATAAGTCGAGCACAACGCAAAATGATGTAATAGGTCCTGTGTGGTATGACTCATGCTGACCCCTTTTTCGTCTGCATTGATCGACAATTCAATAGTAGTCTGGAATGGTTATACTGTAGGTCAAAGGCCTCTTTTCATATTGTAATGTACGAGAATACGGATATTTCCTGACTAAACAAAATATGATTCGGTTTAGTCCGTCAGTTAGATTATCGAAAAATATTGGAAACATGTTTTATCAAATTAATAAATTAAATAAAAAAAAAACGCTTCAAAGATCATGAGTCTGCTTTTGACGTCACTACGTGGTAAAAATGCAGTACGATGTGACGTCACACGAGTTTTTGAAGCACTGTATCGTCTTCATTTTTTGTTTATGTGAAAAAAGAAAAAAATTGTGTCCAATATTTTTTTGGAAATCTATCTGACCGATTATTTAGATTTTTTTGTCAACTACTCTATTTATGAAATTTGCTTATTGCGTCGGTTTTGGAATTCAAGAACTTCAGGCTAAAATTCCCATATTATAATAAATTTTAGGACCATCATTTTAATTATTTTATTTGCTTGTCAATGTTTTCAGTAATATCCGTTTTTATTACAACATCTAGATTGAAACTTATAGCCTGTATATGCATCCATTTCAAGGCATATGAATGGAAATTATATGAACGTGGGCGAGGCAAAAGAAGTAAGTAAGAATCGTAGCTTGTATCGTCCAGTGGTTTTTGCTTACCCCCCCCCCCCCCCCCCCGGAAAAAAAAAGGAGATATTTCCAGTCAATACAGAAGCACGTGGTTTATAGATATCAGAATTTTAGTAGCCTTTCTTTTTTTCATGATAATAAGGTTCCTCAGTTGAAAATTTAACTCAATACAGCGTTAAAAAAATAAGTAGGCAGTTATGTTGCAAAAACATATTATTTACATATAAATTATTTTTACATTTAAACAAAACATACAATTTTAAAACCTAAACCAAATCTACCCTTAGCCTTGCCTGTCTTACCCTTACGAGAACTAGGCGTAATGTTCCATTATTTTACGGAAATGAATAGCAGAATAATTTCAAAAAGTTTGATAGATAAGCAGTCATATTTCATACTCATTTTATCAGCCCTCTGTAAATATAAAATGTTGGTGAACTTGTATGCATAAACATAGCATAATCAGCCTATAATGTTCCCACTGCTGGGACACAGGCCTCCTCTCTATGAGAGAGAATGGGCTAAAATCCACGCGGACCCAGTGCAGGTTAGTAGATGTCACATGTCTCAGAATTTTTGGCTCTAGGACTTGCCGATTTCCTCATAAACTTATATTTCCTTTCCAAAAAAGGACAACCTAAATGTCTCAATAAGGTACTTCCCTAATTACAATTTTAGTCTCTGTTATCACTTGTTAAAAGTGTATTAATTTGCTTTATGAATTTAAGCCCCATCTACTTTCAGCTCTAAAAACCGGCCAAAACCAGCACTTAATATATAAGTACTGCCACAATTTTTCCTCGTTCCGTCATGTTGACAAAAAGCCTGAAAAAGACCCTCGCAACTAGAAGATACTTTTCGTAACACAACATCACGCCTGTAATCCCCAAAGGGTTACCTAGAGCTGTAGGTATATACCCATATTTCGCAACTTATATTTAAGCCCCACGTAATAGGGGGCAAGACTATGATGGGAACTTAAGAATTTACTTATGGAAAAACCTAATAACACTTTGCCTGACCCGAGAGTCGAACACAAGTCCTCAGGCTCAACAGTCGCGTTTTCGACCACTAGACCAACAGGGTAATTACTTATTTTCATAAATAATTTTCAATTACTATCCCGCACTGTTAAACCCACTACTAATCGTATCAACTTAAATAAATAAAGATTAAAACTGTGGTGGGCTTAACAGCGAACGCACAACGTAATAACGACCCCTGACATTTAGTAAACGAGGCCAGGGGTTGCAAACCTTGGGTCGGGAAGAGAATAACTTTTATGTTACATATCCCCATGTTTTGCTAAGTTTATTTAATATTTACTTAGTAAACTTCACGATTAGCCTCATTAGGAGCACGGGCAGAACTATAAAGTTCGCTTTAAATTAGCGCAAAGTTGAAATGTTATACATGTAAGATAACTACTAACATTTTTTTTCCTTTTATATTTCGGACTCTTCCTTTGTTGCTTTTTAAAGCCACTATAGGTGTTTGACAGCCTCATTTATTGGTAATCAATTATTTAGTTAACATTTTAAAGTTCATGCAGAGCATACACATATTAGATTATAAAAGCTCGTAAATAAAATAAGATTTCATAAAAAATTTGGTAAAAATTTTACCGCCATCCAAAAAAAGCACAAAAAGTCTAAAATAACTTTACTTTCGGAAAACGGTTACTTTGTTTGTTTCATTGTCTTTTTCGCCACAAACTTCCGAAGGTTCTTACTTTTTTTAGCGTTCTTATTTTTAAAGTCGGGTTTGTTTTTGGCAAAAATTTTTTTAGGCAATTTATTTGTACTTGTCCACACAAATTCTTATCATGAACTAATTTTACGTTGTAACGAGAATTTATGAAAGACCATGATGTTAACATTACACACGTTAACATGTTAAGTCCTTTTACAGAAAAAAATAATTTTCAAATCGATTTGAAAATGACGGAGTTATGAGGACGGAGAACCTCCTTTTTTTTTATTCAGCCAATAAGCAAAAGTGCTCGTGCAGGAATTATAAAGAATATTTTGAAATGCTACAGGCAATAGGGATGTTAACTGACTTAAAAAAATATGATTCTTATATTAGTCCGTCTGTTAGATTATCGAAAAATATTGGATACTTACGTATTTTTTTGTTTTATCAAATCAATAAAAATTGACGAAGATAAAACGCGTAAAAGATTTGAGTGGGGATTTGTGACGTCGCTAACCACTAAAAAATGCCATACTAATGCAGAATATGACGTCACACGAGTTTTCAAAGCTCCGTATCGTCTTCATTGTTTGCTTACGTGAAAAACGAAAAAATACGTGTTCAATATTTTCTGGAAATCTATCTGACGGACTAATTAGATTTTTAAGTTAACTACCCTATTGCAGAATTGCGATTTTCCACCCAAGACCGTCTTTCTAGGTGAATAAAACTTTTAATCCTATGAAAAACACGCCATTGTCTCTATTTATACACAAAATACCTTTAACCACGACCAGCAAACTCTCAGTTCTCCCACATGAAATGATTCACAGTTATTTATGCGAATTAATTATAACTTTTATCACCACCCCTGAATTTGTATGCTTAGGGCACGAATACCGCAGCGGTTAACTCCAGTATGTAGGTAGGAAGGCAAGTAGGTACGTAAATTGTCGATGTCGCAAAAATCGTTTCAGTATACAGGACCTTTTTGAATGTAACACGTATTTTCATTAAGCTGCGTCAAAAGGCGACTTCTATACGCCTGTAATCTCTGAACGGATAGGCAGAGGTGTACCTAATAGTACACCCACATTTCCCTAGTTATATTTAAATCCCGTGTAATAGGGGGCGTGCACAACTACAGGCACCGTGGTTCTTACTGAGAAATTCCTTATGAAACATTTTTTTTTGCAAAAAACTACTGGCTTCAAAAACACAAAAAAGTGAAAAATAAATTTCAGAAGAAAAATCAGCTTCTGAAGTCGGCGACATTTGTCTGTTTGATTTCGTTTTTTTTTTGCCACCGACTTCAGAAGTTGATTTTATTTCTGAACTTAATTTTTTTCGTTTTTCGAAGTTGTTTTTTTACAAAAAGTTTTTTTGAAAATCGTTCTATAATTGACGGAGATATTGGTGATCATACATAAAAAAAATATAAAAATACACACGAATAGAGAACCTCCTCCTTTTTGGAAGTCGGTTGAACACCCAATAACAATTTGCCCCCGGGAATCGAACATAGAACCTCATGTGCGTGTGAATATGAGCATGTACATAGACCAACAACTAATAACGCTCGTCACATTTCTTTTATGAGAGTTTTCATGTCGTGGGAAATTCAAATTAATTCTGACACATTTTTCCTTTTGCTCGGAGAAAAATGTTTCATGTCGTTATTTTTAGATGGTTTTGCTTTATCTCTGTTATTATACGTGTCAGATGTGTTACTAACTGCCGTACTTAGAGAGCTTTAATAATTACTTAGGCCATCACTCAGTAAAGGTTTTGACAGTTTTGTCATACAAAAGTATGTCAAATCTTTACTAAGTGACGGCTTAAGTAATTATTAAAATTTCTGAGTACGGCAGTAAGGAATTCAAGACAAGAGAAATACATTATCATAGAACTGTTAAACACAAGATCCTTAATTCTTCAAAGATTTTTAATTTTTAGGGTTCCGTAACTCAAAAAGAAAAAACGGAACCCTTATAGGATCACTTTGTTGTCCATGTGTCTGCCAAGACCCTTTTTCTCAGGAACTCGTAGAGGTATCAAGCTGAAATTCATATCAAATACTCAGGTCTACTGTTGCTTCATCATCAGCCTAGTCTTGTCGCAACTATGTTGGGGTCGGCTTCCAGTCTAACCGGATGCAGTTGAACATCAGTATTTTACATGAAGCGACTGCCTATCTGACCTCCACAACCCAGTTAAAACTAAGTAATACGATACCCTTTGGTAAGACTGGTTGTCATATTTTCAGGTCACTGACTACTTGTAACGACTGCCAAAGATCTATATATGGCAGAAGTAACAAACATACACACTCACAAACTTTCGCCTCTATAATAGTGTGATTTGGGGTATTTTTCATCCCTACACGTATACGAACCGTCATCCCAGTATTCTCTTCCTTCCAAACTATGTCAGCTTTTTGATGATCACCCATCTTTTCTTTGGCCTGTTGCCCGATCTGAAATCTCTTTAGGTAAAACGGTTACTGTGTATTTATTCATTACACCCTTCAGAACCCCCTTCCGATCCTGAAAAATTATATTTGGAGGAGGGGGGCTTAATAGATTATATATTATATTAGTTTATTATAATGATGTACTTAGTACACGGTAACCATTTTCGCGTCGGTACCTATCCCGGTCCCCGTAAGTATAGTGTACCTTGGATTCTACCTACGACAACCACGACTAGTAAGACGAGGTTGTAACCATTAGGCCACTAAAATTCTCCACTGAGCCAGTTCTTCTCTTTTTTCCAAATAATATTATCTATCAAACACGCTGCCTAGTCGTTAACCGAAAATTGTTTTTTCTAACTCATAAACTTAATGCAATTCAGCAAAACAACATTAATAAAAATAACTCTGTACACTCAAATAAACAAGATAAAATCTACAACAAAAAATGGCCCAGCAAATCGATAAAAACAAATAATCGAAGTAATCAATCAATACCCAATTAAAATAAAACAGAAGAAACCATAAATGTTAAAATAAATTCCGCTACTGGATAACAGATGTCGCTGTTTGGCACATCATGGCGGCTATTTATTTATACGAAACGATTTACCGGTTTTATCGCGAACACTTGTTTAGTAATTAAAATTATGGGGCATTTGTTATTTAGAATCTGAAACTACATTAATATTCAGTGTGAAATTTATGGAAAATAAAATTGGGGTAATAACGTCAAGCCGTCGACTAAAATGCAGGAAAGAAGCGATATATTAAAATTTGTTTGTGCATTAATTATTGCAGTAGGTAAACGGTTGGTATAATTAATTGCTAGCCAGTTTAAGAGCTGTTTACGTAATATCCAGCTTATTTTTGCTATGACGTCAGTTTCGAAGCATAAACCAACTATGCGCAAATATTAAAAGTTGAAAACATAAAACCCCTGAAACCCCCGAAGGGTTAGGTGGAGATATTATGTACTTAATAGTAACCCCACATTTCGCCACTTATGTTAAAGTCCCATGTTATCTAGGGCGATCCTTATTCCATCACCAGTTCACGAATCTAGAAAATTCCTTTTAAAAAATCCACTATCACTGCCCGACCTGAGACTCAATATTTTATGTTGCTATCGAGTTTAAAAAAAATACAATTGTTTTGTAGAAAACGGCCTTTTGGGGGGGGGGGATCATCGTATGACTCCTTCTGCTGTGGGCAGAGCGGACTTCAGCGGACGTCAGACTTCTACTGAATAAAAACCACCCATGTTCCTTTTTAGCCCTTTGTGTCGAGGCTACGGTATCTCTTTCGAACAACCCGCAGCCTCGACGGGAACACGAAAATCAGCTTTCTACCAGTAAAAGTTAAAGTCTCGTTAAAATCAGCCAAGCCGTTTCCGAGATTAGCCGTAATGTACTCGTAAAATCTTTTAGAATTATGCATAGCAATATGAAAGTTTAGAAATACGGTATTAGAACAATATATTTTTTATTATCATGAAAGGTGTAATTTTAAAATTACAAACACATACATACTTCCATTTTATTTTATATAGATGTTCGAGTGGCTAACATTAACTTCGAGTTTTCCTAACACACTAGAACTTAAGATGAGCTGTCAATCTCTGTATCTGCTTACCTCAGCTCCCATCCCATTTGTTTTAAACCTGGAAGGAGCACTAATGTGAGTTTAAAAAGTTTAAAATGGGACGTTGATGGATTCCCGTTTGTTTTAAAGTTCCATACTCTCGAGGCCGTATATATACTCACTCTTCGGAGAGTCTAGGTTCCATTAATTTCTCTGGAATTTTCAACCTCGGAGTCTGTCATTATTTACCTCCCTACTGCATGGGGTTTAAACTTGACGAAATATGAGTCAGTATACTATTAAGTATAGCTCTTCCAGACCAACCTTTTCCTTCGCGGTAGCCAGCAGCCTAGGACCTAGAAGTGTGACCGTCAGACTAACAAGTCATAGCTCTCTCGATTTTGAACCTATGCCAAGACAAGTACCTCTCTCGTCGGGGCTGCGGGTTGTCCGAAAGAGATACTTCGGCCTCGACATAAAGGCCTATTAAGGAACATGAGTGGTTTTTAGTCAGTAGAAGTCTGACACTCCCTTTTGCTCTGCCCAAGAGCGGGAGGGGTTATTTGATGATTTCCCACACACCAAAATAAAAGACAGACAAGCACCTCTGACTTTTCGGATTCATGGGCCTATTACGATATGTTATGTACTTTTTTATTTTTACATTGTTTAAAATTATATAATTTTTATTATTGATTTGTGTCTGTAGTAAATCTAAATTGAAC
Source organism: Diarsia rubi (assembly GCA_932274075.1). NCBI lineage: Eukaryota > Metazoa > Arthropoda > Insecta > Lepidoptera > Noctuidae > Diarsia > Diarsia rubi. Next base: position 9,474,884 of record OW026437.1, on the reverse strand, counting down.
TTACACCTTACTATTGTATCGAGTCTGGTTCTTCTAACCAACATAACAGACAGAATGTGTTGCTGGGGAGTTTGTTCCGTCACTTCTTCTTTCCAGCTAAAACACTAGGAAGTGCCGAAGGGTGGGCGTTTTGGGGGACGGTCTCTTGTAAATAAGTAGAGTAAAGTAAATTTTGACGTTCGAAAAGTGCTGATTAGCAGCCTAATTTGAATAAATGACTTTTGATTTTGATTTTTTGATTGTTTAATTATCACTTGTTTCGATGAAGGAAAACATCTAATGAGTAGTTAAGTCATCATGACGTCAAATAATAGCATTTTAGAAAGTTCCCGAGTTCATATGAAGCGAATCTATTTAAATAGGTTTCTTCTGAATTAGTTCATTACATCATCGTTGACATCATCTCTATTCTCCAGACAAGATTGAGATCAAGAGATCAAGAGATTTCACATAAAAAAATAAAATTAAAAAAGAGTCCTAACTTTTTTTTGAGGGGGTGGGAAATCATCAAATAACCCCTCCCGCTCTTGGGCAGAGCGAAAGGGAGTGTCGGACTTCTACTGACTAAAAACAACCCATGTTCCTTCTTAGCCCTTTAAGCGAGGCCGCGATATCCAGCGGGCAAACTTTTTAGCCTTTTTTTTTTTTTTTTTTTTGGTGGGTGTAAAATCATCGAATAACCCCTCCCGCTCTTGGGCAGAGCGAAAGGGAGTGTCAGACTTCTACTGACTAAAAACCACCCATGTTCCTTCTTCGCCCTCTATGTCGAGGCCGCGATAACCGTTGGACTACCCGCGGCCCAAACTTTTTAGCCTTAAATAAACATTTCAGCTCTCTTCTTCAATTTAAAATTGGTATAAATTCCATGTCCATTCCTTACACCTTTTTTTATTCAAGAGGAAATCCGACCAAAAGCCTCTCCCTAGGGATATTTGAGATTTTTACTCTCCAAAATACCCTTCGGTGGGTAGTAGGTTGAATCCGGTCCAAACACGTGCCATCCGGGTCCTCTTGTGGAACGCATCGCTGTCCCTTGTGTGTGTCGCACGGTTAAGCATGTCTGGGAGGTTTAAGATGCCTCCTTTTGAAAACTTGAAAACCTGAAGCCGTAGATGTGAAGATATGGTGATACAAGTAGATGAGCTCTAGACGAAGACATTCAGAATATTACGAAGTACCTAGTCATAGATGTACCTAGTTATAAAGTAAAATTTCGAGTATTTTTTTATTCATTTTAATAAACACACTGTACTATTTCAAGAAAATTAAGATTTAACTCATTTTAAACTGTAAAATTTCTCGTAACAGCTTGACTCGAGGCAGCTTAGCATAAATCGTCTTTTAAACGCGAAAGAAAATGAAAAACAATTGCATTCTAGCAGTCCGAATGCAAAGTAAATACTTATGTATTGTGCATAGAACCTAGTTCGTGCAGTTATGTACGGTGTTATTTGTTGAATTTTTCATTTTTAACTTCCTTCTTACTTCATTACCTCTTGATCATTCACACAAAACACATCTTTTCAGGTTTAAATCCACATTCAAATGTGAAAAATGGGTTAAGTTAGCCAGGTTTAGTCGTTTTTTTTTTATTATTAGTCGTTAACAATTGTCTGACAGTTTGAATAGCTACTTTACGTAGCCTATCAAAGTGGCCTTGTGTCTTTGGTGGCCAACTTACAAATAAAAATGATAAGGTTTATTTTTTTGGGGAAGGGGGTAGGAAATCATCAAATGACTCACGCCAGCCCTTCGGTAACGGAAATAATGAATCCTAAAATCAAACCTAGCTACTGTTCCGCCTTACTAGCCCACAATTCAGATCTATTTCAGTCCGTCGTTTCATCCTAGGCGATTGTTACACGAGTCCCATACATAAATGTATGAGATAAGGCGGTACAAGTTGCCGGGCCCTCCAGATAACCTCGTTAGCTACAGACGTTATACCTACTGATGTTACAATATCCTTTATTTTTCACGTGTATTTTATTACATTTTCCTACTTGTACTGTTTTCATTTTATACGTAAGTATATTTGCTCAAAATGATAAAAGGAAATCACACTAATATTATAAAGGCGAAAGTTTGTGATTGTGTGAGTGTGTATGTTTGTTACTTCTTCACACAAAAACTACTGAACGGATTTGGATAAAATTTAATACACAGATAGTTTATAACCTGGATTAATACATAGGATAGTTTTTATCCCGATTTTATCTTTCCGTGGGATAATTTTCGAATTGTAGCGGGCGAAGCCGCTGGCAACAGCTAGTACAATAAAATCGTATATCGTATTACCCAACGTAATACCCACAGCTGAATACCTGAAATGCTGAATCCGGTTAGACTGGAACCTGACCCCAATAAAGTTGGGAATAGACTAGACAGATGATGTTGGTAAAACGAATAATATTAATTGACTTCTTGTTTTACCGAAAACAGAAGTGTAGAGGAGACGCTATATTTCGCTGTCATACGAGTTCCATATAACAATGGCAGCCAGTCAGGGGGTCAGAAACTAGACACCTCCTGCCTCCGTAAATAGCTGTGAGGCGACGTAAAGGTGCCCGCATACGTGCGACAGCAAAAACAGATCGTTTTTTCATATGAAATGAACCTACTTCTGACCTCAATCCTGTCCTGAGGCCGGAGATGAGGTAGATGATGGAAAGAGTTAACCCAGAAGAAGCTTATTTACTGACGACTTAAATGTATGTGCGCAACTCACGTCCCTAAATAGTTTTAGAAACAATGAAGTATAGCTGGTCACCAACTTCGAAATTTTTTGCAAAAAATAATTAAATAACCCAATAGCTTTCAATGTCCTTATCAGCTCAAATGGCAGCTGACGACCTTTCCCATTGAGGAGTAATATACCTGACGCCTACCAAGACCAAGCACATACCCTTATGTACCAAACTACACAGACCCTCAACAAATGTTAGGTGGAGGAACATTCTTCTTTAGCGAGCAGAGTTCAGGCAATGTTGGTTGGTAACAATGCATGTCAGTATGGTTTTATCGTACACTATCTGCTTCCTATGGGAGAGGGGTAAGCAGGAATGTGGGTTTTGGGTTAATATGTTATGAAACACAGGACAGGATGGTCAAATTATTGTGATACTAGTGTACTGCTTTAATTACTTAAATCAACCCTTACACCTTTGTTACTCATTTTACAAGAAACATGCATTGTATCTTGTTTGAAATAATAAGAAAATACCCTTTACCAGCTGTTAAAATAACACTTAATTGTTGACCATTGAAGCCGAATAAAAAAGAATAGAGTCAATATTTATTTAAATAATCATTTGAAAATGCCCTGAATATTTATAACAATAAAGAAACTGGGCATTTTATTAATTATCAAAAATTTCATGGTTTTGTAAAAAAAATAAAAAAATAAACAAATCATACATACAAAAGACATACAAAAAAAAAGCGTCATACAAATTATCATAAATAAAAAACACACAAAAAACTAATAAAAAAAAAAAGTAATAAAAACAAGGAATTATACTCAAAACGAATTACCAAACCATAAATGTAAAATATAAGTAAGTAACTAAATTCCCACTCACGTTTACCTACTTAAAATCTTATAGCCGGTTTCGGCAAAAAACCTCCGCTTACACACCAAGATCAAATATCCAACAAAAGAAAATTAAATAAACACACTGAAAAGCTACTTGTTAATAATCAACAAGCTATTATGTAGCTTACAAACTAGACCATCCAGTAACCTAAACCTAAAGTTAAAAACGTGCTAAAGCGCAGATTAACGCGCATACTTTTTAAACTAATAAAATAGAATGATGGAAATGAATAAATAATAATTACAACGAAATATACTCTAAAAGGTGAACCGATGACCTGGTGAAGGTTGCGAGGACCCGCTGGATGCGAGACGCACGGGACCGGTCAATGTGGCGACACCTGGGGGAGGCCTATGTCCAGCAGTGTACGTCTTTTAGCTGAAATGATGAATGATGATCCTCTAAACGAATTACTAAACCATAAAAAAAGAATCATCAAAATCGGTTCATAAACGTCGAAGTTATCCTCGAACATAAATAAAAGAATATACCTATTAAGTATTATACGGTCGAATTGAGAAAATCAATTTTAATAAGTATAAAATTGTCCCAAAATTCTCACTCATTATAAGTCAGTAGAAACCACAGCTTACACACTCATTTTAATATCAAATATAAAACACAACAAAGTTAAATAAATATATGTATTAAGTAGCTTACATACTAGACCAGTCAGTTCCCACAAGCTAACCTAACGTTAAAAACGAGCTAAGGCGCAGATCAACGCGCATACTTTAAACCAGCTTCAGATATTGATCTGAAGTTAGCCGAAAGCGTATTGTCGCCTTTTCACGGCCATAGCTGTTCAGCAAATAACTGTTTGCTAATTCAATGTGTTATTTTTCGCAGTGTACAAGCTCACCTAGTACCGCCATTTTTTGTATATTTAACTATTATTTACTGTAGTGAAACATTATTTTAAAGGGTGTGACTCCAAAAAAGTAATCGCTCTTCTGATGTAATCAAGATCATCAAACAGGACCACTTTCCGTAAACAAACGTAATATGATTCGGGGTATATTAAAATACCCCTAACGAAATCGAAAGGTATTGGTTGTCTCCACCATTGCAGTTTTTTTGTTCTGTCCTATAACGGGAAACCTTCTAATTTTAGAAATATGGCGGTCAAAGTCACAAAAACAAAAAATACAAGTGTTTGTTGCTATAACTCTAATTTAAAAAATTTTAAACACCTCCATGACCTCTCATTGAGTGCCTTACATGGAGTCCTACCGCAAAACTTTATTTTTTCTAGAATAATTGTAGTATTCATTACCTAACCCCTTAAAATTAACAGTACCAAAAATAATGTCCGATACCAATTTTTGTATAAGCGTAACTAAATAGAAAGTAATAATTATTATGACTGTTCTACACACGCCCCGTCAGTAGCAATGGACTTCAGTTAATATAATTATGTAGTTCATTTAGAAAACGGTTCATATGCGTGACACCCGTCAATTTCATATTAATCATTAGTAGGTACCTATTTAATTGTTTATAAAACTCACTTGGATAACTTATTGTTGTTCTACCAAGGTCATTTCATTTACGAGTAGTAGGTAATATGTGGAATTCTGGACTATAAATAGATTCATTTTAAATCGATATACATAACTGTATAAGTATTTTGGTTTTGCCTTGGGAAATCCTTGTAACTTCAATTACCTGAGTGGAAGAGTAGAGGAAGACCAAAGAAACGATGGATGGACTGAGTGAAGGATGATTTATGGTAAGAAAAAAGGTTACTGAGCCAGTAATAGAGAATTAAGTAAGAAGTAGACATGCTGCGACGACCTCAAATGAATTGGGATAAGGGTATATAATTCTTACTTACTCATTAGAGAACAAAAAAATAAGAAAAATAAATAAATAAATAAATAATAAATAAAATGTTTATTTCAATTACATAGTTTTAACAGACACGATTTGGAGGTCACCTTTTAAGCAAGGGGATGCTTGTATTAGGTGAATCCGCACTTCCACTTAACATTAAACAATGTATGCAATTGAAAAACAAGAGAAATTACAAAATTACAAAAAGTAGAAAAAAAAAGTAGCGCAAGTGTGTGATGAGTGCGAGTGCTTGTATGTGTGTGTGTGTGCGTGTGTGTATATATGTTGTGTATGTTATTTTTGTTTAGGTTTAGGTTAGCCCTGCGACTTTGTCTTGGGATCGGAAGAAGCCAGAAGCAGCATCCTCCACTAACGATGAAAAAAAATGTGATAATTGAAAAAAAAAGTTAGTGAAGAATAGCAGGAGACAGAACAGAACAAGGCCAATAGGCACACAGGGACGTATACAACTGGGATAAGCCCAGTTGCCTTGCACCACGGATATTATTGTCATTAATATTACTAGGTCCTAAGTTGTGAGCTTATATTAATATTTGATTCTATTGGTAGGTATGACAAATATGCTTGAACGCGTGGAAATTTGTGCTAGTTTCATCAAAACAAATCAATACTTTTATGTGTACTGGAGATACCCCAAAACAAAATATTTTTCGAGATTTTACTTTACCACTTTGTCGGCGTAACTCATCTGTATATTCATGCCAAATTACAGCTTTTTAGTACCAAGAGTCTTTGAGCAATAGTGCTGCTGGCGGACGCACGGACAGACAGACAGACGGACATGGCGAAACTATAAATTCCTTGTTGACTACGGAACCCTAAAAACAGCAAAAGCTTACAATATAAGCAACATTCGTATTTACATCTCCGTTTGACAAACTATACGATAAATATATATAAGAACGCAATTACTATTACCTTATAAGTGGACATAATAAACTTAACCTACGTGTAAAGGTTATACATGTCATATAAATTATAATTAGGGGCGTTGACTTTCCATTTTCCATGTCACGATATCGTTATTTTGAGCGGCTAATTGGTTGTGTGATTAACAAGACTAGTAATACGACTGTAACTGTAATTATTCCTACATAAGTAGACAACTAAATACGACACTTCACAGTATTAAATGGTTATTTCTAGTTCTTCTGTAAAATTAAAGAATCGATGTTACAATACAAACTGTGTTTCTGACAGTCTCATCGAGTCTTTGATAGTGAAGATACACTTTCGAACGCGACCGCGACGGCAGAACGCAAATGTTGGCGGCAATGTATTTGATGGAAACAACAAACGACAATGCCGCGCGTCAGAAGTACACCGAAAGAAGTGTTTAGTTAAAGTCATTTGTCAATTAAAACATTAGTTTCTCGAAAAGCACGTTAAGCCGTTGGTTCCGGCTGTCTGTTGTAGATCTTTGACAGATGAAACTAGTGAAGGTTGTGGAGGTCAGATTGGCAGTCATGTAAAATACTGGTATTCTGCTGAATTACTCGGTTTGATTGGAAGCCGACCCCAACATAGTTGGGAAGAGGCTCGACAGATGATGTTCACCGCTTGCGAATGTCATCAACGAAAATGTTTTCAAACAACGGCTAGTCAAGCGAGGCCATGATATACTTGTAATGTATAGCTTGATGTGTATCCGTGTCTACCAGTCGTCTTGCTACGGTCTGTCATAGCGATAGGTTTACCGCTAAGGTTTGCGGTCGCAGTCGTGTTCAGAAATGTACAGACACCAGCACAGAAAGTGACTATTATCTGATCTGTCAGATATCTTTAATTGATTTTCAACTTTATTGCTAAAGCATTGGTTTCAAAGTTGATTGAGAACTTTACAATTTCATGTAATTTGATCTGCTGACGTACCGACTGACTGTAACTTAAATTAGTGGTCGCATGTAACGTCAGCTGTTGTCATTGATGGCGGCAATCTCTCGGTCTAGTAGTTAGTACCCATAACACAAGCTCTGCTTAGCTTGGGACTAGATGGCGTTGTGTGATAGTTGTGGAATATTATATTATTATTTTTTGTTTTTAAAAAAATCAATAAAAATAGACGAAGATAAAACGCATCAAAGATTTGAGTGGGGGTTTGTGACGTCACTGACCGTTTAAAAATACCATGCTAATGTCTTATAATATGACGTCACACGAATTTTCAAAGCACGTATCTTCTTCATTGTTTGTTTACGTGAAAAAATAAAAAATACGTGTCCAATATTTTTTGAAAATCTATCTGACGGACTAATTTTTTTTTGTTAACTTCCCTATTGTCGTAAATTTGACTATAGGCTTTCATAATTTAGGACTAGTACTTGATGTGTTTACTAATGAAATTTTGTTTTTCAGGTAAGTTTCGTGGCAACATTCACCTTGATGTAAATGCAGGTAAAATAGTATTTGTCTTTGTTACTATTTCATAGAAAGTTTATGTCCAATCTAGAGCCTCTTTGGTTATTTAGTTTAAGGGTCGGTTTCACCACCTATGATTAAGTTCCCGTTAGCTTACAAGAAATACTGAGTCATTTAACCCAGGTGAACATAGGACACGAAATGTTTTAACATTGGTTTAGTGTCCTCAATTCACCTGGGTGAAACTAATATCTCCCAGGTGAATTGAGGACACTAATTTAGTATGTAATGTTCACGTGGGAGATATCACCCAGGTGAACATTAGACACTTACCCGATAATTTCATATAAATTCTGTTCCATTTTTTATTGAATCAGTAAGTAGAGTTTATTTGGACATAGTCAAATGAAATTATAGATTGGATGTTTTCAAAAGGATCTGGGGGTCTAAAATGGCCACTTTAGCAGATCATAATATGAATTGCGTCACAAAGCGTAAAATGAACCTGTCCTAATAGTAACAGCCTCTGTGACCATTAATTTACCAATTATACCCAATTCATATTATTTTCCTATTATGATTTGTATTCTTAAATGGCTTTTACTACTATAAAAAGTCTATTTTACGTATTTAACGCAATTCATATTATGATCTGCCAAAGTGGCCATTTTAGACCCCCAGTACGTAGTAGCATTTTCATTTAGTATTTCATTTACGAAAGAAAATCAGAACACTATCAAAATGTGAGTGATCTAAACACCTCTGCTATTCCCCTCAAAATACAGGCATGACACTATTAATTAAAAAGGTAAGCACACATAATAAACTGCATTCACAATGTTTCAAAGCAAATTACGATATGTTAGAAATAGTCTAGACGGACTAATGTACACAGAAAAATTAATTTCGATCTGAAAATACACATTTTTTTTATTGCGATTTCAATGTTGTCTGCCGTCAACAAATCATCATCGTATCCTGGTATTAACAAAGTGTTAAATTCTGTTATACAGAGTGTTCTTTTATAGGAATTTTCTTTGGATTGGAGTTTTTATTGATGTCTGATGAGATGAGAAGTAATTGATAGAGAATTATGGAAGAAGAAGACATTGAGTTTATTTTTTTTCTTTTAAGTGGTGTGGTAAATCATCAAATAACCCCTCCCGCTCTTCGCAGAGCGAAAGGGAGTGTCAGACTTCTACTGGCTGAAAACCACCCATGTTCCTTCTTAGCCCTTTATGTCGAGGCCGCCGGAAACATCCGGCCCCTTACAGTTTTAAAAACAACATGATGTGCCGTTATAAAATTAAAATTAATGGTTTAACAAAAGCGTTTTGTAACCAATTTACAGAAATAAATTTAATTTAAGCAGCGTCGACTCCAAATAAATTGGTTGAAGGGCAGAAGACTGATCATAATGGTGATGAGCTCGTTTTATCACAATGGTGCTGAGCCCGTTTTATCCTAATAGGGATGTGTCCTGAGTAAAAAAAATATGATTACGTTTAGTCAGTTTTTTTTTTTAAACTCGTCAGAGATCATGAGTTGGGGCTTTTGACGTCACTACGTGGTAAAAAATGTAGTACGATGAGACGTCACACGAGTTTTCGAAGTACTGTATCGTCTTCATTATTGGTTTACGTGCAAAAAGAAAAAATACGTGTTCAATATTTTTTGGAAATCTATCTGACGGACTAATTAGATTTTTTTTGACAACGATCCCATTGTGTGGCGAGCGCCTAACTATTTAATGTTTTAGATTAATCCTTTCGCATGCCTAAACTAACATTATCAGTGTTTAGACCAAAACATAAATTGGGATCAAGAAAAAGAAAAACATTTTCAGTCTAGGTTGGTTTCCAAAATCCCAAATGTATTCGGTATTACACATATTTTTGGCATTGAAACACTTTCCAGAGAACGTGTATTACGGATGCAAATATTACTCAGAGTTTTCTCCGAAAACAACTCATTCATACTACCTGTATTTTCTTTCAGGAATAGCTACCTCTACTCGAGCAGATCACACAAATTCTTGTCCTCCAAACATCTAAATATTTAACTGACCTAATTATTAAAGTCATCTCAATTTTCTAGTCTATGAACAAACTGATTGTTGTTAGATCTATTCATAATCGTAATGAGAATGGTATTGTGTGACGAGACTGCAAGGTAACCTACATTTTGCTCAAACAATTCCACAAAATTAACAATTATTTCCATCGTACATCTACCAATGATCTACATATCCGAAAAGCAGTAATGTCCCATCCATTCGCGTCTATACAAAAACATTGTTCGATACCAGCCAATAAATTTAAAACCATGTCAGCCATCCTATTAAATAAATTCAAGAATAAATTACTACCAAATCAACAGCTGTAGCAAATACCTCAAAAGACGTCGATTCTGAATGTCAAAAACACACAATATCCGGGCTAGTGTGTTGAAATTACAATAATCTATAAAAATAGTTGATAAAATTTGCTTGTATAGGCAATTAAACCACATGGTGAGTGTCGCTTGGTCTATTTGTGTGCGCGTGCGCTGGACGCAAGCCAGATCGCGCGGCTATAGACTATAGACCAACACAGCGCAGACGTGATGCTTGCGTTGTCAACTAACCTATTCGAAAGAATATAGATTTAAAACCAAAAAAATACTTACTTCTGGAAAATTCGAACGCCTAACATCCATAAGCACCCCAAAAAGGCGGTCTCCCTAAGCTTGTTTTCGCCAAGGATCATGTTTGTTAATTGGCATAACGTAATAGGTCACCGACCTGGCACATTAACCTCGTAAAGAGAACTAGGTAGGAACTATATACTTCTATTTCCTACCAATAAGAATTTAGTTTACTGCATCAAGACTCCTCTACATCTTCTAAATTCTATCATCATCTGCGACCTGGATCTTTAATACTCTTTGCTGATGACGATTCGTTCGGTGCTGTCCTAATTTCTCATTGACTTTTAGCTGTAGTTCTATTCAAACTTCAAGTATTTGGATGCTCCCGTCGGGGCCGCGGGTTGTACACTAGTTATCGCGGTCTCGACATAGAGGGCTAAGAAGGAACATGGGTGGTTTTTAGTCAGTAGAAGTCTGACACTCCCTTTCGCTCTGCCCAAGAGCGGGAGGATAAAGTATTTGGATGCTGCATCTGATTTCGGATCCCAGTACATATGCAAGCAAATCAAAATTACTCGTTTAGGTGATCTAGTCGATTTGGGAACAATAATAGGGATGTTGACAAAAAAATACTAATTAGTCCGTCAGGTAGATTTCCAAAAAATATTGGACACATATTTTTATTTTTTCACATAAACAACAAATGAAGACGATACATTGCTTCGAAAATTAATTTGTTAAAACAAAAAACACGGTTCCAACATTTTTTGATAATCTAAGTGACGGACTAATCAGAATCATATTTTGTTTAGTCAGGAAACATATACCTATTGCTGATTTGAATGGTTCTTAGTACGAGTTAAATATTTTATTCATTATTATCCAAAGAAATCATCATTTTCTTGCTCTTATCCCAATTCATTTGAGGCATGCAGGCAGCCAGGCAGACAGTGAAAAAAAGGCATGTCTTTTTTCACACTTCTCTATTATTTATCAACTCATCAGACACCTTCTCTCGTGCCTTCTTGAAAAAGTTTATTTGGTTTTCAATTAATTTAATTTAATTTTCAACCAATTACGCACGACATTTTATATTTTTAGTATCCAAAGAAAATAGACATTGAGAAAGCAACGTCAACTGGGTTCCTTAAATTTTACTGTCATATTAGCTAACTGACATCGCAACTCGCACTTTCGCCAAATAGCCACACTATTGTAAATAATCCTTTCAAAAATCCAAAAATAAACTATCAAATTAGTAGACTAATAACTTACAACAATTGAATGACACTTCAAAATTCCCATCTTGCCTCACATTTAAGTCGTAAATCGCTTAAAGACAGACGTAGATTTGGTAATCTCTGATTGGTCGAAACTGCCAATTTTTCTACGTGACCCAAGGCTCTGACGATGGTTTCGCTGAGTTTTTGCGACGACTAGTGATGTAAATATCGTCATGTAGTGTTACGCCAACTCATTTTATCATCATTATTTTAATACTAGTTTAATTATGAACGTCTTATGTCCGGGAATATTTGCCAAATATATATCGGATGGTGGTCGTAATTTTAGACAGGGGGTCGGGTGAAGTTTTTGTTGTAACATGTAGGTGTCGTATATAACATAAAACTAAAATTAATCTATTTACACAACAATACAATATGATATTGTAATATGTATAGTGAAGCAACCCTATCGATATTACAATATTTAAGTGATGTTTTAAAACGATGTATTGTGCCAATGAATTTCGTATTATTTAATACGATCAAGTGACTTCATCACTTGTCTTGATGTGATTAACTAATACGTTATTTATACATTTAATTACTGTTATTGATCGTTTTGGGTCAAGAAGGAATTATTGGACAATCGAAATGTGAATGTGATACTTAGGTACTTATTATGACAAGTATTGACAACGTAGTTCGTTGTAAGTGAACTCAAGTCAGGGTAAATACAGTGTGATTCTTTATAATGTGCACATATCGAAATGGGGGAATCTATGCTTAATTTTATCGACGGAAAAATTATTAAAAAAAATCTAAATATTTTTTAATATTTTATATGGAATTTTTAAAAATTTTGTCTGCTACTGTGACCCCAGTGTAAACAAAACGGTGTAACTTTTAAACTAAATTATCTATCGCGATGAAACAAACGCCATAATGATTGGAAGCAATTAGGCGTCCTCGTAAAATGAAAATTGTGGAAAAAAACTACCCTCAATTGAAAATAAACACGTTTTTTGATCAAAAAAACTTTTTTTTTTCATAACTTTTTACATAAAATTGTTTCATCGCGATAGATAATTTAGTTTAAAAGTTACACCGTTTTGTTTACATTGGGGTCACAACAGCGGACAACATTTTTGAAAATTCCATAAAAAATATTTAGATTTTTTTAAATATTTTTTTCATCGATAAAATTAAGCATAGATTCCCTCATTTCGATATGTGCACATTATAAAGAATCACACTGTATAAGCTCTGCTTTATACATAAGCTATAATATCGTGAATTACTTAACAATTGATAACGAAATGTATGTAACAAGAGTTAACCGGAAGTTTATTGCAGATTGTAAATTTCGTAATAATATTTTGATTTAAATAAGTGTCCATGGGATTGCTTGCTCATTCTTGATATTTAAAATTGCCTGTAATGGTCTAATTGAAACGAATACTTTGAGTTTGAATATTGCGTGAAAAGTTCTGAAGGCATGCAAAAATTCCGGATTAATTTCCAATTTAAACCCCTTCAGTTCAGGGGTAACTTTTTGAGACCCTTCCTTTTAAAAAATGAAATCCCGACCCATCGGGGCTGTATCCACAGCCACTGAGCGAATCGTAAGCGTATAACAATGTGACTCAATTTTGAATCTGCTATTGTCGTGTAAAATGGTATTTAAACATGCAAGTGTGACACACTCGAAGACAGATGTATGTTATTCTGTCGATCCGTGTGTCACGACATTGATGTATCACTAGTGGCGATAAATGATTTACTCATCAACTGCATTATTTAAATCGTAACACTTTGATTTGACCTTAGAAATATGTCTTTGATGTATTGATCGTTAAAAATCAATATTGATGAGTCGTGCGCTCGATTTCCCCTTTCATTACACTTAATAAGTAGGAAATCCTGTCTTAGCGCATAATGCCTTAGTTTAAGCATATTTATTATGTTTGAGTCTCATGTTGGTACAGTAAGAGGCCCAACACCTGAGTGTTTCTGAGAAAATTCCTGATGGCAACCTTACAACCTTATACCTTCAAACCTAGGACCTCATGGTTAGCGTTAGAGCTTGCGACCACTCCACATTAACAATGGACAACTTTTGCCTTAATTCCTTAAAGTCAAAGACCATAAAAGTAGCCAAAAAGTCACCGTATTGAAAGTAGACCCGGCTAAATCTTCTTCAAAAATTGCAATAAATATTTTCCGATTTATGCCGCGAACTACATCATAAATTATTTTTGTAGCTTCTTGTTGCTGGCACATTGGAATTTAAAGCCAAGACCTTGTACCAGCGCTAGAACAAAAAAAATCTTCAGTTACACGTGTAAATAAAGAAAATTTTGCCATATTTCAGGTCAGTTTAGCCATAGTTAAGGTCAGTTTTAGGTACAAAACATATGAAAGACTAAAAGTGACCTCAAAAATAGCAAAAAAATAAATAAATAACAGCGTTGGTAGCACAATGTGAACTAGACTCAGTTATTTCGGTAACAAAAGTCGTCTGGACAATCTCGCAATGTTTTATTACCTTCGGGACAGTCAGTGATTCCGTACTGTAAACTATTTTATTTTTAAACTAACGTCGTGTTGTGTTACTGAGGTTTTATTCGAAGGAATATCTGTATGTTTTGTGTGGGTTATGACTGTATATTATAGGTATTTTAGCAAACTAGCCATTCTTTTTACAGTTTACATTAAATATGTTGCAAAATATTTATTGGGATAAAGCCATCGTCTAGCAAAAACAAAATAATCTATTTATTGAGAAGAGGTTGGGTTCAACATTTTATTTACAGATCTCTAAAAAAGTATCAACTTCTAGTATCACTTTTTTATTACATGCGTCGAATATTTTAGTGTTTTACCTGTCAAAAATCTTAGTTTTTCTCTGTTTATACAAGGCGTAGAATCGCCCTTTAATCAAGCATTCTGTACATAAAATGAAATTATTACTCTACGCAAAAATGATTCTTGGGAAAATTGCTTTTTCTTTGGGCAAAATAATTGTATTTTGAGTCAAGTCATGAGCGTTGGCTGATATTGGTACGGGGGTCAAGAAGCTATTTAAAGTAAAGTTAAAAACAATTTAAAAACACGAATTTTAAAAAAAGCTTTGCAAAAGCGTTGAAACTTTGACCCTCAATAGTAACTATGTATAAGGTTGCCAGGTGAGAGGGAGAACAAGTGCTATTCAGGTCCGCTTCGTGAAGAATATCTTTACACCCATTATCTAAGCAACGTTATCAAATAAATAGGATGCTCCGTAAAACCAACACAATACTCCGCCAACAACACTTCATCGTCTTAAAAAATTAACTCGAACCATAAATTCATCTTTAGCTACCCCAGAATCACAAATGAGTTTTCAGCTAACCTAATTAAAGCTAAAATCAACCATTAATTTTTCAAAAAGCCCATTAAATGTCAGACTCTAGTCATCACTAAGGATATAATACATTCGGACGCGAATCCCTTTGCCTCTCAATTATTTATTTACACGGGAGAAAAGGCCTCCTGAATCTTTTAAAATGGGTCTAAACGAACGATTAAATAAAATTAACCGGCAAAAACCGATGATCTTTTTAATGTGTACTTTAATAAATAAGAAACGAGTATGTTGAGAGAATTAATGAAAAGCCATTTAGAAAAGGAATTTTTCAGGCGAGGACGTACAGAAGGACATACATTGACCTTATTGGTGATGTCCTTTTAACGAAATAAAGATGGAAATAAGTAAGAATCGTTGTGTTTTGTTTCTCCCAAGGCAAAACTGTGTGTCGTTTGTTCGTATTTGATTCCCGCCATTTCGGGCAGTGTTCTATTTTTAAACAATTTATGAAATGGGTGGCCGGTTTTGACAGTATGCGGCCAGTAACTTTGATAGAAAAAAGTATATTGGTTAAGGCCCAGGACAGCGTAGGTATTTATACTTTTGGAAAAAAGTTTTGGGTTCGAATATGTCGGTCCGAGGACCTTAGGGACCTGTGTGTCAGATTCAGCCCGCTAAATTGTGTGGATGCCTTCGTCCCCCGAAGGCATCCATACAATTTAGCGGGCTTAAATGTAAAAATTGGTCTACGAAAAGTTTCGATTAGTCTGTTCGAGTTGATTTGTTGTACGAGTAAAACAATGGTTGTTCGTATGACGTTATGTCTTTACTGCGTGAATAGAAATAATCTTTGTAGCCACTAGATTTTTTACTATAAAATAGTACTCCCGTTGGTGTATTTTGACTATAAAAATGCATTTGATAATTTTTGCGAAGCCACAAAAAAATTCCAAACATGGCCCAGTATAAAACTATCAGTGACAACATTAATTATTTTATTACAATAAAAATGAAAATATGCTTTATGTGCTTAATAATAATAAATATACATCGTCATAATATGCAGATGTGTTGCCAAAAATGATGTCAGAACTTGCGTCATGTGTGATCGTCATCATAAAATGGTGATGATTATCAAGGGTGATGACGTAATGATAGCTTTTCTTTTAATAGCAATGCGTGATAATGTCTGTCGTTTTGGTCAGATGTTTTGGTTATTAAAAGATTGTTACTTTGTGTCTGGTAGGTAGACAACTGAAGATTAGAATAGAAGAAAAACATGCCATCACTATTAAGACGAAATTCTATTCATAGATCCGTTTTTTAAAAGTACCTACCTATCTATAATTATGTTGCCTTAGTCTACGTTCTACGTAAGTGATGTGTGATCTCCAAATTAACGACATTTTCTTTATTTTCTTTTACCGCTACTGTATACTAATTTTAAAACGAAGTTCTGCGCTGCGTCTCTGTCTGTGTGTCTGTTCGCGATAAACTCAAAAACTACTGCACCGATTTTCATGATGTTTTTACTAATAGATAGAGTGATTTTCGAGGAAGGTTTAAATATAATATAGGTTCCCATGATTTTCGGGAACGGTATCAAAATATTACTTTTGGTCGCGATAATCGACATCCACACGGCCGATGCCGCGGGCATCTGCTAGTAGAATATATTAAATATATTTACCTATCTGGCGGTTAATTCGGCCTAATTAGAAGATTGACAAATGACATACCAGACTGATAATATTTGTTTCAAAACTTTTAGCCAAAATTTAAAAAAAAAGCGGTCAGAGAATTAAATAAAAAAACCCGCAACATTTTACCACTTTCCGAAATATAAACCGGAAACAGCACACGTTCAGGTGTCGCCGGTCACTTCCGGTGGCCATGTTCCCGGGTATGACGTCACTAACAACTGACGTGTATACGTGGCAATAATCCTTTAATACTGGGGATATTATAATAATAATAATATTCCACAACTATCACACAACGCCATCTAGTCCCAAGCTAAGCAGAGCTTGTGTTATGGGTATGTTATTATCCTTTAATATTGCAAGGCTTTTAAATACTGAATTAGCATATGTTTATGCTAATATTTTGAAGGGATATAAGGGATTATTAGGGTTATTTAAGGGTAATGCAATTTCACGTGTCTAATCTTCGGGCAAAT
This sequence comes from Diarsia rubi, assembly GCA_932274075.1. Lineage (NCBI taxonomy): Eukaryota > Metazoa > Arthropoda > Insecta > Lepidoptera > Noctuidae > Diarsia > Diarsia rubi. Next base: position 9,457,694 of record OW026437.1, on the reverse strand, counting down.
AGGGAGAGTGTTTTTTAAGAGCCTCTGACATTTCACCGTCACGCAACCGATTTATTGGGCGCCAGAGGGGTAGTAGCTACGTGATTCTCGAGTAGCGATTACGTAAAAAATTATCCAAATAAATAATTAAGAAAAATATTGGCAAAAATAAGCCGAAGGATTAAAAAGATCCTATGATTGATAGTTCAGGAGAAAAATGGTAGTTAGTTTCAAAAACAGAGGCTACTTTGCATGCCCGTCGGGGCTGCGGGATGTTGTAAGAGATACCGCGGCCTCGACATAAAGGGCTAAGAAGGAACATGGGTGGTTTTTAGTCAGTAGAAGTCTGACACTCCCTTTCACAAGAGCGGAAGGGGTTATTTGATGATTTTCCACCCGCCAAAATAAAAAAAAAGTTACTTTACATATTTAATTATGATGTTTAAAATTTAATATTTTATATTTTTGAAGTGAAGAAGAAATGCTTTAGATTGTGTTGATTAATATATATTTTTTTTTATAAAAATCCGGATCCGGATGATGGCAATAGGCGCGAGCCTATTCTAGTTCTAGTGACATGGGGGCGAACCCATAAGACTTTTACACAACGGGTGAAATAAGGGTGTACCTCTGCCTCACCCTACAGGTATTACAAGCGTGGTGTTATGTTAACTAGATGCTCCGCATTGACTCCTCGACGACTACGACGACTCTTGTATGTAATTTTAATAATACAATATTTCGACACTGTTGCTAACACACGTATTAAAAAAATAATTAAAAATATATAAAAAAAAACGATTTAATGTTTATATTGTTTTATTATTTTATCATGTAAATGGAAAAGTGAACGTACATACCTTAATATTGAGAGTATCGTGGGAGCTACGTCTGCCAACAAACTGCTCTGTAGTTTGGCAGAAGAAAATAATAATGAATTTGACCTAAGCTCCAAATAAACACTTTTTCATTTTTTTTTTCATTATTATTTTTATTTAAAACCTCTCTCTGTAAAAATACACAGGCCAATACATAACATAAACAACAGAAAAAATCGAAATACTCCAGCTTATAAAATACTAAAAGCTGAAACCAAATCGACGGTAAAAAATAACAACGAGAATGTTCACAGAATATCTATTATTTATCACACAAACGGATTGCGTTCTGCAAACCGCAATACGTATTTTCAAATGCAAAACGTGGCTTCAAACACGCAGCCTGTTTGCGTGAGCTATTAAAAACAAACAAAATACCTATATGTGTCTGGAATTAGACTATTTCGTTGGCTTAGTGGTTTTTAACGCGACGACTAAGCATAAGCACCTGGGATCGATTGCCATAACAGGGAAATCTACATTTACACTAATATTTTATAGAGGAAAGATTTGTATTTTTGTGTGTTTGTTTGTAATGAATAAACTCAAAAACTACTAAGCCGATTTCAGTAATTCTTTCACTATTAGAAAGCTACATTCACCCTGAGCAACATAGGCTACTTTTTATCCTTGTCTTTGAACGAAAACGGGAACTACGCTGGTGAAACCGCGTGACGTCCGCTAGTAATCTTTAATATTATAAAAAGGAAAGATTTGTACTTTTGTGTGTATATTTGTAATGAAGAAACTCAAAAACTACATCGCCGATTTCAGAAATTCTTTCACCATTATAAAGCTACATTCACCCTGAGTAACATAGGCTACTTTTTATCCCTGTCTTCGAACGGAAACGGGAAATACGCGGGTGAAACCGCGTGACGTCTGCTAGTAGTTGATAAAGATGTCAAAGATATTGCAGTTCAAATAGAATTTAAAATAGATAACACGAAGCTCAGTCCAGCTAAGATGTTTTTAGCAGAACCTTTTCCGTTCGTTTGAAAAGACAATCACTGACTGCATGACGAAGTTAAGACAAGAAGACGACCAAAGATACGATGGATTTACTGTGTGAAGGATGATATGGCTAGCAAGGAGGTGACTGCTAAGATAATAAATAATAGAGAAATAACGAATAAAAAGGTATGCTGTAACCCAGTCATCAAAAAAAAAATAATTAGTCCGTCAGATAGATTTACAAAAAATATTGGACACGTATTTTTCTTTTTTCACGTAAACAAACAATGAAGACGATACAGCGCTTCAAAAAATTCGTGTGACGTCATATTTTTTTTTTTTGCGGGTGGAAAATCATCGAATAACCTCTCCCGCTCTTGGGCAGAGCGAAAGGGAGTGTCAGACTTCTACTGACTAAAAACCACCCATGTTCCTTCTTAGCCCTCTATGTCGAGGCCGCGATAACTAGTGAACAACCTGCGGCCCCGACGGGGGACGTCATATTCTAAGACATTATATGGTATGGTATTTTTACCGGTCAGCGGTCGTCACAAACCCCCACTCAAATCTTTGACGCGTTTTATCTTCGTAAATTTTTATTGATTTGATAAAACGAAAAATATGTATCTAATATTTTTCGATAATCTAACAGGACTAATTAGAATCATATTTTTTTTAGTCAGTAAACATCCCTATGTGGGATAACACCAAGAGAACGATGATGAAATGGCAAAGTTACGAACCTGGTTATAGGTACTTTCCAAACACTCTACCAAACCCTTTGAGAATAACACGCGTAATGTTCAGAACCTAAATCTAATTTTATCGCTACTGGGACCTGTTCGAAACAAAACTCAATTACTCAGAAATACACTTGGTAACTTAGCTCTGGCTCAAAGTGTCAAATAGAGATGAGCCATCGCCCGCGGATATCCGCACAGTATCCGACATTGCGACCTAAATAAACTGACTTCACGTTTAGGAATACCTATTTTAGGCACACTGCTGGCGTGTATAGAACTGGCAAAATATGGGTATATTAAAGGATACGTCTCTGCATAACCCCTCAGGAATAGGGTGGTTAACAAAAAAATCTAATAAGTCCGCCAAATAGATTACCAAAAAATATTGGACACGTATTTTTCTTTTTTCACGTAAACAAACAATGAAGACGATAAAGTGCTTCGAAAACTCGTGAACTCCTCGAAAACGTCACATGTCAGTATATTTTTTACCTACAAATGACGTCACAACCCCCCCACTCATGATCTTTGACGCGTTTCATCTTCGTCAATTTTTATTCATTTGATAAAAAAACACGTATGCAATATTTTTCGACAATCTAACTGACGGACTATTTAGAATCATATTCTTTTGACTCAGTCCAATCCCCTATTACAGGCGTGATGTTGTGAATATGAAGTATGTTGTTGTAGTTCTTAATGGGAGTTTGAACAGGTAATCATAGTTTATTAGTCATTTAAAAGAACATTTAAGTTTCTAGCTAATGTATTTAGTGTTGCTCAAGTTATTTTTCAAGTTTGTTTCAAGGAATTAGAAGTTACTTGTTGATGTTTAGTCTATTTGCTAATTAAAATGATCATAAATGTTAACTTCATTACTAAATTTCATGAATAAGTTTAGCTTTCAATGTATATTTGATTTGCCTAGAATTTAGTTAACATAACTCTGAGCTAAGTTGTCTTAAGAATTTGTTTATTTAATTAGAGCAATGACTTAACATAAATTCGGTAAATGTTTGGTAAAAAATACATCATTATTTTAAGGAACTGAAATTCAGCGGGCAAAAGCAGCATTTTATTCACTCTGCCTAACAAGACCTAACTTCTGCCTTCAAGAATAACTAAGGCATCAAAGAATTTTCAAATAAATATAAGTATTTTTTTACCAATGTAGAAGAACTAACAAGACGAACTGTCGAATAATAAATCACACATCAGCAGTGTTGTTGCATATGCATATCCGCAATATCCGTTCGAGGCACTAGGTAGGTATACAAATATCCGCGCACATATAAACACACATCGGCATCGTGTCTCGCTGACCACACACTGTCAATCATGCGATATGCGGACACGCTATCTACTTAAATAACATTAGCTCTACTTGTTTCCATTATACACTAAATTGTTTTTCGATACTGTATAGTGCCAAGTGCACTTAAATCTACGTGATTCACGCAAAAGACTATCTCATACACTAATCTGGGGCTGCGGGTTGTTCAGAAGTTACCGCGGCCTCTACTTATAGGGATAAGAAGGAACATGGGTGGTTTTTAGTCAGTAGAAGTCTGACACTCCCTTTCGCTCTGCCCAAGAGCGGGAGGGGTTATTCGATGATTTTCCAAGGGCCAAAAAAAAGACACTAATCTGTTTGTTCCTAATGTGACCTCTAAGTTTATTTCAACTGTTTCTTTTCAAGGTAGTCAGACGAGCAATATACAGTACGTTAGGTTAAACGAGGGACACATTGAAGGAAGGTATTATATTCAGTATTCGATTCTGGTCCCATCTAAAATCGAACCAACCGGAAAAAAAAGTTCACGTAGACCGATTGATCGGACTATGCGGTCGGACCACGTGTCCATAACCCAAACATATAAAAAAAACTAAAACTTCATTTGTGACGTGATTGAGCCATGGCACGCTCCGCACGCTCTCCAGATCTCACTTTATTACACGTTTCTTTTACGCCATTGTGCTTTGCCAGTTTTAAAACATGAAGGGAAAATAGATTATATCTAAAAGTTATTGACCCGTGCACATTTTCTGTGATAAACACAAGGGTGGCGAGACTTTTCTGAAATATTTAGTATGGTTCTCTAAGTTATGTATGAACGTAACTTAATATGATGTGTTCTAAGTGGTTTTATCGTACCAAAGAGAAGGTTTCTCTTTTTAGGGTTCAGTACCTCAAAAGGAAAAAACGGAGCCCTTATAGGATAACTCGTGTGTCTGTCTGTCTGTCTGTCCGTCCGAACATTCCTTCCCCCCCTCCCTTATCTCCGAAGCTACTGAGTCAAACACTTTGAAAACACACAGGAATTAGTTCAACACTTATAGATTACAGGAAAACCTATGAGAAGCATAGTTGTGCTACTACGGAACCCTTCAATATATTGGAATTAATTGAATGGCAAAATTGGGGCCATAAACTCAAATAAAATTAAGATATCACTGTAACAGTCGAGTGCTACATCAATCAATTCGATCCCTTGTCCAACCTTTGTTTGTAATTCTGGCGAATTATATTTCCTTCAGCAAGCAGCATACATCTCCGTCAGTGTATCTTTACGAATTTTTTTCATCTCATTTATTAAAATCATAATAATTATAATCATAATCATTTACTAAAAGTTTATGTTGAATTTAGAGCATAATTGAAATATACACACATCAAAAGTGTCTAGGGATCAACATATATTTTTGCAATAACTTTTCTCCTGATTGATATTAATTAAAATTTTCTTTAAGGATTCATCAAATAAAGTGTTTTCGTTTGTCACAGTAACGATAAACCAAGTCACCTTTGCATTAATAAAGAAATTTGCCATTTTCCTAATAAAGGGATTTTCGACATTTGAACCACTAACATTAAAGTTCGAAAAAAAGACTGAAATAACAGTTTTCTTTAAAATTTTATTGGGTAACTTAAACAATTAATAATCCGTGTTTCTACCGCGAACACTAACAACACAAGAACATCGGTTTGGCATACTCAAAATGAGTTCATCCAAATCACGCTGTGGAATGGCCGCCCATGTTCGTTGCAACAACAAAAAAAGGTCTTCTTGCGACTGGATACCCTCCATATTCGGCAGAGCTCTTCTCTGTAGCATATCCCATGCATGCTCAATCGGGTTCAAGTCTGGCGACTGAGCAGGCCAGGGCAGGACATTGATGTTAGCTGCGGCGAGAGTCTGTCTTACAACTCTTGCGGTGTGCGGTCGTGCATTATCATGCATTAACTGAAATAAGGGACCGATTTGCACTTGTAGAGGAACGATGACGTCTGATACAATCGTCTCAGCATAAATTTGAGCGTTGAGGTTGCCTCTGATCCAAATCAACTCAGTTCTTCCGCCGATCCAAATACCCGCCCATACCATGATGGTTCCACCACTATAAGGATGGACTTCCTGGCAGGATTTTAATCGCTGTTGGCGTCCAGGGGTTCTCCAGTGTCGTATACGTCTTGTATCCGGTCTCATACCAAAACGAGACTCATCAGAAAAGCACACGAAACGCCATTGTTCTTCTGCCCAATTTCTGTGTTCAAGAGCCCATTGATATCGAATCCTACGATTGTGCATTGCTATAGGTGGTACCCGTAGCGGTCTTCGGGAATGAAGGTTCACTTCATGCAAGCGGTTTCTGACTGTTTGGTCGCTAATTAAGTTCCCTGAAGAGTGATGAAGCCTCACGGCTAACATCATGGCGGTTATTGTTGGAGCTCTTCGAGTTAAGATTTGAATGTATCGGTCTTGTCTCCGTGTGGTGCAGCGATACCGTCCTCCATGGCGCTCAGCCACGGTACCAGTGCTTCGGTAACGTGTCCAAAGTCGACTGATAACACTTTGACTTGTATTCAGAGCTAAAGCCACAGTACGTTGCCGGGAACCAGCTTCTATCATTCCCACGGCTCTGAGCATTTCTTCCCTGCTTAAATGACGTCGCCGCTCCATAATAACGTTGGTTTTAATCAGTAGTAGGGAAACAGTAGCACTAATAATGTCTTCAATGCGTTGTATGTTTTTATAGGGAAAATATTGACAGCTGATTTTCATCTTTTACTCGAATTTGATTCACAGTTCCTGATTCAAATTATGAAATGCACCAAAAAGGATCCATATAAATTTATAAAATCATAAATTTATTACAAAGCCACATCTCAATCTCAAGAAATCCGCATAAAAATGCTTGATCCCTAGACACTTTTGATGTGTGTAGAATATTCGAAAACTTTAACTACGGTCATAAATATCCGCAATACATAGTCACCTCCCCACAGACCTCACACATTTCACGACATCACTAACCAGTGGACACAACCTTTAATTTAAAACTCATCATGACGTCATAACCCTTTTATTAGGCAAATTAGAATACCGTGTCGTGTGTCATTGGACACGCTCAGCGGCAATGAATACCCGTCGTGCCCCCAGGAAGAAAGCAATTGCGGGATTAACGCGTTCCCATTTCCTTGCCATGCACGATATTGTGCTGCCACTTAATAGTAATTTAGGCAGATATCCCACTGTTGGCGAGCAGCGACTAACTATCGGTCTTTTCTCGGGTAAAGAACGTTTTGTACGTTTCTTGATTGTTGACCCCGAGTCAATCAAGGTAATAAGGCTACTTGCACAGTCCTGTGTGAAAGAAATTCCATGGATATTCTTCTCCATAGTGATCTACGCTTTGGAATGAGCAACTACAGTACTTTCACAAGTTATTGTGCCTTGCGATTGTGACTGTAGCTTCGCCGTTTGTTGTTTTGCCCTTCATAAGTGCCTGTCTATTTAAAAATGAATTCTTTGAGTTTTTATTTTATGAAGTGACGTGTACACGTGCCAAATTAAACGTAGATTTCAAAAATTTAACTCTGACAAACAAACAACTCGTTCTTAGTTACTGAGTATCTATCTATACACGCTTCTCGCTAAACGCCGTCTATGTGACAGGATCCTTACATTCTATGAATTAACGTAGAAAGTGGTGCATTTGTTTAATTAAATAAAGGTTTTTGCTTTGTCTGTAATGGCATATAATTATGCCATGTTATTACGTGAGGTTGTTGTATTCAGTTTGCTTAATGAAAATAGTAGAAAAAATAGTGGTGAAAATAGGAGTTCGTGGCTAAATAGTAACATTCGCTTGTGTTGCGCTTGCTTGCGTTGGTCCGTGGATGGGTGACCACCCATTACATACCGAGTTTTCTCCGCCTTTCTCGCCGTTTGACCCGGCTGTCATTTGAAGATCTTTGTTTGCCAATTACCAGAAACCAGTGTTACCAAGAGTTTTATGACAATTGCCCAATACTAATAGGATATTTCACTAAAAAATCTAATTAGTCCGTCTGTTAGATTATCGAAAAATATTGTATACGTATTTTTTGTTTTATCAAATTCATAATAAAAAAAAAACGTGTCAAAGATCATGAGTTGAGTTGAGTAGAGGGGCTTTTGACGTCACTTTGTGGGTATAAAAGTACTAACCTTGTGACGTCACACGACTTGACACGACTTTTCGAAGCACTGTTTCGTCTTCATCTTTTGTTTAAGTGAAAAAAGATAAAATACGTGTCCATTATTTTTTGAAAATCTATCTGACGGACTAATTCGATTTTTTTGATGAAATAACTTAAAGGGTTCTGGAGGTCAGAGGGGAATTGCTCCATGTAAACTAAGCAGATAATGAGTAAAAATAGTACTAGAATTTAAACGTATTTGCTGTAGCCACCGAATGCTGACTATGAGGTCTTGGGTCGGGTAAAAGTATAAAGTTTTGTGCCCGATTGATGGCAAATGAAAACATAACTTGTGAAATGTGGGAGAACTATTAGGAACCTACACCCCTTTTTTGGGAGGTCGGGAAATCCTCAAATGTCTCGTCACGCTCTGGGCGGAGTGGAAGGAGTGTCCGACTTCTACTGACTAAAAACCACCCATGTTCCTTCTTAGCCCGTTGTGTCCAGGGCCGCGGTATCTGTTTCGAACAACCCGCAGCATTTAGTACACCCATAAACCCCTGCCTACAGGTGTGTTCTAATGTTATGTTGTTATGCTAATACATAAACTCATGGCTTTAACACTCGAAATAGACGTTTTGTCAATCAAATAACATCAGCTCTGCGCGTCCAATTGTGTGTGACCGCGGCGCAATGGCGCCTACTGTAACGATCACAGTTAATGACCACGATACATCAGTTGGATGGATGTTTGTTACTAAAAACCACTAACCTGGATTAACACGTAGGATAGCTTTAACTGGTGATCTGTGGGTGTATTAATATTATGTACACCACCACCTAACCCTTCGGGGAGCACAGGTGTGATGTTAAGGGTAATTTCTGGCATTCAACACCTCATCGTCAGACTAGACTTATCTCAACTATGCTGAAGTTGGCAATTTGATGCTGGTTTTTTTCTTTTACTTCGCTCAATTAAACAGACAAAGCAAATAAATAGCCGATATACTTAACAGACTTGAGTAACTTGTCAAAAAACAGGTTGAAAACCACACAAAGCCTTCCAGATTTCACCCCTGCTTTTATCGGAGATTTTATTACCTACCGTAACTCCAGATCCATCACAATCCATCCATACGTCGCACACACATCAATCGCTAAGCCGAGCTGCAGTCTGCGTCACTCGGCGTCCTGTTGAGATGCATTTACGGCTAAAAGCTAGTCGGTGTCTAAGTTAATAATAATAATAATAATAATAATATTCCACAACTATCACACAACGCCATCCATTCCATCAAGTTGCATGTTGTATGTTGATATATTCTGTTTAATATTTTGTAGTAAACATATATTTTGTACATTATGTAGAGGGTGGTAAAATATCCGAAAATGAACTCACCTAGAGGTATAAATATACGAAAATTGGTAACGTCCTTATAGGCACAATCATATTCGTATTTCGTAAAAAAATCACAAGCAAAGCTTTATATATTCCGAGCAACATTTCCATAAATTATAAAGAAAAAAAAAAAATATAGAAAGAAAGCAAATAACACTTGTGTGCGTAACTGTACCAGGAACAAAGCCGGGTCACCACTCAAAAGTTTCAATACAAAGAAGTGCTGCCGAGCGGTAAAACACTTTTCATTCCGATTGTACCGCGGATTGTGACACAGATTAAATAAAATATAATGTGGAATGGAAAATAAGAACGAGTTTGAAAAATACGTTTAAAAATGTAATCTTGTAAATAATAAGATATTGGTAAATCTTCGATACTTGTTAAAAAAATGTTTATAAAATGTGACAAAAAAGGAAAACAATATTCTAGTAAATAATATTCTATTATTTTGTCTATTATTCTGAAATATAATAACATAGCATCCCGCCGGTTCTCGTCTAAAGGGCTATTAAGCAGCGGTGTGGCTACGAGTTCACCCACGTTTAAGCCCCATTAAAATAAATTCGACTATTGCCACGATCCGGGCACAAATCCAAACTTCCTTTGGCTTCATTACATTTTAACCCACGTTGCCTTTTTTTGTGGTTTAGAAATCATCAAAAATGACTCCTGAGCGGGGGGCTCAGAGCGGTAGGGAGTGTCAGCCTTCTACCAACTAAAAACCATCCATGTTTTATCCCACCCTTTGTGTCGAGGCCTCGGTATCTCTTTCGAACAACCCAAAGCCCCGACGGCATCACTTTGTCTGAGCTGAAAATATGACCTCAAATTATATAATTTCCACACGTTTAAATTTAAACAGTTTAACGATTTCCAATTTAGCGAGTTTAAACACGATATTAATATGACAAACAGATAGCACAATAATGCCTTGTGGCATTAAGTCCGCCTATGTACCATGTTTGTGCATGAAGTTTAAATAAATAAATAATGACCATTATTTCCATCTCGTAACCAAACTATTTGTACGGTTCCGTAGTAAGAAATACTAAGCTAAAGTGTAGTACAAGCTAAGTACAAGTAAACTCCGTAACTACTTACATAAGGAAAAGTGCAGATAAGAGTATTTCAACATAAAAGCGTTATTTTCCAACATTTTCTCCCCTCTGTGGTTTTAAGGCACGTATCTGCTCGATAAATGGGTCAGCACAGTTCTCCCTGACATGTTTATGTTTAGTAGTCAATGATATTGTACGCAAGATATGTTATGTTCATAGTTACGGACGTTTAAAATCTAGTCGCACTGGTATATTCCATGATATAGCTATATATCGGAAGGTATCAATATGCGATTTCTAACTAGAAATCGCTTGCGTTTTGGTAATACTTAGTAAGATAGTTATTGGTAATAGTTAGTAATCTTGCTAACTTTTGCATGTGATGCTAGGGCAAGCGAAGCGAGCTCAGTTCCTCGTGAGCAGACGATCCTGAAAAAAATGTATTGTCACCAGAACTAAAGGTATGTGCAAAGTATCAGCTCGATCGATTGAGGGGAACTGGTTTGAAATTCAGTTGCTAGATTTGACCAAAACATACTAATAAGGCTAATTTAAATAAAAGCTAATTAACAGTATCGAGAAAAAACTGCAATCAAAAGTCGCTCTTTTCTAATGGCAAAATAATATATAGCTACGTTTAGTTATATATTTGCATAGGGACGTCCTAATTTCACACCCATTTCGCAGGGTCAATCGATCGGACCCTTCGAACACGTTTCACTCAGGACGTCAAATTGTGTCAGTAATTTAATGGCTTTCCATAATAGAACCACCTACTAAAATAGATGTTAATAATCTGTCAATTATTGAGCAGTGGTGGCGGCCCGACTCACGAGTAAGTTAATTCGACTCCAAGCAGGCGAATTACTTTGTGTAATTTATTTCATCACCACGGCTCTCAAAACGGTGAAGGAAAGCATCTTAAGGAAACCAGCGTGTCTTAGAACCAAAACTACGGAACGTACTACGGAACCCTAAAACCACTCAAAAACATGTGACTTCTTCTAACCCGTACTGGGCCCGCGTGGTGGACTAAAGCCCATTCCCTCGCATAGAGAGTAGGCCTGTGTCCCAGCAGTGGGAACATTATAGGCTGATTATTCTATGAAACAGTTGTTTTTTAACAAAGCCTACTTTTGGTGGATCTAGAAACATTTCCTAAAAAAACTCGTGGATATTTTTATCGCACATGACATTTCACCCTTTCACCTCGTATGAATCACACCTTGCCAGCATGCCTTTTTGGGGGGTGGTAGGAAATCATCAAATAACCCCTCCCGCTCTTGGGCAGAGCGAAAGGGAGTGTCAGACTTCTACTGAATAAAAACCACCAATGTTCCTTCTTAGCCCTTTTTGTCGAGGCTGCGGTTATCTCTTACAACATTCCGCAGCCCCGACGGGCGTCGGCCCTGGCGGGCCCCATCCATGTTGATGACATCTCTTTGAGGCGCGCGTGGAACACGAACGCGCCGTCGACACGGCCTGTCGTCATCATAAGACGGGCGGACGGCGAGTTAGCCCATTATTCACCGTCCACAGGCCTGCGTCTACGGTGGCCGGAAGCCGTCACGTGGCTCCAGACGCCCGGCGCGTCTCCCGCAGCGGCTGGGACGTAAGGTTCTTGCCCTCTCACGTTCCGCAACCTCCTTCGCTAGCATCACTGCTTCGCAGAAGAAGGTGACGGCGTCCCATTGCTCCTCGCCCCGGACCATGTCTTGCACCAGGGCCGGACGCGAGAGGTCGCCGCCAATGCAAGCATGACTGAGAGATATTTCTTGACGGCATGTAAAGTCAAGCCAGAAACCACTAGGCAATAATCACACTACAAGTAAAGAGACAACTATAGGAAAATACCTTCATTGCATGAGCTCAAACAGCAATAAAACCATTAAAAAAAATTACACTTACTTTCCTAAAGTACCATAACCAATATCTTTTACACCCAAAAAATATGGCACGTGAAATCTTGCGTCATTGCTCTTCACAAAATTAAAATAAATTGAATCTAAATGTTAAATATCTAAAAGCTATTATCGAATCAGAAAGCTAATATTTCTTCTCAATTAAATATCCTACGAACATTAAATAAAAACGGCTTTTCAGCGAAAGAGCTTGAAATCTGTATACATATAAACTACAGACGCTACGATGGAGGAAAAACGATCTTGTGCACGGCGATAAAAGGGTGAATTTTCAAGTGCAAGAAGAAAACAATTTACATTCAATAACGTTTATTAATTTTATTATGAAAACAATAAAGCTGATGCAGACGGTAGGGTTGTTTGGATCCGTCGGGGCTGTGGGTTGTACACTAGCTACCTCGACATTTAAGGCTAAAAAGGAACATGAGTGGTTTTTAGTCAGTAGAAGCCTGACACTCCTTTTCGCTCTGCCCAAGAGTGGGAGGGGTTATTCGATGATTTTTTAACGTTGGTAAAGTAGCTATAATCCAGTCAGGTTGAGTTGTCGCAAGACTGCTGAACACGAGGTCCTGGGTTTGGTCCGCAGTTTATGTTAAATCGTCTAATGTAATATTTGTAGTTTTCAAATGAAAGTTTTTTTTTTAAATATTTATTGCTCACCTTTTATTATGAATGTTGTGCCTGAAAGTGATGTATTTACACAACACAGACGTATGATTAAGTAATATTGATGTTAACTGACTTAAACAAATATGATTCTAATTAGTCCGTCTGTTAGATTATCGAAAAATATTGGATACGTATTTTTTGTTTTATCAAATCAATAAAATTGATGAAGATAAAACGCGTCAAAGATTTGAGTGGACGTTCGTGACGTCACTGAGCGCAAAAAATGACATATTAATGTCTTAGAATATGACGTCTAACGAGTTTTCAAAGCACTATATGGTCTTCATTGTTTGTTCACGTGAAAAAAGAAAAAATACGTGTCCAATATTTATTGGTAATCTATATGACGGACTAATTAGATTTTTTTTGTTAACTACCCAATTGTTACAATCTTTGTAAATATGTCGTTGGTGTGCCTCAATAAATGAATAGGCTCGCCTCTTGGCGAAATTAGGTAGGTACACCTCTGCCAAACCTGTTAAAAGTTACAAGCGTGGTGTTATGTTAACTCTTGGGCAAAAGCCGCTATAGAGAAGAAACAAGTACTTTTGCTCGGTACAGATTTTCTTATGAAGTTTTTTCACTGTTTTTGTCTATTTATCTCATAAACGACTCGCTATTGTTAGCGGCTTTGCTCCCGTTATGTACGGAATTAACCCACGGAGACGTTTTTAATGTAGACGGAACCCATACCTATGACATTTTCTTTCTTTTCTTTTTTGAAAACGGTGCCCCACACTAGGAATTTCATGTGTATCGTGGGTTCGTTCACAAACATTTAAACTCACATACACAAATACCCAGTCCCGGAACAACTAACTGTAGGCCATACTAATATTTGTTCCGTGTGGGGATCGAACGTGTCGGAGATAATGTAGCTTCTCGCCAGTGAAAGAATTTTCGAAATCGGATCAATAGTTCCGAAGATTATCCATACAAAACAAATAGTTATAATATTAGTATAAACTAGCTTCTACCCGCGGCATCGCCCGTTTAGTCTGGCTTTCGGGTTAATTATATACTTACTCGAAAATAATGTGGCTTTCTTTTCTTCTAATCTAAATCGGTTCGGTAGATTTAGAGATTAAGACAAACTTTACCTCATATTAATTCTCACCGGGTAGGTAGGTAGGTGGGTAGGTCGACTACTTTTCATCCTTAAGTCCTGAGTGATAAGGTTGAAGGTGGTCGACCAACAGTGAGTGCTGTAGTTCAGTTAATTTACCTCAAATTCGTGGATCAAGTCGCTTTTATTTACTTTCACCTGTAAAAATCTTGGAAGTTAATTTAGACCCACTTCCAACTTTCCGATTCAGCTGATATGTTGCATATTTGTTTAGTTCGAATGACAATACATGGTAAGCTAAGTAACGGCGTTCGAAATCCAATACAACGAAAGATTCAACGATTCAACTCCCATGACGTCACGATTTGATCTCACGCTTACTTTAATACAAGTACAAGCTCTGACGTCATAGTACAGTACTTCTAGAACGAACAACATTATCTACTACCATCCGACTTATATGTCAGACAAACATTTATTGGCAAAAACACTCGGTGGCTCTCAGCGTATCCCGAGGCATTAAGAGGCGGCATCGAGGCGGCGCTGCGGCCTTGACCCACCCCTGTTTCACCTCGTGTCTCACCCCCTCGAACTTCACCCCTTGATACTCACCCCCGAGCTTAAGCAATGACCTAAGATTTCCATGATGAGAAATCCCGGAGTCCTTTAGGAACATTCATATGATTTTGAAGTTATTGTTAAATAGGAAGACAAACAGGGTTGTCTTATAATTATTTAATAGGGCTTTAGTGGGTTGTGAATAGAATAGTTAACAAAAAAATCTAATCAGACCGTCAGATAGATTTCCAAAAAATATTGGACACGTATTTTTTATTTTTTCACGTAAACAAACAATAAAATCAAAATATTTTTATTTCACATATGCCTACATGGGCACTTATAAAACGTCGGTAAAAAGGGGGCACGGTTCGGTGCATTGGTCGAATCCTAAGGAGAAGAACCGGCAAGAAACTCCAAAGGTTACTCTTTTAATCTTTTAAAATCGTTTGGGTTAACAATAAGGTATAATACACACATGAAGACCATGCAGATTAATGTCTGAGATGGTCTTTTGAAGAAAGCAGCACACAGATTTGAGTGGACCCGTCCAGTCAGTGCAAGCATTTGTCAGTTATCGTGGAGCTCGACTTATAACTCAAGAAGCTCAACATCACGACGAACAATACCAAAGAAAGGACATTTGGGTGGGTCACTTAAAGTACTCAAACTGCCAGAATAAAGACGATACAGTGCTTTGAAAACTCGTTTGACGTCATACTCTGAGATATTAGTATGACATGTTTTAGCGGTCAATGACGTCACCAACCCCCACTCAAATCTTCGACGCGTTGTATCTTCGTCAATTTTTATTGATTTGATAAAACAAAAAATACGTATCCAATATTTTTCCATAATATAAAAGACGGACTAATTACAATCATATATTTTTTTAATTCAGTAAACATACCTCGTTCAAACTAACATACGATATGTAAAAAGTATAACTACATACTTAATACAATTTCGTGCATGAGTAATCTAATTCGAAAACCCTTTTACTTTCGCGTTACTCATAGCAGCGAAAGATTAATCGATTTCATGAATCTTGTCGATTCATCCTGGTTGCCCCTTCAATTATTCGATAAGGAAAAGTCTGTAACTTAGTAACTTAAATTATTATATTGACAAGACAATAGGGAGGTTTACTGACTTAAAAAAATGAGATTCTAATTAGTAAGTCAGTTAGATTATCGAAAAATATTGGATATGTATTTTTTGTTTTATCAAATCAATAAAAAATTACGAAGATAAAACGAGTCAAACATTTGAGTGGGGGTTGGTGACGTCACTGACCGCTAAAACATGTCATACTAATATCTCAGAGTATGACGTCAAACGAGTTTTCAAAGCACTGTATCGTCTTTATTGTTTGTTTACGTGAAAAAAGAAAAAATACGTGTCCAATATTTTTTAGAAATCTATCTGACGGTCTGATTAGATTTTTTTGTTAACTACCCTATTTCAATGATTCTATCTGCATGTTCAGAAAAGATTCATCATCTGCCTAGATTTTACCCTTTGTTGAGGTCAGCTTCCAGTCTAACTGAATGCAGCCGATTCACAGGGAGTGACTGCCTATCTGACCACTACAATCATCTGGATAAATATCCCTTGGTAAGATTGAATGGCAGAATTTTGGAAAACTGACTACCAGCTGTAACGACTGCCAAAGAACTACAAGTGCCAGACGGGACCAACTGGTTTACATACTTGCCGAAACTCGAAGGAAACTTGAAATTTAATGACTGGTCACCCATCCTCGGAGCAACCTAGGTAAGCACGGCTTAACCCGAGCGCCTGTTAGCATTTAACCACGAGCTCCACTTACATGTTCAAAAAGCTTGTGATATTTCACCGTCAGGTAGTTTAAAAAAAAAATATACACGTATTTTTCTTATATCACTTAAACAAAAGAGGAAGACGATACAGTGCTTCGAAAAATCGCGTCTAGTCGTGTGACGTCACAAGGTTAGTACTTTTGGTAAAGTGACGTCAAAAGCCCTCACTCATGATCTTTGACACGTTTTATATTCGTAATTTTTTATTAATTTGATAAAACAACAAACACGTTTCCAATATTTTTCGATAATCTAACAGACGGAATAATTCGATTTTTTGGTGAAATACCCAATTATAATCTTGACAGAGTCCTACAAGTTTCTTAATTACGCGCATCTTAGAAGCAAGGATAAGTAGAATTCCATGCCGATTCGAATGCGTCACAACGAAATCAAATGCAATATTGCATTGTAATAAATAATCTTCAAAACCCAGTCATCCAACCTACAGTTTATCGTAAATGTAGAACTAGATTTACAAATGTTTCACATTTCTGCTTAATTGGTCGAATGACGTCATAGACAAACGGTTTTATACCAGAAAATATTGTTTCAAAATGCGCCAGCGCATAATAGTTGCGAGTTTGTTTCTTTTGGCTTTTAACTATTGAGTTTTGGCCAGTCTTCAATAACACGGGAATTGTACACGACCAATAAACTAGACTTTTTTTTTAAACCACCGAAAGAACATCGCTAGTCCAAGCTATAATGGTCCTACAATTGATACGGAACATGTACTTTTTTTTTATTGTTTGACTGATTTCCAATAAAATCAGGAATGCCGTTGATTGTTGTTTTTGAAATATAAGTCGGTTAACGTAATGTTTGAAAATGAGTAATGATGTTAAATTTAATATCAAAAACTCGTATTTTACCGTGAGTTGGTAAAAATACAAAACAGAACTACCCACATATTGAAAATGTGAATTGAATTTTGCTAGTGTCTTTTTCGCTCACAAGATGGCGATTATTTTCAATTCAATTATAGAACCTAACTATGTATTTTCGCTCTATAAATCGAATCACATTATTTTTAAACAATATTTAAACAGTTCTCATTCAAATTTGGTAAACGATTTTCGACTGTTCTCTTTTCAAATACGATTCTTTTATTTTTTAATTCCAGTAGATCACAATAGATGGCATTGTTAGTTCTATAATAGATCAGTTCATTGTATTTATGTTTTATTGACTAGTAAGTGGTATCGTTTCGTAGCATATTGACCTTTATTGGTATTCTTTAGCTAATATTGTTAATTATCGACTAGAATAGTCAATATTGACTGTCACAAATAATAAAATTTTGTCCCAATGTCTCAATCTCGCAATTAAAGTTTTGAATGATTTTATAACGAGTGGTGTCTTTTGGTCAAGGAAATCGGGTGGTCATCATCTACACAGTGAGCCAGTGTTTAGGGAGCTGGTCAGATATCCCTAACGTCTCATGTCTCTATACAACACTTCGTCTTTCTACATGTGTTCGTAACCACCCCAAATTAAAAAAAAAAATCTGGCACTTGACCGTTTAGAGAATTTCTCAACACCACTGATGTAGATACTTCGACCACTTTTTGACTTTTGGAAGAAGTATTTTCACAAAAAGAACTGATTTTTGTGTAAAAATAATGTATGCATAACATCACGCCTGAATTTTCCGAAGGGTTAGGTAGAGATGTGAATAAAGTGTAATGTTTATTTATTATTATTATTACGCCAGTTTTGATGTACCTAATAGGGAGTGAGCCTATTGCCTAATGCCATCTTTCGGGCACAAATCCAGAGTCCAGGGCGTCTACTGAGTTTGTTATGGATATACCCAAAGACGCTTTACCCGACCCTGAAATCGAACCCACGACCTCAAATCAAATCAAATCAAATCACAATAAATCAATATGTTTTCTACACTAATATTATAAACAGGAAAGATTTGTTTGTTTGTTTGTAAGGAATAGGCTCCGAAACTACTGGACCGATTTGAAAAATTCTTTCACCGTTGGCAAGCTACACTATCCCCGGGTGACATAGGCTACTTTTTATCCCTGTAATCCCACGGAAAGGGGAACTACGCGGATGAAACCGCGTGACGGCCGCTAGTAACGAATTAAACTAAAGTTTAATGAAATAAACATACAATTAAACTGTCAGTATATCATACACTACACACTTGTCCAGGGTTTTCTCACGATGTATTCCTTCACCCATTTTTCAATAGTGTAACCTACAGTAACCTACAGACCCCAGGGAAATAATTCTACCCGAAACTGTCAATTTTTTCTAATCAACATTGAACCTAATAAAAAAAACTATTTTTCTTACTACTTAAAAACTATGTTACATTAAAAAAATGACGAAATAACATCAAAAAAATTTAAACTTTACATTAAATAATTGCATTCAAAAATTAATACTATACTTTAAAATAAATACATTCAAAAATTTAAACTTTACTGTATTAAATAATTGCATTAAAAATGAAAACGTTACTTAAAATTAATTTTAAAAAAATTCTAATGCCGTAGCGAAAAGTTGAAAATCTAATAGAAATTAGACAGATTGAAGTTCTAGCTTGATGAGACTGTCTGTAAAATATAAATTGAAAATGTTACCTTAAAGAAAATTATAAAAAAAAAATACTGCTTACGTTTCCTCGCGAAGTTTTAGAGTAAACATAACATATTATTTAGTATGTCTGTTTGTAAGGCCGTCTAATAACAGTTATCACTGACCTTACCGGATGTCTGCGACGCGACGCGCGACTCGGGAGCGACGCGTGCGCAGCCGGAAATATGTGTTCGCCAACAACACAGAGACAACAGAAAATTCACTAAAGATAAATAATGTAGATTGAATTGATTTTATATAAAGATGCGGTTTTTAATGCCGATATCAGCACATCAACTGCGTATTGCGTATCTTTTTAAATGATTCGCAATACGCGAAACGCAATAAACTGTCAAATGCTTCCATTTTGTACTAAACCATAACCAATTTGACAGTGAATTGATGGACGCTATGATAGACTACTGAGATTTAAAAAGATACGCAATTAGCTCTGGAGCCCGCTTCATTCGTAAGGACGGTTACCTCGGGTGACTATTCACTTTTGATCCGATAAAATATAAACTATGTCTGTTATGTCAAAAAACAGCTTTTTTTACTAAATTAATATGAATTTCGTTTGTCTGTCTGTCTATTTGTTTTGGCTAATCTCCGATACGACGAGATCAATTTTGACGGAACTTTTACTAGCATGTATGTGTGTACATGTAGGTATTTTTACTGATGTCTAAGGCGTAACTTGACAACGTTTATTTTCGTAAAAAAAAACACATAAAATTTTATTTAAAAAAAGAAATTGAATTTCCATTCCATCATTTAATAATTTTTCATAAAATTGTCTAGGCATAGAACTGAACCTACTACCATCTCTTATATTGTGTCTCCGCCATGAATCCATGATGGCACGATTTGATTGCCCTGTTTTATTGTTTAGAAGAAATTCCATGGCACTGTCGTCATTGGCGATTTATTTGTGTGTTACGTTAATTTATGGTGCTCCATGGAGTTTAAGGCCAAGCCGAGAGGAAAGATATCTTTATTGTGTTACCATGGTGATTTGGGATTAAGGCCCTTTAGATTACAGAAATGGTAATTCCTGATGTGCCTTTTTAGTAGTAAATCTATGTATTCGATTGTCTATTTCAGTATTATATTTATTTTGAGAATTTTTTATTTATTTATTTAAAACACACACTATCATTACAGGCTAACCTAATACAACAGTGTAGTTATAGAAATAAATCAATGTTTGACTGTCGTCAATTATTTGAACTTTTGAAGACTTTGCTCATTATTCTACTGACATGCAACCATCAAGGCAAATATTATGGCTTCCTACTACATTTGTAAGGAGATCAGTGCCCTTTTACTTCTGGTACAAGATTCTGTGGTAATGGCTTAAACCTTCGGGGAAGAAGGGCGTAATGTTTCGTTACGTTTTTAGTAAAAAAGAAACATTACTTCCTGGTGACAGACGGACATCGAAGACTTAGAAAAAGGGTCCCGTTTAACCCTTTGGGTACGGAACTCTAAAAATAAACTTTGTCAGCGAAATCTTTACTTAAGTGTAAAACCATGTTCAAAATAAACCACACTATCGTCACAACAGCAACTACACCACGAACCCGCCACCTCCACCTCCACGAACCTTCAGCACTAAAACCTTCAAATCAAATGAATATAGGTTCGAATCACTTAATGCCGCTGAGCTATGTACCAACACAATGGGACATGGTGCCAGTATTTAATCCGCCATGTTGTCTTAGTCAGAGACACACCGTTTCTTCAAATTCAAATTCAAAACTTTAATTCAGACAAGTGTCCGTAGTGTTAGTAACAACAAAATAACTTAATGACTAGGGTTAGTAAACTTAGTAATAAGGCAAAAGGAATACATATATAAAAATCAGATGGAATGGATCCTTACCCAACGACGCAGCAGAGTCTCCCACCGATCTGAGAACACGCTCAGGAGACCATTGGTGGCGGTGCGTAGCCGACCGAACATGGAGGCGGTCCTTTTTCTGACGATCGCGTAAAAATCATCTGTGCGCGCCTCCGCAAACATAGTGGACGCACTACAACGCCACGACAGCCCCAACAGTATCCTAAACGCGTTATTATATTGGACACGCAGGTCGCTGTATGTCCTCTGCGTAAAACTGGTCCAAAGACTGCACGTGTAGAATGACTCGCAAAAAGCTTTGAAAAGAGTCACTTTTTTCCCATTGGTACCCCCATACAGACAGAAACAACAAAAAACCACTTACTACGATCTTTACATACTTACTCCTTTTACCTCATCTTCGTTCGTACAGCTGGTCACACACGCACGCCGGCAATACTTACTCCTTTTACCTCATCTTCGTTCACACAGCTGGTCACAAACGCACGCCGGCAATACTTAGGTACTCCTTTTACCTCATCTTCGTTCATACAGCTGGTCACACACGCACGCCGGCAATACTTACTCCTTTTACCTCATCTTCGTTCACACAGCTGGTCACACACGCACGTCGGCAATACTTACTCCTTTTACCTCATCTTCGTTCACACAGCTGGTCACACACGCACGCCGGCAATACTTACTCCTTTTACCTCATCTTCGTTCATACAGCTGGTCACACACGCACGCCGGCAATACTTACTCCTTTTACCTCATCTTCGTTCACACAGCTGGTCACACACGCACGTCGGCAATACTTACTCCTTTTACCTCATCTTCGTTCACACAGCTGGTCATACACGCACGCCGGCAATGACTTTTAGGGAAAGAGAAAACACAAAAAAACACTAAAAATTAAATATTACTTTACTTTTCACTGAGTTTCGAATATCAAGTTTTTATTTTACCCTTTTTACCATACAAAATCTGACGAAAAAGATTGTCCTTAATAAAATCTAGCTCCAATGTTAAACTGAGAACCTCCTCATTTTTTGAAGTCTGTTATAAAAACGTCCTCTGCAGATTCCTTTGCAAGCTCATCATCAATTCATCACACAACAGCAACTACACCACAAACACATCACCTTCAGCATCAAAGCCTTCAAATCAAGTCAGTATATGTTCACTTAATGCCGCTCAGCTATTTACCAACACAATGGCACATTGTACCAGTATATAATCCGCCATGTTATCTCAGCCAGAGACAATGGCAGACTTTAGCACAAAAGCGTGTTGCCAACTATTATGTCCTTTCTTTATGTTGGGGTTACAACGTGAGTGTGTATGTTTTTGTTTTGTGATGAAAAATTAGAGGTGACTTTACTTGTGTGGTCGTCTGATAATATTTACAGATTTGTTTTTTAAACATAACATGTTAACATGCCTGTAATCTCCGAATTAGGCAGAGGCATACAATTTTTTTTTGTTTAGTTAATCATTTGGTTTTTTTGCGCAGCATTAAATTTTTTGCACAGCATTAATTTTTCTGGTATG
Source organism: Diarsia rubi (assembly GCA_932274075.1). Taxonomy (NCBI): domain Eukaryota; kingdom Metazoa; phylum Arthropoda; class Insecta; order Lepidoptera; family Noctuidae; genus Diarsia; species Diarsia rubi. The sequence continues at coordinate 9,435,162 of OW026437.1, read as the reverse complement.
CAGTCAGTTACTATTAGTGGAGTTACCAAGTGTGCTGAAAAATTATACAGGTATGCATTTAAAAATGTCCCTTTTAAAATATTTTCCGCCGCTACAAAACTGAATAATGAATGAAATATTTCAATATCTGACCCAGACTTGACCTAGTATACCCTGCCTCAAATAAAACAGTTTACGAGATACAATACGGTGGGGTTGCGAAAACTGGGGTTGCGCCCTTGAGCAAGATAACTTGGTTCTCGGAAAGGGAAAGTATTTCACTACGGAAATGGTGAGCTACTCCGTAGTGAAATACTGCGAAAACTGTGAGCTGTTAATATTTAAATAACAATTACTGCCGGGATGGACCACGTGGGCTTTATTGAAAAACAATGCAATAGTACATTTTGTTTGTAAGTTTGTACGTAACGGGTGATCTTTCTTTTCTTTCTTTCTTTACAAGCATATACATAGCCGTAACTAAGCCAATTTTAAGTCGGTGATAGGCATTTACACTTGTGCCGATCTTGCGATAAAATCGTAAACTAGTCACAGGCGCAGTTACTATTATGAAATGTCATATTATTAACCTATTATTATCTACTAAAGTGGCCATTTTAGAACCCCTGGTTAATCACACAGGCCAGCGCTTATAAAGGGTGTAAAAGTACCCTTAACGCAAACGAAGGGTATTTGTTCTCGCCGTGGGATCTGGAGGCGATAGTCCTCGCGCGCCTGCATCAATGGCGCGCGGAGGCGCTGCGCCGGGGGGTCACTCCGCTGCCGCGGCAAAATGCTGCGCAGCGGACAGACCTCCGGTGCGATCTCATGGCGACATGGAGACAGCGACTGTCGCAACCCCGTGCAGGGCACGCCACGATAGTGGCGGTAAGGTCCCTCTTTGAGGAGTGGCTTGAGAGGCGCCACGGCGCCCTCACCTTCCGTCTGACGCAGGTCCTCACCGGACACGGTTGTTTCGGGAGGTACCTGCACCGAATCAGGCGGGAGGAAACGCCCGGATGCCACCATTGTGAGGATCGGCCGGAGGACACGGTGGAGCACACAGTGGAGGTGTGCCCCGCTTGGGCGGAGCCCCGCCGTGTTCTCGTAGCGGCGATCGGCGGCGGCGACCTCTCGCGCCCGGCCCTGGTGCAAGCCATGGTCCGGGGCGAGGAGGAATGGGACGCCGTCGCCTCCTTCTGCGAAGCAGTGATGCTAGCGAAGGAGGTGGCGGAACGCGAGAGGGAGAGAACCTCTCGTCCCAGCCGCCGCGGGAGGCGCTCCGGGCGTCGGGGGTCCCGCGATGACCTCCGGCCACCGTAGACGCGGGCCTGTGGACGGTGAGTGATGGGCTAACTCGCCGTCCGTCCGTCTCACGACGAAAACAGGCCGTGTCGACGGCGCGTTCGTGTTCCACGCGCGCCTCGCCTCAAAGAGATGTCAGCAACATGGGAGGGGCCCGAAAGGGCCGACGCCTGTCGGGGCCGCGGGTAGTCCAACGGTTATCGCGGCCTCGACATAGAGGGCGAAGAAGGAACATGGGTGGTTTTTAGTCAGTAGAAGTCTGACACTCCCTTTCGCTCTGCCCAAGAGCGGGAGGGGTTATTCGATGATTTTACACCCACCAAAAAAAAAAAAAAAAAAAAAAAAAAAAAAAAAAAAAAAAAATATGGTATTTGTTCTGCCTGTCGGGACCGCGGGTAGTCCACCGGTTATCGCGGCCTCGACATAGAGGGCGAAGAAGGAACATGGGTGGTTTTTAGTCAGTAGAAGTCTGACACTCCCTTTCGCTCTGCCCAAGAGCGGGAGGGGTTATTCGATGATTTTACACCCACCAAAAAAAATAAAATAAAAAACGGGTATTTGTTGTCCCACCACTGCGATAATTTTTTTGTTCAAGACGATACCTGGGAACCCCCTAGTTACAGAGATATTGGTGGTCAAAGTTCCAAACTTTTCACAGCTGTTTTTGTAAATACTAGTTTTTCATTTCATAACTTTACTTAAATTACCTCCATGACCCGTTTATTATTCAAAGCATCCAAAAGCACAATGTTTTAAGAGTGCTACATTGAGTTGTATCGTAAAATGTGATTTTCGACCCCAAAAAAAAAAGTCGTTTCGCAGCAAAACTTTTTGCGTAGGGGTACTTGGTTTGATGTACAGAATGCTTGGTTGACGGGTGTGTGATGGGTTGATTTACACCTGTATATATGTGACCTGAATAGTCTTATGTTGTAAGCCTAGGTTGCACAATGAGTTGGTTTTTCCATCAGAAATTAGTTAATAGCAGTTCGGAGTTCGGAATTGTTACCAGTTGATGGCAAAAAGTTTCACCCGTATTTCATGGCAAAAATATAAAAAAGCGTATTTTTAACTATAATATTTATTTCCTTTTATTCTCCCCTGCTAACCATCACGAAATTCCCATTGAAGGCTTTCTTATGTATTTATTGTTATACATAAAACGTAGTCGTCGTTAACTACAACGACTTTAATACACACATTTCCATAAAAGAGAACTGCTCCACAATATTAATAGAATAATTAATATCATTCAGTACTACGTGAACTAAATACTACGAAAAGCTCGTAGCGCCCTGACCTAATAACTTGCTACGAGCTACGCTAGTGCGTCTACGGGCTACGGCGTAGCGCTACGGGTAGAAATGTGTAGCTGTCAGGCAATTAATTTTAACCTCAAAATGTCGATATTTAATTAATTATTTATTTGCTAAATGGTTTTACTAATTAAGGCTATGTTGTCATGGCGTTACAAGTCTAGACTCTATATGAGAGGGATGGGTTGTAATCCACCACGCGTGCCCAGTGCGGATTGGTAGATGTCACATGTCTTCTAATTTTTTGGTTCTAAGATATGCCGGTTTCCTCACGATTTTTTGCTTCACCGTTTTGAGAGCAGTGGTGATGAAATAAATTACACAAAGTAATGCGCCTGACCGGGTTCGAAACCACAACTTACTGTTCGTAAGTCGGGGCCGCCACCACTAGGCCACCACTGCTCCGTTTCTTTATAAATATACTGAATTCATGGTATACTTTTGCGCGTGGATAACTGGTCTCCCTTGTATTCCACTCAGGCATTAAAATAATCATCCCCAGTAAATACCATTGCCCATTGTACTTACAAATCAAGTAATCTGCCTGATAGAACTTTGAGTGGTATCATAACTAGTGTTATAGATCTAATGCCTAGATCGGCTAGATACCTCGTTAGACTAGACGAGATTTAGATCCTGGAATAACTTAGTATGTCGTAACAAATAACAATATTATGTTCGGTCGAGGCAACTTTGTCACTTACGAAGTTTGTAGATAGTTCTGGACTTCAAGTGAATCTGAGTTGCTCTCATATCAAGCTTACATGCATATTGTTACGTAGGTATAGGAATTATATGGTCATGCATGTCATTGAGAAAAGCAGTAAGTTGTGTAATTTATTTCATCACCACTACTCTCAACAATTAAAGAACACATCGTTAGGGACTTGGTATAACATTTTATAACAAACTGCCATCTTCTTTTCTAGACTTGCCATTTAATGCGTTTAAAGCCAAAGTAAAATCTAATCTTTGTTTAAAAGCGTACTATTCCATTAACGACTACTTAAATGATAAGAACAGTTGGTCGCTGAGTTGAACACAAGACAATGTTTGTTATTTATTTATGTTCTTTCTCCAAGATTAGTTTACTGATATGTTATGTCTTTTTTTTATTATTATTATATACTTTTTTATACTTGCCTTACTATTGTATCGAGTCTGGTTCTTCTAACCAACCTAACAGACAGATGTGTGCTGGGGAGTTTGTTCCGCCACTTCTTCTTTCCAGCAAAAACACTAGGAAGTGTCGAAGGGGGGGCGTTTTTGGGGGACTGTCTCTTGTAAATAAGTAAAGTAAAGTAAATTTTGACGTTCGAAAAGTGCTGATTATCAGCCTAGTTTGAATAAATGAGTTTTGATTTTGATTTTGATTTTGGACCTTTTTTTTTAGGCTGGTGTAAAATCATCAAATACCCCCCCCCCCCTCCCACACTTGGGCAGAGCGAAAGGGAGAGCCAGACTTCTACTGACTTAAAACCACCCATGTTCCTTCTTTGCCTTATATGTCGAGGCCGCGGTAACTTGTGAACAACCCGCAGCCCCGATGGGGTCGTTAGGGACCTTAGAAGAGACTATGACCTCTGAGTTTGTTTCGAATGTTTCTTCTCGGAGTACTCAGGTACGAAACACCGGCCTCGTCTAGTTTTAAAAAAGTGACCTGTGAAAGTGTTTGTGTAACCCAATGACGTATTATTATTAGACACCTCATGAACTAACATGGCGGCGCTTCAAATCGGCGGAAAGAAAATATGACACCGTACAGCGGGATGCCTGTTGATGCCTGTTGTCTTTATGTTTCGCGCAGGTTTACACACACGATTTAAATTAAGAACAAACGTAGCATCTCGCGAGAGGTTGGTGCGTAACTAAGCGCGATGTGGCCAATTGGCTTCATTTCATGTTGTAATTTTTGAGGGCGGACAACGTATCTATAGTTTTAATATATCATTGGGTTAACCCATAAAACCTATTTGCAAAATAAACATTCTTTATCGTTTAATCGGCATACGTCCTAAAACCAAAAAGTCGACGACATGTGTCATCTACCAACCTACAAGGAACCCGCGTAGTAGATTATAGCTAATTCCATCTCATAGAGAGGAGGCCTGTATCCCAGCAGTTTATTAGGAACATTATAGGTTGATTATGCTATGGTTTATTAATGTGATGTATGTTGATAACATTTTAAAAAAGTCTGTATTTTAGATGAGGTCGGCAAAAGTATACCAGCAGGGCTATTGCGTAAATTTTAAGTGGCAGTGGCTATCATATAATGTCCATAAATTAACTGTCAAATGGTTCCATTTTGTACTAAACCATAACCAATTTGACAGTTAATCCATGGACAATATGATAGCCACTGACATTTAAAAGACACGCAATAGCGCTGCTGGAACCCCCAGTTTGTCTGGTTGGGTTACGTAAATACTGCTTGGTATGTTAGACAATTACAGCCATTTCTCAAAGTTTTTCAAGTCACAGAAACAAAATATGATATTTTAAAAACATAAAAAAATATGTTATTTGAATCGTGTACCAAACACTCTTTGTTCTTGATATCTTTTTGATCTCGTGTTCACGTTTTTTTTTTTCAGAAAACTCTCAACGAGCTTTCCATTTATTTTTATTTCTCACAAAGCTCCACATTTAGGTCATTTGACATCAACGAAACCACTGCGAGCCAGCTCATAGACTAATCAGACCTTTGCTTGTTCCAGGTTAATGTGCCACGAGACGAGTGAGAGAGACAGACGATCCCGACACTCCCTCTAAAACGCCTTATATGGAGCGGGACGGGTATACCACGCGTGCTCCGCCGCGTATCAAAACACACAAAAACCGCGGATGTAGGTAATAGCACGGAAGCTAAATAGCTTTATAATTAATAAATAAAAAATAAATAAATAAGTAAGCCAAATTGCAACGTTCAACCGATTTTGAATTCGAACGCCTAACTCCGATCAGACTTTAACGCCTACTTTCTCGTGGACATGTTGGGTGCTTAAAATGGACTTGCCTTACTTTAATTTTGTCATGATGTGTCTGGCTGTATAGTGGGTGGGTAGCGCTGTGCTAGTATAAGTTCTAGTATATTATAATAAGTACATAAAGGCGGTGGGGTCGGTGTGCGGGTGACTGGGTGTAACGCGGGTGTCTTGGTGGCGATTGGGATGCAGCGGAGGCCAAGGTGCGACTGCCGGCTATCTGAGAAACAGCCCTCTAAGTTCGTCTGACGAATCTATAAGGTAAGGCTTTACATTTATACGGAGAAGGGATATTGATGTCAAACGGTTACCACGTTTTCAGTAGCTCAATCCGACACACATTGATATTGTTTTTTACTTGCCTACATATAGTCCTGTTGCTCAGCAAAGGCCTCTCTGCATACCTCTATATCTTGTGCGATCTCTGGCTGTGTTAGTTACATGATAAGATCGTCACGACAGTTTCGCCGCGTACGACCTCGAACGCACTGTCCTTCCTTAGGCACCCAGTATGTGTCAAGTTTTCTATAAATCTGCTTTTGTATGGAACCGCAGATTGTTTTTATGTTGCCAATGAAAACTTTCTACGGGATTTGAATGATTTATTTGAATTACTTAGTTGCTGTAGTCTGCAAGTATGTCATCGTTCCTTCCTTATTCTTTAAACCTAATACTCAAGTACTATTTTTATGTATAATAAGCCACAGACAACAGTAAATGGATCTCATCATGTATGAGAATTTAAGACACGTTCCCAAAGAATAAGTGGTCCATTCAGGAAAAGCTGGTTATGGACTTACAGAGGGTACTTAATCGATGCGGTCAAAAATCAACAAAATAGGCGCGTACATCAATAGCGGTATGTTAATTTATTGTTATTTATTTCTCTGTGAGTTAAATAATTAACTGATTTTATTTTGTTTCTTATTTCTTTTTCAAAGAGTATTATTACAAATTTAATAATCAAATGATTTTATGTTGATTCTTATTATTCATTTATTGATTATCCCTTAATGTATCTTTTTATTACTGTATGATCTATATAATAACTGCTCTTATAATTAATTATTACTTATGTCTTGCTGTGTCACGCTGATCAGTCGCCTACTCAATTCGCCTTTACTTTCATATTGGTTCACCAAGATACCGGCTATGCCTAGTTTGGGGCCCACGGCTACTTTTATTGATGTACTGTTTTTATATATTATTATGCTCAATGTAATAATTTGTTTTCTTCTATGTGTGTTCTAACTTGTGTGTGTCAATAAATTGATTTATTATTATTTCCTTTATTCACTTTCTAACATATTTAATTTTTTTTTTTTTTTTATTATTATTATTATTATTATCAAAACCTAGAACATAACATTCAATGTTTTGTTAAACTGTCTTAATTCCAGAATAACTTGCTGAAAATAGAAAAATCTTGACAAATGAGCTCCAAACGTATATAACACTTAAAACCAAAGGTTGCTTTTTTAAGCCTACTTATAACCAAGCCTAAGTAGCAAGTCATGTTTGCTGTCAAACTAGTTAAAAGCTTAGGTAACTGAACGCTAGCACACTTCTGCTGCCCTATTAAAATTCTATCAGCATTTTCTTTGCAAACTGTACAATGACTTCATCTCACCATAAACAATAATAAATAAAAATATACTTATACTCGCAAATACTATGGGTTTTATATTTTCACGATATCCGAACACCCGACACTTACCGTATAAATTCAAAAACGGAACAGAATTTGTAAGAATTGATCTGCCAGAAGTTAACATAAAATCGATTCAAAATTTAAATAGGTTACGCCACAATACGAATTGCGAACTGACAACAACTGAAGTATGTATCTGAGAGTTTCCGTGTCCGCAGCCAGTCCAGTATTCGTACTAGTTTGTATAAATAACGCTACTTTATTTTTATTGCTTTTGCATCATTAAGCACGATTTTAAAAACCAAGTCTTGTGTACGGAAAATGAAATCACAGAATGGTTTGCGCTTTGACCGGACCATAACTCGAAAGTATCTCAGTCGACATTGAGGCTTTTCAGTAAATATCAGCTGAAGCTAATAAAAGCGTGTTAATAAAAAAGATGCAATCAAAAATCAGCGCTCCATTTTCAACCTAGAATACAAAATGAAACGCGTCCTTCCTCTCAATTACAGATATTAATATTGCAGTTTTATTGTCCCTATTTATGCCTGTTCTATATTTGCGACCGAGTGACGTCATGGCGTGATGTAATGTAGGGTGTACGTGTGGTGGCGGGTTCATGCGTTGTGCTGATCCTTGAGTTCTATTTCATTATTGTATTTGCTTCCTATAAGGCTTTTGTCTCTGGTTTCTAGTTATGTTGGAAGGGGGAGTGGGGTGTTGAGGCTTATGGAAAATTCTTGTTTGAATGATTCACACATCACATGAGTTGGGTAACTTAAAATCTTGTTGTTTTTAGGTAACTATTATTTTTAAATGCGATGCAGATTACATATAAATATAACCCTTCCTTGACAGTCAGGTAAAAAAGGTGCTTGAAGTTTTTTTAGTTTATTGCCGTCCTTGGAGTAAAATTAGTGACTTAACTAAAGTAATATTATATTATTTTACCATAAACTTAATGGCCATATATTAAAAACATAACATGGCTAATGAAGGTGTGGCAACTGAGACAGACCTGTGCTTAACCATTTAATTTGTTAAAAAAAAAATTGCGAATATTAATTCCGTATCTAATCAATAGGAGAACATAGCACCTTATAGGTAGGTTTATTTATTTTTGTTTAATTACTGCCCCAAGTCAACAAGCTACCAATAACCCTTTTTTTTTTTTTTTTGGTGGGTGTAAAATCATCGAATAACCCCTCCCGCTCTTGGGCAGAGCGAAAGGGAGTGTCAGACTTCTACTGACTAAAAACCACCCATGTTCCTTCTTCGCCCTCTATGTCGAGGCCGCGATAACCGTTGGACTACCCGCGGCCCCGACAGGCGTCGGCCCTTTCGGGCTACCAATAACCCTCCTTTTAGGCTTCGCCGCAGTCGAGTATTTATACAAAAATACGACTACAAAACAAAGATAATTATTAACAGTTACGACAAATAATAACATCTACAAGGAAACTTCCATTTTCGATCATTATTGTCTCAGAAACAGATATGTATTATTAACTTTAATAGTTTAACAAATCAAAGCTCTTTCTCATTAATCTAGTACTTCGTGTATAGAAATATAACGTAATCGATCTATCTCTGTCACTCTTGACCTATCGTTATTTGACAAAAACTGACAAATATACTTTTGTCTATACGGGGTCGAGGCCAGGCCACTATCAATCGTGGGGTGTCAATTGTTGGTTGATACTCGACCGATCTGACCGATAGCTGTTGGTTTCTTTCTGCTGGGGGCGAGATATTTTCATTTAGTATTTTTTTGTTTAATAACCGTTTAGATTTAATTTCGTTTGTCATGTTTCGTGTATCAGAGTTGTTAAAGTTAGATTGTAGTAAAATTATATTGTGTGCTTTTCCGTATTTTGAAAGACTTAGTGATAGGAAAAACAATTATATACACATGTTAAACAAACATGTGCATTTCTTAGTAGGTCACTATTGTGACAAGCTTGTATATCTGGATACCAACACTTTTGTTGATAAGCTTAAGTCGACACCAGGTAATGTGTATCTACCTCTTAGATTTAGACACAAAATAGCTAGGCTATTAGCTTTTAATATTCACACAGACATATGTAGTATGTCAAAGTTTTCTTACATTGTTAACACTGCGACTATTAGTCATGGTACTTATGTACAGGAGGTGACTTCAAATAAATATAGCACTAGTGCTATAAATGTTTACAAACATTGTACGGAGGATGTTCCATATGTCACCGTGGAAAATTCTCAATTAGGAGTTTTTAGTGATGGAATCTTGTTGTCTGGTGATAGCACAGGAGACTCTGGGCTGACTCCAGATATTAGTTTAAACTAGGAAGTAAGACAACAGAAGGTACCATTAACAATATTGTTAAACCTACCAACAGAAAGGTATCTTCTTGCACTAAATTAGTTAGTAAAAAAGGGCCTCAGCAGAACACTTTGAATTTATTCCACCAAAATATCCAAGGCATTTCTTCCAAATTATTAGAAATAGAATTGTTTTTAGAGAAAAGTATGTTTGACATTATTTGTTTTACTGAACATTGGCTCAAAGATTACCAAATGCTTATTAATTATGAAAACTATACGGTGGGTAGCTGTTTTAACCGTAAATCAATGCTGCGTGGAGGTTCCCTAATATTATTAAAAAATTGTGTTAAATATAAGCAACGTAATGACATTGTAGGTCTTTCGGTTGAACATTGCGTCGAACTGTCCTGTGTTGAGCTAGATAAGCATGTAATTGTGTGTGTGTACAGACCCCCAAACAATCAAAACTTTTCCTTGTTTGAATCAATAGTAGAAGATGTCCTGGCAAAACTTGCTGCCAGTAATAAATCTGTAATTATTTGTGGCGATTTCAATGTCAATATTTTAGAAGAAAATTCAATTAGCTGTAGGTTATTAAATCTTTTTAAGTCATTTAATTTAACCAACATTTTTATAGAACCTACTAGGGTCACCTCATTTTCTGCTACTTGTATAGACAATGTTTTCTGCGATTGTGATTACATAGATAAAGCCATAGTAAATTGCCTGCCGTCTGATCATAGCGGACAAACCGTAACTTTTAAGTGTAACACACTATTACAAAAAGTTCAGATTACATTTAGACCTTTAACAACTAGCAAATTAAATAAATATAATATTTTCCTACAGAACAAGTTATGTGAAATGAACCATCATGTGGATGATATTAATATAAATAAATTGTACGAAAACTTCTTTTCAATAGTTCACACAGAATTCAATAAAACTTTTGAGAAGAAGATTAAAAGTGTTAGCCCTAAATTTATATTTAGTGATTGGGCAACTAGAGGTATCAGAAAAAGTAGGGAAAGACTTTTTGAACTCTATGGCCTTAAGCCTTATATAAACACTGAAACTTTTAACAAGTATGTTGCAAAGTATTCAAAAATATTTCGAAATACTTGCAAGGTTGCTAAAGCCCTTCACATTAGCAAAAAGATCAAAACAGCAGAAAATAAAATAAAAACAGTTTGGAAAGTCATAAATAACGAGACTAACAGGAAAAAAATACGTGCCACTAGCTACACATTAAATACAGCATGTGGTCCTAAAAGCGATAATCAGGAAGTAGCTCAAGAATTTGTAAATTTCTTTACTGATATTCCTTTAAAAACAACGGAGGCTCTTAAATCCTCACCTGAAGTCTCAATTGGTTTATTGAAGGCGAACGTGCCTGGTTGCCTGGCTGAATTTAAATTTAAACATATAAACCCTACGGAGGTAATTAAAGCTTTCCGGCAAATAAAAATTAAACTGACCGAAGATCTATGGGGAATGTCTATCAAAGTTTGTACATCCATAGTTGAGACTATTGCACCATACTTAGCTTCAATATTTAATTTGTGTGTAGACCGAGGGGTTTTCCCAGATTTAATGAAACACAGTAAGGTCATACCTCTTTTCAAATCTGGTGACAGTAAAGATACTAATAATTATAGACCTGTATCGGTGTTGCCAGCTTTTAGCAAGGTTTTTGAAAAAGTTATGCTTAACCAAATGCTCAATCATTTTAACACCAACAGAATCTTACACGATCAACAGTACGGTTTCACTAAAGGACGTTGCACAACTGACGCCGGTGTAACTTTATTAAAGCACATATTTAATGCGTGGGAACAGTCCCAAGATGCTGTAGGAATATTTTGTGACCTCTCAAAAGCATTTGATTGCGTGAATCACGACACATTGCTTTTGAAACTTGAGCATTATGGACTAGGTAAACTTGCACTTAGTTTAGTAAAATCTTATTTGAGTGAAAGGCAACAACATGTTCAAATAAATGGTGTTAATTCACAGGGTTTAAAAGTAAAAATGGGGGTTCCGCAAGGCTCAATATTGGGCCCTTTCCTTTTTCTGGTATATATTAATGATCTACCCTATTTATTGAAAAACCAACCTCAGAATATGGTGTTATTTGCTGATGACACTTCCCTAATTTTTAAGATAAATAGACGGGCTCAAAAGCTAGATGATGTGAATAAAGCCCTACTTCAGATTCATAATTGGTTCACAGCAAACAATTTAGTATTAAATGAAAAAAAGACAAAATGCATAAGATTTGCTTTACCGAATGTTAAAAGTAGTGATTGTGATATTCTATTAAATAACGAGAAACTAGAATTCGTAGATGAAACGGTTTTCTTGGGGATTACGCTTGATTCACGGCTACAATGGGGTGCTCATTTAACATCTCTTGCAGGGCGGCTAAGTTCAGCAGCATATGCCATTAGAAAAATTCGTCAGTTTACTGATGTAGATACCGCTAGGCTGGTCTATTTTAGTTACTTTCATAGCCTAATGTCTTATGGCATTTTGTTATGGGGACGAGCTGCAGACATTGAATCTATTTTTATTCTGCAAAAACGAGCCATCAGAGCAATATATGGTCTTCGTAGGCGCGATTCTCTGAGAGAACTATTTAAGAACATTAACATTATGACGGTGCATTGTCAGTACATCTACGAAAACATAATGTATGTGAGAAAAAATCTGCATCTTTTTAGTAAAAGAGGTGACAGACACAATTATATTACTAGGAATAGGGACCAGTTAGTGCAGCCAGGCTTCAGACTCGCTAAGGTAGACTCATCTTTCATGGGGTACTGTTTGAGATGCTATAACAAAATTCCACAAAGCATTCTTGAACTGAATGAGACGAAATTTAAAACATGTATCAAACGCACACTATGCAAGCAAGCATATTACAAGTTAGACGATTATATCGCTGATAAAAATGCTTGGCTCAATGCCGGTCCTGCTCCACAAGGACAGGACGCTTAAATGAATAGCATTTAATAGGAAGAAGAAAGAAGAAGAAGATTGTACAACTATCTTTGCAATGTATAAATTCAATCTTTTTAGTATTATATAGTCGCATAGCGCATATTGTGTGAGTACTATGTACTAGAAAGCTGTCATTCTCTGGAAAAAATTCTTAAATGCATCAAATTGACTGTTTCTGGTATGTCATAATGATAGATGGGGCTGTTCATTAATGGGTTGTAAATTATTGGGAAGGGAATTGAGGCTTTTTAGGTTTTCAATGAGAAATGGTAAATATTTACCCAAAATGAACTATGTGTAACTAAAACGCGTGCGGAATTTCGTTGCGGGTTTCGGCGCTTTTTTATGGGCTGCCACAGTTTGATTGTGGCTTGTTGAGTTGCAGTGGTTTTCGAATAGTTTGACGGGATTGACCGACAAGAAAACGAATACGCTTCATCCTGAGGTATTTTTCAATAAACCAAAAGTACAGACGTACCTAGGGTATATTTCTCAGCAAGTGCAGTCTTGTTTGGACAAGACTTCAAGAAGAAAGTCGCATTAGTTGCCAAAAGACGGCCTTATTAGCTTGAGTGAATCGTATAATACCCGTTTTCAATGAAACGTCTGAACAAAAAAGCGCTGTTTAGCTTATTGAATTAGCAATTTAGTAAGTTAAAATTTCATCAGATTATCAATATTTAAAGGCCACTTAGTACACGGCGACAAATCAAGTTAGACTTTTCCAGTACTTATACTTAACATGACCTCGCTTTGTATAGGTTTCCCGTACGATGAGAGATCCGCATAAACTGGTTTAGATTAAGTTGATTCAACATCGTGCGTTCTAGTAAAAACAGGCGTCTGGCAGTAGTCTATAATTTTGGTGTCGTCGTACGAAGTGTCGAAGTAACAGAGGTTATAGTTGGCCGAGGACCAAAATGTTGTCTAACCTAAAATCGATCGGGTAACCGAGCCGATACACCCATTTTCAGGGGTCGTAAACTCGTGAAAATAATACAGTTTTTTCAACTGTGCTAGTTACGTTAGACACAAATGGGTCAAATTATACATATCGCGTCCCTTGTGTCCCATAATAACCTAAATAACTCGAGCAGGGCCGGAACAAAATGAGTGCTGAAATTAAAGCACCGTGGCAGCCATGTTTTCTAAGCCGAGAATAAAAAGGGTCTACTGCCATTTCGCAAGTTTTCGGACGAAAACGGACGTAACATTAGAAACGTAACGCCCTACACTCAAATTCATAAATCAACTCGCTTTCAGTCAGAACTAAACGAGAAAATAACCTAGCCAGGTTGATGACCGACCATCGAAAGGTCAAAGGCTCAAACTGAAGTTCGAATAAAACTAACAAAGCTACATTAAACTTAGTTTAGACAAAACCACCATTAATATACATTACAAATTAATATCTACTAACCAGTGTTCACAGAAAATGTTATTTTAGGACGAAGAGAATAACGCCTTCACCCCGCCGCATAGCAACGAAACCCACAATTCCGTAAGCACAGAATCAAAATTAACCCGTGCGTGCACACGACATAAACAAACGTTGCTGGTCATAAAGACCGAATGATGACTTACAGAGAACTGAAATAAAGTTGGCTTTGGGTTGTAAATCAATACACTGTCAAACAATATCAGCGAGTGAAGCGGACTCCAAGTGGCTTCGCAAGATGGGTTATATTGAAATAAGCCCCCACGAACACTGCCAAAGTTTGCACCGAGGAAAACTCAAGACAATGTCAATTCATATTTTTAATAACGTTAATGGCAGTCTTGTCTGAAAACATGAAAGGAAAATTCTTTGAATACGGAATAATCTTTCAAATTATGAATTTGGATTTAGATACGCTACGTGCGTCCTTAAGATATGAAATAATTTACTCGACGATTTATCAATCAATGTATCGCTCGTCAGATTCGGCAGTCCGCCTTCTTGAACACAGCTATTAAGTTGAACTGTAGGTAATCTGTGTCTAAACTAAGCTCAATACGTTTCTCGGAAAAAATATAAAAAAGGTTGGTAGCAACTGTACGATTTTATCAAAACCAAGATCGTATTTATAAACAACCATTTAATCCTGAAAGAAAGCAACTTCATTAGATTTAAAAAATGTATGCCCCTCGGTGATTCGCCCGAGTTCAACGCAAAATACCCTTACAAAAATATAATACACCATCGTGCCGCTAGATGTCGCCTCAATCCCTCGAGTGTAACGAACCCCGCCGCAAACTTTTCCCTTCGAAGCCATATTGGATTTATAAAACGCGCGAAATGAAATTATTAGTGGGATTAAGTCGGGAAAATAAAACAAACACGATCTATTTGAGGTTTTAATGGATATCAATTTGGTTTTATCGGTAATTTGCTTTGTAAATACGCCTTTGGACGTAGTCATTTCCTTTTTTATATTTAGACTGTTTATTAGTTTGCGATGTCTGTATTTAACTAAATAAAAATTTAGTTAAATACAGACATCGCCAACTTTTGCATTTACAAAGCGTGTGCTTACAGAAAATATCTTGAAATAAACGTAAGTAAAGGTCCTAGATTTGAATAAAAATGGAACATAAATATAATTGTATTATGGTTCACACACACGCTAACGCAAAAAACATGACTAACAAAAACTTCATAGAAAATGTTTGCGTGAGCTAAGACTTCATACGGCTGTCTTTTGTTGGTAAAAGTAAAATAATATTTCAGGACAATGGACCTGCGAATTTATTTTTGAGCCCATTATTATATCATAGGAAAACCTACTCTACTGTTTCATTGTTTTCCATATTTTGAAAGGAGGAAAAATTCTCTCGTTTTTTTATATTTCGTACTACTAAGAAACAGCTCGTTATCGTTCAGTCTGGTAGCTTTTCCAGAAAATCTGTACTTATGTACGCTTTGAGATTGTGCCCATAACTAAGAATATCTTGTTTCATTTCCAAAAAACAAGCTAAGTGAAGGTAAGCTTTTAAACTTATAAAGTTACAGTTTTCAACATTGTTTTAAACCTAACCTTAAATTCTAAATGGTAACTCGGCTATTACACCCAACACGTGTTACAATAAAATTGGATTTTCATTGCACTTTGTTGGTGCTTATTACCTTTTACCGCCTTTTCCTTTGTACGCCCTAATAGCTAAGCGCTTAAAGCGGTTTAGGACACGGTTAGAAGTTGTCGGTCTAATAGAGAAAATTGCTGCAGCGCTGCAAGATACCGGCCTGGATCGATCGGGTAGGCTGCGCGCGCATATTATGACGTCACAGCCGTTGAGCGGGCCAACGAAATAATTGCAAAGCTAAACGTAATACAATCTTATTGCTTGATTATACAATATCAACATACATTATTATTTTGTATTAAAGATTCATGTATGGTTAATTAAATTCGGTAAATGGCCACTGTCGGTTCATTATCATCCTCGTATTCGTAAGTAGATAGGTAGATATAGGTATGTTTGAAAATTATTTGAAATGAACTGATGAATGGCAACGTTTTGACCTTGTGTAATATTTGGGCCACACTCCCTTCCTAGTTCCTACGTTTTGTATGAATAGGTACAAAGCTATAGGTAAGTACTAAGTAGCTGGCCGAGAGTTTAGTTTGTAAGGGCAAGGGTGGTAGGCTTTCTTGCTTCGATCGCGTGTTTTAGAGCATTTAACTGTCATCTCCGCATAAAAGAATACATTGCAGAATTAAGCTGTTTACAAAAAAACAACATGAATGGAACAAAAAAGTGCCTCTAGGTAAACCCTTGCGAAAAACTTAACATAATTTCCACTGAGTTATGTTGTTGAAAACCCGAAAATTTGCAAATTGTTCGCACAACCTGCGCCAAAAAATAAAAGCATTTATTTACGCGGCAATATTGGCCCTCCGATCCTCCATTTCTTTTAACGTTGCAAAAAATCGCAGAATTGGGCTTGGGCTGCCTAAAGCTCGCTATAGACGGGTCGATTTTACGATTTTTTTATTTCTCTCGGAAAAATAAACGCGTGACAGTGATGAGCAAAAAATGTTGCTTGTTATTTTGACGAATAGTTATGACTTTTTTTTGTAAGCAGTTACAAGAAGAATACGGTGCCTACTTAGTACTTAATATAAATTATTTTGCTAATTTTGGCCGTGCTTAAAAAACTTATATGTTTTTACTTCCTGCCTTTTTGTTTTGGTTTATGCCTGTTCCTGAGTCACGTGTTTAAAAAAGAGACCAAAAGTAAATTGTTAATTACCCCGTATTAAGGAATTCTACTTACTTGACTCACATAATGCGGCAAGTTTGTGCGCACCTACAAAAGATAAGAATAATCTGTCCGTATTTACCTAAGAAACTAAATTACGAAAACAATGCGGCAAACTTATCATTACCAACTTATCTAGAATATCTACCTACCAAAAAAATGTGCGTCAAAACGTACCACGTGCGTCAGAAGTCAGACGATACTACATAATTTATTTTTATCTATAAAGTCGTTTTTCAATATCCTGGATTAGTGACTAGATAACGTTTGTTATTCAGTTTCAATTAATATTTTCGGAGTTAATGATACAGTGATATTTCCTTTTATTATTAAGATTTCAATCGTAGCGATCGATGCAAAAGTGGGGTTCCCAATAGTGGAATTTCACCAAAACTTAGTACTTTTTAAACCAGAAAGTGACGTCACAAGCCCTCACTCATAATCTTTGAACCGTTCTATTTTCGTCAATTTTTATTGATTTGTTAATAGTGCATTGTTATTATTGTTACCCAAGGGATGAAAGTTAACGTGTAACGTAGTGAGGGCACTAATAGTTCGAGGGACTAAATAATTAATTTACCCGAGGTAAACACTGTGCTTTTCATTACGAATACGAGGAAAATAAGAACATAAATTATTTAATAAAGAAAAAATGAGTGTTGATCGGATGTTGTCGCTTTTCCGCTTATTTTTTTTTTGTCCTCTGGTCGTTCAGCTATACAGCCAGTATTTTTCATGTTCATCATTAAAATAATGGTAAAGATTTTGTCAAAATCTATGTCATTTTAGAGAAATAGGTAAAACGAAACTATATTAAAGTCTTATTATAATTTTATTCTTAAGAACTTTGTGTTATTTTAATTTTAAATCGCGCTGTAATGGAGTAGCTGTATAAAAAGTTGGAACATGGTTCAATAAAAATGTGAAATAGACCACATACACACGAATTTTTAATTTTTCATTACTCTTACTTTGAAAGTAGGTCATAACATGTCTGCGGAGCGGGTTGAAAGTACTACTTTTTAGCCCTAGGGCGAATCGCTTTCAACTGACAGCTGTCAAACTATTAAAAAAAAAACTAGGTGTATTTTCACATTTTTATTGAACCATGTACCAACTTTTTATACAGCCACTAAGTTACAGCGCTATAAATATAAATAATAAAGTTAACTTAGGAATATAATTATATTATGACTTTAATATAATTTAGTTAACAATTTTTTTAAAATAACATAGATTTCGGCAAAATCTTGGCCATTTTTTTTAATGATGAACCTAAAAATACTGGCTGTATAGCTGGAAGACAAGAGAACAATAAAAAAGTGGGACAAGGACAATCCGATCTACACTATTTTTTTCTTTACCTAATAATAATTTATGTTATTATTTTTACTTTCCTCGTATTCGTAATGAAAAACACAGTGTTTACCTCGGGTAAATTACTTATTTAGTCCCTCGAACTATTTAGCGCCCTCACTACGTTACGGGCGCCAAACCCCGTCTCGGGACTAAATAAGTAACTTTCGCCCCTCGGTTAACAATTTAAACGCTCGCATTTTAACAAGATACTTAATTACACATGATATCGTTCACTTTTATGTTTATTTTATTTTATCATAGAAACTCTGAGCTGAAATTCTGAACTTATACGGAATACCTACTCCGGTCGTTTGACAAAATAACGTAACTGGATTAAGTAGGACCATGAACATTTAGGTACCTATAGTTAGATAGCTACCGCCATTTTTTAACCGACTTCCAAAAAGGAAGAGGTTCTTTTAGAAAACGTTTTTCTGTAGAAATATTTCCTCTGTAGATTGAGATCAGAGCAGTCGCAGGGCGTAAAACAAAAACAGATTTGGGAAACCTCTACATACCTATGTGATTTTTTTTTGCAAAAAAAGCAAATCGCCGTAATGAAATCGTACACCTGTCAGGTGAACAGATACGATTGATCAATAACTAAATATAGTGAGGCATATAAAACCGTTGGATAGACAGATTGACTCTGCTTTGTTTAGTCTCTGACTCGCTGTATTGTTTGAACTTCGCTATTTTAGTTGTGCGCCGATTTCGTTGGATAAATTTTATAATACATAGAGCGAAGCGATTAAATTTCAGTTACCTTTCGTGCACCGATAACATTGGTGCTTTTCTTAATTTTTTTGTGGCAAGAAAATCCTGAAAAAATATGAACGTATAATCTGCATGCAGCATGCTAATAAAATTAGTTTGAAACAATTATTAATAGACTCTCAGTGTCTTGAATTTGCACTCTTCTTTCTGAACAAAAAGATGTTTCCTTTCATCTTGATGACTTGGTTAATTATAAATGTAATACACATTACATTCGATTTTTAAAGTTGTTTTACTCATACGACTAACGGTGAATGTACCTATTATGTGTGAACGCTCAGAGACATCAGGAAATTGAAATAAAACTAGATGAAAGAGTTTTATGATCCATATCTAAAAACTATTTATCAATGAATATTTTAAGCTATCTTATCGTAATCTATATTTTACCTGTTAGATGTTAGTGATCAATGACGTATTATATAATTAACGCGTAAAGAAAGGGAAAGAAAATATGACACCGTACAACGGGATGCCTGTTGATGCCTGTTGTCTTTATGTTTCGTGCAGGTTTACACACACGATTTAAATTAAGAACAAACGTAGCATCGCGCGAGAGGTTGGTGCGTAACTAAGCGCGATGTGGCCAATTGGCTTCATTTCATGTTGTCATTTTTGAGGGCGGACAATGTATCTATAGTTTTAATATATCATTGATAGTGATAGTATTTCTTGAACATTGTTTAAAAGTCCTTTCATCCGTTTTACTCAGATCACCAAAGAAACAGTGGAAGACCCAGGGCGGCTCACGAAATATTTTTTTTTGTAGCAGGGTTATTATATAGCGTATCTTTTAAATGTCAGTGGCTATCATATTGTCCATGGATTAACTGTCAGATTGGTTATGGTTTAGTACAAAATAGAACCATTTGACAGATAATTGATGGACACTATTATGATAGCCTATTTTGGTAAAATAAATAAATAAATAAATAGCCACTGTCATATAAAAGATACGCAATAGCCCTGCAGTACATAACGGCCTGTATGTTAAACAAAATATGTTTCGCGACCGTAACTCGTATGTAATACTCTACTCTAATTACCTCAATATAACCATTAAAATCATCAAACTCTCTAAATTCATATAATCCCATTAAATAACTATTTCCTGAAAAAAAAAAATCGGGGACTAGATGAACATTAACACTTTGAATTGAAGCATTACAGCCTGCTTGGGAAACATCAAATCTCTATTTACTTTTTTCTAGGCAGGGCCTGGTACAAAAGAGTTTTCTACCATTACATCACCAAAAAAAAGCCTTGTCATGTTTCTGTCCTAATTTTACCATTTACGAATGTTATAAGACATTCCATAAATTCCATCTGTAGCAACGGCTGGAATAGTTTTCCGAATAACCCAACAAATGAACAGTTCCTCTCATAACGTTGTTACAGCCGTCACTTGTCTCTGCTCCCGAAGATTCTTTCATCAAAAGAATACGGGCACGGCCAAATCAAATTGCGTACACGTCGCTTACGTCGTTGCATACAGTAGTGTTGCAGCTAAGGTTTTGTTATTTGACTGAAGTTGGCTGGTGCCGAAGCCGAAATTTGTTGTCAAAGCGACTTAGACAGAATCAGTACCAAAGCTCCGTTTTTTCTTGTCATCAGCTCGCCTACCATTTTTTTGCAACAAAAACTGTTGTACAGGCATCAGCACATTTAGCTACAACAATCTATCAAATTTTTCTAAAATAGATTTTCAATTTTATCGCCTCAGTATTAGGTTCAAGGTTGATTTCGAAAATATGACGGTTTCGAATAACTTGGTGTTATTGGCGTATGTACCTATGTACATCTAATCTATGGGATATTGACCTAATAACCACATCTGGCAAATTCGGTACTAGGCTGGCAGTCTCTTTAATCTTACAATGTACTCGTCAATTCTGTGGGTCAAGCAAGATACAAATGATTTATTGAAGGAGTACATGAACCAATCACAAGCTCTAGTTAACTGTTTATAGTTGTAAATGAATAACATTGAAGTGTGTATGTGTTACGCCTAATCTCCGAAACCGCTAGACCGATGTTTACGGGGTTTACTGGTAGATAGCTGGTGTTATATGGAGTAACTTGGGTTAATTTTATTTTAAACGTAGAACTCTTGAAATTGGAAACAAAGTCCGATTTAAATAATGAAGTAATATTTTTATACGGACGGGCAACAGCTAGTTGTTAAATAATAATTAATATAAGTAGTTTTTTTCATTCTTTGTGGGTTCTTGGCCGAAAAGCCCTTTCTGCCGAAGCCGAATAAGACATATTTGCCGAACACAGCCTCATAAGCCCGTGCCTACGAATGAAATAATCACCCGTCTTTTATGTTTCGCGTTTATTTTCGGATACATCAACATTACCTAAGGCCTTGCTGTTTTCTATCCGAAGCGCGCCTTGAGCGGTTCTATTGTCTTCCTATTGATCATAAATCATGCATCTTCAGTCGTTTCTGTATACAAACTATTTGACATTTATCGTCAAAATAAAATAAAAGTTGGATTATTTATACCTGGGTAATGTATGTAAATAAAGAGAACACTTGTTTCTTTACGTAGAACTAAATTTTTATATACAAAACATTTAAGTAATATTTTGCGGTTTTCGTAGCACCTAAAAATGTTGAGTATGAATGTAGATGGGTATAAGAGTAGAGGAAGACCAAAGAAACGATGGATGGAATGTGTGAAGGATGATATGGCTAGAAAGGAGGTGACTGCTTAGATGACGAGTACTAAAGACGTAGTGAGGAAGACCATGTTACGCCGACCCGAAATAGTTTAGATAAGGCAATAAGGTCAGGAGAATGATGATATTTCTATCTAACTGGATACATTTACTCACGCCTTTTTCCCATGGGTGTAGGGAGGCAGAAATCACAGAACGCCACCTGCTAGGACCCTTACAAACTTCTTTTGCCTCATCTACGTTCATCCATCTAGTCATATACCTACGCACGTCAGTTTCGAGTACTACGCAAGTAGGGACCTCGCACGCTACCGCCTCTTGTGCCCATCCTGTGGTTGTAACACTAGCATCCGCCTCTGTCCCACTGATTATGCCGTAATCCAAAATGTAGATAATAATAATAATATTCCACAACTATCACACAACGCCATCTAGTCCCAAGCTAAGCAGAGCTTCTAAGATGGCATAAAATGTAGTCTTTCGTCGCCCGGACCGCAATAACGAAACGATTGATACCTCATTCATGAAAATTTCGAATTTATAAGTATAATTCTAATGCTAAGGCTTCAGGTGGAACAAAATACGGTTACAAACATAGGTAGGTACATGACATAGAAACACAAACAGCTAAAATCCTTCTTGCCTTCTTTTTGGGCATTGCTGCAGTCAGGTACAAAGATTACAGCTACCGCCTACCGCAATATCTAAGTATGCGGCAGTAAGTTTTGACGTTATCTACAAGAACAGCCATTTGATTGTACAGCATAATTTAATTTGATATTTGTGCATATTTACTTTTGCTTTAAAAAGTAGATAGCTAAGGTAATTATGATATAAAAATGTGTATGTCACTTTATTTTCCTCATTCTTGATTAAAAAAATGATTACAAAACTCATTACACAGGCTGTGCTGGGGAGAACCATCCGCAGACTAAAGGGATTAATTCAGTATAATTATCATACTAAGACGATACAAGAAATTATTTCAGGAACATTGCTCCGTGGTCGAGTGGTTGGTGGGCGTTTGCCTTGTAAACCGGTGTGGTCGTGGGTTCGATTCCCACGGAAAGTGGAAAAACTTGTAAAGTTGTTTTTAGTTTGGCTAGGACATTGCAGGCTTGAATCACCCGATTGTCTGATAAAAATTGATTACGTGCTTCGGAAGGTGGTCCCGGCTGTCAAATGGCTGCCCGTTGTGGAAAAGTAATTCACCCCCTCCACTCTCCTTTAGGACTTGAATGAGGCAAACGACAGCGCTTTCCAAGTTGATACTTAGTGGTAGGACAAAATCGATAAAAGTCTGACGTATCCCTTCATTCCTCAGGCTTCGTCGAGCTTCGTCATGTCTGCGCTTTTCTGGTGGTCGCCACTTTTGATTCTGGTTTTCAGGACTTGCAGTGGTTTGGGAATAGTGTGGGAGGCTTTTCCCAAAAAAAATCTCCACTCTACCAGGATGCAGAACAATAATTAAGTATATACCTACTATTCTACATGAGGATCCAGCCACGGATTACACTAATAAATTAACAAATAGACAGGAATCGACACCTATCCAAGTCTTGGAACACATTTATGGGTAATCATAGCATGATCACTTATAATGTTCCTACTGCTGGCACACAGGCCTCCTCTATATGAGAGAGAGTAGGCTGTAACTGTAACCCATCAGGCGGATCCAGGGTGTCTGTAGTGTTGGGCAAATCCATGAGTGAAGTTACATAATTTCCCGTCGGGGCTGCGGGTTGCTGATAGATACCGCGGCCTCGGCACAAGGGCTAAGAAGGACACACATGGGTGGTTTTTGCTCCGTAGAAGTCTGACTAGCCCAGAGCGGGACCAGGAGGGATTATTTTTAAGATTTACGAACTGCTCTGAAGAGCTTTTGGCTAAATAATAACGCTTGGGTCGACTTAACCTGAATTAAGTCGCGCCCAATTTCGTCCTTGGATGACCACTCCATACCGAGTTTCCTTCCGTGCTTGGGAAAGCACGTTATGCCGTCGTTACTGGTAGTCAGTGAACCAAAAATCTGACGACCAGTCTTACTTAACAAGTGGTTTCGTTTTACCCAATAGGTAGGTACTCTGAGTGATGGATGTCAAATCGGCAGTAGCTCCATGTTAAATACAGACTTATATTCCGCTAATTCATCTGCATCAGGTTGGACTGGGAACTGACCCCAATATCTAGGCAGATGATAATAGACCATGAACTGCCATGGCTTAGGTATAGCAACTCAGAACTGGCGTGGAAACACTCAATCATATCTTATCTCGTTGGGAACTAAAATATTTTAATTATCTAGCTTTATGAATCAAGACTAAAATGTTTAAGCTGAATATAAAATTTCAAACATTCAGGCAGATTTATTATACACAATATCTAAAATATCCTCACAATATTTTTGTTAAAATTATTGGAAATCATGTTGGCTGCACAGCCTTGGGATAGCGATTATTGCAGTCTGGCAGATTAAAATTATAACATTAGAACTTGGTCTACACTTTATTTAACTTATGAACCTCGGAAAACACGTTTAAGCCGCCTTTCGGCTTCATAAAGCGTATACTTTTACACCCTTTAAAGATCTTTGGCAGTCATTACAGGCAGTCAATGGCTAAGGATTTCATATTACCCAGTGTTCGGTCAGATAGGCAATCACTCTGTTAGACTGGAAACTTAACTGCCGAACCCAACATAGTTGGGAAAAGGCTAGGCAGATGATGATATTACTTAAAAGGCACGAGCTATTCACAATCAATCGAATCGAAACCGAATTGAATATGACGTATGTCTATCTCTTTGGCATTACGAAAGTGAACTACATAGACACAAGACTTGTCGAAATCGAAATCGTATCGAAGTGTTTTGAATAGGTAAGTGCCCTTTTTTATTGCTGGTTGGGAAATCAAAAAAAGCAATGTGAGCAAGTTTTTCAATGCACAGTACCTACAGCTAGAGCATGAAGTTACCACAAACTGCCATAATATTTTGTAATTCGATTTTGAACTTAACCCTTAACATTTTATGGTTTAAAATCATTTGGAGAAATTTGACAGCTTGTGGTAACTGGATGAGCTGGCGACTGTACTTTCTAATTATTATCTTGCCAATTTACCTTACTGACTTTTCCCAAATGACTGGGTGTCGAATTGTTGAAATCGCAATCTCGACGTCTTATCAAATTGTTGTATAGGCAACACCATTACTCTGCTTATCCTACATCTAAATGAAAGTTTGTTTATTGAATTAGGTATACCTAGATAAAAAAAACTTTTAAACGAATGCCATACTTTCATAAAACTACGTTATCTGCATTTATAAATAAGCTCGGTTACTATGTAGATTTTTATCTAAACTGCAGTTTTACGTTAAGCGATCATAACATGCGTTAACAACATTTTAAATCGTTTTTCATATACCTACAGTTTAAATATAATTTTTCAGTCTTTCAGCTTTCAGCTTACCGTAGTGCGCCGTGTTTTGCCTATTTGAACTTATTGCTTTTACTACTACGGCTGAAACTATACCAAATATAAAAGTAAGTTGAGTAAGCTGCTCGCTGAAGAAACCACATTTCTTTTGAAATCGATCGGTTAACCGAACCGATACAAGCGCAGGGCTTGTCATTCACTGACGTCGTACCCGCCGCGGCCCGACTGACGCATGCGCGTCTGGCTAACGTCTATCCCGTACGGATATAGATGAGTGTTGGCTT
Organism: Diarsia rubi; assembly: GCA_932274075.1. Taxonomy (NCBI): domain Eukaryota; kingdom Metazoa; phylum Arthropoda; class Insecta; order Lepidoptera; family Noctuidae; genus Diarsia; species Diarsia rubi. Next base: position 9,409,829 of record OW026437.1, on the reverse strand, counting down.
GTACATATTTTCGTAGTGCGCTGAGATCTTTTCATCGTGGCCGCATTACTTTATTGCCAGAATTCACGTTCGAACGGTTATCTCATTTTGTCGCATCGTAATATAGATAACGTTGACGTTGGTATAATATTTTATCAATTATGTGATAGCGGTACAGCTACTATTCATATTATATAAATGAAAATTAAATTGCGACACAAGCATGTAGCGTTTAGCCGAATGTCGTGTAGTGTATGGGGCGCATGGATAGCGTGAAGTGAAGGATCGTGTGTGGTGCCCTCCTCAGTCAGTAGAGCGGACTCGGATCGCGCGGACGCGCGGCGTGTCGGTGCTTGTAGTTTTTTAGTTTGACAGTTGGCGCGTTTTTCGTTTTGGTTCAACTTGATATTTCTTGTGGAAATCATAGATTTTAAGTTAGTGTAATCTGTGTATTTTCTGTTGATTCTAAGTGTACGACTGTTCTTTTGTGAATTTTCCACGCCGGCTGTGAATTGAGTGGTTGCACGCCCTGTGTACCTGCGCTCGTCGTGTTGTGCAGAATTTTTGTGATTTCACTTTCGGAAATTGTTTTGTGGACGAATTGCACCCGCTGCCGGGAACGACTAAGGTGAGTGACACACTTTGCCGGTACATTTTGCAAATATAAACTTTCTAGTTGGGTGAACTAAGCGATTTCAGCTATTGCAATTTAGGGCGTTCAATTTCTCTGTGGACCCGACAAACGGGTTCCAAATATAGCGAATCAGGTTTATTCCGAGCCCATAAACGTTTGAATAGGCAGTTAGATGTTTATAGGTTGTTGGAATTAGTGATTTTTCCTTGGTGGCCGGGCTGAGACGATCCAGACAGCTGGGAGTGCGTAACGGGTAAAAATAAATACACGGGCATTATCGGTCGGTAGACAAATCGGCTTTACTGAGGACAACGCGTTATTATTAGTGCATATTATACAATACCGTGGTAGGTGAGGTTATGTTCGTGGAGGTTCAAGGCTGTAAGAAGTACAGTTGCACCAAAGCCCCCCTTCACGAGGTAGTTTACACGTGACGAGCAAATAGCCATTAGTGATAAGAATTAAATAGGTACTTAGTAACATCTTTGCTTACTGAGATAATAAGTAATTGTGCTGAATAATGCAACCAAATTCTACTGAGATATCTTTTAATGTAGCAGTATTAAAAGTCAATTAATAGCTTAGGTTAACATTACAAAACAAGTAAATATTCAATGCTTATGTCCTTATGATAACGCCTCACCCAATAAGAATCCTTCACATCATATTGTTAGCAACATTAATTGTGAAAAAATAGGACTGAAGCATTAACCACATATTTAACTACACAAGATTTCCTGTTATATAGTCTAAACAAGCCTAATCACTTAATCAACCAGCCCTATTGTAAAAACTGTAACCTGTCACAGTTCAACATAGAGTTTAGGTTATTGAGACCTTTGCCTAGACCAAACTGTAACAATAAAGTACTATCTGTAATAAGTACTTAGTACAAGTTAGTAATCTAATCTTTTTATTGATTTCCCAAAATTGTGTTACACTTTGCTCAGAACTTATACAGTACTTATACAGCTGATTACATTGTATTCAAAACCCAATGTATTCTTATTCAATAAAATGTATTGAGTTCGGAAAGCGATGATTTATTTGGGACTCAATTGTGTACAATTTCATATAATTATGTATTGTGTCAATGGGTTTGAAGAGCTAAATTCTTTTGATGGACCAAATCTTTTACTATGACATCCTATAATATTTATACAAAAAAAATGTAGATTAGATAGGTACTAGATAGGGGTACAATATAATTAGAGACTATAATAAGTAAAATCATCTTGCAAGTAGGCTAGCTAGGAAATCAAACTACCTACTACAATTTGTCAATTTTTTTTCATACATTTTCATCTTTGTCACTGAAGCTATAGGTTCAAGGTCGTTTGGAAAAATAAAAAAAATACCGCTTTGGGTAGCTTGATATGCTGGTGTCTGTACATACCCTGCTAAGTTATATATTACATTAGAAATCCTCAAAATTAAGTATGAATTAATTTTAACCATTTTGTTTTGTATTTATTCTAAGAATTAAACCGTTTTACAACTTCGTAACATATTGGAACATATAACCAATTCTTCAGTACCTTTTTCCAAGCTGAGATTGACATTAATTTCTCGCTCCATATGTGCAATAAACAAAACTGAAAAGTTACAGTGATCAAGTTCTTTTTATTTGAAAATAAAACCTGTTGATGTACCGTGTCTCAGTTTTGTAACATTCGGTAAATACCAGGTCTGACATTTATTAGTTCTGCTGATGTGCTAATTTCGTAACTGTGATGGGAATCGGTTTTATTGTATGTTATTTAAAATTCACTGGGTTTTGGAGGCCAGATAGGCAGTAGCCCCTTGTTAAATACTGATATTCGGTTGCATCTGGTTTTACTGGATACCGACCCAACGTAGTTAAGAAAATGATAATCCGATGATGATAATTTGAAAGTGGTCTATAAAAATTAAATAACCATAATGGTAATCTTACCATTATGGTTATTAAGAATTAAAAAAGAATTAAAATTATTAAATAAGTTTATTTAATGCACATTTTAGACCAAGTAAAAAAACATGCTGTAAGATTACAGCATGTTTTTTTACTTGGTCTAAAATGTGCATTAAATAAACTTATTTAATAATTTTTTTAACAAGTTTTGTAAGCATGATTTAGCATTCCAAATTTAGCAACTTTCATTATCAGGATAAAACAGACATGTCTAATTAATATAAATTCTATTAAATAATTAAGATTTCTTCTTTGAGAATTAAATAAATTAAAGTCTAGTTTAAGAATGTTATACCTAATTAAGAACACCTATAAAATCTGGGCACTCCAGACAGACAAAACAACTTCATAATTTATTTAAAACACGCTAAGTAGTATATACTAGAAAATGTTAATTGTTCAAACATTTTAGTTACACTATCTACTCATTAACTAAAAGTGAAAACAATGAATTTAGAACATTATAATTAGGTATACTTATTAGTCATGAAAAGTAAAAATATTGTTGTAAATTGATGAAAAGTCAGGCAAATTAATTGTTTATAAAATTGACTACCAACATAAAATGCCCTGTTTAGTCAAATCACAAGTCCTGTGTTTGCTTGTGAACTGGCTACCTATAATGTGGAAAATTGATGTAGTGTGTCAATTTGAAAATTAATAATAATATATTATATATTTTATATTTGATAATTTTGTTCATGAAAAGTGTAGGATAATATTTTAACTTTTCATGTCTAAGTATCCCTAATTATAGTGTAACTTCGTGCTACTAATATTACTGATCACACCCAAGTCATTATGTTCAGGATTCGACATTACATCAAATACCTACAAACTATAGAATATAGGTACTTGCTGTAAAGGCATAACAAACGACATTTATTTATTACAGCCACGAGACATTCAATAGTTCGCGTTTCGAGGCTACATATTTTATTCCTGTAATTTGTATTGATATTTTGTTTGGCCATATGCCAAAATGTAATATGGAATCTGAACTTGTAGTCGGAATTAAGTATTCATTCATTGCAATAAATCTTTTCTATCTTATTCATAAACGGCTGGGGTATGGTACATGGCCTCATTTCTCGTGGAGAGAGAGGTAGGTACATGCCGAGAGCGGGTAGGGTAACCATGGCATAGCGGCCGCTCGGATAAATTCCTACTTACGATTGTTGATTCCCGTCATAAAGTTTGACATGTGTCCTGCAACTTGCCGTAAAGTTTAGTAACAACTATTAATAGCTCTTTCTTTTAGTTTTATTGATAAGAAGTTCATTAGGTACATCAGTATGTTTTGCATTGTAATAATTCTCAGATGATTTGGTGACTACTGACATGACGAGAAATAGAGAGGTATGGAAGAAAAAGACATGTTGCGCCGACCCCAAATAAATTGGGATAAGGGCAGGAGAATGATGATGATTTGCTGGAGTAAATTGTGTCAACTATAAGTAATAGGAAGCTAATATTATTGTTAGAAAGGGGTATTGTTGATCTCTAAATTGAATACCAAGTAATAAAAAACGAAGTTTCACATTAAAAATTCCATTGTAGCACGCCATGTAAACAGGAAATCATTAGCACAATACTAAAATATAATTTTAGATTTTTCCTACTAATTTACACCAACAAGAGTATCTTTAAAAACTTAAAATCCTGAGGGGTGTCTACCCTATAAATTAGAAGAATTCAATCCTCCTTGTAATAATATTCTCTCAAGCAATTTGGCAGTGCAGCCCTGCAGCAGAAATCAAGTAAAAGAGGGGGAGAAGGGGGCTATGCGACGGTGATTTCAGCTAAAATATGGCTACTAGACGGCCATTACCCCGCGGTGACGCTGTTCCAGATGCCTTTAATTACGCGACCGATTGCGGTTGGGGGGGTGAAGCGGTGTATTTAAAGCGTATGCGCGGGCCACACGCCGCGCAGCGTCATCGGCGCGTGCGTCACTTCTAAACGCGAATAGAAAACTGGTGACCCTCGGATTGGATGACGCCACCCGCTATGCGTGACGGACGGCTCACGTTACTAGATCGTAGTGAAAGTGCCGTGACATATGCCCGGGATGCTGTGGGGACGTTGACGAATGTTACGTAGACACACAAACAATGTCACACAACACACGCTAATTTAAAGCTTCGCCTAATTGACACTAAATATTCTCTCATAGTCAGGCCAGTGGTGACGACCCCGACTTACGAGCAGTAAGTCGTAGGTTCGAACCCAGGCAGATGCATTACTTTGTGTAATGCTCCTCATCATCATAGCTCTCAAAAAGGTCAAGGAAAACATCATGAGGAAAACGGTATGTCCTTAGATAAAAGAATCGAAGACATGGTGATACAGTCTACCAACCCGCTTGATGGATTATTGCACATTTCTTCTCATAGAGAGGAGGCCTGTGTCCCAGCAGTGGGAACGTTATAAGCTGTTAAAGTTATTCTCCCATACTCAGACTAAACTTGTATTAAGAACTCCAATTTTCACTCCTAGGTATTAAAACCGTGCCAAGTTTGCAATGAAATACTGTCAGAACAATTTAATCCCAAAAGTATTCTTTACGACCCGTCGAATTCCATAGCGCGGCCCCATTTGGTTTTACTACCTCAAACTATCGTCAGAGATAAAGCGTCCTTGGTAAAAACTCTTAAATGGACGAAAATATATGAGGGTACCTAACCGGGTGTAGGATGCTCCCTCCATCAGACCGGACTATGACAAATGACGGCTTCAGAGAGCGTATAAAAACAGTGTAGGATCAGAATTTACCATTTATCACGTTTCAGTCTTTTACAGTGTTATTTTTGTGAATCCACTGACGATGTTTGTCGCAATCGTATACTAAGTAAAGCTGAAATCTATCCGGGTTTCGTCCCTCAGCAATTCAATCCATACTAAATTCGAAGCTGCCAATCAATGCCGAGTTTACTCTCCGCTTCCTCGTAGTTTTATTTCATGTGAAATCTCGAAAAAGAATCGAAGAGCTTCCGAGGGTAACCGATCTCTTCGAAACGTTATACTGGTACTTGATTGTTGTGTTCACAAGAGAGGAAATAAAAGTTCTAAACAAAAGTAGGAATACATTCTGTCATTGAATGTTTATTTTCACGTCATATCGCGCAGAGGTGTACCCGTGTACCTCCTTATAGTACCAACACCCAATTTTCGTCAGTTATGTAGTGCCATTCTGTCCTATATAATAAAGAACGAGGCTAGTGCCATCATCAGCGACTGCCTATCTGACCTCCACAACCCAGTTAATACTAGGTTACCCTTTGGTAAGACTGGTTGTCAGACTTTCAGGTCACTATCTGTAACGACTGCCAAAGATCTATATGGCAGCCGGGTCCAACAGCTTAACGTGCTTTCCGAGGCACGGAGGAAACTCTGTAAATAACGGGCGGTCGCCCATCCACAGACCAACATAGGTAAGCGCGGCTTAACGTAAAGGTCAACCCGAGTGGCAGTTACTATTAAGCCACGAGCTCCTCCGAGGCTAGTGGCATCAACTGGGCACAAATCCAGACCCCGTGGCTGCTACTTAGAAATGTATGATAGAAAAACCCAAAAATCATTTTGGCCGACCTGGGAATCGAGGACCTTATGCTCAGAAGTCGCGATTGAGACTACCAGACGAGGCTGTCAAGCTGGTTTTCAATCAAATCTATTGAGCAAAACAACCTTCCGGTGTTTACTCGTCCTTGTCCAATCATATTTCACAGTTGTCACTCATGTGGAATGACTGAATTTATTGTTGAAACATTGTTTGTTTATCGATTATTAGTTTATTGACATTCTGTATGAGTAGCCGACATCCGAGCAATCATTTTAGCGCTTGCTGCATCGAGGGTCATCGCATAGCTACAAAATAATATTATCATCATCTGCCTAGCCTTTTCCCAACTATATTGGGGTCGGCTTCCAGTCTAACCGGATGCAGCTGAATACCAGTATTTTACATGGAGCGACTGCCTATCTGACCTCCACAACCCAGTTAATACTAGGTAATACGATACCCTTTGGTAAGACTGGATGTCAGAATTTCAGGTCACTGACTACCCGTAACGACTGCCAAAGATCTATATATGGCACCCGGGACCAACAGCTTAACGTGCTTTCCGAGGCACGGAGGAAACTCGGTATGTAATGGGCGGTCACCCATCCACAGATCGACCTAGGCAAGCGCAGCTTAACCTAAACATTGACCCGAGTGGCAGTTCTTGTTAAGCCACGAGCTCCTACAAAATAATATTATTATAATATAATATAATATTTCACACAGGCCTACATGGGCACTTTTAAAAAGGGGCTCGGTTCGGTGCATTGGTCCGATTCCTAAGGAGAAGAACCGGCAAGAAACTCCAAAGGTTACTCTTTTAATCTTTTAAAATTGTTTGGGTTAACAATAAGATCCAGACATCTTGGTATAATACAATAAACCCACAAACATGTTCTAATTATCACGAACACGATAAACACCGAGTTATTTTAGTAGTTGTATCATTCTTATCGCTTCAATGACTCAGTTGCCATGAGGTCAGAGGCCAAAGTCATGGTGACATCATCAGGACCCATCGCAGGTGGGTGTTGGCCTTTCAATTAGGAGGTTGCTGACCGTGTTGTGGCTCTTGTTCTAATACCTTCGACCTTCAAGGTTTTGGACGATTAGCTAAGGTGACATGTCAGGCAATTTGTGATAAGTCACCTTTACACTTAACGGTGTTTTAGGCTACTTTGATTTGATCGAGTGCACTGTAGGTACTACGTTTATAGAAAGGGTCAATTTTAAAAACTTTTAAATTGGCTTCAACACGCAAACGACAAACAGTTTTTACGCTCCAAAGTTGCGGAATAATTTAAAACAATGTAATTAAGACTTGGCTTTTAATTTAACAGCTAATAAAAACTTCCTCGGGTTTTCGAATTTTGTTGATATTCGACTGCATAGCGAATTCTGCTGATACTACTTAATATCTCAATAATAATTAACCTAGTCCAAGCAGCCAATTAAATCACTAATACGATAAGATATTAAAATTAGTACAATCCCGTTTTGTCTGAACCGGTCAGACAAATTGATCTTGTTTAATTGTCCAATGAGTACTACTAGGTATATAGAATTGGTTCTTAATCACTTTATCACAGTGTGGTGTAATGAACTATCTCACACAGTAGTCCAGTGTCTTAGATGAGTGTCTAAGGTCGAGATTCCAACATAAGAACGTCATTAACACGTGCTTTGGTTTTTCAACATGTTCCTGTCTCTTTCTTACAGAAGTAGTTTGCCAGTGGTGGGATGGTGACACGAATAACGCTTAGTCTAAGTATCGTGCTTAGTAACGTTAGATCTCGGCTTTAGATTATCATCATCTGCCAAGCATTTCACCAACTAAGTATGTCGCGAGCAGCTTCTAGTCTAACTGGATTCAGCTGAATACCAGCATTTGACATGGAGCGACCGTCAGACTAAAACATCATCATTGTCTTGGCATTATCCCAATTTATTTGGGGTCGGCACAGCATCTTCACTTCTTCCATACTTCTCTATAACTCGTCAGACACATCTTTGCTAGCCTTGCATCCTCCACGCAGTTCATTTTTTGGTTTCTTTGGTTTTCCTGTACTCTTATAGCCTACTTTAAAGTTTTCCGACTGCCAGTCCAAAACATCGTGATCCGATTCCAGCATTGGGTCCTTATGGTGGTTTGTCTACTCTCTTCTACAACGAGTAAACCCGTAGCCCAGCCGATTACGTTTGACTGCCAGTCCAGTCTCTTATAACGTCAGACACATGGTCGAATAAAGGCCATATCTTTAAATACTTCGATGCTTTCAAGGTGTGACACCAAAGAAGGCTTAATTAGAATCATTTTAAAATATTCGTAGCCAGCGTTAAACAAACCGAATGTAAATATTTAAACATGTTTTAGTATTGAGCAAGACTCTGCTTTTATAATCCATAAAGTAATCCAACCACAACAATTGGCGCCAACATAACCATTCAAAATTCCCCAGCTTTAAACTAGAATGTTCAATAATTGTTTTAGTATTTATTAACATTTTATTGTTTGTGGCAGTTCTAAGCTACATAATGGCAATGGCAGAGCAGTGGATAGCCAGGTCATTACACATGTATGTGCTCTTAAATATTCCACAGGACATATCCATTGTTCCCGTCTTCCATTCTAACGTCACAGGGGCGGTTTAATTAAATTTCTAGCAAACTAATTGTAATTAGAGGCGTTTAGAGATAGTTAGAAGGAGATTACTTAGCTAGGAAGCTGGGTACAGAATGGTCGCTCGAAATTGTATGAAAATGACAAGCCATCATTTAGTTTAGTTGATGTTCCTTCAAATCTTGGAGTATCATCTATATTGTCTGGATGACTGACAGATATAAATTACGTAACGTAGAAAAAGTAAGTGAAAATAAGACGTTTGAAATAACAAATTAGTGAAACGATAAAAGAGATGGAAACAGTCTACCTTCAGGGTACCATTGAAAACAGTTTAGTTCTACAGTTGCGTTCACATCTATTCAGCCATCGATAAGATTATTATCTTCCAAGTAGTAAAACTAAAAATATCCGCACTTAGATGCCAAGAAACAGCTAAAGCACCTAATTTCATATTCAGAGAACACCTACGGCATACATTAATATTAATATGGACAAAGGATAACAATACGAAACTGGGGTTCGAGTAAAAGGGATGAAAGATGACTGGCACCTTGTTTATTGGCATAACCCAGCCGAATCACGGAGCGGCGTCAGTTTGTATTTGTGTGTATAAATTTTGATGTACTGTTTAAACCGCCCGGTGTCTGGCAACTTTGGCACTGGTGTGCGTAGGAGTACTCGTTCGCGTGGTGACTCATTCCAAGATGGCGGACCAACAATATGTAATTATCAGCAACAGACCAGAGCCGAGTTTATGCAACATGCTTGTTATCTGTTTCATAAATAAAAATAAAAACCCGTTTCTGATAATAATTTGCCGATTGCTCTTGCTAGGCACGTCGTGATGCAAAAAGCGCATCTGAAGTTGAAAATTTACGGTCTTTACGTTGCTAGACTTAATGTTGGTGTTTTAAGCAGCATATTGTAAAGTGCTAGTGAGTGAATTTTCTCCTCGATATAACTTTAAATTGCTGCCAAATTATTGGTTTAACAAAAGATCTTTTGAGCTTGGTATTAGATAATCCTTTTGGTGTAGCATGGCACGTGTATTGCATAGTGATCTTATGATAGTATGTCTGTTTCGTCCCACGTGTCTCTGTTGTATGGCCAGAGGCCCGCAACCAGTCGAGGTCACCGCCCAACATTACATCACTGCAAATTTTTTTACGGACCCACTCGTGTTTACTACGAGTGCTCGCTAGAACGTTTATTAATTTTGAATAAAAACTTCTACTTACTTTTCAAAACGTTTTATACAGCCAGAACGTGTTTTTCTTACATCCGTTCTACCTTTCGAGGTTTTTTAGAAGTTCTTTAGACACATGGTTTCTTTACAATTTCAATATCAAGTAGGTATTTCCTCTATGACATAAAAATACGTTTCCAAATCTCATCTGACAATAGGAAGAACTTTTTTAAATGTCTCATCCACTGGGGTGTTGTAAATCAGGATTATATTTGGATATTTTGATTGCGAATCTTCCAATTCGGTTTCAATGTATTTCCCATTTTGTAATCAAAGAATCTATGGAAATTTCGGAAGAAAATTCATGAAAGCCAAGGAGCAACCAAGTTATTAGCTTGTACAAAAGGCGACTTTAAATCAATGAAGAATTAGTTTCAAACTGAAGCCTGATGAGATGTGCCTCCAAAAGTCATTGAATGACTAATTCTATTAAACTTCGCCAACGCTATCTGATTGCTATAATAAAAACCAGTTTGACGGCGTCCTGACAACTCAAAAACTTGCTTATATTTTGACGGATATTGTAATATTTGGTCGCAGTTCAATCCACCATAGTTACGTCCATCTATAGTTACGTCATGCACCAAGGTTGTCACCAAAATGACACTCTTACTGCGGTACTCAGAGATATTTAATGATTACTTAAGCCGTCACTTGGTAAAGGTTTAACATACTTTTGTATGCCAAAACTGTCAAAACCTTCACTAAGTGATGGGCTAAGTAACCATTAAAGCTCTCTGAGTGCGGCAGTTATCTTTCAGAACTAATTAAGGAAACTGTCGCTCCAAAATCTCTTTACCCTCGCTTGGTCGATAGTAGATGTCCTTGCATTAACAAATATTTCATACGACCTCAATATCGTCTGTGTTCAGATGCAACGAAAGTGTGTCATCTTATCTTCATTTGCAAGTCGAGAGACCGAAGGTTTCAGCTTAACAAAACTGTCAACTTTGACATCGCGTTGTCGGTTTATGGTGATCGTCGTAAACTTCAAGAGCATCACCGCTTTGGTTGAACCGATCTTCAGTAACGGATAAAAGATTCAACGATGCCTCGGGAACATTTTTAACTATACATCCACTTCGGCTTTTAGGATTGGCTGTTCAGTGAATGTGTGTCAGCGTTCTGACGACTGCGTCGCCCCGCAGTTTGTTCGATTTCTCGCTGTTCCATTTTGTTAGCGCTCTCTAAACAAATAAACCCCGCTTTGCGAGTCCGATTGTTCCCAAGTGTTGCCTTCGTTTTGTGCCGACCGACATCGGCTCGTTCCGTCGCTTTTGGATTTCGAATATTGGAATTTTGGGTTTGTATTCCCGTCGCGTTTTCGATGGCCCATGTGGTCCTTGATGTTACGTTTGATGTTGCTAGGCACACATAAAGTGTGTGACAAACTTGATTTTAGAACTAAGTTGATTTAAATTCTATTGTAGACATCGCAAGGACTCTGCCCATTCGTGATCGTTCGTCCAAGTTTTAGGATAGAAAAGAAGACTTTTTTTTGTTATGTCTGTTGTTGTTATGTCTATAGCATATTGCGATAGCGATTCTAACGCTAAGATTGTAAATTTCCCTTGAAATATTCTCTCAGGCGCAGTTATTTACTTTTTAGAAAACTAATTATTAATCAGCGTCGATTAAGCCGATAAATATTTAAATACTACTCTTGAAGCTTCATCGTGATTAAGTATTACAAAATTGTACCGGCCTACTGCATGTTTTTTCCTATTACCTTTTTGTTAGTTTTTATGCCGGTACAACGGTACTTCACTTCCTGTAAGTTGATATTATTTGAATTCTTATTTGAATCACCATTATTAATTAGATTTATACCACCTCTTTTGGTAACTAAAATGTTGTCCGCTAAATTCTTCAACCTCCACTGCATTACTACCTAAACTGGTTCCTGCCAATCGCCGTACCTGTTGGCTAAATAGGATCAAAAACAGGATCTCAACATTCCACGCTATCATCGAGGTCAGCCAAATCTTGGTTGCTGCACGTTAGAACTATTACTAACTATTTCGACATCATTACCAGCCTTAGAGATTCGTCTGTAGACATGTTCCTCTTTGTAAGCTGCTACAAAAGAAACAGAAATGACAGCCATATTACTGTTCGTCATTGTAACAAAATGGAAGTGTCACAATTCTATAAAACCTCAGGAACGTGAGAATCAACATCAAAGCTCTTTAACGACAGGTGATTGACCTAGACACGTGATGACAAGTATTATCTTAATGCCATGCTCGAGGGGACACGGCAGTTAAAGTGGTGTGATGTAATGTGGACGATGAGGTCTTGAATGAGGTTTGTGGTAATGGAGAATTTGACATCATCATTTTTGTAACTGTGAAGATGAATAGATTACACTATAATCTTCAATCTTCTGCCTGAGAGATTATTCGCGATTGCATGTAAAGCCAAGTCAGAGGCATGGGTGATATAATAAACTCTGACTCCAGATTATGCACTAACCCCACGATAAAGAAGAAGACTAATCTCCGTAACACTTTTGGTTGACAAGTTGGTTGTTGATTTCTCAGTAACACCCCGAAGGCTGGATCTTTTTCCATTTGTGCTGATGGCAATAGATTGGCCCTTATTACTTGTAACTTAAATCATCCGATATTCTATTTATCAATCACCGGTAATCAATTCTAGAATTACAGCCGTGAAGCTGTGGATAGACAACTCAAGTTAAAGCAAAAAATCTTATTTAGCAGTCTGTGCAAAGACTTCACCTTGAATATCTCTACAGTTTACAGTTTGTGTGAAGTGCTAAGGCTTTCTAAACTTTAATGACGTTCTGTGGTTCTGCGGATGACGTCACGTCGAACGTCTCGGGTTACGGCTCGTGTTCCTTTGGACACTCATCTTGGAGCGCGTTAATGTCCATTAGACTGGGATTAGAGTTCTATGTTCTGCAGCGAAGCGTTCAGGAGTTTTGTTAACCGACTTCCAAAAAGGAGGAGGTTCTCTCCAAAAAAAACGAAATCAAAAATGACGACACCGACTTAGGTAGCGGATTTTTCTTATGAAGTTTATTTTTCAGTTTTTATCAGTGCACACGGCGAGGTATCAAACTGTATAGAATAGAATACAAAGCGAAGCCATTTTATTCTAAAAATTTATAAATTTATAGAATAAAATAGCTTCGCTTTTTATAGTAAACCAGTTTATGCGATCTGTCTTTGCTCTATTTGTATTGTTTGGTGGGTAGTCCTGTGTACATCACAAACCGATGTTCACATTGCTTTGACACAGTCTTTCTGTGTAAGACTGGGAGTGGGTCCATCACGACGACCCAATGCAGGTTAGTGTATTTTAAGAAGCATTTGAAAAGAAATAGCTCCAGCTAGGTAAGATTGGTGCGGTCAAAGAGATGCTTCTGGCACAAATATTCGAGAAACTTACCCTTTTCCCTTGTAATGTATCCTCAGAATCCATATTGATAAGTATAAATTCCGAACAAGTTTCTAAAACTTTTGGGTTCGATCAGGTAATTCCTGCTAAATTGTGACTGATCCTTTATTATTCCGTTGCATAATTTTGAATGACTTTAATCTGTTTTATCCTTTAATGTTCCTTAAGGCATTGTCATTCATAGAAGCCAATTTAATGCGTAAATAAATATTTAGTAATCCACCATCACTTGCCTCTCCATATTTTTGGACATATTGTAACGATAAATACCCTATCATTACCCAATGAAAGTTTTCCAACTCTGACACCACACGGGAACTATGCTTAACTTTAATAATAAGAATAACGGCAGTTTGGCAGTGTCTCCCCCACGTTTCCGTCAGGTTAAACTTACGCTCCAACAGTTTACTCCATACAATTGTACCAGAAACTTCTAGAAACTGTTAATGACGTCGCGTCGTTGACATATCTGATCTATAAGTTTTCTGGGCTGGCTCGGAAAAGTGGCGTATCACCCGATGCTGGTATAAAAGTTGAGGAAATAGGTCGTGGTTGGGCCAGATAAACCGTTTCTTACTAAATGCATTGCTGCTGGTTCTAATATGAGTCAGTTACACTGGTGTGATGTGATTTAATGTGGTCTAAGACATTGCTTTACTATTCTAAATCGTCATTAATGGATAGCTAATGTAAACTAAGTCTATAGCCTTATAACACTAAATTTGATAAGACCCCTATTCTGTCGTCTACAGAATATTATAGTGCTTAATAGGACATATCAGAAGAGCTGTAATTAGTCTTGTAATTTATTAGCTTACCAACTAAATACTAAAGACATGCAACACTAATCAGCGATCAGAATATATTAGATTTAAACTCTTAAATACTAAGTAATTGTGAGTGGCTGCCAGACCGTCGCCTACGCCAGTAAAAACTTGAATAATCTAAGTCTTACATAATCAAAATGTCTGCTTCGTGTTGGAGCCGACCTAAGATTTATGTAGGTAAACCTAGATTACTGTTTCATATCCAGTCTCCCTAAATAAATCTAGATCTTCTTGTGAGGTAGGTAGTAAGATTTTGTCTAACCTACGTATATGATTTGATTATCAAAGTTATTGTTTTAGTCCATACTAATGATAGTGCCTATTTAATGATAATTCTTCTTATCAATTATCTAGGTGTAAAAGCCAAGTAAGATAACCCACTTAGCACCTAGAGTTTAGGTCAATCCCATAACGCGTCATTCAGTACTAACGTCTGATTGGCCAACTCAGCTCTATTGAGCCTTTCTGATTTGATCGCAGCCCGTTTGCTGACTTCGGATTGGCTGACGCTCTGCTGCGCGACTACTAATTTCTGTGTTTTGGGTTGATTGTATGGGTACGTTAAACAAGGCGAAGGCAGTTACTTAATGAACATTACAGAAGGTTTTATTTATCTAGGCAGAGAGCTAGCTCATTCGCTCGACCTTGTGTTAAAGATTAATCGTTCCTTGCATACACATTGATATATCCATTCATATTACTATTCTTCTATGAGGCTGAAGTACACAGAATACTGTATTCTGTAATAAAAACACTTGGCAACTAAATCTAGAGAATAATCGTTATTATTTTGCCGACGGCTGACTCAGAAGGAGTGAATCGACTATTACAGTTTATATTTTTTTCTATATTTCAATGACGCAGAGCTTTTCGTAAGACATTGATTAGGCAAGGAGACGGGAGTATTTCAGTCACATCTAGAAAATTCTGATTGTTCTAGATTAGCTGTTGTTTGGTGATTTTGTAATACTGTGGAATAGTGATGGGAATATACTGAATATCGTTGGTGTTATCTTAAATCCTGTTGCATGCAGATATTAAATATTGTACCGACAAATAAAAAACTCAAAATACTTGATCATTATAATTATACCGATACAGTAAACAATACATGACTTTGCTGAATGTTATACATTTATCAAGTCGACACAACAATACAATTTGAGATAACGTGACTCTCATATCCTCGAATATTGTCACCAAACATGTGTGGGACCACGAAAAACTTAATGACGCCTGTAGGCGAAAGCTTATTCCGACACAGTCGTACTTATCACACGAACTACAAGCTATTTTATTTTCGTCCGTGACTACAATCTCATTTTGTCTTAGCACTACTTAAACCTGATCCCAGCATCTGTACACAATTTTACGTGTTTTCACAAACACATCTCGTGAATCACGCTGTAACGTTAACGGCAGGCTACCTGCATCTCCGTTTACACGAAACCGTTTATTATTAACGACGATCCGCAAACAGTGACGTAATACTTCCCCATCAGCCAACTGAAATATCGACTTTATCCCAACTCAAACGAACGACTTTTATATCCTCAAATTACAAGTCAAATACCACTGTCCTTGGCGTGTATTTGCACTTTTTGCCAGGTTTTAATTTCAACTGTGGCGTTCATTTCCTATCAAGGTTGCTCATTGTTAGCCGAATTCGTAGCAGCTGCTTTGGATTAATTGAATCTACGATCG
The DNA here is from genome assembly GCA_932274075.1 of Diarsia rubi. Taxonomy (NCBI): domain Eukaryota; kingdom Metazoa; phylum Arthropoda; class Insecta; order Lepidoptera; family Noctuidae; genus Diarsia; species Diarsia rubi. The sequence continues at coordinate 9,393,877 of OW026437.1, read as the reverse complement.
CAGCTAATATTTGAATGAAAATAGCAGCCAAACATTTGAACAGATGATCGGAACTGGTGGGCTTGGAAAGGTGGTCGATTTTTCGATATATCGATACATTTCTGTGTTAAAATCCGTCAGTTGATTCACCTCACTATAGACCGATGCAAAAAGCGTAAACATTTCAAAAGCATTCGCGCTTTACATCAGTTCGCTTGTCCAAACAGTAGCGTTAGGTAAAACAAGTTCGTTCCGCGCCAACAAATTTTCAGCCGGTTCATCTGAGTTATAAAATGTCGTAATCTTCCGTGCGTGGGCTCTAATGAAAGGGTCGATTTACGCAGGAACTCTCCTCGAGAAACGTTAGGGACTAATCACTTTGATTAGTGCACGTAATTACAGTTAGTTATTTCAGCAATTTACCATAATGTTCTAGCAATTAAGTCTTTTCTGTCCTGGTTTTCTGATCTAGCGTTATAATAGCGAATTTGTCGTAGAGTTACCAGTTAAAAATGGCCATTAATATGACTAATTAAATTACTGGGAGCTGTAGAATGACTATAAAAATCGTCTGCGATCCATTATGAGCTTATTAAAGTTGAAGAGGCGTCGCAGATTCAGTAGTGTTCTGTGACGTTTTATAAAAAGCGCCAAGTGTGCCGCTAGTCCAGTTATTTTGAGCTGATCTGAGTCTGGCTCGCTGGTTTAGAAATCCGAATCTTGTCACTTGAATATTCTGTGTGCGATACGATTAATAAAATGTTCATTTTAGTGCTGTTACTCCAGATATACACCTACTTGGTTTCAGAACGGTTTTTCGAGAGAAGTACCTAACTTCTCTCACGTTAAGTAATCCGATTATGTATGTAAGACTTGCGATTTCTTGATTTGAATTAAACTTACCGGATGACGGATTTCGGTCCGGATTTTTTTTTTGTCCTTTAAAGCTGTTAATGTTCATAGTCTTAATGGCTCGTTTACGGATAAACTAACTAACAGGTGCTGAGATTGGGGCAACCATTTGCAGTTGAAACAGCATGTTGCATTTTTCTTAAGATTTTTTTTTTCTTATGTACATATTATGGCTAGTCGTCTATAACAAAAACTAACTGTTTTATTGTAACAAAAACTGTATGACATACTAAACATGTTGTTATATCATCATGCTGGTCAACGAACTCTTTATATTATTCAACACATACGATGTGGCTGGTATGTGAACCATGTCGTTTCTTACTTTATCAGCAATAATACGCACCGTTTGACATAATAAAGCCGTTTCCTCTTCTGTAAAACATCATCAATCCCAAAATACTAATTTTAATGTTACCTTGAATGAACATTTTCATTCAAAAAGTTATTAAAGGCGAAACTATCAGCAGAGTTATAACAAAAACTTGCATAATTACGCAAACAATGTTATCGTAAAACAAAATGGAGGACCTCATATTATTCCGTAAACACGTCTCAGCTATAATCGGTTGCATTTTATGAAGGATGATAATTTATGCGGCTAGAAGGTCACAATACTACAAGTACGTCATACCATGTAATATTACGATTGGCAACACTTGTTGGTATAGAAACTGTTTATTGCATTCAATTGTTTTGACACTCGTTCCGGTAATCAAGAGATATTCGGAAAAACTTCTGACTCAGCCGACGTTGATCTCAAAATGTTGACCATCCCGTCGGAAAATTGCAAGGTTTGGGATACGGGGTGCGTAACCTTTTACCTATAAAAAAATCTCTCAACATTTTATTAATATTCGGTGTTCGTGTACGCTGTTTTTATGAACTACCTAATCATTGGAAAGGTATTGTTCTAGAGTAGAATTTGCGGTTTGCCACCGCATAATAACGTAAGAAAACGATAATATTACAGTAATTCCAGTCATCATCATCATCAGCCTATATATTGTTCCCACTGCAGGGACTCAGGCCTCCTCTCTAGGTGAAGGATGGGCTATATAATCCACCACGCGGGCCCAGTGCGGATTGGTAGATGTCACATATCTTCGAATTTTTGGTTCCAAGATATTGTATATGTTTCCTCACGATGTTTTCCTACACCGTTTTGAGAGCAGTGATGACGAAATAAATTCTGCCTGAGTTCGAACTCACGACCAACTGTTCGTAAGTCGGGGCCGCCACCACTGGGCCACCACTGGTCCAAATTCCAGTACAGCGCAGAATCAATCTAGTTTCTTTAGAAAACTAAGAGCTTATCCTAATCATTCCTGGAAGAAAATTGCTACGGTAACCTCTAATTAATTGGAAAAGTGAATGGTTTGATCCGAAGGGAGTAATGATAAGTTAATGAAGACTGACAGTTAAAGACACTTGAAGATTCGATTAGCCTCGATCTCAAATGGATTAAGAAGGAATGCTCCATTATTGCCAATTATGGTTTGGTTCCAACTTTGGAAGAGTTAAAAGGTCAGAGGCGAAAAAAATTAGTGGCCCATTGATCGAAAAATTTTGAAATCTAGAAAAGATTACAAGCGTAAAATTAAATTTTGGTTAGCCTAGACAAGAGTAAAGGCGAAAAATGTTGACTAAAGCAGGAAAAGGTAATCCTCAAGTAAAAGATGATAGGGTTGTCCAGAAAAGTCTTGTAAAGATAAAATAGAAAGCTTGAGCCAATTAACATTCTGTCAGCCAAATTACTGCACACTTCAAACTGCTATACTTTTGGTAGACACATCTTTCAAAGGTCTTTGAAGTGAATTGTAATATTCCTGAGTCATATAGCATTTCTGGATCCCGTACCAGATCTCAACTATTATATCTCAATATATCTCATATTTATCCAATCCAGATCAATCTTTCTATTGCGAGTCCATTGTACTCTCCCCAGCTCACTGAATGAAGTGTTCACGTTCATTGATTTGTTTGACACGCAAACCTAGCTAGGGTAATATGGTACCTCGCAACACACTTACAGTCGTCTGCTGGACAAACAATTTGTTTTATTTTGTTGCTTCAATGTTTGATGACTTTTTAATTACCCTTTGAGCAAATTTGGTGGTTAAAGCAGGAGGGTACTTAAGTTTTCCTTGCTTCTTGATGTCGTTTTAGTTTTCTGTGTTTTGTCTTACTATCTGCTACTTCTTCTTAGCGTGTCGATGACAACTTAAATTGAGTCAGCCCTATAATAGGGGACTATCAGCTATTGTAGTATTCAACTTAATAACATTAAATTATTGTGCCATATCTGTTTGTGCGTACTGTTCCACTGACGCTAGACCCTCTTTCTAACCAAAACAATTTCCCGTACCTCGCAGGCTCTCTGGATTTTTACTAGTCCCCTCAGTTTTAAGTAAGTATCGTCATTCTCCTGCCCTTATTACAATTTATTTGGGGTCGCCGCAGCATGACTTCTTCTATTACTTTTTGCCATATTACCATTCATCTCGGTGTTACTATCTGTACCACAAATAAGAGCTATCGCTTCGATCGTTTCCGTTTATATCAAGACCAATCCTGCGGTACCCATCATAACTAGCTTGCCTATGTAATCGAATCTTCTGGTTAAACTGCTATTATCAACCAATTAGAGCGGTGCATTTCAACACATATTACCATGATCTTCCACACACTTGCTTCTGAGTTAGAATATCCTAACTATATTAGACATGATAGAGGCAGTCATGCGTCGGTGTGTATTAGACAAGATATTTCCTGAAACATGTAACAATATTGCGTGATATAAATTGCTACATTTAGGTTATGCTTTAGACAGCTTCAACAATACCCTCCAGAAAATACTACCAAACTGAAACAAACAAAAAAATTAAACAAATTCAATTGTCACTCTCGCAATGAGAAACTTGAAAGTACATACAAAAGCCGACCACAGCTTCCTACCAAGATTCATCTCACGAGTGCTCTCGACTATAATTCCGTGATCCAAACTCGAGGATTATTCTGCTGTAATTAAGTAAAGAACGTTGTCTGTCCGTTGCTCCCGTACTCGAAGTTTTGACGTGATACCGTAGAGATTCGTCTCGTTAATCATATTTTTGTGAGGTGCCTATAGATAATGTGCTGGTAATTGGCGTTGTTTGCTCATTCGTGATGGCTTTTCGAAAGATATTAAGCGTTTTTTTTTGTGAAGGAATACGCTTTTATTATATCTAGGTCTCTAGTAGGTTGGAAAACGTCTTGATTGTTATACTAATTAATGTGTGATTCTTGTAGTCAAGTTGATACTCGTATCTATTCGTGTAAATATTTTATAGGCTTTGAAATATCCCATTATACCTTTTTGCGGATATTAACTGCCTTTTTCGACCAAAAGCCAATGTTCCATAAAAAGTTCTAAAAATATATTAATAACTTCAAAATATGGGGAGAAAAGTTGTTGATTTTCACCCTCCCCTTCCCACAAAAAAGGGAAATTAATTTAAGGACCTATTGAAGAATAACTCTTATTAAACTCATTTTCGGAGATCATCAGTGTTCAATAAAACTGTTCCAGTAACTTTATTAATCAATTAATATTATTTATAGTTTTATCTTTCAAGGCGGTCATGACAATTATCCTCATGAATATATCTTACTTACCTAGATAGATATTACAATATCTACAGGTTTATCTACATTGTGTAGGCTTACAATGGCGTGATTGTTTTTAATCTGATTTAAAACAAATGATAAACTCGTACTTTAGTAGGAAATATCATCGTCAAGGCGAATGTGGCACGTGTATTTTAAATAATTACAACATACTATCAGATAGCGATATCAGTAATAGCAGCCAGGTAACCTAGTAAACATTATAACCCTTCAGGACATATCCTGAAGGGTTGGGGCCGGTCACCCACCAACAGACCACCCTAGGCATACCTAGGGTGGTCTGTTGGTGGGTGACCGGCCATAACCGGGAAAAGGCTAGGCCCATGATGAGAATATTTTACTGGAGAACAAAATATCTGAGTTCATCGCCCACAAATGGGATTTGAAGACAGGCCAACACAGACCATTATATGTACGCCATTACACATTCCAACTATGACTTACGAGCACACATGACATTTAAGACTGCACATTTAAAATGAATTGCTATAATATGTCGAGCTATACATCCATTACCGAATAAACGACTCGCATAAAACGAAACACAAAAGGGCTGAGTATATTGCTAATAAAGAATATAGTACCAGTAAAACAATCAGATGAACCATGCTGCCAACTCTTCGGGCATTAAACTTTGTTAAAATGTGTTGGTGCTTTGTTGCATAACCATGGCCTATGTCCTATCCTACTATTTGTTTACGATACTGAAATCGTAAATGGCTTAGTAATAGAATAGTATTCGTGTAGTATGAGTGAGTGGTTTGTTGATACTGGGGCAACATACGGTGACAGTTAGGTATCATTCAAGAATTAAGTGCGATTTGGCATATCATGAGATTCGAAGACGAATGGAACTACGATGAAGTAAATCGAATGTCGCTGTTGGAAATAGTTTAAGAAAATCGAAGTTTCAAATCAAACCTCTGAACTTTTAAGTCTTTGACTTATTTAAAAGTAAACCTTTTCTGAAAGACCTGATTTCGAAGCACGAGTTTGAAGTCTGTTGAAGTGTAAACTAGTACTCGTCTACAGTTCAATTTGTTATAAAATGTTAAACTTTTCAGTTTGACACGCTAACTTCACGCCGTCTAAACGAAGTTAAGTAAATACTTGCTTCCAGAAGTCTACATTTTCTGAACGAATTATTTTTTAATACGATGAGTTTCTTAATTGCTAATGGTTGATTAATTGGTTGTGCTATGATGTCTATGGTAATTGATACCGTGTTTTTTATCGTCATCATTGGTAATTAATTGATTATATTATAGAACTCCTGCATTTTGAACCGCTTTTTCTTGAACTCAGCGTTAACGATTATTTAATTTTGTTAAACATATAACATCAAAGAATTCTATTATCTCCTCTAAATCTAGCATAGCATGCACCAAGCGTATCATTGTAACACTAAAATTAAATGCAATAGGTACCGTAAAATGTTTACGATGGTGTGCACGCCAAACGAGCAAACACGCCAGGTGGGTCAAGGTGTGCGATTGTGGCCCACCGAGTGCCCCACCCTTAATTGCAAGCTTTAGAACCGGTTCCGAAATCCGTTGGGCTGAATATGGGTCGATGTGCATGTTGTTAGTGTTAGTCATTCAACTTAAGGCTAAGGTTGGGCCTAGTAATTTATGGATAATTTTTGATGTGGTTTACAATACATTTAATCAACGTTTAGGTGAGTTGAGTAAGAGCTTTTTCTAAAGTATCAATTTATTGTAGTGGGCTGTCTTTGATTTTATCATCCAATTAATTGGGCCCACTGCTGCGCAAAGATGGCCTCCAAAGATTTCCAATTCCTTTTTGCTACCTCCAACTAGGCGATCAAAACTTCACCAAGTCCAAGACTTGCTGAAGACACTCTACAAACTATAGTGCCTGGTTTTGGTAAGCAATTTTTTTTATTTTTTATGGTGTTTTCCCACTTCTGATCAAAGACTACCATGAATTCTCCCAGATATCCTCTACCTGAGAGGTGGGTTAGTAATATAAAAGCTACCATTCCTCGACATTATCTAAGAGCTTGAAAAACAACTATGAAAACTTTCCATAATGAAGCATTAGCATTTAAGCTTTTATATTAGCAACTAAATAAAATATAAAGTCCGTTCAATACACGTGGAGACTTTCAGTCAGTTATTCAACGCATTTCCAACTTTTCTTGCTTCAGCTTGAAAGGGAAAACAAACACCTGATCAATTTTATCGACTGTATAACTAACAGTATTGAAATACAGGTATTGAATTAGCTGTCAAATACAAAATCATACGCCAAGGTCTTGGAGTGATTCATCATGGCTAATATGTGCTAGAACAATGTTGATACATGTGCTAGAACAATTCTGACTGATTATTTTTACGCGTATTTTTTTTGGGTTTGGGATTCTTGTTCAGGCTGCATAAAACCATCTCAGTTCGTCGGCAGTGGACGATGATTGGTTAATCATACTACGGAGCATTTGGACATTGACCTCTCCTAAATCATCCTAACTGACTTTACACCGCCTGCTTCTCTGGCTCTCGCATCCAGTAGTTCCAAGTAGCGTTTATTAATGCTTTGGTGAATTCAAACAGTATTTTTGCATTTTTTTTCTGTTTTTCTTACCCAGATTATCTTCGACATCATACGATATTGATGAATAAATCGAAATTTGTAAATTGACTTTGAACAAGCATGATGATGCTTGTACCTTCTCTGTATGAGAAAATGCCTATCGGACAGTAAAAGGCTGGTATTATTATTATATTTTCTCCAACAAAATAGGAAAGCAGTTTGACCCCAATTTTTCCCAATTTGCTTTGGGGAATGACCTCGCAAGTCAAAAAAACTCGCGAAATTCTTTGATTCTTTTCATGTAGATAAAAGTAATTTAATCTTAAAATAATAACGCTTGCCCGCAGGTTATTTAATTATGATTTTACTTTTTGTACAGTAAATGCTTTGTTTTGTGTATGAAATGTTGTACTTATCATGTTTATTTTTAGCCTGTACGCATGTACAGTCAGCATCAGAAGTAGATTAACACTACTCAAAATATCAAAGCAGGTTTTTAAATAAAAACTTGTTAGATATTACTCGTTGCTAACCAGTTATTGAAGAGTAAGGAATATTTTAAAGAATAATCTTTTGAAACATTAAAAACAGTAGCTGGAGTCCTGTACATCAAACAACTAAAATTCCGAAATGTTTAGCTACTTCTGTTGCTGACCGTACCTTGGTGAAGTTACTGAGGAAAATCTGTTTAGTGTCCTAAATAGGTACTAGTGTATTGTTCCTAACCAAGCATCTGATGAAGTGATGACGATTAGGTAATGTTTTTGTAAATATAACGTCATCATATTCATCGAATTCGTACCGAATCTTTTACTTTTACTATTATTATAAATGGAAAGGTTTGAGAGGAAATCGTTACGGATTTTGACGAAACTTTACAGTACTATCAATAATTTCGTAAATAGACACAGACTGTACTAGCGACAACTATACAGTTCTGACTTTTTAAATTCAATCTCTTCATGAAACAATCCTAAATATTAATTGGATTCGATTGGTAATCCATGCCAAACCATAATCTCGTTTTCTGACACCACAACACACACACACACACACACACACACAAACATACAGAAACACACACCCAGTAACACAACACATGCAAACGCATTGATAACAACATCCTATTAATAAAAACATGACGTTGGCAACAAATAGCAATTCCCAACGCCACTGTATAATATTGTTATAGGAAAGGAAACACCTTTTATGTGAAGCACGTGATCCCATAATTTATTTTTATACCATTAGCGTAATGTCGGTTAGTGTTTGACGTGGCGTATTATTATCATGAGAGGTTTACTCACAAATCGGGTCGGCATTCGACTTGGTAGTTTTTGCTGTACAACACAGCCGACGCAAAACGTTCAACACACATAATATTTGGCTTTCATTCGACTCGTGCCCATCGGTGTACATCATTCGGTATCTGTCAGAAATAAAACATAGTCGGCTCGACAGTTTGAGCGAAGCCGAACAGCTTTTCAAGGCTATTGATTTTGTCGACTGGTTGTGCCGATACATCATCATCTGCCTAGCGTTTTCCCAAGTTTATCGGGGTAGGCTAACAGTCTGACTAGATGTAGCTGAATACCAGTATTTTATATGGAGCGACTGCCTATTTGACCTGGATGTGCCGGACCCGAACTTGCCTATTTGAATAAAAATGACGTAAATCATTGTTTTTTTTTTGCATTTATTTAGGATTTGAGTGTGATTATACAAAAATAATTGTAGAGTAGTCTAGACTCCATGTTATTTATGTTTATTTAACAAGGTAGGTTCAAATTAGGTAAATTTGGTCAGAAACAAACCTATTACAAATTAATTATGGTATTTTGACATTGCTTTCAGCTGTGTCCAGCACACCAATAGCGTAACACATATTCTATAACTATCCGTAGTATTTTGAAAGAAATTCTTAGACAGCGGAAAACGCAATAAATATTGTTGAATTATTGTCAAAATTGAAGGCATAGCCATCGGGTGTTACGCAAGTCTCTATTTCGAAAAGGCTGCACTTAAAAACCCCGTAAATCAACCAAGTCTTACCTCAAGAAGAGGCTTTAAAATCTTAGCCCTAAGATAGCAAGTTTAGTCTATTAAGAGAACCCAGTTCCCACAAACTCGTACCGCCTACCTTTATTACTAAATGCTCTAGACTCGACACCTAAAACCTCACGTACACGATAAAGTCGTAAAGAAGACTCCTATTACATAACGTTTACCGACTTGCAACTTGCTTTTTATTATACCTTGACCTCGTGGTTTATCAACCAGCACGCTTGTGGAAAACTACTTAAAAACTAAGTTACTAATTATCCTTAAACCGCTGGTTACGTAACACCGCGTGGTTCGTAAATTCGTGCGGCGATATTGTGCTGGCAACACTTGGCTCGCACTTGACCGTTATTTTTTCATCCAATCATCACAAACCCTTTCCGTAGGGATTTAATTAAATATGAAAGGTCCTATGTCGGGTGTCGTAACTTCACGTCGATTATTCTTTCAGCTCCTCTCTCTCGCGAACGGTTACGTCCTTTTCTGGCAACCTATATTGTTTCCGTGCCAAGTCTGTATATCGAACCGTACAACCTAGCCAGCTTTATAGATTTTACATGAAATTCTTGTACCTACTACAGTGACAAAAATGCTATAGAAGTGTGGTTGGCAAGTGGTGGCGACTGTAAGTGGCACAGGAAGTGCACGAGTAGTACGGACGTGGGGGTAACCTTGGTGCTGCAGCTGAGCCGCCTCCCGCCGCGTCTGCCCGGGCCGACGTTCGATTTTCACTTGGAGCATCAGCGCGCCCGTGTCTCGCCCGGGTGGGCGTGGTCTGCGGGCCGGTCAATAGCACGGTCTCCTCCCTCTCGCTCGCTCGCACCGCGCGCCTCTAGCCCCGTCCCTGTCCCCCCGGGGATGATTGAAACGTCTGATGCCGCAGGCGCCCCGCGCGCCCCCTCGCCAAGGACGTTCAGTGAATCCGTCCCTCTCTGCCGCGAGAGCACGTGTCCCCGTTACTATTTCATAATATAATGTGTGCCCCCTTGGTACCGCGCGAAAATTCACAACCAATTATGAGTCAAGTGCCTGATAAATTAGGTGACAAATTTGATGCCTGAAAGGAATTCCGGAGTCGCTTTTAGCGATGTGCGAGGAACTCAGCAATCGAGGACATGAGGTGCCCCTGTGAAGTGATATGGAGATAAGAAGTTGTTCTGGGAACGCCACCTCTTCGTGTTTTCCGTCCTGTGCACTCTCTTGCCTTGATACTGCACTCGTGATATTTTCAGGTATGTTTTGTAGAATCTCGGATATTCGATTGTTCCCGATTACCATATCGATGCGGCGAATCGGCGGCGTAGCTCGGTTAACCTCATTTCGTTGAAATCTTGGATGTGTTCTAATAAAATATACTGGCGTCGTAATATTTCCATAGTCGCCTGGCCGTCGCCGAGAGTCTAGACACATAATAATTATACAACGAGCCAACAAGGGCGGTTCTGGAGATGTGACTCACCCGAATTCGTCTCCGCCATCGATCGTATCTCACGTATTTGCTGAGGAAGTCCTGTATTCAACGAAAAGGGACCTATTGGTGAAGAAATCATAGTGCAAACTCTATTTAGCACGTTTTAATCTCCTCGGTTATACCTGAGTAATGACCTAGATGTGAGCAATAGAATTCATGGAATCTTAATGAAATTATTGTAAATGTAATAGCGATGACGGCGGTATCGAGCTGTCCTATCCAGTGACGTCACGGGCATGACATCACCGGCTGGTTGCACGCGAGGTTGCTGCCGTACTTCGACACCGGTTAGCATTGATGCGATGTGATCATCGGTTCACTACACGGCCGGTTTACGCAACCGTCATACGGTCAACCGCAAGTGAGTACCGAGAACCGGTACTTGAACTGCAAAAATAAACCTTGGCGCTTCGAAATACAGGTGATATCAAAATCATACTGTTACTATGGAGTTTGCAAAGAAGATAAAAACGCCCACTGTTTAAACATATATGTTTTTGGGGATATCCGCTTTTATCCTATTCGAATTATGTGTAGCATTAGTGGTTTATAATGATTATGGATTATCTTATCTTTCTATGACCACAAATTTTATATTTTTTCGTTTGTATATTCATCAGTTTTAATAAAACATAGCATCACGCCTGTTATTCAGGATAGCAAACGTAGCATTCTATTCCAGAAATACTCTTTGATTAAAATCCTTTTTGCAATTACAAGTATTCCATTCAATGTGTGTACTATTAAAGTATTTACTGAAAATGTGGCTGAACGCTCTTTGGCAGTATTTGCTCCAAGATTTTATCTGCATTCCGCTTAGATTTCTAAACCTACTGGGTTAGTACTTTAGAGTGCTAAGTAGGTGAACTATTAAGTTTAACACCTACATACGACTTACTTTTATTGCTATTTTTCATTGACATATTATGATGGCCCATTTTAATCTTAAAACATTATAAAATAACATCACGCCTGTAAACCCTCGTTTACGTTCCATATAATAGGGCGCGAACCTTTTGCCATCAGCCGGGCACAAATCCAGGCACCTACAGTGACTACTACTGAGTAATTCCTGATGGAACTGTTCTGTTCCGATCTGGGAATCGAAAATAGGACCTAATGCTCAGCAGTCGAAGAGGCAGTCACTCTAAAAGATCTTGTTCATGGATATATGGAATCCCGTACCAAACTGTGTCAACATCAAACTTTGTTTTTTATTGTCTACATTTATCATATTAACTCCTACAAAAGTTCTTTTTGTAAACTAAATCTCATTGTCAGAGTCATTTTATAAAATCGATAATAACCCCAAAACCAGGCAAGTAGGTATTGTAGGGAAACCTTTACGATGCGAAGTCAGTCGAACTGTCAAAATCAACTGACAGATCTAACAGAACGACTTTTAAGCTGGTTGTGTGAACGCCATGTATAGGGAGTAAAATAATATTCCTACTTTTATACTTTAAATTAAATTCCTTCTTAATAAATCAAATCCCAGACGCATAATATCGTAAAAAAAATATGAAAATAATTACTATAACATTTTGATCTTGAAACTCGAGAATTCTTGGTACGAGTACGTATTTAAATCCTCAATAATATCCGTCAATTCTTCACATACATAGTCCTACTAAATATTAGTAAACTTTCGCGGTTATAATATATAACCGCGAAAGTTTTAAAGTATAGGTGGATGTTTCATGCAAGACTGCTGAACGGATTTGGATAAAATTTGGTACACAGATAGCTTATAACCTGGATTAACACATAGGATAGTTTTTATCCCGATTTTATCTTCCTGTGGGATAATTTTCGAGTTGTAGCGGGCGGAGTCGCTGGCAACGCCTATTTGATGATATATTTAGCATATAAACATGATGCTATAGAATAATTAAGTATGTTTTGCTAGCCTACGTTATTAGAGGATAAATGACGATATTATTTTACGCAAATATGTCAAGTGAGCGTCAAACATGGAAATGACTGGCCTGTTGGTCTAGTGGTTAGTGATCCTAACTGCTATGCCGGAGGTCGTGGGTTCGATTCCCACCCAGGACAAATGTTTGTGTGATGAGCACGATCATTTGTTCTGTGTCTGGGTGTAATTTATCTATAATATGTATGTATTTAGAAATATATAAGTATGTTTATCAGTTGTCTAGTACCCATAACACAAGCTCTGCTTAGCTTGGGACTAGATGGCGTTGTGTGATAGTTGTGAAAGAAAAAAAAAAAAAAAAAAGAAAAATAATAAATTCAGTAGAACTACAACAACAATAGTTATTAGCGTTTTGAGAGTTCTTTTTTTCCTGTAAATAAGATTGATTTATGTACAGACACCACCACATTAAGCTACTCGATCTGCCGAATTACTGTAATGGATTTTCAACTTTATCGATAAATTGGGGTTAGGCAGGAGCGTGGCCCTCTCTTAGAGAGGAGGCCTAGGCTGATGATGATGATGATAGGTTAATTGCGAAAATTTTATTAATCGGTTTTTTTTTTTCATGACAATGTGCTGTACCAAACAAGGCTGATTACTACTTTTCCCTTCAGAAGAATATTCCCGTGAATGGATAATATATTTACATTAAATTAACATGACGTGATGGTATAGGTATGATAAAGGCAAAAATTGGCATTTTCATTGGCAGCTTAATTTTTCTATGACACATATTACGGGATCGGACACAAAAAAACTAATTAGTCCGTCAGATTGATCTCCAAAAAATATTGGAGACGTATTTTTTATTTTTTCACTTAAACAAAAATTGAAGTCAATACAGTGCTTCGAAAACGTTATATGATAGTACATTTTTAACTACAAATGACGTCACAACCACATCTTATCTTCGTCAATTTTGATTAATTTGATAAAACAAAAAACACGTATCCAATATTTCTTGATAATCTAACTGACAGACTAATTAGAATCATTGTTTTTTGACTCAGTCCGATCCCCTATTATGCAGCCACGTACTGGAAATCCAAAATACGTTTATTTTCAGCGGTATATTATTCAAGATAGTAAAATAATGTAAATATTGTATAAATATGTTAAGTATTATGAATCACTCGCAAAGGAAATACTTAATCATATACATAGCTTTGTGGTTTGTGGCGTCAACTGTGCGTTAAACCCTCAGTTAGTATTACTAAGCTACTATTTATAGTCAGCTGTATCAAGTTTTCGTTATTATTCATCCATAATATAGTAGTTTAATCAGCCTATAATGGTACCACTGCTATGACACAGGCAAACCCACCACGTCGAGTCTAAATGTCACAGACCTAAAAAAAATCCTTGATTCGATTTCGTCGCGATATTTCCAAAATGGAAGCATTTAAGTATTTCAATTAGACCATTACAGGCACTTTTGAATGTCAGAAAAACAAAGAAATTGAAGCAACAGTCACCGTCAGAAGTTATAATAACTTGTGCAAGTAGGTACTGTATTTGCCTATTCTAAAGCGTAGATCTCTATGGAAAAGAATGGGCAAGAAACTCTATGGACACTTGTTTAAATTCTCTTCTACGGTTTTCATATTTATTGGAATGTTCAAATTAAATTGAGTGCCATCATCATCATCATCATCATCATCAGCCTATAATGTTTCCACTGCACCCTCTAGTAGAGCGATGGGCTATACTTAATCCACCACGCGGGCCCAGTGCGGGTTGGTAAATGTCACATGTCTTCGATTTTTTTGGTTATAACACGTGCTGGTTTCATAAATTAAATTAAACAAAATCCTTGAAGATTGAAGAATCCTTGTTCGTAAGCCGGGGCCGACACCGCTGCTCTAAAAAAAAAATAAACAAAAACTGAAGTGTAATGGGATGGATTTAAAAAAAATATGAGGAAACACTTTTTTTTTATGGCGGGTGGAAAATCATCGAATAACCCCTCCCGCTCTTGGGCAGAGCGAAAGGGAGTGTCAGACTTCTACTGACTAAAAACCACCCATGTTCCTTCTTAGCCCTCTATGTCGAGGCCGCGATAACTAGTGTACAACCCGCGGCCGATATGAGGAAACACTGAGACAAAATTGATTAACACTCGACTTAACACCAACTAAGAATGATCATGGTTAGTGAGATTAAAAATTAGCAACCAAAACCCTCCCTCCCTCCGTTACTCATAAACTGACGTCACTCTTTATTATGATCTAGCTTTTGACCGCGGCTTCGCCTGCATGGAGGTGAGAAATATCCATCGAGACCTTGGGCTGTTTCGACATGGAAATACAAAGTTTTCTGTGGTTACAAAGATCACCCAGATCATGACCTAGGTTTACCTCAAATGAAATCCATTCTGGATGTTAAAGTGTGCGTGAAAACGTGACAGACGGACAGAATTATTTTCAACTCTATAATAGGTATTAGTCTATTTGGATAGATGATCAAACATGTCTGACTTATGTCGATTCCTAATCCATGTAGACCGACTTCTAATTTAAAAATAAATGAATATACTATAAACATTAAATTAAAATCTTCCTCCTACGAGTTACTCGTATAAATGTCAAATGTAAAACATTGGCTACCAACTGTTCTCGACATCAAAAGAAACCGATACTGTAGGTAATATTTTTTATTAAGTATCAACTAAAACTGAATCAGCAACTAAACTGGTTGGGGGAATATCGCAATGATTATTATACGTAGGTACTATGCACTTGGATGTTTTATTTTTTACTGAGTATAGGTATTATTGATTAACTTGTTATTATTTTATTACCTATAATTGGCCATTTGTGTCCCACTGCAGGGCAAAGGCCTCCCTTCCCTCCTTCCACTTATCCCTATCCAGTGATGTTGTTTGCCAATCCCTGCAAAAAGAGTCGAGTTCGTCTCGCCATCTTCTTCTGGGCCTGCCGCGTTGCCGTTTGCTGCTGTTTGGGACCCATTGTGTGGTTAGTTTAGCCCATAGTTCCTCCGGCATGCGGCAGATGTGGCCACCCCAGCTCCACGTAGATTAACTTGTACAAAACGATTTTAATCGTTTTTCCCAAGTTTTCCAGAATTGTGGTAATGATTTTTCTAATACTCTGCCCTCATTGGTCTAATATGTAGTAGCAAGCGCGACTGCTGTGCAAGTCCTGGGTTTGATTGCAAGGTCGGGCAAAGTCGCGGGCCTGTGGACAGTGAGTAATGAGCTAGCTCGCCGTCCGTCCGTCTTATGACGACGACAGGCCGTGTCGACGGTGCGTTCGTGTTCCACGCGCGCCGCAAGGGCCGACGCCTGTCGGGGCTTCGGGTTGTTGTAAGAGATACCGCGGCCTCGACATAAAGGGCTAAGAAGGAACATGGGTAGTTTTTAGTCGGTACTCGTAAAATTGATGATTTACCACCCCAAAAAAAAAAAATTTCAATCTTAAAATATTTTTTGATTCTCTAAGCAAACAAGTGAACAGATAAAAGGGTTTTCAAGTAAAAAAACGAGACAGTTTTTTCATTACAAGGTTCACACTAATCCCTAATTAAACACACACGTATTTGTCACCAGTTCTTCTGATAGCTACCAGGAAGACTGTAATTATACTTTAATTTAACATGTACTGTAAACGCAAACATAAAGTACCGCAATGTTTGTACAATCAACAGCTTTATCTAACGTCAAGAGCAACAGACGTGTTTGATGTCACATCTGCACAAAATGCTTAACAAATAATGGAGTTTCTGTCTGTCTGTGTGTTTTTAGTTTTTATATGGAACGTGAGAAACGATTTTCACGCGAGGTTGGATAGAGCACCCACTCTTAGTGTGGGTTTCGGACTATGAGAATAAGGTTGAAGCGAAGGTAGCTGGTTTCACTTATTATATGTGTTAAACAATGTTTTAAATAGTCTAACAAAGGTTTTTTGTGTGTCGCATAGAAACAAAAAACAAGACCAAATAAAATCACTGACACAATAATCTTACACCCATATCATAATTAATATATTTTTATCTAGACTTTAAATAATAAGCAAACTCTCCTTGATCCAGTTATTCTGTAAATTACATTAGAAACACATTTTTTTTTAAAATAATTGTACGAGTATGTTTGCAATGATTTAAATTATTATGTACTCAGGTAATTCTCACAGTGTGATAGTAACCTAAAAAATAATATACAAAAGTAAATAAAATATTAAACGTGTGTCATTGAGACGTTACGTGCGACTAGATGTGTTACATTTATTTACTTCATAAGATAAGAAACCTAAGTGTTTTATACTGAGGGAATTAGCGGCAACCTCTTTTAATTATTTTATTTCATACACAGCCATGAAGACGGAAAGCTAGGCTATAGAACGATAAAATCTTAATTAAAGTATTTGTGTAGTTTCATACCGACTTCTAGCAACTGTTTTTGAAGCGTCCAAAAAACACTCGTAAGTTATAAACATTATTATTTCTCTTCTTTCATCATCATCATCATCATCATCATCATCCGCAATCCGTCTTCACCCACTGCTGGGTATAACCATCTGGGTATTCCCCCAATGGCAACAATATCGTACGCCAATCTCGCCGCAGGACGACCAACACTTACTTACATTTGTCTAATTAACCAAAAAATTCGAAGACATGTGACATCTATCGGCCCACACTGGGTCCGCGTGGCGGCCCACCCCTCTCCTAGAGAGGAGGCCTGATTTCCTGCAGTGGAAACATTATGGGCTGATGATGACGATTGAACATTTATTATAAGCGAATATATATGTTCGAGATGACTTAAACAAGCCACAACGACAATCCTCTAATCAAACAATTAATCTACGACATATAAATAATCTCAAACGCAGCATAATTCCAATCATCCAATAAAATAACGTCCGAAAACAAATAAGTTTTGTTTTGCCAGACGTAATGCGTCAGCGTACGACACTTGACAAATATTAGCACATTTGCTTACCCCCGGCCCCGCCTTGCGACCTTATCGTTGTTTGAACTAGCTCTTACACGCGGCCCCTCTTGTACCCACCCCCGATATTGAGCTCTTAGGGATGTTAAGATAAAATCTTCTTAAGCATTTTGTCTTAATTTTTTCGAGGTCGGATGTTTGACGGTCGGCTATGTTACAGAGAAAAAAAATTACCGAGAGTTGAGTAATTTTGTTTAATATTTCACTGAAATTCTTACTCACTACGGTGATTTGACAACACCATTTAACCATTAAATATCATCGGCATCATCCATAGCCTGAATTCAACCACTGCTGGATATAGACATCTTTTTGTTTGTGTCTAGCTAGCCCATCTAGGTTTCAATCGTTTTTACCGCAATGGCAACAATTTTGTCTACATCTACCTAGATAATATCACAAAAAAGTTATATCACCATCCATTTAAACTATAAAATATATTGATAAAGCAATAACGAACAGGTTATAAATTAACAGAGGCATTCAGCTATCAAGGCGTAATTATTCCAGTCGGCTGTGGTATGGAAAATCAATTCTCTATAGAAAAGGACTGGCGTGGGGGTATTTCAGTAATCTTGCATCGATCGGCGGGTTATAAATATTTATAATAGTTAGACGTCTACTACGGCACTTTACTACTTACAGAAAGGTACATAGAGTGAAGTCTTGATACAAACGAACTATGTATATTTATGATTACACTTGTGAGGATATCTGTTGACACACAACAGATATCCTCACAAGTGTAATCTCTGTTATGATTATAACACATTGTCAGCTTATTTTTAGCACAGTCTAACACGTCAATTAATACTTCTAAAGATACAACAAAAACATAAATTTCCAATAAAACCAAAGAGGCAAAGAATTGCTCCAGCGTAAATCTCAAGTTTCGATTAAATAACTAGAAATCCACGTGACTTCGATTTGTTTCACTCCCGAGGGAAACTGTCTAGTTGAAATAAAATAAATGGGGCTGTAAGCTCCCTCTGTGCAAAGTTGGACTCGTCCAAGGCTCTGGGGCTACGTCGCAATAAATCAGTGTAAAAAAACAGGCAATTACAGTAATTAATTTCTTTTATAGTCCGTATTTGAATGGAAAACATGAAATAAAGCCACCAAACTCGAAGAAAACAGAAATGGTTTCAAGGATTAATCCCACAAATAAGCACTTCCGTCAACAGAAATTATAATATTCAAACTAGCATAACTTTGAAGCAACGCAAACGTTTCAGGCCAATTGTGTTCCGAATCACACTCCATAACTTGCACGAAGTTATTTGCTCAATGTTATCCCGTAAACCCCTAATCTGAACTCGCAACACCAAGTTTAGTGTAAACTCTAATACCCTGGAGGTATTCAAGCTCTACGATATAATTAATTCTCCACTGAAGCCAATAGGACTCGGCTTTAAACACATGCACTGAGATTCTGGCCTAGACAAAGGCATGCTCCACAATTCCACATTGCCCACTGTGCTAGCTGGATTTACAAGCAAATCTATTGTGATGTATGTTCAGGTCGTTGCGTTATTCTGTAGTGAACAATATCATGCTGTTTTTCTATGAGGCTGCTTCGTTGGGAAAAAGCTCAGCGGTAATTGTTACTTGGCAGTGGAATTCACAAGACTTTTCTTCTTTCAATTTGAAATTGCAGTCGAGATCCTTTCGGACATACAGAACTTTTTTACTGTAAACGCAAGACGAGCATGCTACTTCAAAGTATTTTACAGTTTTATGCTCCTTTGAATTTATTTGTTTCTAAACCAATATTTCTGATGTCATGGTTGCACATTTACCTCAGCAACTTCAAGAACAAACGATTTAATGGTTCTTACTGTTCCTACATTGTAGAACAATGAAATAAAAGATCGTATCTCCAACATTAATATCTTTATGTGCATAAATATTAAGGTCGTGACCAACATTTTGTTCACACAAACATGAAACGTGGATACAGAATGTTTTTTGGTCTTTTAAAAGCTTTTCGGTCACAAATGAAAATAGAGGAGTGATTCCCCTCTTTTGAATGCTGTTTTTGCACCGTTAATTGGCAAAAAATATTCTCAGCGAAGTTTTAAAAGTTTCAGTTTCTCGCTTGGGATTTTTTCACCACGTTTGGCTTTATTTTAATCCTGTTTCGTTAAACATTTTTCAGTTTGAATACGGTGTTAACCAACTATAATAAATTGAAGCAATTACTGTCGGAAATATAAATTGGTAATCAAACCGATGCTCACTATACCAGCAGTCAATTAAACGCTTTTCCGAAAACTCGATAGGGATCCCTCGTATCAGTTACAGAAAACCACCCAACGCGTACGATGAACAGCTTCCATTGAACAAAATCGCACAAACGTATTACGGCCATCTCTAACTGAGCATATCGCGGTACCACGAACAGTATCCGGCACAATTCTGAGCTACAGCTTTGCAATTAGTCACTCGGTCCACTAATGCTTGCGTCTGAACACGGAAACGCAGCTGGAATCCACTCTCTAAATATAAAACGGCCTGGTTGCAAGCGGTAATGGTTTGACAGTAAATGGGCTTGTCTTGTTCGGGAGTCGTGGCGAAAATAGATCTTGAGATGTGGCTCGATTAGGGTTGCGATTGCGACTCATCTAGCAGCACGGAATCGCATTTTTCCATGATCCTTTTCTTTTAATCAGGCTTAACCCTTAACATTGGACAACCTATTGATCTAAAGACTAATAATCTTGACTAATGAAGAATCCCCAATTTCGGGGCTTAGTTTGACATCTACAGCTAAAGTATATTAACACGGAGAATTATGCCTAACTTCAAAATCATTCATCACTAATTGATGCTAAGTACGTCTTTTTGAACGTTTGAGCTCAAATCAGACCAGAACTGCTAGTCTGTGTTAATGAATGCGCATAATATGAAGGTTAACCTTGCATAGTTCACCCACTAATTTCTAATGAAGAAGATGTTTATAAGTTTCAAGTACCACTAGCATAAGCGAGCATGCAAATATAAGTGTAGAGGTTTTCTAATGACAACTAAGCAACCTTCACCTCCGTATATAAAGTGCCTAATTTCCAATTAACCACAGACATCTTCAGTTTTTCTGAGATTTTTCGCACAGAACACAATGATGTTAGTTATACCAAGAAAAACTTAGCAAAAAAAGACAGCAGTAGCTTGAAGAAACGTGTGATATATTTCGGAATCCTTAACCAACGTGTTCGATTCACTTCTGTTTGCTCCAGTGTTAGAGGAGCGTAGGTAGTGTCGAATGTTTTTCCGTTCGTTTTAATAAATCTGTTGTTTCCTTGTTTCAGTTCGCACCCTGCAGCATAATAGGGAGCCATACGCCGCGGCGGAAAGACGGGTGCGACACGCACTCGTGGTACGTATTATCTTTATTAGTTTTAATGGTAGAAAATCCTATCAATTTTATCAAAATATACCGTATTTAATTAAAAAAAAATACATAAAAATGATAACTTCCGGTATATAAATCTGGTGGGGTTCAGTGTGATCCTGAAATTAACTGACCAAGAAAACCAGCACACTAAAGTTTATTTCAACTAAATTAAGTTCTCGTTGGAAAAAACTCTTCAAAAACATATCAAATAATATTCTACGAAAAATTTAATTCATCTCACAAAACAGGTCTGCTGAAATATGATATTTTTTTCAAATTATGAAGTCACTTTTGGAATATAAATTAACCAAATAATTTTACGAGTTCCTCTCTGGTCTAAAATTTAATTTTAAGTCAAACAAGAATTTTCATTCTATTCCGCTGACATAATATTTACTAGCAGTTCATTCAGTTCTTCTTTTTGATTGCTCATTGCACACCATATTATTTGCTTAGCACACCTTCTTTATTCTCTCACAGTTCTATTAGGACTCTGTTCCCATTATGTTGGAACACTTCAACAGCAGTATCTGCGAGCAGTTCCGAGTCGTGTCCAATGTTTACAATAAGCGATGTTTCCTCTTCAACTACAATACACTATCTAGTATCTACCCTGTCTGTTATGCACGCCTCTCCTCTGTCCTACTCTGTTACAGATACTCATTTAACGTTAATACGTTCACCACTCCTATTTCAACTGTCGGTACGTCAATTCTTTTTGTGCCTACCGTCAGACTTAACGACACGTTTCTAATCCAAATTCAATATCTCTTCCGCATCGATTCGAATGTATATTCGAGGTCACTCCATTTCGCTACAAACCGTCTGATTTCCACAAATTAACTTTTAATTAGAATAAGTCTTCCTTTTTGGTTCCCGGTTTTGTATTTTCCTTTTGCAATTCATTTTCTTGAGATTTAAACTCGTTTAATTTCTCAGGTATTGCATAAACTTAATTGTTTCAATCAATTTGCGCTCGCAGTTGTTTGTCTTTGGCTACTTTATGAAGCGTCTGTAGTACCTCAACTATACTGAACTTGAGATCTTTGAAATGGAAATTAATTGTAACATTACAGCGATCCCTCTGTAATAGATTCAACTATAAAGTGAGACCTTTGTTCATGCATATCACGTCCACGGTCAGAACTGTGCCGAGGTTCCCGCAAATCGAATTAAGCCACGTCTGTACTCAGTGAAGGTATAGAGGAGCTTCCATTTAGATTGCACTAACAATGCAGGGAGGGTATGTTCGATTAGACGAATATCGATTACAATATGTCGACTGCACGTCGTAATCCGCCGCTTCTATCTCGTTTGCAGACACTGGAGTGGGCTGGTTCAAAATGTAAGATAAATTGAACCCATCTACAGTTACTTGGGCATCGCGCCGGCCATTATTCTAGATAGGATTCGGATGAAGATTTGTTTGGCAGTAATAAAGATTTAAATTGCGTAAGATCACCATTCTGGGGTTTTATTGTATGAGAAGAATACGATAATGACTTTATAAAACAGAGCTGTGTTTCTGTAGCACCGGCTTTACAATAAGGCACCATGATTAATTGCTCTGAAGAACCTACGTTTTGTTTGGAATCCTACACAATAAAAAAATTTTAAATTCAAGCTCAATGGCATTTATTTAAAGCTAAGTACTTCAGTAAAATCTTTAAATTCTATGCAAAGAAATTCCAAGTTTTTCTACTAAACTGACTTGGACTGGCGTCGCAGCGTCGCGCGTCGGTCACAAAGCAATTTAGATTTGCTCAGAATCTAGAGATCGTAGAATTTGTTCCTAACCACACCATCCAGTTAAATTCCATCATCATCAATCTAGTGGAGCTGACTGCACATCACAACATAAAGCCGAAAACCAAATCCAATTACAAGAACGATCCGTTCAACTCAAAACATGTCCAATTTTATCAGTCTCTATGAAGTTTCCCAAATATGTATGATTTCTATTACGGTATTAAACGGACTTCTACCAAAGACTGGTCTTTTAAGACTCGGAAATGGATTTGATATCTTTAAAAGGCTTGCAGTGATATGTCACTCGTGCTTGGGAATGCCTTGAAATGCAGAATTTATGTTCGGATGCAGTGGAGGAAGCTTTTCGGATAGCAAATAATATATTGCAGTGAATATGCAAAGACTTGAAATTAAATGGAAATAAACTCATTGAATTGGATGTTTCAGTATCACATTCTTCTGATTGTTATAAAAACCCGTATGATTTAAAACAATAAAGGTTTTAAAAGACTTCAACCCGTCCATTGTTATCAAACTGAATCCTAGACAATCCCAGAGAGCTTCGTCTGATTGGATTAGCCTAATGAATTCAAAAAGACAGTCCTATTCAACTACTGTAAGTAATTGTTTAAAGTAACATACGCAAGCGGTGCCTCGTCGGTAACGGGACAGCAATCAATTCAGGGTGTACTGTACACTAGAAACCAGTTATTGGAATGGTGCTACTGTGTGGTGTATAGAGGGAGGCCTCGTGTGTAGCCACCCTGCGTGACTACGCCACTACGGGTTAGTTTGGCTTAGTTCCGACTCTGTGAGTAAGACAATGGCTGACACTATTAATGTTGGCTGACTGAATAGTGACGCTATAGAGAACTCGAGTTCTCTCGCTTTGACGGCGATAGTTTTATCAAACGCGCTGCATCTTTTGATAATCGAGTTTTAGAGTTACAGTACTTTTATAGCCTTTCATAAGAGCTTCTTGGTTTAAATGTTCGTTGTTTTCGAAAGTATCTTCTTTATCTTAATTGATCGTTTTACTATTAGCTTTTGCTTTAGCCAATTCTTTACAAAACACAGTCTCTTTTTTTGCTCTAATATTTCAGCCAATAAATCAATTATTCTCCAAAAAATAACATCAAATAAGTTTTACTTCAAAACTTCGTATAGCATTGTTGTTTCCAACCACAATTATTTTTGTACTGTCACCATGGGGATTATAAATAATGTCGACGAACTCCAAAGTGTTGAAACGAGCTTTCTTGGGAAATATCTACAGTAAAAACCCTACAATTTATATTTTTAACTGTATATGCGTCACGGTCTAGTAGGTCTTGAGAAAGTTCCATGAACCCATGTTTTTTGGTTTGGTAGGGAGATTCATTGTATTTGATTCGTCGTGTTCTTTTGTAGCGTTTTATCCAATGCCTTGCTTGTATTCTTAATGAGCTAGTTGTTTTGGTTAGTTAATGATTCTAATTGTTGCTTTCAGACTTGGTTAATGTTCATTGATCATTGTAGATGTGCCTCTCTAAATTTTTTGTTGATAATGCCTTCTCAGTAATGATCCTCTAATCATATTTCCCTAATTGATAAATTTTAACCTTCCTGTGAATACTACTTCTATGAGATAATTCTTATTTCTTAACCATACACTCAACAAACTGCTCTGAATAAAATACTCCACAATTACCATAATGTTATCCAATGTCTGGCACAGCCGTGCGACAGGGCTGCTATGCATAATTTACTTAGACACACTAACAATTATCTATTCTAAATCGATATTCTATCCTATTATTACTAACTTAACCCTATTTAACTTCGAGGTGAAAATTGCCTTCATACTCTATATTGGCTGTTCTAGACACTTATCAAATGCTCTTAGTTCGTTGCTTGATCTATTATACTTCGGTAGTTTAGTACGAACTTCACGGTCGTAGATTACTTAATAGGTACTTAGTAAACATGATCGACACTGCTTTTAGCGTTTTGCCTACAAATGACAGTTTCGCCATTGACATGACGAATTGCCTAAAATAGATTTTGAATGTAGTAGAATTCTAATATGGTCATCGTTTATGACCTTCTCCACTTGCTTTACCTAGAAATAGCAGCCACGGAGTTTGGATTAGTGTATTGTTGATGGCAATAGGCCCGCCCCCTATTACGTGCAACTTAAACATAACTGCGAAATGTTTTTCCCCCGTTCTTTCCTCAATATAACAGCGGCTTCATTTCCTCCATTAAAAACCTTTTGTGGTGATTTAGTATAAAAATTACCGATTTCTGAGCAGTTAACGCCAGCGAACCGACCCCACGTAACCCACTTAACGCAATTTATATGGGACTTTAATATAATTAAAACGCACCCGTTTTTGTGTCGAACCTAGGTTAATTAACCGGCCAGTCTGCCCTTAACGGATTAAACTTTTTCATATTGTTCAACTCGACTAAAAACAAAATGTCGATCGTTCAACTTTTAATGAAGTTTGCCGTCTTATAAGAACAGAAGTAGCTTTAAAGGGGAACGTTATCTCCGTTTATTTTTGGGATAATAGATTAAGAAAACTGTTCCCTAAAATGAAGAGATTCCGAGCCGGAGAGTCAACGTAAGTGTGCGGGATTGATCAGGTATAATTTCGGGAATAAAAAAGAATACGTTGCTTGATGAGTACGTGCAATTTAATTAGTGAATAAAATCACATATGTAGGTAGCCGGTAGACAAAAGTTAAAAAATAAAACGATTAGCAATAATCCACGTAGCTGTATGCAAGTTTTTGTAGGCGCTTGCGGGAACATACCCCCGGGCGTTGAAAGCCTGCCTTTCAACCACTAATAATCTTCGGACTCCGGATATACAGGCAACGGACAAATCTTGCTGAATGATCTGCGTAACAGACCATTAGAAGTCTTGACGTCTGCAACTCTAACTATGCCGTCTGTCCCTGGATACGTAGCAACGATCCGACCCATTTTCCACTTGAGTGGGGGGAGGTTGTCTTCCTTTAACAGGACCAAAGAATTCAGCTTCAAGGAGCCCTTACATGCTCGCCATTTCATACGAAGTTGGAGCTCCGAGATGTACTCTTTGCTCCATCTGCTCCAAAAATGCTGTCGGAGAAGCTCAATGCGCTCAAATCGAGTCAGAGAATTGATGGACTGGTCTCGGTAATCAGGTGACGGCAGCGATGTCATAGGACGTCCAATCAGAAAGTGTCCGGGTGTGAGTGGCGTCAGATCCTCGGAGTTTGATGATAACGGCGTCAGTGGTCTGGAGTTTAAAATGGCTTCAACCTGAACCATCATGGTGTATAGCTCTTCGTAGGTAAGGTTACAAAGGCCCAGCACTCTGACTAAGTGATGCTTGGTTGATTTGACACCGGCTTCCGCAAGGCCAGCAAAATGAGGAGAATATGCGGGAATAAAGTGAAAGGTAATTCCTTCCTGAGCCATTTCCTCGGACAGCGAATCGCAATTCGCCTTAAGAAACCTAGAAAGTTCATTAGATGCACCAACAAATGAGGTGCCATTATCCGAGTAGATATTTCTCGGCTTTCCTCTACGTGAGATGAACCTCTTTAACGCCATAATGAAAGTATTGCTTGTTAAATCACCGACTAGTTCAAGATGAATAGATTTCGTTGAAAAACAAACGAAAATAGCTATATAAACCTTCACTAATTTACAGCCACGACCTTGACGAACAGCTGACTGAATAGGACCTGCATAGTCCAAGCCTATATTTTCGAAAGGAACACCTACTAGAAGTCGCTGCTGTGGTAAATCTCCCATAATAGGACTTACAGTTTCACCTCTAAATCGGCAACAACGAACACATTGCTTACAGCACATCCTAGCTAAATTGCGACCTCGAATTGGCCAGTACGTATCTCGTATCGACGCCAACAGTAACTGAGGTCCAGCATGAAACAATCTTTTATGCTCATAATTAAAAAGTAACTTTGAAAAATGATGACTAGATTGAATAAGAATCGGGTGCTTTTTATTATAAGGAAAATTTGAATGTTGTAATCTACCTCGAATCCGCATTATATTATTCTCGTCTAGAAAAACGTTAAACTTATTTAATTCACTTTTCTTGGGTAACGATTTATTATTCAGAAGTAATTTATAGTCCTTAAAAGATTGTCGTTGAGATAAATGTATAATAAAGTTTAAAGCTCTTTCTAGTTCAGGCACAGAAAGAGGACCGCGAAAAGGTTGCTTTTTACAAGCGTTAATAAAACGTAAAACATAGGCGACTGTTCGCTGAAGTCTTAAAAAGTTTGAGAACCGTGTAAAATCAATCAATTCAAATATTTCATTTTTATTGAGTAAAACATGCAAGGTGACATCCAATTTCATTTCAGGCAAAATTTCGTTATTAAAGTTCATTACTTTAGAAGGCCAATGAGACATTTGATTCATTAAAAAACTAAGACCGGACCACCAAATATCTAAACTAGGTAATACATTAATATCTAATCCACGAGACAAATGATCAGCAGGGTTTTGGTCAGTTGGAACATGTCTCCACTCACAGCCACTGGTCTTATCTAAAATCTCGGCAATTCTGTTGCGAACGAACGGCTGTAATTTATTTGGTAACATTTTTAACCACCCTAAAACTATAGTGGAGTCAGTCCAAAAGAAAGTGCGCCGCGCGCTGACTCGTAATGCTGCCACAACCTTTTCAAAGATTCGAACACCTACAAGAGCACCGCATAGCTCAAGTCTGGGTATGGTCATCGGTTTGAGTGGCGCAACTCTGCTCTTGGCTAACAATAAACGCACTAAAACTTGTCCCTGCTTATCAACGCTTCGTACATACAGACAAGCGCCGTAGGCACGTTCAGACGCATCAGTGAAAATGTGAAATTCTAAAAACTCATAACAATCAATTATAACTCGGCGTGGAATATGAATTTCATTTAATTTAGGTAAATTAATAATAATTTCATTCCAAAGCTTACTAATGTCAGGTGATAGCTGTTCATCCCAAGATAGTTTTTTCAACCATAACTTCTGAAGTAACATTTTCAGAACAATTACACACGGAGCCAATAATCCAAGCGGATCAAAAACTTGTGAAACAATCGAAAGCATGTCACGTTTTGTGTTATTAAAATTAACTGACTGACTAATTGGAAACCAAAGGTAATCTGATAGTGGCTGCCAACCTAGGCCTAAGGTTTTGGTTGACTCAAATCCACCAACATTCAAATCCAGTGAAGACTGGGGAAAGTCAGAACCAGTTACCAATTGTATGTCATTCGACTTCCACTTTCTTAGATTCATCTGCGCTGAAGCGAGAGTTGAAGTAACTTTATGACGCAACTCTTTGACCTCGTTCATGTCATCTCCTCCGGTGAGCAAGTCATCCACGTAAAAATCGTGGAGGATGACGTCACCAATCTCCTTATCAACACACTCTAGCCCTAACTGCCGAAGACAGCGAGTTGCTAGGTAAGGAGCGCTGGCCGTGCCGTAGGTCACGGTATTAAGTTGATAAGCGTGTAATGGAGTTGACGGATCATCACGCCAAATAATTTGTTGAAGATACCGATCGTTTGGATGAACAACTATCTGCCGGTACATTTTCTCAACATCAGCAGCTATAATGTACTTATGTTGCCTGAAACGCAACAGGATCGATAAAAGATCGTCCTGTACCACGGGTCCAACCATCTGGATATTATTAATAGAAGTGCCAGTATTGGTTACACTACTTGCATTAAAAACCACTCTTAACTTAGTGGTGGAGCTGCTTTCGCGCAGAACTCCGTGATGCGGAACGTAAAACGCTTGATGATCAATAGTTTTACATCTAGACATATGGCCTAAAGTTTCATATTCCATCATGAATTCTTTATACATATTACAAAATTTAGTTTTAGATTTAAATCTACGTTCCAGAGAAGCAAAACAATGTTTGGCTCGTGACAAAGATTCACCCAAAATGTCCGGGGAACATTTTAAAGGAATCCTGACACAAAATTGCCCATTTTCCAATCGAGTAGTGTTTTTCATAAAATGCTCCTCGCATAGCTTCTCCTCCGAGGAATACGGAGACGAACTACTCACTTCTTCAAGTTGCCAAAACTTTGTAAGTTGTTGATCAACATTACAATTTAATTCATCCTCACAGTCTGAACGCACCTTTATAAAATTACATTTTAAAACTTTGGAAGCAATACAACTGTTAATTGGGCCGGAGACCAACCAACCCAATTTAGTCTCACAAAGAATTGGTTGCCCATCACCTAACTTAATTCGTTGAGATTCCAATAAATCCCAAAAGATGTCAGCACCCAGCAACATGTCAACAGGCGCGGGTGAGTCAAAGTTCGGATCTGCGAGACAAACATCAGACGGAATTTTAATTTTTAACAAGTTAACATGTTTACTTGGAATCCTATCTGTGATGGATGGGAGAATAAAACAATTGATATCCATACTAAAGTTATTATTTAAAGATTTTATTAATACAGAACACATTTTATTGATAGAAGATGATGAGTTGTTGATCCCTATTATAGAATTGTTAACAGTCTTGGCAGTCAAACCTAGCTGGTGGTATAATGTCTCAGTCATGAGGCATGACGTGCTGCCACTGTCAAGCACAGCACGAGCAACATATTGCTGACCATTAATACTCATGACCTTGACGAGTGCAGTGGACAATAACACGTCACTGGGTTCAACACTCGCGGACAGCGACACACCGGTCCCTATACCTATAGTAGTGGCCTGAGTGGAGACAGTCGCACTGCCATTCGTGTCAACAACAACACCGCTAGCAGAAGTACCACTTGCGTCTGACTTCAAGGATTTATCAACGTGAACAATAGTGTTGTGTTTACGACGGCATATTTTACAACTTGGCTTTTTGCAGTTGTTTGCATAATGTCCCTGATTAAAACAGTTGTAACAAACTTTGTATTTAGGTAATAACTGCAAACGAGCTTCATTGCTCAACGATAAAAACTGAGGACAACTACATAACTTATGATCACCGTTACACATAACACAATTCTTAGGCTTATTAGAAACAGCATCATCCTGTTTGCTTGAACTTTCACCTGAATTATTTTTATTAGAATCCTGCACCAACATTGACCTAACCTTGTTTGAATTTTTACCTGTGTGTGAGTGTTTAGTATTCGTAGAAGCTTCCAATTCGAACGTTTCTAATATCTCAGCACGGTTTTTAATAAAAGTAATAAATAATTCAAACGTAACTTTAGTATTCTTGTCTAGGCGGCCCTTATACTCACCCCATTCACGATAAGTTTTGCTATCTAATTTGTGTGTGACAATATAAATGAGTAAAGTATCCCAATGATTAACAGGTTCATCTAAGGATTCTAGGGCACGTATGTTTTTGTTGACAACATCAAGTAAACCTTTTAAATTAACTGATGACTCCTTTTGAAGGGTGTCGATTTGAAATAATGCAGAAACATGATGTTGGATAAGCAGGTGTTTGTTATCAAACCGCTCGCACAGAAGTTTCCACGCTACCGAATAATTTGCAGAAGAAAACTGAATTGAGTTGATCACCACAGCAGCTGACCCTTCTAGAGATGACCTCAAATAATGAAATTTATTTATTTCATCCATATCATCGTTTGAATGAATGAGACTAATAAATGTGTCGTGAAACTCTAACCAGTTTGTATACGAACCACTGAATTTCGGCAACTGAATAGTCGGTAATTTAACAAACTTATGATTGCTAGCACGTGACATTGCATCACAGCTGCTATCATTATCTCCTTTCCTATTATCAACCAACATTTGTTGAGCTTTACATAGGGTTTTGTAATAAAGGGATTCAAACTCTGCGCGTTCCGACATCTGACCATCCAAGTCATCAGTAGTACACTCCAGCAATAATTGCACCTCATCATATTGGGCATACAATGCCTCGAGTCTAGTAAAACGTAGTTGCAACTCGCTTACCTCAGTAGGGCTCAAAGAAGAGGGATCCAAAGAATTTAAATAGTTTGAGAACATTGTCACCTTTCCCTTGTAACTCGCTCGTTTCCTAACGAGATCTTTATTGTCCTTACTCAATTCCTTGGTCTCTGGCATTGCGTAAGTTGGTGCAATCAACCTGGAATGTATATAAAAAAAAGTTATAGCAACGTTTTAAATACAATTACAATTAATGATGCAGCCTGAAATACATACACGATTAAAATACATACATACTTTAGAGTGAATTTACATAAAATGATAATTTAGAATGTATAATAAACTATACGTATTGACGGTTATATTGTACTTTTAATATTTCTATTGTCTATCTGTGCTAACTAACGTGATTACATAACTGTCTCAATAACTGTAAAATGATTACACCGTAAAGTAAAATAATGCAGTTACTACAAAGAACTACTCTTTATCAATGTGTAAATAACTAAATTAACAAAAATTACGGAATTAAATTATTTAACTTAATTATTTAAAATTACTGATCAGTTGATAATTGTATTACAATTTGTAACCACTCACAGAACAAAGAAAAATGACAATGGGTATTTCGTACTAACCTGGCTATTATCGGCTAACTTACACTAATTATACCTGTTAAATAGAGTGTTTGGGTACACAAATTTAATGATAATACGCCTTTTCTCAGCTATTAAGCATCCAGACCACGTAAATTCCAATAATCTTCTGAATGACGTAGCAGAATTCACCGGCCACACCGGGCGTCCAATATGATTTTTGATGTCCACCAATTCTCTTCAATCCTTTTTTAACAATTAGCTGATTGGAGTAAATATTCTTCAAATATCCACAATCCAGGCTCGTAGGACCATGTGCGGGATTGATCAGGTATAATTTCGGGAATAAAAAAGAATACGTTGCTTGATGAGTACGTGCAATTTAATTAGTGAATAAAATCACATATGTAGGTAGCCGGTAGACAAAAGTTAAAAAATAAAACGATTAGCAATAATCCACGTAGCTGTATGCAAGTTTTTGTAGGCGCTTGCGGGAACAGTAAGGGACACGTTTTTAAGAGCAAGCTGACAGAAATTCAAGCGACATTCTTTCTTTTTTTAATGTTTTGAAATTCCTTTTCTTATTTATTTATTTATGTACACACAAAATACAAAAAAAAAGGAAAATATATAAAAAATAGAAGAGCACAAAGGTACTGCTTATTTCTAAAGAAATTTCTTCCAGCAGACCTGCGAGAGGAGAGTTTGATTAGAAATATAGACACAGTGTGTAGAAAAGAAAAACAGAAACTAGAATTAAGAGACAAAAAAAAAAAAAAATATCGATATAAAATAAACATACATACAAAAATATACACATATAAAAAAGCACACTTATAATATGAATATATACATATTATTATAATGTATAAACATACATATATACAGAATATTACAGTATAGAGGAGAGGTAATGTTCTCTAACTTGTTTTTTGAAAATATACAAAGATTTAGAGTCTAGAATGTTAGGCGGAAGTGAGTTCCACAGACGTACTGCGTGAACAGAGAAAGAGTAAGAAAAGGATTCAGTTTTATGGGATGGGAAATTAAGATGATGCCTAAGGTGGGATCTACACAGAGCATCAGAGGGACGGGTAAAGGAAAAACGATCGCGAAGGTAGCTGGGATATGCAGGGTTATGAAGGATGTTGTAAAGGAGACATAATATCCGAGTGTTCCGGCGAAGACGGATAGGAAGCCACTTGAGTTCCTTGCGGAAGTGAGAGACATGGTCATATTTCCTCAGACCAAACACAAAACGGATACAAAGATTTTGCAGGCGCTCAAGTTTATTTAATAGCTCCTCGGTGGCATCCAAATAGCAGGCATCAG
This sequence comes from Diarsia rubi, assembly GCA_932274075.1. Lineage (NCBI taxonomy): Eukaryota > Metazoa > Arthropoda > Insecta > Lepidoptera > Noctuidae > Diarsia > Diarsia rubi. The sequence continues at coordinate 9,361,326 of OW026437.1, read as the reverse complement.
CGTAATCAATGATCGGCTGTATCAGAGTTTGAGCCAAGTAAATTTTGGTTTTAAAAGGTAAGAAGCTCTGTAAGGATTTAAGCGAGTGAAAAGAAAAGTGCACCTTACGACTAACCTCATTCACTTGAGCTCGCCAAGAGAGATTGCTGTCGATTAAGACACCAAGATCCTTAGCTGTTTCGGCATAGGCAATTGTCGAGCAGCCCAGAGACAAAGGAGGCAATGATGACAGGACAATTGCATTGCGATAATATCTGCTGCCAATGATCATGGCCTGTGACTTAGCAGGGTTTATCTCTAATCCGTACGATTTTGCCCATTGAAAAATTCTTTCCAGGTCATGATTCATGGCAATGATCGCGGATTCCGCATCAGCCAGCAAGAAGTGCCGATACAGCTGCAAATCGTCAGCTTAGAGGTGGAAGCAGGAGGTGATAATTTTGGTTACAGTGTTGATAAATATAGAGAAAAGAAGAGGAGAGAGAACGCCACCCTGAGGAACACCGGCAGTGAGATCACACCAATCAGAGAATATCTCATCTTGGCGGACACACTGAGAGCGACCTCGAAGATACGAGTCAAACCAGGCTAACGTAGAAGCAGAGAAGTTAAAAGATTGAAGGACGCCAAGAAGGATGTGGAAATCCACTGAGTTGAACGCACAACTAAAGTCAAGTAAAACTAAAACAGTCAGAGACTTATTGTCCATAGCCCAGCGGATATCGTCAGTAACCTTCAGGAGCGCAGTAACAGTACTGTGGCCAGTACGAAAGCCAGATTGAAATGGAGAAATAAGAGCATTAGACGATAGATATTTTGAAATTTGGCCATGAACAATGTGTTCGAGAACTTTGGAGAGGAAAGGAAGAATGGAAATGGGTCTAAAGTGGGATAAGGAAGTAGGACTGCTGACTTTAGGAAGTGGTATTATGTGAGCCTGTTTCCAGGCCGACGGAAACACACCAGAGAAAAGAGAAAAATTAACAATATGAGTGAGGATGGGGAGCAGCTCTGAAATAATGGGTATTATCATTCTCGAACACAGATTATCATGGCCCACAGCAGAGGAAGAAATAGAGAGAAGGGACTTTTTAATATCGTCTTCAGAGACAGGACAGAAATTAAAAAGTACACAATTCGGCAGCGGCAAGTTAGAAAGCTCAAACAAAGTTGAAGCCTTAACACTAGGGTCCATTGAGACAGGTGGTAAGGAAAAGTGCCTGTTAAGAGCGCACAAGTCGACATCTGAATTTCTTCTGAATTTCTTTAACAGAATATTCTAAGTGTTCCGTTTCATATGATTCACTTCTGCAATACCCAAACCATTAAGGCACAGCTCCAAGTGTTTTTACAATCAGTAAACATTTGATACAGTTTATCAGCACAAACATAAAATCCTAACCCAATACCCATTCTCCGCCTAATCGCTACACCCAACAGTGATGACACCTATCAAATAGACCCACAAACAAATAGGACGTACTCCAGTTTGCATTTATATTAAGTTTCCAGCGCTGACAAAGTAATGTAATCAAAAACTTGGTTCTGGTCAAGCGTGGCCTCGTGGTGTGAGTCCTGATTAGTTCGACTCGGTTTAACTGAACCGGAACGTGCTCCGAATATACGGCACACGTGCTGGCCGTTAGCCCATATTGATCCCCGTGTCTATGAACAAGTAATTTGATATAAGCCTGGAGAAAAATGTGGGCGAGTTCAAACATTGTTTTACTTTGAAAGATACCGGTCTTTGGTATTATCAAATCAAAATGCAGCTAACTTTTCTCTGTTTCTGTTTGTGTGCTGCTGTTTATATAAATATAAAAATTAAATATATAATATCTATATTTGTATAAAGGGTGTAAAAGTACCCTTAACGCAAACGAAAGGCACTTGTTCTCCCCACCACTGCGATAATTTTTTGGTTCTAGACCATACCTGGGAACCCCCTAGTTATGGAGATATTGGGGGACAAAGTTCCAAATTTTTCACAGCTGTTTTTGTAAATACTAGTTTTTCAGGTTATAACTTTACTTAAATTACCTCCATGACCCGTTTACTATTCAAAACATCCACGAGCACAATCTTTGAGGAGTGTATATTGAGTTCTACCTCAAAATGTGATTTTTGACCTCAAAAAAAAAAGTTTTTTCCCAGCAAAATTTTTTGCGTAGGGGTACTTAGTTTGATGAACAGAATGCTTGGTTGACGTATGTGTGAAGGGTTAATTTACACCCTGTATATCTAAAAAACAAAATTAATAACCATTTTAATAGTCTCAAAGCCCCAAACTATTCCTTTGTTTATTTATCAGGTCCACGTTAAACCTTACCGAATTACATCAAAAGCTTTTGTGTGACTTTTATCGTGTTTTCTGGCTATCAGTTTTCATCCCCGATTTTCCCATTACGGTCGTACACATTGAGGCCGGTATGCCGCAGGGCGGTGGAACTGGCAGTCAAAAGATATACTGATTAGCGGTGACACGGTCTGGCTGTGGCAGGCGTGCGTTGAATACACTATTGATCTCCTTTTAGTTATATTCTCCTGGTTAATCAATGCTATATTCGATTCTGCTGAATTTGGGAATTCCAGTTCTTTTTTGTAAGGAATTAGGGTTTAGGGATTCAGGTTTAATTTGTATTTTTGCTGTCTAGTATGTAAAGATTTTTGATAAAATTCGCTGTATCAAACGACTGTAGGTAAATAATTTTCATTTAATTCACTTTTTTTTTTGGAAAACCGTTACAACAAAATTGAATAATGAAATTCAATTTTGTCCATAAATCATTTTCATCTATAGCTTTCGACTCCAATTAAAATTCCCGATAACCTTTTCGAGAAACACCCGATTTATTAGTTCAAAATGCGATTCTGCTGTTACACGCCTCGTCTGTCAGCAAACAGAATTGCCATTTAAATATCTGTGTCAATGTAGTATTTCGACAGTGCATTTCTGCTTTTGTTGTTCTCGTAAATTCACAGTTGGAATTTTAAAGTCGATAGGTGATTGCGTTCTGGCATTGTGTTGAATTTTAACGTGGGAGAAGCCAATTCTGCTACTGCATTTTCTTTATACTTCAGACATGCATCGAATTCTGAATTGTTTGTAATAGTTTACGGATTCATCCGGTTTCTCTTGGCTTTGATTGTTAAAGACGGGGCAAGGATAGATGCAATCAGCTGTCATTTTGAACATGATTTGCTTGTATAGATGCCAAGAGTTGAAATCTGCATCGGTATTTGCCCTAATACTTCAACTGGATAAATAAATCGTTAGCCGACATTGACATAAAAGTGAAAGATAACTTATAGAATTGCTCTCATAAATAAAACATGTCAAACGATAGCAAATTGAGACAGTCGATAAAGATTTCAGCAAATAAATTGAAACACACTCTTCCATTTTTAATCCTCCCGAATATCTGAGGGATATAAACTGCTATATATGTCGTTTTACACATACATATTCCCAGATAGAGGTGTCGCACGGTGTACGTGGTGTACATAATAAGTATATTGTGGGTTTCCTCTCACGTTCTCCAGGGTACCGTATGAATCGGACATGACACCATGAATAAAGATAAATCATAGCTTAGAAAATTGGATTTCGGTTCTGTAGTTGCATTATTTTTGATATTTTACTACATTTGCAAGTTGGGAAATGTATTTGTGTAATTTCTTTGAGTGCATTTTGGTTATTGTCCTTGAAATTGTTCCATTTATGGTGTCATCTTGATATATTCGTTGAACTAACGATAACTGGTCGGCGAAGTACATTTTCCCACTAATTACAACAAACTTAAGTTCTTTAAAAGATGCTTGAACACGAGTTTCCTCGTTGTCACTATCAGAAACTTTGACACTTCTTTCGAACTTCACTTTAAACTTCGTTCCCCTGTTTCCTATTCAGGGCCGACCGCTTCCCGGACGTGACGTCATTGTTCCGTGTCGATATTGGCCGTAAGCCTTTCAAGGCTTATGAACACGCGATTGTTCTTGCATGGAAACAACACGAAACAGCAGTTACTAATCGTAATTGGAGTTTTAGCGAAAACAACAATACTATTACTTAGATGCACTAGGTAGATTCATGAGATAGGGAAATAAAAACTGGTTATGCTGCCGAAAAAGATGATGACATAGATAGGGTCATAAAGCAAAAACATGAAAATGTAAAAGCAGCACCCAAAACAAATGCCTGTCATGATACTTAAAAAATTTATAACGAAATTGGAAGAAGCAAGAAAGAACATACATTTAAACGATCTTCCCGCAACTCAGTGTACACAAGGAAAAAAATTAAATGCACCAAAGTGCTTACACTCTAGCGAATGAAGATTGGATTGAAAAAAGTGGAGTGAACTGAGGAAAAGAACTAACCTTTTAACAGCGGCATCGAGTCTTGTCGAGCGTGCGCTTTGGATCTTTACTTAGACTTTAAATATTAAACAAGCGAGGTGAAAAAAGCTGTTGCAAGAGAAAATTTGCTGTGAAACCTTTTCAAGTAAAAGTGGATTTTGTGCTCTGGAGCAGGTTCATATTTGATGTTATCAAGGCAATCAGTATTTCGCAGCTAGAGTATACATTCAAAGCTCGTAACTTAAAGAGTTCTTCTAGATTCTAATAAGATAGCCCAACTAATGTCTACTTAACTACTTTATTGGACGAGTAATTGCTAAAATCACTCGGCAAATCGACGAGCCCACATTTAATAACTAACTTGCCAAATTCTAGGTGTGACCCTGATAAAACCCAACGAAACACGCGATGCGACCGTACATCAGAACTATTGAATTCGGGTATAAATTATATAGAGGTGTTAGTTAACCTTCGCTTAGTAAAAGCTCCGGTGTTTCTTTTTCTTTACGAAAACCATTTACGCATCGAGTGATTTGTAGTTTTCGAATTTATCGATGTGCTCGATTTATTGGTTTACAGTTAACGTTGGAATTGTTACCGGTTTTAATAGAACCAGCGCGGCAGCGTTCTTTTGATGCTGAACCAGTGTTTCTTGTCAATGGCTACGTGATCTATGGTGAAACATCGCTTGTAAGTGATGACTGACAGTTACAAGGTATTTTATGATGAAACCGTTGCTTCTTTTATAAATAAGATTATTTAATTTTTATTTCATGCATTGTGGCTCGAGTCAACAGCCCAATTTTCTGCATGGTTCTCTTCACAATCTTGACAACGAAAAATATTAATTCTTGGACAGGACTGTCCAAAACATTGATACAGGATTTTTCATGTGTAGCATTTACGATGTGCACGTTAAAATTTCCAAGACAATTTCACAGACTACCCACATTTTATATGCCAGCTTCATCCTTGTTATTTATAGTCGGGAAAATATTTTAGTCGCGTCACGTTGCACGATGTGTCGCTATGATGTCGAGAGGTTAGCAGTCGTGGTTAAACCGAATTTAAAGTGAGGTTTGATGAGGAAAGCCCTCCCATTATACCCTGTTACTGGGGTTGAACCTGTGGAAGATTTTCTTGAGAGGGTACTTTGTGTTTATTATGATTTATATTGTGTGAAGTCGTGACCATAAATTCGACTTCAAATTCAAATGCCATCTGGAACAGCCAAAGAGTGATTGAATATGTGTTCGGTAGGCTCAATAAAGCAGCACAAAACCAAGCTAAACCAAGATTAACAACAAACGTAAACCTCCAATAACTGTCTAACGCTGACGAATATAATTACAAAATCCAACGCAACCTAATATATCACATCATTTCAGCCATTAATCATGAACCGAAGCAGGCTACGGTTAGGCTCGTTCGATTTATCCCGTTCAGTGTAACCGATTAGGGGCACTTTCAATCAAGATTGTTTGCCTGGTTGTGCCAAGTTTGCTGAGAAACGCGATGATTGACCCACTTAATGGTACTGGGTATATTGTCGTCGGCAACCTCGTCCGTCGGGTCCTTTTAATTGCTTTCTAAACATCGCTGTGTATACTTCTTGGGGATTAGAGCGTGTGTGCGAAAGTGGACTTGAAGATCCTCGCCTTTAAGTTGTATTTTTATATTAAGAACTCTTGGCGATTCTGGATACCTCGACTGCGTCATAATGTGATATCATAGAGCTGTCTGGTATAATCGCCCATAGTTAAATTTCTTTATCTTTGTCAGTAGCAGTTCGTTAGGGCAGAACCGTACCGAACCTTTTGTCTCCAAGTTTTTATTTTGTACAGTTAGAGCCCTTTGTCCTTGAGTTATTTCCAATATTTATTGCCAGTAGTTACAAAATATCTAATATCTATTTTTGCTTCCGGATGCGCTGGCTTTTTATTGTTCAAAGTATAACATTCTGGCAATGCAAAAACTGAAATAGAAGCTAAGGTCAAATCGACTGTAGTATTTTCACCATCAAACCAGTTATTTAGCGTAGTAAAATAGTAATCAAATGATTTTATATCCGTGCTGGCTGTTTACTCCTAACAAATAAAACTATTACTGTTTGTACTCGGTTGTGTACTAGCAATCAATAAATGATACCGGATGAATTGACCGGAATACCCGGTTGTTAATATTTTATACAGCTGTGGTGTTTGGTTGTTCCCTCAAATTTTGTTTCGAGCTATTACTAAATTTAAGTGCCCTACTTTTGATGTTGTTGATTATTTTATCCACATGTCGGGCCGAAAGAAATACCCAATATTTGCTTGAATCAAGTCGATTTTTTTTTTAATTTGGTGACGTTTTTCCTGATGAGGCAAATCTTGTAAGCTGGGTCATTTGAATAGAAATTTGACGCAGAAATGCATGCTTTAATGTTGATATAAGAAAAAAGTGTGATAATTTTATGAAATAAAATGGCGAGACCATTCTCAAAGAAAATTCGCCAGCATTAACTGCAAACATGACAGCCGGCATAGACTCAGCACAAATCATAACCAAGCAACACAGAGCTAAGCCAACAAGTTATTTATAGACCAATAAAAAGCCAATAAACATGTTGAACAAGCCAAAGATTCAAAGATTCTCGGGGCGTCTTGGAGGCGCGTCTGAGACTGCGATGTCGACCTAATTGTTGGCCGTTCAACGACACTCAACCCGGATGCTGTTGGCAGCTTTCGCAGGGTGGCTCTCAGGCTCTTCCTCGAACCCCCTCTCTCTTCAACCCCTCCTCACCAGCCTGCTTTACCGAGGGATAATAGTACGAGTATGTTCTCGAAATATAGTGAGACTAGTGACGCGAACTAACAATAGATTTTTTTATGAATCTGTTTTTGGTTCCTGACTGAAGATTCTTACTTCGTCCGTGACTGTGTAAATAGTGCTTCCGACTGTGATCATACCTTGGATAATGTTAAAGTGCATTGTGTTTTAATAGTTTATTGGTGTATCGTTGGTATTTTTATAGTTACAGTTTACTATAAGCCAGTTTTCAGTGATATTATTCTTCATAGATAGCTTTACTACCTCGTTTATTTCATAACAACGGGTCTGAATGCAAGCTTTGGACTCACTTGAACCTGAACTTAGTTCTTCGGAGATTTTGGTAATCAAAACCTTGACATTATAAAACTGCAAACGCTATGCGATCACTTGATCATCATCATCATCATCATTCTCCTGCCCTTATCCCAATTTATTTGGGGTCGGTGCAACATGTCTTCTTCTTCCATACATCTTTATTTCTCGTCATCTCAGCAGTCACCTCGGGTCAAAACTGAATCGAAACCACATAGTTGCAGCGCACCGCTTGCGCTCAGGACATATTACACTAAACAAAATTGCTTATCTTATGCGAAAATCGGACTCTCCAAACTGAGGTGTGTGGTAAGATAGAGAATGTGCATCATGTGTTGGTGGAATGTGTCCGATATACTAATAAGAGAAATACAGTTTTAAACGCGATGAAATTGTTGGTAATGGATGTTGGAATGTTCCATGGTATTTTAGCTAAGCCTACATCTGAAGCAGCAAAAATATTTTACACTTTTATTAGGTAAGAAATTAGATTAAGGTTTGGGGTATTTTATAAGTTAAATAAGTCTAGGAAGTAAGTAAATATTTGTAAAAGCACAATGGGATGACATCGTCGCAATTGTGTACAAAAATCCCTTAAATAAAAAAGATTTAAAAAAAAAGCAGTCACCTCCTTTCTAGCCATATCATCCTTTACACATTCCATCCATCGTTTCTTTGGTCTTCCTTTACTGTTATGGCCATCTACATTCATACTCAACATTTTCTTGCGATCTCTTGATATATTCCATGATTTACGAGAAACTGTTTCCGTTTAACTAGTTTTTACGATTCCTGATGGATGGATTCCTAATGGTAATTAAGCTTTTAGATTATTTCAATTGTTTAATGAAACAATGGAAAATTAAAATGTTATCCACCCCTATCCAAGTAATACTTGGAGTAGTTAGTAAAACATGTTAAATTAGTAAGCCGATTAGATGAGTCATATTGTTTACCCCTGTGAGAGTATTTCGACCTTGTTTTTGTTTATTGCCCTATAGGCTTGGTGGTTAATCAGTGAGTTATTATCAAGTAAAAGTAGGCGTGTGATCAACAAGGTCACATGTGAATTTCGTGTCTGTTACTAACCTAGTCACTTTAGTAATAGAAACATGTTTGTGCTTAGGCATAAAGACTGCTTAAATTTAATTTATTTCAACGACTGTTGTTTAACCATATATTTTTGATGTTTAAAGTCTCTTAACTTAAATTAGTGTTTATGAAGAATCCCTATTATTCAAAACTAATACTGTCACTTACAGGATATCTTCCGCCATAATCCTTTTTCCTGTATTTTTATTGGCTAGATATCCCGTAAGTGGTAGTTTCTGTTGTTCAGTTATAAAACGAGAAAGCTTAAAACAGAATCCCTATTATGTTTTAAAGGCTGCTTAAGTCAATCAGTTCCCGTTTTTATGTTATCATAGCAATGATATTTCATACAATTTCTTTACAGTTTTTGATTCGAGGCCTGTGTAATCTATTTGTAACCGAGTAGAAAATGTTCAGTTTCTGACGTACCTATTGTCATTGTTATCGACAACAGTGTTCTTTAATTTTGAGTAAAAGCAGTCAAAACGACCATTTAATCTACAAGCTCTCTTGTTTTGCTCAACTACAGGGAGCTCAAATTTAACGACACACAATTTGCAATCATCTTAACTTAACACGTCTCCCATAACTTCCGCTCGAGTTGGTTTTGCGTATATAAAACACGAGCATACGCAGTACGCACCCCCAACTCCTGACACACCCTCTATTGTGTATTCAGTACGGTTTATGGAGTACTTAACCCTCTCTTTTTGGCAACCCCCGCCCGGCAACCAAGTTTCTAAGCGGCAATTGTAGTGATCACTTGTATTTTAAAAGCTTAGCCCTACTTGGGTTGTTGAACCTGTCGTAAAATATCAAACGTGTGCTTAATTCTCCTTCGTTAAAGCAGAACCTCCTGTTTGAGTTTTACTTTGTAGACTCAGCTGTCCGGTTTACAACAGTTTTATTGTTTATTTAGGCAGATGAGGGTTTTAGTTTTTCTGAATCATTTCCGTTTCCTGGTGTTTCTGAATCACCTTTTGGTTTATGTATGTGAAGTATTCCGTCATCATCAAATTCATCATTTTCTTTGAGAGCCTTCAGCATTTTTTTATGTAGCTTATTCAGCCCCTCTTTTGTAATTCTATCATGTAGATGTTTAATATGATCCTTCCCTAATTCAATAATGAGTTTACGAGATCTGTATTCAGCTGCACCTAACTTATTACAGAAATTACTCATAACATTTGTTATTATTCTTTAAGTCATCGTCGTAAACTGCAGAATGAACTGTCTCAAATTCTGAAAACAAGAACATTCATGACATGTATTTTTTATAACATCTACGAAGTATCTTCATGATACTTCTAAATTATGAACGACAGTGTAATAAACCATCTGATGTCTTTATAGCGCTGTAAAACGAATGTAATAGCTTTGCAGGTGTGTTATGCAGCTGACCCTATCTGGAATGATCGATTAAGGCATTTGATGATGAATGAGGAGGATTTGTTAGTAGGGGCTGGAATTGATAGGGATCTTACGATATAATTAGTATTTGTGTTGAAATTGATGTTGGTATTTCGTTGTTTCTGCATTTCTTTGTTTGTTTGGTTAGTTTTTTTTAGTATCTTAAAGATAGTTCATCATATTCTGCAATTCTTTCATTTTTCAAAATCATGCCTGTAATTCCCGGAGGGTTAGCCAGAGGTGTACCAAATAGTACACTCACATTTCACCAGTGAGGTCCCACGTAAGGTGAGCCTGTAGCCAACCCGGCACAAATACGGACTCCTACGCTACTCGGTCATTAATTTATAATCCTACCTTCTCTCCGGTCTTTCACTAATCTTACGAAATACAATGTTCAATTTACTACTCCCAAACTTTAATAAGCTCCCTTTAAGTTCTGTTAAATCCTTAAAACCCTAACAAAAGTAATGATATTCAATATCCTTACCTTTACCAGTAATTATGTGGGACGAGCTCACGCCCCAACAGAGTAGGTGCGAAGATCCCCCACCCTTGTTTAATTATGCACCGTTCAGCGCTAAAGTGCACCCGACGGGAAGTTTTATAGTGCCGTAAATAACGCCCAGGTTTCTACTTATACAATGAGAACAACGCAGAAATATTACTACAATGAATACCTTTGCTGTTTCGATTCTGATTTTCTATAACGACGCCAGCACATGAAGATGCGGTAAATCTGTCTATTTTGTTTGTTTAAAAGATTTTCATCTATATCACTTAAGCATGAGGTTCAAGGTTGATTGAAAATTTTACAGTTTCGAAAATTTGGCGTCTGTACTTAATAAAATTTATTGAAATTAACAGAACTGATTCGTCAGCGTCTTCCGGAACTCGTTACACTTATATCGTAAACTTCTCCCACTGAAATACTAAGTCATTAATGTAAGGCAACGAACGTCAGGAATTCTCGGAAAGTATAATTTTATTTATAAACACATTCGCATTGTCAATTCGCAGATATTTCGTGAACGTCACGCGTTGCTTTTGACGCAGGTGCGTTCTTCGGAATTCTGAATTTAACCATCGTTTTGTAAAAGCGGTTCAAAGCCGTCTTCTGCAATGTAACTGACTCCTGCTGTTAACTTGATTATCATGTTTATTAAAAGTTTTTAACAATTCTCCTATTAAAACTACTTTATTGGGCTAGTTGTCACAAGTGCGACTGCTGTGGTTTTTAGTCCATCAGGAATTTTTCAACTGCAGCCATGGGAGTCAGCATTTGGCAATAAGCGCTCCCCCTATTACTATTATCCCCCTATTTAAATGTAACTGGCGAAATAGGAGTGTAGTGTTAGGTACACCTCTGCCTAACCCTTCGGAAATTACAGGCGTTTTGTTATTTTATATTCTAACAATTCAGCAGACCAAACATTTCAGTCGATAGTTATGCATGAGTACCTCCTGTTGAAGGTTATTGAACGCTAGCGTTCAATTTTCGTCACTAAATAACACTCGTTTTGCAATAACAAAATCACTCATAATATTGGATAAATCAATTTGTGTTGATTAAATTATCATTCACTCGAATATACCCTCGACTGCTACTTCAGTCTCCATTGAACTGTATGCATCCGCCCACGATGACAACGTAGGCGGCACTTCACGTGGGTGTGAGTCTTTGAATCCTCGACCTACACCTGTAGGGTATTGCAGATTTTATTTCTGCTCTTTGAAATTGTTGTTATTCCGTCGGATCTAGAAAGATTGAAAATCAACATGCTGAAGAAAAATTATATATAATAAGACGTTCGTAGGCAGCTGTAGGTGAAATACTGGTATTCATTTGAATTTTGTTAGGAGCAAAGAGGGAGGGAGAATCACAGCCGCTCGGGCCGTGCGTACCTGGGTTGACCCGTGAATGGGTGACCTATTACAAACCGAGTTCCTCCATGCCTCGGAAACCACGTTAAGCCTTTGGTCCTGTCTGGCATTTTTTTTTTATTATTAATTTAAAGATCTTTGACAGTCGTTTCGGGTATCTATGCAGATTATGTGACGGAACACGTGGCTTGAAGAAGCCTACGGTCGGCTGAAAGAGTCCTAAATCTTAAGCTGTTGATACAGATTATGACTAAGATTACACCGTTTAGTGTAGTTAAGGTTGAAGAGACCTCCATATATTAGAGGAGTTCTATATCTTAGCCTGATAATTTCAAAGATAAACTGTGTACTTAGAAGAATATTGTATGTTTATTAATAGTAGTTTTTCTTGTTGCAGAGCTAGAGGGTTGTCGGGCGTGGTGCGGGCGGCGGCCGCGAGCCCGGCACCATGGCTACGGTGGAGGGGCGGCCGGCGCAATATGGCGTCACCCTACGGCAGCTGCGCGAGCTGATGGAGTCTCGCGGCGCCGAGGGTATGGCCAAGATCAACGCGCTCGGTGGTCCGCAAGATATATGCAAGAAACTCTACACATCGCCCGTAGATGGTCCGTACCTATTCTTTATTATGATCTTTTATAGCATCACCTCTAGATCTGCAGCACCAAGCTAGCCGCGCTTACTAGAGCAGAAGTTTCAACTGCTGCATTGGCGTCTTACTTATCAAACAGGCTTCATTCTGAATCAACAAAATTCAACGCAATTATCTAAACTCTACCCTACATTCGATAAAATGAAGTTCGAAAAGTTTGTTGTTCGAAAGAGATACCGCAGCCTCGGCACAAGGGCTAAGAAGGAACATGGGTGGTTTTTAGCCAGTCGAAGTCTGACACTCCCATACCTCTGCCCAGAGTCATTTGATGATTTCCTACCAAACCCAAAAAAATGGTTGTGACTACTACTTTTGGTATTTTAACTCCAGAACACAAATACAGAGAACTAAACTCGAGGAGTGGAACTAAACTCCTATATATACGACCAAACACTTTCATAATAGCTTTCATTAGTAAATTCCACGTAGACCGCAGAATTTCATAAGCTCACAAGAGTAATTGTTCGCCCTTTGATGATTTTTCAAGTTGATTCATGGCTTGAAATAAAATGGAAATTCTTCAAAAATATAACGATGTATTTCAATTGCTGTAGTTGGTGATGTTGGTGATATGAGTCACAACACGGTTTATGCATAAAAATAATATGTTAAAACTATTCTTGAAGTCAAATATTTACATGAACACACAAAGGGTTTGTCAATCAGTAGTTTACTGTTTACAGTGTGCATTATTTAATCAATTTCTTTGTATACTGATTGTTTATTCAAACTACTGATAGCCCTTGAAAGTCTCGCATTAATTTTTGACATATTTATTCTACGGCTTCCTCAGCGTGACGACCTAGTTTCTTTTACGTCCCAAAAATACGACACTTTTGTCATAACGTCAATCATGTCAACTTTGTTCTCTGTCATATTTGGAATACCGTTTAAATACGACAACAGCGCCCGTAATGCCCCATTCATCAATCTAATCTAAACAAACTTTTAGGAAATTGGAGCTTTGCTCGAATAAATGTCCAATTTTTCCTGAACATCAAGTTTAATCTTGTTGAACTGTTGTCAAAACCGCTATCAGATCGATAGCCATCCGAACTTCACGAACAGGTAGGGTGCTAGTGGCTTGGCTCCTTATCCTTTGCACCCTCGATAATGTCCGCGATAACAGTTTCCTTAATAGCTTCGTCGCTTATACCTGAACCGCTGATAACAACTTGTGTAGGTCTCTAGATATTATATCATTAGCTTCACTTCCTTGTGCTACCGTTATTTCATTAACCATTCATTTGATGTCGTTGCCCTTAAAGGAGACAATGCGGCAACAATGACCGTCGAATGTCCTTTTATGATGTCTAGCTAAAATTAATCTCCTGCCTAATATTTTTCTGACTAGCAAAATGTGCTTAATCTTTGTTCAGCGAACTTGGATTTTAATGTTAGATGAAAGCTTTGTTCGTTCATTTTATCATCGTTTATTCTTTATTGAGTGTTATTAGGAACATTTTAATAAACAAGTTGATTGATATTTACCAACATAAAAACAAATTTGTTTGAAGTTGTTTAGAAAAATGTACGTAAAGCGATATTTGATAGTGCATCAACCTTTATGGATAGAAGTTTACGAGTATCGGTATCTTGCGAGATATTTATAGTGGCTTTTAAATCTAAAAAGGGTTTTCACGCTTTTATCGGTCTATCTTGCGCTCCGCAAGCTACACAGACTATCTGAAAGTTAATTTTTGTCACAAACATCTCTGCGTATAAAATACATTCTGATAGATCAGAGATTGTGTGTCCATAACAATTTACATTTATAAGAAAAAAGCGACAAAAACAGACCTGAAAATGTGATTCAATTCCAGCTAGGGATTTTGTCAGTTTTGAAATTTACATTATCCAGTTTGAAAGTTGGTCAACAACGTATACTTAACGAAGTTAAATTCAAAAGGGAGCAGATGTCGTAAATCCGGCCGTAACAATATACAAGTTTACCCACAATCTCAGGTTGAGTAACACTCGCAGTTAAGTTAACCACAATCGGTTCGGCGACGGAGATACATCTCCCGGGGATGCTGCGTCTACGTGCTTCATAACCTAGGCTTGGACTGTGAACGTGCTCACTTTATCTGCGTGACTACATCTCTACTAAGATCTACACCCTGAATTTACTTTCACAGTCCTTTTCTTTTAATGTAAGATAAAGAATACGAAGACTATTTTCTTTTCGCATTTCGTCCTTGCCTCCTGCAATTTTATTACCTACCTCTTGAAACATTTCTTACTTGACATCATTGTAAAACATTTGGAATACCTGGCCTTTAATCTCGCTCTTTTATGTTATTCGTAATTTCTGTTTTTACTGGCGACTGTTTTACTGTATCCCGTTACAAAGTAACTCGAAATAGGCTATTTCATAAATACAAAACCTCGTATCTATAACAAAGTGTCCGGTATTTGGCATCGGCTCCCATCATAGCGACACTATCAGAGACGACTTATCAATATTGTTCGGAAAATGTCGCGATACGTATCAACTAACAGACAGCGCCCATTTATTCCGACCCAACTTGCCTTTAGCAGATCGGATAGTTTGATTCACTGCCAAAGGAATATTGAAGAAAAAATATAAACTGACACGATCGCAATGCCAAAGTTGAAAGACCTAAAGTTGATGTTGACAAAACCTTTGTTGGGCCAACGCTATCGAGGCGCCAGGCTGAAGCGTCCCTTGGAGTGGGAAAGGTCAGACTGAGTACACGTTAAATGTCGACAAATGGCTTATTTGACCCCAAAGAGGACGTTTGCAGAAAATCTTTGATTTTCGAAATAGCCACAATGAAGGGGATCGTTAATTCGGTCGTGTTGAAGGTCAATTGCGAGGCCTGAAATATTTATGGCAGAATTCTGGCTTCTGTTTTTTAAGTGATTAGTCTTTCGAACAGAATCTCGTTTAGCGTAAAAGCTACGGAACCATCCGAAGTGTTGTAACTCGAAATACAAATAGTCTTAATTGAGACGTTGTAACAATGGGCGCTGATGTTGAATTAGCGTTTGAAATTGATGTTATAACCGACCGCGCTACCAAAAAGCTGCCAAAGTAAACAGTCGAAGTTAAAGTATTCCTCCAGTGGAAACGGTGGGGGACAATTCCGCAATATCCTACGGCATGGGCGAGATAAGCATTCTGTAAACCGGTTTCAAACGTCCGGCTCCATCTTTAACTTAATAGATTTAACGCTAGGTTAGCAGTCGCTGCCCGCTTTAAACTAAGTTTATGAACTACCTGCGAAAAATAGTTTTGATTTAACCTTTAAAAGATTAAAAGACGCACTAGACAAAATCTCATTCATTTTCCAGTCATTAATTAGTGCGCTTGGAATTACCAATTTATTTCACGAGGAAAATAATGGTAATGAGTAAAGCAATTCATCAAGATTATACATCGCTTGCGAACAGCCTTCCAGAACTTCCATTACTTCCAGAAAATGGTAGCAGTAATGTCTCCTTTGTTTAAAGCAGTAGTTCCAACACTGCACATTATGCTAACGAACGTTAGTTAAATATAGAACGTTTTATGGAAAAGGAATGTGTCATGTCCTTTTAATGCATCTCGTAATCTTGTTACTCACACTTACCTACCTCATCAAAAAGTAATTAGCGCTAACAAAAATATGGTATGACTAAAGTGTGGCGCTGCCTGTAAGCGCTGCACACCGCCTCTTCGACGTGGCGCGACAGAAAACGTTTAGAGGTGAATAACATTGCAGAATGTTTTATACTTTTCATGAAAATAGATTCAAATTGTTAAATATAATCGAATAGCTTATACAAGGTGTATTCAGACCATCAAACTGAACAATTTTCTCTTAAGACATGCGTCAATAAATAATATTTTTTGGCTTCCTCTACAAAATACGAGTATGTCTATCAGTATAAAGATTCCATCTTTTTTTTCGACTATTGTCACCTCCTAGGAGGTATTGTTCTTATTTGCTTATACCCTGTTCAAAAGAACAGCTTAATAGCAATGATTCCAACAATGGACATAGACTAACGCATCAAATAGTCTCAGGACATATCAATATTTGCTTAATTACATTATAAAAGGTCACGACTGAGCCGGCAATCCTCTCGGATGGTGTCATGGCGTCCTAATTAATGAATGTCTACACCCACTCGATGGAGGCCTAATACGGGAATTTAGTAGGACTTTATGGTCCCATGCCGTGCTCGCTAATGAGGTCACGTGTTACTCAGCACTGTTCGACCTATACCTCAGTGAGAAATATCAACCGTACTAGTTTTGTTATTACCTTCAACCTTTTTTTATCTTTACTGTTTCATTTCAGTTATCTTCCATACCAACATTTTTGTTCTTAAATTAAGCAGCATTTTCTGCCTTAACTGTTTGGCTTTACAAATTTTAACATCAAATTTTTTCTTCCCAAATTGAGAATTTACTCGGATAACCTTAACTCTTTTTTCGCTTTAAATCAGATTGCCCCTTAGTCTGGACGCCATCTATCCATGCCATGTTCCACGTCAATCCCAAAAAACATTTACTGCCTTCATCATGAAAGGCCCCAATTTTATGTTTCCAAGTTAGGATCCCGCCTTGATGAGTCTGAGAAACTATTTTATATCTTCCAACGTTCTTCGGAAAGGAAACGGGAATCGCCGATGTTACTTGAAAGACGCTATATCGACTTGACCTTTATTTAGAGTTCGATAGGCCTTGAGGGTCTAAGAATACATAGAATAGCTATAGATATTGTTCGAACAGAATAATTTGTGCTAGAATCTTGGATTCGAAGCCTTTGTAGTACGATTTGTGGACATACCGCTGCGCTGACGTAACAAGCAAAGATAGGCGCTCGATAAAAAGGTTTGATGTTTTGTTGTAGATTCGAGTGGCCTGATTGAGGTTGAAATCCAAATATAAGTATCTCTTACTTATAATTAATTCGCAACGATACCAGATGCCTTTAACGGTACTTTAGGTGCTCAGAAACATCCGGACACTGATACAATCATACCCTTACAAAGGGCTTTCAAACGTCCTCTTTCTCTGTTGAAATTATATCTGGCAACACCGCCACCGGTAACGAACTACTCAGAACCCAGTTCGTTGACTTCAATTCGATTCAAAGAAGGTTCCTATTGAAAACTTACTACTGCAGTATCATATTAAAATTTTATGCATATATTATAAAATCGAAATCCAACCACCGTTTTCTGTTTTGATAAACAGTTTAGTCGCATTTCGGAGTATTTAGAAGACGATGACATTTTTACAGACATCCGTTATGTCTGGGAATGCTAAGAGTACAACAATACCACAAAATATCCACAAAGAAAAGAAATGTCTGTTTTAATGAAACTTGTATCCTGTAATAAACACTAAATTACAATGTCTCTACACCTTCCCCATACATCGGACAGTTTAAACTGCACAAATTACTTGTGTGAATAGCAACTGTCGCTACGCCTGATAGCAACGGTCATATTTCATTATGATATATGCGACCGCCGAAATTCCCTCGGACCAGTCACACGATTATAGACCTTAATGCAAAACATAATTTATACACTTTATCGACATGTCCGATACATTTTGGCATACAAGTTAGTTAATCACAATTTCGTAAAGATTTATTACTACGATAAATATTAAGCTGTTCCTCTGATATAGGCACCATTGTTGTTTATTAATAGAATGGTAATTTGGTTATCGTTGTGCAGTTGTCGATAAAAATGGCGGGTTTATCGTCAAACTTTGCTATCGGTATAAATTTCCTTTCCAAAATGATTGTCTGACTCGACTGATTGTCAGACTGCACAAAAACATTGTAATGAATGCAAGTTCTACTTCTGTGGTTACCGTGATTGTAGATTATTTATTTGCAAACATATATCTGGTGAGTGCGAATATATGCGTTTAAACCAGGAAACTGAAACAAAGCATCAACTGCAAAATGCGCTACACTTAGATTTCAGGAATCCTCATGTTTGTAGTCGAATATTTCGAATGAAGTTTTTAAATAAAGGGGCTATCCGCCCTTAAAGCAACAGTATCCATCCGCAAAAACATGATAATATAAAAATTTACATTTCCGCCGATTCCAACGTATGAATTCACCTTTGTTCCTAAGGCCGAGGCTACGGAAACCCGCAACCTCTTTCGACCGTGATATTCCAAGAAATTCGGGGGTCGTTAACTACTGGCAATTTTGCTTCTTACAGCTTTAAATATAAAGTTGTTTTTCACTCGCCATTTGGAGCGTAATTCTTCGCCTCTGATGGATCGACCCTGTCAACTGTTCAGCCAACAAATGCTAGCGAAAAATGATCCTCTTTGCTCCTAGCGGAATAACATCTTCATCCAGACTGAAACGGGTTATTATTCATCTTATACGCCCGATTATAAGATTTTAAGTTGAAAACTATATTGTACTCGATTTCTATGTATTATCGCGTGGATCAATGCCAAAGTTGCGATAACATTGTTATGTTTGTTTAAAAACGTACCGGATTGAAACGTACAGGTGGAAAAAAGGAATTCACTGGAATTACAGGAGTATAAATTCGTGGCATTGGCTGCTAATTAATTGATTGAATGAGTTCGGCTGGCAATTACTCGTTTTCATTAATGAAATTCCATTAACACGATCTTTGTACGAGTTTTCCATTTGTGGTTACAACCAGTTTTTGCAAACCCGCATTTGCTGTGAATTTAAAACGTCAATCTACAATATATTGCTATCCACCACAACACCTGTATATGGACTGACGTCACATCTAATTCAAAACCACTTCCTGAATAAAACAAAGGCATCACTTATACGGCCATCCCAACTTTCTTTCAACGAAACCTCTAAGTTTACAACGTCGTAAACTCAAGTATATTTCCCAAGTATCGGTCAGGCAATACGTGTAAATACTTGAATAATTCATGGCACACCCTAAGCTACCAATTTAGGGATCCACAAATCGTCCCGAGCGAATAAATTAGGTGGAAACGGTACGGAACCCATTATCCTGGCGTGACCTCTTCGTATGTAATAAGTTTGTACTGTGATTGGATGGTACCGTACCTTGTTCTATATTCATCTTTGAAAAAGCTAAATTATATTTTTTTTTTACTATTCAGAAATTTCAGCTTACCTACAATGTATAATGATCATCTGCCTAGCCCAATTATAATGGGATCGGCTTTCACCTAGAAAACAATGTCCTCAAATATACTCAAAATCTTTTGAAAGCTGTCCATCATCAAAACGTAGCCGTTATGCTAGCCTCAGCTCTAATGGAATTCACCGCACCAATATTTATTCGAGTAACGAAGCTTGAATGCCGGCAGTTCTCAGAAATCCGAAAGGCTGCCGGAATGTGCAAATAAACTGCAATGCCCATACGCCAACAACGACAAGCTTTAATGAGACAAATGCCGGCAATCGTTGTTGTTGTTGTACAGAAAAAGCTTATGTCCTTCAGGCCGTGATCAAAGCTAACGTTTGTGGAACTGTAAAAGAGAACACTGATATAGTCACAGGACAAAAAACTAAGCTAACTACACTCTATGCAGGCTTTAAGGATTCAAGCTTCGATGAGTCCAAATGTCTTTGATCCAAACGTTTGTCCATACACCGACAAACATTGGCTAACAACACGCGTATCTTTTGCATTAATAAATACTCTTGGATGCCGTCACGGCTTGAATTATGCGAACCTTGTACTACAATTGAAATAAGCATCAGTACGGATGAATGAAATTTAATCTTAGTACACCTAGGTAGTGCGGTCAATATTAATGTCGGGAGATTTATTGCATTTTCGAGGCCTTTGTGTGAATCGAATGTTTTTGCTATTAGTGATGTTGATGCTCTATAAACAAATTCTAAAAGCATTTGCATGTAATGCAAGCAGTTTTTTTTTTGTCAAATAGCTAAGTAAAATCCTGCTGGTTTTTCCGCGTCCCCCCACATTTATAACTTCTCTAGTCTCATTATTATCTTTGTTTTCGTCCGTCAATAAGAATTCTATTACAATAGGATCTTTCCAAGAACCTTTATTAATTATTGTTGCAACGGCCACTTTCATGGAAAACTTTAAAATTCCTGAACTAAATATTTTTTCAAGCAACTCCCTCGTAATTAATCTACAGAGTTTTATAACTTCTGAAACTAACGAACACCATTTCTCTCAACAAACTGTAAACTAGCCCGAACTTCGATTCTTTTCTAGATTTTTGTTACTAAGTTTCGAAACGGTCTACAAAGTAACCGCAAAGTGAGTGTTTTATTCAGTTTAGCCCCATTTCCCTGAAGAAGAACTTGTCTAAACTAGTTCTGATCAGGTAGCAAGGTAACACACAAATCGCATTAGATGTAATCGAGGGTCGATGCAGTGCGGCTATTCGCGGCTGGCTGACGTCGATAAGCAAGGGTTATAGGAGTAGAAGGAAATCTAACACCGGATCTACATTATTCTGTTACTAATCTCTGTGATGAATATTTCAAATCGATAAGGAATACTGTTCAAAACAATAATAGTAATTTTAGCACATAGGTAACATCACCTATAAAGGAAAATGACCAGAATGTTAATTCAAACACCTACAAATATAAAATACACACACATTTCAATTATACTTAAGTCAAATCGGTTTATCGTAACGACCTAACATCTCGACTTCATACCATAACGTTCAGATTAATATTCTGATTGTAACAAACAATTCACTCATCAAACCTGCATCTCGGTCGGAGGCCAGCCGAGAGGATTGGAATGAGGGAGCCGCGATCATATGACGTCATTCCGATGCTCTCGAGCCTACCCCCATATGTCTGCGTTTGACAGCTCAAACAAATGATGCTCGGTCACGTCGATCTCATGAACCTATCCCCCCTTTGTTTTACAGCGTTCACCACATATTGCCCACGAAATCGGTTTTCATATTGAACTTGGCAAGTACCATGAGAATATTGGTACGCATAGAAAAATCCGTAATCGTAGTCAAGGCCGCGGCTACACCATTAATTATGGGCATTAATTTGCTTCAGGGTTGAACGTATACATGTGCTTTTCTTTAGGTGCTGTGTTAAAGGTTTAATAATTCAGCTTAACCTTGCAACAACACTTTGTTTAGAGGAAGAATGTACTAATATTTAGACTTTGAGATCTGGCGAAGTCAATCATTTGATCGTGTAGATCAGACAAGTGGAAATATTTAAGAAGTCAGAATAAAATAAGTACAAAAGAATAGCTTTGTAGTATTAGTAACAAAATATGAAAAGTGTTTTAGTCTATACAGCAACATCGATAAAGCCAGCCAAGGTCTATTAAAATAATGTGTACGAAACGGCTCGAGTGTAATGCATAGAGAACAGCTATAAAATTAGAAATGATATCATTCATATTATTATTTAAGACCTGCTGTGACTTGATACCTCACTTTGCAATGCTAAGTGAACATTTCAGGCGGAGTCATATCAAGATTAGACTCGTATTTTTAATGCCGTAGGGTTGCAAATAAAATGGTGAATTAATTAAATACAAAACAGGTGAATTTTTCTCCCATTTCTTTTCGTAATTGAACCCACAATTCGACTTTCTATCGGTCGTAATTTTGTTCACGTGTTTTCAAAACGGAGCTCAAATAATCGTCGGTCACAGTCAACTTCATACTGTTTGGAAGGAACTAAATGTTTGTCATTGTTGATTGATAAGTCGACAGACATTTGCTTTTTAAAAACTACCAAATCGATTATTTTCGTCAACTTTATTTATTGACTTATAACTGTATAAGTCAATAAATAAAGTTGACAAAAATAATCGATTTGGTAGTTTTTAAAAAGCAAATGTCTGTCGACTTATCAATCAGTAAATAGTATTTTGTTATTGTATTCAGTAAATTGTATTAGTAATGCAATGTAGTGGTTATTGCACCCTGGATCGCGTGCACACGAATTGTTTACGCTATTCGGACCGAAAGCCGACTAAACTAATTTGTGTAACAGTTCTTGAAAGTAACACTGTGTTGAAACGATAATAGACTTGTTAGGTGCAAAGGATCTTTTACAAAAAGTTTGCTAATGCACTACTTAACTTGAATAATTTCACACCTTCATTTGTGGTTTTGTGTAAATTGTTTCACTTTTCTTCTATTTACTCTTTGCTAAGTGTTGCAACCAGTTGTTTTAGTGTTCCTTTTCTATTTTTTGCTACTTCTGCACTCATACAGGCAATATCTCCAGTCTTCTTTATTTCATCAAAAACTGCACCTTTAACTGTATGACGTCAATAGTGTCCAACCTTCCCTCTGCCACTCTCATCGTGGTTTATACCTTGAGGTGTCCATGAGCCAGTTGCACCCTTTTGCTCGGCTGAACGCTCTTAGCGCGCCCTCTGCGCTGTAAAGGCCAACTGCGGTTAACACCACTTGTGATGTAACAGCTGTTCTTTTTGAATTATTCAGTAAACCTATTGCACTGGTACATTTCAGTTATGTCTCTTTCCTATTGCATATTTTCTATATAATCCATGAATGCATCATGATTTTCTGTCTTG
Source organism: Diarsia rubi (assembly GCA_932274075.1). NCBI lineage: Eukaryota > Metazoa > Arthropoda > Insecta > Lepidoptera > Noctuidae > Diarsia > Diarsia rubi. The sequence goes on along the minus strand of OW026437.1, from coordinate 9,338,276 downwards.
AACTACTCATTCAAACCTTTTCTCAATGATCAAGAACAATTCAACCTCAAATTATTTCTGTCAAACACAAAAATAATGTCAAGTAAAATACCGGGGTAACAATAGTCATTATAATAATTATGGCATCAGCTGACGGAAATGTTTAACGCCATGCCACAAATAGGTGTCACGTCATCAATGAGTAATATTTAGCTAGATAATATTATAACTAGCGTGTTCTTGTGGACATTTTATTAACATGTTGATACCAATTCCCTTTAAAGGCTTTAATCCGGTTTTGACTAACATGGCTTTGCGTTAAAAAAGATCCGCTCTTCGTGTTTTTGAATGTAGTCTCTTATAGATGTAGACGTCATTGGAATCGAAAATGGCAGGCTCAAATTTTCTTGTGGTTCTGACAGTATCCTCGTTTTATTTCGCATATTAAGACGATATATTTATGAAGCATAAGATTTGCCTCGCTAGTCAAGCAATTTTCTGCTTTTACCAACAAAGAAAAGCTATTATATTTACATGTTCTCAGACTACGTCTTTATAACTTACATTTCAAGCTATGCCGTCATTACTTGAAGCCACCGCTGTGACCAGAATACTTTAATGACGTGTGCTGATGTCATAAGACGAGAAGTGATTAGCACTGTCCCATTGTTTTATTGCGATCCACCCATTAGTCAAGCCAAGTAGGTTAACTTAGTCAACCAAGTATTGTGACGCAAATGTGTTTAGAAGCTAATGACACAGAGTTAAAAAAACTAGGATATAGTTGGTGAAATTCAACCTATAACTAACTAAAAAAAGTTAAGTAGACTTGATGCTTAAGTAACCATGGTTTTCGATCTTATAGACGCAATAACCTTAACAAGCTTAAAAGTTCGTGATCAAAGCCTTAACGTAAGTTTGCAGACGCTTATAACAGCACTTGGAGCAAAAGACTTAAAATTAAACGCAAGTTAGAGTAGGGGTTATTAAGCCAACACTGGCTTAATAACCCCTACTCTAACTCAATTTAAATAGGCACTGTGTAACATCGGTAGATTAATCGTCTTAAATTGACTAATTAATGGACCCGGAGTTGTTTAGACAATGGAAATGTGACTAGTATAGTCACATTTCCATTGCCATAAACGTAAATTATAACCTGTGATAAGTTCATGAATATTGTTTAAACGTTTATTATAATAAAGATAGGTATGATATTCAACCTAACTAGTCATAATTCCAATGACGCATTTGTAGAATTATATCCATCACCAACAACGGTAGAAAATATGAAATACTTGGAAACTGGAAATAAGAACTAATACAACCTAGCTAAAGTTCAATCCAACTTAACTTGGCGAAACAACTAGTTTCACAAAACAAGTTACCTGATCAGAATATAATAATGACGTATGTATGATGTCATTGAATAAGACCGCCGATCAAATTGTTGCCATTGTCTTTGTAGAATATAAAAATATCTATGACACCATATATGAGCCCCAAGGTAATACGCACGAAGGAATTTAACATGCCCTAGATCAAAATAAGAATCAAATTCGGGTAGCAACAGCTTTTAAAAATATTTGGTGATAAAACAAAAACAGATTTAATAAAATATGAGTTTGTATTAAAGACAGGAGAGAAAGCAGTCGCAATTATTAGAAATTAGCAAGCATGAAAACTAAGAACTGCCTGATAAATCATTCAGTAATATTACCGTATCGATATCTTTAAGTTTAATATGGAGTGTTTGTAATGTTATGACTAATACATTAGTAGTTCTTGTGAGGTAATCTGTTTTACGATTACCTCACAAGAAATCTTGTAGTTGTACCGAGAACTAATAGTATGGGTCATCTGCATCTTGTGACTAACCAGTTCTAAGATCTTTTAGATTATGACCAGTTCTAGTAGTATTTATTACTATTATAAGATCACGTTCAAGCTATTCTATTTGTTGTGCAGTATTCTAGTCTATTCAGACTTTCTGGGCTACGTTCTTAAATGTGTTTGCTTTTGCTTTAACGACCTCAATGTCGTTTTCAGATAAGTATAATCCACCCTTTGTGTTTCCTTGCGCATCGTTAAATGCCAGTCCGAGACGGTATCTTCGACGGCAACATTTTAAATTCTTGAATGTCTGCCTTTTATACTGTCTACAAGGAAGTTCACGTTCAAACAGTCTGAATTGATGATATTACATACTCGGCTAATAAAATTGTAAATGTAGACGCTTTGCATGTTCAAGTTGCAATCCGTCTGATAATTCACATTAGAATACACGACGTATTGTGTTTAACCATGTGTGCAATGGACACTATTATAATATGCTAATGTAACTCATTCCCAGATTGTTCGTAGAAAGACAATAGCTTTATAATATTATGTATATCTTTTTCGAGGAACCCAGTTGTGGTGACAACAGTAAAACAGTAATTACAGCAACAATGTGTGTGGATGTTCAATAATGCCGTGCAGCATTTTGTATGGAATATCGGAAATTGCCGTTGCATTTTTGATGGGTGATGCCGTGTCAATATACAACATTATTGCCGTCGTTTCACGGTTTATTGGAACAGCTGCTGGTTTATTTTTAAAGTCTTGTTAATCATTTTAGGTGAGAAACCTAAAATGATTAACAAGACAGTTCTATTGTTGCCAGGAATAGCAATAGTATAAGCATAGTAATAGCTTACAGATTAATTACAGGTTCTATTGACTTGTCATCTAAATAGTCCTTGACAGTGTAATATTTTATACATAGCAACAGTGTGAACAATTTTTTTTAAACATTGTCAACGGTAAGTCTTGAAGACTATTTGGGAAATTATTGTAAATAACAATCGACATGCATACATTTTCTTAAATAACTTCAGTTTTATTGGCGGCAGTCGAAGTCTATTTTCATTTCATGCCGTGTTCGGTTATTTGGTCTGTCAGTGCTGGATTCAAATAGATTGTAGTTTTTATTAACAAAAGTACATATTAAAAAAAATATATATAAACATGGCAAATGTAGAATTTTAAGTTTTTCAAATAGTGGCTTACAGCTCTCTAGATACACATATTTTTGCGCTTTGAACAAGGAAGGTAATTGATCAGAACCTATTGTACTAGATTAATTATTTTAATTTTATAATGCTTTCCTGTAAGCAACGGTACATCATTTTTGTAACATTCATTGGTTCTTTATACATGAAGTATTAAGTCCAAACCTTATCATGAAAATCACGGCTACGTTCATAGAAATGAACACGGAAAATAGTTAATGTAAACTAAATCATGTACAAGAAATAAATGTAAGCAAGCATTGTTACTACCATTACATTGTTCAAATCTGTAAATCAAAGCTTTCAGAAGTGCAAGAACACCATTTGTTTTCTCTACAAACAGTGCGATTCATTCTTGTAAACTTTCAAGAAATAGAAGAACAGTATTTTTATATTTTCAATAACATTTCGAGCTCTATTTATAGTACGTTTCACTTCACGGGATATTCTAGTATCTGTAATTTTCGCATGTACTGTACACTGTGCGTTGTTGACCTCCCTTTGCATTATTTTACACAACGAAGGCTAATTGGCTTTATCACCGCGTCCGCTATGTTAAATTAGGTCCACAATCTACATTTTGTATTTGTCACGAAAACTAGAATTACTTAATTCGCCCTAATGTTTATTAACACAATTTTCAGGAACTTAATCCGCAGTTTTTGTCCTCGTCTCACCACCAAGGTCACCGGTATTGATCTCCTCGAAGGCATTAGCCTAAATAGTAACATGATAAGCGATGCTCGTGTACATCCACAGCGATTACGTAGAATAAAAGACGGTCCCGTCCGACTTAACAAATAAACCACTAATTTACGTCTAGTCGACGGACGCGGCGCCTTTGTTGCGGCCCCGTTTTTCGCCTCCGAATCAATTTCCATGATGACGTCACCCGCACCTCCCCTCGATCCCGAATCCCTCTTCACCCCCCGGACCGCGCCCGCCACTAGGAACAAGAATACGACTACTTCCGCTCCTTATGTAGCAATGTCTTTCCATTTTCCGCCGACTTACAGACACATAAATGGTGATCTTTTCCCTCCCTAAATATGTTAGCGACACTTTCGGACTTTTCCAGCGATATCTTATCAGAACTTATTATTTTACGAGCTGATGAATTATGGTTGGCAGCTTTCAGTGGATAATTCCATTATGATATCACATTATTATTTTTTGGTGTACCACAAGGCAACGCTGTGGCGCGCTCGCCGCTGCACAGTTTTAATTATGAATTCTTGTGTTAACTCTGGAATCCTGCACACACGATGATGAAGTACTCGCGATGAAACACGCACACATACATTAAGCAACAACTGAGCTAACGGAAACATAAACCGTAAACTGTATACCTAAAACGAAACTCTAAATTCGTGCGCAACAGAAACAAACCAGGTACAAACGGTTTATGATTGAACGCTAGCAGGTATTTTCGTACATAATATTAATGCTGAGATTAAAATAAACCTTAGATTAACGAAAGACGGACGACCGGCTTACCTCCTAAAACAAATAAGCAGAATGTTCCTCAACACACGTTACACAAGCCCGTTATTGAGGTGCTACATCATTTTATTTACAGCTGTTGCAGGTTAATGTGGTACAGCAACATGAAACAATCGAGATATTTTTGACGACATACCCTGCGCTAGATAGGAATGCTGTCGTATCAATATCGACTTTACCGGCCACGTTACAACGTTGCATTACTGCATCGAATCCTTTGAAGTTCGCATTCTATCAGCACGGACGCAAAATCAATACTATTACTATCCACGTTCTTATTTCCATTGTGAAAACTTTCCACTATGAGTGAACGATCGATATGTTTACATCAAATTTGGCAAACGGCAATAATTTTAACTACAGTTGCATAACGACCTGTTGTCACCAAGGTAATAGCCCTGAATTCATTATCTTATTTCATTCCATGTCGCTTAATAGCAAACACCAAACGAGCTGAATGCTTTTATAGTATGCGAACACGTCATAGCTGACATGAAGCTGTAATTGTAAAAGCGGTTGTAGGACTATTAGCGGATGCGACCCTACGTTACCATTAACACTGAACTGCTCCACTTCCCACCTTAATCCTCACGTTTTTAGCTCGTGGATCATTAGTCACATGATTTCTGATGTTCCCAGACACATAGAAACGAATTCCGAGACATGTTTTGCGACGATCAGAAATAGAACGCAGCGGGTACTAAGCGTGTTCGCGCTGTGACGACGGACGGTGTTCGCATCCCGCTCCGCTTCGCACCCAGCACGTAAGCGCGTCCCTTTCGTGCGCACTCACTTCATTGTTTCAGCGTGTAGCTCCGTTGGCCGGCGGACTGAAATAGGTCGGGAGCGTCCGAAACAGACGGTTCATGCTATCGAAAGCTATCGCGAGGTCACTGCCGGAGAATCACGACACAACCACGTTCAATTCCTGAAACTGTCATTTTTCTTCATCACAATGGACAGTTACTCATCGTTGATTGCACAATCGTTTGTATTTATAAAGCGTAACATCGACGTTGCCTCGCAACTAATTATAGTACGGTATTACATACCGAAAATAGAGCAATAACACTCTCAACGTTACGTATGTACTGCAGTAAGCAATCAGCGGATTGTTTCCATAACTGTTACAGGCATTACGTAACAAATTGTATTACTCGCGAACATAACCGGCGTACTATGCGGAACACGGCGTAGTAATCGCGATTTAGTTCTGACCTCTACTTGTTCAGCGATAGCTATTCCTTTTATAAACCTCGGGGTAATCTCATTGAGGCAGACAAATGGTTGTGTCTAATGTTTTCTAATCTTCGATCCCTTTTTGTTCAGGGTCGTGATCGATTTCCTCCAACAATAGTTTGTTGGAATGGATGAATATATAGACCTGCTGCTATGTTACATTATTGTTACTTATCCATTTCTATAACTTAATTTACGTTACTCGTGTCCCCATTATCAACATTGGTGTCCAAATCAGGCTCTACGTTTTCATTTGTTTTGCGAATAGTTATCTGTTTATTATTAACCTAACAAAACAGGATTTCCACGGTCACATCATATTCTTCAAAATCAGAATCCTTGTTATTCTCTTTAAACTCCTCGATTCCTTTATAAAAAGCAACGACTAGTTTACGCATTCTCAAATAAAAAAACATCGATATTTTGCTAGATGTTAGATAGCGTTGTTTCCCCACGTAATTTTTCTGCTGTCTCCGGAGAGAAAGATGAATACCAGCTAAGCGGAGAACATTATTCTTAACAACCTTTGCGTGTATCAGGTACCTTTATATTCTCTAAATTCCGGTTAGGATTGCCACGTGCATGTAAGGAAAGTAGGCCCATGATATTATTATGCTTAAAATACTTCTGTAAATGATGTGTCTGTGTATTTTTAGGTTTTCAGCTTTGTCAATTCTTTCGGCACTTTAGTATTAGTAGTTTTATACGTAGGTACCGTTATTTTTTTTACCCGGCTGCAAGGATATATTATGTTCATATATATTCAAGTATTTCCAACCTCTTCATCTTTCTCTTATAAAAAAACATATCTGCTTCGATAAGAACAAAAAGTTCTACATGCCAATCAATGTTGTAAATGTGCGCTATGAACATTATTGCATGTCTGTCTTTAGTTCAAGGTCGAGGGTCTCAACAGAATTCTCTTCGATTTTCTTAACATGCAAAAATGTTCTCAATATACATATAAAGATCCTTAACAGGCGCATTAGCATTCCTTATAGTCCATTACCATATCTTGCCATCTTTCTCATAAACGCTATAATATTTTATTTTTTGCTTTACCAATGACACTAAAGTTCTTGTGGTCTGTGACCTGTGAAGGTCGTGTGAGAACGGTATAGACTGTTTCTTGTATTCTTGCATTTACATGTTCATAAAGTTTTTGTTTACATTTATGACTTATGATTTTTGTACTTTTCTTACTCGTGTTTGGGATATTTTAAGGTTTTATTATGATAGTTTATGTAGCTTATTGTGTTCAAATAAAACCTCGAAAAGAATCAGTGAGAGACTTAAGTCTAGTGTCGGATTGCCAAAACGAGAAGTCCCAGCTAACGAAAAATTTAAACCACTGCATTTGACATTCAGTAGCCGTTCATAAAAAAACATGACGTATATTCACTGGCTACTCCATGAATTTTGATGAGCGTTGACTAGCACTCACTCACCAACGCCACAAGCCCTTTGATGGGGTTCACCGACAATTTGTCATTGGCGGTTCCCTTCTATCGGCTTCCATAAAATTGTTATGAGAATTTTTCATCCAGTTTCGTTGTAGCATGATGGATTTTATGGCAAAATTTCTGGGTCAATGTGACTTGCATATCACGCGAGATTACTACAGAAATTAATTAGTTTACGCTTTGGGAGGGAAATGAGAATTATGTGTTTGAATATGTTAAAGTCAACAACCATAACTTCTGGGACTGAGTTCCAGTTTGGGATAGCATACATTTTTACATTTGAAATGTTATGACAGCTCTGAATAAAATATGACTAAATCCTGGAATAGAGTTAGCCGTGAAGGGTCGCTAAACTACCTACATATTCAAAGTGCAAATTCTGTGATCTCCCAGCCGACATCAGTCTATTTCGAGACAACAGCCAGTTTGGTTGGATCGATCGTCACAGCGATGCTTGTTTATTAAGCAACAGAAAATTAGGAGCCATCGACACTTTTCAAGTTCAAGACAATTACAATAAATCTACATTTGCTAATAGGGTCCTTAACCTCAGGTTCAAGGGAAACCAGGTTGCTTAAGACATTAATAGCATTGAAAGTTATTAATTTGCCTTTTTGTCTAACGAATTTTCTATTCAAGTCATCTGGTTTTTCAAGTTTCTCTGGATTTTCATCTGAAAACAACGTACAAGAGTGTACAGAAACTTTGTCTTTTCGTACACTACATAATTCACTTAAGATCATAGCCTACATTATTTGAACTACTCTTAAATAATTTACTTAGCTACAACCTCTGCCAGTTTCAATTACTGTTTGTTACTCCGAGTTTCTGTTTCTAACCGTGCATATGTATCTATTTTAACCTTTACGTTTAGGCGAGAAGGAAGAAATTGGTTTGGAGTATCAAAAGGAAATGTTTTCTGTACATTGAGTGCCAGATTCGCAGTTGCTTGCCTAATTACACTTCTTCGATTTTGACAGAGGATGTAATTGTACTAACACACGGTTATTTTCATACATTTATTCCTATTTATGTTTCCATTTCAGTTCCTTATTCTTATACTCGTGCTTTGCTAAAAATAAATCAAGCTTTTCATGTTATATATCGTAAGAATTGTCTACATAAATTTTGCCCAAGACCTTCGTATTTCTTTTTATATTTCTGTGTTCCAGAAAATTATAAATTACCGTATCGAATACCTCTAAAGGCCATGTTATTAAATACACTTTGCGATAATCCAATTACTGAACCATAATGTTCGACACACCCCTACTATAATCTCTTGATTGAGTTAACGGTACGCGCGTTAGCGTAAACGTAAACGCGTAACCTATCCGTAGTAATCTAAGCAGTCATGATCTCATATGCCAAATACTGTGTACTATGAGCACAAATAGCTTCGAATAGGCACGACATGCTTGATTTAATCCTCTACTCGACCGTTACAAGACTGCAATCGAGACGACGACCGAGGCATGGTTATTCTTAATTTAATTAGCGAAAAAGTTAAGTAAAAAGCACTGACATGGCAACCCATTGTTTCCTTGAAGACGTTTAAGGAAACCTGCTTTACCGTATTAAGAGAACTGGTTCTTCATGACCGCCCAAAATTGATAGTAAAAATTACGCCACGACAGTCTTTGAATTCGATTTAAGATTTATAGCCGACTTTTCATCGATTACAAAACATTGTCAGAGTTGCATCCGGAAAAAAAAATAAGAAATTTCATTCAATCATTCGCCAACTCGAAACAATAATAAATTAAAACAAAAGAAGCTATTACAAAACTTAAAATAATACATTTCCCAGAGACCATCAATACTAGAAGTAGAAATAATACCATTAATACTCGTAAAACACAGATCTATTAGTAAAGCTAAACAGGTAACAGCGGCCGGTGCCGCCACCGCGCTGGCGATTACAGTTACGGTGACGTTAATCAGGTCGAGTACACCAAGTACGGCCAGTACCTACACGTGAACTCGACGCTCGCGTGCTGGTGACGTTAACGACGGAACAATTGGTAATTTGTTAGCGAGTGTAGCTTAGCCTTTGTGGTCCCTCGGTACAAAAAATTAAAAAACATATTTTTCGAAATTTTGCACGCCGTTTTCAGAGTTGATAAGAACGTCAGCGTATGCAAGCCTAAATGCTTCATGCAAGTCCGAAGCTTAACATATTTTCCTCGTGCTTGCTAATTCATAGATAAATGCAATCAGATACAAACTAATCACTTAATATCAATGAAATTCCAACAACGTAATCATCAAGGAACATGTGTGCCACTTAATCTCACCTCAACAAGAACTCGTAGAGATAACCGACCAATTTATCACAACATCAAAAATGATGGCGCCCATCAAATATTAACAGTGTACGCGAACACTCGTAAACAACAGTAATCACCCCATCTACGTGGAATTTAAAAATAAAATTTTTGCCATCGCATCACCCTTTTGAGTTATTGAGCAATAGAAAATTCCATGATTATTTATTCTAGGAGCGGAGGTAACATAAAATCAGCTGTTTGTTTTCTGGTATCGTGAGTCAGCTGACGGATAAGTGGCATTATTGGGATCGTTACCAATGGGATAACAGTATTTCGATACATATGACTGTTTCCTTCAGAAATATTTTTCTAGACAGACCCTAGTAACGAGAATTTCTAAGGAAAAAAATATAGGTCTTGGCTGTTACATAAAATCTCAGTGCAGAATTGGAACTTTGCCCAAAATTGGTCCTATCTCACTAGAGCCTATCGGCTAATACCGAACATAGATACTACATACACTTAATGCTTTTCAGCAGATAGAAGATTTGGGATTTTTGATATTTGGCTTTATATGACCTTATTAGAAAGTACATATTTAAGAGATGTCTTTTTTGGTGCCAGGACTGTAAATCTAGTGACGATTGACATAGCATCAGCCAATCCCATGTCTGATGACGCGACGTCAAACGATGTTTCGCGTACGTCATTGCGGTTGATGACGTTGGAGACTAGCTTCATGTTTACTCAAGCAATAACTATTGAAATTCACGTGTCATGACTATGACGTGCAAGCCAGACTGCTAAATAAAGAACGCTCACATTCCTGATATTACTGGAAAGTTGGACATTGTTGAAACTTTAATGTAGTCTGGCTATGCTGTAAAAAGTTTTTCAAACATCTTTGATGAATTAATAAAAACTGTGAATGAAAACTGAATCTGTATGTCAAAGGAAAAGCGAAGCTTGAAACACATGAAAGAGAAGCTAAATTTCTTGAAGTTGTGGCAGTAGTATTATTTATAAATGAAAATAAAGACAGCCAATGGTAACAAAGTTATCGAAAGAATAAGTAGAGATCTTCGCTGGTATCATGATGATTTATTTCAACATGAAAGAATGCAGCTTATGACACCGTACAAGTTGCTCACTGAAGAAAAAAACACAACGGATTACTAACACACTATTGAACGTAAGACTCCTAACAATACAGTAGTCTACAGTCTAGTTACAGAATAGAACGTCAACGTCAACCATACTGAAATGAATACTAAATTACCTTAAAGACTTTTGAAGAGATTACTTTGAACAAGCTCACATTCCCTTTTATTACAGACATTAGTCACCGTGCCAACAAATAAATCGTTAACGCTCGAAATCCCTCACTTCATCATACAAGTAAAAGCTAAAACATTTTAACTCGTATCAGCAGATGCGTTCACTTGAAGATCTGCCTGTATTAACAGACGAGAATAGGTAAAATCTCCATATGAATTGTTAGCATTTGGACGTTCGCCCGCGCGGGTCATGTTAGGTAACTGATGTACGTCATCGACGTCCTAATATCTGTGTTCTGATACTTCATTACTAGTCTAATCTCTAGGCAATCGCGTGGGCGGGGCTTGCCTCGGATAATTCAAATGTGAATAGTAATACACAATTGTGCTTGTAATGTCTGTTTGAATTTTGATTAGATTAGTCTCGTTTCATCTTTATGGCACATGTGGTTTGTAATATTTGTCGTCATTTGGATAGAAGCGAGGAGCGGTCAAGATCCTTTAAAATCATCAATTGAACAACTTCTTATCTGTGAGCAAGTTTAGCTCCTTCAATGTTCAATTTAAGATGGAGCTTATCTTGCGGTCAGCCGGCTTGCGTTTGATCAAGCACTACCATTTCCTCCAAAGATTAGACAAGTGATGTTCTGTTGAAGATCATGAGCATGTATTTTAGAAACAGTTAAGTGAAATTATATTTCCAACATATTCAGCTAATATCCATCAGAAATCGTTTCGTTATTAATATCGCCCTGTAAATATTTACCTGTGTTTATATCGCTACCTTTATTCGCAGCCATTACAGCTGAAATGTGTCCTGAAGACGTTCGTGCTATCATTGCTAACACGTCAAATGTACTGAGTCTGAGAGATTTTATTATCTGAACATGTGCGAATAGGATCTTTCATCAAAGCTAACGCCGCGGAAGCAATTTCGTTTCGTAACCCTTTGCATGATATTGTACTTATACGTGTATCCTCCGGTGTACCTTTCAGATTTAGTAACGTGTTGGGACGCGCCCAATGACGTCACTGTTCCGTTTTCGCTTAGGCAACTTTGCGATACGATATTCATTCAGGCAGTTTGCAAACGTTTTCGTGAGTTTTCGTTGGTTATTTAGAGAAAATCTTGATTCGGTTCAAGGTAACTTTTTGCTGTACCTTAAATTTGAATTCCTAAAGACGTAACAGGATTTATATAAGGCCAAGAACGATCAGCTTTCACAGTAAACGAGTTCCAATAAAGGAGTTAAATTATGAAACTTTAATCGCGTCATTGAAAGACGTCATAGTTTCCAACATCTGTACTTTCACAAGCCCTTTCTATGTAGTTAGCTTTGATTAGAGCAAATTACCCTTTTTGCTCACGATACATTATCTGCTGCACGTCACAATGATTGATTGAAATTCAAAAATATACTCAATATTCGCAGCCAGTAAGTGACAGCTAATTAAGAACTCACATGTGTTTTATTTGTGCCACTGTAAATTATTCAGAATAATCCCCTAGTCTTTTCGAAACCAGCTAATGAAAAATCGACTCTACTTTCTTGTGTCTATGTTCCAATTCAATTGTCGGCTGTGAAAGGATCGCGGAAGCTAAGCCGTTGTCTAAATATAATAAGTATATTTTCGGACTTACATCTCGTGTAATGGTAGTATGTACGTTCTGTTTGTATTATGTACGTCATTTATGTGGTCTCCGGCCTCGTCCTTACTTTTTTTACTATTAGTTGGATTAGCGTCTCTATCTACAGATATCTGATTTCGCTAAGTTGTTTGTCCAAATATTTGTCTGAGACTATATTTATAGCTTTTTCTATACAAAATACAGTCAGAAGGTAGGCATGAATCAGCTGAATCTATGCTTTTACTACAAAGTACACTTTCAGAAAATTATTTGTCTTTGTTAAGAGCACCGAGATATGTAAATACTCTTTTGAGATTTCTGGAGTATTTTTCAGTCTTTGACAAAAGGCACAAAGGTTACGAGTACAAAGTGAGTGCAGCTGAAAAATAAGTAAAGCAAAGTAATATATAACACCATTCTCCTAAACAAAGAGCCATACAAAAGGACGACAGACGTTATGCAAACGAGATTTTGATCACCAATAAATGCGGCGGTTTTATTTTCGGGCAACTTCCTGACCACACGGACGGAGCCCTATCGCTGCATTTAGCTGCCGTTGTAACTCCAAACATATGGTTATTGGTTACGCACCGCTCCCGGGTTCGACGCTCGGCTAATCCCATTTACCCTAACACTTACCTATTTTACTGCCTTTGCAAATTGGTCGTGGAAACTGTCGGGGTATTTCGACTAGTCTCTGAATGTATTTTGTTTTCTGGGGCATTTTTAACACCCACGTTACTGTAGCCCTCTAAAAATAGTTTATTTTCGCTAATGAGTTCAGCTACATTCAATGTCTTGTTTTATGACTTTCTCCTGAAAATATTACCCACAACTTTCATTAAAAATAAACTAGAATTGCAATTTACAATATTGCTACACAAAAAAAATCCAACCCAGATGAACCTCTTCATTGCACACTTCAAACTTCTGAGATCATTTCCCGGACAATTTTTATGAAGCCAATAAAACCGGACGTTTGGACGTAAGAATATCTCAATCTTAATTCGATACGAATCGCTGATTTTCTCTGTTAATAAAACTGACCACGGCGGAAACTGGCCGGAATCGAACTGTATTTCAGAAAAGCCGAAATGATTTTCATTGGGGTGAAAGGCAAATTTGACTATTTTCCTAAACTCGAAACAAAGTAAACGTTTTGTGTTCAACATTATTGACATTGCAGAAAAAGGAGGAAAGTTGTTTGTTTAGGATTCTCGTAAAAGGCATATCCGGTGTTTATGAAAACTTTACCATTGAATAATACAAGCCATGTCGCTTGTATTATTCAATGGTAAAGTTTGGACTAAAACATGACCCGAGGGACACTTATCAAATATTATCCGTATGAAATGACTTCCGATAGCGGGTTACCCACAAGTTATGGCTACATTTTTATCCACAAATATTTCTAGTCTATCTGTTATTACCTTCTGCTTAGCCTTTTCCAAATTTATTGGGGTCGGCTCCCAGTCTTTCAGGATGCAGTTGATTGCCAGTATTTTACATGGAGCGATTGCCTATGTGACTACCACAACCCAGTCAGTACTGGGTATTATTCCATTACCTTTCAAGACACTAAAATCCGCAACTTATACTCACTAACTACTATCATTCCGCGTCCCACATTCCTTCTACACAACGATGTCATTGTAATTAAGTATATTGTAAGCCCCTATCTATAAAGTAATCTTTATGTCCAGAGGTTCTCGCTGACCATTATTTCGCATGTTGAGCGAAGCTGAATCGTTTTTCACAGCAATTGTAAGGACGGCTGGGGTCCGGACGTTGGGACCCTTTTGCAAGATTCTCTCCAAGATAGCCTAATGCGTTATACCTTTATTTATTACTTTGTGAATGTTACTGCTGAAGATTGGAAAATACTAGCAGTTTTATTATTCTGGACGGAATGGTTCCGTGTTTAAAAGTCTATTGTTTTTTCTAATGCTTCAAGTGAAATGTATGCTAAATTTTATAGTGGTGAAGAGTCCACTGATCAAAACCAACTATTTACTAGTAACGTTACCTATAGAAATTAATTAAGCTCGAATCGCATTATAGTGACAAGTAGGTGTGCCATCTAAGGCTTTCTAGCAACTAAATGAAGCGTGTCTAAAACTAGACCAGAACATATCCAAGTCGGGCAATAGCCATAAATATATTTAAACGATTTGAGGTGTGGCGCTTTATTGATAGCTGTCGGACTAATCAATATAAATGATCTCCATTGGTTTCGATTATACCTTATTTATTGCATATCTGAAGCTTTAATTGTTTCTGCCATTCATGCACACGTTTTTCGCCGAAATAGAATACAGCAATTTTAGGACCGTTAGATACTTATTTATTTTAATGAAGACCACCTTCCGTTGACGTCTGTGTTTGTAATTGTTGGTATCCTGTTGTCTAATTGTTGAGCATATTCATTCACCAAATATGTACTATTAATTTACACACAAAAACTATTTTAAACTACTATAAAAACACCCGTATGAAAAAATGGACAGCAAAAATGTTCACACGCATTCTGTTAAACCTATACCTCTTCAATGTCTAAAACTCTATTTATATGGGTTGGATTCATAGACAAAATGTCAGATACTCATATTTATTTTACACAGGGAAAATTTATACCGGGATTGGTATTTTATTTTTACAATTTATCATTCCGGTCGGTAACTTCTCCCTATGGGATGGCGCGTGTGAAGTGGGGCATCCCATCATACATTTTTGTGTCGAGGATATTTCAAATAAAAACGTAAACATGTATTTATGTTATGTTGTGTACTCCCATTGTATGTACTTTGATGTTTTACTCTGATATTACTTATACATTTATTTGTAGTAAATTCAATACTGGGTAATTTGCTTTTACTTTATTACGATTGAAAATCATACACAGCAATTTGTTTAGTATTCTAAATGGGATCAGATTGAATTTAAATTTTTATGTTACGATTGCTTTCAGTTCACTGCCACCCGTACATTTTCCATTAATGAATAATATTATCTTCATGTATATTTTACTTTAAGTTTCTATTAACTTTGAAATTTTGTTAGATAAACAGTTGAAAATTGGAGTAAGTCGTCTCCTTGGGCAGTGGCGCTCAGGTCGGCCGGTATCGACATTCTATTTCCGTCGATACACGGTCAGACAGCTGTGCCGATGTGACGGTCCATCAGTTATTCAGATATCGCCTATTGTACTCTACGTGACATAAAGACCTTGGATACCGCTCCAACAGTTCCATGGACGTTACAAGACTCTGTATGGGAATTCCAAATTGATTACTTTACTTTTGAAGAGTCAGAAGGCAAGTCTTGTTACCAAAAAATCTAGCTCTCATTAAAAGCAAAATCTTTACAGACAAAGACTAGTTAAAAAAACTACGTTTTAACACTAAACATTAATGAACAAGGCCAATACTTAAATGGCATCAGTCTTAATAGGTCTTCAATGAAATAAACTGTATGTTTCAACAATAATTCCTGCAATATATTATTTATTTATTAAAACTTTATGCACAAGTAATGAAACCGTACAAAGGCGGACTTAATGCCTTGGGCATTTTCTACCAGTCTACCTTAGGGTGATGCAGAGACATTACACAGTAGGTGCATAACAGAAACATCATCGCAGCATGCATGCATCTGGACTTACCAGACGCTAGACGACTCTTTATAACTTCATTGACTTTGATTCTGCTCTCTTGAGCTCTTGAACTCTCTCGACACTCAGTGCTCTCGTAGGATTCTATTTCACTTTAAATTTCTCAGGTATGGACTCATTTAGACTTATTGAAATAAGATTACAAACTTTTCCTTGTTCGAAATCGTTGTTTATATTCTGGAACACATCATTCTTGCTGACAGCGCCTTCTATAAGCGTTATATTGTTCTCTGTTTAATTCGTTTGAGGTGCAAACGAATGGCAGCTATGTTGGCAGCTACTTCAAATGTAAGTTTAACCTGTGCTTCCTGTGATGTAGCGTTGATTTGTAACTGAACGATGTCAATTTATTTTAAACCAGCGCTACGTTTAATGATTGCAACAAAACCTGGCTTGTCGTATTGAACTAGAAGTATGTCTTCTTCCAAATTTGCTACTTTTATCAATCAGTGATTGATATACCTCCTGCTCCACATATTTCTTTCGATGTATTGCAAGGCCGATTTATTTTAATATTTTGCGAGTTCAATTACCTAAAACAATACAAAAATGTGTACACAATCCGTTTAAAACTAAGCAATTAAACAATAATTACGAAACTTTATTATAAACGACTAATCGTGTACAAATAATATGAGTCCACGAATAAAAGTTCATGTAATTTTAATAATTCGTTCGATAGCGTTTACTGTTTCGACCTCCTGTTTGGTTACACGAAGGTCGATACGTTTGGTTCAAGGACACTTCCTATTGGTCAATATTTTACGAGCTTTGGGAACGTTAAAAGCCCGCAATACATAGAAGAATATAAATAACTTCCACCTTTCATCAAAATATTTTTTTTTTTTTTGAAGATGTAAACCTTAAGCAAAGCATAGTTTTAGAGCTAGATCTTCATCTAAAAGTAGTTTACTCGCTCGATGGTAAGATTTGTGATTTAGTTTCACAATTTGAATTGTGTTTGACTTGTCAAAGCAAGAGTCTCTTCCTCTACAGCCTCTCAATAAAATTCTCATCACAAATGAGGGATGTGCGCGAACAAACATCAAGTCTAGGGCTCTCGAATCAAGTGATGTACATCCAGAGGTACAGCTGTTGATTAATTATTTATTCGTCACACATTGGCGCCAACCGCCGCTGCGTTGGCGCCAACTCCGGCTCGTCTTTCGCACGACTGGCGCATGCTGCGTGTATTTTGATTTTATTACGCGAGTCATTTTATCTCAGGTATGTGAGTATGTGTAGATGTTTGTACCGTCGCGAGAGGCCTCATTTATCCGTGACTACAGTCGTTCATTCGATTTATCGCCAATAAACCGTTTTTCGTACTCGTTTCATGCGATGGAGTGTACGCAAAAATAAAATTCGTTTACGATTTTTAATCGATTATCAAAATAACGTTTCATAATACGCGTGTGTACTGTGTGTAGGTGTAAAACGAAGTAAACGACTATTAAACTGACAAGAAGTAAAGAACAGATCTGAATTGTTTATTTTGTGGGATGTAGGCGTTTGTAGTAACAATGCTTTATCTAGCGGTCCGTTAGGTTTTCGTGGAAATCGATATGATAGTTCGGTCCCAAAACCGTATAAGAATATTTGCAATGATAAATTATGCAATATCAGAACTAGGTTACGCTGAATTGGCAGTTTTATATGGAAAAATTATTTTATCGTACTACTCCACATTATTTGTACAGATAGTATCGTTTTTATCATAATTAAAATTATCGAGAGCTTCTATTTATTTTATCTATAATTAGAAAAGATTGGCGCCTTTATATCTTTATCAGTAATCGACCTAAATAGATTTATACTATTGAAAGATATCAAATTGGATCTAAAGATAATTACAAGCTTGAAACTATGATGGATGATATCAATTACCAAAATCAAGATACAGAACTGTTACTAGCCGTAGATCATGATTTATATTTAGACCAACTAGACGTCTGTATCCGTTGTATTAAGGAAAATACAAAATCAGATGATATTAATGATCTGTTAGCTGAATTTGATGTCAATTTCGACTCTGACGCAAAGATACTCGGATCCAAAGTATTTACAAACTCCCAATTGAATACTAACAATAAAGATTAAAAGCTAGACACAGACATGAAACAAAAATTACCCTAATTCCACTTCCTATATGTTGATCGGTTAACACGGAAATTACCATAATAATCAACAAACCACGTATAATAAAACAGAGGGGAAGCAGAACTCATTATCGCGATGTTAATCTACTATTACCTCGTAACAGTCGTAGTAAAGCCCCCTTGGTAATGTTTTGGGGGTCTATGTATCCTGTTCGTGAATTAAGGATATGTGCTGATGTTATAGCATTATTATAGTCTTATAGGAATGAAAGAAACATGAGTATTGATGATGTTACTCGTACACTCCTACTTGTTATAAGTACATAGTATAAAAGATGATAAAGCAAGGGAGACAAAGAAGGCCGAAATGAAGACTGATATAGACGTATTGATGAGAAAGACAGATGATGAAGACGAAATTAAAAACCTAAATACATGATAAGAAAGACTGTTATGTAATAAACGTAGTAGTTTTAGTTTTTATTTAATAATTGGCTAATTCAAGCATATCTTGCCTTTACCATTATGCATACTCCGCAGTTAGCCAACATTACTCTCTAATATGCTCCACCCAAAGAAAAGCAAACATCCAAATCAATAGGGACAGCATTTGAACATTGCGAGCATACGTAACATTAACATCAGCTCAGTAACTCGGTACATTGACTCCACTTCAATATTTTACGATTATCGACAGCCGTTCCGGCTTTCCGCCTCAGTATGCAGCTGTTCATTTATGAATATACCTACTTATATCTCATGGAGTTTTGTCGAAGAATCGGGGAATCGCAAAGCCTGAGCTTGACTCGATATCGACTAAAGGATATTTTGCTTGCTGATTTTCAATATCAGCCAAAGTATCATTTACCAGTTGTTCTTCGATATCAGCTAGACTGTCATCGCTATAGTCATCATCACTACACATTGCTAAAGGAATGTTGGCATATCCATGTTTACCAAACAGTTCAATGATTGCTGAATTGTTGTCAGCTCAAGGAAGGATGCCGCCCATCTTCTTGTCAAACTTGACTTTGAAATGCAGATCGATCGGAATAGCTGCTACATGATGCTAGTTCTTCAGTCTGTTCGATAATTGTTTACACTATAGAGCTATTATGAATTTGCTTCCAAACGTTAGTGACGAGATTGACAAACATTTTGACCACGACGCGTTCCCTTGAGTACTTCGTCTCGGAGAGATTAATTTCGCATACCTTTCGTGTGCCGGGACGTAGATCACAATAGCTTTTTAATTGTGTCTATAAACTCGGCATACGATGAGTTAAGGTTATGTAGCTCGGCATGATTCTTAGTATTTATTTCCGTATTAGAATAATTTCACGCTCTGGGAAAATGGAAAAAACAGTAAGAAGATGATTTTGATGATGACATTATACTCAGACAGACAAGTCTTATTCCATCGCGAAACGAAAGACATTTTTCCTGTTTTCTTCTTCCAAGATTAGCAAGCTATAAAGTACCTGTGTTCATTGTTCGTACACTGTTTCTGGGACAGTTTACACAAGAACCTCTAAAATAAGAGTAACGACGTGATTAAACGGTATGTCCAAACAATTTGATGCAGGTCCTGACACTTTATGGGATAAAAGGAAAACAGAAGCTGATGCTTGTGTTCCAGTGCTTTATGGAGCTTGTTAAATCTAATGATGATATAGCCAGGGATATAATAAATAAACAAGAGCTTACTTCTTTGCATATCGATGATAAAATGTGTTTGGGTAATACAGCAACACGAACACCACTTGCTAACGCAGTCATAAATAAGGTCAACAAAGCATGTAGCACAAAGTGGAAACCAGGCAATACTCTAAAGAAAGTCTTTGCAGGCGCACTTGAAATCTGAGCAGTCTTGTACATAGTAGCTTTAGACGCCTTGCTCATAATTATGAAGTGACATCAACGAGACGAAAAAAGGCTTAATGTTAAGAGAGAATCTAATAAAGACAACAAAAACAAAAGATACAACACTCTCATTAATTATGTCACCAGTAATTTCACTAGTGACTCACGAATATGCCTCTAAGAGCCATAGTAAAGATATATCACACACTTGACAGGCTTTTCACAAGACAAACGAGCTATTGCAAACAATTCGCCTAAAGAATTAATATTCATCACACATGCACAAATATTACATCATCACTGTATTACGGTGTTTGTTGAGAACATTGAGCAAGGCTTGAATAATGTACAAAATATTAGCGTAGACAAGAAGAGTCAAATCTTCCTTTACTGCCTATGCATAGATTAGTATCTAGTAGAAATAAATGTTTTCGAAACCCAAAGTACACGTGGAGATACATCAAGCTTTACATTTCCAATATTTCATGGCTTCGCTTTAAATAGATTTTTTGTACGAGAGATCCGCATAAACTAGTTTTGTAAAGTATGATCAGTCGCCGTGCGTACAATATCCCTCGAAATTTATAATTATCTGGATATCTGTGGTATGTAAAACCTGATAATTTTTGTTTTTTGGATATTGGGAAATCACCAAATTTTAATGACTCCTCCCGCTGGGCAGAGCGGTAAGGAGTGTCAGACATCTCTGACTAAAAACCCCTATGTTCCTTCTTAGAAGCTTTGTGCCGAGGCCGCGGTATCTCTTTCGAACAACTTGCTGCCCCGACGGGATGACAATATGGCCTATAGTCAATATTACAATATTGCATACTTTTTTTTTGGGTTGGGAAATCATCAAATAACCCCTCCCGCTCTTGGGCAGAGCGAAAGGGAGTATCAGACTTCTTCTGACTAAAAAAGACCCATGTTCTTTCTTAGCCCTATATGTCGAGGCCGCGGTGACTAGTGTACAACCTGCAGCCCTGACGGGACATATTGTATAGCTTCACTGCAGACATGGGTGTATTAGTTACTCGTACGTTTCATTCATTGTACCTACTCCATATCCTGAATGAATTTTAAAGACATTATTTGAATGTGGTTCTTATCGGTCGCTTTCGTTGTTTCATTTAACACAATATCATCATGAATTTGAATTTGTCTGCGACTTTCTAAATTGAGTCCAGTGTATTTTATGTCTGACTCCTATGCGGTTTAATTCTGGTAAAAATATGTTGATTGACGTGAATACAGACTGTATTGATAAACTTGAAAGTTCTCATGATTGTTTTTTTCTTACATTGGTTTTACAATGCAATACCATTGCTAAAACTATTTTGCTAAAATGTCTTAGACATTTCACTCGCGTGCATGCATTCATGCACGTGAAATGCAATATCTTTATTAGTTAAGTATTATATAGCTTGGTCATTTTACAGTTTTAAAGAATTTCCATTGATAAGTAAGAAGTAGTGGCTTGAGTAAAATATATGAACGGTTTCAAACTGAACAGTAGGAACACAATAGGTAACTATAATATAAGAACTTTGCGCGATTTTAAAAGTCAAACATGTTTGAAATACCTCATTGTTTTCTAAAGGAAACTTAGATGGGCGACGGAGAAAAAGGCACTCGAAATAACCTTGTTATCCTCTAAACAAGAGATGCTATAACATAGCAAATAAATTAAAAACTTACCATTTAATTTCTAAACACAAAGTACCAAAAAACGTCACATCAATTGTGGAAAAAGCAGCTTAAAAGCGAACGTCTCCACCAGAACGGTCGCATGGCCCGTTCCCTAACTTTTCTAAGTAATGTCCCGAAAAAACAAACAATCTTTTTTTTTTGCCATCGCTCGGAGCATAACGTTTTTATTTGGCAAATTACGAGATACAATTCACTGAACAATTTCAAAAGGGAGGCTTACGTTTATCTTTGAATGTTATAACAATTGTTTCGCTTTCATATATTTGCTTATCAGAAATTCAGAACAGTGAACACACTTTCGACAGTTGCTGACTGGCTAATTAGTGTTTCGTTAATTAAAAAGTTTGATGAGAAATTGTTGGTTACTCTGTATTTGGTCAAGTTAGTCATTGACGGGTAAAACCTTTCATCATAGTTTGGTTTTGTTTTACACAAGTACTAAGGAACATTAACGTTTTTATTGCGTATCAACCTAACCCTATTACCGTGATTCAAACATGACCTTTGCCTATGTCAATCAACTTGTAAATAATTCATGAATCGTCCTACACTTGATATCATAAAAGGGAATCAATAATTCAGCCAAATCCCTTTACAATTGGCCTAATCCCATCCCATTCGAAATTTCTTAATAACTTTTAAGAGAAAGTCTTCCAAATACCCATACACGAGCCATTATTAAAATTTCCTTCTCTCAATCCGCTATGACGGTCCCTAAGGACTGAATGATAAATATTCATAGAACGGCGAAACCCACGCTGTCAGCGGGTATTTCGTAAGGAACCCTACCTAATAAATTCACAAGTTTTAGGAGATAAGGAAGTAGGTGTACTGGATTGAAAAATGTTCTCGTAAAACACGCGGATTATGGGCCTTATCACGAACTGGGAGGATGTTTGATAGCAATGTTATGGCTGGATATTACAGATTTAGCATATAAAAATATTATTCAAAAATTCCGCACGCCTGAATGAGTCGATTCTCTCTAGTGCATATGCCACTGAAAACCTCTTTTTTTTATTTATGCAACACGTCTCATAGAGTTCATCGTAAAAAAATTAAGTAGTTCAGTCGTAGTAGCATAGTTATTTAATGTATTTATGTAGTACGCCAATGTAACTGAGGTCGATACTCCTCCCGAAACTAATACACAATCAATCAATCATATTGCTGCGCACACGCATATGATTGATCTGATTGACAGACAGCAGCACAAGCAAGAAACCCAACCAATGAACGCAAATAAATGTATTAGGGACTAGCTGTGAAATTATTATAATACTATCTGAATCGAATTTTGTCTTTTCTCTAAAATAAAAGTAAGTTACTGTTTATAACATCAGTTATTTGTCATTCAAAGTCCCGTCAAAATCGCTCCAGCCGTTTCGGAGATTAGCCGAAACACACAGACAGAAATGTAAGAAAAGAAAAATTGTTAAAAAATTGTTAATTTTAGCTTAAGACTACATTTCTATCCGGCTACATGAATATTTAGCAACTATGCAATCTTCGGAGAAGTTTCGCGATGAAGCTATCATATTATTTTCAGCGTTTTTTGCAAAAACGAGGAACGTATTTGCTTCATTAACATGTAATCCTACCGGATTGTTTAGTTTTTTTTTTAATGAATGCTAACTCCATTGCTTTTTTGTTTCTTCACGAGGCTACGTATTGATGGCTAGCTTCCTTTTAGCCGACTTGGAGCTTCCGTTTGTTTATTTATTTTCTTACATTCTAACTAGAATTTATCTACTATTTATTTTTATTAGGTACAACGGAATTTTGTTGATGTTATTTATTGAGTGTAAATGGTTAAAATAAGTCGCTTCGATAAAGGGTATTTCAATGTAAATTAGGTTTGTCTTAATTTAAATGTCGTAGGCACTCGTAGGTATGCAAATAATTTTATATTCATCAACAACTATTTAATACTAGCAAAAACCTTATCCTATTTTTTTTTTCAACACAAGGCCACTTCGTTCGTCAAGATAAGCGAAAGAAAACCCGCGCACGTTATTCCAAAATCAAATTGCCTAACATTTTATTGAAATGTATGTCGCACAAACGCAGCCAGTGACTTTGTACAAGCGTTCCTTGTAAAACTTCCGTTGCTGAAACTGTAACTGGACAAAGATAATACAAAATCTCGTTTCCCCAATCAACAGTTTCATTGTACAGTATACATTTTATTATGAGCGTAGCGTGGGTAGTTCTTGCGTTATCGCATGCTCATTCAATATGAATGACAAGGAACCGTCGCTTTTATACCGCCATTCCAAACTTTTCGCATCAACTTTACGATTATATTTTTTTGTACAAAAATAGGTCTTACGTAAACGGTTTAGGGCTTAAATCTTGTTTTATTATGATTGCGTATTTGTAGTAATAGCCGGCCAATAATAAAAGTTTAATCTTTATTATTTATTTGAATATAATAAGACTCTCGAGTACGTCAAAATTCGGATTTATGTCAATGTTATCAATAAATTAAGGCATCATTCTTGATAGTATCGATTTTTAACCAATCGAGTATGGTCTAATCGATACATGAATCGAACGAAATGTTCAAAGAGCTCCAGTCGTAGTAGCGGAGAAACTTCAAACGTATTTGAAGATCTTTTAAGTGTTTGTTTATCTAATTAAAGAAACAGACGTTTTTGTTCGACATGTTTTATTAAGGTTCGGCCATGTTTTGTCGTAGTTTTTTTTTTACGGATTTCTAAGTCATTCCGTTTGTAATAAAAACTAAAGACGTTCTTGAAGATGAATGAAATTGAAATTAACCTTTGTAGAATTTTGAAGTTGGTTTATGAATAGAATGTACTGTATGACCTGTGTATTTCAAAGTTATTGTAAATTGCTATGTGAATCAGCAAAATACCATACCATAATATATACATATGATAAAAAATGCAAAGGTTAATAACTGGTGTTCAACGATTACCCCTAAAATAAATATCTCTTGTGAACTTAGTGAATATTTTGTTTTTTTTTTACATTATTCTCGTTTTCCTGGCCTTGTCCCAACTATGTCGGGGTCAACATTCAGTCTAGCCGGATTTACAGCTCATACCACTATTTCACGTTAAGCTACTGCCTAACGGCCCTCCACGCCAGGATAGCACGAGACAACTTGACAAGACTGGCAATTTGTATACTTTAAGGTGTTATTTATCCTTTTCTAACCTTCCATTTTCTTTGCCCTCAGGTCTTAGCGGTTCGAAGGCCGACCTGCAGCACAGGCGCGAAGTGTTCGGCTCAAACTTAATCCCACCAAAGCCCCCCAAAACGTTCCTTACGTTAGTCTGGGAGGCCCTGCAAGACGTGACCCTAATTATTCTGGAGGTGGCAGCTGTGGTCTCCTTAGGGTTGAGTTTCTACAAACCGTCAGATGACCCTGCTGATGCTGGTAAGTTTAATGCGCCTTTTAGTAACTAGGTAACCAGACTATGAAGTAGGAGATTTGATAGATTCAATCTAAGTTTACTCTTGGAAAAGTCCCAGAAATTGATGCTAGAAACGATACAAAAGCGTTCTATAGTTTCTACGTTACCCTCATGGTAAAAAGGCGTGAAATCACGTTGTTAATCCCCAAATTCAAGCAACAGAGCTTTTAGTACAGTTGCAGTGGAAGGCCATTTCCATTTGAATTCATCATGTCCAATTCTGTAACATATATCCACGATTCTCATTGTCCCACAAACTCATCCCCGTAACTGTCACCATAAGATACCGTGAAAAGGTACGATCGATCGCAAAACCATGTGCTCAATGTGAATAATTCAGAGCCGAGTTTTTTCTCGTTCTAACGCATGGGCCACATGCAAACTCTTTAGGGCCAATTTTACCGATGAAAGTGTTCGTAATCAGGTCATGGAAACTGCGTTCAAGAGCTATCAGAGTGTCATCGATGAAATATTGACTATGAAGGCTCCTAAACTCGGTTTAGATGTAATGACCACGGTCAATTTCATCGATGAAATTGGCCCTTAGTTGAACACAATATAAATGTTCTAGACGTTTGATGTTATCGATGTGTGTAAATAGCCTTGCAAAGCTTCAGTTAGCATTGGTGAGGTCCCCTGGTTTAGGAAAATGTTTACTGTAATTGGCAATGTTCTCTAAATTCTGAATATAAGCTTTGTAGGAGCACAATCGACGAAAACTGCCCAGTAAAGAAATAGTCGGGTAAAGAATTGGATTTGTAAATTCACATGTGTTTTTCTTTTCATCTACCATGTATTTGTTCTACTGTAATCTGAAAAATAAATAAATACTGGACGCTGCTGGATGTAAGAATTCCGATATGTTTTTAAAGTATCCACATCTTAGTTTGAGAATTTCGTATGTATAAGTAATTTAGAAAACCTTAGGCTAAGGTAATGTTTATTAATTAATGTATTTTTTCTTTTCAATAACAATATGGAAACATTAGACGATCCTGGTAAGAAAATGTGATTAGAAGTAACACGGTTGTTCGTTGTTAGAGCTATGTAGGTACTCGAGTACAATTGGCAAATAGAATAGATCACACTGGGTACATAGCTTTCCTTTTGAGTCTCCGTCGAAAGCATTTCTACGGAGTCAAGGAAGGCCGGTGAAAGTACTTTCATGGCTTTCGCTGGTCTGACTGCACCCAGCCTTACAACAAAATTCCTTTACACAACACTACTTGCAACTAAATCGATACATACTATGTTTTTGTACTAAATGCCTGTATTCGGGTTATTTTATGTCTGTTTCTCTACCATGGTTTTCTGTCACCTGAGTTTATGCTGATATCGATACCAACTTGATTCAATTAAAATAGTGTTTGTTACGATACTAATGAATTCTAAATATCAAACGTTGAATCAAGATCGTATCGAAGATGATTAAATATCAGCACCGTGAATTGGCACAAAACACTACGACTTTTGCATCTCAATTAATAGATCCGCATTCAAAATTAAAATCCTGCATTTACATGTCGAAATTCGCCTCGGAAACAACACTAAAGAATAAAGCGAACTTTAAAATACCACTAATTGAATACGGTAAATGAAAAACAGTTTTCCGCTAGATTCGACCATGAAATGCAGTTTTTATTCCAAAGTTACGACTTGCGACCGTGGTAATGAATTGAGACCATGGTAATGGGGCATGTTGAATTGATTTAGTTGCGCACATATCTTGAGTACCACATTGTAGAATGCACCCTGTAACCCTGTCCGACCCTGTAGGTTTGTCTGTCTGCTTGCTATTACTTGTAGCCACTCTATTGTCTACGATTTCCTGTACTCTAGCATAATGTGTACATTGTGTACCATCTTTAAAAATAAATATCTTGACAAATATGATTCTTACTTCATCTGACTAGGCTTTTTCAACCAAATATATTCTACATTCGTTCTTAATGATAACAAATCAAATGATACTA
Organism: Diarsia rubi; assembly: GCA_932274075.1. Lineage (NCBI taxonomy): Eukaryota > Metazoa > Arthropoda > Insecta > Lepidoptera > Noctuidae > Diarsia > Diarsia rubi. Next base: position 9,311,101 of record OW026437.1, on the reverse strand, counting down.
AAAACGTTACAGCGACAATCGTCGCTCGATATTGTGAAAGCTTACCTGAATTCAATGAACTGAAATGAATTTACATAATCACACCGCGAGGCATGGCCGCCGATCAATTGCAATACGATACGTTCATATTTCAACAAAATACGTCTGAAATGGCCAAAATTCAAATGTACTTACATCAATACCTACGATGAGTATTCCGTTAATGATATTAAAACCATTTATAGCGTCAAATGTAACGTCCTTTTATCTTTTATTTCCTTTTAATATCCCGTCTGTTTGCTGAGGTTTTTAATGTCACCTGTTATTATCATGACACCCTAATCCTCTAATATAAAGGATTTTATTATGTGTCTGCCTCACACCTAAATAATATTCGTGAAGGTTGTATTTGCTTTGAGCTTATAAACGAGTACAAATTAGAACATTTGTAAAAACAATATCATCATCTGTTGTATTAGTATCATCAGTTTGCAAATTATTAAGTCTCATATCAATAGTACTGCTAGTTAAGTCTAGATCTCCAGTCTCTATAATTTGTAGCTTTCACGAGATTCTCATCTTACTAGAAATTGATACACCCACAACCAAAAGTGGTCTCAGGCCGCAGTATTACCATCCCATCAATTAGGCCAATGAAAATTAGAGCCACTATTAAATTGAATGCCACACCGTTATTGAATCTGTTTCCACCTGATGCGGTTTATAATGTCTTCCTTCTCTTTCCCACTATACCTCTTCTCTATATCTATCTCTTTCTAGTAGTGTGATTGTATTCCCGTTGTAGTGATGTTCGTCAACGATGTCTGTTTAAATGGCGTACTTAAGAATATCTTGTTTTATGTTTAGTGAATGGTAATTAATGTTTAGGTGTTGTTATTGTTCATATTATATCGTCAACTCTTCTGTAAAATAAATGGTGCTAATTTAGAATGTTGTTAATAAAATGATCGACGGAAATAAAAATTTAGTCTGAACTGTAGTGCTTCGCTAAATGTCCTGCTATGCCTTCATTATAAAAACACCAGTCAATGACTACACTGTGCCTAATACTTCAATGCTGACCAGCAAATAAGCACCTGTAATATTGTATTTAAGACAACCTGCTTTTAGTATTGCTAACCAACCTTTGACTATAAAAGTATGTATATATCTATTCCATCAGCCTCTGCATAATGAACACCTAAGATAAAAATTTCACGATGCATCTAAATGTAATTTACTATTTAGGCTGGAAACGGTCACCACGTATTCAGTAAATGGTATATAGATAATATTCCTCGGTATGTCCTACAAAAGTGCAATAATATCTATAGGCAATATGTAAGGAACAGCTGATTCAAATATAAAAATTACCTATGAAAAAAATCTATGGGTTTGAAATGATTTACTGAATAAGTGGTGATCGTTTGAGAGTCCGTGTCTCTTCCACCCTGAGTAATGCTATCTACTACTCAGCCATTCTTCAAAAAGCATAGCAAGGAAGGTGGATGCTTTAAGAGTAAGATTCCAGCAATACTTCAAACGTAATTTTATTGCGCCTACATGAGACTAACTTTTAAAGATCTCCTAAAGTGAGTCTCATGTAGGCGGCGCACTACTTCAGGGAATAAAAATGGATAAATTGTCATTTTGTAACTATTTTACGAAATATAACGTAATTCATATTATTGTCCAATTATGGTTCTTCTAAAGGGGCTATTTGCGGTCCCCAGGTCTTCGGTGTTCCAATTTACCACATCACCAAAAAGACCAACAGAGACAAGTTTATCCAAAAAACGCAAGAGTAATAACTAAATAAACCCGTAGCAAGTTAAAAGTAGTCGATAGTCGGCCGGATACTGACTATCGGGGCCCGTTCATTTGATATTCATTGAGTGCTCAAACCGTTAATGAATTTAACACTCCTTATCGAGACCTTGGCGCTTCCTGCCTGGTTAATAGGTTAAACAGATGTGAATTCGGAAATATAATTTTGGAATAATATATTGACTTACGATTGACTTACGAACAGTAGGTCGTGGATTCGAACCCAGGCAGGTAAATTACTTTGTGTAATTTATTTCATCACCGCTGTTCTTAAAACGATGAAGGAAAATATCGTGAGGAAACTGAAAATGTCTTAGAACCAAAAAATTAGAAGAGATGTGACATCTACCAATCTGCGTGGTAGATTATAGCCCATTCCCTCTCAAAGAGAGGAAGCCTGTGTCCCAGCAGTGGGAACACTAATCGGCTGTTGATGATGATATTGGAAACTTGCTTATCCAGCATGTATTAGCAATAATTGGTACTAGTGAAAGATGCAAGAAAACATTAGAAAAGCGATTTAAAAATGATAAAACTCAAATTAAAACATATGTACACACGCCAGCACATCAACCTACCGCCCGGCACTGACAAATTTTCTACTTGAACTTTGAACCTAATGCTTTAGCTATAAAGTTCAAAATCTATTAAAGAAACTTGACAAATTTTAGTACCTTGATGTGCTGGCAAACTGTACTTTTAATAAATATCTAAATCTAAATTAGTAGGAACTAAATTGGTGTTGTTTTGTTTAAAACTGACTTAAATGTACCGTATTTAAAATATATATTTATCTGTATACCTTTTATATGTATCTACCCCTACCATGCATCTGTATTGTACCCCTTTACCCTCTCCTTTTAGAATAGACCACTTAGTGATTGGACTGAATATTTTTACCCGACTGCGGCGAAGCTCAGGAGGGTAATGAGTTTATGCATATATTTAACTGTTATTTAATACGTTTTTCAGCTCATCTAGACGAGGAGGAAGGTCACTATCAATGGATCGAAGGTCTAGCGATTTTAATATCAGTCATAGTCGTCGTTATAGTTACTGCGTTCAACGATTATACGAAAGAACGGCAATTCAGGTATGTGGAAAATATTTTTATTTATTATTGTCAAAAAAAAAGCTCAACTCAAAAGCAACTCATTTCGTCGCAGTCTTCAGGTGGAAATAGGCGTTTCTCTCAGAATCGATTCAAATAGGGAAGTAATCCTTAATATTAAAAATGCAAAAGTAACTCCGTCTGTTGCGCTTTCACGCCAAAACTACTGAACCGATTTAAATGAAAATTCTGTACACCTGATGTCTCCTAATCTTAATGCGAAAAAAAGGTTATAACAGGTTAAAATGCGGGGTATGAAAAGATTACTTATGGGCGCGATAACCGACATCTACGCGGACGAAGCCGCGGGCATCAGCTAGTATTTTTATAATAATTTTACTCGGACAAAAGTCGTGAGCAACAACTAGTAATAAATATAGGGAATGCCCAGATAAGCTAAGGCTTGATTAGATTCATCCCACGCGATATTGTTCCATCTGTACTTATCTGTTTCATTTTGAAAGACTGACTATGTTTCTCGACATGATATTGTCAGTACAGCCACCTCTCATTTAAATGTTATACCCCATGCACTTATTATTATTCTGTATCACTTCTATAATATTCAATATTTTTCATCAAAACCTATTTTTCACATCCGTCAAAGTTATACGCACAACGACCAATCAAGCCATACAAAACCCGTTTAAAAAACAACCGGCGGCGTCCAAAAATACACTAAAAAGCAGAAAACTTTACTTTCGGAAGTTGGTGTTTTTTCATTGCTTTTTTTTTTTGTTTTTATGTAATTTTTTTCTTTCTTTGCAATAAAGTTTTTTGCTGAACATAGAACCTCCTCCCATTTTGAAGTCGCTTACAAACGGATTACACAAGGTCATCAGTCCACGTCGTAGCGTAATATTTACTAATTATTTCTATTTGGTATATTCCAGAGGGCTCCAATCCCGGATAGAAGGCGAACACAAGTTCGCCGTGATCCGGGCTAACGAAGTGAAACAGGTTCCGATCAGCGAGATAGTCTGCGGGGACATATGTCAGATCAAGTATGGTGATCTGCTGCCTGCTGACGGTATCCTGATACAGAGCAATGACTTGAAGGTATGGACTCACTTCATCATTCTCTTAACCCTGGTTCTTTTTGGGGGCTGGTAATCATCAAATGACTCCTTTCCTCGAGCGGAAGGGAGTTTTAAACTTCTACTGATTAAAACCACCCATGTTCCTTCTTAGCCCTTTTGTGTCCGGGGCCGCGGTTTCTAAATCTCCTTCACCTTATCATAAATTATTTGAGGTCTGTTTCCATATATTGTATTGCTCTACTTCGCATGCATTGCAGGTCTTCGAATTTTTGTAGGTAATGTAAAACAAATGTGTAGAACCAACTCTCGGAGTGAAATGGCCGTGACATACTGGCGGACAGAAGCTCAAGACGGATCTATAAGGGATTAGTATTTTGCCATTTTGCTACGGAACCTTGAAAATGATTTACCTATATCTCTCTAGCTTTGCAAACTTTTTGCCAGTTTGATGTGAGAGTGAAGAGGCATCTTCTGGGCACGCTTGTACCTTAAAAACAGGCTCGAAAAAAAAAAAAAAAAAACTAAAACCGTTCTGTACAAAACATTCATAGCTACAAACGTATCTATAAAGCCAAGACATAAAGACTGATCATTGCACCTTACAAATATCTAAAGAAAGATGAATCACACAACTGTTCATTGACAAATAACACATAAGCTTCTTCAAACAGCTGCAAATACTACAAATGTCAATAAATATCTGTGCTAACACTAATATTCAGGTAGTTGTGTATCCTATCTGATTTGTAGGAGTATTGATAACGCGTGCGTCAATTGATAACCGAATGCCTTTCCCTTGATAAGAACGTTATTGGGTTATCGGCTGTAACTATGGTACCTTTATGAAAATGTGGAAATATTTGTTGTTGAGTCTGGGTCCCTAGACTGATGGCGTCTGTCTAGGTTGTCATCCAGGTTTAAATAATATGGGAAATTGTTACATGACATAATCAGCGTGGAAGTTTGAACTTCAGGTTTTGAGAGGCAACCATGAACTAAATACACGACACGGGTCTAAATTCAGGCGTGGCAAAAAAAGCTGCGTTAATTCGGCATTGATTAGAACCAAAAAGTCGAAGACGTGACATCTACCAACCCGCAGTGGCAGTAGAATAGCCTCTCATAAAGAGGAGGCCTGTATCCCAGCAGTTTAACGTTATAGGCTGATTATGATATAATGGAAATCTAGGTCTATTTGATCTATAAATCTCAATGAAAATCACACATGGATATATTACATGCATAGAATGTACTAATAATTTCATACTTAATTTAGTCATATCACAGTTTGACGTAAACGCCTGAATACAGGTCGATTCCTACTCAAGTGCTAGATAAAAGGGGTGTGGCTGCATACTTATCGCAGAACCACATAGCCATGACTTTTAATAAGTTAAAAACAAAATATATCCCTCTTAAGTACTATAGTTCTTAGTAAGGAAAACGTATAAATACTTATCCAAACACACGAAATACCCCAGTATAAAGAATTACTGTCGAAACCACTGCCTGCATACCAAGATACACATAATTGTACGATTTGCGTCATTACGAGTCATTAGCAATCCTAGATTGATCCGATAAGCCCTCTTTTCTAATAAGTTAAAAACAAAATATATCCCTCTTAGTCTCGTTCTTAGTAAGGAAAACGTATAAATACTTATCCAAACACGAAATACCCCAGTATAAAGAATTACTGTCGAAACCACTGCCTGCATACCAAGATACACATAATTGTACGATTTGCGTCATTACGAGTCATTAGCAATCCTAGATTGATCCGATAAGCCTTCTTTTCAAGATACCACTGAAGTTTTAGATAACACATATTTTTTATCATTTATTTTTTATTATTAAAGTGTATATTTGTCGAGTGCTGATTTAACGAGAATTATGTAATAATGCGATTGTTTGATTACCACATTCTTTTGTAATTATTGTCTTAGGTAACGTTGGTTTTATTTGCGGAAAATGTTATGTAAAAGTCAACATGATAAATTGCGAAAATCCTTAGTATCTTTACTTGTACCCATTTTTTTTTGCTATTAATTAATGTTTACACTAATGATAAATGGATAAAACATTTCACACAATGACAGAAAATGTAGGACGAATGTAATGGCATTGACAATGTAGAGTATTGTAGAGCAACAACACACCAATTCAGATATATCATTTAGGCTGTAACGCTATCTGTTTTAAGGGGCTTTTACTGCCGGTTAGCTGAAATTATAAGACTTAGAGGCTACTAAAAACTGCAAAAAAACCCTTGAATTCGATGACAAAATCCAATTGAAATAGGAAATATATAACTTGCGAACGAAGGTCCCAGGCAAAAGCTAGTTTAATCACACTAATATTATAAAGGCGAAAGTTTGTGAGTGTGTATGTTTTTTATTTCTTCACGCAAAAAGTACTGAACGGATTTGGATAAAATTGGGTACACAGATAGTTTATAACCTGGATTAACACATAGGATAGTTTTTATCCCGATTTTATCTTCGCGTGGGATAATTTTCGAGTTGTAACGGGTGAAGCCGCTGGCAGCAGCTAGTCTTTAAATAATTGTATAAATAAACCAAATAATAGGGCTATGCAGGTGGCTACATAGTACATACTACTGTAACACAATTTAAGTTCATCTCCACGTTCAAAAGAAGGATATAAAACTAGCAACAGAAATCTATAGTAGTACATTTAATGTTTCAGGTTGATGAATCTTCGCTGACAGGCGAATCGGACCATGTCAAAAAGGGTGAAGCATTTGATCCCATGGTGCTATCCGGTACACACGTTATGGAAGGTATGTTGATCCCCATTGTACAGAATAAATCCCTAATATGAACTTGATTTCCTTTTAAGGTTTCGATTTGGCAGTCTCGTTGCTCTAGTTCTCGCAAGCTTTGTGCCCGGTTAATGACTTTTGAAGGGGGGGGGGGGGGGAATTATCAAATAACCCCTCCCGCTCTGGGCATAGCGGAAGGGAGTGTCAGACTTCTACTGACTAAAAACAATGTTCCTTCTTAGCCCTTCGTGTCGAGGCCGCGGTATCGCTTTCGAACAACCCGCAGCTCGGACGGGATGAATGACTTCACGCTCGCCCCCTATAACATGGAACTTAAACATAACTTTGCAAGTCCTATAATTAAGTACACCAGTGCCTAACCCTTTAGAGATTATAGGCAAAATGTTATTTGTGTATGTATCATGTTTTATTTACATAAACAAACCTAAAATAAACAAACTATAAATGGTGTAAAAGTACTCTTAACGCAAACGAAGGGCATTTGTTCTGCCCACCATTGCGATTATTTTTTTATTCAAGACCAGACCTGGGAACCCCCTAGTTACGAAGATATTGGGGGTTGAAGTTTTTCACAGCTGATTTTTGTAAATTCTAGTTTTAATTATAACTTTACTTAAATTGCCTCCATGACCCGTTTACTATTCAAAGCATCCACTAGCACAATGTTTTAACAGTGCTACATTGAGTTTTACCGTAAATTGTGATTTTGACCCCAAAAAAAAAAACGTCGTTTCCCACCAAAAATGTTTGCGTAGGGGTACTTAGTTTGATGTACAGATAACTTAGTTGACGTTTGCGTGAAGGGTTCATTTACACCCTGTATATCAGCCTGGCTTAGAATTAGGCAGACATCAGTAAAGAACAGTAAGAATAAAGCAGCTTCATCTCAGGTATTCTCATTCTTACTATCATTTTAAGAATGATATGGTAAGAAAGGAGGTGTCTCATGAGATGATGAAAAACAGAGAGGTCTGGAAGAAGATGGTGCGCCGACCCTAAATTAATTGGTATAGGGGCAAGAGAATAGAGGATCAGACTGAGTCAAAAAAATATGATTCTAATTAGTCCGTCAGTTAGATTATCTAAAAATATTGGATACATGTTTTTTGTTTTATCAAATTACAAAAAAAATACGAAGATAAAACGTGTCAAAGATCATGAGTGGGTGGTTGTGTCGTCATTTGTAGGTAAAAAATGTACTGGCATGTGACGTTTTCGAGGAGTTCACGAGTTTTCCAAGCACTGTATCGTCTTCATTATTTGTTTATGTAAAAAAAGAAAAAATACGTGTTCGATAATTTTTGGAAATCTATCTGACGGAGTAATTCGTTTTTTTTTTTTGTCCGATCCCCTATTATGATAATCTCAGGTATTCTCATTACCATCTAAAAATTACAGGCTCCGGCAAGATGCTGGTAACAGCGGTCGGCGTGAACTCCCAGGCTGGTATCATCTTCACTCTACTGGGAGCAGCCGTAGAGAAGGAGGTCAAGGAAATCAAGCAGATGAAGAAAGGTCAGTGCCCTTGTGTTTGCCCGCTAAAGTAGCATAGTGAACTGTCCCTAGACATGTACCGCCTTTCTGATGACCAGGTGATGGCCATGTCTTGTCTTTGTGATTGTGATTTTGTCTGTGATTGTTTAAAAAATGGGGAGTTTTTTTGTAGTGAAACGTAGTGGAAATCGTCATCAGAAAGGTTGTCCTATAGCAAGAACCCCGCAAGATAGTTTAGCTGTTACTTTGCTCATTTAGACGACGCTTGCTTTAAGCTTAAACAAAACCTTAAAGCTTATATCAAACAAGCTTAAACATACCTTAAATCAAAGCGATAAAGTATAATCTAGCTTGCCTAAATGAGCATAGTACGCCCCGATGCTTGGTGCATACATTAGTGTAACCAGTGACGTATGACCCCCCCTACCCCTTGTCACCCCGCACTCCCCTCTCCTGTTGAGAGGGGAAAAATCATAACGAAATTGGTAAAAAGTTGAATTTACACTTCTAGCCAAGAAAATTTTATTGTACTTAAAAAAAATGTATCTTTTAGTTTTGTTACAGAGAGAATTTTTAGTTTTGCTTTTACCAATTTCGTTCCCTAAAGTGAGATTATTTTATTTATTGATGACTGAATGATACAAATGTCATTACGTTTTTTTTTGTCTTGAGTTTATTGTCTTTATTCAAAGTCTTGTTGAACGTTGTCTGTCTATGTTATATGTTTTAACTAATAGCCTGTAATGTTTTGTGAGAGCATGACATATTTTCAAGTGAATATTTTCCCATATATTCTGTGTACGTTCGATGTTATTAAATACATAAATTATTGTTCTGTCTCAATAAAAGAAATAATCTCTTATCAAGAATCATAAAATTATAATTAAAAATGATCCTAAAAGCATACATTTGTAAATGCAATTTTAGTCGCTATGTTTGAGCAGTTGAGGCAGTGAAAATATACTATTTTTTTATTTATTCAAGTCAAGAGACAGATTTAAAAAAAAACTTAAAATTTAAAAACCTAGTTCTTGCGTATATTGGTTTCTCAAATGCTTAAACAATCAATGACATGAAACCCTTTAGATTTAGTGCCACAACCAGACATAGTGTGATCCGTACAATGACATCAGAATTTTTTTTCTCCACCCCCCGAACCCCGGCCTGCCGCACGCACCTCCATGTCGCCGATCAACAAAAAAAAAAACATAAATTAAAAACTAAATAAAAAAAAACATACACATCGAAATGCATCGTGTATCTGTCTTGTGGACTGCATGATGTTTACTCGAAATATATTTCCTTGTCATAAATGTGTATGCTTGTCTGATTTATATTGGATAAAATATATTGAATGGATATTGGAAAAAATTTACGCGAGTAGAAGCTAAAAAGCAGCGAAAGTCTACGCAGCGCAAGAGTTTGACTGGTAAGTAACCTCCTTTGCTATGCCCCGCTTTACGAACTACCCACCGTACACTCAGGGCCAGAAAATATACGCCTTATGTTCTATTTTTACGATAAACAGGGTGGTGGTGCTTAGTTTTGTGGCTTCGGCTTACCTGTGGGACTGGGTAGATGAATCTGTCCTTAAGTGTATTCTTAATGACATACTACTTGTAAGGCACAATCTTACTAGTTAATATTTACAGTACTATGTTCCTAGTTAATTCAGTAATAGAACTGTAGTTAAACAAAGTAATTTTACTAATTTTCTGGGCGGTTAAAACGTAGGTTCTTAAATAATACTAAATAAATTATTATAAAATAATATAAATACCATATTTCATTTTCACGTAACAGCATCTTAGTGCATTCTTCTGTAGTAACACTAATAGTGTTCCTCTTTAACCTGTAATAGTGTATATTTAAGCATCTTGATTTTCTCCTAATATTAACTGAAGCAAATGTAGATATAATTAAATGCAAAAGAGAACACCCTGTTGCACCTTCTGTGAAAGTCCAAAGTTCAAGTGATTTATTATTTATATTTTAAGTACTTTTCTTATTGACACTTAATTAGTTATTTTTTCTAAATTTTTGTGTACAATTTGACAGCCTTTGATCAAACGTACTTATTTAAACAATAACTTTTAATATTTCTTGCTTAACATTTTTTAGTTTCATTTCAGGCTGTGTTAAAGTAAAATCTATTGGCATTGAGTAACTTAGTAAGATTCTATTAAATTCTGAGCTTATTGAAATATTTAAATTTTGAAAAAGAAAAGGACAAAAGCGACAATAGCCCAATTACTGAGACGTCGATTGGCAATCGAGAAACTTATTCCACTGTCAGGCGAAATTAATTGTTTATTTAATTGATATAATACGTCAATTTGCGTTTTTTGAGTTGAATGTACACACGGTGGCATATCAACCTACTCATAACCAATATAACTGACCTCGCTTTATATAAACTTGTCGTACGATGATAAGTCAGTTTCATTTGGTTTTGTATAGCTTGATTGGTCGTCGGGCGTACGGTCAATTTCAAATTGGCAGTAGTTCTAAACAATTATTTTTCTTTGACTGTTGTAAAATGGTATTATTGTGAACGTATTTCAAACATAAACCAATAGGTTCTGTGATGTAAAATGCGTTCATTATAATAACATTATAACCTCTTGATCGCCAGTCTCGTATACAAATAAAAAGATTATGATACTAGACAGATAATGAACTTGTTATATTCGTGGTTTTATGCACTGTCATGGAAAAAAAATCTGTCTAACGTTTAAATTCCCACAAACGAAGCATTACCTTTACGTGCATTATCGACGAAATATAATAAGCCGAGGTCTAATTTCACGACTAAAACTGAACTCGTTTAAAAGCAGTTAACCGAGTTCAAGAGCTGTTAGTATCATCATTGCTACTGACAGATCTAAACTCAGTTACGCGCTGATCCCGTTCAATTTTACTCAAGAATGTCGCCTAAAATATCTGTCTAGCCCCATAACTTTGTCTTTGAGCTATTGTTGCTTGAATACCCCCCCTGTCACCCCAACTAACCGTCCCCCATAAAGCAGGTGATGAGGAAGTAACCCTGCCCGCGTCCGGCAACAGCCACGGCGCCAACCACGCGCGCCCAGACGACAACCACGTGGACCCCCCTCCTAGCGACAAGCCTCCCGCGGAGACCTCGCATAAGAAAGAGAAGTCGGTGCTTCAGGCTAAGCTTACCAAGTTGGCTATACAAGTAAGTTGTTTATATTGCTGGTTCTTTATATAGGACAGGTGCAAACGTTGTACTTGTATGATCAGCAGGGCTATTGCGTATCTTTTAAATGACAGTGGCTATCAGATTGTGTCCCTCAATTACTGTCAAATGGTTCCATTTTGTACTAAACCGTAACCAATTTGACAGTTAATCCATGGACAATATGATAGCCACTGACATTTAAAAGATACGCTATAGCCCTGCTGATTTATGAACGTGGACGAGGCAAAAAGAGGATTCTAGCAGGTGGCGTTCTGTGGTTTCTTCGTACCCCCGTGGGAAAACGGCGTGAGCCTGTATGCGTGTACAAATATAAACATTTTTTTCAATCTGAGGAGATGCCACCGATAAAGGCTTAGGACTATCCCGGGGACATTAAATGATTTGCAATTTATTTCGATTATGAACTTTGATTTTGCCACGAACTCCTGAGCAAAAGGTCCTGGGTTCAATTCCCAGGCCGGACAGTGTTATTGGGTTTCTCCTGCAGGAATTTTTGAGTACCAGCCACGAAGTTGGGCGGAGTGTACTATTAAGTACACCTCTGTCTGGCTCTGTCCCAGGCGTTATGTTATGTTACGCTATTTTGCCAATACTCAATTCAGAAAACGACTACATAGGCCCATTATTGACATAGTCCAACTTATATACCTGGACTCACAAAATAATAGGGATGTTTACTAACTAAAAATATGTGATTCTAATTAGTCCGTCTGTTAGATTATCGAAAAATATTAGATACGTATTTTTTTGTTTTATCAAATCAATAAAAATTGACGAATATAAAACGTAAACGTCAAAGATTTGAGTTGGGGGTTTGTGACGTCACTGGCCGGTAAAAAATGCCATACTAATGTCTGTGAATATGACGTCTTCATTGTTTGTTTACGTGAAAACAGAAAAATACGTGTCCAATATTTTTTGGAAATCTATCTGACTGTCTAATTAGATTTTTTTATATTAATAGCAATTATGATAATTATCAGTCATTTAGAAGTTCAAAAAGTACTGATTATATTACCAGTCATAATTGAACAAATGACTTAATTTTTAATCTTAAATCGCAAATCCGCCTTAACCATGCGTTTTGATCAATACTCGTGCCATCTCTGTAAAATGAAAAATCAAGTACACAACGCTATTGACCCAACACGGTTTTTGTTTGTAACCGACTTCCAAAAAAAGGAGGCCATCAATTTGTCTGATTTTTCTTCTCATCTAAACACCTCCCTCCAACAGATTGGTTACGCCGGCTCCACAATCGCAGTCCTCACCGTCATCATCCTGGTGATCAACTTCTGCGTGCACACGTTCGTGATCGAGCAGAAGCCGTGGAAGGCTACCTACATCAACAACCTGGTGAAGCATCTCATCATCGGTGTCACTGTACTGGTGGTTGCCGTGCCTGAGGGGTTGCCCCTCGCTGTTACACTGTCACTTGCCTATTCTGTCAAGGTAAGGTATTATTTTTGTTATTTGGGGTTGTATAGCGAGGATTATAAGGATACATTAGTAAAAGTCAACTGTGCCTAACCTTGGACAAAAGGCGTGATGTCATGTTAAATTTAAAGGGAACCCCATTACCATTACCTCTGACACAACATTTTCTAGTCTAGAGTAGTCATTATAAAAAAAATGTCGTCACGAGCCGCCTGGCCGATCTGAAATATCTATGTTAAAAGTTCATTTATAGCATTTCCTTGTATCGATACCCTTCGATTAAATCTGCGTACGACTTAACTACATCCCTAATTGAGTAGAGTAGAACTTTCTTAAACGAAATTTGTAAAACAATCATTCCATTCCATCCATTCCATTTCCATTCCATTTTCCATTTTTTTCATTTCCATTTATCATTCTTTTTTCTAATCGGAAAGGGTTGATTCTCACATATAGTCCAGTCAAATTAGACCAGAAAATAGGGTTAAGGTTACACGAGTTTTTGTGACCTTTGACCTCGAATAATATTTTTTTTCAGGTGTCGCATCGATGAGGATTTTGTACATTTCATTTATAATGGTGTTTTGAACAATCCTACCAATTTTCAGCTGGGTGGGAATTCAAGTAACCTCGAATGTCAAAATTGGCCGGAATAATAAAGACATATCACGCCATGATAGTCATTGAATGCCATCTTCCGTTACGGCTTACGAGTCAGTTTTACTGCATATGAATGTTTCACATCAAATAACTCATTTATCTTACTACACATTTTCACAAACAAAACCACTTAGGTACTTTATACATATTTAAACAAACATCTTCCGTCTCCAGAAAATGATGAAAGACAACAACTTGGTCCGTCACTTGGACGCGTGCGAGACCATGGGTAACGCCACAGCCATCTGCTCCGACAAGACTGGTACGCTCACCACCAACCGGATGACGGTCGTGCAGTCCTACATCTGTGAGAAGCTCTGCAAGGTCACCCCGAACTATAGAGATATACCCCAGGATGTGGGCGAAGCTCTCATTGAGGCGGTGTCTGTTAATGCTGCTTTTACGTCTAGGATTATGGTGAGTTTACTTTTGGTATTAGTTTACTTTTCTGTCTGGATATGAGTTTATCTCAAGGCAATATTGAATTTGAAATTACGTCAATAGTTAAAAAACATTTTGGAAGTAAATTAGTGCTGGTAATACTAAATTTTAAGCGCTGGTTGTGCTTAATAAATGAAATAAAACGGTTATTTTTGCGTGATATACATACGGACGCAGGAAAGGAATAGAACCGTTGTGCTCAAACTACTCCAAATTTTTTCTTAGTTGGTGGTTTCGTAAAAGTGCTTCCGCAAAGCGCACGGGTGGAATAGGGTAATTGACAAACAAAATCTAATTGTTCAGATAGATTTCCAAAAAATATTGGACACATATTTTTTCTTTTACCACATAAACAAAAAATGTTGACGACACAGTGCTTTGAAAACTCGATTGACGTCACCGGCCTGCATTTTTTACTATGTAGTTACGTAAGAAGCCCCCACTCATGAACTTTGACGCGTTTTATCTTTAATCTTGATTAATTTGATAAAACAAAAAACACATAATCCAATATTTTTCGTAAATCTAACTGACGGACTAAACATAATCATCTTTTGATTAGCCGAGTGCCGCCGAAACTAAGCGATGATTTGTTGCTTCTATGACTTCTATCTTGACTCACTGTGTTCGAGCAATGAGTTAACATTTACTGTGATCTGTTGCACTCAAAGCACAACAACAAACAACCAGCAAATAAAGCTAACATAAATACAAATGTATGAAATTTTACGAAATTACAAAAAAAGAATATGAACAAACGCGGTACTTCATACTGTATTACTGATTCAAGTTCTACTACAACGTTTAATTTTCCTTCCACAGCCAAATCTAGACCCAACGGGTCCCCCGATGCAAGTAGGCAACAAGACAGAGTGTGCCCTGCTAGGGTTCGTGGTGAACCTCGGTCAGAGCTACGAGGCGGTGAGGGAGCGACACCCCGAGGAGTCGTTCACTCGCGTGTACACGTTCAACTCGGTGCGCAAGAGCATGTCCACTGTCATCCCCTACAAGGGAGGGTACAGGCTGTATACTAAGGGAGCTTCTGAGATTGTTTTGAAGAAGTGAGTATTGTTTTTTTTTTACTTTTTATAAGTTTGGTTCAGTTACGGTTGTGATCTGCACAAGTTTAATAATTTAGTTTCTGCAAAACGACAGCATTGATAAAGGAACTACGAAGGTCATTGGTTCGGACCTTAAAAACAAAAATTATGTTTCTTCAAACTAAACCTGCCTATTTTGATTTATCATAAAACACGCACCTATTTTCAATTTTATTTGTTGGCAAATTACATATCAAGGCATGCTGCGGGATGTTGTAAGAGATACCGCGGCCTTGACATATAGGGCTAAGAAGGAACATGTGTGGTTTTTAGTCAGTACCTAGAAGTCTGACACTCCCTTTCGCTCTGCCCAAGAGCGGGAGGGGTTATTTGATGATTTTTCACCCCCCCAAAAAAAGGCATTTGAGTCACTATTATTTATATCAGTAAATCAAAAGTGTAATCATTTCGGTTCTCTTGATGATTTTCGACTAAGAGCAGGCCAATACACACAATCTTCTGATGAAAAAAATCCTTTATTTTCTACAAAAAAACTGAAATTTGTTTCTTAGTTAACCGACAAATGCAGTCTTCACTCTTACTTTCAATATACTCATTCTTCCCTACTCTTCTCAGATGTGCATTCATCTACGGCCACGAGGGACGCTTGGAGAAGTTCACACGCGACATGCAGGAGCGGCTGGTGCGACAGGTCATCGAGCCTATGGCTTGCGATGGGCTCAGGACCATCTCCGTCGCCTACAGGGACTTTGTGCCCGGCAAGGCTGAGATTAACCAAGTAAGCTGAAATACTAGATACTGATTAGTAGAAATAAAAACTTAGGAGTGCTACACCCTTATTTGTTTCCCGGCACATTCGATTTAGCAGTATTTATTAAAAAGCAAAAATTAAAACCAACTTTAAAAAACATAAAAAAGTGAAGAATTACTTCAGAAGAAGACGGTAATTTTTAGTTGTACCAAATTCAAACGTCTATCCTTCTAAATAAAAAAATATATAACCTCCTTTTGGAAGTCGATTAAAACTTGAGACGAATAATTTGCAATAAATGCTTGGTCGGTCCAAGCATTTATTGCAAATTATACGACTCAAACCGATCATTGAACTCCGACTTCGGGTTACCTTGCCACAAATTTCGATCTAAGCTGAGCTTCTTTTACCCGAATGTACACATCACATGCACTCATTATCTAATAGGGGATCGGACAAAAAAAACTAATTAGTCCGTCAGATAGATTTCCAAAAAATATTGCACAAATATTTTTTCTTTATTCACATAAACTAAAAATGAAGACGTGAACTCCTCGAATGTCACATGTCAGTACATTTTTTACCAACAAATGATGTCACAACCCTTCACTCATGATCTTTGAGGAGTTTTATCTCCGTCAATTTTTATTAATTTGATAAAACAAAAAACAATTATCCAATATTTTTCGATAATCTACCTGACGGGACTAATTAGAATCATATTTTGTTGACCCAGTCCGATCCCCTATTCTACACAGTGCTCGATTTAGCTGTTTGCCAGCTCTCTCTACATTACGGCAATCATAATATAGTTTGACATATGACTGACAAGAGAGACTCAGCCTCTCTATCTATCCTTAATCATCTATTGATTGCTCCTTCTCCCATATTAAAGTTATTTTGATTTTCTTCAGGTGCATATAGACCAAGAGCCCAACTGGGACGACGAGGACAACATCGTGAACAATCTGACTTGCCTTTGCGTTGTCGGCATTGAGGATCCTGTGCGACCAGAAGTATGTATACATAGCTTTTTATTTTGTTATGTTACTTTATCTTGAGACTTTCAATACCTATTTCGGGCGCCAGTCTGTCACAAATGGTTACTCTGTGTTTAGATTAAATAATTACTGTTCACTGTAACGTTTGTGATGACAAAATAAACATATTATTAATGAGAGATAAAACTTAGTAATCTATATCGTAATATTTTTTCGAACACAGTTGGTCAGCTCTTGTATTTGACAGTTGTGCAAGAGACTAGTAGTTAATTTCATCTTTGAACTCTTTTCAGTGTTTGTTTTTATATAAAAACAAACGAGATTTTAATTGGCGAACGCAAATACTTAACTTTTATTTAAAAACAACAAATTATCTCAAACCAACGCAGTCTGAATTTCAGTCAGACTGTGTTGGCTCAACATAGGTCTATCGCAAGTAACACCACGCCATATTTTACATCTTTCTCAATCAGTCATACACCAATCGTTTCCTATTTTAATAAATACATCTGTCCTACAGGTACCCGAAGCCATCAGGAAATGCCAGAAGGCTGGCATCACAGTCCGCATGGTGACAGGTGACAACGTGAACACTGCGCGCTCCATAGCCATCAAGTGTGGCATCCTTAAACCGACCGATGACTTCCTCATCCTTGAGGGCAAAGAGTTCAATAAGAGGATCAGAGATGCTAACGGAGAGGTGAGTTATATTAGTACCTTTAGAAATTGACCGGAAGCACTGTACCATAATCCAGCAATCCAGTACAGCAGACGCGACTTAGCAATATAAAAAAAATTGTCTGTCTGTAAACTCGGTTTACGGACGGTAGTTTAACGTGACATCGTCGAAACAAAAAAAATATGAAATGATTGCATACTTTTGCGCAAGCGTACAATGAGCGTAACTGGACAATGTGTCATACTTATTAGAAGAGGTATATTTGTTGGACGTTGTCACGTCAAAAGAGTTTATTTTAGTAGACTCAGTTTTCAGACGAACTTGCCTTTTTGTCCGCTTGGTAAAACTTTAATTATTATGTCGCGTTATCAGAATTTGAGAGCAGCGGTGGCCCAGTGGTGGCGGCCCCGACTTACGAACAGTAAGTCGTGGGCTCGAACCCAAGCAGGCGCATTATTTTGTGTAATTTATTTCATCACCACTGCTCTAAAAAACGGTGAAGGAAAACATCGTGAGGAAACCAGCACGTAGATTATAGCCCATTCCCTCTCAAAGAGTGCAGGCCTGTGTCCCAGCAGTGGTTGGTGGTTATCAGAATTTAAAAACGAATAAATTATCAATTAATCCAACTAACCTGTCCTCTGCCTCGTTGCTCTAGTCGCCAGCGCGACTGGTGTGAATTCCCGTTTGATTCCCGGGTCGGGCATAATGATAATGAAATTTTCCATTAAGAATTTCTCATTCAAAGCAGCCACGGAGTCTGTATTTGCGCTCTGTTGATGGTAATAGGCTTCGCGCTCTATTATATGCGAAATGTATTAACAAGTACAGCTCTTAGCCCTTCCCTTAATTGTAGGCGTAATATTAGTAAAATGTTATTTAACAAATGTTCTTTACCCTCAACAGGTCCAACAACACCTGCTAGACAAAGTATGGCCGAAGCTCCGCGTGTTAGCCCGTTCGTCGCCCACAGACAAGTACACGCTCGTCAAAGGAATGATCGAGTCCAAAGCGTTCGATACACGTGAGGTCGTCGCTGTGACGGGAGACGGAACCAATGATGGACCTGCCTTAAAGAAAGCTGATGTTGGATTTGCTATGGTAAGTCATCTGTTACCCATCATCGAATGTGAATATGGACAAATATGTACTTCCTTCTCGTCAAATTAACATAGAAGACTGACACTCCAAGTAGTTTTATAAAGCGGGTTTATATTACCTAAGATAGTTAAAACTGTCGATATTTTTAACCGACTTCCAAAAAAAGGAGGTTGTCAGTTGTCAGAATGTTACACATATATTTTGTTTCACCGCAAACCAGTTGCTTTGATAAAAACATCTAACAAACATCAGCCACTCTAAGCATGTGTGTAAAAAGGGGGTCTTCATTCGGCTCCGGCCAATCAGGAAATTCCTTTTGGCATCTAGCATCACTGACTTGATCAAATCGAAACAGCATAATTCGAGTTAAGCCGAGTGTAAAGACGACCAGCTGCGCCGAATCAGGACGACTCAGAGATTGTGTTTTACACCCCCTTACAAAGAATCCAGTTTTACCAAGAGCTATTGTAATACGCAGTACTAACTGTGTTGCGGAGGTCAGGGGCAATCGCTCCATGTAAAATACTAATATTCAGTTGCATCTGATTCGACTGGAAGCTGACCCCAAGTTGGGTAAAAGGTTTGGCAGATGATGATGATGATGACTGCAAAGAAACCAAGAATATCATATCTAATCACCATTTCATCCCCAGGGTATCGCCGGTACAGACGTAGCAAAGGAAGCGTCAGACATCATCCTAACGGACGACAACTTCTCGTCGATAGTGAAGGCCGTGATGTGGGGCCGTAACGTGTACGACTCCATCGCGAAGTTCCTGCAGTTCCAGCTGACCGTCAACGTTGTGGCCGTCATTGTAGCCTTTATTGGCGCTTGTGCGATACAGGACAGTCCTCTTAAGGTATGGTAGACCGTGGATATGGAGGTTTTCTGTTCATCATCAGCCTATAATGTTCCCACTGCAGGGACTCAGGCCTCCTCCCTAGGAGAGGGATGGGCTATAATCCACCAAGCGGGCCCAGTGCGGGTTGGTAGATGTCACATGACTTCGAATTTTTTGATTCTAAGACATGCCGGTTTCCTCTCGATGTTTTTCTTCACCGTTTTGAGAGCCGTTTAGAGAGTGGCCCAGTGGGAGAGTAGCGGTCGCCCGGTGGTGTCGGCCCCGACTTAATTACAGTAGAGCACAAATGTGGTACACAGTGTAAATAAAGTGAAATATTTTCAACATTTTAGAACCTCAGTCATGATTGAAGGACTCGACATTATACTTCAACCCTTGTCATAAAGATGGTCCTAGTTCAAGGGTCAAGACCTCATTGATGTAATGTTTATTGGAGTTCAAGAAATAAATTATTTATTCAGTTAAAATAAAAATCTCGCTTGCACGGGTAAAAATATTATTGCAATTCAAATTATAAATAACAACCTCTTTACATTTTTTTTTGAGTTTAATTAACTGATATGTTATGTACTTTTTTATTTTTACATTGTTTATAATTATATACTTTTTTATTATTGATTTGTGTCTGTAGTAAATCTAAATTGAACTTACGCCTTACTATTGTATAGAGTCTGGTTCTTCTAACCAACAACAGACAGCTGGGGAGTTTGTTCCGCCACTTCTTCTTTCCAGCGAAAACACTAGGAAGTACCGAAGGGTGGGCGTTTTGGGGGACTGTCTCTTGTAAATAAGTAGAGTAAAGTAAATTTTGACGTTCGAAAAGTGCTGTTTACCAGGCTAATTGGAATAAATGACTTTTGATTTTGATTTCATTTGAACTACACAATCTCCTCATAGCATAATCAGCAAATGTTCCCTCTGCTAGTAGACAGGCCTCTAGGCTGTCTCTACAATGACAGTAGTGATTATTACGAAAACTAAAACCCTTCCCCCCACAGGCAGTACAAATGTTATGGGTGAACCTGATCATGGACACGCTAGCGTCCCTGGCGCTGGCCACAGAGATGCCCACACCCGACCTGCTGCAACGCAAACCTTACGGCCGCACCAAGCCGCTCATCAGTCGCACCATGATGAAGAATATCCTGGGACAGGCCATCTATCAGCTCTTTGTTATATTCTCGCTGCTCTTTGTTGGTAAGTTAGATAATGTGCTGGACGAAGGTTTGCTGAGCTAGTCCGGGGTTTCATTTCCAGGTCAAAGTGTTATAGTTTTAACGCACAGATATAGATAGACCTGGATAACGCAAGTATCACGATCTGTATGGAAACCAAGCATGCCATTTTTTGACTACCTATTATGACGTCACAAGGTCTATTTAGTGAAATTGGAAAAATCAAATCGATTCATAGACGCCGCCGCGTACGGCGCCCTCTTCGACCCTGCCTTGCACCAGCGCCGAACGTCCGACTAGCGCTATACACCGGTGTAGACTGAGCGCGAAAGTGGCCACTTACGATATTTGTACAAGTTCTTTCCAGCTAAACACTAGGAAGTGCCGAAGGGTGGGCGTTTTGGGGGACTGTCTCTTGTAAATAAGTAGAGTAAAGTAAATTTTGACGTTCGAAAAGTGCTGATTATCAGCCTAATTTGAATAAATGACTTTTGATTTTGCTTTTGATTGTACGTAAGCTACGCACGCGAAGTGTTGCTCTTGCGTTATCTAGGTCTATCTTTATCTGTGTTTTAACGTTAGGAATTTAAAAAGCTTTCCAGCAGGGCTATTGCGTATCTTTTAAATGAATATGAAATATGATAGCCATTCATTTTTAAATGAATGGCTATCATATTGTCTATGGATTAACTGTCAAATTGGTTATGGTTTAGTACAAAATGCAACCATTTGACAGTAATTGATAGGCACTATAGGTTAGCCACTGTCATTTAAAAGATACGCAATAGCCCTGCAGGTTACCGCATACTATTTTCATTCTCCTGCCCTAATCCCAATTTGTGCAACGGGTCTTTTTCCAAAATTTTCTATTACTCGTCAGGTTACCACGCACTAGTCGGGCAAAATTTGAGTTTTCACGATTCGAAAAGAAGAAGAAAATCAAGAAATCCTCAGTAATAGCTATGTTGCCTGGACTTAAGCATTACTAACGAAATCTGGGCGTACAGTCACGAGCAATAATATGTATACACTTGACAAAGCTCAACGCGAAATTCTCGTGATATAAGGATTGCAACTTTGAGATATGACCTACTTTATAATGATATGGTTTCCAAAATAGTAATTTCATTTAACAACATGAAAATTAAATCTTAACAGTAGACAAATATTGCTTCTAAACATTGACAAGTGTTTATATATTGGTGCTGCAGACTGTACTAATGCATACTCCTCTGCCTAACCCTTCAGGAATAAAGGCGTGATGCCATACAAAAAGTGGTGTTTGCTCCTCCGCTATTCTTTTCTGATTCATTTCGTTACGGGATTCAAGACAGTTACTTGTTTCTCTGGGACTTCGTCGAGCTTCACTGTCTCGATGCTTTTCTTGAGGTCGCCACAGTTGATTCTGGCTTTCAGGAGTTACAGTGGTTTGGGAATAGTGCGGCCCAAACAAAAAAAAACGTTCTAAATCTGTTTGTTCTTCCCAGGCGACCGACTCTTGAACATCCCATCCGGCCGAGGCCAGGCTCTCGGACAAGAACCGACTCAACACTTCACCATCATCTTCAACACCTTCGTCATGATGACTCTGTTCAATGAAATCAACGCGCGTAAGATCCATGGCCAGAGGAACGTGTTCCAGGGACTCTTCACCAATCCCATCTTCTACTCCATATGGATCGGAACGGCGGCTTCGCAGGTATGCTGATAAATTTTTCAACCCTCAATAGGGGATCGGACACAAAAATCATAATTAGTCCATCAGATAGATTTAAAAAAAAAATTGGACACGTATTTTTTCTTTTTTAAAATGAAGACGATACAATGCTTCGAAAACTCGTGAATTCCTCGAAAACGTCACATGGTAGTACATTTTTCACCAAAAAATGACGTCACAACCCCCCACTCATGATCTTTGAAGCGTCTTATCTTCGTCAATTTTGATTAATTTGATAAAACAAAAAACACGTATCCAATATTTTTCGATAATCTAACTGACGGACTAATTAGAATCATATTTTTTTGACCCAGTCCGATCCCCTATTGAGAGTGAGAAATTATTGGACTCGTACAGGACAAACATAGTATAGTGTAAGCACAATCAGCCTATAGTGTTCTAATCTCACAGCTGGGACTCGAGGCTACTCTCTATGAGAAGAAATGGGCTATATCCAATGACGTATTATATACAGACACGTCATGAACTAACAGTGCGGCGCTTCAAAACGGCAAAAATATTATCTATCTACTTTTACGCTTAAAATGCTTATATGACACCGTACAGCGGGATGCCTGTTTTCTTTATGTTTTGCGCAGATTTACACACACGATTTAAATTAAGAACAAACGTAGCATCGCGCGGGAGGTTGGTGCGTAACTAAGCGCGATGTGGCCAATTGGCTTCATTTCATGTTGTGTTTTTTGAGGACGGACAACGTATCTATAGTTTTAATATATCATTGGCTATATCCACCAAATCTTCGATTTTTTTGGTTCTAGAGCAAAGGACAAACAAAAAAATGTCTATACTATTCAATGAGCAATATAATATGGAATTGCGTACTCGAAAACGACTCTAACGATTTCAATGAAAGTTGTAATATAGCGGTTTATGGAAGCGAAAAATCTATGGAGCTAGGTCGCTTTATTTTTTTGCCTGTTTAGTCCAAATGCTGTGCAAACGCCTCTGAGAAAACCGTTAAGACTCATATCTGGAAAACTAAGTTTTCTCTATTTTCCTTTTAAAAAAATACCTATTTCATACGACTTAAATATAACTGGCGAAAGATGGGACTTGCTTCCAACCCTTTTGGATTTCAGGCGTGATGTTATATGTCATGTAAAGATTCTTTGTCAATAAATGATCCTAGTTACTTTTATTTCGTGTACTACACAAACCTCATCGCATATTCCAGGTGGTAATTATCCAGTTCGGAGGCATGGCGTTCAGTACGTCAGGCCTATCGATAGACCAGTGGCTGTGGTGCCTGTTCCTCGGTGCCGGCACCCTCGTGTGGGGCCAGCTCGTCACCACCGTGCCCACTAGGAAGATTCCCAAGAGATTGTCGTGAGTACCACGTTCCGTAACACAGGGATTCACCGGACTTCACGGCTATCAGACCATGAAGTTCCCACTGCTGGAACTCAAGTCTTTGCTTTGTGAGAGGAAGTGGGACCCCCAATGGTCCACAGTTGGCAGTGTAAATGATATTGAAGTACATAAAGTATAGTGA
Organism: Diarsia rubi; assembly: GCA_932274075.1. NCBI lineage: Eukaryota > Metazoa > Arthropoda > Insecta > Lepidoptera > Noctuidae > Diarsia > Diarsia rubi. The sequence goes on along the minus strand of OW026437.1, from coordinate 9,287,219 downwards.
GTATACACGAGCTAAAGAACATTGTACAAAAGGAAGGTAGTCTAAATTCAGCAATAGATGAATCATGTCTGCCGTTGATGATAGTGCAGGTTTTTTTTTTGGCGGGTGGAAAATCATCAAATAACAGCTCCCGCTCTTGGCGGAGCGGATGGGAGTGTCTAACCCACCACCATAAAAAACCACCCATGTTCCTTCTTATTATATTGTGAACGGGGCCGCGGTATCTGTTTCGACGAACCCGTCATGTGCTATTGCACTTTTTTTTTTATGGCGGGTGGAAAATCATCGAATAACCGCTCCCGCTCTTGGGCAGAGCGAAAGGGAGTGTCATACTCAAAAATCACACATGTTCCTGCTTAGCCCTTTACGTCGAGGCCGCGGTATCTCTTACAACATACCGCAGCCCCTATACTGCAGGCTTGGGTTCGAACACCAAGCACCAAGGCAAACGTACCACTTAATATCATCATCATCGGCCAAGTCTTTTCCTACTTTGGAGTCGGCTTCCTGTCTAATCGGCTGCAGCTGAATACCAGTATTTTACATGGAGCGACTGCATGCCTATTTGCCATTCACAATCCAGTTAGTACTGGGGGTCTAAAATGACCACTTTAGCAGATCATAATATGAATTGCGTAAAATGACCCTTGCATAATACCTAGTGCGATTGTGACCAAATAGGAAAATAGATTATAACAGGAAAATAATATGAATTCCGTTAAAAAGCCTAAATAGACTTTTTATAATAGTAACTGCGTCTGTGAGCATTTCACGCTTTTTAACGCAATTCATATTATGATCTGCTAAAGTGGCCATATTAGACGCCCTGGTATTTAGCAAGTAGTTTTCTTGCTCATCACGAATCTTGCAATTTCCTCAATTGATTTGAGCTCAACAGCATCATGGTGTTCTATAAATATTTCTCTTCATAAATCGATGCTTAAACCAAAACCGTGCCAAACCAGATGGGGCCGAGGCCAGCCCGACGCCGAGACAATCCAGCCGGGCCCCGACTACGACGCGGACCTGGATAAGAAGCCGCGCGCCGGCCAGATCCTCTGGATCCGAGGCCTCACGCGCCTCCAGACGCAGGTACGCACGCACCAGCACACAACCACACCACACATATGGACATTATCCGACGGATGACATGTGCTTACACCATAAGATTAAGAAGACTATAATTTTCCCACTGCTGGGACACAGGCCTCCTCTCTATGAGAGGGAATGGGCCAACCACCACGCAAATAAATAGAAAATTGACAAAGTGACGGAAATTCTGCTTAGAACAGAAGTTTCGATATGACAAGGCTAATATGCTCCTAATATCTCCAAATAATGTTAAGTGGAATATGGAGTAGTTAAAAGTAATTTGGCCAGAATAAAATGAATATTTAGTATAGACAAGCACTCAATAATAATTTAAACTATCCAGATTTGTTGATCTTTTTTTTTTCTTCGGATTTGTCATTTGCCAACATTATTGTGCTAAGCGTAAACAAATACCAAAACAGACGCAATAGCAACAGTAATTATAGGTATTTACTCTATGGCAATACATTAGTTACCAATTTACATAAAAACAACTCGTTTTTTTTTGCCATTAACTTGAATCTCATGCAAAAGTATATGTCATCCGTCAAACATTGCTATGTGGCTTAATTCAGTAGCTGGAAGCCGCTGAATTTCGTCGGGGCTTGAATAATTTCATATTAAAACGAATCACAGTTTTTCTATGAAATTATTGGGATATTAGGTACACTTCACAAAATGGGATCAATGTTGGGGGTTTTTTGATGTATGTGTACATCATCATTTTGGGGGAATTCTATGGTTGAATAAAGTTTATTCATGCCTGAATAAATTTTTCGGGTTTGAATAAATTTTGAAACTGCAAACAATAGTCTGAAAACTTTTAAAATAAATTAATAGAGTCATCAGTTTTCAAATACATTTTTTTGTGAAGTGCCTGACTATTTTTTACAGTTATTATTTTTACTGGCGGCATTCTTGTTAAAAGATAATTATTATTTGGAATTATACAGTTTTATTAAATTCAATAGAACAGAGTCGTATACATTTGAAGAAGCTGTCAGTAAATCCTCATGGGTTACATCATGAAATATTGGCTGTGATTAAATGACTGATAAATTAAAAAAAAAACATGATGATAGTCCATGCTATTTTATAAAAATAATAATTACTGTGCATTTTTACCAAAATACGAATAAGTATGTACATGAGTAAACATGCCACAGTAATAATAAAAATAATAAAATCTAAATAATAAAAAAAGAAATAATTAAAAAAGTATTAGGACTCACAGATTAAATGTTCGAGCTTCCGAAAGAGGGATAAGTTTTCAGTTTTACAGCTTTAATACATACAAATATATATACAGCAAAGTCAACAGGTGAACACTGCGGATACCTTGGGCATCCTAACGCTAAGTCAACGATATTATTGTCCTTATTATATATACTTTTACTATTATTGCATACAAACGAATATAACCACCATTTTTATGCATCCATATAGACTTTACCGTCATAGAATCTATAGAGATTACGCTGAATCATCTTATATTACACATCCTTTGGTTTTCGTACAGTAAGCGGGAACTCTCACAGTACGAGTCGAAACGAATAATAAATATATATTTTTCATATAAAAAATAATAATAATACACAAATAATTTAATCCGTATAAAAAACCGATTTCAAAAATAACTGTACGTTATTTTTTCCGTTTTTATTATTTCTTTCTTGGTTTTTTTTTCCTATTTTTATTTTCTTATTATTTTACGTCTCGTATGTTTCGTTTCATTCTCCTATACTTCTGTTATTTTCGAGACATTTATTTTTATACCTACACAGAGAAACACTTTACAAAGTAATAAAATAGTAGTATACGCTATTATTATTTTTGGCCCATGATTAACGTAGAAATTAACTAATTGTTCGGTAACTAATTTTATTTCAAAAACTTATCTATCCTTTCATATAAAAAAGCCCTCAAAATTGGCAACCGAGCAATCCTGAACTTTAGAACTTTTATTTATCCAACAAACTATTTTTCATTTTACTTCTTCAGTACCTGGTTTCATGACATGTATGTATTTGTTTATTGAACTTGATTTTTATTTATTATCTGTATTTCAGTCTTCAGATTCACATCCTGCTGTCTCCTGCTCTAAATCCTTATTTGTCATGAAACTGGGACTCCCCCTTAGTGTCATTAGATAGACTTGAAAATAACCGCCATGCATGAACCGCAGTAAAAAAATAAACAGTCTGACGCTTCCCGTTTTTATTTTATTTTTACTATATTTAATACCTGAGTTGACTACCGCCCTCCCCACAATCCATTGGCATGCTCTTTTAGGCTGTTACAATGTTACTTATCCCTCGTATTTACCTTCAAACAGTTACTATGACTACCCCAATAGATATATAAATATAATATATACTCAACATAAACCACAACGCGGTATGAATATGACTATCTCTGTCTTACTCTGTCTTTTATTTAACTCTAGTCATACTGACTGTTTGATTTTGTTTTTACTATTTTTGTTTTATTTTTGTCTGTTTTTTATTTTGTTTTATTTTTACGAATAGTATTTTTTGCTTGTGATACGCCAACCCGAAACATCCTCGCTACTGATCCAAAGAAACCCAGCTCTGTAAAATACGCCGTTTCAAAGAACCTGATAGAGACAGGACCGCACGGCGTACCGACTAACACCCGTTACCGTTATCAAAGTAATTTTGGCAGTAACATGACTTGTTCACATTCATAATAATTTATCCACTTACATAATTATTTTTAATATTATTTTTGTACCAAGTTGTGTTGAGTTACTGCTGTTAAAATGAACGTTAAATTTTTGAGTGTGGAGTGGATTTTTCTTGAGAAAAAAACTAGTAACATACACACGTAGCGAGAGCATGCCGACTGTGCTCGAAACTAACACCAAGTCTAACCGTTTTCGGTGGAACCTCTCTTTCCTTTGCCGTTGTGTTGATGTCAGTGTTTTATGTTGTTATTTTTTTTTTTATTTGTTTTTTTTTTGTGTTTTTGTTTTGTTTTTTGTTGTGAATGTTGTCCCTGTAGTGGCGTGTTATGTCGGGGTGTGTTCGGTCAGGTGGGTACAGCGTCAAACTGAGCGGCGAGGGCCTTCATCCGTAGTTTTGCATTGCCTTGCCGTTGGAAAGTTGCCTTCTTTGTGTTATTTTGCGTAAGTCTTGTTAGGCTTGATGTAGTGTCCATTATTGTTAATGTATATAGCGGTGCTCTATGCAGCGTTTCAGGTAAGTATAGTATGTATGTAGAGACAATAACCAGTAATTAAATTTATAAAAAAAAATTATAACCCAAAAAAAAGTGATTTTGTGTAGCTTTCTAACTTTTTTCGACGTTCTAAGATTGTGCAAATATCGAATTATTTTTTGTTTTCTCTAAATCAAATCTTTTTTTGTGTTTTTCTTTTAAATAAATAGATATTTTCACAATGGAAAGCCGTCAAAATACTAAAAAACACGTAATATGTTCCTCCTTGGCTCCTAAATAGAGGTTTAACAAAAACTTGACGATAAAGGAAATAGCATGGTAGATGTTATAGTTTAAGTACCTGTTGTCACAAGCATATGCGGACTAGCGAGCCACCACCATAGAACGCATATGGAATTTGATATGAAGCATAAATAGAAATCAGTATAAACGTTTCTGTATACATATTTGTTTTCAATAAATAAAGCCTTTATGGCAGTTTAAAACTAGGTGTAACCCAAGTTTAGGTTTAGATCACCCTCGTTCCCATCCAAGCATCTTAGGCGTTCCCTGCGTTGTGTAGGTCTAGTTTAGACGGCTGTCGATCTTCAGGGTAGCTAAGGCCTCGATTCGTACCCCCAATTATTTTTCTCACGTTTTTTTTTTACTTTTTTCTCTGTTTTATTTCCTCCTCCGTTGGCACTCTTCTTCGGGTCATATTTGTCACGCGACACTGGTCAGTTCTGGCCCATACACGCATCCAGTTTACACGAAACACATTATTCCATTTCGTTTTTATTTCCTGATTTTTGTTTTGTTTTAATAAAGGGTCTGTTTTTCCGTGTTGGCCTGCTTGCGGCTTGGACAGATATGGAACAGATGTTTAATGTTGTTTATAAATTGTTTTTTGTTTGACCTCATCATCTCATTGATCACTTTTTTTTCGTTTCTTGCAATTAAAGTGTTGTTGAATTGCTGTACTTTTGTATAAATAAAAAAAAATGTTTTATGATAATACAGTTAAAATTATCTTAATTTTTAAATAAACACATCATCTAATTTAAACATGTGTTATACACGGTGGAATAAATAAAGTAAAAAAAAAACTGGATAAAAATCGCAAACAAAATCACATTGGTCAGATATTTAAACTAAAACCAACCATCTCACCAATACAACTGTCATCAGAATGCACTCCCTATGATGCATGACCAAACCAACCCACTGATGTAAACTACACCCACCACTGAGATGATGACGTCACTAAAACAAAAACAAAACACGACGAATGACGTCAATACCCTTGTCAATAACTGCACATAATTCCGATTTAAAAAGTACAACCTCCTTGTATGACATTACTAATTTAAAAAAAAGACACAAAACCCCGTGCCATATCTGTCCGGCGGCAGTTGTAAAGCTAGGGCTGCGCACGTAGGACGGTGTCGAATGGGGCGTGGAGCCGCGCGTCGTAGAGAGATGTTGTTGGCAGCCCCGGCCGGTGCTGGAGACGGAGGTCTAGTGGCGGCCGCGGCGGCTACCGACGCGCTGCGTGCACAGGACGCTGACGGTACCGCACCCGCCCCCTAGCCGTCCCTAGCCGTCCTTAGCCCGAACACACGAAACATAGAGGGACAAACATGACCATCCATATGTGTACTCTTGGCAAACTTCAAGAGCGACCTCCTAAAGTTACCATTTCAAATATATCATATGATTGGTTGATGAGGTCATATCTGATGATTGCAATGACTCAAAATTCTGAATTATGTTATTTGTATACAAATAAATGCTCTTGATTGTAGAAGACTAACTTCATACAAAAAGAGAGAAGTACGCACGCACACATAGACGCACACAAACGACCTGAAATTATAGCAAATGGTACTCGTGAGTTCACTTACACTCACTACATAAAGGCATGTCTAAATGTGGGTGCGTTTTCGCTCGCAGTATGAAGTGGATCTTCCCTACCTATATTTTTCGTGACATAGCCCCTAGCGCGTAGCATCCCGGTGCCTTTACACCTCCAAAACTTCCCTTGCAAAGGTTGCGGCGACACTCCGCTCAAAGACTTCGCATTAGCACACTTGTGACAGATCTGGCACGTTTGCGCACTTTTAGCTAAAGTGCACTTGTCGCTGATATTATGCTGGATTCGGCACTTTGACAAACCTGCACAGTCGAATGCTGCCGCACTGTTGTGCCAGAATTTAGGCACTCAAGTTCGTGATAGGCACATTTGTGATGCAACAAGTTAGTTGCATTTTGGCACGTTTTCTTATGATTAGCGCAACTAAATAATACCAGCTCAATACTGAAATAAAGCTTGTTGAAACTTTATGTCAAAATTTAATTGGATATGTTGCAGATTCTAAATTAAATGTGGATCAAAGGTTTAGTAAAAACATTTCTTGTTAGAATGTGCGAAAAACATAGATGTGTGTTGAATTATGTTGATTTAAACCGAGCAGAGTGTCGTCGAGTAACCGTTAGCAATCTATAGCTCTGTTTCCTCGACTGTTTGCATCTCCACGACTATTCTGGCTGTAGATCTCGCCCTGTTCCCACTGAGGCGCACAAACGGGTAGTTTGTGCGCTTGAGTGTTCGCTCCTGTACTGGCACCGTCTCGTTCGCCCGACCCTGAATCAGCACCCTGTGACATCGACGCCTCCACCACATGTGACACCCATGTCGCCATGTAGCCCCGACGCGTCCCTCTCGTCCCGCTTTGTATCTCACTCTCTGTCTCCAGTCAGTCAGTCATCTAGTACAGTGTTTGTTTTAGCAGTTATCGCAGCACCTTTAGCTCTTTTCTTTGTTATTAGTTAGCTGTGAGCATGGCGCCCACCGTTCTCCCCAGCACCGGATCCTCTCATCGGTCATCGTCACATTCGGTAGTCCATAGTTCGCGAGGTTCGACTAGTTGCATGTAGTAGACGTGCCATCGCGCATCGTTCCCTCCACAGACGTCCCCGTACTCTGAATACAGACAACTAGGTCGTAACAAAGAACATCCACACCACACTCTAAGATAAAGGTAGCGGTGGTCGGTATCGCGGCGGCTCGGCAGCGTAGGTCAGCAGCGAGGACGGCTCGGGCGCACGCGGTGAGCGCTGGCTTGTTGCAGCTGCGCGTGGTGCGCGCGTTCAAGTCCACGCTGGAGGACATGGAGGAGCGTCTGTCGGCGCACTCGGCGGCCGGGCTGCGCTCGCGTCTGCGCGCGGCCCCGCCCGACATCGCCTACATCGACGCCGAGGACGTCCCGGCCGCCGCCCGCACCGAGACCACCATATTCTGATCGCTCCCGACCCCAACCGACCGACCACGAGACGCACTGACGATGTTTTCTTTTTCTTATATGCAAGTTTTTCGTTTGTCCCCGGCGGCTCGGCCGTCGATCGTACTTAACGCCGCAATCTCCCGCGTAATCTCATCGCCATCGCCGCGCCCCTATCTCGTTCTATCTCGATCGCGTTTACGATTTTAAACGATTAATCGACTCTTAATTTTTAGTACGTTAAGAATTTTTATTAAGTGTTGAAATTTTTTAGTGCTAGGTAGTTGATAGAGCAATAAACTACTAGACGATGTTAGCGGCCCGATGTTAGGCTCCTAGACCGAATCGTGCCTGTTACCGCGCCGCGCGCATAACGAGCGCGTGCGCATACTGTACATTTTCAAATCATATTTGTAACCTGTTGATGTTTTCATAATGATGTTAACGTTTCAATATAGAAGTGTTTGCATATATTAATAGTTGACGAGTGAGCATACGGTAGTGTCGGGACCCCTATATTTCTAATACGTAGGTTATACGACTCTTTCTACCGGTCATTATAAATGAACACTGCTATTTTAGAGATGAACATATTTGTACATAAGTTAGTGATCTTCAAACGTCTTTTTATGAATATCGGAGCAGTGATATTTTGTATAGGTAGCTATATGAAACTAAATGAGAAACTCCAATATAAATTGTAAACTTTTTAATAATCCTAGAACTTCGAAATTTTACGAAAAATATAAATGAATAAAAAAAACTTTTTAAAGTTTTCAATTTCGTCACTTAGCTTTTTGTGTAAGTAGTTTGTTACGAGAAAATATTATTATTATTATGAGATATTGAGGGTACTTGGCAGCTTGTGTGTTTTGTTTCATAGTAAATTTTGGGACCACTTTTAACCCCTTTCTAACTTTGAGATCTATATCTTCATATTATATCGGTTATGAGACGGTAACTTGTCTATAAAAAATCATTATTAATAATTAAATCTTATATAGATTCTTACGTATTCGCCTAAAGTTTAGTATGAATGAGACACTTCACGCTTACTTAAGAGAACCGAAAGAGCTCTAAAATAAAGTGTATCTTTAAAAAACTTCTTGGTTTTTGCGAAATGTTACGAGAATATTTACATTGAAAAAAATAAAACTGTAAGCAAATTCCATAGCATTTTTTTTCGCCTGTCTTGTTCTGGTGGGGGTGGCCATTTAGCCCATACGCTCTATTTCAGATGTTGACGGTAAGTTTAGGTCTGACGCATAGGGAGCGTACCGTAGTAAGTATCTCAACGGACCATGTAGGTACTCGTTGAACCAATAAGTTGATTAGAGCATGGATCGGTGGTGTCTGCACTTTGGCTGCCCAGCGTCTTCGGTCTCCTGGCCTCTTGAATCATAGCAATTGTTCATCTGTTGGCAAATACTTCATAATATAACATGTACGGGAACTTTTAAGCATAATCATATTTTTTAATAACTTATAGCGAATATTTCTTTATTTTAAACAATAAATGTTGTATTTGTTGTTGCGATTTTATATCATTAATGCAAGACCAACAGTTTTAAATGTTTTTTATCCCAGTTTTAATGACAATTGCATATCATTCAATAAGCCTTTTTACGTACACCATAAAGGTGAGACCGCTAGCGGCCATCTTGTGACTTCACGTCGACAAAATGGCCGCTGCGTTTAGATTGTAAGTACTGAGCATTATAAAGGAGCAAATGTATATTTTTTTGGTACAAAATGTTGTTTTGTTAATTTTTTAATTATTTTTGCTTCGCATTTACAGTGTGATCATGCTTATTACAGTGTTTTGCATGTATACTGATGTCTGTGAGTATTGCACAATTTGTATTTTTTTCTTTAAATATTAGTATTGATAGTAGATGTTTGTACAGAGTCTCTGATAATATACATTTTATTTGAATAACCTTTTCATATTATCAGACTCTCGAGAAAGGTTTTATATCCGAATTTTTAATTTTTTATTACTGTAACAGTTCAGCATTTAATAAAAATGGTTTTTATATACAACCACGATAACTTACTTACAAAACTTCTAAAGCTGTAGTCGATAAGCTGATAAAATATATTTACATGAAAAATAAAATGAACGCATAAATTAATATTATCTCCACTATTACACAAAATTAGTAAACTAAGTGTTATTTTAAAAAGTAAATAATACAAAACGGCTCTTACATTATCCACTTAATTTTTTTATTATTTTTCATTAACTCGGTTGTGTATGTACTTATGTAATAAGTTGATTTTCGTAATCTTTTATTTATTTTTGAGTTTTACTGTAATGATACGTTTTATTGTTAAATAATACATACTTAACCGGCACTATAAACCACTATAGTAAATAAAAACTCATTACAATAAAAGTATTTATTTGACAAAATGTTGATATTTTATTTTTTGTTACCTCAAACACGTTGATAGAAAACCGAAGCAAATGATTCGCGAAGTAGCTCACATACCGGACTTTTTTCATTTATCTGAGTAGCAGTAGTTCCCACACGGTATTTAAACTATATTTTATATTATTATTTTGTTTATATATTTAGTATTTTGCTACTGGATGCCCTCGACCCCGACCCAGCTAGTGAATGCCCCTTTCCTAGTTACAGTTAGGCACTTTACTAACGAAACTGCTTTCTAAAAATATTTCCATAGTTTTCTATAGCTACAACTCTTCACTATCAGTAGTTGTGGTGTTCTAAAGACAAATGACGTTTGTGGTCATTATAAAAAAATATTTTTATAAAAAAAACTAAAGAAAAAAAAAGCCGTTTGATTTTGGAATGCCATCGGCTCGTTTCCACGTAATGTCTAGTGTATGCCACAAAGCAGTTTGGTTACGGCTCAGTGGCTGTGGTAGATAGGACACTGCGCACATGCGCCTGTCGGACGCGTACTGACACGTCCGTCATGTTGTTTTGCAGCAAAAGGCGGACATATTGGCCGGTCGCAGGATATTTGTCAATAATTATTTGGCGGAGCACCGAAGGATCAGCGTGCAATCAGGCGGGAGCTCCCTGCCCGCTCTCAGCCCAGTATCGCATCAGAGCGATGATTAAAAAAACCCCCAAAATATTTATAAAAACGACACTAAAGTGAAAGTAACAAGTAAATAAAGAAACACGGACTCAAACTACTGCCATTTAAAAACTAAAATAAAATATTCCAAAACGAATATTCTAAAATTATGATAATTACAGTTTTCGCTAAAATTTCTAAAAGTAAAATACCTTTTTTGGAATCTCTTAAAAATGTAAATGCAGTAGATAGTTAAGAATTGTTTATTAAAATATAAGTAAAATATTAGACGATTCGCAAAATATATTGATTAGATTTATATGATAACTATGGTGCACCACTATTTAGATGGAGTATATTAGATTTTGAGCAAATTATTTTATGACCGGTATATATTATGGCGAAATATTAAAAGTTTCTGAAAATATATTTTAAATTCATATCGTGTTAATTTTTCTGTAAATATATAAATCTTTAAACTCATCTTTTCTTGTAATTAATATGTTAAAAATAACTGTTGTGTGTTAAAAATAAAAGTATTTAATACGGATAAAGTCATGTGCCATTTTTATAATATATTTAAAAAAAAAACGAAAATACACAATTTGTGCTACTCAAGTGCTTTTATAAACGTTTTTAATAATAAGATGATATTTAAATTTGCTTGTTATTTTTGTTTGTTTATTTTATTGGAAGAATGCGATCTAGATGTGAAATAATTAGTGTTAGATGATGTGTCTTTTTTCATAGAAGCTCGTTGTGTTTTGTCTTTAAGTAGTTGGCGGATTTGATGGTTCTGTATGTGTCGGCCACAACTACAAAACACAAACGCTATGCTCATATTTTTATAGACTATACATCGATTTAGCAAGACAGTAGAACTGTATGCATATTTGTTATATGGCACAATAATATAGTTTTATACATTTTGCATGAATCGGAGAGTTACTACTTTATTATGAAATCTGTCTTTTCTTTTCTATTTATTGTGTATTTTGGTAATGATCTGCTCGATAATGTTTTTGTTCTGCATTGTCGTTACCAAAGTATATATATATATACCTATACCTGTCTATCTGTACACTACACTACTGTCCACTAATCTTTCGTCTTCCATCTCATACTTTTTTGTTTCTTTCCTCTTCACCAAGGTATCTCAAGCAAATTTAATTATCATTCCAATGTTTTGTGGTAAAGTTTAATATGTTTATATGTTAAGTATATACTAAATATTTAATAAAAACTTTGTGTATTGAGTCTTTAAAGTTGAATGCACCACAAGTAGAGACTAAATCATTGCCTGCTACATCAATGTTAAGACTTAGAAGAGTATAGTTTACAAAAATAACTATTATACTTAAATTATGGATGATTAATCGTGTCTTGGTGTACACCAAAGTTAGATGTAAAAATATTAAATACGTTTTTTCAAAAATTTAATAAATTTTCGCTTGTAGTAGGTGCAAACACGCCGATAGTGGTAAATCACGTAAAATATTATAAACGAAACCATAGCAAAGCATGATTTCTCGCTATACATACCTATAACTCGGTATAATAAACTGGTACTGTTGTTAATTCGTTATTTCTAACGCTTCTTGTCTCTTAAACTTTAGTAATAAAGTATCTATACTCCAAAGTACCTTTCATTTCACCTGCCACATTGTGGAGAGCTGCAAAAATAAGGTAAACTTGCAGTATTGGGAACATGTTGATGTGTCGATGTTGCTCCAATGTTTGTTGTTGGCTGTCCGTGGCCAACATGGGCCAACGTGTATGTCGTACGGTCTAGTCGATGTTAGATCGCTTGGCGCTTTCACGCGGCGTTGTAAACTAGCCTAGAACACACTTCGACTGGCTATGGCATGGACTTAGTAAGTCTTTGCGTATATGATGCACATACAACAAACTGAGAAAACTGCAAGTTTAAACACCAAGGTAAAATATCTTTTTTTATTCGCACATACTGTAAAGCTTGCAGTCTCTATTATCTATGTATTGTATTCACTTTGTATGTAACATATATGCATTGACAGTAAACTACTAACTAGAATAGATCGTGCTCAGCTTGAAATATAATCGCCACGCTATAAACAAATATATGTAAATAGTAACACATAAAAAAAAATCGACAACCCAAAATACACAGAAAGCAAAAATGTCTATAGGCATCATTGTTGTTAGTTTCACTTTTGTATTATATGTATGCTTCTGTAATATAGATGTATATTATAGCTTTGTTAGATTGTCCTATACCGGTATATAGGTAGTTTGATCCGGTATGTGAGCGACTACGTCGATCCAACGATATATATGTGTGTGCTTCACTAGAATAGATCGCATGATGACAAAGAAAATACACACACAAGTGCCGATTGTAACCAAGAACACACACAAACACACAGAGACACAAAACATGATTTATTTTATACAAACTACGTGACCCGATCAACGAACCCTTAGTATAAGTGTTCAATGTTAAATGTTATATTGTATTTTTCATTTCTTTTAATTAGTTATTTTATTTTTTTGTTAATTGCGTTTTTATTAAGATGGATGTAACGGAGCCCTGGATGGAAAAGACATAAAAATTCTAGTTTTTAAGTGCACACCCCATGAATGTGCTTTTTAAGGTACCTAATAGGATGTACCCCGCGTCTTATATACTTTTAGTTCTGTTTACTGTGTATCTATATATATACTTCTTCTACTGCTGATCGCTTCGCGAGGCACCCTGCTTCGTCTAGTCCCCCTCAGATACTTTTTCTTACTTTCTGATATTACACTCTGTTCAAAAGATCTATCACTGCTAAAGCGTCGGACGCGATTCTACCCAAATCTTCAGAAACCCTTCATATTTTTTTTAACCATTTTTTTTTTTATAATCTGTATATTTTATCATGTATATATACAAGGTGTAACATAATCAACGCACAAAGTCTCGTGTGGTTATTCTCGTGTGTACGTGATTCAGTTTCATGGTCCGAGGAACCACATGAGATTTCATGGGTTTATTATATGTCATATTGTATATTTTACTATGTATATATGAGTAGAATCCCGTCGGACCCCCAGCACGCAGTATATGTACCTTCTACGCAGCCGCTAAACGGCGGCGCTTCTCTCTGTGTCGTACCTTTTACTTCATGTTCTCGTTTTTATTTTCTTTTCCATGAATACCCAATTGCACACGGAAGGTGATAGGTGGAGAGTTACAAGAACGATTGATACCCGTCCCCTACAGCAAGACATCAACCGATCAAGCTGTAAGATTCACTTTTTGAGAGGACACCCTGTTTCACTCACATTTCTGTTTTTTTTTGTTAACATTTTTTCGTTTTTTTATATGTTCGACAATGTTTTAATACTGTACTCTGTCTATTACCTATACCTACAACTTATTCTATCTTATCCCACTCGCTTGTGTGTTGTAGAGACTGTGCACTTCCACACTTATATATTACACTTTTAAAACTCCTTGTATACGCTTTAACACTGCGTTTAAGAATCCTTGACCGCTTTAAACCTGCACTGACGCTTATTTTCTATAAATCCTAGAATGTTCCTACACTTCACTAGCCTTGGACTTCAGGGTGGTTTTTGAACAGGTATCACTAGGGCAGCTAACCTTTAGAGATTAAAAAAGATTTTCTAATTTTCAACAATTTCCTATAAGCTTGAAAATACATGTTGAATTTTTTTAAATTAATGAAATACCTCACAAGACCAAATTAAACCTAAAAGCCTCGACGAATGTCTAAAATCAAATATTTCTATCTCTAACGGTCATAACAGCTGCAACAGTGAGCCCTACCAAAAAAAACACCCTGTATAATAATATATGATGTTGTCGAAGTGCTCCGGTCAATGTCATCTGCATGGGTATCACATTCATTGGCATGTATCCTGACGCATGTGCTGTGTTATGTATAATATTATATACTTATTTAAATAATATATATCCTCACTTGGGTTGATTGTGGGTGTCGATGAAAATAACAGTTTACTCACTAATTGTGGTCGGATTTATGTGGAACTGTGTTGTAAATTAATCGACTTCAATTATTAAATATTTGATATTTTAAATTTTTTATAACTTTAATATTTTATTATTCTCTTTTTGTAAAAAAAAAATATATCTTGAAGTCGATTTCCTAATCGTTGAATGCAATGTAAATAAGTGAATGATTGTATTTTATTAACTATTGATGTTAACATTGGTTTTGATTGATGTGTTCATAGTTTAATTAATAATAATAACACAAATTTCGAACAATGGATTATTAAATTATTATAAATAATATTTAGGATTCTGATAGGGTCTGATTGGGCAAAAAAATTAATTAATGTAAATAGTCAATATAAGATCACAAGTACGACTAGAAGTCCCTAAATAGAATCAAGAGCTTTTATGTTAATTTGGCAACCATATATCATGGCGTAGTGATTTTTGTTTTTATTTTTGCCTCATATAATGCACTAATGCCTGGTCCACACATTCGAGCTGCATTAATCTGTCATGAATCTCGAACTACCGTCGTTTACAACAGATTAAATATCCGATGTGAGACCACGGCACTAATACGTCAACTCGTGGGGTCCTACAGCAGTAGTGCCGTTAAGCCAGGGATTCGTCAATAGCTTTTAATTAATTTTAATTAAAAACTAGACGCATCCAAGGTCATTTTTAACTAAATAGCTTTTAGAAATACAATTTTTTTCTCTTATCTTTGTAATAGGCTAGTACAACGCTTTACGTCTACGTTTATGTATGTACAAGGAATCGAAGATCGTTGAGGGTATTTGTCAGCTTGCTTACAATATTTCGGATATAGGACGTTGTTGAATAAAGCAATGTTGCTTCGTATCATGTGCAATGTATTGTGTAAGTAGGGCAAGAGCATTACCATAGAGCTTTCGCGCGTAGCTCACATAGTGGAGAGTAAATACAGTCACAGAGGTGCGGAGTGCATGAACACGGAGGAACCTCCCATCCTTTCGGCCATGGGTGTCTGTATTCAGAGGCGCGAGGTGAAGCCCCGGCCACTCACTGCATGGCATGGCTCGCCACCAAAAACTATCCTGTGACTGGAATTTTGATACCTAACGCTTTCTTGCCTCTTTTTTATGGTTCGGTGTGCTTCTAAATGTTCAAATTGTACATTGATCTGGTCGTCCCTTCCGCTGGTCTCCCATATACAAGTGTGACGTGCAGACCAGCTGGAGGGACTCGCACCGGTCTCCGCGGCATACGTGGCGCTCTCGACGATTCTGTAGCTCTGACAACTTGATCGGCATATTATCTAAATCAATAATGTCTACCAAATTGGATGTTGTCAGTGGGAATCGTCGCACCGGTGTTTACGACTTGACTTTTATTGGTATCACTGTAAATTGTGTGCAAGTGTAGCGTTGTGTCACACGAGCAGTCGAGTGGTAAGCGCCGGAAAGGGTGTCGCGTATGCGCGCTTGCAGGGTGTATACTAACCGCCGCTCGCGCCGCAGATCCGCGTGGTGAACGCGTTCCGGCAGGGGCTGGACTCGCGCGGCTCGCTGGCGGACGCGGCGCTGGCGGAGGCGCTGCGCAAGCAGACGGCGCTATCCAAGCGGTTCTCGCACTCGTCCAGCATCGACTACGCCGACGCGGCGCGCGACTCGCTGGCGCCGCACGATATCGACGTGGAGCGCCTGTCGTCGCACTCGCACACCGAGACGGCCGTGTAGCCGCGCCAGTCGCGCCACACGTAGCGGTAGGATAGTGCGCCAGCGCAGCTCATCGATGCAATAATTTAGCGTTAATATCAGTATTATGGACGCCGCCGCCCCCACACCGACCGTGCCCGCGCACGATACGAACCGTTACGCTGCCATCGCTCTAATTATATTATTATACATACATGTAATAATAATGCTAAAACGATTGTGTATAAAATCATATTTTGAAAGGTAACGAGGATGATCAAGTTTGGTATTTGATTTTGAACACGTATGGTTGAGGGAGCCGGATAACCCGGTCCCCGCTTCGTCTCGCAGCCAGTGTACTTGAGCATAAGTTATATTGTTAACTAGTGTGTTTAATTATTCGATTGTTTTGAAAATATTTTATTATTATACGCGCGCGTCGCGATGCGCGCGTCTGTTGAACAAATAAAAAAAATATTGTCTAATTATTAATTTTAGATTTAAGCGCAGTGATGAGCGAATGGACGTGTGTTTTTTGAAAAAAAAAAATAAAGTTTTCGCATACCATCGTGTCATCTCTTACACGGAATGAAATGTTTTATATTGCTTTTGTCAAAGACATGTTGTGGGAGAGTGAGCGGGCGGGGGGGGGGAGGGCGGGCCGAGCCTCATCTTTTGTATAAAGTTATTTCATTTGTAGCGCAGATCATCGTTTGTACGTACGCCGAGTGATATTATCGGCCGCGCACGCCCCCGCCCGCCCGAACTAAATATATATACTTAACTAAATTATTGAAGTATTAGTTAAGGTGTTTGTTATAAATTTCAATAACTTTTTTGTTTTTACGACCTTTTTCCCCTAAATCTAAGTATACATTTAAGTCATATCTCGAAGCGTAGACGCATAAACTGTAAAGTTTCTATACAAGAACCGTACGCCGTACGCAACCGCATTCTTGTGTAAAAACCGACGTAGTCCACTTTGAACATCTTGAAAATGTTTAAAAATAGAAATAAACATTAAAATTGTATAGCTGAAGGTATTTATTTGTAATGCTAGTCTCTTATGAAAACAAAATACTAATTATTCAATTATTATAATGTACTTATTGATTATTGATAAATACTTCAAGTTTATTAAACAAAGATATAGTCTACGGTGTAACGAATTGATTTCGGAATTTTTTGTCTATGAGCAATAGCGAGGCGCTCCACCTAGGCGACGTAGGTTCGCAACAGTGGCATTTTCAACTTATAAACTAAGTAAGACATGTACTTAATCGAGTTAGTGACGAGTTGAACCGATCGCTCGCCGGCCACTTGTTATAGTATAATATGAATATAATAATGAGAGTCAAAACGATCTAGCGAATCGGCAATGTTCAATTTTGTATAGAACGTTTCATAGTAGCGGTATTTGAGAGTTGTTACGTTTGATTTGTGGGTCCGTTGGCTCTCGTCACGGACTCGCCACGATACGGACTCGACGCGACCCGCGACACGCGACCGACCGACGGATGACGCACGAGTGGCGCGACAACTATTAAAACTATTAAACAATCTTGTAAGTAATTAAGTATTAGCTTCGAATCAATAAAGCCTTTTTAAAAAAAATTAGTTAAAAAAATGAAACTATTGAAACTTCACAATGTTTAAATAAAATAATATTAGTTATGATTTCAGTGAATAGAGAGGTCATGGTATCGTTTTGTGTATTATATAATATTGTTTCGTTGATATTCGTTACCACGAGTTCCCCAATGAAAGACATAAATATTATAATTAGGAGTACATGTTCGTAGAGATGCGTGCTACAGGCGCCATCCTTACCTAACATTCAATTTGTTTGACACGACAGTCTGCCACTAACCATTCTAGCTGATAAGTCCCATTGTTGTATTTTTCGTCTCACAATAAATGAAAATCTATTTTATTGTTTTTATATGTGTGTTTTATTTTTTCTTGCTCCTAAGCTCCAAAGCTTTTATAACTGCTGTACAAAAATAAAAGCCAGTAAAAGCTCTTTGATATACCTATTACTATTTACTAAAACTATTATAGGCAACACCGAAATAATTCCTAAGTAAATAAAGTAACCTGATTGATTTCCCACACTCGACTCAACACAGAGTTGATATTTCAACAATGTATCATATTTAAAGAAGAATGACATACTGCTCCAAATATCCACCACAAACGAGACATCTTTTAACTTTTACTGCCGCGCTCAGAGAGCTTTAACGATTCTTTAGGCCATCACTTAGTAATGGTTTTTCAGTTTTCTCATACAAAAAGATGTCAAACCTTTCTTTGACGGCTTTAAGTAATCATTAAATATCCTTTGAGTACAGCAGTTAAGTCCACTAAAATGGCTAAATGGTGTTCAGAAACGCCCGATGACAGAATTAGATTTATGTCACGAAAACCTGAAGACGCGGGCCAATTCCGTGCATATTCTTACACCAAACAAGAGCTCCCTGCCCATGAACAAGATTTTCCTTTCTGATCATTTCCTTAGATTTTCCTGCTGGAACAACGGTACTCCAGCAAGATTAGCAGATTACACAGGTACTAAAAGGATGTTTCCTGACCCAAATAAATATGATTCTCATTAGTCGGTCTGTTAGATTATAATACGAGTATTAGAATACCTACGAATTTTTGTTTTAACAAATCAATGAAAATTGACGAAGATAAAACGCGTCAAAGATTTGAGTGGGGACTTGTGACGTCACTCACTGGAAAAAATGTCATACTAGTGTCTTGGAATATGTTTTCCAAGCACTGTATCGTCTTCATTGTTTGTTTTACGTGAAAAAAGAGAACAATGTGGAATATTTTTGGAAATCTATCTGACGGACTAATTAGATTTTTTTTTGTTTACTACCCTAATAGACGTTGCACTCACATCAGTCTAGGAACCACTTTCCTGCTGGGGTAATGCACACAGCAAAAGCAGTTCATTGCGACTAATATCAAAAACATTTACTTAGCTCAGTTATTTGTACTAAGTACTAAAAAATTTAATCTGAAACAACACTTTTTTCCTCGTATGTGACTGTGTTAATATAAACAAATTGGAACTACAAACACAGACGTTACAAATATTAGACAAATACATAATTGGAACTATAAATACAAAAGAAAGGTTCTTTTCCGATTCACGAATGGTTCATTGCAGTGGCTGCTAACCTGGCGCGGATCTAGCCCTCAAAAAAGGTTGTGGGGCTGTGGGCACAGCCACCCGGAAATCGGCCAAGTGCGAGTTGGAGTATGAACTCGCTCATGATCGAAATAGTGACCTATCGTGTATTACATTAAATAATCTATTGATGATGTGAATTACATCGCTGCGTTCCGAATCACGCACGATTCATTGTTTTGTTTTTTATCACGGCAATTGATATAATATCATAGACCTATCGACCTCAATCAGGCGCGATCCTAGCCTACGATCTGGTTAACTACTTTTGAAAATCGAAAGTTTTCTGAAAAAAACGTTCATGCAATGGGCGCCGCCGACAGGTTTATTTGGGGGTGCATCTTTATTTTTCCGAAAAGAGCTCGAGTCTATGGTTCTGTATGTTGAGATAAGACAGAATTCAAGAATCAGCGTATTGTGGTGATAAAAGTTAGCACCCAGTTTGAAATTAAGAGGTCTTCTTACTAAGAGAACCAATTCGAAAAAAATGCGAGAGCGAGCTCGAAATTTTTTTACGTCTTCGGACAAATTAGATTCTTTTAATTCATACAGAATTGAGAATAGATGGCACTTTGGCAATACCTGCTGGAAACAGTTTTTTTTTTAGCATTCCGCCTCGGTCAACCTAGATCGCTTTGATTTCGGGTAAGGTGAGGAAGTTCCCCGAGATGAGTTAGAATTTCAAATGTCAAGATGAAGACAACACAAAAGCGAGTGGAGCAAGCCAGCAGGGACGTAGCGTGTTCATAACTCGATTCCCACCGGCTACTTTAGTAAAAATATTTAAGACATCATATTTTTACTAAAGTAGACATTACTATTAAGGGTTGTGGACATGCCCACAGTGCCCACAACGGTGAATCCGCGCCTGCTGCTAACTCGCAGCGTGCGTTCCTAGGTTCGACCAACTTCAAAAAACCTAAATCGTGATAAAAAGGTTCTATAAATCTACAAGGCCTACAATATTCACACATTTATAAGCAACCGATACAAAGAATCTACTTATAAAAAGGTAAGAAAATATTAAATTAAACTGTCTCGTTGGCCTAAAGTGCTATTAGACACTGCTAAACCTGCTGGGGGTTCGGTTCCCGGATCCGAACAAAGTGTTAGTAGGTTTTCCTATCAGGAATGTATCAGTGGCTGTCTCGTTGTTGCTGTTGTGGTCACAAGAGCGACTGCTATACAAGTGGTCCTGGGTTTGATTACCAGATGATGCATTTCTCAGTAGTAACCAGAATTTGCGCCCGATTGATGACAATAGGCTAGCCTACTTTTACATAGGAACAAAATATATCTGGTGAAATGTGGGTGTGTTAGTGGGTACCTACACCTCTGCCTTACCCTTAGATAATTACATACGTGTGAATAGAACATAATAAGGGATCGGACAAAAAAAACTAATTAGTTTGTCAGATAGATTTCCAAAAAATATTGGAGACTTATTTTTTCTTTTTTCACATAAACAAAAAATGAAGTCAATACAGTGCTTCGAAAACTCATTAACTCTTCGAAAACGTCATATGATAGGTACATTTTTTACCTACAAATGACGTCACAACCACATCTTATCTTCGTCAATTTTGATTAATTTGATAAAACAAAAAACACGTATCCAATATTTTTCGATAATCTAACTGACGGACTAATTAGAATCATGGTTTTTTGACTCAGTCCATTCCCCTTTATGGCACAAATGTTTATTCAACATGGAACGTTTCGCTATGTCTGTCTGTCTGTCCGTCCGCACTACATCTCAAAGACTTTTCGTACTAGAAAACTGTAATTTGGCATGAATATACGCCGAGAGTTACGTCGACAAAGTGGTAAAATAAAATTTTGTCTATTTTTTGGTATCACCAGTAGGTAGGTACGCATTAAATTGGGGATGGTTTTTTGTATCCCACACAAAAAACGACCAGTCGTTGCATAGGTCTAAAAACAAAGTGGCTCGAAAATTAAAAAATATAAAAATACTAGTTTTTGCCAGCGGCCTTGCCTGCTACAACTCGAAAATTATCGCACGGGAAGATAAAATCGGGATAAAAACTATCCTATGTGTTAATCCAGGGTGTCAGCTAACTTCCCAATTTTTATTAAAATCCACGAATCGCTCCAGCCGTTTTGACGTGAAGAATTAACAAACATATACACACTCACACACTCACAAACTTTCGCCTTTATAATATTAGTGTGATTGGGAATCGTTAGAGATGCAGTCATATTATTCGTGTGCCGTTTATAAGCTAAGTATCACTAAAGTTATCAGGCCAGCTGCATGGCATGCGCAGAAGGCGAATTAGTTTCGAAGGTCGGCTTGGTTGCTTCTTTTTTGCAAAAAAAAAATATTCTACCTATTTTATTCATGTATCTCTCGATAACGATTACATGGCAATTAAAAGTTATTAAGAGACCATCAACTTGGAGGAAAAAACTGCCAAAGCAAAGTTAGATAAAAAATATAGGAATACAGCGCGGGCTTTCCCTACCAAATGTATCTCCTTTTTTAGAAGTCGCTTATAATCATAAATGGTTCTGTAATAGTTGGGACTTAGGACCTTTTCTTGTATTGTTAAGTTAGAAGTGGCAAGTAAGTAAGAGTTGACTTAAAAATACACAGATTAATGTAACACTAAAAGTTTATTAGACGATAATGTAGAATATTTATGGTTCTGCGAGAAGACCGAGTAGGTACGAGTAAAAGGATTACTTAATAGTGTTAATGGCCATGCTGTACTAAATGCACTAAATATAATAAATCAGTTGTACTGATCACAAACTAAATTAGAGTTGGTTGTAGTTACAACACAAACACAATAACATAATATGATAAGTACGATAGAGAAAGTAGGTTGCTGCGTGCGCTCAGCGCTGCATAGTGCTTATTAATTATTATCAAACTACAACTAGGTATAGTCTACCTAGTTGTAATTTACATCGTCGTCTCTATAAGTCGATGGCTAAAAGTAAATGAAACAAACAAAGTCACCGCTTCCAAAAGTAAAGTTATTTTAGACCTTTTTTTATTTTTCCATTAGTGTCAGGTGAAATATTTCGGGTTATTTCCTGCCAGGGCCGCCCCTATGATCTTTTGACCCTGTATAGCGAGTGCACAAATCTTTTATCTTATCGCATACCGTTGACCGAGTTAAGACGAAAGTTCAATGTAAACAACCGTTAGTCAGGTTCTTCCCATTTGCCCGCAAAGCGTCGCGCTTCAGGTTAAGTACCGCAGTTTCCTCAAAGCGCCGTATAAATACTCGTTCTGAATGAACAGAGGTATCATTCGAAGCCAAGCTTTATCAATATGAGCAAGTTAATCTTAGTACTGACCGTACTCGCGGTGTTCATGATCACTGAATCGACATGTCGCCGCTCGGACTTCATTCTGCCGACATACCGCCCTCCTCCTACAAAGAGACCGAGTTGGATCTTCAGATCTCGTCGAGGAGTTGACGCCGAACCTCCGTCGCTGTGGCAAGAAGACGACGTCACCCGCGCGCCGTCGACCGCAGACCATCCTTTCCTGCCATCAGTCATCGATGACATCAAGCTGGACCAGAACAGAAGAACTGCCAGAAGTCTGAGGAAGACATTCCACCTCCCAGGTTCCAAGTTGCCGCTGCCAATGACACCACCTTTCAACCCTCGTCCCAGCTACCCCATCTACGCTAAGCATTAAGTAGCCAAAGTTATGTGATTTGTGTGTATATTTATAACTTCAGTGTACTTAATTCGGTACTTAACACCCAATATCTGACCTGCAAAGTAAAAGTGCCATTTTATATTTTTGCAGTGTTTTAATGACTGTGCTCTGAGACTGTGCTATCATAAAATCTATCATTTGTATGTCACCTAAATGCTTTCCATATTGTAATGTATTATTTTTACGTACTTGTGTGCCAAAATCTATAATGAAATGTGGAAGTACTAATTATTACAATAAAAGACTGACAAAACAATCTCCTGTGTATGTTGAACGGCCTGGGCTAAAACCCCTGATGAACCTCCACCTTTTTTATATGGAAAAGACCTACTCTTGATCTTAGGGCAGAGATGAGTTCGACGATGGTGGAACTAGCTAACCCAAAATCTATTAGGGATTCCTATTTATCGAAATGGTTCTCCTCTTCCTGCATGGCATATTGTCACCGATCTGGCAGACACCGAGGATATTAAACGAAAGTCATGTTGGCTCACAACTACTCACAGGTTTGCTCGTTGCCAAAGACATTCTGAAGACTATAACATAAGATAACATCGTGTTCACACTCACGCGATATTAGTTAAGCCACGTTGCGCCAGTTTCATACCTATATTATAAGTCCCTAGCTATAGAGGGCAAGCCTGTTGACATCAACCAACAAAGACCTGCGGGTCTATTGCGTATCTTTTAAATGACAGTGGCTAACCCATAGTGCCTATCAATTACTGTCAAATGGTTCCTTTTTGTACTAAACCAAAACCAATTTGATAGTTAATCCATGGACAATATGATAGCCACTGACATTTAAAAGATATGCAATAGCCCTGCTGCGGGGCTATTGCGTATCTTTTAAATGAAAGTGGCTATCATATAGTGTCCACCAATTACCTGTCAAATGGTTCCATTTTATACTAAACCTTAACCAATTTGACAGTTAACCCACGGATAATATGATAGCCACTGACATTTAAAAGAGACGCAATAGCCCTGCTGCAGGGCTACCTGGGATACCTGAAGACTATAAAATATCTAGTAGTGTACATCATATTATTATGATGAAACTAGACCCCCAAATTTGGCATTTTCTGATTCATATTATGATCCATACCATTATTCATATTATGCTTCATAATATGAATTATGATTCATAATATGATCCGTATTCTGATTTATATTATGATTCATTTTATTATTTATATAGGATGCATATTATTATTCATATTAAGATCCATATTAAGGTTCATTTTGAAATTTTCTGGTAGCTTGATGAAGTGCTGGAATCTGTACAAAAAGATGCTGGCGGAAAACATGACCTTTAGAAGTTAGATTTTCCAAATAACTCGTCTTCACACGTCTTTGGTCGCGCTTTTCGGATAGTAAACTGGCCTACGCAGCAAGCTAAGAACATGTAAGGTACTCGATAACAAAACGTAGCATAGCATTACATAGCTATAATCTATTTTATAGTTCATCATCTGTCTAGCCTTTTCCCAACTATGTTGGGGTCGGCTTCCAGTCTAACCGGATGCAGCTGAAGCATTAATTTTAACGAACGATTAACGATTAATTGTAACGAAGAATCATGCTAAGTAGTATAGGTAATCTGTGCATATACTAGCATGATCCTTTGTTACGCCGAAAATACTGAAGCATTAATTTTGAAATAAATATATTATGGTAAAGTTGAGGATTAATGCTAGTAGGTATAAGTAGGTATCCAGTAGTAAAAATATGCCCTACTTTTATTTGTACTGGAGATACTTACCTACCCTAAAAAACTTCTTCAAGATTTTATTTTACCACTTTGGCGGCGTAACTTATCTGTATATTCATGTCAAACAGCTTTACTAGTTTTACGAGTCTTTGAGCTGTAGTACAGACAGACCGACAGAGACGGACATGGCGAAACCATACGGGTTCCTGTTGACGAAACCCTAAAAATGGTGTATTTTTTTTAAATATATAATGTTTAAAAGTAAAAGCTCATCCAACAATGTTATTGTGCAAACTTTGTAAACAGACGCTATCGTTACCTGTTTTCAGGTTTCCGTAGTCAATATGGAACCCTTATAGTTTCGCCAAAGTCCGTCTGTCTGTCCGTCCGTCCGCACTATATCTCAAAGACTCTTACTGCCGCACTCAGAGAGCTTTAATGATTACTTAGGCCATCACTTAGTAATGGTTTTGCCAGTTTTGTCATACAAAAATATGTCAAACCTTTACTAAGTTTTAAGGCTTTAGTGATCATTAAATATCTCTGAATGCGGTAGTTAGTACTAGAACTCTGTAATTTGGCATGAATATACAAATGAGTTACGCTGCCAATGTGGTAAAATAAAATCTTGAAGAAGATTTTTAGGGTAGGTAAGTATCTCCAGTACAAATAAAAGTTGGGCATATTTTTTTTCTCGCGAAGCCTAGTGAAATTAACCCTTCACACATACGTCAACCAATCATTCTGTACATCAAACTAAGTATCCCCACGCAATTTATTTTTTTTGGGGTCAAAAATCACATTTTACGGTAAAACTCAATGTACCACTCTTAAAACATTGTGCTAGTGAATGCTTTGAATAGTAAACGGGTCATAGAGGTCATTTAAGTTAAGTTATAACCTGAAAAACTAGTATTTACAAAAACAGCTGTGCAAAATTTGGAACTTTGACCCCCAATATCTCCGTAACTAGGGGGTTCCCAGGTATGGTCTAGAACGACGACACGGTACAGCATGGTTGGCGCAGTGGCTCATGCAGTGGCCTACAGATAGTTGTTCCGGGTCGGGGTATTTGTGTATGTGAGTTTAAATGTTTGTGAACGCACCCACGATACAGGAGAAATTCTTAATGTGGGGCAACATTTAAAAAAAAAAACAAAACAAACAAACTAAAAAATGATCGCAGTGGTGGGGAGAACAAGTGGCCTTCGTTTGCGTTAAGGGTACTTTTACACCCTTTATAATTATAACGAAAATAAAAGAAAACTATCACAGCTAAGTAGGCTTTACAAGTTTAAGAGTATTAGTCAACCAACTTATCTACAAATGTAAGGTTGTTTTATTTTAACAATAAAAATCATCGTTCGGAGGCATAGTCAGTTCACATATTTTGATGGGTAACTACGGAACCCTAAATTGTGCGTGGTCCGACATGCACTTGGCCGGTTTTTATTACATCACTATTAACTCAGAACTAAAGATAAAATTATTTGAAAAAAAATCCCCCGCACCCGATATACATACCGATTCATTGAACTTGTTATCGGTACAGTCACGAGCAGTAATATGCGCTTCAATTGCCGACAACATTAGGTACAGCTTTCATTTATTTTCAAGCAACTTAGTCCCATAAATAAACCTACTTACCTTTTTTTTTGGATGGTTTGAAATCCTCAAATGACTCCCCCCGCTCTGGGCGAAGCAGCCATGTTCCTTGAACAATACTTCCCGGAACCGGTCATAATTTAAAGACCGGTTACTTGATGGTATAAATATCTATTAGATCTCATCTCTTTACTTAAAACTGTCAAATTCAATTTAACTCAAACTCAATATAAAAAATACATGCTTTGCCACATAAGTAAACGCCGGAAAATCTTGATAGCGCGATTCAGAAATATGACAAAATGAACGCCATTTAATTACCATTTTCTATCTAAATATTGAATACGAACATTTCTTCTCAGCCCTTTGTGCCCCGGGGCCGCAGTATCTCCCATAAATCTACCTGACGGCACGGTTGGGTTAGGTTAGGTTGGCGCAGTGGCTCAAGCAATGGACTGCTGCGCTGCGTGTCGCGGGTTCGATTCTCGCACGGAACAAATATTTGTATGACCTACAGATAGTTGTTCCGGGTCTGGGTATTTGTGTATGTGAGTTTAAATGTTTGTGAACGCACCCACGATACAGGAGAAATTCCTAGTGTGGGGCAACGTTTTTATAATAAAATAAAAAAAATAACTTACAGAATAAGTCACATACTAACATAGGTAAACATCCTGAAACACAATTTGTGTTAGTAAATAGAACCTTAAAATAAAACTATGTTAGTTACACTTCAATTGTGTACTAAGGTATTGTGCGTCCGTGTGGTACAGTTTACGATAAGATCTACTTTATGATAATACTAGCTGATACCCACGGCTTCGCCCGCGTGTGTATCGGTTATCGCGAGCAAAAGTAATCATTAAATTTTGCACCCGTTCCCGCAACCCACGGGAAACTATTCCAGGGATAAATTATATACTGAAATCTTCCTCGAGAACCACTTTATCCATTGGTGAAAACAGAATGAAAATCGGTGCAGTACCTAAGTAGTTTTTGAGGTTATCGCGAACAGACAGACAAACACGGTGGAGCCCAGGACTTTGTTTTATAATGTGATGGGTTCCAAAACACTACTTTCGTTAATAAAATGAATATGAATCAACACATTCGGCTAAAATAGCATCTAAACGTTGCTAATACATATGCGTGTTGCTGCCTGTACATGACATCAATAAGGAAAGTTGAATGTAAATATACAACTGGTTGCTAGGTTCTTTACATTTTCGTTCAAAACATCTTATCCCGGGGTATGTACCTCAGTTTCCTCCATAAGCTGTATAAATACTTGCTCTGAATGAACGGAGGCATCATTCGAAGTCAAGCTATCGTAAACGACTAATCAACATGGGAAAGTTAATCTTTGTGCTATCAGTACTCGCGGTGTTCATGATCACTGAATCGACATGTCGCCGTTCGGACTTCATTCTGCCGACATACCGCCCTCCTCCTACAAAGAGACCGAGTTGGATCTTCAGATCTCGTCGAGGAGTTGACGCCGAACCTCCGTCGCTATGGCAAGGAGACGACGTCACCCGCGCGCCGTCGACCGCAGACCATCCTTTCCTGCCATCGATAATCGATGACATCCACCTGAGTCCGAACACAAGAACTGCCAGGAGTCTGCACAAGTCGTTCCACCTCCCAGGCTCCAAGCTGCCGCTGCCAACGACGCCACCTTTCAACCCTCGCCCCAAATACCCCATTTACGCAAGAGGCTAAACCGGTACCTACTTACTTAACACTCAATTTCTAAAAATAAAGCGGCACTTTTACTTTTAGTTAAAAATGTCATTTTATTTTTGCAGTGTGTATTTTAATATGACTATCGTGTTATTTATTAATTAGTTTTGTGCCAAAATATCGGTAATTTAATGTAAGTACTTAATTATTACAATAAACGACTGACTAAATAATCTCCTGTGTATGTGTTTCGTCATATTTTTCTCTTTTAAGAAATATCTAGGGTATATTGTCACCAATGATCTGACAACGAGGATATTAAAGGGGGGTAATGTTGACTCACAGGTTTGTTCGTTGCTAAAGACTTTCTGAGGACTACCTATAGCATAACATTACCATCACGCAGCAGCGGTGGCTCAGTGGTGGCGGCCCCGACTTACGAACAGTAGGTCGTAGGTTCGAAACCAAGCAGGCACATTACTTTGTGTAATTTATTTCTGAATCAACGCTGCTCTCAAAACGGTGGAGAAAAACGTCGCGAGGAAACGCGTCGGAAGGATGTCTTAGAACCAAAAAATTCTAAGACATGTGACATCTACCAATCCGCACTGGGCCCGCGTGGTAGATTATAGCCCATTCCCTCTCAAAGAGAGGAGGCCTGTGTCCCAGCAAGGATGAAGTAGAGGTGTACCCATTTTTTTTGTTCTAGATCATACCTGGGAACCCCCTAGTTACGGAGATATTGGGGGTCAAATGACTCCATGACCCTTTAACTATTCAAAGCATCTACTAGCACAATTTTTTAAGAGTGTTTTACCATAAAATGTGATTTCTGACCCCCAAAAAAAAGTCGTTCCCCAGCAAAATTTTTTGCGTAGGGGTACTTAGTTTGATGTATAGAATGCTTGGTTGAAGTATGTGTGAAGGGTTAATTTACACCCTGTATACTTAGCATACCATACACTTCGATATCAGTATTCAGTCTATCATACTCAACTCAACTCAAAGCATTTATTTCAACTAAACCATTACAGGCACTTTTGAATGTCAGAAAAACAATAGATAAAAAAACATACTTACACACGAATTGAGAACCTCCTCCTTTTTGGAATGGTTAAAAACAAAGCTTAATTTACAGTCCTAAGGCATAATATTTTTTTGCCCATTCCCTAGCGTTAATAACCTACAAGTTTAGTGATGTACTCTTCATGGTAAGTAAAGGCTCTGGATTAAAATAACATGACAACCTGTAATCTTACGTACATTACAGGTTGGGTTAGGTTGAGGTGTACCTTAAAGTACACCCACATAATTATATCACCAGTTTTATTTAAGTCCTATGTAATAGGGGGCGCGCCTATTTCCATCAAACGGGCACAAACCCAGTCTCGGTTGTTGCTACTGAGAAGTTGCTGATGGAAAAACCACAAAATTCACAAACAAACAGTTGTCCGACTCGGGAATCTAACCTTGGACCGCTGGCTCAGCATTCGCGCTTGCAACCACGAACACCGAGGCAGGCCTTTTTGCTGAATTGGAAATTAAACACCTAACAGAAATTTCTATTACATCCGCACAATCCACTAAGCTATCCATGTTTATGGGGCGCTTCTTGTAAATTTGGTTATCAGGCACAAATTTCAGACTCGAGGTTGCCACTGTAAACTATCATTCTATTTGCATAACACACTTTCATAATGTACAACACACACATAACCTACTATCATATTTGAAGATTTAGAAGTAAGTTCGTATTCCTTCTTAGCTTTGAAAACAATGCAGCATATCCTCTTGTTCCATACTTCCCTTGCTGATATGAAGAGTCTAAGGTATAGGGTACCTCAGCTACTCGTCAGCTCAGCAATCTCCTCCTTTCTAGCCATATTAATTACTTTACCCCTTTACACAGTCCATTTCTCGTTCCTTTGAAATATTGTTGAAGACAAATGTCAAAATGAGTAGAATTGGGGTTGTAAGTGTGTTACACAATAACCGCGCAAGTTGTAACCGCTGTTACTGAAAAAATATTCTATTCATTTACTTTAATGATACTATCTGAGCTGGGAATCGTCCTTGTTACCACTACACAATAACCAAACTATGTTTGGAAGGAGCCCGCAAGGGCCGAACGAAGTCCGTCGGGGCTGCGGGTTGGTCCAAGGAGATAGGGCCTTGACACAAAGGGCTAAGAAGGAACATGTGTGGTTTTTAGTCAGTAGAAGTCTGACACTCCCTTCCGCTTTGCCCAGGGCGGGTGGGGTTATTTGATAATTTCCCACCCCAAAAAAAGGGTATTATTGTCCATAAGTATATTTGAAATTGAAAGATCGTAGACGCATACATTTTAGAGCATTTTCCTGGCAGGGAGTTCCCTACGATCTTTTCACCCAGCATTTGTGCGAGTGCGCAAATGTTATCGCATATTGTAGTACGTGACTGACCGGGTTCTTTCCATTTTCTCACAAACAAAGATTTTCGCCTCAGGTTAAGTACCGTAGTTTCCTCAAGATGCCGTATAAATACTCGTCCTGAAAACACGGAGACATCATTCGAAGAAAAGCTACCGTGAGCGACTAATCAACATGGGCAAGTTAATCTTAGTACTGTCAGTGCTCGCTGTGTTCATGATCGTTGAGTCGACATGCCAGCGCATCATTCTGCCGACGTACCGCCCTCCCCTCTCACAAAGACGGCCAGTGATCCTCAGAGCTCGTCGAGGAGCTGATGACGAACCTCTGTGGCTGTGGCAAGGAGACAACATCGAGCGCGCGCCGTCGACCGCAGACCATCCTTTCCTGCCATCAATCATCGATGACATTCACCTGGATCCGAACAGGAGAACTGCTAGGAGTCTAAGCACTCCCAGAGCGTCCCGCGGAGGTGGAGGCCGGCCGTCCTCGAGCCGGGACACCGGGCCCACTCACCCGGGGTACAATCGACGTAACACGAGGGAGCTCAGACTGCCAGGGTATGACTTCCCCCTGCCAACGCTACCGCCATTCAACCCGCGTCTCAGGTACCCTTGGGATGAGAGGCGTTATCCTATGCCTGTTTACGCTCAAAACTAATTCGCTAAGATTTTGTGTGACTCATTGTGAATCCTGTGAAAATTACTCCAAAAAAATGCTTGTTATCTTACAGTGCTGTGTAAATAAAACCAAATATTTTTAAACCATATGTAACGTATAAATTAAATGTTTCAATAAAATATTTTGTTTAGAACATTTGTTCTTTTATTAATCCAAGGGTCAAGAACCGGAACGTTTTTGCTGTGATGTAAAAAGTATAAACTCATCAGACAGGTAGTCTAGTCAGATACCAGTTTGAGCGAGTCCCGTTCAGATGTCGAAGGATATTATCTGCTAGGTCTATTGACGTCATGGTAATCGATTTTTTGTACTTTATAGGTATATATATATAATTATATTTAAAACCCGTACCTATAGACTCTATAATAATGGACACAATGGTTGCCGGAAGACGGTCGGCGCGGTCGAGGCTGGCCCAGAATGAGATGACGAGACAATATGGACGCGTACCTCGAGAGTTGGTTCGAGGAGGCACTAGAAAAGAGCACATGAAGGATTTGGGGAGGCCTTTACCGAGCGGGGGGCGTTATGTCATTAAAAAAAGGATTTAATAACAAATCTATTTAATATTGAGTGATGGCTGATGGCCATATCAGTGGTTGTTGTATACCTGCCTTACTACAAATCTTTGACTTAATAATGCTACGCAGAAGTCTACAGCCTACAGTACATAACTTCACATCTGTCTTTCCCCGAAGAACCCTTCCACCAGTTACAGACACGATGACGTAGGCTGCTGGCTGAGCGATCGGCTACTGCACTGCTTGTCGCGGGTTCGATTCCAGGTTAAGAACAAATATTTGTATGGCCTACATACATAGAGGTAATAGTTCCGGGTCTGCCTGTTTGTGTATTTGAGTTTAAATGTTTGTAACGATACCATTGGAGGCATCCCTAGGGCGATGCTAGTGCCATCAATGAATAGGACACAAGTCCGGACTCGGAAGTACCTACCTACTAAGAGATAATGAGTACCTTACTCACATACTTTACCCCTCCACTTCCACCCACTAACAATACCCACGCCAAAGTACCCTATAATTATATCTTAGGTTTGTATCTAAATACCGAATTGAATGGCTGGAGTTCTAATTTGAAATTTTAAAGGTAGAGGCGTACCAAGGTGTACCTACATACTTATTTGTAGGCATGTAATTTTTCCACCGACTGGATGCAGCTGTATACCAGTATTATCCATGAAGCAATTAGTACTGGGTAATATGTTACCCTTTGGGAAATCTGGTTGGCAGACTTCCGAGCCAGTAACTACCGGTAACGACTGTTAAAGATCTACAAATCGACCGCCGGAGCCAACGGCTTAACGTGCTTTCCGTGGAAATAAGGAACTCGGTACGTAATGGGCGGTCACCCATCTACGGACAAAGCAAGCACGGCTTAACCTAAAGATCAACACGATCGGCAAAATCACCTAAAAATCGATTTTTTTTTAGGAATTTCTCCTATATCGTGGGTGCGTTTACAAACATTTAAACTCACATACACAAACACACCCAGACCCAAAACAACTATCTGAAGGCCATACAAATATTTGTACCGCGTGGGGATCGAAGCCGCGACACGCAGCGCAGCAGTCCAATCTCTCAGCCATTGCGCCAACCGTGCTAAAGGCCGTAATACTGCTGCCTGTACCTTCCATCATTGTCTTGGGAGCCAGTTCTTTTTCCTCCATACTTCTCTACTCGTTATTCCATCAGTCACAGGCTTTATTATTCTTATTATTCTTTATTCTGGCAAATAAATAAATTTCATTTCAATTTCATTTCATTTCATT
This sequence comes from Diarsia rubi, assembly GCA_932274075.1. Classification (NCBI taxonomy): domain Eukaryota; kingdom Metazoa; phylum Arthropoda; class Insecta; order Lepidoptera; family Noctuidae; genus Diarsia; species Diarsia rubi. The sequence goes on along the minus strand of OW026437.1, from coordinate 9,254,139 downwards.
TCATTTCATTTCATTTCATTTCATTTCATTTCATTTCATTTCATTTCATTTCATTTCATTATTACCCTCCAACGGCGACTATTTTTTGAAAAAAAAATAGCTTTCTCGATCATTGTCAAGAAAAGTTCCAATATCGGGAATAGTGGAAGTATGTTTATAGGTCTTTGCCCAGGAGTGGGGAGTAGTGACAGAATAATAGCAAAAAGAAGATTTACCAACTTTGAGTGTGTACGTAAAGTTTCAAGTCCGTGTTATTTTCCGTTGTCTTGTGAGCAGGCGATCCTGGCTACAAGATCAACTCACGCCTGATTTTAAAATGTAAGTTAGGTACCTCATGCCACAGAACAAAAGGTGCAAAATTGTAGCTCAATCTGTGGTCCGTCTGTGCAGTTGTAAGAGATTACCATAATAATATACTCATTCATATTATACGATGTACATTGGTCTTGTCTGGTCTACCTGTCTAAAAAAGCCGGCAAATAAAAGCTCATCATAACAAAAAACAGCTCAACCGGTGGGGACAACTAGTTTGAACTTCAATTGCAAGATTTGACCAATACATAATCGATACTAACCATCTAGCAAGGTTTTTCGACGGGAGGCTGTTTAATTAATTAAATTAAACAGAATATTGTTTTGACGCATTTTATTTAAGTACTTACGTAAATTAATAAAGAGACACTTCGGCACAAAAGATACAAGATGGATAATAAAGTAAGTCACATAAATGATAGCACAACACACTCTCAAAATAAAATGGCACTTTTACTTTGCTAGTCAGACATTGGGTGTTAAGTATATACCCATTTAAGAACACTGAAGAATCACAGCGAAAAACATAACCTTGGCTATTTAATGCTTAACGTAGATGGGGTAACTGGAATGAGGGTTGAAAGGTGGAGTCATTGGCAGCGGCTACTTAGAGCCTGAGAGATGCAGCGACCTCGCGTTGCGTCGGTTGTACCCCGGGTGAGTTGGCCCGGTATCCCGGCTCGAGGATGGGCGGTTTCCACCTCCACGGGACACGCTGGGAGTGCTCAGACTCCTGGCAGTTCTCGTATTTGGGTCCAGGTGGATGTCATCGATGATTGCAGGCAGGAATGGATGGTCTGCGGTCGACGGTGCGCGGATGACGTCGTCTCCTTGCCACAGCGACGGAGGTTCGACGTCAGCTCCTCGACGAGATCTGAAGATCCAAGTCGGTGTTTTTGTCGGAGGAGGTCGGTATGTAGGTGTATTAAGGTCCTTATTGCCACATGTCGACTCAGTGATCATGAACACCGCGAGTATGGACAGTACTAAGATTAACTTGCTCATGTTGATTAGCCGCTCACGATAGCTCGTCTTCGAATGATGTCTCCGTTTTTTCAGGTCGAGTATTTATACGGCGTCTTGAGGAAACTGCGGTACTTAACCTGAGGTGAGACGCTTTGTGATAAAACGGAGAGAACCCGGTCGGTCACGAACGCGATAACATTTGTACACTTGCATCAATACAGGGTGAAAAGATCGTAGGGGCCTCCCTGACAGGAAAATTTTGTGTACTTTCTTGTCAGAGAGGGCCTTACGATCTTTCATATCGGTTTAAGTATTGAGGGTCCGAATGCATTAACGGATATGGCACAATATACTTACGAACCAACTTTCCCAGGTACCCAGGTACCTAAAATGGAAGGTTCGGTGTATTCCCAATTTGGGCAGCGTTCATGAGTTACTGAATAGAGTAAATTTTTCTGTATCAGCCTACTCATCATGTTCAACAATATTTTCAAAGGAAAAATGGATGGTCTGTTAGTTGTGCAGGATGATATGGCTAGGAAGGAGGTGACTGGACGTGGTGGTTTTGTAAAGACATGATGCTGCGCTGACCCCAAATAATTGGGATGCGGGCGATGAATGTTAATGATTTTTATTGCGTTTTTTACGGCGCCAAGTTAGCTTGACAAGTCGTCTATCTCGGTGGAAAAAGTGATGAATATTATAATGTTTGGAGAGGAAGGCTAAAAAAAGATGGATGACTTGTGTGAGGAATTAACTGTAGTTTCTATGATCTGAGAATGATACGAAAGAAAAAGAAGTAAAGTATGCTCTGTGACGTCTGTCAGGGGTGAATGAAAGAAGAAAACGTGTTGCGCCCTGCGCCGCCCCCAATTAGTTTTTTTCAAATTCAATTCATTTATTGCATCAAATATGGATAGGTACATGAAGTTCTTATTATATAAAATATTTAGTAACAAACATTTGGCCAATATAATAGTGCAATTTTTTACACATAAGAACCGTTAAATATGTCTGTGCTTTAATGTATAAAATCTACATGGACACTTTTGGAAAAACTCATCTATCGAATAAAAACACTCTTGCAACAACCAAAAAAAAAAAAACTTCCTTCTAAATCGTCTACATAACTATAGTAGGTTATGTGTTGATTAAGCATTGGCTGACATATAGTTCTGTTGGCGAATTGTTCACGGGTGAAATCTTTGGATGCAAAGTTAATGGGTTAAAGATTCTGTTGACTGCTATGTTTTTAATTTCCAATCCAGCAAAAAGGCAGGACATTTGTTAATCCACAGTTTCAAAACTATGTTCTTACGAATATAGAAGATCTAGTTAAAGCTTAGTACCTACCTACTGGGTAATATGATACTTGTTGGAAAAGACTGGCTGGCAGACTTCCGGGCCAGTGACTACCTGTTACGATTGCCAAAGAACTACGAATGTCAGCCGGAAGTACTTTCCGAGGTACAGAGGAAACTCTGTATAAGTACAATCCAATGGGTCGTCACCGTTTCAGAACAAAAAAACTGGCCAAGTGCAAGTCGGACTTGCACATGTAGGGTTCCGTTCCATCGTATAAGGGAAGCTCCCTTTAATTCGTAAGTATTTTTTACTCACTTTGTGAGGTTTGTTTTTCTTTTTCATTGTGGTTGTGTGAATGTCAAAGTTTTATTTGCGGTCTTTTAAATGTGCTATATCTCAAAAACTGCTTAATAAATCTCGTTCAAACCAATTTTGTTGAATTTTTTTTAATGCGATCTGCATCTTAAACAGGGTGTAAATTAACCCTTCACACATACGCCAACCAAGCATTCTGTACATCAAACTAAGTACCCCTACGCAATTTTGCTGGGAAACGACTTTTTTTTTTGGTCAAAATTTTCATTTTACGGTAAAACTCAATGTAACACTCATATAACATTGTGCTAGTGGATGCTTTAAATAGTAAAAGGGTCATGGAGGTAATTAAAGTAAAGTTATAACCTGAAAAACTAGTATTTACAAAAACAGCGGTTCAAAATTTGGAACTTTGACCCCCAATATCTCCGTAACTAGGGCGTTCCCAAATAGAACAAAAACATAATCGCAGTGGTGGGGAGAATACGTGCCCTTTGTTTGCGTTAAGGGTACTTTTACACCCTTTATATATTTTTTTTAGATTTTTCACTTTCTTAGTTTAAAATTTAGAGGGACACACACACACATTTTACCGCTTTGGAAGTGTAAATCTTTCAAACTATTGACTTAAAGAGAAAAATAAAGGATTAACGGGGGGCCCTTTTCTTTGGCGGGTGTAAAATCATCAAATAAGTCCCGCTCTTGGGCAGAGCGAAAGGGAGTGTCAGACTTCTACTAACTTAAACCACCCATATGCCTTCTTAGCCCTATATGTCGAGCCCGCGGGATACCGGACGGCGAGCTAGCCCATTACCCGCCGCAGTGTTCGGTTGCCGCCGCCGATCGCCGCTACGAGAACACGGCGGAGCCCGGCCCAAGCGGGGCAGACCGCCACGGTGTGCCCCGCCGTGTCCCCCGGCCGATCCTCACAGTGGAGACATCCGGGCGTTTCCTAACGCCCGGATGGCGGCGCGGGAAACGCCCGGATGTCCTTTATTTTTGTACCAAAATCGTAAAGCGGTTCACAGAATACAACGTCATTCGTTCGTCATCACCAAGATTTAACTGTGTAGTCTTAATAAAGTCGGACATACGGATAGACATGACGAATCTATAAGGGTTCCGTTATTTGTCATTCGGCTACGGAACCCTAAAAAGGAATACGAATCCTGCTGGATTGATGTTTTCCAACATTAAACATTATTTATTATGATTCTAAACAAATGATCACAGAGAAAATAATGGTAACAGTACTATGCGTAAATGTGCCCCAAAAGTACCGACCACTTCTGAGTCCAACGATGTAAAAACTGGTGAGTGGGTCCGGGTTTCATCATTTCATCATCATCATCATCATCAGCTCAGCATACCCAGAGCTAGTGTATCAGACACTGATATTTACTATATTTAGTCTTCAGGTAGGTATCTCAGCTCTTCAGGTTTTTGCAGGTTGATAGAAAAAGGGGAGCTTCCTTTATGGGACTTAACAGAACTACGCGGGTACGCTTCGGGGATTACAGGCGTGATGTTATGGTAAGTTTTAGTTTTCAGAATGTCTTCAGCAACATGTGAGCCAACATAACCCCCGTTTAATATCCTCGTTGTTCTTCAGCAGGGTTATTGCGTATTTTTTAAATGTCAGTGGCTATCATATTGTCCATGGATTAACTGTCAAATTGTTTATGGTTTAGTAGGTACAAAATTGAACCATTTGACAATTATTAATTGATGGACACTATATGATAGCCACTGTCATTCAAAAGATACGCAATAGCCCTGCTGATCATCAGTGACAATATGCCTTAGATATTTTTTTCACTTTAGTAAGAGAATAAAAATGTGGAGGTTCATGAGGGGGTTCATCCAAAACCGAAAAACATACAGAGGAGATTGTTTTGATAGCTGTTTATTGCAATAATTAATAAATATAATAATAATAATAAATAAATATCCTTGGACATTTCACACAACGCCATCTAGTCCCAAGCTAAGCAACCTAATGCTTGTGTTATGGTAACGAGATGGCTGATAAACTACTTATATACATTTTTTTTTTGTAAATACATACATATTATAGATAGAAAAACACCCAGACTCGGAACAAATACTTGTAGGTCGTACAAATATTTGTTCCGTACGGGAATCGAACCCGCGACATGCTGCGCAGCAGTCAATCGCTCAACCACTGCGCCAACCGTGTCGTCAAATTAAGTACTTAACATATTAAATTACAGATATTTTGGCACAAAAGTAAATAATACATTACAAGATGTAGGTAAAGTAATAACATAAAAATGATATATTTAATGATAGCACAACACCCTGTCAAAATAAAATGGCACTTTTACTTTGCTAGTCAGATATTGGGTGTTAAGTACCGATTTAAGAACACTGAAGAATCACAGCGAATAACATAACCTTGGCTACTTAATGCTTAACGTAGATGGGTCTGGACGAGGGTTGAAAGGTGGAGTCATTGGCAGCGGCAACTTGGAGCCTGAGAGATGCAGCGACCTCGTATTACGTCGGTTGTACCCCGGGTGAGTTGGCCCGGTGTCCCAGCTCGAGGTTGTGCGGCTTCTACCTCCGCGAGAGTGTTTAGGCTGTTCTTGTGTTTGGGTCCAGGTGAATGTCATCGATGATTGCAGGCAGGAATGGATGGTCTGCGGTCGACGGCGCCCGGATGACGTCGTCTCCTTGCCACAGCGATGGAGGTTCGACGTCAGCTCCTCGACGAGACCTGAAGATCCAAGTCGGTGTTTTTGTCGGAGGAGGTCGGTATGTAGGTGTATTGAGGTCCTTACGACCACATGTCGACTCAGTGATCATGAACACCGCGAGTACGGCCAGTACTAAGATTAACTTGCTCATGTTGATTAGTCGCTTACGATAGCTTTTCTCTGAATGATGCCTCTGTTAATTCAGACCCAGTATTTATACAGCTTTAAGAGGAAACAGAGGTACATCCCCCGAGATTAGATGATTTGAACGATAATGTAAAGAACCTATCGACCCGTTGTGTATTTACATTCAACTTTTCTTGTTGATGTCATGTACAATCAGTAGCACAAATATGTTACACTTCTCAACGTTTAGATGCAATATACGCCTACTAAGTATACATTACATCAGGTAATATTTTGAAACCCATATTATCATGAAAGTAGATCATGTCGCAAGCGCAACAAACGTACAATGACTTAGTGCACAAGTAAAGTGTGACTAACACACATTCATAGTTTTAAGGTTTTATTTGCTAACACAAATTGTATTTTATCATATTTATGTTAATAAGTGTTTATGTATGAGCTAAGGTACTGCCTGTAAATAAATGTAACTTACCTACTGTTGTGGTTATTATTTCACGAGAAATTCTGCGTTTGAATTTTGCAAAGTGTATACATCCATATTATTGCTTGTGAGTGTACCGATAACAAGTTCAATGAATCGTGTCAGATTATTATCGATGGTCATGCAGTTAGGTAGGTATATATTGGGTGTGGGGGATTTTTTCAAGAAGTTTTATCTCAAGTTTTGAGTTAATACGTGATGTAATAAAAACTAACACGGCAAGTTAAATAAAAGCTTATAAAAACAGGTAGGTACCTATCGACCGTTTCTGTTTAGGTACAATGAACGCTTTGCCATGTTTTAGTTTATTTTTGAGTTAGTTAGTTCAGGTTATTTTAATTTATAAATGTTAATATTGATGCATATACGACGTTACCTAACAAGTACACCCACAATTTGCCAATTATAAAAAAATAGAAAGTGCGCCTATTGCCACCAATCAGTCACAAATATAATTAATTAAATTCATATCCCATAGCTATTGAGAAATTCATATCCCATAGCTACTGAGAAATTCCTGATGGAAAAATACAGTAACTCTGCTCGACCAGGGGATCGAATCCAGGTCCTCATGCGGGCTTAGCAGTCGAGGGTGCGACCCAGTGGCGTAGCGTGCCTTTGCGGGGCCCCGTATAAAATTTTGTTTGGGGATTTCTCACAAAAGGTAAAAAAATATTTGCACAAAATTAAAGGCAATATTTATTCATCATAATAATCTGTCAATTTTTCAAAAAATAAATTCTTGTCTTTATTTATTTCTGAAATATAAAAAAAAAATTGGGCAGTATTTATTGATCTTTGACTACGCACGTCGGAGGCCCCTGTGGCCCGGGGGCCCCGTACAATTGATACGGCAGACGGTAGCTACGCCCCTGGTGCGACCACTAAACTATCGAGGGAGTCAAATAACGACAACAAGGTACCTACCAAACCAACGTGGGATTAATTATTACAAGTTTTTTCATTACTCATTCTCTGAAAGTAGGTCATAACATGCCTGCGGAGCGGATTGAAAGTACTACTTTTCAGCCCTAGGGAGAATCGCTTTCAGCTGACAGCTGTCAGTTTATTAAAAAAAAACTTGGTCTATTTTCACATTTTTATTGAACCATGTTCCAACTTTTTATACAGCCACTAAAATACAGCGCGATTTAAAATTAAAATAACATAAAGTTAACTTAGGAATATAATTTAGTTTACACCTATTTCTCTAAAATAACATAGATTTCGGCATTTTGCCGAAATCTTCGTTGCCATTTTTTTAATGATGAACATGAAAAATATTAGCTGGACGACCAGTCGACAAAAACAAAACAAAATAAGCGGGAACGCGACAATCCGATCAACACTCATTTTTTCGGTACCTAGCTACTTAATAATTTAAAAAATAAACTTATACTAACGTAATAGTAATTATCACTCTTGATATTCATTATCTATACATACCTGGTCGAAAAAATGACACATAACCCTTGAAAGACTTTTCAGCTTACAGAGCGTCGTCTCTTTCACAAATACTGTGTATTTATGTCTTTTTTTAAGGTGAACGAGCTAGGGCATTCCGGGAAGTTGATTTGTCTTACGTCTTTTACAATTTGCAGGTCCTTGTCAGGTTTTGTGTTGATTAAAACGTAGGTAGCGCCCGTAACAAACATGGGTTTATGCCCGGGATACACGAGGCCAGTTTTTTAAACCAGGATAGCAAGCTAGTTCTGGCTTCGTGTAGACAAAACTAGCTTCATTTCTAGCATGTTCCAAAGCAGGACAGTAAGACAGGACAGTTTAGTAGAGAACTAGCTTGCTGTCCTAGCTTGAGAGACTGTCCTCGTGTATCCCGGGCATTACTGAGACCATTAAAATCATCAATACAACCCTCTTAATTAATTTAACCCTATTTTATAACTTTTTCATTAAATAGCCATTCAATGGGACGACATCAAGAGCGCTGTATTCATGATATTAATGATTATATTATTATAAATACAACAAGTTAGTAATTAAGCAATAAAGCGGCACAGACGTACCATACTTTTCTCGAAACAGTTCAGGCCATTTTCGACCTCCTTTAACTTCGTTGTGGATAAAACTAGAACCCTGAGACATATTGGCCACGAATCACAATTTGTTTAGCATACAGCATGACTTTTGTTAATTTTTGTTTTTTATTCAATGGATACTCGATTAATGAAATATTCTATTCTATGACACTAACCGGCTAATTGCAAAAAACGTGAAAATATTAGTATTTCGCGGGATACCCAGGCGCTTCCACTACCAAGGTCGATGTGTCATGTTTAGGACTGGATATTGTGATCATTTATTATTTCATTGCAGTTAGTGGATAACTGAGAAGTCCTGGCGGCGGTTCTGGCGGTAAGAAGTTTGGTAATGATACACTGGGATCTATGGACAAAGAAATAAGAAATTATACAAAGAGACAGGCACAGAACAAAACAAAAAAAATCATTTTTGATTAACAACTAGCTTGTTCCAGCGGCTTCGCCCGGGTGGAGTTCGATAATTGGCTCACGGGATCATACTACCGGGATAAAAAGTTTCCAGGTTTATCCAGGTTATAAGCTATCTATTTTCTTAATTTCATACACATCCGTCCTCCCCACCAATGCGATATTTTTTTTTGTTCTTCCCCTACCTGGGAACCCCTTAGTTAGAGATATTGGGGGTCAAAGTTCCAAATTTTGCACAGCTGTTTTTGTAAATACTAGTTTTTCAGGTTGTAACTTTACTAAAATTACCTTCATGACCCTTTTACTATTCAAAGTATCCACTAGCACAAAGTTTTAAGAGTGCTACATTGAGTTTTACCGTCAAATGAAATTTTTGACCCCAAAAAAAGTCGTTTCCCAGCAATAATTTTTGTGCAGTGGTACTTAGTTTGATGTACAGAATGCTTGGTTGAAGTAAGGGTGAAGGATTGATTTACACTCTGTATAAATAATGTGTATAACGAATACACAAATACATCTAGGCAACTGGGTTTATCCCAGTTGTATACGTCCCTGTGTGCCTATTGGCCTTGTTCTTTTCTGTCTCCTGCTGATATGGAGGGAAGTGGAAATTTCTGTTTTTCCTACGCCTCCGCTATTCTTTTCTGATTAATTTCGTTGCGGGATCCAAGACAGTCAAATCATTTCTCTGGGACTTCGTCGAGCTTCATTGTCTCGGCGCTTTTCTTGTGGTCGCCACTGTTGATTCTGGCTTACAGAAGTTACAGTGGTTGGGAATAGTGAGGCGGGCTTGTCCCATTAAAAAAAAAATACACAAATATATATGTACCTATGTATATATACGAATTTAGGAAGAGCTACCCTCTGCCTCTCTTGCAACCCGCAATGGCAACAATATCGTCTGCCCCACTCACCACCGGAAGACCAACACTTCTCTTACCAGTCCTTGGACGTCATTCAGTCATAGATTTACTCCACCTGCCAAAACCGCGCCTTGCTAGGTGTAGGACACCTAGCAAGGCGCGGTTTTGGCATTTGAGTTCCATAACTCAATTTCCAATATCGAAGACTTTCAAGTCTATCACTTAAAAAAACTATAAATAAAAACTTGAATTCCACTAACCCAATTTCTGTGGTAATGAGAACGGAGGTGTAGACATCATAGACTTGATGCCTTGTTGCTGCAACATCGATGGCGGTTGCTGCAACATCGACGGAGGTTGCTGCATCATCGACGGCGGTTGCTGCAACATGCTGGGAGGTTGCTGTAGCATACCAGGAGGTTGCTGCAACATACTGGGGGGTTGCTGCAACATGTTCGATTGTTGCATCATATTGGGTGGTTGTAACATGTTGGGTGGTTGCATCATGTTAGGCGCTTGCATCATCATGAGCTGTGCCTGCATGGCCAGCCGGATGTTGGGTGGGGGGGAGCCTGGGGGGGGCGGTGGAGGTGGCAGCGCATCCCACAGTGGGACGTGGTCGATGTGTGTGGCGGGACACGGCCACGCACAGCCGTGGCGACGGGACTTCTTTTTCTGAAAGTAGAATGAGTTTGTTAGCAGTTCGAACCAGACTTTAAGATTGGTCACAAAAAGTGGATAGGGAATGGGAGTCTTTGGCCGTGTAGTGGGTCAAAAATGAATTAGAATTTTTCTAATCCACTTTTAGCTAGGCTAAAAAATTTGAAAATTCTGTTTTCTTTTTTAGAAAAGCTTTAATGGATGCTTTAAACTGTGTGCATTGCAATCGACACCCCATCGATTTTGCGTCGGGGGTTAAAAATAAAACAATAACACACAAGAAAAGGTTTTATGCATCATTATTGTTTCTACGTTATAAGTATGAGTGCTTAAAGCAACCAAGACAAAACTGATATTAAAAGTTACCTTTTTTACAGGCGGTTCCTCAACATCAGAATCTTGACCCGGCTTGTATCCGTCGGCGAAGCTCACACGTTTGGCACCTCGACTTTCAGGAATCGCTTTACTGTAAATGCAAATACAAAAAATCATTTTATGGAAATACAAGCTGGGCTGTCAGACGTTGTGCCGTCGCCAGCGCCATCTATCGGGTGTAACTTTAATTAAAAATCATTCAGTGACCCCATATGCCATATGCACAGCTATCCCCTTTTTTTTGGGGGGTGGGAGATCATCAAATAACCCCTCCCGTTCTTGAGCAGAGCGAAAGGGAGTGTGAGACTTCTACTGAATAACCCATGTTTCTTCTTAGCGCTATATGTCAAGGCCGCGGTATCTTTTACAACACCCCGCAGCCCCGACGGGCGTCGGCCTTTGGAGCTCTTGAAGGCGAGCGTTCAACACGAACGCGCCGTCGACACGGCCTGTCGTCGTCGTAAGACGGACGGACGGCGAGCTAGCCCATCACTCACCGTCCACAGGCCCACATCTACGGTGGCCGGAAGTGTGTCACGTGGCCCCCGACGCCCAAAGCTTCTCCTGCGGCGGCTGGGACGAGAGGTTATCTCCCTCTCACGTTCCGCCACCTCCTTCGATAGCATCACTGCTTCGCAGAAGGAGGCGACGGCTTCCCATTCCTCCTCGCCCCGGACCATGGCTTGCACCAGGGCCGGACGCGAGAGGTCGCCGCCGCCGATCCCCACTACGAGAACACGGCGGGGCTCCGCCCTAGCGGGGCACACCTCCACGGTGTGCTCCACCGTGTCCTTCGGCCGATCCTCACAGTGATATGTGCTAACCCCTCTAGTTTTAAATGTCACACGACTTTTCGATGCACTGTATCGTCTTCATTTTTTGCTTACGTGAGAAAAGGAAAAATATGTGTTCAATATTTTTTTGGAAATCTATCTGACGGACTAATTAAATTTTATTTGTCAACTATCCTATTCAAAAGAATACTTCAAAGAGTTGATTGTCATGAATTGGGTTCGAACCACTGCATCACCGACCGTCGTCATACACAAACGCCGAATTGATATCTATCGATTAAATGTGCATACGATCAACTATCGTACCAAAACCAACTTCATTCTAATAAGAAAACATTGACTTTACGTATCATTGAGAGGGCACCATGCCATGGCATCGTCATGCCATCATCCGTCACGGCATAGAGATGTATCACATCTATTACCTTTCAGCCAATCTTGAACTGAATAACTTAAGGTTTATTGAAACTTCGACTTCATTTTTAGTCAAAGTTGTCTACAAAAAAGGTTATAATATATTTAATACTTACACGACTAATATTCCTTTCTCCGGGCCATCGTTCTCGCCGTCTACCTCGTCGGTGTCCTGAGCTACTTCACCGAGAACTGTCAACATAATACATATTAAAGGATAAACAAGGACAAACACAATACTTTTTTTTTTAACCGAACAAGGTGTAAATGAGTCTTCTCAACAAGGTATAAATGACTCGACTCAAAAAATTTAGTTGGGAAAGTTTTTTTTTTGTTATTATCACGTTTAAGGTAACTGATGATTGTTTATTTTGCAAGTAGGTTTTTACAAAACACCTGTGACGTCACACGACTTGATACGACTTTTCGAAGCAGTATCGTCTTCATCTTTTGTTTACGTGAAAAAAGAAAAATACGTGTCCATTATTTTTAGAAACCTATCAGACGGACAATTTTTTTTTTGTTGATATACCCTATAGGGTTATTTGTAAAACACCGTTAACCTCTCTGGACTAAGTTGCTAACATCATAATCAACACAACACAACTTTTGTTCTATGACTTTAAAAAATTCATCTTATTTTATTTCATCAGATTTACTTACAAAAATAAAAACATTTAAATTGTACGCTCTAAATGTTACCAAGTCTTGGCACAATAGCGAGGGGAGCGGGGTAATCGTAGCGTAGCTAGTTACGAAAGTGCGCGACAGGCGTAGGTAGGTACAGCAAAATACAGAGTTGAAATGTGTTAGATAGGACAACGAAATCTTGAACTTTTGTTTTTGGTAAATGTATTATGTTTTGTAAAAAGTCATAGAACAAAAGTTGTTGTTTATGATGATAGTAATACAGTCTTGCAAGGTTAACGGTGTTTTAGAAATAACCCTGTATAATACGCACATGATTCCGAAAAATTGTAGGTAACTTGAGACCTATGGCTTGACAGTCCGACGCCGACGGTCACAAGATTATCACTGCTGATATATTATACTAGCTTGTAGTTATGCCAGCATGTCGGTTAAAAATCGACGATTTTACATAAAAAATTTGAGAGAATTTTCAAAAATCCCTTCTTAGTGCTCCCCTACGTTACAAAAGGAACTCCTGTGCAAATTTCAAGTATCTAAACCTTATAGTTTAGAGGCCTTGCGTTGATATGTCAGTCAGCTTCTCCTTTTAGATATATAGATTTCACTTACCAGTGGTCTGCAACGCCTTGTTGATCCTATCATCGAGCGTGCTAGTATGTACAGGCTCGCCGTTCTCAACGGTCGCGGGTTCGATCTCCGTGTTGAAGCAATCGCCGTACTGCAGCCGATCGGCAGCGCCGTACATGTCTTCGTACGCTTCATCGTAGCTTCTGAACATTGGAGATTTAATATGAATTTTTTGGTAGATAGCGTGTATTTTGTGCCCGGTTGATGGCAATAGGCTCGCCCGCTATAACATGGGACATCAACATAAATGTGGGTGGTACAGCCACCTGTAAAATTGCGTGGATACTGCAATATCTATTTTTATGTGAACGTTTATTCGTAGATAACTAGTTAACGTTGGGTGGCGTGAGTGGCGTCATTTATCGCTTCACACGATTTTATTTCTGATTTGTCCATGCATTTTATTTCTGAATTGTCCATGCATTTTATTTCTGAATTGTCCATGCATTTTATTTCTGAATAGTCCATGCATTTTATTTCTGAATAGTCCATGTTTTTACAGGTCACTGTACAGCAATGTCTATCCCTTCGGGGATTACAGACATGATGTTATGTTATGTTTGGTGTCGCTTCATCATCATTTTAGTCTCGAATTACCCACTCTTGGGCATGAGCTGCCCTTTCTTCTGCCAAACTTCTGTCGTTTGTGCACATCGCCCATCCAATTGTACCATGTAACACATAAATCCAGAAATTCCTGTTGGAAAAACTGGAATTGGACCCAGAACCTCATGCTCAGCACTCGCGCTTGCGACGAAGCAGTCATCCCAGAACAGAGCATTAAAAACCCTCAACATTCCTATATTAAAGTATTCATTTAGAAGTCGCCATGAGATGATTTAAATCTCTAAATGGTACATGTTACTTACCCTGAGCTATTATTCTCGCTCCTGTTAGCGATGGTCTGTATCTGGTACACTGGCTCTTCACTGCGAGCCGAGTAATCATCTCCACATGTGAGGACTATGTTCACCTCGCCCGGCTTTAGGCCTGAGATAGAACGGATAATGTTAGGACTAGGAGAGAAATGTACTCAAAAACTACCTAAATTGCTTCAAGTGTGCCAATAAAATTCGAAAAGTTTTCTCTATTTCTCCAGGATCCCAACATCAGATCCTGACTTGATGATCATGAGACCTTCTAGAAAGCCCTTTCAAACAAAAACATATAATTTCAATTCGGTCTAGTCATCTTCGAGTAATCAAAAAATAAAATAAAAAAGACTCCAACGAATTGAGAACTCCTCCTTTTCGAAGTGACTATGTCTGATCTCTGATTGATGTGAAATCTGTAACATTATTTTATATTTTAGAGTTAAACTGCCATCTACACAGCTATCTACAATAGGGGTTATCAATAATGCTTTGAGCCGGAGTTGATTGAGGCAGATTCCTGTTTATAGGGGTCCAGTGACCATGATCCTCAGTAAAGTTGGACCGATTGAAGGAGAGCCATCTACAATGATAACGAACTTAAAGAACAGATGAGTAGACTCTGCCAGACATTCCTTACTAACGTCAATCTCAGGTTGAGGTCAAAACGCCAGGGCAGCCCGGTAAATTCAATTCAAATTTTCTTGTACTCTTTGCAATTTGCAGGTCAATGTCGGGTTTTATGTCGATTAAAATATGATTCACTATCTTAAGAAATACGGCGTTAGAGTTATAATTAATAACCAATACATAAGTTAATTTATTCTCATTGAATGACTTTTTCATGAAATAGCCCTTGAATGGAATTTAATAAAGTGACGGATGTCACTTCTTCGAATTGATGGTTTGACACAGGCTTTCTCAAAATGTTTTCTTTCATTGTTTTGAGAGCAATTAATTGTTTATATGTAGAACAACTCCTTTAAGTGGAACCAGACTATATCGGTTTCAAAACTAAATTAATCGTTCATGGGGTTTTATTATATGGGAAATAAAAAATCACGTTTTCGAAACGGCTCTAACGATTTCGATGTAAGGGCGCAGTCTTTGGGCCGCGGGTAGTCCAACGGTTATCGCGGCCTCGACATAGAGGGCGAAGAAGGAACATGGGTGGTTTTTAGTCAGTAGAAGTCTGACACTCCCTTTCGCTCTGCCCAAGAGCGGGAGGGGTTATTCGATGATTTTACACCCACCAAAAAAAAAAAAAAAAAGGGCGGTCTTTACGAGCGGGGAGCATTCTCGCTCGCCGCGATTCTCTCACTCGTGGAGACAGCCCCTAAGAGGCCTTTTAGTTGCAATCGAGCTAGCTAGGGTAGCATATCTCGGTACAATACGGCGGCCGTACGTGTACGTTTGTTTAGGGTAAGTGTACACTAGGAAAATAGATTTTATTTATTCATTCAAACATTTTACATTTTACCCCGACTTGAAAAATGAAAAGAATAATGGTGCTTCCTTACCCCATCTCGAAGGTCGTTGGCTATTGCTCGGCACTGGTGTGCTAGGCTCGTCTCCAGCCCGCCAGTCGCACTTGATCTCACCCCTAGACCTCAGACGCACCACAGTCTCTATTCTTTGGGACACTTGAGACATGAAGAATGAGTCTGCTTCCGTTGATAGTGTTGGCTGGATAGACTGAAAAAAAATAGTGGTATTGTAATATGGATAAATAAAAGAAAATTATTTTTTCTATTTTATCGTATGGTTAGTGCATAATCTGGGTTTCCAGGTTTAATGTCACCTCTGATTTGGCGTTACATGCCGTCAAGAAATATGCCTCAGGCATGTTGGTTCCCTCACGATGTTTTGAATAATAAGACAATACGCACATGATTCCGAAAAATCAGGGGTGCGTGTCTTGGGAAGACTGGAAGTAATAGAGTGGAAAAAGTAGTTCTAGTTATGAGCAAAGGTCTTTGCTGAACTACTTCTTCCAGCAGAGGGATGGCGTGGGCAATGTTCCACTATATTTCAACCTCCTTACGAACCTCAACATAAAAATCCATGGAGAACTGCTCACTGTATACACACTTCCACTGACAGTCCCCTGTGCAGAGCATGCTTTGAGGCGGAGGAAACGGTGGCGCATGTGCTCCTTGAGTGCACATGCGTTACCAAGATTCGTGAAGAGACCCTGGGAACACCAAGATCCCTTGCGGATGCCCTGAGGAGACCGGGAAGTCTGATCTGCTTCTGGAGGAAGGTGGGCTGGTTGGAGTAATCGGCCACCATGGCTCACGCACAATGTTCCACTTCAAGGACTAAGTGCGGTGTAACCTAAACCCCATGAAATGACATGAAAATCAATAAAGAAACCAACCTGCTTAGCCACATCACTTTGATACGCCATAGCCAACTGCTCATACATCTCATAGTTCCCCTGCTCGTACTCTGGAGACTTCTCCTCTTCATCCTTCTGGTAATGCTGGCTGGCGCTGATGACGTCATTGAAGCTGTAGTTGGAGTTCTGCGACGAGGGTCGAAGGTGGCTGTCGTCTTTCTCGTAGGGAACGTCTTTGCTGGTGGTGGACTCTTGAGACGAACATTGGGACAGGTTCGATTCCTCGGGTAGGGGGGCTAATTGTGGTGGTGGAATGTAGACTTCTTGAGGTTCCTGTGGATTGGATTTGTTTTAAGGTGCTGCTAAACGTAATGGTTTCTTTTTGCCTGCAAAATTCCTTATCTATCATGCAATTTGTGGTGCTCTTTAAATTTAATTTACGGCTTTTCTAACTAACTTACCAGTACTTTATATGGAGCGCCTGCCTATGTGACCTGCACTACCCAGTTAGTACTGGCTATGTGGGTAATAGGATATCACTTGGTAAGAGTGGTTGTTAGGCTTTCAGGCCAACCAGTTTTAACCTAAATATTGACCCAAGCGTCCGTTTTATTTAACGAGCTCCTCGCTAACTACACAAACGCTTATTAAGCTCAAATCAATTAATAAATATCTCCATACACGGGATGAATAACATAAAGTATAGTATGGTTGCTAATATACCTAACATTTAGGACAAAGGGCTTAATTAACATTTATGGGTAAACAGTTAAACACCCTGCCACGAGAAGGTATAATTTTTGTAAACAAAGAACTTCTACTTAAATTATATTGCTGTATTAAAAATGTCTATTGTTTAGTGGTACTGAAACGATTCTGACTCATAAAACATTTAAACAAATGGAATTTGCAATAATAATAATAATTTTATTTACGCAGGCATAAAATACCAAATTACAAAAAATTTACACCACAAAATTACAAAAATACATTACAATATTACATTACATTAAAATCATCAATAAACAACAAACCATCAATAAACAAAGTCATCACCTTCGTCATTTTTTGTTGATTGATTTGTCGCTACAGAACTTAGAAGCAGCTCTTTGTTTACAAAAACTATAGCTTCTCGTGGCAGGGTGTTTACACATAAATGTTAAGCCTTAAGTCCTAAATATAAGGTATATTAGCAATCATACATGCAAAAAGCCTCATTCTCGTGCAAAGCTTAATCATTGTCAATGATTAAAAATTAAACTTTAAGGGCATAATAATAAAATTCATGTAAAGTACGTACTTTATCTAAATGAGGTGATTCAGGTTGTGGAGTTGCGGGTTTGTTAGTGTCCACCTGTTCTGCCAGGGGGCTGGGTTCAGGGGTCGGCTGAGGAATGGGGTTGTTTTTAATATATAACAATGTATCCTAATGATGTGAAGTGTTAGTAAAGCTTAGTTTCGTTTGCACGACGATCAATCAAGCCACACAAAACCAGTTTATGCGGATCTGTCATTGTAAAAGAAATCTATACAAAGCGACGCTATACTGGAAGATGTGTGTTCTGTGGTGTTTCGTTACGCAGGAAATCCATAAACACATACTGGATAATTTTGTGGAACATAACAAATGGTCCAAAAAATTTAAAAATACGGTTTTATTTTGAAGTTACACTTTTCAAATTTAAAATGAGATCACTTTTTATACCACATGAAAATCATAATGAAAAATAATGAAAAATCCGTAATGAAAAATAATGATAGAAAAAAAATGTAATGTGTGTGTGAGCTAGGTTAATGTCCGAAAAACTGAAACTGGTGTGTTGATCAAAGAAAAGAAACGGCCAGGAGTTCGATTCACAGTGGAACACACTCTGACCTATTTTAATGTCTTAAACACTGGAATAGATACTGACCTGTCTTAATTTATAAGACAAAAACGAACTGTCGTTCTCAGAGATATTTAATGATTACTTAAGCCATCATTTAATAAAGATTTTGACATACTTGTATGTCATATCTTTACTAAGTGCCGGCTTAAGAAGTAATCATTAAATATCTCTGAGTACAGCTGATAATGCCTTTTTAAGCTTTCACGGTTCTTAACTAAACTTATACTGTCACTTACGGGGTATCTTTCGTAATTATCCATTTTTAAGCGATCTTGCTAAAATTGTTAGGTACAGACAAATCTGTCTATACTTTTTTTTTGGGTTGTGGAAAATTAACAAATAACCTCCCCCGCTCTTGGGCAGAGCGAAAGGGAGTGTCAGATTTCTACTGACTAAAAACCATCCATGTTCCTTCTTAGCCCTTTATGTCGAAGCCGCGGTATCTCTTGCGAACAACCCGCAACCCCGACGGGTAAATCTGACTACACTCTTTCTTAGTCTTTTGCTACGTGCTCTACTGGAACTCGAAACAAGGTCACGGCAAAACACAATACCAGTATCACTAGGTTTTGTGGAGTAAATATTGCAAAAGATTAGGAAAATAGTTTATATTTACCATCCACCCGCATCCATCTCCAGTCATCCCGCGATCATGGAATTACGGGATATAATCACGGAAAATATCCCGTAAGTGTCAATATAAGTTTAAAGATATAATGTAGTACACTGTTAAAAAAATAACCCGCCACCTGATATGAAATCTTGACTGACAAGTTAAACAAAAAAATACCAATCGAATTGAGAACCTCCTCCTTGTTGGGAAGACGGTTAAAGCTGACAAAGCCTGATCAAAGTTTAACAAATACATACTTTGTCTATCGATGTCGATAGTGTAGTGTTGTCGGTTATATGAGCTGCGATCTGTTCTGTGTCTCTGTGTGGTTCTGTCTGTGCCATTACGGGTAGCGGGATCTCCTAGGGATAGGTAACATGTCATGTTTGTATAAGTATAGATGACCCAACAGATGATGTCCTGAATTGTCCTGTCCCAATTGAGGATGTCATGATTACAGCGCCACCTACAGAGGTCCAAATAAAGCTAAGAACTATTTAGGTGACCTGTGAAGTATATATCCATCATATCCATGAACATTGTCTTTTAATCAATAACTTTATTATTAAATCATAAGGTTCATCGTTAGTTGCTGTTTGTAGCTTGATGTGCTGTCGTCAAATTTTAGCGTATATTTTCTGCTCGACTTGATCAATTCATCAAAATCAATTCATTCAAATTTCTAGCAGAGATTTGATCAATTTTGATGTTTTTTTTTGTTTGCTTATGGAGCCACGGGGTAGTTCTTAGCTATAGTTGAACTCTGTAGGTGGAAACATTTGAAATGCACGGTGATGAAGAGCTAGTAAAGCTTTTTTTACATCATTATATTCTTCCTGCCCTTGTGCGTTTTGACCACAAGAAATAACTCGCAGTTGTTGTAACACATTTTCTTCTTAAATTTTTTGGGTCTGTTCGAGTATTACGTAAGCAGATTTACTACAATTATTGACCCCCCCCCCCCCCCCGTCCACATTGTCAGCAAAAATAGATCTCCCCCCTCTATGTTTACGTAAACATTGGTCTATGCAAAAAATAGGCTTAGGATAGAGGACTTTGACGCACATATTCATTTAAACAAACTTTATTGAAACGGGATACCTAAACATGTTCAACTACTACACACATGGTTCACGGTTCTACTACTATATGTTCACTACCTACATTCTGGCAAATAAATGAATTTGATTTGATTTACTGCTGTCTTTATCTAGACCCCTACCCGCCAAGTCATCAAAAATAAGCACAGCAAAGACACCCCGCCCCCCATAGCGCTTACGTAATACTTAAACGACCCCTTTCCTGTGAACTTTCACTATATCATTTATTCCTATTTCTTTCATAATCACCAGTCACACAATCCATCCATCTTTTATATATGTCATATTTTATATTGACATTTTGTTTTTGATCAATAATATTTTTTTAAGTGAGCCAAAAAATTAAAAAGTGACAACATATTTATAATATCAAATGTGTATACGTATAAAACACGATAAACAGAACAACAAGAGAGGAGAAAGATTTGTAGCTGTCAAATTAGTTGGAGAAATATAATTATATACTTAATTAGTTTTATACATGATGTATTTTTTAGTCAGCGTCCAAATTCTGATATATTAATCTTTGGCGAAAATTATAGAATAAGTGTTTCTCCTTTTAGTATCACTCAATACAAAAATATTGAGATATCACATCACAAAGTTTTAACGTTTCACGGAGAGCGGATAATTCTTTCGAGAAAATGATTTAATATGAATATTTTAAGTATCGATTTTATTTTAAAAATGGTGTTATAGAATGCCTAGAAAAAATTTGGACGAAGACTAAAAAATCATCTTGTATTACTCGATGGGCACATTTAATTTTATTTGATTTTTATTAAATGACGTAGGCCAGGATCTTCCTCTATAGCCTTGGTAACTTTAGCTTCATCTTATTTGACAGCAGTAGTTCTTTGCCACAATTAGTCCGTATTACACCAAAAAAATCTAATTAGTCGGTCAAATAAATTTCCAAAAAATAATGCGACACATATTTTTTCTTTTTTCACGTAAACAAAAGATGAAGACGATACAGTGCTTCGAAAAGGTGTATCAAGTGTGACGTCACAAGGTTAGTACTTTTTTACCCTACTCATGATCTTTGACACGTTTTATTTTCTTAAATTTTTATTATTTTGATAAAACAAAAAACACGACGTATCCAACATTTTTCGATAATCTAACAGACGTACTAATTAATTTTTGTTGGTGAAATACTCTATTCAACTTAAAAAATCAACTTAAAAAATCAAACTAACCGTAAATGAAATCTCCTGCTTTATCTCCTGTACATCCAGCATTTCGGGTTCATCTTCTACTTCTGGAATATCCTGTTTAATAACAAGTGTTGGTACGTCCGGTGCCCTGTCAGTAGCAAACTCCCTCTCTGTTAGTTCAAAATCTTCCATTCTGAATATTTCATCTCTTTTCACGACTTCGTCCACTTCTTTCTTTATATGAATAGTATTATTACCAACGAAATCATTTTGTAATTCTTTTACATTTATAATCTCTCTAGGTTTTTGTCTTCTTGGTGAAAAATCGACTAAACTTTGATTTTTCTCATCGTCAGTTAGCCTTTCCGTTTTTATATTGTTCAGTATGTTGACATCGAATAATTCTTCGCTTTGCACGGAGTCTGAAGAAGACTTCTGCCGTTTCTTCTTCTTAACTTCTGCGTTCTTCTTCTTTTTCTTTTTCTTTTCTAATTCTGAGTCTGTTTCAGAAGAACTTGTGGTTGTGGAAGAAGATGACGATGATGAGCTGCTTGGCTTTGCTTTGGCTTTTTTTTTCTTTAGAGCTTTTTTCTTTTTTTGGAGTTTCTTTTTGCGAAGCTTCTTTTCTCTCTTTCTGTTCTCTGTGGTATAAGTGTCAGTTAATGATTATCTTGTCTAGATTTGAAAATTAGAAAAGATACAGGGTGTAAATTAAGCCTTCACACATACGTAAACCAAGCATTCTGTACATCAAACTAAGTACCCCTACGCAAAAAAATTTGCTGGGGAACGATTTTTTTTTTTGGGGTAAAAATCACTTTTTACGTTAAAACTCAATGTAGCACTCTTAAATCATTGTGCTAGTGGATGCTTTGAATAGCAAACGGGTCATGGAGGTAATTTAAGTAAAATTTTAACCTGAAAAACTAGTATTTACAAAAAACAGCTGTGCAAACTTTGACCCCCAATATCTCCGTAACTAGGGGGTTCCCAGGTATGGTCTAGAACCAAAAAATGATCGCAGTGGTGGGGAAAACAAGTGCCCTTCGTTTGCGTTAAGGGTACTTTTACACCCTTTATATGGGATTTAGTACTACATTTATTTGTGATCAGATTTTCAATGATGGGTTTGACGTCGAAGTACTCTTTGAGTGAAGATGATGGAGACAACAGGACTTTTACTTACGTCTTTCAGCGTCCTCATCTTCGGAAAGTTGTTTATCTCTTTTCCTTTTTTTCTGTTTTTCTTTTAGCTTCTTCAAATACTTTTTATTTTTTCGTTTACGTTTGGCCAATTTTTCTTTCGTCTTTTTACTTTCCTATGAAAAAAAGAATAGATTTGGAATACACTGTTTGTTGTATTTTTAATTTTAAACGTTTCCCCACACTAGGAATTTGTCCTGTATCTGTGCGTTCGCAAACATTTAAACTGACATACACAAATACCTAGACCCAGAACAAGTATCTGTAGGCCACACAAATATTTGTACCGTGCGGGGACCGAACCCGCGACACGCAGCGCAGCAGTCTAATTGCTTAGCCACTGCGCAAACCGTGCTGTCAAGTTATTATTAAGCCAGTTCTTTTTACATGGCACTTAAAACATAGCTGGTAAAATGTGGAAGTACTATTAAGTACACCTCCACCTAACTCTTCCAGGATTACATGCGTAATGTTATGTTATTTTGTTGTTTATTTGTAATTTTCTTTTTTGACATAAATAATAATCTGACTTAGATTTTTTTTTCTTGACATTTGTGACTAAATAATTCATCCTTTAAATCTGACATCAGTCATTTTTTTAAATAATATTATGTTACTTAGTTTTATTTTAATTTGAAATTTTAATTATCCATGATTTCAACATCTTTTTTTTTAATTTAAATTCGTATGATTTGAGCTAGATGCACACCATGTTTGTACACCTCCTGGCATAACATAGCGCTCTGTACACCAAACTCAAGATCTGTATTTCTTTACCTCTGTTAACAAATAAAAGTGATTTGATTTGATGTTTCGTAGATACCTTAACTTTCTTCTTCATGGCCCTCTTCGTCTTCTTGGCGGTGTCCTCACTGTCTTCAGAAGCAGACAGAGAGTGCTTCCTCTTACGGACTTTCACCTTTTCTGCTTTCTTTTTACTGTAACAAGGAAAAAGTTAAACTTATAAAGGGTGTAAAAGTACCCTTAACGAACCTGAAAGTCACTTGTTCTTTGTGTCACTGCGATCAATTTGTGTGTTCTAGACCATACCTGGGAACCTCCTAGTTACGGAGATATAGGGGTCAAGTTTTATAGGTTACAACTTTACTTAAATTACTTACATGACTCGTTTACTATTTAAAACATCCACTAGCACAAAGTTTTAAGAGCGCTACATTGAGTTATGCAAAAATGTGATATTTCACCCCAAAAAGAAAGTCGTTTCGCTGCAATATTTTTTGCGTAAGGGTAGATTGATGTTTATAATGCTTAGTTAACGGGGTCGTGAAGGGTTCGTTTAAACCCTTTTTATGTAATATGAATGTCAATGTTATGTATATTACGATTTGAATGTCCACAAGATAAACCAATGGGTGGGATGGCCAATGAGGCTGAAAAGTTCTAAAGTGGGAACCGAAAACCGCGGTCTCCCGCTAGGTGGACCAATGACCTGGGAAGGTTGCGGGGTTTCGGTGCATGCGAGACGCACGGGACCGGTCAATGTGGCGACACTTAGGGGAGGCACATGTCCAGCCGTGGACGTCTTTCGGCTGAAATGATGATGATGAGGAGTTAAATGAGCTCGTGGCTAAATAATAGAGATGTTTACTGACTTAAAAAGTGTGATTCTAATTAGTCCGTCTGTTAGATTATCGAAAAATATTGAACACGTATTTTTTGTTTTATCAAATCAATAAAAATTGACGAAGATAAAACGCGTCAAAGATTCGAGTGGGGGTTGGTGACGTCACTGCTAAAAAATGTCATACTAATGTCCTAGAGTATGACGTCACACGAGTTTTCAAAGCACTGTAACGTCTTGAATGTTTGTTTACGTGAAAACAGAAAAAAAAACGTGTCCAATATTTTTTGGTAATCTATATGACGGACTAATTAGATTTTTTTTTGTTAACTAGCCTATTGCAACTCCTCGGGTCGACCACCGACCACATACCGAACTTTCTCCGTTCCTCGCCCTGGCTGTCATTTGTAATCAGTTTTTCTATATGGTCCTTACTCATGGATAACTTTAATAGCGCGAATTTTGATGTTAGTTCTTCATTTGTGTCAAAACTACTCGGCCGATTTTAAATATTTTAAGGGGGGAGTTTCCATATTCAACTCCTAAGGAAGTTAAATTGAAGCTTTTTAGTTTAAACCATGAAAAACGGGGTTTATTTTTAATGTGGGATATTTTCCGACATCCAAGCGGGCGAAACTGCAGGCAAAAGCTAGTTTATAAATGGCGCTGTAGTTCTTATTGTACTGTCCGCTATACTATAGTTGTTTTCGTTGGGATCGAAAATCGTATTTGATGAATGTCTTTCTTGTTAATGATGGTAGAGTAAATGATAAATGACGCCACTCTGGGCGAACCAAATTGGAGTGTCAGACTTACTGACTAAACCCCATCCGTGTTTCTTCTGATACCCTTTACGTACCAGTGCCGTGACTCTTTCAAATAAATTCTGCAACCCAGGTAGGCCGTGGCGGCTCCCGTCTATTTTATGAATTGTCATTCAATCAGTTTCAACTTTCCACTAAAAATACTTTTCAACTCTTCAACCAACCTTTTCTCGACTTCCTCCTCAATATCCGACTCCTGACTCCATCCCTCACTACTCAGCTTCATCTTCTTGGCCTTCTTTTTATCGTCTGAGTCCTTATCTTCTGCTTTCTTCTTACGAGTGTCCTGTCTGACGGGTGTGGTGCTGCGGGGTGTTCCGGCCTTCGACTCAGTGTTTTCTGGCCATACTGCCTGCATGAACCTAGAGGATTTTTAAAGTAATTAATTTTAGGGGATGTTTTTTGATTAATATATTTTTAAACATTTAAACTCAAAAACACATATCAAACACCCATTTCCGATCAACTGGAGGCCATACAAATATTTATTTCATGCGGGGATCGAAACCGCAGCGCGGTAGGCAATCGTTGAGTCACTGCCCCAACCGTGTCGTCTAACTTTTATGATTATTACAACCTATTTACTTTATACGCGCTTGGCTCTGAAACTGCCAGCCAGATTTAAAAATACAAGATATAAAGTCCCAAGAATGTTTTTTGTATGGATTGGAGCGGATATGTCACACTAAATTCAATATTAACACACGGTTGTTGAGTTATTCTGTTTCACAAATTATATAGACAACATTGGTGTTGAGATAAATTCGAAGACATGTGACATCTACCAACCCGCACTGGGCCCGCTTGGTGGATTATTGCCCATCCCTCTCCAAGAGAGGAGGCCTGAATCCCTGCAGTGGGACATTATAAGCTGATGATGATGACTACCTGTTTCGACTCAACTCTCGACTCGTCAAAGATTTACATACAACGAATGCTTCGGAAAGCAAGTTAAGCCTTTAATCCCAACAAATGGCCTAACGAGCTTTCCGAAGCAAATTTATTTACCAACACCAACGAAATATCTAAAGAAGCCACTATCTACAAATTCCTTACCTACTCTCCACATACCTCTGGTACTCCCTATCCAAGTATATCTCCTCACTTCGTACTGGTGTGAGGGTCCTCCTCTGTTCCTTCTGATGTGGAGTTTCCGTCTGACTGTCATCAGCCTCCCACTCTGAAGCTGGCACCAGGGAAGATATGGAACTGGTCTCCGTCAGGCAGTTGGCAAAACGAGGGTACCAGGTCCGAGCTTGGGGCAGTTCCACCTCTGGGATCCTGTGAACATTTTGTGAACTGAAGAACGCTGTCATATTTGTTTGTTAGAGGTATTTAGTAGTTTTCTACATAATTGGTGCAAAAATACTCTTATACAAGCCAAAAGGTAGGCAGGATGGCAAAGGAACGTGGAGATTGGCACAAGACAAGAGAAGCCTGTACTGAAACTATTTATAATTGACTTAAAAAATAAAGAATATTACAAACAAAGATAGTCGCGAAAAACATTATCCTTCCCTTGTAGTCGGGTAAAAAGACTGCATCTTTGTCTGAATCATAAGACTGACTGAACAAGAGGTCCTCGATTCCATTACGGCTCGGGACAAGTGTTATTGGGTTTTTAAGTCTGCATTTGTGCCTGATTGATGGCAATAGGCTCGCCCCCTGCTACATGAGATTAAAACATAGCTGGCGAAATTATGGGTCTACTATTAGGTAAACCTCTGCCTATCCCTTCGGAGATTACAGGCGTGATGTTATGTTATGATTTTAATAAGGATGATCTAATGATGCTATAGTTTCATATTCAAAATCTATCTTACATGAATGATATATTGAAATCAACTCACTGGTCGCATCCATAAACGCGGTCGACGAGGCCCATCTTGCAGGTCTCCAGCTCCTCATAGACAATAGCTCTATCCTTCACGCAGGAACACAACTTAGGGTTCTCTGTGAACCAGATCTTAGGCATTGAACGCGTCTCCCTGAAAGTTGAAATGAATACTTTAGGTATTGACGCCTGCCGGGGCTGCAGGTCGTTAGAAAGATATAACGCGGCCCCGAAACACAAAGGGCTAAGAAGGAACATAGGTTCTGACACTTTCTTTCGCTCCGACCACAGCGGGAGTGGTAATTTGTTGATTTCCCACAAACCAAATAAAAAGTTATTGGTCGACGGTCAAAGCTTTGTAGATGGCATGACCATAGCCAGCCCCTTTTTTATAGGGAGGGGGGGAATCATCAAATAACCCCTCCCGCTCTAGGCAGGGCGGAAGGGAGTATCAGACTTCTACTGACTAAAACCACCCATGTTCCTTCTTAGCCCTTGTACCGAGGCCGCGGTATCTCTTTCGAAAAACCCGCAGCCCCGACGGGATAGCTCAGCCCCTTACGATACATTGACAAGAATCACAAAACCTGTATCTGTACCTGTATTTAAAAGGCTTGGTTTGCTACCATTACCTTCATTATATTTGTATGAAGCATGTATGTTTGTTAAGAAATATAAAGGATTATTTAAAACAGCAGATGAAATAAGTACTCGAAGCCGCCGTGATCCGTACAGACTTGTATTAGATGAGCTCCCTAGGCTAGCAAAATATAACAAAAGCTGTCTCGCTATGTGTGTACGTGTTTATAATAAGTTACCTAATGAATTTAAAATATTAAATTGCAGATTATTTAAAATTAAATTGTATAGATGGCTGAATGAAAATAATTTCTATAGTATTAATGACTTTTTTGAATTTAAATTATAATGCTTGTAATTCTAAATATCGTTAATTCTCTAAGTTTGCATGCTTTAAATTTAAGCAAAACATGTATGATCTTATATTCTTTAATAACACCTATGTATACCATGTTTTATGCAAATAAATAAATTATCTTATCTTATCTTAACCATTATCACAACTAACTAGCAAATATAAAATTCTCACTTACCTATAACATTTATTCCTGTCATGTCTAAACAGCAACGGCTGACAAATCTTTAGCACAAAACTCCAGGTTTCTAACGAATCGACGGTCGCCTTATTCATCTGCTCGACCTCCTTTTCCATAGACAGCCTGTAGTTATCACCCTTACTGTCACTTGACTTATAACTAGCATTAGACTTATAGCCACTTTCCGTAGACTTATACCCACTTTCTGTAGACCTATAACCGTCTGAGTAATCGCTGCGGGATGACTGCAAGTTTAGAAATGCGTCGTCTAATTCTGGGGTTATTGATAGACGAGAGTCTTCTAAAGGAGGACTTGAACCGTCTCTTGAAGGAGAGTCATATTCTACCAGACCTTTGTCCTGGCTTTCATCACTCATATCTTCTTGTTTTATTTCATTAATTACCGATTCCAAAAACGTATCGTCTGTCAAAGCATCAGCTAATTCCTTAGTATTCTGGTCAAAATCAAAGGCTTTCATGTCAATAGGAGAATCGAAAATATCGTCCCTTTTCCGTGTTTTTGTCGCGAATTTTTCTAAGCCAGAGTTTTCGTCGAACATGTCAAGTAATTCGTCCTCGTTTTCTTCGATTTCGAATTTGAATGAATCTATTACAGGTTGAAGTTTTTCTATCTTTCTCACAGGTGTCAGCAATGGACTCTCGGTTGGCTCGTTCTTGATTTCTACTGGTGTTTCTTTAGGTTTACTTTCTTTCGGGATCGGTATATTTTTTATTTTGTCGTCAACTTTAGGGCTCGTGTTAGGTTTATCATCATTGTCTAAAGACCAACTGTCGCATATTAAGTAATCATTCAAATTCACGTCAGTTTCTTTAAGGTTCTTTTCGACAACGTTTTCTTCTTTCTTCTTATGAACTGGAGTTAGCTCTGTATCTTTTTTATCTTCTTTTCTCTCCCCTATCTTCTCTTTGGGTTTCTCCTTATGTTTCTTTTGGTCATCTTTCCGTTTATCTTTTTCGTCTTTCCTGTGACTTGAATATCTTCTGTCCTTATCATATTTGTCACTCTTCCTTCTATCTTTTTCATGGTCTCTATCTTTCACAAGCTTTCTGCGTGCCTCTCTATCCATATCTTCTGTAGACATCTTCCTTACTCTTTCGAGTTCTTCTTTCTTGCGTTGGAAAGGGTTGTCGTAATCTGGTAACAGCTTCTGATAGTCGAATTTGAATTCTTTACCTTCTGCTTTGGCTTTTTTAGCTTCTCTTATGATCTCGTCTAGTTTTGCTGGGTCTGTAAAGTTATTCAGCAAGTTATTGAATGATATATAGTGAAAAAGGAATATTTATTTTAATATTAAATCTACATAAATATGCATGACAAAATAGCAAAGAAGAAGTTGTGAACAAGCTGAATTAGCGGTATGAAAGTAATCGCTACTGAATTTATCTCAACAGATGGGTCGTAAATGTTGGATCAATTAGTTTCACAAGACATGCATGTATTTGTATTAGTTGACTATTTGACTACTGTTAAAAAATCATCAAAATGTTATGTTATTTAAAAGAACTAACAGAAATAACACGATGTGGGAAAAAAGTACTAAAATCGATCAATAAATGAAGTAGCTACATGCTTTAGAAGTTTTTTGTGGGGGCATTCTATCCTTGTTATGGGAAACGGCCATTTGTACTACGTAGCTATGGAGGTATGACATGTGACGTCACATTTTTGTAGCGCTGTCTTTGTCTAGCACTTCATTTTAAATCCGTTAAAATTCAGCCACTTTTTTATCGATTTTATTACTTTTTGCACACATCGTTTTATTTTATTAATAAAATAACATTTTCAACAATTTTTAACAGTAGTCAAATAGCTAATTAGAAACATGAAACTTACATTTGACTCAACACTTAGACTTCCGAACGAAACCAGGTTTTAATTCAACAAAATATAATTAACTCATTATTTGGTACATTGCAGGCCACAAATGGTATGAACTTGATGTTAAAATCTAAATTTATTATAACGCTAGTAATTTTAAAACCAGGCTACGTGAAAAAGTAAAGAAAACAGAATAATATACAAACAGTCAACAGTTTGGTGGACAATGATGTCAGTAATGTGGTCGGTTTTCAACTGGTAGGACGGTGCGCTCGTCCCAATGGCACATGCGCGCGTATTGCGCGCTACATGCACATGCAGACACAAGCAAGAAAAGCACAGTGACGTGAGATGTTAGTGGGAACAGGAAAAACAAAGTTTGAAATCGTTAGATGTGCCCTCACGAGAATAAGCTCTGCTTCAGTTATAATGTTCAGTATAAGTGAACAAGATTTTATAGTATGGACTATTCAAATGACTTTGTAAACAAATCCAAGTAATTGTATTTTGATGCAGTAGGGCAAATCTAATGATTTAAATCTTTAGACAAAACTAACCAAAACAATATCCAGGTAATAAATGCTCCTGGTAAGGGTGTGAATAAGCAAATATATTTAGTGATTCGTCTGTTAACAATAAAGAAAATAACTACTTTCTTTATTTTATGTAATGACTTGCAACAGCTGGGCTAACTTATAGTACATGTGCAGAACTGCACAACATGTGTGTATCCTATCCTGTCTTAAAATACTTTCGTATTGATAAACACTGGACTCACAGAATTGAACTTTACATGCATACACTTTAAGTTTCAACTATGTCTCTGAAATGTAAAGATCATATGTAAGATTTCGAAGACGTAACATGCATTTTTATCACACAGAACACTCACAGTTAACTAACTTCGTAAAGAACTTTCTTAACAAAGTAGGTCCTTAATAATAAGTCAAGCAGTGCAATGCATTCATTTATTAGTTTTCAGGCAGATGCAGATGTTATTTGAATTCCTTTTAGTAATAAGATTTTTTTCTGGGAGGAATGCGAATTTTTATAGGTGGACCCCGTATCAAAAGACAATGACCAAAACTCGTACCATAGTAATTATTCATGTAATTATTTTCATCGTGTCATAGTAATTATTTTCATATTTTTTTACGACATTATGCGGCTGGGATTTGATTTTTTGAATAGGGAATTTAATTTAAAGTATAAAAGTGTGATTATTGTTTTAACTTAAATGGCGTTCAAAAGTCGTTCTGTTAGATCTGTCAGTTGATTTTGACAGTTCGGCTGACTTCACATCGTAGAAATTTCACTACAATATTGGTGCGACCATCTAGCTAAAGGTTACCCCAGGGAAGTGTTCCAAGCCCCCTAAAGTATAATGACCCAGATTTCTCATATGTGCAAAACAGTAACACAGTGTGGATGCACAAGCAACTTAAATGTAAAAATAAGTGGCATGATGGGTCTGACTTAAAAAGTAATTAAGTATCATTTTAAACCAGCACAAGCGTGATAATGAGCTTAGCTGAAGGCGTTAACAATAGACACAATACATGTGGACGAATATTTTAGCTTTTCTTATTGATTTCTTTAGGTATTTGCAATACTATGGTCTGTTCCAGAAGCATTTGTTTTAAATTAAATCAAATATATCAAAAGTGTACCAATGGATCGTGATTTCATTATAAATGTGTATTTTTTTCATTAACTGCATAATGATTTCCTTGAGAGCAGTGGTGGGCGGTGGCCCAGTAGTGGCGGCCCCGACTTACGAACAGTGAGTCGCGGGTTCGAGCCAAGTCAGACGCATTACTTTGTGTAATTTATTTCATCACCACTGCTCTCAAAACGGTGAAGGTAAACATCATGAGGAAACCGGCATGTCTTAGAATCAAAAATTCGAAGACTGGTAGCAATCCTCACTGCACCCGCGTAGTGGATTAAAGCTCATCCCTCCTCTAGAGAGGACGCCTGCGTTCCTGCAGTGGGAACATTATAGGCTGATGATTATGATGATGATAATGATGATTTCCTTTAATCAACTTTCAGAACAGACCATACACTTTTCACAATGAAATATTGATCAAAATAAGAATAGGATAGGACTGGCCCAGAGTTGTCTCTAGCCCATGTAGCACTAGTGTGAAAATATAACCAGAGGCGTCTTTAACTATAGCGCAGGGTGTGCGTTTCACCCGGGCGCATCGGTCCTAGGGAGCGGCAATCGCCACTCGCGGAGTCCTCAGTATGGAGTAGGAAAAAATTTGAAGACATGTGACATACTTATATACCCAAAGTCGGTTGACGTCATAGTTTGGTACATTTTATTTACACTATTCTTATTTTCATCAAATTCAATTTCTTTAATGCTATCTAAAATGCCCGCTTCAACAGAATCATAATAGGATCACGTTAAAATTGTTATAATGAGCACAGACACAGTAATAGAGTAGTTGACTGACTAGAAAAAATATGATTTTGTTTAGTCTGTCTGTTTAATTATCGAAAAATATTGGATATTGAATCATATTGAATAATAGATATTGTTTTATTTTGGAAAAGTATTGGTTTTTTTGTTTTATCAAACTAATAAAAATTGACGAAAATAAAACGTGTCAAAGATCGTGAGTGCATGGGGGCTGGTGACGTCACTTACGGGTAAATAAAATGTACCAAACTATGACGTCAACCGACTTTTCGAAGCACTGTGTCGTCTTCATTTATTGTTTACGTGAAAAAGAAAAAATACATGTCCAATATATTTTGGAAATCTATCTGACGGGCTAATACTTTTTGTCAACTACCCCAATTTTTATGAATTGTCATTTTGTGACTGTTTTAAGTATTTTAAACTTCAAATTATTTTCCTATTAAGATTCTGCTAACATGGTCATTTTAGAATCCTAATTTCCTTTCTCAGAAACTTATCTAAAATAGTGCAAACATATTAAATACTTAAACTTACCCAAAAACGTCTTTATAGGTGGCATAGCCTTTGTAGGCATAGCCTTGTCGTTATTCGCGCTAGGACATATGAGACCCAGCGGTATGCCTAGTTCGACTAGCTCCATCTTACGCTTCATATCTTCAATTTCTATGAGGGTACGCTTTTGAAGCTCTGTGTAGGAATCTGAAAGAAAATAAAAAGAAATAAACATTTTAAACTAGCGGTCGTCACGCGGTTTCACCCGCGTAGTTCCCGTTCCCGTGGGAATACAGGGATAAAAAGTAGCGTATGTCACGCGGGGATAGTGTAGCTTTCCAACAGTGAAATAATTTTTCAAATCAGTCCAGTAGTTTCGGAGCCTATTCGGTACAAACAAACAAACAAATATTTCCTCTTTATAATATTATTATAATTATAATATAAAAAAAAAAAATACTCGCGCATTGGGCGTGGAGTTGCGGACACCAGCCCGTTATACTTATACTTTATACTTATACTTAATATAAAAAATACGTTTCCACCGGTGGTTGGGACTCCAGAGACAGGAACCTCCTCAGAATGCGACGCGAGGCGTATCCCAACCACCTAAGGAGAGCCTCGAAAGATGTTCGTCGAAGCTATTGGTCATATCACAAGGCCATTGACCGTTACGACAAACGGCACAATGACAGCAGAGATCACCGCGTGCCAAGAAGAGATCTTTTATTTATTTCTCGTTCTAAAGAGATTTATTATTAAGGGAATGACAAGTTCGTCATTGCCGATACAATCTGTCTAGATCGAGTATAATCAACCTATCTCAGACACAAAGTTGAAGTATAGAGCCCCTTTTTTTTTTTTTTGGCGGGTGTAAAATCATCGAATAACCCCTTCCGCTCTTGGGCAGAGCGAAAGGGAGTGTCAGACTTCTACTTACTAAAAACCAGCCATGTTCCTTCTTCGCCCTCTATGTCGAGGCCGCGATAACCTGTGGACAACCCGCGGCGTCGTCGGCCCTTTCGGGCCCCTTCCATGTTGCTGACATCTCTTTGAGGCGCGCGTGGAACACGAACGCACCATCGATACGGCCTGTTTTTGTCGTAAGACGGACGGACGGCGAGTTAGCCCATCACTCACCGTCTACAGGCCCGTGTCTACGGTGGCCGGAGGTCATTGCGGGACCCCCGACGCCCGGAGCGCCTCCCGCGGCGGCTGGGACGAGAGGTTCTCTCCCTCTCGCGTTCCGCCACCTCCTTCGCTAGCATCACTGCTTCGCAGAAGGATGCGACGGCGTCCCATTCCTCCTCGCCCCGGACCATGGCTTGCACCAGGGCCGGGCGCGAGAGGTCGCCGCTGCCGATCGCCGCTACGAGAACACGGCGGAGCTCCGCCCAAGCGGGGCACACCTCCACTGTGTGCTCCACCGATCCTCGCAATGGTGGCATCCGGGCGTTTCCTCCCGCCTGATTTGGTGCAGGTACCTCCCGAAACAACCGTGTCCGGTGAGGACCTGCGTCAGACGGAAGGTGAGGGCGCCGTGGCGCCTCTCTAGCCACTCCTCAAAGAGGGGACTTACCGCCACTAAAGTGTAGAGCCCCTTTACACACCTGTTCCCCTGCCTATCATGCACAACCCACTGCATCGTCCAGGACTGGAATGGGAACAAACAATTGAGCTGCCCAAGAACACTATACTAGTGAAGTGGAAATTCCTTCAATTGCCCAATTACGATGCTCCCCAAGAGAAGAGCGTAATTTGACAATGATCATACAAGTCCTATGGCCATTTAGGTGAACAAAACTTTCAATGTAGCCCTATGGTTGCATGGAATTTTCCAAACCAGCTGTCCAAAAAGTGTAATAATTATATTTTATTTTTATTTTCCACAATTTTCTTTACTGTTCTTTACAATTTGAGTTTAATTTTTAAAACAACATACTGGCCTGTGACATTTCAGCATTGTATTGAATAATTGGAATATAAAACCTCAGTTAGCCAAAAAGTTTAGTAGAAGTTAGCAATGCCCAGAAATTCATCATTATTTTCTACTTACCTTGCAAAATCTTTCTAGCCTGGCCAGGCTTAGGCGGCTTCGGTGGCTTCTTTTGCTCAACATCATCAGGCTTTGGAGTGACCTTCACATTGCTGAGCTTGCCAATGAATACTGTGCAAAAACATTGTGTTTATTAGTCACCTTCAAACTTAATATGATTCAAAGAAAAAGGGAGGAAGTGTTTTCTGTAGAAAAATATTTAGTTAAAATTTAATTATTCAAATTGTCACGCGCTCAGCAAAAACGCCAGCATAAAGTAATATATAAACAACTGTTGTTATTAAAATAACACACAGGCATCTAGACAAACAAAAAAACTGCCACAAGCAAAAGACACAAAAAAAATGGGATGCATCTGCCGAAAAACAATCCCTGTTGAGTAAAATCATCAGCCTCTTTTTGCCTCTGTGCTGAACATGGTTTAATTAGATATATCACATTCAGAATTAAACTGATGGAATTGTTAAGGATATAACTGTGGAACTCGCTAAGCACACTTAGTACTTCAAATTTGCAGTAACACCATCACACTACAGAAAAAATTATAAAGAAGCATGTAACTTTTTTGTCTGAATTGTCTACATGGTTATCTATTCCCTGAACAAGAAAGCCACTTTGTTTGATATTGTATGTTGTGTAATCTACAAGAGCCTGTTGTTGGATAATTCTTAAATTCCTTTTCACAAACTCTCTTGCCTTTATTTAGAAAATATTTTGTATAGATTTGGGATGACATTTCTCATTGGCCAGCTGTGTTGAAGATTACCTACTCCACTGACTGCTAATTCATGCACACATCATCATCTGCCTAGTCTTTTCCCAACGTTGGGATCTCCTTCCAATCTAACCAGATGCAGCTGAATTCCCATATTTATCACAGCATGTCATTGTAAACCAGTAAATATTTACTCACTTCCTCCCCCTCCGCTAGGTGCTTTGGGCAATGCAACCGGGGTGATAGGCGTTTTCTTCTGTATAGAGAATGCTCTCAATCTCTTCTTGGCATTCTCTACTCCTTTTACTGATGGAGTTAACTTGAAACCAACAGTCTTAGAAGGACTAGGTTTAGATGATAATGTTGCTGGTTTTGTTATTTTGATGTTGGTCTGAAAATTAAAGGAGTTGCTGGTTTTAAAGGTTCTAACCATATTTGTAGTTAAATGAATATGCAGCTTATATACCTCACATAAAAGACAATATTAATTACAATTTCTTCAATGCAATAATTAATAATTTGCAAATATGTTAGGTTGTTTTGGTTTTCACTGTATAACTTGAATATTGAATAATTATTTAGATTTGTTATCAACCATTAAAATGTTTTATTTTCATATATTATTAAAATGGCTGAACTCATACAAGTATTGAATTTTTGCCAAGAGGTGACAGAAAGAAATGTCTATAATTATCTTATTTGCAGTCACTAACACACACTTTTTACTACATAAAATACATACTTCATAGCCCTTAGTATGTACACCCTTTTTTTCTTGGTCTAAGATGTACACAATGAAAATCTACATGATTTTGTTACCCATTACATTGAAAATCAAAATGCAACAATTCAAGGTGCACAATCACTTAGGCGTCTTCATAAATATTTGATCCTGTACTAGAGGTACAAGAGTCTATTAATAACACACAAATCAATACCGTTAAAAGGGATAGATGTATTATTATATCATATTAAAGTGTAAGTTGTAGGTACATCAATGTTTGTCTATAACTGCAGTTTATGCATCGGCATTCTGAATTACTCATGAAGTAACTTACTTTTTTGAAGTCGGCCTTTGAGATCCCTGGTGGTGCTGGCTCATCGGAGTCCTGGGACTCCGATCCAGCCTTTAGTAGGCCTTCCTTATCCATTTTGTGATGAACCAAATAGGTTATCGAATAAAAATATTGTTAAAAAACTTAATGTTTACCATCTCTCATAAGTCTTATTTAACTACGTTCACATAATTATCATAGCTGTTCTTGTGTTGTACGAAAGAACTTTTGAAAAACACAATTTTAACCTCGAAAGCATTTGACAATCTTGCAAACAAACTAGACTAGTTAGAACTATTGTTTAGTTGAGACTTGGGACTTGGGTTGGGAACTTGGGAGATTTACATGATTTTAGAGTGAGATGGAAGTTTAGTTTTGAAGCTAGAGACAAGCCGTTTGTCTTGTTAGAATGAGATAGATAAACTTCATGCTTAGGATCATACAGATGCAGTGCTGGAACAGAACGAATGGTTTCATGGAAATCACAAAAACTTTATCCAAATAAAAATACATCAATCAAATGTCTTTTTAATAATTTTTAGAAATTATAAAATTATAATAATTATGAATATATTTATATTTTGGTTTTACGGTACATTTTTACACGTCACAATAATATGTTAAATGGCGCCGTTGTTTTTTACCTGACTACTCTGAGAAGAAACAGCCGAAACCACAGGCCGAAAGTGACCGAAACAAACTCAGAGGAGAACCAGTAACCTCTGGTTCTTTTTGTTAAACCATGCAGATCAGTGTCTGAGATGGTCTTCTGAGGAAAGAACTAGATTTTAAGTGGCTGCCCAGTCATCCGCGGCCAAGGGATAAAACTTCAATGCCTTGGAAACAGTGACTGTATTTAATTACTCACTCACTACATGCAATACATCATCGTGTTTGAGCGTTAATACCAATATTCATATTTATTTCCTTACCACTGCGACTGGAAAGGTCTCAAGAATGCCGATTTGATGAAAAAGGCATTCTTGAGACCTTTATGAACTGAGACGGTTGTATTTGTGATTTTAATCACTATTAATCAATAAATAGACATGTGATACTGCCGCGAATACGACTGACGGGCCAATTGCAAAAAACTTAAGAAAATTCGAATTTCGCGCGCTTATCACGTCAACCTCAATTTCCTGTGCCCGTACCGTGAGCTCACAATGCTCAGGATTTTTTAAATAGATTATAATTAACCGTCCGACCTTTTCTCAGTGAGCCAGCCCGTGTCGCTCAGCCTGTAACGTTAAATTCCCTTAATAATTCGAACCAACCTGCCCCGCCCCCCCCTGAATGATGCACTAAGCCGAGCCCTGGCTCGGGGCTTTAAACTCATTTGAGTTCACTACAGGATAGTTCGGCTGAGTAGTGTTGCAACCTTATCAAATTGAACTGGCCCATAAAAAAACTTTGACTTACGAGTCATTAATGATAATGCTAACACGTTTGGGCTAGCCCAATCATAGGCACAGGCCGGACGGCAAAACTGAGTTTATATTTTGCCGTTCTGTTTTGCTGTTCCAAATGAGACTGCGTCGAAACATGTATACCTATGCATTACTAGAGAGAGAAATAAAACTATCAAATCAAAAAAGTGTATGATTTTTATTGATGATACATAAAACATAAAACTAAATATTTACACAAACATAAATTAGTTCTTGCACTAACCAATGACAAGATTTTAAATTCCTTCTGTAGAAAATCAATTTCTATACTTTGATTTTCAAGGGTACTTTACGCCTATCAGAAACTCTGAGAGCTCATCATTAAGTTTCATACTATGATCCATTGAAGGCACTGTCACTGAAAAACAAAAGGTTTATTAGTTCACCAAACATTGTTTATTCATTTGCCTATAACGATATTTACAGGGAAACTTGAGATGACTATTCTTACTTTATTTTTATTTATTCTACATTAATAAATCAGCCTGCGTCATAGGTCTAGGGGTCACGAGAGGAGGAATGGGACGCCGCCACCTCCTTCTGCGAAGCAGTGATGCTAGCGAAGGAGGTGGCAGAACGTGAGAGGGAGAGAACCTCTCTTCCCAGTCGTCGCGGGAGACTCCGGGCGTCGGGGGCCACGTGACGGCTTCCGGCCACTCAGACGCGGGCCTGTGGACGGTGAGTAATGGGCTAGCTCGCCGTCCGTCCGTCTTATGACGACGATAGGCCGTGTCGACGCCGCGTTCGCGTTCCACGCGCGTCTCAAAAAGATGTCAGCAACATGGAAGGGGGGGTCCCCTTCCATGTTGCAAGGGCCGACGCCGGTCGAGACTGCGGGTTGTTGTAAGAGACACGCGAGCGGCCTCGAAATAAAGGGTTAAGGAGATATATGGAGCGTTTAAGTATTACGTAAAGCGTTTAGGGGGAGGTGGGGGGTCTTTTAAAACGTTACGATACGTTACAGGGCCCGAACTGAGGGCTTGAGCTAAACGTTACGTAACATTACTTTTTTACGCTTATTGAATAGGTTTTTTTATTGTCAAAATTTCAAATCTTAGGTAAAAATGGTCACTTGGTAGTTACGTAACGTTTTACTAGGGGGAATGAGGTACTGAAAAACGTTACAGCGCGTTACATGGAAGGGTAGCGGGGCGTTCAAAAATTGCGTTACGTAATACTTAAACGCTGCCCTGAGAGTCTGGTTTGTGGCCGATTAATGGCAATAGGCTCACTCCCTATTATATGGGACTTTACATGGCTGGTGAAAAGTGGGTGTATCAATAGGTACATAACTTCACGCCTATACACCGAAGGGTTAAGAGAGATGTGTACCTAATAGTACCTACACCAACATTTCGCCAATTATGTTTAAGTCTCATGTAGTGGGGCGATCCTATTAATAATCCATTTCCTAAATACAAACCTAAAGGTGTCAGCGTATTCTCAATGTCGTACTTGACATCCAAATTCTGATTAACTTTAATATCATTGACATCAGCAAATACCACTTCCGGTGCAATGCTTTCCAATACTAAAGTACCGGCACTGGCAACACACATATCAATGGTTTCATTGGCTTTCTTCTTTTTAGGAACCACTTTCTTCTTTTGTACTTTCTGCTTTCTTTTTGATATTTCTTCTTCACGTTTATCAGGCCGTTTCTTGTTTAATACTCGTGCGACTTCATCACGGATCTTGGTTTTTTCTTCTTCGGTCAAATCTACGCCACTGTCATAGTTTCTAGCGTATTTAGTTATTGGCACATCATCGTCACTACTGCATTCATATTTAATGTTTAATTTACGGTCAACATTTAGGCCCTCGGTCCTGAAAAATTGTCTCCATTTCCATATCAGGTCATTGGCTACTGTCTAAAAGATTAAAATTGATGATAAAGTTATTGTTGACTTCATTATGGGTAATTTACAATTTGATTATTATAAGCATGCAGCATATTATAAAGAACTTAACAGGAATCAAAACATTTTTGTTGGTGGAACTCATCAAAGTACTTACAAAGTTAACAGGTTTTGGTACCCGCAGCATATAATGCATGTCATGTGCCTCCAACATCTCACACTTGGAGCAGAGATCATAGTCAGTGCAAGTGATGCATTTATAGCGGAAACCGAGGATCGATCTGTTGCAGCTATTGCAAATTATGTCGATGTGAGAGGATTGCTGCTTGTCTGATTCATTGCAACCTGGAATGAAGAGGTTGAAGTTTAATCAATTATGTATCTTGTACTTACATGAATCTTTTTTGTACGTTGTATAAAACAAAGTCGCTCCTGCTGTTTGTACATTTAGATTTTTAAACTACACAACGGATTTTAATGCACTTTTCAGCAATATACAGTGTGATTCTTTATAATGTGCACATATCGAAATGAGGGAATCTATGCTTAATTTTATCGATGGAAAAAATATTTAAAAAAATCTAAATATTTTTTAATATTTTTTATGGAATTTTCAAAAATGTTGTCCGCTGTTGTGACCCCAATGTAAACAAAACGGTGTAACTTTTAAACTAAATTATCTATCGCGATGAAACAATTTTATGTAAAAAGTTATGAAAAAAAAAAGTTTTTTTGATCAAAAAACGTGTTTATTTTCAATTGAGGGTAGTTTTTTTCCACAATTTTCATTTTACGAGGACGCCTAATTGCTTCCAATCATTATGGAGTTTGTTTCATCGCGATAGATAATTTAGTTTAAAAGTTACACGGTTTTGTTTACACTGGGGTCACAGTAGCAGACAATATTTTTAAAAATTCCATATAAAATATTAAAAAATATTTAGATTTTTTTTAATCATTTTTCCGTAGATAAAATTAAGCATAGATTCCCCCATTTCGATATGTGCACATTATTGTATAGTGATTCAAGAGGAAGGTTTATTATGTGGTTTACATGCATATTCTAGAAAAAAAGATTACAGATATCTTTAAGATGTTATTGAATTGATTTTTAATATGCCATGAAACTTGTGAGTTCCACATGGTGTGCAACAATGTTAATAAATACTGAGTTCAATCAGACTAACAGACCCATAGACAACAGTTCCCCTGTCTTTTTAAATGAGTGTGTGTAGACATGATGGCATTATATAGACTTCCATTTAAGCCTCTAGGTTCCTTTTTAATATAACATTTATTTATTTACTCAATTATATTGGTGTCGGCCTCCACTCTTACAGGATGCAGCTGGACGTCAGTATTTTACATGGATCAACTGCCTATCTGACCTACACAATCCACTTAGTACTGGATAATGCAACACCTCATAATAAGACAAGTTGTCAGATTTTTGTAACTCGTAAAACTGTAATATATTTAAAATACTAACTTTCATTAGACAGACATAAAGTAGGTACAGCATCAGCACAAAGATGTTTGTTCTTGATGCTTGATGGAGAGAAGTGGCGAGAACAAACACGGTGAGTCAACTTCTTCAGATCTTTTTCTAGCAAATCTACTCTGCCTACTGCTTCCAGCCATAGTACCAAGCTGAAAGGATATAATTAAGAACAGATTAATTAATGCATAGTCAAGTTTAAGAGACCACTCAAGGTGCAACGAGCTTTGGAAGGAGAAAGAGGAGGTTTTTGCCCAGTAGGGACACACACAGTATAATCATGAGCAATAATATGTAAACATTTTGCGAAGTTCAAATGCGAATTTTTCATAATATTACAATTGCAACTTTGAGATATGACCTAGTTTAGTTTAACTGGGCTTTTATCCGCACTTAGCCTCTCAATTGGGCCATTGTGTGTGATGTTTTGAGAATACCTACTCCAACCAACATAGGTCGTCCCAGAATTTTAGTAGCCTTCCCAGACTACTTTAGGCTTCCGGGAGAGTTAATGGGGATTGTAGAGTTTGTGCCCAGTGATCTGCCACACTCCTGCACTCTAGGAGTACTTGTCGTGGCGTTTTTTCCGCATCCATGCATCCTCTGCACAATGGGCTATCAGTTACACTTATGTTATGTAGATGTTTGTTTAAGGAACAGTGCCCCTTAAAATTCCTATGATTTTACAGAGTTTGTCTCTTTTGAGGTTGATGAGATTACGATTGAGAGTAAACTTCATTGACGCGTCCGGATGTGCATCTTTTGTTTGCCTGCATCCTTCACTGTTTCTACATTCGGCGAGGTGTTTTTCTGGGGTTCGTAAATGCAGCCATGTTTTTATTTGGGCCTGAGGTATGAGCAGTAGATCAGACCAGGAAGTCTGACCTGCTTCTGGAGGGAGGTGGGCTGGTTGGAGTAATTGGCCACCATGGCTCACTCACAATCGTCCACTTCAAGGACTAAGTGCGGAAACCTGAGCCCATAAAGATAAGATGGGCAGTAGTGGTTCTGGTCCAAATACTGCATCGCTCGAGCCTCTCTTGGTCAGCTCATCTGCTGCGTCGTTACCCAGCAAGTTGCTGTGTACTTTTATCCATTGCAGGGTTACACTATTCGTTGTTGCAATGGATTGAAGTGCATTGTGGCATTCGAGTATAAGGACAGACAGAGATAAGACCTAATTTATTATAATATGGGTTCCAAAATACTAGATTGGTTACGAACATGAAAATGAAATCAATACATAAGCCCAAAATAGCTTCTAAATATTGCTAAGTGTATGCATATTGGTGATGCTGACTGTACACCTCACATAAATATTTGTTTTTCTGGAAAAATCCGATCCTAAGACGACCCACTGACCGGAGTGACTTGAGAAAGGCCTATGTTTTGAAATAGGCTGCAAATAAATAAATACTTATCAGCCAAGAACTGCTGAATAATTAGGACGGACTTCGCGTGACTGAATTTAATGGGAAACACAGACGTTCTGTCGTCGCACACGCTAAAAAGAACGAATAACACTGAACGAAGACTTAGCCAGGATAACATACCTAGTGCTTTCAATAGTTACTCAAGTCAAGAAATAATCTAAAAAGTTAAAACGAAAACATAAAAATACCGATGTCTTTCCTTTGGAAGACTGTAATAATAGAGGT
This sequence comes from Diarsia rubi, assembly GCA_932274075.1. Classification (NCBI taxonomy): domain Eukaryota; kingdom Metazoa; phylum Arthropoda; class Insecta; order Lepidoptera; family Noctuidae; genus Diarsia; species Diarsia rubi. The sequence continues at coordinate 9,211,444 of OW026437.1, read as the reverse complement.
GTTTGCTGGTTTTACTGTTCCTCCCGCAACCGTACACGCAACAGTAGTTAACCATTATATATTACAGAAGCAACAAACAAGGCAAGATAAAAATATTCACAAAATACGACTAGTAAAAGCAGAGCAACCAAGATTTTGTTTATCAGCGATTGTCAAAATTATGTCAAACACTTTTTTTTCCCTCTTGTCTGTCTTGTCTCGCTTAGTGATATAATGTTGCTTACTGAAAAAAACGTATAATTTACAAGTGAACAACCAGCATTTTTCTAGTGACTTTTACGAGACTCTAGATAGAGCTAGTATAGTTTCTACTATAGCGCCATCTGTTATCGAATAGAAGTACTTGTTTAAGAACTGTAATTTTTTCTAGGTGCTTCTGGTATAAAAGTTTGATAAAATCTTTCATACGATAGATGCAAGTGGACACGAACAATGAAGTTTGACTGTATTTTTGACTAGGTGTTGCCAGCGAATACTTTGTTCATTTAGCTTTATTATACGTCCACTTCTCGCGTCACGCGCACAGAACATATACTCACCTACGGGACATACTACATACTGGTCACGCGTCGCGAGATATCGGTCTTCAAATGAAAAAGAATCCTTTTGTCTTTGATTATCAACATCTCAGCAACCAACGATCTCGCACAGAAAGTTAAAGATGGGTTTCAAGAACTTGAATGGATTATGAAAAATTAAGCACTATCTGCAATCAAAATGTGGAAAAAAAGCGCGGTTTTTATTTATTTCGGTATGGACACGTGGTCCGACCGCAGAGTCCGATCAAGCGGACTACATGAACTTTTTTTTCCAAGTCTCATTTATCTTTTCAGAGCAAAAAACGTGATCATCCAATTTTTAAAAACTAAAAAAATTGAAAATTTTTAGTGCTTGTTTTGTTAAGACAACTTAAAAATTTGTACTACTTTATTAGTACGATCATTTCTGTTGAAAATTGCCGAAATATTGGGATTTTTTTTGAGCCCTTAATTTTTTCCAGTACTGTATAATTTTTTATAACTTAGATGTTTCACATCTTCCGGGCGTCCCATAAAGGCCGAAGATATCCCGTAAATGACAGTGAGTTTAGATAGAGACACAGTTTAGTTTTGTAACAGAATGCATGACCTACCTCAACGAACGCCGGTCGACACGTGATTCCTATATCTTATCTACTCTAAATTGCTTCCGAATACATTTAGCGAAACAATATTTATTATGTAGGTCAGGGAAAACTCCCCTCCCGCTCTTGGGCAGAGCGAAAGGGAGTGTCAGACTTCTACTGACTAAAAACCACCCATGTTCCTTCTTAGTCCTTTATGTCGAGGCCGCGGTATCTCTTGCGAACAACCCGCAGCCCCGACGGCGTCGGGCCTTGCGGGCCCCTCTCATGTTGCTGACATCTCTTTGAGGCACGCGTGGAACACGAACGCGCCGTCGACACGGCCTGTCGTCGTCATAAGACGGACGGACGACGAGCTAGCCCATTTCTCACCATGCACAGGCCCGCGTCTACGGTGGCTGGAAGCCATCACGTGGGCCCCGACGCCCGGAGTGTTTCCCGCGATGGCTGGGACAGGTCAGGGATACCTAAGTATTCATTGGTCAATTTATATTAAATAACATAGTTAACCTCTTCCTTTTTCAAACATACACGCCAAACACATAACCCTCCTTTTGGGCTTCGCCGCAGTCGGGTAAAAAGGAAGAGGTCATGTTTTTTTTAATGTACGTTCAATCAGTGTTCACCGATGACGTCAAGGACAGAAAAATTTGGCCATAACCCAATTCATTTGGGGACGGCGCAACATATTTTCTTTTTCCAAACTAAATGTCTCTGCTACTCATCATCTTATGAAACAACTTTCTTGTCATCCAATCCACATTTCATTCATCGAATCGTTTCTTACTTATTTTTGATTTGACGATAAAACATTTCTGGGGTCAAAAAAAGTTCAGGGGTCTCTTCCACCCTATATTATGGCAGTAATCATTTCATTTGTGCGATAATCGAAACATTTTCCGACATTGGCATTACATCAAGGGCGTTGTATCATCTCGTGGATAAATAGCACAAGCAAAACAAGACCTAAATGAGTACTAGAGATGCCAGGAAGGACCCTACCCACCCGCCACTGCGGTATCGATCGGCGTTCAATGAACTGTCTGACGCCATATGTTCGTTTATAGATCTGTAGTCGAAGCATTCAAGGACTGGACATTGAAATGATTCGTTTAATATTTTATTATTTTTTGATAGGTGAGGAAGCCAGCTTATAATTTATAAGTTTTTCAACTGTTTATTTGATCAAAGATATGCTATAGATGTACAAATATATGTACACGAATATATATTTTTTAACGAACCAAGCGTTTTTTATTTTATTACGAAATTAGTAAAACATTTTAATGTAGTAGAACTATTTTTAAATCTAATTAATTCGACGGTCGAACAAATGAGAAAAAAAGTTCTCACTAGTTCGACGGTCGAACAGATGAGAAAAAAAATTCTCACTAGTTCGACGATCGAACTAATGAATCGAACTAATGGGAATGAACGCTGGTAACACTGTCGAGTATGAAAAGGCGAAATCAAATATTACTGTAGACAGCCCAGAGGGGGGTTGTTTAGGGTTCCGTAATCCAACGGGTGAAAACGGGACCCTATTACTAAGACCTCGCTGTTCGTCCGTCTGTCTGTCACTAGTCTGTATTTCAAGAAATGCGATAGTTATGCAGTTGAAATTTTCACAAATTATGTATTTCTGTTGCCGCTATACTAAAAACAAAATAAAATAAATATTTGAAGGTACATACAACTAACACGATTTTTTGCTCGATATCAATCATGGCAACTTGAAATATTTACAAAATACTCAGTTGTATTTTTACTTTAATAATAAATATTTAAGGATCCCATACAACAGACATGTTTAGCGTTAGTTTCGCTATTTAATTTTTATTTCGGTTCTACAATGAAAGGCACTTTTCATCTCACTGTCAAATTTTATTTTAAAGAATATATACAATGGCCAGTATCAAAAGTATGTAGGTTTTGATGTAAGAGTTTTTATGTACAATGTAGAATGTGTAAGGAACGCCACATCACTCCCCTCCAGAGACCGTCCTACGGGCGATAATAGTCCGGGAAGTGGACTCTTCGGCCAGACCTAGTAGATCTGACGATAGTGTCCGTGGGTTGTTGTTCCTCTTCTTGAAAGTTTTGGTCCGGTGGTAGGCTGTCAGCCGACATGTATGCGGGCTTAAGGCGGTCAATGGAAACTTTGACCACTTTTCCTTTGACTACAATTTGGAAAGTTTTCTCACCCTTTTGTACCACCTCATGAGGACCGGTGTACGCTGGCTGAAAGGAACCTCAAAGTGCATCCTCCCTTAGGAATACGTGGCTTGAAGAAGCGATGTCCTTGTGGACAAATATTTTGTCCCTGCAATAGCGTGTAGCTGGTGCTGGCTGCAATTTTGCGACAAACGAGCGTAATCGTGTGGTGAACTCCGAGATGTCGGTGTTGCCGCAGTCACCAGGTACGAAAAATTTTACGGGGAGTCGTAATGGCTCACCATATAGGAGTTCTGCAGAAGAAGTGTGTAGATCCTCTTTAATAGCGCTTCGGACACCCAGCAAAACTAAGGGCAGAGATTCTGTCCAGTTATGGTCGGCGTGGCACATTATTGCCGTTTTGAGTTGCCTGTGGAATCGTTCCACAAGGCCGTTGCTTGCTGGATGGTAGGCAGTAGTTCTGCGATGTTTAAAACCGATAATTTTGGCAAGATATTGAAACAGTGCGGACTCAAATTGTCGTCCTCGGTCTGTGACAATATCTGTTGGACAACCAAAGCGCGAAATCCAGCCGGTCAGCAATGCTTTACCGACTGTCTCAGCAGTCATGTCTGCAATCGGTACCACTTCAGGCCACCTTGTGAATCGATCCACGGCTGTTAAGCAGTACCGGTACCCTTGTGATAAAGGAAGAGGGCCTATTAGGTCGATATGCACGAAAGCAAATCTAGCACGGGGTAAACCGAATGTGCCCATTGGTGATGACACGTGGCGGTTTACTTTTGTGCGTTGGCAGCTGAGACATGTTCGTGACCATTGCCGACAGTCCTTACGGACTCCAGGCCAAACGTATCGTTGAGCAACTAATTTTGCGGATGCGTTTGCTCCTGGCTGAGGCTGTGTAAGCTCTCAAAAATTTGTCGTCGGAAAGGTTTGGTCACAAACGGTCTAGGTGGAGCTGTGCCCACATCGCAGAGTAACTCGATAGAGCTGCCGTCAATTCTCAGCCTCTTTAGTTGAAGAGATGTGATTGACTTCAATAGCTGCAACAGTTCAGGGTCGGGAGCTTGAGACTTAGCGAGAGTTTCTAAGTCGATAGGAGTTTGCAATTCACTGACACGGGACAAAGTATCGGCAACAATGTTGTCTTTCCCGGAGATATGCTGTAAGTCAGTTGTGAACTGCGAAATAAAGTCGAGGTATCTATACTGACGAGGAGCACAGTTGTGCTTTCGTTCGTGAAAGGCGTATATTAACGGTTTGTGATCAGTATAGATGGTGAAGTGTCTCGCTTCCAACATGTGGCGGAAGTGTTTTATTCCTTCGTAGATCGCAAGGAGTTCACGATCGTAAGGCGAGTACTTTTGTTGAGATGGGCTCAACTTGCGAGAGAAGAAAGCGAGCGGTTGCCATGTCCCATTCTTGAACTGTTGTAAAACTGCGCCCATTGCCAGATCAGAAGCATCTGTAATAAGGGACAGCTTAGCTTGATAGTCAGGGTGTGCAAGCAAAACAGCGTTGCAGAGGCTGTCTTTGCATTGATTAAAGGCAGTAAGTGCCTTGCCTGATATGTCTACCGGATGTTGGCCTTTAACTGAACCGGTCAGCAGGTCGTTTAGGGGGCCTTGAAATTTTGCGGCGTTCGGGATGAAACGCCTGTAAAAATTTATCATCCCTAAAAAACGCCTGAGCTCCTTAACTGTTTTAGGAGTAGGGAAGTCCTTAATTGCTTCCACTTTGGACTCCAAAGGCTTGGTTCCAGCTGCAGAGATTCGATAACCTAGAAATGTGACTTCGTCAGCTCCGAAGACACACTTGGCGGTGTTGATAATGATGCCATATTTTTGCATCCTGGTGAAAAGCTGATGCAGGTGGGCCTCATGCTGCTCCTGGTCTTGCGAGAAGACCAGAAAATCGTCGATATACGAATAGCAAAAGTCAAGCCCGCGCGTCAATTCATCAACAAATCTCTGAAAAGTTTGGCCTGCGTTTCTCAAACCAAAGGTCATATACGGAAATTCGTACAAACCAAACGGGGTTGTAATTGCGGTCTTCTGTATGTCGTCCTCACTGACAGGAATTTGGTTATATGCCTTCATTAAATCGATAGTGGAAAATACCTTGCAACCAGCTATGCTGTGGGTAAGGTCGTGCACATGTTTGATTGGGTACCTGTCAGGAATGGTCCTCGCGTTGAGCAGCCTGTAGTCTCCGCACGGTCGCCACCTGTTGTCCTTTTTCGGTGCCCAGTGAAGAGGCGATGACCAAGGGCTCTCAGATGGTCGAGCAGTTCCGTTGCTAAGCATGATCTGAAATTCTTGCTTAGCGATCTGCAGTTTGTCTGGAGCTAGTCTCCGAGGTGGACAAGCGATGGGCGGACCAGGTGTGGTGCGTATGTGGTGTACTGTGTGATGAGTGGGTTTGCGTGGTGTGCCTGCGGGTCGTGTGAGTTCGGGATACTTATTTAATATTACATGATACCTCGTATCTCCAACTGAAACCTTAACTGAAAACGTCTCAGTAGTTTTTGCAATAGTAGCTGTGACAGACAAGGAGGTAGTTTTGTCGATTAACCGATGGTTTCTAATATCTACTAACAAATTGTAAAAACATAAAAAAATCAACACCTATGATAGGCTTAGTGACGTCAGCAACCATAAAACGCCACGGAAGGTCACGCCGTAACCCTAAGCTTAAGTTAAGCTGTAGAAAGCCGTAAGTATCAATTGTAGACCCGTTAGCGGCCGACAACTGATAATTTGACTTAGCGCGTTGCTTATGTAGAGCGCGTCGTGGAAATACACATAAATCACTACCAGTGTCTACTAAAAATGTAGTTTTCGACGTTTGGTCCGTGACGAAGAGGCGACCGGAGGACATCGGACAGTCGTCTGCCGCCATTACCGACTGCCTTGAGGGTTTTCCGGTTTTGTATAGTCGAAGGGCACGATGCATTTACGAGCATTGGCCCCAAACTTGGCGTGGTAGAAGCAGAGCGGTCGCTTCTGGTGGCTGGACGTGGAGCGTTGCCTGGACCGATGACGCTCCTGATGCTTTGGGCGCGACTGCGAACGAGGCCTCCTAGTAAGCTCCATTGATAGGTATTTTACAGTCTTCTTCAGTTCCTGTAATGTCATTTACCAGGTCTTTCATGCTAGAACCTGGCTTGACATGGTGTCACGATGTCTTGAACCCTGTCTGCCAGGTCTGCTAATCCCTCCAAGGACGTATGAGGCTGCGATGCTAGCAGGGTTTGGACGTTGCTCGGCAGGCCACTACTCCATATGGTGCGGAGAAAGTCTTCATGGACGCTCGGACCACCTAATCTTTGGAGGTGACGTAGGAACTGTGAGGGCTTGCGGTCTCCGAGTTCTTCATGAATGAGAAGCTGTTTCACTCTCTTCTCATGAGACGCAGACAGTCTCTTAACGAGCTCATTCTTCAACTTCTCGTACTTGTTGTGTTCCGGAGGGTTTAGAAAAATGTCCCTTACTTGTTTGGAGTACTGGTGCTCGAGGTTACCGATGACGTAGTTGAACTTAGTTGCGTCACTGGTGATGTTCGCATTTGCAAACTGTGCATCAACTTGTGCAAACCAAATTTCAGGATCGTCCGGCCAGATGTCGGAAGGCTCGTCGATGGACATGCATTTTGCGCGTCGAGCCTCTGGTCGAGAGTGGGTGCTACCAAACGATTGTGTCGACTCACCGCTATCGCTCATGGTGCTGCTTTAGTTTCCGACTATGTCGAGTCTCAGAGTCACATATCACGTCGGGGTCACCAATTTAGCGTTAGTTTCGCTATTTAATTTTTATTTCGGTTCTACAATGAAAGGCACTTTTCATCTCACTGTCAAATTTTATTTTAAAGAATATATACAACGGCCAGTATCAAAAGTATGTAGGTTTTGATGTAAGAGTTTTTATGTACAATGTAGAATGTGTAAGGAACGCCACACATGATTTTTTTTTTTTTTTTTATAGATAATGGTACGGAAACTTTCATGAGCGAGTCCGACTCGCACTGGGTCTGTTTTTTTTACCCACAAGACTACAGGTTCGAAATATGATTATCAACCTCTCACAATAAAATCCTTAATAAGTCTATCCTTAGTAAGTTATTTAGAACACTATTTCTCTCATTCATATCTGCAGCTATCCTGTGGTCGAATCAATGCCTGTGGTTTACTAATGATTGTGGTTCATTAGAAACTTGATAACTGTGACCCAATGAGACAACGACCGATGAAGTTTTACGCTAGTGTAGTTAAGGTTCCATTGTTTGAAAAAATCAAAAACACAATAAAGTAAATAATTAACTTCAGAAGAAAAACCAGCTTCCGAAGTCGGTGGCAAGAAAAACAACTTCAAACAAACAATAGCAAAAACTTCAGAAGATGATTTTTCTTCTGAAGTTAATATTTTACTTTTTGTGTTGTTGTTTTTTTATGTCGGTTTTTTTGCATAAAGTTTTTTTATTTTTCCATTTTTAGTTTTAATGTTCTATACACATATTTACTATGCATTTGACATTCAACAAAGTAACCTAACCCTTAACCTTCAAAATTCCCTTAATATTGCTTTCAACTCCTAACCGTTGAGGAGTAGCACCTTCCCTAATCTGCTGACCTAGATAACCTGAAAGAATACAACCTTAAACGTCCCCATAATATTTTATTAAAGAATTGTCTTCCAATTCCTAATCGTTAAGGAATTATCCTTTCCATCATCAGCTCATCAACATAAAATGATGACTGCTAGATGCGAATATTTGAATAGCTTTAGAAAAAGCACAAAACACGTAATACGTGCTTAATTCCCTAAAAAATTTGAGGGTTGCCCTCGATTTCTCTGGGATGACATCATCTGATCCTGACTTGGTGACAATGAGACCATCTGAAAATAAAATAGGATTCGCGATCGTAACATAAGTACATCCTGACACTGATCGGCAAATTGCAATGCAAAAAAATAAAAATTCGCGGGTGACCGATAAGGATATTCACCTTAAAATGTCAATACATTTTAGATTATGGGATTCGTACCTAAATACTTCAAAATATGTTTTACCTGACACTCTTGCAAAGATTTACTTTAGTAACGTGAAAATAAATGCTCACACAATCGTATCAACATTTAAACGCCTAAAACCACTATAAATGCATCGTCGTTATGCCGTTTTTTGTACTCGTAACAATATTGTTAAGAGTACAAAAAAAAAGTTATTTAGTTGTAAGGTACTTGTGACAACTGACCTCAAAGTGCATCATTACAATATGCATATGGTTTGTATTGCAAGTTAATCAGCTCTGTAATTTTCGAAGCTTTAGTCTAGAATGTAATGGAACACGTCTGGCTCCCAACCGATCAATATCCACCCCCTTCACTCACACACTAACGAGGATGTACACCAACCTATGCAGACAGCCACACACTGATATTGTAACTTGAATCCTCCCGACCCCAGATGTCGCACCAATCGTTCAGTATATAAACTAGCCGGCCGGTGAAACAGTACGTCTTTCTCAGTGCAACAACACGGTTGAAACAAGTCTGTTCACTTAAATATTTAAAACTCCAAACAACAATGTCTCTCTTACCGTTTTTCCTCGGAGCTGCCCCTCACCGGCTTACCGAACAAGATTTTGGTATGGGCATCACTCCCGATGACCTCCTCTCTGGTGTCATCGCACCAATGATGCCCAGAGAGTACTACAGAAACTGGAGACAGATGGGCGGGACTACCAGGGATATAGGATCCACAATCGTGTCTAACAAGGAGAAGTTCCAAATCAACCTGGATGTGCAACACTTCGCTCCTGAAGAGATCACTGTGAAGACAGTTGATGGGCACGTGCTCATCGAAGGGAAGCATGAAGAGAAGAAAGACGAACATGGATACGTCTCTCGTCAGTTTACCAGACGATATGTCCTTCCTGAGAACTGTGATCCAGCAACTGTGGAATCCAAGCTGTCATCTGACGGTGTGCTATCTGTCGTCGCTCCGAAAGTATCACCAACGGCGAAGAACGAGAGGTCTGTCCCGATCTCTCAGACGGGACCAATTAGGAAGGAGATCAAGGATGCTGCCACCCAGCAAACGGCCCAAACCGACGCCAACGGAACAGCTAAGTGATCAACAAGTGACCGTAGTTTGACGAAGAAATTATGCTCTTAGTGTTAACACGACCTTTGCAAATCTTTTTATATTCTATTTTTATGTGATAAAAGAATCGTCTAATTTATAACGTGTGTGTACCTTAATTTTAATTAGTGTTAATCATTTTTTAATAAATTTTCCTACGGCTGTATTTTGTTTGGTCTTTAATTTGATGGTAATTAGAGTACACCAGTACACCAACTAACTAACTTTCATGTTGAAAGAAGTCAGCGAAATATATGAAACCTTTTTATAAGCTCAGACCATATTGTTCCATATTTCATGCAAATAAAGATTCTTGCATCTATTTATATAACTACGTAACTTATAAAATAAACATTTTATGTATCAAGTTCGTCCAGATTTAACTTCATATTATTTATACATACATTCAATCTTTAGATTCAAACCATACCATAATACCCGCATTTGTGTATGTGCACTGCACTTTACTGGCACAAGGTAAAACGATTCTTTATATATATAAAAAAAAACAATCCTAAAGTTGATTCAATTGAATACAGCTGGCGATATTAATTGCAACATTGTGTTCTAAATTATTTAGTTCACATTCTGCATTGATCAGGATAGTCTTATGTATGAATGTATGATGGAGAAGAGTGTAAATCTTCCAAAGGAAGTATGGGTAAGAATGGCGTATTTTCGTAATCAACTACTTAGCCTTAACATAAGGCTCAAATCACACCGAGATGGCAGCGAAGCGGCGAGTGATTTCAGTGTCATATAATTTTAAACTTTATCTTCATTACTATATAAATCATACTATCGTTTGAGAAACCTGAAAAGGTTGCGTGGCCGCTAGCGGCTCTATAGTCGCCGGCGACCGCGTGCCTTCTATGCTGAGCCGCTGGCATTTCCGTGTGAAGGGATTATTAGGGTCTGTTTTTAGTACGTACCTACTACCTAGGTACCTACTAGAATTTGGCCCGGTGGTGGCAAGTAGTACAAAATAATGCTCCGCATGGGGTTCCGGGCTTTTAACCCCAGATCATTGTGCTATGTGTTGTTGTGAGAGCGACCCCCTCTCTGACCGAGCACATCAAAGTTTTACAATCTGTCAAACTTTAATAGATTTTCAACTTTATCGCTACAGTATAGACTGTTTCGGGTAGCTTGATAAGCTGGCGTCTGTACTAGACTTAGGTGTGGAATGTGTTCTAGATTATATCTAACTGTCCTTCTCAAAGAGATTTTCGTTAAACGAGTACAAGTATCAAATAAAACTTAAAAGTTATTTAAAAAATATTTATTGAAATAAACACAAATCATAATTATCAGTCTTGAATAGCCTTGACATAACTAGCAAGTAAAGTAGGAATTGAACGAAGTTAAAAACAATTACCTATGATAAAGTTACATGTTTGCACAGGATTCTTTGTCGCTGGCTTGACACGATCCTTCAGCGCCTTCCTTATTTTCTGAAGGTTCTCTGCGAACCGGTCCTGTCTGACTGATAGGCACCACTCGTTCCCCTTTTACAGGCTCCACTTTTCTAGGCGCAGACACCGTCAGGATACCATCACTGGACAGCTGAGAAACGACATCCTTGGAGTCGGTACCTTCAGGCAGGGCGTATCTCCTCAAGAACTGACGGGAAATGAAGCCATGTTCATCTTCTTTTTCTTCATGCTTAGCTTCAATAACCACGTAGCCATCAGCTGTCTTCACAGATATTTCTTCCGGAGAAAAGTGCTGCACGTCGAGATTGACTTGGAACTTATCTTTGTCAGTTTTGATGGTCGATCCCAGGTCTTTGGTTAGCTGTGACAGGTGCCTCCACGGTCTGAAGTAGTCATGCAGCCCCCATGGTGACATCATGGATGAAAGAAAATCGTCGGGAGTCAGCGCCAAGCCAAATGATTGGTCAAACAGTCGGTTTAAACCACGATTTGGACGTTTTTCAGCATGAAGACATTTTTCTTCTGCCAATACGTGTCTTGTCCCAGAGCCGACGAATATGATTCCAATGATAAGGAAGTACGAGAATCTGCTTATAGTCTTCATTTTCGTTAGTTCTTTATGAGTTGCTTCGAGGCGTTCAACGTGATTGCTCGATTGAATACACTGCCGGTTAGCGCGTTGCCCGCGTTTTTATACCGTGCCCCGACATCTAGCGGCGAGTGGATATTTCTGGAATCCTCTACTGTTTTCGCCGACGTGCTAGTACTAAAAACAACCACTCGTAATCGATCGAATTGGAGTAAATGTGATTATTATACTTTTTCTCACACTTGGATAACTTGGAAAATTACAGATGAATTGAGAATTTTCTATTAATAACTTTTTTAATATTTTTCCAACAAGTATCTTTTGTTTGTCAACAGTGCCATCTAGCGGCGAGTAGGAGCAGTAAGAAGTGCATTTGAATGGTGGATCCGGGCACTGCCCTTTGGAACATTATTGAAATGCTGCTGACTGGGAGAACGTATCCCGAACCACCGAACTTTCCCGAAAGTTCTACTACGATTGATACGATAACACTATCTATCTTCTACAACTTGGATTTAATATAGCTTATTACGGAAAGGTGTGATCATATGTAAGAGGGACGCCGGAAGGTGGCCGGTAATTCATAGGTACTCAAGTTGTACCTATGAACCTATCTTCGCTTGTCGCTATCTTAAACTAGGAATAAGGTGTGAGTTATGTATGATTGTTGTGTTCGCCTTTTTAAAGTGTCTTTTTACTTGTAAGATTTTAATAAATTCTTTATAATTAAATCTTAGTTTACTGGTTGTCCTCACGGGCAATATTGATGTATGAATATTCGTAAAGAATGTTGGGTTGTCAATTAGTATTTCTGAGAAATAAAAGCCATATCTTCTAAATATTGGTATATTTTCAAAAATATTGTATTACATGACTTGCTTATCTATTTACAAAAATAAAAACAAAATTAATATTAATTATAAATCAGTTTTACAATCGCCAATGCTTTGCTACAATTAAATAAAGGTCTAAATATCATTGAACCGGTTACAAAGGGGTTCGACGGTAAATAACTTACGTTATATTTACAAAATAACAAGATTTTACGCACAATCTTGAGAATTTTACTCAACTTTTGAAAAATAATTTTGATTATTTTTTTCTTTTTTGTAATATGTATAGCGCTAAGATTTTAGATAGGAAAATAAAGTATTTTTTCTTATTTAGTTAAATAAATAACTATGAAGTTTTTTATAGAACATTATACATATTACAAATTAACAGAATATTGCCATATAGTGTTTTTCTAACAAGAGGCGACTGTGGTTATAAGATTCCAGATAAATCTATTGATGGTATAGTATAACCTACATAATACGTTATTGTGCTTTAATTATTTTTTCCATTGTACATTAAATGGTTAATTTTTTTTTTAGTTCATTCACTAAAAGTTTAATTCAATACAATTATAGTTTTAGGTACTTATATTTTGATTTTCTATAACCCAGCGCCTCTGGTTAGTTTGTGAAAGCCCCGTTTAATATAAAAAAGCGCACAATACACTATTTAGAAGCGGTATGAGCTTGTTTTTTTAGTTTTTTTATGATAAATTTTGCTCTCCAAAATGGAGTATCTTCATACAACGGTTGATGAATGTGGGTTTTCTTGTCTCAATTCTAGGTATAACTTTTTATTTCTATTACAAGCACATTTATTTAAATCTAAAAGGTTTAAAATCTGTTTTATTTCTAGTCTAAGCACACTGATAGAATGTTCAGGCTGATTATAAATACATTGGCAATATTACAAGGAAAGTACATTAGAATATAAACCACTTTTACTATAAGACAAAAGCAATTCGAAATGTGTATTATAAAAACTCTTGTTTCATGCCAAATTAATTATTAGCTAATGCTTTGCTAAAAACCCATTCTACAATGATCAAATAACATTCATGTTGTATTTTACCCATTTTTGGTAATGAATAAAGATTTTCATAATTTTATGAATGTCATAATTGCTTTTGTTGAGCTGCTTACAGTAACAGTTGTTCCTACTGATCAATATTTTTATCAGCCGAAAAATTGCTGATGATTTTAAAATTAAACTGTAGTTTTGTCCTAAGAGTCTCGTTTCAAACTTGAGCATAAATTAAGTGTAAGATTCAGGATGGTATGTGATAGATTAAGAGTATACTCAGTCTTGGCAGTTATTGTTGAGCTGAAAGCTCGTTTGAAACTGAGCTCTATAGGGCCTCTGTTTTAACTAAAACTATACATTGGTGTCGCACAATTTTAGTGAAAATGGGCAATAGGCAGTTATATGTTTTAGTACACATAAATTCTATGGCTAAAGTGCATTTTTCTGACTACATATAGGTAGTGTTAGGCTTGTACAACTTTAATCTATTTTAAAACTATCAACAGATCTGTACAAAAAGGTATGTTTTTGGGGGTCTTATGTACATTTCATAAATACCACTTACATCAACCGTTGCATATCTGATTTAGTCTAGCCTATCTTATTATCTAAGTTTTGTTTTATAAAAAAATTTAGTAACATTCCTACAGTTTTATTTTGTTTATAAAAAAGCTAGAAAAACACACCGTTATCAGTCGCTCTTGGGACCCGCACGTACTCCTAAGTTATGTAGACTTAAATAATTATAATATTGAACACAATATTTAAGAGAGATCTCTACGCGGTGAGGTTACGCTTGAATGACAAACTTTTTGGAACTGTTTCGGCTTTCATAGTTATCTAGTAGATAATTTCATATTCCTTCGAGTGTACCATCGCGGTTAAATAATTAAGTAAACAAAAGTACCGTTGACACGTAAAGGAGAAATTATTTTTTCATTTAATATGATGGGTGATTGTGTCCATACAAGAAATTGATTTATTTCAAATTCTGCGACGTTTTACAATTTACGAGAGAGACTGTGAATATCACACTAATATTATAAAGGCGAAAGTTTGTGAGTGTGTATGTTTGTTACTTCTTCACGCAAAAACTACTGAACGGATTTAGATAAAACTTGGTACACAGATAGTTTATAACCTGGATTAACACATAGGATTTTATCTTCCCGGGGAATAATTGTCGAGTTGTAGCGGTTGAACCCGCTGGCAACGGCTAGTATATAATATAACACTGTACTTGTGATGGTTTAGTTCGAATTCAGGAAATAATTAAAATATTGTTAGTCAAAATACTGGATAGTTCACTATAATACTTACAAATATATAATTATTTTAGTTATTATTCAAGATTTTCAGTCAAAAATTACTTCAAAGCAACTTCCATCTTTTTTTGTCATAATTTTGGGTTCATAGCCTTTTTAGAGTAAATTAAAATAAAATTATACCTGTCACTTATAATATATACTACAAATATTTGTAAAAACAATACTGTAGTTGATATTACAAATATTGGAATACGGTGCAAGTCCCCTTCTTAGTACAATACTTTTGACAGAGATGGTTCAATATGGTACAAAAATGCTATTAACTGATATTGGGATACAAAAAGTTGTGTTAATGATCTTAAAATGATTGAGATTCTAAATACTAATGCAGAAATTACGAGTATTACAGTTGTTTTGACTTGGGTTGAATTGAATGATTGTGATGAACTTATTTCTAATGTGAGTTTATTTGATTTGAAGAGTCAATATCACGGAAGCTCTTTTGATTATATACCTATACAGAATCTTTAGAAATAAAAGCCGTGATTCAGAAAGTGAGAGAAAAGGGAATGATGACCGCCAAAGGTAAAATAGTAAATTCAATATATTGTATCTTAGTGGTTTTGGTGCACATTGTGACATAGTCGATACTATTAACAGAAAAAAATACTATGTAAATCAATCCTATAAACACTAACATTTGCATGACTGGACTTGGAATATCAAAAACTTGGTAATAGGCCTCAAAAGCTTTATGAAGATGAAACATCGCGTGTACCAGAACCATCTCTGTGTCTCTCAGTCATCAGAGTCTTCGGTATCATCCTTCATCTTGCACTATTGATATCAGTGGACGACACTTACTGATCGCATGTTCATTTTATATTTATAGAAAAAACTAAGTTTTGAAACAAGTCAGCTTATACTGAAATAAATAGTAATATATATACTTATATATTTTTATGTAATTTTGGTAAATTATTTAAGCTTTACCGCTCACCATACTGGAGATACGACGGTATCCAGGGCATTTGGACCGTAGATACCTCGTGGATACTAGAGCGTCCAAAAGCAGTAGTCTGATATTTTGTATAATAAATAGATTTGAAAACATTTGTACAACATCAGGCGAAGCTGGTATTACCCTAATAAACGTAAGTTTTATCAACATATTAAGTGTATGAAAAAAAATGCCATAATATAAATCAAAATGAACATACGACAAGTTCACAAATATAACCACAGTCAACATCAACATTGTATATTTCATTTAGCTCATACAAAATCTAAATATACAGCTTAGCCTACATTACGAACAGTCGTACAGTGTAGAATTAACATCCCACTCCTTCACACTAAAATAAATGAAATAAAACATAGTAAATACATCGAAAATGTTACATTGAGGTGCTGCGACGGTTACTTGTATTTAGTTTACATAGAAATCGTTCTAGAAATAGTTCTAGCTGTTGCAAATTACGAATGCGCGATATAACTAAAGCGATCAGTAGCGCGAATTCGCGGATGTCGCGTTGATTATGTAAAATGGAAAAAATGAAAAAAAAAGAAATGTCACTAACTATTTAGAATTTGGGTTCGCCGAACAAAATGAACGCGACAGTTGCATGTTCCCGCGGCGTGCGCTTTGGTTAGGACTTCGTCAGAAGAGCTCTTTGAAGAAATGCATCAACTCTCTACAAAAAATATGAAATACTTAAAAAAAAAACATTTCTAAAGATTGTTTTAATAGTTTAACACAGAAACCCATTATCAGCAGTGGACAGTAATGGTTTGTCTTGTACATATTTATGTTGGATTATGTACTGATAAGGATATTTATGACAGGACGGTTTTACAAATTAATGTTAAAATGACTGACACGAAATTGATGTTGAAAATGTTTTTCTATGTGAACGGAACACAACCTCATTAGGCTTGTTATAAAGGTACAAAGAATATTTACATACATGCATTCATAATAATTCTCGTCACATAGCCCACAGACACCTCAATTGTACTTAAAATTTGGGGTAATTTCAATTCATTTGGCCTCCTGTTAATTTTTTCAGGTTTTTACAAAACACCGAAATATAATTTGCATTTTAAATAACCATGAAAACTTAAAACCGTTACAAATGCATTCAAATATGGCCTCTATTTTAATTAATTAATTATCAAAATAAATAAGTAGTTTTCCACTTTTATTCCATGATATTTTTTTACTTCGTAAACACCTTTCTTTGGACACGATTTCAATTTGGTATGATTTATACCAAAAATAATAATAATATAATTACAAATTAATAATAATGTTTTAAAAATAATACGGTAATAGGTTATAACGACAGATCTATCACTAGGGGCATGTGTAAAAGTTGTAGCTGATTTAAGTTTTCTGAAATATTTTAGGTCATTTCTTTTTGAATTTTGATGTAGTTGATATTTCATACTTCTCACTTCACACACAACTTATCCCAATTTATTTAGGGTCGGCACAGCAATTTGCAATACCACATTCATTTACAATATCCGTTTTCATAATAGCCATTTCACCAAAAAGTATTCAGAAAACTTAACTTGCAAGGTAAAAAATTACGATTCGTCAACATATTATTACAAAACCGTAACTTTTTTAGCGTATATTTGTCTAAGCTGAAGCGTTTTTTTTTTTAATATAAACAGTATAAACCTATCTACTAAGTTTAGTTAGAAATAATATTGAGATACAAAAAGGTAGTGATCATTTGTACATACATTTAGTAATAATAATAACGTAAAAAGTATATTAATTTATTTTTTTCGTTAAACAAAAACAAATAAGTTTTAATAGCATAGAAATTATTACAGAACAATTCATTCACTGTTATTATTTAAAAAAAATGTACGACGAGAAAAACTTATACAAAACCTTAGGATAAACTCTTAAAACAAACGTAAAAAATCTAATTTAAAATTGTGCGTTTTTTACATTTAAAAGTACCCTTTCGTATTTGATATTTCGAATTCATACAGTGCAATTTTCTCATCGGCATTCTCCGTAATAACTCCTATGCTTCTAAAAACATACAATAAAATATATAAATTCGTACTCAAGATAAACTTGTCCAAAATTTATAAAAAGCACCTACAGTGAGCAGTAGGGATAGTTCTCAAAACTATGTCTCATACATACGTATTCCTAGACACACTGTCAATCAACATTTTTATTTTTGACGACGATTTATCTATTTGCACGACTATATTTCATGATTGATCTATCTTCGAGACTAACAATCAAGATTTCTCAATCTTTCCAACTATAAATCTTTATTGATCCATTTTCCACATTATCAATCATGTTTGATTCTAGTCTACAAAAATCGCCATCAAAGAAATAGGTCTGTAATTCTGTTAATAAAGAAACACCAAATATACAAAATGTATACTTAAAATTAGTCTTAACTGTATATATTGTTCGATAGATTTCGCTTCCAAACCGACTTAGATATTTAGACAAGTGGAAACACAGAATAAGCACGAAAAACCGACTTGTTTACGAATGACACGCACACATACATTAATTTAGTAGCAACTCAACAACAACCTTATTTTAGTCAACATAAAGAATAATGTTATTTGGGAGATTTGTCAGTGGCAGTAACCGAAAAGCCAGCTTATTCAGACGGCTTTAAAGATCATTGTCACTTTGACAGTAATGTCCGAGTAAACATACTATGAAAGTCGAAGTCTATGGAAGTCTTTTTGACGACACAGTTGGCGCAGTGGCTCAGGCAATTGACTGCTCGACCAGTTTATTTTTAAATAGCGTGCGGTCATGGCATGCGACAAGTCGTGTCGCAGGGTAGTGCTCGAGGTCCCTTAAAATTCGTGAAGTATTTGTGACTAACAGTTGTCTATATAACTTGGTCGGTTAATAGAAATCGCGTGAGGATTGTCCCATACTCCCGTATGGTAATAGGCCTTATAGTCCATGCCGTTTATAAAATAAGAAGACACTTCAATACGCAAAGCGTCTGACAAGGGATTGGCGTAGTTTACCATTGATATTTATATCTAAAGAAGAGCTCTTTTATATTTTGTTTTTTTTTTTTATTGTAACAAATCGTTTATAGTCTAAGTTCTCATGTCTTCATGTGTGATAGTCCAGGGGTGTAAACGTCGGACAGCCAAGTCATAGGTCTTGACTCGAAACCAAGATATTAGACACGCCCCGTCTCGCCTCTGATTTTCGGTTTCAAGAGGGTATTGTATAATTATTACTTGCTTCGGTGTACGAAACCATCGTACTTGAAAGATATTTATCGACGGTATGTAAAACCAAGTCAGAGGCCCACGGGTGGGATAAAAACTCTCAGACCAAGTTCGGCACTAACCACACGATAGAGAAGGATGTGTCTCATTTGGTAAACTAACTCAATATTGTTTACATATCGAGTCTTTTTTACGATCTCCCACTATAAATTAGGTATGAGCATTTTGAATCTTGATTTTTAGAAAAACAGTTTAATTTACATCAAAAAGTTCTACAATTTCAACACCTTCTGTCATGTTTGTTTACCAAATTAGACAACTAAAGAAAAATACACTATAACAGTAACTAAACAATAATAAAACATGAAGTTATTCATTCCAATAGCCTCTTATCCAGTCAAAGCTCGAACATTTCATTACAGTACAAATTCCTCCTCCTACCTAAATACTGTAGAAACCCTTTTTATCCGAATATCCGAACTCATTGTTCACGGCTCGAAATACCTTATTACCCGACTGCGGTGAAGCTCAAAAGGAGGGTGATTTTTATATCGTATTCTCTAAATGACGTACGTGAAACACTATCACACTAATATTATAAAGGCGAAAGTTTGCGAGTGTACATTAGGTACACAGATAGTTAATAATTTGGATTAACAAATAGGATAGTTTTTATCCCGATTTATATATTCCCGTGGGTTGTAGCGGGTGAAGCCGCTGGCAACAGCTAGTCTACAATAAAAAGTTATTAATATTGTTTGATTTTACTTTGCAATCCATTATCCGGATTTTTAGATTATACGGAATACCCCTGGTTTTACTTGATTCGGATAATCGGGATTCTACTGCACTTTATTTAATCAGCTTTTTTTTAATACAAAAGAGCTCTAAACCTAGGCAGTGCTAAGAACCAAAGGTCATATACATGAGGGTCTATTCACAGGACCTTTAAAAGGCGGAGTCCTAAGTGGGTGCTTAGGACTTACTAAGTATAAGATATAAACAAGTAGTGCTTAACTGTCCTCGAGTAGGTTGTGTAGTTCCGCATAGTTCAGTATGGCACGGTACAGGAATTCGTATTGTAACTGGAACAGAAATTAAAGGTGTTAACGAAGAATTATCTTACAATATTTTCGAATACAGAGAGTATCTGATCATGCGAGGTTTGTTTGATAAATATTGTTCTCAAGCTGTTATCTACACATAAATAACTGTAATTATATGTAATTTCAAAATAACAGCTTTTTACTAAATGCATAAATTAAAGTATACACGTCTTGTACTTTATTTGATTTTTTTGGATGTCTGTCTGTTTCGGCTAATATCCGAACAAAGTCAGATGGAAATATCCCAATAAACATTTTAATAATAATTTCACGACGACAAAATTCGCGGGCACAGATAGTAAATGTTCAGCCCAGAAATCCACTTTATGAGACAAAACTATTTTTAGGTTTCGTGGGAACTCTTTCATTGCAGTATATATATTACTTACGAATGTATCAATAGTGCGCGCACGTTGCGACCGTACGGCGCGCGCGGTCGCACTCACGTCCACACGTCGCTCCACGCGCAACGCACGGATCAACGTGCATAGCGCCACGAACAGCGGCGACCGCTCGGTGCCGAATCTGTAATAGTTGCAAGCAGTTAGTCCCGTGAATATCGTGGTAAGGAAAATGCTGAGTATGAGATGGCTATAAGACTAGAGGAAGACCAAAGAAACGATGGATGGACTGTGTGGAGTTGTGAATAGGTAGAATAAAGTGAATATCGTGAGAGGTTTGTGGTTTAATAATAACAGCTCGGGTCGATGTTCAGGTCTCTAATAGGGTAGTAAAAATATTAGTCCGTCCTATAGATTACCAAAAATATTGGACACCTATTTTTTCTTTTTTTTTTTACGTATACAAACAATGAAGACGATACAGTGCTTTGAAACTCGTGTGACGTCATACTCTAAGACGTATGACATTTTTTAGCGGCCCCACTCAAATCTTTGACGCGTTTTATCTTCGTATTTTTTTATTGATTTGATAAAACAAAAACTAAGTTTTTTCGATAATCTAACAGACGGACTAATTAGAATCTAATTTTTTTTAAGTCAGTAAACATCCCTATTGGTGGTCCGTGGATGATCACCAATTAGATACAGAGTTTCCACCGGGGTTAAGAAAACTCGGTAAGTCGTTGGTCCCGGATCTCAATCGTTGATTTTCGACAAACGTAACAGATAGTCAGTGGTCTAAAAGTCTGACAACCAGTCTTAACAAGGCGTACCGTATTACATAGTATTTACTGAGTCGTAGACAGCCCCATGTAAGATACTGGTATTCTGCTGTATCTTGTTGGACTGGAAGCCGACCCCAACATAGTTGGGAAAGGCTCAATAGATGAGTAAAATAAATATCGTATTATTTAGGTAAATATGAGGATAATGTGCCAAATCCACTGCAAAAAACAGTATTAAGATTTCAGTAACAATAAATAGTTACACCGCAATAATACTTGCACACAAAGGCCTCCCAGTGTCGGGACATTGATCGGTCCCGTGCATCTCGCATCCAATGGATCCTCACAACCTTCACCAGGTCATCGGTCCACCTAGTGGGTGGTCTTCCGACGCAACGTCTACGGTTCTCGGTCGCCATTCCAGAACTTTTAGGTCAAATCGTCATGACCCTTGAGAGCCAAGGGTGGTATAAAATAGAGCTAAGTGATACATACTGGCAGTGCACCAGCATGGTGCCGTGCAGGATATGCGGCTGGGCGGCAGGCGCGGCGGCGTCGGCCAGCTCGGCCAGCCCGCGCGTCACCTCGGGCACGTGCCCGCGCGCCGTGGGCCAGCCCTGGTACTGCAGCTGCCGGACACACGCCACTTCGCCGCTCTGTAACACAAGGATGACACTTTTTATAAGGAGTAGGTATGTGGGGGTCAGTAACAGTATAACATAAGCCACGTAGATTTGAAAGAAAGTGTATGCAAAAAGCGAAACACGTAGAATGTAATAATGTAATTCAAGAACTGTAATTTACTCAGCCACACAAATAGAAATTGAGAAACTTTAGAAAAACGAAACAGCTATTTGAAAAATGCAGCGAACACCATAGGGAACTGCTGAGTTCATAGATTTGCTTTATGTAGTGTATGTAGATGTCACTATATCGCACTACAAACCAATAAAAACTCGGGTGCGCATATCGCTGGGTTATAAGTTCCGATCCAAGTGGTGGGGCAGGCAGTCGTTGTCAAATTGTCGGCCTGTGCGGATAGTGAGTTGGCGTGTCAACGGTCAAAAAATCATTTATTCAAACTAGGCTGATAATCAGCACTTTTCGAACGTCAAAATTTACTTTACTTTACTTGTTTACAAGAGACAGTCCCCCAAAACGCCCCCCCTTCGACACTTCCTAGTGTTTTTGCTGGAGAGAACTCCCCAGCAACACATCTGTCTGTTAGGTTGGTTAGAACAACCACACTCGATACAATAGTAAGGCAAGTTAATGACTACAGACACAAATTTTAAGCAATAATATAATAAATAATTTTAATAAAAAAAGTATCTAATAATAAAAAAAGACATAACATATCAGTTAAGTAATCTTGGAGAAAGATCATAAACAACAAATGTAAATGTGTATGATAAATGGGATAATGGGTTAATGTGTATATCCTTCACTACACATTCTCTGCCAAGTAACTGTTACCAATGTTACCTTATCATTGGTGACCCTGAACTGTCTCCGGGTGTAGTAGGGACAGGACTCGCTCTCCTCGTACTGCACCGAGATATGTTCGTACTGGATACTGCCGTCGTCCCAGTACCGGGGACATTTGCCGTCGCCAAGCTGAGAAATTAAATATTTTGGTTAATTTCAGAAATACACGTCATGATACTAAAGACATGGAGGGTATATTTTTCTTTTGTTGTGCCCAACAGGGCTCACGATTGTTTCTTTTGCAAAACTGTTACCAAAGAATTGTGTTTAGAGTAAAAAGTATTGTAAGAGTGTCTTTATTCCCGTCGGGGCTGCGGGTTGTTCACAAGTTACCGCGTCCTCGACAATAGAGGACGAAGAAGGAACATGGGTGGTTTTTAGTCAGTAGAAGTCTGACACTCCCTTTCGCTCTGCCCAAGAGCTGGAGGGGTTATTTGATGATTTTCCACCCGCCAAAAAAAAAGAGTGTCTTTATTATCTGAAGGAGAAAACATTTCTAACAAAAAATCATGACCATTAGCTGAAAGGCTACATAGCTCGTCATACAGGGTGGTGATCATTTGGGTACATTGCTAGAAATCTGGTTACCTGGGATGTTTTGGAAAGTTTTTTGAGAGGTGCTAAATGCACCTCTGAAAAGTAACGCATACTTTTTGGCATAGTATGTGTTATTTATATATATGTATTAAGATACGTACCTCACTGAGCATAACGATGGTGCTAACATTGTGTTCGGACACCATCCGCCAGAAGTCCATGATAGTGTTCGGTAGCGGGTCTTGCGTTATTATGAACCCTTCTGAGTTGTCGTATGCTGTGAAAGTAAAACGTTGTTTGTAGAAACTAAATGATCGTAAAAACATATAAGATGGTTCGTAGAAGGCAACCTCTCTGTTTCATGCTTAACCATCATCGGCGAAATAAATATATTTTTATTAAGAAACGAAATTAAACTAGGCGTATCAGACATCTAATAACATTTATACCAGTAATATTTTTAATATCAAAAAAATCCTTATTCCATCCCTAGTTTCAATGTTGAATCAAGTCAATTATTAGTAATCGGTAGAGTACAGGGATATTTCGTAGGCGGCCTCGATATATAGGGCTCAAAAGGAAATGGGTGGCTTTTAGTCAGTAGAAGTCTGACACTCCCTTTCGCTCTTCCCAAGAGCTGATCTTAGGTTATTTGATGATTTTCCACCCGCCAAAAAAAAACAAAAGAAAGGGATATTTCGTAAGTTGGATCAGCAGGGCTATTGCGTATCTTTTAAATGACAGTGGCTATTATTTAATGTCCATCAATTAACTGTCAAATGGTTCCATTTAGTACTAAACCATAAACAATTTGACAGTTAATCCATGGACATTATGATAGCCACTGACATTTACAAGTTACGCAATAGCCCTGCTGAACTCAGAACAATGAAGAAACCATGTGAAGCAGTCATTTTCTAGCTAGTTTAATCATCATTTCAGCCGAAAGACGTCCACTGCTGGACATAGGCCTCCCCTAAGTGTCGCCACATTAACCGGTCCCGTGCGTCTCGCATCCAGCGGATCCCCGCAACCTTCACCAGGTCATCGGTCCACCTAGTGGGAGGCCTTCCAACGCAACGTCTTCCAGTTCGCGGTCGCCACTCCAGAACTTTTCGACCCCATCGGCCATCCGTTCTGCGAGCAATGTGCCCTGCCCACTGCCACTTAAGTTTGGCAATTCTTCGGGCTATGTCGGTAACCTTGGTTCTCATGCGGATTTCCTTATTTTTGATTCTATCACGCAAAGTAACTCCGAGCATAGCTCTCTCCATTGCCCTTTGGGTGACTTTGAGCTTTCTGATGAGGCCCATTGTGAGCGACCACGTTTCGGTCCCGTATGTAATCACTGGCAACAAACATTGGTCATAGAATTTCGTCTTGAGACACTGTGGTAAGTTGGACGAGAAGATACTACTCAGCTTGCTTAGTTTAATGGCTGGAATACAAATGCCACGTAGTAGCAAAAGCATGCTAGTTTCGAGCAGCTGTCACTTAGTACCATACTTAGAAGCCGCACGTATATACAAAAAACGCATGCCTGTGAATAAGCATGCTACCTAATCGCAAACCGGTCTCACTAGCACACGGTGTGTTGACGACGCAAAAAACCTCTTTTTTGATAATCTTTGGTTTTCCCCGCCCAAAAGAAGAGTTGTGTTTAATCTGTATGTATGTTTTTTTTTGTTTTCTAGCAGTGTGTCCAATAAAAAAAACTGTAAAGCCACCTCCCTACCAACGTCAGTCGAAACGTTCCTGTTAGGATGCGCAGCTCGGCTTCACAGGCCAGCCCACTCCAGGACTCGCTCACGTCCTCATTTACGAGGCACGGCCAAAAAGAAGTATGCTCGTAAGAAATATGCTTTTCAAGTCTGTCTGCTTTAGAACTAATGTACACTCGTGGAAAGCATGCTAGAAATGAGCATACTACCTAGTACGAGCAGCTAAGAAGCATGCTTTTTAGAGCATGTGTATTCTAGCCTTAAAGCTGAAATTCTACACGAGGTGATTTCATCAATGTAATGTTGCACTAGAAATTCAAAATTTAGAACACAACTCTCAAACAGGTAATTACTCTCAATCAGCTTACCTTCAATAAACGAGGCGTTGATATATGTAGAGAAGTCCCTGCCGGGTATAGGTGTGAGTATGACCCGGTTCCGGTCGTAGGGCAGGCAGTCGGGGCTGCGGTTGCGAGCGCGCAGCTCCTCGCCCGCGCCGGCGCCCATTGACTTCACGGGCTCCGCTACTGGGCTGTTTAGCATTTTCTGCCAAGAAACAATAGAAGTTGAAGCCAAAGTGGGATATTTTGGCATAATCGTCCGGACAATAAATACGGCAGACATCTACGAATTTTAATTTATAAAAAAAAGTGTATGGTTTCTGTCTCCTGTGTCTTTCGTATAACCTTCATACAGTATCAGTGAGCGAACAGCATTTGTTTTTGTCCGTTTTCAGGCATTATGGCATCTTAACATTTTAACCAGCTTGCCAAATGCCGCCCCATCCGAGTTATGTCTAGAAAGGATCATGTTCATGGATATCTGGAATCCCGTACTAAACTGCATCAACATCAAACTTTGTTTTTCATTGTCTACATTTATCATATTAACTCCTACAAAAGTTCTTTTTGTAAACTAAATCCGAGTTTCGGAGTAATTTTATAAAATCGAAAAAACCTCTAAACCAGGCAAGTATGTATTGTAGGGAAACCTCTAGGATGTGCAGATCTAACAGAACGACTTTTGTATAGGGAGTAAAACAATATTCACACTTTTATACTTTAAATTAAATTCCCCATTCAAAAATCAAATCCCAGCAGCATAATGTCGTAAAAAAATATGAAAATATAACTATAACATTTTGATCTTGTAACGAGTTTTGGTCATTGTCTTTTCTTTTATTTGGTACTCACTTCCAAAAGATAAGTTTTATATTAAAGTATTTCAGCTCATTGTAATTTAATCAATGTTACTTTAATGGTATAGCAGTGCTTGGGCCGCGGGTTGTACACTAGTTATCACGGCCTCGACATAGAGGGCTAAGAAGGAACATGGGTGGTTTTTAGTCAGTAGAAGTCTGACACTCCCTTTCGCTCTGTCCAAGAGCGGGAGGGGTTATTTGATGATTTTCCACACGCCATAAAAAAAAATGGTATAGCAGTGCTAGTCTTGTGACCGTCCGCGTCGTGCTGCCAGGTCGTAGGTCTCGAGTTCGAACCCAACACAACCACCTTTGATTTTTCGCATTCATCTGCGTACTGTATAATATAATTATCACTTTCTTCAGTGAAGTAAAACCACACAAAAACAACAGAATCAGACACCCGGTTAAATACACAATAAAGAAGAAAAACGAAATGGCAAAATGTCTGCCAAACCCTTCGGAGGTAAGAGGAGTGATTTGATGTAAATTAAATTACCTCAAACTCGATCTCCATAAGACACTTGTCGGCATGGTCGGGCGTGTTCCGTAGCTTGTCGACAGCTGGCTTCAGCCGTGACGCACTTATTTCTGTGTCGCCATAGTGCGCGTATTCTACCAGCGCGCGGTACACGAACACGTATTGTTTCTGTGGATGAAGATTATCGTTAGTTAGTATAACTATTTAGCTGAAAGGGATTCATCTTTGCTCCTCCCAAATTACGGGAAGCCTTTCGTTATGTGGTCGCCACTTCTGAACTTTTCGGCCATCGCCAACCAGAATTTATCGAACAAAGGACCAGTGGCGTGCAGTGGTCCCGCACGATGGGTAGGCTACGAATAAATGACAGCAAAAAAAAAAAAGTAAGCCTGTAAAAACAAAACTTTTAAATACAATTTAAAAACTCACCACATTATTCAAGGTTTAACTCACGATTTCCTAATGACGATGCAAACAGAAGAAAGATTCGGCCACCTCAAATATCTCATCCAAGCGAGTGGGTGATAGTTACAGAACACGTAACTTGCAAGATTTTGGATAAATTTTCGTAATTCGGGTACATGTCTACCTTTAGATACAACTTGAATCTTTTCATTATACGATCCGCCCCTAAGACGACCCACTGACCGATAATTGAGAACACTTATTACCTTTAACATGTAATAAACACACATTATCAACACAAACTTCACAAGTAAATACCATTGTTATTTGTTACGTGAATAAACAAGTAATACACAACAAAATTAATATTTACACTACTGTTAATAATGTTAACTGTACGTTTTCGGTTTCAAAACAAAATCGCATTATATATTGCTTGTCACAACAATGAAACAGTAATGTCTTCCTCTTACGATATTTTTTTGTCGATAGAAAAATACTAACAAATAAAATTGCATCATTTTCATATCGAGTTTGTTCACAACAGCGGTCAACATTTTTTGCAGGATTATACGAAATCCAATGAATGAGGTGACAAGTTGACAACATTGCGTACATCGAACTAAACAGGTGCTGCGCTCTATGCACGGAAGCCCGAAGTTCGCGAAGCGCGAAATTAAAATTTCCTTATGTTTTTGCAATTTACAGGCCAGTGCTAGGTTGTATGTTCATTAAAATATGATTCCCGGTTTTAAGACGTATGTAGTCATATTTTATTCAACATACAACCTAGCACTGGCCTACAAATTGCAAAAAAATGCAAGTTTTGAACTTCGCGGGTTATAGATTGGTTGTGTTGTTGCAGCCAATCACAGCCCACTCAGCTACAGTCGCTGGAGCTGCTGCGTTAAAACTGCGAAAATCTATGTATGTGTGCGGTTCATAGACACGGCCATACGCACCGATGTGACGCTGTGTGCATACAATTATGAATGGGTTTTAGACAAGTCGAGTGTTTGTCTATAAGATTCGTACTAATCGTAGTACTTGTCAATGAGTTTTAGTGGGACGCGAAAAATTGCTATAAGTATTTTATCAGGAGTTTGAACTTTTTTTATGTTTAATTTGTACATAGTGTTATTTTATTGCATCGTTAATTAGTTATAAGAAATGCTCAGTTGGTAAGGTAGGCTAAGCCTAAGAGCCTATATAGGGCGCACGCCCCTGCAAAGGACTATGTACTATGGGCTGCGGGTAGTTCGAAAGAGATACCGCGGCCTCGGCACATGGGCTAAGAAGGAACGTGGGTGGTTTTAAGTCAGTAGAAATCTGACACTTCCTTTCGCTCTGCACAAGAGCGGGAGGGGTTATTTGATGATTTCCCACACCCAAAAAAGAAGTTCTCTTTCATTGTTTTAATAACTCTTTTTTTTCTATTTTTGTACAAAACTGTTACAAAACTGTTACATTTTGACAAAACAACGTCTACACGCGTATATAGCTTCAAATGTAAGTATTTTTTTTTCTATTTTCCCGGGGTATTATGAAAGTTGCATGCACAAACTTATAATCATTGTGCAGCTTGAGAATGAAGTTAGATGCAACAAATCATCACTCTCCTGCCCTTATCCCAATTTATTTGGGGTTAGTGCAAGATGTCTTCTTCTTCCATACTTCTCTATTTCTCTTTATGTCAGCAGTCACCTACTTTCTAGCCATATCCTCCTTCACACAGTCCATCCATCGTTTCTTAGGTCTTCCTCTACTCCTATAGCTACCTATACCTATCTACATTCAAACTCAACATTTTCTCCATTCCTTCGCAAAGTAAGAAGCAACAAATGAATACTGAAAATGCTGAATGCGTGAACATCATTTTTCGATGTTTCCCAGTTGTTTTCACTATCAAATCACTCGGGTGGTATCAAATTCCTGTCATATGTAACACTAGCACAGCTACTCACCAGCGACTGCACCAAGAAGTTCCTCTGCCTCCTGAGCTCAGCCACAGTGTTGAAGACGGCGACCTGGCCGGTGGCCCGCAGCTGTTCCAGCAGACAGTCCAGCGCCACCAGCGTGCCCGTGCGACCCACGCCGGCGCTGCAGTGCACTACCACTGGCCGCCCCACCATGCTGGTCCAGGCTTCGTTTACCCTCTGGCAGAAACACATGAAAATTAGTTTTTGTTATTGTTTTCAAAAGATGTTTCCCCACACTACGAATTTCTCCTGTTTCGTGGTTTAAACTCACATACACAAACAGTCAGACCTGGAACAACTCGACGCAAGCCCGGGTGACCTGGATCTTTGTAAACGCACCTACGATACAAGAGAACTTTCCTAGTGCCAATGTTTTTGTAAAATAATGGGTGTAAAAGTATCCTTAACAAAGCCGAAAGTTACTTCGTTTTCCCCATCAGTGCGATTTTTTTTCGTTCTGGAGAAAAGCTGGAAACCCAATAGTTATTGAGATACACCACTTGCACCCGATGCATACCGAGTCTCCTGAGCCTAAAAAACCTTAGGCGTTATTCCGTTAGTCCCGAATGTCATTTGTAGATCTTTGACAGTCGATATTCAGTGGCCTGAAATTCTAACATCCAATCCCACCATGGGTTTCGTATAATCCCAGTACCAACTGGATCATGGAGGTCAGATAGGCCATCGCTTCCATGTAAAATAAAGGTGTTCGGCTGCATCGCCCCGCGGCCTCGGCACAAAGGGCTAAGAAGGAACACGTGTGGTTTTTAGTCAGTAGAAGTCTGATACTACTGTGTCAACATCAAACTTTGTTTTTTATTGTCTACATTTATCATATTAACTCCTACAAAAGTTCTTTTTGTAAACTAAATCGGAATAGAGTTTCGGAGTAATTTTATAAATAAAAAAATAACCTCAAAACCAGGCAAGTACGTATTGTAGGGAGAACTCTATGATGTGAAGTCAGCCGAACTGTCAAAATCAACTGACAGATCTAACAGAACGACTTTTGAACTGGTTGTGTGAACGCCTTAAAGGGAGTAAAACAATATTCATACTTTTTTTAGTTTAAATTAAATTCCTTCTTTGATATTTGCCAAACACAAAAAGGTACTCGGCTGCATCCGGTAATCCGGTTAGACTGGAAGCCGAGACCCCAACATAGTTAGGTTAGGTTAAAAAAGCTAGGCAGATAGATGCTGATGATAAAATTGATATACCTTGATAAACTTGAGTATGGAGTGCGGATGTTCTGGCGCGGCGAAGTCCTTCCACATGAGGAAGTGGTACTGGCGCACGATGCGCGACTCCCCACTGTCTTTCACTTCACGAGGAGATGTTGGTGCACTGGATTCTGACGCTTCTTTTATGTCTAGAAGAGAGGATTTGAGTGAGTAAATGGAAGTATGAGTGTGGTTTTGTGAGTGATGGAGAGCTATTTAGAAGGCTTTGTTTTGATGTGAAAGATCTGTATGCGCGCCATAGGCTGTATAACCGACTCGTATGTCGTGGCGGGAAATGGTATGACGATATCAACGCCGCCCACTGAGTGCCACGTAAAATCAACTATTTAACATAAAAAAAATGGTTTTCGGTAGATTTTTGCTGTATTTCGTTTTGAAAGTTCCGCTACTCAATTAATCGGATGACGACACGGTTGGCGCAGTGGCTCTGGCAATGGACTGCTGCGCTGCGTGTCGCGGGTTCGATCCCCGCACGGAGCAAATATTTGCATGGCCTACAGATAGTTGTTCCGGGTCTGGGGATTTGTGTATGTGATTATAAATGTTTGTGAACGCACCCACGATACAGGAGAAATGCCTAGTGTGGGGCTACGTTTTTTTTTTTTTAAATCACACTAATATTATAAAGGCGAAAGTTTGTGAGTGTGTATGTTTTTGACGCAATAATTGGATTTGAATAAAATTTGGTACACAGATAGTTTATAACCTGGATTAACACATAGGCTAGTTTTTATCCCGATTTTATCTTCCCGTGGGATAATTTTCATGTTGTAGCGGGCGAAGCTGCTGGCAACACCTAGTGATGTAATAAAGTCAATATTCAGTTTTGACCGATAATTATCAATATTATTTTATTTAAGTAATGAATGTAACATTTACTGTGTAACATTACAATACACAGCTCCACCATGGATGTTTCACATCCGCCGAGCATCCCTTGGAGGACAACTTTTTTTTAAGAATTAAATCGATTCTACTATAATTATGTAGTAAGAATACGGCTGAAAGCCTAGCCAATACGTTTAAAGAATACTATTGAGTGAGTGGTGATCTATGTTGGTTTGTGTTTTGTTTAACAAGTAAGGGTTGTACACTAGTTATCGCGGCCTCGACATAGAGGGCTAAGAAGTGTCGAGGCCGCGATAACCGGTGGACTACCCGCGGCCCCGACAGGCGTCGGCCCTTTCGGGCCCCTCCCATGTTGCTGACATCTCTTTGAGGCTCCGCCCAAGCGGGGCACACCTCCACTGTGTGCTCCACCGTGTCCTCCGGCCGATCCTCGCAATGGTGGCATCCGGGCGTTTCCTCCCGCCTGATTCGGTGCAGGTACCTCCCGAAACAACCGTGTCCGGTGAGGACCTGCGTCAGACGGAAGGTGAGGGCGCCGTGGCGCCTCTCAAGCCACTCCTCAAAGAGGGGACTTACCGCCACTATCGTGGCGTGCCCTGCACGGGGTTGCGACAGTCGCTGTCTCCATGTCGCCATGAGATCGCACCGGAGGTCTGTCCGCCGCGCAGCAATTTGCCGCGGCAGCGGAGTGACCCCCCGGCGCAGCGCCTCCGCGCGCCATTGATGCAGGCGCGCGAGGACTATCGCCTCCAGATCCCACGGCGAATATAGCAGTACTCAGTTAAGAAATTTTGTCGCGGTCGCGGTACATTTTTGTTCTTTTCACAGATGTTGTGTCAATTTGAGTCGAATTTTTGCATTTATTCTTCCAGTTGTTGTTCTATAAAATATTTATAATATTTTTATTTTGAGTACTTTATAACACTGGAAATAAATTTATAGGGATGGTGGTGTAATATTACCTCCATTTCTCTTAGCGATGCCGTTATTTTCAACGATTGGTTGTCCATCTGAGTTGGTAGGCTGTTTCGTAATCTTCAGTTCTCGCACTATGTAGTCTGAGTATCTGCAAACAATATTGATGCTCTATTTATTTATTTATTTAATATAAAGCAACACAACAACAACAGCAACAACAACAGCAACAGCTTTTTATTTTATATATAGCAACATTACAGAGTATCTAAACCGATGCTATAAACACACAAAAAAAAATTACAATTAAAATTAAAAATTAAACTATAGCTATAACCACAATAGATATTGTACAGGAACAAAAAATAACAAATAATAAACAAAAAAGAGAAAAGTTGTCTTTCGTGCATCATCAAACAAGACAAGCAAAGAAAAATCATCTTTCGTTCATCCTCTCACAGAAACTCAAACATACACGACATACATCAACCCACTTAGAAGTAAACAAATCACATTCTGGTGTCGATGCCAGTAGAGTATTCAGCATGGCAAGGGCACGAACTAATGGAGAATTCAAGTAGGGTACAGTGCGTGCAGAAGGAACATCTAATAAATTGTGTCCACGTGGTCTCAGTTGGTATTTGGGCACGGGAGGAACAAAAAGTCTCAAAAGCTGAGCCACTAGTTCGGGGCAATCCGACTCACCACGAAGGACACGACAGGCAGACATAAGTAAAAAGTAATTACGCCTGACTTCGAGAGAGTTGAATGACAACATTCCTTGTAAAAATTTAGTGGGATACAGAAAGGGATACCTAGTACCCAAACAGTTTCTTAAATAAAAACCTAAGGAATATCTTTTGAACCTTCTCCAGAAGCAAGGCGTAAGTACATTCATAGGGGTTCCAAATAATTGAAGCTGCCTCTAATTTACTTCTGACTAAAGCCATATAAACTAATTTTATTGCCAGGGGGTTGTTAAATTCCCGCACATTACGGATAGTGAAACCTAGCCTTCTATATGAATCAGTAGCTAGGGATTGCATATGATCATGGAAAGTTAGTCGCGAATCAAATAAAACGCCAAGATCTTTAACTGAATTAACTCTTGCAATCGGTTCTGTACCTAAAAAATATTGTACAATTCGAGGGTGTTGAGCACGACTATAGGACATGACGTTGCATTTAGCCGTGTTAAATAGAAGCTTGTTTTCAATGCTCCATTGGAACACAAAGTTAATATCTTCCTGAAGAGAAACTGTGTCGGCCATCTCCTCAACACCATATATTAACTTTAGATCATCAGCGTACAGTAAGCACCTAGCGTGTTTGAGGACTTTCTCAAGATCGTTAATCATGATTCCGAAAAATAATGGTCCTAAAATGGATCCTTGGCTCACACCAGATCGCGTGTGATATGGCTCCGAAACAAAACAACCATGTCTAAGATATTGCTGACGGTCACGCATATAACTCGCAAAAAAATTTAAAAGTTTTGGTGAAAAGCCAACGTTACTAAGCTTAGATAGTAATACATCATTGTCTATGCTATCAAAAGCTTTTTTGAAGTCGAAATAAATCACATCAACCTGTATGCCTTTGTCCAAGTGGTGTGATATGAGGTCCACCAGTGTTAAGAGGTTTGTAGTTACTGATAGATTCAATCGAAAACCATGTTGAGAGTCGCAAAGAAATGGTTGTATCTGGTAACTAATTAATTTGTGTAAGATAGATTCAAATAATTTAGGAAGTGATGAAAGAATGGCTATAGGCCGATAGTTTTCTACATGAGAAGTTTCCTTAGTGTTTGGTATAGGTTGAACTCGCGAAACTTTCCAACGACGTGGATAACGCCCAGTAGAAAGAGCTAAATTAAAAATGTGATAGACAGGTTTTTTAAAATATTCTTTACATCCTTTTAAGATGTAAGCGGGAATGTTATTTGGACCTACAGCTGAATTTGATTTAAGTTTATTAATAGCTAATTCAATATCGTGTAGTTCTATTCTGACAATATGCACGAAGTTTGAATGATTGTTGTGACAACTATTGTTTTGATTTTTGTAATCAAGAAGGGGAACGTTTGGCAAAAAAACGCCCGCAAAAAAGTTGGAAAAGGCTTGTGCTGTATCTCTGCCGACATGTTCAATTCCATTGTACTTTAGCCTGGGCTCATAGCCACCTTTAACTTTAAAGTTATTTATGTGCTGCCAAAAGACACGAGGATCCTTTCTAAGTTTAATTTGGATGTGTTTAATGTATTCGTCGTAGGCCAAAGATACTCTATTTTTAATGTTAGACCTTAATAAAGAAAATTCTTTGTAAAAATTATAATATTATTATTATCTATATTAATGCATTAAAAACAAAAACAACTGCTGAGATGTAATTAAGAAGTTTAGAAGAAAAAATACTGCTGTGCAAAGGCTTTTATTGTAAACCATTTTTTTTTTAATATCCATGGAAAGACTTTATTTGCCAGATAATTTTAAGCTATCTGTGATTGATTATTATTTGGGTTACGTGGCCAGCGGGGCTGGTTTCTTTGAGTAAATTAATAATTTTCATTTTTGCTTTGATTTTGTAGCACACTATATTTTATCTCTATAAAGATAAATATAACCTACCTCTTCTCTCCAACATGATGCACAGTAATATTCCCAAAGGCTCTGGACGCGCGTTCCTCAGGCCAGTACTTGGAGCACTTGACCTTGGAGTACTCCTCAAGGTTGGTCAGCATCACGATGAGCTCCAAGCCATGTTCCCATATCATGCGCCAGAAATCGTTGACGGTCGTGTCTGTGGGGCCTTGGGCGCAAATGAACTGTTTTCGTTCCTAAGAAAGGAAATTGACGGTTATTCTCTTTCTGATATGTACATAGAAGGTTGTTGACGGAAAACATTTACAAAAGAAAATTCGTATAGTATGGGGGCGACCTTTGTTTGGAAGAGGGAAAAAATAGGAAAAAGAAGGTGCTTGTGGCTATACAAAACATACGTTTATGGCAGACAGACTACTTTTAACAATAGGAAGCTCAATAACGCGACTATAAAACTATTGCGCAGAAATTAAGACGCCAATGTCAGGGTAGGGACCCACAAACGGCTACCACGTATTCAGTATATCATTCAGAACCCCAAAATATTGTTTTTTTTTAAAAAAACTGCTAATCCTGCAGGTGCAATACCTATAACACTTATGTAGGAAATATCATAATTAAAAAAAATTACGTTAGTTCCCATTTTAGGGGTTCAACATGATGAATCTCTGGTAATATTATCTTACACAATATTATATAGAATCTGGATCTTCTGCGGGTCTGAAATGGTCACTTTAGCAGATCACCATTTAGGAAAATAGATCACAGTAGAAAAATAATACGATTTGCGTTAAAATTCGTAAAATGGTCACCAAAGCAGTTACTATTGAAAGATTCATTTTATGCTTTTAACGCAATTCATATTATATGATCTGCTAAAGTGGCCATTTTAGACCCCCTGGACAGACAGACGTATTGCTGGGAAGTTTGTTTCCGCCACTTCGTCTTCCCTTGTAAAACACTAGGAACTGTCGAAAGACGGTGTTTTAGGAGACTGTCTTTTGTAAACTTTGGCGTTTAAACAGCCTTATTTGAATAAATGACTTATGACGACTGAATACGTGGAACCCGTTCGAGTGTTGGTCGGTGCCCTTCCAGACTTTATGCGGTGATCAATACATATAAATTTCGTTCAAATGTGGCAGCTGATATCTGCTAGATGTATTGTGTCCGCGACAGCCTTTAGATATTGTGTTGTTATAGAAGATAAGACAATGTTTTAAAAAAACTCTGGTATAACAGTATATTTGTCCAACTAAAAATATTCATTAAAAAAAAAATGAATGTATGAATGAAAATATTATTTATTGGTTTAAATAGTGCATGCAAGCAAGGAAGCGTCATTGCATTTGCGCGCTTCATAATTTAGGTTTTATTTTTTCCCTTAATGTATCTATGGTGCTATACGAGTGTGCATTTAGGTACATGATAGAGTGAAGCAACAACAAGGAAAACACAACACAAAAACGGACAGAAAGCTGTATACAAAATAAATTGATTCCACATTTTATAGTCATTGTGTTAAAATCAGTTCTATTTTCCTTCCCAATTAAATTAAATAAAGTATTCGTTAAGTCGGTAAGATCATTAATAAATGCCCATAGCAACTAGTAAATTATTCATTTTCACAATAATAATAATTTATAGCAGAACAGCAGGGCTATTGCGTATCTTTTAAATGACAGTGGCTATCATATTGTCTATGGATTAACTGTCAAATTGGTTATGGTTTAGTACAAAATGGAACCATTTGACAGTAATTGATAGGCACTATAGGTTAGCCACTGTCATTTAAAAGATACGCAATAGCCCTGCAGAAATTGTGGTTAGGAGTGATATCCACCATAGCTGAAATATGTTCGGGCCCAAAAGCGACCTAAGCCGAAAGGCTTTTTCTTAACAAACGGCTGAATCGGATAATGTCGACTCGATATTATTTTGTTAGTTAGTATAGTAACTTTTATTTTAGAAAAAAAAGATTAAGGTCCTGGGCAAAAAAATTAAACCCTTGAAATTGTCATATTTTTCTAATAATTTCACGTGGAGAAAGATCGCGGGGCGCTGTTAGTGTCACGTAAAATTAGTGCATATCTGACTTCAAAAACCAAATGACTCAGAGCATTATGCAGAATAAAGGTCGTTTTGCGTACACTTTTTATGTGTTCGTTCTTATTATTTTTAGTTTTAAGCAAAAAACTAAATCTTTATTTTTTAGTTGTATGTGGAATCAATTTATATTCGCACACGTGAGGGCGGTACCTGGTTAGGCTCCGAACGGTCCTTAGAAAGCGGAGAAAAGAAGACGAACACAATTTTAGAACATGTCCACACGTCACATAGAAGGAATGCATCGACAGTGGAAGTTTAAAATGTCATGCTACGGGATTTTCAACCCTCATGCCATGAGCGAGAGGTAGAAAATTCCAACAGCGTGCCCAATGTCTTTTACGGCATTTCAAAATTCCACCCTCAGTATGTGAAAAACTACTTCTAATAGGTAAATAGACTACTTTATGTTCATAATATGGAATCGGGAAAATAATAATGTTTTTATTATATTATTTTGTGTTTCAATAGCGTAATTAATTTCGATAATTCTATTTCAAGCTAAGTGATTAAATTTTACGAGGTAAACTAGACAGGGAAAATAATATTTTGGGGATAAAAGCATCTATTTATTAAGTTATCAGTAACAATAACAATCACAGTTCATTTTGTCCTTGTTTTTGAAGCAATTGTTTAGACACTGCAAAACTGTGCAATAGTCAAGTTCATGCATTTCTCATTCCAGATGATTTCTTCCAGGATTGCAATAATAAAGTAACATAACAACCTCATAGGTACTACTGAGTTCTTTGTCGGTCGACATCAACCTTATTACTTAGGGCATAAGGCGGCGTCCTAATTGGTAACGGTCGTACGATTAAATGTTGCGAAACCCGTCGCACGACGAGATTGAACACACTAGTTTGATCAGTGTGTCATAATAGAGCTTGCGAGTGATCGTACGACAACAGTGAAATGCTAAAAACGATCGTGCGGTCGTCCAATCAAAAGCTAAAAATCTCTTCTGATTGGTCAAGCGTCATCGCGCGAGCAGAACGCGGGGGTGGGGGACGGCAGTCGAACTGAGAGAGAACGCATATTTTGGTCGTACAATCGATCGTTGCGAATTAAGGCACCAGTTGGACCACCGTACGATCATTTTCATCGCACGACGACGAACGCATCGTTTGATCGTAGAACCATTGCCAATTAGGACGCCGCTTAAGAGTAACAGAGCAGCGGTGGCCCAGTGGTGTCGGCCCCGACTTACGAACAGTAGGTCGTGGGTTCGAACCCAGGCAGGCGCATTACTTTGTGTAATTTATTTCATAAACGCTGCTCTCAAAACGGTGTAGGAAAACATCGTGAGGAAACCAGCATGTCTTAGAACCAAAAAATCGAAGACATGTGACATCTGCCAACCCGCACTGGGCCCGTGTGGTGGATTATAGCCCATCCCTCTCCTAGAGAGGAGGCCTGAGTCCCTGCAGTGGGAACATTATAGGCTGATGATGATGATAAGAGTAACAGTGCACGGTCGCACCGTCGGACTGCAAAGTCATAAGGTCTCAAGGTCTCTAGTTGGAAGAAGTTGGAACTCAAGTTACACACCTCTGATTCATGTGCGTATAATATCACTTGCTTCGCCGAAGAAAACATCGTGAGGTAACCAGCATGCTGGAGATATTCCTCGACGACGTGTAAAGCTCAGTCAGAGGCATTTAGGCGGCTTAACCAAACTCGATAAATAAAGAACAGGGCATCAGTAAACTCGGTAGTACCTGTGTAGATCCGGAACCAGTTTTGCATGCCCTACTCACAATAACAAGGCCAGAATAATTGGTCATTGCCAAAACCTTGAGTTACAAATGATTTTAAAATAACAACTTTTGAATTACACACAGTTTTTGTCATAATTTAATACTGTCGAAATAATGGCAAAAGACAACGATCACACAAAGCAACCACACCCACAAATAATAATTGTCCTTGAACACAAAATGACCTTGGAACTAACCTGATAACCCTAGCTTGATATCAAGTTACCTACTCTAGTTTCAGAACAGGTCAACCTAACATATTGTCAAGACATACGCGTCAAATTTGATCACACACAAACATAACACAACATTTACCTTGAAAATGACCTTGGAACTAACCTGATATCCCATAACATAGTTAGCATTTATGTAATCTGAGCCAGTAATGCTGTCAATCTGCTGTAGTTTGACCCTGGTCTGGTCGTATGCCTTGATGTCAGGGTACCGGTTCTTGGGCTGGTTCTCTCTGGCTTCGGAAGCGTGTGTAGTGCGGTCAGGGAAGCATTCGGGCAGCATCTGCAATAACTGGGTAATGTGAAGAATAGGGGTTTAGAATGTTTTAGAATGTTTATATGAAAGATTTAGTGTATGGAGACAGATGAGTGAGAAAATGTTGTCCATGTTGTGTTGTGTGTGTTTGTGTTGTTGTCAATTGTGTTTTACTAGCTGTTGCCAGCGGCTTCGCCCGCTACAACTCGAAAATTATCCCACAGGAAGATACAATCAGGATTAAAACTATCCTATGTGTTAATCCAGGGTGGCAGCTAATTCCAATTTTATTAAAATCGCCTTAGCCGTTTAGACGTGAAGAAGTAACAAACATACACACTTACAAACTTTCGCCTTTACAATATTAGTGTGATTAGTATGATGTATCGTATTTGAAACAGTGAAGTATGTAAGCAGAAGAAATGCTGCGCCGATCCTAAATGAATTGGGATAAGGGCAAGAAAACGATGATTTAGCATAACATTTAAATATAAGCAAATTGATGTTACTACTTTCTTGGGCGTCGTGTTAGTAATAATATGCATATGATGAATTTAAATTTACTTCCACAGGTGAATTTGATTTATTTAGCCTTTACGTTACGGTCATATATGGTGAAATTATAGCTTTCTAGTACTAAAACTAGTTCCTTGTTGACTATGGAACCCTAAAAATGTTCTTGGGCTTGGATTTTTTAATTACCACGACCGGATTTAATGAGGCAGATAGATGACAATAGTTTGTAGTCATACAGAATGGATGCTGCTCCCTTTATACCCGACTACGGCGAAGCCAAAAGGAAGGGTAATGATTTTTTTAAGTAAGCAATTGTAACTCATAGTAATCCTCAGGGGCGTGCGCCCTATATAGGCTCTTAGGCTTAGCCTACCTTACCAACTGAGCATTTCTTATAACTAATTAACGATGCAATAAAATAACACTATGTACAAATTAATCATAAAAAAGTTCAAACTCCTGTTAAAATACTTATAGCAATTTTTCGCGTCCCACTAAAACTCATTGACAAGGATTACGATTAGTACGAATCTTATAGACAAACACTCGACTTGTCTAAAACCCATTCATAATTGTATGCACACAGCGTCAGATCGGTACGTATGGCCGTGTCTATGAACCGCACACATACATAGATTTTCGCAATTTTAACGCAGCAGCTCCTGCGACTGTAGCTGAGTGGGCTGTGATTGGCTGCAACAACACAACCAATCTATAACCCGCGAAGTTCAAAATTTGCATTTTTTTGCAATTTGTAGGCCAGTGCTAGGTTGTATGTTGAATAAAATATGACTACATACGTCTTAAAACCGGGAATCATATTTTAATGAACATACAACCTAGCACTGGCCTGTAAATTGCAAAAACATAAGGACATTTTAATTTCGCGCTTCGTGAACTTCGGGCTTCCGTGCATAGAGCGCAGCACCTGTTTAGTTCGATGTTCGCAATGTTGTCGACTTGTCATCTCATTCATTGGATTTCGTATAATCCTGCAAAAAATGTTGACCGCTGTTGTGAACAAACTCGATATGAAAATGATGCAATTTTATTTGCTAGTATTTTTCTATCGACAATAATAACCTAAAAATTATTTTCTACGTAAGAGGAAGACATTACTGTTTCATTGTTGTGACAAGCAATATATAATGCGATTTTGTTTTGAAACCGAAAACGTACAGTTAATGTTATTAAC
Organism: Diarsia rubi; assembly: GCA_932274075.1. Taxonomy (NCBI): domain Eukaryota; kingdom Metazoa; phylum Arthropoda; class Insecta; order Lepidoptera; family Noctuidae; genus Diarsia; species Diarsia rubi. Next base: position 9,170,880 of record OW026437.1, on the reverse strand, counting down.
AGTAGTGTAAATATTAATTTTGTTGTGTATTACTTGTTTATTCACGTAACAAATAACAATGGTATTTACTTGTGAAGTTTGTGCTGATAATGTGTGTTTATTACATGTTAAAGGTAATAAGTGTTCTCAATTATCGGTCAGTGGGTCGTTTTAGGGGCGGATCGTATAATGATAAGATTCAAGTTGTATCTAAAGGTAGACATGTACACGAATCACGAAAATTTATCCAAAATCTTGCAAGTTACGTGTTCTGTAACTATCACCCACTCACTTGGATGAGATATTTGAGGTGGCCGAATCTTTCTTCTGTTTGCATCGTCATTAGAAAATCGTGAGTTAAACCTTGAATAATGTGGTGAGTTTTTAAATTGTATTTAAAAGTTTTGTTTTTACAGGATTTCTTTTTTTTTTTTTGCTGTCATTTATTCGTAGCCTACCCATCGTGGGAGACCACTGCACGCCACTGGTAATCCTCAGACCTCGCTGAGGTTTGGTGTTGTCATAAAAGCCAGATCAAAACACAAATAGTAACTTACTTCAAATTCCTTCTGGAACCCATAGTCAGAGTCGACTTGTCTCTGCGCGTACGCATTGGCTAGCTCTTCTTTAGGTATGGGCGGTATGTCCGGAGGTACGGCGGACACCAATGGTTGACGGCCACGAATGCTGTCCGTCCAATATCTGGAAGATAAATATTTATCAGTTTATTTTATTTTTATATGTGTATTAGTATTATTATAAGTACATATCTATCTATCATACCTATACATATATATTTTTTGAAGTTGATGGTTTTTAGATACCACAATGTTGTCTTTTTAACCCTAAGGTTGACTGGTAGAGAAAGTTTAAATAAATAAGATATAAATACATTTTTAAGAAACTGGAGAAAATTATAGTTTTTCCTCGATTTTGTGTTCTACTGCACTTTTCTTCACACGTTAGATTAAAATAAATGAAATCAAAGGCTTCTTCTTCATAATTCATTTATTTATTGTTTGTTACAGGTAAACATAAGGTCTTACAAATAGTTTTGTTTGTATCACTATAACATACCCATGGGGTGCTTCGGATAGTGCAACTCTTACAACATTTCAAACCAGTTCCTCCAAACCAATTGAGCTGAAATTTTGCATTTACCTTTGGTTTTGGTGACAATACAGGACTTGATCCTACAGCCACGGTCGCCTCTTCAACGGTTAATAGCACATACAAGAAACTTTGCATAAAGGGTGTAAAAGTACCCTTAACGCAAACGAAGGGCACTTGTTCTCCCCACCACTGCGTCATATTTTTTTTGTTCAAGACATACTTGGGAACCCCCTAGTTATGCATATATTGGGGGTCTAAGTTAAATACTAGTTTTTCAGGTTAAAACTTTACTTAAATTACCTCCATGATCCGTTTACTAAAGCATCCACTAGCACAATGTTTTATGAGTGCTACATTAAGTTTTACCGTAAAATGAGATTTTTGATCCTAAAAAAAAGTCATTTCCCAGCAAAAACAAATGCGCAAGAGTACTTAGTTTGATGTAAAGAATGCTTGGTTGACGGCTGTGTGATGGGTTAATTTATACCATGTATGCTTTCAATGTTTATACATAAGCCAAATTTTCTAATAAAACCTCGTTTTTTTAATATTTAATATTTGTCGATCATTAGTCCTATCATCTCGGACCATCAAAACTGCTGTTTATTAAACACAGAATCCTTTAAGCAAAGCTGATCTTACCTGATAGCCGCAGTAATAGGGTTGTGCAGCTCAAGTTGCGCGTGCGCAGGCATCTTGCGTGTGCGTCGTGTTTGCATGATACAGAAGATAATCATCAGCAAGAGGATCACTGCTGCCACTGCGCATGTTATCTGTTCAACAAAACCAACGTTAGACTAGATCCCGTCGGGGCTGCGGGATGTTGTAAGAGATACCGCGGCCTCGACATAAAGGGTAAAAAGGAACATGGATTGTTTTTAGTCAGTAGAAGTCTGACACTCCCTTTCGATCTGCCCAAGAGCGGGAGGGGTTATTTGATGATTTCCCAACCCCCAAAAAAAGCGGTATCGTAATAATAGTCAGATAAGCGATCGCTCCACGTAAAATATTGGTATTACCAAACCCTCTTCGCGTAATCCATGTATAATTTAAATACTTGTTTCATCGCATTATAAATGCAATCTTAAGCAATAGGGGATCGGACAGAGTCAAAAAAATATGAAACTAATTAGTCCGTCAGTTCGTTTATCGAAAAATATTGGATACGTATTTTATGTTCTACCAAATTAATAAAAATTGACGAAGATAAAACGCGTTAAAGACCATGAGTGGGGGGTTGTGACGATTTGTAGGGGTCTGGTTTGTTGGGGCGTCATTTGTGGGGATCTGGTCGAAGCACTGTATCGAATTCATTTTTTGTTTATGTGCAAAAAAAAAAAAATGTGTTCAATATTCTTTGTAAATCTATCTGATGGACTAATTAGTTTTTTTTTGTCCGATCCCCTATTGCAAAAAAGTGATTTATTACCTGTAATGCTATTTCGAGTGCAGTGGACGGTACAGGTATGGGTGGACTAGCCGCTGGCATCAGAAAAGTTGTGTAGTCACTGAACAACGTCTCTTCAGGATTTGAACTTGCTGTAAAGAAAAAAAGAATATACACTTTATAACATGGTTTAACGAAAAGTTTTATTGTTATTTACAAAAGCAATGCAATAGAATGTAAAACACAGCGACGGCTTTTATAGCTGTTGTATACAAGGCGTAACATGATAAACACACAACCTGTCGTGTGATGTCGCGGACCATGAAACTAACCTATATTTTTTAACTAAAAACACTTGAAATTCACACGCGATCAGCTGACCAACATGTGAAAACAATAAAAGTTGTTGTTTTGTTGTGTGTTTGTGTTGTTTTCGTCTTAGTTATCATACGAAAGGCTATGCGTTTATATTGCTACACCTTGTATTCAATAGCTATTAAAGCCATCATCCGTTTGGTCGAAAAATCTTCCCAATTACAATTTTTTAAATTTAATCCCCCACTATATTCAGACTCCAAGCAGAATCCTATTAGACAATGTCATTAGTTTCTTCAATAATTGCAAAATTAATATTTTATACTCACAAATTAGTTCCACAAACAATGTATAGTTGGAACTTGGGTCGAGTTGGCCATCTTGCACGCGGATTTCAGAGTCAGTATCCTTATCTGCCATCATTGGGCTACTACCGTAGTCCCTGCAAATATACATTTAATAACATTGCGCCTGTATTTCGTTTTTGTGAAGTATGCTTATTATTGCTGGGCGTACGCTGTCCTCCTGAGGACACGGAGGGAGAGGGGAGGGGGGGGGGGTGTTATTATACCGCCAACTTCCAAACTTCGAGCTACTACTGGGAAATTTCTAATGAAAAATCCAATAGCATTTTTTGCCCGACCCAGGATCCCACGTCAGCAGTCGCACGTTCTTCTTCATAATACAAGATGACTTTTAGTCACCGTCCAAATTTGTGCTAGGCATTAAGTATCATTCATTCACTAACACCATTTAAAAAAAAAATCGATACGTAAAATTTTCATAATAAATCAGATTTTTCCGAAAGAATCATCCGCTCTCTGTGAAACGTTAAAACTTCGTGATGCGATATCTCAATATTTTTGTATTGAGTGATTCTTAAAGAAAAAACACGTATTTAATGATTTTCGCCAAAGATTAATATATCAGAATTTGGACGGTAACTAAAAAATCATCTTGTATTAGTAAATTGGCTTATAAAAAATAAGCTACAACTAAAGACAAAAAAATCTTACGTCATGCCAACAGGTGACCTCGCTCTCCGTTCAAGCTCAGGTTCAGCAGTGAAGCCATCCATTTCTTCTGGATAGTCCCTCTCAGTGGTCGTGCTGCTGGGCGGCGCGTGGGGCGGCTCGTGGTGGGCGGGCGCTCGCTTGGGGCGTTTGAAGCAGCGGCTACATCTAGCCTGCATCAGCGTTGGGTCTGAGCGGTTGAAGATTATCTTGTCGTCGCCTAGGACTAACTCGTTGTCACTGGGGAATGTGTCGCTGAAAGAGATTTTTATTGTGATTGTATTATGCCTGTGTCTTAAGGGGCCGTGTACGAAATCATCTCATTTTGAACAATTTTAATCGCTCCGTGTGGGAAATCTATGAAGAATTTGAAGTTTTCTTTTGGTTATTATATGAGACGAGTTCTTTTTCTGGCACGACTCTTTCTACAATTTTTAAAATAATGTTTATATTAATGGCAATCACCCATATTCAAAAGCCCTTTTCCGCAAAAATATCGATCGAGTTATGTTTGGCTTCGCTGAACATAACACTACAAGCGATTCTGAACATTAAAAAAATATAAATAGCATCACCATATGGTGCACTAGTGGCACTATTATTTATCACATTTTCGACTTCAATACAAAATATAGCAGAAAAAATCGACGGCGCAAACTCTTTAGGCTCTAAACGCGATAGAGCTTGCGCCGTCGATTTTGTAGTTAACTTTGGATTCAATTTACGAAATGAAATAATAGTTTATTTATAAATTAAAATTACGATTCTATTAGAAGATTACTTTAAAAATAATGAGTAATTTTTAAATTTTCTTTAAAGTGATTCTAAGGTATAGAAAAAAAATCCTGTTTGTGTAGACATTTTGTAAAAATTGCGATGTTTTAACATTTTTTTTCTGCTATATTTTGTATTGAAGTCGAAAATGTGAGTCGAATAAAGTGAGTTATGTATTGTTCATGTGTAAGCTCCATAAAACAGCGAGCCAATTGACAGTGCCGCTGACAGAACCTTTCGGTGATTTGATAAAACAAAAAATACGTATCCAATATTTTTCGATAATCTAACAGACGGACTAATTAGAATCACATTTTTTTGAGTCAGAAAGCATCCCTATTGCTATTACTGACTGTATGACTAATTTCCTATTCTTAAATATTTTTTTCCACTGTTGCCAAATTTTCTTATCCCAGATTTCCATTAACGAAAAGGCTGTTAAAAGTAACATATATAAAGACTCACTGTGAGAAGATATCAGCGACGTATGCGCCGACCTTTGTCTTAGAGTCTTTGTACTCTATCACCTCGAGGTCTCGTGGGAAAGGCAGTCTCCAGTCTGGGTTACCAGTGGGCAGCCGAACCATGTACACCCTGGAATCATTTGAAAGTCAGTTAGGGTACGTTTCCTACAAACGAAAAAATCCTCGAGCAATATGGATGTCACTGAATAAAGAGCAGTATCAGTATTGGTATTGAGTCTAAAATGTTACGAAGACATACGTGCCTACTGGCGCCAGCAATATTCTAGTCATCCCGCGATCATGGCGCTTGCAACAGCGTTGAAATATCGAGAGCTCAGAATAATTGAAAGTCACAGAAGATATCCAGTAAAAGACAAGTGTAAGTTTGATATTCAAGAAATTAATCAACTTTTCATTTCTTTAGGGTTAGCTCGTTCCATCTTCGACCTCATCTCTACCCTTTTTTTTTGGGGGTGGGAAATCATCAAATAACCCCTCCCGCTCTTGGGCAGAGCAAAAGGGAGTGTCAGACTTCTACTGACTAAAAACCACCCATGTTCCTTCTTAGCCCTATATGTAAAGGCCGCGGTATCTCTTACAACATCCCGCAGCCCTCATCTCTACCCTTAGGACAAAATTGAGGTAAAGAGTAGGAAAATTGGAACAGCGCGATGATAATCCTCTTTTTTATTATGCATGGCATCTCGCAGGTCAATCTTCATAGATTGCGATGAGCTGGCTTCTGCTTAAATGTCATTTCCTGCGAAAGCCTTGAGCGTAAGGCCTCCAGCCAGAGACAAAAAAAAAAAAAACTTACAGACAAAGCAACAGCGCGCTAGGGGTGCCCTAAGCGCGCTGTCGATAAGTCCTGGAGGAGGGTACGGACATCGTCTTAGGGCGTCGCTGGGTAGGGCACCAAAAGGACAGGCTAGGTCTGAGAGAGATAATCCTTCATTTATTACCTGTAACAGCATATGGGTCCATTGCGCTCCGAAACTCTTGGTAAGTACATCTTGAACATGTAAGTGCTGTTCTCTAATATCTGGAAATAAGAATAACAGAAGATAAATCTTCAACTGCTGCATCAAAACCATGTCATACTGGAAATATGCAGTTTGGTATGTAGCCGTGTGTACAACTTCTGACAGGACTGATAAAGTTCTGCCATTTCTAATTATTTATTTACCTAAGTACTTACATTACAACAAGTTGGTGCAAACATCAAAACTCATTAGAGTTTTACTGTGCACCAAAATCATCGATGACATAATTCAGACAACAATAAAATAAGATAACATAAGGAACACAACAAAAATAACAGCGAGGGTATGCACCGAAATATAATTAGCTGCTATCTTTCAAACCCCGTCAAGAGAAAAAAAAAGTTGCGGAGGAATGTGCTTTAGCTTGATAAATGTTGTTCCAAAAAAAATATATGACAGTAGTAATATTCAGTTATTTAGATATGAATTAATATTTTGAAAGAAATGTTGCTTTAGTTTGTGTTTAATGTTCATACAAGTTATTTTGTCCCTTAGTGATAAAGGTACTAGTTGATTTATAAGGCAAGGTATTATGTACTTTAGTGATAGCTTGCCGTGTCTTTACCTTCTCTATTTCTCGGCATGTCAGCAGTCACCTCCTTACCATATCATTCTTAACACAGTCCATCTATATTTCCTATATTTCCAAGCATTTTTGTCATACCTATAATTGGTATCAAATATAACAGCTCACAACTTAGGACCCAGTAATATTAATGACAATAATATCCGTGGTGCTAGGCAACTGGGCTTATACCAGTTGTATACATCCCTGTGTGCCTATTGGCCTTGTTCTGTTCTGTCTCCTGCTGATATGGAGGGAAGTGAAAAATATGTTTTTCCTACTCCTCCGCTATTCTTTTCTGAATAATTTCGTTGCGGGATCCAAGACAATTAAATCGTTTCTCTGGGTCTTCGTCGCGCTTCATTGTCTCGGCGCTTTTCTTGTGGTCGCCACTGATGATTCTAGTTTACAGGAGTTACAGTGGTTTGGGAATAGCGTGGCGGGCTTGTCCCATTTAAAAAAAAAGTCCATCTATATTTCCTTTCTTCCGTTCGTTACTTATGGTCTCCAAACAGTGCCGGATTTCTATACTCTGTACCACGAAAAGTTATATATTTGGAATTATTTGTTGTTGATTCATTTTTCGCTACGTGACTTAGGTAGTAGAAGTTCTTTGTTTAAACTAATTATAGCTTCTCGTGGTGGGGGCAGTTATTTTTGAATACAAGCTATTGCTTCTTAGATAAGTGGACTATCCATCATAAAAAAAAAATCCGAACCAGTAAGTAGTTCCTGAGATTAGCGCGTTCAACCAAACAAACAAACTCTTCAGCTTTATAATCTTTATATATTTAATTCTACTGTACGTGTGTGTCACTGAAGTTCTCCTAAACGGCTAGACCGATTTTTATGAAAATTTTTATGTGTGTTCAAGTGGATTTGAGAATGGTTTAGATTTACAATTAATGTAAATTAAAAAAAAAATGTCTACCCGTGCAAAGCCGGGACGGGCTACTAGTATTAGTATAGATTGTTTTACACGATTACTGCCCAAAATAAGATAAATAAATGGGTGACTTTATACCCGATTGCGGCGAAGCCCAAAAGCAGGGTTATTAACTCATACCTTCCTCCACCGAGGTCGTGGCGGCGAGTCGGGCGGGGCGTGTTCGGTCTGACATGTCGTCACGTTCTCATCGCCGCGTCGGCGCGTGCGCGTCATTGCGCTCAGGCGAATCGTGAAGTTCGTGTTCGGTGGCAAGTCGTTTACCCTGCAAAATGTATTAAGAAAATATTTTTAGTGGGATTCATGATCAGCAACTGCGTATCTGACCTCCACAATCCAGTTACTACTGGGTAATAAGGTACCGGTTGGTAAGACTGATTGTCTGGCTCACACAACTGTCAAAGCTTCATATATATGGCAGAGACGGACGGTAGTTACTAAATAAAAAGTGAATTTCGCTCTCTGTATTGTGCTAAAATATAGATTAATAGCTGTTGTCAGCTGTCCATCCATCCATATAGAAATAATTTTAAAAAATCGCGTTTATAATATTAGTAGGAAGTAGGATGAATTGACAATAACTCTAACCTTTTGGCCTCATTTACGGAGACGCGGGGCGTCGCGCGGCGCGTTGTTGGTTTTTAATTCAAGCACGAGGCGATATATGAAAACGTTAATGATTTCAAACGGCGATTTTACGAGATGCGATTTTTCGCTCGTTAGTTTAAAATGCAGCGTTCATTGCGTTGGACCCGCCTCTCACTAAATGAATAAAAAAGCACGCGACGAGTCTTCTGCATGCACCGCGCGACGCCCCGCGTCTCCATAAACGAGTCCTTTGACCGCCACGGTCAGGTATAGCCGACAAATGAAAACGTGCCCAACACGCCCCCGTCGGCCACAGCCGACAAAAAAACTCATTTTATTTTACTTTTTAACTGCTGTTTAATAGAAACTAGTGTGAAATAAAATAAAATAATTATTTTGTAGGTATTTGTCCCTTGGCGTAGGAAGGGCTCCAATGCGTTTACGATCAGGCGTTCAAGAGGTTCTGAAAATACGCACTTTGGACGTTGAGTTGCGGACAGCACCACGTCATACAATCATCATCTGCCTAGCCTTTTCCCAACTATGTTGTGGTCGACTTCCAGTCTTACCGGATGCAGCTGAATATCAGTATTTTTAACCCCCGACGCAAAAACGATGGGGTGTTATAAGTTTGACGTGTCTGATCTGTGGGTGTTTGTGCCTGTCTGCGCAATCGTAACTACCGAACGTATGAACCGATTTTGATTTTGTTTTACATGAAGCGACTGCACCCCGCTATACAATACAATAAAAGTGTTAATTTACCTTGTGCTCATTGAGTCATTCGTCATGAACTTGGACAGAGGACCCCAAGTAACAGACTTTGGTGCCCCAGTGCGGTCCTTATAATCCATCTTGCCTGTTATCTCCATCTGAAAATCAAGAAAATAAACTGTAAAAAAAGAATAGGGATGTTTACTGACTTAGAAAAATGTGATTCTAATTAGTCCGTCTGTTAGATTATCGAAAAATATGGATACGTATTTTTAGTTTTATCGAATCAGTAAAATTGACGAAGACAGAACGCGTCAAAGATTTGAGTGGGGGTTGGTGACGTCACTGATCGCTAAAAATGTCATACTAATGTCTTAGAGTATGACGTCACACGAGTTTTCAAAGCACTGTATCGTCTTCATTGTTTGTTTACGTGAAAAAAGAAAAAAATACGTGGCCAATATTTTTTGGTAATCTATATGACGAACTATTTAGATTTTTTTTTTTGTTAACTACCCCTATTAAAAAGAATGTCTGCCGATAAAAGGACTTCTGCCTGACCATTTTGAGAATAAAGGAGGGTTATTATTTTTTATAGAGAGTCTTAAATTAGGGCTGTGAGATAATAGAGGATAAGAAAAAGTATGCGAAATTAACTGATTACCAAATCGGCTTACAATTTAACTTGTTGCTATTATGCTATATCCAAATGAAAACTGTTCAAAGAAAATTAAATGATTGTTAATTATAACACAGCAATTTATTGACTTACTGCCGCACTCAGAGAGCTATAATGATTACTAAGGCCATCACTTAGTAAACGGTTTGACAGTTTTGTCATACAAAAGTATGTCCAATCTATACTAAGTGACGGCTTAAGTAATCATTAAATATCTCTGAGTACCGCAGAGAGACCCAATTTGATAAATAATTAATTTCCTCAATAGTTATTTCGTTTTCCTGTATGTCTGATTGTTCGAAAAATGTATTTTGTTAGTTAGTTAACTTCTTTCCCAACTCACTTATATCAAAAATACTCTAGCATAGCTTGAGATCTAGCATAAAGGGTGTAAAAGTACCCTTAACTCAAACGAAGTACACTTGTTCTCCCCACCACTGCGATATTTTTTTTGTTCTAGACCATACCTGTGAACCCCCTAGTTACAGAGATATTAGGGTTCCAAATTTTTCAAAGCTGTTTTTGTAAATACTAGTTTTTCGAGTTATAACTTTACTTAAATTAGCTCCATGACCACAATGTTTTAAGAGTGCTACATTGAGTTTTACCGAAAAATGGGAATTTCGACCCCAAAAAAAAAGTCCTTTCCCAGCAAACATTTTTGCGTAGGGGTACTTAGTTTCATGTACAAAATATTTGGTTGGCGGCTTCGTGAAGGGTTAATTTACACCCTGTATATTTTTTCACATATTCAGTACAGTCTGCAGCACCAATATGTATACACTTAGCAACGTTTAGAACAAATTTTCGCTTACTGTATTGATTAAATATTTATGTTTCGTAAGGAAACTAATATTTTGGAACTAATATTATCAAAAAGTAGGTATATCTCAAGTTGCATTCGTTATTTTACGAGAAATTCGCATTTGAACTTTGCCGCGTGGTTACATGCATTGCTCGTGACTGTACATAATTATGTTATTATAAATAAAAAAACAGATGTTTACTACTGACAAAACTCGGTCATAAAATGATTTCTGGGTTTGAATAAAACTGTATACCGTATAGTTCCACCTCTTTCTCAAACTAAACAAAGATTAAAACGATACGGCTTTCGTTTTTAACCCCTCCCAGGGCAGAGCGAAAGGGAGTGTCAGACTTCTACTCACTAAAAATCACCCATGTTCCTTCTTAGCCCTTTGTGTAGAGGCCGCGGTATCTCTTTCGACCAACCCGCAGCCTCGACGGTCTTTCGTACCCTCACGATATATAACCTTCCAATACTCACGGTATATCCTTTAATCTCAGCGTTGGGTCTTCTTGGAGGGCTCCAGGTGAGGTTCAGATAGTACACACTGCATTTGACAACAACATTGTCGGGTACGCCCGGGACTCCATCCAGTGTTGCAGCTTCCATTTCCTTCGACCAATCACCACACGTGTTTGTGTAGTATGAACAGGCTCGCACCTTGAAATAGGAGAGAGGAATTTATTGATGGGGGGGTCATTTAGATTTGTAATGTTCGAATCAGAGCCTGAAGTCGAAAATCCAACAGGCTGTTTGAACTTTGAACATCTATAAAAGGTGTAAAAATTCTCTTAACGAAACCTTTTTTTTCTGGACCCCCTAGTTAAGCAGATCTTGGAGGTCAAAGTTCCAACTGTTTCGCAAGTTTTTTTTAAATATCAGTTCTTAAAGTGATAACTTTATTTTAAATACCTCCATGGCCCGTTTACATGCATCCATCAGCACAATGTTTTGGGTGCTGATTTTTCACTCTCAAAACTAAAAGTCGTTTCCCAGTGCTCATAGTTTCTTTACAAAGGGTCACGTAGTATCATAAATTCATATTTTTTATTATAGATAAAGCTGGATGGCTTTGTGAACAGGGCGTAAACGGAGGGCCCGTTTACACCCTGTATAGTTTCTTGTTAGTTCTATCTCTATCATATTAAACAATGAAGCCGAACCATTCACCTTGCTTTTGACGTTATAATAAGTACCCAACTCAAAATTAAAGATATTTTAGTCAAAGGGTATGTTTACAAGGTCGGTAAGTAGCGGTAAGCTTACGACACATGTAGTGATAAACAAGATCTAACGTATGTGAAATGTTTTGAATTCGTAGTGTAGATAAGGTTTTGCTTCAACATTTGTAGTAACTACCGACGTCATGTGCTCTACAAGAAATTGTTATCAAACCCAATCCTTTCACGTAGACGTTAGATCGATACTTCATCTAAATCAATCAGTTTCCATACCACAAAGTAGTCAAAAATATAGAGATGTCTTAGGAACACCCCCGGTTGGAAAGGAGCCAATTTATCACACCAAAATGAATATCCATATTCGCAAGCTGAATAAATCACCAATTTTAGTTTCCTACGTGATCGGAAAGTGCCACAAAAATCAATGCAAAAGGATGACGGTCTTTGGTGTCGTTTGTCACTGTTACACATTTTTCGGTCTAGTACTTCAACCCGCAAACAAATCTGAACGATAATGTACGAAGGAACTCCATTATAATAAGACACCAATTTAACTTGATGAATATGAAGAACTTACCTTAAACACATAAGTACTGTGTGGCTCCAAATGTTCAAACATGTACGGTAGATTATTTCCATCACGCTCGTGACAAGCCTTCAGGATCGCCGTCCCGTTATCTTTCTTCCGTGCCTCCAGCAAATAATAATGTATCAAACGCTCAATTTCCTTCGGTGGAGGCAACCAGCCGATCGTCACCGAAGTCGCCGAGAACCCGTTTATAGAAATGTTCGGTACAAAGATCGGCTCTTCAGCCAGGGTCGTCACATTGGCAGTAGTTCTCCCGTCTCCCTCACTCTCACCGTATTTAGTAACTACTTTCATCTTGAATGTGTAGGTGGTACCTTTCTCCAGTCCACCCAGAACGAAGGAGGTGTTCGCCGGGTCTATTGTAGGAGGCACTGTATAGTGTCTGAAGCCCGCTCCAGTATTGTTGTGATTGAGATACAATAAATAATATCTTGTTATAGGCGAGTTGAAAGCCTGAGCGGTCCAGTTTATGTACACTTGAGTGGTGTTGATAGCAATTACGTTACTTATTTCGACACGAGGTTTACCTAGTATGAGGATGTCTATAGTTCCCGATTTTTTTTCACCAGATACGTGATCGTCCAACTCGCAGATGTAACTGCCGTTGTCTTCGATTCCATGAATTGGTACTACACAAGTGCTTTTGATCTTTTTAGGAGGTATCTTCTCGATGTTGGTACAGTTCTCTCCCGTGAGGTCTCTATAATTCTCAGCGTTTTTTGTTTTCATCGACCATTTGACTTCCTTGGGTTTGTAGGCTGTGGAGATTAAAATATGTAGTTAATTAAAATTATATCTCTCTCTCATTGGGCGTTGAAGCTTATTCATTATAAAAAAAAAGTTTGCACTGCGTGTATAAAAAAACAAAACGTCACGTCGATAAACCAATGTGTGCAACTTTTTTTTTAACACAATACATACCTTCGAAAGTGCAGAACAGCTTATAATACGCAAGTTGTGTAGAATTTTTCCTTATCGTGTCAGTCTTATTTAAGAGCGTCGCGTTGAAGCTCAGATCTAAGATTGCAAAACTGGAAACATTTTTGTTTTTGATTTTGGCAAGGCATGTGTAGTTCCCTGCATCATCGCTCGTTGTGTTTGAAATCGACAATGTCGAAATATTCAATTTTCTAGACGCAGCATTTCTATAATATTCATCTAGCTCAGCTTCTTGATCAATTAACTCTCGCTTGCTGTTTGTCAATTTTATCCTGTAATTTGTAATAGATATTATTAAGTATGGAACAAGATGACATGCTGCGCCGAACCCAAATTAATTTGGATCAGGGCAAGAGAAAATTATGTAAGAGAATATAGTCGACAGGAAGTTCTTCGTTGGAGGTGAAACAAGGAGATTTTTAGGTGACATTTTGTCACTGCATCTAATTGCCATAAATTGTGTATTAATCCCATATTTCTTTTTTTTTGTAGTTCAATGTATATAAGTGCTATTGACTTGCTTTCAAGAATCAAGATTCGAAATGTAATAGTACACTAACTTTTTCCATTTACCCGCAACATTGTAAAAAATGTGTCTACTAGTTACCTACCAACCTACCTTTACGTAATTCTTATATTTAGTTTTAAATTTATCTTGTATTTCTCATATTAAGTGAATGTATTCTTTTTGAGAAATAAATATCTTAAACCGTGTATTGACCTATGGCACAGGGAATAAAACCAAGGAGAGGCATATCAATAATTTCCTATAAAATTACAAGGTATCTAATTGACTAGATTATTTTAGAGTCCTGGAAAGGCGCAAAGCTCTTGGAACCTGTTTTCTCGGCTCCCCGTCATTACACCCGTGCTTGTTAACATAATAGTCCACCACCACCATCGTTTCGGCCCAGAATCATGCACTACTTGGTATAGACCTCCCCTTGATTCTGTCACATTCCCGGTTCCCTCATCTAGGCATCGGGTCTGGTTTCTTTGACATAACCTAGGCCATCTCATAGTACAAGACCTTATCCAACGTCGCCGTCGTACACTTTTGTTCAAGGACGGATGTTGGTGTTACGCAATCGATTTAGAAGTACATAATTATGAACGAGCCGCCCCGGCTACGCACGGGTGAAATGTACTACTGCATAATCATCCTCATCAACTGCCTATTAATGTTCCCACTGCTGGGACACAGACCTCCTCTCTTTGAGAGGGAATGGGCTATAATCTACCGCGCGGGCCCAGTGCGGATTGGTAGATGTCACATGTCTTCGAATTTTTGGTTCTAAGACATGCCGGTTTCCTCACGATGTTTTCTTTCGTTTCGAGAGCAGTGGTGATGAAAACACAAAGTAAAGCCTGCGTTCGAACCCACAACCTACTGTTCGTAAGTCGGGGCCGCCACCACTGGGCCACCGCTGATCTCCAATCATATAAACCTTCCTCTTAAATCACTTTATCTATTGCTGAAAACTGCATTAAAGTCCGTTGCGTAGTTTGAAGATTTAAGCGTACAAACAGCGGGAGGGCTCAATGTGAAGAAGAATAAAGAAAATAGTAACCGTTCATTCTTCACCAGCACTGTTTCATTGAGCATCCACACGATTTCTGCAGTTTCAGGGTGGGCAGAGCAGTTCACGGTCGATGTCTGGCCTAGCTCGCCCGTCCATTCTGATATACTATATATCTTTACTTCATCTTGCGCTGGAACAAATCACAACAACATTATTAAAGCGGTTCCCCGAGCAAAACGAAGCGCTAGCCGTTTTTTGTGCAGTTTTCTGGAGCGATTTATTAAACAAAAGAAATATCAACAAATAAAAAGAGCTTCAAAATGGTAGTTTTTTTGTTTTACTAAGTAAAATATTTAATTAATCCCCTCACGACGAAACCAAAGAAATGAGAAATAATTATTGAAAACGTGTTACTTCTCCAAAACTAATGATTGTTTTGATTTTGTCCTTACAGTAATGGATAGGCAATTTCATTATGAACAATAAGGTAGAATGAAAAAATCAAACGACCAATATCGCAACTGTATCTCTTGCGCAGTTAAGGAGATTCAGTGTGCCCAAGAAACCCGAATATTGATTTTAATTTTTTTTTTTTTTTATCGAAATCTATCGATCGATCGAATCGATCGTACTCCCGAGGTGACTCCATTGTCACCAAGTCAGGATCTGATGATGGGATCCCAGGAAAATCGAGGGCAACCCTCAAATATTATAGGCACATACGACGTTTTCTATATAATTTCTAAAGCTGTTCAAGTATTTGCGTCCCATAATCATAATATCGTGTCGATTCGCTGATGATGATAGAAGGTAGAGAACTCCTCAACGGTTAGGAGTAGAAAGAAAAATTATTTCAAAATTATACGTACTTTTGAGCGATATTTGTGTTCTTTCAGGGTCTTAGGTTGACCTGATGATAGAAGGCAAATTATGCTTAGGACTGTCTACAATAAAATTGATTAAATGATAACGTTAGGTCAGTGTATTTTATTGTGCCATGTGAATATCACTTGGGTGACACAGGGTAATATCACTTGGGTAACATCACGGGGGTGACACAGGGGGTTAAATTTTGGTCATTTTTGTCTAGGTTTTCGAGATATTTCAATTTTATTTTAACAAATATTTTGTACGCCATTTTCGAATTTTCGTACGTTATGTGCAATTTCCCAATCTTAAAGTAAATAAACATTTGTTATTGCCACGAATTTCATTTTATTTAACATACGTCTTGACACTGACCGGCAAAGTAATATGGATACAAAATATAATAATGATTAAAGAATGCCTTTTTCCATCAAATAGTCACTCAAGAGACCTGTATGAACTGAGACGGTTGTATTGGTGATTGGGGGCTTGTGACGTCACTTTCTGGCAAAAATTGTACCAAACTGTGACGATACACGACTTTTCGAAGCACTTCATGTTTTGATTACGTAATAAAAGAAAAGTGTGTGTCCAATATTTTAAATCTATCTGACGGACTAATTACATTTTTTGTCAACTAGCATAGTAAATATTTGTATAGGATACTTATTACAACTAAAAATGGAAAAATAAAACAACTTTATGCAAAAAAGTTATGAATCAAGGACTATGGAAGAATTTTATACAAATGCGCTATGGAGCAAGGACTCTAACAAAGCTTGAAAAAGTAGGTAGGGTTCCTATGGCACGAGATTTGGAAAACTTGAAAAAATAAGGGTTTCTATGGCATGAGCATGATGGCATGATTTGTTACGCTTATAACTAGCGAAATGTCATAGCGACACATCGACATATTTTCTAGCGTGTTTTGTAGTGGTTTTGCTTGATTGGTTGTCATGCGTAATAGGTACACTTCTGACTACCCCTTCACAGCTTGCAGGTGTGGTGTTATGTTAAACTATGTTTGTTAAAAAGGAGGTAACCATTTCTGAGTCACGAATTAAAACACTGTGTATACTGTGCCAATTTAACTTTTTCCTCATTACGATAATAGCATGTTATAAAATATATTTTCTATAGTAAATTATTGTTTTGAATTTATATTAACTCTGAAAGAAAATATTTTATTTATGACATTTCATATGACCCAAACCAAAACTATTTGGGAATTATAGTATTTTTTGGGGTCCGTACCTCGAAACAAGAAATCGGAATTTTTATAGGATCACTTTGTCGTCCGTCCGTCTGTCTGTCTGTCAAGACCCTTTACCTCCGAAACGCGTGGAAGTATCAAGCTGAAATTTATGTCAAATACTCAGTACTACTGTCCCTTAAAGCTGTGAAAAAATCAAACTTCTAAGCCAACACAATCAAAAGATAGCCGTTTATGCCGCAAATTGTCGACACTCGCAAGGGAATCAAAACCTACAGGGTACTTACTTCCCGTGAACTCAGAATCTTGTGATCCGAAGCAACGTCTTATAGCACAGATAAAGGAACAATTGCGAAAACCGTAAATTTTTAGTTACATCATAATAAAAATATTTTTAATAATTTTAAACTTAAGTAGGTACTACTTTGTAAGGAACCCTAGGTGCGCGAGTCCGACTCGCACTTGGACGGTTTTTACCCAAAAAGGAGGGTTATGTGTTTGGCGTGTATGTATGTATGTATGTATGTATGTCCGTTTCTTTGTTCCCTCATAGCTCCTAAACGGATGAAGGGATTTAAATAAAATATACGTCGTTATGGGGCGAGTGTCGCTGGCTACATTGAAATTAAAAAAGAAAAGAAATTGGCGGATTTTGGGGTCCATATAATATAGCGTATTTCAAAAAGTAAAAAAAAAACATTACCATCGAGTAGGGTATCAAAATGAAGGGTTTAAAAGGAGATTACAAAAATATATGAGACTTACCTATATGTTTAAAATAAATTCAAAGTCACAAATCATATAAACAAACACAAAAGTTACATCATCTGCGAAGATTTTACGCGACCAACGAAAGAACTGACAAAAGAACTAAAAAGTTGAAAATAAAAAAAGTGCACTGCTAGAACCCTAGCAGTGCACTTTTTTTTATTTTCAACTTTTTAGTTCTTTTGTCAATTCTTTGCGCCTTAGTCAACAAAGAGCCCTTTATAGTTTCGCAATGTCCGTCCGTCTGTCTGTTTGTCAATCTGCAGCTTAGGTCAAAGGCTCTTATCTTAGTACTAGACAGCTGTAATTAGCTTTTACCCGACTGTGTTTATAACAATAACAGTTATTCTATTTCAAAAAATCTTTTGAATTACTAAGTTACAACTACAAACAAAAACAAACCCTATTTCTCAGTAGTAAGGTACAAATTAGTTTGCACAATATTTCCGCCAATAATGTTGATATTATTGACAAAGGATTTTGTACTATCTACTTTGTTATTGACAAAACGCAACCAGATAATATATAAGATAGATATAGTTATGTTTTACAGATAAGTGGATACCTATGAAAATTGTAAACAAACTTTTGATTTTAAGTTTGAAATTACGTTTTTTAGAGAATCATCACCATTCTCCTGCCCGTATCTCAATTTATTTCACAGGTCTACGCAATAGCCCTGCAGGTCTTTTTTTTTTTGGCAGGTGGAAAATTATCAAATAATAATATCCCCTTCCACTCTTGGGCAGAGCGAAAGGGAGTGTCGGATTTCTACTGACTAAACACCACCCATGTTCCTTCTTAGCCATATATGTCGAGGCCGCGTTAACTTGTGAACAACCCGCAGCCCAGACGGGAGCCCTGCAGGTTTTACTTGAACTCCAGTTTCCAGTAGTAAGATTATTTAAAAACTCTTCGCTTTGGTCTAGTGATCGCCAGAGCGAATGCTAACAAGGGATTCTGAATTTGATTCACGAATCGGGGTAACTGTTATTGGTCTGGATTTCTGCTCGGTTGATGGCGAGGGCACGCCCGCCATTAGTCCGTATACAGAAGCTGGTAGCCTGCGCCGATCTACCAGCGCTTATCGCCGCTGGTGGATTTCATTCAACTTGTTGGCGACGTTCGGCACTTATCGGCGCTTGTTCATATAAATGCCCCGGTTACCTGCACTCCTAATGACCCTATTACTATCCTCCGAGGTCCGCACCCCACAGGGGGTGCCCTTAGCGATTTGTCACTTAGTTTATAAGTTATTTGCCCTGGCTGGAGGCCTTAGACGTTAGTCAAGGCATCAACAGGGATTTGCCCGGTTGAGCAGAAGCAAAGACTAGCAGAAGACAGTCTCCTAGACTGAACTGCGGGATGCCATATCGAAAAAAAAAGCCGGTTACCTGCTTGGACCGCTTCCTGTAAGCGCTGGTAGGCTGCCAGCATTCTTTTTGTGTACGGCCATACATAGGACTTGAAAATAACTGACGAAGTGTGGGAGTACTATTCACTTCTGCCTAACCCTTCAAGAATTGAGAGAAACAGGTTTGATGTTATTTGTTTTTAGTTGCCAAGCACTTTCAACAAGCCAAAGACAAGCTTAAGACATCACTTATTCTCACATTGACCTTTTCCACTAATAAATCCCTTTTAAACATTCGGAAGTGAAGTGTAAACATCATTGTACTATAGTTCCTGTTATCAGAACCAATATAAACATGCAAGAACTGATAAGGTACCTATCTTAGTACATTAACTAATAGCTATGTATTGTTCTATGAGAATTTATGAATGAATGATAAACATATGATCAATGCTTTTCTTCTGATTGTCAATATCAAATGAATTAAAATAATAACTCACTTTTTTATTTATTTTTTAAATGTTGCCGCAGGAATTTCTCCTGTGTTATGGGTGCGTTCACAAATATAAACTCACATATACAAATACCCAGACCCGGAGCAACTATCTGTAGGCGACAAATATTTGTTCGTGCGGGGATCGAACCCGCGACACGCAGCGCAGTATCATTTCATCATTGTCACTGTCTGCCTAGAGTTTCTCCCAAACTATGTTGGAATCAGCTCTCAATCAGGCAGGCAGAGGGTCAGATCAGCAGTCTCTTATGTAACATACTGGTTACAGCTGTTATGTTTCGTAGGCCAGATACTCAGTTTTGGCTATTTGCTAGGTAATACAATACTCCTTGCTTTCAGTCTTCAACGACTCCTGTCGAAAATCTGCAAATACTCACACAGCAACTTAAATTACCTTAACATTGAAGTTTCTGTTATGAGGGCAGTAACACATGCCCGTCAGGGCTGCGGAATGCTGTAAGAGATACCGCGGCCTTGACATATAGGGCTAAGAAGGAACATGGGTGGTTTTTAGCCAGTAGAAGTCTGACACTCCCTATCGCTTTGCCCAAGAGCGGGAGGGGTTATTTGATAATTTCCCACCCCAAAAAAAAAAAGTTTAGTAGCACATGACGGGTTCTTCGAAACAGATACCGCGGCCCCGTTCACAAAATAATAAGAAGGAACATGGGTGGTTTTTTATGGTGGTGGGTTAGACACTGGGAGTGTCTAACCGCCTCCGCCCAGAACAGGAGGAGTAATTTGATGATCATTCACCCTCAAAAAAAAAAGCGTAGTAGCACATTTCGCCAGTTATATTTAAGTCATGTAGGAAGTAATATGATGAGATTAAATGAATTAAATAATTTGTCCTGCCGTTGTTCCATGTCACTTGGGGTCAGTGAAACACGTTTTCTTTCCATACCTACCCTGTAAATTGGCACTCTATTATTGACTCGTTTTTCTTTCAAAATCATATTCTTCAATTTAACAGAATAAAAAATAAGCCGCGAGTAGTTCCTTGTATTATCAAGGCAATAAAAAAAAATGAGACTAAAGTTTTTCAAGTAACAATAAGGAAAGATTTTGAAAAGATGTTGTTTACATAACTCCCTTTAGCTTGCCAAGATCAAATGTAAACAGAGTAAACTATGTATGCTTTGTTTACAATATTGAAAATAAATTGAAAGAGAAAACAAAGAGCTTAGTTCATAGAGAATAGAAGCAAACCATAAACAGCCCTTTGACATACAAAGGTGAAAGTTGTCAACAAAAGTTATGGACATTGAATCATATTTTCAAAGTCAGACTTTATACAACAAATCATAAAGATATTGGAACATTAATGTTTAAGGTCATAATATTTATGTATTATTGGTATTTATAAACGGGAAAAGCCCATTTTCCTCAAATGGTTATAGTTATTTGGTTTGTTATGGTGCACCACAAAAGACCCATTTCATTGTAAAATTTTTAGGTATGTTCACATAAAAGACAAAGTTTCAATAATTACATTGAAACTGGACAATACAATGACTACAGACAAAAGGATAAAGACAAAAATTGTGATTAATTTAATACTTATTGTAGTGGACAAATTATTTATTTGGGGCATCCTTGAAGGGTAATCAGAAGTCAAAATGATACAAAGTTTTGTTAATTTTCAAAAGAACTGTCTCTTACTGCCACACTCAGAGGGCTTTAATGATTACTTAGGCCATCACTTAGTAATGGTTTTGACAGTTTTGTCATACAAAAATATGTCAAACCTTTACTAAGTGACGGCTTAAGTAATCATTAAATATCTCTGAGAACGGCAGTTAGGTCTACATCTGTTCTTTAGTTGCAAGCATAACAATTTTTTTTTTTAATTTAAAAAACGGTGCCCCACACTAGGAATTTCTCCACTCTTTCTTCGGGTGTGTTTACAAACATTTAAACTCCACATACACAAATACACCCAGGCCCAAAACAAATATCTGTAGGCCATACAAATATTTGTTCTGTGAAGGAATCGAACCCGCGACACTAGGCGCAACTTACAGTCCAATTGCTCAGCCACTGCGCCAACCGTGCCGTCAACTATTGGTCATCAGGTCCTGGGTTCAATGCCCAAGTCAGATACTTCTTTTGAATCTTTCCATTAGGAATCTCCCAAAAGCAGCCACAGACTGGATGTGTGCCCACTTGATGGCAATAGGCTCACACCTATTTTAAAACATGGGTTTTTAACATAACTGTGAAATGTAGGTTTACTATTGGGTACAACCCTGCCTAACCCTTTGGGGATAAGTGAGTCTGATATTAAGTTATGTAGTTTCTTTTACCAGTGTCGGGCACTAGCTGCTCGGCAGTTTGCTGAACTGGTCCTATTTGATGCAGCCTTGCGATGCACACACACTTTTTTTTAGTTTCTAAAAAGAAACTTTAATATAAACAAACAAGAAAAATAAAAATTTGTCTTGTTTGATGTGTGCACTTGTGGCATGAGCTAAATAAATATGTTTTCTTTCTTCCTTTCTTTTCTTTTAGGTGTGGTTTTAACTATAGGACGCACAATGAGTACGTGGAGACCAGGAATGATAACAACCATTGTAACAAGTAATCTCTGATACATATTTCATTGTAGTTTTGCTGTACAGTAAGAGATTAAAGACTGAATAAAAAATAAGTTCATAAACAAACAGAATTTTACTAAGAATTTTAAGAATTGGATATAGAACTTAAGCTTGAACTGTCAAAGCGATGATTACAGTCCAGCCGCACGGCATAATGATGTGAACTGCAGATAATCTACAGTTTAACGGGTGGAGAAGAATAGGCAAGAAACTCCGTGGACACTCTTTTTTATTTTGTAACCTTTGGTATGCCAAACAAATTAGTGTGAAAGAACATGGATTCCGCAATCCTTTTTTTGATTTATTATCTATACCAGTAAAGTACACTGGCAAAATGAGCTGCCGAGTTTAAACTACTGTTAACATTGTCATTTGTGGGATTAGCCTTAGTTGCTGTTGGACTTATTTTCTAAAGTAATATCACCTTTTGGTTGATTGAAATAATAAATTACAAAAAAACAGTCACTGGCCGACTGTTATTTTTTTGTAATTTTTTTTTTTCATTCATATTATGAGATCAGTGCAAGTATACAGTATGTATACCAACAGCATTGTAACAGACAAGTTATGATTCATGATCCAGTAATATCTTAAACTTACATAAATTATTATTTAAATGGTAAATTTCTTATTATCCACAACATAACTTTGTTGTGTTTCACTTGTGATCATTTTCGACGCAAAAATTAGGTAACGCATAAATCAGACTTACACCAAACTGATGTTGTTGAATAGTTTTGGTTCGAAATCAAATCAAAAACATTGTTCTGTGTAAACATCATTTACACAAGTCTAAACAACAGGAATACGCTCATTGCGATGCTAAATAGCATCCGCTGACCGCAAATTTTGAGGAAACACATCAATTGAAAAAAATGCGCTTTTAGGGACAAAAAATATTATCATGTTCCATGTTTTTACGGGCTAAATCGTATGTTCACAAGTTAGATACTGAAATTCTTAAGCTCTTACGCTGAAAACAATCTAAAATTGTTTATTACTCACCTAAAATTGGATACCATAGTCCCATACACAGAAAATATAGAACAAGTGCCGCGGGATACTTCCCGACAGTGCTACCCATTGTCATGGCGGAAGCACCTTGATTTTACATACAATACGCGCAATAACGCGGCATTAAAGTCATCGCACGGTTATTAAATCATTTTCTATTCACTTAAACAACGACAGCACTGATTATTTCTATATTATCACGCAAAACTACAAAGCGGCTGACACCCAAAGCCGAACAAACAATCTCACTGGGAGTAGTGGGAGTGTTGCCAGTTGCCAGTTATTAATTAAGTTCAATTCACTTTTCTGTAATATTCCTTCAGCAAACAGTGATTAATGTTTTTTTAGGTTTCACGTTTGACCTTTTAACCATTTCCTTTTTAAACAGGATCGGAGGAGTTTAATTCAATAAATGGTTAGTGGGGTATTTTTTAGTTTTCACATTTCTGAGAAATTTAAAATGATATCATTCTATTTAATATTATTTCTTACTAAATATCTTTTTATCTTGTTTGTCACTTACTTGACAAATGACTTTAATGGTTGCAGTCATATTTTCTAAATTATTATGAGAAAAAAAGATAAAATTATGAAATCTGTTTCTAGTTTCAGTGGCAACACTTATGGCTAGACTTAATGCCATAGACAAAAATGAGTAAAGGGGCGGGACGACAATGTTATTACAAACGGGGTAAGCAGATTATATTTTAGGGAGCAATACTTGGAGTTCCTTCTTGAACAGTACTAAAAGGCATTATATCTTTTAAGCTTTTGCCTGCGGCTTCGACCGCGTGGATGTCAAAAACTTGACAAATTATATATAAAACTTTCCTCTAGAACCACTCTATTGGTGTGTAGTGGTTTTTGAGTTTATCTCGAACAGACAGACAGACAGATGAGGCAGAGGACTTTGTTTTATTATAATGTAGTGATAGTGATGATGATGTAGATGATAGTGATATCATAGCCATTTGTTCCTTGAATATTATTTATGAAACAACGGTTTAGCAGATCATAATATGAATTGCGTTAAAAAGCGTAAAGTAGACCTATCGTAATAGTAATGCGTCTGTGAACATTTAGGAAAATAGATCATTGTAGGAAAATAATATGAATTACGTTTTAATTCGTAAAATGTTCACAGACGCAGTTTCTATGATAAAAAGTCCATTTTACGATTTTTAACGCAATTCATATTATGATCTGCTAAAGTGGCCATTTTAGAACCCCTGCTGTCTTGTATGAATCAGAATGTTGGTACACAATAGGGATGAATGATAAACATTTGCATGTGGCTGAGATTAGAATGCTTAGGGGGATGTGTGGTGTTACGCGAATGGATAAAATAAGAAATGAGTACATAAGAGGAAGTCTGAAAGTGGCGCCGGTGACTGAAAAGCTGTGTGGAAATCGGTTATCGTGGTATGGCAAAGTTTTGAGTATGAATGTAAATGGGTATAAGAGTAGAGGAAGACCAAAGAAATGATAGATGGACTGTGTTAAGAATGATTTGGCAAGATAGGAGGTGTCTCATTTTGACGAGAAACAGATAAATATGGAAGACACATACAAAAAACGGATCATGTACTGAAGGATAGAGTCCTGGCGTAACTTCTGTAGTAGTATAGCGTCGGGGGCCGCGTGACGGCTTCCAGCCACCGTAGACGCAGCCCTGTGGAAGGTGAGTGGTGGGCTAGCTCGCCGTCCGTCAGTCTTATGACGACGACAGGCCGTATCGACGGCGCGATCGAGTTCAACGCGCGCCTCAAAGAGATGAACATGGGAGGGGCCCGCAAGGGCCGACGCCCGTCGGGGCTACGTAATGTTGTAAGAGATATTGCGGCCTCGACATAAAGGGCTAAGAAGGAACATCGGTGGTTTTTGACACTCCCTTTTGCTCTGCCCAAGAGCGGGAGGGGTTATTTGATGATATCCAACTCCCAAAAAAAAAAAAAAAAAAATGTGATGGAGCTCTAAAAAGCGAACCAGTGCATCCCCAACAACGGAGGAAAAGCACAAAGAAGGCCAGTATAGCTCATCGGCGTCAAGTGTACTTTGAAGTTTGAAGTACCTAGGACTCGTCCTCGACAGCCGGTGGAACTTCGTGGAGCATTTCCGACGTTTGGCTCCCAGACTGGAGCGGGCCGGGGCTGCCTTTAGGTGGCTCTTGCCCAATCTGGGGGGGCCAAACGCCTCCTGCCGAAGACTCTACGCGGGGATCGTGCGGTCCATGGCCCTTTACAGGGCCCCGTATAGGGCCATGTTTTGTGGGCGCCTGCTTTGAGGAAGCGGGCCGCCCACTACCTGAACGTGCCCCAAAAGGTCATGGCCGTAAGGATGGTACGGGGGTATCACACGATCTCCCACGAAGCGGCGAACCTCCTTGCCGGATTTCCGCCGTGGGATCCGGAGGCGATAGTCCTCGCGCGCTTACTTCAATGGCGCGCGGAGGCGCTGCGCCGGGGGGTCACTCCGCTGCCGCGGCAAATTGCTGCGCGGCGGACAGACCTCCGGTGCGATCTCATGGCGACATGGAGACAGCGACTGTCGCAACCCCGTGCAGGGCACGCCACGATAGTGGCGGTAAGTCCCCTCTTTGAGGAGTGGCTAGAGAGGCGCCACGCCGCCCTCACCTTCCGTCTGACGCAGGTCCTCACCGGACACGGTTGTTTCGGGAGGTACCTGCACCGAATCAGGCGGGAGGAAACGCCCGGATGCCACCATTGTGAGGATCGGCCGAAGGACACGGTGGAGCACACAGTGGAGGTGTGCCCCGCTTGGGCGGAGCCCCGCCGAGTTCTCGTAGCGGCGATCGACGGCGGCGACCTCTCGCGCCCGGCCCTGGTGCAAGCCATGGACCGGGGCGAGGAGGAATGGGACGCCGTCGCCTCCTTCTGCGAAGCAGTGATGCTAGCGAAGGAGGTAGCGAAACGCGAG
The DNA here is from genome assembly GCA_932274075.1 of Diarsia rubi. NCBI lineage: Eukaryota > Metazoa > Arthropoda > Insecta > Lepidoptera > Noctuidae > Diarsia > Diarsia rubi. The sequence goes on along the minus strand of OW026437.1, from coordinate 9,144,996 downwards.
AGGGAGAGAACCTCTCGTCCCAGCCGCCGCGGGAGGCGCTCCGGGCGTCGGGGGTCCCGCGATGACCTCCGGCCACCGTAGACGCGGGTCTGTGGAGGGTGAGTGATGGGCTAACTCGCCGTCCGTCCGTCTCACGACGAAAACAGGCCGTGTCGACGGCGCGTTCGTGTTCCACGCGCGCCTCAAAGAGATGTCAGCAACATGGGAGGGGCCCGAAAGGGGGCCGCGGGTAGTCCACCGGTTATCGCGGCCTCGACATAGAGGGCGAAGAAGGAACATGGGTGGTTTTAGTCAGTAGAAGTCTGACACTCCCTTTCGCTCTGCCCAAGAGCGGGAGGGGTTATTCGATGATTTTACACCAACCAAAAAAAAAAAAAAAAGGCCAGTATAGCTTTTAATCAGTGTAGAAGACTAATTGGTAAGAGATGGGGTCTTAACCCAAAGATTAAACTCTGGCTATACACGTCAGTCATCAGCATAGCTATTCACAACCATTCGATAGTCAGTCGTATCCAATCGAACCATCGTACTTTCGAAAATCGCTATTTACAAAACCGAAGCCGAGTTATAGATTCGAGTGTGATTGCCGACAGGTATTAATTGCTATTGGAAGCGCAATCCAATCAGAATTACGACGCTATTTTGTACTAAACCATAAGCAAGAGTCGTTGCGTATTCATTTAAAATAAAAATCGATTTTAAATTGTTTTTAATTATATTTTTGTTACTTGACGGATATTCAGTACAATCTACAGTAAAACTTATAGAAATACTCATTAAACATAATTTATTGTCTCCATAAAATTTTTCGCCACGAGTGTACCACAATTTCGATCGAATCTGTGAATAGCATTTGCCAATCGTTCGATCCGGAAATCTGATACTCTATATAGTGTCAAGGTCGGCGCGGTTTCGATTCGATTTTTTGTGAATAGCTATGCAGAGACCTTCTATTACCTACGGATCAGTTGTATGGTGGCCCAGAACTCAGCTGACCACGGTTAAAACGAAACTCCAGAGTCAGCAACGCTTAGCTAATAGTGTAGCAGATACTGGATGCATGAGAACAACTCCATCAGCAGCGTTAGAGTATCTTTTGGATTTAAGACCTCCGGATCTGGTCATAAAGGAGGAAGCTCAGGCAACTGCCATAAGACTAAGATCAAACGGACTATGGTAAGTAAATACAGAAACAATACACTCAATAGCTTTGTAGGGGATTCTATAGAAAATACCACTTCTTGATGCGCCCATGGATAAATTTTCATGTTACCATGTGTTCGATAGAAGTTACGACATCCAAGTCACTGCAGAAACATTAGATAGCACTTGGCATCAATGAAGTTAGGATTTATAATACAAATAGAAGAGCTTAGAGGAACTGCTTATAAGAAATTTCTTCCGGCAGACCTGCGAGAGGAAACATAGATTAGCAATGTAGACACAATGTGTCAGTGTGTGTCTTTCTTTCCTTTCTTTATTTATTTTCTCTCTCCTTGTTATTAATTAATGCAAAGTGGTCCCAATTGTTTTTTTCGACGTAAATTCCCCGGAACACCGTGCTTGTTTATGGGTCAGAAGTTTATTATAAAAACGTATACTATACATTGGCATCTGATCCATCTGAAACTACACCACAGTTTTTACTAAAACCTGACTGAATATCGACTGTTGCCCCTCGGAGCAATAGCTTTCGATACCATGGTGCTCTCACTTGTCTTATCCGATGATTAGGCTTTTCCAATCATCGCCGTATAAGGCTGATATTACACGGCTATATTTGTGCCATTGCTTATAAGCAAGTAATCATTATTAGGCTAGCAGGCATAACTACCGAGCCACTGCACATTATTAATAAGCTCATTCAGTTAAACACTTTCTTTTTGCTCTTATTTAAAAATGGAAAACATAATAAATGTGTTTTAGTTTCTTTTTATTGGGTTATAATGACCTTTAATTCAAGGTGTTTTAGTTTGAAAATATATTAATTTTGTATTTTTTTCTGTGGGTATAGTAGATGGTAGCAAATAAAAAAGTAGAAATGGCAACATTAATTGTTTATTGACATGACGAATGACAGACGGCGGGGTCTTGTTCGATGGCAGCTCGATTGGTACAATTTAGACGAATTAAATGACTCGTTAAAGAGATTATTTCCGCTCTTATCCGATAACGAAGTGAAAATGTGTTTTATAAATACTGTTTAAGCTGTTTACGCACGCTTCTTACGTGCGTATTGTGTTATTAAGATGTATATTCATTACACCATAGGAGCCATTTTTATTGTATTTATTTTGTGCGTTCATTGTGATAATGTAGCCAACGACAACGAAATCAAGCAGATTTACGGTGAGTTAAGTGCTTTATTTATTGTTTAGTAGTTTAGATCAGAGTTATTGTGTTTTTTTGTTATTTTGTCCTATGTGTGACAGTCCGCCCACGAAGTGTTCGCGAGGCGCAAACCGCAGGCTTCTTCAAGTCGTATTGTCGAACTTGCCGTATTTTCCACCGTCTCTGTTTATAATCACTGTGTAAACTTACTGTTTTTTATGTCAGTTTAATTGTTCCCACTTGTGGGCAACCCACATGGACATTGTTATCATGGTGTGTGATATTTTTCTGTTAGCTATTGGGATATACAATACAATCAATTACTACAATATTACAGTATCTTTGTAGGTGGTCATATGAATTGTAATCATCTACTTCAGGTAAATGCTTTTTCTTGTGTAACTATAAAATCTTATTGGAATATACCTACTACAATCTAAATAGCCCATGAACCATAAAACTGAAGTAATTATTAATATTACTGTAACAAATAAGGCACAAAGGTGTCTTTGCTTTGTTCATTAACAAACAACCAATTTGAAGTATGTGATTTTTAATGATATATCTGGGCGATTCTCTGTAACCTTGTAATCGGCTGTCCCGTCCGATTTTATCAAAAAGTAATTAAATTATCTTAAAAATAATCACTCCTAATGAAACTTTAACTCCGAATCTTTACGGGCCCTTTATTTTTAGAACCATAACTATTTTTATTTTTTTTCTACACATGATAGAAGCTCTAAAAATACAGTCCCCTGGCTGTCCCCATCACTGCAATTCCACCCAGAAAAACGATTTACCAAGAAGTTATTGAAACTACATACATTTGGCAATCAATATAATAGAGAAAAATAATTAAATTATATTATTTTCGTAAAACAAGGTCTCATTACGAATTTTATTTATTTAGTAAACTCCTGTAAACTTTGTCCCCAGAATTTTTATACAGTCCCCTGCCAAATATTTAAATTCATAATAAATAAAAACTATAATTAAACGATACTTTTTTTGGAGTGAAACAAAACCCAATTGCTGTGAAGTTGGCAATCCTGCCGAATGCGGCGTTGGGACGCCATTTTTTTTAGTGTCAGAGTGTCATTTGTGAGGTGAACACGCGCTTGGACCGCTACCACACACAGTCCTCTGGTAAGTCATAATATGGATGTTAATTACTTTAATAATCTATATATAAAGTTTATTGTTATCATATTAGTGTCTCAATTGATCGGTAGATTCTTAAAAAACTATTTTACATCACTTTTGTAAATAATGTGAAATCCAACCGAAATACACAGTCCCCTGGCAACAGTCCTCTGCCTGAAATTGCAGCAGGGGACTGTTTTACACAACAGGGGACTGTGTATTTTGCGCATTGGTTAATGTGTTTATGTATTGTTTGTGTCAATTTATCCGCTAATGATCTGTTTTATTAATGTAATAATCATCAAAGTATTATGGATCGCTTTGCATTATTTTTATCCTTTACAAACTTAAATTATTTTCCGCAGATCGATCGAACCGAACGCACTTGACAATAATGGCTCCTAAAAAGAAGAAGTTATCCCTAGAGGAATTACTACAGAAAAAGAGAGAAGCAGAGAGAAAAATGACCATCAAAAGAGAGAACAAATGAGAGAAAAGAAGAAGTTGAAGTACCAAAATAAAAAAGTAAAAGGTTTGCGGAAGTTAGTTAAGGATATGAAACCTCGTGAGCACAGAGCTGCCTTAAAGAAGTGGAAGGAATATTGTAACTTATAACAAGCCAAAAGACTAAGACTGAAAAGCATCACTAACACTTTTGTGCGAGAAAAAACGCCAGTATCAGACCTAGAAGCAAATACTCCGCCTTCAAGACCCGCCAGTCCAGTATCAGTTCAAATATCTGCAGCTCGAAGCCCAGCTGTTTCACCGTTGAGAAGCTACACTGTCCCTGGGTGACATAGGCTACTTTTAATCTCTGTATTCCCACGGGAACGGAAACTACGCTGGTGAAACCGCGTGACGTCCGCTAGTAGTCGATAAAATTGAAGAGGAATCGGCCGATCAGAAGGGGTTTAAGGTCGCAGGTGTTTATTCCAGGTCCATCCTCGGCTTTCCAAGAAAATGTAACACACTAACAATGAAAAGTCTTTTTTTTTTTTTTTGGTTGGTGTAAAATCATCTAATAACCCCTCCCGCTCTTGGGCATGTCGAGGCCGCGATAACCAGAGGACTACCCGAGAGGAGCGCCTGCCGCGGAGGCTGGGACGAGAGGTTCTCTCCATCTCGCGTTCCGCCACCTCCTTCGCTAGCATCACTGCTTCGCAGAAGGAGGCGAAGGCGTCCCATTCCTCCTCGCCCCGGACCATGGCTTGCACCAGGGCCGGGCGCGAGAGGTCGCCGCCGCCGATCGCCGCTACGAGAACACGGTGGGGCTCCGCCCAAGCGGGGCACACCTCCACTGTGTGCTCCACCGTGTCCTCCGGCCGATCCTTACAATGGTGGCATCCGGGCGATTAGAAAAATCCTTACGATTTGATTGGAGATCTCAGTTGAAATATCATATATTTGAGAGAAAAGACTGTTTTCTAATAATTATGTTGATAGTTGTAAGTCTTTACATGAATATTGAATGAAGCATTTAATTGTTGGTATTTTAATGATATGACTATATTGATCTCAGTGAGTACAAACTGTTTCTAGCACTTAAGGTTAATTTTTGACATGAATGTTTAAAGAAAATTGTTATTTTTGTTCATTTTTTATAAAGAGATTTTGTTTACTATTATTGCAAAAATATTCTACAAAAATAATAAATAATTGATTAATGTAAAATGACTTTTTTTTAAAGTACAACAGTCCTCTGTCTCACTTAACAGTCCCCTGTCATGATTTCTTGGAAAATCGCTAATAACTCGGAAAATATAAACAAATTCAGTGGGCCTCTTTATCTAACTAAAATAAAAGTTTATTTTCTTCGAAATAGAACACGGTATAATGGCAAATTTTAAAAATAATTGCCAGGACAGCATTTATATGGGACCAGTACGAGCTTACAGAGAAATGCCCATCTAATAACAGGATATTTTTTAGTTACTATTAAGATGTCTATTTATGCATATATTAACAGCACTAATTTGCATTTTGTTTAATTTAAATTAATTTAAATCATCACGAAATTAGCCGAAATTGCCTAGGGGTATTTATTTATCACCCAATGCCAAATGGCTTTTGGAACACAGATAGGAAGTTGCTCCATGTAAAATACTGGTACTCAGTTGCATCTGGTTAGACTGGAAGCCGTCCCCAACATGGGTGGGACAAGGCTAGGCACAGGATTTAATTAATTACAACATGTCTTCTGCTGGACATAGACCTCTCCCAAGTGTGACTTGTCAAACAATTAATTAGCCAACACTTTTTTGGTAGTTAATTTATTACTTTATCAAAAGTAATAAATACCAATTTTTACACATGGTTTTCCTTGTTTTACTATTATGATTCTAATTTTGTTGTATTTTAAAAAGTGCCCATTAACAGCTGTAGATGAAATGAGGGTAGGGAGACCTTTGTCCTGCAGTGAGTGGGACTCAAAAAAAAATGGCTGTAAAATAATAAATAAATTATTTGTAGTATTGTATTTTGAGAGCAGTGGTGACCCAATGGTGGCGGCCCCAACTTACGAACAGTTGGTAGTGGGTTCAAACCCAGGCAGGCATTACTTTGGGTAATTTATTTGATCATCACTGCTCTCAAAACGGTGAAGGAAAACATCGCGAGGAAACCGGCATATATTAGAACCAAAAATTCGCAGATATGTGACATCTGCCAATCCACACTGGGCCCGAGCGGTGGATTATAGCCCATCCCTCTCCTAGAGAGGAGGCCTGAGTCCCTGCAGTGGGAACAACATATAGGATGATGATGATAGTAGTATTGTGTAGCTGGCAAGAAAGGAGGTGTCTGATGAGATGACGGGAAATAGAGAAGTATGGAAGAAGACATGCAGCACCAACCCCAAATGTGACATAAGCGCAAGAGGTTGATAATGATGATAAAAATGTTTTGCTAGCCACTATCAATTTAATGTCGAGTGCAATATTTTTAAGCAGTTCAAATACCATGGTGGTCTTTAATGCACAGGTAAAACAGTTACTTAAACCGCACGTTACTTAAGCCACAAGGGCTAAGAAAGAACAATAGGAACATGGGTGTTTTTTAGTCAGTAGAAGTCTGACACTCCCTTTCGCTCTGCCCTAGAGCGGGAGGGGTTTTTGATGATTTCCCAGCCCCAAAAAATAAAAATAAATATGATGGGTTGTGCGAGGAAGGATATGAAAGAAAAAGAAGTAAATGAGAGTGTAAAGTTCATTACTTGAGTGTCCCTCTTTCTATTTATTGGATTCAATCAGCTCATCTAGCCTTCTTCTACAAAATTAAATCAATAAGTAATGTTCATATACCAATTCATTTCACAGCAAGTAGAACCTAACAGTTATAATCACCGCTTACCACTTTAAAGTGCAGTTAACTTGTCAAGTTTACATGACTCATCTAATTGTTAAAAGCTCTTACTGTTACTTGTGAGTTATTCTGATAACATCTCACTTCTGTTGTATATATTTTCATAGCTTCAAGATGATTTTTCTTTACTTTGCTGGTTTGAGACGCAATAGTTGAGAAATTATCAAAAAGATTATTGTTTTGAAGTTCAAAAATGTGCATCCCATGTCTTGTAACTTATTTTATTTATCAAAAAAAAACTCATAGTCTAAACAAGACAAAAACAGTATAACATACATAAAATAACACCTTTAATCCCCAAACGGGGTAGGCAGAGATGTACCTAACAGTACACCCATATTTTGCAAGTTATGCTTTAAGTCCCATGATCAATCAGGTACAAATCCAGAGTCCCAAAATTCAAATTCCTGATGGACAAACCCAATAACACTTTGCCCAGTTCGTGAATCAAACATAGGACGTCATGCTCAGTGGCGCTTGCACCCACTCAGTCAATAAAGCAGACAAATCAGTATATTTTAGAGAAATAACATAATAATGCCATATCGAAGGTATAAGGAAAATAATGCAATTATTTATTGTTATTTTGACCTGTTCAAGCATTGTCACCACTCTTTAAAGAGAACAATAACCTGACTATTAATACAGGTGATGTTAATTCCCAGAAATAGACATGATCATCATGATCATGTCTTTAAGGAAAATTCAATAAATTATTAAATTGGATTAGTGATCCTGCTCCTCTCAAAATTATTGGAGCCTCTATTGAATTAATATACGAATAAAAAAACGGCAATAGATATACACATTCTGTGAAAATTGCAACTGACTACGTACTCGTATTATTACAGATCATCAGATACAGCCTGCAAACAGACAGACAGACGGACGGACAGTGCAGGCTTAGTAATAGAGACTTTTTGTTTACCCTTTAGGTACAGAACCCTAAAAATTATGTCGAAGTTTAGCATTTATTTCATCATCTGCCTAGCCTTTTTCCCAACTATATTGGGGTCGGCTTCCAGTCTAACCAGATGCAGCTGAATACCAGTATTTGAAGTTTAGCATTTATTTATTACCCTAAAATACTATCCCACCACTTGGCCATCTTTAAATACTTCCAAGAACTCATAAGTGTTATTCTTAATCTGTTTTTACCCGATAGAAGCCCAAAAGGAGGGTTATGTGTTTGGCGTGTACATGTATGTCCGTTTTTTTGTTCCCTCGCTCGTAACTCCTAAACGGATGAAGGGATTTGAATAAAATATACGTCGTTAGATTCGTCTTGATGGCGCAAGTGTCACTGGCTACATTAAATTAAAAAAAAGGAATTTGCGGATTATGGGGGCCATATAGCATATTGCCATATTCGAAAAATAAATATTTTCCAATACCATCGAGTAGGGTATCAAAATGTAGGGTTTCAATAGGAGATTACAAAAATATATGATATCTATATGTTTATAATAATTTCTAACTCAAAAAACATGTAAACAAACACAAAAGTTAAATCACCTCGGAAGAACTTTACGCGACCAACGAAACAACAAACACAAAAGAACTAAAAAGTTGGAAATAAAAAAAAGAAGTTAAAAACTAAAAAACCCGACTGATAAAACTGAAAAGCAAAAAACAAATTTGAATATTAAATTATGAAATGAAAATAGAAAGGACCCCGCCTGCTTCCAAGTTTTGTTTAATTTAAAATATGCTTGTTTTTTGCTTTTCAGTTTTATCAGTCGGGTTTTTTAGTTTTTAACTACTTTTTTTACGCCACTTCTAAGCATTTTTCACGATGCGCGTCCATATTATTATCCTATCGCCACATTTTTTCTGGACCAACAACAGCGAGAACGTGTTTAGGTTTGGACTGGAAACGCAAACGTCATGCACCTATCTTTTTCTGTCGCTCAAACCCGATTTTTGCTTACACAAGAAATTGGGTTTATGCTGCCGCGTGCGATAGCATTTCCACGTTTCTTCTCTCGTTTCGTTTCTTACTTTTCTTACTGTTCGACTTTTTACGGACAATCATCATTTGAGTCTTACAGCGTTTTTGCTTATGTCTATTACCTCCATTTTAGAGGGTTTGCCGTCAATTAAATCTGCATATCGGAGTCCACTGCTGCCCGCTACCCTCCGCATCTAGATTGGCTCAGCATTTTTTTAGGGTTCCAGGCCTGCCCGGATCAGATTGGAACGTTTAAAATATGACTTTAACATCTTTTAAACGTTCCAATCTGATCCGGCTTTTTAAGGTCAGTCATGGAACTGCTAGACTACATTGATGGTCATCCAAATACCTATCTATGATACCAATAAAGCTACAAACTAATCAAACTTGCTACCATTTACATAGGAGACAAATAAGCCATCAAAAAGTCCAATTGTTCCAATTAGGTTGTCAAGTTTATATTTTACTTTTTTATCAGTCCCGGCGGACGCGCTGCGAGGGGATAATCTCGTTACAGCGATTGTTGTGACAAAGGGAACACTTACTACATAATTAAACATTGTTTTATTATAATTTGATGGGATTTTGATAAATATATAGGGACCTTTTTTACCTACACAACGAGTAGGAGGTCAATCTCCAGAGGTTAGGCCCGGATTTTAGTAACGGAGACGAGGTTAGCAGAGCTACTATCATATTATGCACTACATACACTAGTCACGTCTATTGTCTTTTCTGTATTTGGTCGAATCTTGCTGATTTCCGGTTTCCTACCTCACGTTTCGAAGAATTTCCTGGTGATTAAAGACACAGGCAACAAAATCATTACCCTGCTTCGCCGTAGTCGGGTAAAAAGTTGTAATAGAAAATAACATAAACCATCGTTTCATCTGTTTAGCCTTGTCCCAACTATGTTATGGTCGGCTTCAGCCGAATACCAGTATTTTACATGGAGCGAAGGCCTAACTGGCCTTCACCACCTTTGCAGTCGGGTAAAAATGGACTCCTTTATCACGGCTAATTGTTTTAAACACATTATAAGAGCACAAATGACGTAAGGTTATTCTTATCTGCATACAAAATCCCCAGGGTCCATCATCATCAGCGACTATCGATGACACGATGATGCGTGTAATTCAAAAAAAAATTAGAGTCGTTCTTAGATCAATTTGTAAACGGCATTGCCTTACGGCGAGGCAATGGTTCCAATTTCTTGGGCGCATTACCGGTTGACAGCGTTGAGGAGGAATTTTGGGATACAAAGCGTCCCAAAATTGATAAGTTATTTTGTTTTTTTTCTCATGTAATTATGTAGTTAGCGGCCTCGACATATAGGGCTAAGAAGGAACATGGGTGGTTTTTAGTCGGTAGAAGTCTGACACACCCTTTCGCTCTGCCCAAGAGCGGGAGGGGGGTTATTTGATGACCCCCCCCCCAAACGCCTGAGTGTCATGTGGAGATATGCAATAGGATCCATACTAATATTGTGTGATGCGAAAGTAACTGTTTCATGGATATACATATTTTGGATGTGTCATAAATATGTTTTTCTCTCATACACATAAAATACGCTGACGAAGTCGTGGGTTTCTAACAGCTAGTTACTCTATAACTATTAAAAGTACATCACACTAATATTATTAAAGCGAAAGTTTGTGAGTGTGTGAGTGTGTATGTTTGTTGCTTCTTCAAGCAAAAACTACTGAACGGATTTGGATAAAATTTGGTACACGGTAGTTTATAATCTGGATTAACACTTAAGATAGTTTGTATCCCGATTTTAACTTCACGTGGGATAGTTTTCGAGTTGTAGCGGGTGAAGCCGCTGGCAACAGCTAGTAAATAATATACCGAAACGGTTGATATTCGAAAACGAATACTCGAAAATACGGGAAGATACAATCGGGATAAAAACTATCCTATGTGTTAATCCAGGGTGTCAGCTAACTCCATACCAAATTTGATTAAAATCGCTCCAGCCGTTTCGACGTGAAGAAGAAGTAAAAAACATACACACTCACACACTCACAAACTTTCGCCTTTATAATATTAGTGTAATAAATCTAGATTATTTCATGGAAACCACATACGGATCATTCTGTACCGTTCCGAATAACCGCAAACTGAGGCTTCTGTAAATTCGCCATAGCGTTGGTTGATGCATCAATAATTCTATTCTATTGTACGCGATACAATTGCAGCAATTTGAATAAACAAACAGAACAAATACAACACAAATCCACTTTTGTATTTCTATAAGTATTGAAAGGCTTGCACATTAACTGTAAAATAGACATTCTTGTGAATCAGTTTTCTTTAGCTACCATGAAGTCTAACATATTTAAAGTGTTGCGACTCCCTCCTGCTTTGCAACGATTTTACGACTTGACAAAAATCGAGATTTGTTAGGTAACTTTATTTTTTCTGTATTTAAGTATACAAATAGACCTTCTGGAATAAATTCTCTTAGTCTATTTCGCGATGTCCGAGTAGCAACTACTTGCTTACTGAACAAATTAAAAAATTTAACAGATTTTTTATGAAATTATCTGCCAAGTAAGTTAGCAGGAGCTTAATCGTATGTGGTGAAACAGGCCCTTAATGAGATTAAAAAAATATATCAAATTCCGATGTCGCAGACAAATTAAGACAGACTCTTTAAGCTACTTGAAATAATAGGGAAGTTTACTGATTTAAAAAAATGTGCTTCTAATTAGTCCGTCTGTCAGATTATCGAAAAATATTGGATACGTATTTTTTGTTTTATCAAATCAATAAAAAATGACGAAGATATAACGCGTCAAAGATGGGTGGGGGTTTGTGACGTCACTTACCGGTAAAAAATGTCATACTAATGTCTTGGAATATGACGTCACAAGAGTTTTCAAAGCACTGTATCGTCTTATTTGTTTGTTTACGTGAAAAAATAAAATATACGTGTCTAATATTTTTTTGAAATCTATCAGACGGACTAATTACATTTTTTTTGTTAACTACCCTATTATAACATTTACGAGAACCGATACACGGGAACTAATTTTTTTTCACCGGATCCATGTTGTGGCCATCACAGATACTCCGCAAATAAATTATGCCTTTGGGTTCCCCTTTCCAAATAAAACGTGTCAGAAAACAATAATAATTAAATACATTTAAACCGTACAATAAGTAGTAGCTACGTATACTATGGTCCATCGACGATGCATGATTCCCGTATAACAGTGACTCACCGGCTAATGGATTTGACCTTACTCTGCGGGCCCATGGTAAGGGGCCGGTGCAACTGCCAGCGAGAAACTATCGAACAGCTATGTTCTCTTTTTGAAATTTCAAATTATATTTTTTTTTGTTTATGCTTTTGAAGCTTCGTTTACATTGTTGGTTCTGAATGTGCAAACTGGCTGTCGCCTTGCGCTCTAAAGATGCTTCGAATAAATGTCTTCGTGGTTTTGTTGCCATTTTGAAAACCTTGTTTACCTTTTTTTATACTTTCATTTTGTTATATTACGTTTCAAGGAAATCTTAGTGATATATTTGCCAGTGTTTTGAAATTAAACGTGTCATTAAAATACTCGTATGTACTTACCTTTTTCCTTATATTCTATACTAGTACTTGAGCCGCGACTGCGTCCGCATAAATTGCGATAGCTCGGGTATTCTGCATGATATACTTAAACATAATTCGTAGCTTAAAACTTCCACAAATAATTTAGCTTTCTCTCAGTAAAATATGACGACTGTCTCTCAGTAAAAAGCGACGGCACGGTTGGCGCAGTGGCTCAAGCAATGGACTGCTGCGCTGCGTGTCGCGGGTTCGATTCCCGCACGGAACAAATATTTGTGTGACCTACAGATAGTTGTTCCGGGTCTGGGTATTTGTGTATGTGAGTTTAAATGTTTGTGAACGCACCCACGATACAGGAAAAAATCCTAGTGTAAGGCAACGTTTATATAAAAAAAAAAATTGAATTGTATCATACGTTCCGGAGATTACCCCTCACATACAAACTTACAAACAAGTTTACCTCTTTATAGTATTAGTATAGCATTTGTGTCAATTCTTATGATGACTAATACCACCTTAGCGTGTATAAGTCCGTCCAATTGCTAACTAAACCTGTCCTGTTTTAGCTCAGGTATTGTTTTCGAAATAGCGCTATTGAAAATAATAGCCCATGTCCATCCGCGGTCTGCGTTGTTACTTGTAGCTCTAGTTATGTTGTGTTGGAGTTTACATTTTCTCTTACTTGATCCTTTATTTTTATGTGACTAGTACTAGTTCGGAAACTAATCTTAGTTTCGGAATTTTATGCAAAAGATGTAGTCGAGTACTGGAGTAGAAGACGTAGTCTAAACGAGGCTTTAGAAACGATTTCGAGGGACATCGAACTATGTTTTTGGATATTCTTGCGAGTTGTGATTACGGTTTTTGTGCATTAAATTCTAGGTATTTCGTGTGGTTTAGTTTTGTAATGTTTCTGTTTAAGGTTTTTTCAGTCTTCATTGAAGTGTTTAGATTCGTTTTGTGCGTCATCCCGATCATCACTTGACCAAAATTATAGAATTGAAATTTTTATTTAATTATTTATTCATTAACACATACATTTATTTTAACAGGTAAGACTGAAAATTAAAAGAAACGTTTAAATAAAATTAAATCAACTGAACAATTAGCTCCCGCCATCATTTCAGCTCGGAATCACCCACTGTTGGGTAGAATATGCCTCCTTCTGTTTCTCTTCTGTTACTCTTCTCTGTTTTGTGCGTCCCTCATGCATCCGTTTTCCGCGATACTGACGGTATCGTCAAAATCATAATTATCATTGTTTGGTCCCTTAATTAATTCAAAAGCTTTAAGTAGTAATAAAGAAAAGACTGGACACCATAATTTGTCCCTCGGCTGCGTGGTACCATGCTTTTATGTACCTCCCATACAATATAGCATTAATTCATGATTACTCATACGACAGATTAACATCGCCATCGGCCCTCATAATATAAGTTCCGTATTTGGTTCGAATATTATTATTTCACTCACGGTTTGCCCTCAAGAGGTACGCAGTGACATTGTGTTTTACTAATCGTTTCTGCTATTAACCGTCTTCTCTAATTAACTTAAAAAAACTGCTAATCGCTCCATGTAATATTGAGTTGCATTGGGATAGACTAGGAGGTATTACAATGGATAGACATACTGGAATGGGATAGAGTGGACTGGCGCCGTACTGTCTCCAAGTAGACAGGAAGATGATGATTCGGATAGACTTGGAGCTGATCCCAATAGAGTTCGGAACAGTCTAGGACTTGAGGTAGATGGTGAAACTAAAGGTTCCTCATGTCATACCGTCTGTTTCTTTTACGGGGATCCCCGACTGCCATTGTTTGTGCAAATTTCTAGGAAACGAATCAATAGGTCGTTTATATGATGTACTTAATACGTGGCATAGGTCAAACTTAAGTTATGTTTAAAAAAATGTTTTGAAATATTTAGTTTGCATTACTCTTCACCTTCATAATTATCAAATCGAACTCTCTTGACCGTTAAGTTTGTTGGACCAATCCAAAAGATCGTAAATACAAAAATAACATAGCCAAGTATGCACTTCGCCCAATCAATTACTCCAGAAATATCCTTGTCCATAGCTAAATACAGACTCCAAAGTTACATCACAACATCCAAGAAACACAAAGACTCCCTTGTGTCTTGCAATTAGATGCAGACAAAGTGAAAAGTGCATTAGTACTCTAACACATGTGTTTCCTAACCAGTCCTTGGCATGTCTTAGTACCGTATAGCTATTCTAGTACTGACCTAGCGCAAACTGCCATCATTATGTTCGTAGAAACAACTGTCCATATGCCTTCCGTGGAGATATTTATGTTATATTACTTACTGTCAACGAAATAGACGATATAGTTGCTATCGCGGGTAAGGCCCGGGTTCCACCAAAGCGTAGAGAAGCGGAGACGAGAGATGTGCGAAAATATGAGAGATTCAAAAAGATTATCACCCTGTTCTTCATACCCCTATAATGAGTCCTAGCTTTTGCTCGAGGCTTGGTCAGTGTGTAGATCGTTAAATCTCAAGTACAACTGGGATAAAAACTACCCTGTGTATATCTTAACCCAGGCCATGGTCTACTTCTGTGGCAAAATTCCTCAAAGCTTAGGTAATATTTGCTGCGAATTCTCCATACAAATGCCTCTTTTCTTCGAAAACAATTGAATACGGTCATTTTTCGAGGAGGTCGGAAAAAGACGTATACGGAACGTCGATCTCATCAAAATCTTGTGATGTAATTAATCTGAGCTGCAGCTTCCCCATCGCACTCTACGCGACGAGTATACAGTGTGAACGAGGGACATAAATATTGAAGGAGGGTATTCAGTAACTAAAAGTAACTATAACCTTAATTTGTTACGTAATTGTGACATGGCCCCATAATGTCAGTGGCTATCATATTGTCCATTCCATGGATTAATTTTCAAATTGGTTATGGTTTAGTACAAAATGGAACCATTTGACAGTTAATTGATGGACACTATATGATAGCCACTGTCATTTAAAAGATACGCAATAGCCCTGCTGATCTCACTTTATTAGACGTTTCATATTCGCCATAGACCAGTTTTAAAATATAAAAGGAAAATAGGTTATATCTTTAAGTCATTGACCCGCGCACTTTTTCTGTGATAGATAAGCGAGACTTTTCCGAAATATTTGATATGGTTCTGCTTGTTATTTATCACTCTTTTTTTGTTAATATTTTTAATAGTATCATGTATTGCGTGTTTCAAAATGTGTCTTGTTTAAACTAACATACGGTATAAGTTTCTTCAAATACCAATTATTCTGCCCTGTTCTTTAAGACGTGAAAAGGCGACAGAGTAACTTTCTCATTTATAATATTAGTATGGATCCATCTCAAACCGTATTTCTATGTCGACTTTCTTCCGAAAATTTCCGCTATTTTTATATCATCCGTTATTCATGAATGGAAATGTGGGTGTTGTAATGTAAACGAAAGAATTAAGTTACGGGAATAACGAGTATAGTTCTCTATTCATGTGGGTTGATAACATAATATTTTGCCTGTTTCTCAAAGGTGTAGGCAGAGTTCTTTAGCTTTAGTACACCCACGTTTCGTTGTAAACTCAACAAGGGTTCTGGCCTCTTGCCATTTAACCTTTTAATACCGAATAAAAACGTATTATAAGCTTCCCTTGATTGTTATTATTTCTGGCACAGTTAGTGTTATTTCATTCGATCAATAATGTATATTGATCGAAGGTTATTTCACTAAAACAACCTAAAGCTTTCGGCCTCACATTTATAAAAAAATGCAAAATCTTAAAAATAATGCGTGTGGAATGTGGATACAGGGTGAGGTGCGGAAACGTCCCTATTTAAAATAGTCATAAAACAAAAAGTACTACAAAATACTTTTTGTTAGATAAATTAAATATTTAGCATTTTGGTAAATGCATTACTTTCCAATTTGTGAAATCATCATCATCATCATCATTACAGCCAAAAGACGTCCACTGCTGGACATAGGCCTCCCCTAAGTGTCGCCACATTGACCGGTCCTGTGCGTGTCGCATCCAGCGGGTCCCCACAACCTCCACCAGGTCATCAGTCCACCTAGAGGGAGGCCTTCCAACGCAACGTCTTCCGGTTCGCGGTCGCCATTCCAGAACTTTTCGGCCCCATCGGCCATCCGTTCTGCGAACAATGTGCCCTGCCCATTGCCACTTACGTCTGGCAATTCTTCGGGCTTCGTCGGTAACCTTGGTTACCAACAGCAGCTTAGCAGCTTGGTGAGCAGCAGTTATCACACCTTAATATAAAATCAGCAAAAGCACATCCATTTTCAATAATCTGTCCTACCTAACATTGCACCTTATGGGAACACCACCTTAGGTTATTTCATACTAACTTGAATCTAACACTATTGTACGGCGATGATTTTACACAACTTGAACCGACAATTTCTCAATCCCCGAAGATATTCGACAGCAAATCTTAGGGAAACTTGTTGCCGACTTGTCGATGCGAAGTTATTGCGTTCGCGTGAAGCCCATTGCTCTTTGCCTATTTTATTTGACAAGCACTAGATTAGAGCCTTGCGTAATCCTCTTTAAACTCCATCTTTTACCCAATAGTTGTACGGAACCACTTTGAATTTGCAGTTAAGAGTGGTGGTGCTTGTCAAGAAAAAATGCATCGACTTGCCAAACTTGGTTCAATCATTTTAGATCCCTGTTTTCTCACCGGTACAGATAAGTTGGTCCAAGTTTAAGGAAGTCATTGTCTTTCTGGTCATGCAGAAACTTTTTCGGGACATTTTGGTGAGATTCGAGGCAATTTTCTTCGGAAACTTTTTCTGAACTAAGTTTCTTTTGGACAGTTTATGATAATTGGAAGGCCAAACGGCAGGAAGATTGAAGGTGAAGAAAATGTAAATTTACTGAAAGTTAAATTTAAATTTAAAAATTACTATGGTATCACATTTTATGTATCTTCTTGTAATCTGCAGCTGCCGGGTATTGTAGTAAATGTATCCAGCTCGTCGCAATGATAAGAACCAGTCTGCCTCGACTCTTAATCAGCCTGTAATGTTCTCACTGATGGGACACAACCCTTCTCTATGTAAGAAGGAGTGGGCCGTAATCCACCATGCCTGACCAATACGAGTAGGTACGCGAAAATACGAAACCATGTGAGCAATTGAAATTCCTAGTTTCCTACCTATAACAATTCCATAATTTTATGCGCAGTCATTGATATATTCTCCTAAGGAAAGTTATAGTGCGAAAGTGGTTTGTCATCTTGCGTGAGACATAAAAGTAATCAACGATGACAGTATGTTTTAACGATGCATCAGCCAGCTGTCATTATCGCGATTTGTGAGGCCAAGTGAAGATGCGGTTAACTTTCAACAGCGTTATGTGTCGCATTCTTAGTTAGCGCTTGGCCACGGATTACACGTTTAGGGTGGTTTCAGATTAGCGTTTTTTCGGTGCGTATGAGCTAACTCAGTTTTGCGTTGCAAATCACCAATAGCATTTCGTTATTCATATCTCGACTCGACTTAGCTAGAGTGGAAACTGTTGAGTAGTGTGTAGAGGAGATGTCTCATATTTATTTTGGCCAGTCTCCATCCACAACAGAGACGAGAAGAGAGATGCGGTAAGCAGCGGTCGGCAAACTGGCCGTGAGTTAGCCTGTTGCGACTTATCTCTGCTCAGCTTCCATGGATATACCCTAGCTCCTAAGCATAATTTGCTCTCCGCTTCGGACATCTCTGGACTCCTCCGTTTTGGTGAAGACCAGGCCTCAAGAGAAACACCTTGTGGGGAGGGACTGCGGAGGAAACAAACGAAAAAAATTGCTGAGAGCATTTTTTGAGTCACCATGATACGAGTGGTACCGCCTTTTTTTTGGAGTATGGAAAATCATCAAAATGACTCCTCCCGCTCTGGGCGGGGCGGCAGAGAGTGTCAGACTTCTACTGACTAAAAACCACCTATGTTCCTTCTTAGCCCTTTGTGTCCGGGGCAACGGTATCTCATTCGAATAACCCGCAGCCGAGTCGTACCGCCTGAGGTTGTGAACGAGGCGTTAGAGCTGCAGAAGTTACAGTATTTGAATAAGGAAATCTTATTTTTATGAATGCACATGGAAACGAGCTGTTTGACCAAAATAGCGTACGATTTGAATAGTATAAAGTTGTGCGTACAACTTTGTTGCGACCGATGCTGCAGGAAACAAAATATTCAACAAGTTATTGTTAGTTTATGGTTGTTCTCTTGCTTTAAAACTTTGCTATTAATATCGGTAGTTGTACTTTTATCCTGCTGTCTTGTATGGATCAGAATGTTGGGCCACAAAAGGGACGAATGAAAGGCATTTACATGTGGCTGAGATGAGAATGCTTAGAGGGCTGTGCATGGATAAAATAAGTACATAAGTCTGAAAGTGGCGCCGGTGACTGAAAAGTTCTGTGAAAATCGGTTATCATGGTATGGGCATGTGATGCGGAGGAACGAGGAAAATGTCGTGAAGAAGGTTTTAAATATGAATGTGGATAATTATGTATAAGAGTAGAGGAAGACCAAAGAAAGAATAGATGGACTGTGTTAAAAATTATATGGTAAGAAAGGAGGTGTCTCATGAGATGTCGAGAAGCAGAGAAGTATGGAAGAAGATTATGCTCCGCCGATCCCAAATGAATTGGGATAAAGACAAGAGTATGATATGATTTTTATATAACCACGGTAAAAAAGTAACGCTCATAGTTTTAGAATTACTCATAAAAGCGCAATGTTATTGTATTATACAATGGGACACTGACCTCCATATTGTACTATTGTTTGAACAGCGACGTAACACTTTAATTGTCACACCTAATAGCTAGGTTTTCATTCATTTCCACTGCGCTATCGATGTTATACGAAATTGGGTGTTATTTTTTCTGTTTTAAGTGTTAGAATAGATTGAAGTGTTTGGAGTTGTCTGATGGGCCTCAGCGATCGTTAACACAGTTACCGCGATGTTGAATGCTGTTTGCCTTTGTAATTAAGGACGGGGTTTCTTTGAGAGCGATTGTGTTTTGGGGCCGGGAGAAAATTTTGTTTGAATTTGAACCATATCTCTGGTGAAATAAGACGCATTGTCTGTTTGTAGTCGAACATCATATTTCCTAGAACTACTTGAAAGATACTAACGTCAAACGAGATTATTTTATTCCAAAAACGTCTCTGTAAAATTCAACAAATCTGTGGTCGTTGCACTCATAAGGTACATCATTCATACAAAATTTTCATAATGAGTATTACTGTTATGAATATGCATAAATATGAATCTAAAATTACTTACGGATTTCACCATCATTTTTTAATAATGTTGTAAGTTTTAGGTTAAATGCAATAGACATATCCTTATTTCACACCTATTTTGTTGTGATTCAATGATCCATAACGAATCGGCCACCCTTATATTTTGACGCTGTGTCTAAAACGCATTGTCCGGAGTTAACGGGATTTGTAACTGTAGGAAATTACTTTCTGCATTTGATCCCGAAATTGTGGCTTACATTTTTGGACCATGTCCTGTGACTTTTTGATAAATGTGTCTCTAACGTTAACGATTCCAGGGAGTGCTTTTGTTTTGGGGACAGATTCACCCAGCACCCTTTGCAACATAATTTTTCAAGCCAAACGATTTAGAAAGAAGATCTTAGTCTTTTGCTACTCATGTTTGAACATTTATTTCTCAAATTCATTTATTTTACCAAACACAACAGAAAACTGACCTGTTTAACAGCGGGTCCCAAATTAGGCACAGTCTGTATCTTGGTGACCCAGACACTACACAAATTTGTACATTTTAATTGTTCTGCTAGCGCTTGAAATATATCAAAGTGATTAGGGAATTTAGAAATAAAATATTATTAAAACAATATACGAGTAATAAACAAAAAGTTATTACAGAGAAATATATAACTAATAATGATTAATAAGAATAACATATTGCTCGATACAAATTTATTAAATAAAATAATGATAAGTAAGTACTTATTAATACAGAGTGTAAATCAACCCTTCACACATACGTCAACCAAGCATTCTGTACATCAAACTAAGTACCCCTGCGCAATTTTTTTTTGCTGGGATTCGACTTTTTTTTTTGGGGTCAAAAATTTCATTTTACGTTAAAACTCAATGTAGCACTCTTAAAACATTGTGCTAGTGATAGTAAAGGGGTCATGAAGGTAATTAAAGTAAAGTTACTACCTGAAAAAGTAGTATTTACAAAAACAGCTGTGCAAAATTTGGAACTTTGACCCCCAATATCTCCGTAACTAGGGGGTTCCCAAGTATGGTCTAGAACAAAAAAAAATCTCAGTGGTGGGGAGAACAAGTGCCCTTCGTTTGCGTTAAGAGTACCTTTACACCCTTTATTGTGGTTAGACTAAAAAAATAAAAAAATAAACTGGTGTTTTTATTCAACTCTGCCTAATATTGTTGTCAAAATGCATTGTTTCTTTTTTTTCTTTCAACGATTTACTTTATCTATCAGTTGCATGATCCTGTATGGAGTGTAGAGTGCAAATAAATGGGTGTCAATCAATTATTAAGATGGAGTCATTGTCTAGCACTGCAGGATGCGGGATACTCTCGTTATGTATTAAGAACAAGTGTTGGTTGGATTTGCTCACTAAAGTGATTAACATAATATGTCACAGAGTACAAATATGAATGTTCTATGTGTATTCCGCCAAATGGTTAATATCTTAGGGCCTGGCACAAGCTGAGGCCTTTGACCCAGCACTGGGGGAACTCGGAGTCGCAAATCACTATCCGAGTTCAAACCAGAAACAGAAAATAAAAAAATAAACTTGCCATTCTCCCCAAAAAAACAGTATCGCCGTTATTGAATAACGTTTTTCTCAATTGCACTTTTTTTGCCGAGTCTTCTCGATCTAGTTTTTTTTTGCAGATTTATCTGTATTGTCACTGTAATGCGAATTAACATTGAAGCGTAGTTATTTAACTGTGCAAATGTGATTAGTTTCAGTATCATTCAGCCATGAATGAGAGATCGTTGCGGATTTCTCTTGTACAAATATTTAAAGTGTATGCGATCGGTTTGGTTTCATTCTAGCCGTCTCGGATTGGATTTTAGTACTTACGGCCACAGCACACACGCTACTTTAAGCTTCGGCGATCGGCGATTTTGCCGCTTTTTAGAAGCAAAAGCATCGATACAGTCGCAAAATCGCTAATCGCTGATGTTTCAAGTAGCGTGTGTGCTATGGGCCTTATGCTGCTATGGGATGGTTCCATTTCCCGCATTCTCTGCATGTGATTGGGAAGACGCTGCGTTGGAAAGCCTCCCACTAGGTGGACCGATGACCTGGTGAAGGTTGCGGCGACCCGCTGGATGCGAGACGCACGGGACCGGTCAATGTGGTGACACTTGGGGAGGCCTCTAACCAGCAATGGAAGTTTTTCGGCTGAAATGATGATGATGAATTGGGATCTTAAATCTAGGTTAACAACTGCTTCATCATCATCATCAGCCTATAATGTTCCCACTGCAGGGACTCAGGCCTCCTCTCTAGGAGAGGGATGGGCTATAATCCACCACGCGTGCCCAGTGCGGATTGGTAGATGTCACATGTCTTCGAATTTTTTGGTTCTAAGACATGCCGGTTTCCTCACGATGTTTTCCTTCACCGTTTTGAAAGCAGTGGTGTTGAAAATAAATTACACAAAGCAGTGCTTACTGCTTATTCCTAGCCTAAAGACCCAATTTCGCGGAGTAATGGCTATTTTTACCTAGGACTACAGCTGGATTTACATCTGACATGGATTTGGATAACAATCCATACAGTATTGTAGAGAAAGACCGAACAAGCGATGAATGGACTAGGCTGTGTGATGAATGACATTGCAAGAAAGAAGGTGAGGTCAGATGAGATGACGACTAATACAGAACTGTGGAAAAAGAAGACATGCTGCACTGACCTGTAGTGAATTGGAATAAGGGATTGAATGATGATAGTTATCTATCCAGTATTGTAATCTACACTAATATTATAAAGCGGAAAGGTTTGTTTGTTTGTTTGTAACGAATAGGCTCCGAAACTACTGGACCGATTTGAAAAATTCGTTCACCGTTGGGAAGCTCAATATCCCTGTATTCCCACGGGAACGGGAACTACGCGGGTGAAAACGCGTGACGTCCGCTAGTAATATATATTAGCAATACTGCTGCCCCATATGCTCAGCTAGCCGCTGATGAGGGACGTGGAACTTTGCTTTGTTTTTGTTTCTGTGACAAATAAACATTTTTTCTTTCTTTTCTTTCTTTCTTTCTTTCTTAATAAATCTTCAATAAATACCCCGACTTACGAACTGTAAGTCGTGGGTTCAAACCCAGGCAGGCGCATTTCTTTGTGTAATTTATTCCATCACCACTGCTCTCAGAACAGTGAAGGAAATCGTAAGGAAACCGGCATGTCATAGAATAAAAACAAATCGAAGACATGTGACATCTACCAACCCGCACTGGGCGCGCGTGTTGGATTATAGCCCATCCCTCTCCTGGAGAGGAGGCCTGAGTCCCTGCAGTGGGAACATTATAGGCTGATGATGAAATATAGACGTGGTCTTCCATTTCACGTTATTGCTAGGCTAAATAGGAAATATAGTGGCTTGTTTTCATAATAACTTTATTAGCGGAATTTACCATCGGATTTGTATCCTGTACAATGGCAGTAAGAATATTTAATTGATTGTTTCCAAGCATAGCTAACCGAGTACCTTTTGGAAATAGAAATCTTAGTGAAATCGCGAAGACGTGCCGATCTATGTTGATCAAGAAGTACCAGTACCTACGGCACTACATTTTTATCCGACTGCGGCGAAACCCAAAAGGAGGGTTATTAAGTCCTCGTTTTTAAGGCCTTATTTTCTGTAATCCGCTTCTTAATCCTGCAGCACAAAAATAATTCCAGTCTTCAAAAGTTAGCGGAAATGGCATTTTTTAAATCTTCATTCTTATGTTACTAGGTCTTCGTCCTTAAAGTGGACTAATCTTTAATTTTTTTTGAGCTGTCACCAATGTTTTTCGCAGCGCATGCTGCAAAATGCTGAAAAATTACGCTGTTGGTTACATTATTCAAGTTTTCTTAGAGATCCCTAATTATTTTTGGAAGTAAATATAGCCGATGTAATTGGCGAAGATGTAGCTTTCTAACAGTGAAAGAATTTTCAACATCGGTCAAGTAGTTTAGGCGTGAAAGCGCGATAGACAGACAGACAGACAGAGTTACTTTCGTATTTATAATAAAAGTTAGGATCTCATAACCAAAGATGTAAACTGCCAAAGAAAAAAAATACTCTCTTAGGATTGACCTCCACTCCTTTTTCCTTTTATCTCTGCAGGCATTTTGTCGGCATGGCTGATTTGCGGTTTGTTATAGCTTCGCGTTCCAGTTAAATCATTGCGGAAGAGTTTTCGTTTACATAATGTGAGATTACGCGGTTTGCAGCGGTTAATGGTTTAAGCAGTTCTACAATAACGTTTATCGCCTATAAAGCGGATTTATATCAGTCGTATGAGTTTACTTACCGGATAAAGCCTATGAAAGTCACAGTATGGTATAGTCCAGAACTCCTGATTTGCATCCGTATTCAGAAACAAAAAAGAGTGAGCATTACGACTTTTTTTTGAGGAATGTCATATTATGCCTATCTTATCTAGTCATAATATGAGTTTCCGAATCGGAATCGAATCGAAGCGATTGTTATTACGGGACCTGCTCCTTCTTCACGCTTGCTTTTGTCTTATTTCGGTGATGGGTGGCTTGTGGCATGTCTTATTTGATCAGAGGTTGTCTCAAAAGTGCTGTTAGTGGATTTCAATAAAATACTGGGATTGCTAACCAACGTGCCGAGACAAGCGTTTATCGCAAACCCTCGCAACACAAAACCTTTTTAGGGTCTCGTTGGTGGGTTACCTCGGGACCCTAAACTGTAAGCCTCCGTCCATACGTTTGTCCGTCCGTTCGTCTGACTGACAGCGGGATGTATCTCATGATCAAGCAGACTGATCAAATTTAAAGAAAGTGTATTTCTGCTGCTTGCTATATTAAAATAACCTAACCTAATAACCCTACTACATTGGTGCGGAAGTATTCATACACGAGTTCGACTCGCAGTTGGCAGTTTTTATTTTTTGCCGGTTTCCTGAAACAAAACCAGTCGATGTGATGAGTGGGAGGAGTAGATCTCCTCCGTCCAGCACTTGATGTTTTTGGCTAATATGATGTTAATGATATCTCTTTAGATTATTACTTATTCAATCGATGTTCTATCTCACTAATAACGATTTGCAAGAAACTTGCGACTTAGTTGCATGAAAGTTGATAGTTCAGTTATTTAGGTGTCGATTTTATAGTTCACAAACTACGCATTTATGAGCTCTGAACTGTCAAGAAGATGCTATATTGTGACAAAAGTTAATATACACTCTATGGAGTACGATAATGTGACTGAGGTTCTAATAATAACTTTCTCTTAGTCACAATCAAGTTTGTAAAGGTTGAAAGTTAGAATTTAACGATAAATTCTGTCACGCGGACGATCCTGTCAGTGCTGTGTACTTTGTAAAATTGATTGTTTGTTTGTCTGTAAGCGACATAAAGCTGTACATATCCAGTATATTCTAGCCCCTTGTATAGATTTCCCGTACAATGAGAGATCCGCATAAACTGGTTTTGAATAGCTTGATTTTTCGTCTTGCATAGATATCGTGATCATGTCGCGGTAGCGCAGTCTCATTGTTTACTTTTTTTTTGAGGGAAATCTTATCGGATAAAGGATTATTTGGACCTCATATCTTTGAGTCTTCATGATAATGATATTCATGAATGAATGTCGTGTTGATTTTCAATGTAATCTTGAATTGATAGTCCGATAACATGTTTCTGTTTATCCAAAAGATACATACATAATATCAAGTTTATAATCCCTGACGGGTTAGGTAGAGGTGTAGCTAATAGTACACCTCCATTTCACCAGAAGTCCCAATGATAGGGGGCGAACCTGTTGCTGCTAACCGGGTACAAACCTGGAATCTAACCCAGGAACTTGTCAACGAGGCAGTCAGTCTGAAATAATTCGACGACACGGTTGGCGCAGTGGCTCAGGCAATGGATTGCTGCGCTGCATGTTGCGGGTTCGATCCCCGCACGGAGCAAATATTTGTATGACCTACAGATAGTTGTTCCGGGTCTGGGTATTTGTGTATGTGAGTTTAAATGTTTGTAAACGCACCCGCGATACAGGAGAAATTCCTAGTGTGGGGAAACGTTTTTTTAAAAAAAAAAACAAAAAAAAAATTACAAATTAATAATAGACATATTTCTTCTTTTCCAGTTCCGTCCGCGCCTCAAAACCTGACAGCTAATAACGTCACTACAGAGGAAGTCCACCTCTCATGGGCTCCGCCATTGACCTTCACCTTGCGCACCGTTCCCAACACAGACCTTGACCTCAAGAGTCAAACCCTAATACCAGATGCACCAGCCACACATCAGAAACAAGAACCACAAGGCGACGAGCCGGTGAACGAAGTCTTAAGACAAGTGTCCTCCCCAGACGAAATACACCCAGAGAGACAGAAAGATTTTGAATACACGTCCTACCATTGGTACAAGAACGACAAACCCAAATACAACGACGACTACTCATCACATGACCTCATCGACGACTTCAGAAGCAAAAGAAATGTCCGAACACGCAGGCATAGAAAGAGAAGCCAGGATAATGGAACAGAACCTAAAATCCTCTTTGAGAAAAATCTGGAAGTTTTAGAAGCGCATACGATAGAACAGAAAGAAGTTGTCAAGAAATCCTTTGGGGGAAGTAAACATAAGGATACGACACAAGTCGCGTATGTTCTATACTACGAGCAGGGTGTTCCAAGGTATGACGTGAACATAGTCAACGGTACACAGAATTCTGTTGATGTCAAGAGAAAGAATGTGTTTCCAAGTGATCTGGGCATGGAGGACTATTCGAGGGCGACGAAGAATTTGACGCTATTGAACACTTCCGGGAAGGTGACGAAAGTCGTCGGGTTCCGCTTGAGAAATCTAAGTAAGTGGGGTTTTAGATTGTTTTTTATTTGTGTTAGATGCTGTGGCTGGTAATGGTGATTGAGAAAGTGAAGTTCATTTAGTATTTTTAAAGTTTTGTGTCGATAAAATTTGATTCCATTGGGTTTCATTCCCTGTAGGAAAATACAAATACAAGACTGCGAAAATCATTACCCTTCCTTTTGGCTTCGCTGTAGTCGGGTAAAAAATGGATGCATTGGTTACCTCGTGTGCAACAGAGTTGCACATTGTTAGCACCAGAAACAACGCATTCAGTAGTTGACTAGTTACGAGTTTCATAGAGCGAGCTTAAAAATAATCTTTTTTTTTAAACCAACCCCTGGTTTAAAAAAAAAAGATTAAGCGTAACTTTTGTCTTAAAGTGAAATGCCAGAGAAGCCCGCGACATTAAACTTTTCTTACGTTAATTGCAATTGGCCGGTCAGTGTCAGGTTCTATGTTGATTGAAATAATATGATTCGCGACTGTAACAAATGTGGCTTTACAGCGTTACAATTATTAACATCATCAACACAACCCTAAGTTCATTCAATCCCATTTAATGACTATTTTTACCCGACTACGGCGAAGCCAAAAGGAACGGTAATGATTTTGGCAGTCTATGTATGTATGTTTGTATGTTCTACCGTAGCGCCTACACCACTGAAGGTATTTTAATAAATGAGGTGTCAATAGATTCGTAAGAATAGCGCGGGTGATATAAGCTATATGAATTGTAACAATTCTTTTTAAGACGGAATTTAAATGTCAAATTCTAAGCTCGAAAAAAAATAAATTGAGATAATCATAACATGTTTGGTATCAAATGAAAGGTCTTGACGAGTACATCACAAATATGTATATTATATTATAGTTCAAGTCAACATATTATAACGTTTAGATAGCGGTCAAACCGTTCTCGCGGTCTAGTCATATAGGTTATTTACTCGTATTATGTAAATAACAAACCAGCATTTAGTAGAATATTCATTGCGTATTTATTGAATAACACACAAAAATAAAATTTAAATAAAAAAATAAGTTTAAAAACTAAAACCCGACTACGAATAAAAACGCAGACTAAAAAAACCTTTTAAGGTTTTAGTTTTTAAACTTATGTTTTTATAATAAAACAAGTCTACCCTAGCTGCCCCCTAAGTTCTGGGACTACATTACTTTTATGAGCATAAAGGTGTTAGTTTAAACGTCGTAACGTTTATTTCATTACTCAGCTAGTTCTATCAATTAAGTCCTCGACCTTCCGTTGAGGAACACACAGGCGCTGATCCAATTAAGCTTCAGAATACCATTAGTCCGTCTTAATTGCCTAGATTAGTAGCATTTTGATGTCTTCAGATAAATAGTTCACGGTTTTTAAATGGTAGGTGGTAGAAAAAAATGGTAGTTTGGTAGAAATTCTAAAAATATGGGGAAAATTATCTTAGTTTTGATAAGAGTTTTATAGTGATGGGTTAGTATTATAAATAATTGAATGTCGTGTTGGTATTGTGGTAGCATAGTGCGACTGCTTAGCAGGGTTCCATTCCTAGGTCATACAACGTGTTACTGGGTTATAGTCAGTATGGCAATAGATCTGCGTATAAAATAGTACTTAACATATCGGACGAACTCTCAACGCTTTGGAGGAACAGGCGTGATGATGTTTTTCTATATTAAAATACCATTTTTCCTTATCTTTTCAGAACCCTTCACTCCCTACAAGATTTGGGTGCGTGCCTTCTACAACTTTTCGCTATATGGAGTGAAGTCGTCCGATTTGTTGGATCGACTAGGGCCTAAGTCGGACCCCTTGTACGTGTTGACCGATGTCAGCCCGCCGTCCGCTCCGATTATACTGAATTTGACTTGTGATCAGACTAAACGTGAGTACTTATTATAAAGGGTGGACATTTCCAAAGGGGCGTGGAAGGGCAAAATTGAATCTATGCTATACTAGCTGATACCCGCGGATTCGCTCGCGTATATTTACTAAAACATACCGCGAGAACCACTCCATCCATTGGTGAAAACAAAATGAAAATCGGTGCAGTAGTTTTTGAGTTTATCGCGAACAGACAGACGTGGCGGAGGACGTTTGAGAATTATTGGTTTTTTGAAAAAGCAGTATTTCTAGCCAGGATTCAATTTTGAAAAATAAATAAGCTCTTTATACACCATTCGATAGTTCGTTAAAAACGATTTAATTCTGAGGATTAATGACGAGTGAGTTAGGATTTCTGTCTGGTTGATTGTAATAGGCTAGTATTCCTAGCCAGGATTCAATTTTGAAAAATAAATAAGCTCTTTATACACCATTCGATAGTTCGTTAAAAACGATTTAATTCTGAGGATTAATGCCGAGTGAGTTAGGATTTCTGTCTGGTTGATTGTAATAGACTAGTATTCCTAGCCAGGATTCAATTTTGAAAAATAAATAAGCTCTTTATACACCATTCGATAGTTCGTTAAAAACGATTTAATTCTGAGGATTAATGACGAGTGAGTTAGGATTTCTGTCTGGTTGATTGTAATAGGCTAGTATTCCTAGCCAGGATTCAATTTTGAAAAATAAATAAGCTCTTTATACACCATTCGATAGTTCGTTAAAAACGATTTAATTCTGAGGATTAATGCCGAGTGAGTTAGGATTTCTGTCTGGTTGATTGTAATAGACTAGTATTCCTAGCCAGGATTCAATTTTGAAAAATAAATAAGCTCTTTATACACCATTCGATAGTTCGTTAAAAACGATTTAATTCTGAGGATTAATGACGAGTGAGTTAGGATTTCTGTCTGGTTGATTGTAATAGGCTAGTATTCCTAGCCAGGATTCAATTTAGAAAAATAAATAAGCTCTTTATACACCAGTCGATAGTTCGTTAAAAACGATTTAATTCTGAGGATTAATGACGAGTGAGTTAGGATTTCTGTCTGGTTGATTGTAATAGGCTAAATAGGCTAGCCCCCAATAGTGGTAATAACGTTGCACTTCAAAAATATAACTGTTGTCGGTGTACTCCTAAGTACATCTCTGTCTAACCCTACGGGGATTACAGGCGTGATATTGTGTTTGTATCTACACTAATATTATAAAGAGGAAAGATTTGTTTGTAACGAATAGGCTCCGAAACTACTGGACTGATTTGAAAAAAAATTTCACCGTTGGAAAGCTACACTATCCTCGGGTGACATAGGCTACTTTTTATCTCTGTATTCCCACGGGAACGGGAACTACGCGGGTGAAACCGCGTGACGTCCGCTAGTGTTAGATACTTTCAGTCCTTTTTTGTTTATCTGCATTTCAAAAAGGCAAGTAAATTATAAGCTAAGCGCCACAAAACCGTTACAATGGTTTGACTGTGGGGTCGATGAGTCTTATAACTCTGTATCCCGTCCCAAAATAACCATATTCTTAGTAATACAAACAAATTATAAATTAATGTTGTATCATCCCCAGGTACTCTCTACCTCCAATGGCGCCAACCTCTGGAGTACAACAACTCTTTAGACCAGTACGTGGTGACGCTGAGGAAGATACCAGAACAGCAGCCAAGAACGAGACTCACACTGCCTACTAATAAGAACGATATTGAAACTACCATACCAATTGTAAGTATTTAGGTTCTACTAGAAAGTAGTTTAACCGCTCGTAAGCTCGTGGCTAAATAATACTTAAAAGCTACTGAATTCAATCTTTACGTTAAGCCGCGCTAGCCTAGGTTAGTTCCTGGATAGGTGACCACCTCTCTGTAGTCCCGGCGGCTAACCGTGAGATCATGAGATCTTTAATAACCGTTCAAGGTAGTCAGTGACCCGAAAGTCTGATAACCAGTCTAGCTGGGTTGGAAAGATCAGATAGGCAGTCGTTTCATGTAAAATTCTGGTATTCAGCTACATCCAGTTAGACTAGAAGCCGACCCCAACATAGTTAGGAAAAGGTTTGGCAGATCTTGGGAAAGTAGATAAACGGACAGGTTCTGTCCTGTTTGGAAACCGCCAGCCGGACTCAACTATAACTATCATCTGAATAGTTTTTTAAGCAGATGATCCCATAACAAAAAAACCGTTCAGAAGAAAAATAATTCACATATGCACACCAATTCATCAATCAAGTTTAATAAAAAATACAGGGGCGAGATTGGTTCACTAATAGGGGATCGGACAAAAAAATCTAATTAGTCCGTCAGATAGATTTCCAAAAAATATTAGACATGTATTTTTTTTTTTTTTTTTCACATAGGTAATCAATAAATTAAGACGATACAGTGCTTCGAAAACTCGTGAACTCCTTGAGTTATCGAGTTAGTAAGTATTAGACGTTAGTCACGTACATTTTTTAACTACAAATGACTTCACTACCCCCACACTCATGATCTTTGAAAAAAAAAGAACTATTAAATAAATTGGACAGCTTCAAGTGCTGGCGTCTGTATTATAGGCACGAAAATGTTTTAGTTAAACACACCACAATACTATACAAGGCGCATGCAATTAGGCGCAAATTATATTTGTGCATAAGGAAACTTTTGGATATAATGTAGTCCATTTATCAACATAAGGAAACTTGAATAATTTATAGAAATAAAACGATTCATATAAACGTTCAGTTCTAATTTTATAAATCACGGTGTGGTGGGTTAGTGAACGAAACAAAAGTGATTTGAAAAAACATAGGGCTGTCGAAAGGGGTTTTCACCCTCGTAGGCCACGTAAGATATGCCGCCTATCATTCATGGAAAACTGGTGACGAGGGTTTGTTTTTTTAACTAAATTTGTTCTGCTCGTTCTGACATTTAAGAGGTTGTCATCGTCGCCAAATTGTAGAATGCACCTTCTTAAGCGGGATGCGCTAAGTAAGGCCGCGAAATTTTTAGTTATTTCACCCCCAGCTATTAAGATGGCTAACCAAAGTTGTGAATTATTCAATTAAGGCGCTCCCTCACCGAAAGCTTTCGCCTGTAATGTAAAAGTTCAAAGGGATTTGAACTGTTTTGTATGAAAGCTGGCATATCCGCCCACCGCCATTTTGATTTTTTTTAGAAATCACGGCCTACGATGAAATTGGTATGTATGGGTAGGGGACACCTAGACAAACAAAAATGTCATGTTAAATGGTATCCTAAAGTGTCACGTTATCGAGATATTTAAAAGTAAAGATCGACATATGAGAAGGTACAATGACCACATACAAAATATACCTTTTACGCGTATACAGGCGTTGATTATTATTAATACTGTTTATTGAAAGAGACTAGATACATTACATACTATGTACTAGGAACACGGATTCAGGATTGCCCCCATATTATGGTTTAAATTTCTCACAAGGCATTGTATCCCTGTAAACTGATTAATAGTGTAATTTGATAATAATACTAAAAACAGATGGTTTTGGTGTATAATCACCAACACCAATAAGCCGACAAAATAGATGGTAACAGGCTCCGCCTAGCCTATAATGATGCGAAGTATCATACCTTACGTTTGCCGCGTCTGCAAATAAATAGTACTGGGTCCATATATTAAAAGAATCTGTAACTATAAATGTTGTTCTAAATCCTACGGTTTATTTTCAGGAAGTGGACCTGTGGAACATGACCCGGTACGAGGTCAAAGTGTATGCAGTAACTCAGTCTGTAGCCAGAGATAAATCGTTTATAAACGGCGAGGAATCCAAACCAGAGGCAAGTACTGTTGTTTTTTGTTTTAACTTTCCCACTCCTTGGCAAAGGCCTCCCCCCGTTTCTTCTACTTCTTTCAGTCTTCTTCTTAGCGTGTCAATGAAAATATGGTAGTTGACAAAAAAATAAATTGTCCGTCAGATAGATTTCCAAAAAATATTGGACCCATTTTTTCTTTTTGCACGTAAACCAAAAATGAAGACGATACAGTGCTTCGAAAACTCGTGTGACGTCACATCGCACTACATTTTTTACCACGTCAAAAACCCCCACTCGTTTTATCTTCGTAATTACATATTCATTTGATAAAACAAAAAACACGTATCCAATATTTTTCGAATATCTAACTGACGGACTAAACAGAATCATGTTTTTTTACTCAGGACACATCCCTATTCCAAATTGAGTTATCCCAACATTTGGCGATGAGTTTGACACTTTCAGTAGCCTCCATCAGCTCCTGTAATGTGCAAGTAACAGGTAAACTTGTATTACTGTTGTGCCTCCTCTCGGCAAGTACATAGCGCTAATAATAGCAGCTACATTGTTTATGTCCTCCTCAGCGTGTCCTTGTCTTATAATATAACTTAGGTGCAAAACGTTTTCCTCATTCATTATTCCCGACATAAATTTATACATTATTACAGTCGAAGTTTTGATTTGAAGGGAGGGTGTTAATTCTGTGTAACAAATGGTATTATTATGAAAACTGCATATAATATGTTAGAGTAGATCTGTGATGAGTAAAACTGCAATATCATGGGTGTACGTATGAACTGTAGTGCTTACGAACAGCGTCGTGTGAGTATTTTGTCTTATGCCCGATTCAGATAATTCTAGTCCAGTAATCCAGCGAATTAATCCAGCTCAGTGTTAAACTGGGTCATATCGTCTAAAGTATTTCAGTCATTTTAGTCATTAACATAACTTATCACCTGTGATGCCCAAAAGGCCCAAAAGACAATGACCAAGACTCGTACCAAGAATTCTCATGTTTCAAGATCAAACTATTATAGTAATTATTTTCATAATTTTTTACGACATTATGCGGCTGGGATTTGATTTTTGAATGGGGAATTTAATTTAAAGTATAAATGTATGAATATTGTTTTACTCTCTATACATGGCGTTCACACAACCAGTTCAAAAGTTGTTCTGTTAGATCTGTCAGTTGATTTTGACAGTTCGGCTGACTTCACATCGTAGAGGTTTCCCTACATCACCTACTTGCCTGGTGTTGAGGTTATTTTCGATTTTATAAAATTACTCCGAAACTCGGATTTAGTTTAGTGTTCACCAATTTACTGTCAAATGGTTCCATTTTGTACTAAACCATAACCAATTTGACAGTCATTCGATGGACACTATGATAGCCACTGACATTTAAAAAGATACACAATAGCCCTGCTGGTCATATCTCAAAGTTGCAAAAAATATTTCACGAGAAATTCGCGTTTGAACTTTGCCAAGTGTTTACATATTATTGCTCGTGACTGTACACCTCTGCCAATCCCTTTGAGGATATCAGGTTGTTATGTTGTTTCAGCCATTCTAGTCATTAGTTGGAATTAAATGCATTCGTCGTGATGCATTGCAACGTTCTTCAACAACGTATTGGGTTCTGACACCATGATAACAACAATATTTGTCTCTCAGGAGGTGTCAAGCGAATGGTGTGTAGCCCACTCGGAAGCCATGTCACCGGGCGACGCTCCGGTAGCTCGCGGTGTCAGTAACGCCGCTCTGCTCGCTGTCTGTCCGCTGCTCATCGCGGCTGTGGCAGTCGCTGTGCTGTACTGGAGGTGACTTATTTGATCTACTGGGTGGCTTATATTTTATTACGGCATGTCGCACGCATTTACCCCGAAGGATGGGCAAGCGTCAGACACTGTATGTTTGAGGGGACATTGCTGTCGAGATAGACCGCGGCGAATATGGTGTGATTAAGGCGCTTACAACACCGAAACTAGCGCCACTCACATCTTATTTCTTTTACTCTAAAATCACATCAAATTTGAAAAATCCAAAACACTATCATGCTAGTGTTTTGCCTATAGTATTTTTAAAATCACTTTTAAAAATACTAAAGTGGCCACTTTTATCTTTAATCAGTAATTCCTTTAATTTGTCAGGTCTAGAATCTATAAACGTGATTTTTAAAACTTAAATTCTATACTTTTTCACAGGTGTAGAGCTCGTTTGAGTAAGTGCATCAGTGCTGCGTACAACTATTTAGAAGAAGGTGGCGAAAGAGCTGCCAGGGCACCTCTCAATTCTTATAAAAAGCCGGGTGAGTAACTTTTTGTAGTAACTTTAGTTTTTAGGAGAGCTTATGTTGTTAATGCGGTTTTAGCCAAGTAAAAGTTGATAGTAAATCATATATTATTAAAAAATTGTCGTGCTATTTGTGTGCTTACAGACATTTATAGGCATTAAAATGTATTTGTATAAGACGTCGAAAAGTAAAGTATTAAGGAAAACACGAGTGGTTTAATTGTATGGTTTTGTGACGTAATTCTTTGTTCGTTACTAAGGCTACTTCCATCTCGAATAACTAGCCACTAAACAGCGCAAAAATAAACCTTATTTGTATAAAGTTAACGCGTATTTCCTACAAGCGACTGTGACCAAGCAACTCATACGAATCAGAATGTTACCTCTAAGCAAATAAGGTTTATTTTCGGATGTTTCGAATTTCTTTTGAGGCCCTACCACATGCGTACGCATTCTTTTAAAAAATCAACATGCACACGCTGAATATAGCTTGTTGATTTTTTAATAGAATATTCAATAAATTATCTGAAAGCATTTTCGTTAAATTGTTCGCAATAAATACAAACACAATCAGTATCATCCCTATTAAGAAATAAATTCTTAAAAATTATCCAAATATTTATTTAAACTTCAGCATTCAAGCTAGCAAGGCATATATTGTGTACTTGATTCTAATTTTGAAGTCGACATAAATGCGTTACGTTTACACCGCACTCTCGTACTAGAACCCTGTGAGCTTACGTTGTCCTATGTTTTTTCTAATTTTACTTGTGATGTGTATCATAGTGGTGAACTGCTCCCCGCTGGTATCGTGCACGGAGGGCGCGGCGGGCGGCGCGGGCGCGGGCGAGGGCTGCGGGCCCGCGCGCCCGCCGCGCATGGCGGGCCGCCAGCAGCCTGCCGTGGCCGCCACCTGCTTCCCGGCGCATGTGGCTGCCTTACATGCCGATGGGGATATTGGCTTCAGGTAATACGACGTGGCTTTTAATATTGGCTTTAATATTGGCTTTCTCACCAACTGAAAAGAAGAAGCACACCATCGTAAGAAGTGGAAATATGAGGGGGGAGGCCTTTGCTCTGAAAGGACAATACGAGCTAACAATAAAAAAAAAACAATGTCACAAAATATTTACTTTAATGTATGTGGTATATAAAGATTGGAGCTTGGAGCTTTTTTAGACTTTTAAGGAAAATCAAATCGATTCAAAGTAGCCGCCGCGTACGTCGCCCCTCGCCCCTTCCTTGCACCAGCGCCGACGTCCGACAAGCGCTATATACCGATGCAGACTGAGCGCGAAAGTGACCACTTACGATTTTTGTACGTAAGCTAGGCACGCGAAGTTTTGCTCTTGCGTTATCTGTGTTTTCACCCAACTCTGCAGGAGATTGGCTTCTTCCTAGTTACGCTTCAACACTGACCTTCGCCTTCCACATACAGTCATTCCTAGCGACATAGTGAGGAGCTCAAAACATGTTTTTTTCCTATTTCTTTACTGCGTCGTTTGTCGAGTATTATTGCGTATGAGGTCTTACTTACCCGAGAATAGACCCCAGTCTATCCTCGGGTAAGGCGATTTTCAATAGCAAATGCGGAGTCTGGATTTGTGTTTGATTGATGGCATATGGCTTAGAAGAGACCTACACTTAACATTGGGTGGTGAAAGGTTGAAAAAAAAAGAAAAAGAAGAATAGGCTTGCCTTCTATTACATGGAACCTTTTAACTGGTGAAATGCGGTTGTTCTATTAATTACACCTCCTAACCCAAAGGGTCATGTTCATGGATATATGGAATCCCGTAACAAACGGTATCAAAATCAAACTTTGTTTTTTATTGTCTACATTTATCATATTTACAAAAGTTCTTTTTGTAAACTAAATCCGAGTTTCGGAGTAATTTTATAAAATCGAAAATAACCTCAAAACCAGACAAGTAGGTATTGTAGGGAAACTTCTACGATGTGAAGTCAGCTGAACTGTCAAAATCAACTGAGAGATCTAACAGAACGACTTTTGAACTGGTTGTGAGAACGCCATATATACGAAGTAAAACAATATTCATACTTTTACACTTTAAATTCAATTCCCCATTCAAAAATCAAATCCCAGCCGCAATAATGTCGTAAATAATTATGAAAATAATTACTATAACATTTTGATCTCGAAACATGAGAATTCTTGATACGAGTTTTGGTCATTGTAAGGTGCTAAAAACCTGTTTTCCTTTCTTTTAGCAAAGAGTACGAGATTGTGGTAGCGAAGTCTGCTGCGTTGGGTCACACCAGCCACCACAGTCATAGACCTGAGAATAGACTGAAAAACCGGTATCTGAACATTACTGCATGTAAGTACAAATTCGTGTTTTTAATTTTTTTTAAGTACTTCATGTATTTTAACACTGAAGATTTGGAGAAGAAATCGCGCGGGTTGATGGAGCTAATTAAAATTGAGCGTGAATATTGTGCACCGATATAAGATGCAACAAAGTCACCTTCGTTTTTGACTAAAAGAAAAAGTATTAAAAGTATTTTTATTGTTTGTTCTACATGCTTCTTCAACAGACAATTAATAGTAACTTACGTAAGAATTATTCAAATGTGTATGAGTGACAAAAACTTCAGTTCTGGCCTTTTATTCGCAAACACTAATGCGGAAACTCCCATGTTAATCTCGCTCGCTCTCGTAACACTAAAAAAGGTAGACATAATACGATTTGTCGAATCGAAATCAAATCGAATCATTTGTAAATACGGGGGCTGAAATCCATCGAGGAGTGACCACTATTTTCTGCTCTCCTGGTGCTTTATTAAAGTTATTATTTTTATCAATTTGTTTTGTTCAATGAGAGCGCGCAATAAATACTTTTTCTTATTTTTTTTTAAATTAAAAACTTTGCCGCACTCTAGGAATTTCTACTGTATCGTGGGTGCGTTTACAAACATTTAAACTCACATATATAAACACCCAGACCCGAAACTACTATCTGTAGGTCAAACAAATATTTATTCCGTGCGGAGATCGAATTCGCGACACGCAGCGCAGCGGTCCAATCGCTCAGCCACTGCACCGACCGTGCCGTCAAACGTTTTATGTATGACGTGTTCCGTCCACAGACGACCACTCGCGCGTGTGCGTGTCGGGCGGCGCGCGGTGCGGCGCGGCGGGCTGCGCGGGCGCGGGCCGCGGCGTCGCGTGCGACTACGTCAACGCCAACTTCATCGACGGCATGCTGCCGCAGCTGCAGCCGCAGCACATCGCGCGTATACGCAGGAAACTTGAGAGGAGGAATAGGCCGCACAGGTATTATTACTGTTTTATATATTACTAGCTGATGCCCGCGGCTTTGCTCGCGTGGATGTCGGCTATCGCGACTGATGTCGGTTATCGCAACCAAAAGTAATATTTTAATCCCCCCCCTTTCAACCACATACAACCATTTTTCGCATTAAAAGTAGCCTATGTCCTTTCACAGGCTCTAGACTATTTGTGTACCAAATTTCATTTAAATCGGTTTAGAAGTTTTGGCATACAATGATCGATAGCACGACAGACAGACAGAGTTAATAATAAACAACCTAGCTCAATGCCAGGGGGATTTTATCATCAATAAGTCCAATCAAGTTTAATTTGCGCCCGGTTGATAGTAATAAGCTGGCTGCGGGTTATTCAAAAGAGATACCGCAGCCCCGAACATAAATGGCTAAGAAGGAACATGGGTGGTTTTTAGTCAGTAAAAGTCTGACCCTAATAAAATGATTACCCCAAGCTCGAAAAAAAAAAGTAATATGCTCGCTCCCTATTTCATGAGACATACGGCCGAATACTGAAACGCCACTCAAATATAAGTAACCCTCAAATGTAGTGCTGTCTCGGTTGCTCTATGCTGAAGTAACAGAGACAGAACGAGATTTAAGGGCAACTTAAAATTGAGTAGCGTTTATAGTATATGCTATATTCCCACTTATCATTATATATATCACATACCGTTTATCATCCTTTTTATAGTTTATCTTTATTAATACTCGGCGAAACGTTCTAAACGATTCGTTTCCTTATAATTTGTAATATTTAATTTTCAGCAAATTATAAGGAAACGAATCGTTTAGAACGTTTCGCCGAGTATAAATAAAGATAAACTATAAAAAGGATGATAAACGGTATGTGATATAATATAATGATAAGTGGGAATATAGCATATACTATACGTTTCAGTATTCGGCCGTTAAACATGTCTGGCTAAATGTAGGTGTACTAATGCCTAACCCTTTTGGGATTACAGGCGTGATGTGATGTAATGTATTATGGCCCATAAACTATGACAAGAACCCTTTTTTTTTGGGGGTCGGGAAATCATCTAATAACCCCTCCCGCTCTTGGGCAGAGCGAAAGGGAGTGTCACACTTCTAAAACCACCCATGTTCCTTCTGAGCCCTATACGTCATGGCCGCGGTATCTCTTACAACGTCCCGCAGCCCCGACGGGCATAACTCGAACCCTCCCACACGTAATTCAATAGGGGATCGAACAAAAAAAAAAACGAATTAGTCCGTCAGATAGGTTTCCAAAAAATATTTATATCCGACTACAGCTGATATAAATAGGGGAATATGAGTAAGTTTATATTGAACTTTTGTACAGTTAATTTCAAAACGAATAGGCGAATGAGTGTAATAGGGGATCGGACTGAGTCAAAAAAATATGATTCTAATTAGTCCGTCAGTTAGATTATCGAAAAATATTGGATACGTATTTTTTCTTTTTTCACATAAGCAAAAAATAAAGACAATACAGTGCTTCGAAAACTCGTGAACTCTTCGAAAACGTCATTATGATAGTACATTTTTTACCTACAAATGACGTCACAACCACATCTTATCTTCGTTAATTTTTATTAATTTGATAAAACAAAAAACACGTATCCAATATTTTTCGATAATCTAACTGACGGACTAATTAGAATCATATTTTTTTGACTCAGTCCGATCCCCTATTACACTCATTCGCCTATTCGTTTTGAAATTAACTGTACAAAAGTTCAATATAAACTTACTCATATTCCCCTATTTATATCAGCTGTAGACGGATTGATAAAGATTGCCTTCGCAGATCCAAAATTTCATAATAAATTATGTTCCTTTTTTGCAGACAATCATCAGTGAAACCAACGAAACCGCCACCCAACC
This sequence comes from Diarsia rubi, assembly GCA_932274075.1. Taxonomy (NCBI): domain Eukaryota; kingdom Metazoa; phylum Arthropoda; class Insecta; order Lepidoptera; family Noctuidae; genus Diarsia; species Diarsia rubi. The sequence goes on along the minus strand of OW026437.1, from coordinate 9,105,397 downwards.
TCGCCGAGGGCATAGAGTCAGCGTTCCTCAACATAGAGTTCTCCGGCATCGTAGAGTCGGACGAACAGAACTCTGACTCGGACAGCGATAGGAGCGAGTCTGACTCGGAATTGGACGACGTGTATGTTGATATCGGTGAGTTATATCATTGTACTATAGACTTCATAGTTTCTCAACACAGAAGTCTCCGATGTTACTGAAAAACTAGGCAGATGTAGCGTCAAGTATAAGGTAGCTTATAGATTTTATTTTATTATATACATAGAGACCAATGATTGAAAGTTATGTTGTCATAAAAAAACATTACGACTTTTTAATCAAAGAAAATGAAATCAATTCGTCATCACATTTGTGTTTGTGCTCTCGTGCTGGATTTCAGGCGAGCCTGCAGACGAGTTACAGCAGCTGAAATAAAAAAAAAATGTTACTTTATGTTGTAACAGATTTGAAAAGCTGGTCAGAACAAAACGATACATAGTTTTGAAGAGTTGGTGTCTGATATTTATTTCATCAACTTTCATAATCAGAAAGAAAAGAAAGAAAGAAAATGCATTTATTTGGCACATGCCACAAGTACACAAAAAATAAAAAAATAAAAAAATTAACTTAAAAAACTAAACAAATCGTGCGACTGTGTGTGCCAAAAAGTGCCTCACGTCTGCGCCAAAAAGGCCCATTTCTGCAAAATGCTGGGCAACTAATGCCCGACGCTGGTTTTCAACTGAACCTAAATTAGAGTGGTTACGGATGTAAAAGTTTTATATGTTGTGTCAATATATAAAACTGTTTTAAGTACATATTCGCCACGTGGGAGGCGAATATGTACTAAAATGTGAAATCGAGATGTGTGTGTGAGACTAAAATTTAAATAAAATATAAATTACAGCTTATCATGTTCCCACTGGCGGGATAAAAGCCTACTCTCTATTAGAGGGAGTGGTTTATATCCACATGGCGGGCCCAGTGCGTGTTGCTAGATGTATGTGACGTCTTCCATTTTTTTTTGTTCTAGGACATGCCGGTTTCCTCACGATGTTTTTCTTCACCGTTTTGAGAGCAGCTTACTTGCGCTGACAGCTTACCTTCATCAAGTAACTATTCTCTTATTTATTCACAGACGGCGTCCAAACCCGGGTGAAACTTGAATGGCTAGTATGGCGTCGGCGGTACATTGCGACACAAGGCCCCACGCCGGCAACACTGGACGCGTTCTGGCGTATGATCTGGCAACACCGGGTGCACACTGTCGTTATGATTACTAACCTTGTGGAGAGGGGACGGGTAAGTTTTAATTATAATTCAGAATATTTAATTTATTTCATGAGCAGGAGGTGCAAGACATTTCTTGATTCTAGTTCCAAATATAACACTTATACTCACTTCCGTTTCGCCCAGAGCGGGAGGGGTCACATGATGATTTTCCATACATAAATTACCCTCTTTTTGGGCCTCGTCGCTGTTGGGTAAAAAGTCCAAATATAAAACTCCTGCCGACTATAACTCTTTTCTTGTTACTTGTGTTAATTTTAATGAGATATAACACAATTTCTTATTCGATTTGTGTTAAGACGAGAGTAACAGGGATAATATGGGAGTAATATTTTGAAATAAACAATGTTTTCTGTGATTTCCTGATGTCCTAAAAGGGCTCTAAATGCTGGGGGTTCAATCGCCGGAGAAGAACAAGAAAAAAAAACCAGGGCGTTCTTAATGCGTCGGCACCTCGTATAAGAAAGCCGCATATTTCCCCAGAGCGGGGAGGACAGACATCACGACATTGTTGATGTCTTTGTGTCTCTACGTCATATCAAAGAACGCCCATGGTTAAGTTAGCCTATTGTTTTTAGTTTGTTCTGTTAAGTAGCCACTTATTCCAGCGCAAATGCGACATGTACTGGCCGGCGGGCGGCGCGGGCAGCTCGGCGGAGTTCGGCGGCGTGCGCGTCACGTTGCTGCACGAGGACGTGCGCGCGGCCTACACCGTGCGCCACATGCTAGTGCACAACCTCAGGCCTGACTGCACTCATGTACGTGTCATTCACTTTCATAACAGCTGCCGTGCAAATGGGGAACTATTCGATTCTATACGTCGCGCCACGAAAAGGTATAATATTCGTAAACAAACACTTCTACTAAGTTACGTAGCGACAAATCAATCAATCAACAACAAATAATTCTTAATTCGATGCGAACGCGATAGAACGCGCTGTCGTGTATTGTTTTCTTGTACTGATACATGGAACGTTCCAGAAGTCACGCTATATAACACAAATAAAACCCGATCAATTGAAATAGGGTAGTTAACAAAAAACGAATTAGTTCGTCAGATAGATTTCCAAAAAATATTGGACACGTAATTTTTCTTTTTTCACTTAGACAAACAATGAAGACGATACAGTGCTTTGAAAAATCATGTGACGTCATATTCTAAGACATAAGTATGACATTTTTTACCGGTGTGTGACGCCACAAACCCCCAATCAAATCTTTGACGCGTTTTATCTTCGTAAATTTTTATTGATTTGATAAAACAAAAAATACTTCCAATATTTTGCGATAATCTAACAGACGGACCAATTAGAATCATTTTTTTTTAGTCAGTAAACGTCCCTATTGATTGTTACTTTTATATTACACGTTTGTTACTTTGAGTTGATTGAATTTGGAATTATTTGTTCTTGATTGAGTTGTAGCTACGTTACTTCCTCGAAATTCTTTGTTCACAAAATATACATATATATAGCTTCTCGTGGCGCTGAGTTTATTGTAGTTTCTTGAATCTATTAACTAAAATAATCTTGGAATACATACACGCATAAAGTCACCCCATTTTCTGGCAGAACTTATGAACGCCACAAGCCACAATTTAAATGTATTTTTTTTGTAGCAGGGAAATTCACCAAGCAGTGGAGACAGTTCGGGGACAAGCAGTGAAGGTCGTAGCGTGGTGCAGTACCATTACACTGTGTGGCCTGACCACGGCACGCCTCGCCACCCACTTGCAGTCTTACCATTTGTGAAGGCCGCTGGGAAGCATTCTTCTACAGTGCTGGTGCATTGCAGGTACATAATGAAGATAGTTTTTAATTCCGTTACAAGATTATTTGACTTTAATCTCTGTATTTATAGAAGGAAATGTTAAATAATGACTAGGTTTTAGGACTAGCTCGAATTAAACTTATAACCACGAATTTGCCTTTACCAATATACTCATTTGGAGGTACAGAGATCGATAACATTCATGTGATTATAGGTCCCTGAAGAAGTCAATCAAACAGGCTTATTATTACTTCTTAACTTATGTGAACTTATTATTCTAGTGTTAATAATGCTACTTGATCCTTTACCAGTCAACCTATGGGTTAAATAAAGAACATTGTGATATAAAAAAACAATTCTTCCATGATTTGTGTCATTCATATCTCTTATATAAAAACATCTACATCAAACACTTAGCTTATAAGTAAAACTACATTTTTTTTTTCCTTTTTTGGGGGTTGGAAATCATCTAGTAACCGCTCTCGGGCAGAGCGAAAGGGAGTGTCAGAGTTCTACAGACTAAAAACCACCAATTTTCCTTCTTAGCCCTTTATGTCGAGGTCGCGATATCTCTTACAACATCCCGCAGACCAGTAAGTAGTAAATCTACAACTTAATCTCCCTTTCCAGCGCCGGCGTCGGTCGTACAGGCACATACATAGTCCTGGACGCCCAACTGAACCAACTCAAGCTGACCGGCACTCTATCTCCCCTCGGCTTCCTCTGCCGCGCCCGCACCCAACGCAACCACCTCGTGCAAACAGAAGAACAGTACGTCTTCGTACACGACGCTTTACTCGAACACGTACGCTCCGGAGACACCGAAGTAGAATTCCCTAAAGCAAGACAATACCTAGCCAAACTCCTAGAACCAATCTCCGATGAAGAACTAGCCGTTTTAGACCTTAATCCATGCAAGAATAAAAGCACAAATGACTTGACAAACGGAATGGAAAACGGTGAGACATCAAGTATCAAATCCAGTCAAAATCCTAGTGAAAAAGAAGTTCTGGAGAACGGAAGTCAGATGTCGATAAAGACAGATGATTTGAATAGTGAACAGTCGAAATCCGTGAAGGATTCGGAAGGAACTGATGAGCCGAAGGAAGGAATGGTGAATGGCGGCGAGGAGAGTGAAGGAGTGTACGATTTGGCGCCTCGGTCTACTGACACGTATAGTAAGAAGATGCAGGCGTATAATAATATGAGTGAGATGGAGAAGGAGGAGATGAGAAGGTCAGTCTTATTTGTGGTTTTTGTTATTTAAAAAAAAGAATACAGTAAACATTCAAGCTTAAACTAAATTCACATCTTTCAAATTTTACATGTCACATTCAGTACAATAATAAAAACCTGAAAAAACGAAATCTTACTTAAAAAAGCTAAGGCTCATGCACATTCTGGCCGAGGACACACTCGTTATGAAAGCATCATTACGCGGTTCTAATCCTTAATCTTTAGAGCCAAGCTATGTTTTCTAGTTTATTTATTAAAATTTGACCCAAAATCATCAAACTGCTTGATTCACAAGCAAGCTTGTTAATTGATTAATATTATTTTTGTAAATGATAAATTAAAGTGGAATGACATAATAATATTATTTATTATTTATTCACAGAGCGAATCGTGCCGAAAACTATGCGTTATTAGAACGTATGAGATCGCTAGCGAACAGACATCACACATACCAAGGTCCACCGCCCGTCAATTTACTAGAAAAACAATTTCTGGTGAGTAACAACTAATAATATTTTTTATTTCACGCATTTAAACTAGGTACTCTGTCCCACTCTTGTGGAAAATCCTCCCTTAACTTATCAATAAAATAGTTTATTGAAGCTTTAGTCGATTCCTTCTCATAGAAGTCTTGGGCCCCTCCCATTTTGCTGACATCTCTTTGGGCGTGTGTGGAACACGAACATGGCCTGTCGTCGTCATAAGACGGACAGACGTGGAGCTAGCTAGAAGGGAGGCCTGCATAGCTATTCACAAACAATCGAATCGAAACCGAGTCGACCTTGACAAATTGGCAAATGCTATTCACAGATTCGATCGAAATTGTAGTACATAAATACTCGTGGCGAAAAATTTTATGGAGCCAATAAATTATGTTTAAATGTTTTATAAATAATGTATTTCTATAAGTTTTACTGTAGATTGTACTGAATATCCGTCGATTAACAAAATATATAATTAAAAACAATTTTTATTTTAAATGAATACGCAACGACTCTTGCTTATGGTATAGTACAAAATGGCGTCGTAATTCTCATTGGATTCGCTTCCGATAGTAAATAGCTGTCGGCAATGATAATCAAATTTCACACTAGCGAATTTTGGAGCGGATATGGCGTATCCCCATATAAATACTCCCCTTTCTTCGAAATAATATTTTATTTTGATAGCTAGCCAGACTACTAACCGGTTCACATTGACTGTTCGACTTGCTTGTGGTGGTAAATGAAAGTTGTAGTGGACTGTATATTACGGCTTGGTTTAATACCGATAAACCGTCCGTCGCGGGAGGCTCCGAGGAAGCAAGTGTCCGGCGGTCGCGCAGGCGCCCCGCACCTCAGCTCGGTTGCCGCGCATGTCGATCGCGCCGCGTGCGCGTGATTGTTGGGTTCGATTCCCAACATTGACGATCTAGCTTGTTAAATAGGATTATACAAATATTTTTATTGGCAACTAGAACTGTACTTCAAAAATTCATTTAGTAATATTGATAAAACAACCAAAACAGCAAAATATTTGATAGCCATTAGCAATATCAACATTAACTGCCGCACTCAGAGATATTTAATGACTACTTAAGCCGTCACTTATTAAAGATTGGACATACTTTTGTATGACAAAACTGTCAAAACCTTCACTAAGTGATGGCCTAACTAATCATTAGAGCTCTCTGAGTGCGTCAGTAAGAAAGCATTATCTAATGTCCACGTTACCCGCAGCTTATAACCCGATCGTGCGTGGAAGCGAGCGTGTGTGCGCGTGCGCCGCACAACGCGGACAAGAACAGACCGGGCGGCATACTGCCTTCCGACTCCGCCAGGGTCATGCTGGTACCTAAACCTGGAGTTGAAGGTAATCTATTTTAGCCTCTTGTATGATCATCATCATCATTTCAGCCTAAAGAAGTCCACTGCTGGACAAAGACCTCCGCCAAGTGTCGCCACATTGACTGGTCCCGTGCGTCTCGCATTCAGCCGATCCCCACAGCCTTCAATAGGTGATCGGTCCAACTAGTGGGAGGTCTTTCAACGCTGGTATTTCATGAAATATTTAATATTTGACTAAAAATATTTTTTTATTATTTTGTTTGATACCTTATTAAACCCTTGGGTAAAATGTTTTGACACAAACACTTGATATTGTGCAACTTCGGATCCGAGCACATAATTACTTCTGATTACGTGTCGAAGTCTGCAATATAAGGGTCAACTCACACCGAGACGCGACGCGAAGAGGCCAGTGATTTCAAGCTGCGCCGCGCGCCGCCACGAGACGCATCGCAACGTCGCGAGGCGCATCGTAAAATCGTTGGCAACACGACGTCTCGCTACGCAGCGAGACGTCGCGCGGCGTCACTTGCTCCGCCCCGCGTCCACACGCAGTCTACCATTTGCAAGCGCATTAGAACGACGCATATTTGGCGGGTGCATTATGGATATCGCGGAGCAGTTAATTTTTAATAAAAAAAATAGTAAAGACAAGTCGCCACGGTGGCCTTGGTTGCGCCTCGCGGCGTCGCGCTGCGCCGCTCTTGCACGCCGCGCGCACCGGCGATGTACCGCTGCGTCGCGATGCACCGCTCTACGCCGCGAGGCGTCACGAGGCGCAGCGCTGCATGTAATGTGTATCTTTTCGTGTAGAAAATAAAGTTGTATTTTGAGTCGCTCTTTTAAAGTGTGCGCGCAGCGTCGTGTCGTGTCGCGTCGCGTCTCGGTGTGAGCTGACCCTTATTCGTTTAAAGTTGGTATTTTCGCAGAGTAATACAACAAATTCGCAAGTCGACATCAATTTTATCTTCTTTGAGTGTCTGTAGTAGAGAAAAGGTGTTCGCTTTTCAGTTTCATCATCATCTACAACCCGACTTCCTCCTATGCTGGGTATACGCCTCTCTTTGCTTCTGCCAAGCTACACACTCTCGTGTCAGCCTTATCCATTCCATAAGGGTATTCGATTTATTCATCGGTAACTTATCACAGATAATATTATAATAATCTTTGTGTCTTCAGGCAGTGAATACGTAAACGCATCGTGGGTATGCGGCAGACGACGAGTCCGAGAGTACGCCGTTGCACAGCATCCTGCTGACTCCGCAGCCGATTTGTGGAGGTTGTTGTGGGACCACACCGCTCAGCTCGTCTTGTTACTGTCTGATACTAATGATCCGGTAAGAAATAAAATAAAATATAATTTTCAACACACTTGCTTACAAAATGGCTATAATTTCACCGCAATTAGGCACATAATGACACCTGTAATCAAACTGACTTTTTCATTGCTATTATTCACTAGTGAGTTAAAGGATTTTTTTTTCGTGAGATCGTGATCAAATTAATTAATGTACCAAGTGCTTGCTCATTTCATTCACTTTGAACAAATTTCAAAGTGTACGTTTTTAATAAATAAAAACTTTCACTCATTATTTATCTGGTGTTTTGTCTGTCATAAAGAGAACTTTGAATTTTGTACGTAGCTAAAACGCTATCCACGAAAAGCCAAAAATAATATCTCATTCTTTTAGTCTATGGCCGATCGCCATTATTAGATGCGCACGCATAAGAAAATTCGCAATCGCGAAAAAAACTTCCGAACTCGTTCAACCTGTTGAAAATTTTGTTTTTGCATTATTTTCTTCACAAATGTATTTCAAAACGTCGTATGATTTTGTCGTCAGAATTCTAAATAGAATGACTGGGTGTCTGACTCTCACAACCGAAGATAAGATAACCTATGTTATGTGTTAGGTGGACAGAATTTCGGGCTGTCAAAAATTACAAATGACAGCTAGCCGGGCCCGACAGTCGTGATTTCCGGGGATTATCCACACAAAACTAGCACTTATATTTGTATATTACTTGCTGTACAACATATTTTCTTTTTGTTTTACAGGAATGTGAAATATTCTGGCCAACGGAAGAAGAGAAAGAACTATTCGTTGCCAACTTCAGGGCTAGTTTCGTATCAAAAGACACATACGTAGCTCATCGAAAAGCTGACAGGAAAACGCCCGCAGAATCCCCGGTCGAACCAGAGACAAACGGTTATAGACGGCAAGGGAGCAGCGATTGTGCGGACGACGAACGGCTAATACCAGAAAACAGTTCCCCAATCACAGATTCCGAACCCGCATACCGCTTCGACAGAACAGAACTAAGATTAGAACGCCTCAGTGCAGGTAACAGAGACTTATCAGCAAGAAAATCGATAGCAAACGGCGATCTATTCTCCTCCTTATCAGAAAAGAAGAACGGTCCAAAATCGCCTAGATCTCCTTCAAAAATGTCTTTGAAAAACTTTAAGTTGAGCTCCCCTACAAAGTTCAAGTTCCCTGATTGGGGGAACAGGACGGCGGGGTCACCGCCTGATACAGCCCCCCCTCCCCCGCCCGTAGCACCGGCGTTAACAGTCGAAGAAGAAGCGGAATTACGACGTCCATGCTACTTCTTCGAAAAAGTAGATAAAGTACCAGAAGATGTACCGTTAGACAGAGTAATCGAGGTCACAAATGTGAGCGTACATTCTCTACAAGACGATTACCAACTCAGTGTAAAGTTCATCAAGTGTGGTCGATGGCTAGACGGTGATACCACAGACTATTGTCAAGGAAGGCCGGATGATAATGAGTACGTAAAGGCCGTAAGACAAGCCGCGAGTGAGAGTGAGAAGGAGACGGCGATAGATCGACTGATAGAGCCGTATAAGGACTCGTTCGCGTTGGTGGAATATGTTGCCGGCTGTCAGATGGAGTATAAGAATGGACCGGTCGTTGTTGTTGACAAGTAAGTATTCTATCATGTTTTAGAATTATTGTGTAGCTTTACTACGTTCATGCTAATTTGGGGTTAAACCTGCGTATAAATAAGCATAATCTCTTTGACGTAATAGTTTGTTGCCCAGTGGCGAAGCGGTAATATGATTTTGCCTTCGCCGCTGCTTCCTTCTGTGAGGCTTGATAGTATTCCAGTAAAACTCCAGATGATAGCTAACTATATGAATGCTATGATCAAATATATACTAAAATGCTCAAATTCAGTCTAGGTAGTGAATGGTGCAAAACTTACTTTACAAAAACTAACCAATAGAAAACCAATAATACATTTAATTATTATTCGGTATTTTCCTGTTTTACGCCAATGTAGGGTACATTGGCGTAAAACAGGAAAATACGACATACGACATTATAGGCAGGCATTATAGGCTGTCCAAATTTGTGGGTATCCGTAGATTATTTACGTTGGGCGCCAATGTAGGATAGGCTGTCCAATTTTGTGGGTATCCGTAGATTATTTACGTTGGACGCCAATGTAGGGTAGGCTGTCCAATTTTGTGGGTATCCGTGGATTATTTACGTTGGGTGACAATTTAAGTTTGGCTGTACGATTTTGGTGAGTATCCGTAGATTATTTACGTTGGGCGCCAATGTAGGATAGGCTGTCCAATTTTGTGGGTACCGTATACTATTTACGTTGGGCGCCAATGTAGGATAGGCTGTCCAATTTTGTGGGTATCCGTAGATTATTTACGTTGGACGCCAATGTAGGGTAGGCTGTCCAATTTTGTGGGTATCCGTGGATTATTTACGTTGGGTGACAATTTAAGTTTGGCTGTACGATTTTGGTGAGTATCCGTAGATTATCTATGTAGGGTAGGCTGTCCAATGATGTAAGCATCTTTAGATATTACCCGTTGAACGCCAATATAGGGTAGGCTGTCCAATTTTGTGGATATTCGTATATTATTTACGTTAATTGCCAATGTAGGGTCCGCTGTACAATTTTGTGGGTATCTGTAGATTATTTAAAAAAACTGCTGTTGTTGAAAACGTAGCAACCTTAAGTGGAGGGATGAATGAGATTGTGTGGCTATCGCCTTTCAGACCTAATTCAATCATTTAATTCAATTCAATCATTTATTGCATATCACATGTGTTTTACAAGATCTTAATAATAATAAAATAGTTCACATGGACCCTGTCGGGCAAAACAATTTTTTTTTTTTTTACAATAGTGATAGTAGCATTTAAGGTACATTAGTTAAAATTTAATAAACAGTAAATTAAGAAATTTTTGAATTCATTTAAATAAGCAAGCATATGCAGTCATAGGAAAAAAAAATTAAGACAATTAAGTAAAATAATTAAAGTCGGTAAATAGAATACAATAGTCAAATGCATCACGTCAAAATAAAATAATAATCAAATACTTAAAGTCGGCAAATAGAATACAATAGTCAAAATAAAATAATTCAAATAATTAAAGTCGGCAAGTAGGGTACAATTATAGGCAAATGCATCATGTCAATAAAATAAAGTAATAATCAAAATACAATCACAATAAAATGTCAAAGATGTGGTACAAAATGTCAATAAATAAAAACTAAAATTCAATAAATAAGCAGTCAAAGTTAGTCCATTATGATGTCATCATTAAAAAAATCATTCAATGTGTAATAACAATTGTCAATTAATAATTTTCTAACTCGTTTTATAAATATTTTGTCATTTTGTTCCATTCTTATCGCATTTGGAATTCTGTTGTAAATTTTAATTGATGTAACGTGAGGGCTAGTGCTGTGTAATTTAAGCTTCGATTGGGGTACTAAGAGGGTATTTTCAAATCGTGAACGCGGTGCATATCGGCGAGGCTGGTCAGAGATTTTAACGTAGAAGTTCGGATACTGTCTAACAAATTTGCAGATTTCTAGAATATAAATTGATGTCAGAGTTAAAATGTCCAGTTTCTTGAAATGAGGTCTACAACTTTCGTCGTTTTCAATATGGACCAATATCCTGATACATTTTTTTTGCAGTATGAACAACTCGTTGATGTCAACACTATTTCCCCAAAGGATTATTCCGTATTTTAGCCACGCGTATGCATAAGCATAATAAGTGGATAGGGCAGTTTTTAAATCTGTTGTTTTTTTTAGCTCACGTAGCGCATATATGAAACTAGATAGTTTTGATTTAATTTTCTGAATGTGTGCTTTCCACGTCATATGAGTATCTAGCTCCAGACCTAACAAGGTAAAAGTATCCACACATTCTACTTTAGTACCTTCGAACACAAAATTTATATTTAAAGGTTTTTTTTGATATGGTCTAAATTGCATAATTTTGGTTTTTAAAAAGTTAATTTCTAGGTTATGATCTTTCATCCAATCTTGTATAGTTATTATAATTTTATTTAATATGTCATGTAGGCGTTGAGAGTCATTACAGGAAATCATTATTGAAATATCATCAGCGAACAATACGCACGATTCCGTTACAATTTTAGGGAGATCGTTGATATAAATCAAAAATAATAAACACCCTGCAACACTACCTTGAGGAATTGAATTTTTAACACACATCTTATTTGAACGTACATGGCTGAGTTGCCCAGTGTTATGATCCCAATGATCAATTTCAACGAATTGCTCTCGGTTTTGTAAGTAAGATGCGAACCATTTATGAGCTATTCCCCTAACGCCGATGCCGTATAGTTTGTCAAGTAGAATATTGTATAGTACTTTATCGTAAGCCTTTGTCATGTCGAGTAAGATTCCAATAGCGTATTTTTTATTATTTAAAACGTCCAATTGTTGTTGTTGTTGTTGTGTGAATTTATATGTTGCTAAAACTGTGGATCTTTTTTCCCGAAAGCCATTTTGTGATTCATCAAAAATATTAAAATTTTCACAGAAATTATAAACGCGCTTGCACATTGCCTTTTCGAATATTTTTGATGATGTCGGTAGTAGTGCCGGTAATTATTTGGGTCAGACTTCGAGTTTTTCTTGTGAATAGGTTTTATAATTGATTTTTTTAACGCGTTTGGGAAAACCCCTTCAGAAAATGATTGACAAATTAATAGGTAAAATGGTATTGTCAGTTCTTCAGCACACGTTTTAATTAATATGGGAGGTAGTTCATCCAATCCGTGACTGTATTTGCCTTTAAGGTGTTTTATTATATTTAATATTTCTTGCGGTGTGGGTGGATGTAAAAACATAGTGTTCTCAGTCGGTCGGAGCACAGGCCGACCGCGCGGCTCTGCGTTCCCACTTTGCCTTGTTTGTCCTATTGATGCAAAAAAATCATTGAACGAGTTAGAAACTTGTTTTGGGTCGGACGTTAGTTTATTATGGATTGTCAATTTAATATTTTGTTGTGTCTTAGGTAGTTTTTTATTAGTACGCTCTTTAATTATTCTCCACATCGATTTGGTTTTATTGTTTGAGTTTCTAATTTCCGTAATAAACTGGTTTTTTTTTGATTTATTGACTATTTGTTTAAATGTTTTTTCGTATAATTTATAATGTTTTGTTAAAACAGGATCACTTGAGTAGGAAGTAAGAATTCTTAATAATCGTTTATTTTTACATGAGATTTTTATGCCTTTTGTCAACCAATCCTTACGTTTGTTTTGATTTAATTGGATCATTTTAACGGGTATACATTCATTTAATATTTTCAGTAAAAGCGTTTCAAATGCGCTGTAGTTTTCATCCATGGTTTTATCCGGCGTTATTATTAAGTTCCAATTTATGTTTTTTAATGCAAGTTTAAATTTCTCCATATTGTTTGAATTAAAAATTCGTTTTTTTGTTTGCCATGCTATGCGCTTGGTAGGCATGACGTCTAGTTTTTTTAAGTTTACTTTAATTCCTTTATGATCTGAAAAACCATAGTCATTTACCTGAGCACTAATTAATTCAGACACAAAGTTTATAAATACTAGATCAAGGCAGGTTGAAGTGCTTTCTGTCACTCGTGTAGGTTTTTTAATACATTGAATGAAGTTAAATTCTAGCATTAAGTTTGTTAGTGTTTTGGTTTGTACGTTATTTTCAAGAATATTTACATTGAAGTCACCTCCGAATATGATTTTATTTTTATTATCTTTCTTTAGTAGAAGTTCTAGAATAAGTTTTAACTGTTTATAAAATACATCAGGCTGTCTGTTATTCCAATATAAAGTTATAAGTATAGTTTTATGTTGGGGCAATTCAACGGCACATACTTCTATTACGTATTCCACCGACTTATCCATAATATCCTTTCGCTCAATGAATTCCAAGTCTTGTCGTAATAGTATGCATACACCTCCGCCTTCGTAGTTCTGTCGACAGTATGACGCTGCGAGGATGTAACTATTGATGTTAATAAGTTGTTTCTTTTCTTGTGATAACCAAGTTTCTGATAAGCAAAGTGCTTGATAGTGTCCGTTATTTTCGTCGATAAATTCTTCTAATAAGTGTAGTTTATTGTAGATACTTTGCATGTTTTGGAATAATAGTGTAATTTCATTATCTTGGGTGACGAAATGTTCGAATTTCACTCATGTTTGTCCTTGAGAGGTCGGTGTCGTGTTCGTATATAGTGTTAGTGTTTTCGTACGGACTGTCATTGTTTTGCGAGTTAATAGGTTGGATGGAGTCAGTTTTGTTTGTTGCGGAGTTTTGTTTAGTCGTTGCAGTGAGTTCTTGTCGTCGGCCGTCTACTATTAATTGATTATTTTTGATGATTGCGTGGTGTCCCTGTTGTCTTGCTAAGCGTAGGTTTTCCTGTAATATCTTTTTCTGTCGGCGAGCAGTAACATTTAAGTATTCAGAAATAAAAAGTCCTGTATGTTTGAAGTACGTTGCGTTGTCCAATATATATTTCGTCATACGTTTGCTAATAAGCTCAATAACAATGGGTCTCCTAAAGCTGTTGTTTCTTCCTATTCGTGAAAGTCCTTCAATATATCCAGTCAGGTCTACATTTAAAATATCTTTGAATGCTTCAACAACACGGTACTCTAGTTCGTTTTCTGATTCATGGTCACGTTCCGTAAGTCCGAATAGTACGATTTTTTTATAGAAACTATCCTGTTGTGGGTTTCCTATTGTTGTCATATTTTGTTTTATTTCCTTTAGTTGTTGTTTAAGTTCTTTGTTTTCTTTCTGTAATGTTTCTATTTCCTTGTTTATTGTTTTTATATCGTTCTTTATTTTTCCTTGTTCATGTGTTAGCTTGTGGGTATCTTTAAATATGTCTTCCTTTAATTTTGTGATATTTTTTTGTATTTCTTTTTCAATTGTGTTTTTTAGTACAGATAGCAGGGATTGATTATTCTTTTCAAGTTTAGAATCTAGCAATTTACTGAGGCTATCTAAGGTAATCGAAAGTCCTTCTGGTAGGGTTTCCTGTGTTTTCGAAGTGGTTTGGTTATTATAGTCAGGGGTTCTGCACTCGTTATTTTTGGTAATACTTGAGTTTTGTTCGTCTTGTGCCTCGTCAATTGACATTGTGGTGTCGTTCAGTGTTTGTACTTTTGTTTTTCGGATAGGTGTATTGTCATTTCTGTAGCGTCGAGTGACATTAGTACAGTCTTAGCAGCGCCAGCATTTCATTAGTTCGAAATTATTTTCTACATAATAAGCAGATGTCATATTTTGGCATGCATAATGATATTTAATTGAGCACCCTGTGCATTTTAGAGTCTCTCCAGCGTATTTTATTTCTTGTTTGCAAGCTGGGCAATTCATTTTGTTGGCAGTTACTTTTTGTTGTTTTAAAAACCTGCTAGTATGCGATGTAGTTGTCCGGTGTTGCGACCAATCAGCTGCGATGTCGGAGTGTGACGAAGATGCGGAGGGCGGGGTCAATGACCGCCACCAATGATATCTCACGTTATTTAGAGTGTTAGCGGAGAGGTTTTGAAAATTTCACTGGTTTTTTTTCTTTCACTAGATTATTACCATATTTTGTTTGGTAAATTAAGTTATGTTTTCGGTATTCTAACACAACACAAAATTCTTTTCATTCCGGTATAACTTTTATGAGCTATTTTTGGTATTTACCATAGTTAGTTTAATTTTAAACACAGAGCGATACATAAGCGATGTTAACCAATGCGCGCACCGGCTACTCCTCCTCACCTAGTTCTAGTACACCTCCCCTAGTTGTCTAGTTCTCGATGAACTAGGTAGAGGAACAAGATCAGAGCTGGCTGCGTGGCTACCGCGCTCAGAAACTTCAAGCTAGAGACAATTGGTTCGAAGGCAGCTCTGCATAAAAAGTGGTTTCGGTTTACATGTGAGCATAATATTGGCGTGTGGACCTCCGTAGATGTAGTGTAGATAACTCCCGGGGTGGCGCTGGTTCAGATTGCTATAAGATTTGTGTATAAAAATTACTGTCATTATAGTGCTTTGGATATTAGATGGCGCTGTATGTTTGTTACAACATTGCTTGGTGTCGGGCCGATTCAGCAGTCGCGCTCTGTGGCACTCATATAAATATCTGGTACCGCCACGGATTCCCTACCATCCTAGAAGAGCCCTTCTTATTCAGGACCGAACTCTCGTGCATACAACAGGTACACTGTATCGTAGAGCACATGAGCGATGGTTTCCAGTGTGAAGTGATGACGGGTGCGTTGTTTTTGGATATAGCGAAAGCCTTCGACATAGTCTGGCATAACGGCTTATTATCTAAGCTTTACAGCCTAGTCTGTGAGTGCCTGATCGTCTCGTGATCATCTTACGAGACTTTCTGTCGTATCGTATCGCACCTTCCACTGTCGTATAGGAGAAACTCTTCTCCTCACCCCATTCAAGCAGGAGTCCCGCAGGGCTCCGTTTTCTCCCCCTCGCTGTTCACCAGCGACATCGATAA
The DNA here is from genome assembly GCA_932274075.1 of Diarsia rubi. Taxonomy (NCBI): domain Eukaryota; kingdom Metazoa; phylum Arthropoda; class Insecta; order Lepidoptera; family Noctuidae; genus Diarsia; species Diarsia rubi. The sequence goes on along the minus strand of OW026437.1, from coordinate 9,089,478 downwards.
GAGCGAAATTGGAACGGATTCGCCAGTAAAGCTTCTGCTGTGCTGAGGATGAATGTGTTGGAGGTCTTGCTAGCAGCTACTTCCATATTCAATTTAGATTTAATTATTTATGCCGACTACGGAACCCCCACCTTCACGTGTACGTGTTCCGACACGGTCTTGACGTGTTTTTTAAAAGTATCTTCTGTAGCAAAATGTTGTTTCCCGTAGATACGGCGGCTGGAAAGCCATGAATTTCTGCACGATGTCGGCAGCGTGCGGCGGTGCGCGTGCACCGGACGCGCCGCACCCCGCCGCGCTGTACCTCGCGCCGCACGACCTGCGCGCCTCGCTGTACTGCTGGGCCGCGCTGGGAGCGCACGCGCGCACCGCGCCCAACCACGCGCGCGCGCACCATCACGCGGCGCTGCTGGCGGCCTACTGCGCGCTCGCGGCGTACGGACATCTGCTGTCTAACACTAGTAGTGCCGGGTATGTATCCTACACTAGTGTACCTCGCTGTACTGCTGGGCCGCGCTGGGAGCGCACGCGCGCACCGCGCCCAACCACGCGCGCGCGCACCATCACGCGGCGCTGCTGGCGGCCTACTGCGCGCTCGCGGCGTACGGACATCTGCTGTCTAACACTAGTAGTGCCGGGTATGTATCCTACACTAGTGTACCTCGCTGTACTGCTGGGCCGCGCTGGGAGCGCACGCGCGCACCGCGCCCAACCACGCGCGCGCGCACCATCACGCGGCGCTGCTGGCGGCCTACTGCGCGCTCGCGGCGTACGGACATCTGCTGTCTAACACTAGTAGTGCCGGGTATGTATCCTACACTAGTGTACCTCGCTGTACTGCTGGGCCGCGCTGGGAGCGCACGCGCGCACCGCGCCCAACCACGCGCGCGCGCACCATCACGCGGCGCTGCTGGCGGCCTACTGCGCGCTCGCGGCGTACGGACATCTGCTGTCTAACACTAGTAGTGCCGGGTATGTATCCTACACTAGTGTACCTCGCTGTACTGCTGGGCCGCGCTGGGAGCGCACGCGCGCACCGCGCCCAACCACGCGCGCGCGCACCATCACGCGGCGCTGCTGGCGGCCTACTGCGCGCTCGCGGCGTACGGACATCTGCTGTCTAACACTAGTAGTGCCGGGTATGTATCCTACACTAGTGTACCTCGCTGTACTGCTGCGCCGTGAATTGGGATATCATCAAATGACCCCTCCCGCACTGGGCAAAACGTCATCGAGGGCCAGACTTGCCCTGACTAAAACCCACTTAAGTTCGTTCTCAACCCTTTGTGTTCCACGGCCGCGGTATCTCTTTCGAACAGGCCTGCGGTTCTGTCTTTTTTTTTTCTTTTTTAAAACGTTGCCCACACTAGGAATTTCTCCTGTATCGTGGGTGCGTTTACAAACATTTAAACTTCACATACACAAATACCCAGACCCGGAACAACTATCTGTAGGTCATACAAATATTTGTTTCGTGCGGGAATCGAACCCGCGACACGCAGCGCAGCAGTCCATTGCTTGAGCAACTGCGCCAACCGTGTCTTTAAAGTTTCATGAGAGAAAAACAGATGGCAGAAGCCGAGTCGCAAAGGACTTAATAGACTAGCTTTAAAATAAAACTATTAATTCAACCGGGACGAATTTTCCAGAGAAAATGCTCTTAACTAAAAATTGTAAATTACTTCCTTATTCTTCCCCAGGTTTCCCGACACGCCTGAACAAGAATCTCGGTAATACACCACACGACATCACATGTAAGTAATACTCAGCGCGTTGTGTGTACGTCCGTGCCTACCCCGCCCCGATGCGTCGTGAAGGTCCGTACCAGACAGAGCCATGCACGACCACTGTATACTACCAGGATTGGCCAGTGTTCAGTTTTAAAGCATCCTATGATTGTAGGAGCTTTTCTAGGTCTGGATAAAAACAGCTATTGTAAAGAAAATGTATCTGTTATATCATTGATAAGGCTGTCTCCAGAGATAAAGAAATGTCTGTATAGGCCAGTGAAAGTTTGTGAGTCTCCTGCGTTTATATGAGCCTTGCTAAACCAGTTGCCAGCCTTAATAAAGTTATTTGAGAGCTACTAAACCGATGGTGGATGAATACCGCAAGGTATAGTGGTGTTAAATTTGCAACGTTCCGCTCAGGACCGACAGTTGCTAGTTTAACAACACGCGCAATGTACGCATAGACTTTTTATGAAAAAAAAAAATGCTGATTTAAACGAGGGTAAGTTTGTTTGACTATTGGAACGTCGTATGTATTTCTAAATATGATTTATCACACGATAAACTACTCCAATAAAAAAAAATCGTAATAATAAAATGTATATCGAGATATGTCTCTTGTAAAAAGTCACATATTTATATGAGTCTCGCTAGATGAAGGTATGTCTTGCAATAATAAACCTATTATGGTCTAAATATCCATTTTAGAACTGAACAATGTAAGGTCTATTAGAGCGTTCTAGTTCAATCTATATATATCACAATAGATCGCCGACAAAACGTCAGTTTATCTGATCAAACTTGTAAGTAGTTATTTCTAGATCAATGTGAATATTTTATATGTTACTCAAACAAAATTAAGTGTAATGTATTCTATTATATGTGAATGTCCCGTAAATTGTTAATGTAACTTGTATTACACATGTTTTCATGTGTAGAACGAACATTATTTGTGTAAGTATACATATTACTTGTGTAAGTCTTGGTGAAGTCATCAGCAGTTCTTTGCTTAGCAGAGGGGCTTTGAAATATGAGTTTAGCTGATTGTTTAGTGTGGATTGAGTCTATGAGGATATTTCCCTTGGCAGTGCTTCTAGATAAATATTTAGCCAAACGCATCACGGTTGTTAATTGACACGCCTTTCTCTTGATGGGCCAATAACATTAATCAATCTGCCTTTTCCCAAACTATACATATACATATATATTGAGGTCGGCTTCCGACTGGAAGCCGACCTCAATACCTCGACTCAGCTGCATCCGGTTAGACTTAACCGGATGCAGCTGAGTACCAGTATTTTACATTGCACAAGCACACACAGCATTGAGAGTTGTGTGTTAAGAAGGAAGCAGCAAGAAGCACCCTTTGAGACTTAGCCCCTTTTGCAATGAGCTCTTTCAAACCCCCTCTGCAGAGGCTTCAGTGCTACAGTGCGATTATTCATCATGCTTCTAAGAAATGTAAATCTTTCTAACTTATGGTCTATTGTCTTAGTATCAATGTTTCAAGTGACGGCGGGTAGTTCAAAAATTTCAATAAGTAAATAGATTGTTTGCTTACCAGACTCGTATTCTTTTAAGTATTTCGCGAAAACACATAACACCCTCTGTCACAGTGGACTTAAACATGAACTAGTTTGAACTGTGCTTTTCTGCCTAGCTTTGAGAAACAAAGGTGAGTTGGTGACAATAAAAACATAAAATGGTCATCAATTGATTGTATGAATGTAGTTGTGAAGTTTAATTGTTATTTAAGTTTATTAATCTTGTTAATATCATGTAAAGAGATTGTTGAGTTCTACTAATAGTATCTTAGTTTACAGTTAAATATGTCGTTTTTTTATATACAGTGTGATTCTTTATAATGTGCACATATCGAAATGAGGGAATCTATGCTTAATTTTATCGATGGAAAAAATATTTTAAAAAATCTAAATATTTTTTAATATTTTTTATGGAATTTTCAAAAATGTTGTCCGCTGTTGTGACCCCAATGTAAACAAAACGGTGTAACTTTTAAACAAAATTATCTATCGCGATGAAACAATTTTATGTAAAAAGTTATGAAAAAAAAAAGTTTTTTTGATCAAAAAACGTGTTTATTTTCAATTGAGGGTAGTTTTTTTCCACAATTTTCATTTTACGAGGACGCCTAATTGCTTCCAATCATTATGGAGTTTGTTTCATCGCGATAGATAATTTAGTTTAAAAGTTACACCGTTTTGTTTACACTGGGGTCACAGTAGCAGACAAAATTTTTAAAAATTCCATATAAAATATTAAAAAATATTTAGATTTTTTTTAATAATTTTTCCGTCGATAAAATTAAGCATAGATTCCCCCATTTCGATATGTGCACATTATAAAGAATCACACTGTATAAAAGAAACGGAAAGATTTTATCCACCCGCCGTTACTTAGCTCTGCCCTTTTATACACAGTACCACCAAATCAGTTATTCAATTCTATACAAGTAATAGAAAAACACATAAAACTGCTGAACTGAGCATCCGGCTCGAAGGACCATAAAAAAGAATTGGTATATCATCCAAAATTATTCGAAAATTAAATGAATAAAATAACTTGTTTCGGAAATCGCTGATCGATTTCCGAAACAAGTTATTTTATTCATTTAATTTTCGAATAATTTTAAAATAACTAGAGTAGATAACTTATAATGGTATTTTAATAATAAGTACTAAACATGGGTGCGTCGAAATTCCTATACTTACATTAAAAGTTTTAGTTGTATAGAATTGATCAACTGTATAATTAATTAGAGATCTATAGAGTTGATTTTATGTTACCGAAGCTGAAGAAAATAATAATAGTATAAAGTTGATGTTTTTATTCCTATAAGTGACTATGATTAAGTATTACATACCAATATAAACGTTAACTGCGAACTAATAAGGTTTATTCTCATATGAAACGGCACTGTGTTTAGCTTGAGCAATGTCAAAATTCGCTCTGAGAATCTCAACTTTAATGACTGTATCCAATAGTTTAATCTTAGTGGGTTGTTTCGGATTGTATGCTCAAATAACAACAATAAAGTAGCGAAAATTGATGGAAAATTATTGCAAATTTAACGCTTTTTCTTATGAAATAAGATGTGGTTGTGTATCGAGATGTAAACTGACGGATTTTGTGGATTTTTCTAGCATTTTTTTTCTATGCTTCTCATGTCTTTTATCGAATTGGAACTTTATTGTTAACTTTTTGACATTGTCCAAATAAACAAATACGGCTAAGATCTTTAAACGTTACCCAGAGCGTTTGTGTCTTACAATTTCTTTGTTTCACAAAGAAATGAAAATTAAAGGTAAATTCTATCTCGAATATCGAATCTTTAGTAAAAGTAACATTAAAGTTTTAATTCAATAATATTATTGTAGCAAAAAAATCGTACCAATACTTCTTGTACTTAGAGCAAATATGTTGGGGTCAGAAAAGATCAGAATTTATGGAGGGATTCTCATATACGACTTGATATTAATATGTACATTTTAATATGACATTTTAAAATCAGGTGGTTATGTAAAATTTCTGGAACACAAATCAACAATAAAAAACGCCAATGACGATTCCAAGTTAAACCTATGTCAACTTGAAAATTTTGTCAACCAATCAAAGCAATGCATGGCCATGCATTTGACAACACGCGAGCAAATTTTTTTGTTGATTTTCGTTCCAGAAACCGATTGGTCACCATTTCTGATTAATTTTTGACCTTACCAATAAAATAACCCCGAAAAAGTTTTTCAATAGCAATTATTTATAAAATTTAGACGCAGTGCAATAGATGTGTTACGCATTTAAAATAAATATATTTTTAATATTTCTTTTTCTAGCAAAGTATTAATCGTCTATGGAGATATTTTGACAACGTCTGTTTTATTTTCTAATTAAATTATATAGGAAGGTAATGTGTATAGTTGTATTCGTCGGGACGACGAGTGATATTGGCATATATTTTTTTAGCTGACTGTACTTGCATGTGAAAAGTAGTACAATTCGGTTGTAAAATGAATGTAAAATTAGCAAAAATATAATTTAAAGTTTTGCTCAAAGTATGATTGTCCGTAGAATGATTCGAACTACTTTTATTAAACTCGGTTACTAATCGAAGTAAAATAACACTTATTGTAATATAACAAAGTACATATTAGAAATACTATGCCCACTCGTCCCTCCGACTCGTGTAACTCCTATTAAATCAAGTTATGGTCCAGTATTTTTTATTGTAATAATTGTAATCTAGTTATTATCGATATAATTGTGAAGACTGCTTATTAGTGGTTCGTCAATTAAGATGTAATCGGTTCCGTATGTTGTATTACCAAGTTTTGTGGATCTCTAGGATCGTGGTCGCAACTCTGCGGCAAATGGTCGTGGTCGCTAGTCTCTGCGACAAAATGTGGCGGTCTGAAGTCTGCGAGGTCGTTAGTGTCCCTTCACACGGTCCAACATAATGTTGTGTTGAGTCGTTGGGGTTGTAACCGTCTTGAAAAGTTGTGTAGTGATCGAGGTAGAACAAATTAAAAATTGTACATTTCCCTATTAAGTGTTCAACACTTATCCATAGAAGTTTAATTTAGTTCTCCCATAGTCATAGTCGCTATTGTCATAGCTCAAAAAATAAAAAAAATCTTTTTATGATTTCGATCACTCCACAAGGCAACGAAAAGAAAGTTAGCGAAAAGTAAAAGTAAATGTGTTTAGATTGTGAATATGGCGGGTTTTGTTTGTGCGCTGTGGTCCCGTGCGTGCCATTTTAGGCTTAGATAAATATACGCATAGATAGTTTCAATTATATTGCCCTATAGATTTAGATAGGTATGCTGGATTTTATTAGATACGTTCTCCCCTTTCATTTTAGCCTTTTAGTAATGAGCGTGGCATATTTCTTAACTTTATATTTTTGGACATAACCATGCATTTTTATGGTAATCATGAACAATTGAATTATTTGCGGTTTTTACATTTTTGAAGCAAGTATGAAGTATTTGTGCAGCGCATTTATTTTGCATTAAAGAAAAAAGAGATTGAAGAAAAAATGTTTTTCGCGCAAACATCCCGCCTATCGGTTAACCAAAGATGCGCGTATGTATAGTATTTAACGATGGTAGGTGAACATAGGCAACTGAGTGTCGCAGCTACTTAGAATAACTAGATTAAGGTTATCCTACTCTGTAATTAACTGTTATATTTATGTGTGAGAAGTAGGCTGTGGTCGGGGTATAGTAAAAAATAAAGATCATCTCGTAAAATCTAGTAAGGTGTTGATGAAGTTTTATAGACTGATTTAAGATTATACAGGGTGATTGGAAGATGGGTGCAAAGCTTTAAGGCGAAGATAGTACAGACAATTTAGAACCATTTAAGCCATGGTTGTCTTAGACGAAGTCTTACCAAATATTTTTAACCAAATTTTTAAGTTTTTTTTCGGAAATTCTCAAAATTTAATGTAAACTGCATAATTATGGCCAAATTGAATGATAAATGAATTCATTTTTTATTTATTTAATTAAAGTAATGTGTAAGCAATCAAGCAAAACATGTTTTAGGCTTCTGTGTCATTAGACATTTTTTTTACAGACATTTAAAGATCAGAAAAAATAAAAAAATTGTACAATACGTCTTTTAAACCTTATTTAAAAAAAAAACGGAGGGTGCTTTTTTTGTTCAAACCTTTTTGAAGACATGCTTGATAATCGCTCTTTCTTTTGAGGTATCATTTATGTGGATATCTTACAAATTATTGAAATTAGGGCCTACAAACCAATTTGAGGGAGAATTTTTTTTTATTTTAGGCAGACTAATTAAAACAACATTTGAATTAAAATTATTTATTTTTCATGTTCAAAATGACGGCCGTGATTCCTAATACAAGCACGGCCCCGTCTTCTAACTTCTGTAGTCGTTATTTTCAACATCATCTCCTGCTTCATTGTCTCAAACGCTGAATTTATTCTTTGTATCAATTCTTCTCTAGTGTTAATTTCTTTGTTGTTATACACCAGTTCCTTGGCCCGGCCCCACACGAAAAAGTCCAACGGGGTCAGATCTGGGGAGCGAGCGGGCCAAGGGATGGGTCCATCCCTGCCGATCCAGCTATCAGGAAAGCAATTGTTGAGGTGTTCCCTTACATTTAAAGTCCAATGCGCTGGACAGCCGTCTTGCTGAAAGATGACTGTTCGGTCTCTTTCGAAGATCGGGACACCTGATTCCTCTACCAGCAGTGGTAAATCAATTTGCAGAAATTGCAAATAATTTTCGCCATTCAATGGATCAGGCAAAAAGTGGGGCCCAATCAATGTTCTGCCAATTATTCCAGCCCATACATTCACAGAGAATTTCATCTGAAATGACACCTGATTCTTAAAATGTGGATTGTTGTCTACGTCGGCCCATTCATGGATGTTGTGAAAGTTTGTAATACCTTCCCTTGAAAATTTACTTTCATCCGTCCACAAGATTGATTTCAGAAACCACGCATCTTCGATGTCTCTGTTGAGGAGGAAACGGCAGAACTGAATTCTTCTTTGAGGATCTTGCTCTACTAGACCTTGCACACTCCTGCCATGGAACGGATACTTATCATTTTGGTGCATTGTATGCCACACCTTCCATTGAGAAATGTTTAAATTTCGAGCTACTGCTCTAGTACTGGTAGTAGGATCCGCTTGAAATGCTGCTAAAATGTCTTCGTCGACGGCAGTTTCGTGTCTGCCCGGGTTGACTCCAGGTTCCACGCGGTGAAACCCATCTTGGGCAAGACGACGAAACGTGTTGTAAAACACTCGGACATTCGGTATCCTGCGATTCGGATAGCGCTCTTGATACATCCGTCGCGCCAAAGATCCATTGCCGTCTGCTCTACCGTACATAAATACGATATCCGCATATTCTTGATTGGAAAAAGTAGCCATAGTCACTTAACAATTAAGAAAAACGGCGTAGGAGCGCACTAAACGTCAACTCAACACAATTAAGTCAAAAATCAACACGTGCAGGAGCGCGAGGCTACGACTGGACACGGTGAAACAAAAAAGTTCAAAACTAACGCAAACAACACGTGCAGGAACGCAAAGGGCTACAACTGAACACGGTAAATTGTGAATCAACACGACAACGTCCACTCACAAGGGCAGTAGTTTGACTAATAAGTAAAAGATGTAACGGCTTCATCACAGACCGACTGACCCTGACTAAAGAAAAACGACTTTGTTGCCTCAGTAACTAAGACCATTTTGCTGTAAAAACCAACTCTCGCTTTTTGCTATTCATTGGGCGTTCTACCTGGAAATGCCGTCGCACCGCGCTCGGTGGCCATTGTTTAGAGAATCCCCTCAATGGGTTCCCCTCAATTGGTTCCTGCATGTGCCAAAAATTCTTAGAATTGAACAATGTTATCATTTCGAGCACATAAAGTATTCTTTTAAGCAAAAATTTTGTGTTTTGTTAGACTGCCTAAAATTTAAAATTTCTCCCTCGATTTGGTTTATAGGTCCTAATTTCAATAATTTGTAAGATATCCGCATAAATGATACCTCAAAAGAAAGAGCGATTATCAAGCATGTCTTCAAAAAGGTTTGAACAAAAAAAGCACCCTCCGTTTTTTTTTTAAATAAGGTTTAAAAGACGTATTGTACAAATTTTTTATTTTTTCTGAGCTTTAAATATCTGTAAAAAAAATGTCTAATGACACAGAAGCCTAAAACATGTTTTGCTTGGTTGCTTACACATTACTTTAATTAAATAAATAAAAAATGAATTCATTTATCATTCAATTTGGCCATAATTATGCAGTTTACATTAAATTTTGAGAATTTCCGAAAAAAAACTTAAAAATTTGTTTAAAAAAATTTGGTAAGACTTCGTCTAAGACAACCATGGCTTAAATGGTCCTAAATTGTCTATACTATCTTCACCTTAAAGCTTTGCACCCATCTTCCAATCACCCTGTATAATTATTGCCTGAAGATAAATATAGTCTGAATCTTGTTCGTGTTGATACGATATTCTAAAATAGTCTGAATAGTTCTTATAGTTACGCAGAAATAAATCGATTGATATTACATGTGTGATACCTTTGCTTGGTTTTTTATATTGCCCAATCCGAATAGACTTTGATCGTTATATTTTTTTACTTTATCCCGTCTCAAACAGCCGCTCACTTTAACATTTGACATAATATCGTTTAGAACTAATCTTCGGCTCAATTTCATAATCTTTTAGACTCAACACTTTTATTTTCGAAATTAAACTCAGTCATACACTTGCACATTATGTAATTTTTGTTTCAACATTAAACATTTACACATACGACAAATTATTGCAGGGTATTATCATGCAATCATGGAATGTCATTAACGATATATTTTCGAACGTGCCTGATTTGTGCAAGTTTTTGGAAATTTGCTTTTTTTTAGAGTCAAATACAAGCTAGATTTAAACGGTTCTGGATCACGCTCACACCAACATTAACCATTATGTTAATAAGTTGTGTTAGTGTGGGATCGTGTATCCGGGGCTTTACTTCATTACGATTATGTATGTATTGTGTGAGTGTAGTATGTAAATTTTTGTCACTCATATTGTGTAGACTAAGCCCTATTACACTTTATTAAGATATAACAACTATAGTTGACTAAACCGCTTTACCTAACTCGAATGGATCGGCATCTTGTTCAACAGTTTTTTAGTTCTGTATTCTTGAAGCCTAACAGATGCTAAATTCCTCGTTTAGTCAACTAATAGTTGGTAAATCACATATTTATATAATTAAAAAGAATGCTAGAGTAAAAACTAAATGTTCCATGTTGTACGTACGCCCGAGAGAAGTGTTGCTGTAGCTTTTAAGATGTAAAAATGTTGCAAGGTTTTTAATAATGATGATATTAAAAAAAAGTAATTATTATCCGTAATACCGCCTTCTTAAGAACTGTATTGTGCCAATTTTTAATACTTCCCTGTCCAATTGACGCATTCCATGGTTTTGTTTTTATTCGTTTTCCATGTGTTTTGTCCCCAGTAAATTGTTTATTTTAGAAAACATATTTTTTATGTTTGCAATATTTATTGACGCATAAAAAATTTCGTGGTTTTTATACGTAAACGAGACGAAATATTGCAATTATTTTAATATTTTTATTTCTTGGGCTGTTGTAATAAAGAAGGATAGTTTACAGTTTAATGACATTGACAAGAAATTAATGGTTCACAAATAGTTCTTATTGATTTTGTATTTAGTTTGTAAGCAAAGTGATTGTACTGTTTAATTTTTGTATAGAAAGTGCACGAAGACACGTTTTTGAACAAAATGTCAATCGATTTTTCCCATATTGATAAAGGTCGATTTCCACTATTCTGTAACCATGAAGGACTACTGACAGAAGTGGTCAAAGAATGCTCTATAGTTTTTTTTTTCAGAATTCGATGGCGTGTCAGATGCGGTCATATGGAACGGTATAGTGGGAAGTTGCCTTTATAATGAAAATTCTATAAACTGGTCGTACTCATTTATGCACTACTAGTTACTAGAAAGCACAAAATATAATTTTATTGTAAGCTTTCAGTACCATTTAATACTTGTATTTTGTACGACACTCGTATGCGCTGGATCGCATTTTTGTACAGTCAGCCGAAAATTAACTGTTTACGAGCAAAATAAAAAGAATGAAAATAATATTACCATGCGTGCAGTACTTTTATTGTCTGTACCCAGCTTTAGTTTTATTGGGAACAATCATGTACAGGTTTTTTTTAACGAAAATTGTCTAATTTTGTAAACTTTTTGTTTAAGACATCACATTGTAATGTAAATCTTACGAAGACTTATTTATTTTTTATGTAACCGCCTGTATTATTTCAATTGTAAAAATATAAAAGAAATTATCTATATTTTTGTTTTATTTAATACTTTTATTATGATCTTTAAACCTTTACCCTAAGAAATCGTAGGAGAGAAACGTTAGTTTGATAACTGGTAACTCTTCATCTGCCTAGACCAGCAGGGCTATTGCGTATCTTTTAAATGACAGTGGCTATCATGTTGTCTATGGATTAACTGTCAAATTGGTTATGGTTTAGTACAAAATGGAACCATTTGACAGTAATTGATAGGCACTATAGGTTAGCCACTGTCATTTAAAAGATACGCAATAGCCCTGCAGGGATGGCGAACCAATGGCACGCGTGCCATTGATGGCACGTTACACAATATTTGAGGCACACCACCGATTTTTACCCGACTGCGGCGAAGCCCAAAATGAGGGTTATGTGTTTGGCGTGTTTGTATGTATGTCCGTTTCTTTGTTCCCTCAACTCCTAAACGGATGAAGGCATTTGAATAAAATATACGTCGTTAGATTCGTCTTGATGGCGCGAGTGTCGCTAGTTACATTAAAATTAATTAAATTAAACAAAACTTGGAAGCAGGCCATTCTATTTTCATTTCATAATTTAATATTTAAATGAACCCCGCCTGCTTTCAAAGTTTTGTTTAATTTAAAATGTGCTTGTTACTTGTTACTTTTCAGTTTTTTCAGTCGGGTTTTTTAGTTTTTTAACTACTTTTTTTGTATGTTTTCATTTACAGGGTGTAAATTACACCTTCACACAAAAGTAAACCAAGAATTCTGTACATCAAACTAAGTTCCCCGACGCACCTGACACTGCCTAAAGAATTCTGAAGAGACCGAAACAGGTGGAAATTTGAAGGTGCAAGGTCAGGACTATACGGCGGATGCATTAACACCTCCCAGCCAAACTCTCTTAATTTTTGCTGAGTGGCTAAAGATGTGTGAGGTCTAGCGTTATCATGATGAGAAACCATACCCACCACTGTTGATTAATTCCGGCCGCTTTCTCTCAACTTCTTGGTTTAATCTCATCAGTTGTTCGCAGTAGAGTTCAGAATCGATGGTCCTGCCTGGTGGTAACAGCTCATAATGAATAATGCCCTTCCTATCCCACCACACACACAGCATCACCTTGTTGCGAGTTAACCCGGGTTTCGCCACAGTCTGTGAATCCTGACCGGCCTTTGACCACGACATTTTTCGCACGTTCTTGTCGTACGTGATCCATTTTTCATCACCAGTTATCAGCTTCTTTAAAAACGCTCATCTTGACGGTACGAAAAACAAATGAAAATCACACATTTTCCTAATTTGAATTTGGAGTTATGTTCTTTAACATTTAAACTTTTATTGATATCAAAACCAGCCAGATACAAATAGTACAGCCAAAGAGATTTTATTACAAGTTCATACATACTATAATGCGAAAAGACTTTTTCCCCAACCTAATATTTACAAACTACCAGGATTCCAGGATGGTAAAGTAGTAGTATCATTATCACGTACTGCATACTATTAGACATGGACGTATGTATATAGATTTGAATATGAGATTCTTATCAACAATATACAATACCTCTTTCATGTTTCTGGCCTCCTGGTAGTTTGCGAGCCTTTACTATAATTGTTTCTCATCTACTTGACACAGGTACCTTTTATTCTGAGAAAGAGGAGCGGAAAACCTTCCATATCGCAATTCGGGTTAGGATAGGAACGATACATCGGGTCAGGTTCGGAAATAGGGTTACGTTCGGAATAAAAATCTTTTTTTTTTCAAGTTCCTAACCTAACCCGCGACCGGGTTGGGTTTTCGGGTCAGGTTCAGAATAATCCGACTATACCTATCTGACCTCTACAACCAGTTACCAGACCAATACGATACTTCTTGATAAGACTGCTTATTAAACTTGCGAGAGTATCCCTACCTGTAACGACTTAAATAATTATAATAGACCTTCCATTGACATTCTAACTGATTCCTTGAAAAAAATATTTCTTTCCCTAAGCACACAAAAGTACAGAGACGGACTCAATCTCAAAGGCATTTAACAAGGCAGTCAACCTTAATTATTTACCAGGAATTGGCTTGCCGTTTCCAAATACTCAACTGATGTGAAGCGATGATACGAGCTAGGGTAAACCCGCTACGCGCTTGCCTACAGATACGTTGAAGAGAACCTGGATCATGGATGGAAGTTTCGAAGAAGAGCGATTCCCAGAGAATGACGATTTGAACCATAAATGTGGAGCGCAGTGCTTTGTTCGGGTACTTGGAAATTTAATCATATAACGTTGATGCATGCAATAAATGTGGAATGCAATAAAGAATTGAGTATTGAGTATGCTGCGCCATATCTCTGCTCATGATATAATGGGTATTTGTACCTTTGTGTGATGCATAGACAAACCACAGCATGATTGGCGCAGTGGCTGAGCGATTGGTTGCTAAGCTGCGTGTCACCAGTTTGATTCCCGCATGGAGTAGGTGATAATTGTTTCCGGTCCGGCTGTTAGTGTTTGTGCTATATGTTTGTAACCGCATCCACGACAAATGAGAAATTCTTCGTGTTCGGTAACGTAAAATAAAGAAATAACAGTTATACGTGAAATTGATAAGAATTTACACGAATTCCGCATACCTAATAATACTTACTGCAAAATAGCCACAATTTTACTCCCGATAAATGCTTGTCCTACGAGAACATATAAGACAGTCTGATCATTTCCCTTGAGTGACATTTACGGCGTGGTCCCATACCTAAAAATAGAACAAGGCCACAAAGTCCCGTGGGTGCTAAGACAGCTAAGGGAAGTGTCTGAGACGTTACATAAGTGGATGGTTCGCAGCTTCCTATTATTATCGTATAAGATAGGAACCATCATATTTTTTTTATGTCACATACCAACACTATGATGACACAGACCCTTGTGATATTGTTCTATCATCTATATAAAATGTTCTTTCTACAAGGCAAGAGCAACAATTTATCGACAACGATAACACTAGTAGTCTGCTTAGTATTCAATATCTTTGCCAGTTTCAATTTGAATATTTAGAACAAAAGTACCTATTTAGATTATGGACCTATTTGAATATTAGAACCAGAGAACATCAATTTGAGGCGGGGAAAAAATAAAGAATGATGACCACCAATTTCACCAAAAAAATCTAATTAGTCCGCCAGATAGATTTTCAAAAAATAATGGACACGTATTTTTTCTTTTTTCACTTAACAAAACATGAAGACGATACAGTGCTTCGAAAAGTCGCGTCAAGTCGTGTGACGTCACAACATTAGTACTTTTTTATCCACAAAGTGACGTCAATCATGATCTTTGACTCGCTTTATTTTCGTAAATTTTTATTAATTTGATAAAACAAAAAATACGTGTCCATTATTTTTTGAAAATATAACAGACTCTAATCAGGACTAACTAGATTTTTTTGGTGAAATACCCATATTTCATCATTGTTTACTAACATTACTTAAATTAAGTGTAGTTACTTACCTACTAATAATATCTAATACTGAAATGAATTGATATGTTTCCATTTGAATTGTATTCTATTTCAGTTTCTCAGAAGAAGAACGCCAAAGTCGGCCCTAACAGAAAAATCACGGTCGAAAAGTTATAGACCCCTATAGTATCGAATGAAGTCGTGGGCAACGTAGTGTGCAAGTTCCCTAACAGATTAATTAAAACTGAACGTCAATACAAAACTCCCCGTTACACAAAAGTTTGCCAGCGCAATCGCTCATTTCCCCCGATTTCTCCGAACTCGTGTCCGCCGCGGCTTCCCTCAAGTTTGATTAGTTGGCGGGCCCTATTGTAGCTGATTGATGCTTTAATAAAGGCAAGTTAGATCGATGGCCTAGATAGCAGACAGTCAAAAGTTTTAATACGTGCTTTGAGTTCTGATGTTACTACTTTGTATCGCGTTTAATCAAATGATGAATTGCGTGTTTGAATGAGTTGAAGCATAGAAGTGTTTCTAATAACTACCTATACGTTGGTTTACCTACCAACTTTGAAACTTTAGTTATTTGAAATAATGGTTATCAAAAATTTTGTAATTTTAGAGACAAGGACAAGTGAAAAGAAGAAGACATGCTAAGGGCAAGAAATTGATAAATTTCTGCCAATGCATAATATCACGCGTGTTATCCCTGAAGAGTGAGGCTGCGGTTATAAGTAGGTACACCGAAATATCGCTATTTGTGATTTAAAAAGTGGGACTGAGCGGGTCACATTTTCAAGGGTCACTGAACAATAATTATTGGGTCATATAATAACTTAAATTGTTGATTAATTAGCTTAAAATAGAAAAATATGGCAAAACAATTCACTAAAAGTTAGTCTAAGCCGGCGTAAACTGAATGGCTTATAGTGACAGATATTCAAGCCAGCAAATGTCAGTTTGAATGTCATAATACGAAATTTACCACCCAAGTTACAAAGCAGAAGTCAGTCAACTGTCACGTGACTGCTGACTGGCAAGCATTAAGAGATCGTAATACGGAAACGCAAGGCAGTTCACTATACGGCCTAAACTGACTGGAATTAAGAGTTCGTAATACGCCCCCTGGCTGTCCAGGGGGCGTATTACGAACTCTTAATTCTCTTAATTCCAGGGCCAAAATCGTCACATACCTGCCTGAAGACGGTCGTCGTCACCGAGGCAGACCTAAGAAACGTTGGCGTGAATAATTTAAGGATCACTGCTTGTCACAGGCCCGCTCCATGTAAAATACTGGTGTTCGGCTCCATTTAGTAAGACCGGAAGCTGACCCAACATAAGTAGTTGGGAAAAGGCTGGCTGAAGATGATGATGTGCAATTATTTATTTATCTTGACTGGCTCGTTGGCTAAGCATGAAGTTTCAATTCCAGGGACGAGCAAAGTTTTTGGGTTTTTCCATTAGAAACTCAGTAATAACCACGGAGTATGGATTTACGCCCAGTTGGTCGCAATAGGCTCGCCCCCTATTACATAAGACTTAAATATAACTGGTGAAATGTGGGTGTACTATTAGGTAGACCTTTGCGTAACCGTTCAGGAATCACAAGCGTGGTATTATGTTATGTTATCTTGTCTATATAGGTCCGTAAATACATGGAAACTGTATGCTACAGATGGCGAGGTAATATTTAACTTAGATGTCTAATAAAATAGCAGGTAATAAAAAGTTTCGCTACGTCTATTTTCACGTCGCGAAGTTTCGGCGGAATTGCACAGAGCTGTATCAACTGTGACAATCCTTAATGTATGTTTCAAGAAGTTTCTTTTTTTATCTACCCTCCGTATAGAACGGCAGTTTAGCAGATAAAAGACGCTAGTGAAGTGATACTGATCAGATGCCAAGATGAGAATTGTGGTGCTTTGACCTCAATAAGTTAGGGCCTAAGAGGCCAGAGTCCATCAAAGGTATCAAAAAGGAGACGGGACGAAAGTAGAGGAGATGGGTTGTAAACCACCAATAGAGTTTTTTAATTTACAATTCTTGTTCAAGCATTTTTTTTGTGCAAATTGTTGAGCAGATATTTGAGATGTCTTGTAATTTTTTAGGCCAGCTACAGCTCTAGGAGCCGAAGTAGCGCACAGTGGAGGAGAAGAGACGTCAGCAGCGGTATGCTGCAAGCGGCGAGTGGCGTGCTTTAAGCGGCGTGCGCTGAGCTATACCCATTATTATCTTCGTTCCTCTCTGCAATTTCCGTTTTCAATAGCACTGACAAAAGATTTTTGGTATACAACCTATGGCAACTGAAATATTTTTATTTTTTCATCATTGTCAGTATTGCTAATGGAATATCAGTTTATTTGTATCCTTCCATCCTAGTAGTGATCTAAAGAAGCCAAACGTGGGAAAAGTGGGCGTACCTTTATTAAGTGGACAGTAGAAAAGAACTTCGCCCGATAAAAAGTGATAACTCAACTTACATGCATGATATACACAGAAACACAGAGTACAAAACTGTTTCACGTTCGTAACATCACCATTTCAGGGCCAGTTGAAAACCAGCGTCGGGCACTAGCTGCTCGGCAGTTTGCTGAACTGGTCCTAATTAGCGCAGCCGTGAGATGCACACCCTTTTTTTTAGTTTAGTATTTTAGTTTCTTTTATAATTTTTATTGTTTGTTGTGTGCACTTGTGGCATTGTGCTAAATAAACTTATTGTTTTCTTTCTTTCTTTCTTACATATAAATATAATTCGCTCCTATGAATAATGGAGTTTTACCAGTGAAAAAAGTTTTGGAATTGGATCATAAGTTCGAGAGATTTGTTTGGACTCTTCCTTATGTTAGAGTACCTATAAATGTTCAAAACGGAAGTTCTTAGGTAGGCACCTTTACCAACCTACTATATCATATTGCAGAGATATTAAAGTAAAGGATACACGAATGAATGATAAAAAAAATCAGACAATTATGCTCAGGAGTATGTAACTATCTTTATTTCTCAAAAAAACCACCAATTAATATACATTTTAAAACATTAATTATCAATGGATAGGTTAAATTGTATACCTACTTACGGACAGGCGCGGTCTTATTATAATATTAATATAATTATAACTTTATAGTCCATGCAACGCGAATTTATTGTCCAAATTACATATTTATTGTCTGTACAAGACCGCGCTGCGAACTATATGTGATTACTATGTTAAATATTGTCTTATATTCAGAAATATCGAATGCATATCTATAATCTGTAAAATTGACGAGATAATTGAAGAATATATTAGCTCATTGACATGTTTTATAATCTACGAGTTTCAGAAAATAGCGCGACGGTGTTGCAACAATGAAAAGTTTTCCCCGATTTTGGGGTATTCCAATCTTGACTCAAGTGCTGTATGCATTCGATAATTCACTAGAATTTTATTCACTGATATGGCTAAGTTCATATGTTTTAGTTAAGTTTGCGATGCACCCGCAACGATATGGTAACTGTGAAGAGCTACAATTAGGTATTGAAATGTTACCCATATACTTTCCATTAGTTAAAAACCTAGTTTAATTAATACGCATCCAATAAACACTACTCAATGTATTATCGACTAACTACCTAACTATTAATGACTTTAAAAGACAATAAAATAATTTGTAAAATTCTACAGAATATTGTTAGAAAATTATATATAAATAAAAATATGTATAGATATCTCGCTAAATCGTAACATGTAGGATACGGGACGTCGTAAGACAATCCGCGTTAATAAATAGAAGATTAATGAATTCATTGACTTCTTAAAGCCACAATATATGACGTGTAATATAATTTTAAAGCCAAATTTTATAGTCTGTGAGTTTATGTCGACTCATCGTCGATACTTATATGTCGATAGTTGATTAGATATAATAATATATATAGTACACAAATAGGTAACAACTTCCTTAGAATTACAGCCTTCACTTTCAGTGCGATTCCGATTAATTTATACAGTTTAGCACATCTGCAAATGCCGGTTGAGATCACGTTAGTAGCTAACGAAGTAAAGAAGTTAAGTTGTTCTTTATATAAGAAAACATGATATCATTAAATAAGAGCAAGAACATCAAAAAGCCTATTGGTTTTATTCCTTAACCGACTGGTACTCGTCGCTCCGAGGCTGCGTCATTCCTACATTATAATCCATTAATACACAAATATTAAATAAGCCGCGAGCGGCGCATTACTAATTTACAATTAACTATGTGTTACAATAAACATGAAACATTTAAATGTAGTTAAAGCATTTTCTGTCGGGACTCGGTTGCGCTATCATTCGTATCACTCGAAGTTTGACGTAGTACCGTCAACAGCAGCCGAAGCCCACCAGCCGTCCTGAAGGCTTTTGATTTATAATACATGGTAATGATATACTTAGCGACTAATCACAACAATTATCAACTATTTCGGGAGATAACTGAATACAGAGACCACATAGGTTGTCATATAGCCACACGCTAAGGTATTTTTACTGTTGCGGTTCTGAAAACTTCAAAAACTGAAATTTCAATGCATTTATTGTCATCACCAGAAAATGTCCATTTCATGGTAGTCGAGTACTTAAATAATGATATGAAGAACCACGTTAAAATTATTTTAATAAAGGTTAAAACAACTGAAATAAAACTACAAATAGGTACTGATTACAAGTAAATATATCGTTTTAGATATCTACAGAGTAGGTAATAATTATGAGCAAGTGAAGGGTACTAAAACTATTTCTTTGAAGGGCGAAGGTAGAAGAAATATTTTTCGCTTCGATTCTTTAGAGGTCGTCGGGCTCGGACTGTACCTCATAATGTTAATAAAAAGTTTTTTGATTAAGAAAGTAATACGGCGAATATTTTTATTATTTCGTAATACTGCGCACAAAATCTCAGTTCAGAGTAGAATCGAAGCGAAAAGCAGATAATAACTTCCAACTGGCTGGCTAGCCACCGACATTATATTCATATATACTCCTTTATTAAACTCCTAATTTATAAATGGATATTTCCTCCTCACGCTTATAATTCTACTAAACATCAAATTGTAAACATCCATACAGTTTATTGTCAGATTACATTTTTTAAACATTTTTATTGTCACGATTAACTTAGTTGGAATTGACGGCAATTTTAGATAATTGCTCGAATCGTATAAATAATGTATTATTTATTGTCATAATCGGAAGTACCGTATAACGTTAATAATTATGTCCGTTCGACCTAGGGACTCGAACATTCCAAGAAGAAATCTTCCTAAATACTTAAACCTATCGAAAAATACAATGCGATTATTCAAAAGTGGGTATATTAAAATTCAGAGATCGCATATCTACATCGAAAAAATCTCGGTTTTTTAAATATAAAAATATTGAAAGTTAATGCAGAGAAAGCTCGCATCTTAAGTGACGAGTGTCGTCCAAGCAAAAGCGTT
This sequence comes from Diarsia rubi, assembly GCA_932274075.1. Lineage (NCBI taxonomy): Eukaryota > Metazoa > Arthropoda > Insecta > Lepidoptera > Noctuidae > Diarsia > Diarsia rubi. The sequence goes on along the minus strand of OW026437.1, from coordinate 9,068,965 downwards.
AAAGATATGCTTTCGATATGACATTTTAATACTGATATTATTTGGAATTAAAGCACATAAATTGTTTTGTACAATAAGGGAGATAGTCCCTGCAGTAGAATGTTCTAGAACGTGGGTTCGTCCTGTGGGTCCGAGTGCCCGAAGAGGGTTCAGTAGTAGGGGACAAATTCGGGGGCTGCGTACTCGAAGTAAGGGTGGTAGAGGGCACGGCGGGAGGGGGGCAGCATCACGTCGGAGTAGCGCGAGAACTGCGAGATTTGGCGACTTCCCGCTGGTGGTTTCCTAGAACAAAGGTAACACAAATAAACAAAAATTTACGAAAATCCTTGACCTTTAAAATTATTTTTGTGTTAAGAGTATTTTCATAATTAAAACATTATTTATTTGCTTTGATACAGAATCTAGTTAAAAAACAAATTCCTTTGTGTTGAAAAAACCTACAATTTAAATGTCAAGCTTTAAGTACGGTACTCATTATGGTTACTTTATTTATAAGTTGAAATAAGAATTTAACCATAGAACATTCCTTTCTCATTTGAATCTAAGATATTAGGGCAAACATAAAAAAATTACGCGTGTCGAAGTTTTTTTTGTTCAAACTCTTTTTTATCGTAATTTCCTAAATTACACATTTCAGTTATGTCTGTAGTTTGCTAAGCAGTAGCATATGTAGGGGTCTACCTGCCAATGACTGGATTGCCACCTCGCAGAATAAAATAAATACTATCAGAAGCTTTAGTTGAGAGGGTTAATAACTCACTTGGTATGCCTGGCAGTGGGGTCATCAGCAGGATACTCCATCTGCAGTGGCTGCAGTCCTCGGGGCTCCTGTTCTCCATATGAGCCGTAAGCGTAGTCGTCACTGCAGAAATATCGTTAATATAGGCAAAGTCTCTTCTAAAAGTACAATAACACAGTTATTAAGCAAATTAACGTAGCAGACGACGACAGTTCCCTGGTTACGTTATATTACGTAAAATCCCCGCTCCTTTTTATTACTTTTAGTAATAGTTACTTTATTTTTTATTAGTACATGCCATAGGTACTGATTACTACTACTGGATGTATCGCATGTTATTAAACAGTGATGAATATAAACGATGATGGTTGAAGAGGGATAGGAAGATAAAAAAAAATGGTTAAATGAGTAAATAATATGAAGGGAAAAGGAGTAAATGATAGCGTGACGAGACAGGTAAGAAAAAAATATGTTGCGCCCAGCTCAAATAACATAGGACGAGGGCTGCAAGACTATGATACTAAGTTAACATGCAAATACACGGTGCTTTTTAAATAGAGTGAGATTAAATATAATAGTCTAACTCCTACGCACTTCCCATAAATATCTAACTAGGTCACCGATTTCCATTCACATTACAAGTAACATATAAATCAATCGTTCGAAAAACCCCCGTTCTCTCGACAGCTTCCAATAAAACGGATATTTCAACTCCAATAAACATATAAATTAAAAAAGAAAACAAAGACTTCAAGCGAAGGCAATCTCGCTGAAATAATGACACATCGTTCAGATACGGATACCTCGCAGATTAAATAATCAAGGGAACATGAAAACGAGAGGAAATCTTAACATTTAGATACTCAGGATTACATTTCCCTTTGCGAGGACTTTTAATTTTGTCAAAAAAATCTCGCTTTAATTTCTCGGTAGGGTCGGATTAACATGAACACACACAGACGTTTTAACAGATTTCTTGTTGCTTAACTGTTTCTGATTTTTGTTGTGGTATGTAAAAAATGTAAGGCTTCACTCGGAAAACTTTACGTAAGACGTTTTAAATTTGGAGTAATTTTGTTAAATGGTTTGGCAACACTGAATTGTGTAACCGGTTAGCAGATTATGACTTACTTTGAAAAGTTTTTTTTGTTTGTTTTTCCAAGTTTGTGATGAAATGTTTCAGATGTTTTGGGGTTGATTAATTAACAGGGTTGCCGAGTTTCGATGTTTCATAAGCTAGTACGTTCAATCATATTTTGATGATTATAAATTCATTTTCAAGGAATTCTTATTTCAAGTTTGGTTGGCAACTTGGCACACCATTTGCGTAACGCTTTTCGACCTCAATCGGAAAAATTGCGTAACTTTGTTTTTCTTTAATTGTAGTTTTTTAACAATTTGTGTAAAATTAAATGATTAAAGTCATTATCAGGATACCTGTTACCTTTAGGCTCTTCTATTTTTATCCTTTTTTTTTGTATTTTGTGTTTAAATAAATAAAATACCTAAATCACGATTAATGTTGCGTGTAAAGTTCTTGCCAGACGTGTGTTGCGTCTGGTTGGCGTACTGCGCTTTCTGTGTAGCGGATAAATTTAATAGCACAATTCTTCATTTCTGTCAAAGATGGTGTTATAGTTCTTTCTTGCTGTTGTAGTATTTTTTATTCTGTTATTGTAGTACTTTTTGTACTATGTTGCTGCAGCACTTTTTGTAGTTACACTACACCGTCAACCAAGTATTCAGTTCTGGCTGTCTAACTTTACGCAAAAATGAATGCTAGAAAACTACTTTTTTGGAGTGAAGAATTATTTCGATTTACGATAGGACTCAATGTGACGCACTTAAAACAATTTCTGAAGGATGCATTATTCATGATGGTATCTACCTATTTAAAGTAAAGTTTTAACATTAAAAACTGGTTAAAAAAAATAACTACCAATATCTCTCTAATCCACTGCTCTCAAAACAGTGAAGGAAAACATCGTGAGGAAACCGGTATGTCTTAGAACCAAAAATTCGAAGTATATAATATAATATATGTGTCGTCAACCAATCCGCACTGGGCCCGAGTGGTGGCCCATCCCACTACTAGAGAGGAGGCCTGAGTCCCTTCAGTGGGAACAATATAGGCTGATGATCACTCTAATTAGGTACTTAATTGTTAATGTTGCAGTCCCTTTACCTTTGACAAATGCATAATCGGTTTTTCGTGGTATTTACCTGTGATGCGCAGGAATAAGGAAAATGTTGTGAGGAAAATGATCAGTATGAATGTAGATGGCTGTGTAGAGGAAGACCAAATAAACGTTTGATGGTTTGTGTGAAGGATGATATGATATGGCTAGAAAGGAGGTGACTGCTGAGATGACGAGCAATAGAGAAGTATTGAAGAAGTAGACATGTTACGCCGATCGATGATGAGAATGACTAAGTACCTACCTACTATTTTCGGTTACGTGAAGGGTCTTTTTAAACCTATTTTAGTAAAGGTAATTAAACATACCCGCGTCCAGAAGTCAAGTCCTTCAGCTCCTGCTTCTGCTCAGCTTCGTATTTCCTCTGCAGCTCACGCACATGTTCCTGACGGATCAACTTCTTCAGAGCCTCGAACCTGGTAACATATCATTATACTAAATACACACATACTAAATACTATAAAACATACGTGATTTTTGTGGTGTCAATACGAGTATAACACTGCTTCTGCATCTTAGGATCCGTCCACGGCCGGATCGGTCTGTCACGCCAATCGGTGTGCGCGTAGTACGCTACATATTATTCCATTGTCAGGAAAATTCTTGAATAAAATAAACTTTCGTACTTATAACCTTCGTAACTATGAAAAAAAATTAACGAGCATGCTTTCGAACTCCCAGTGGACTCGATATTACTCGATTTAATTAATAAAGGACAGACTGCCATATTTTATAAGAAAAGTAAATATATTTTAGGCATGACGTCTTAATTTTCTTTAACGTTTAATTAGAGTTATTTTCAGATTGGTCTACGAGAAAGTAGCTACCTTGAAATATTAAGAAGCCTACTTATTGATTGAAGTACTGTAAGTAAAAATTGAGTTAGTACCTAGGTTCTATAATTTTATTAAAGTTTATAACCTCAACTCTACTGTGGGTCAGTCACTACTTTCAACAAACTTAAGTATAGGCATTAAACAGTAACTTGTTTTTTGTGTAGTATTTGAACGAGTGACTGTGCAATACAATTTTAAGAGACCAAAATAATTAATTAAGGTTTTAGATTTACTAAGTGAGCGACTGACTGCGAGTGAGTAGAAATCAACAGAACAGCAACTAACAAATAAAATGTTGAGTTACTTAAAATACAAAATGAGTAGGTACCTTCATAATTTTGAGCAACCTAATGTTTGTTTGAGTGTCAAGTCAACGTTACGTCCTGCATTGTTTTCAATATTTAACAAATGATTTATTTATACTGAGTGGCATTTGATCTCAAATGAAGTGTTTTGAATAGAAAAACCACTTAACTTTCCGAGGCCCAGTATTTCGAGGTTCTATTGCTGGGTGGTTTAGAAAAAAAAATACCACGAAGGGGATGGTCTATTAGCTCACTTTGCTCGCTTACTCGACCCCGCCATCCCCTTCTAACCTAACCTGTTCGAGTCGGGGTGCCCCAGGATCCAAGCTCGCTTTGCTCGCTCCTACATCCAAGTTTTCCCAGTAGCGGGTTTGCAGGGTATGTCGGGATCTCAGCTCGCTCGCTTCCCTAACTGTTTGTGGTGATTCAGATGGTGTGTTAAAATAAAACACAAGTTTTGAATTGTAATTATGTAAAATATATCGTATCGTATCTTTATGTCAAACTATGTTAGTTGCCCTTTCTGTATTTCTAGTCGCTCACTTAGCAATTTAGTCGCACGGCCAGAATTTTAATATCTGAAATGGACTTTTTGTAAGCTTGCTCAGGATTTTATTATTAATCAATATTCGTCGTTAGTTTAGTTAATTTTTTGCTTACTTAAGTTCATACCGCTCAAGTTATTAAAACAGTATCTCATCAGTAGTCGCTAAGTATTTTTTATTCGCTCGTTTTATAATTCCCCTTTATTTTTTATTCCATACCAACCTACCATTGCAATTTTGGAACTGTTGTTCCAATATATGGTAATGGTTCTGATGTCTATCCACTAAGTTCCCTTTCCTTTTGATTTTGATGTGATACATCAATAAGTGCAGTCAGAGTAATTTATGACAATTTACATCCTCTGTCAAAGAATGACAGTAGGTAGTGTAGTGATTTGAACAACGGACAATAATTGGACTTGATAGGTAGATAGTTCGTTACCTGCTCATATAATTTATATAACTAGGTATAACTATTTAGGTACTACTAGATTCTTTTATCTAGCATGTGAGTAGATTGTGCTCACGCTCACCTGTCTCGCTGCGGGGGAACCATGAAGGTGGGTCCACCTCGTGGCCGTGATGGTCCAGGGTACCGCAGGATCTTGCCCGATGTATGAGGTACATTCAACATGCCGAACATCTAAGACAAACAATATAATATATTTTTAATTTTATTGCAAAGAGATTTATGACAAAGGTATAGAGCGGGTATTGGGGCATTTGTCATACTATATATTTTTTCATCTAGAGCGTTCGTAGTGTGATATAGTGTGATAGGGATGTGATAGACAAATGGTATCGATAACGTTTAATAGATTAGTTAAATTTTTGAGTTATACATATTTTAATAATTTCATAGTGTATAAAGATCTAGGTAAGCAATGAAATAATACGGGTTGTTTCAATGCTCACAACCTATTTATTTTAAAATAATACTTAAATAAAATGCTTCGAACACAATTTTGACGCGCCACACACTAAGAGTACTTTTTCGGAGTGGTCCCATTTCAATTTGGTGAAGATTTGAAGAAGAACGTCGGAGATGGAGGAGGCAACGGAACTTCTCAATTAATGATATCAAATGGATGTCTATTGTTTACACCAGTTCTTAATACAAGATCACGGTGGCAATAAATGAAACTAAACAAACAAAAGTCACCGACTCAAGAAACTGATTTTTCTTCAAAAGTTTATTTTTGCCTACATTCAAGACAAAAAACAGAGTTACCTACTACCCAGCATATATTACAAAGCTCATAGCCGAAAAGAGGCAAAAGAGACGAATATGGCAACATACAAGATTTCCTGAAGATAAAAGGATTCTGAACAACCTTACAAAACAACTAAGAAGGGCAATTCAGAAGTTCAAAGATGAATCAATGAACAACTACCTAAGCCAATTAACTAGCGATCACACGACAGATTATTCCCTGTGGAAATCAACAAAAAGTTTAAAAAAGCCTATTATGCATATCCCACCTATCAAAGAAACTAACGGGCGGTGGGCAATAAGCAACGAGCAGAAAGCTATTAGGTTTGCACAACATTTGGAGCTCATTTTTAAGCCTAATGAAGATGATGAAGACTGCACCTTGCCGGATGAAACATCAAATAATGATGAGCTAAAAATAAAATTCGTAACACCTAGAGAAGTACTCAATGAAATCAAGCGTTTAAGTCGAAAGAAATCACCTGGCTACGATCTTATTACTGGAGAAGTTCTTAAAAACCTCCCCCGTAAAGCCATCGTTAAACTTACCACTCTGGTCAATGCTACGTTCAGGCTTACGTATGTACCTGATCTGTGGAAAGTTGCCGAAGTTATAATGATACCAAAGCCTGGTAAACCACCTCACGAAACAACATCATACAGGCCGATCTCTCTGCTGCCAATCATGTCAAAATTATTTGAAAAGCTTCTCTTGAAACGGTTAAAACCCCTCATAGAAGAAAGAAATTTAATCCCTGACTACCAATTTGGATTTAGGGAAAAACATTCGACAATAGACCAAGTACACAGGATTACTAACATTATTGAAAAGGCTTTAGAAGAAAACAAAGTTTGCACAACAATCTTCCTGGACGTAGCGCAAGCATTCGATAAGGTGTGGCACAAAGGGCTCATTAACAAACTGAAAAATATGCTCCCAAAACAGTTTGCTGACATCTTAGAGTCTTACCTATCACAGCGTATGTTTAGAGTAAGACAAGATGATGCATACTCAGAACTCAAACCGATAAAAGCTGGAGTACCGCAAGGAAGTGTCCTAGGTCCCATCTTGTACTTATTGTACACTTGTGATATTCCTGAGCTAGAAAACAACACCATTGCGTCATTTGCGGATGACACAGCTATAATGGCCACAGGTGTCACTCAAGAAGAAGCAGTGGAAAAAGTTCAAACAGCCGTCAATACCATCTTTGACTGGACAAAGAAATGGCGTGTGAAACTCAATGAAACGAAATCCGTTCACATAGACTTCACAAATAAAAAGCCAAATTATCATCCGGTATACATAAACAGCCATGTCATACCGTACGAAAATACAGCCAAATACCTAGGCATGACATTGGACACAAAGCTTCGCTAGAAAGCTCATGTTAAAAAGAAACGCGACGAGCTAGAGCTTCGCTACAAGACGATGTACTGGCTAATAGGAAAACACTCCTCACTGTCAGTACACAACAAAGTACTTTTGTACAAACAAGTCCTCATGCCTGTATGGACATATGGTATCCAGCTTTGGGGCTGTACCAAACAAAGTAATATTAAAATCATACAACGTTTTCAAAACAAAGTACTCAGAGGAATCGTTAATGCGCCCTGGTACATTCGAAATGACGACCTTCATCGGGACCTCAAAGTAGACCTCGTCATAGACGTTATTCAAAAGCATGCAGAAGCTCACGAACGAAGGCTTCATCATCATGTGAACGTCGAGGCTATCCAGCTCCTCGATAACACGGATATAGTGAGAAGACTAAAAAGGACAAAACCTTTTGAGTTAATTTAGTGACGTGTCAGTGTAGTGTAGTAAAGTGAGTGCTACCCATAAAGAACACAAGAACAAAGTGTCTTTCCCTTAATAGAGACAATAAGAAAAGTGTTAATGGACACATTCTTAGGTTTACTCTACCTAGCAAATTAAGTTAAAACTGTATTACTCATTAGCTTTAGTAATTAAGCTAGATCGTAGTTATTTATGATGTTACCATATTGGGTCCATCATACAAAAAAAAAAAAAAGTTTATTTTTCACTTTTTTGTGATTTATTTTTTGAACAAACTGTATCCATTTCTCACGTGCTTAGTTATTCACAAGAGGAAACCAATAAAGCAGTTATATACATGAAACGTTAGCTTTTCATTTTTAAAACTTAATTAGTAACCTCAATAACTTCGTAAAACTAATATCTTTTGGCAAGGCATAATATTTAATTTAACTTTTCCTTCTGCCTTTACTTTTTGTATAGAGATTGGAGAGTACAAATCATCGATCACTAATGTATAAATATTAAAAAAAATGATTAAATATTTTGATTTTGAATACGATGAGGGATACCAACAGCGGTCGACTGACGGTATAATTACATTTCTGAAATTGATTTATTATTTATGACCTAAGTTTACACAACATGAAAAAACATACATAACAGAAAACGATAAACGAGCAACTCTCAGAAATACAGTACTTACAGCTATTGAGCAACAGATGGCGATTATTGAAATTTATGCAAATTATGTAAATGTTCTAGAAAATTATCAGAAAATATTTTTATACCCTAAATACTGGATAAATAAGGAAAATATTAACCAAACTCAGGCGCGGATCCAGCCCTCAAAAAAGGTTGTGGGCACAGTCACCCGAAAATTCGCCAAGTGCGAGTTGGAGTATGAATTCGCTCATTATCGATATGTGTATAATTATATCATCTATTTATGATGATGAGAAGTACTTTATTTTGGCAATTGATATAATTATACTCGTAATATCAACAACCTATCGACACCTCAATCAGGCGTGATCCTAGCCTACGATTTTGGAGGAGGGTCACATTAGGCCGTAGCCAGGAATTCGGTTAGAAGGGGTGGAGGCGATGCCGTTATTAGGAACTATTTTTCAAGATCGAAAGTTTTCTGAAACAAAACGTGCATGGGTGCCGACAGGTTTATTTTGGAGAGGGAGAGGGGGGGTGCATCTTCAGTTTCCCGAAAAGAGCTCTGATTCTTTAGGATTTGTGTGTCAAGATAAGGCAGGATTCAAGAATAAGCGTAGTGAGCTCCTAAAAGTTAGCACCCAGTTGGGATTTAAGAGGTGGTTAACTGTCTGAAATTGTGTCTTGTCAGGAATGACTAGTGCAGCCAATACGAAAATATTGCGAGAGCGAGGGAAGCAAGCTCGAAAATTTTTCACGTCCTCGGACAAATTAGATTCTTTTTATTCATACAGGATTAAGAACAGAAGGCATCTGGCAATCTTTGTAAAAACGATACAGATTTTTTTCAGCATTCCGCCTCGGATGGTTTGATCGCTTCGATTTCAGGGGAAGGTGAGGAGGTTCTCCGAGATGCGTTAGAATTTCAAATGTCAAGATGAAGACGACACAAGAGCGAGTATAGCAAGCCGGCCATCGATAGGATTAGGTTTCAAGGCAGAAGTCCCTGAATCCGCTCTTGATAATAACATAATGCTGGAGCGAGAGAAGATAACTTAAAAATTTAAGCATCTCGCCTTCGACCCATATAAACAACTAAACTAAATAAAGATAAGACCTTAATAAAAAATACTGGCAAAGTGCAAGTCGGACTTGCACATGAAGCAAGTCCGATACCGTACCGTACCATTGTAGTCGATATTGAGAGCTTTTCCATGTTATTTTAGCACCATAGACTTCTTACAGGTTTTCCTGTAATCTATAATGCCGCTCTCAGAGAGCTTTAAGAATAATTAGGCCGTCACTTAGTAAAGGTTTTGACAGTTTTGTCATACAAAAGAATGTCAAATCTTTACTAAGAGACGGCTTAAGTAATCATTAAATTTCTCTGAGTACCGCAGTAAGTGTTGAACTACTTTCTGTTTTTTTTACAATTTTGGGGATCACTCGTGTGGCTGTCTGTCTTGCCGACCATCCGGCAAGACAGACAGATACACGAGTGATCCTATAAGGGTTTCGTTTTTCCTTTTGTGGTACGGAACCCTAAAAAGAGCAAAATGCAATAGCGAGCTTACAATATTTGTTTACTGCCTTGGAGTGGTTCGTTGCTGTTGTGTAGAAAGTTAATAATATATCAAGTTTCCAAAAAAATACTATTTTATGACGTTCTTGGGGGTCACCCCTGTGAGCGTGAAAGTGTGACGTCACAAGTCAATAAGGGTTGTAAGCATGCCCATCGTGCTCACAACGGTGGATCCGGACCGGACCAAACTATAAACTAAATTCAATTCCTTTTTTTTGATCATAGCGAGATTTGCAATAGCGCAAAGCGCAATTTTTGGTTAGAATTAATTTTCTTTTGCAAAATGTTTTGACTTTTTGCCTCGAGGTAAAAGTGTTTGCTTCCGATTTTTGTCGTCTAGTGATATTTGAATGTCTTTGTTATAATGCAGGTATACTGGCGCTTTCTTTCCTAATCCACTTTTAATAATTAATTTAATGATTTCTCCAGTATAGGAATCATCATCATCAGTCTATAATGTTCTGCAGGGACTAAAGGGACCGCCTCTCTAGGAGAAGGAATAATAAACAATGTTTCCACTACGCGCCAACAGATGGCGCTGTTACGAATAAACAAAATTCCCACGAACACCCGCATTCTTATTAGGTACAATAGGCAAGTATAAAAGCAGTGTCCAAGATGTATGCCTGTATTAAGCGTGGGCAGCCACTGTTCATAATGATCGGTCATTTCGCAAAGGTCACAGGGACGACTCCCAATGAGGCACTAAAGTTATTCTGTGGAAATAGGGTTACTGTGCACAATCGCTGTTCGTTGAAGCAGAGGCAGAACGTTTTCTGCCTAGTTCACCTTTTGAAGGTATGTAATTTGTTTTGAATTACCTCGGAATTGAGTGTTATATTTTTAGGTGGGTATTATCAGCTATTATCAGAGGTAAATACGCTTACCTCATCGCCAAACGTCTTTGTAAGTAACTTAATTAACGAAGTAGCATTTTTTATAAAAACAGAAAGCTTAAAATATTCTTACAGAAACGTAATGAGGAAACTACGTTTTTGTAAGAATATTTTAAGCCACGAAAACAAAAGAAATAACAAAGCAAAAATACCTTACCCAAAAAAAAAATTGGTAGGTAGCTATCTAGATATTTCAAATAATAATTTAATATTATACTTACAAAACTTTTATTAGGACCAATTACGCGAATATCTTATGAAAATTGATTTAATTATTAAGTATATACTCTGAGACGGCAGCCATTTAATTAATTAATTGATTTCTTTCTTATTACATCAAAGAGAATTAAGATTTCTGGAGAAGCTTTTATCAATAATTTGATTTACTTCTACGCAATATTGAATTATTAGAGTTAGAAAAAGAAAAAAGACAACCGCGACCCTGCCAGGATTCGAACCTGGAATCTTCTGATCCGTAGTCAGACGCGTTATCCGTTGCGCCACAGGGCCGATTGGATAATGGGTCGAAATTACTCGTAAGTTGCTATTGCTCCGTAAAGCGATGACGTCACACAGGACAAGGCATTAATTGTCGAGTTTTTTTTAATACATAGAACCCACATGGTTGCGGTTTTAGTCCAATAGGCAGCGAAATGTCAAGGCTATGCACTGAACGGACATTACAATCATTGAGCGTGTGTTTACTATTAATAAATTTGATTTTTTTTGTTTGAAAATGATAAATTAATAAGGAGTCTTAATCAAACAGTAAATATTTATTTTTATTAATAATTTTGTGTATTCACGATATAATGAGTACCTGTTCTACTGCTTACCTACTACATCACATTGTAATATAATTATGTAGCTGTGACTTTCAAATCGTAAAAAAACAAACACTTAAGCATTTAAAAATAAACTTATATCTAGAACATCTGCAAACAAATCTTTTACGAGGCCAGAAGCGTCAAAAGGCACTAATTGGCGAGCAAACAAATGAAAAAGAAAACGTTATTCAATGAATAAAGCTCTTTGATACATTCCTTTGTTTCAAGCTTCCCTCATTGTGTGCCTTTGAACGAATTCGTCGCCAGTATGCGGCGTTGTATCAAACATAACCAACGTATCTTGACTTACGGCAAAATCTGGAATTAAACCTGAATTATGTACTGAATTTGACAAAAAGTGTCGTGAGCCTACACAAGCAGCGCCACCTCAAAATATCAAGTGATACTGGCCAGTTCACGTTCTTTTTTCAAATGAAAGTTGTTATTGGCTGTATTACAAGGTGTCTTGTTCGATAAAAAAGGTATTTCGAAAAGAAAGTAATCTATGTTCTTTCGAAGCGTTTGTATTTTTAGAAGCAAAAGTTTTTCCTTTGTTTCAAGGTTATCGTTTTTACTGCAGATATTTATGGTTCGGAGAAAAAAAGTCAAAGTTTGGTGTTGAGAACAGGATAATTTTTTAGAGTATTGAAACCACAAGTTCAGCTTCTCATTTAATGTAGCATATATTTTTACAGACTGACTTTTATTCTTAAAATAGAACATAAATTGACAAGCAAAAAAAAAAGAAATATAAAATTAACAAAAAGTTTGGTAGCTGGTCGCCAACATTCGGGTTTTTGTTTCTCGTGGGATATTTTTAAAGGGCCAGCAGGGCTATTGCTTATCTTTTAAATGACCGTGGCCATCAAACAGGGTGTAAATCAACCCTTCACACATACGTCAACCAAGCATTCTGTACATCAAACTCAGTACCCCTACGCAAAAATGTTTGCTGGGAAACGACTTTATTTTTTGGTGTCAAAAATTTCATGTTACGGTAAAACTCAAACTAGCATTCTTAAAACATTGTGCTAGTGGATGCTGTGAATAGCAAAAGAGTCATGGAGGTAATTTAAGTAAAGTTACAACCTGAAAAACTAGAATTTACAAAAACAGTTGTCAAAATTTGGAACTTTGACCTCCAATATCTCCGTAACTAGGGGAATCCCAGGTATGGTCAATAACAAGTGCCCTTCGTTTGCGATAAGGGTACTTTTACACCCTTTATAGTGTCCATCAATTAACTGTCAAATGGTTACATTTTGTACTAAACCATAACCAATTTGACAGTTAATCCATGGACAATATGATAGCCACTGACATTTAAAAGATACGCAATAGTCCTCCAGCAGGGCTATTGGAGGCTATTGCCTATTCCTGTTGACAGTTTTATTGATAATCACTTTGGCTCTGTGTGCTTTGATTAACTGTCAAAAGGTTAGTTTGGGTATTGCCTATGACCAGTGGTCATCGCGTATGACGTCATCGGAGCGCATTGTCGTTGCTGGCCCCTGTAACTTATTTTGACAGAAGTTTTTGTATCGATATTTTTATAATTGCGATTGTCTAAGCTTACTTGACGTTAAATTGTTGATCACAGAGTTTAAAGTGGCTTTCGTGAATGACGCTGCTCAATGGTAGTGTTTTTATGATGATTTGACAGTTGATACTGAAAATTTGGTCTAGTTTCTATAAGTTTCGTTTTGTTGGAGCTACTGAAGATTTCATAACTATTTAATTATATAATCGCATAGCTCATATTGTGTGGAAAGTATAAACTAGAAACCTACCTACGACTTTTTATAATTACATTTCCAAGTATTCTAATATGTGCTTATTGAGACAATCTGTAATATTCTATAGTTGGTGAAACACCTATAACCCTTCGGGGAATATTAATATTTTCCTACCTTTGTATAGATTATTTTTACGTACATGTTGTTTTGTGATTCTGTGAACATTGTGCCCTTTTTGTGTCGTGCCGTGCATTTTATAAGTAACAATTTATAAGCGTTATTTCAACAAAATCGACTTACAGATGCAATAGAGATTAATTTTAAAACCTAATTAGTAATCTCAAGCGTAATATTATGTTTTATTTTCCTTTAATTTATCTTTACTTCTTCCATGCAAAGCATGAAAGTAATTAGTACTCCGTGCAACAGCAAAATTGTTACTTGGTAGCAATAAAAAAAGACATTTAAATATTACTTTTAATCTCTTTGACAGAAACCATCTGACATATCAGGCGTCAAAATATAAAATATACCCTAAATCAAGTAATGTAACGTTCAAGCAGCATCTGCTTAACTTAGCCGCATATAATAATAGTCAATAAAAAATAGAGGTGTCAATTATTATAACTGGGATGATGAGGACCGTATAATCACTATCACGTGATACCCACTCAATGTGATACGCAATACCAACATTAGCTTGATAGCTACTGACATTTGAAAAGATAGTCAATACGAGTAGCTTTGCAGATCGAACGAATCCATAGGGTGCGATTTCTTCAGTGGACTTGTTCAAGAAAACATGAACAAAATGTGCGTGTTTTAACCGAAATGTTTGTGCAAATATGTAGTAGCGGTGAACTCGCCCCCAATTTTGTTGTTTTCCAACCTCAGATCATCAAAAAAAAAAGGAATACGGGGCGATACTCGGAACATCAAGTGTGAAGCCACTGTTTATCTATGGAAGTGTCGAAACGTTGCTATTTGTTAAAGTTTCCCCCTGTAATTTGGGGAAAAATAAATATGGCAAAGCGGGACATAGTAAAAATAACCATAGAAATTGTATTTTAAATAAAAAAAATATATTTTTAAATCATGTTTACTCTATCGTTCAATCAATGGTTCAGTCTTATTTGTCTTCTGAATAAATACATAAAGACAGAAATTAAAATCAATTAAGTTTTATTCCTTCTATTCAAGAATGTTATTGTTATTGTTATCCAAGGGGCAACAATTACTTATTTAGTCCCGAGACGAGGTTTGGCGCCCGTAACGTAGTGAGGGCGCTAATAGTTCGAGGGACTAAATAAGTAATTTACCCGAGGTAAACACTGTGCTTTTCATTACGAATACGAGGAAAATAAAAACATAAATGATTAACTTACTAAAGAAGAAATGAGTGTTGATCGGATGTTGTCGCTTTCCCGCTTATTTTTTTTGTCCTCTGGTCGTCCAGCTAAACAGCCAGTATTTTTTTCATGTTCATCATTAAAAAACATGGCAAAGATTTTGTCGAAATCTATGTTATTTTAAAGAAGTACGGTAGTTAAAACTAAATTATATTAAAGTCATAATATAATTTTATTCATAAGTTAACTTGATGTTATTTTAATTTAAATCGCGCTGAAATCGAGTAGGTGTATAAATAGTTGGAACGTGGTTCAATAAAAATGTGAAAACAGATCCAGTTTTTTTTTTAATAATTTGACAGCTGTCAGTTGAAAGCGATTCTCCCTAGGGCTGAAAACTAGTACTTTCAACCCGCTCCGCAGGCATTGTTATGACCTACTTTCAGAGTACGAGTAATGAAAAATATGTTTCATCATAAAAGCTTTTAATTTCAAGATTGAAAAAAATTCTGTGTGCATTTAAAAAAAAATTGGGTAAAAGTACCTACTATATTAAGAATTATTCTTCTCATCGTGCGGGCAGTAAGGTCTAACAACCCTATACACCCTAGTGTCAGAGTTTCTAAACCGCCTCAAAGGCCTCTGAAATGGACGACCGATTACTTATACATGATATTTCTGTGAAGATTTAACGTCTTTTAAAGTTTCTTTTAAAGTCTGTGCCACCCGCCCTCGCTTCCTCGGCACGCTGCACGCACGGGTGAGTTATCATCCCCGAAAAGCGTGACTGAGCCTGTCCCGTGCGGGACATTTAATTTTGGTTTAAAAATCGGGACGACCCGCCAAAATCGGGACGTCTGGCAACGCTGGTGCGTTAGCTTAAATGTTTACTTGTTTTGTGGGTTTACTTTTGTTGTTCGCGGTGCGCCGTCTTCTTTTTTTTGTTGATCTGAGTTTCTAACTGTTTTAAATGTTTGCGCACAATTTTTGAAGAAATTGCTGTACATATTATTAGATATGTTTGATTTTTGTAACGTGAATTCATACTTTTCGAGCAAACCCCTTAGGGTGGAAGTGATATCGACGCAATAACGGTTACCACCACCTAGACGTACCTATTCACTATTGTAGGAAACAGCTGTTTTTAAAAGTTGCGTAGCAGACGGCAAAAACGGACCCATATAGGATCACTTTGTTGTCCGTCTGTCAAGACAATTTTTTTTTTAGAAATTAAGGCAGCAGAAAAATAAAACTGTGAGATTAAAAGATTATAGGTAGCCGTTTATGTTAGATCGGCTGCAGGACGATGAAGACCTAAAGAGGGAAAGGAGGGCGTTAGCAGTCCGCTGCAATATGTTGGCCCGCAGGTTCGCACGGTGTACCACAGATGTAAAACTGTTACTTTTTAGAGCCTTCTGTCAATCTTTCTACACGTGCAGTCTGTGGATCAACTTTACGCGGCTGGCTTACAACGCCCTGCGTGTTCAGTACAATGACGCACTGAGGGCAGTGTTGAGAAAACCCCGGTACTGCAGTGCTTCCGCAATGTTTGCGAATGCTTCCATCGATGATTTCTTCTCCATCATAAGGAAAAGAACTGCATCGATGATGAGCAGAGTCCGTGGTAGCACCGACACTGTTCTCAGAACGTTGGCGTGCAAAATAGACTGTCCTTTTAATGTGTAGGTACTGGGCAAGTATACACCTGCACAGAAATAGGAAATAGGCTAAGTTGTTTTTGTGTAACTTGTTTTGTTTACTAACAGATTACTAACACCTTATTATTTGATATAATTTCTGTGTACCACTAATAACCCAACTAACTCTCTTTTTATTTTTTTGTATGGACGTAAAGTATGTCTGAAATAAATTATGTCTCATATTTTGCGATTATACACGGAAATCAAAACCTAAAGGATATTTACCCGTTGAGCTAGTTTTATTTAAAAATGATCAACTATCAGGCCATTTTATCATATTATTTGCAAGTAAAACAGCGCCACTATAGGCATTGTACAGTGCCGGACTAGAACCCGAAATCGGCCCGGGCATTTTAGAGATGGTCGGCCCTACATTCTCAAGAGAAAATACTTAATGTAATTAGTAGAAGTATTCATTCTGAAGCGTTATTTGAAAAGTGTAAGGAGGTGTGTGGTTCCACAAATAAAACCTATGATAAACTTCCCTTTTGCAGCACTTCAAATCTCTGTAGCTTGATATTTAGGTGGATCTTATTTGAATTATAGACCCGAAACCCTGGATTTATCACGAAATCTAGATTTATAGCGGTAAAGCCCTGGAGAGGTGCTTTCGCGGCGGCGGAGTAGACGAATCATTCCAATATGGCGTCGGCTACGTTCCATCTTCTTTCAGCCTTGTATTGCTGTTTCGCTCTGACTTATGATAGACGCTGCAGGAATGAATAGGAAGGAAGGAAACTGATAGGAAACTACCGCTACATTCTAATAAAAGTTAAAAACGTTTACCCTTCTTTTGGGTTATTCGGGTAAAAAGGTTTTTACTTTAAATCTTTTAAAGTAAATTATTATGTAGGTTTGGATAAAGCGATGTATATGGCGACGACACTAACCGAACCTCGGGGTGACCCTGACGTCGACCGTCTAGGGTTAGTGTTTCTGTCATCGATTGATTTGGTGACAGATCTACTATTCTAGGCAACGAGAGAGATTAAGAGAGATTTTATCCTTATAGTTGACCCTTACGATCGATGTAATAAAAGTACAGGGTATAATTTTTTCAGATTTTAGCCGGTTCGATTCCCGGGTATGGGAGAAGAGAATTTTCGAAAATCATTGAATGCAGTTTGCTTTCTATTCAAAAATAAAGGAATGTTTCCTTTGAGTAAAATTTTCTATCTGCAGTATTAAGAGTACTTTCCCTCCAGGTGGCATTACAAAATTCCACCCTGTATATTTTGTTATATCAAATCAATAAAAATTGACTAACAGCCGCACTCAGAAAGCTTCAATGA
This sequence comes from Diarsia rubi, assembly GCA_932274075.1. Classification (NCBI taxonomy): domain Eukaryota; kingdom Metazoa; phylum Arthropoda; class Insecta; order Lepidoptera; family Noctuidae; genus Diarsia; species Diarsia rubi. The sequence continues at coordinate 9,051,301 of OW026437.1, read as the reverse complement.
TTCCTTAGGCCATCACTTAGTAAAGGTTTTGACAGTCATACAAAAGTATGTCAAATCTTTACTAAGTGACTGCTTTTTTTGGAGAAATAATAGTTTTTTTTTTCCAACAACTTAATACTATTTTACAATGCAATGTGGCAACAATTACAGTGAGAGCAAAGAGATTAGTGTCTGTAGCCGAACTAGGCATAGCCTGTATTTCAGCTATCAGCACCATTCCCCTCGAGTATTTAAAATACAAGAATAGGTGCCTAGTAATAGAGACTATTATAAATTAAATAAAAAGATAATACTTATTACATAAAAATTGAAAATAGGTAAGTACATAATCTTAATCTATTTATTAAATGGGCTGTGTGTGTGTGTGTGTGTGTGTGTTCGTGTGTATATGTGTGTGGTGTGTCTATGAGTATATGGAGGTGTATGAATGAGTTTGTGGGTGTGAATAAGCGGGAGTGTATGTGTGTGTAGGTGAGCTATTCAGAAAGTGCATCTATTGTTTACTGTGGTCGTAGCTGTAATAATAATAATAATAATAATATTTATTTTCACCACAAAAATTAAACAATAACATATTACATGACTGGATAGGCTTAGTATACATTTTTAATATGGAATCCTCTGTTGCCGAACTAGGACGGATCCTGTATCTCGGCAAGCAGTGCCATCCCCTAACAGATTTCACTACAATATTTATAAGCCAGACTAGACATACCACTTGCATCTATTTATGATAATTAATTAATTATTCCTGAGATTCACATCTACATTACATAGCTCATATTACATTCAATAAAACAAATAATAATAAAATTTATACAAATAAATAAAATTGGAATTGATAATTATTTAAAGAAAAATATAAGATAAGTGGAAAGATTTAAGTACCGCATAATATGTATATAGGTGTTTTCGTGTATCTGTGTGTGTGTATGTGAGTGGGTGTGTGTGTGAGTGTGTGTATGTGAATCTGTGTGTATGTGTTTCTTTGCTTTTGTGCTTGTGGTACCGAAAACCAACTGTAAAGCGTCTTTTAATTTTGAGTTCTTAGAAGGTCTTCAGTTTCCTCATAAGAAAGACTAAGGAGATAGTTATGAATTTTCTTCTTACAGTGCAATTTATTAAGTGGATAGATGTTTAGAATTTTATTTATTTTATTGTACATGAGGGGGGCTATAAAAGTAAAGAATTTTTTTATGAACGCTGTTTTCGGTTTGTACGACCGAGAGCACACTTCATGTTTCCTACGCTTATTTGTTGTACTAGGATCGTATACTAGTGAGCAGTGTTGTCTAAGGAGAATTGTTTCTATGAAAATTTGTCTTACGGTTGTCACTTGACAGTATTGATATAGATCTCTTGTTGGAAACAGTATTGGTTTAAAAGTTGAAATTTTTAAAATGGCACGCTGTGCGATTTCCAAACTCTTTAAAGTAGTTTTTGGGGCGCCCCCCCATGAGGAGATACAGTAAGAGATGATAGATTGACACATCGCATAGTAAATTTGTTTTAAGAGAGTCGCATCTGTTATATGTCTTAGGTTTTTAAATATATAAATGAGTTTGCGAACTCTGGATGCTAGTAATTTTATGTGCGGCTTAAAGCTGAGATGACTGTCAACTGTAATACCGAGATACTTTACATTCTTCACGCATTCCAGTGGTTCACAGCTGCAGTTGCTTCTACTGGTACACTTATGGGGAATTATTTGAAGTGTCTCGCTAATATCCGGATTGTTTCGGATAGAAAAGGTGAGATATTTAGTTTTCTCAATGTTTAAAGTCAACACATTTTCAAACAGCCAATGTTGTACCACATCAAAACCATTTTGGGCAGCATAAAAGACTTCATTCCAAGTATTAGCAGAGAAAAGTAGAGCGGTGTCATCAGCGTAAGAGATTACTTCACAATTTGGTATACTTAGGTTTGTGAGGTCATTGATGTATACCAGAAATAGAGTAGGTCCTAAAATGCTGCCCTGTGGGATTCCAAACGATACAGACAGTTCATCGCTGAAATGGTTATCGACTCGTACAAGCTGGTAACGCCCGGATAGGTAGCTTACAAAAAGCTTAAGCTGTGCACCACGTACGCCAAGGTTTTCTAGCTTCTGTATTAGGATAGGAACAGAAATTGTATCGAAGGCTTTAGCGAGGTCTAAAAAGACCGACAGGCACTTCTGTCCTTTATCCAATTTTGTGGTTACATTAGTAGTTAGCCTAAGCACAGCTTGATCAGTTGACTTGCCCGCGCGAAAACCAAATTGATTTTCTGAGAGAAGCTTGTTTGTCTCGAGATAGTTTACAAGTCTCGTATTAATAATCTTTTCTAGAATTTTGGACAAAGATGGCAGGATCGATATTGGTCTATAATTATTGAAATTCTTCTTATTACCACCTTTGCCTATCGGACGAACAACAGATTTTTTGAGTGCTTGAGGAAAGGTGCCTGTTTCAAGACATAGGTTAAAAATAAATGTTAGTGGCGGGACTATGAAGTTTTTAAATTGTTTTAATAGTTTGTTAGAGATATTGTCCCATCCAACCGAACATTCAGTCTTCAGGTTATTTATGTGACCAGCTACTTCTTCCTCAGTAGCCTCCATTAAGTAGAAAGAGTGTAAGGGGGGTTTATTTTTTTGTTTACCGACTATGTGCTTGTCACCATCGAGACTGTGTAAGTTAGTAATTTTTTCAGCCAGCGACCGTCCTACGCTTACGAAGTAATCATTCATTGCATTTACAGACAACTGAGGAGAGTGACAGACTTTCAATAACTCGGTGGGAGCATGATTATCTTTTTTCGTATTAGTGACAGTTTTTATGACATTCCATAATTTTTTGGGGTTGCTTCTAGCCACTTCAACTTGATTTTTATCGTAAGCTCTTTTTATTTTTTTTAGGATTTGGTTACAATAATTTCTGTAACGAGTATATGTAACTTTCGAAATCTCGTTACTCGGGGTCTTTTTGCATTCCTGATGTAACCTATCCCGATTTTTTATGCATCTCAGTAAGCCCGGCGTGATCCAAGGTTTTATAATCTTTTTACGTCTTGGTTGTGTTATTGAGTTTGTGTTCTTTTGTAACTGCTTTTGTAGCTGTACTTTTAGTGTGGTATGAATAAGAGTTGTTCCGTCTCCTCATAGCTTAACCTCTGCAAATATTGGCATACTTTTAGTTTGCAATGTTTTCCAGTCAAGGGGTATATATGAATTGCTTTGTTAATCTTATTATAAAGGTACGGGCCTAGAAAACTTACAAATGTTTTGCCAAAGGTTGTTCTAAATGTGGTTGGATAGTCACATACATGGTGCCTACGACGCCTTTGTAATAATATAGGGTTGTAGGGCTGTTTTTTATGTTCGTGCAGGATACTTTTAAGTATAAATAACTGTCTCACTGTCAAAACCTGGCACAACTGCAACAGTGTAAAAGTGGGAAAACGTATCGGTTTAAACGTGCTAACCTTCAGTATGGCTCTCTGAGCGACCTCAACTGCCTTTAGCGTGGTTTTGAGAGATACCTCCCCAGGATAAGATGCAGTATGTTAGAAGCGACTGGCACAGGGCCTGATATATTCGTTTCAGCAGTGGAGGGTCCGCGACATAACGTATGTTTTTAAAAACATAAATTAATTTGCGTACTCTATTACAAAGAATTTTGACATGTTCTTTAAAGTTGAGCTTATTGTCTAAAGTAATACCGAGATACTTTAGAGTGTTAACACGTTCCAGAGGTGAACATGCGCAGCCACCCACAGAATTGCATTCATGTGACACAACTTGTAGGTCGCTGCCAATACTCACCACCTGTCTAATACTGAAACAAATATACTTAGTCTTATCTATGTTTAACGTAAGTATATTTTTCTGCAGCCATCCCTTAGTCGAGTCGTATCAAAGCCCTTTTGTGCGACACTGAAGACCTCCTCCCAACTATTACCCGCAAACACCAACGCAGTGTCATCCGCAAAAGATATAATTTGACCTTTGGTAAGTTTGAGACGGGTAAGCTCATCTATGTTTACGAGGAATAAGGTGGGCCCCAGTACGCTTAAGTAATCATTAAATGTCTCTGAGTACCGCAGTAAGATAAAAAGCGTCAAAGATTTGAGTGGCGGTTTGTGACGTCACGGTCTCACGGACCGTTAAAAAATGCCATACCTATGTCTTAGAATATGACGTCACACTAGTTTTCAATGTAATGTATCGTCTTCATTGTTTGTTTATGTGAAAAAGAAAAATACGTGTTCAATATTTTTTGGAAATCTATCTGACGGACTAATTAGATTTTTTTTGTTAAGTACTTCTCTTGCCTCAAAGAGATGTCAGCAAAATTGCAAGGGTGCAACGGGCAACGACGTCTGCCGTGGTTGCGGGTTGTTCGAGATACCGCGGCCCCGGACACAAAGGGATAAGGGAGTGTCAGACTCCTGGCAGTAGAAGTCTAACACTCCCTTCCACTCGGTCCAGAGCGGGAGGAGCCATTTGATGCATGCATGAACTTAAGCATATTTTTTTTTGTAGTTTGGGAAATAACTCCAAAAAAAAATTATGCTTAAGTTTAAAGGTGAATAGGTGCTCGGAATGCTAGTATCTTACAATAGGTCGAAAGTCGACCAACGAAAATCCTAAAATTTTCAGACATTCTAGCCTTTAGTTACAGTTTAATATAAGTATTTTTTTACGTAACCAATGAAAATGTGACCCGAAAAATCAAATGCTCCTAACTATAAACAAAATCCGTCACGTGTATTTTATGATCCAAATAAATCTTTCTAGGTACTTTACTTGCGAAATTTCTAATTTACTCCTTGCGAAATTTTTTAACTATTGAGTAGGTAGGAAAAATGATTGGAAGTTTCACTTGAAGCCAAGAAACTTCGACTTACGGGGAAACAGTATAATGCAAATTATTGGAAAGTATACGAAATTACGAAAAAGAAAAACTAAGCTGTACGAGCCAATAATGCTCACACAGCAAAAGTACGTTTATGCGCACGTAATGAATAACGCTAAACGTACTTTATTAATTATATTCTAATATAGAGTCAGTCGTCACTAAAACTTAGCCACAGGCGGGTCGATCAATAATGTCGAAAAAAAGTGCGGCTCAGACAACCAAGCAAACGTAACTTGTAATACGTAATTAAACTATTAAACATAATATAACGTTTTTTGGGAAGCAAAATTGCTGATATTTTACCTATATTCATTTAAAATGAGGAAGATATTCCGCAGTTAGACTAAATCAGATTTCAGAACCAAGATAGTTGCTGAAGAAACAGAACTAATTAGTTCAGCCCTGGCCAAAATAGTTCATAACTTAGTTTAGCTTAGACCAAACCAATATTCTTATAGGAATTTGGACGTCTAAGCTAGCGCTAAATCTAGCTAAATCTCCGCCAAGTCGAGCAATAAAACGGCACGGCCGTACCATCCTTTTCTTGAACCAGTTCAAGCCATTTTCGACCTCCTATAACTTCGTTGTGGATTAAACTAGAAGCCTGATTTTTTAGTAACCTATTAGGCATTGTACAATCACGGTATATTGCATCACATTGGCCAATGCGATGGCGACTAGCTATTACAATGGCCTGTTTAACATTGGCGAATGCGATGCGATGGCCAAGTCAATCTTTTATTTAAAACATCAAAGGTTTTTAAGTAGGGATTAAAATTATATCAACCCACTTCTTTTTACGATAAAAGAACTAAGTTGCGCGGCTTGGCTTTTTTTACAAGTTTTGTTTTTGGTGGGATTGCATTTGACTTGGCTCCAAAGTAAAATGATTGATATCTTGAATACAACTTAGATTATTTATTGAAGTCCTTAAATACTTCTCAACTTAGGCAATGAATAATTTAAAAGTATTATCGGGGAAAAATAAGGCGAATTTAGATAAAATATATTTTTAAAGTGAATCTTGGGAAAATTTCTTTGGTTTTTTTTTGTCAAATGTAGCGATTTTGGGATTTTCACCTGCTATCACGAAGGCTGTAAGAATCCTTCACCAGACCAAGTTTAGACTTTAAGATCTATCAGAAAAGGAAGAAAACAAAAGTCTTCAGCAGAGCAAGTCGGTTTTATAATTACTTTTACGAAACACGGGATCGCAGTGGCACTTGGCGACACTTGGGGGAGGCCTATGTCCAGCAGTAGACGTCTTTCGACTGAAATGATGATAATGATGGGATCGCAGTGAGCTCGATTTAGTAGTAGCACATCTGTATGATAATGTGGTGATGATAAAGTCGCCTGTAACTTACCTCATCATAGTCAGGAGTACGGACCACGTTCGGGGGAGCCTTGGTCACCACTCTGCCGTACGCCTCGCGAGTAATTGCAGGATATTGGTATCTGAACCTAGAGGAAAAGAAAATCATTAAACTGTGCTCATTTCACCTACATACCAAATATTTTTAGACAAATATGTTGACGTATCTGTTTTAGATGTGGTGCACAAATCTCTCAGAAAAAATATGCGCTTCCGTAAGAATCTTAACGTTCCATAATGACATTTAAGCATTAAAGAGCACAGTGTTGGCAGTACCGACTTACGAACAGTTAATCGTGGGTTTGAAACTTAAAACCAAGGCTGAGTCCCTGCAGTGGGAACATTATGGGTTGATGATGATGCTGTGATGACAGAAGATAAACCGATCACTGAGAAAACTTTACACAAACATGAAATTATCGATACCTTACGAGGTAGTGTAGCAGTACAGAACTAAGAAGTTCTCAGCATTCATTCAAAAACACGAATGTTAGCAAAACGCATAATTTTCTGATTCACATTTGTATGCATGGCAGGGATGTTATCACGCTCCGTAACCGTAACCGAAACTCTCGTATATCCAAAAGATAAAAATATCCGTAACCGTTATAAAAGTATCGGATAAAAGGGGAGTCTAAAACGAAATATGTTTTTAATGTTTGTCTCTGGCATTCTCTGTCTGTTTCATCTTTATAATAAACTGCCATCTAGTATCAGTTTATATTCGATGTATTATAATCTATAACATCCCTGATACATGGAATCACTAACTTAAATAAACAATGTAATAATATCATCGAATTCAGAGTATAATTGCTACGACGACGCGAAGGAAGTCTTTTACGGGAACGGAGTGTAAAACAAAATACCATTTTCTCCAAATCAATATTGGTATGGGGTTTATTTATTTATTTATTTATTTATTGGATCTCCAACAGAAACTACACAATCACATGCAAGTATACATATAAGAGGAAAAAATACAGTGTGCGCTTCCAATTATAGGAGACCACATCATTCACTTATAATCTAGGTAGGTACAGTAAGTTCAACAAGGTAATAAATCTAAAATCAAAATACGTTACACAAAAATTATACAAAAGAAACAAGGTGAATTACAAAAAAGATGAACCAACAATAACAACGGAAATGAACAATAAAAGAAAAAAAATAATAATAATCATACAGGAATCATAAAATACTACGACTTGGGTACGGTGACATATAAGTCTTTCTTAAACCTTGCGATTTTACATGTAATATCCACTTCATTACGCTTCGATACTTCGTTATACCGCCTACAGAGCCTTGGCAAAACGGCAAAGTGTCCGAGGTTTGTTTTGGATCCCGGCACATGGAAAAGGTTATAGTTACATTTGCGTGGCAAGCGAGATGGTGCGCTTATCTGCAGCTTTCCCAGAAGCTCGCTACAGTCAACAACCCCATTGAATAGTTTGTGAAGAAATGTGAGATCTAGAACCTGCCTTCTATCAAATAACGAGGACATTTTATAATGTTGTAGTCTCAAGTCGTAGCTCCTGATTTTTTTTGCCAGACGGTCTTTATAGCACAGATGGTACAGAAAACGTCTTTGTACACTTTCCAAGCGTTTAGTGTAAATGTCATAGTGAGGATTCCATACGGTGCTGTTGTATTCAAGGAGCGGGCGAACTAATGCGTTATATAAATGAATTCTAGTTGACGCTTTAGAAAATTCTTTGCTGTTGCGCAAGATAAATCCGAGCACCTTGAACCCTTTTGAGGTAATACTTATTATGTGCCTATCAAATTTCAGTTTTTTGTCAAACACAATTCCCAGGTCACGAACTTCGTCTACCTTTTGTAGTGTTTGCTGGTGCAGTGTGTAATTGTGGGATTGCACTGTTTTATTGCGAGAGAAATGCATACAATAACATTTAGAAACGTTAAGCGACATTCTGTTTACTCTACACCAGTCCGCCATTCTATCGAGATCAGCCTGTAACAGTGCGGCATCTATGTCTGTCAATATTGGTCTCATGATTTTGACGTCATCAGCAAACAGGTAGAAACTAGAGTGCTCGAAACATACCGTAATATCATTGATAAAGATGTTAAAGAGGACAGGGCCCAAGTGCGAGCCCTGTGGGACTCCTGAAGTTGCTGGAAAGGTGTCAGAATGGTGACCGTTGATTACCACTTTTGAATTTCTACCAACGAGGTAAGAATGGAACCATTTAAGCAATGATCCCCCTATTCCGAAATGATTCAGTTTTTTAAGCAGCATATTATGGTCAACCTTGTCAAAAGCCTTACTAAAATCTGTGTATATAGTGTCTACCGGGATTCTTTTATCAAGAGACTCTGATATGGCTGAGACATACCACATTAGGTTTGTACAGGTTGACCTTGAATTGATGAAACCGTGTTGGTGGTTTGTAATACTCTGTTTAACATGGGCATTTAGGCTTTTAGTGACTAACTTTTCAAGAATTTTGCCAAATATGTTTAAAATAGAGATGGGTCGATAGTTGGATACTTGTTGCTTTTCACCAGATTTGAAAATAGGGACTACCAAAGCTTCCTTCCACCTCTCAGGAAATACACCGGCCAACATTGACTTATTAAAAATAAGTTTGAGAGGTGTAGTTAGTGCTTTTGCACAACTTTTTATAAATACGGGGGGAATACCGTCACCTCCAGCACCCTTACGCTCATCCAAGTCTCTCAGGGATCGGAATATTTCCTCAGCGCCAAATTCTAGTCTACAGAATCCGGACGGGGCGATACCGCTATCAACGTGGTTGGACGCATTAACAGTCGTTGAGGTATTGTAGACTTGTGCAAAGTTCTCGGCAAACAAGTTACAGATTTCGTGTCCGCTTGATGCAGTTCTGTTCTCGTGAAACATTTCTGCTGGGTAAGTACTCTTGCTTTTATTCTTATTCTTAATAAATGTCCAGAACATTTTTGGGTCTTTTGCAAGTGCTTCTTCCATTCTGACCATGTAGTTTTTGTAACAAACTTCTATGAGCCTACTACATCTTGCACGCAGTGTATCAAATGAAACGATGTCTAGAGGATTTTTGTATTTGTTAATTTTAGTTCTATATTTATTTTTTTCTTTCAGTAGGCGTATAAGTTCTCGAGAGTACCACTGTGGATATTTATTGGCCAGTATTGTTTTCATTGGGACATGTTGTTCTATGACGTCGTGCAGTACCTTGTAAAATATATCGGTCATTTGGTCAGTTGTAAGTTGACCTTCAAACTCTTTTTCCCAGTCTACAGAATCAAGTGCCACCGTAATGTTTTCGTAGTCAGCTTTAAAGAAGTCTGGTTTCCTTGTTGGTTTTACTTGGAGATGGTTTGAATTAATAGTTAAGGATATCGAGAATTCGAATGATGGGTGCAAGGGATCTTCTGAAACCAAATGGCAGGTGCAACGGCTAAGATTATGTAACGGAGTATTACAGAGGGCCAGATCCAGAGTTTTAGATTTAGCATTTGGCAAGTAATTATACTGTTCTAAAGCATTTAAAGAGATAAAATTTAGGAAACATTTAATCACCTCGCTATTACCAGTAGGAAATGGTTGCGCGTGACCTATGTTTTGCTCCCCAATTTTCCAAAATATGTTACTGAGGTTAAAGTCCCCTAGGATAAGAGTGTGATCACCGCGGTCAAGAGCTCCCTGAGCAGAATTGCAAAATACTTGCATAACATCAGCGGTCACTGGCGGGGGCAGGTAAACACCGCAGATACGGAATTTATGTGCTTTAGAGCTACGCGGGGCTGTTTCAATATTGACCCACAAATCCTCACATGAACTCTCCAGGTGTGGTAGTCGACACGACTTTAACTTCCTGGAAACCGCTATCAAGACGCCACCACCATCCTTGCGCGCACTATATCGACTAGATTCGCGGTCCCGTCTATAAATATCATACCTGTCGTCAAACAATTCGGCGTCATAAACACCACCGTTCAGCCAAGTCTCCGTAAGCACAATTATGTCATAATCTTGTAAAGACATGTTACGGTAAAAAATATTAAGTTTCGTTTTAAGGCCACGTACATTTTGATAATAAATCCGAAGTGAACTATCGAATGTGGCTAATTAAAGTACAAAAACATTCCAAAGTTGCTTAATATTTAACCTACCCAATATATTTACGTTATTGACTTAAGTTGCTCTTGGTTCGTGATAGCAATGCGTTCAGCCTGTTCATTCTTCTTCATGAATATTCTTCCGTTACGCACCCAAACAAACTTATACCCAAGTGCCTTGCCACGAAGTCTGCTCGCCGCGTGTAATGCCTTGTTATCTGCCGATAAGTGTTCCACCACGTAAATCGGAACTGGGTTCTCAGTGGCGATACCAAGGTGACTCGTATTCAGCTTGTTATTCGTATTTTTCTTGTTATAGGTGATAGTAGCAGCAAGGAATGTATCTCGCAGACGTGGGGTGTTGAATTTAACAAGAATAGATCTTGGCCGAGCCGTCTGGGTATCCTTTTTTGCAATCCTGGTAAAGTGAGCTAAGTCGGTTTCCAAAATATCACTATTAGTGATTTTGCCTAGTTGTAGCACCGTGGTAAGCAAGTTTTCTGAGCGGTTTTCGGGCACATTCTGAATTTCGAGATTGGTGGCTCTGGAGTTCTGTTCCATAATATTTAGGCGACGATTTATATCGTGGATTGACGTTTGTAACTGTATGTTATCTTTCTCAAGTACTTGAATTCTGGAAGATTTTTCTTCCAGTGACAATTTCATTTCTTCATACTTTTCGTTAAAAAAGTCAAGGGAAACTCGAAAGTCTGCTATTAGCTCGCTGATTTGCTTAAACTGGTCAGCTACAACATTTTTAAGCGCGCTGGCAATCTCATGCTTTATAATTTGCCTGAGGGAACCTTTTGATATTTCTAAAATGGTGCCGTCATGAACAGGACTCTCAGGGGGGCTGCTCGGCTTTATCTGTTTATTGCGAACAGTTACGTTGGATTCGGTAGGTGAACTGTGAAGTTGCTGATCTGTATCGTTGTTGGAGCAATTGCCTCGCGCAGTTGAACGGACTGGTGTATCCGTATTATTTGTCTTCGGTTGTTTGCTCTGACAGTCGGGACAATTCCAAGTCGCTTTTTTAGCTATACCCATTGTTTTGAATTGCTTTTCGGGAACGTTAGAGCACAGCAAGTCGTACCGTAGTTTACAATTACAACATTGCAGGTAGTCTTTGCTTTGGATTGTATTCTTACAACCCGCGCATACGTTGGCCATTATTCGTAAGTAAATTGTTTTTATAAATTGGACAACTTACAAAAAGTATCTCAATGCGCCAGGTTCGAACTCGCGACAAATCGATTTCGTCCAGTTGTAACCGTGTATCAAAGCCACTGCGCCACTTGAACGTTGATTTATGTGATGAAATTTGGAAGTGTATTGCGCGGATTTTAGATTTCAAATATTAAAAAACGTTACACGATTGACTCATTTGTCACACATTCCGAACATTTTTTCACTGATGACGATTTTGTTAATCACTTTTTGACACTGTGTTTATGTTTTTTTTTGCGGCTAATCGTTATAATTTAGTTTTATTTGAATGATAATTTGGTGTTTTAGCACTTTTACACGTTATATTCGTAGTTCAACTGCACTTGGTCCTGTGATTTTAAATTCGATGGGATCTCAGATTCCCGTCACAAAGAGCTTTAATAACACTTTCACTTGATATTTGTCCTAGTACCTTCTCGTTAATTACTAAATTAGGTGAAATTACACAGTATTTATATTTTTAGAGAAATATTATCACGGAGCTTATCAAACTTAGATGTACACCTAGTGGCGCCATCTAGCGTATCGTGTTTTAAGTGTTTAACACCTCTATAACTCTTTACAAAAGGATTATTTGAATGAAAAGAGGGAGCTTTTGTTTATAAACGTCTACCCACTTATTCATTGACATAAGAATAAGAATGGATCCATTTTGTATTATGTTCCAAAGCTTTATACTTTAGCGAATTTGTTCGTTTTCTTACCAAGTAAGTAGTCGCATAATCACCCTATGATGTTCCCACAGCTGGGAGACAAGTCTACTATCTATGAGAAGGAATGGGCTATAATCAAAGAAATATAATCTAGGCTTCCACGTGGGCCAGTGCGGGTTGGTAGATGTCACTGACTTCGAAATATTTGTTCTAGGACAAGCCCGTTTTTCCCCACGATTATTTTCTTCACCGCTATGAGAGCAGCGGTGATGAAATAAAATATACGAAGTAATACAGCCGTCTGCTGGATGCAAACCTACAACTTACTACTCGCAAGTCGGGGCCACCACCACTACTCTTGGTTAGAATTAAGTAAATATTAATTAATAAATAGCTTTATTCTCCTTCATGAAGTTAAACTTCATACATTTTTTCCTTAAACAAAACCTAGGGTGAAAGTGCGCATTTTCATCCCAGCTTCAAACAAACAAACATTGTCACGGAAATACTTTCCATTTTCAAAGTCAACATTTATTTTATAGGGTGGCGGCACATGTTATCTTACCTTGGCGCCGCTCGCGGTATCGCAGTATAGACAGGCCATTCGTTGTACATCAATGGGTCGCGGTAGGTGCTAACTTCATTCATTATCTCCGGTGCCCTCGCCTGTCGCTTGGAGAATCTGTGGGTAAATATACATGTTTTTAGTATCGAAATAATTGAGTAAAATGGGAGGTAAGGAGGTATTCTTTTTGGTAATTTTGCTATGCTAGCATCTAGAAGAAAATATGTGAGGAATAATGTTATGGGAAAATGTGTATTAATTTGATTAGGATCTCCAACAAAAGATATACACACAAATCAGGGTGTAGGTATATAAACAAACCCTTGACGAATAGTATTGCTTGGAAATGATTTTTGACACATAAAATGTCGTTATTGCTCTAGGTAACTTTCTCAAATCATTGTGCTGCTGGATGAATGAAAATGCCTATCGACTTCTATAAGGGTTTTTTTTTATTCTATAACATAAAGCATTAGGTATGTAGTTACTCCTTTTTTTTTTTGGTGGGTGTAAAATCATCGAATAACCCCTCCCGCTCTTGGGCAGAGCGAAAGGGAGTGTCAGACTTCTACTGACTAAAAACCACCCATGTTCCTTCTTCGCCCTCTATGTCGAGGCCGCGATAACCAGAGGACGACCCGCGGCCCCGACAGGCGTCGGCCCTTTCGGGCCCTCCCATGTTGCTGACATCTCTTTGAGGCGCGCGTGGAACACGAACGCGCCGTCGACACGGCCTGTTTTCGTCGTGAGACGGACGGACGGCGAGTTAGCCCATCACTCACCATCCACAGGCCCGATGTAGTTACTCCTTTACATAGGATTCGCATTTGTATTCGATTCTGAATGATATGCAGATTTCGTAACGAAATAACCACCCATTTCTCAAAATTTGTTTGTAAAAGTTCGCGATGGAAAATAGGACAATTTTATACAGGCTATGTGTAAGAAAGGTAAATTGCCGTATGCTATCGCATAAACTTGACGTGTTTCGCAGAAATGAAATGGTTTTGTTTCCATTTTGATATAGATTTTCGGCTACATTCTCAACCTCAATAATTGTAGGAAAGCCATTTCGATCAAATACTGGCAAGATTTGCTTGTATTGTATAATCATCATTCCTGCCCTTATCCAAATTCATTTTAGGTCTTTAAAGCATTTCATCTTTTTTACATACTTCTCTATTACTAGTTATCTCATCAGACACTTCCTTGCTTGCCATATCCTCCTTCATACAGTTCATTAATTGTTCCTCTCGTTTCGTTTCCTTGTTTAATCCGATTATATATTATTCAACAAAACACACGAACCAATGTACTTTTCCCAGTAAGTTAGTCTGAATTATTGTTGCCTTAATTGCTTTCAATTCATTCATTTCCAGAAATAAAAGCTTTAAAAGCTCTCTATAAAGAGATTAGCCAACGATAGCCCTCTAAGTGTGACTGACAGCTTTACATTTTGTCTGGCTTACCAACCGTGCACGCTCAACTGAAGCTTTAAATCGTATTATTCAAGACCACTGGACATTTTTTGGTGCATTCGCCCTAATTTCCCAAAGTGTTTGGATCTTGGTTTGATTTTTTTTTATATTGGATTAATTGGACTGTGCCGTTGGTGTAGTGTTTGCAAGCACTATTGAGTTTGTAATCCTGGGTTTGATTATCGGGTCATTTAAAATGTTGTTGGGGTTTCCCACAGAACAGAATGGGGTTTTCCGTAAGGAATTTCTTAGTTTTAGCCATAGAGCCAAGTTGGTGACAATAACAGGCGAAAATATGTTGATGTACATTTCAGTGTTAGTTATTCAGCAATATTTTTGCGTAAAATTAATCAGTTTGATCAGGTGACTAAAAAAGTGATGGATATAAATATTGATGGATGGAGCGGGAGAGGAAGGCCAACGAATAGATGAATGGAATGTGTGAGGAATGATATGAAAGAGAAAGTAAATACTATCGTGTCGTCTAACAGGGAAGAATGGAGAAACTGACTGAAAAAACTAAAAAGCAATAAACAAGCACATTTTAAATCCAACAAAACTTGGAAGCAGGCGGGGTCCATTCTATTTTTATTCATAATTTAATATTTAAATGAACCCCGCCGGCTTCCAAGTTTTGTTTCATTTAAAATGTGCTTGTTTTTCTGCTTTTCAGTTTTTTCAGTCGGGTTTTTAGTTTTTTTAACTACTTTTTTGATTTCCAACTTTTTAGTTATTTTGTGTTTGTTCTTTGGTTGTTCGCGTAAAATTCTTCGCAGATGATTTAACTTTTGTGTTTGTTTATAGGATTTGTGACTTTGAATTTATTTAAAAGTTAAATCATCTGCGAAGAATTTTACGCGACCGAACGACGAAAGAACAAACACAAAAGAACTAAAAAGTTGGAAATAAAAAAAAGTAGTTAAACAACTGAAAAACCCGACTTAAATAGCTGCAAAGCAAAAAACAAGCACTTTTTAAATTAAACAAAACTTGAATATTAAATTATGAAATGAAAATAGAATGGTTTTCAGTCGGGTTTTTCAGTTTTTTAACTACTTTTTTTATTTAAGTCCGCGATATGGCCTTAAAGATCCACAATTTTTCTTTGTTTTTTAATTTTAGTGTAGCCAGTGACACTCGCGCCATCAAGACGAATCTAACGACGTATATTTTATTCAAATCCCTTCATACGTTTAGAACTTATGGGGGAACAAAGAAACAGACATACATACATGCATATACGCCAAACACATAACTTTCCTTTTGAACTTCGCTGCAGTCGGGTAAAAAACAAACCGTGTTGCGCCGGCCCCAAATAGAATGGGATAAGGACTGGAAGGTAATGTACAGATGTTGGGTTCGACGACTTCGAAAAGGGTTCATCTACACCTTGTACACGTATGATAGTAACAAACACGTACCACAAGGAATTTACCAATTAATTATAGCCGAAAATAGCCTGGTCAGGAGCCGAAACTATTCTAATTTTAGAATAACATTAATGTGAGGTATTTGTTTACAAAGGGAGTCAAAACGGATAGGGTCAAAATGGTAATGGGTCTAGATTTATTTATAGAACAATAGAGTGTATAAATCTAACTTTAAAAGAAGCTGTTTGTCGTAAATAATTGTGTTTTAGTGTTAGAGTTTGGATTCAAAGGTTATGCGGGTTTATTCGAGTGTTGATATTGATAAAATAATTTCATCTGACAATAAATATTCCTGAACTATCACCTCCTCTCTAAAAGTGGGATATGCTATAATCTACCACGCGGGCCCAGTAGTGTGAGTTGATGGAAGTCACATGTCGTAGAAATTTTTTGCTTGTAGAAACGGCGAACACTTTAAATTGGTCCGCTTGGAACTATTTTGTTCCGAAAACAATTGTACGCACAAAGTCTGTGGGACCTGTAGTTCCCGGGATCATTGGGTTAAGCAATATTTAAGGACAGGCAAGATAATATTTGGCAAACGACATTTTTACCATCGCGGGAGTATCCTGAATGAGGCTGACATGGTTTGGCGGCCGGGACCATCGGCTTATACGTACCTTCCGAAGCACGGAAACATCTTTTTATCAGGGAATCAGCTGATTCAAGCCTGCAATGTCCTTACCAACCTGGAAACAACTTTACAAAGTATGCTTCCCGTGGGAACACAAGACAAACGCATAAACCACTCGACCACTGAGACAGGTAAACTGCCGTACAGAGATATTTAATGATTACTTAAGCCGTCACTTAGTAAAGGTTTGACATATTTTTGTATGACAAAACTGTCAAAACCATTAATTACTAAGTGATGGCCTAAGTAATCATTATAGCTCTCTGAGTACGGCAGTTTGTCATCAAAGTACATTATACTATCGGTAATCGATTCGATGTATTCCTCGTGAAAGGTTTAGGTCCCCCATAGGAAAAGGACGTGAGTTTATATAGGTATATATGGTAAGGCTGAGGAAATACTATGTCCGTAAAACCATAATATCAAAATAGTCATAGGTATTGTTAATTTAATATCAAGCATTAAGGGGGACAGTGGACGGTAAGTGTCCGTCATAAGACGACAACAGGCCGTGCCGACGGTGCGTTCGTGTTCCACGCGCGCCATCGACACAGCAAAGTAAGGCAAGGGCCGACGCCCGTCGGGGCTGTGGGATGTTATAAGAGATACCGCGGCCTCGACATAAAGGGCTAAGAAGGAACATGGGTTGTTTTCAGTCAGTAGAAGTCTGACACTCCCTTTCGCTCTGCCCAAGAGCGGAAGGGGTTATTTGATGAATTTCCAACCTCCAAAAAGAATGCATTAAGGGGACAAAAGGAGCTAAACGCGAGTTTTATTATTCGTTAAAGTATATGATTCACTGCTGTGAACAAAATCAGAAAAATTTCATGATACACACTAGTGACATAGTGTGTTGAAAACATAATACGAGTGCCACTAATTTTACTTGATAGAAAAAAATCGCGAAGATACCTCTAAAAAATTCTTTTAACGAGTAAAAACCATACTAATATACATGAGTGATCGTTCTGATTTTTTTGGCAAATATAATATAATATAATATTCCACAACTATCACACAACGCCATCTAGTCCCAAGCTAAGCAGAGCTTGTGTTATGGGTACTAGACAACTGATATAATAATAATAATAATAATTAAACAAGCAACATTATTAGTACATACATATTTTTTTAGTACAATCAATGGTTTTTTTGGGTTGGCTTTAGAGACGTGCTGCCCGCGGAGGGAGGAAAAAGTGGTTAAAGCCGGTAGGGAATGGGTCCCCGGTTATTACTAGACCACTCTTCATACAAGGTAATGCATATTTTTCGAGAAATTATATGAAAACTGTTTCTAACCTCAAATCAGTTTTTTAAGGAAAACGGAACGTTAAAATGGACGATTGACAACCAAATCTGTTCCACGAATTGTCTATGGTGCAAAATTACGTGAAAAATGTGCAAAACGGAAAGTAAAAAAAAAAAAAAATTGTTTGTTAAGTGACACTGTCAATACTGTCATTCGTGTGTTCATTCCGTTTCTCCTCGAGTTGCGTGAATGTGTTCCCTGTTTCGTTGTGTTTTTCTTGTGGCTATATTCGACGACTTTGGCTTTCCCTCTGGACTCGAATTGTTTGCCCTCACGAATAACCTACGCTTTTGTACACCGGACACCGATTTTCTGCCTACTATTAGGTTAGATTAGGTTAGAAGGGTATGGCGGGGTCGAATGAGCGAGCGAAGCGAGCGAATAGACGAATCTAACGACGTATATTTTATTCAAATCCCTTCATACGTTTAGAACTTATGGGGGAACAAAGAAACAGACATACATACATGCATATACGCCAAACACATAACTTTCCTTTTGAACTTCGCTGCAGTCGGGTAAAAAACAAACCGTGTTGCGCCGGCCCCAAATAGAATGGGATAAGGACTGGAAGGTAATGTACAGATGTTGGGTTCGACGACTTCGAAAAGGGTTCATCTACACCTTGTACACGTATGATAGTAACAAACACGTACCACAAGGAATTTACCAATTAATTATAGCCGAAAATAGCCTGGTCAGGAGCCGAAACTATTCTAATTTTAGAATAACATTAATGTGAGGTATTTGTTTACAAAGGGAGTCAAAACGGATAGGGTCAAAATGGTAATGGGTCTAGATTTATTTATAGAACAATAGAGTGTATAAATCTAACTTTAAAAGAAGCTGTTTGTCGTAAATAATTGTGTTTTAGTGTTAGAGTTTGGATTCAAAGGTTATGCGGGTTTATTCGAGTGTTGATATTGATAAAATAATTTCATCTGACAATAAATATTCCTGAACTATCACCTCCTCTCTAAAAGTGGGATATGCTATAATCTACCACGCGGGCCCAGTAGTGTGAGTTGATGGAAGTCACATGTCGTAGAAATTTTTTGCTTGTAGAAACGGCGAACACTTTAAATTGGTCCGCTTGGAACTATTTTGTTCCGAAAACAATTGTACGCACAAAGTCTGTGGGACCTGTAGTTCCCGGGATCATTGGGTTAAGCAATATTTAAGGACAGGCAAGATAATATTTGGCAAACGACATTTTTACCATCGCGGGAGTATCCTGAATGAGGCTGACATGGTTTGGCGGCCGGGACCATCGGCTTATACGTACCTTCCGAAGCACGGAAACATCTTTTTATCAGGGAATCAGCTGATTCAAGCCTGCAATGTCCTTACCAACCTGGAAACAACTTTACAAAGTATGCTTCCCGTGGGAACACAAGACAAACGCATAAACCACTCGACCACTGAGACAGGTAAACTGCCGTACAGAGATATTTAATGATTACTTAAGCCGTCACTTAGTAAAGGTTTGACATATTTTTGTATGACAAAACTGTCAAAACCATTAATTACTAAGTGATGGCCTAAGTAATCATTATAGCTCTCTGAGTACGGCAGTTTGTCATCAAAGTACATTATACTATCGGTAATCGATTCGATGTATTCCTCGTGAAAGGTTTAGGTCCCCCATAGGAAAAGGACGTGAGTTTATATAGGTATATATGGTAAGGCTGAGGAAATACTATGTCCGTAAAACCATAATATCAAAATAGTCATAGGTATTGTTAATTTAATATCAAGCATTAAGGGGGACAGTGGACGGTAAGTGTCCGTCATAAGACGACAACAGGCCGTGCCGACGGTGCGTTCGTGTTCCACGCGCGCCATCGACACAGCAAAGTAAGGCAAGGGCCGACGCCCGTCGGGGCTGTGGGATGTTATAAGAGATACCGCGGCCTCGACATAAAGGGCTAAGAAGGAACATGGGTTGTTTTCAGTCAGTAGAAGTCTGACACTCCCTTTCGCTCTGCCCAAGAGCGGAAGGGGTTATTTGATGAATTTCCAACCTCCAAAAAGAATGCATTAAGGGGACAAAAGGAGCTAAACGCGAGTTTTATTATTCGTTAAAGTATATGATTCACTGCTGTGAACAAAATCAGAAAAATTTCATGATACACACTAGTGACATAGTGTGTTGAAAACATAATACGAGTGCCACTAATTTTACTTGATAGAAAAAAATCGCGAAGATACCTCTAAAAAATTCTTTTAACGAGTAAAAACCATACTAATATACATGAGTGATCGTTCTGATTTTTTTGGCAAATATAATATAATATAATATTCCACAACTATCACACAACGCCATCTAGTCCCAAGCTAAGCAGAGCTTGTGTTATGGGTACTAGACAACTGATATAATAATAATAATAATAATTAAACAAGCAACATTATTAGTACATACATATTTTTTTAGTACAATCAATGGTTTTTTTGGGTTGGCTTTAGAGACGTGCTGCCCGCGGAGGGAGGAAAAAGTGGTTAAAGCCGGTAGGGAATGGGTCCCCGGTTATTACTAGACCACTCTTCATACAAGGTAATGCATATTTTTCGAGAAATTATATGAAAACTGTTTCTAACCTCAAATCAGTTTTTTAAGGAAAACGGAACGTTAAAATGGACGATTGACAACCAAATCTGTTCCACGAATTGTCTATGGTGCAAAATTACGTGAAAAATGTGCAAAACGGAAAGTAAAAAAAAAAAAAAATTGTTTGTTAAGTGACACTGTCAATACTGTCATTCGTGTGTTCATTCCGTTTCTCCTCGAGTTGCGTGAATGTGTTCCCTGTTTCGTTGTGTTTTTCTTGTGGCTATATTCGACGACTTTGGCTTTCCCTCTGGACTCGAATTGTTTGCCCTCACGAATAACCTACGCTTTTGTACACCGGACACCGATTTTCTGCCTACTATTAGGTTAGATTAGGTTAGAAGGGTATGGCGGGGTCAAATGAGCGAGCGAAGCGAGCGAATAGACCCCGCCATACCCTTCGTGGTTATTTTTTTTTAAACCATTCAGAAGTAGGAGCCCCGCGAAGCGGGGCTCCGTCGACCGACCCACCCTCAACCGCGCCTCGGTGAGTGGTATACCATATATTTTATCCCTACTACGCCTTTTAAGCGACTATTAAGTGTTTTGAGGTTAGGTTACATTAATCGGTTTTTCTCAGGAATGGTGCATTACCTTGTAATGGGAGTGGTACCAGGGGGAAGGGGGGACCCGCCCCCTCCCCCCTCCCCCCCAACCCCCTCCGCGTGCAGCACTTTACTAAATGTTAACCGTTTTTTTTGTAAATCGCATAGGTATTCTTATTCCCGAAAATAATTATGTATGGTGATAAAAAATTAGAAACGTATATTACCCTACGAAACAACGAGCGTGCATTGCGGGGATGCGTTTCGCGGTCGTGGGGAGTGACGCAAGCTCCACCCACTCGCTCAAGGTCGTTGGCATTTATTTTCGCCTTAACTGCTTGACTGCAAGCGCGACTGCTGAGCATGAATTCCTGGGTTCGGTTCCTGAGTCGGGTAAATTGTTATTGTGTTTCCTTCCCGACGAGAACAGCCAGGTCAGTAGTGGCAGAGGTACGCTTCTGCCTAACCCTTCGAGATTACAGGCGTGATGTTATGGCTCATGCGTTTTTACCCGACTACGGCGAAGCCAAACGGAAGGGTAATGATTTTGGCAGTCTATGTATGTATATGCTTGTATGTTCAACCATAGCGCCTAAACTACTGAACGGGTTTTAATAAAGATTCGTAAGACCAGTCCGGGTGACATAGGCTATAATTTAAATGTCAGATTCTAACCCCGAAAATATACTTATTATTATGTTATTTACATTAATTTAGGAATTATGTTTTTATTAGTAGTCGGGTTTTTTTAATAACAACGAGTAATGTCTGCTTATGAGGTGTACGGAAATTTATTTTGCCTGCAAAACTATTTCTCTTTTATTAACCGTACCTATGAGAAGTTTTAATATCAAAGCAGTGAAGTATGCACTTTATTCTTTTTATTTATTTTTAATAAACATGCTGCTATCATAATTAGTGTAGGCGTTTCGTGAAATTTCAGAACATTTTGAATATATATTAAAGTTTCTATAAAATATTAAACTTGTAATAATATTTTGTTTATTTTTGGAAATACGATTTCTTTTCCGTCGCAGTTCCAAATAACCGGTTTGTATATTCGTATTCGATTCCAAGTAATTTTATACGTTTTTAGATCAATTTGCAATATTTTTTATAACACTCATTCATTTGAATTATTGAGTTGGTTCAGTTGAACATGCACTCCGTTTCTAAACGTAATTAAATTGAATTTACTGATACAAACTAGCTGTTGAAATTTTGAAATTATTACAAAATATTACTTCCCTAGATTTTAATCTGTTCTTGTTAACAATTTCATAGGTTTTAATTTTTCTATGTACAGAACCCTAATCTTTTTATTTACGTTAAGTTTACAATGTGCGCTAAGGCTTCAGATCACTCACTAAGGTTCAATCAGGCTTAAGAAAAACCTGCGATTCTTTCTCTATCTCTCAATCTAACTGTACTTTAATGTGTTAATGCCGTACTTACAAATGAATTACATTTTCAGTGGCAAGCACCCAGCGTATGGGTCGAACAATAATACGTTTGTGTGCCTACAACCCGCCTCCGAATCGTCGCTATTTGTAGCCTTATGTGACTTGGAAATTTCGGGCATACTAAAATATAGTTATTTGTTATACAAGAGTGCAATGTTGCTTTTTAACCGCGTGCTCAATTTTGATGACCGAGCAAGCAAAGGATTCAAAAATTAGAATCCTGAGCGTTAGCGAGGGAATCAAAAGAGCACGAGGTGAAAAATCTTTGCACTCGAGTGCAACACGTAACTTTTCATCCCAACTCAGCGAGGAAATGTCTAAACGCAAAAAAAAAACATTTAAAATCACAAGATACTTTTATTTCAGTTTAGGTATTAACTACTATATTATGATAGATGCTGTGAAAACCTTCGACTTTTTTGGTTAATGACAAGATGACGCTCTTTTTAAAACTGCCACTAATTGAGGATAGGTGTCGATATGTTTGTCTATTTTGATCTTTATTGTTGCTTTTAGCATTGAATATGTACTCCATAGAGTGCTTGATTTCTTCGTCTCGGATAATTCAATAAAATATGCCATTAAAATGTTTTCTGATAAAGTTTTGGCTCCTTTATCTAGTCGCCACGTATTAAACATATCGTACTGTTTCAAATACTTCTCGCGTGATTGTTGAGGGAGAAAGCTCATTTGCGCATTTTTAACAGTTTCAGTCAATTCTGTTGGCGTCAAATAAACTTCTTCGTCGCCCGATTCACTCATTTTAGGTTTTTCACTTGTTTACAAGTTTCTTGTTTTTATTTTTAACCTTTTTGGTTTTAACAATATGACGTGAAAAGAAAATTGCGCGCGCAAAAGCAAATTCAAAAAAAAGTACACCAAGAAGGTCTGAGTTTCTAATAAATAAAAAAAAAGTTGTATGATAAATTCGGCACCATGGAGGTAAAAGTAAATAGAATTCACAAACCTAGTGCACACGATGTTCTAAATTCAATTTACTTTAGCCTCTAGCGGATAAAAACAGCTTTTGCACTCAGATATCGAAGAGCAAAAATACTCTTTCCGAGATGGGGGGATGAAAAAACATGTTTTTAACTTTGCAGGGAAAGTGATAAGCTTATTAAATGAAACACATCATTATTAAACACTACATTAAAGACAACACCATTTTGTGGGCAGAAGTGCACTTTCATACACTCCCCAATCGTTTACCGATAGCATAATATGCTTTGATGACTAAGTGCCGCTTTTTTGGCACAGTTCCAAGCCTGGACAATCGAAAATCGAATAAAAAATGCACTGCTTTTCACACGTTTACTCGCGAACTGTAGAAAAACACAATCGTAAAGTCAAAAAACTTTACATAATAAAGGGTCTTGAAGATGGGTCATGTCGGACCACGCACAATGTAGGGTTCCGTAGTTGCCCATCAAAATATCTGAACTTACTAAACTGATTAACCACCCTGCGTACCTGCCTCCGAACGATGATTTTTATTATAAAAACTTACATTTGCAGTTTTATGACCTTCGCTTATTATGTATAGGAAAGTATTTTATACAAGTAGGTACATTTTAGAATTTGGTCGACTATTACTCGTAAACTTGTAAAGCTTACTTAGCTGCCTTATAATGCTACTACCATGCATTCATTCACACGCCCAAACACATCCCGTACAGGTGGTTTAGGTATCCTACTTGAGTCTAACAAAAATTTGCACATAATAAAAAATGTCCGAGCAAACTCGCAATATTTTTAAACACCGATCCAACGACATCCCCCACTATGAACTTTGCGAGTAACAAAAAATCATCCCCACTTTAATGAGTAGGTAGGTACTCTAAAAAAAAGTAAAAATTTTATTTTATCACTTTGTTGTCGTAACTCATTTGCATATTCATGGCAAATTACAGCTTTCTAGTACAAAGAGTCTTTTAGATATAGTGCGGACGGACGGACAGACAGACAGACAGTTAGACGAATATGGCGAAACTATAAGGGTTCCATGTTGACTACGGAACCCTAAAAAGAATGGGATAATGTGCATTAGTATTCTCTCTTGTCAATTGATAAAACGAAACGTACAGTGCCAACACCGAAAAACGGCAAGAGGAAAGCTTTTCAAAGAATTGTGTCAATCAACAAACCAATTTACTCATGTATTTACGTCTACAAACAATTGAAAATTCAATTTAGCACGTTACAAACTTTGCACAAAGCATTTGCCAAATCTTGTAACACGAATAATATTCCTCTGAACCGTCATTTGATAACGTCCAATAACTTAGCAAATTAAATCAAGTTGGCAAGGCCTATACGAAACAATTACTATCTGCGTATCAATTTATCTGGCGATTCGCCTTGAGGGCGATGCGGCCGATATCGTCCATTTGAATTCCGGTTGGGGGTTGAAATGCCAATTATGTAAATGGGAACGCAGATGATATTTTATCGGCATACCGGTGGCCTATTATTGGGAGTTAGGGTCTCGTGAAACGCGGTGAAAAATTCTGAAGTAACCTTTGGTATCATGTAAAGTTGTTGGCTAATATTTGTGCTTGTTTGTCTGTTGTTTGTGAGAGTTTGGGAGTTGTTGCAAAAATGTTTGTGGCCAATATGTGTGTTGAGGTGTCCGATTGAAGTTATGGGGATTGTTACACGTTATAAAGTCGATAGTTACATTAATGGGACTGGTGTTGTACCCTTGATATATTTTACCGTTTGGGATTCGTGTGATCACAGAATATTTTTTTAATGGTATTGTGCAGTTATACTTCAAACGATGCTTCACGTTTTATCTCCAGGGCTATTTCGTCTCTTTTAAATGTCAGTGGCTATCATATTGTCCATGGATTAACTGTCAAATTGGTGGTTTAGTACAAAATGGAACCATTTGACAGTTAATTGATGTACACTATATGATAGCCACTGTCATTTAAAAGATATACGCAATAGCCCTGCTGATCTCTGATTCCCCACAAACCCCACAAATGGGAATATACGGGTATGGGACTCTTAATATCGTGTCCCGTCTGTCCTGTTATTTTTGTTACTGTTGTGTGTTTTGTCCTTGTTGTTGTCATCGCAAGAACAGGAGGCTACTGAAAGAGCCAGAGTAGAGAGAGGAGAGAGGTAGTAGAGTCGGGTTCAATTTGAATTGTCGTTTACAACAGCTTACCTCCACATAGCCTTCAGCTGATCGCAGGTCGGCTCATCGGTCTTGGCGAGCTCACGATCACGCACGCGCGACTGCCGCGGCGACAAGATGGCGTCCTGGTCCAGACGCTGCGCCACAACTGCGTACGCGCACGCTATCACGCTCCACGCGCGCCAGAGGGACCACATCCTGCGGAAGAAGGATTGGGTTAGAATAAAATAGGGTAGTTGTCAAAGCAAAATCTAATTAGGCTGTCAGATACATTTCCAAAATATATTGGTCACATATTTTTTCTTTTTTCACGTAAAGAAATAATGAAGACAATATAATACTTTTGAAAACTCGTGTGACGTCATATTGCATGAAAGTTATTACCAGAAAGTGACGTCACAACGCCCCCACTCGTGATTTTTGATGACATTAATAAAAATAACGAAGATGAAACTTCGTAATTTTTATTACGAAGATAAACCTACCTCTGTAATAAAAAACACGTGCATAATAAATAAAAATAATAAAAAATAAAAAGCCTTTATTGTTGTTAACTAGTTTTACACAGAGTATTTTCGTGTGCCTAAAATTAATTTACTTATGACTACTGTCTAAAAACACATTTTGACTATTAACTAGAGTTTAACTAATATATTAACAATTTTAATATTATTGATTATCGGCAAACGGTAGTTCGGTTACAACTTGTCTTCCGACAAAGGCCTCCTCTAAAGCTCTCCAGTCTTTTCTCATTTTTGCAGTGCGAGTCCATGTTGAACCCGCTATTTTCTTAACGTCATCCTCCCATCTCTTAGCCTGTCTTCCTCTATGTCTCTTTCCGTCTAAAGGGTACCATACTGTGATAAGTTTTGTCCATTTTTCTTGCTTTTCTCTCATCATATGCCCTGTCCACCTCCACTTCAGCTGTTTGTATGTTGTGTATGCATTCTTAAACTTGGTTTTACTTTTTATGTTTATTAATTTTTCTCGGTCTTTTCTTTTGACACCTATTGTACTTCTTTCTATGCTGTTTTGACAAACTTTAATTTTATTTGCTAGATGTTCTGTCAATGCCCAAGTTTGACACCCGTAAAGTAAACATGGTAGAATGCACATGTTATATACCTTCCTCTTTTCTTTCATAGGCATATCTTTGTGAAACACGTGCATACCCATCCAATATTATTCGATAATCTAACTTAGGGCTCGTTTACGGAGACGCGCGGCTGAAGGCGAACGAAAGCCGACGAAAGGCTCGTCGCGTGCTTTTTTATTGAGTTACTGAAAGGCGGGTCCACCGCAACGAACGCTGTATTTTAAACTAACGGGCGAAAAATCGCTGCTCGTAAAATCGTCGTTTGAAATAGTTAACGTTTTCATACATCGCCATGTGTTTGAATTAAAAACGCACAATGCGCTGCGGAAACATCCCTATTATAGGACATTATAGCCGCACTGTAAAGGGACATTTTGCACCTTTTTGTCGACGTTTTACAAGTGCTCATATAGGCCTATGTGAAATAAAATATTTTGATTTTGAATTAGCCTGATGTAAGCCGTTAGCGCTCTTTAATCAACTGACCAATCATTTGGGACCCGAGGGATGTTTACCTAATAAAACAGAATATAATAGAATTAATTTATTTTCAATTAACAAAGACCCATAGACATAAGTATTACCTTCATGTGTTAGTATTAGTAGCACTTCACTTGCACGGTACTTTGTGCGATCTTGTGTAATTTGTCCGTGGAAGCGCCGGACCGCCACATCCGGCGGCTTACTTCCTAACATCACCGATAGGAGATAGCAGGTAGGTATGCGCACCACAAACGCTTTGACATTCACGTTGTGGTGAATAATATGTAATATGACAAAAAAAAAACTAATTAGTCCGTCAGGTAGATTTCCAAAAAATTTTGGAGACGTATTTTATCTTTTTTCACATAAACAAAAAATGAAGTCAATACAGTGCTTTGAAAACTCGTAAACTCTTCGAAAACGTCATATGATAGTACATTTTTACCTACAAATTACGTCACAACCACATCTTATCTTCGTCAATTTTGATTAATTTGATAAAACAAAACACACGTATCCAATATTTTTCGATAATCTAACTGACGGACTAATTAGAATCATTGTTTTTAGACTTAGTCAGATCCCCTATTACTTACAAAATAGAATTGCGTTTTCCAGCAAAAAAAATATTGTGAGAATACTGAAATCTCTTTTAAAAAATATCATGCATTGGCCGGCTCTCACCCCAACTTAGAGGAAAAGTTTAAGTTAGTACAAAACTTTACCAGCATATTCTATGAAAACTAGCCAAGAACCCACAAACTTCTTCTGAAACATGATATAAAAATTCAGATTATATAATAGAAAAATTGATATTTAAAGCTATGACGGCGTCCCGCGACTTTGCAAACTTTAACCCCGAGCTTTTGAAAAGTCCTTTGTTAGCCTTTTTGAAATCCAATTTATTTACTGCTCGTGTTGAGTCCATACTACCAAAAGCTTACTAACTTTCACTTGTCAAGGAAAGATAAAAGAAAATAATAACATAACATCAGGTCTGTAATCCCCGAGTTAGGCAGAGGTTAGGCAGAGCTGTAGGTACCTAACAGTACGCCCTTATCCCATTATGTTAAAGTCCCATAAAATAATGGAGAAGCCTATTGCTATCCGGTCATCTTAACACTGAAAACGGAATATGTAGCATGTTTGGCACGCGACGATGGCAAAAGACCGGACGGCATGTCCTTGTTTCCTTGGAAGATGGGTAGGCCTTTAGTGTGGGACGCAACTTGCGTCGATACTCTTGCGCCATCGCATCTTCCAAGCTCTTCGTGTTGTGCTGGTGCTGCCGTTGCCCTAGTGCCCACAGTCTTTTTAAGGATATTTCTAAACGCCTTGTTGACGCTTCCTCTGACCCAAGGGCTGGCTTTTTCTTTGGCCAGAGGCTAAGTGTTGCCATACAACGCGGCAACGCTGCCAGTCTCTTGGGCACTTTACCTGCTGACAGCGTTGAGTTTTTCGCCCTTTTATAGTTAGTTTGTTTTTAGGTTAGTTTAGTTTATATATTTAGTATAGTCTTACTTATATCTCAATAAAAGAAACCTCAAAAATATAAAAAAAATCAATTGGTTTTCAGAAACCTCTCTTGAAATTTATGTTTGTATCTTTTTTTAAAACTCTTTGGGTTGTGTAGTCTCACGCTCATTATTTCAAATATTTTGTCGAAAACAAAAGATAATTGTTAGTGTATCATAATATAGCAACATATTGAAACCTTGAATAAACACGCACATTGTTGTCTGATCGGAACCGATTCTTTATGCGCTTGTCATAGTTGTTCCAACACCGACTAGTTGGACTTCACAAGGAAATACCTGTTAAGATAAATACTAGTTCCATGGAACAGGTATATGTGGTATCTTTTATTGTCATGTGATATTGAATGATAGTAAAGACTGTTCACAGTTGTGGCGGTGAAATGAACTTTAGGAGTGTGATTGTGATATGATTGGAAGATGTAAGTGTGTTTGGAACCCAACACTGGATTTGCCACACCTCCTCTCTTTCTCGTCGTGCACTAATTAATGTACTTCAGGTCTTGAATAAAGCAAACGACACAGCTAGCTGTCTTAGTAGCTTCGTACTGGTCTGGACTGGTAGAAGAAGAAGACTGGAGAATCGTTCAAAAGCTACAGTTAAGAAAGAGTAACCATGGAGTTTCCAGCCGATTCTTCTTCATAGGAAACGACCAACCCGGATCGTGCACGGTTTTTCGATGTTTTTTAAAATATTTTGATTTTGAAAACTGTTAGGGCACGCAATACTTATTTTCTAATAATTTACAAGTTAAATTCTAGTAATATTTTTTAATTAGTTTTCTGATGTAGAAAGAATTTTCAAAGTTATCAGAGTAATTTTTGAGTTGAATCGTAACAAACAAAAAAATCGAATCTTTCGTCTCTATAATATATTTGACGGCGCCGCGACATTTAGAGGGTCAAGAAACTTCTAGAATCGGCTGACGTTTCTTTACTCTGACGCAACTCCGGCTCTTTTGACACACTACCGTTGGACAGAAAATAATCCGCTAGCATCTGATAGAAGCAAGACGTGTTTGGTGGAGCGTCGTGTTAACTTTACTAATTACAAAGAATTGATTGTGATTCTGTCGATATATCGCTAAAAGTAATAATTGTGCTTAGTTAACTATCTCTAACACGTGGTTTTATTCTCCTCGCCCGTTTACCCACAATAGCTCGGCAGTAATAATGAACCCGCAACCGATTGATGATGGCCATGTGCCGTTATATTATTAAAGTGAGAATTACTATAGGTACATATCATCATCATCATTAGCCTTAAATTGGTCCCACTGTAGGGACTCAGGCCTCCTCTCTAGGAGAGGGATCGGCTATAATCCACCACGCGGGCCCAGTGGTACATGTCACATATCTTCGAATTTTTTGTTCTAAGATATGCCGGTTTCCTCACGATGTTTTCCTTCACCGTTTTAAGAGCAGTGCATGTGATGAAATAAATTACACAAAGTAATGCGCCTGCCTGGGTTCGAACCCACAACCAACTGTTCGTAAGTCGGGGCCGCTACCACTGGGCCACCACTGCTCACAAAACAATATACAATAACACCTTGTATTTATCACCTTGAATATCCCGGAGGCCAGAATCTCCACGTATCTACATTGGGACGCGAGGGCCGGCGCAGCGGACCGCGTAATTATTTTGTTGCGCGGAAATTTTTACATTGCGATAACTTTTAAGATAGAGTAAAAAGCACAAATATTCTATATTAAATTTCCGTCCTAACAAACCTATTTATTTAGATATAGATTAATACCATATGGGTAAAATAAGCTTGGCAAAAAATATCTCTATTGAACCTTACATTTCAATGGTAAAAAATGGTTACAGTGAGTTAATCTTAATAGATAGATATATATGCTGTCGCAGACTTTTTTGTAGAACTTTTCAAGAGGATCATTTCTTTAATATTATACATCATATTTGCATAACTTAAACTATTTTTGCAGCGCACGCAACGGAAGCTCTCAATAAGGAATATCGTTTCCCGTTTGCAACATTTTTCATTTATGCTCCACTACTTTTGGTCGTGGCGTGATGTTATATAGCCTAAAGCCTTCCTCAATAAATGGACTATCCAACACAAAAAGAATTTTTCAATTCCAACCAGTAGATCCTGAGATCTTAGCGTTCAAACAAACAAACAAATAAACTCTTCAGCTTTATAATATTAGTATAGATTAGTATAGATATATAAAAATCAATGCCACTTTTCGTTGTAATTTTATAACTCAAGAACGGGCTCACCTATCCAAACCAAATGCTTAGGCTTTGTTCGGACTATTTAGTATATGGTTTAAAATGTGAAGTTTGCACAAAATCGGTCGGGCGGTTCTTCATTTATCACATTTTTTGTAACAAATGAATTCAATAAATGGCGGATCATTTTGTTAATGGGGATTTTGCTGTCAAATTGAAACTTTGTTCAGTGTTGACAGTACAAGCATGTTGCTAAGTCATTCATTTCTGTCAGTTCATTTTAACGAAAATGGTTTAGATTTACAATTAGACCCGGTAGGTGGCGCCGCTGTCAGGGCAGGACGTCGTCTGCCATAGTCCACTATCTATAAGTCGTGTTAGTTACACTATTTATAACTCAAGAACGGCTGAACTGATTTGGCTGAAAATTGGTGGGGAGGTAGCTTAAAACCAGGAGACGGACATAGGATAGTTTTTTCTTTTTTTTTGGGTAGATGGTTAGGTTATAGGTAGGTAGTAGGTAAGTAAGTCGTATAGGTAGGTAGGTAGTAGGCAGGTACTAGGTAGGAAAAAGGGCATTTCAAGGCATGCCGGTTCAGCTAGTATTAGTGAAGATGTGTGTATTTAGGTACAGAAATCAACAACTAACACCCACGCCACAAACATTGACATAAAACTCTCCAACCCTTTTCTACCATACATCGAAAACTACCATCCAAATATTTTCCGCCATTTCGCTCAAGTGACAGTGTGATCGAAATCGCCTACCGGCTGTGTTTACAGGGCTGTCACGGAAAAGTAAACTATCCAAGTGTTCGACCTAGTTCGGATCTAGGGTTGCCAGTTGTTAAAAAATATGTTTAATTGTAGTAGTAATTAAGGTATTGTGTTGATTTATATGCCAAGTGTTAATTGAAAATTAAACTAGTTGGAGTAGATATTTTTTTTCCGGATATTATTATTTTATGATGACATATCCATGGCCATTAGGGAATAGACTACAGAGAATCCAAACGCAGCATTGCAGTCACGAAAAAAAACAGTTGTGTAGGACACACACAACTTCAATACCTGCTCGAAACAAATACATAGTACCTACAGTGTTACCACTTTAAGTGTGCTTGTTCATGGTGGCGCTGCTTGTCAAGAAAAAACGCATGTCAAACTTAGTACATTTATTATAGCTCCGTGTTTTTCCGCCTGCACAGATAAGTTGGCTGAGCTGTACTTATGATTTCTTATTAGCGATTACGATATCCTTATTGCCATATAAAAAGTGTGAACTCACTCACGGATGCGTCACACACTCGTATAATATTGATACCTTTGGCCCCAAAAAAACAAAGCACATCCCTTTGTTTACAAGTGAGTGGGCCGACTACCGGTGCGCTCACCCTGTTTGCTCAACTCGAGTTCACGGTGAAACGACCAAACCTTTATATTGAACTTGCTGATGTGTTAAAAACTGACGGTAGAGGGCGTTAACGGCGTTTTTTTGGGTTGCCAGTGTTAATTTAAGTATTAAATTTGTAAATAAAAAATATTTATAGTTCTGTAATTACATGGTTTTGAAAGACAATTTGTTAACTAAAGATTTCATTAAAGAACTTAATGTCACTCAAGTAATCGTTGAGAGGTTGGACTGAATTGTAGTTTACAGTACACTTATATTTCTGTTACTTAATTAAAATTTTAAATCAAATGTATTCGGCAACTGTGGGCTGACTGTTAACTTGTAATGTCCTTTCCAACCTGTAATTTCAACATTACATAACAACCTGGAAATTCCGAAGGGCAATGGTAAATTTGTACCTATTCTATTACACACTTCGCCAGTTGCATCAAATAAAATTTATTTAGTCTGTGGCAAACACGCAACCGCGTTTTTATAATTTAGCCTTTGGTATTTCATAAAACCATTAATTTTTTTAAACAATTTGAACTCGTAATAATAGCAAAATAATATTAAAGTGTCTTTCAAATAGTAAGTACTTTTAACTTTCCAAATTCGTTTCACTGACTTTTAGTCAGACGTAGGTACTTAGGTCATAGACATTCCAGCATTAAACGGTTCATCAGATTATCCGCTTTTCTCCGAATCCCTAACGATCACATAAAAGTTTTGCGATAATACCTCTCAAAAAAGTTTGAAAGCCCATCGTGCTTTTTACAATGTGATTTTTACAAAGAATTTGTTATATTTCTCAAATTATTTTATTTCTACAGATTAATTATATCTAATGTTATGTTTATTTTGTTTGTCTCTCAAAGCGGTTTTAGTCGCAGGACAACTTGAGTTTGTTATAGATGATTATGATGCAAAATAAGAGCCAAAATGAGTGTAAAAGACTGTAACGCTTTACACATCTCTGCACACAGGTACTTACATACACTCAGGCTGCGGTTCCACTGAGGCGGAGCGAAGCGAAGCGGAGACAAGCTGCCGCGATTCACCAATCACATGGCTTCAAATGCTTGTCTTGTTTGAATTAAAAGGGATTTCAATCCATGCGATAGGTAAATATGTGGCACAGCTTGTCTCCGCTCAGCCCCGCTACGCCTCAGTGGAACCGCAGCCTCAGGGCAGGCCCGGTATCAACCAAAGTGGAGACAAGCAGAGCGGAGAGATGTGCCAAATTCGACCAATTACAAAAAGGGCGAAAGACCAGATGTAAAAGACAATGACCAAAACTCTTACCAAGAATTCATGTTTCAAGATCAAAATGTTATAGTAATTATTTTTATAATTGTTTACGACATTATGCGGCTGAGATTTGATTTTTGAGGAATTTAATTTAAAGTATAAAAGGATGACTATTGTTTTACTCCCTACACTTGGCGTTCACACAACCAGTTCAAAAGTCGTTCTGTTAGGTCTTTCAGCGGATTTTGACAGTTCGGCTGACTTCACATCGTAGAGGTTTCCCTACAATACCTACTTGCCTGGTTTTGAGGTTATTTTCGATTTTATACAATTACTCCGAAAATTCAGATTTAGTATACAAAAAAGAACTTTTGTAGGAGTTAATATGATAAATGTAGAGAATAAAAAACAAAGTTTGATGTTGATGCAGTTTGTTACGGGATTCCATATATCCATTAACATGATCCTTTAACTAATGTGATTGACCGATTTCCGCGCATTTCCTCTCGTCTCCGCTCCTTTCCGCTTTGGTGCTTATCGGGCCTCAAACTTTTACTCATCTCTACTCTTCGCTCATCTCCGCTTTAGTGGGATTCGGGCCTGAACACCGTAAATTAAGCTCGCTTACACGCTCGTTTAAGCCCTTACCTAAAAGATACACCTGCTACATAATTAAAAGTTTCTGAAACAGTAAATTCTAAACAGTTAGGCCTGTACAACTAGTTCATACGAAATTAATTGCAAGCTCTCGCTTCGTATTGTATAATTACTAATTTAATTAGCAGCCGAGACAGCTAGCTTAAACCATTAATTATGAAGAGAGACATTTAATAGCAATTTTAACTTGTTGTCCAATTTTTTTGCCGAAAATGAGTTTGTTTTGACCTTGGCGTGGTTTTATGAATTCTTAATTAGGATGCTGACTTTTTTTTTGATAAATTTAGTTGAGTACGCGTTTTCCCTAAAAATACTTTTACAGTCCCATTTTTCGTTGCCTAGCTGGATAACTTACGAGTAAATATAGAAATGTGAACTTTTTTGAAATCATTTTAAGCAGTAACTTATTAGTATTTTTTTATAAAACATATTTATTTATTTAATCAATTACTTGCTGCACTTACAATTTACACCAACGCGTGGATCATGTCAATATACATACATACACTAACTTAAAAAAATGTATGCAATAATCAATACGCCTGGGTTGTGGGCGCATAGCGAGTCATTTAGGTACGCAAGATTGAGAGAGAGAGCCGCGAACAAGCCTTGTAACTTGTGAGGCACAGGCACGCGACCGCCGCAGTCGGTCTGGAGCATATTACCAAGCCAATAATCAAGCCAACAAGCCTATAATCCCCGAAAGATAAGGCAAAGGTGAACGCTTAACACCCACATTTTGAAAGTTATTTTGAAGTCCCATGAAAAGAAAAGATATATTGCGATTAACCTTGCATTAGGCCTCATTTACGGAGACGCAGGGCGTTGCGCGGCGCGTTGTGCGTTTTTAATTCAAGCAAATACATAATTTACTCTTCGATAAAACTGGAAGCTTCATTACCCGGCTCGTGTTTCGAGTAGTACACTCCACTGGTATCCGATTTATATATACAAAGAACTGATACTACCCACATATTGTTTGCTTTACCTACGTTCTTGGACCGAAATATTGACATTTGCTTCTAAAAGTAAGGTTGTTTATTTCCCGTCGGGGCTGCGGGGTTGTCCCGTCGGGGCTGCGGGTTGTTTGAAAGAGATACCGCGGCTTCGGCACAAGGGCTAAGAAGGAATATGGGTGGTTTTTAGACAGTAGAGTCGAAAAGGAGTGTCAAAACACTCTTTTTCGCTCTGCCCAAGGGCGATTTGATGATTTCCAACCTCCCCAAAAAAGAGGTTTATTTATTTTATGAAAAGATAGAGTAAAATGTTGGTGTGGGTGATATGAAATGTGAGAGTAATATTTTGCTTATTCAAACATAATATTTCCTTGTTTTACTGTGAAAAGTTAGCTTTTATTTAACAGTACTATTTTACAGAGGCAAAATGTCGAATCGAAATTCATTTCACATCTATCTCTTTCAACAGATTTCACTTATTAAAAAATTTCCTGGTTTTACTTATCACAAGCTTTTATTTAACTTGCGAGGTTTGTATGTTTGTTCAGATAAAATCTTGCAATGATCTGCCAGAATTGAGGTATGAAAACATTGACTTTCTTCTAAAATACCGCAATACAAAATCTTAATCGTTTTTTAAAACAGCCGCATGAAGTAAATGCAATAAAAGATTAAATAATCTCAAAGATATTTGACACTCAATACACAAACAATGTTTCTCGCTTTCAGCATAGGAAATACTAAAAAGATAAAGTTGAACAGCAAATCCCGATTGGAGCCATCTTTCCTGTCTCACTCAATATCCGGCGTCGAATTGGAATCCGACTACATCCGATCTCTCCCGATAAACACCGAACACTCTTGAATAAAGAACTTGAGAATCGTCAGATTTGAATTATTGTTTTCAAAAAGGGAATTCTGATTTGAATTATTATTTTCTAAAAGGGAATTCAGATTTGTATGAATGGGGATTTTTCTTTTATCTTTTATTTGTACGAAAATATATTTTATGGAAATAGAAATTAATCTTTTCTAGTGGATTTATGAGTTGACCTTTGGACTTTTTTTCGGGCCTTTGATATCTTTAACTTTGTAAGCTGCTTGAACGTTTTTAGAACTTTTATTATTCCTCTTTATTTGGACTATTATAATTATTTTACTTTTGGTGTTAAGGTTTCTTGTTCGTTATATTATCATAATTATGTATTTGTGTAGAGAATGATCACCGATCTTCTTGCGCACAATGGTAGAATTCTTCTTTCTTAACTTCATCGTTGACTATCCACGAGGCTTCATCATTCAACACTTAAACTGTCAGCTTATTCGTCTAGTGGTCGAGTGGTCTGCGATGAGCATAGATCCTGAGGTCGGATGGATTGTTTTTGGAATCATATAAAAGAGAAAGGAGTAAATACGAACGTGACGTCTAACGGGGGGTCTAAAATGGCCATTCTGGCAGATCGTAATATGAAATGCGTTAAAAATCGTAAAATGAACCCTTTTATCATAGTAACTGCGTCTGTGAACATTTTACAAATTTTAACGCAATTCATAATTATTATGATCTGCTAAAGTGGCCATTTTAGACCCCCAGGGTAGAATGAAAGAAGAAAACGTGTTGCATCGAACCTAAATAGAATAGAATGAGGCTCGGAGGATGCTGATCATCCCTTTCATTTTTAAAAAAAAAATCTGCTAAAATCGTTTAGCATATTGTACTGTTATAGTTATGCTGTTTAGCTGTATACATTCAATTAATTCAATAGTATAATTTCAAAAATGAAAAACGTAAGCGATTCATGATTATAGGATGACTATATGACTATTCATCCCACGTGAATCAATAAGTTGCAAGTATGTGTCAACTTGCGTGATCGAATCAGAAATGAAGACATCCGCATGAGAACTAAGGTTACCGACGAAGCCCGAGGAATAGAGATGTTTACTGACTTATAAAAATATGATTATAATGGGGATGTTTACTGACTTAAAAAATACTCGTATGATTCTAATTCGTCTGTTAGATTTTCGAAAATACGTATTTTTTGTTTTATCAAACCAATAAAAATTGACGAGGATAAAACGCATCAAAGTTTTGAGTGGGGGGTTGCGACGTCACTGACCGCTAAAGAATGTCATACTAATATCTCGGAAAATGACGTCACACGAGTTTCCAAAGCACTGTGTCGTCTTCATTGTTTGTTTACGTGAAAAGAGAAAAAATACGTGTGCAATATTTTATGGAAATCTATCTGACGGGCTAATTAGTTTTTTTTTGTTAGCTACTCTATTAGTCCGTCTGTTGAATTATCGAAAAATATTGGATACGTATTTTTTGTTTTATCAAATCAATATAAATTGACGAAGATAAAACGCGTCAAAGATTTGGGTGGGGGTTTGTGACGACATTAACGGTAAAAAATGTCATACTAATGTGTTAGTATAGAAGTACTAGCTGATGTCCGTGGCTTCGTCCGCGTATATGTCGGTTATCACGGTCGTGAATCGAACGTTGTGGTGTCTTTATGTGGAGTGCCCTTCGCCGCGGGCGAATCTTCCGCAGGCGGTTGCTAAAAGGAGGGAAAGAGAGGGCGAATGTCGTCGCTTGTGCTTACAATCTACAGTTTCATATGCCTGTTATGTTAGCCAGAATCAACAGTGGCGACCACAAGAAAAGCGCTGAGACAATGTTGTTCAACGAAGTCCCAGAGTAACGATTTGACTGTCTTAGATCCCGCAACGAAATTAATCAGAAAAGAATAGCGAAGGAGTACGACAAAAAACTCGGTTACAAATTGGCTTCGATACGAGAGAGTATTCCATCCTCTAAGGGTTTTTAGTATTCTTTCTGCACAACTCCACACGCGCCTTAAATGTTTGGATAGGCTGGCGTTTTTATGTTCATGGAGAAATTAATAACTGAAATCAAACATACCGAGTTTCCTCCTTGCCTCGGATAGCATGTTAAGACGTTGGGGCCGGCTGAAATTTTGTAGATCGAAAATTTTATCTAGCTTTCTCATACCTAGGAAGATTCGCTTTTGCCTATTTCGCATCCGAGCAGAACTCGGTCGCCAAGGTTCTTTTTTAGGGTTCCGTACCCAAAGGGTACGGTAGGCTTCGCTGTCCGTCCGTCTATCTGTCACCAGACTGTATCTTAAGGCCCGCGATAGCTAGACAGTTGTTTGTTCACAAATGATGTATTTCTATTGCCGCTTTAGCAACAAATCAAATCAAAATAAAATAAATATTTAAGGGGGGCTCCCATGGCCGCGGGTAGTCCAACGGTTATCGCGGCCTCGACATAGAGGGCGAAGAAGGAACATGGGTGGTTTTTAGTCAGTAGAAGTCTGACACTCCCTTTCGCTCTGCCCAAGAGCGGGAGGGGTTATTCGATGATTTTACACCCACCAAAAAAAAAAAAAAAAAAAAAAAGGGGGGCTCCCATGGGGCTGCGGGTTGTTCGAAAGAGATACCGCGGCCTCGACACAAAGGGCTAAGTAAGAACATGGGTGGTTTTTAGTCAGTAGAAGTCCGACACGCCCTTTCGTTCAGAGCGGGGGGGAGTTCTTTGATGATTGATCCTCCCTCCCCCCCCAAAGTGGGGCTTCCATACAACAGACCCGTTTTATAGGTGGTACGCGCCTACTGCGCGAGTCCTACTTGCATTTGGCCGGTTTTATTTTGCTTAATAGCCTTGCTTTACCTTTAGGCTAGTAGTACTCTGGTATTGGATCATGATGTGCAGATTGAGCAATGCCGCAGTAGGACTAATGAGAACAATGTCATCAGTAAAATCGAAGGGTTGTCAGAGTTATACTGCGGACTTCAAGGGCCTTATTCTTTTAAAGGCAAATACCTTCTCGAGTGTTCTTTTAAACAATTTAGGAGTTTCTGAATTAATTATTAGTTAAACAGTTTCTGTATTTTTGTGTTCCAAAATGGTCCTGCATAAATTAGAATTTCAGGGTAGACAAAAATGTAAGACAGATAACATGTTTTTGGGGTTTAAGATCATTTATCCTCATAAGAATTACATTATTCACTTACATGAGAATATTAAAAACTTAACATAAAAATGACAAAATGTGGGGTGTTTTACAAAAATTAGACATCGATTAAATTTGTGTTTTGAAGGTAGATTACAAATCATATGGACAAAATGTTAGTTCGATACATTTATACAAGTATTTATACACCGCTAAGTGGTAACTGGATGTGGCTCGACACTAGGGAATGTGAATTTTTTTTTAAATTTTTAAGTAGCCTTTTGAAAGGGGTTTCGGATTTTAATTCTTTGAGGTCTCTCGGTAATTTATTAAATACTTTAGATTCTTCGTATACAATAGTTTTTCTGCCGTAGTTTGTGCGGGTTGGGTGTAGTTTTAAAAAGTCTTGTTCACGTCTCAGTTTCATTTTGTGTTTTTAAATATTTTTTGTGAAAGTTATGTTTGTATGTAATATTTTTCGAATTAGTATTATAAATGTATGTTTGTGTTATATTGATAACTATAATTTTTTTTGTAAAGAGTTTCTGTTGGGGTAACATAGTCAGTTAAATAACGTTTTAAGTAATTTGTTTTGAGCTGTTAGTAGTAAGTTTGTATGTGTTTTTGCTGCGGTACCCCATATTTCTACTAGATAGTCAAAATTGGGCTTAACAAGAGAAAAGTAGATTGGATAACGAACTTGGCGCGGTAAGCAGCGAACGATACTTCGTAGTGTACCCGTAAGTGATTGTATTTTCGTTTTAATTTTTTGAATATGTGGAAGCCACGTCAATTTTCTATCCAGAATTAGCTCTAAATATTTTTCTAGATCTACTTTGTTTATCATTTGGTTGTTTATTTTTAATGGTGTATGATTGCCGATTTTTTTAATTTTTGCTGTGAATATCATGTAATTTGTTTTAGCTGTATTGATCGTGAGAAGATTTTGTTAAAACCATAGGTTGAGCAAGTCCAAGTCGTTCTGTGCTTGTTCAACAATAGTATCGATCGAGTGGCCAAAGTAGAACAAACGTGTCATCTGCGTATAATTTTGGGGGCCGAGTCACCCGCGTCCGTAGGAAAGGTACCCTTTAGCGAATCCCTACACGTGGTCCCCGGGTGGTGCTAATCAGGTGACATAACTGGTGGTAGGTTTCGACCGCAGGCTTGCGACCACCCACCGGGCAAAGACGTACCGCCAAACGGCCTAGCCGTGTTTCGGTACGATGCTCGGTGTAGCCTATTGAGGAGTTGGGTCGAAATAGTTGCTCCACTGCAGGCAGACCAATCTGGCTCGCACTGGTACGGATGTATCGGGAGACTAGTCGCGGAGGGTAGCGGGATCCGAGGCACGGTGCACCGCTGGCCGACCGCAGGTAGTTGGGGGCCCAAGTAGTGTGCTAGCCACACATGAAAGGCTGCCCTACCAACTGTCGAAAAATCCCGGAATGCACCATCCTGCTGGTTGGCGACCAGATGAGAGGGCCCGATGGACATTTCCGGGGGGGCGCGAGCGTCCCCGCAGTCTCCAGACTAGTCCCCCAATCGATTCCATCCACCCAGTGCGTGCCTGAAGGTTAGCAGCGTGGAGCCTCATTTTACTTCCTTCTCCTCTCCTTCAATCACTCCCAACATGACAAGGAACAAAAACAGTAAGGTTAAACAGCGGCTGCACTCCCTCTCACTTAAAGTGCACCTCAGCAACATCAGAGGTCTGCACTCCAATCTCGTCGCAGTCCATCACCACCTCGAGACTGAAAAACCAGCTCTCTTGTTTCTTTCGGAGACGCAGATCAGATGTCCGTCAGACGTGTCGTACCTTCTATACCCAGGGTATACCCTGGAGCACAAGTTCAAACCACGCGCGGGTGTACATGCATGTACGCCCGAGACGACATCTGTTATCGGCGTCTCCGCAACCTTGAGGACTCCAATTTCTCTGTACTTTGGGCTCTGGTAGACACTGGCATAGATAAAATTATTTATGCCAGGGTCTACCGCTCGCATAGCGGTGATATGGAGACAACCAGGCTCACACAGTACCTTAGTGAGGCAGCGGATGCGGCTCAGCAGCGGTACCCCTCTGCTCAGTTTGTGTTACTGGGGGATTTTAATGCCCACCACCAGGAGTGGCTTTTCCCATACCAGTGCACAGACCATGCTGGCCGAGAGACGCACAAGCTAGCGCTTGCGTTAAATCTCACCCAGCTGGTCCAAGGAGCAACGAGGGTACCGGATGTTGAATCGCACACAGCCCATTGCTTAGACCTTCTGCTGACTACTGATCCAGACCGCTACTCGGTCACGATATCTTCACCGTTAGGTAGTTCTGACCACTGTCTGGTGAAATCTGTTTCAGTCTACTCCCCGCCCGATCCCAGCCTTAAAGGCACTCGGCGGGTTTGGCGATACAAGTCAGCAGATTGGGATGGGATGCGTTCTTTTTTCGCATGCTATCCTTGACAGTCTTCTTGCTTTTCTTCAGCTGATCCTTCGATATGCGCAGAGGCTGTGACGGATGTTTTGCGGCAGGGAATGGAGTACTATATTCCATTCTCTGACCTAACAATGTCCAGCGAAGCTCGGCCTTGGTTTGGCGCCGAGTGTAATTGTGCTGAAGCGCTTAAACATGCGGCGTACCTGACCTGGGCCGATGCTCGAATCTGCAAGGCAAATGACGTAGGTCAGAAGAAGAGAGCCTTCAACAAGGCTGCCAAGTCCTGCAAGGTGTTGCAGAGGGCTCGGTTCGACCACGTTAGCTGGATTGGGAACAAACTTGCTTCGTACCCTGCGGGTAGTAAAGCGTTTTGGTCCCTGGCTAAGTCGGTTGAATCGAACTTCTGTCGTCCCTCACTTCCTCCACTGCTTAAACCCGACGGGTCACTGGCCCACTCCGCTGAGGAGAAGGCAAATTTATTTGCCACTCTTTTTGCGGAATCTTCGCATCTCGATAGTGGTGACGCAAGCCCCCCGGCCTCTACTGCTGGATGCGAGACGATCATGTCGGACATTCGCATCCATCAGAAGGAAGTCCGTAGGGTGCTGCGTAATCTAGACGTGAACAAAGCTAGTGGCCCCGACGGCATACCAGCAATTGTTCTTAGAACGTGTGCGCCTGAGCTGTCTCCGATCTTGACCCGCCTGTTTCGCCTCTCGTTTGAGACTGGTAAAGTGCCGAAAGCTTGGAAGCAGGCTAACGTGCAGCCCGTGCCCAAAAAGGGCAGTCGCGCTGACCCGGCCAACTACAGGCCCATCTCAGTCACGTCCATACTCTGCAAGAGCATGGAGCGTGTACTGAACAGCAAACTCCTGGCATACCTAGAAGTCAACGACATCCTCAGTGACCGTCAATACGGCTTTCGTAAAAACCGATCAACTGGGGATCTTCTAGCGTATGCCATTCACATCTGGAGTGAGGCCATCGAGAAGCACGGAGAAGCACTTGCCGTTTCTCTTGATATCTCGAAGGCCTTCGACGGGGTCTGGCACGATAGCCTTATTAAAAAGCTTCCATCGTTCGGTCTACCCCCTGGACTGTGTGATTGGATTGCAGACTTCCTGAAGGATCGGTCCATTCGAGTGGTTATTGATGGCTGCTCGTCTGACCAATTGGCTATTAATGCCGGGGTCCCTCAGGGGTCGGTTCTCTCAGCAACATTATTCTTGCTGCACATTAACGATCCGCTAAAGCCCGGTACCTTTGGGTATGCAGACGACAGCACTGTTGCTGAGAGTTACACATCCAACGCACGGGCTAGTGGGTCTCAGATCCGGTCTCTACGAAAGGTCATGGTTGAGCGGTTGAGCTTGTCCTTGGAGGCTGTCTCCGAATAGGGTGATGCCAACTTGGTCAAGTTCAACGCTGCTAAAACCCAGGCGTGTCTCTTTTCCGCTAAAAGGAGCCAATTCGAACCGGCTCCATCTTTCCGTGGTGTAACCGTGCCGATAACCGGCCAAATTGAGCTTCTTGGTGTGTCATTCACCTCCACCCTCAATTTTGGTCCATACATCGAGGCCAAGGCTCAACTGGCTGCCAAGAAGCTGGGAATCCTAACAAAGGTGAGACAGTACTTCACACCGGAACAGCTGCTCAACCTATATCAAGCGCAAGTTCGATCGTGTATGGAGTACTGCTCTCATCTCTGGGACGGATCTGCCAAATACCAGCTTGACGCTCTGGAGGCAATCGAGAAACGGGCCAAAAGGCTTATCGGCAACGATGCGCTTGTCAAGTCGAAGCTCCAGAGCCTTGAACATCGCCGACGTGTTGCCAGTCTGTCGGTTTTCTATCGGTTACATTTCGGGGAGTGTGCGATGGAATTGCATAATCTAATTCCTCCAAGCCCGTTCCATCATCGGACTACAAGACGAACGGCGATGCGCCATCGTTTCATGGTGGACATCCCACCCATTCGCACTAAACGTTTTGGGAACACTTTCATTGTGCGTACAGCTAAGGAGTGGAATTCCCTGCCGGAGTCTGTATTTCCTGATAAGTATAACCTAGGGGTCTTCAAGTCAAGAGTGAATAGGTTACTTCTAGGTCAGCGTGCTACATCTTCGACCACATCGTCACTTAACATCAAGTGAGATAGTGGTCAAACGCGAGCCTATCTGCAATAAAAAAAAAATAATAATGTTAGGTCAGCTTTTAGACCAATTTTATGGACACTATTTATGTACAGTAGGAATAACAGGGGAGCTAAAATTGAGCCTTGAGGCACACCATATGCAATAATTTTGGGATCACTCTGAGTGTCACCAATTTTAACTACTTGGTATCCTTGGATCCCGATTTCCATCAGTTTTCTTAGCAACAAGTCATGACTGACTGTGTCGAATGCCTTATTTAAATCAATAAAGATAACTCATAGCCATTTTCTTATTATCAATATTAAGCTTTATAGTTGTCACTAGGTCTATTGTAGCTGAGAGTGTATTTGATTTTGGCCTAAAGCCATATTGTTTTTCATATATAAAATTTAGAGATATTAGGTACTTCTCGAGGCGATTGTATAAGACTCTCTCAAAAATTTTGGATAGTATGGGGAGAACTGAAATGAGACGATAGTTGCCCGGCTCCGATTTAACTCCGGATTTGTAAATTGGGGTAACTTTTGCAAACTTAAGACTATTTGGAAATGTTCCTGATTTCATACATTTGTTTATACAACTAGTAAGTTTTTCCGTTTATTAATCACGTTACTCATAAATCAGACATCAGCCATCGGCTGTTTCTAGCCTATATGCTATTATTATTACATTGTGTAAAATAACCGCTGTCACAAATAGGCGGCCATTACATCAAAACATTAAAAGTATACTTAGTACACAATAGATAGCGGACGACCGGGTCGGGCGCCATTTAAAAATAGACCTCGCTTATAATTTGTTTCATGTCTTTTACAAATGGACAGACCTTTTGATTTGATGATATTATTATGTAAAACGTTGCTTTTCCATGACAAGCGCGTTAGGCGTGTGGTTGTACATCTTTTAAAAATATCATGTTTTTTTGACGCAGGCAGCGTACCTAATCTTTAATATTAGGTGGATTTCGGAC
Organism: Diarsia rubi; assembly: GCA_932274075.1. Taxonomy (NCBI): domain Eukaryota; kingdom Metazoa; phylum Arthropoda; class Insecta; order Lepidoptera; family Noctuidae; genus Diarsia; species Diarsia rubi. The sequence goes on along the minus strand of OW026437.1, from coordinate 9,006,747 downwards.
ATGTTATACTGAGTTAATATACAAATTACAGATCATCATCATCATCATTTCAGCCAAAAGACGTCCACTGCTGGACATAGGCCTCCCCTAAGTGTCACCACATTGACCGGTCCCGTGCGTCTCGCATCCAGCGGGTCCCCGCAACCTTCACCAGGTCATCGGTCCACCTAGTGGGAGGCCTTCCAACGCAACGTCACCGGTTCAATCGAAGGCTTTCTCGTAGTCCACAAACGCTAAACAGAGAGGCAGATTATACTCTTCGGTCTTCTGAATAACCTGCCCCAGCGTGTGTATGTGGTCTACGGTACTAAAGCCTTTTCGGAATCGGGCTTGTTCGGGAGGTTGAAAATCGTCAAACCTGCGCGCGAGATGATTCGTAATGACTCTTGAAAACAACTTGTAGACATGACTCAGAAGTGAGATGGGCCTATAATTCTTCAGCCGGGCATTGTCGCCCTTCTTGAAGAAAAGTACCACCATACCTCTGCACCATGCCTGCGGCGTTTTTCCCTCGAGTATGATGGAATACAAAAAGTAGTTTAAAAACTAAAAAACCCGACTGAAAAAACTGAAAAGTAAAAAACAAGCACATTTTAAATTAAACAATACTTGGAAGCAGGCATAGCAGGTTTTTTTTTTTTTTTTTATTTTTTTTATTCCGCAACTATCACACAACGCCATCTAGTCCCAAGCTAAGCAGAGCTTGTGATATGGGTACTAGACAACTGATAAACATACTTATATATTTCTTAATACATACATATTATAGATAAATTACACCCAGACACAGAACAAATGATCGTGCTCATCACACAAACATTTGTCCTGGATGGGAATCGAACCCACGACCTCCGGCATAGCAGTTAGGGTCACTAACCACTAGACCAACAGGCCAGTCAAAACTAGGTTCATTTGAATATTAAATTATGAAATGAAAATAGAATGGACCCCGCCTGCTTCCAAGTTTTGTTTAATTTCAAATGTGCTTGTTTTTTACTTTTCAGTTTTTTCAGTCGGGTTTTTTAGTTTTTAAACTCCTTTTTTTATTTCGAACTTTTTAGTTCTTTTGTGTCTGTTCTTTCGTTGGTCGCGTAAAAATCTTCGCAGATGATGTGTTTGTTTATATGATATGACTTTGAATTTATTTTAAACATATAAGTGTCATATATTTTTGTGATCTCCTTTTAAAACAATTCATTTTGATACCCTACTCGATGGTAATGGATTTTTTTTATTTTTTGAAAGACGCCATATGGCCCCCAAAATCCGCAAATTTCTTTTCTTTTTTAATTTTAATGTAGCCAGTGACACTCGCCCCATCAAGACGAATCTAACGACGTATATTTTATTCAAATCCCTTCATCCGTTTAGGAGTTATTAGGGAACAAAGAAACCGACATACATACATACATACATACATACATACATACACGCCAAACACATAACCCTCCTTTTGGGCTTCGCCGCAGTCGGGTAAAAAGCCTGAAAGTCTGTCAACTAGACTTGCTAAGAGTATTTATTTGGGAAATTAACAATAGGCATGTTTACTGACTAAAAAAAAAGTGATTCTAATTAGTCCGTCTGTTAGATTATCGAAAAACATGAAATACGTATTTTTTGTTTTATCAAATCAATAAAAAATTACGAAGATAAAAGGCGTCAAAGATTTGACCGGTATAAAAAGCCATACTAATGTCTTACAATATGACGTCGCACGAGTTTTCAAAGCATTCAGCATCTTCATTGTTTGTTTATGTGAAAAAAGAAAAAGTACTTGTCCAAATTTTTTGTAAATCTATCTGACGGACTAATTAGATTTTTTTGCTAAGTACCCTTTTATATTTTAAGAATTACAAAAAGATTAGCTAAGATTTTTACAGCTATGTGAGGATTCGTTACCAGTGTAACCAGATGGAGCTGTATACCAGTAATTTACAAGAAGCATCGGCCTAACTGACCTCCAAAGCCCACAGTACTTGGTGAAACAATAATATGAAGAAGATTAACAACCAGTCAACAATATACAGGGTGTAAATTAACCCTTTTGGGACTTTGACCCCCAATATCTCCGTAACTAGGAGGTTCCCAGGTACGGTCTAGAACCAAAAAAGTAGTGGTGGGGAGAACATGTGCCCTTCGTTTGCGTTAAGGGTACTTTTACACCCTTTATTATACAGGGTGTTTGGTAGGGAGCTGTACATACGCCTAGGGTAGAAACTAGGGATAGTCTGCTACCTACCCCCGCCCATTATATTGACCTTGGCCTCAAGGTTTTTTTTTAATTTATTATTATTTTTTATTTGATTTTTTGACTAAAACTACCTGTAGCTCAAAATCTATCCATGGGACCGGTCGGCTAATGGTCTTGTTTTAATCGTTAGAGTCTTAGGGTCCTGCAAAAAATTATTTTACACCAGAAAATTGTGGAGAAGAAAAGTTATGGGGCCTGAAGTACCGTAGTAAGGTAAAGAAATAATTTTAAATTAAAAAAAAACCTTGAGGCCAAGGTCAATATAATGGGCGGGGGTAGGTAGCAGACTATCCCTAGTTTCTACCCTAGGCGTATGTACAGCTCCCTTCCAAACACCCTGTATTGCTGACTGGCTGACTACTGTCAAAGTACTTGGTAACGACTTAATTAATGTGGTTTCTGAGGCACGGAGAAAACTCAGTTTATAATGGGATTTCACCCATCCACAGACCAACCTCAGCCAACAAAGATGACACGGTTAGCGCCGCGGTTCGAGCTTGACTGCGGCGGTGCATGTCGCGGGTTCGATCCCCGCACGTAACAAATATTTGTATGGCCTACAGATAGTTGTTTCAGGTCTGGATATTTGTGTATGTGAGTTTATATTTTTGTGAACACACCCACGATACAGAAGAAATTCCTAGTGTGGGGCAAAGTATTTTTTAAAAGATTCTGTAGTGTGATGAGAAAAATCTGGCTCAATCTAAGGTTCAGCTACCAATACCTACCCTAATTCGAGGAGAAAAAAGTCTCTGTAATCCAAACCCGATTTCAATTCAAATTTATATAAACAGTTCATTATTACCGACAACAAAGCACCGTTTATTCAATAGGCCGTAACTCCGACATCAAAATAAACATGCTATTGTTGTTCATACTCTAGAATATTAATGGAATAGTTATTAAGGGGCAAACATCAATGAACCTTGTGTTCATTCACAGTAATACGGCCGCGACTAACCTAATAAGGGATAAGGCCAGACTGGTAGACGTATTGGGGATTCTAGTTTGACTACGTTATTGCAATGTGCCTAAGATATACTTTCTGTGGAGCTAGTAGCTTAATAACTGTCACTCGGGTGTGGGTGACCACCCATTACGTCGAGTTCCCGCCGCGCCTCCGAAAGCACGTAAAGCTGTTGGTCCCGGCTGCCATATAAAGGGTGTAAAAGTACCCTTAACGCAAACGAAGGGCACTTGTACTCCCCACCAATGCGATATTTTTTTTTGTTCTAGACCATACCTGGGAACCCTCTAGTTACGCAAAGTTCCAAATTTTGCACAGCTGTCGCTCCATGACCCGTTTACTATGCGGATGCTTTGAATAGTAAACGGGTTATGGAGGTAATTTAAGTAAAGTTATAATCTGAAAAACCAATAGGTACTTACAAAAACAGCTGTGCAAAATTTGGAACTTGTGTTCTGAACATTGTGCTATTGGATAATAGCACAATGTTTTAAGAGTGCTACATTGAGTTTTAACGTAAAATGTGATTTTTGACCCCAAAAAACAAAAATCCAAGTAAAAAAAAATATGTAGGGGTTACTTAGTTTGATGTACATAATGCTTGGTTGACGGCTGTGTGAAGGGTTAATTTACACCCTGTATAGATCTTTGGCAGTCGTTACAGGTGACCTGAAAGTCTAACAACCAGTCTTACCAAAGGGTATCGTATTACTTAGTATTAACTGGGTTGTGGAGGTCAGATAGGCATTTTTTTTTTGGGATAAGCCCGCCTCACTATTCCCAAACCACTGTAACTTCTGTAAGCCAGAATCAACAGTGGCGACCACAAGAAAAGCGACGAGACGACGAAGTCCCACAGAAATGATTTGACTATCTTGGATCCCGCAACGAAATTAATCAGAAAAGAATAGCAGATGAGTAGGAGAAACAGAAATTTCCACTTCCCTCCATATCAGCAGGAGACAGAAAAGAACAAGGCCAATAGGCATGCAGGGACGTATACAAAGGATGTATTTACTATACGGACATTGTAGAAACTAAAACAAATTTTCGTGCGTTCAAGCATTTTTGTCAAACCTATTATTGGAATCAAATCACAACTTAGGACCCAGTAATATTAATGACAACAATATCCGTGGTGCTAGGCAACTGGGCTTATCCCAGTTGTATACGTCCCTGTGTGCCTTTTTTTTTTTTTTTTTTTTTGGGACAAGCCCGCCACACTATTCCCAAACCACTGTAACTCCTGTAAGCCAGAATCAACAGTGGCGACCACAAGAAAAGCGCCGAGACAATGAAGCCCGACGAAGTCCCAGGGAAACGATTTAACTGTCTTGGATCCCGCAACGAAATTAATCAGAAAAGAATAGCGGAGGAGTAGGAAAAACATAATTTTCACTTCCCTCCATATCAGCAGGAGACAGAACTGAACAAGGCCAATAGGCACACAGGGACGTATACAACTGGGATAAGCCCAGTTGCCTAGCACCACGGATATTATTGTCATTAATATTACTGGGTCCTAAGTTGTGAGCTGTTATATTTGATTCCAATAATAGGTATGACAAAAATGCTTGAACGCACGGAAATTTGTTCTAGTTTGTACAAGGTCCGTGTAATAAATAACTCCGGAAGTAACCTTTACACTATTTAACATAATATTACGTTCATTCTCCCAAAGACTACACTCCCATAAGATGTGATGTGCAGATTGTTCATATTCGCAGTCAGATGTAGAACATTGACAGAAAGGCGAGGCAACAAGCTTGCTGTGTGCCTATTGGCCTTGTTCTTTTCTGTCAGATATGCATATAAATCCATATAAAATACTGACGTTCATCTACTTTGGTTAGACTGGAAGCTGACCCCAACATAAATTGGGATAAAGGCAAAGCCTACATACACAATCATAAATAAAATTGAAGTGTCTGTTGGTTATTTCGAAATATCAGGTTTTACTGAATGCTCATGAAAGCATATACTTAATTATGTACAAAAATCCAAAAATATTTTTATTTTTCTGTCTGTATTTCTGTTCGTTTGTTCAGGTTGGTCTCCGAATTGGCTGGACTGATTTTGACTGAGAGACAGTTAATGTTATCAGGTCGGTCTATATTGGGTTTAGACTGATGCCACTTAAAAAAACATGTCATCCAAAATAAACATGAATTCAAAATTTCAACTCAATCGGAAACCGGGAAGTGGGTCAAATTCAAGTTCTAAGATTTTTTAAACAAACCTGGTGAAGCTAATAAAAGCTAGTCAGCTTAAATACCTATAATGTGAAAAAAAAGTAAAGTCCTCCTTGTTGGTCAAATCCCCTCAAAACGATAAACAAAAGCATGATGAAAGCCATTAATCTGTTCTAAATATAGAAGTTTCAATAGTTTACGATGTATTGATCAAATTTCAGACCAAAGTTAAAGAGAACGTATTGCGAAGAATTAAAGTTGAACGTTCCTAGAAACAGCACTTGTTTGACTTTAAGTATGTCCAAGTGTGAGTGTTCTTTAGAACTTTCAGATACTTGTAAAAAAGTATCATCACATTTGATCTAAAATGCTTTGTTTTTGGTCCGAAAACATTCAATAACTGCGACTACTCATTATTCACGGGCCTGTGGACGGTGCATAATGGGCTAACTCATCGTCCCGTCCGTCTTATGACAACGACAGGCTGAGTCGACGGCGCGTTCGTGTTCCACGGGCGCCTCAAAGAGATGTCAGCAACATTGAAGGGGGCCCCTGCAAGGGCCAACGCCCGTCGGGGCTGCGGGTTGATCGAAAGAGATACCGCGCTCTCGGACACAAAGGGCTAAGAAGGAACACGGGTGGTTTTTAGTCAGTAGAAGTCTGATAGTCTCTGTCTGGAGTATCAGACTTCTACCTCTGTGCCCGTTTTATCTTCGTCAATTTTTATTAATTGATAAAACAAAAACTACACCAATATTTTTCGAAAATCTAACAGACGGACTAATTAGAATCATATTTTTTTAAGTCAGTTAACATCCCTATTAAACAATATTATTTTAAGAACTTTTTTAATGTTTATAATTGATGATTTTTTTTTGGTGAAGTGAGTCAAAGGAAAAAAAAATACTATACCGGTCGAATAGAGACCCTCTTCTTTTTTATTCGCTTAAAAAAAGCAAAAAACATTTATTTACGCTACAATGGGAGCTTTTTTGAGAAACTGTTTTATTGAGCAAAAACAGCACAGCTGTTCGCGTGGGAAGATGCATTATCGTGAACCCTTTCATAATGTTCTCATTACAAGTATATTAAGGTTTTATGAAGCCGTTTTCAGAAATATTTTTTACAGTAAAAACCTGCATTTCTTGTAAAAATACGTTGAATTAGTATTTTAGTTTTTGAGCTATTTTTTACACCGATTATTTCGACAAGATGTCTCTCATAAAATTAATTACTACTTATTATAAAACAAAGTCCTCCCCAGCGTCTGTCTATCTGTCTGTTCGCGATAAACTCAAAAACTGCACCGATTTTCATGCTCTTTTCACCAATGGAGAGTGATGGTTCTCAAGGAAGGTTCGAGTATATAACTTTTTTCTAAATTGAATCCCTAAGGGAGTTAAATAGGGGATGAAAGTTTGTTTTGGGTGGATATGCACGCGGGCGAAGCCGTGGGCAAAAGCTGGTTATTATAATAAATATTATTTCACCTCAGGTTAAACTCCACCAGTTGCCATAACTATTCCATTTCTCTTAACTCCGTGGAACGATATAAAGCTATGATTTATGACCGCCGCGGTCCGCGTATAATGTTTTGTGACCGCAGCACTAAAATGGCTGCTTGAACGGGAATTATGTTCAAAGTCTGTACTTCAATGTTGAAGACTTAAATGTTAGAGCTTTAGTTAGTTAGGTTATTTATTTCTTCATTTTGAAGTTGTTTTGAGCTTTGCTAGTGGGTTTCTCGATTTCTGTTTATTATATTGTTTGTACACTTTGTATACCCACTTATTTCAGATGCACTATCACATTTATTTTCATCATCTGTTTAGTGTTTTCCCAACTACGATAATTGTTTCTTAGGCCTTGTAGATTTCTAGACACTTGTTGGACATGAAATATTTTTTTTTGTACCTATCTCTTTGTATGTTTGTCATGTTTCTGCGACAAATAATATTTTTTTTCTTATTTTCTTTAATTTTATTAAGTGAATGAATTTTTTATTGCATTGAATTTAATTTTGTGTAGTTATGTAGGTAATGTGACTGCTGAATGTATTTTGATTATGATATGAGTCAGTGATACTCTAAATAAAGGTATTTTTATTATGTTTTTATTTCTCATAAATTGTTTGGTAGTCGGTAGTCTTTAGTTAGAGGAAACTATAAAGGCGCAATTTCATTGGTCATTAACTCATTCGGTATACAGGAGTTAATATCACACTAATCTCACTAATATTATAAAGGTGAAAGTGTGTGAGTGTGTATGTTTGTTACTTCTTCACGAAAAAACTACTAAACGGATATGAATAAAATTTGGTATACAGATAGTTTATAACCTGAATTAACACAAAGGTTGGTTTTTATCCTGAATTTGTCTTCCCATGGGATAATTTTCGAGGTGTAGCGGGTTAAGCCGCTGGCAACAGCTAGTCATACATAATTATAAACGGTTCCCCGAATGCGGGCCCTATCGACTAATGAAATTGCGCCATAACTCTTAAGAAAATACTGTTTACAATCTTTCTATAAGCAATTTTAAAAGCAAAGGAGCAAGCTCGTAAAAGCAACCGACGGTGTTGTAAAACACACAGTGCTGTACTTGACTTTAACAGTCCGTTTACGTCTATATACAAGCTTAGGTATATAATACATGTTCACATACATAGCGTGGGCGAAGCAATACAAAACGTATATTTATCAACGTCCACGCTACACTGACAGGAAATATATTTACTCTAGGTATAAAAGTTGAGAAAGACTTCGGTTTTGTTCGGGGGATTTCGGAAAAATTATCGGTGTTTCGGAACATAAATATCAGGTAGAACTTAATTCGTGAGGACACGGCATGTCCTTATCCAAAATTTAAAGAAATGAGACATCTACCAACACGTTTTGGGCCCGCGTGGTAGATCTGGACCCACCTCTCAGTAAATTAATAAAATAGCATGCGACGATCCTTCTGCATGCGCCGCGCCTTCCGCGGCTCCGACAACAAGCCCTAAGACATGCCGGTTTCCTCATAATGTTTTTCTTCTATTACTAAGCCACCACTAACTCTCTCTACGATTACGTCTGATATTTCAAAAATCTACACCAAAAACCTGCCATCTCCAAAAAGATATCTCACAAGATTGCGAGCTCAATGGCCGTCTCTAGCTCAATTTATCACGCGGCACGAATAAAAGTATTGTTTTGAACTTTATCCTATATTCGGAACACGTATTCAATAGGGTTCCGTAGCAGAGAGTGGGAAGAACCCTTTTGTTTTATATTTGGACGGAGTTTTTCGCTCCGGGCTTGAGCTTGAAGTGTACTGTGAATTTTGTTTCCGAATCTTTTTTTTTTGTTTGTTTTTGGGTACGGATTGGTAGGTGTCGAAATCGGATGCTTCACTTTCTGTTTGAGCAGTGGTGGTCCAGCAGTTGCGGCCCCGACTTACGAACAGTAAGTCGTGGATTCGAACACAGGCAGGCGCATTACTTTGTGTAATTAACTTTATCACCACTGCTCTCGTAACCACGAAGGAAAACATTATGAGGAAACCGGCATGTCTGCAGAAGGCTCGTCACATGCTATTTTATTCATTTAATGAGAGGCGGGTCCACCGCAACTGCGCTGCATTTTAAACTACGAGTAACGAGTGAAAAATTGCTTCTTGTAAAATGTGCCTGAATTAAATACGCACAACGCGCCGCGCGACGCCCCGCGTCTCCGTAAATGAAGCCTTAGAATAAAAAAAATCGAAGACATGACAATGTGTGACATCTACCAACCCACACTGGGCCACGTGTGGTGTATTATAGCCCATCCTTCTCCTAGAGAAGAGGCCTGAGTCCCTTAAGTACGAACATTATAGGCTGATGATAATGACTTTCTGTTTGTGTATCTGCATTCAAAGTGAATCGTTTAACACAAAAATAACCCTAAGTACTATTTAAAAGCCTCCTGGGTTGAATTCCCAGGCCGGGTAAAGTAATTGAATAGGGTAGTTAACAAAAAAAAAAACTAATTAGTGCGACAGATAGGTTTTAAAAAAAAATTGGACACGTATTTTTTCTTTTTTCACGTAAACAAACAATGAAGACGATACAGTGCTTTGAAAACTCGTGTGACGTCATTTCCAAGACATTAGTATGACATTCTTTACCGGTGAGTGACGTCAGAACCCCTCACTCAAATCTTTGACGCGTTGTATCTTCGTCAATTTTTATTGATTTGTTAAAACAAGAAATACGAATCTAATATTTTTCGATAATCTAAAAGACGGACTAATTAGAATCATATTTTTTTAAGTCAGTAAACATCCCTATTTATCCATAAACAAAAAAAAAAAATTTTTATGTTAGTATATTAATTAGTGAATTTATTTCTCAGAAACAGCCACGGAGTTTGCATTTGTGGCCAGTTGATTGCAAAAGGATTGCCCGCTTCTACATGGGATCAATATAACTGTCACAATGTGGGTGTACTCTTAGGTACAACTCTGCCTAAACCTTTGGGCGATAAGATGAGCAGATGTATATTATAATCTATGAAAGGATTGGTTACTAATATAAGATTCTACCATTCTGATATTAAGGTTTCTCATAATAGGAGAAGAATTTATTGTCAGTCATCCGTACAAATTCTTACAGAAAATTTCATTACTTTGCTTCTGCTAGAATCGTAGCATAGAAAATGCCCTCGTGCGTTCTACTGTAAAGATCAGAGCACCACCTATGCTTAAAGAATTCTAGTGGATAATATTGCTACTATATTTTGTTCGTGAGAGCAATGTAGCGTGGTAAAAGCATTCGTGCTTTCGTAAAATGCTTCGAACTCTTCGATGCAGGTGGATCCACCTGCACCTTTTTATTTTTTGGTGTGTGGGACTAAAAACCACCCATGTTCCTTCTTAGCCCTTTGTATCGAGGAAGCGATATCTCTTTAGTGCAACCCGCAGCCTTGACGGGAAACTCGCAGCCCGATGCGATTCGTCCTTCTAACGTAAAATATAGAACACTGCGTTTACCATGAGCATTAACCACCAAACGACATTTAAATCATGTCTTACTAAGCTATAAACCCATAAACCTCCAACCAGCCATGACATTAATCTTTCAGTCTCTCAACAGTTACCGTATAAAACGGGAGAATATTTCTTTTATCCCGGCTTTAACAGACGGACCTCAACATGCCAACTTGTTGCACGATTTACATAATGCTTTACTTAACGCTGACCAGAAACACTGACCTTCCACACCCTTGAACACTTAACATTAATTAAAACGGCTCGTTTACATGGAGAGCTAAACTCGCTTCGTCGCGTCGCTAATATTTATCGAAAAGTTAACTCGCTTTAAACTGTTAAAGCGAGTTACGTACTGACGTTTAGTCACTGTCAACGATACGTCGACGAACGGAATACTTCGAAAGTGTCTTTAATTGCACCCACCAGAGAATAGGGTAGTTAACAAAAAAATCCTTATTAGTCTGTCAGATAGATTATCAAAAAATATTGGACGTATTGATTAGTTCCAAAATAATAGTTCCGTTACGTAACATGGAAATGAAGTCAATACAGTAAGCGAAAATTCCAGAAACGTGATGCTCGTGACTGTACAAACCCTGTGACGTCTCAAAAAAATCTTTTCTTCGACAAGACAGCAATAGGGTGGGTGCCCATAAAACCGTCAAAGCGTAGCACTCAGAATAACGAAGGCGCTAAAAATACACGTCTCCGGTACTTTTGGTACAGCGACGGGAGACGCGTATTGTTTTAGTACCACAAAGCAAGATTATCTTAGGAAAGGTATATATGGAGACATTTGCTGATTGAAAGGGATGATGTAGATGATGTCTTGAAAGGAGTTATTTTTGGCTTATTATTTTCTTTAAAGGTGGTTTTGTTGGCTTTAGCCGGGGATGTAGGAATATAGTGAGAAAATTATAAATTATAATATATAATGTGTCTTATTGACGTGGTTTTGACTTTGCAGAATACTCATTTTAATTAATACTTAAATAATATACCCGTATTTTACATCGAGTGACTTTTTATCTGGGCGTAAAGTGTAACGATAGATTCGTCACAGACGCAGTAACTATTATGGAAGGTCCATTTTAGGATTTTTAACGCAAATCATAATTATTATGATATGCTAATGTGGCCATTTCAGACCCCCTGGCCTCCACAAACCACAGTACTGAGTAATACGATTATAGAATAGAATACATTTATTTTCAGGTAACAAAGACCCATCGATAAATTCCTTAACCTGAATATACGTAATTATAACATTTGTGTTACATATAAGTAACTTTAGACTCAGATTGGGGTGGCAATGATACACATGATAGAAAGAGTACAACTGGGTACTTGTTTAAACTTTTTAATCAGTGCACAATTTCCTGGAATACACGAAAACAATCGTCAGTCGCGGCTTCTTCAACTGAAGCCGAGTACCTATATGGCATTGTTTGAGGCAGTTAGAGAAGCATTGTGGCTTAAGTCTCTAGCGGCCAGTATAAATATACTTTAAAATTATACCTACAGACACACTAGCCCAGTTCCACAGACATCTAATGAAATCCACGCTAACAAGCTAAGCGAGCTGTATTGTCATTTGCTCAAATAAGCGGAGCGAGCAAAGCGGAGCTGTAATCCGCTCGCTCTACTAAGGATTAGGAGGAAAACTGTTGCATCTCTGTTTGCAAGATTTATGGTCTAAAACTAAATCCAATGCTATGGGATTGGATTTAGTTTTACAAATATCGTTGCTATTTTAGAAATAGCAACGATGTTTTTAGATTAGTTTGATTGCAATTTTCTAGTTATTTGTAATATTGTAAAAGGATTTAATTGGATTGGTTGCAGATGATAAAGAAAAACATTCAAGATAAAGTGCACGAATACGTGGGCAAATATCGTTAGTTACTTGACGCATGTCAGAGAAAATCGCCGTCTAGGTAGACCGTGGCGGTGGTAGGACGATCTGCGGATCTCTTTGCGGGGCGAACATGGTCAGATATCGTACAAGACAGAGAGGTTTGGGAAGAAAAACAAAAGGATTTTATTTTTTGGATAGAAATCCGCCAAAAAATAAAAAGTAATAATGAATAGTCATCAAATAACCCCTCCCGCTCTTGGGCATAGCGAAAGGGAGTGTCAGACTTCTACTGACTAAAAACTTACCATTGTTCCTTTTTAGCCCTAAATGTCGAAGCCCCGGTAACTTGTGAACAACCCGCAGCCCCGACGGGAAAATAATTAGGCCTTTGCCCAGAATTTGAACATTTGAGCGGCAAACAAAAAAAAAATAGAAATGTCTAATCGAGGTTACGTATAAAATCAGCTTAATAAAAAGCTATCTAAGGTACACCTGTGCCTCAGGTGATGGGATTACATAACATCACGTGTTATGTTTTATATCTATTATTTAGCTAGTAAAAACAAAAACAAAAAACGACGAAACCAATAAATCCAATACAATGAATTCAATCCGCTACCTACCTACAAAGAAAAAAAGCATAAGAAAAAAGTTCTCAATGCGCCTCGAATTCACAGTCGTCGATACAAATTTGACTTGAGTGAATTAATTCAGCTCAAAGTTTCAGTAACAGCCTGACATCGTATTGTTTCACGTTGCGATGAATTCCGACAATTCCGAAAATAGACTTGCAACCCTTTAGTGCATCCGAGATAGAATTATCACAGAATAGAGAGTTAACAGAAGGCCAGTGAAACAAAGCCAAAGTCAAAGTCACCAAAGATAATCAAGTAATTACGCTATATCTATAAGCTGTGAACCATTACGATTACGATTACGATCGACCATTACGATTTTCCATTTACGGTATTACTCAAAGTAACGGACTAAAGACATTGTGCTAAATGAATGGATTGAATGTAGGGTTTTCGTGAAGATATTAAAAGTTGTAACATTAAATTACTTGCTAGGGCTACAATTAACAATATATGTAGTTGGGAAAAGACTTAGCAGATGATATATCTAAGACATAAAAACACAAATACAAAATCAAAACTCATTTATTACAAACTAGGCTGATAATCAGCACTTTTCGAACGTCAAAATTTACTTTACTTTACTTACTTACAAGAGACAGTGCCCCAAAACGCCCCCCTTCGACACTTCCTAGTGTTTTTGCTGGAAAGAAGAAGTGACGGAACAAACTCCCCAGCAACACATCTGTCTGTTAGGTTGGTTAAAAGAACCAGACTCGATACAATAGTAAAGTGCAAGTTAATGACTACACAAATTTTAATCAATAATTAAAAGGTAAAAAAAAAAACAAAAAATAAAGACTGATGTGTTCATCAGTCAACTAATCTTGGAGAAAGAACATAAATAACAAACTATTAAATAACAGACATTGTCTTGTGTTCAACTCAGCGACCAACTATTCTTATCATTTAAGTAGTCGTTAATGGAATAGTAACCTTTTAAACAAAGATTAGATTTTACTTTGGCTTTAAACGCATTAAATGGCAAGTCTAGAAAAGAAGATGGCAGTTTGTTATAAAAAGTTATACCGACACGTCATTGTGTAAAGAAAACAAGCGCGTTTGCGACCATCATTGGTTTGCGATAGCTTTTATATATCGATCATTTTCGCTCGTTGCATAGTCCTTTCTCCAGGCCTTTGCTATGTTGCTGACATCTCTTTGAGGCGCGCGTGGAACACGAACGCGCCGTCGTGGTCGACACGGTGTGTCATCGTCATAAGACTGACGGACGGTGAGCAAGCCCATTACTCACCGTCCACAGGCCCGCGTCTATGGTGGCCGGAAGCCATCATGTGAACCCCGACCGACGCCCGGAGCGTTTTTCGCGGCGGCTAGGACGAGATGTTCTCTCCCTCTCATGTCCCGCAATCTCCTTTGCTAGCAGTGATGACTGCTTTGCTTTGGAGGCGACAGCGTCCCATTCCCTCTCGCCCCTGACCATAGCTTGAACCAGGGTCGGTCGCTGTTTAGTCGTTCTGTACGTTTCTATTCCATGGTATTGTTGAAACGATTTCATTTGTGTAATTTGAATGCAAACTCTAATTTGGACTTGTAAATTAAGCGAGTGGGAGAGAGCGGTTAGAGTAACAACTGGCTAAATTGAATCCGGGGTCCGTTAATGCATAAAGTGCGGTTTGATTCCGAATTTGGGTAGTGGTTTTGCTGTGGAAATATTCATGCTTGAATCTGTAATCCCGACGCTTTCAGTGCAGGCGGTAATGTCTGGGATACACGAGGCCAGTTTTGTAAACCAGGATATCAATCTAGTGTCAGTAAGCTAACTAGGTTTATTTCTAGCATGTTCCAAGTTTAGTGCGTGTGTGTTTAGTTACTAAACTGTGCTGTCTTACTAGACAGGGCAGTTTAGTAGAGAACTAGCTTCTTGTCCTGGCTTGAAAAACCAGCCTCGTGTATCCCGGACATAAGGGAGAATCTCTTGAATGATTATTCAATGCAATGAGGTAATGCGGGAGGTCTTTAGGTTCGTGTCAACGGGTTGCGTCCAATAGACTCCTTGATTGGTGATGCAAGCCCTAGGCAGTCATTTTATTCCTACATAAGTTTGTAATGATATGCGAGGAGAGGAAGTGATCAGATGAAAAGATAATGCGTATAGATGAGAGGTAAATAAATAACTTAAAAAAATATGAAGAGATTCTCTGAGGATTATGAAAGACAAATTAGAGAAATATAATTATAGTCGTGAGTGAGAAGGTACGGAAGAAAAAATATGTGTTCCGATGTCTGATAACAAAGGATAATCATCATCATCTCTCATCATCACCTTGTCCAATCTTATTTTGATAAAGGCAGACAAATTATATAAAACCCTTGTACAAAAACTATTATCCTTTTATCAAACAAAATTATTTTTATCAGGTTATACAACAAAATTCTTCTTACACACGAAGGCTATAAAGGGCGTAAAAGTACCCTTAACGCAAACGAAGGGCATTTGTTCTCCCTACCAATGCGATCATTTTTTGGTTCTTTACCATACCTGAGAACCCCCAAGTTATGGATATATTGAAAAAAAAAAATAGAATATTGGGGGTCAAATGTCAAAATTTTGCACAGCTGTTTTTGTAAATACTAGTTTTTCAGGTTATAACTTTACTCAAATTACCTCCATGACCCGTTTTCTATTCAAAGAATCCACTAGCACAATGTTTTAAGAGTGCTTCATTGAGTTTGACCGTAAAATGTGTTTTTTGACCCAAAAAAAAAGTCGTTTCCCAGCAAAAATTTTTGCGTAGGGGTACTTAGTTTGATGTACAGAATGCTTGGTTGATGTATGTGTGAAGGGTTAATGTATAATATCTAGTATCACACTAATATTATAAAGGCGAAAGTTTGTGTGTATGTTTGTTACTTCTCACGCAAAAACTACAAACGAATTTGGATAAAATTTGGTACACAGATAGTTTATTACCTGGATTGACACATACGATAGATATATTTTTATCGCGATTTTATCTTTCCGTGGGATTTCGAGTTGTAGCGGGTGAAGCCGCTGGCAAGAGCTAGTATAAAAACTAAAGTCAATAACAATTGATTTGTCATCAATATAATAAGTCTCATTACTGCAGCGTGTTTGCCCCGTCACAATTAAATTATCTACCAATTGATAGCGTGCTGATCCTAATTAATTGGTCGGGACATCCCTTTGTGCTTTGCATTACACACTAAATAGTTCCTAGTGAACTGAGGATTAAGCTAATTTGATGGGATACAGGGGCTTTGAAACTGACTGACGTAATTTGGTGCGATACGCTTGCGACAAAGCTTGTGGTTTGGAATAGGAATTTGGAGCAGGGGATGCCTGCTCCAAATTCGAAAAAGACAAAAACCAAATTAAAAAAAAAAATCGCAATGACGGGGAGTACAAGTGCCGTTCGGCTTCGTTAAGGGTAGGTACTTTTATACACATATTGAAATCTATTGAAAGAACACTCTGAAACCAACTTAACCTTAGTTTAATACTCAAAATCTAACTATTTACCCAACTTAAGTCTTTAATTCGTTTTAAATAGCTAGTCGAATATAAAACCTACAGCCACTTGATTTATAACTTAATAATTCTTCTGTAAAACGCAATTCAAAGAATGTAAATCTATTAAAAGTTATTTTAAACGTAAAACTATTGATATAAATTCATGAATGGATTTATTAGTTACAGCTGAATTTTAATTAAAATGAGGGCTGTAAATACCCTCCCACCTTATGCAGAAATTGCATCATACCCACGAGAAAAATCCTTTGAGAATTCGTATACCTATATGTTGTACTCATTTTGTCAGATTTAAGGATCTTAGGGAGTCGCTTATTATAAAGTACTGTATTTTTAGGGTAACGTAGCCGAATGGCCAAAAAACGGAACCCTTATAGATCTAACTTTTAAACTAAGAGTGAAAAACCTAAAAAATATATATGCTGTAGATCGCAATATAAACTTTCAACCTAAATAGTTTGAACAATATTAACTTAATAGTTTTTGAGATAAAAATACATACTTTTAGAATGTTTGTATGATTTTTATTTATTATTGACATTTATTGATATTTTCATGATTTTAACGTGTTTTTTTAATTTTGGAATGTTATTGTGATTTTTATTTGTTGTTGACATTTTATAGATTTTTAATGTGTGCGAGCGTTTTGATGATGTTTAAATGATTTATGTGCTATTTTAATTTATTCTCTCATTATGGGTATTTTGCCTGAAATAAAACACAGTTTATTTTATTTTTTTATACAAACACTATGAAAAAGAAACTTATCACAAAGTATGATTTTCTGTTGCTGCCTTCCCTACTACGATGATACGGAACCCTTCATGTGCAAGTCCGACTTGCACTTGGCCAGTTTTTGGTCTAGCGGTCGGAAGCGCGGCTGTTGAGTATGAACACTGGCTTTGATTTACGAGTCGGGATAAGTGTTGTTGGGCTCTTCTATCAGGAAATTCTCAGTAGCAGCCACGGAGTTTAAATTTATGACCTATTGATGGCAATAGGCTCGCCCTATTACATGGGACTTAAACAGTACTGGTGAAATGGTGTGCCTGTAATTAGTACAGCTATGCCTAACCTCATGATATCTTCATGTTTTATAAAGTAATTATTTCAGCTTCATCTGATTAAGACCAGGCACTCTAAAATAATTTCCACACAAGCTCCGCCCCATTCACCCCGCCACTCCGCGCGATGTGCTAGACGCTAGCACATCAGTAATAAAGTCGAATACCGCGTGCGCTCTTTGATCGCGTTCGAGCATGAAACTAAATGTCGTAAGACTCAATTCTTATTTCGTTTATAACTAAAGTAGTAATTGATCTGGAGAAAAAATATCTTGTGGCTGGATAGTAAACTATATTTTCTTACAGTGAACATTTATTTTAGACATAAAGGCGGAGCAATCTTGAGGAAAAATGTAATAATTGTTAAAAAAGACATGATTTTCGAATAAAAAATGAATCGAGCGAATATGCTACAATTACGTAACTGTCTTGTACATGGAAAGAAAAAGATCCAATAAATCATATACTAAAGTTCCATTTTGATTGTATGTACGACTGTTTCAGAATATTAATGCAAATTAACATAACATTTAGGGAGCCTCCTCTTAAATTGGACGCTGAACGCAACACACTGACTGACGGAATTTCTGTTTAAAAGAAAGAAAAAAAAAGTCGTCTATCTGTTTGTTAAGGCTTATCTCCGAAATGGCGCCACAGACTTTTACTAGCAGCTGATGTAAGAAAAAGAAACTAAAAGATCCTCTTATTTTTACAAAAGAGATCACCATACAGTGCAGACCAATGCCACTACAATGCCTGCAACATATTTTTGAAGTTGGAAAAGGCAAAGCACATGAATTCATTTCAGTGCATTCAGTCTACAATCCAAACTGAATGGGTAACAGTTGCATCGTTTAGCGGACCGTGAGCGAAAGGATTCAATTCGAGGACTTACGGAATTCAGAATTCCGGAGGTACGGAATTGAATGTGCTCGTTTTTACTCGACTGTGATTTCTGTAAGCTGCTATGTCAAGTAAATGTGACGAATCATATTTTGTAATCCTGTTTGGTTGTCTGACTTCGTTGTGAATGTGTATCTTTTGTTTGTGTTTTGGTTGGTATTCCTGAATTTTGGTAAGTTTAGTAGTTATTTCGCCGTACTCAGATATATTTAATGACTACTGAAGCCTCAGCTCAAAGATATTTATTTACTGAGTACGGCAGGAAGTCTGAAAGGAATTGTCAGTAAAGTATTTCTTTAAAAAAAATAACTAACTATATTTTTACTAGTGAAAAGCATTAAAAAATGATTGTTCCTTTTCGAATTAAGAAGGTGAATCTAAAGACTTCTATCATTTCATTTAAAAAAAAAACCCATACTTTTATGTGTGCAAAAGTATTGAATGTTTTCAAAATGTCTTGGATAAAAAAAAAACCTTTTTAACATTAAATACATTGAATTTTTGAAGAAAAACAGAGTATCTAGGGAATTTATTGAACAACCCCGACGGGATTGAACTGACCCTTAAACCGAACAAAAGATAAATCAGACCAATACCAACTCCTACGTCTAAGTCTTTTAATAACCCAGGAAATACAAACCAGCTTCATCAACGTCAGCACAAAAGGCATTATAGACACCAGCGCCAAAAATAGCCACAAACAAACACACACACAAAAAGATCATGACCGAATCTCGTACCAAAAATTTTCGAGTTGCAAGATCAAAATGTTATAGTAATTATTTTCATATTTCTTTTACAACATTATGCGTCAGGGGTTTAATTTTGCGCTTGGAAATTTAATTTAAAGTTTAAAAGTATTATTACGTGCTGGGTATGGGATAAATAAAAGCACTACCAATTGAACACACGAAATAACTTTATTACTCGCAAAACACTAATACACAATTGCAAAACACTACTGAACACTTTATCGCACTAGATTTCTCTTAGAACCTTTCGTTGTCTCGCTTAAAAGTAGCCTGAACTGCTGCGTCCTCTCTCGGTCCTTTTATACTAAAAACACAGAATAGATATTCGAGAAAGTTCGCTATTATTCCATAAAGCAGCCAGAAAAACATTAACAAAAAAATTAACTTAAAGAAAAAATAATCAACAAAGAAGAAGTTACTTTACACCTTAGGTATACGGTCGAAATTACAATGCAAGTACCGCCGACGCCGGGCGCAGTAGTTACAGAATGGAATTAGGTACCAACTAGAATTCACGCGTGCTTCTTAGTTATTAAGCGAGGTTTCTCGAAGATTCTAGATGACCGGCGTAACAGTATGCATATTGTTTTACTCCCAATATGACATTTACATAACCAGTCATAGAGATGTGGAATGCACTTGATACTTTTTTGATGAATAGTACTAAACAGTCATGCCAATTGTTTCTTTTGTGTAATAAATAACTATAACATTTGCTTAAAAACATTCTACGAATTATATGTATTACTTTTGCTATTTTCTTGTTGAATAACAGTAATATTAAGTAAAACCAGTACATCAAATCGATTTAGTATTACTAATTGACACAATCGAGTTTCTTACTAAAGATTTCGATCACATTCTTAAATCCCTGCTGACATTTGATTAACGTCAGTCAGACTGTGTTTTTAGTTTTAAGGTTAATTAATATGATTGTAATGTGTGTTATGAAGTAGATCTTGTTGGTATTTTGTGAACTCGTGATTCATACTAGTATAAGTGGATTACTCTGTTTTTAGAGCAATAATGTTCGTCCGTGCATGATTTCAGGTATGTCAATAAAATATATGTATCGCCTGGTTTTGAGTTTATTATGGAATTACTCCGAAACTCGGCGGCTGTTTACTGAAATAGCTTTTGTAGAAGTTAAAATGATAAGTGTAGACAATAAGAAAACAAAGTTTGATTGTGAAACTGCTTGGTACGGGATTCCATACTCAAGATAACATTCTCCTTTCATTCTATCATTCGGTCCGTTTGTACTGCAATTCTGTCTGTCTCGAAACGCGTGGGTCTGATGAAGCTATTCAAATTCGACCTGCCCACACGAACGGCAAACACATTTCGTATGTAAATGGCGACCGGGCGTGTGTGTACACCCCCTTAGCGGGCCGACCGCTGGTCAGTTCAAAGCCTAATTCTGTGATGGTAACCGTTTAATGTAATGTTCGTTTGTGATTTTATTTCTTCATTTTTGAACTCATGAGTGTGTTATTTTTACCTGACTGCGGCGAAGCCCAAAAGGAGGGTTATGTGTTAGGCGTGTATGTATGTATGTCCTTTTCTTTGTTCCCTCATAACTCCTAAACTGATTAAGGGGTTTTAATAAAATATACGTCGTTAGATTCGTCTTGATGACATTAAAATTAAAAAAACAAATAAGTTTGCGGATTTTGGGGGCCATATCGCGGATTTAAAAAAAAAAATATCCGTTACCATCGAGTAGGGTATCAAAATGAAGAGTTTTAAAAGGAGATTACAAAAATATATGACAATTATATGATTAAAGAAATTCAAAGTCACAAAACCTATAAACAAACACAAAAGTTTAATCATCTGCGAAGAATTTTACGCGACTAACGAAGAACAAACACAAAATAACTAAAAAGTAGAAAATAAAAAAAAGATGTTAAAAAACTAAAAAACCCGACTGAAAAAACTGAAAAGCAAAAAACAAGCACATTTAAAATTAAACAATACTTGGAAGCAGGCGGGGTTCATTTGAATAATAAATTATGAAATGAAAATAGAATGGACCCCGCCTGCTTCCTTCCACACATACGTCAACCAAGCATTCTGTACATCTAAGTAAGTACCCCTACGCAAATTTTTTTGCTGGGAAACGACTTTTTTTTTGGGGTCAAAAATCACATTTTACGGTAAAACTCAATGTAGCACTAAAACATTGTGCTAGCGTATGCTTTGAATAGTTAAGGGATCAAGGAGGTAATTTAAGTAAAGTTATAACCTAAAAAAAGAGGATTTACAAAAACAGCTGTGCAACATTTGGAACTTTGACCCCCAATATCGCCCAAAGGGGGTTCCCAGGTATGGGCTAGAACCAAAAAATAATCGCAATGGTGGGGAGAACAAGTGTCCTTCATTTGCGTTAACGGTAATTTTACACCCTTTATACAGTATGTTAGGTTAAACGAGGGACATATTAAGCGTAGGTATTTAGTATTCGATTCTCGTTCCAAATATGTAAAAAACTATAACCTTGATTTGTGACGTAATTGTGCCATGGCCCATGCTCTCCAGATCTCGCTTTATTAGAAGTTACTTTTTCGCAATAATATTATCCTACGTCTGTTTTGATATATGAAAGGGAAAATGGATTATACCTAAAAGTCATTGACCCGAGCACATGTTCTGCGATGTAAGCGCGAGGGTGCGTGCGAGACTTTTGCGTAATACCAAATATTATGGTTCTGTCTGTTATTAATTGATCAGTGTTTTTTTGTTCATATTTTTATTTGTATGTATCATGTAAGCATGCATTATTGCGGGTTTGAATATGTCCCTCGGTTAAACTAACATACTGTATAATTTGGCAGTAGTTGCAGTAGTGTGATAACCAGTCTTACCAGAGGGTTCTTATCCTAGTAATTTAGAGAGTCGCGTCTGGTTCAATCAAAATTATATCCACCTACTTCTCCGCTGAAATCGTAAACAATTTTATAATAAAAATTTCTTGGTATTTCATTAGTGAAAAGCGTGGGTGTGATGGGCGCCTTTACCACGTTTAAAATGAAGCTCTTTTTAGCTCAGGCACATTTATAAGTGGGAAGGCTTAGAAGGAAAGAGCATCCCACATTGCTTAATTTTAATTACCAAGGAGTATCGTATTACCCAGCATTAACTGGGTTGTGCAGGTCAGATAGGTACCATCATCAGCCTATAATGTTCCCACTGCAGGGACTCAGGCGTCCTCTCTAGAAGGATGGGAGAAGGATAATCCACCACGCGGGCCCAGTGCGGGTTGGTTGATGTCTTCGATTTTTTTGGTTCTAAGACATGCCGGTTTCCTCACGATGTTTTCCATCACCGTTTTGAGAGTAGCGGTGATGAAATAAATTACACAAAGTAATGCGCCTGCTTGGGTTCGAACCCACGGCTTACTGTTCGTAAGTCGAGGCCGCCACCACTGGGCCACCGCTGCTCTCGACAGGTAGTCGCTCCTTGTAAATACTGGTATTCATTTGCATCTTAAACTGAAAGCTGACCCCAAATATAGTTGAGGAAAAGCTGGGCAGATGCTGACGGGTAGATATAATATTACCAGCGTATATCATTGTCAGCAGTGGACGTCTTTTGGCTGTAATGATAATGATGATCATTGTCTCGTAGCAGAGAAATTTATAACCTCTTGTCACTTATTAGAGCAGGCCAATAATAATATAATAATAATAATATTCCACAACTATCACACAACGCCATCCAGTCCCAAGCTAAGCAGAGCTTGTGTTATGGGTACTAGACAACTGATAAACATACTTATATATTTCTAAATACATACATATTATAGATAAATTACACCCAGACACAGAACAAATGATCGTGCTCATCACACAAACATTTGTCCTGGGTGGGAATCGAACCAACGACCTCCGGCATAGCAGTTAGGGTCACTAACCACTAGACCAACAGGCCAGTCAAGAAATAAGATGGAACAGAATTAAAAACGTAACGATTTTGAGGGAAGCTACAGCTTACAGAGAAGTCATTAAGGCCGCCTTTGAACCTATTTTGTGTGTAAAAAGAATGCCTAAAATTTCTTATTTTTTTAACAATAATAAAACAGTATTTTCCTCACGATTCTTGTCCTTTCATTAGTCACAAGGAACTCACACATTCAAATTCAAAAAGTGGAAATATCAGATTTTTCCCTCCGTATTGTAATCGGGCAAAGGTATTGATACGTTCGACCTATTACATGTTTTGTGACGTCACATATCACGCAGTGGGTTGTCGATAGCTTTTAGGGTGCTCTTAAGAGGGAGGGGTGTTGAGAGAGATAAGAGGCATTTTCTTGAAAATGGGCACGGTGTGAATGGATCTCTTTACCCAAAATACCTATTTAAATGTGTTAGATCCAATGTAATCCTCAAATGGATAGACCAATTCACCTTTAATGCTTAGTTAAGCGATTAACAGACGAATTAATTAAGAGAATTACTTTGTTTTTAACAGACTGGGTGTAAAGTTGTTTCAATACATAATACTAGCGGACGTCACGCGGCGACACCCGCGTTTTTCCCGTTCCCCAAAGTAGCCTATGATACTCAAGATGAATGTAGCTTTCCAATGGTAAAAGAATTTTAGAAATCGGCGCAGTAGTTTTTGAGTTTATTCATTACAAACATACATACACACACACAAACACAAAAATACATATCTTTCCTTGTTATAATATAAGTGTAGATAAGCATACAGTAACAATGGATATCAATGCTCGACTAAAAAAATTGCTTGGAATACCATCACGCTATCATGAAAAGGCATAAAAATAAAACATAATTTTAAATATGACTTTGTTTGTTTGACTGACTTATTTTCCACCGACTTTCGAAAGTAAAATTGTTATTTTACCACATTTTTACGTCTTTTTTTGGAATTCGGTGCAAAACTTGCAAAATGTGTGTGCACTAATGGGTACACCTCTGTTTAACCCTTCGCGGATTATAGGCGTGATGTTATTACGTCACCAGTAGAATGACAAATCATCAATAAGGCCGACAACAGATATACATTATAAAAAGGTACACCGATGTAAAAAGGTTGCCCCGTCCCTGCTCTATGACGTAGAATGAAAAGCTTCACAGTATTTTCTCAGCTACCTACGCGACGTGTCATCGATTTTATTTTTTCGTGATTTCAGCCTGTTGAATATGAACGTAATATTTCGCCTTTGTTTTCATGTATATTTTAGAGATGCCTGTCTAATTTTGGACAGAACAGACATGATTACGTTCTGCTCCAATAATATTTAAATGTGTATTGATATTTTGAAATAAATTGGGACTGCGTCGTAGATTCCATCCAGGGATTACATCCCACTGCCTTTTACAAAGAGAATGACTTATACACGATGGTAAGCTGTTATTATGTAAAATCGTATTATATTATATATATTATATAGTCATGTAGTCACGGAACACGCAGCAGCTTTTACAAGTGAAATCACTTTCTTTTAATGTTTTGATAAACGTATTTTCACGGGAAGAGTATTTTGTAACTCGTACTTTTACGAAATAGATTTTGTCTCAAAAAAGATTAGTTAGTTCGATAACCACGAGATCCCCACTGTGCTGATGTGCTTACCTAGAACAAAAATAATTAATATTTAAGTACGTATAAGTATACGTAAGTTTCATTATACATATTAAATGACCAAAAGCACTATAAAAATATTAATAAACGTATGTAAGTAAGCTGTGGAAAAATAACTAGTCTCAAAATGCCTTATCAATCGGTTGGAAATAAACGTTTTAAAATTCAGTTGAAAGATTTGAGTTGCACATGTAGAATTGAGCGCCTGCTTGTTTTGGCACTATTTCTTGGGTTGGTTGATAGATTGATTGATTTGGTTGACTTTATGTCGAACTGGTAATGGTTTGGTTGTTGGTTTACGAACACTGGTTTAATAACACGCAATAATATGGTTCAAAGTTATATTGTACACTAGTTAACTATTAAAATGGTAAAATGGTAATTAATGTTAGCTAAGTTAGCACTAACATGGTTTGATTCGAGTAACGCGATTGGTATCTGAACACGCACTAACTGGCAATAGTTGCGATACATGCATTTATGGAAATGCATGAAGGCAAAAGTGCTGAGCTGTTCGGTTGCAATATTGTACCGAACAGGACAAAAATACAAACATCGCAAACTAAATAAAAGCTTGTACAGTCAGAAAGTTCCAGCAGTGGGAACATTAATGGGCTGATGATAATGATGATGATGACAGTCAGAAATGCAAGTCGTCGTCCAGTTTTAAGTTGGACCACATTTTTAATTGTCGTTACAATTAACTAAAATAATAGGGTATTTCACCAAAAAAATCTAATTAGTCCCCAGATAGATTTTCAAAAAAGAATAGACTAGGTAGGTATATTTAATTTTTTTTACAAAAGATGAAGACGAAGTGCTTCGAAAAGATGTGTCCAGTCGTGTGACGTCAAAAGGTTAGCACTATTGAGAGCAGTGGTAATGAAATAAATTACACAAAGTAATGCGCCTGTCTGGTTCGAACCCACGACCGACTGTTCGTAAGTCGGGGCTGCAACCACTGCAACCACAACACATTAATAATATGTGAAAATACTGTAGTCGCCCATTCCAAAGCGTCCCGAGTCACCTGCAATCCATGACGTCACGTTAACATCACACACATAACCGGTTTACGCGGGTTGTTGTTAAACCGGAGACAAGTGGATATAACCAGATTACACCGGTTTAAACCGGTACGAACCCACGCAAGTCGCAACGTGTCTGTGCCATAGGTAATTATTTTTAGATTGACGTGTCGCGACGTGTTCATGGAATTGGAATATCCTGAGAATTGAGTTTCTGAATAAGTGGGTTCAGGGGAGGGGGGAGAGGGTGTGAGACTTAATCGGATTGTGAAGCGTCTTGCTAGGAGTTTGAATAGCTATGACATTGTCTCGGGTTTAGTTTTGAAGTCCATGTAAGCCTCGTTGGTGTAGTGGAGCACTAGGTCTTAAGTATAATTCATGGATCGGAAATAATATTGTTGGGTTTTTCCTTCAGAAATATCTCTGTAGCAACAACGGGGTTTGCCTTTTTTTAAAAAAAACGTAGCCCCACACTAGGATTTTTTCTTGTATCGTGGGTGCGTTCACAGACATTTAAGCTCACAGACAAATACCCCGACCCGAAACAACTATCTGTAGGCCATACAAATATTTTAAGTTTCTTATATCAAGTCGAGATCAATGACAGTCAGGACGGCTTAATGTACTTTCCGCGGTACGGAAGAAATCCGGTATGTAATGAGTGGTCACGCGCCGACGGAGCCTCCTAGACAGGCGCAGCTTAACCTAAAGATCGACCTTAGCGGCTGTTATTATTAGCCCACGAGTGCCTCCGATGTTATATAAAAACTAAAAATCAAGAATAAGTTTTGGGCATACTCTAAATAAAACGTAAGTACTGTTATATTAAAGTTCAATAGCTAGTTACAAATACAAATCGAGCCATTCTTCGCTACGCGACTGGCTACGGCGTAGCACGTGCTACGAATATTTCAACCTAAGGACTCGTTTACGGAGACGCGGGTCGTCGTGCGGCGCGTGAAGAAGGCTCGTCGCGTGCTTTTTTATTCATTTACTGAGAGGTGGGTCCACCGTAACGAACGCTGCATTTTAAACTAACGAGCGAAAATAGCTTCTCGTAAAATCATCGTTTGAAATCGTTAACGTTTTCATACATCGTCATGAGCTTTAATTAAAATCGCACAACGCGCCGTGCGTTTTGGAGGCCTCAGACTTATTTTCATCGTATAAATGCAAATAAAATGTAAGCACTTTATAGGGTGTAAAAGTACCCTTAACGCAAACGAAAGGCACTAGTTCTCCCCACCACTGCAATATTTTTTTTGTTCTAGACCATACCTGGGAATCCCCTAGTTATGGAGATATTGGGGGTCAAAGTTCCAAATTTAGCACAGCTGTTTTTGTAAATACTAGTTTTTCAGGTTACAACTTTACTTAAATTACCTCCATGACCCGTTTACTATTCACATTGAGTTTTAACCCCAAAAAAAAAAAACATTTCCCAGTAAAAAAAATTGCGTACGGGTACTTAGTTTGATGTACAGAATGCTTGGTTGACGTATGTGTGAAGGGTTAATTTGCACACTGTATATCTGTTTATTATTTTATCAACAAAAGCTTTGAGCTTTTATTTTATTAAACGAGCTTAAAAGCTTTTGTAGTTTATTTGCGGATGAACGACGTACAGAGTCGAGGGACAGCTTTTTAATGGCTCGAAATGAACGCTCTTGTTTTGAGTGTACAGCTTTAAAAGCTTGGGACAATTGAGTGATCACCGAATATATTTATCATGCATTTATTTAAGACTAGCACTTCGCTGGCGGCATCGTCCAAAAAATAAAATAAAATAATATTATATGTATAGATATATAATATATTTAAACTTAAATTACCTCTTTATAATATTAGTATAGAATTTAAGACTCTCTCTTGAAACTCCGTCGTTGGTGTAGTGGTTGCAAGCACGAGGAGCATGAGTATGAGGTCCTGGGTTTGATTCCCGGATCGGGCAGTGTTAATGGGTTTTTCCTACTAAAATATGTGAGTAGCAACCACGGATTCTGGATTAGATAGTGCAGTAAACATCCCTATTGTTATTTCACGAGAAATTCGCATTTGAACTTAGCCAAGTGTATGTCATCTTATTGCTCTGTACGTACACCTCTACTTAGTCTTACAGGGATTACAGGCGTGATGTTATGTCATCATCATCGTCAGCCATAAGACGTCCCCTGCTGGACAAAGGCCTCCCCCATAGAAAAATCACGTATCCAATATTTATCGACATTATAAAGCTGTGCAAGTGGGTACGTATAGTCTAACACAATAGGGGATCGGACTGGGTAAAAAAAATAAGATTCTAATTAGTCCGTCAGTTAGACTATCAAAAAATATTGGATACATGTTTTTTGTTATACAAAATAAAAAAAATTGACGAAGATAAAACGCCTCAAAGATCATGAGAGACGTCATTTGTAGGTAAAAAATGTACTGATATGTGTCGTTTTCAAGGAGTTCACGAGTTTCCTACACATTTACGTACACAGTTCATTCATCGTTTCCTTGATCTTCCTCTATTCAAATTCATACTCAAAACTTTCTTTACAATATTTTCCGCATTCGTTCTTATCACATGTCCTGCAGGGCTAATGCGTATCTTTAAAATGACAGTGGCCATCATATAGTGTCCATCAATTAGCTGTCAAATGGTTCCAATAGGTACCAAACCATAACCAATTTGACAGTTAATCCATGGACAATATGATAGCCACTGACATTTAAAAGATACGCAATAGCCCTGCTGATCACTACAAGCGATAACCATAACATATGGAGAATAAATGGCAAAACACCTCTGCTCTTCACTTAAACGAGGAGCGTTAATATAAACGCCATTCACTATGCATTTCCACTCAGAGGAGGATCTGTTGCAATCCCTTTGAATAATGTAGAGGATAGTTTACTCGCTTTGAAGCTATAGTTTAACTTGGCAAGTATAGGTTTTGTAATGTTTGAAAGTGGTTCTTGTTTTAGTTCATAATTATCTGCATAGTTTTTAATCAACTATGTTACTTGCAACCGGAGTGCGTGTATGACCAGAAGTATGAATGTGGACGAGGCAAAAGAAGTATGTAAGGGTTATAGCCATATATATGTAACGTAGTAGTTACATTTTGCACAAATCAAAACATAATAACTAATTTAATTATAAAAAACACTGCAACATTCCAATGTTTACTTTCATCCAACTGTCAAGGAACGCACGCCTACGCCGGAGACCGAATTTGCAGTGTGATGTGTCACCGACGCACGCCGTAAATGACATCTCTGCGGAACGAACGGCTATTGGTCGCTCTGCTCGAATGTAGTGATGCGCGCGCGCAATATACGTCGTTCACGCATTTTAGTAAGGTTTACCACAGCACTACAACTTATCATCTGTGGTTATTATATTTTGGAGTCTGCGGTTCCTTGACAGTTGGATGAAAGTAAACATTGGAATGTTGCAGTGTTTTTTATAATTAAATTAGTTATTATGTTTTGATTTGTGCAAAATGTAACTACTACGTTACATATATAGTTATAGTTAGTTATAGTTTATTGGTTGCAGATATTTGGTTTTTAGAGATGATCGTAATCGCGTTACAACAAATAAGCAAGAGGGTAGGGGGGTTCTCATAGCAGTGTTACGTGAGCTCCAACCGACGAAAATAATGACACATCCTGCTCACGTGAACATAGAACATGTTATGATTCCGTTGCCTGCGTCGCGGCCCAACACACGCCACATTATAAGTGCTGCGTACATACCACCGCGGTCTCCTGACGACGTGTACGGTTGCCACTTTGATATGTTGCAGGATATTGTTATCGGCACCAGTACCGAATCGTTGTATGTAGCTGGTGATTATAACTTGCCTGATGTTGAATGGCTCGACCGCGAGTATTCAACACATCCGAGGCCAACAAATACCGCAAGCCATCATTTGTTTAATTTGATGTCCACCATCAATGCTACACAATATAATAGGTACATTGAAAAACACTCTAGGAAGAACACTTGATTTATTTATTTCTAACGTCGACTGTCAGTTACAATCGGATGTGGAATTATTACAGAAGGATGGTTACCATCCCCCATTTTCCGTTTTGAGTTCTCTTGAATCTCAACTTACACCAATGAAGCGTCATACTATTACGAAATATAATTACTATAAGGCCAACTATCAAAGTATTAATTGCGCACTCTTGAAAATAAACTGGGACGAATTACTTTCTGACCTCACGGCCGAACAGGCGGTCTGTACGTTTTATGATTACATGTATGGGTTAATTCGTAACCATGTTCCTCAGATACGTGCGAAATCTTCTCGTTTTCCCTCCTGGTTTAGCCCATCGCTTATTAATTAATTTAAGAACGTGCTTGGATAAGGTGGAAAAAATATTGTAACTAGTCTGATTATGAAACCTTCTCAAATAATCGTAAAAGTTTCAAATTAAGTTGCGAAGAATGTTTTAAACGGTACATAAACTCGGTCGAAGACAGTATACCTCTCAACGTCAAACACTTCTGGTCATATATATCCAACCGCAAAAAAAGTTCGGGTATTCTGGCTACTATGCACTGCAATAATACTCCATCTAGTGATCCTACTGAAATATGTAATCTCTTTTCGACGTTTTTTAAATCTGTTTACGAGCCTTAAATTTTGACCCCGATAATTGGCAGCCGCCCAAAAAATTTGCTGATAAATCTATATCCCTCTCAAATATTAACCTTAGCAAGGATGAAGTAAAAACTGCGCTTAAAGCTTTAAACCAAACCAAAGGACCTGGTCCAGACGGTCTGCGCCCATTTTCTTTTAAAATACTGCCACTACAATCCACAAGACTTGCCACTACATTTAATTTAAAATAAGTGTTTAGCCGAAGGAGTTTTTCCCACTGTATGGAAGAGAGCCTTCAAAACACCTATACATATATGAGAGTGGTGATAAAACCGATATTAAAAACTATCGGCCTATTTCGATACTGTCCACTTTGTCAAAGCTTTTGAGAGTCTTGTGCATAGCTCGCTATTTCCCTATCTGCGTAATCTTATCATTCCAGAACAGCACGGTTTTGTCAAATGTCGATCACCACAAATCTTATGATTTTTACAAATTACCTATTTGAGAAGATGGACAACCGCATCCAAGTTGATGCAGTGTACACGGATTTTCAGAAGGCTTTTGACAGGTTGGACCATAAATTGCTTTTGGATAAAATTGCCTTCAACGGCATCAGAGGTAGTTTTGCTTAGGTGGTTTGCGTCTTATATATGTATTTAACAGAACTCAAAAGGTTGTCATAAACGGTTATGAGTCAGACTATTTTGTCGTGGAATCTGGTGTGCCCCAGGGATTCGTGTTGGGCCCACTCCTCTTTATTCTATTTATTAATGATACTAAATCCTGTTTTTTAAACTCAGCCTTCCTAATGTACGCCGATGATATGAAAATTTATAAATCTTGTTTGAATATTCATGATTGCCTATTACTTCAAGAGGATCTCCAAAGACTCTCTCAATACTGCCTTGATAACAAGTTACAACTCAGCTTAAATAAATGGAATTCTATATCATTTACCAAAACTAAAAATATATTTCATTTCACGTATACGAGAGACCTTGGAATATTGCTGGATTCCAAATTACACTTTGATGTTCATATTGAAAATATTATTAGCAGGGCCTTTCGGATGTATGGTTTCGTCATGAGATCGTCTAAGGACTTTAAAAAAATATCTATTTTCTTATTTTTATACAAAACCCTGATTCGCTCCCAGCTAGAATATGCTGTTTCTATTTGGAGTCGTTTCTACGACAAGTACTCACATGGTTTAGAAAAAATTCTTACGTACCGTGCAGTATAAATTTTATCACTCGAGAATTTCTTATTTACAACTCAACCAGACGTACGCTCCTCATGGCCGTGATGCTGCATGGCATTTGTAATAATAAGTTTGATTGTAATGAAGTTACCAATAAATTATGTTACGTAGTACCTAGACCTGTTATACGGCGCGGTGCGCGTTCTTCGTCTGTTTCACACTGAGAAGTGCAAAACAAACGCCGGTGAGCGGGCACCTCTCCGTCGCCTTGTAGTAGCTTATAACACACACTTTACCGATTCAGATATTTTTGCAAAATTTAAAAAAATGGCTATAGCTTTGCTTACCGACAACCTTTCATAACTTGCTTTTCTTTTTCTTTTAATTCACAAATTAATATGTCACCACCCGTCTTTTTGTTTTTTAAAGTATGTATTTGTAATTTGAATCCGTGGAAAATAGTGTGGGTTATACGTCTATTAAATTAATCTATTTAGCTCCGATATACAAATTGTAACGTGTAACTATTTTTTTGTCAATAAATAAATAAATAGCGTTCCCGTCGGGGCTGCGGGTTGTTCAGAAGTTACCGCGGCCTCGACATATAGGGCTAAGAAGGAACATGGGCGGTTTTAAAAGAAAGTGTCGTAGCGTTATGTGCTTTCTGTCTACCAAGATGGGAAAAGGGCGTGAGTTTATTTATGTATGTATGTTGGGGCTGGCTTCCAATCTACCGGGATGCAGATGAGAAATAAGAGCAACGTTCCCTTTATTACTAACACTCTAATATTACAGTTATGAGTAATACCTTATGTTATATTCATGCTACAAGGCACTACTCCACAACCAACAGTTTAACGTGTTTCCGAGACACGAAGGAAACTCAGTATGTAATGGGCGGTCACCCATCCACAGAGCAGCCTAGGCAAGCGCCGCTTTAACTGAAGATAGACGCAAATCGCTGCTTTATTTAGCCATAAGCTCGTCGTGTATTTGCCCATGTAATATGTATTCATTAAATATTTCTGACTAACCAAAAGAATAATCTAAATAAAGACCAGTGATTCTATAGCTATACATTTGTACGACGTAAGTACAATTATGTAGCAACAAAGAAACGATTTTCTAAACATAATTCAAAGATCTGCGATCAAAAGAGAAAAAGTTCCCGACTATGTATACAAGGAACAATAAGGATTGATTTGACTTACATTTCCACGAGTTTTTTTTATGTTTGAAGAGACTATTGACTTGGAGGGAATCGAGTATGGTATTAAATTGTATTTTCGTCGCTTTACGTTTTCGCTCAATGAATTTGACATCTAATTTTTCTGTAATGAGTTCGTGGGAATTTATAATTAGAAGTAGTAGTATGACAGCCGGGATCAACCTAGTTCTAGTGTACCTATAGCTCCAAAGTAAAAAATCTTTTCATTGTAATATGAAAAGTATATTTGTAAAGTACTAGTGTATTGGCGATAAGGGATTTTTACTGACTAAAAAAAATATAATTTTAATTAGTCCGTCTGTTAGATTATCGAGAAATATTGGATACGTATTTTTTGTTTTATCAAATCAATAAAAAAAATACGGAGATTAAACGCGTCAAAGATTTGAGTTGGGGTTTGTGACGTCACTGACCGGTAAAAAATGTCATACTAATGTCTTAGAATAAGACGTCACACGAGTTTTCAAAGCACTGTGTCGTCTCCATTGTTTGTTTACGTGAAAAAAGAAAAAAACACGTCCAAAATTATTTGGATATCTATCTGACTGACTAATTAGATTTTGTTTTGTTAACTACCCTATTTTTTTTAATAAAGTCGCTCAACTAGGGTCAGGGTTCGATTCCCACACGAAAAAAGATTTTAAGGTCTACAGGTACTGGGCCGGGTCTGACTGTATGTGTATGTGCGTTTAAATGTTTGTAATCGAAAAATGTGTGTTAAAAAAAATGTGTGTGTTTGTTCTTTTTTTTTACATAAAGAAAATAAAATAGTTACCACAACATAGGAGAAAGTCCTAGTGTGAGTCAGCATTTTGTAAAATAAAAACTGTAGAATACAAAATCGGAAATCAAAAACAACTAAAAGAAATACTAAAAGAATATTCTGAATATAATTTCTTTAAATTGTTTCCAAAACCGGTACTCCAACACGATTCTAATTAATCATCTAATGTAATGCAAAAAAATATTTCACTGATAGTAAGAAATATTTCTATTGCTGTATATGTTTTCTGTTGTGGTAAATGCTACTAGTATGTATATTTTTTCCATCTATCTATCTTTTACTTCAAGACATTTCACAAATTCATTCCACTTTATCTCTTCAACAATACTTGTCTCCGAATTCAATTGAAAGTCCCCGAAACATATTTCACGTTTACACTATACGCGTAGGCGTCGAATAAAATCTAACTGACCCTATACTTAGGTATAAATGAGCTAGATGCCATTTCAAAGGTCACTGAATTATTCAGCAACTAAAATGGACGGATCTGTTTCAAGTCAGGCGTGATGTAACCTCTCACTTTCGAGTTTCACGCCCAAGGGTACACGTGTCAGCTACAGAGTAGAAAATAAATGAAATATGCTTCTTTGTTTTGTTTATTTCTTGATCGCCATCTGACCATCTTGCTGATGCTCTGCCTGTGTTCAAAAGAGATACCGCGGCCCCGGAAACAAAGGGCTAAGAAATAAAATGGGTGGTTTTTAGTCAGTAGATGTCTGACACTCCCACCCATCAAAAACAAAACTGACTCCGAGTATCGACTGCCAAAGATCTATAAAGGGTGTAAAAGTACCCTTAACTTTATTCCGAGTCACGGAGGAACCTCGGTATGTAATAGGTGTTCATCCATCCAGGGACCAACCTAGGCAATTGCGGCTTAACCTAAAAATCGAGCCGTTGTTATTAAGCCACGAACACCTCATTAGGTATTAATTATAAGTGACTCCTCCAAAATTGATGATTACCCACAATCAAAAAAAAAAGGCAGACTGCACCGAGTGTTTGACACTGCAAGAGAACCACATAGCTTGGAGACACGTCTTGTGTGGTCTGATCCTCAGCAGTAAGGGTTGAAGCGTTGAAGTCCTAATTACTTAAAAACAACTAATCTTTTCACTTCAAAACCGTAACGTTTTAGGTCCAACTTACATGCCCTTTCAAATCTATTTCAAATCGAGTAGCGATCGATCGACTACAGCCCTTCCATATTTGCGTTACCTTTTACTTTTCATCACTGTCAATAGTAAAATAATCTTCATTCTAATTACAAAAGCTGTATATATAAATCAGAGATAATTTTTCTTATTAAAATAAGGGTGCTCGCCTTCTATTGCAGAGGGACTTAAAAATTACTGGCGGAATGGAGGTTTCGTACTGCCCTGCCTAACTCTTCGAGTATTTCATATTTTCATGTTGTTACTACGCACCAGAGTAATCGGAACCGGCAACGTGAAAAAAAGAAAGTTAGAGTATGCAAAGATCGTAGCAGGTAGCTCACTGTCGACAGGGTAGATGTCTCTTTGGTAAGACTGGTTGTCAGTCGTTCAGGCTACTGGCTACCTTAAAGATATGTCGGCATCATTGAAAGGGGCTGCGAGCGCTGACGCCCGTCGAGGTTGCGGATTGTTCGAAAGAGATACCGCGGCCTTGGGCACAAAGGGCTAAGAAGGAAGATGGGTGGTTTTTAGTCTGTAAAAGTCTGACAGTCTCTACCGCTCCGCCTAGAGCGGAAAAAGTGAAAAAAAGGATCGTATCTGTGGTTTCTGCGTACTGTTTATGTACGATGTTGATAAGGCTGGTATTTGGGTTGCTTCTGTTAGAGATAAAAATGTTGAGAGGACTGTACTCTCGATTACGTCGTACATTGGGACGGGGTGTCCTTTTCAGCAGAAGGTCGCGATTGGCATCAACAAGTAAGGGTTGATCGCTAAGCCTTCACAACGATATATGTAATAGTATGTATGGTATGTTTTTTTCTTTAGAGGTGTTTTTGCAGTTTTAAGAATTTAATTTGGATTGGGTAGCTGCGATGTGAGCATGTGAAGTGCACAAGTGTGTGCGCAGACACATGTGCACTCTCTGTTTTTTTTTTCGGTTTAATATGTTTTCCGATGCTCGGACGTATCATACCGCCAACTTCGAGACGCCCTGTTACTGAGAAATTTGTAATGGTATGAACTCAATAGCACATTTTGCCGGGTCAATCCCTTCCCAGAATGTCCTTCAAGAATATCGCTAGTAATGTTTTGCTCAATTTTCGACAACTTTCAAGGTAGAAAAAGCAAAGGGGACTTCTGTTTCATTGACAGTACTGACAAACATTTAGGGGACTTAAATTTGTCCATTAATTTTGACATAATCTAAGTCGTCTTTACGACGATCAACGTTGGTAAGATGGCCTTCTTTTTTTTTGTGGTCTAGCGACAATAAAATTCGGCATAAGCCCAAGCTCTCGGATAAAAATTAAGATTTATATGGCCATTAAAGTTAAAACGACATGATGTTTTGGAACCAGCCGCCATTTTTCCTTAACGTTTTTATTTAGACACAAGCGTCCGAGGACTCCGGTAAGTCTTTAAACTGCCCACGTTTTTTTCTAATCTTTTATTTTTTATTACTTTTTCATATGAAAGTAAGTTTTTAATTTGAAATATTGCTGCGTCCAAATCATGAAAGATTTTCTAAAATTCTATTTTAAGTTATGCGTGTATTATTTTTTCGAAGTGTTACTTGCAAATGTAAGACGAAAACGAGGATTTATTTATATAAACAAAGCATAAATGTGAAAGAGCTCTCTTGGTTTTTTATTTATTTTCAATGAATATTTACCATTATCATCTGCTTTGCCTTTTGACAATCATGTTGGGGTTGGTTTCCAGTCCAGCTGAATACCAGTAGTTTACATGGAAGGACTAGGCAGTCACTGTTGTGGAGGTCGAATAGGCATTCGACCCCATGTCACCCATCCACGGACCAACCTAGACAAGCATGGGTTCGAATGCATGTCTACGGGACTGGAATCCCCTGATTTCGCTCAGACTTTCCAGTCAGACACTAGTGCACTATAGTATCTCCCGCGCCGATGCCTGATCTAAGCTAAGATTGGCCGCCGTGACCGAAAACGTCTAGGATCTCGTTCATGTTTTCCGTTCATCATTCTCGTTTATGTGTGTATCACCAGCATTTTAATACAAATTAAACAAACTAACTCTCAGTTTTACTTGCTTTTCTAATATTCGTGTAGATTTTATCCTCTTGTGTTTAATGCCCTCTTGAATTACTATTTCACCTCTTATCCAAAAATAGCTTCATCTGGCCTTCGCATAAACTTGTTGATTAAAATACTAGGAGCTGTATTCAGTGAAAATTTACTAAGAACGTAGCTTTCTAAAGTTTATATTAAAACCAACCATATGTAATGCCGAGTTTATGGCGATGAATTATTTCAGTTTAGCTTCTATATTAAATTGAAATGTGTGTTTGCACTCCACCATGTTTTAGACATAGAAATAATTGTTGAATGTTGAAGCTGAGTTTAGTTTCACAGAAAACAGTGGTATGCACTCTATTTCTTTATTCCTTTAGTAAGCACTAAGAAAATAACGAAACAACATTTTTAAATCTTTTCAACGAATGGTTCATCTTTGTGAAAAGCTAATATTTTCAATGGTCTATAAAGATAAACGTTTCTGGAATATTTTAATCAACTATGTTCCGAGTAACATATTTTTATCTCTAGTAATCTTATATTTTTTATGTAAATAATTACACTATTGCCAGCTACTGAATCCTCTAGTGGCGCCCGAACTGGGATAACTAATTTCGACCAAAAACTATATGAATTGCTAATTTAATTTCATGTTCTATTACGTTTAGCTCATTCAGATGATATTTGCTTTCAGAACTAGTGATTCCACCCTAAAACTTTGTGTTTCATAGTTGGCGCCCACCGTGGGACCACGGACCGCCATCTAATTTATTGTCTTTATTTAGTTTATTTATACAATTACATCGAGCTGCGCAGAACGTTGCGTAATGAATAAAGTTATAACGAGTTTAGTGTTTATTGATACACATTGTGATGTCGACATTTGTTAAAGTTTTCAAAATATTGAATTACCCTCAATTTGAAAGCCTTTGAGAGTTGTATAAGATACATACTTTAAAATAATTAGCAGAGATAACTTGAAGAAATAATTGCTGTCAATATTAGCTAGAATTTTCTCGAAGTAAAGCTAACTTAACTTTTGCTTGCAATATTCAAAAAACATTTTAGGGGTACAAACTGTTTGGGCTTTAAAGCTTCAACACCGATCTTATCAGAAATCGTCTTTTAAGAAAAAAATATTGTCCTCATAAACTTGACCTGTTGAAAGCATGGAAAATGTGATTTTGTCAACTATATTTACATAGATACATATTGATCAGCATAAGCCGCCTTGCGTGTCACAGGACGTATAATATAATTTATTATGTAAGTAAACCCAAAGCTTATTTTCCAATTTACCATAAAACGCTACCCTCAACAAACATTGCATCCATCACAAGCTTATAAAACCTTTTCGATCCCCTACTATTCCGAGTCAAAGTTCACGTATTTTCATTCACTCTCAACGTCAATCTCACGCTATCTCTACCGAGCCTGACACGTTATTTTCTTAGAAAAAAACAAATTACCCGCAACTTACGTACCGCACCAATAAGCAATAAAAACATCTCGAGACCGGGAGAGCCGAGAATAAGCGGGAAAGGTACGGGAGAGAAAGTTCCAGAAGGTTTGATTTAGACATTGAGGGAAAATAGGCGCACAAACGCAGAGACGCGTAGAAAGAAGAAGAGGGCAAGTGGTGTGAGAATAGGGGTCATGTAATGCTGGGCACCGATTGTGCATTAAGCAATCTCGAACGAACACATTTGCACTAGCTGTAATTGCGGCGACACATCATGCTATACATTTATTGTATAACATGGCCTCGCTTTGTATAGTTTTCCCTTATATAACAGATCCGCATATCCTGGTTTTGCTACTACAACGCCACAAACACGACTTTTGGCTGTACAAAAGGACGTTTGGACGCATAACTGAAAGGCCAAACAGTTTTGTTCACGTAGGTAGTACAGGAGGTCCCTAATTCGTATCGCTTTAGGCTGTCACCGGGGCTAAAACGTGTATCATCATCATCCTCAGCCTATAATGTTCCCACTGCAGGGACTCAGGCCTCCCTTCTAGGAGACTCAGTGTGGTTTGATAGATGTCACCTGTTTTCAATTTTTTTGGTTCTAAGATATCCTGGTTTCCATACGATGTTTTTTTTCTTTACAGTTGTAAGAGCAGTGGTGCTGAAATAAATAACACAATTTAATGCGCCTGCCAGCGTTCGAAACCTCGAACCCACGACTCGACTCAAGTCGAGGCCGCCACCACTGGGCCACCGCTGCTAAAACGTGTATATTTGAGATTCAATTTATTCTTCTTGTATGATGCCATCCTTCTGTATCGCGGTTTCTGTTGGCTGAGGGTGGTCGAGGGTGGCAAGGCCAGGGGAAGGGACAGGACATACCGTTTATTTCATGCACCTTAAAAAACGTGGGCGCGTATTTAAATTCGTTTCGAAGTTCCCAGGAAATTTGTTATTTTCAATTAAAAGTTATTATTTTTGAGAGATATTCAACTGAATTGAATTTCAGTTTTCTCATAATTGTTAATTTAGTCATATAAATCTAGTTATATTT
This sequence comes from Diarsia rubi, assembly GCA_932274075.1. Lineage (NCBI taxonomy): Eukaryota > Metazoa > Arthropoda > Insecta > Lepidoptera > Noctuidae > Diarsia > Diarsia rubi. Next base: position 8,967,401 of record OW026437.1, on the reverse strand, counting down.
TTATTGAAGCTACTTTATTCGTTCATCATAAGAATTTAAAGCCATTATTTATTTAATTTGTTATTTTATAAATAATAACCCAATCACAATCCTGACTACGGTTCCTAGAACCTCTTCTAGATATATCGTAACTATTTAGTGCCTAACGGCAAATTAAACTTGAATTCTACAAGTTTGTACGAAATAAGAGCCCGTCTGACCTTTAAAAAGTACTGGTAACATTTTTTGCCTGAAAACTTTCCAAACTCTTCTATTTGCGCACTTCACTAAGCGATACAATATATGGCAACACTGTACTCGAACCCTCGTTTGGGCCTTTATTTGAATATTTTATTGACGCAAAACAGATTCTATTGGATGTAACAATACAGTGTGTTATTAAGAGTCAATTTATATCTTGTTACTGAATATTGCAAATAAGGTTTCCTTTTTTGGTTCCGTTTGTTATTGGGTACCGGAATACTGTCCACGGAGTAGCTAAAAATAGGTCTTTGAGGATTTCGCTATGGTTTTATTTTATGTAAGGATAAAATACAGGGTGTAAATGAACCCTTCACGCAAACTTCAACCAAGTATTCGGTACATCAAACTAAGTACCCCTATGCAAAAAAATTTGCTGGGAAACGACTTTTTTTTGGGGTCAAAAATCACAATTTACGGTAAAACTCAATGTAGCACTTTTAAAACATTGTCCTAGTGGATGCTTTGAATAGTAAAAGGGTCATAGAGGTAATTTAAGTAAAGTTATAACGTAAGAACAAGTGCCCTTCGTTTGCGTTAAGGGTACTTTTACACCCTTTATAATGACTGTCGAGTTGATATAGTGATCGCAAGTGAACATGGAATCGATAAACTTGACCACGCAATTTTTTTATTTGGGGTCATAAGTCTGATTTTACGGTAAATTTAAGTAAAGTAAAATAATATAAATTTACCTGAAAAAACAATTTTTACAAAAACTGCTGTGAAACATTTGGAATCTTGACCCCCAATATCTCCGCAACTAGGGGGTTCCCAGGTAGGTATGGTCTAGAACAAAAAAATGATCGCAGTGGTGCGGAGAACAAGTGCCCTTCGTTCCTGAGTTAAGGGTACTTTTGCACCCTTTATACATAAATGGCGAAATGTGTGTGTACTATTAGTTACACCTTTGAATAATATGTGTTGTTCTACTAATTTTGAACTGGTAGATGATTGCAAGTTTATTCACTTAGATCATTTGCGAAACTCCACCAGAAATCGGTTAATATAAATCAGAGAGCGGTATTAAAACAGCATTACCATTTAAATTTTCTCATTTCAATGAAAATTCTTGGCTCGATTCATATTTCTTTTGCGGTGCGTTTTAAGCACTAAATTGAATATTATAGCAGAGGCGATTGGCTGAGAGTCAATATTAATCTCGGTTTCATAAGTACTTGATTCAGAACGATCCTGAAGTTTATTGAGAGAAAAAGTAGTGTCTCTAGGACCGTTCGGAATGGACTTCCTTGTTACCCGACTGCGGCGAAGCCCAAAAAGAGGGTTATGTGTTTGGCGTGTACGTATGTCTGTCTCTTTGTTCCCTCATAACTCCTAAACGGATAAAGGGATTTGAATAAAATATACGTCGTTAGATTTGTCTTGATGGCACTAGTTACATTAAAAACAAAGACATACTGTGAATTATGGGGGCCATATCGCTGATTTAAAAAAAAAAACCGTTACCATCAGATAAGGTATCAAAATGAAGGGTTTTAAAAGAGTGTGAGAACAGTGAGAGTGAGATAACAAAAATATATGACACTTATATGTTTAAAAGAAATTCAAAGTCACAAATCCTATAAACAAACACAAAAGTTAAATCATCTGCGAAGAATGTTACGCGACCAACGAAAGAAGTTTGTTCTTTCGTTGGTCGCCCAAAAAAGAACTAAAAAGTTGTAAAAAAAAAAGTTGTTAAAAAACTAAAAAAACCCGACTGAAAAGCAAAAAACAAGCATATTTTAAATTAAACAAAACCTGGAAGCAAGCGGGGTTATAAGTTCTTATCCCGATTTTATGTTCTCGTGGGATAGTTTTCAAGTTGCCGCTGGCAACGGCTAGTAAGTATTATAAATTTTAAAAACCAGACAGGATAAAAATACGTTCTCGACATTGACGATAAGATGATTGAAAAAAGTTTTAGTTTCCTAGGTGATCGGAAAGTAATTCAAAAATCACTGCGAAAGATGTCGGTTTTTGGTATCGTTTTTCATTGTAATACATTTTTAGGTAGGCCCTCAACCCGCAAATAAATCAGAACGATTACGTGCGATATAGAACTTTGTTCCAAAGCCTATGCGTGGATCTTCTGTGGTGTCCCAAAAATAGTGTTCCATAGAAAGTTTTACCTACAGGATAACATGTTTGGAAAATTTGATTTTTATTATTTAATTACTTATGTAAACACATCAAAGATTCAGGAGACATGGACAGACAAAAGAGCACAAAAGCCGCTTATTTTTTTAGAAATCACATTTTAGTAATTTAATAGAATGGATCCATGATTAAATCCATGGTTTAAGCTTATGTTACAATACTCATGAATCAGAATCAGAATATTTATTTGTAAAACATAGGTAGGTCATGGTAGTCAAAATGTCGGCATGTATTCGGCGTACTGAGCGATTTTCATGTCAGCGCTAACGTACAAAAGCCTGAAGTATTAGGCATGCCTGTTGGAGTTAAGCTTCACTGTCTATCAGACTATCAGGTATCAATGCTTCGTCGATTCTAACGTTAACGCAACATTCGATTTTACCTCATATTTACTTTTTGCATTTGTGTCGGCCATATAAATTTGTGTTTAAAGTCCATAGAATGCAAGGGATTAAGGTAAAATTGAGGTCCCAAATCAAAATTTCACAAATTGTTTGACCCTACCTTCTTTCCCAGAATTTGCCCTCTTGTCCCTGCAATTTATAATTTTAATTTGACCACGAGGCTACAGAAATATTTGACCGTATTACGCCCCTTTCTTACCTTCTAAGCCCTTGCCCACAAGATACACGAACAAGCGAAACGCGTCTTGCGACAGCGAACAAAGCACATTAATAATTAGAGAGCCTGTGATGAGTCACTGAGTTGCGAATCACGACACCTCAGTACTAAGAATAAAATATAATTTACTGTATGTTTTTAGATTTATAATCTTGTTCATTCCAAGTGAATGCAAATCCAACTTTTGTATGGACTGGATGAACCTAAAATATGGGAAGTCAGTTCTGTACGACTAATAATTATGACATTACTACCTATTTAAAATAATTCAGGTCAAGAAAGAAAGTCAGTTAAGAAATTGCAAAGTTATTTAGTAACACGCGGAAGAAACAAGAGACAAACATTAGCAAGTCGTATCGTCTGTGGCCATGGTCTTGCGGTTGTTTCGTTTTATTCAGAATAGCATTGTAGTACTGATTAATAGAAGGCTCAGTATGCGAAGAATCTGAGCCGCTTAGACTTCAGTATTTGCGAGGTGTTGGACTACATTCCTTTGTCAATTGTTCGAGCACCGCAAGTGAGAATAATTCGTTTAGTTTGCATTGAAAATGTGTGGTGTTAATTTTGCAAAGTTTTGGTGTAGTTTGTTGGACATAATGCATTAGAGCGGGCTCTTACAAGGGTGTGTCTGATTCCCCGTTGGGGTTGCCGGTTGTTCGTAAGAGATACCGCGGCTTGTTTCTTAGTCAGTAGAAGTCTGACACACCCTACCGCTCTGCACAGAGTGAGAGGACTCATTTAATGATTTCCCATCCTCCAAAAAAAGGAGGTGCCTTATGAGATAACAAACAATAGAGATGTATGGAAGAAAAAGCTCGAAATTGAACAAAAAGAAAAAAACAGCCAAATTCTTTACTGTCAACGATCTTATTATGTAAAATAAGACATATCCTTCGCAAAGCACGATAAGCTGTTGGTCCTGGCTGTCATCTGTACAGCTTTAACAACCATTTTGAATAGCCAGTTTCCTGAAAGTCTGACTATCAGTCTTGCTATGAGGTATCGCATTATCCAGTACCGACTGGGTTGTAGAGATCAGATAGGCAGTCAGTCCATGTAAAATATTAGCATTCCTAAGCTGGACCTGGTTAGACTGGATGCTGACCCCAAAATAGTTAGGAAAACGCTTGGCAGTTGGTTATAAGATGTATACCTACATATTCCTTGTTTTGACATCTAACAATTTTTTTTTCTCATTTTAATAAAGGTATTTTTCTGTTCTGTTCCTTTCATGACGTTTCATTTTACACGTCTCGGCGGAATGTGTGATATTTTATTAGTCCCGGATTCTGCCGCACGTATGACGCTTTTGTCAGCATTCCTTTTTTCCTCCCGGTTGCTTATCCCCGGATATTTTATGAGGGTAGGCAAAAAACGGTGTGGGCCACCCCACAACGTTTTTTTTAGGAGATAGGCAGTGATAATGCACTGATTCAATAGCACTATAGTTAACAGTTAGTCAAAAATAACGTAATTTATCGCCTTTTACTGTTACTTTCAAACCTTTTCAACCCGAGTTCAGATTTAATTAGAGTTATTTTGACTGGCCTGTTGGTCTAGTGGTTAGTGACCCTGACTGCTAGGCCGGAGGTCGTGGGTTCGATTCCCACCCAGGACAAATGTTTGTGTGATGAGCACGATCATTTGTTCTGTGTCTGGGTGTAATTTATCTATAATATGTATGTATTTAGAAATATATAGTATGTTTATCAGTTGTCTAGTACCCATAACACAAGCTCTGCTTAGCTTGGGACTAGATGGCGTTGTGTGATAGTTGTGGAATATTAAAAAAAAAAAAAATTGAAGTTGAAAAGGTTTGACAGTAACCCGGATATTTCTAAAATTGCCCGGAAATGTTTTTTTTTAGTCAACATAAAATCACATGTCCCATGAGGCATTAATCCAGTAGCGAGTAAAAATAGTTGAATTTAGCTTCAAAATAATTAATTTACAATTTGAAATGAAGTGAAACCCTAAACATCAACCACCCACATTAGTACTAAGACAAGCATAAGTTGTGCGCTTATATTTAAACCGCAACAGTCCGGTATTACACTGCAGTGGGGGCGAACTTTGTCAATATGAGGTTGTATTCGTCTTACAGCTTAATTATAATTAGGAGCTAAGTTATTGGGTGGAAGAAGCTTAGTAGTATATCACAGCCACTAATTAAAAAACACGCCAAGTGCATGTCGGACTTGCACTTGAAGGGTTCCGTACCATGGGCCGCGGGTTGTACACTAGTTATCGCGGCCTCGACATAGAGGGCTAAGAAGGAACATGGGTGGTTTTTAGTCAGTAGAAATCTGACACTCTCCCTTTCGCTCTTGGGCAGAGCGAAAGGGAGATTTGATGATTTTCCACCCGCCAAAAAAAAAAAAGGGGTTCCGTACCATTGTAGTAGATATTGAGTGATTTTCCATGTCATTTAAGCACCATAGCCATCTAATAGGTTTTCCTGTAATCTATAAGTGTTTATTTATTTATTTATTTATTTATTTGGGGAAAACAAACAATTGTACAATAAATGTTACAAAAAATATTACAACATATTAGGAGTTGGCTAGTGTACAATCCACGACGTTTCCACATATTACTAGGAAAAAAGAGATACAGTGTAGACAAATATTTTACATAAAATAACCTTAGAAAACAAAAAAAGAAGGCCTTATACAAAAATTTAAGACAAGAAGATCAAATTAATGTTCATAACTTAAATTATCTTACGGCTAATGGTACATGTTTTATTGATTATCCATAAACTAATTATAGTTATAAATAAGAAATAATATTATGAAAGGGCAACACACACAGTACTAATTACATCATTGCAAACTATTGACTAACATTCTTTTAAATTTTTGGCGGTTTGAAGCGAATATGTCTATATCAACAAAATGTTTATTGTAGGTTTTGACTATCCTATGGAGCGGCGCCCGTTCACCCGCGTTTGTACGACAGGGTGTCGTAGCAAAGAGCGGGTAGACGCGTACCTCTCGCCGTATAACTGTTCTGGGTACAACGTAGAATAAATTATTAATTATCTCGGAGCAATCAATTTTATTGTGCAACAGATCATGCAGCATCATAGTTTGAAGCAAGAGGCGCCTAGATTCTAACGTGAGAAGATTGTGTCTATCCAAAGACTCGAAGTAGGAGCCACGTTCCATGTGGCATCTAAACTGCATTAATCTTAGAAACTTGCGTTGTACTTTTTCTAAGGCGAGATTGTATTTATCATAGTAAGGGTCCCATATCATACAGGCATACTCGATTTGTGGTCGGATTAAAGAGTTAAATAAATACAGGAAAGTGGCTGGTCGCTTAAAATCTGTCGATGATCTCATTACAAGATGATACATTTGAAATGCCTTGGCAATAATCTTTTCAATGTGCAGATTTAGGTGTAATTTACAATCCAATAAGATACCCAGGTCATTGATCTGAGTATCACTAAGTAGTGGTTCGTTGCATAGAGAATAATTAAAACGAATAATGTTTTTGTTCTTAGTGAAGTTTATGTACCTACACTTAACTACACTTAGTTGTAGTTTATTTAAATTACAATACTCAGATAACCTATTCAGATCGTCCTGTAAGAGATGGCAATCATCGATAGTTAGAATTTTCCTGAAGATTTTAAGGTCGTCAGCATACAGCAAAAAATCACTATTTTTAAAGCAATATCCGATGTCATTAATGTAGAGTAAAAACAATAATGGGCCAAGAATTGATCCCTGGGGGACCCCGGAGGTAGCAAGAAGGGTGTTAGAATGATACCCATTACTCACAACGGTTTGATTCCGATTACTGATATAGGATTGAAACCAGCGCAACAAATTGCCTCTAATACCATTAAATGCAATTTTGTTCAATAATATTTCGTGATCAACTCTATCGAAGGCTTTTTTAAAGTCTGTGTATACGGCATCTGTTTGAGCTCTTACATCCATATTTTTAAACAGATGATTCGTAAATATCATCAAATTAGTAGCAGTAGATTTATTTTTGACAAAACCGTGTTGTTGAGGAACTAATTGTTGGTGAATGAATGGATACATTTTGAGGTGGACAAGTTTTTCGAATAGTTTCGCTAAAGTACAGAGCAGAGAAATAGGTCTATAGTTTTCGACATTCTGCCTAGAACCACTTTTGTAGACAGGAACTAAATTTGCATTTTTCCAGATGGATGGAAATATACCGTCCTGAATACATTTATTAAAAATGACCGTTAATGGCTTAGAGATGGTCTCAGAAGTCCACCTAAGGAAGCAAGGAGGTATCCCATCAGGTCCTGGGCCTTTAGTGATGTCCAACAGCTGTAATTGTCTGCGAACTAAAGAGTCGCTGAAATGTAAGCTGTGTAGGGGAGTGAGGCTATAGTTACATTGATCAGGTTTCGGGCACCAGCCGGGAGTTAGACTAGTTGGTTCATAAACTGATTGAAAGAAGTCGGAAAAAAGATTACATATTTTATAAGGGTCACTAGATATTTCGCTTTTATAAAACATACTACTAGGGACACCTGACTTGCCTCGGCGATTAGCTATATACGTCCAAAAATGTTTAGAGTTAAGCGGAATACTGTCCTCAACACTTTTCATGTAAATAACATAGCATTCGTTGCATTCGACTCTAAAACGAGCTCTATATGAAGAAAACTCTTCATAATCGGATAAGTTTTGGTAGTTTTTCCACTTACACCATGCTTTCTTTTTATAGTTGAACAAACGAATGAGAGATTTAGAGAACCATACGGGGAATTTAGTGTTTTTTTGCTTCGATAGAGGAACACGAGTTTTTATTATGCCGTAAACGTAGTTGTAGAAAATATCCACACTAGCTTCAGCAGAATGTTTATCCAAAACCGAGTCCCAGTCTATTTCATTAAAATCTTGGTTAATAAGTTGATAGTCGGCTTTACGAAAATTGTATCTAATTGAATGTCTTGTAGGCAATGTGCTGATGTTAGATTTGAATGGTAGTAAGATAGAAAATGGAGGATGATAATTGTCAGGTTGAAGTAGGTCCTGGATGGGTTTATAAACACTACACACATTATTAGAGAGCAACAGGTCTAGTATACGCCCATTGGAATTGGTAAGGTGATTATATTGCTTCAAATCGTGAACAGTCTGGAAGTCTCTTAACCGTTGGCATGTAGAAGACGTGCCCAGGCAACTTAAGGATTCAAGACACGGATCGATTTTTGTCCATTGGGCCAAAGGAATGTTATAATCTCCCAGCAGCAGTAACCCATCAACATTTACCGAGTTTATAATACTATCCATATTTTCGAAATGTAAGTTGTAGACACCATACGGGGAATTGTTAGGTATGTAGGCGGCGCTAAAGATACTTAGTGAAGTCTTGTTGCTGCTAGGAATTGCGACAACTATATGTTCATAATGTTTGTCAAATGCACTTTGCGTTGGTAGAGGAATACAGACAGGGTTGTATTCCCGTAACACGGCAACCATCACACCTCCTCCGTCTGATTTATTGGTTGCTGATCTATTGCGATCACAACGAAATACAACATAACGATCATCAATAAATTCACTATTGCTAATAGAAGGGATTAACCATGTCTCAGTTAAAATTATGATGTCATAACAATTAGAAAGAATATTCATGTAAACACTATTTAGTTTTGTGCGTATACCTCTACTATTTTGGTAGTATATACTAAGATCATTTCCTATGTTAGCCATGCTGTAAGTCTAAATGAAAAATATAAAGAAAAATAAAAATAACCTACTGTAGTATTGATTTAAATGCTATTATTACCATTAAGTGGTCTAACTTTACATAAATCTTTTGATGACTTAATAGCTATAGTGGAGGAAGTTTCAGACCGCTTTACAAGAATAGTAGCATGCTTTATCCAAACAAATTTGTACTCATACTTTTTCGCCAGTTCCCGGGTTTCACGTAACAATTGCTTCTTCTGAAGAGTTAGGTGTTCGTTGACGTAGATGGTCCTAGGGGCTCCTGAAATGCCTATTTCGGTGGAAGTCAGGCCTTTCTTCAGACGGTATGCACTAAGGATATTGTCTCTTAGGCAGCGTGTTTGAAGTTTAGCTATTATATTTTTGGGCCTTTCGTTGGATGCTGCATGGGGGACGCGATGGACGGTGATTATTTCAGCTCGTGGTATGACAAAGTTAGTTTTTTTCCCGATGTCCTCCAATAAAGTAAACAAGTTCTCATCACGCCGTTCAGGAACGTTAGATATCTCAAGATTACACAACCGAGCTTGCTGCTCCAAGTTGTCAATTTTCTCTTCAAGGGCCTTAAGTTCGTTCTGACTCAAGATCCGCTCTTCCAGGCTATTAAGTTTTACCAGGTGGTCGTCGTACTTATCCGAGATGAATTGTGCTGTGTTTTTAAATTCAGCAACTTCCTCGGTCAATGCAGAAACCGATTTTTTTATTGCGAGATTTTCGGATCGAAGATTGCTAATTTCCTTCTTTGACTCTTGCATGTAGTTCTCAAGGTCACTTCTGATGGATTTTACGTTGTCATTAATAACAACCAAGCTGGCGTCCAAACTAGTCTTCCAATCACTAAGAGTTTTCTTCAAATCAGCATGCATATTTGCAAGTTGTGTGGCATGTTCGCACTCCGGTTGCTTACGTTTTCGCGTAGTGGTATTCACCTCACTTTCCTGAGATAAATGTTTTGCGAGGTCTGGCTCTGAGGTCGATTGTTCAGACCGTAGCGTAGGTTTAGGGGGCGTTCGATTGGAAGCAAACATTTTGCACTGCGCAATGTCATGCAGCAACAAACAGCGCAAGCTAACAGTTGCTCTTAAGTAATTAGTAGGCGCTACAGCGAAGCTCGACTCGGTGCGCCGGCGCGCGGTGCAGTGACGTAGCAACTTAGGAGTGGGGCCGCTCAGCGCGGTCGCCAATTTCGGTACGTAGTGACTAACCTTGATGGCGCGGTGGTAGGGAGGCCGACCGCAAATCCGGCGTCGCGGGCTCAAATCCAGGTGGGACCACGTTGAAGCCAAACAGCCGCAAATCTATTTGTCTCCTTCTAGGACAGCCCACTGGGCGGTCCCAGTAAATGAAGATGCTTAAGGAGTAAGTGAGAAATGGATTTTACACTAAATAGCCAATCACAAAATTCTCAAAACTAGCGAGCGATAACACGTCCACACTGTACTCAGTCACATGACGGAATGAAGTGTTGAACTAATTCATGTATATTTTTTAAAATTTTAGGTTAAGTAGATTCAAAGATAAGAGGGATGGTCGGACAGACATACAGACAGACACACTAGTGATCCTATAAGAGTTCCGTTTTTTTTCCATTGAGGTACGGAACCCTTAAAATATCCTTATTATTATAAGCCTATATTGTCCTCTTTCCGGTTTTTGCCATCTTGTGCGATTATAATTTAATCGTTGAAACATTTTAGCTATTAATTAAAAAAATACATCTTCAACGTAACACTTAACTATAAAACTAAAACTTCTTAAAATAAAACTTTTATCATAACAACTTATTAAAGACGATGTAAACTTGTGTGTTTAATTACCTCTTTTTTAAAATAAAGAACATTTTTCATCTCAAAAGTAAACTGAGAATCTCATAATATAAAACTTTTTACCTCCAACTTTTCTTTGAACACCCACAAAATGGGAATTCTCAACTAAATAAGAAATAACTTGCGGTGTGTCTCATCTATCTGAATAGCAGACGCTCCAGTTTAAGTTGTGCACTTAAGCTGAAATGCAAGCTGTAGCGAAAAGACAAAGTGATCACTTCGACAGTTGTCAAAACGCAATTAGTATTTCGAAGTTTGCAACGTCTTCGAATTTCGCAAGTTGTTTCAGTCTTAAGCGTACAAAACAGTCGTTTTGTACAAAAGTGGTTTTTGATATTTGAAATATTTATGTTGTTAATTTACTTTGATGCGAAGAAAACTGCGATTAAGACATTTAATTGCTGGAACTGGCAGAATTTTTTCTTTGTGAAAACAATTAAATGATATTTGTAACGCAAGAAAACTGTTTTAAAAACAGATCCAAATTCGGTACTAAGTTCTTGATCTGGCATTTAATTAGAAGTTGTCAACTTGCTATTTTTAATTTTTTATAGAATGGGGAAGTTTCATCCTGTAAATATAAATGTATAAATAGAACCTGTATCCCGCAAAATCTGATTGTTTTATAGTAATTTTCATGAAAGAACAAATTTTGTGTCAATCATTCCTGTCGTGTCGAAAGCTGTTTCTTACTACGAGGAAGAATTTGAGAGCACATGGATAAAAGTATTGCTTTAAATGAAACCGACAAATGCTAATCGTCATCATCATTATCCTAAGTTATTTCCATACTTTTCTATTTCTCGTCATGTCAGCAGTCACCTCCTTACTGGTCATATCATCCTTCACACAGTTCATTCAACGTTACTTTGGTCTTCGTCTACTCTTATAGCTAATTATTTAAATAAATGTTTCTTCTTCTAAGTGTGATGTTTTAGAGCTGTGAGCGTTTTAATTTAACTCCGTAATGGCGCCCAGTTGGGACCACCTGCCTTGGCTTATTGACGATGTGCACATAATACTTCCGTGTTGCTTCACTAAATGTATCGTTTGGAGACGTTATTTTAAATGAAATATTCAAAACTTCCACAGCATTGCATGCATTTTTCTAAATGGCGCCCAGTGTGGGACTCCTTCATTTGGTTCATATAGCATTAAAAATACTGTCTTATTGGAACAGTTTAAAAGAGCACTTACAACCTTTTTATCTTTTTATCTGGATGAATCGCTTGGGTACAAGTAGCGGAAATAATGACTCGCGATTTCCTTTCTCAAGCTCTTTCAAGCTTTTGTTAAACAGATTTTTAAAATACCTTTTAGCCAACCATTCTTAATCGCTTTAGTTTCAGTGTAATTCAATAGAATAGCAATTTAGATTAATTACTGTATTATACAATGCAACTTTATCTCGTATACCTATTTGAACATAATGATTTTAATATTTCTGCAAAATTGAGACAGTACTACACATAAATTAAATGCTATTCGCAGAACATGACTGAGTTAACAACTTGTCGAGTTAATGAATAAGCCCATCCTACACTTGAGAGTATAAATAGAAACATCAAAATGAAATGTTCTGTGGAAGAACTGATTATTCCTAAGAATTCAATATACGAATAAGATTATTAACTTTGTAACTAAAAATAAAACGACCAAATTGTATCGTTACGTCGCCTTTTCTAACGTAATAAAAAGAGGGTACACGAACAAAATTGTATCTAAATCAATTTATTCTCCTTTTCATTTCGTACTTGTATTAAACAGTTTCAAAATCAGCTTAGGGTCGATCAATCTCTTGTAGAAGCGCCTGGCTGATTTAATTTTATTTAAAAACTGGTAAATATGTGTCTGTCTCTTTCTTTCGTGGGTTCTGTTGAAAGGGTGAGTGAGATGGAAGATGCGGTTGTTGTTTTCAAGTGCAGGTGCGCAAATCTCATCAAGTCTGGTCTGGTTTAGATTAGCTTAAGTGCTTAGGTGGTGGATGGAACATTTATCTTAGGTGTGGGTTTTATTGTTGCATGGTTAAAAGATTTATTGGATAAATGATGGGGAAAATGTATTGAAAGTGTTGCCATCAGCAACAGATTAAAGTAATTGATTGATGAATTGTTTCTTTCAAGTACACATTTCCGGTAAAAAATACCTAAATATATGTTAATTAAACTTTTTTTTTCTTTTTTTTTCCCCTTAGTTTAGTAATTCCATCAAAATGATTTTAGAAAGCTTTTAGTTAAATCCGTTGTCTAAAATCAATGTTACAACGTTGTAGCAGTATGTACGGCGTATGTAATTCAATACGGTCCGTTGAGAAATCTACTACTAATATTACGTTTTCTAATTTCAATTAATTTAAAAGTAAGTTTCTACTTGGTTCCGAAATGATAACGCCCATCGAATTTGAACCTACAAAGTAAGACTCTAAGTTATGCCGTTCCAACTTACCTACTGTATAGTGTGGCTACCCACATAGTACCAACAATTACAAACTTCTATAGCTTCATTAGACGCTAGAGAGCACTTACGGGAACCTGTAATGTGGTCAAGTTTTGGTAGTTTCGGTCAGAGGTAATATTCACTACTATGTAGGGTTGTATGGTGTTACGCGAATGGATAAAATAAGAAATGAGTATAACAAGAAGAAGTCTAAGGTCTCATTTACGGAGACGCGGGGCGTCGCGCGGCGCGTGCAGAAGGCTCGTCGTATGCTTTTTATTCATTTACTGAGAGGCGGGTCAACTGCAACGAACGCTGCATTTTAAACTAACGAGTAAAATCGCTTCTCGTAAAATCGTCGTTTGAAATCGTTAAAGTTTTCATACATCGCCATGTCCTTGAATTAACAACGCACAACGCGCCGTTAGACGCGCCACGTCTGTGTAAACGAGCCCTAACAGCGGCGCCGGTGGCTGAAAAGTTGTACGGTAAATGGTTGTCTGTATGTTAAATGGCCTATGTCCAGCAGTGGACGTGTTTTGGCTGAAATGGTTGTCGTGGTGGTGGGCATGTAATGCGGTGGAATGAGGAAAATGTCGTAAGAAAAGTTTTGAGTAGAAGAAGACCAAAAAAAACGATGAATGGAGTGTGTACGGTGATTTGGCAAGAAAGGAGTTGTCTGATGAGATGACGGGTAATCGAGAAGTATGGAAGAAGAAGACATGCTGCGCTGGTCTCAAATTAATTGGGATGAGGGCAAGAGAATTATTATGTAAGGTAGTAAATTACAAAAGGATTGAACGTATTGTTACTATCTAGAATCTTCGAGAAACCTCACTAATAGCTGTAAAGTACCTAAAAGAGCCGAGTACATTCCGATAGGTACCCACTTCCATTTACAAGGTCAGCGCGGCCGGCGTGGTGGCATAATTGCCATTGTAATTTCGACCGTATTCGTACCGGCCGAGGTTTTCGAGTTTATTTTTCTAGTTATTTTTCTTTGTGTAATTTTTAGTTAATAATAAGGAATTTTCTCGAACTTCTTTTGTGTGTTTGGGTATAAAAGGACCGACAGAGGTCGGAGCGAGGCTGATGATGTGTGTGATGATGACGATGATGATAGATAATTCGTGTGTTTAATTGGTAGTGTTTTTATTTATTCCATACCCAGCTCGTAACAGTATAATTGTAAGTACAGTGGAATCCCGATTACCCGGATCATTTAAAATTCAATCCAAAGGGCATTCCGGATAATCGACAATACGGATAATCGAACATCCACATAATCGAAAATCCTGATAATCGATTTCAAAGTAAAATCACACCATATTAGCAACTTTTTATTATGGATACGAGTAATGTGTCGTCCTTTAGACAACAGAACATAAAAATACGGTAGTAATTAGATCCGCGAATAATGTGTCCGGATAATCGAATTTCCGGATAATTGAAATTCGGATAATCGGAATTCTGCTGTATTTGACACAGGATAATGAAATAAGAAAACGACTTGCGAACAAGTAACTCGATGATGATGATGATGACATGCACAACAAGGCAAATACTAAGTCCTAACCGACCAAATATGGAAGCTGCGACCTTTTCCCCAAAAAGCCTGTGCCATTTATGTCTTCAAAACTAATTAGACATACCATTAAGAACTTTATTACCCATCTACCCTACATTCTCGTTAATACGATCGGGGCTAATATGATTTCGTTGAAACTTAACATTATTAAAAGCTCCTATGTGATAGTAATGAAATAAGGCATGTAGTACGAGCGGAGTGATAAGTCTGGTAAAAATGAAACATGGAGACAACTTTATTTAAAAAATTTGATTTATTTTTTAACGTAATTTCCATCTAACTCAATGCACTTCATCCAGCGTTTCTCAAACTTTTCGGTCCCTTCCGTAAAGTACGACTTAGACAACCTTTCGAAATAGGCATTGGTTTCAAGCATGATCTCCTCGTTAGAGCTAAATCTTTTTCCAACAAGCCATTTTTTTAAATTCGGAAACAGAAAATAGTCGTAAGGGGAAGAGATATCAGCAGCATGGGAGGGGCCTGAAAGGGCCGACGCCCGTCGGGGCCGCGGGTTGTACACTAGTTATCGCGGCCTCGACGTAGAGGGCTAAGAAGGAACATGGGTGGTTTTTAGTCAGTAGAAGTCTGACACTCCCTTTCGCTCTGCCCAAGAGCGGGAGGGGTTATTCGATGATTTTCCACCCGCCAAAAAAAAAAGGGGCCAAATCTGGCGAATATGGTGGGTGAGATAGCAAATCATATAGCAACTCATGTAATTTGGCCATGGCAATCGCGCAGCTGTGCACTCGTGCGTTGTCTTGGTGGAAGAGGATTTTCTTCTTAGCCAAATGCGGTCGTTTTTCAGGTAAAATTTGGTTAAATTGGTCCAATAAATTGGCATAATATTTTCCATTGATCGTTTTACCCTTCTCTAGGTAGTCAATATGGATTACTCCACGTGCGTCCTAAAAAACTGTAGCCATCACCTTATTGGCCGATAAAACTGCTTTGGCCTTCTTCGGAGCTGGTTCGCCCCTAGCAATCCATTGTTTCGATTGTTCCTTGGTTTCTGGTGTAGGGTGGTGGATCCACGTTTAGTCTACCGTTATATAACGACGCAAAAAATTAGGTTTATTCCGTTGTAACAACGCCAAATCTACCTTCGAAGTGGTAGCTCTCGCATGCGTTTTTGATCAATAGTCAGTAAACGCGGCACCCATCGCGCGGAGAGCTTTTTCATATCTAAATGTTGGTGTAAGATATTGCGTACACGTTTGTCTGAGATGCCTACTATCTCGACTATCTCGCTCCCTTTTACTCTTCGGCCGTTCAACACTATGTCATGGATTTTAGCGATCATCTCTGGAGTAGTGACCTCAACTGGGCGACCTGGGCGTTCAGCATCACTTGTGCTTGTACGACCACACCGAAAATCCGTAAACCATTAATTTAAATATAGTACCTCAAAAGAGTTGTGAACAAGGAGGTTACATGCAATTTGCGATAATTTTATTCCAAAATAGATTTTTACCAGACTTATCACTCCGCCGTAGTATATGAGTGAGTAATTTAGTATGTCGAAATATGAATGACAATGGACAATGTGGTGTGGGTAATATTGATGAGTTTCCTAATAAAACTAAAGATTAATTATCATTTTGGGCAGATGTGTTCAGCGGTTATTACCGGTAAAAAAAAGATCTTATTGTATTGAACAACAAATCTTCTAGTTCATAAGTTAAGATAACATCATTATCTCTTAAGAGTTAGGCAGAGATATATCAAATAGCACACCCACATTTCAACAGTTATGTTGGTCGAACGCTCCAAGGAAAGACTTAAGCTGTGGCAAGATAGCGTTTCCCCACCTAACCCATTTGTGCCACTTGCCGAAAGTCTTCCACCTGGCCACGAGTTGCCATGGCTGACTTGGAAGTCTCCAAATAGACTGCGGACACAGGCAGGCCGAAGGAAGGGAAACCTGTTCAAGCGGAAATTGATAGGTGACTCTGCCTTGGAGTGTAAATGTGGTCTTGCCCCACAAACTATGGGGCACTTGATATCGTGTCCGGCTTGTCCTGCAAATCACAGGAGCTGATGGAGGCTACTGAAATTGCCAAACTCGTCGCCAAATTTTGGGACGACTTAATTAAAATTGTCATTAACACGCTAAGAAGACCAGTAGGGCTAGCCAAGTTACAATCGCTTCGTATCTATTCTCTTTCTATAATAGATAACGCTTCGGCGCAAGCGATTGTAGAAAGCGCTAAGTTGGTAGCCAACTTCACGCAACTGAGTCGATCGCTCATTCTCTAACAAATGTAGACAAAACCTACACTTTAGTCTATAATGGTGAGCGTTTCTACTAACGTCAAACTAATGTCAAAATCACAGTTGTTTACTTTATGCGCGGGTTGAAGTTTTGTTTGAATTGTTAAGAAAGGAATAAATTGTTTTAAGTGCTAAATAAGTAAGCGAAATAATATCACAGTGCTGCACAAATAAAGTTTCCGGCATTTCGCGTATTGTTTCTATACACTGAGGATTTATGTCTCTATTTCGGCGCCTAAGCCACACTTCTTCATTATGAGTGCACCACAACATATTTAAGGTCAGTCAAAAATCAAAATAATCGACTTCGTTTCGTTATCGCTTGTCAAAAGTGTCACTTGACTAGCATTTGTATGGGATGTAGCGATCAACGTTGTAGAAAGGATCACATTTCGTTGTTCCTACGATTCGAGACGTAGTCAACATGGCTACGAATTTTCTATTCGTTTGTTCTGACCACGTGACTTAGCGTTGCGATGACGTCATCCCCATACATTAGAGTCGTTTTCTATAACGATAACGATTGTAGATTGTCAACTTGTCTAAGCCTACAGTTTCGTTTGAGTCCCATGTGATAAAGGGCAGGTGTGTAGTACTCGCAACCAGCGAGTGTATAATTAGATGTATGAATGTGGATGAGAAGGTAAACGAGTATATAAGATTTCGAACAGGTAGAATTCTGTAGTTTTTGCCTACTCCCGTGGAAAAATGGCTTAAAGCTTATGTATGGATGTATGTTTTAAGGAGAAAATGTCAAATGAAAATTACGTCTATCAGGGAAGAATGAAAGAAGAGAACGTGTTGCGCCGCAACTAGGAAGATGATGATGATGATGATGTATTTTATAAGGAGCTAGATTACCACCAAACGGCCACAAATCCAAACTCCGTGGCGGCTACTGAAAAATTTCAAAACAGATACGTGATTCAAGCCTTTATAATTTCAAAATAGGTACGTGATTCAAGCTTTTAAAATTCAAAGTTTCCGTACGCGTACAACCCTACAACATTCATAAGTTCAAAGGTCGATTTCAAACGTTTGTTTGAGCGGGTACTAGACGACCCGGGCACTAGCAGATGTAATTAATGACACAAAGGCTCAGTCACGCGTCCATTGACGATCAGCCCTTCGAAGAAGTGGTGTGTGGGCAGAAGGCTCGGCTTTATGGGACGAGTAACTGTAGTTGATATGCTTAATGACGAGTGTTTTATTTATTTGTATAACTTTTAAGGACGCATCGACGGGTTTTGCCTGTTTCGCAAGTTGAACCATATGTCTCGACTGTCATATACAGTGTGGAAATCACAGACGCACTAGTGAAACATTTCAACGGTGTTTTTATTAAATATCTGGTTTTCCATTTTGACCGTTTCCTTTTTAAAAAACCGATAAAAAATCTGTGTATGGGGTTCGGAATGATGCACTGAATTTATGGTGACCATTTGTTCGTGGGTGTCCCCTCCAGCCTGTATACATCTTTGGGTAGTTGAAACCTCTGAAGTCAGACAACCAGTCGAATCAAAGCTTAAATAAATAAATAAAAATAATGTACCTTCCGTAAAATAATGATATTCAGCAGGATTGGGGTGCAATAGCTTTTTACTGTACCTAACCATCTCTGCTCGCATATGGTTGGTCACGGATAAAACCTACCTAACCTCAAAAATAATCATGCAGCTACAATTAAAACCTTTTGGTTATTGAGGGTCAACAGGGCAAATCAGGTCCAGTGTGAACATGATACCACTATTACCTTCAAATCGTGCCTTGATATAATGTTTCTTTTAATTATTGCATAGTTGAAAACTGTACCTATTAATAATGATTTTGATATGATAAATGGTGATTTTGAAGTTTTTGTTAATGGCTTTGATATTGTTCTGATTAATTATTTTGTCATTATTAGTAATTATTATGAAAATTTTGGTAGAGCTTACGATTTATTATTATTAATTTTTTTATGATTTGTTTTAACATTTTATTCTAGTAGCGCCGTATTTACACAAACTACAAAGCAGGCAAGTGAACGGGATTTCCTCGTACCACGAGAGTGAAGCATTCTCATGGAAAATTCACGATTCGATAGAAATCCCGGATTCGTTTTTGCACCCGTTTTACTAGAGATTCCTGCCATTCGCAAGCTCTCCGCATTTACAATGGAACCGAACTATGAACTACGTGGAATCGGTTTTGTGTAACGTAGGACCTAAATGTAATATGTACTATTGCTATGGAATATACTGCCGTGCTAAATGGAAAAGCAGTTTCTCGAGAAAAGCTAGTTTAAATTGGTTGTTGTAAATATAGTTAGGTATGCACATTATGGATTGTTTTTTTCTTCTTAGGTTTTTTAATGTTTTTGATACTACTATTTGGCTTAGTTTATTATTTGCGTATTTATTTAAGGTATCCGAGGCCATGAAAGTCAACTTATTTTTAAAGATAAGTACCGAGGGGTTCATTTGAATATTAAATAATGAAATAAAACTAGAAGGGACCCTGCCTGCTTCCAAGTTTTGTTTAATTTAAAATGCGCTTGTTGTTTGATTGTCAGTTTTTTCAGTCGGGTTTTTTAGTTCTTTAACTACTTTTTTACCCTTTGAGATACGGAACCATACAAACGTAGTTATACGATAGGATATCAAACGAATTAATTCTTTGTTTCAAGAAAGATATCTCTAAGAAATAAATTCTCATCGTTAGAACAATACACAGTATTGTGCTCTTGTATTTTATTTCTGACATTTTTACATGATTACGGAGCCGGAAATGTCAGGGCGTGGGCGTGGGCTCAGCTAAGAGCGTGGGATGTATTGTGTGAACTCAGGACGTTTACTGACTAAGCAGGTTTACGGTTTACTCGGCTCATTTGCCATAACGTGAACAAATTCGTGGGTAGAAGCTAGTCTATTATACTCAAAGAAACACCTCTCATATGTAGCAACGAAATATCAGTACTAATGATTAATACCATTTCAATAGGGTATTCACTAATAAAATGTAATTGGTCCGTCTGTTCGATTATTAAAATTACGTAAATAAAACGTGTCAAAGATCATGAGTTGGGGCTTTTGACGTCACTTTGTGGGTAAAACAGTACGAAGCTTGTGACGTCACACGACTTGACGCGACTTTTCGAAGCACTGTATCGTCTTCATCTTTTGTTTAAGTGAAAAAAGAAAAAATACGTGTCCATTAGTTTTTGAAAATCTATCTGATGGACTAATTAGATTTTTTTGGTGAAATACCCAATTGTACATGAAACAAATGTGCGTGCTCTAAATATCTACTCATCATCTGAATGTCTACTCATCATAATATACAGGGTTATTTGTAAAACACCGTTAACCTCTCAGGACTAAGTTGCTAACATCATAATCAACAACTTTTGTTCTGTGACTTTTAAAAATTCATCATATTTTAGTTCATCAGATTTACTTACAAAAATAAAAATATTTAAATTGTACGCTCTAAATGTTACCAAGTCTGCGAAGCAAAAGAAAACGATAGTACAATAGCGAGGGGAGCGGGGTAAGGGCGGCGGGGTAATCGTAGCGCAGCGAGTTACGACAGTGCGCGACAGGCGTAGGTAGGTACAGCAAAATACAGAGTTGAAATGTGTTAGATAGGACAACGAAATCTTGAACTTTTGTTTATGGTAAATGTATTATGTTTTGTAAAAACTCATAGAACAAAAGTTGTTGTATATGATGATAGTAATACAGTCTTGCAAGGTTAACGGTGTTTTAGAAATAACCCTGTATACCTATCTAGTCTAACTTAGTTAGTACTGAGTAATATGGTAAGACTTTCGGGCCACTTCTTTTTTGGCGGTGGGACATCATCAAATGACCCCTCCCGCTTTGGGCAGAGTGTCAGACTTCTACGGACTAAAAACCACCCATGTTCCTTCTTAGCCCTTGTGACGACGCCGCGGCATCTTTTTCGAACCACCCACAGCCCCGACGGGGACCTGTTATGTCTGTCAAAACAAAATTACAGCCAGCGGTCACCCATCCATAGACAAACCTAGGCAAGCGCGACTTAACCTGGGGTTTGATCCGAGCAGCTGTTATTATCTAGCCACTAGCTCCTTATAACACCATGTTAATACGAATCACTACCACTCCCGATATAAACCCGGTTTATCATCATAATCATCATCAACAGCCTTTTAATGTTGACTAAGGCCTCCACTCTTTGATATAATAAACCCGGTTACCGGTCCTGAATGAAAAAGCCAGCTATTCTGTGCGATAAATGTTAGTTTAAGTACGAGATGTGCGGGTATTATAGTATGTGCTTGAATGGGAACGCTACGGTTGTACTTGTGGAGTTGTAGCTACTAATGCTGACAGCATGTGCTAACGCCTTTGTTGGAAATATACAGGGAATGAGGGTCATGAGCGTGGGCTGCGGGATGTTGTAAAAGATACCGCGGCCTTGACATATAGGGCTAAGAAGGAACTTGGGGGGTTTTTATTCAGTAGAAGTATGACACTCCCTTTCGCTTTGCCCAAGAGCGGGAGGGGTTATTTAATCATTTCCCACCCCAAAAAAAAGGGTCATGAGCGTACATGACGCGGTTCTAGCGTTTCGAGTCATGTGAGTTTTCATAAACATTATCAGCATCCTGCCTAGATTCTTTGCATCTATGTTCGGGTTGGCTTGCAGATAAACCTGAAACAGCTGAACTTTACTGCGACTGCCTCTCTGATCTCCACAACCCAGTCAGTACTGGGTAATAAGATACCCAATAGTACAGCTGGTCGTCAGACTTTTAGGCCACTGACTGCCCTTAGCGGCTGTCAAAGTTATGAACCTGAGTTGCTGAGCAAGATTGTGCTGCGTGTACCTTGTGCGTTTCTGCGTAAACCTCGTTAGTTGCACATACCAACGATCAATAGGGTAGTTGACAGAAAAAAACTAATTAGTGCGTCAGATAGACTTCCAAAAAATATTGGACACATTTTTTTTTTTCCACGTAAGCAAATTAAGAAGATACAGTGCTCCGAAAACTTGTTGGACGTCACAGCGTGGTACGTTTATTAGCACGCAGTAACGTCACAAGCCCCAACTTACGATCTTTGACTCGTTTTATCTTCATCATCACCATCATCATCATCAACAGCCTATTAATATTCCCACTGCTGGGACACAGGCCTACTCTCTTTTTGAGTGGGAATGGGCTGTAATCTACCACACAGGCCCAGTGCGGATTGGTAGATGTCACATGACTTCGAATTCTTTGGTTCTACGACATGCTCGTTTTACTTCACCGTTTTGAGAGCAGCGGTGATGAAATAAATTACAACAAGTGTTGTATCTGCCTGGGTTCGAACCCACGACCTACTTCGTAAGTCGGGGCCGCCACCACTGGGCCACCACTGCTCTTTACGTTTTATCTTATTCAATTTTTATTAATTTGAAATATTTATCCGAAATTTTTCGATAATCTAACAGACGGATTAAACAGAACCATATGTTTTTCAGCCAGGAAAAATACCTATTATTAACAAAACTCGTATAATAATATGATTAGGACGAGCGGTGTATTCAATGCGACTTGCCAGGAGGTTGAGATCGACATTTTTAATAGGTACCTATAAGCTTGCGAAGTTGAAGAAGACGCTCTGTAATAAATTCTTCGACAAAATAACGTTTTTACTTTGTCATTCTATTTTTACCTATAAAGAGTGTAAAAGTACCATTAACACAAACGAAGGGCACTTGTTCTTCCCACCACTGCGATATTTTTATTGTTCTATACCATACCTGGAAACCCCCTAGTTACGGAAATATTGGGGGTCGAAGTTCCAAATTTTTCACAGCTGTTTTTGTAAATACTAGTTTTTCAGGTTATAACTTTACTTAAATGACCTCCATGACCCGTTTACTATTCAAAGCATCCGCTAGCACAATGTTTTAAGAGTGCTACATTGAGTTTTACCGTAAATTGTGATTTTTGACCCCAAAACAAAAGTTGTTTCCCCGCAAAAAAAATTGCGTAGTGGTACTTAGTTTGATGTACAGAATACTTGCTTGACGTTTGCGTGAAGGGTTCATTTACACCCTGTACCAGGGCCCCGAGTCTGCTATTCAATAGTGTCAGAATGATCTATCACTGATCTCATAATTGTTGATTTTGACAAGTTTGGTGTTGTCAAAATCAACAATTATGAGATCAATGATAGACCATTCTGACACTATTAAATAGCAGACTCGGGGCCCAAGTTTGACGGCACGGTTGGCGCAGTGGCTCAAGCGATGGACTGCTGCGCTGCGTGTCGCGGGTTCGATTCCCGCACGGAACAAATATTTGTATGACCTACAGATAGTTGTTACGGGTCTGGGTATTTGTGTCTGTGAGTTTAAATGTTTGTTAACGCACCCACGATACAGGAAAAATTCCTAGTGTGGGGCAACGTCTTTTAAAAAAAAAAAATCTAGGTAAGTGTGGCTTAACCTAACGATGCACTGATATTGCTAATATTGCTATTGTTTTAACCATGATTAGGTTAGGTACGTAAGCTACTAGATGCTTTACAGTTAAACACTTTTGAGTAGACTTTGCAGGAAGATTCCTACCACGCAAGTCAAAAACCTATATCGACTCAGTTTCAAAACACTTTAAACTTAAAATCGGATATTATCTCACTTAATTGCAAGCAACTTTGCGAACATACCAAAGAAGTAGCAAACATAGAACGCGAAGAAATTTGATTAAGACAGATTTCATTCAGAACTTTTGCTAAGTATTCTTTTATAAAGTTGAATCTCTTTAATCTAAAGTGAGTTTCATGTGTTGAACATTGTTGGATTAATACAAGATTTATTATGAGAAATATGCGAGTTCATATCGTGTGCTGACTGCTGTTTAATTAGTGTTCAAGTACTTACGTAAGTTTAGACATAAGATGGAGTACGTTGAGAATATTAGTATGTCAAATGGTACAATTTAAAAGCTCTTTTCTAAAGCTGGTGCTCTAAACAAATCTTCAATTATATTTGGAACGAAATTATTATTGTTGCAAACTTTGCAAGAAAGATGGCCAAAGGTCAAAATAATTCAATATATTTTACACGGCACTCTCACATCCTTGTACCACGCTGCGACATGGTCACGAAACGTTATTACATGCATTTACAGCCTTAATGTAGGTACTTTTTATTATTATTAAAAGTCTGTAAAGAGATTTTTTTTTATTAAATACTAGCGTAGTTTCCGTTCCCGAGGGAATACAGGGATAAAAAGTAGCCTACGTCACCCTGGGATAGTGTAGCTTCCCAACGGTGAAAGAATTTTTCAAATCGGTCTAGTAGTTTCGGAGCCAATTCGTTACAAACAAACAAATCTTTCCTCTTTAAAATATTAGTGTAGATAATCATTTTCTTAATATCATCAGTATTCCATTGAGTGCATTTGTGTAGCTACGTATTAATTTAAATATCAATCAGGTTAAAAAAAATGATCAAGACAAAAATACTGGATTGCTTATAAGTGTTACATTCCGCTACTAAACAGTGACAATCAATAATATCACATTAATGTCTGAACTTTACCACCTGTTATCACCTGCAACTTTACACTGTAGAATGCAATTAATAATTGTATATCGAATAATAGATGCCCCGAGTTCTCAACTTATAGGTGAAGGCACTCACGGACGAACTAGACGTCAATACATAAAAAATACATACACACGAATAGAGATCCTCCTTCTCTTTGAAAGTCGGTTAGAAATGATATTCAATAGCGATTGCATCATCTGGTAAGCCCAACCCACACATACATTTTTCATCGGTTAATTAAACAAAACAGACTAATTCATAAAAATGGACAGTCAAAATATTTGGTACTTATATAAGATTTTTAAGTTGAGTATTTTCTAAATAAATAATTAAGATTTTCAAAATGATGTATGTACTAAATACGTGGTGGCCTTTTTAGCGTCAGTTTCCATCTTGTATGTGAATGCGAAGGAACTCTTATTATTTTATGACCTCAAACATTTAGCTCAAAGTAAACTTTTTTCCCAAAAAAATGGTATTCCCGACCTCCATGGGGTCGAACTTACAAGGACCAACTATTACATAATTATGTAGTGTTTGCCTTATAAAATTTTTGCCTTAAGCAATTATTTTACATGAAACGACTGCCTATCTGACCTCCACAACCCAGTTAATACTGGGTAATACGATACCCTTTGGTAAGACTGGTTGTCAGACTTTCAGGTCACTGACTACCTGTAACGACTGCCAAAGATCTATCTATGGCAGCCGGGAGCAACAGCTTAACGTGCTTTCCGAGGCACGGAGTAAAGTCGGTATGTAACGTGTGGTCACCCATCCACAGAACAACCTAGGGAAGCACGGCTTAACGTAAAGAAGACCCGAGTGGCAATTATTATTAAACCACGAGCTCCTCATCTCTCGAGATATAGATAAATAATAATAATTTCTAGTCACCGCGAATGAACCCAAACGAACAAACCTTAGGGTGCACCCACGTCATCACATAATCCGTACTAAGCCACACACCGAACGTAACGCGGCGTACACGCTCATAAACTTTACTCCTGTGTTTCCAGTCATTGCTACAAAGACCCCGCTAAGTATTACCACGATGTAAGAAGACACAGAAGAACCATTGCTTGTAAAGTTTTTAAGTGCCAAGGTATTTAATATAGGGGAGGAAGTTGATAACCGGGGCTACGAGTTGTTTGAAAGAGATACCGCGGCCTCGGACACAAAGGACTAAGGTGGAACATGAGCGGTTTTCAATGGTCATCGGTTTATCAACTTCGAAGCAAATCACCCCCAAACTAACTTTCTACATCTTTTTAACCCCGTTAGGGGGTAAATATCAATAAAATACGAAACACGTCTTCCGTCAATTCTATTAAAAAAAGTTTTTGCAAAATTTTAAGTAGATTGGACCGAGGAATTACGTTGTCCCATACAAACTTTTCCCCTCTCTTTCGAATTCCGGAAAATCCTTTTTTATCGGATGCTTACGTCATACAAAGAACACACCCTCCTAGTTTCAAGTCTCTACGATCAGCGGTTTAGGCTGTGCGTTGATCCGTCAGTCATTCAGGACAAAGAATTTTATGTATATATATAGATAGATTGTAGCAGGCTAGCACTCTGGCTTCTGACAACCCGCATAGCAGAAAGCCGTGGCCGTGGTTATCTTTGTTTATTTAGGATAAAAAACACGATAAATTCTCCATTAAAAAACGTGAAACGTTTTTAAAACGAGGGACATATTGAAACTCGCAATAGGTCATGTTTACATGACACTAATAAAAATTTGAACAAAAAAAACACACTGATAAATAACAGACAGAACCATACTGAATATTTCGTGTTATTTATCAGTGTCTTTTTTTGTCGCGGGGTAATGACTTTTAGGTATAACCCATTTTCGCATCATATTTTAAAACTGGCGTAGAGCAATAGTAAAAAAAGAAGTCTAATAAAGTGAGATCTGGAGAGCGTACCTATGGCACAATTAAATCATATATTAAGATTATAGTTTTTTACATATTTAGGACGAGAGTCGAATACTGAATTCCTTCAATATGTCACTCTTTTTACTTAAAACACTATTGGTGCTCGACTGCTCTTAACAAGACAATGACGACACACAAAACGTACAAAACAACATCGCGCTTCTATTTCCCGATGAGGCTGGCAAAACAATA
The DNA here is from genome assembly GCA_932274075.1 of Diarsia rubi. Taxonomy (NCBI): domain Eukaryota; kingdom Metazoa; phylum Arthropoda; class Insecta; order Lepidoptera; family Noctuidae; genus Diarsia; species Diarsia rubi. Next base: position 8,940,817 of record OW026437.1, on the reverse strand, counting down.
CACGGTCCACACGAAAACCAAACGGACAAAAACAACAATGTTGGGGGTGTAAACTGTTAACCCCTTTCAGACTTGACCTTCTCCCCTGAACCCTCACACGGTATAATCCATTTAAATTATAGCTGCCGTTACAAGTCGCTCCTTATCTATAAGTTGATGTTTATTCTGAACAACCTATACTAATTGGGACACGAACTAGGATTATGTGAACGTCTGTGTGAAGAATGAAGAAGAACTTGTTCAGAATGTAGACAGGTGGAAAGGAAAGTATAAAATATCATTGTATTCATAATACAATGTGTTTGGACCCTTCACGAAGCTGTTAAACAAGTACTACAAACTAAGACGAAGCTCCACCCAAAAATATTGCTAGGAAACGAATTTTTTTGGTGTGAAATTACGGTTAATGGTAGGAATCAATGAAACACACTTAAACATTGTCGTGACGGTTGCATTGATTAGTACAGGGTTCATAGAATTTCACGGTAAAGTTATAAAATCAAATAAAATACTAAATATTTATTTTTATGAGCACTTGTAAAACGTCGGCAAAAAGGTGCACGGTTCGGTGCATTGGTCGATTCCTAAGGAGAAGAACCGGCAAGAAACTCCAAAGGTTAATCTTTTAAAATCGTTTGGGTTAACAATAAGTTTAACAATATTCACAATCTTACTCTTATTGTGTGGGCAGTAGGTTTAACGACCCCACACACCCTGGTATCAGAGTTACTAAACCGCCTCAACGCCCTCTGACATGGTTTGACGACCACCATTTGACGCCCGATACGACCAGCTTCTAAGTGCCTTCCGAAGCACGGAATCATCTTTTTATCAGACAATCGGGTGATTGATCTTACTTGCAATGTCCTAGCCAAACTGGAAACAACTTTACAAAGTATGTTTCCCGTGGGCATCGTACCAACGACCACCGGGTCACAAGGCAAACGATTAAACCACTCGACCGTGGAGGCAGTAAATTATAATAAAAACAAGTAGGTAAGTATTTAAAAAAATACCTAATTTGGAACTTTGGCATAAACAAAACAAAAACACGTTAATGTGGAGAAAAAGGGCCTTTTAGATTCGTTTAGCCTCTTTTGACTCCAATTAATTATTTATTAAAATCAACCAACCTACCGTAAATAAATTATAATAACTTAGCTATACAGTGTAAAAAATTATTATAGAAAAAAATCGAAGCTCAACCCACTCAAAATAACAGGAAATCAGTTTCGACCCACCCACGTTAGATTATAATATTATCATACTTTTTTCAATAAATTCTTCACGAAATATTTCCCTTCTGCTGACAATAAATTCTGATTCAATCGACCCGGGGCCAATATGGGTGCCCCTGGACAATTTTTCAGGTTTTCCTTCACAAAATCCTTTTGGATAACAATTTTATATTTGAGGAGTGGGGCGCATACTCGTAAAAATATAATTATTGGTGTTAACTCGTGTGTTTGATCGTAAGAAAATATGTTTTAGGGTTCCGTACCTCAGAATTTGCCAATTTGCTCCGAATCTAATGGACCGATAAAGTTGAAATTTCGTACACATCATTATGTATTTCTATGATACAAACACGGACGTATATAACGTAAATAAATGAACAGAAAAAGTAGTTTAACACTTATGGATTACAGGAAAACCTATATGAAGTCTACAGGGTTATTTGTAAAACACCGTTAACCTCTCAGGACTAAGTTGCTAACATCATAATCAACAACTTTTGTTCTATAACTTTTAAAAATTCATCATATTTTAGTTCATCAGATTTACTTACAAAAATAACAATATTTAAATTGTACGCTCTAAATGTTACCAAGTCTGCGAAGCAAAAGAAAACGATAGTACAATAGCGAGGGGAGCGGGGTAAGGGCGGCGGGGTAATCGTAGCGTAGCGAGTTACGACAGTGCGCGACAGGCGTAGGTAGGTACAGCAAAATACAGAGTTGAAATGTGTTAGATAGGACAACGAAATCTTGAACTTTTGTTTTTGGTAAATGTATTATGTTTTGTAAAAAGTCATAGAACAAAAGTTGTTGTTTATGATGATAGTAATACAGTCTTGCAAGGTTAACAGTGTTTTAGAAATAACCCTGTATAGTGCTAAAATAACAAGAAAAATCTCTCAATATTATGCGTACAAAAAACATTTGTAGTTGCAATGTTTGGGTTTTTAACTTTTTATATGGCACATACCACAAGTGCACACAACAAAGTAAAAAATAATAATAAAAAACTAAGAACTAAACACGAAAAAGAGTGTATCTCACAAATGCACCAAATAGGACCAGTCCAGCAAAGTGCCGAGGAACTAGGCACTAGTTGCTCGGGATTCTGGTTTTAGACTGGCCCTGAGATGGTGATATGACGGAAGTAAAACAGTTTTGTACGTTGTGTTATTAGTTAGTTGTGTGTTTGAATAGTAACTTATATATGCAGAATAGGTGTACAATAATAACAAATAAGACTTCTTAGTAATAAAATAATAATATTTTTTTTATATAATACGAATACGAGAAAAGTGCAAGACAAAACAAAAAAATAAGATAGGTACGCAATCGCAAATGTAAGTTTGTCAATTACAATGTTTAGTTTGGTCGATGGTACGGAACCCTTCATGTGCAAGCCCGACTTGCACTTGGACTGTATTACGTTACTCCAAAGTTTGAAATACCGATTTACGGTATACATAAAGTTTGTAAGTCCGAATTATGTGAGTCAGAATGTACGCTACGGCAAAGTACGGTATTCAGGAAGTTCGTTACTCCAATTTACGTTACTCCGAATGTTTACAGGAGTTGCAGTGGTTTGGAAATAGTGTGGCTTGTCCAATTTATAATTCGAAACACTCTCAGAATCTCGACGAGGAATATTCTCAATTATTATTAAATAATTAGTCATAGCAAACTTTCGGGGTTCCGTACTTCGCGATAATGAACATTCTGAATACAGTACTTCGTAGTAGCAAACTTTCGGAGTAACGCACATCGGAGTAAAGAACATTCTGAATACAGTAATTCGTAGTAGCAAACTTTCGGAGTAACGTACATCGGAGTAACGATCATTCTGAATACCGTACTTCGTCGTAGCGTACATTCTGACTCGTAAACTTTCTGTATACCTTACATCGGTATTTCGAATTTCGGAGTAATGTAATGCAGTCGCGAATTATGACTGTATGTATACTTATACACCTATACTAAAAAGTTAAACATAAATGTCTCTTTGTAATATTAATATAACAGTCTTTTACTGAATAAGTTTTGAAGTACATAAACTAAAAATAATTGATTTCTGCCAACTGTAATTCTGTATGTTTGTTTGTTCTGGCAAATTGAAACGGTTGGACCTACTTTGACGAGACTTTTGCTGGCACTTAGTTGATGTTATAAGGTGCAAAATAGGTTAGGTTTATTTTAGTCAAAATATATTATAAACCCTTAAAAATATTAACAAAATCCGTCAGGACAAAGCGCGCTGGGCACAGCTAGTAATCAAACACAAAATATATTTTACCAACCTCAACTTCAAGTCACTAATACAAACCTCAATAATATTAAATGTCCTATAACTTTACCGTTAACTGTCTATAAATAACTTACTTAATAATAAGTAAACCTTGAAAGCAGATTTACCTAAAACATCAAATAGATTCTCGTTTCATATCTCTCGGGTTTACGTAGAGAAATTTCGGTAAATTTCCCGATAAAGTCATTAACGTGATACCGCTGTACCGGGACTGGAAAACGTTCTCTTTTATTATACTATTACCGGTTACCTGGCTTGCGTTGTATCGAGCTAGAAGATATACTTGTGTGTGCCTTGGTTGGTGAATCGGTTTACAATATACGTATCTACTTTGTGGCTTGAGAGTTTGCAGCATTTTTAAGTAAATTTCAAAACGCTCTCCCGAGTTCGATCCTGGTAAAACTGGTTTTAATACTTTCGGGCCACTGATTTCTGTTTCAAATCTTAATAAATTTATTTTATAGCGGGTTTGATCAGACAAGGACCACTGATTTACTGTAATTATTGTCAAAAGGTCTACAAATGACAGCCAGGATGAGGCTTAGCTTGTTTTCCGAGACTTTACTTAAATATCAACCCGATCGGCTGTTAATATAAAGCCACGAGATCCAGTACCCTGCATCTTCTTACATCCTTTAAAACTGAACACCGCTTAGCGATACAAATAGGCACGGAGCTAACACTACCCCGGGCAAGCTCATAAACTGCTCAACTGTTGGGTACTATACTAGGGTAGTATAGTACCCAACAGTTGACCTGTACTACTAATTATCTCTCGCACCATTCTCCGCGAGCCCAAAAATAGCTCACTACTTCATAAAATACCGCCTTTTTAATGCTGAAACCTCAATTCTTCCCAACATTTTACCGGGATTAAATATAATGTTCCATAATAAACAGTACTCTTGGTTGCTTCCACAAAATGTCGACGAAAATAGCGAAAAAGATGGTACATTCTAAAGATAAGAGTGGTAAAAGAAATACTTAGTGATATTGTAAAATATTTACCCTTGACTGCGCCTTTGGCGTAAAAAAAGAGTTTTTCTTCGTGGTGCAAATGACCAGCATCACTTCACTACGACTCTTTGTGTAGATAAAAATATTTTCTATTTTAAAAATGTTTTCGAAATCTTTTGTGATAATTGCTAAAGCTATACACATTCATGAACGCTTCTTCAGTCTAGTTGTGGCAATTGGGACTGTTGTGCATGTTTGCACAGGGTTCAATTCCCGGTCCTAAATTGTTATTGGGATTTTCCATCAAGAGTCTTGATGGAAATTCAAGACTGACTTAGTATCAGCCAGGGGCTTAAACATAAGTTTTGCCGTTTGGATGTGATGTACTAATGATAAGACATTGCTTAATCTGGTAATATTTTTCCAAAAAATAAAGCTGTCCTTGTCCTATATCACACTTTGGTATTGAAAGTAGCTGCATCAATATTGAAAACAAACAAGTTCAATTTGATGATGATGATGATTTAACAGCCAAAAGGCATTCCGATAAAATCGCTTATATTTACGAAATATGTATTTAAAGATAAATCTCAAGATACTTAATCGATTGGTAAGAACTAGAAGTCTAGGACAATATCCGCTAGCCCCTTAAGATTCCTTTCAAGTTTCTGTCACGTCCAAATATTTGTATGAGTGCCCTCAATGGCACTCAATCCTCCTTTTAACCAACTACAAAAAAACAGAAGGTTCTATCTTCAACGTCTTTCATCGATTATGTTTCTCTTGACGTCAATTCACAAGGTTTCTGCTGACAACGAATTAATCCTACGCTAATCCGAACTGTACGATTATGACCCTTATTGGTTAAAGATTAAGGATTAGAGTAAGTTGTATTTTTGGATCATAATTCAGTTGTAATTATCTTTAGGGAACGATGACGACCTAATTGGAACTGTTATAAGGTTTCATTGATAGATAGATCTTTTGAATTCGTTATTACCCGACTACGGCGGTCCATGTATGGTCCACCGTAGAGCCTGGACTACTGAACGTATTTTAATAAATGAGGTCTCAATAGATTTGTAAGAATAGCCCGGGTGACATAGACTATATAAATTTTAACGATTCTTACTAGGACGGAATTTAAATCATAACATGTTTGGTATCAAATGAGAGGTCTTGGCGAGCACATTACAAATATGTATATTATATTATTATTATATCATAGTTTTAGTCAACATACACGTTTAGGATGTGGTCAAAAAGTTCTCGCGGTCTAGTCTGCTATTTACTCGTACTATTTAAATAGCAAACCAACATTCAGTAGAATTTGACATCATGAAAGTAATTTAGTAGAACGGATTTATTAAATAACACTAAAATAAAATTCATATAAAAAAAAGTTTAACAACTACGGCACGGTTGGCGCAGTGGCTCAAGCAATGGACTGCTGCACTGCGTGTCGCGGGTTCGATCCCCGCACGGAACAAATATTTGTATGACCTACTATAGTTATTCCGGGTCTGGATATTTGTATACGTGAGTTTAAATGTTTGTGAACGCACCCACGATACAGGAGATATTCCTAGTGTGGGGCAACGTTTTATATAAAAAAAAAAAACCGACTACAAACCGCAGTCTTAAAAGTATAAAACAAGAAAATAATTCTTGTCTGTTATTCATATATTGAATTTGTATATTTCTATTTAAATATAAGTAAAATTATTATGAAATATATTTATATTTTTTTTTAGAGATTTTTGTTTATAGTAGTTAGAAGAACAGCTGTTGAACGTGATGATCATAGTTATGAATGTTACATTCTCAAGTAGGGGGGGTTTGTGGTTAAATAGAAACAGTTTCGCGGATTAATCCTTAGGTTAAGCCGCGTTTGCCTAGATTGGTCGGTGGATGGGTGGAAGAGTCTCGGATAGCACGTGAAGCTGTGGGTCCCGGCTGTGATTTGTAAATCTTTAACAGTTGTAACAAGTACCCAGTGGCTCAAAAGTCTAGAACAACAAAGCAGTATACCTATGTACGTATATGTTCAGTCTTTACAGGGTGTAAATCAACCCATCACACAGCCGTCAACCAAGCATTCTGTACATCAAACTACACACATCAAAAGTGTCTAGGGATCAAGCATTTTTATGCGGATTTCTTGATATTGAGATGTGGCTTTGTAATAAATTTATGATTTTATAAATTTATATGGATCCTTTTTGGTGCATTTCATAATTTGAATCAGGAACTGTGAATCAAATTCGAGTAAAAGATGAAAATCAGCTGTCAATATTTTCCCTATAAAAACATACAACGCATTGAAGACATTATTAGTGCTACTGTTTCCCTACTACTGATTAAAACCAACGTTATTATGGAGCGGCGACGTCATTTAAGCAGGGAAGAAATGCTCAGAGCCGTGGGAATGATAGAAGCTGGTTCCCGGCAACGTACTGTGGCTTTAGCTCTGAATACAAGTCAGAGTGTTATCAGTCGACTTTGGACACGTTACCGAAGCACTGGTACCGTGGCTGAGCGCCATGGAGGACGGTATCGCTGCACCACACGGAGACAAGACCGATACATTCAAATCTTAACTCGAAGAGCTCCAACAATAACCGCCATGATGTTAGCCGTGAGGCTTCATCACTCTTCAGGGAACTTAATTAGCGACCAAACAGTCAGAAACCGCTTGCATGAAGTGAACCTTCATTCCCGAAGACCGCTACGGGTACCACCTATAGCAATGCACAATCGTAGGATTCGATATCAATGGGCTCTTGAACACAGAAATTGGGCAGAAGAACAATGGCGTTTCGTGTGCTTTTCTGATGAGTCTCGTTTTGGTATGAGACCGGATACAAGACGTATACGACACTGGAGAACCCCTGGACGCCAACAGCGATTAAAATCCTGCCAGGAAGTCCATCCTTATAGTGATGGAACCATCATGGTATGGGCGGGTATTTGGATCAGCGGAAGAACTGAGTTGATTTGGATCATCAGAGGCAACCTCAACGCTCAAATTTATGCTGAGACGATTGTATCAGACGTCATCGTTCCTCTACAAGTGCAAATCGGTCCCTTATTTCAGTTAATGCATGATAATGCACGACCGCACACCGCAAGAGTTGTAAGACAGACTCTCGCCGCAGCTAACATCAATGTCCTGCCCTAGCCTGCTCAGTCGCCAGACTTGAACCCGATTGAGCATGCATGGGATATGCTACAGAGAAGAGCTCTGCCGAATATGGAGGGTATCCAGTCGCAAGAAGACCTTTTTTTGTTGTTGCAACGAACATGGGCGGCCATTCCACAGCGTGATTTGGATGAACTCATTTTGAGTATGCCAAACCGATGTTCTTGTGTTGTTAGTGTTCGCGGTAGAAACACGGATTATTAATTGTTTAAGTTACCCAATAAAATTTTAAAGAAAACTGTTATTTCAGTCTTTTTTTCGAACTTTAATGTTAGTGGTTCAAATGTCAAAAATCCCTTTATTAGGAAAATGGCAAATTTCTTTATTAATGCAAAGGTGACTTGGTTTATCGTTACTGTGACAAACGAAAACACTTTATTTGATGAATCCTTAAAGAAAATTTTAATTAATATCAATCAGGAGAAAAGTTATTGCAAAAATATATGTTGATCCCTAGACACTTTTGATGTGTGTAAGTAGGTACCCCTACGCAATTTTTTTTACTGGGAAACGACTTTTTTTTGGTCACAAATCATATTTTACGGTAGCAAAGTAGCACTCTTAAAACATTGTGCTAGTGGATGCTTTGAATAATAAACGGGTCATGGAGGTAATTTAAGTAAAGTTATAACCTGAAAAACTAGTATTTACAAAAACAGCTACGAAAAATTAGGAACTTTGACCCCCAATATCTACGTAACTAGGGGGACCCCCCGTTCCCGGTATGGTTTAGAACAAAAAAATTATCGCAGTGGTGGGGAGAACAAGTGCCTTCTGTTTACGTTAAGGGTACTTTTACACCCTTCATATCTTAAGAAGTTTCCATTCAAATCTCATTTTTCTCAAAGAGTTCTACAGTCTCCTGCTCCCATTCACGAAACTCGACAACAGTACCTCTCCTCTTACACATACACGTAGAATACAAAGTACCCAATAAAAGATATTTACAGCCTTATTTTACAACAGCCGCTGAAACCCCGCCCTAGATATCAAGTCCGCATTTATTTACGACTTATTAAACTTTGTTACGCTCTGCCTCGGAGAGTTATGCCACAGAGTAGGGAGTTACAGAAGGCTGACGCTATTACGATGACGTTAGCCTTCGTATTATTGCTGGGCCAAAGCAGCTCACCGTGACTTTTAGTTATTTCAAAAGTCATTTATTCAAACTAGGCTAATAATCAGCACTTTTCGAACGTCAAAATTTATTTAGAAGAGACAGTCCAAAACGCCTTCCCTTCGACACTTCCTAGTGTTTTAGCTGGGAAGAAGAAGTGGCGGAACAAACTTCCCAGCACTACATATGTCTGTTAAGCTAGAAGAACCAGACGCAATACAATAGTGAGGTGTAAGTTAAGACACAAATCAATAATAAAGAATAACAAAAGTATATAATAATTTTGGGGGTACGAGGAACAGGGTGTAAAGTTCCTCATCCCTCATAGAAAAACTCGAAAACTTTGATAGCGCGATGCAGGATTGCCAATGTTAGTTCAATCAGTTGCGATAGATGGCGCTGTCGCCACATAATAAAATTTCGAGTCACTAATGTGGACCACTGGCCGCTGGTTTTATTCAGTTTGTCCCACTATCTCTGGCGCAATTACACATAAAAGCGTACGTACGATAATCTCAAACAAATGGCAGTCACCAATAAGCTATCACAGTTATGTGATGTAACGTCAGTCGGTTCAGTAATGTCATAATGACCTTCATTTTTATAGCAATACTTTTGAATTACAGCTGTCATAAGTAGCATATCCATTAAAGAACAGTACAGTTACTGTATCAAAAACGTGTCTGTTGCCCAGTGTTTATGTACTCATTAGGGTACTCATAACAGAAAATATTTTTTTTTATAATAAGTATATGTTGTCTATTTGGGCTAATCCGAAAAGGCTGAACTGATTTTAACCCAACTTTTACTGTAAGCTTTAAAAAAATTTAGTATTTTTTCAAAACTTTTTGTCGAAAGCTAGCTCTTAATGCACTTAACTTTACTCAAAGATGCTGGGATATTTCCAAGGATCTTTGAGTGAAGTCACGCGAAGGAAGGTCACGTGCCACAGCTAGTTGATTACTAATCTTTATTACACAAGAAATGGTTACGAAACTGTGTGGAGTCCCTGACTTCTGTGCTAGGAAATAGACCTGTGTTAAAAGAGCCAGTATAATATTTTAACATCATTTGTATTTTTTTTTATATCTGTTAAGCGTTGTTTGTGTAATGTTTTTTTTCCTGTATGCTCGGTATGTTTCTGCGACAAATAAATAATTTTTCTTTCTTTTCTTTCTTTCTATTTAAATAGTTTTCCATCTTGTCAATACATACTATTAACACGACAATCCAAAAATAAACGTTATTCGACCGTCTATCGTTCAAACTAACTGTAAAAGGCCACAATGTAAGACCAAAATCTAGCCGAAAATAGAAAAGCTAAGAAAACTATTTTAAGATATGAATAGACCGTGGTAGTATTGACTACCACGGGATTATCACAACAATTAAATGATTATATTTCCTACCACAGATATACAGGGTTACTGGTAATTCAACGTATTTCTTGCAGGACTCCATAGTAGGGTTAAATGCAATAAATTAAGCCACCAAATGTTCCCCTGAAATTCAGTAGTTTTTGAATTAGTTAAATTTTTCTTAAGAGAAATTCCAGAAACTACAGTGTCCTAAATAAAAACGACTTTCGTAAAGTAGTCAATGACTTTGTATTACGTTTTATACTCTTTTAGACGGCTGAGAAGACAAGGATATTTTGTAGTAATTTGTACATCAAGCGTAGTATTTTTTTTATGCGCCACACTTGTTTTTGAGTAGGTAACGCAAGTTAAAAACTAAGTGAGATTTTTTTCAATATATTAGCCTGCCCCGCCAAGTCCGAAACACTATCCCCAAACCACTGTAACTCCTGAAAGCCATAACCAATAGTGGCCACCGAAAAGCACTGAGATAATAGCTTCTCTGTAAGTAATGAGGCGCTTAGTCTTAAGTTTGCAATGTACGAATTATAATTGTAACAGTGTACTCATTGTTGAGAAGCCTAATAAATAAATAAATAATAAATCTCCACAAAGTCACAGGGAAACAATTTAACCGTCTTGGACCCCACCACGACATCAATCAGAAAGAATAGCGGAGGATGAAGGAAAACCTAACGGGTGGTTATTCTGTGGTGTCTACCGTCACCGTCAAAAATGTTAACACTTCACTGAACTACGGTAGTTAACAAATACAATCTAATTAGTCCGTCAGATAGATTTCAAAAAAATATTGGACACATATTTTTTCTTTTTTCACGTAAACAATTAATGGAGACGATACGGTGCTTTGAAAACTCGTGTGGAGTCATATTCTTAGATATTAGTATGACATTTTTTGCGTTCAGTGACGTCACAAGCCCCCACTCCAGCATTCGACGCGTTTTATCTTCGTCAATTTCTATTGATTTGATAAAACAAAAAATACGTATTCAATATTTTTTGATAATCTAACAGACGGACTAATTAGAATCCTATTTTTTAAAGTCAGGAAACATCCCTATTTAGGGTACAACAAGTTTAAAAAAAGTCCGGTTTTTTCGATCATCGTCTTTGTTTCTCATTCAATCCTGTGTAAAAATCTTTTTCTTTTGGTCGTTTTTTACATTTGACGGAGTGTGGAATACGAAACAATCAGTGATCTGATAAAATGTTCAAATTAATTAATATTTACTCATAATAGTTGATGTACAAGAATTCTGTCTTTACAACTCCGCCTCAATCAACAGTGTCAGAGAAAATTATAGTTGAATTTTACCAACTTTTCTTCAACCATTTTGTTCTTTAACGATTCTGTGGTAAATATTGGATTCATTAGCTGGAAAGTTTAGGAAATTGAAATTTGAAAACCGCTACACTTCAGCAAACAGTCCTTGGGGTTGAACGTTTCATAGTTAAATATATATATATATATATATATATTTTTTTATTTAAGTTTGCGTGGGTAAGGCACATTGCTCGCAGAACGAATGCCCAATGGAACCGAAAAGTTCTGGAATGGCGACCGCGAACGTAGACGTTGCGTTGGAAAGCCTGAGAGGCTAGGTAGGTCATGACTTGAAGATTGCGGGGATCCGCTGGATGCGAGATGGACGAGACGAGAGGCCTGAGCCCAGCAGTGGACGTCTTTCGGCTGGAATGATGATAAATCAATAAACTGATAAACAATCAACCCTTGTTAATCCTGCAGGGTTTACTAGTGCTACTGCTGAGCATTAGGGTCCATATAGATCGATTCCTAGACCTACCTAGGAAAGCTTTATTAGGTTTTTCTATCGTGAATTTCAAATAATATAGTAAATTATACTAGTCAGCTCCGATACTTTTAGTATTATATTAACCAACAGACTCACCATTCACCAACCATTTTAGGTCCAAGTTTTATTGTTGTAAATCTATAAAAAAAAATAACTTTTCAATAACAAAATAAGCTGAGAGGCAGTAAGGGTTGGTTTTAGCGAGGCGAGGCAAGGCATTATCTTTTGAAGGCCAATTAATTTACTCAAGAGGTGCCAAAATTAAATTAATGAGGCATATTTGAATACTCGCCTGGGCATGTATAATTTCTTTTGTCTAAAATTATTTGAGTGGTACCTTTATTCAAATTATGGAGTAAATAAGGTATTATGGAAAGGTACCTTTAAAATGTTACTCTTTGTGAAAAATTAGGTTGGTATATTATTTCATTTGTATTATATGGGCACTCCATTGCGCCCACCTACGCACGTACCTTTTCACCGTTTTGGCACTTCTGTGAGAAACACGTGTCATCCGTGATTAATTACATTGTTTGTATGGGTAATATGAGCTAAATGTTCTTTCTTTGATATTGTTCGTTGTGACGTTGAGCTCCTTGAAATTTAAGCCGAGCGACACGATAATTGACAAATGCTAGGACTGACTGGACACGCTCTCTGAAATCTGCGTGGTTCTTTTTTCAAAAGACCATCTCAGACATACTCGTAAGTATCTGAGATGGTCGTTTATCAAGAGTATTCAGGACGAGATGACACGACGACACGGTTGGCGCAGTGGCTCAGGCAATGGACTGCTGCGCTACGTGTCGCGGATTCGATCCCCGCACGTAACAAATATTTCTATGACCAACAGATTGTTGTTTCGGGTCTGGGTATTTGTGTATGTGAGTTTAAATGTTTGTGAACGCACCCACGATACAGGAGAAATTCCTAGTGTGGGGCAACGTCATTTAAAAAAAAAAAAAGTATGAGTTTATTTCGGATATTTCTTCTCAGAGTATTCAGGTACGAAACACCGGCCCTATCTAGTTCTAAAATAGTGACTTGTAAAAACAATTTTCAATTTTCAACAATAACTTTGAGAAAAATGGTCGTAAAAAATAAAAGAAAAGGAAATCGTAGTTCCAAGGGTATAGTTTTTAAATTCGAACTTTAAAATTTTATAGCGTCAGCGGTTTTTTCAATAATCTTAAAAAAACCAGCAACCAAATTTATTCCAGTATTATAGTTCTACTTGGAGTTTCTTATTTTTATATATATTTCTTAATTTTGGTTGCTCTTAAATAAAATAAAGGATATCTTATATTTTGCATATTACACGCATGACTTGCGTTCAAATCGAATTAATGCGCTAAGCCAAATAATCCTTTTAATAGGATTAAGTTACCGTGAACCATACGTACATCCAACCGTTGAGATCAATAACCGCCTTGTAAATGATAAAATAATAGTTTTCTAAATATAATTTTAATAACTTAAGCATGATATTGTATCAATAAGAAAATATAGTAACTTTAAATAAAAATCGTAAACTCACTGAAAACTAACTTGCAACATAAACCTCTGAGTCTAAATGTGTACGAGAATTTGTTAAAAGTGAATGGTTAACAGAGGCATGTTTTTTTTTGAAGGGTCGCTTAATTTCAGTCATTATTTTGTAGCATAATATTATTTAAAAGGTCACATTCATTAAAAGTATAAATAATGTTATTTTCACTAGTTTGAAGTTAAAGAAAAGGGAACGAAAGCCACAATAATATGTTTATAATGTCCCACTTTCAATCATTGAAACGAAGCCATCTTATCTCAGATTGCAAATAAGAAAACTCCATTTAATTTAAACAAAGACGAAAGAAGGACAGATATAATTTGTCAAGCCGCCTATTCACTAGGTAAGCACGCGAGAACAATACTATTGTTAATGAATAGCCTTCCTAAGGCCATAGAGCCGCTTATGTTTATTTTTTCTCAAAGGATTCTGAAGTAATGGCTTTGCCACAAAGTGCCGTGTAAAAAGTTTCGAATTCTTTTTTTGAAGTTGTGTTGTTTTTTTGTTTGCTTGTTACACCTGGTTTTCTGTAACAGTAAGTTCTATTTTGTTTTTATTAAGAGTAGGTCGATTCGTTGGCGTCATATTTACAGTGTAGAATGAAGTGTTTTTCTTGCAGCAGGCTGTTTTATTCATACGTCTGTGAGTAGTTTTAGCGGTTCTAGAAATTATAACAGTAGCTGGTAATGATGACAGTCAGACTATACTATCTACCTGATGCTTGAATACTAATTAAGTTGTGTGTTATGTGTTTTGTGTTGTTCTGTGTTATGTATTGTTGTTGTTGTGTTGTGTAGTTGTTTTGTGTTGTGGTGTGTGATTGTGTTGTGGGTGGGTTGGTGGTTGTGGTCTTGTGGCGCTCCATGTAAGATATTAGTATTCTGTTGCATAAGGTTAGACTGGAAGCAGACTCCGACATAGTTGGGGAAAGGCCAGGCATATGATGCTGATGATAGACAGACGTCTGTCTTTGTGAGAAATTACGCTCGGTTTTGATTTAAGTTTAACAAAATAACGTCAGTATAGGGTAGTTGGCTGATTACAAAAAATCCGATTCTGTTTGTCCGTCAGTTAGATTATCGGGAAATATTGGATACGTGTTTTTGTTTTATCAAAATAATAGAAATTGGTGGAAATAAACTTGTCAAATATCATGAGTGGGGTCTTGTGACGTCACTTTTTGGTAAAAAATTTACCAAACTGTGACGTCACACGACTTTTCGAAACACTGTACTGTCTTCATTTTTTGTTTACGTGAAAAAAGAAAAAAATATATGTGTCCAATATCTTTTGAAAATGTGTCTGACGGACCAATTAGATTTTTTTTGTCAACTACCCTATTTGTTTTAGATATTCTTCTTCTCTAACGTGTGGCTACTGCCTATCTTGGTGTCAGAGTTTTTAGTTATGCAGAATACGCCTCTGACTTGGCCTTTAACTCCACATGGCATTAAGAAACATCCCTCAGGCACGATGTTTTCCTTCACCGAAGCAAGTGTTAATTATACAAAGTTGATACGACAGAGAGGTTTTCCTTTAAACAGCATAAACTAGATACCATTTTAAAGCTCTGTTCCAAAAATCAATTAAATAGGAGCAGTAGCTTAGTCGCAAATGATTTTTTAAGTTTTTGCCCCATTTACCTAACAGCTGATTATGTCTATATACGTTGTTGCCGCTCTGACGCGCCGCCCGACCGTTCTGACGCAACGCGCGCGTGCGACGTTGTTAATTTGTTACCTAGGTATCTAAGATCAGTTAAATTTATTTATAAAGGGTGTTTGCGTTTTACTCTGATTTGTAAGCTATTTAGTTTATTTGAAAAAAAAATCCTCATTTTTGGTGCTTTTTATTTTTGTACCTTATCGAATTAATACTAAATACATATAGTAAACGTAGTGTAATTTAATTCCCCTCTCTCATATCAACTCTGTAAAATACCGATCTGAATTTAAAAAGCCAGAGTGCGTGTTTTGGTTTTGAATTTCAGACCTAAGACTTGATTGTCCGTCGGTCACACCGGTATACAGAGTACAAAGCGAGTTCACATTCTTTACCAACTTCATCTCATGACGGTCAAACTATTTCTGCATGTGCCTTGTTCTCGCTTTCTAAATAGTTTAGATGAGAATAGTTTAATTCGGAGACTTATGAATAGTTAGCAGTATTCAATAAGTCTTTGTTTTGTATACTGTTGGACATTTTCAATTGGAGTATGTATGTTTTAAGGTAACGTCTTGTATAGAACTTGAATCAAATGTCCACCTCAAACGAGACCTATGTGATCTCTGTTGGTATTTTCAGTCAAGTATGGAGTAACGCGTTACATACATGACATTTTTTAAATACTTTAGCTGGTTGCCTTTTCGCCAGATAATTGGACAGCATCATCATCTGCCTCGCCATTTCCCAACTATGATAATGACGGCATCCAGTCTAACTAGCTGAATATAGGTATTTCACACGGAGTGACTGCCTATCTGACCTCCACATTATTTATTACCTCCTCCTGGTTTCAAACCCAGTCAGATGCATTACTTTGTGTAATTTATTTCATTACCACTGCTCTAAACATCGTGAGGAAACCGGCATGTCTTATAACCAAAAAAATCGAAGACATAGTGATGTGACATCTACCAACCCGCACTGGGCCCGTGTGGTGGGTGGGTGGGTGGTGGTGCCTCTTTTAGAGAGGAGGCCTGAGTCCCTGCAGTGGGAACATTATAGGTTGATGATGATGATGATTAATCATTTTAGTGATTTACTTATGCTGTAAATATATGCGTGTTACAGTCGCAAACATTTTTGTGACTCTGACCATAGACAATGTTCATTTCGCGAGCTACCCTGGCACTTTTGTCTTAAGCGTGTGCCTTTGTTCAGTGCATCATCACCCACTATCAGATGATTAATGGTGGAAAGGAGATTATAATGCGTTCAGGGTGCTGATGGGGCTGCGGCGATTCTGTAGTGCATCAGGGATGTTTGCTGAGAATCGCATAGACTGCTTTTACGCTACAATGCGGAAAAGATGCGCTTCCCTGGTGCGTAGAGTACGAAGCAGCGCCAACAGCATCCTTAGCATGATCGCTAGTCGGCTGGACTGCAGTTACATCAGTCACTGCTGCTCCGTTTGTCATGGGATGGCGCAGCGGTGATTGTTGTGTTTACATCATTTTTAAGTTTTGTTGTAGGTAGCTTAAGTTTACTAACACTAGTCTTTAAGAACATTGTTACTAACAAAATGGACACCATGGTCTGAAAATAAATAAATTATTATTATTATTATTATTATAATCCCCAGATTTCTCAACAAAACCCTTATAATCAAGGTATCAAGTAAAGAAATTGGTTAATTAACTCAAAAACTTGTTTAAGTTCTTAAACTTTGTAAAATTAATAGCTCCACTTGATTAAAAGATTAAAACATAATAAAATTAAATATCCACGAAACTCGAATTAGCGAATAAAAGCTATTTAACGAGCAATTAATGGCAGTGCGTTAATGGCTGTGTGTTACCATTATCGCCCATAAATTTCAACAATCAAATAGAATTAACTATCGGCTTTGTTGAGTCGCAATATTGTATGTTCATGTTGATAATTTAGTTATTAAAAGTAATATTATAGAAACCCGTAATGATTTGTGTTCGTATCATTGTAGGTATTAAACAAAATGTAAATTAACTTTTTAATGTATACTAATTGATACTCGATCGAAAAACCGGTGAGAATCTCGAGAAAATTTTGATAACCGGTAAGGTGGACGGTAAAAGGTCTCGAGGCCGAAGTCCGATGCGTTGGTCCGATCAGATTCGCACCACTCTTGAAACGCCTATCTACGAGGCTATGCAAGTCGCCGGGAATAGAAGAAGATGGCGCACCATCATCAAGGATAAAATGATGGGAGGAGGAGGTCACGACCCTCAGTCATGAGGAAAGCGACTTTCGGAGGGGAATTGATACTAATATAACTAGCGGACCTGGCAGACGTCGTCTTGCACGGACAGCAGCGCCACCTACCGGGTCCAATTGTGAATCCACCACACCAATCCAAATCCAATCCAATCCATTCTCGAATCCACTTGAACACACATACAATAATTTCATCCAAATCAGGCCAGCCGTTTAGGAGGAGCTCAGTGACAAACACACGTAGGTAGGTACTTACAGTGGAATTATATATGTAAAGATTATTATTTTGTACAGGTAAAATTGGCTTGTAAGTTCGTATTTGTCCGATTCCGATCATTCTTTCATTAACTGGAAGCCGCGCTACAGGAAAAAATATTATAGTACCTACATCAATTTTTCTTCAGTTATGTGTTAGCCCCATATAATAAACGGGTGATGATCATGAACCATAATTCGTAAACCACTGAAGATATCATCCATAAAAGATCATCCGGAAAAAATATATCTATTTAGTACCGTAGTGCTAAAGGTTGATATGAAGTTGATATAATAACCAGATTACACGCAAAGGTAGACCGGTATCAACTGCTTGAAATACAGGTCAACCGGCAAACAGTACTGGTTGCAATTTACCGTAAAATAGAGCTAGTTGCATCAGCAAAAACACGGGGAGCTCAGGGTCGGGCTACGCCACATACAATGTTGGTTTAACCTTCAATAACTCTCTCTGTTTACTGCTAGCCTGGTACCTAACCAGCGTAGCATTGCATTTGTCGGTAGTTTTTATAACCAGTGCTTTTACACTTACTTCAATTTGTTTAAGAATAACTTTGTTTAAAGGACAGTTTAATATCACTCTGGAAACACTACAAAACCGTAAACTGTGTCAGCTGCTTATCACCCTGTGCAAGTCGGGTAAGGAAAATGTTTAGTTACTCTACTTCTCTCTATTTAAACATTGCTAGTCAATTTAGGGCATGAGAACTACCTATGTAAATGGCCTAAGTTAGATCAGGACGACAATAGGGGATCGGACAAAAAAAATATAATTAGTCCGTCAAATAGATTTTCAAAAAATATTGGACACGTATTTTTTATTTTTTCACATAAACAAAAAATGAAGACGATACAATGCTTCGAAAACTCGTGAATTCCTCGAAAACGTCACATGGTAGTACATTTTTCACCAACAAATGACATCAAAACTCATGATCTTTGACGCGTCTTATCTTCGTAAATTTTTATTAATTTGATAAAACAAAAAACACGTATCCAATATTTTTCGATAATCTAACTGACGGACTAATTAGAATCATATTTTTTGACCCAGTCCAATCCCCTATTACGGGTGACGGAAACATTAATCTTATTGTAATCTGCATCACCCCTGAACCGAGTTAGTAGGTTCACTGTTCACCCGTCTGGACAAGCATTGTCAAGACTCATCATCTGTCTAGGCTTTTCCCAACTCTGTTGGGGTCGGCTTCCAGTCTAACCGAATGCAGCTGAATACCAGTATTTTACATGGAGCGACTGCCTATCTGACCTCCACAACCCAGTTAATACTGGGTAAAACGATACCATTTGGTAAGACGGGTTGTCAGACTTTCAGGTCACTGACTACCTATAACGACTGCAAAAGATCTATAAGGGTGTAAAAGTACCCTTAACGCAAACGAAAAGCACTTGTTCTCCCCAGCACTGCGATATTTTTTGTTCTAGACCATACCTGGTAACCTCCTAGTTACGGAGATATTGGGGGTCAAAGATTCAAATTTTTCAAAGCTTTTTTTTTGGAAATACCAGTTTTTCAGGTTATAACTTTACTTAAATTACTTCCCCGGCCCCTTCACTATTCAAAGCACCCACTAGCACAATGTTTCAAGACTGCAACATTGAGTTTTACCTTAAAATGTGATTTAAGACCCCATAAAAAAAGACGTTTCCCAGCAAAAAAAAATTGCGTAGGGTTACTTAGTTTGATGTACAGAACGCTTGGTTCTCGGATGTGTGAAAGGGTAATTTACACTCTGTATATGGCTACGGGGAGCAATTTAACGTGCTTTCCGAGGCACGGAGGAAGATCGGTAAGTAATGTAAACCCATCCACAGACTAACCTAGGCGCAGGTAAACCTGAAGATCGACCCAGATTGGCAGTTATTATTGGCCCACCAGCCCATTATACATAAGAATGTAAAGACATTATTTTGTACTATCTTAGCTAGTAGCAGTTCAGTCGGATTGCTGTCCCGTCAGGCAAGAGTGAAGAAAGAGATAGTGCGTATTAGCACACACATTTGTGCATTATATTTCCTGTATAGAATCTTAGTTGGTAATGGTACTGATTGTCATAAAATCTCTGTAATATCTACACGATAAAGTACGAAGAAGACCAAGTCATCGTCATCAACGTCATCTATTCATAATCACAATTCTATTCTTCTCACGCCATTCCTAATTTCTCCTGATAATTTCTCAGATAAACCAATTTATTTCCAATTCCCCGACAAAAGAAAGTGTCCGTGAAAATTCCAAACATTTTTATTTGAATCTTTAAAAATCATTGTAAATTCTCGACACAATTTTTTCCAAAGGTCTTATTGCGCAGAAAACGCTGCTTTTTTGTTCAGATCGATAAGCCAGCATATACAATACGTAATTTAGTAACTGAACTCTTAATTGAACCTATATTCAATTGATTTTTTATTCTATTATATTATCATAATCGTGGCTTATTCATTGAAGCACACAATGACTTCAATTGCTCGAGTTTTCATTTGCAAATATTAATATCGCTTATTATGACTAAATTTTGCGTATTTCAATAATATTTTGTTTGTTTGAAAATCAAAGTTTTGTAGGTAAAAGTTTTCGTTAATTTTCTATTGGGCTATTTGTATAGGATGTTTATTTTAAAAGGTTTTGATCGAATAAGATCGAATTTATAATCGTTCCGTTATAACTTTTTTTTATCAGCCGTAAATTACTTAATTTTATAAATAGGATGTTGATGAATTAAAATTTACTTACCTTGTGTTATATGAGTAATATTTTAACTTAATAGCATCGTCATTAACTTGCCCTTATTCATTAAGGGTCGGCCAGCATGTCTTCTTCTTCTATACCTCTCTGTTTCTCGTCATCTC
This sequence comes from Diarsia rubi, assembly GCA_932274075.1. Lineage (NCBI taxonomy): Eukaryota > Metazoa > Arthropoda > Insecta > Lepidoptera > Noctuidae > Diarsia > Diarsia rubi. The sequence goes on along the minus strand of OW026437.1, from coordinate 8,920,197 downwards.
ATGAGACACCTCCTTTCTTACCATATCATACTTAACACAGTCCATCCATCGTTTCTTTGGTCTTCCTCTACTCTTAAATCCCTCCACATTTATACTTAAAGCTGAGAGAATGGTAAGTTTTTTGTAAAAACAAAATTCAAGCAAGGAATAATTTCACAGACTTGCAGTCTACCTTACTCTTTTGATATAAAAAAATCGACTAAAAAATACCGCAACTAAACTGAATTGAAACCACGTGAAAAATCCGGCCCATCGACGTAAAAGGTATTACATTTTTCGGCATAAAAGTACCGTCGTCGACTGAAGTATCAAATAAAATAAAAATTCGTAATCTTAAAAGACTCACCTGTTGTTGTCTGTAACTCCCACCTGGTGCCACAACACTCTCCTTGCAATAAAAAAAATACGCGCGTCTATTAATTAAATCTTAATCGGTCAAAAATCCTAAAAACTAACTATAGGAAGAATAATTTATTGTCTTCGTTCCAAAAATTTAAATCAACGTCAAAAGTTCATATCTGACGCGCGTTCGAAAATGGAAGGCGATGTTCGGATTTTAAAATTATTGTCCGTTTTTATGTGAAATCGTTCGAAGGAGACGTGCGCGAGCCAAGCCGCCGGGGGTTAGACTGAAATGTGGGCTGAAAACAGGGGTTGTAGGGTCTATGAGTGGGTGTCTCTAGAGCGAGACGGGAAGATGTTGATCTTTTTAGAAAGAAAGGGACGGATGTAAAGTCGTAGGGGGAGCACCGTCACGTACTAGATCTGCGTGCCAGGAAGAATTTGTAGGCGTTCATAATTGTACCTTTGATTGAGGTTTCCGAATTTAATAAGTTGTCTTGGGTGACATTTTGTCGTTTGAAATGACAACTGCAAGATGATGAATAGCTCGTATTTATCTTGTTGGACTAGAAAGTGAATAAGTTACAAGTATTTCTTTCAGAGATTCGTTTTTTTTAGATAATCTTTTTACTTTTTTTGCGTTAAGTTCAAGCGTTCTATCATTGGGATTTTACTGGTTGTTATGAAATTTTTTACCGACTTTTATTTTATTCCTTAGTCTACTTTACGTCTCAATTTTATGATTATTAGAAAAGATTCGGTCAGTAGGTCGTCTTAGGGGAATTCACTTCTGCAAACGAACTAGTTTGAAATTCTTGTATTGTCCTATAAAACCAATGTTTTCAGTATAAATCAGGGAATTACTAATGATTTTTTTTGGCTATTTTTGTTTGTTGATTTAAAATAATAATAATAAAAAAATCCGCTCCTAAGACGACCCACTGACCAACTGTGACTGTTTTTTTTTGTAAGTTTCACTCGTTTGTATTCCCACGGAAGTATCAAAATCTCGTTTGAATACGCGTGAAGTGTTTTGGTTGTATTTTTGACTTTTGTTGTAAGGTAATTTTAATTTCAAACCATGGTACCTATTCATATTTTTTTTTAGAAATATTTTCCCTTCGAGGAGTTATTTTCAAAAATATGTCATGTTTTTTAGGATTGTTGTTTCCGTGTAATTTAAAGGAATTTATTCATTCTAACAAAATATTTGACTTCTGAGTAATAATGATTAATTGATTAATCAGACGAACTTACCTTAAGTGAAGTCCGATTACAATTTCATGAAGGATGAACTGAAATATAATTGATTACAGAGTAGTTCCCAATTCACTAGTATTTGGCATCGCAGTTTTTAGAGAAAATAAAAAACTTTTTCTCTATGGATTGGCAACCCTGATATGACACTCTTTAGAGATAGCGTTGCTCTGTTGGCCCATTCGATAAGGGTCTGATCCTAAAAAGGATGGGCTGGGTGGGTAATTATATTTCAGTTCATCCTTCATGAAATTGTAATCGGACTTCACTTAAGGTAAGTTCGTCTGATTAATCAATTTCATTTCATGATGAACTGAAATATAATTGATTACAGAGTAGCTGTTTAGAGTAAAAGTCGACATGGGCCACTATTTTGAAAAGATACATATCAAAACAGCCATATATGAATCAAATTTATTTGAAACCAATATAATCAAACTATAGTATGCTGGTAAGTATAAACTTAGGTATGTAACATCAATAGGTAATCTTAAGACATTCAACATGTCAGAATAAGACAAAATTATCCATTATGTGGTTTACATAAACATTATTAAAGACAAACAAAATGACAATTGGCTACTAGTATTTTCATGACAATAAAATTGCCATAAAAATACTGGCAGCAACAACAACATAACATCAGTACTATTACTATCAGTCTTGTCTCTTAATCAGATACAATTAGTAACAATAAATGCAATAGTGAATCATCTTTGACTGACCTTTAGCCATATTACTAAACTAGAACACTAATGACAGTGTACCAATAAAATAAATATTCATTGAACATGTATTAATCTTTAAAAAAGGAAAAGGCATAATAATTACATCCTCAAGTTATCATTAAAGACAGCATTAATAAAGCTGTCATGTGGGACATTAACATTCACTGGTACATCATAAAACCTGGCAAATGTAAGGGAGCTATCTGACCAGCCAGCAGTTTTCCTAATCACATCTAATGATACCCCTGCCTGTTTAGCAGAAGATGTGGCTGCATGACGTGTGCTGTGAGAGGTAAATATTTTGGTATCAATACCACTTTCCTTCATAACTGATTTAATCCATCTACTAATTGTTTGTTTGGATGCTCTTTTATAAGGTTTCCTACTAGTTAATAGCAAATATTGTTCATCATTTCTAAGAGTTGATGTTTGCTCAATATATGTTTTTATAGCTCTAGCTGGCCAAACAATGGGGTTCTGATTGAAAAAAGGTAGTTTAATTAATGTTTCAGTTTTTGATGACAGTGATGTTTTTATTAGATCAGTAATGTTGATATGTATTATGTCTTGTGACATGGATGTATCTTGAATTTTAATTACTGATAGAGTCTGCACCCTTTGAGCAGTAGCAAGAGCTAATAAGGTAACAAGCTTTTTACTTAATTTTTCCAAATTTAAACTCAAATTATCACCCCAATTAGACAGTAATCTTAGCACTATTGCAGGATCCCAAGTATTAACATACCTGCGTAACGCGGGTTTAATTCTGTATAGACCCTTGAAGAAACGCTTGATGTGATCATCCTTGCCAATTTGTTCATTTAACAGAAGGGAAAGTGCGGATCTAGCTGTATTTAACGAGCTGTAGCCAACATTTGTTTTATGTATTTCAGTGAGGTATTGTATTACATCTGGTATTGAAGCTGTATAGATGTCTACACTGTGGTTTCGGCAGAATAACCACCAACTCTTATAAGTAGTACTATATTGCTTTAGCGTACCTGGTGAAATGGATGATAACATAATATTTAGTGAACCCTCTGGCAAACCTCTACGTCTGAATGCTTCCCGCAAAGATGCTCGCTGCCAGGGTAAGCTGGTTGCTTAGTGGGTGTTTGGTACTGAAAGGAGATTGTAATAAATTATTATTAGGGTAGAATATGATTGGTTTTGTAACCATCAACATTTTTGCCAAAGGATACCATGGCTGACAAGTCCACAATGGGTATACTAAGATTCCCTTGGCCCCGTCGTTTTTAATTTTTTGCAGACATTTTGTAATTAATGCAAATGGTGGGAATGCGTAAAAAAATGTGAAGGCATCTATTTCAAATGCATATGGGTCTCTATGCCATGACACATATGTTTTACATTTTGCATTAACTCTGGTAGCAAATAAATCAATACTTGGCTTGCCAAACTCTTTTTCAATTTTATTGAAAGCATCTATTGACAATCCCCACTCTGTGTCAATGTTAGTATTTCTTGATTCCTCATCTGCCAAGTTATCTTTAGATTTTATGTAAGATGCCTGGACATTAATACACCTAGCTTCACACCAATCAAATATCCTTCTGCTAACATCATTTAGGTGTGGAAATTGAACACTACCCATCTTGTTAATGCAAGCAATGGCAGTAGTGTTGTCAATCCGAATAAGAATATCACAATTATTTTTTAAATTTGCAAAGCATTTTAAACCAAAAAAGGCTGCCATTAGTTCTAACTGGTTTATGTGATATTTTTGCTCTGATTGTGACCACAGGCCTCCAACACTCTCACCATTGCAATGAGCACCCCAACCCGTCAGGGAAGCATCTGTATATACTTGGAAATCAAATTGTTTTGACTTATAAGTTTTGCTTTTATGCATTATGTAATCCCTCCACCATTGAAAATCTGACTGTAATACCATAGGTAATGTCATTAATACATCATAATTGTCATTTGATTTCAATAATGCTGAATACCTAACATGTTCCATTTGTTTTGTATGTACTATGCCATAAGGTATAGCTGGACATGCTGCTACTAATGTGCCTAACAATCTAGCAAATTCTCTTATCTTACATTTTTTTAATTTTAGGAATTTTTCAATCATACTCTTAATTGTATTTCTTTTTTCTAAAGGTAGCTCAAGGCACATTGATGTGGTGTTAATCATGAATCCCAGAAATTTACAATATGTACTAGGCACTAGGTTACTTTTTTCAGAATTAATAATAAAGCCTAAGCACTTTAACATACTAATTGTTGTTTCCATGTTTTGTAAACACTCATTATATGTTTGGCCAATACATAAAAGATCATCAATGTAGATTGTGGATAGGAAGCCTAAGTTTCTTAGATAACCTACCACAGGTTTTAACAATTTGGTAAACACACTAGGTGCAGTACATAACCCATATGGCAATGCTGTAAATTCATATAAGGTTCCATCAAATTCAAAACGGAGGTACTTTCTGTGTTCAGATGCTATAGGTACTAATAAATATGATTCCTTAAGGTCAATGCAACACATATAATAATGATTATCAATTAACCTTACTGCAGTGCGAATGTCCTCCATTTTAAAGTGACTAACTTTTATATACTTGTTCAAAGGTTTTAGATTTAAAATAAATCTTTGTTTGCCATTAGGTTTTGGAACAAGAAAAATCTTTGAGATGAATTCTCCCTTTGAATGACAACATGGTGTTATAGCTCCTAATTGTAAAAGGTTAACAATAGCTTCCTGCATAAGTGGAATTTCACAATCAGATAAATTATTTTTAGGGACTATACTTTGGTAAGGCTGAGACATGAAAGGAATATGATATCCTTTAATCCACTGCAATATAATGGGGTCATTTGTTAATGACATCCAACAAGAAAAGTAGTTTTTTAAATTGCCAGCATGTACCTTGTTTATTTCCTGCTGTTGTAGTGGGCACCCCGGGTTCTCTCGGAACGCTGTGGGTTGAAGGATGTCCTGTGGTGTGATGGCTGTGGTCGAGTCCGTGGTCCACCTCGTGCCATCACCTTGGTTGGTTGACGCTGATTCAACTGTCGTGGTGGACCGTTCCTGTTTCCCATATATTTGTTATTTATGTTCTTAGCAGCGACTGCTGGCTTTGGTGCAGTCTTCTTAATAGAGTTTGAACTCTGTTGTATTATCTTATTTACCTTAATTCTTTCTGATAAATTGTCTCCATATAAATACTCATTTCGAGTAGTATTTTGAGTCATTTCTAAGAAATGCTTGTCCAGTTGGGGAGCCACTAGTGACCTTCTAGTTTTAGTTTGTTGATGATGGAGGTCACACACCAACTTTGATGCTTCACTGAGTGATTTTAACATAGTTATTTTATCAGGTGGATTGTTTATTATATGAGACATAACTTTACCCATTATTGTAAGTGCTGTGCCCATCTGTCTTTGCTGGTAGGCAATACACTTGTCTCTAGTTAATCCCGTTTCAGAGATCACTGCCTTTACTTCTTCATTCAAGATTGGGGCATCTAGGAGTTGGCAGTTTTCAGGCAAACTGTGACATTTTGTAATGTCATCTTTTTCAGTCTTAGACAGACCATGTGATAACAAGTAGTTCCACCGTTTGCAAATGTCATTGTTAATTGTTCCTTCATATTTTTTGAAGTCATCATATTCTTGTCCCAGGGCCTGCACAAGTTCGGTATTTTGCTCCTCAGTAAGATGGTTATATGACGCCTCCGGTGATGCTAAGGTTTAAACCTCTGGGATTTGGATAATAGGAGTTTCAAATTGTTCTTCAGGGCCCGATGTTCTAGGATAAATTTCACTCTGTTCGATGATTTCCTCTGAAATATGAGGAAAAATAAACCCTTAAGGTTTCTCAACAGCATTTTAATTGCACTAAACAGTATCTCGTACTGTAAGCACATGCTGGTTTGAAAAATCGGCATCACGTGCCGGTAACAGAAATCTGTTTTACATCAAAGTCGATATCTCGTATCAAAGTTGATCTTCGTGTTTAAGTATCTCATACTAACACGGTATATTATACTCGACCATTGTAGTCAGCTACGTTTTTTGCCTTAGTTGTACCTAAATCAAAAGCTTACCTTCGTTAGCCGGGGAAATGGCGCGCAAAGGGCTCCGGTCACGGTCGACACTTAGCCGCCGATTTGAACTGAGGCTGCGCCCGCGCTCACTATCGTGACTCCGTCTTTTGTTTCGACGCCGACGCTCCAACTTTTTATTGTATTTCCGTATTTTTCGAAGTAGCTTTTCTTCAGAAACCATTTTTGCATGCGATGCCGGCAAACGCGCGAAAAAGAAGTGTCATATCAGGGTTGCCAATCCATAGAGAAAAAGTTTTTTATTTTCTCTAAAAACTGCGATGCCAAATACTAGTGAATTGGGAACTACTCTGTAATCAATTATATTTCAGTTCATCATGAAATGAAATCACAAAATATAGAACCCTGCCAGTTAATTTAACCTCCTTGAATGCCTTTTCCATCAAATAGTCTCCTCTAATTGAATTTCACGGGTTAGCCTATCGTTATCATCTGGCAATATGGACAAGTTGTCCGTACACCGTATCGGACAAAAACTCTGACAGATATGACAGTAAGTTTGTCTATGTGTCTGTTTGAAGTCACGTCTATCGGTACTGCACAATACATTGCATCCCTTTTTTTTTTGGACGGTGACAAATCATTAAATGACTCCTCCCGCTCTGGCCCGAGCGGAACAAGGTGTCAGACTTCTACTGACTAAAAACTACCCATGTTCCTTGTTAGCCCTTTGTGTCCGGGGCTGCGGTATCTCTTTTGAACAACCCGCAGTACCGCGACCCCGGCTGGATGCATTATTTGCCTGATTTCGAACCAATACGTCACTTACAACTTACGGACATTCGAAATTCGAACGTTGTCTTGTTACGAACCCGCTCTGATTTGAATTTAAATACAAAGGAGTTCGGTTGTGTATTGTGCACTCATTTGAGTGAAGTTCCAAAATTGAACTAAACAAAATAGAATCTATTCTATTTTTAAATATGACTGGCGCTATTACGTAGGTACATAAGCTCACGCCTCTTTTCACTGGGGGTAGGTAAAAACTACAGAGCGCCTCCTGCTACGATCCTCACATACTCGTTTTGCCTTGTCCACGTTCATACATCTGGTCATACACACATGCCGTTTGCGGGTACATACCTATGCACCTGTCCTTTCTGAAGAACCTCACTAATAAGGTTACTGTATCTATGTCTCTCTCCACTCACATCTGCCTTGTAAATACGTTTTGTTAGACGCATCAGCCGCAGGTCCACTGAAGCGGAGCGAGGCTGCGGAGCGGAGAAACAGAGAAATATTGACCAATAGGATTACATGAAATCTGCCCTCTGTTCCAGTGTGCAATCCTATTGGTTGATATTTCTCCGTTTCTCCGCTCCGCAGCCTCGCTCCGCTTCAGTGGACAGGCAGCCTTTCGAACGGTAAGTCGTGGGTTTGAACCCAGGTAGGCGCATTACTTTGTGTTATTTATTTAATCAGTGCTGCTCTTAAAACGGGAAAGGAAAATATCGTGAGGAATGTGAATGCATGTCTTAGAACAAAACAAATTGAACACATGTGACATCTACCGGCTTCATCCGCTACAACTCGAAAATTATCCCATGGGAAGATAAAATCGGGAAAAAAACTCTCTTATATGTCCAGGTCATAAACTACATGTGTACCAAATTTTATCGAAATCCGTTCAGGAGTTTTTACGTGAAGAAGCAACAAACATACACACTCACACACTCACAAACTTTCGCCTTTATTATATCAATTCAATTCTCAATTCTCAATTCTTTATTGCGTACCATAATGTATACCTCAGTTGGTAGGGAATACATCAGTCTCAATTATGGACCCTGTCGGGCACAGCGTAGATAAAAGTAGGAGAGAGGAGGAAGAACGCTCGGCGTTTAGTAAGTTAAATTACGAGTTTATACCTACATGTAATCAGTGTGATGAATAGGCAATAAAGACATTCTACTTTTCAACATTGTTACTTAACATACATTAGGGTATTTCACCAAAACAAAATAATTAGTCCGTCTGTTAGATTATCGAAAAATATAGGATACGTGTTTTTTGTTTTATCAAATTAATAAAAACATACGAAAATAAAACTTGTCAAAGATCATGAGTGAGGGCTTTTGACGTCACTTTGTGGGTAAAAAAGTACTAACCTTGTGACGTCACACGACTTGACATGACTTTTCGAAGCACTGTATCGTCTTCAACTTTTGTTTACGTGAAAAAAAAGACGTGTCCATTATTTTTTGAAAATCTATCTGACGGGGTATTCACACTTTTTTGGATATCTATCTGGCAGGGTAATTACACTTTTTTGGTGAATTACCCTATTTCCGACGGGTTAGGCAGGGGTATACGTAACAAGTCTCATCACCAATTATGTTTAGGTCTCATGTAATAGAGCCGAGCCTACTACACTTGGCAAAACTCCGGAATCCGTGGCTACTGCAGAGAAATTCCTGATGGAAAAACCCAATAACACTTAGCGCGACCCGGGAATCGAACCCCGGGTCTTATGCTTAGCATTCGCGCTTGCGGCCACTCCACCAACGAGGCAGCCATGCTTGTTACTTTCCATCATCATCAGCCTATAATGTTCCCACTGTAGGGACTCAGGCCTCCTCTCTAGGAGAGGGATGGGCTATAATCCACCACGCGGGCCCACTTCGTGTTGGTAGACGTCACAGAATTATTTCAAATTCTTCGAATTTATTGTTTCTAAGACATGACGGTTTCCTCAAGATGTTTTCCTTCACCGTTTTGAGAGCAGTAGTGATAAAATAAATAACACAAAGTAATGCGCCTGAGTGAGTTCAAACACACGATTCACTGTTCGTAAGTCGGTGACACCACCACTGGGCCATCACTCTCCTAACTTTTAAAGCAATATAACTAAAGTTCTTGGTGTGATCTGGGCAAGTTTAAAAGCTTAATTTCCATCTTCAAGGAAGACAACTATAGGCTTAAGAAACGACTGTCTCGAAATTCCACTGTTTCGAAGTCAAAATTATATGAAGTGAAGTTCCGAACTTATTTCATCAAGTTGGGATAGAATTTCAACAATGAAAATCCTATCTAAATGGATACCTACTTATTTTTCATTTCGTGTTGACTTGAGTTTTGGGAGATTACTGTGCGCTTTTGTTTTAATATTGTAAGTATGGAGGCTCTTTTATGAATCTATTTCACGATGTCCAAATATAAGTTTTTAAATTGAAATGCTTAATAACATTATCATTAACACTTTAAACAGGATAAAAACTATCAAGAAAGAATTGTAGTCTGCTCACAAACATACTACCGCAATAAATTCAGTTTATTCGTGATCGTGGTACTTGTAACAGCGCCGAAATATCGGGAATCCGAAAACAAACATGATAAATATCCTGATTAGTTGGGTGTCAAGTCAGTCTAGTGTGAATGATAATGTTCAAATAGCCACTGCTTGCCGAAAAAACTGGCCAAGTGCAAGTCGGACTTGCATGTGAAGGATTCCGTACCATTGTAGTAGACCGAACCGTGGTCGCTCACAATAGGCCTCATCAGAAAGCTCAGTCACCCAAAGGGCAATGGAGATGGGAGGCGCTCCGGGAGTCGGGGCCACGTGATGACTTCCGGCCACCGTAGACGCGGGCTTGTGGACGGTGAGTGATGGGCTAGCTCGCCGTCCGTCCGTCTTATGACGACAACAGGCCGTGTCGACGGCGCGTTCGTGTTCCACGCGTGCTTCAAGGAGATGTCAGCAACATGAAAGGGGCCCAAGCAAGTCCTGACGCCCGTCGGTGCTGCGGGATGTTGTAAGATATACCGCGGCCTTGACATATAGGACTAAGAAGGAACATGGGTGGTTTTTAGTCAGTAGAAGTCTGACACTCCCTTTCGCTCTGCCCAAGAGCGGGAGTGGTTATTTGATGATATCTCTTCCCCCCCCCCCCCAAGAAAAAAGTTGATGCTTCAGGGTAGCCCGCAAAACTTGAATTTTCTTACGTTTCTTGCAATTTGCTGGTCATTGTCAGGTTGTATGTTAAATAACAGCAATATGGGCAGGGCACATTGCTCGCAGAACGGATGGCCGATGGGGCCAAAAAGTTCTGGAGTGGCGACCGCGAACTGGAAGACGTTGCATTGGAAGGCCTCCCACTTGGTAGACCGATGACCTGGTGAAGGTTGTACGGAACCGGTCAATGTGACAACACCTGGGGGGAGGCCTATGTCCAGCAGTGGACGTCGTTTGGCTGAAAAGTTGATGATGTTAAATAAAATAGGATTCGCGACAGTAACAAATGTGACTTTACTGAGTAATAATGATAAAGATCACAAATACAACTCTCTCAATTTAAATTACTTCCATGAGTAACTATTTCAAAAAAAGAAATTGATTACTTCAGATTCATACTAAAACACCCAATACCCCCACCCAGTACCCTAAAACATACAATTTTTATTGGGCGTAAAAATAAAACTTTCGTCTGAAAATAAAAACATTCCAACCCATAAACGGACAAGTCCAATTCACATTTGGTCAGTTTTTAATTTCACATTCAAACGAATCAAAATTACTCAAAATTCACCATTTAACGCTTGTAACTAGCTCCCAATTGCATGAAAGCTATATTTGGCATCAATTCGGCCCATTGTTTGGTCCAGTTTCCACTAAATTTCCACCAAATGTGATAGCAGTATTTCTAAAAATAGCACTTTACGAATGGTCGCGCTGAATGAATGGAAGGCGTAACTGCATTTCATTCATTCATTCTTTTATGAATGGGTGACCGGGAGCGATAACTTTTTTTCATTTTATTTGTGATTCTTTGTGTAGCATTCTACGTGGGTTGGAAATGGAATTCGAAATGTAAAAATTGAAAATTTATTGCTTTTAGTAGATGCGTTTTTTGGTAGTGGTTTGGTCTAAGAACCGGTGAAGATTGACCTTCACAGCTCTGATAACCAGATGAGACGTATTTCCAATCAAATATAATTTATAAACAAATATGCCTATGTTAACTTGCCTATCAAAAAGTGGTCATAGCAATTTTTTTTTAGCTTTTTTTGCAGGCAAGCAATAAAAGGGTTACAAATTTTTTTGATTGGTTTTGTAATTAAAATATCTAACCTTTGATATCAATTTCGATTGGTTAGCAGATCGGTGTAGTTACCTATATTGATTTACACATTTATAGGTTCACAGCTTGCCAGGTAGCCATACACAGAAATGAGTAGGCAAACCTACCTAGACATATTCTGTGTATTAAAAACTATCAGTTGAGATAAAATTCATTCGGTTTTCAAAAGAGTAAAAGTGACGAAAGAAAATTGATTAAAATAAAATAAAATTAAACATAGCTCTGAGCACTTTTTGATAGGCGAGTTATCAAGGGAATATTTGTTTATAAATTATATTTGATAAGAAATACATCTCATCTGGTTATCAGAGCTGTGAAAGTCGATCTTCACCGTCTCCTCTACTATTGGAATTAGGGATTTATTAAAATACGTGTGCCTATAAATATGACTAATATAATTTGATGGTTTAGTGTCTAATGTTCACCTGAGTGATATCACCCAGGTGAACATTAGACACTAAAGTAGTGTCCTCAATTCACCTAGGAGATATAGTTTCACCTAAGTGAATTGAGGCTACTAAATCAATGTTAAAACATTTAGTGTCCTATGTTCACCCGGGTTAAAGGACCTAGTATTTTTTTTTAGTTGATTGCTATATATTCAGTCGATCTAGCCAACTACTACGTGCATTTGTATTATTTTAAATAGACAAGGAGTGCATAAATTTAAAATCTTGATAGTATTTTACATAAATCAAAATTGTCTCGTTGGTCTAGTTATCACAATTGCGACTGCTTTGCTTGCGGTTATGAATTCGATTCAGGGTCGGGCAAAGTTTTAGTACTGGGTTTATATAATGTAGCAGCCACGGAGCTGTGCCCAGTTGGTGGCAATACGGTCACCCCCTATAACATGGTACTAAACGTAGCTGGCGAAATGAAAATGGTGAGTTTTCTAAGTCATCACATTGATATATGGCATTTAAGTAGCTGATGTTATATATGCAAGAAAAAGAATTACTTAGGGTATCATGAAAAAAAAATAAACCATTGAAATTGATAAGAAAAATATGTGTCTTACAGTTAATAATAAACTTTCACTCCGACAACGCTTTACAAAAACTGAGTGGACACAAATAAAGCACACACAGTCGAGTCTTAATTCCAAATTGGCAACACCCGGAATAGAAGAGGTTTCATTCAAAAAGTTGGTCTTAAACTCAAATCTCCACTCCAGCCGTTTCAAAATAATCTGCCTGGCTTACGTAGGCGGTAATCTGAGCCTCGCAGCATTCTACCTACGTTGTTGAAATTTATTTTTCACCTAGTTAAAACTTTGTAATATTTATTTGTGGAGTAAAAATTAATTTCTTCATTAAGGCTACGATCTTATGCATTTTGAGCTCGACTGGGGCTAAAAATGAAAAATTTCAAGTAGGTCGTACTTACTTTAAACTTCTTTCTAACGCCGCACTTAGGAGCTCGTGGGTAATTAATTAGAGCTGCTGGAGTCGGTCTTCAGCTTAAGCCGCGTTTGCCTAGGTTGGTACATGGATGGTTGACCGCCCATTATACAGGATGTAAATTAACCCTTTACACATACGTCAACCAAGCATTCTGTACATCAAACTATGTACCCCTACGCAAAAAAAATTTCTGGGGAACGGAAAAAAAATTGGGGTCAAAAATTATATTTTGCGGTAAAACTCAATGTAGCACTCTTAAAATATTGTGCTAGTGGATGCTTTGAATAGTAAACGGTTCATGGAGGTAATTTAAGTAAAGTTATAACCTGAAAAACTAGTATTTACAAAAGCAGTTTGCTAAATTTGGAACTTTGACCCCCAATATCTCCGTAACTAGTTCCCAGGTATGGTCTAGAAGTCGGGGCCGCGGGTAGTCCAACGGTTATCGCGGCCTCGACATAAAGGGCGAAGAAGGAACATGGGTGGTTTTTAGTCAGTAGAAGTCTGACACTCCCTTTCGCTCTGCCCAAGAGCGGGAGGGGTTATTCGATGATTTTACACCCACCAAAAAAAAAAAAAAGGTATGGTCTAGAACCAAAAAATGGTCGCAGTGGTGGGGAAAACAAGTGCCCTTCGTTTGCGTTAAGGGTACTTTAACCCTTTATACCTCTTCCTCCATTTTGTTTGTGACAGTCGTTACAGGTAAACTGGCCATAAACAAAACTTTCCTCACGACATTTTCGACTGTATTACGTAACTCCGAAGTTCGAGAAACCGTAACTTGTGAGTACGAATTACGTTAGTCAGAATGTAAGTTATGAAAACGTACGCAATTCAGAATGTTCTTTACTCCGATGTACATTACTCCGAAATTTTGCTACTACAAAGAACTGAATACAGAATTCATTTTCGCGAATCATGGAACTCCGAAAGTTAGTTTGCTTGTTTTTTTATTTGTTTACTCAATAATAATTGAGAATGTTCATCATCGAGATAAGGAACAAAAATAGTATTGCTGATACTAGAAACAAATTTGATTTTTATTTCTAAGCATAAACATAATATGGCCTTAAAATATGGTCTGGGTCTGGTAAAGTTTGCTATGACGAAGTTTAGTACGCACGCACATCAAGAGTAGCCAACATTCTGAATTCAGTACTTCGTAGTAGCAAACTTTCGGAGTAACAAACATTATGAATTGCGTACTTCGTCATAACGTACATTCTATCTAACGTAATTCGGATTCGCAAACTTTCTGTATACCGAACCTAAATCGGTATTCTTAACTTCGGAGTAATATAATACAGTCGACATTTTCGTCATTTTTCTTTTAATATGTGGCTTTACTATCTGATCCATACGAAAAAGCACGTCCAACTATTTTTTTTTGGGGTGGGGGGGGATCCTCAAATAACCCCTCCCGCTCTTGGGCAGAGTAAAAGGGAGTGTCAGACTTCTACTGACTAAAAACCACCCATGTTCCTTCTTGGCCCTTTATGTTAATGCCGCGGTATCTCTTACAACATCCCGCAGCCAGGTCTAACCATCCTTACTTTCTTACTAATATTATAAGCAAAAGAAACTGTCTGTCGCACTTTCACGCCAAAACTACTAATCCGATTTAAATGAAATTTGGTACACTAGAGCCTGACAAAGGACAGCTACGTTTTAACGCGAAAAAGGGTTGAAAGGGATTGCTTTTGGTTGCGATAACCGACATCGGTCGCGATAAACGACCTCCACGCGGACAAAGCCGCTGGCATGAGCTGGTAGTTTTATAAGTCTTCACCTTAAGTTCGAGGGGAATGCGGCAGTTGCAGATTGTTCCCCTATCCTATCGCCATTTGATCCTTTAATTCTGTACGTTGTGTAACAATATGATTTATTTTGCCACTTTTCACACAGTAAACAAAAGTATCCTACAATACGAATGATGAAATTATAAAGGGTATTTAAGTTAATTTTACACAATTAATTAATATGAAAACGCTCACCCACGCTTCGTTAAATACTGTTGTAATGAATTCCATTTCACTTTATTTAAAACCCATACTTTTCTGAGTTGCATCTGTTTCGTTCAGAAAATATGATTTTATATTTGACTAGGTACCGTTTTGCGAATATGAATCAATTTTGTAAATAAAACGAGAAACTCTTCCATCAAAGAAATGTGTGGCAGTTTATTTGTACGGTATGCATGTGGGTGGATAGTGCTGGCATTTGCAATTAATCGAAATTCGGGTTTGTTTTGCTTCCTTTGTTATTTTATTTTTGACTAGCACTTCACCTGTGGCTTTGTCCACAAAAGTTTTAATCTTGAAGAAAATAGGGATGTTTAATGACTAAAAAAATATGATTCTGTTTTGTCCGTTATTTAGATTATCGAAAAATAAAACGCGTCAAAGATCATGAGTGAGTCCTTGTGACGTCACGTTCTGGTAAAAAAGTCAAGCAATACGACGTCACACGAGTTTTCAAAGTACTATAATATCATCTTCATTGCTTGTTTTACGTAAAAAAAGAAAAAAAAATTGGGAAAATCTATCTGACGGGCTATTAAAACTTTTTTGTCAAGTTTATTGTGATAATAATGTTTGATATTTTCTAGCCTATTTAATAATACACGTTTTCGTAATCTATACTTCAAAGGAGTAAGTGATACGTGACGTCTGATAGGACTGTAAGACGTCACGGTATCATTTACTTGTTTCTCCTACATATTTCAATTTAGGTACTATAATGTAGCTTTCAGTTAGTGAAGTATTTTTTAGAGGTCGATCATTAGTTTCGGAGAACCCTACATACAAACCTAAATAAAAATATTAGTATAGTTTTGTATTGCTTTGAACGTTGGGTGCGTTTTTTTTTCAAGGCCTGTACTGTCCCACTGCTAGGCAAAGGCCTCCCTCAACTCCTTCCAAGTATTCTTTTCCTGAGCCACCTCGAACCAGCCCTCATGGTGCGCATCCAGATCGTCTCGCCACCGCTTTCTGGGCCTGCCTCGGCGGAACTATGCCCGTTTTAGAGCGCAGTGTGGTATTTCGAATTCTATCTTGACTTTTGACACCCAAAATGCTACGTTCCATTGCCCTTTAGCATACTCCAAAGCGGTACTTCTGAGTCTCGGTGAGAGACCATGTCTGAGCACCGTAGGGTAGAACTGAGACCGAAACATCGCCCTGGGTTACGGTATAAAATCGAAATAGGCAATATTACGCATCATCAAACAGGTCAGCTAATCGGCTTGCAGTAGTTGGATAATACTACCCGGGTAATACAATACCTGACTAGTCGTCAGAATTTCGGGCCCGTAACACTGTCGAAGATCTATCGATAGTTGGTCACCCACCCACAAAGCGACCTCGGTAAGCATGGCTTTACCTTGACGAGCACCCGGCCAGAGCATGGCCTTAGGGGTGCGCAAGATAATCTAGCGTTATGGACAAAAAAAAAGTAAATATTTCCTTTTTAATATCTCCTTTGTGTAACTTATACAATTTATTGGCGTCTCCCTCATCTTCAATAAATATTCTGTCTAAATTAATGTTTTTCTTACAATTTATTGCTAGGGGGTTAACCGTCCTCATTATTATAGGTTTTATAGCGAAGAATAAGATATTTTTAGACTAAACATGTAAATGATGACAAAAAAAATATGTTATATCTACGTACTTAAGTACTTTCTGCATTCAGTAAAAGCTGTTATTTTGAAAATGAAATTACTTTATTTCTATAAATTTATTCAGGGTGTTAGTATAAACATAAACGGCAATATACAATTATATTAAAAAAAAACCGGCCAAGTGCGAGTCAGACTCGCGCACCGAGGGTTCCGTACAAACCTGTAGGTATATAAGTAAAAGTTTTGGTATTTTATTACTAAAATTATTAAAAAAAAAAAAATGCGATTTAACTAAAAATGTATGCTTATAGTAAATTTTCCTACAAAATTTCAAGATTCAAAGTTCACGGGAAGTCTGTAGGTTTTGATTCCCTTGCGAGTGTCGAAAATTTGCAGCATAAACGGCTGCCATGTACCTTTTCATTGCGTTAACTTAGAGTTTGATTTTTTCACAGCTTCAAGGGACACTACACATGAATATTTGACATGAATTTCAGGTTGGTACCTCTACGCGTTCTTGAGAAAAAGGGTTTTCTTGAGAAAGACAGACAGACGGACAACAAAGTAATCCTATTAGGGTTCCGTTTTTTTTCTTTTGAGGTACGGAACCCTGGCTGCAGGATGTTGTATGAGATACCGAGGCTTCGATATAAAGGGCAAAGAAGGAACATGGGTGGTCTTTGGTCAGTAGAAGTCTCACACTCCCTTTCGCTCTGCCCAAGAGCGGGAGGGGTTATTTGATTTTCCACCAAAAAAAAGGGTACGGTACCCTAAAAAACTAAAATGTCAAGGTTTTATTATATGACAGAATTCCTGGAAAATCAAATACGGTAGGATTTACTTCCATCATAATACTTTCAAACGACAACTACGCGTGTACTCTACTCGGAAAAGTGTAAAGCCGGCAGTACGCAGAAAAATATTTATTTCGTTCACAGGTCAAAAGTATTTTCATTTACGTTATTTTCAAATTTACATCTGTACATGTGGGCCTGAGCAGGTCAACTAGTTAGACGCAGGATATGGAGCAAGGCTATGAGTGGCCTAAGAAACCAGAGTAGGTACATAACCCAAAAAGAGTGACAAGAGTGACAAAACTAAACTAAATGTTTTTTTTTTCACGTTTGACCTTGAAACCCAGCGCTGTGCTGTGGGTTCACAAAGCACCCAGTAGAGTAGTAACCTGCGTGTCACGGTCACGACATACAAAGTGTTAACTTTTGTTTTTTATTTTTATCCCTGCTTACCTACAGTGTGTAAGCTAACCCTACACACAAACGTTAACAAAACATTCTGTACATCAAACTCCCTACCCCTATGCAAAATTTTTTGCTGCGAAACGATTTTTTTTTTAGTCAAAAATCACATTTTACTCATTGTGCTAGTGGATGCTTTGAATAGTAAACGGGTCATGGAGGTAATTTAAGTAAAGTTATAACATGAAGATATAATTTTGTGGTACATTTAATCTATTCATTGGTACTACAAGAACATTTTAAGAACATTTAATTGATACTTCTATAAATTTCGAAGTCGACTGTGGCCGGGCTGCGTTGCAACACACGGGTACTTTTACACCCTTAATGTGTATCTGTATCTTTTTGTATGTTCGTCATGTTTTTGCGACTAATCGATATTTTTCTTTCTTTCTTTCAATGAACATGGGGTCGATCTTCAGGTTAAACTGTGATTACCTGAGTTAGTTCATGGATTGGTAACCACTCATTTTCTACGAATTTCGGAAAGTAGACAGTTAAATCGTTTCTCTGGGGCGTCGGGCTTCATTATCTCAGCGCTTTTCTTGTTGTCGCCACTGTTGATTCTGGCTTACAGGAGTTACAGTGGTTTGGGGGCTTGACCGAATAAAAAAAAAAGCCGTTGGTCCCGGCAGTTACTAGAGGATTGTTGAAAGACGTTATAGGCAGTCAATCTGACAACCAGTCTTGGAAGTATAACCAATCCCATCGGGGTTGCGGGTTGTTTGAAAGAGATACCGCGGCCTCGGCACACGGGCTAAGAAGGAACATGGGTGGTTTTTATTTGATGATATTCCAACCGCCAAAAAAAAGGTTGATTTACTGAACTATGAAGGTATTAAGTTAAAAACTCAAACTTGTGGTAGTACTGTAGTTGCCCTCTATGGTTCTTCGTAGAGGGCGACTACAGTACTTCACCAACAACGTACCCATTCTTATGAAAGGGCCAGAAACTCAATGGACCCTCTATGTAAATCAAACATATCACTGCATATTATAAAACAAAGTCCTCCGCCGCGTCTGTCTATCTGTCTGTTTGCGATAAACTCAAAAACGACTGCACCGATTTTCATGCTGTTTTCACCAATGGTTAGAGTGGTTCTCGAGGAAGGTTTTATTAAACAATTCGACGCGGTCAAAGCCGCGGATATCAGCTAGTTGTCACATAATCTTGGTTAGATCTTTGATTTTGAGATTATGCATATATGTGAACGATATAGAAAGCCATATTTATATAGGCAGAAACTACAGAGCCGTGGTTTTAAAATTTTCAACAAAATCCGATTCAAATAAGTGGGAAAGTTATTCAATATTTTAGTGTATATCTACTTTTTTGCTTTTCCTAGTTGCATCTTCAAGTCTTCCGGTAAATTCACGAAATAGTTCAATCACAATTTACCGACCCGAATACCTACAGTATCAGTAATCCGATCTATTATTTGAACATATCGAGTAAGACAAGACAATGGAATGCACAAAATGAATTCTAAGCCAGACGCCTACGCGAAGGAGATATTGTTACAAGAAATGTTGGAAACAAAAGGTCCATTATTTTTCATTTTTAATATTGCCGTAGCTTCCCCCACAGAGGGGGATCACAGTACTCGCTTAACCTTACTATTAGTTTAATATTATAAATGCGAAAGGAACTCTGTCTGTCTGTCGCGCTTTCACGTCAATACTACTGAACCGATTTAAATGAAATTTGGTACACAGATAGTCTAGAGTCTGTCAAAGAACATAGACTACTTTTAATGCGAAAAAAGGGTTATAAGAGGTTGAAAGGAAAGGGGGTGAAAAGATTAATTTTGGTAACCGATAACCGACATCTACGCAAACGAAGCCGTAGGCCGCAGCTAGTCGGTTAAATTTGGTTAAAACTATAATAGATAACACCATGTCTGAAATCCCCGTAGGGTTAGACAGAGGTGCACCTAATGGTACATGGCCCACTTTTCCACATTTATGTTTAATGAACCGTGCACGAATCCAGACGCTGTGTACTGAGAATAGGGCATCGGACAAAAAAAATATAATAAGTCCGTCAGATAGATTTTCAAAAAATATTGGACACGTAGTTTTTCTTTTTTCACATGAACAAAAAATGAAGACGATACAATGCTTCGAAAACTCGTGAATTCCTCGAAAATGTCACATGGTAGTACATTTTTCACCAACAAATGACGTCACAACCCCCCACTCATGATCTTTGACGCGTCTTATCTTCGTCAATTTTTATAAATTTGATAAAACAAAAAACACGTATACAATATTTTTCGATAATCTAACTGACGGACTAATTAGAATCATATTTTTTTACCCTGTCCGATCCCCGATTCATGGCTGATGCTTAGACATTGCTGGAAAAACTAAATAACAACTAGCCCGACCCGGAAATCGAACCCTCTAATCGATCGATCACTGGACCTTAGAGGCAGGCTGGGTCACTGAAGTAGCTTGAAAAATAATTTGGACATCAACGATGACAAGAAAAAGTTATTGTCGCGTAAATCCGGGATAATATTACCTTGAGTGAACGTAGTCAAGATTTCTGATTATCACTACATATTAGAGAACAAAGTCCTCTGCCGCATCTGTCTCTGTTCGCGATAAACTAAAAAACTACTGCAGCGATTTTGGTGCTGTTTTATTTAATGGATAGAGTTGTTCTCGACGAAGGTTTTAGTATATAAATTGACCGACATTCACGAGGGTGAAGCCGCGGGCGACACCTTTAAGACTTATAAACCACTAGTGTGCCGCTCCGAGCTACGCCGTAGCCTGAAGCGTAGCAAAGTAACGCGCAAGTATTTTCTTTAGTGAACTACCCGAACAGGTTATATTGTAAGTAAAACGAATACTTTTAAAGTAAAATATTATGTTTTGAAAGATTTAGGAATGTCCAAGAAAGAAGAAAATATATGGTTTGTAAGGGATCCTTAAGAAATATAAATGACTAGCGGACGTCACGCGTTTTCACCCACGTAGTTCCCGTTCCCATGGGAATACAGGGATGAAAAGTATCTTATGTTACTCAAGGTAAAATAAACTTTCTAACGATGAAAGAAGTTTTGAAATCGGCGCAGTAGTTTTTGAGTTTATGCATTACAAACATACACACAAAAAATACACATCTTTCCTCTTTATAATATTATAGATTAGTGTAGACATAGCTAGAGTTATCACTACATATTATAAAACAAAGTCCTCCGCCGCTTCTGTCTGTCTGTTTGCAATAAACTTTGTTCGCATCGATTTTCATGTTGTTTTCACCAGTGGATAGAGTGGTTCTCGAAGTAAGGTTAGGAAAGTTCATCAGTTAGTGGGATATAAAAACACGTTGTTTAAATAAATTAATGGCTTACGTCTTCATCAATTCACATAATAATTTAATCTCTTAAGCTTAAGCTCAGATCTGGTACTTTTCATAGAGTTTATAAAACAGGTCCCAGAAAGTCATTCTGCTGTGGTACGGTCTACCTCCCAGGGGAAGGTCTAGGTTGATATCTAGATATGGATGCGTTGTCTTCGTAATGGGGTCCCATTTGATGGGAAGCAGCTCAGTTCTCGAAGGTGTGGGGTCTCTGAAAATAATTGTTATTACTATTACTATTAGTGTCTCTAATTTATTAAAATTATTAGTGTCCAACCTGAATAGCTATTCACGACCTCTCGATTGGACGTCATATCCAATCGATCGATCATACTATCGAAAATCGCTATTCATTAAACCGATGAAGAAGATCAATTCAGCAGACAGCTATTGCTATCGGAAGTGCAATCGAATCAGAATTAGCGACGCCATTTTGTACTATACCATGAGCCAGAGGTCGTTGCGTATCCACTTAAAAATAAAATCATTTTTAAATTGTTTTTGTTTGCATTTTTAGTTACTCTACGACGACGGATATTCAGTACAATCTATAGTAGAACTTATATGTATAAATTAGAAAGAATTAGAATTTTTTGGTAGTAGCTATGCGATTTGCGAGTAACGTTTACGTAAAAAATCCATATAAAGAATTAAGAAAGTTATTGGCAAAAATAAGCCGAAGGTATATTTATTTATGATGTTTAAATTAAATTTTTAGTTTTTTTAAAGTGAAGAAGACATGCTCTAGATTGTGTAGATAAATATATATTTTTTTGAAAAAAAAACCGGTGATGGTTGCGAAAAAAAAAGGTTCTAATGTATCCTAAAAAAGGCCAATTCACGTATTATATATCCACGCCTTAACATATGGTCGAGAAATATCTCCTAGCCATATTGATTTCATCACGATGTTCCCCTTTTCCGTACCAAGTTTTATTTTCCTACAATACACATGAATTCTAGAAATTAAAGGTGTGTTGGCTTGAGTTTGAACTCGGAAACTATGATTTGGTATGCGAGTAAGCGCTCAAGAAGAAGAACGTGTCTGTAAACAAGCTGTCATAGTAACTGTGGGCCACAGCCAACCGTCATTTGGGCCGTTTCTCGCTGTATTAAACGACAGTTCTTAGGGATAGAAAAGGTTTGAAGCAGAGCATGGAAAAATAAAAGTGGTGGAAGCCTAACACTGACAATTGTAGATTTACACGTTAAGAAAACCTGTGTGTAATAACAACTTGGAATTTTGAAACTTTTTAAATCAGTTTTTTCTTCTACTATCAGATTATATGAACTAAACAAAAAAAATAAATTGTAGGTGAAACACACTTACCCAAACTTAGCGAAGTTAGTCCAAAGAGTTGTCATCCTATCAATCATAAGCTGGTCTTCGAAAGTCGTCTCTCCAACAAAAAATGGGTAATCAAACAAGTACCCCAGCTCGTCAGCATGCGTTGCTCCCGTAAAATTCAGATTCAGTGCCACTTTCATTAAATTTCTGCCCCCACTGTACGAGAAAATATAGCGATACACAGAACTAGCACCATTTTGCAGAAGCTGGTCTGCCATTCTGTGGGTTGGATAGCCAAAAGAAACATCTGCTATAAAGTCAGAAATACCTTCTTTAACATTAACAGTGATATCCTCATCTCCGATATAAAAGTGTCTAACAGCATCTGCAGCTTCAGCTTCAACTAAATCGTTTTCAAAATCAAATGCTAAACTTACATAGTCCCCAAAATTGAACGTTTTGTAAAATTCGTCACCCACAAGTGCTAGAGACAAAGCTGCCTCGTTGTCATTATATCCAATAATAACTGGAGTGGTTCTCGCTTTTGAGGTTGCAATGTTCCTTGGATGATCTGTTATAAAACTCTCAATATCTTCAAATTCTTTTTCTATACACGGTGCTGTTCGAATGTTATTATCTCGGAAAGAATATGCATCGGCTAAATCATTTGCTACTTTTATTACAGTATGTGCATCAATAGTTGAAAGGAATTCTAAAGCTGCATGAATATCTGTAGTGTTGAAGTCTAACTCTCCTGCCAGTTTGATAGGAGCTGTATTATCAGATACTCTTGTCCAAATAGGTGTTAAGGCAGGACCACTTTGAATGATAGCTTTATTAAATAATTTCTCGTATGATGACAAGAGATGTAAACTAATAGATACGCCACCAGCACTTTCGCCAAACACAGTAATTTCTCTGGAATTTCCTCCGAAAGCTTCGATATTCTCATTGATCCACCTCAAAGCTAAGACTTGATCTTTGAGTCCTTGGTTCCCTGGTACTTCTGGGATGTCTAGGCACATGAAGCCGTAGGCTCCAAGCCTGTAGTTGATTGCTACCACAATGACATCGTGTCTTAGTAGAAATTTTGGTGAGATGCCATCAGCATCAGCGCTGCCTCTGGTAAATCCACCTTCATGTATCCAAACCATCACTGGTAAGCGGTGTCCAGAGTCAGCAATGCTTGGTACGTAGATGTTCATGGTGAGACAGTCGATGGTACCGATGGCGACATTGTGCTGTACCTGGGGGCAGGCGTTTGACTCGTAGGCTTCGAAGATGCTGTCGAAGCCAGGATGTGGTTTTGATTGCTAGGAAATAGATTGACTATTTTAAATTTATGTAAGAGATGATGCCGGAAGAAGAAAATATGTTGCGGTGAGTCCAAGTAGAATGGGATAACGGCTCGAAAATGATAATGACTTATTGAACTCCTTATTAGTATTTTTGATGACTAATTTTTTAATAGATTTTTAACTTTATCGCTAAAGCAATAGGTTCAAGGTTGATTGGATTAATTTTACAGTTTCGGGTAGCGTGATGCCCGGTTATTTAATATGTTGGAAGAATTTACAAACAAGTTTCCATGAGACCAAGTTAAAGAAAAATGTAAGATTATTTGTGTTTCTACCTAAAAAAAACTGGCCACACGAGTGATCCCAAAAGGGTTCCGTTTTTTCTTTTTGTGGTACGGAACCCTAAAAAGACAACAAATATAAAGAAAAATCTTTTCACTCACCCCGAACGGATTATTCCCATCTACCACTCCATAAGGCACACCCAAGAATTGAGCGTGACCATCTTCAAACTGAAGACCTCTAATCAGTCCAGCTTTGGTGGAGACCAGCGGGTCTATCCTGGGTAAAGCTTGCCCTGAAGCACATATTGAAATAAACAGTACCAAAGACCACATGTCCAAATCGCCCAATATTTTTGGCGTTACTATTAGAATTTTTCAACAAGTACGACGTTTTATCGTTAGAGTTAAGGTACCTAAAAGATAAAACAGCAACTTGAAGATCAAATCGATGAGTAAGAATATTATCCATATCTATATAAGATAAGCGGTAATTAAAAACATAATTATGTATTTATTATGTTTGTTTAGTTTCCAAGGACGTGTCCTTATCAAAGCGACCATCGCTCGAATACGCGAATTTTAAGTGCATTTTGATCGGCGAATAGAGGGCAGCGGCTTAGCGGTTGACTGCTGCGTTGAGTGTCGCGGGTTCGATTCTCGCACGGAAGAAATATTTGCATGGGCCTACAGATCGTTGTTGCGGGTCTTGCTTTTTGGTATGTGAGTTTTAGTGTTTATAAACGCACGGCACAGAAGTGAGAAGATTTACATTATGACATCGAATATTTTAAAAAAACTTTTTATTTCATAAATTTTGGTCCATAATATTTGTCAGTAGCGACTTAAAAATTATGTTTTAAAAATTAAAGGAGATCAAAATGGTTGAAGTCTATGTACAGCATGTTCAAAATAGGGAAACACAATTAAAAACAGTTTTCAATTATCCAATTACTTTAGATTGGCTTTATTTTGGAGTAAAGCACATAAGTGTACACTTGAAATTGAAACACATAACGAAAACCCGCCATGGCGGTAAACTGACATTTTGATTGAATATTGACGATAAACATGTTAATTTCTTATCAAGATATTATCTCGAAAGTGAATGTCATATCTTTCTGATAGGGTGTCAAATATTTTTGTACTTATATTTGGAACAGTTATTATTTTGTTTCACAGATTACTTTAATTGGCAAGACGCCCAATCCTATTGAAAGTCGATAAAAATAATTGATAAATATCAAATTCTTACACAAATGAAAAATATGCGATTATTTTGTATTTTTCCCGAATTTCACGGATTTTTTCGATTTCTTGAGGTAGTGTACTTATAGCGGGCCCGTTTTGAAACATCTCCTGGACATTGAATAATATTCAAAAATTAATACTTTTCTTTTTAGGAAATACATTAAAAAATTAAAACTTTACATTAAAAAATTGCATTAAAACTTGAAACTTTACTAAAAAATAAATACATTTTTTTTAATTAAAACTTTACATTTAAATGCATACTAACATTTAAACTACCAACCAACTCTCTGGATTGCCGGGGCACGGCAATTTATTGGAGATACACAATATTTTTTTTGTATTTATATACGTAGGTATATATTATTATTTTCTTATATGTGTATATATTGTTATATAGGTTAAGTTAGTTACGACACATAATCACTGAATTATTTTCCGCTTCTCACACACTATAGTCTACATTTCTATTTTCATTTCTCCTTTTGCAGGTCTGCTGGCAGAAATTTCTTGAGAAATAAGCAGTACCTTTGTACTCTAATGTTATATTTTATAATTTTCCTGTATTGTCTACTGTGTGTACACAAATAGTAAAATAAATAAAAAATAAATAAAGATTTATTTTTTATTTTTTCTAAAGTGAACCTTCTCTTATTCTTGTTTTGTGCTTCTATTCCTTTCTACGTAACCCGATATCTTTCAACTATAGGCACTGAGCAGATTCTGATCTGATTTGTTACAATGCTTTCACGTGGAGGTACAGGATTACCTATTAATATTCGTATTTTTATTCATCCATACTTCCCTACTAATAATATTATAATGCGAAGGTAGACTGTCGTGTGTTATATTTCTATAGTTGAAGGTCTGATTGAATTTCGGTGACATATCGGCACACCTTTTCTAAATTCTTAGGAATACTTTAATCCTGTTAGGATCATCATCTGCCTAGCCAGCTTCTAGTCGGCTTCCAGTCTAACCAGATGCAGCTGATATCCATGTAGGCACCCATAATTTTGCGTGGCCTTATTTTCTTTGCATCTGATACGATACACGGCCATTAGTAATCATAATGGATAGTGATACGAATCTGTTTGTCCATAACAATTGCTTACGTATTGTTTTGGTTGATAAGTGATTTCGATTATATGCATAAGTCATTGTATACTATAATCATTTGCTTAACCCTCTGCGACTGACGTGGCTCAATTTTTGCAATTCAACTGTCGTGGTAGTACTTTGAACAGCAAACTTTTTTGTTTAATATTACAAAAAAGTTTGCTGTTCAAATTACTACCACGACATATAACTTAATCATATTTATTAGATTTCTAGCCTATTTTATATGTTACATTTTTAAGAAACAGAAAAAAAAACAATTTGTATTTTCAAAATTAAACAACGTTTATTTACTTAACACAAATCAGTCAATAAATTTCTACTAACACTATTGTGACATAAAAAAACTGGCCAAGTGCGGACTTGCACATGAAGGGTTCCGTACCATCGTAGAAGGGAAGCCCCTTTTAATTTGTATTATTTATTGTGTTAGCGGCGACAGAAATATTCATTTTGTGATAAGTTCGTTTTTCATTGTGTTTGTATGAATGACAAAGTTATATTTGAGGGGTTTTTAAATAAGCTATGAAAACACGCCTGCCATGTCAAAAATGGAAATAAAAAATAAAATATGTTATTTATTTGTATACGTCTTACGTATTATACTAGTACGTTTTTTTTAAATCTGACCCTTTGTTTGTGAAAACTAAAAAAAGTATGTATGGTACCGGATTGTAGAGAGAAATTGCTGAATATATTGTCTATTGTTGAATTCTGTCTTGTCGTATATTCTTGAATATGTGGACTAAGACCGAGCGTTGAAAAGTATTCCAAAAGCTCATTTTTTGGTTTGTCTTTAAAATTAATATTGAAGTCTCCCGCTATGATAATCTTTTCGTGTACACTGATAGAATTCTTAATGCATTAACCGATTAACATTGTAATAAAAAACCCATGTTTACCCATACATTCCAACTGGAACTGCAACAACAACTGCTGCTGCTTACTCTCTTTGAGAGATTTTCCATGTTAGTTTAGTAGTTTTGAACTGATTTCTGTATTTGTTTCAAAATATTAGGCTCAGTAGTTTCGGAAATAAGGCCCTTAGAATGGTAAATTTTCATCTATTTTCTTAAATATATTTATAAGTGTTTATCCTAAAATTAAAAAAATATATATATTTGAGATCCTTATAAGAAGCGATTGATATAACACACGGTGCAGTTAGCAAAACGTAAAAAAACAAAAACCCGTACTTCCCAAAAGTGACCCCAATATTCAAAATTCATTTATTTACCTTATACGTCCGTGTTTGGGTCATAGAAATACATTTAAAAAAATTAAATTAAAAAATTGTTTATTCATAAACCACAAAAAGACAATAAGTTGATGATTGGAGCCTCCTTTTAAGCAACAAAAAGCCTGTATTAGGAGACTCCGCTCTTTCACAGCTAGGTTTTGTAACAGAACAGAAAACATAACACAGGGGGGGGGGTTGTGTGTTTTGTGCGTGAGTGTGGTGTAGGTGAGCGTGTGTGAGTATGTGTGAGTAGGTGAGCGCGTGTGTGTGTGAAATGTGTGAGTTAAACTATGTGCTGCAAAAGCTTCTCAGTATCATCATAGGTAAATGGTTTTATCCAACTTATCACCATTTCTTTACATTCATGTAGTTGTTTAGTGTATATGTATATCTCCTTGTTTACTCTATTAGCTGTGCAGAACGTTTGTTGTATTGTATCGCAGCGAAATTTGTTTTAGTTTGAGGAATTTGGGCAATTATGTCTTTCCGCCTCTTTGATAGTGTGTTTGCATTATAAGGAAGTGTCTTATGTTTTTTTAGGACTGTGTTAGTAATGTATAGTTTTATAACCGACAGCAGATCACTCATCTGGTATAGACTTTCGGTTGGGAATCTTATCTTTTTGAAGTACATTAGCTTTATTAGTGCTCGTTGTGCTCGTTCTACATCAATAAATCTGGTTTTTGCTGCACCGCTCCATATGGGGATACAGTAAACTATTACAGATTGCACAAGTACCACATATACTTCATTAAGGAGATTTCTATTAGGGCCTACATTTTTATTTAAATTTGTGGGTAGGACATATCGCAATGTTTTAAATATCCATCCCAGTTTCCTAACTCTTCCTGTAACATGCTCAAGATGAGCGATGAGCATACCATGAAATTTTTCACATACATATGTGTACGTATGGTGCTGATCCATGCGTCATGTTCGTGAACGGGCGCTGTCAGTGGAGACTGGTCATCTCTTAGTTGCCATGGTTTATAAATATATACATATTTTTTTGATTTGTTTATTATATCTTTTTACTCCGGACGCTCTTAAATTGCACGTCTTGCTACATAGTTCTCACATAATATACCATCTCAACATGAATGATGTAATGTACCAAGATTTTGTAACAATATTTTGATTTAAAAGAGTGTCCATGGAGTTTCTTGCCCGTTCTTCTCCATAGAGATCTACGCTAGGGAACTGGCAACTACAGTACTTTCACAAGTTATTATGCCTTGTGACTGTGACTGTAGCTTAGGAGTGCAATACGTTGTTTCGGGGGTTGCTGCGTCGGGTTGCGTTGCGCCGGATGTTACCGGCGGCGAGTGCTGTGGGGGCGGGTGCGCGGGGCTCCGGGTCGCGGGGCGGCGGTTGCGCGTTGTGGCGTGCATTCGTTGTTCCGTGATTCGAGGTCTCGTGCATTCGTTGTTGCGGTGTGCGTCGCTGCGTGCTTTTTTGCTTGCAGTGTTCGTCGTTGCGGGCATTCGGCGGCGTGTGGTTCGGCGTGGTGGCTTTCGGAATGACGTATTGCACTCGTAGTTTTTCGTAGTTTTGTTTTATGAATTGTTCTTATGACATTCAAAAGTGCCAGTAATGGTTTAATTGAAATAAATGCTTTGAGTTTGAGTTTGAGTTTGTACCAAATTTCAACTTAATCAGTCTTCTAGATTCAGAGCAAATTGGCTGTGACAGACGGACAGACAGACAGACAGACACACGAGGGATCCTATAAGGGTTCCGTTTTTTTTGAATAACTGAAGGCAAATTGGCTTCGAACAATCACAGCAACGGTATTTAGTTTGTCTTTTTATTTTTGTTGGACATACATAACACAATTTTCTGCCACTTAGTGGAACAAAAAAAATAATGTTATGCCTATGCTGTAACGACTTCGCGGAGCCCTATTTTCCGCGTTAATTTTTTTTTTTTAAATAATAGAGATAGACTTCCGGGAGCCGGGACTTTTTCATTGAAAATTACATCCTCTTTCAAGATCTATTTTCAATATCTTATAATCATCATTATTTTACAAATTACTAGCAAAAAACTAAATACCTTTATTTTGTATTCTTATTTTGTTAATAACAATAATATTATTTATTTTTCAGACAACGTGATCCATAGTGTTAGTAATTAATAAAATAACTTATATCTAGTGTTAGTAGTTGAAATATAACAGAGAACACTGACTAAATAGTATTGTGAAAATGATTTCTCGCAATGACTTCTCACAAAACTTTTAATGGTCGGAGGGTCGACAATAACAATCTCAATTTTTTATGTGTTAAAAACCCTTTTAAAAACATTCTTCTAAGCGTCATTCCGAATCAAATGCTATGGCACATATTTTTAGGAGCGTTACTTCTATTTAACACGTTTTTGAACTTGTTGACTAGACTAGACGTGGTTGTTTAGGAGACACTATGAAGATATAACCATTTGACTGAGGTGGTAGTCTGGTGGACACCTTCCTTCCGCTACGCACGCATACGGTCACGCGACGGCCGACGTGCGAGCCCACTACAGTAAGGTACTCGGAGAGGCGGCGCACAAATTTGAAAATTAAAAAAAACGGGATTTTGTATTTCGCGGTGTCTGTTGGACTACCACGTGAGCCGCAGAGAGTTAAATTAGTTAGCT
Source organism: Diarsia rubi (assembly GCA_932274075.1). Lineage (NCBI taxonomy): Eukaryota > Metazoa > Arthropoda > Insecta > Lepidoptera > Noctuidae > Diarsia > Diarsia rubi. The sequence continues at coordinate 8,889,918 of OW026437.1, read as the reverse complement.
TTTACTATTACAATACCAACAATATAGGTCATTTGGAACTTTAAACGCCGGCAACTGAAATGCAACAATAATTCATACCCTTTTGGGGGGGGGGGAATCGTCAAATAACCCCTCCCGCTCTTGGGCAGAGCAAAAGGGAGTGTCAAACTTCTACTCTAGATGTGTTGACACACCATGAAGGAAAGAAAAAACATTTATTTGTCAATACATGACGTGCATACAAAATGTCAAAAAATAGACAATAAACACACAACCCTTATGGCCAAAACGCATAAATATAAAAGTTAAAAAGTTGACAGCGTCGTGACTTCAATAAGCAGGCTATCATTTAGCATGATGCTGTGCTATAGGGAGGCCTACAACACAACGCTGGTTTTCAGTCGTCACCCGTGAAATAGGGTAGCCCTCTTTTAAACGAGACTCAAACATAACTGGCGAAATGTGAGTGTACTATCAGGTACACCTCTGTCACACCCTTCGGGGGTTACAGGCATGATGTTATGAATAACAAAATAAAATAAACGGTGCTTGAATTGGACACACATCTTTTTTCCTCTCCGCATTCCTTAAAAAGCCTTCACAGCTGGTTTATGATCCGGATTCATTGAAAGATAAGCGAAGAAGTGAGATTATTTATATAATGTATTACATTCGGAGTCTCGTGCATTCGTTGTTGCGGTGTGCGTCGCTGCGTGCTTTCGTGCTCGCGGTGTTCGTTGTTGCGGGCATTCGGCGGCGTGTGCTTCGACGTGGTGGCTTTCGGAATGACGTATTGCACTCGTAGTTTTGTTTTATGAATTGTTCTTCTGACATTCAAAAGCGCCTGTAATGGTTTAATTGAAATAAATGCTTTGAGTTTGAGTTTGTCCTAAACAACTTGTAAGAAAAAAGTAATTGGCTTCTTGAAAACTCTTTCTTATGAGGACACAGAAAAGTTGTTCCACCCAATAACATAATACTTAGACTCATATAATTACCTACATACTCACCACCATGCACACACACACACATGCACTACCAGTCGCCTACACATTTACACACCCTGTGACTGCTCTGGGTGTGATATTTTATTTATTGATGTTAATTTAATTTATTTTTTGTTTTTGGTTTGGTGGGAAAACATGTTACCTACCTATTTATTATTGATGCCATTAAGTGGGGCCTGGTGACCTGGTTACCTAATACAGATTTTTCGAAGCCTACATCAGGCACCAGCTCTCACATTGTGAATCCTACTAATATTATAAACGCGAAAGTTTGTATGTATGTATGAATGGATGCATGTTTGATACTCTTTCACGCAAAAACTTCTAAACGGATTTGGATAAAATTTGGTACACTGATAATTTACAATCTGGATTAACACATAGGATTGTTTTATCCCGATTTTATCTTCCCGTGGGATAATTTTCGAGTTGTAGTGCCGCTAGCCGCTGGCAGCGCTTAGTATTATGCAGTTTCCCATAGTCAAAATCTGGCTTAAATGTAATGTACAGGGTGTAAATTAACCCTTCACACATACGTCAACCAAGCATTCTGTACATCAAACTAACTGGGAAACGACTCTTTTTTGAGGTTAAAAATCACATTTTACGGTAAAACTCAATGTAGCACTATTAAAACATTGTTCTAGTGAATGCTTTGAATAGTAAACGGGTCATGGAGGTAATTTAAATAAAGTTATAACCTGAAAAAGTAGTATTCACAAAAACAGCTGTGCAGAATTTGGAACTTTGTCCCCCAATATCTCCGTAACTAGAGGGTTACCAGGTATGGTCTAGAACCAAAAAAATATCGCAGTGGTGGGGAGAACAAGTGATATTCGTTCGTATGCGTTCTCCTGGGGGTTCCCAGGAGGTAGAGCATACGCTCTAGAACCAAAAAAATATCGTAGTGCTAGGGAGAACCAGTGCCCTTTGTTTGCGTTAAGGGTAGTTTTACACCCTTTATAGTTCAAAATTGTTTAGTGCTACAAAACCATTGTGAGAGAAAATAAATAAACTTATTGTAATAAACTTATTATTATTCCACATGTCTACACAGCTTTGGTGGATACGTAGCTTTGATGTATCTCATCTCTTCGCTACAGACTTCCCTGCTTTTCTCTGTTTTAGTGGACTCCAGGCCTTAAGCTGTTTCTTGTACATCTCAACCATGAAACCTCCTTTCAACAAAGAGCTTTGCCTCGTCTCTAAAATAATAATTTATCAGCTAATTTTCATCAAAGCGTCTATCTAGTGCTAATATCAAATTCCTTTGTTGTTCGCACAAATACCTACTAATATTGTGGCATGCCAGGAATTATAGGAATCTTGGCGGAATTTGTTAAGTTGGTTCAACTCCCACGTTCCGATAAGTTCGTAAAGGCTCTTTGTAATAGATAGATACCTATCCTTGCTAATATTATAAATGCGAAAGTAACTCTGTCTGTCGCGGTTTTACGCCAAAACTACTGAACCGATTTTAATGAAATATGTTAAACAGATAGTCTAGGGTTGAAAGAGCCGTCGGGGCTGCGGGTTGTTTGCAAGAGATACCGCGGCCTCGACATGAAGGGCTAAGAAGGAACATCACCATCGACACGTCACGTACTAACATCGCGGGGCTTAAAAACGGCGAAAATATTAGATAACTACTTATGCGCGTAAAGAAAGGGAAAGAAAATATGACACCGTACAGCGGAATGCCTGTTGCTAGAGAGAGATAAATATACATCTTCAGTTACATCACAGGATAAGTAATAGTCTAATTACTTGCTCATTGGTCGAGCGCGTGAGTGACGTAGCTATCAGAGGCATATGGGGAAAAAAGGATATTCGATTTTCTTGAGTTAATAAAATAGTTGATTTATCGTATGACCTACTTTACGATTATAGTAATAAAAATATTAATCTTTAAAATATTGTATTATATATTGTAAGTAATCCAAATATTATTCTTTAAAATACGTTTATAACAATGGATTTAGGATGTTATTAGGGTTGCCCCGGTTTTGTATTGCATCTGGTATGTTTGTGGAGCAGGGGCGTGCGCCCTATATAGGCTCTTAGGCTTAGCCTACCTTACCAACTGAGCATTTCTTATAACTAATTAACGATGCAATAAAATAACACTATGTACAAATTAAACATAAAAAAAGTTCAAACTCCTGTTAAAATACTTATAGCAATTTTTCGAGACCCACTAAAACTCATTGACAAGTACTACGATTAGTACGAATCTTATAGACAAACACTCGACTTGTCTAAAACCCATTCATAATTTTATGCACACAGCGTCACATCGGTGCGTATGGCCGTGTCTATGAACCGCACACATACATAGATTTTCGCAATTTTAACGCAGCAGCTCCTGCGACTGTAGCTGAGTGGGCTGTGATTGGCTGCAACAACACAACCAATCTTTAACCCGCGAAGTTCAAAACTTGCATTTTTTTTGCAATTTGTAGGCCAGTGCTAGGTTGTATGTTGAATAAAATATGCCTACATACGTCTTAAAACCGGGAATCATATTTTAATGAACATACAACCTAGCACTGGCCTGTAAATTTGTAAATTGCAAAAACGTAAGGAAATTTTAATTTCGCGCTTCGCGAACTTCGGGCTTCCGTGCATAGAGCGCAGCACCTGTTTAATTCGATGTTCGCAATGTTGTTGTGGATTTCGTATAATCCTGCAAAAAATGTTGACCGCTGTTGTGAACAAACTCGTTAAGAAAATGATGCAATTTTATTTGCTAGTATTTTTCTATCGACAATAATAACCTAGAAATTATTTTTTACGTAAGAGGAAGACATTACTGTTTCATTGTTATGACAACCAATATATAGCGCGATTTTGTTTTGAAACCGAAAACGTACAGTTAACATTATTAACAGTAGTGTAAATATTAATTTTGTTGTGTATTACTTGTTTATTCACGGAACAAATAACAATGGTATTTACTTGTGAAGTTTGTGCTGATAATGTGTGTTTATTACATGTTAAAGGTAATAAGTGTTCTCAATTATCGGTCAGTGGGTCGTCTTAGGGGCGGATCGTATAATGATAAGATTCAAGTTGTATCTAAAGGTAGACATGAACCCGAATTACGAAATTTTTTCCAAAATCTTGCAAGTTACGTGTTCTGTAACTATCAGCCACTCACTTGGATGAGATATTTGAGGTGGCCGAATCTTTCTTCTGTTTGCATCGTCATTAGTAAATCGTGAGTTAAACCTTGAATAATGTGGTGAGTTTTTAAATTGTATTTAAAAGTTTTGTTTTTACAGGCTTACTTAATTTTTTTTTTTTGCTCTCATTTATTCGTAGCCTACCCATCGTGCGGGACCACTGCACGCCACTGTTGTGGAGGCCAGGGTAGATGGCTTTCATGCCATCATGCGCAAGCGGCTCGCTTCCTTAATATTCAGAGTCGGGGGGGTAGCACTAACAGCATCCTGCAGGTCATTGCAGATAAACAGGACGCAAACATCCTGAAAACATTTATACGTGCCCAAATTGTGTAACACTGAATTTAAAATCTATGGACATGATCTGCAATAAAAATGTATTATATTATTCCCTTAAAATAACTAATAATTCCCTTATTCTATTAACAAAAAAAACACTGGTATAGAAGTGTCCCAACCTCCCCTATCGGCACGTGACTACTACTCGTAACTTCATGCGCCGGCCGCCATTACACGGCGTCGTCGAACAAAATAAAATAAAAATAGGTAGTTTTGTGAACTTACGCATGAAATGACACATTTTTATCTATAACTTGTGGAGTATAATTTGTACATCGTAAGAAAACACACGACGGCATGTTTTTTTATGTTTTGCACAGGTTTACACACACGATTTATATTAAAAACAAACGTAGCGTCACGCGAAAGGTTGGTGCGTAACTAAGCGCGATGTGGCCAATTGGCTTCATTTCATGTTGCCATTTTTGAGGGCGGACAACGTATCTATAGTTTTAATATATCATTGTTAGTAAGTATGTATAATTTAGGTTAAAGTATTGGTCTTTGTTACCTGCAAATTAATGTATTCTATTCTATTATCTACCTAGTTTTTTTCCAATTATGAAAACAACCGGATGCAGCTGAATACCAGTGGTTTACATGGAGCGACTGTCTAACTGACTTGCAGTCCAGCCTACAGTGACATGGCATGAGTCACACATTTTATCACAGTTTGGGCGATAAAACCGTTTTGTCTTAAATGCTAGCACGGCGGCGTAAGATAATTTCTTGATATGTGATATAACTTCTTGACGTTTAGTTGGGACTCCTATGTCTTATTTGCTAATATGGGCGCATCCATTTTGTAACAAATGTCACATTTTGACAGATGAATATGCTCGTTTATATCACGTTCGTTCGGAGGTGGTGATAAAAGTAAATTAAAAATATAAGTATATTTTTCTGCTTACTACTGCATCAAATGGCAGTAAATTATTATAATTATGTTCTTGCCCGAAGGCAAGAGGTCCAAAGTAGGAAAATATTCCGAAGAAACATTCGGGACTCCTCTAATCCGTTCGAGTTGCCAGACAGGGAGTTCCAACGGATTTTCCGCCTGACAAATATATTTCAAAACAAATCACATCAAACTTTTAAAAGAAAAACAGAACTTTTAGTTAGTAGCAAGTTATCAAATAATAAATAAAAAAAGAAAATGAAAGACGTGCCGCGTACGTGTTATGTCAAAAATGAATTAGTACCCAAGAAAATTAAAAAGTTGTTTAACTGTATGAACTGTGCTCTTTTATACGTATTATTTTATTTGGTCGCCTATTCAGATGGTCATAGACATTTTTATTTTTTTACTATACTAGGTCACACTATGAAGTCAGCAACAAGAAAGACAAGTCGCGTCTTAAATTATATCACATGTGGTACCCGTGCTAGCATTTAAGACAAATTCTAAGACATGACATAATTTATAACGTCTTGTCACCAACGTCTTGGGTACGCCCGTGCTCGCCCCGCTGCAGGGCTATTGCGTATCTTTTAAATGTCAGTGGCTATCATATTGTCCATGGATTAACTGTCAAATTGGTTATGGTTTAGTACAAAATGGAACCATTTGACAGTTAATTGATGGACTTTTGGGTCGTTTTCTAATAGCGTCAACGATTGTGGGTTGTCAACTTGGTTAATGCGCCTACCACACGCTCAAGTCACAAGCTTCACCACACTTTTGCCTGCGCGATTACACGGTACATCGCGCGTGTGGTCGAAATGGTAGTACAGTTTTACCCACCACCTGGCCTGGGCGTGTGGCAGGCCCATAAGTCCGCTGTACAACCTATGATCTTACGGACCAAAGGATCTTATAGACCTGACTATGTGTTTCGAGCACTTTCTCAGGTGAAGGAAAACATCGTAAGAAAACAAGCATGCCTGTCAGATATTTTTCGATGTATGTAAACTGAAGTCAGAAACCCATTAACGGCATAAACCACACGATAAAAAATTGTTAATATAACTTTTTAATCCAGCACAAGTTTGATGATGAAACATTTCGTTACTTAATATCATGAAGAAAAAGTTTAAAAACATATTTCTTCTGAAAAATAAATTCGTTGACATTTGTATGGTTTCAGGGGTTTGGCACGTGGCAGAAACTCAAGTTTTAAGAAATGTCGATGGGTATAATTGCCTGTAGGCCTAGCACGAACACGCGGTGAAAATGCACTGTTAATAAAAACACGTAAAATTTAAATAAAATGTCGCGATGCAGATCATATTTAATGCAGTGCAATGCCGCAAGTCTTCTGGGCACGTTTTGCGAATAGCAAAACGCCTAAGCGCCCTGTAAATATTTGGTTTTAAGTATTCTACAACTAGCTTTAATTTATTTATTTGGATGAAATAATATTAATCTGACATCATAACTACATATTATTAAAACAAAGTCCTCCGCGGCGTCTGTCTGTCTGTTCGCGATAAACTCAAAAACAACTGCACTGATTTTTATGCTGTTTTTACCGATGGATAGAGTGGTTCTCGAGGTAGGCTAGTTAATTATGAGAAACGACAGAAGACGAAGAAGTGACAAACAATAAATGGAAAGCTAGGACGATAAAAGACCGACAGAATATATGTCAAATAAATATCGACAGAATGTATGTAGTAACTACAAACATAGCGTTTATTCATTCGTATAGAAAATCCAATAAACAAGTTTCGCAAACCGCCACGCCACTATTGTACTTCATGAGAAATAGTATTTCGCAATTTACAAACTCCCACGTTTCCATGTCGGTCTGTTGCGTAAACATAAGTTTACGAAAACTTGCGCAACTGTTTCTATATAACAGACGTCACTACAGTGTACATACAGGGTGTAAATTAACCCTTCACACATACGTAAACCAAGCATTCTGTACATCAAAATAAGTACCACTACCCAAAAATTTTTGCTGGGAAAAGACTTTTTTTTTTGTGGTCACAAATCTTATTTTATGGTAAACCTCAATGTAGCACTCCTAAAACATTGTGCTAGTGGATGCTTTGAATAGTAAAAGGGTCATGGAGATAATTTAAGTAAAGTTATAACCTGAAAAACTAGTATTTACAAAAATAGCTGTGCAAAATTTGGAATTTCGACCCCCAATATCTCCGTAACTAGAGGGTTCCCAGGTCTAGAACCAAAAAAATATCACAGTGGTGGGGAGAACAAATGCCTTTCGTTTGCGTTAAGGGTACTTTTACACCCTTTATACATAATGATCTATTTAATCAATGAATGATTTAATTCTGAGATTTCCATATATTACTTAGGTATGTGTAAGACCCTTTTTTTTGGCGGTAAATCATCGAATAACCCCTCCCGCTCTTGGGCAGAGCGAAAGGGAGTGTCAGACTTCTACTGACTAAAAACCACCCATATTCCTTCTTAGCCCTCTATGTCGAGGCCGCGATAACTAGTGTACAACCCGCGGCCCAGACGGGCGTCGGCCCTTTCGGGCCCCTCCTTTGTTGCTGACATCTCTTTGAGGCGCGCGTGGAACACGATCGCGCCGTCGGCACGGCCTGTTTTCGTCGTAGGACGGGCGGACGGCGAGTTAGCCCATCACTCACCGTCCACAGGCCCGTGTCTACGGTGGCCGGAGGTCATCACATGGCCCCCGACGCCCGGAGCGCCTCCCGCGGCGGCTGGGACGAGAGGTTCTCTCCCTCTCGCGTTCCGCCACCTCCTTCGCTAGCTTCACTGCTTCGCAGAAGGAAGCGACGGCGTCCCATTTCTCTTCGCCCCGGACCGAGAACACGGCGGGGCTCCGCCCAAGCGGGGCACACCTCCACTGTGTGCTCCACCTTGTCCTCCGGTCGATCCTCACTCCGGGCGTTTCCTCCCGCCTGATTCGGTGCAGGTACCTCCCGAAACAACCGTGTCCGGTGAGGACCTGCGTCAGACGGAAGGTGAGGGTGCCGTGGCGCCTCTCTAGCCACTCCTCAAAGAGGGGACTTACCGCCACTATCGTGGCGTGCCCTATGTGTAAGACCCTGCATAACAAAACTTACAAATTGTAAATTGTAATAATTATGGGTTACAAGTTACAGTTCCAAAAGTTTCTGTTTATGGTGAAAAACTGACAATGTAAACTTGTAGCTAAAAATTTACATCTTATTATTTCTGTTCAATAAACATTTTCTCTTTACTGGTGACAATTTGCAAATTAAAGGAAAGCTGTTTTATTGAACGCATCATTGTAATAGGGTACTTGACAAAAAAACCCTAATTAGTTCATCAGATAGATTTCCAAAAATGTGAAAATAGATGTATTTATGATGTCAGCATATTTTGCATGAAATTATTTTCAATTTATTGGTGAAGTTCGGATATTGTGTGATGAATGATGACAGTCCTACAATTTTTTTTCAGTAGGTTACTTCTGTACTTTGGTTTAATAATACTGCAAGCCACTGCTTCAAGTCAGTGCTGCAAGTCAGTTATGTATGCTAGTAATGCAAGCCAGTGCTGCAAGCCAATGCTTCAAGCCTATACTAAATCGATTTGATGTACTGATTTTACTTAATGTTACTGTTATTCAACAAGAAAATAGCAAAAGTAATACATATAATTTGTAGAATGTTTTTTTAGCAAATGATATAGTTATTTATTATACAAAAGAAACAATTGGCATGAGTGTTTAGTAGATTCATCAAAGAAGTATCAAGTGCATTCTACATCTCTATGGCTGGTTGTGTAAATGTCATATTGGGAGTAAAACAATATTCATACTTTTATACTTTAAATAAAATTTTCAAGCGCAAAATCAAATACTTGACGCATAAATATTGACCAATTTAAACGACATTTAAAAAAAATCTGTTATTCCAATCATACTATAATATAAATGAATTTCTGAAGGATAAATTGTTTTTACATGAATACATCTGTTTGTTCATATATATTTGTACGCTTCACGGCAAAACATTTATTCTATTCATAATGTCGTAAGAAAATATGAAAATAATTACTATAACATTTTGATCTTGCAACTCGAAAATTATTGGTACGAGATTCGGTCATGATATTTTGAAAATTGCCACGCAAATCACCAAACAATGTCTTTTTTTAGGGGTGGGAAATCATCAAATAACCCCTCCCGCTCTGGACAGAGCGAAATCGACAGAGCGTGTCAGACTTCTACTGACTAAAAACCACCCATGTTCCTTCTTAGCCCTTTGTGTCGAGGCCGCGGTATCTCTTTCGAATAACCCGCAGCCTCGATGGGCGTCGGCACTTGCCTAGGAGCGCGTGGAACACGAACGCGCCATGACGCCACCTGTCGTCGTCATAAGACGGACGGACGGCGGGCTAGGCCATCACGTGGCCCCCGACGAACAAAGAATGCCTTGCTCGAAGATACACCCAATTATCAGAGATTATTAAAAAATGGTAATTATTTATTTATTACGCTCAGTGAATAAAATTATGCAAATCATTTACTGCGACTTTGATCGATCTTGCAAAATAGAAACGTTTTCTAATATATAAAGGATTATTCGGACTGTAACAATTAGCGTAAAAACCGCTAGAAATGTAAGTTACGTAGCATTTGTGGTTAGCTAAAAGTTTAAGAAGCAGTTTCCACACTTAATGTTGGAGAGGGATGAAGGGAGATGGAACCATTGAGCCGAGATGTTATGTATCGGAACAAAGAAAGTACGTAATACACAATAACAAAACGTTACATCTGTAATCTCCGATAGGTTAGGCAGAGGTGTACAGTCCCTTGCAAAGGACCACAAGGGCCGACGCCTGTTGGGGCTGCGGGATGTTTGAAAGAGATACCGCGGCCTCGGATAAAAAGGGCTAAGTAAGAACATGGGTGGTTTTTAGTCAGTAGAAGTCTGACACTCTCTTCCGCTCCACCCAAAGCGGGAGGAGTCATTTAATGATTTCCCACCTTCTAATAAAAAAAAACAAGAATAGGAATGTTCACTGACTTAAAAAAAATAATTCTAAATAGTCCGCCTGTTAGATTATCGAAAAATTATGGATACTTACGTATTTTTTGTTTTATCAAATCAATTAAAATTGACGAAGATAAAACGCGTCAAAGATTTGAGTGGGGGTTTGTGACGTGAAAAATGTCTTAATGTCTTAGAATATGACGTCACACGAGTTTTCAAAGCACTGTATCGTCTTTATTGTTTGTTTGCGTGAAAAAAGAAAAAATACGTGTCCAATATTTTTGGAAATCTATCTGACGGACTAATTAGATTTTTTTGTTAACTTAATTATTGTACAGTCACGAACACCAATTATGTTATTATTGTTATTATCAGCCATTTGTGTCCCACGGCAGGGCAAAGACCTGCCTTCCCTCTTTCCACTATTCATATCCAGTGCTCCGGTTTACCAATCCCTGCAAAACGAATCCAGTTCGTCCCGGAATCTCCTTCTGGGACTGCCGCGTTGTCATTAAGCAACTTTTAAAAGTGACATATATACCATTTTAAAAAAAAATCCTACTATCTATTACATACAAAATAGGTCTTATCTTACAGAAGAAACCGTTTTTCTCAAGAAAACAGCTTTTGGGTACCTCAATAGTATATAATTATACACACATTTTGCCAGTTATGTACGAGTAAGTCCCAATCAGTATGAGGCGATCCTAAGAAAAAAAATATGAATTTATAGCAGAAACAAGACATCGAAATCAAAAATCGAATCAAAATCAAAATATTTTTATTTCACATAGGACTACATGGGCACTTATAAAACATCGATAAAAAGAGGCACGGTTCGGTGCATTGGTCGATTCCTAAGAAAAAGAACCGGCAAGAAACTCCAAAGGTTACTCTTTTAATCTTTTCTCTTTTTTATGAATCCAGTTATTCCTCAAGATGTCACACGTGTGATAAGAAACTTAAAAAACAAAAAGAGCTTTGGGTATGATGGCATCTCAACCACAGTTGTAAAATTTGTTTCTGACTGTATAGCTGCTTGCTCATATCATTAACGCAAGTATATACTCTGGAGTATTTCCAGAAAGTCTTAAAACTGTTATAGTTAAACCAATTTATAAAAAGAACAATAAAGACGAAATGGCAAACTATAGACCAATTGCTCTAATTCCCATCTTCTCAAAGATCATAGAAAAATTTATCTATGAATCGCTTTACAATTTTCTAACAAAACACCACATACTATGTGACGAACAAAAGGGTTTTAGAAAAAATAAAAACATCAACATGGCTATTTTCGACTTTCTCCATAAAATAATGCCAAAAGTGGACTCTAAAATACCTGTATGCGCAATATATGCAGATATGTCGAAGGCTTTTGACTGTGTAGATCACGATACCCTTCTAACCAAACTTTACGCATACGGTATTCGTGGTAATGCCCTTAATTTAATTAGAACGTACTTAAAAGGTCGTAGACAACGAACGGAGGTATCGACCCTGTGTTTGGAATCTAGAAGAGAATTAAAATTTCTATCGTCTTTTAGAGAAATAAAATATGGTGTCCCGCAGGGAAGCGTGCTCGGACCATTGTTATTTTTATTATATATAAATGACCTGCCACGTCATATGCATTATCCGATGGTACTATTTGCAGATGATAGCACATCAATTGTCTCATGTAACAAAAAAGAATCATATTTAAGTGACATTAACAATACAATTAGTAGCTTAATAAAGTGGCTTGACAATAATAATTTAGATATTAACATCCAAAAAACTAAAATCATGAATTTTTACCAACGAATATCTACGGGAGATATGAATATAAACTATAATGGTCAAAGTATAGAGACAGTAAAGAGTACAAAATTTTTAGGAATCACAATTGACAGCCAGCTAACCTGGAAGCCGCAAGCAGAAGATATATGTAAACGTCTTAGTACAGCTGCATTTATGTTGCATAATCTATCGAAAAAAGTAAATCTATCGACAATATTAGTAGCCTACCATGGTCTAGTGATTTCCATATTAAGATATGGTATAATATTTTGGGGTCACTGTAGTGAACGAGAAAGCATCTTCAAAGCTCAAAAGCGCTGTTTGAGAGCTATATTTGGTCTTAAAGTAACAGACAGTTGCGTTCCTATATTTAAGTCTCATAAATTATTAACTTTCCCATGCCTCTATATACTCGAATTAGCAATATTCGTAATAACAAATCGATGTCTATTTGCAACTTTAATAGAAACTAGAAAACGAACTACAGCTATGAGATCTCAATACCAGAATCTATTATGCACGGGTGTATTTAAAACTAGCTTATTGAAAAGAAATGTGATTTGTATGGCTCCTGTAATCTTTAATAAAATACCTGAACAAATGAAAAACTTACCGTTGCAAAAATTTCAAAAACATTTCACAGAATTACTTGTAAACAAATGTTATTATTCTGTTCAGGATTTCTTAAATGATAATTCTTTGTAATACCTATGCTTACTATTCTCTGCTATGTATTATATTTGCATGCTATATTATGGCAGAATGTACATGGATTCGTATATATTATTTTCCAGCTTATTTTTTATGTACCTACATTCTAAGCAAATAAAGATTCTATTCTATTCTATTCTATTCTATTCTTTTAAAATCGTTTGGGTTTACAATAAGCCTAATACACACATGAAGACTACGCAGATTAATGTCTGAGATGGTCTTTTGAAGAAAGCACCACACAGATTTGAGTGGACCCGTCCAGTCAGTGCAAGCATTTGTCAGTTATCGTGGAGCTCGACTTATAACTCAAAGAGCTCAACGTCACGACGAACATTACCAAAGAAAGGACATTTGGGTTAGTCACTTAAAGTACTCAAACTGCCAGTACTCATCACCAAGTCATAATTTTCAGCCTATTAATATTCCCACTGCTGGTACACAGGCCTCTTTAAGAAGAAATGGGCTAAAATCCAACCGCGCCAGCCAAGTGCAGGTTGGTACATGTCCTATGTCTTCGAATTTTTGGTTTTAGGACATGACGGTTTCCTCACGATGTTTTCTTTCACCGTTTTTGAGAGCAGTAGTGATGAATTAAATACACAAAGTAATGCGCCTGCCTGGGTTCGAACCCACGACTTACTGTATAAGTCGGGATCGGCACCACTTTATATATACAAAAAAAGACCCACAAACAACGGCATAAAAGCTTACACCAGTTGCAGCTTCATCATCATTTTAACCGAAAGACGTCCACTGCTGGACATAGGCCTCCCACAAGTGTCGCTACATTGACTGGTCCCGTGCGTCTCACATCCAGCGGATCCCCGCAACAGTTCTAGCTTGTTTTATAGCTTATTTGACTCCAAGCCAGAAGTTTTTAATACTATGAAAATCAAAAAACTTAAAAATTTCAATCATTTGGTTAGTTATCTTGAGTCACATAAAAACTAAAGCCAAAGTACATTAAAAACATCAGCAGCTTTTGAACATAATAAAAATAATAACCACTAACTCGCCCACACGTTTCTACCCCGCAATCACCCCTCGCCCCTCCCCTTCCCTCGTGAATATCAATGAACGATAGAAGCTTGGTGAAATGCTGAAGCCCCCTTAACACCCCAAAAGTTCCCTTTTGTAAAACTTGTGGTATTAAAATTTTATTTTTACGTCAATATTTGGTGGGACGACAATTCGTTGTTCTACCCTACTCAATGACATTGTAAGAGCGGTTGACAGTTGTCGAGAGATGGTTCAGTGTTCGATTATGGGCGAAAATGTTATTTAGCGACGCGCGTCGCATCGGGTGAAATAAAACGTTCTATACCTTTAGGCCTCATTTTTATCGTATTGGTTGGAGTAGGTAAATGTAAAAGCTGGAAAGCTATGGTTGAGGGTTTTGCCCATTTTGCAACAGAGTTCGGTGCTATAAATAGGTTCGAAAGGTTGGAATCACACCACAACGTCAACTTTAAATCTTTCGTGGTACGAGGTTCAATCCAGCATCTACAAACCTGCTTGAAGGAGGAATTTTGGCCGAAAGGTGTCGTTTACTGACGTTTCCGAGAACGGTTACGCGACACCACGCAGCGAAACACGACGCCGACATTGTTACGTGCGTAGTCATAGTTTAGTAATGTTTTTATACCGATATTACACATGCGCGCGAATAGCGAGGCGAATGGCGTGTGCGTTTAGATGGCGCGACTCCAAGAGTTTGTAAAACTTTGTAAAAGTTGATTCCCAAAACCATCAACTTGTCAGAGTTATATAAAATTTTCATAAAAATAAAAATATAAAAGGGTTTAAACGTGGCCGCGCCATCGAATCGCGGAGAACCACGCGGGCACGGAGATCTTAAAAACTAAGCGTTGCACAGACCTGAAATTTAGGTAACTAACAGATTGAATTTGTACAAAAATTGTAAAAATATAGAAGAATGACATGTCAAAATGAATCACACCGCGAATGTGTGAACAGTATTTTGCGATGGCATTGCGATTGCGATGGCACTCGAATTGAACAAAACAAAAATAGTTAGATAGGTAGTCCATTTATCGACAAAGATTTAAAGATATATTATGTGACGCTAACCAAATTGCGTGGGTCATCTAGTGGTTATATAAGATTATTTTGAATAGTTTATCAAATGCCTGATAATAAAATGATTGACGATGATGATGATAAAAAGATGACGAATGTTGTACTGAATACAGTCATGATACCCGTTTGTGCTTTGATATCCCTTTGACCTTGTATTATTTACCTAACAAGCATACCATTTTTTTGTGGGGTGGGAAATCATCAAATAACCCCCTCCCGCTCTTTGGCAGAGCGAAAGGGAGTGTCAGACTTCTACTGACTAAAAACAACACATGTTCCTTCTTAGCCCTTTATGTCGAGGCCGCAGTATCTCTTATAACTACCCCCAGCCCCGACGGGCGTCGGCCCTTGCGGGCCCCTTCCATGTTGCTGACATCTTTTTGAGGCGCGCGTGAAACACGAACGCGCCGTCATAAGACGGACGGACGGCGAGCTAGCCCATCACTCACTGTCCACAGGCCCGAACAAGCATACCATCTGCCTAGCTTTTTCCGAACTTTATTGGGGTTGGCTTCCAGTCTTACTGGTTTTTTTATATTATGAGATGGGCTTACTTTTGATGTCAATCTTGTCCTAAGGGCAGAGATGAGAGGGCACGCCACGATAGTGGCGGTAAGTCCCCTCTTTGAGGAGTGGCTTGAGAGGCACCTTCCGTCTGACGCAGGTCCTCACCGGACACGGTTGTTTCGGGAGGTACCTGCACCGAATCAGGCGGGAGGAAACGCCCGGATGCCACCATTGTGAGGATCGGCCGGAGGACACGGTGGAGCACACAGTGGAGGTGTGCCCCGCTTGGGCGGAGCCCCGCCGTGTTCTCGTAGTGGCGATCGGCGGCGACCTCTCGCGCCCGGCCCTGGTGCAAGCCATGGTCCGGGGCGAGGAGGAATGGGACGCCGTCGCCTCCTTCTGCGAAGCAGTGATGCTGGCGAAGGAGGTGGCGGAACGCAAGAGGGAGAGAACCTCTCGTCCCAGCCGCCGCGGGAGGCGCTCCGGGCGTCGGGGGTCCCGCGATGACCTCCGGCCACCGTAGACGCGGGCCTGTGGACGGTGAGTGATGGGCTAACTCGCCGTCCGTCCGTCTCACGACGAAAACAGGCCGTGTCGACGGCGCGTTCGTGTTCCACGCGCGCCTCAAAGAGATGTCAGCAACATGGGAGGGGCCCGAAAGGGCCGACGCCCGTCGGGGCCGCGGGTAGTCCACCGGTTATCGCGGCCTCGACATAGAGGGCGAAGAAGGAACATGGGTGGTTTTTAGTCAGTAGAAGTCTGACGATCCCTTTCGCTCTGCCCAAGAGCGGGAGGGGTTATTTGATGATTTTACAACCACCAAAAAAAAAAAAAAAGAAGGGCAGAGATGAGGTTGACGATGGAACGAGCTGACCGGGAAGAAGACTATTTACTCGCGACTTAAATAGATTGGGGTTATACTGGGTGTAAGTTAACCCTTCATACAAACGTAAACTAAGCATTCTGTGCATCAAACTAAGTACCCCTACGTAAAAATTTTTGCTGCGAAACGACTTTTTTTTTGGGGTCAAAAAATCACATTTTACGGTAAAACTCAATGTAGCACTCTTACAACATTGTGCTAATGGATGCTTTAAATAATAAACGGGTAATGGAGGTAATTTAAGTAAAGTTATAACCTGAAAAACTAGTATTTACAAAAATAATAAAAATAAAATGCATCCACATAGAAAGGAGTTTTTTTTTAATTCAACCCCCAAGAATTCATCATTTAACGAAAATAAAAGAAAAACTTTTATAATGTACTTGTATAAAATATTTCCCTAAACATATTATCAGATGTAAAGTAACACATACGTCAACCAAGCTTTCTGTACATAAAACTAAGTACCCCTACGCAAAAATGTAAAGTAACACATACGTCAACCAAGCATTCTGTACATGAAACTAAGTACCCCTACGCAAAAATGTAAAGTAACACATACGTCAACCAAGCTTTCTGTACATGAAACTAAGTACCCCTACGCAAAAATGTAAAGTAACACATACGTCAACCAAGCTTTCTGTACATAAAACTAAGTACCCCTACGCAAAAATGTAAAGTAACACATACGTCAACCAAGCTTTCTGTACATGAAACTAAGTACCCCTACGCAAAAATGTAAAGTAACACATACGTCAACCAAGCTTTCTGTACATAAAACTAAGTACCCCTACGCAAAAATGTAAAGTAACACATACGTCAACCAAGCTTTCTGTACATGAAACTAAGTACCCCTACGCAAAAATGTTTGCTGAGAAACGACTTTTTTTTTGGGGTCAAAATTTTCATTTTACTGTAAAACTCAATGTAGCACACATAATAATAATAATAATTAATTCACTGTTCCCTTCGACAGATCGAAGGGAACAGTGAACCGATAAGGATCGAGCGTGGTATATTCCAGGGTGATAGTCTGAGTCCATTGTGGTTTTGCCTAGCCTTGAACCCTCTTAGCACACTGCTGGAGGGTTCAGGTCTAGGCTATCGGTTGAGGAGAGGTGGTCAGGTTATATCTCACCTTCTTTACATGGATGATCTGAAACTCTTTGCCCCCAACAATTTGCAACTGATGAAGCTACTGAAGGTAACAGAAACTTTCAGTAGTGGCATCAGAATGGAATTTGGAATGGACAAATGTGCAGTCATGCATGTGAAGCGAGGGGAGATTATGGAATCCGTGGGAACTCAACTCTCGGATTCCCTACAACTTAGATCACTCTCGTCAACAGAAACTTACAAGTATTTGGGTATGTCGGAAGCATTAGGTATCAATATTGCCGACATGAAACAATCGTTGAAGGAACGTTTCTTTGGCCGCCTGAACAAGGTGCTGAGCAGTCTTTTGTCAGGTGGAAACAAGGTGCGCGCCTTCAACAGTTGGGTCATGCCGGTTTTGATGCATTCTTTCGGCATACTCAAATGGACTCAGACAGAACTTGATGCCCTAGATAGGAGGGTCCGCTCGCTATTGACTGCAAATCGGATGCATCACCCACGTTCGTCGGTGATGAGATTGTATATCCCACGGAAGTGTGGGGGTCGTGGTTTCTTAAATGCTAAGACCCTACACAACCGTGAGGTATGCAGTCTCAGGGAATACTTCCTAGAAGCCGACGTGGGGATGCACCGAGATGTGGTCTCAGTGGACAAGGGCCTTACCCCGCTCTCCTTGGCTAACGAGAACTGGCGCAAACCTAAAGTATTAGACACTAATGACCGCAAGGAGGTATGGCAGAGCAAGGAGCTGCACGGACGCTTTTACCGGGCCCTACATGGGCCCGATGTAGACTTCTTAACGTCTGTATCCTGGCTGCGTTTCGGTGACCTTTTCGGGGAAACCGAAGGTTTTGTCTGTGCAATAATGGACGAAGTTATGATGACGAATAACTACCGGAAATACATTGTGAAGGATGGCACGGTTGACATATGTCGGGCATGCCACCGTCCTGGAGAATCGATCCGACACATTATTTCTGGGTGTTCTCGTCTGGCTAATGGAGAATACTTGCATAGACACAACCTCGTTGCCAGGATTATCCACCAGCAACTTGCTTTGAAATACAACCTTGTGGAAACAGAAGTGCCATACTATAAGTATGCGCCCGACCCAGTTCTCGAAAATGGTAATATTTCGTTGTATTGGGATCGACCTATCATCACTGACAGGCCCATTGTTGCCAATAAGCCTGACATTGTGATGATGGATCGATCGGAGCGTCGCGCAATGATTGTTGATATCACGGTTCCGCATGACGAGAATCTCGTGAAAGCAGAGAAAGATAAACAATACAAGTATCTAGATCTGGCTCGCGAGGTTGTCGACATGTGGCACGTGAATACAGCAGTCATTGTGCCGATAGTCGTGTCTGCCAATGGTCTAATAGCCAAGAGCCTCGACGAACATCTAAGGAGGCTCTCGCTTGGTAGCTGGATCAAGGGCTTGATTCAGAAGGCAGTACTTCTGGACACGGCGCGTATTGTCAGGAGGTTCCTCTCTCAAGAGCCCTGACTACCGGTAGCTCGGACCCTGTTCCCAATGCCGGTGGGCTACTATTTTTTATATTTTTAAATGTTTTTTATATGCTTTTTTGTAATAAATATTTAAAAATGTATTAAATATGTTAGAAAGTGAATAAAGGAAATAATAATAATATTCCACAACTATCACACAACGCCATCTAGTCCCAAGCTAAGCAGAGCTTGTGTTATGGGTACTAGACAACTGATAAACATACTTATATATTTCTAAATACATACATATTATAGATAAATTACACCCAGACACAGAACAAATGATCGTGCTCATCACACAAACATTTGTCCTGGGTGGGAATCGAACCCACGACCTCCGGCATAGCAGTTAGGGTCACTAACCACTAGACCAACAGGCCAGTCAAACATAAACATTGTGCTAGTGGATGCTTTAAATAGTAAAAGGGTCATAGAGGTAATTTAAGTAAAGTTATAACCTGAAAAACTAGTATTTACAAAAACAGCTGTGCAAAATTTGGAACTTTGACCCCCAATATCTCCGTAACTAGGGGGTTCCCAAGTATGGTCTGGAACAAAAAAATGATCGCAGTAGTGGGGAGAACAAGTGCCTTTCGTTTGCGTTAAGGGTACTTTTACACCCACTATATTGAAGCGCAGGTCATAAAACTGCAAATGTAAGTTTGTTTTATTTTAACAATAAAATTATCGTTTGGAAGCAGGTAGGCAGGGTGGTTAATCAGTTTAGTAAGTTCACATATTATTTGGTGGGCTACTACGGAACCCTACATTGTGCGTGGTCTCACATGCACTTGGCTGGTTTTGATATTTCTGACATCATCGCGGGCGAAGGCGTGGGCATCAACTGGTAAACAATAATTATTAAAGTTCAGACGGACAATAATTAATTAAACTTAAAACGGACTGTGAATCAGTTGTCGTTTGCTTGTAAACCCTCACAATTTTCAATATAAATTATTACACTCCACTATTAAAATATTATTCTCCACGATATGACCCAAACGCAAAGCATTTATTTCAATAAGAGGTTTCGATTACAGGTAGTTTTAAAAGTAGAAAACAAGAAAAATCGTTTAAAATCCACAAACAAACAAATAATGAGCTTTCATGAAAAGCTTAACAATAATCAAACTCCCTCCATTTTCGATATAATATTCCCATCTTCACAAACGCGTTGAGAGCACGTCCTCTTAAATTACTAAGGCATAGGTACATTTGCGTTGCAAAACCTTCTATCTGATGTTCAGGATGCTGTAACTCCCGAGAATTGCCTTTGAGCTCACTCTTGCCTCTAATTTGAGCTTTTGAAACATGCAAAGAAATTATTGTTAAATGTGGGTTTAGTTAATTCAATGCGTAAAAGAAGAAAATATGTGATTTGTTTTTTTTTTGTTTTTATTAAGTAAACATTTTTTTTTAATCAGTGTGTTCGCTTAACGGTAACTTTAAGGGTGTTATTTACTCATTTCTATTGAGAAATACGTTCATAATTTGTGTGTAAATGTAATTAGATCCTTTAAAAAGTGTGGTTCATCATTTAAATAATAAACATTTATGTCTAAAGACTATGTAAGCCTTTTATTTAAATATAGAAGAAGGTTATTAAAATACAATATCCACGTGTCACACATGTCTTTGCAAACACCTAAAGTTCTTACACGAGCTGTTGTATAAACATACAGCATATTTCAATTGAAAAATGTTACTTTTTTGTACTACTTTATGAAGCTTTTGGCCTCGAGCTTCTTGTGGGCAGATTCATCATCATCATCATTCTCCTGCCCTTATCCCAATTTATTTGGGGTCGGCGCAACATGTCTTTTTCTTCCATACTTCTCTATTTCTCGTCATGTCAGTAGTCACCTCCTTCCTAGCCATATCATCCTTCACACAGTCCATCCATCGTTTCTTTGGTCTTCCTCTACTCTTAAACCCATCTACATTCATACTCAACATTTTCGTCACAACACTATCTTCATTTCTTCGCATCACATGTCCATACCACGCCAATCGATTACCACACAACTTTTCATTCAACGGCGCCACTTTCAGACTTCCTCTTATGTACTCATTCCTTATTTTATCCATTCGCGTCACACCACACATTCCCCTTAGCATTCTTATCTCAGCCACATGCAATTGCCTTTCATTTATCCAGATTAGATTTTTTTTAGATTATTTCCAGCAAATAGAGCTAAATTACCAACTAATATGCTTCAGATAAGTATCATTCAAGTTCTATTTTAGTTGCTCAGGTAAGTAGAAATTTACAATCCTCACAGGGAAATGTACTGAGGTTTTAATTTTCCTTCAAGTATTTTTCAGTGTGGGTAGTACGTAGGTGTACTTCGAAGGGAAATGTGCCCGCGCGGTTCGGAGGAGTATACGATACATATTGGTTATTATTAGTTAACTTTTCATGTAACACAAAACACTATATCCACTAATATTATAAAGGCGAAAGTTTGTGAGTGTGTGAGTGTGTATGTTTGTTACTTCTTCACGCAAAAACTACTGAACGAATTTGGATAAAATTTGGTTCACAGATAGTTTATAACCTGGATTAACACCAAAGATTTTTATCCCGATTTTATGTTCCCGTGGGATAATTTTCTAGTTGTAGCGGGTGACGCCGCTGGCAACAGCTAGTTGGTTGATAAAACATAAACTGTGTTATTATGACCCAAGAAAAGTATTTGTTTAGTAAAGAAAAGTCAATAAGGTACGATCTTGTATTAACGTTCTTAAATACACACATAGTCAAATGTAAATTATGTAACTGAAATAAAGAATTAAAGGTCGTCAAAAAGTTTGTATCAATCGCTGTCAACGGGGAAAGTGCCCAAAAGGCTGGCAGCATTTTCGTTAGGGCAAGCAAAACCCGATTCCGGCTATGCTATTTGACCGAAACCTAGTTTTGGATGCCCCAATTACCAAGGCTTTGGCTGGTTGCTGGTTGCTGGCTCTTTGATCGAGAAATAGGCGATCCCTCTCTACTTATGAGAAGAGTCGACCAACCGTTTGGTGATATCCCAAAATATTAAAATAAGCACTCGGATTTAAATATAACCGGCAAAATCTGGGTGTACTTGTTAGGCACATTAATTCTGCCTAACGCTACGGGGATCTCAATTGTGTGGTTTTACATTAATTAAAAGTTATTTGCACATTGAAATCAAGTTACAAATCTAGGCCGTGAGGACGCCTCAGTGACATCTTCAGTTCACAATCGTCTCTCGCACTGAAAATGCTATTATCAGTATTTGTACACCTGAGCAATAAATCAACTCTGATTTACAATACTACTGTTATCGACAGCGTTTTTCTCTCACGATTGTTTGAACTCCGTAGGGTTGTCGAAGTGTAGTCCTTGAAGTAAGTGTGCGCGAAGTTTTATTTCTTTTCTTGTGGAAGTTTTGTTTTGTGTGGGCGATTTCGTGAAGCGAGATTTTATTATGTTAAAGGCGCATGTATTCGAATCGGAATGAACTGGTTTGGGAAGATTAAATAAGGCCACTTTTGCCTTACCTTATAACACCCTGAAAGCATTATTACACTGGATGTACAGGACAGATTTTTACAGGAATTTTGTTTTTTTTTTATTTTAGATACATAATTTACATTTTACCATAAAGGGTGTAAAAGTACCCTTAACGCAAACGAAGGGTACTTATTCTCCCCACCACAGCGATATTTTTTTGTTCTAGACCATACCTGGGAACCCTCTAGTTACGGAGATATTGGGGGTCAAAGTTCCAAAATTTTCACAGCTGTTTTTTGTAAATACAAGTTTTTCAGGTTATAACTTTAATTGACCCATGGATTGCCAGTGTACAGATTCTAGCTGATCGCCTTGGATAGAGTGAGACGAACTAAACGATACATAAGACTCTAAGAAATTCGTATACTCATTTTTAGAAATTGCAGTTTTTTTATATCATCGCCCGTCATCATCAGAGTATTTCGGACTATCATTATAATCATCATCTACCTGCTCTTGTCTCATTCTATTTGGGATCGGCAACGGAGAATGGCATAGCAGTGGTGGCCCAGTGGTGTCAGCTCCGACTTACGAACAGTGAGTCGTGGATTCGAATCCAGTCAGGCGCATTACTTTGTGTAATTTATTTTAACACCACTGCTCTCAAAACGGTGAAGGAAAACATCGTGAGGAAACCGGCATGTCTTAGAACCGAAAAATTCGAAGACATGTGACATCTACCAATCCACACTGGGCACGCGTGGTGTATTATAGCCCTCTCCTAGGGAGGAGGCCTGAATCCCTGCAGTGGGAACATTATAGGCTGATGATGATGATGATGATGAACAGAGAATGGAAGAACCCATTTTCCCCTGTTAGACGTCACGGCATCAGTTACTCCCTTTTCTTTCACGCAAAAACTACTGAACGGATTTTGATAAAATTTGGTACACATATAGTTTATAGCCCGGATTAACACATAGGATAGTTTTTATCTCGATTGTATCTTCCCGAGGGATAATTTTCGAGTTGTAGCGGGCGAAGCCGCTGGCAACAGCTAGTATTATAAAGGCAAAAGTTTGTTACTCTTTCACGCAAAAACTACTGAACGGATTTGGATTAAATTTGGAACACATATAGTTTATAGCCTGGATTAACACAAGGATAGTTTTTATCCCGATTGTATCTTCCCGTGGGATAATTTTCGAGTTGTAGCGGGCGAAGCCGCTGGCAACAGCTAGTTAAATATAAATCAACAGTATCACTTGAAACATTTGAAAAGCAGCCCTACGGTTATTGAATTAACGCGTGATGACCGTCGAAATGAATTTAATTAGTGCGCCTGAATTGGATAGTAATCACCAACCTGGATGGCATAGCTATCGTTGTGAAGTACAGATAGTAGAACAGTTAAAAACCAGCATCGGGCACTCTGCTCCTCGGCAGTTTGATGCACTGGGCCTATTTGGAGCAGCCGTGAGACAGATAATAATCTCTCTTTTATCTGTTTAGAATTAAGATATTGTTATTTTTTGTTGTGTGCACTTGTGGCAAGTGCGAAAACTACACTAATATTATAAATTATTATTTATATATAAATTATTGTTTGTAACGAATAGGCTCCGAAACTGCTGGACCGATTTGAAAAATTCTTTCACCGTTGGGAAGCTACACTATCCCCGGGTGACATAGGCTACGTTTTATCCCTTTATTCCCACGGGAACGGGAACTACGCGGGTGAAACCGCGTGACGTCAGCTAGTCAATAATAATTTGTTTTCTTTCTTTCTTTTCTTATATAAGCCTCGGCAATCATCGTCTTTCTTCATTGTGGACCCTGGATTAGAATCTCCCTGGAAAGGATTACCTTTATTTAGTTATTTGCTCCATGGAAAATATCGGTATTCAGATGCATCCGGTAAGACTGGAAGCCGACGACAACATACGAGGGTGGTTCCAGAAAAAGCCGACCTAACCAAGAAAAATCAAAATAAATAGTATAAAATATATTTATTTCTCTACATAGCTTCCTTGCAGCTCGATACACTTTTCCCAGCGGTGCTCTATAGCTTCAATGCCACGTCTATAGTAGGAATCTTCGAACTCTTCAAAAACCAAAGACTCAACCTCTATGTTGCTTGAAAATCCCGCCAATCCATTTTTTTAGGTTTGGGAACAGAAAATAATCTGACGGGGCCAAATCTGGTAAATAAGGTGCATGGGGAAGCAATTCAAATTTTAATTCTTCGATTTTAGCTTTTGCATTGCTGGATGTGTGAACTGGAGCGTTGTCTTGATGAAACAAACTTTTTTCTTTGACAAGTGAGGCCGCTTTTTTTTCTTAATTTCATCACGCTGCAATAAGTTCGCATAATTATACTGCTACCATGAATGGTTTTTCCTTTTGGAAGATAATCTATAAAATGCCACGCGCGTCCCAGAAAACTGAAGTCATAAGTTTTCCTGCCGATGGAACTGTTTTTGCCTTCTTTGGAGCTGATTCTCCTCTTTCAGTCCTTTGTTTATTTTTTTATGAACCCATGTTTAAAATCATCAGCATAAGGTAGTTACTTACAAAAAAAATCTAATTAGTCCATCAGATAGATTTCCAAAAAATATTGGACACTTTTCACGTAAACAAACAATTACGACGATACAGTGCTTTGAAAACTCGTGTGACGTTATATTCTAAGACATTAGTATGACATTTTTTACCTGTAAGTGACGTCACAAACCTTTTTTTTCGTCTTGGGCAGAGCGAAAGGGAGTGTCAGACTTCTACTGACTAAAAACCACCCATGTTCCTTCTTAGCCCTATATGTCGAGGCCGCGGTATTTCTTACAATATCCCGCAGCCCGACGTCACAAACCTTGACTTAAACCTTTGACTCGTTTTATCTTCGTCAATTTTAATTGATTTGAATTCGACTTTTAAGTCCGCTAAAAAAAGCCCTTGTCTGTGGCTGGACTTATAAGTCCGCATCGTCACTACTTTTTTATTTCACATAAATTGATGGTTAAACGTTTGTCTATGTCGCTCAAACTTGCACATACTCTAAAAGAACGTACAAGAACGCATTTTAACCTTCAAGGCCAAATATTTTTATTTACAAAAAATACGTATCCAATATTTCTCGATGATTAGAATCACATTATTTTGCCAGTAAACATCCCTATTATGTTCAGCAATCGTCGCAAAAACAGCCTCATTGTTTAAAGCTCAATAATAATATTGTATATCTCTTTTGTAGTCTGTACAATATAGATTCGTAGATAGATTGTCAAATGTCAATGTAGCGGTATTAATTGAATACAATCATGATTGAATGATAGCTGATTGGGATTCCTGTGTTTGATAATTAATTTAATTGCTCTAATATCTATTGCAGCAACAGTATTGAATGATTTCCTTTTAGTAGGTGTCTTAATACCTACAACCCTGATCCGTTGTAAACGTCCTTTTGTGGCTATTGACCTTGTTTTCCTCTGTATCCTGCTGATGTGGAGATTATGTTTATAATACTCCTCCGCTATTCTTTTCTGATAAATTTCGTCACGGAATACAAGACATTACATTGTTTTTCTGGGACTTCGTCGACCTTCATTGGTGTATTTGCAATTCAAGCTCAGAGTTCGAGTTCCAGTTTCAAATTAAACGTAGAACGTTGATATTACTACGTATTTTTAACCGACTTCCAAGAGGAGGTTCTCAATTCGTCGGAAGATTTTTTTTTGTTTTTTTTTTTATGTTTTTTCCCCGATTACTCGAAGATGGCTGGACCGATTTCGATTTATATACTTCCCAGGTGGTCCCATGATCATCAAGTCAGGATCTGATTATGGGATCCTGGATAAGTAGAGAGAACTCTTTAAATTTTAAATGCACACTTGAAGTGATTGTAGTATTTTTTGGAAAAGTACCTTCTCGGAGTGATCCAATTCACTTTGGTCAAGATCTCATGAAGAACTTCAAAGATAGGCAACGGTACTCCTCAATAAATAATAGCAAATGGACTGGGATTGCTGAAATCTCATGTCTGTCTATTGCTTACACCAGTTCATAACATAACATCAGGCTGGTACGCTTTGAAGGGGTAAGCACGTGTAAACCACTGAAAAGTGAAAAATATTTTTTTTTACGAAAAATTAAGTTCCTACAAAAAAGTTAAAAATAAACTTAAAGTTGGTGACTTTTGTTTGTTTGATTTTACTTTTTTTACTTTATTTTTTTTTTAAATCCGTTTTTTTATTAAAGATTTATAAGAGGTTTCATTGAAACCTCTTAAAAAACAGACTTTACAAAATCTCTAAAATAACCTCTTTTACACAGATTCTAACCAAAAACCAGAACATATGGACACACAAACAAAATAATCCCAGACGATAATAATTGAAAACACAAAACACGGAGTTTCATTAGTCCTCAAGGCCACAGCTAATTTATTTCCGTAACGACATTTTTCAGGCCAAAGCCATTATTCATCTGCAGTCCAAGCCTGGAACGGCCTGGCTTCTAACTAAATATTAAGGGTCATTTATCACTGGGAGGAGTGTTGACATTTGTGGGTTATTTTAAAATTGGGTTTGGATTTTAAAGTTCTATGATGTGATTTAGGTTAAGAAATTATTAGGCTCGCTTCGACTTTTGTAAAGAAAAAGAAATATGGGTAAGGCCGAGTAACTTTGCCGGTTTCATAGAATTGATCATGTCCTCAACTTTTGTGTCAATGAAACAAAAAATTGGTGACGATTCGTAACATAAACTTTTATTTGTCATAATCAATATTTATCCGCCTAAATAAATAAAAAAAAAACGTATGGTATATTTATGTATTTACACATTAATTTCATGTATTTTTAAAAACACCGCGTTCTGGTCCCATACAAAATTTGAGTGTCTCTATGACACCTTGCATTCGGAAGGGACCATTTACTCAAATAGTGAGATTGTAGTTCACAAAGTATTATGTTTATGTAATAGGTTGATACATGTAGGATACGTAAATTGCGATATAGCAAAGAAATTAAAAAAATTGTAATTAAATAATTCGAAAATAAAGTATGTCTCCAAATATTTTGCGTCCGTTACATTTGCCATCCGTTACCATTTTCGGCAGATTTTACTTCAGAAAGTGGCAATATCTAATTTATTTTTCAAACGGCAACACAAATACTGTTTGACGTATAGGGTGACAAATACCTCAGGCCATTTTGTAAGTTGTGAGGTGAGGACGTATAAATACGTCACAAATTTGTGCTTTCGGTGTGTTCAATTGGTTTTCGGGTGTCAAAATCTGATTTTCTTCAAAGTAAGTGGATGTATTGTCACATTTTACTTTATGTAATGTGGGTAATGGTAAGACGTAAAGGATTAATCAACAATTTTGGCAAAAAACAACGGAATAGAAAGTGAGGTTAGATTTTAACCATTTTACAAAGGCGTCCGTTACTGTCCGTAACTGAAGTCCGTTACCGTCCGTTACCGTTCGTTACCGTCCGTTACCTAAAGCTTAGTTTACATGATACATTTACATTTTAATGGTGAACTGAACTTTAATTTAGTTTTTTAATAAAAAGGAAATTTAAGTTCAGTTCACCGGCTTGGTTGCGTAGTATTTTCAAAAATATGATAATTCTACTTATAGGAAACAATATTGGATTTACGCAATATTAATGTTCCATAATTTTGATTAATAAGTAACATATTATTTGAATTTGAATTATAGAAAATTAGTTCTGGTATGCACCATACTGAAATACTGTTAAATTATTTAGTATAAAAAAACATATTTGTTTGCTGTGATTTTTAACCAAAAACTATGTCCTTGTAATTAATTTAAGAAATACCTAACGACTCGACTTCGACTTTAAATCGTATTCAGTAACTTGAGAGTTTTAAGAAAAATAATGTTACCCGTTTTCGTTACAAGTTATTAAATTTAAAATAAAAAGTTTGCCTGTACATTGCCTGTACATTATTGATGTTCATTCAATTTTGTTAATTCTTACACTAACTCACTACTTATCTATTTTTTTTTTATCATAATCTGGTCCCTTCAACTGACAAGTTATTGAATACAATTAAAAGTCGAACTAATAATGATTATTAAACATTTTACGTAAAGCACCTATGTTTTTTTTTTTTTTGCATTTAATCTCGTAATGTAATTGCATGTAAACCATGCTTTACAATTTGTCGCGTTACCATCCGTAACCGTCCGTAACCATCCGTACCCGTCCGTAACCGCGATACCGGCAAACTTACTCGGCCTCACCCATATAATTGAAATGTCTGTTTGTAAATAAATAGGTATAGATTTTTTATGAATGTGAGTACCTATGTAAAAACCCAATAATACTTTGCGGTCTTTTTTTTTTTTTTTTGGGGGTAGGAAATCATCAAATAACTCCTCCCGTTCTTGGGCAGAGCGAAAGGGAGTGTCAGACTTTTACTGACTAAAACCACCCATGTTCCTTCTTAGCCCTATATGTCAAGGGTGCGGCTCTGAGTTGAATAATACTTTGCCTGGCTTGGGTATTCAACTCAGAGCCGCATACTCCACTACACCAACATGGCATACCTCTCTTTAATTAAAATGACGTAACGTCAAAGCGTGGGTTTTTTATCAGAACGCAGTGGGTGTTACAACTAAGATGTTCTCTTTGTCAAGGATTTTCAAAGGGATTTTATAAGAGAAAAAGAAAATAGACTGCCTTTGTTTGTTTGTTATTAGTTTTCTGTGACGCCTTTTTGTAAACTTATAATTCTCACACAGAAACTCTCAAATCTTCCACCAATTAGAAAAGATTAATCAAATCAAAACTCATTTATGCAAACTAGGCTGATAATCAGCACTTTTCGAATGTTAAATTTACTTTACTTTACTGTACTTATTTACAAGAGACCCTCCCCCAAAACGCCCCCTCTTCGACACTTCCTAGTGCTTTAGCTGGAAAGAAGAAGTGGCGGAACAAACTCACCAGCAACAAAAATTTAAAATTAAATTAATAATACAATTACATGACTTTTTTTTCTAGTGCCTGTGAAATCATCAAATAAATTCTTTCCGTTCTGGGCCGAGCCGCGCCGAGCGCTCATATTCTTTTCAAAGAAATTTCCAAACGCTTAGTTGACACTGACCGATATGCCCGTAACCCCGTAACCCAAGGGCTGATTTTTACCTTGGTTAGAGGCTTCTTTGCTCAACGCGCCAGTCTCTTGGGGTCACTATTACCAGTTGACAGCGTTGAGAAGTTCTTTGACGCCATTTTAAGTTGAGTTTATTTTAAGTTAGGTAATTTAGGTTATGTCAATTTATAGATGTCTAATAATATATTATTGTATTAATAATAATAAAATATTTTTTAATCAAAACATGTGTTATGTAGTAACTTTGATCCAACTAACAGAAATATAATAATGTTTATTTTCCTTATTTCAGTTACTCGTATAATGATGGTCTGTTTGGTAAAAAATACAGAAAAATATTTTACACAATTAATAAAATCTTTATTTCACCAAAAAATTGATACAATAATATTTTCGATGACGTACTCGTAACAGGCTTTAAATAGACAATGAGACCCATTAGACAGCTAGATCGATTTTTCGCTCCCCTAAATCCATCAGAAACGTTACAGCCGTTCTCGAGAACGAATCATCTGCCTAGCCTTTTCCAACTATGTTTGAGTCGGCTTCCAATCTAACCAGATACAGCTGAATACCAGTATTTTACATGTAGCGACTGCCTATCTGACCTCCACAACCCACTTAATACTGGGTAATACGATAGTCTTTGATAAGACTGGTTGTTAGACTTTCAACCCTACTTGTAACGACTGCCAAAGATCAAGATACGGACGAAATTCGGTAAGTAACTGGTGGTCGGCCTTTTGTTTTTCGTATGGCTAGCTCATGAACGTGCTAATAATAATAAGGATCGTAGCAGTTGCCGCTCCGCAGTTTCTTCCTAACGGTAAAGGTGTGAATTTCTGAATGTCTGTAAATAGGCATTAAATGGGTAGGTATCTCTCCTTCGAACATCTTTATGATGTTCTAAAATTGTTCTCGAAATGTTTCTACCTCACCTACATAGCTATTCACAAACAATCGAATCGAAACCGACTCGACCTTGACATTTTATCGAGTATCATATTTCCGCATCAAACGATTGGCACAGATTCGATCGACATTTTAGTTCATAAACACTCGTGGTGAAAAATTTTTTGAACCCATAAAATATTTTTAACGAGTATTTCTATAAGTTTTGCTGTAGATTGTACTGAATATCCGTCGAGTAACAAAAAATATTATTAAAAACAATATTAAAATGATTTTCATTTGAAATGGGTACGCAACGACTCTTGCTTATGGTATAGTACAAAATGGCGTCGTAATTCTGATTGGATTGCGCTTCCGATGACAAATAGCTGTCGGCAATGACAATCGAATCTATTACTCGGTTTCGGTTTTGTGAATAGCGATTTTCGATAGTACGATAGATCGATTGGATACGACTGACTATCGAATGGTTGTGAATAGCTATGTTGTAGAGAAAGTATCTACTCTAAATACTGGAGAATGGATTTTTATCAAACAAAGGAAACATTACTTTATTTTTAAAATGAAATAAATCGATTAGACAGTCATAGATTTTTTGATAAGTCGCTTGTCGCAATCGGAAATCAAACATACTAAAATCCGTAAAATAACAGCTTGTTACGACCACCAAGCCAATTCCACCAATTATTCTAGAATTGTAAGGTTTCCTTTAATCATAGTTTTTAACCTAGTTACGGAAATATAATAAATTACGGGTCAAACTTCTAACGTCTTTATTAGTTTTTTTTTTTTTCAATACAAGTTTTACTATACCTTCACGAAACCCGTACTAATAAACCCATTATTTTAAGACTGCGATTACATCGAGTCCTACCATTAAACGTGGTTTTTCAACCCAAAAAAACTCGTTTGCCAGAAATAATTTTAGCGTAGTTTAATTTAAGGTATAAAATGCTTGGTTGACGGATTCGTGATGGCTCCGTTAGCAGCCTATATACCAATCAAGGCATACCGAAATTCGGGGCCGCGGGTTGTACACTAGTTATCGCGGCCTCGACATAGAGGGCTAAGATGGGTAGTTTTTAGTCAGTAGAAGTCTGACACTCCCTTTCGCTCTGACCAAGAGCGGGAGGGGTTATTTAATGATTCCCCCCCCCCCAAAAGGCATACCGAAATCTTTTCATAAGAAAGTAGGTGTAAGTAATATTATTCTCGTTTGCCAAAAAGTTATCAAGCCTAAAAATAAACCAAAACTCGAGAAGACGTGCTCATCCCGTGACCTAAATTCGACACAACTGTTGTAGAATAAATATTTTGGCTCCGTAGACGTTTTATATATCTCTGCTTTATTGACTAAATCTAACAGACTAACCATTGAAGACAGACTTTCTTTGTAAAAGAGTATTGTTGAAGTCGACAATGGTACTGTAGAAGTCACACTGAAAGGTCACCGAGGTCACAGTTATCTAGGTCATTTAGGACGTGGACGTGTTGCAGTTGTAACTGACAAAGGTTAACGATTACAACGTGGGTTTTTTGATATCCCATAACTTTAGGGGTTTTATTTGTATAAGTAATAAAATTACTTATACAAAAAAAAAATCCTAGAAAAAATTGTGTTAAAAGTTTCAAAGCATCACACATCATACACATCAATACTTTCGATGTGTGATGATGTATCTAAGTTTTGTTGTTAGAGACGATACTGAAATATATAATTCATTTTAGTCGACATCGGCTTTAATTGCCATTAAACAAAAATACAATAGAATACTTATAATTCATTTTTATTTATATTTGAAGGTAAGAAAAAGTGATGTTGTTATTTTTTTTCGTATTTTAAATTAATAGTCGAATTATATAGTATGAAAAAATGAAAAACAAAATAGAACGATATTAGAAAAACACTTCATATTATTATGCTAGTTGATTCTTTGATATGGTCACATTCAAAACATAGAGTAATTACAGTATATCAAAAAGTCTGAGACTGAGTGGACTGACTATGCATTTCCGTTTTGAAAAACAATCAATATTGAATGTTTTTATCTCACTCACTCTGTTGGATTGAATGAATCGGTCTTTGTAAGAAATCCTCCTGCCCTTATCTCCGTTCATTTAGGGCCGTCGCTGCATGTTTTTTTTCTCCCATAATTCTTACCCAATGTAGGTGCCATCACTGTAGTCACCTTCCTCGAGAACTACAATATTCATTGGTGAAAATAGCATGAAAATCGGTTTAGTAGTTTTTGAGTTTATTGCGAACAGACAGTCAGACGCGGTGGAGGACTTTGTTTTATAGGTAGTATGTGATGATCACAAAAAGAGTCATGTAAAATACACATACTGTTATGAAAAAAAAGGCACAATCTTCAATCCCGAAAAATTACAACATTTTGCAAATAAAACATATTATTATGAGTAATTCCAAAAACTTATTACAATATTCGATGAGTTTTATATGCGGGGCCTGTAGCGGAAAAATACCTTTTCAAGATTTTTCGTCCAAAGGCCGCCTTACGAGGGTAAAAAATATGAAATTCAGCATCTATTTCGCACATCACTGGTTCGATATAAGATGGTCTATTAACCACAATATTGCTTCTTTAGATTATTTCGAACCCCTATTTTATTAGAATATACAATGACCAAAAATTTTTACACACACTTTTGCCAGTTAGGGGGCAAATCTGCTGTTTTGGCCGGGCGGGCTGACAAAATGTAACAACAAGGACACGAACAAGGTATTAAATATACAACCAGATAACTTTGTATAACTTTCAAGATTACACTGATACATTTAGAGACTGATGTCAAACGATACAGAGTTTGATATCAGTCGCGCTATATGTATTATACAAAATTGCAAACAACATTGTCAGTGTACTGGAATTACAAAGATTTCTGCGTGTAAACTTAACGACTTGTTCGACTGTACTATGGGTACAGTCATAAAAATTTAGGTATACATATTGTAGCAAAATTCAAAAGCTATTTTGATGAAATAATAACAAGGGCAAATAACTTTTAGGGAACTCATTTGTTTACAAGATTATTAACTATAAAGTCCGGTACGGGCCCCTTGAGGGGGCTCAACACATAAACCTACGCTGGCTCAGTTTCGGCCCTTTATGGGGCTAGCAGTGAAGTCATACGACATCCTCATTATTTATGAAAATATTTATTATTCTGTTTGTCCAATACTATGTGTATGTGTTAATTAAGAGAGTTGAATAAAAAGCTCATAATATGTGAACGACATTAAATATTCTGTATTTATTGCGCAAGTTTCATAATAAAGATGTACGGATAATGTTGGCACGGTAGATGCCAGTTCTGACGACAGAGATAACTCCTGACGCTATGTCACACGTTACACGACTTTATATAACATTGCTTTAAGTTTAAGTGCAGGCGTCCATACTTTCATCATATTTTCATGGGAAATAACAGTTTCTACTTTGAGATAAGATATATTTCGTCAAACTATGGCGTGTAGTCAAAACGGAGAAGAAAAGCATCGTCAAGAAACCGGCATGTCTTAGAACCAAACAATTCGAACGCTTATGTCATCTACCAATCCGAACGAAGCCCGCGTGGAAGATTAAGGCCCATTCCCTCTCGAAAAGTAGAGGCCTGTGTCCCAGCAGTGGGAACATTAATAGGTTGATGATGATGACGATGGCGTCCAAAATGCTATGTGTGAAAACGTAAAACTTTATTCATTGCAGTAGCAGAAAATCACTTTAAAAAGTTTCCTCGTGTATATTGGTGAATATATTTGGTGCCCCTTCAGAAGTTGCAGGCGTGGAAATAACATTTAAAAAAACTATAATATGGTGATGATGGACATGGTCTATAAGCAGTATAGTTCTCTTGGAACCTGGCTTCAAGTGAGCACTCACAATTCGAAAGCAAACTTATTTGTTTTTCAAATATTTAAAATTCGCAACGAGACACGGTTGCATTTCCTAGAGATATTTGAAGACTTCCAACTACGCGTTTC
Organism: Diarsia rubi; assembly: GCA_932274075.1. Lineage (NCBI taxonomy): Eukaryota > Metazoa > Arthropoda > Insecta > Lepidoptera > Noctuidae > Diarsia > Diarsia rubi. The sequence goes on along the minus strand of OW026437.1, from coordinate 8,855,336 downwards.
TTGAAACAAACTATATTCATTTTTTATTTTCTTTGGAACCCTAAGATTAGATGGCACCAAATTAGACTAGATATATTTTTATACACCAAACTAGCGGACCTGCCAGACGTCGTACTGACCGGACAGCAGCGCCACCTACCGGGTCCAATTGTAAATCTACACCAGGAACACATACAAAAATTTCATCAATCTCGGTCCAGCCGTTTAGAAGGAGTTCAGTGAGAAACACACGTACAGAAGAATCATAAACGAGTAAGTCACAGTCAAAACTGTTAATCGACTACTTTTGACCGGTCCAAACAATTATAAGAAATTATTAGGTGGTTTTTGTTTTATTTCTCTACTGATTTATAATAACCTAATTAAAGGTCATTACGAAACTTATTAGGTTGTAAGGTTTTTTTTTTTGACCCTTTCATAACCTTGTGCTATAGTTGACATTTATTTCAATATTGTACCTAATCGGGTTTTGACTAAAATCAGTCAAAAGTAGGTTTGACCGATTAAGAGTTTTGAGTGTAACATAAGGTGTAAATTAACCCTTCACACATACGTCAACCAAGCATTCTGTACATCAAAGTAAGTACCCCTACGCAAAAATATTTGATGGGAAACTTTTTTTTTGGGGTCAAAGATCACAGTTTACGGTGAAACTCAATGTATCACTCTTAAAACATTGTGCTAGTGGATGCTTTGAATAGTAAAAGGGTCATGGAGGTAATTTAAGTAAAGTTATAACCAGTACCTAGTATTTACAAAAACAGCTGTGCTACATTTGGAACTTTGACCCCCAATATCTCTGTAACTAAGGGGTTCCCAGGTATGGTCTAGAACAAAAAAAAATCGAAGTGGTGGGGAAAACAAGTGCCCTTCGTTTGCCTTAAGGGTACTTTTACACCCTTTATATGTATAAAGATGGGGCCCTACTCTTGACCCCAATTTTGTCCTTTGGACAGAGATGAAGTGGACGACGAAACGAACTACTTAATCTTAAAGTATCGTTTAAGCTTTAGTAGATTCCATGTACATGGAGATGATAGCTAAATAGAGATTTGCTCTGATTCACTTCCATTAAATGAATTAATTAAAAATCGTCGTAATTATTATCAGAATTCGTGTCTTCAAAAACGTCACTTTCAGCTTTAAAATAAAAAATATTTGTTAAATACCAAGACCCATTCTAAAATTGATATAGAATCCCATTTTAAAAACCTCTCGAAACTTGTTAGACAATCAATCCTTCCTGTAATATTAGCTCAATTGGACTTACGAAGTCTGATAATTAGACCGACGACATTATTCTTCTTAATGTGGTTAGTGCATAAGATATGGCTTGGCTTTACATGACGTCGTCTTCACGATGTTAAGATGTTTTCATTCACTGAAACAAACTATACCCATATGAATTCGAAAAAATTAAGAAGACTATGGTTATGCCCGATCCGTTTCCATCTGTAACACTATTCTTGAGAAATCTCTGGCTAAACATGAACTCCCAACGCAATGAAAGGTGAAAAACTGTTGCCATTAACGTGATTCATCGCAAGAGACTTGCGTCGAACAGAGTCAGCTTTAAAATATCTCAATCGGACTGAGTCAAAAAAAATATGATTCTAATTAGTCCGTCAGTTAGATTATCGAATAATATTGGATATGACTTTTTGTTTTATCAAATAATAAAAATTGACGAAGATAAGACGCGTCATATATCATGAGTGGGGGGTTGTAACGTCATTTGTAGGTAAAAAATATACTAACATGTGACGTTTTCTAAGAGTTCACGAGTTTTCGAAGCACTGTATCGTCTTCATTTTTTGTTTATGTGAAAAAATAAAAAATACGTGTCCAATATTTTTTAGAAATCTATCTGCCGTTTTTTGTCCGATCCCCTATTCTTCAACGTGGAACTGAGTAAGTACTAGCTTTGACTTTCTCCCTCCGTGGTTTTTGTTTTCAGTGCTAGCTAAATAAAATATTTTCTTGCATCTTGGACCTCTATCTGCATCATATCTAGCCTTTTTCTAGTTATGTTGGGGTTGGCTTCCAGTCTTACCAGATGCAACTGAATACTAGTTTATCACATGTGGCGACTGATATCTTTCATTCACGATAAATTTACTTAATTTTTATCTGAATTCTGAGTGAGGTAGCTTCTACCTCACTCCAAACCAGATTGATGCTCACAAAAAAATACCAACCAACCTAAACCCTAAACTTTTCTAATTCAAAAATCGGTTAACGAAAACCAGCACCACTGTATCAATCATGAGAATTTCAGGCTTATCGGGGTCCGATCGCAAAACCAATTTAGTATTTGGAACGGTCCTCCCCTCTTACCCTCCTACATCGTGGGCATAGCTACGTAGTATAAGATTCATTCTGAAAGCACCAGTTGCTCTATGAATGGGTCCATTCAATACTGTGGTGGGTGGTACGCATGCGTCCCATCGATCTGTCGGGGCCGCGCGGGAGGAAGCGCCGCACGTTTTCCAGTGGAGCTGTTGGGTCGAATGTCGACACAATATTCGTGTTTTTGATGGATAAAATTATCCATGATGTTGTTTTACCGAACATGAAGAAACTCAAATTTAACTAAGACAACTATGAAATAAATTAAGTAAAGTTGACGGCACGGTTGGCGCAGTGGCTGAGTGATGGGACTGCTACGCTGCGTGTCGCGGGTTCGATCCCCGCACGGAACAAATATTTGTATGGTCTACAGCAGGGTGCGTATCTTTTTAAATGTCAGTGGCTATCATAGTGTCCATCGATTAACTGTCAAATTGGTTATAGTTAAGTACAAAATGGAAACATTTGACCGTTAAGTAATTGATGGACACTATAATCGCCACTCACATTGAAAAAGATACGCAATAGCCCTGCAGATAGTTGTTCCGGGTTTGGGTATTTGTGTATGTGAGTTTAAATGTTTGTGAACGCTCCCACGATACAGAAAAAAATCCTAGTGTGGGGCAAAGTTCTTTCGTTACACGTCGTAATCAAAGGGTACGAACGCAGTCCAATCAAGCTATACAAAATTGGGCTACGGGATGTTCGAAAGTTCGGCCCCAGATACAGAGGGCTAAGAAGGGACATGGGTGATTTTTAGTCAGTAGAAGCCTGACACTCGCTTCCGCTCCGCACAGAGGGAGCCGGGAGGAGTCATATGATGATTTCTCACCCTCCCAATAACAAAAATAGTATCTAGTTAAATGGCGTGCGGTTAGAAAGATAAACAAAAAGGTAAAAAAAAAAAACAAAAATGTTAACAGTACAAGAGACCAGAAATTTTTTTAAATTCTTAATGTGGTTTTGTTAGCTACTCTTGAAAGCTATAAAAAACTAAGTGGCCGGGGTTTTTGTAGTCAAAATTTCCCCTTTTTACTGTTGCAGTATTTCGAATTGAAAAATATTAACTGTTAAAAAAAAAAACAAGAATTTTTCTTTTGTGAAAAGTTTGTGACATGACTCATCTATCGGCAGTTAGACCAATTTTTTCCCTCTGTAACCATCTACCATAAACTACACACAAAACGAGAGAAGCTTGTGGCTAAATAAAAACAGCTGCACGGGTCGCTCTTAGATTAAGCTGCGCTTGCCAAGGTCAGCCCGTGGATACACTACACTACATGCCGAGTTGCGGACCTGCCTCGGTAAGCACAAGCCAAGGCATTAGTCCTGGCGATAATTTGTACATCTTTGACAGGCTGACCAAAGAGCATAGGATTGCCCATTGCTGGGTTGTGGGGGTCAGATAGGCAGTTCCTCTATGTAAAATGCTGATACTGAACTGCATTCGGGTAGACTGGAAACTGACACCAACATACTTGGGAAAAGACTAGGCAGGTGAACATCATGTATTGTCTTGGTGACCTCTATCCTTTTTATTAAAATTTATTTTTTTAATTTTATTTTTTGGTTGATGGGAAATCATCAAATGACTCCCCCCGCTCTGAGACGCTCTGAGAGCAGCAGTGGCCCAGTGCTGGCGGCCCCGACTTACAAACAGTAGGTCGTGGGTTCAAACCAGGCAGGAACATACTTAGTGTTACTTATTTCATCACAGCTGCTCTCAAAACGGTGAAGGAAAACATCGTGAGGAAACCCAAAAAGATCTCTTAAGTTTAGAACCAAAAAAATCGAAGACATGTGACATCTACCAATCCGCACCGGGCCCGCGTGGTAGATTATAGCCCATTCCCTCTCAAAATGGGAGGAGGCCTGTGTCCCAGCAGTGAGAACATTAATAGGCTGTTGATGATGTAGCTCTGGGCAGAACGGTACGGAGTGTCAGATTTCTACCGACTAAAAACCACCCACGTTCCTTCTTAGCCCTTTGTGTCGAGGCCGCGGTATCTCTTTCTAGCACCCTGCAGCCCCGACGGAGGTTATCCCTATCCTTGAAGCTTATTGAATCCAATAAACAGTTACGTAAAAGAAAAAATTATACATTTAATTTTCCGACACGCTTACCAAATGGAAAAGCGCTCCTATCCGGAATGTTACGTTTTTGGCAAATAGTGTATATGTATAGGCACAAGATATAGACTTACACATACATGCATACATTCACGTACACCACATGCAAGTTATGGTAATATAGATTCGTTCTATAAATAGAAGCGTCTATTTTAAAGTTCATTATGTAATTATATTCGTAGATACTTCTGAATGAAGGATTTAATGGAGGTGATTTTGGTATTTGTTATTGGATATATGTAGTTGTGTATCGACAAAGGCTTTCTTTAGAAGTTCAGAGTAAGATCGCAAGATTAAAAACTTCAAGGACTCGACCAAGGGACATCAATGATAAAGATATTGGGAAATTAAAAAAACGTTTTTTTTTATTTCGTTTTGTTTTCTTTATTAAGTTTAAAAAGCTACCATAAAACTATCAATACTGTCGAAAGGTATTGTCATAATATAAAAGGGTAGTTCATACCCGCGACTTCGTTTGCGTGGAAAATATGATGTGTGTTTGTGAGATAAAATAAGTATATCTAGCTCTCTGCCAGATCCAGATCCGTTCAGCTGGTATGGCGTAATTGAGTAACAAACATCTATTAATCCATTTCATTATTATTTTTTTACAGACACTATAGTTATCTTTCTTAGACTAAAAGGAATATCTAAATATTGTGCATGGTTTTCACAAATACATTCTCGTAGAAGGATTTTTTTAAGTAAATGAGCAATATTTATAACCATTTCATAGATGACAATAGGAATGTTTCCTAACTAAAAAAAATATTTATGATTCTGTGTAGCCCGTCAGTTAGGTTATCGAAAAATATTGGATACGTGTTTTTAGTTTTAGCAAATTAATAAAAACTGATGAAGATAAAACGCGCCAAAGATCATGAGTTTTCAAAGCTCTAATGTCGTTTTCATTGTTTGTTTACGTGAAAAACGAAAAAATCTGCATATATTGCACTATAATATTTGTGCATGGAACGAAAAATTGATCTAGCTAAGCCTCATGACCTGGCAAAATTCGAATTCTCTATTTTCACCCGAGCAGAGCCCGGTCGCCCAGGTTTTACCTATTAATGCAGCTAGATAGCTTTGTCTTACTTTGAGGAACCATCTGACCTTTGCAACCTAGTTTCAAAGAAAACCGATGAATACTTCAATAATATCATAAGTACTTTCGATGTTGTTGAATTGATTTGGGTTTCATTTTGTATTTTTTCGAATATCATTGACCAAATACAGAAACGAGTACGAATATCTTTACCAACACCTGTAGATTTTATTGGATTTGGACAAAGGCCTCCCCCTTAGAACGCCATCAAGAACGGCATCCTGCCAGTTGCATGGTTGCCCGCGACTCTCACGATGTCGTCTTCGGTTTCTACTTTGAGTTAAGATTATTTCGTGAAACTGTGTCTTCCAAAAAGCTATCAAAATTATAATAGAAACCGTAAAACATTTATCTATACTAATTTATACGCATGCATACATACATGAAGTCACGTCTTTTCCCATTGAGGTAGACAGAAACCACAGATGCTACGATTCTTAGATACAGCTTTTGCCTCGTCCATATTTATACATTAAGTCGTACATGCACGCTGATTGCGAGTACTATCCAGCTGTCTTTTCTGAAGAACCTCACTAATGAAGACAGTGTAGGTATGGCTTTCTAGGCCGTCTCTTCCCGACGTTGTGACTCACATCTGCCTGTTTTTTAGAATTTGGGATATCATCAAATGACTCCTCCTGCTCTGAACTAAAACGACCCATGTTCCTTCTTAGCCTTTTGTGTCAGGGCCGCTGTATCTCTCTGGAACAGCCCGCAGACCTGGTAGGCACTCACATTTACTTTTTGTTAATGTTTGACACAGTAGCAGAAAAAATCTTTGAAAAGTTATTTCGTGTTAGTAAAGGTACGTATTGGTGCTCGTGACGTCACGCGTTTCTGCTTGGTTTTCAGGGTGAATTTATCATCTGCCTAGCCTTTTCCCAACTATGTTGGGGTCGGCTTCCAGTCTAACCGGATGCAGCTGAATACCAGTATTTTACATGGAGCGACTGCCTATCTGACCTCCCACAACCCAGTTAATACTAGGTAATACGATACCCTTTGGTAAGACTGGATGTCAGACTTTCAGGTCACTGACTACCCGTAACGACTGCCAAAGATCTATATATGGCACCCGGGACCAACAGCTTAACGTGCTTTCCGAGGCACGGAGGAAACTCGGTATGTAATGGGCGGTCACCCATCCACAGATCGACCTAGGCAAGCGCAGCTTAACCTAAAGATCGACCCGAGTGGCAGTTCATATTAGGCCACGAGCTCCTCAAGGTGAATCCTCAGGGTGAATTATTATGGTTATTTTTGTTTACGTATCGCATCTTCTTCATCATACATATTTACAATAAATAAAAATGCAGGGTATAAACGGACCTTTCACGAAGCCTTAAAAGCTAGAATAAAAAAAAAACGTTGTTACTTTGACCTCCAATATCTCCGTACCCAACTAGAAGCTTCGCAGTACAATATGTGCCTTTATTATATATGCAATGAATTTAGAAAAAAAAACCGGCGTGTCGTAGAACCAAAAAATTAATACGAGTATATTAAAAGGAGGCCTAAGTCCCTGCAGTGGGAACATTTTAGGCTGATGAGTTTTAAAGACTGGGCAGGCATGTAATTGAAACATTTATTTAGAAGTTGCGATGTTACAACAGAGTTTTAGTTTTCATTTCATAAATTCTACAAACCTAATTAAAAAATTTAAACTGTCGTGTCCGAGATTTTTCAAGAACATTTTCTGCTTAACGGTTAAGACTTTATATTCTTTTAAAATGCCCTTAGCTGGAGGCATCTACAAGATACTCAGATTAAACCAGGCCAGATAAAAAAAAAAAAACCGGCCAAGTGCGAGTCCTAAGGGTTCCGTACCATCGTAGTAGGGGGAGTCGCTTTTTATTTTTTTTTTTAAATTATTAAAAATATTTTTATTATATGATGTAACTAAAAATTTATGCTTTTCGCAATTTTTCCTTTATCTGTGTTATAAGACGTTGCTTCGTACCAAATTTCAAGATTCTGAGTTCACGGGAAGTACCCTGTAGGTTTTGATTCCCTTGCGAGTGTCGAAAATTTGCGGCATAAACGGGAGTATCTTTTGATCGCGTTGACTTAGAAGTTTGATTTTTTCACAGCTCCAAGAGACCATAGACTTGAGTATTTGATATGAATTTCAGCTTGATACCTCCACGCGTTCCTGAGAAAAAAGGTCTTGACAGACAGACAGACAGACAGACAGACAGACAGACGGACAACAAAGTGATCCTATAAGGGTTCCGTTTTTACCTTTTGAGGTACGGAACCCTAACAAGTTAGGTCCTTTTAAAACTTATGATCAAAATCTTGTAAGAATATAAAATCTGGACAGAAGTATTTGACAATCATTTTAGTGCTTATACGTACATTCGATTATTCGAAGCCGAAGCTAGATGAATAAACGAGATTTTTATAGGAACATTGACGTTTGCGTAACTACGTATGTAACTTACGCCTGTTTCCCGTGGTGGTCTTCTTGCTCGACAACCCTTGTAAATCAACTGAGAGCTGACAGCGCAGATAGCGATGCTAGAACCATGGGGTGTTATAAGTTTGACGTGTCTGTCTGTGTATGTGTGTGTCTGCTGCGCCATCGTAGCTCCCCAATGCATAAACCGATTGTGATTTTGTTTTTTTTGTTTGAAAGGTGTGTTAATCGGAAGTGTTCTTAGCTATGTTGGAACAAAATTGATTTAGCCGTTTAATAATCTGTTATGGGGGTGAAAGAGGGGACAAATAAACTATTGTAAGCGAATATATCCGAGTGAGGTATCAAATTAAAGGTTTTGATTAAATTTAAGGCACTAAACAAACTTTAATTTAAAAGCCCCAACGAAAGCTAGTCCGAATATGTAAAAAGTACAAAAACATAATGCATACATTGGTAATTGGGCTTTTGAATTAAAAAAAAATATTTTTTTGTAACTATTAATTTGTATTAGGTAATAGTACGTATTTTCAAACTTAGATTTTATTTTCACTGAATTGTTCTTCAATTAATGTTGTTAAAAGAACCACATGACTTCGAACGCGCCACGATTGGTTATGACGTCATAATGTTAAAGCAATTTTACGATAATACATTAAAAATATCCGAAAACAAAACAAAACACTGCAGCACCTGTTTGCTACTATGAAGAATTTAACATTCTGACGTCTCCGTCGGCATGTTTTCGATACTGGATTCAAAAACTTATTTTCAATTTGATATAACTTTTAAATTAAAGCGAAAACATAAAAACTTATAAAAGTGCAAGTATTATGAAAGTTATGATGATCATCTCATATAAATAAAAAAAGTGGCGCTGCTGTCCGGGCAGGACGACGTCTGCCAGGTCCGCTAGTTATTATTATAAAACAAAGTCCTTCGCCGCTTCGGTATGTCTGTTTGCGATAAACTCAAAAACGATTGCACCGATTTTAATGCTATTCACCAATGAAAGCTTTTAGTATATAATTAACCGACATCCACGCGGGCAAAGCCGCGGGCACCAGCTTGACCCCAATGAAATGGAAATTAACATATCGGGGGTGAAAGGCTATTTGGTTTAAGCTCTAACTGTCGAAATATATTATATGCATTGTAGACATCTGCGTATCTCCTTAGAGCACACAGGCCTTATGTTATGATATTGAGTAAACAATAAATATAGAAACGACTGCAGCAATTACCACAGATTTGCCATGTACACACACACACACACACACATCTCCGCAGATCAACATCAGATCTCCACTTATAATTTATATACGCGATCATCGCAAAATAATATTCATCGTTTCAAATACAAAAATAATCATCGAAATCGGTTCGCAACTGGCGATATGGTTAAACGTAAAAAAAAACAAAAAAAAAAATAACGGACAACCTCACCTTAGAAGGTTAATAAAACCAAGCGACATTTCTATAAAAAGTTCTCCGATTGTAGCGAGATGGCGTTGGCGTCAAGTTAGATCCAAAGACTACGATATAATATAAGGAGATAGACGGTAAGTAGGTACCTAGGTAGGTACTCTCGACAGTGATTTCGTTATCATACAAGCAGCGCCATCTAACCGCCGTGTGGGTGAACTACATCTATAAGTATAGCTACGTACACCTATAGCTATGGCCTCTTCACTACATTCTGATAAATAGGTATATATCAACATTTTCCCAGAGAATTTTGACCTATCTCTTTAAAATTACTGTCAAAAATGTATTTACAGGAAAGAGTCGATTTAACGATTTTATTGTCTGTTATAAAAAAAAAACGTAAATTACTTACACACTTTTAATTTTATTTTCGAACTTAGATAACACAGCTTTACAATGAATTTTCTTAATAAATACATAACAAGTAGTAGGTATTCAATTAATACAAATCTCGCTTGCTACGATTCTAATAATATCCTTAATTTTGCAGGCCTGTTGTATGTGACATATTTTACCATAGTTAAAAATATAATAACTTTCATCATTCTCACAAAATTGAAAGTATATATTTGTCTGATTATATTGACATGTGTGAAAAGATTATCGTTGGGTAGAAATATTTTTAGTTAATTTATTAAAAATATTCATGTTGACAAAAAAAAGTTTTCTGCTAAACGAAAAAAAAACAGCTAAAACCCACGGAAAGCATCGAAAATATTTCGACCAGGGGGTCTAAAATGGCTACTTCAGCAGATCATAATTTGAATTTCGTTAAAAATCGTAAAATGGACTTTTTATCATAGTAACTACGTCTGTGAATATTTTACGAATTAAAACGCAATTCATATTATTTTCCTATTTTCCTAAATGTTCACAGACGCATTACTATTATGATAGGTCTATTTTACGTTTTTTAACGCAATTCATATTATGATCTGCTATAGTGGCCATTTTAGACCCCCCAGGTTTCTAACATTTTAGAATTCTTCCTTTTGAAAACTATGTACACAAACTTTTTAGCAGTTTTATGAAAAGTAACATGTATGTTTGAAAAGCTTCATCAATCATAAGTAATTTAGGCATAATATAAATTGTGGAAGAGAAAACGGCTACTACGGCTAGTAATGACGCTTTTCAAACATTTACCTCAATACCAATTTGCCTCATTCTCTTCCTCAATTAAAAATCAAATATTTTTGGTGGTGGTTCCAGGCCTGAACTTTTATAGGATCTGTTGTATCACATAATGGTGCCTTTCCACACAATATTTGGTTTACCTCTTTGCACCAGTTATTAAGACAAAATAAAACATTTTTATTTAATAAATATTCTATAAGTTTTGCAGAAGTTTCTTTTTTTTCTTTTTTTTGCAGCACACCTGGAATATTTTTATGATAAATTACTTTTTGACTAAGCTTTATTTATGTAAAATAACCAACAGAATAATAAAATATGATGTATACCAACTGTCTTCTATTAGTGACCGTACAGCCAGGCACACAACAAGACATGAAAGCCATTGTAGGTGCTAAGTTGAACACCACATGAACCACAGAGGAGTCAATTTCTCACAACACTAACCACGAGTCCTATCTCAACTCAAACCAAACAAGAGTCAATTTCTTACACTTATCACTAACTACGAGTCCTGTCTCAAACCAAACAAGAGTCAATTTCTCACACAGAGTCCTATCTCACAAAACAAGAGCACTTGTGACCTGGTCACGCCAGTACGGAAGAGCAGCGGCTCAAAACCAGGATCAGCGACTCAACTCGAAGTCGAAAACATTTTTCCAACAATCTCACCCGAAATTTCGAGTGAAATCAAAATAACGCATAATTTTTAGTGACATCCTATGTCACATAGCTACTTGGTGTAACCAAGACATAAACCTTTTTGCAATGTTCATTAAATTCGTTATTAAAATTTTTCTATTTACTTAAATAAACTAGTGTGAATTAAATTAATACGGTTTACTAGCTTATATATTTATCAATATTATTATTTTCGATTGAATTATAACACTGTTATAAAGTGGTAACCCAACGGGTTAACGAGCTAGTAGTTTACTTCATGCGGGAAAGATGGAGCTAGTTTCCTTACAAAAGTTTCAAGCAGGCTGTAATGTTCTATGAGAACATAGCATGGTTCGATCACGCTATGGTTTGGTTACACGTTGCGCGGGGTACAAGATTCAATATTAGATAGCTAAAGCGTGAAAATTGTTTGAATAGGGGATCGGACAAAAAAAAACCATGGCTTCTACGTAGATATTCCAGATGGTTAACTCAAGAACACTTGGCCCTGTACCTACCTGGGAATCGTATCCAGGTAATAGGGTAGTTGACAAAAAAAAAATCTAATTAGTCCGTCAGATAGATTTCCAAAAGATATTGGACCCGTATTTTTTCTTTTTTCACATAAACAAAAAATGACTTCGAAAACTCGTGAATTCCTCGAAAACGTCGCCTGTTAGTACATTTTTCACCTACAAATGACGTCACAACCCCCTACTCATGATCTTTGACGCGTCTTATCTTCGTCAATTTTTATTAATTTGATAAAACAAAAAACACGTATCCAATATTTTTCGATAATCTAACTGACGGACTAATTAAAATCATATTTTTTTGACTCAGTTCGATCCCCTATTGCGGCTGTGGGTTTCTAGTATTAGGACTACGAGTATCAGTACTTTAATGTACTTACTTAACTTGTATTTAATTTTCCATAACTTATCATCACGTCTGTAATCTCCGAAAAGTTAGACAGGATGTACCGAATAGTACACACATATTTCACCAGTTATAACAATATTATTACATACAAGACGTGACATGGCTGAATTTAGCCATGTCATGTTTTGTATTGCATATGTGATAATTATGTTGCGGTTTGATAAGCAGCTGTATAGTCAGTAATTTGGTATGCCATGCAAAAAGTTCAGTTGGGCCGTCGCGTCGTCGCCGTCGGCCCAAGATTGCAGATAGACAACTCGATCGCACACATTTAGTTACGCAAAGAATAAAAAAATAAAAAATAAAATATAATAAATAAAATCTGTGTAAAAATTATTTGACTCTGTTTTACTGTTTTGCTGTCTTTGATACGTTCGTTGTTACGTTATTTCGAAGTCACGTGATTCGGTGTGACGATTCTTGTTGTAACGTGGATTCGCAGTCTCGTGCATTTGTTGTCACGGTATGCGTCACTGCGTGTTTTCGGACTCGTATTCGTTGTTGCAAACATTCGGCGCCGTGTAAGTCGACGTAGCAAGTTTCGGCATGACGTATTGCAGTCTTTGTTTTCAACTAGCAGGAAAATGATAAGGCGTAATTAAAATGACAGTTTATAAGGATATTCTCGTTTAATTCCTAGAACTCATGAGGTAAACAATACTAAACTATAATCATATCAATTTCAAACAAACAGATTTTAATCGGACACAACCTACAAATTGTGAAAAATATTCCTATTAAATTTTGTACCACACACATACTGGTTTATGTTTTTTGTAAAAAAAAGGTTTTTAAACACTCCATTCGATAATACTTGCAGACAAAATACTGTATTCGTAGGGACAAATCATTTAATTTAAATTAACGAATACTAAAATTAAAGCTACGTATTCTAAAATACATAAATACGCGATTAAATTATGTTTTTTATATAAAAAATTGTAGTGGGAGAAAAACTTAAAGAGAGTGAAAAATAAAAACAGAGAACATAAAATTAGATAACAAACAACAAAAAATAGTGAGTTTAATGCCGATTCGTAACAGAGCCAATTATATTAAAATCTAGTCCTTAAATAAACTGTAAATAAAGTCTAGTTTCAAGTAATAAGTTACTCCTTGTATGACCTTATTCAGAGTTTATTTTTCAAGGGTTTAGCCTTCAGTTACTTCATATAAAAAAGATGTTTTAGACCAAAACGTTTTAAGATATTTCTTAATTCAATGTGACTAATTCTTTATGGCACGGCCTATTCTGATTAAAATAATAAAATATAATATGAAAAAAAAAAAACTAAAATAATGTAATGTGTAATGCGATTTTCTATGATTCTTGAATAAACACATTGTAATATTTTATTAATCAGAATATTATATTTTTCGAACAAAAACTAAGTTATAGTTTCACAAGATTTCTTGAGTCTTTATTGGTGTTTATTTCTTTTTGCCGTAATTAGGTACATGAGCTTATTTTGACAAAAAAAATATTTTTCTTAATTTTTTAATAGTTTTAAGAAATCATTGATAAATATTGTGCTACCCGCAAATACAGGTTATGTATAAACTGCAGAAGTACATGAGTTTATTTTGTCAAAAAAAATATTTTTCTTAATTTTTTAATAGTTTTAAGAAATCATTGATAAATATTGTGCTACCCGCAAATACAGGTTATGTTTAAACTGCAGAAGATGAAAATACAATATAAATTAAAAATAAAAGTAATGCTCAAAGAAAATGACATAATAGGAACAACTGCATAGAGCTTAATATGCTACAAATACTGATACATGCTAGGAGTAGGGTATAAACAGTTTTGGTCACAAAAATGATCGACACTCGACCATTTTCTAAAAACTAAATGGCTCAAATGTATGCCAGGAATCAAAATCAGGAATGCAAAAGGTGTATTTTAGAAGGACAAAAATATATATCTAATACTGAAATAAAAATGTGTCTTAAATTGTCACAACGAGACCTCAGTTTTGTACGGTTTTAGAAAAATCTACCCGAGTAGCGTAAGCACAAAATTCAAGTTTCGTTGCAACAATTTTAATAGTATTATAATTATTACTTAAATGAAAGTTTTATGGCATTTTATGGCTACCTCATGAATCACAAACATTAGCACTCGTTTTTTTTCTGTACACTAATGTCCTAATGATTTTTTATACATTTATAATTTTTTTTACCAATATTTCTGTAACAATTACATTTTTATTAACATTATGTTTTAATATATAATCTAATCTTATTTACAAGTTGTATTTTGTTATAGAATTGACCATTTTTTTATTAAATATTTTTTTAATTAAATATATTTTTTTCCATTGTAAAACTAGAATGTTTTGCGATAATTTCTGATAGTGAGATGTTATTTTGGCCATTGAATGAGTTATTATTTTTGAAAAATGAGTATTTTTCTATCAGATAATTATCCCAAAATATGATATTGTCATGACTTTAACCCTCCAGGCACAAAGTGGTGTTCTTAACCCAAATTTTATTGCCTTATATTTTTTTCTTTAATAATTTCACGAAGTTCTACATTTAATAATACTATTCGTAAAAATGTCTTTTTCATGGGGAAGTAATAAATATAAATATTTTATATAAACTAACAACTAAGATTGGTCAGGATTTAGGAAATACACACTTTTAAATATAAATTTTATCTAAGTTTTACCAACAGTCTTTGGAAAGCTCTACATTTTTTGTGGTTTGAAACGGTGAAAACCGTTTCTTGAAAATATTAGCTGCCTTGACACAGTCGTTTTTGTCCAAAGATTGTTGTTAATACAAGATGAACATGCATGCACTGCACCTACTTGGTAATTCACATAATTTGTTCATACATTTGTAGGAAAATATTCTAAACACACGCCTCCACACTATCCATAAATCGCTTCAATAAATTCAACAATAGTTTTTAACTAATTTGTTTTGGCACAAAACATTTGCCACTACGTTACGTTCCGGTTTGTGACTAAGGCACAGGTTTTGAGGGAATCTTCTAATTTAGATCGATTTTAGACTTAATTTACGACGAAAGAGAATTCGTCTGTAATATCTATGGTTATAGCAATCCATAGACTAGCCATATCTATTTAATTGTCAAGTCAAAATATCTACGTTAGACCCTTAAATATTTCTAAGAAATTAGGCACTGAAAAAACCTGAATTTCAGACAAAACAGGGTTTCTACTATCTCACATTAATTTGTTCACTTCATAACACTTCAGTCAAATCCATATTTCATTTGGTCACTTCCTAATGCACTTGTGTATAAACTCTCTAGTCAGTTGGTACCGCTAGTGGAAGGTCCCAGGTTCGCTTCCTGGTGTTTGTACTTGTGCGAGGTCATCTGGGAGAGGCCGAGGACTGCAAAGCCACATTGCAGACAGTGGTAGTGGGTTTGCTTCTTGCTGTGGATACATTGAGGCTCGTAGCCGCAACCTGTGCGAAAAATAAAGAGGAATTTTAAACATGAAATAACGTTATGCCAGACTGATATATAGCTCTTGAAAATTCCGAAACATTGAAAACATTGTAGAGGAACTGTCAGGTCAGCTTTTAGTCTAACCGGATGCTGCCTAATACAAATATTTTACACTAGTTGTTGCCACCGGCTTCGCCCGCTACAACTCGAAAATTATCCCACGGGAAGATAACATCGGGATAGAAACTATCTCATGTGTTAATCCAGGTTCTAAACTATCTGTGTACCAAATTTTATCCCAATCCGTTTAGTGTGAAGAAGTAACAAATATACACTCACACACTCACAAACTTTCGCCATTAAAATATTAGTGTGATTAAGTGACTGCCTATCTGACCATAGTTAGTACTGGGTAATACGATACCCGTTGGTAGGACTGGTTGTCTGACTTTTCTGCCATTGACTAACTGTAACGACTCTCAAAGATTTAAAAATAACACCAATAGCTTAAATTCGGAGAAAACTCGGTAGGCAACTTCAGGGGAAGCTAACTAAGGCAGTTAGCTTCCCTTGAAGATCGATTCAAGAAGCTGAGCTGCAAAAGAATGTACCACTAACTCCTCTTTTAGGGGGGGGGGGGAAATCATCAAATAACCCCTCCCGCTCTTGGGCAGAGCGAAAGGGAGTGTCAGACTTCTACTTACTAAAAACCACCCATGTTCCTTCTTAGCCCTATATGTCAAGGCCGCGGTATCTCTTACAACATCCCGCAGCCCACCACTAACTCCTCTGTGGTTCAAATAGAGTCTAAAACTATAAATATTGACACTTTAAGTATTTAAAATCTTACCTTTACTAGGTGGAAACTTCTCGAAGCCAGCAGCTTGAATGGAGTCAAGTTTCTGATGCTGTCGACGATGAGCGACGACTTTGTTGGTGTCAGTGCACACGAAGTCACATTTTAGGCAATGGAAGTGCGATGCCTTGTTCTGACCTGTTCCTTGGGCAAAGATAACGTCACATTTAGTTATGTCGTTTGTGGTGGTCCTTGGGGTAGGACCTGATCTGGTAAAGATTGATGAAATAGAGGCGGTAGATGCAGACGGTAATAGGGTAATTAACAAAAAAAAAAAAAACAAATTAATCCGTCGGATAGATTTCCAAAAAATATTGGACACGTATTTTTTCTTTTTTCACGTAAACAAACATTGAAGACGATACAGTGCTTTGAAAACTCGTGTGACGTCATTTTCCAAGACATTAGTATGATATTGTTTACCGGTGAGTGGCGTCACAACCCCCACTCAAATCTTTGACGCGTTTTATCTTCGGCAATTTTTATTGATTTAATAAAACAAAAAATACGTATACAATATTTTTCGATAATCTAAAAGACGGACTAATTACTTAGAAGCATATGTTTTTTAAGTCAGTAAACATCCATAATTTGAAGGAGAAATGGGACTTTATTTACATGGTGTAGGTAAATAGGCCGAAGCAAATGTAAATTTTTGCGATTATACAAAAATCTGTGGGGCCAGGGAACTAAGCACCTTGTATATTAAATGTATGGTTTAAAGTAAATACTGTTGGAACTTAGCTCAGGGTTCATTAATTAAGGGGTAATGTTACAAACTATTGCAAATGATTTTATTTGTGCCAAAATCAGAAGTCCTAGTAAAATTTTACAGCAAGAGATATTGGAAATTCTGTTGTAGTTTTTTAAGTCGGAAATTGGGAGCATTTTAAATAAAATGTAAATGAAATGTATACTAATGTACGTACGAACTGAATAATTACCGAATGTCGAAGCGTGGGGGCACTCTGGTCGCTTGCAGTAAACGTTGGCGCGATATTGTTGGAAGTCTCCGCCCATTAGAGTGTCCAGTCTGGAATGGAAATTATTGGGTTAGCATTTAGACAAAGAAAGAAAGAAAATTGTGTTTATTTGGTATTACTCACAAAACACCTTAATTTTTTACAAAAAAAAAACAAACTGGTCTTAAACCAAAAGGGCCTCTTTTTTGGCGGGTGGAAAATCATCAAATAACCCCTCCTGCTCTTGGGCAGAGCGAAAGGGAGTGTCAGACTTCTACTGACTAAAAACCACCCATGTTCCTTCTGAGCCCTATATGTCGTATAAGGCCGCAGTATCTCTTACAACATCCCGCAGCCCATGCCAAAAGATTCTCAGCTCAACATAATGCCAGATGGCAAAACTAACTTTAATAAACATAAGATTACATCCCCGAAATGTTAGGGCAAGCTGTACCTAATACCCACATAACGTCAGTTATGAATCGCGGCGATCCTATTGCCGTCAAACGGGCATAAATCCAAATTCCGTGGCTACAACTGAGAAATTTCTAATGGCTAAACCCAATCACACTTTGGCCCACCATAGAATCGAACTTAGGACCTCATACACAGCAGTCATGCTCGCGACCACTAGGCCAGCAGGGAAGTCCACAGGCAAATTACCTCATCATAGTTCAAAAATATTGTTTATTTTTTTAACAAACTTTACAGTACACCCAGATTTCACTAGAAGCCTATCCCATCAACCTGGTGCAAATGCAGTCTAAGTGGCTGCTATTGAGAAATCCTTGACGGAAAAACCCGATAACACTTTTCCCGACCATGTAATCGAACCCTCATGTACAGCAGTCAAGCTTGCAAACGATAGACAAACGAGGCAGCCTTGAATAGCAAACGATAGACAAACGAGGCAGCCTTGAAAAGCAAACGATAGACAAACGAGGCAGCCCTTTTTTTTTTTTTTGGTGGGTGTAAAATCATCGATTAACCCCTCCCGCTCTTGGGCAGAGCGAAAGGGAGTGTCAGACTTCTACTGACTAAAAACCACCCATGCTCCTTCTTCGCCCTCTATGTCGAGGCCGCGATAACCGTTGGACTACCCGCGGCCCAAACGAGGCAGCCTTGAATAGCAAACGATAGACAAACAAGGCAGACTTGAATAGCAAAACTTTGAAATAAGTTAAATATGTGAGTGAGTGGGTTTTGTTGTAGATGTGAAGAATAGTGATTCAAATTATTTATTAATAACCAAGTATATAACGTCGTATGTGTGTATTTACCTTTCGTGTCTGGCAGTGTGCTGAACAAATCTAGTCTTGTCACAGAAGGAGTAGCCACAATCCTTTCTGGTGCAATGGAAGTGGGTCTGATGCTCCCTGTAAATATAAATACACAATTAGTTCAATCAATCAAATAGATACGAGACATAGTTAATGAAGCCTGCAATAATCTATGTTGTTTTTCTGGTAAAAAGAGTCCTGTTAAAATGTTATGAATAATTCGCAAAATCTTTGGTGAAAATGGATGACTAAATGAAAACGCTAGAGGAGCACACAATGAGGAAGGTAGAGATAGCACATACATACATCGATTTCATGGTGGCAAGTTTAAGGCGGGCAAAAAAGCTTGTTCAAAATTCATGGTTTTAAGTTGTTTTTGGAAATCAATATAAAATTAATATGTACTTGAAAGAGGCAACGTGAACCCAATAAAAAAGATGATGTCAGTGATATTAAAAAATCAACAATAAGTGAAAACAAAGAAATTAAAACTAAACCAAACGAACCTGTATCCACAGTGCTGATAGGCGCAGTCCTCGTTAAACCGGAAACGGAGGTACCCTTCAGGGATAGGCTCGTCCTTCATGACGCGCATGTGCGGCCCGCGGGTGGTGTGCGTTCTCCTGCTGACGGTACACACAATGTTAGTATGGAGTTCAATTTTAAAGCTGTACAGAAGATAGAAACAAATACCTATTATTGCATAAAATCGAGAGAAGTAGAAATAGAGAAGACATACCTTGGGATTGCAGTGGAATAGCATATTTTTACAATAATAAAAAGAGATGAAGGTCAGAACGAAAACTAGGAGAGAACGAGAAAATAAACTGATAAAGAATATTTTAAGTATTGGGGACAAAATGGACAGCATTGTGATGTATTTCAACAGTATAAATAAATGTAGAACGGGCTGACTGAACGAGAAAGCTTTTATAGATCAAACACAAAGTGATAATCGCCTAACTTTTTTATAGAATAATTCTTGTGACCACACCTTTCTGATTTATGCAGTGTATAGAACAGCTTTGGAAGAACCATATGAGAGGTTCCCTAAAAAAATATTTCTACTCACGTCTTGGCTATCATTTCAGCCTCCTTGTCCAGACCTGGTGGTAGACCGTGACCTTGGAGCAGACTCTGTTCCAACAGTAGCTCCGGAGGGTACAGCATTGTTGGGTATAGCGGGAATGGTGAGCCACTGGAAAGAAGAAATAGACGATTAGCATCTTCTAAATGAATCCCAACTGATAGATTTTTTAAGCGTGCTAGATGAACCAAGAAAGTTGAAGCAAAAAGTATTCTAATAGCATTAAAATAAGCACTGAACTGCAATGAAGAAAAATCAAAATTAACCGTGATTAGAGCAAGATTTGATGCTTACCCCTGAGAGAACAGCGCAACTTGTGCCAGTCCTGGAAGACCAGCCAAAGATGCGGTATATTGCTGCTGCATCTTCAACTGTTCCTGCAGACTGCCTTTCCTGCCTCCTGCTAAGTACTGCTGCAGGAGAAGGCTTTGCACTGCCTGTACCTAGAAAACAAGGTAATTCATTGGTTTATTATGATAACTAACATAACGAAACAGAATCGTCATTGAAAGGTTAATACCCCTTAAAAATATAGTCCGCAATAATTAAATAACATGTTGTTAATTACTGGAGCATGTCAAGATTTTATGCACACTTTTCCAAAAATTTTAAAAGGTTCATGAAAAATTTTGAAAAAATAAACTACATGGTAAATTACCTGATCGGCAGGATTTGGAGGCCTCTGGGCGTGACTGGGAGATGGCGCCTGACTGGTCGACGAAGATGATGCAGTAGACGGTAATATCGAAATCTCCGGATATTCCCTTTCCAATGTCTCCTGTGCGCAAAAATACAATCTTAGTTGAATGGTAAACTATGACGTCTTAAGATGTGAACGTAAAACCAAAATTAATTTGAATGTACCAAACGTTTCTCACAGTACAAATGAAGACATTGACGCAATAAAAGACAATAGCGTGACTGTTATAGACAGTGTACTTAATAGTCCCAAATTAGCTAACATAGAGGCTATTAATACCTTGCCAACTACTGTGAGTGACTTCCCTTTCATTGAAATCAATATTGATGTAGACAATACACTAACAAAAGCTTCTGTATCAAAGGTATTGTCAACCAATAATTTATAGGAAGAAATAGTAATAATTTTATTGATAGTTTTACTCACCTTAGTAGCAGCCAATCCAACTGGACCAGGCTCCATGGTATTGCTATGCTTCTTCACCATGTGACTAAACAACAGCTTTAAATCCACATAAGCTTGACTGCAATGAGGGCAATGGTAATGCAGGTTCATTCCTGTCGAATTCTTGTTCAGGGGACAGGTCTGGTCGTGGCACGAAGGTGGAATGGTAGGTCCTGTGACCTTCGGGGGTTCGAAGACCTTCTTCTGTTCGTAATCCATACGAGGCTTCATCTCTTTGGATGGAGAGGCATCGTAGATACTTCTGGGTGATGGTGATGAGGTGTTACTGCGAAGGTGTGATGACGGGTAGAAGGTTCCTGTCGCTTTTACTACTGGAATAAAAAGTGTTTCGAGATAAGTTAAAGGAACAGATCTTTTTTCAGGATTCAAAAGTTAAATTGTAAGTAAGGAAATATTTTGAAATACATGAACTTGCAAAGAAAGACACTCACCGGACACGATATCCTGCTCTCTCTCAAACTCGCTCTTAATAGAAAAGTTTGCAGACATAAAAGATTCATTAGGTTCCTTCATTGAACTGACACTATCAACAGACCCCCTTTCCTTCAAAGAATAGTCTTTTGCTTCTTCAAACTGCTTCTCCTGTTCAGTCTCGCTTTTGATGACAGGAGTTCCTCTCCCGTGTTTATGAGTAGCCAAAGCTGAGTATTGAGTCAAAATCGCTGGGCAATTATTGCCTTGGGCACAATGGAAGTGTGAACGAAGCTGGTTCTTGAAGCAACTCTTTCCTCCACATTGGTCAAAGGAAGAGAAGAAGTCAAAGCCTTCTAATAAGGGGATGACTCCGTGAGCTTCCCTCATATGGGTTTCCATGATTAAGTGGGTTTCTCCAGCGAAGCTGCAGTTGAAGCAGTGGAGGTGCAGCCGTGTCATGCGGAGTTGGCAGCTAGGGTATGATGATGAACATGTATCAGGGCTTGTGAAGACCTCGAAATGCTGGAATTTGATGCGCTGTGGAAAAATACAAGATCATAAGTATTGAAATAATCCAGAGAAGACCACTTTTAAATTAGTAGGGTTCCAAGTGTGTTACTTACAGGGAATTCTTCAATCGTAGGAATAACTGGAGACGAAATAACCGGTGGTAACTGGTTACTTTTCGGTAACTTGAATGACGTGAATATGGCTTGAGGAGTAATATTGTCAGTCCAAACTTCGACCACTCGATTCTTCGGTGGTCTTCCTCGTTTTCTGCTGAACATTTCATCCAGTGAGCTTGATGGATTGACATGCTGTGGAACTACTCCAGGACTTGGTCCCATATTAAGTTGAGCTTGAAGGTTCGGTGTCAACTGTGAAGACAAACTGGGTGCCATTTGGGCCAGCTGAGCCAAATTTGGTGGCAGATTCGGCAGATTAGGCACTTGTCCGAGTTGAGCCGCCATATTGGGATGCAATTGAGCAGATAGTTGCGGAGTAAAGTTTGGAGCGAATCTCGACGCCAAATTCGGAGACATAGGGCTTAAAATCGCGTGCTGGCGATGATGCTCCAAACGTCTGAAGGGATGTTCTTCGGAAGACAGGATGACTGCTCCACAGTTCTCCCAAGTGCAGTGGTAATGAGTAATGTCCCTGATGTGCTGGCAGGCAGAGTTGCCACACGGGTTATGTCGGGTATACGTCACAAAGTAAGCATCAGTTACTTGGTTCTGTTGCTCATGCTCCATTACGTGTTTTACCATGGTTGTGTGGCAGCTGTGGAGATAAAAGATGAAATGTCAGAAAATACCCACTAAGAAACAAAAAAAAATTCAATAGTAAAGCCAGAACAGAACTGAACATGTCAGTATTTCAGGCTTTTGATATCGGTATGCTTCTTTTGTCGAAAACTCAAAACTCAATTACCTAGTAAACAAGGATACAGTCAGAATAATTACTGCAGTTTTTGAACTTACCTATGAGCCATCTTGCAGCCATCAGCCAAGCAGTGGTAGTGCTTGTTGAAAGCGCTGCATTTATTGCATTTGTCTTCAGCCTCTTTTGCTCCGTTGAAAGTTTCTATGTACTTCCTTGTAGCCTCTTCTACTAGCGCTGGGTTCTGTAAATAAATTGTATAGCTTTTATAAACGATTCATGACCTTGACTTATTTCTGATTTATTTATAGGTTCGATCACCAGTACTCGGTACACTTTGCAGATTATATATGCAGACACATCTCTCTGATCAAAACTTCATTACATTAACTGGTTGGAGTTCAGTTCACAATCTGTCCTTACTGGTTTGGTTAAACCTATTAGCAAGTTTTTTTAGCTTTGTGTGGTTTATTATCACAATATCTTACTCCATCAAAACATATCTCTATTAACTCTAACAAAACTTGAGTGGCGTAAAATCTTTCAATTACACTCCTGCCACGTCATCGCATACAATAATCACTCCATTATCATGATTAAGTGTAAAATTGCTACTTACAAATGGATGCGGGTAGTCAGAATCCATCATTGGATTGGACATGTCGTCATCGATGTGGAGATTCCCGCCAGGAGAATACATGCTTAGGTCTGCACCTTGCTGCATCAACGCATTTTGGATTACTGAAGTTGGAAGCCTGTGTGTAAAATAATTGATTTAGTCATGGTACTAGTTTTTGTTGGTCTACTGGTCGCAAGGACTAATGCATCACGTAATGTAACATCACTTCTTGTAATCTCCGAAAGGATAGGCCGAGATGTAACAAATAGTACACTCACATTTCGTCAAATGTTCGAGTGCCTTAGATGAAAGCGGATGAGCATATTGACATCAACTGGGCACAAATCCACTATACTATCCGATATTCTGCCATAAATATCTATAATATTCGACCATGATGAAAATTCATAATATCCGATTGCTGTAAGATTCTAGGTCGACTTTTAGCCGTTGAACCTGCACCTGATAGGTCCAGATCGGACCATGAGAGCAAGCAAAGACGTTAAAGAGAAGCAAGGTGACTTTGGTTTGTCTCCCGTAAAATTGATGACCATGACCAAAATTCGCTCAGGAGGATATAATAATTTAGTGAGTATGGTATTCCCTATACGTATTTCAATTGAAGATTGTGACTCAGATTTACTGGCAATGTCATTCATGATGAGATGTGTGTTCGGAATAAATATGTCTGATTTTGTGCCTAAGTACTTGACGACGTACGTGATTAAGTGCATGTTACTCATGCCATTATCTGTTTCAATTATGAAGTGCCATCTGCCACCGTTCCCATCTTCCCTTTTTGCTTTGTTATTTGTTGTAATTTGGATAAGCACTAGGATATTATGGTACAAATACATTATTCGGAACAAATGCTGCCATTTAAATTTTCAATCTATGAAACGGCTTTTTTAACGTCACTTGAACGCCTTGTTTCACTAAATACAACTAATATTTTTTTGCACCAACTTGATCCATGAAATATTTTGTTTCAATTTGAATGGAGGTGCATTGTACACATTCGTTTTAAAACTTATAATATTTATTGTACTGCGATCTTCTTGGTGTTATTAAATCCAACATTGTATTATTATCTTCCTAATATTCTTTGTTTTTAGTAACACGACTTGTTGCTACGAAGCCGACTATGGAAGTTAATTTGTTTTCAAATTGAGGTTCATTTGTGTTTATTCTAAGAACTGTGTAGTCGTTTGGTTGCTTATGTTAAATCGGTAACTATGAATAATGACATGTAACACATTATTTACCCAAAACTCATTTCTTGTTCTTTCCTCTCATGCTTCCTCTTATGAGTGAAGATCTGGCTGCTGGAGTGCAGTACATAGTTGCAGTGGGGTCTGATGCAGTGGATATGATTGCAGGTCTTGCTGAACCGGCAGTCGCGGTAGGGACAGGCTTCATTCTTCATATACTTCTTGAAGCCATCCTTGGATAGGGCTTCGTCTTTTATGTGGTAAGTCTTGTGTTTTTCTGTGGAAGGTAAGTTATACGGATTAGAAAATATTGAGGGCACACTAAAAATTCTGGAGTACAAGCATCATTATTTTTAACTGTAACCAATTTTGTTACTAAAATAAATCAGGAAAAGTTATATGACCGTAAAAGAGAGAGAAGGCTAAAAAAAAGATTGGGCTGCGGGTTATTCGAAAGAGATACGCAGCCTCAACACAAAGGGCTAAGAAGGAACATGGGTGGTTTTTAGTCAGTAGAAGTCTGACACTCCCTACCGCTCTACCGAGCCTGAGCGGGAGGAATCATTGATTTCTCACCCTATAAAATAAAAAAAAACAAGGCTAAAAAGAAGATAGCTAAAACATTTAATAAAACATGCTACGCCAACCCAAATAAATTGGGACAAGGCCAGGCGAATGATGATGTATGCTTTTGTTAAGATACTGAAGATTTTATTAATGATGAAATCAAAACTGTTGTCAGATTTACCATACTCACCCATGTCAGCCTTGTTCTTGAAGGTGTAGGTGCATCCAGGTCTTCTGCAGTGGAAATGCGTGGTCCTCTGACCGGCGAAGACACAATGAGGAGCAGCACAGCTCTCAGTGGCTCTGAACCTCTGGAATCCTTCCTGAAGGATGGCGGAGTCCTTTCTGTGATAGTTGGCGTGCATTTGCACGTCTGATGTTGATATGTATACCTGGAGCGAAAAAAAACTAGTGAAATACTAGTAAAATGTGTGTGTATTACGAGGCACAGCTCAGTTTAATCGTTCTTATATGGGACAGAAAAAAATGGCTCGGATGTTTTTAATTGTTAATGCAAGTCCAATACCTATATTGAACGAGCCATTCATGGTATTATTTTCTTTCTCATACTTTTTGCAACTATCGGGAAACTTTTCTAATCATTAATCTCTATGTGAAATTCTAAGTTCGCACACGTCAGTTTTGATTCAACAAACAGCTATCGATAAATAGCTAATTGGCTGTTATTTCTCTAATTACGAAAATATACTGGAAAAACTAAATAAAACCATTTACAAACTGGAAAAAGCAAGCTCAAAGAGTAATGTATTTACCGCGTTTAACGCTATTAGATACAATGCAAGAACCGTTAACGCTTGAATGACTGGATTAATATTAATGACAGAAGAATATGAAACTAGTTATAAACAAGCAATTAAGTAGGTACGTTGTAACGCCAATTTTATAAAAGGGTCAAGACGATATTTACTTGTAAGTGAAGAATATTTACAACTTTGCTACTACTTATATCAAATTACCTATATCTATCGTCACGTTAAATTAAAAAACACGACTTTTTACATTTGTGTCTGTGTGTGTTCTTTTGTTTCTTGAATCTTTACTGTAGTTTTCAGCAGAATTTATATGATACATTCCGGGAGTGTTAAATATACTGGTATTCAGCTGCATCTGTTAGACTGGAAGCCGACCCCTACATAAATGAAAAAGGCTAGGGAGATGATGCTAATCCCGGAAATCTTAATGCAGGAATGTGTAAATAGTATTAAGACAAACGGTTCGATATTTAAAAACGCAGGTACCTAAACACTTATTGAAACTAAAAGCTCTATGGCTGCAAATGAGATCATACGTCACTTCCTGTGCGTACAGTGAACGAGTCAGCGATTATATCAAGAGGATGGGCAGCATCCTGGCTTTGTACTTATATCATCATTTTACAATCACTTATATGTTTGCCATAGAGTGTGGTCTTTTATTAATATTCTGCGAATTAATAAACCCGGAGAGCCTAATGGTGAACTTTTCAGGGTAAAAGTATTACGCATTATCTATATTTTTCAAAACTCTCTGCCGATTAAATTAGAACTACGAAAGATTAAGGTCACAATGATTTCTTTTGAGTTATAATTTGTCTGTACCTTTGTCAAGGAGCGACAGCGAGGTAAACACGATAATTATGAGCAAAATGTTATAAAAGATAAACAATCAACATACGAGTATCTAAAAATTATAAACGAAAGTGATGATTGTGGTGAAAATTATTTTAAAGCCTACCTTATCACAGCCATCTTGAATACAGTGGTAGTGGGTCTGACTGCGGTTATGAGGGCAGTCGGTAAACCGTTCAGAGCAGTCATCCAGTGGAGAGTACCTCATGAAGCCATGAGCTAAGGACTCGTCACGTTTCTTGTGCCACTGAGGATAGAATAGATAATGTTAATTAAAGAAAATAAGCAT
Organism: Diarsia rubi; assembly: GCA_932274075.1. Taxonomy (NCBI): domain Eukaryota; kingdom Metazoa; phylum Arthropoda; class Insecta; order Lepidoptera; family Noctuidae; genus Diarsia; species Diarsia rubi. The sequence continues at coordinate 8,828,215 of OW026437.1, read as the reverse complement.
TTGAACATAATATTGATAATACAAAATAGAATAATGTTCTCAATAATGAATTTGACTGGCCTGTTGGTCTAGTGGTTAGTGACCCTAACTGCTATGCCGGAGGTCGTGGGTTCGATTCCCACCCAGGACAAATGTTTGTGTGATGAGCACGATCATTTGTTCTGTGTCTGGGTGTAATTTATCTATAATATGTATGTATTTAGAAATATATAAGTATGTTTATCAGTTGTCTAGTACCCATAACACAAGCTCTGCTTAGCTTGGGACTAGATGGCGTTGTGTGATAGTTTGGGAATAAAAAAAAAAAAAAAAAAAAATTGAAATCAGTTGAAAGTTATTCTACTGGATGTAGGCTAGTCTTACTAGACTAGAAGCCGACCACAATTTGCTAAAGCATTAGGCTAGGTAAATCGTAAGTTAAAGTTGTAAAATAGAAATGCTTGACTAACATATATTTTTTTTTCTAGTATTCTAATACTAGAAAAAAATATATGTAGTGTTAAACGCAAAATATTTAACGAAACTTTTTTATCTTTCTTTTCTGACTGATTCTTACCTTGAAGTGTCTAATCATCTCTTCCTTCTTGCAGAACACCCTGGCTGTGCAATCCATACAGTGGAAATGCTCCCGGTAGCCCAGGTCTTTGCAGTATGAGGAGCCGCATTCCAGAGTGGAGCTGTACCTATTCAAGAATTAAGACTTTTAGTAGAATTATTTGAAATATTTGAGTTATCAACATCTTTCCCGCTTTGAGTTCAAGTAATGCAGACTAATTTATGATATTTGTGTTAAATGATGAATTATGTAGCTGTACCTATTCAAGAGTTACGACTTTCAGTAGAATTATTTGAAATATTTGAGTTATCAACATCTTTCCTGCTTTGAGTTCAAGTAAAGCAGACTTATTATTAATATTTGTTTTAGATGATGAAGTATGTGTTCTTATTATTTTTTGTAGCTCATCTCATTAGTCATTAGAGTCGCTATTGGCATCCGAGTTCAATACAGTTTAAACAAAATGATTAAAATCATTACACAAATTAATATCCATGTGCATTGAAGCAAAAACATCTACACATTGCGTCATCATGACTTCTGATAACAATTTAATAACGAACACGAGAAAAATTCACGCTCTACAGTACACTTTTATAAAAAGTGACAGCTAAATTATATAAAGAATCATTTCAGTAGCTTTATACCTCTTAACATATCTGGAGTAGTCAACCGTAGTCTGCAAAGAATTCTTCCTTGCTTGGTCCAAGTGATTCAACGCCGAGAGCAGACCTAAACAAAAACGAAAAACACGTTGATACAAACAAAAAACTATATTATGCTAATACATATCGAAACAATCATAACTAACGATACATTCATCCATTCCTTTTCCGTCAAACTTATTCTTTTGTTTGGAACAGCCAAATCACCTCCATGCATCATATTCAAAACGAACAATGTGGTGTTTTCATCATATTTTAAAACTAGCAAGTCTTTGGGTTCGGTTTCGTTCGCGTTTGCGTTACCCGCTTGATAGTTAGAAGTTTTTAGTTCAAAAACAACTTAAACGCCGGCCGGGTTGTGTAAGCGGCCCCTCCCCGTATCAAGTTTTGGAGTATCAAATAAATTATTATGGTAATTAATCAATGTTTTCTCCTAGTCACTGCGGAGCGGCCCATTGTGAGTGATCGTTGACTCTTCGTCTATGTACACTGGTGCACGAAACTGTTTTTGTGTATTGATTCGTTTTTTAACAAGACCAAAGATGTTATCTTTTAAATAGAAACGAATGTGTGGATCGAGAATCGAATGTTTATCACGTTGAGAATTTTTATTTGGGAAATCGAAGCGTTTCTTATTGATGTTACGGTTACGATTAGGTTTTATGCGCTTGATAAATTAGTTCGCGATTTTGCGAATAAAATAAGTTTTCGATTAGTGCCTCGACATGGTTAGTTTTTATTAACATTATTAATTTTATTATACACAAGCATGAGATCAAAAAACTACATAAGTTTAAGAGTTACGGTTTATGAGAATGGTCAAGTTAATTCAGTTTACTGCGCTTCTCCGTCCTCAAACACAAGCACTTTTCTACATAACATTACAAGACAAACAAACACATATGTATTGTATTGAAAAACTCGCGTGTAAAGTTTTAAAGAGAATTAAACTTGAGACGTTGATGTCGAAATACCGTCGCATTTTTTACAAAATCGTTTTTGAAAGACGAATTAATACCTATACTTATGTAGATTAGAGTTGAGAACACAATGGATGTTAACATGTAGCTAGATAATTTGTGTGTTACATAAGTCGTGCATGAATCGTGATTGTAATAACGGACAGGGTTTTAGTGAGAGCAAGTTATTATTAATGAATGAGGATACGAGGTCCACTTGCTACGTGTGTTTAGGGTTGGTTGCTAAATTGTGTAATAAAAGTTTTGTTGACATTCGTGAAAAAAGCAATGTGGACACGTTTAAAGCAGCTTACAAAGCAAATAATAGTTTTAAAGTATGTGATTTCATACTCAGTCTCATTACAAGTTTCAAAACTAACTCAGAATTAAAAACAATGATGGTTTTGGAAATAACTGTAATGATTCTGGTTGTTCAGCAGATTTTTCTAAGAACTAAAAAAGTTTGACATACCAGCCCTAATAGATTTGGTTGTAACGGAGTTAATAGCTCACGACTTGTCGGCGATAGTGCGAATATAGAAAAACAATTGAACATAGACAGTACCTCGTATTTATTGCCTCTAATTTATGGAGATTACAGTTAAGATTAGAACCAAATAAGACAGTCATCGAAAATAGTAAATTATAACTCAGTTATTAAGAAAAAGAAAATACGCGATAAACACGAAGAAGCAATAAAAAATTGGGGCATCATCTTCAAAAATGTTGAAATGAATGTTCGGTTTAATGTAGCAAATATTTCAATAGCAAAATTAAAACATTAAAAAAGTAACCTAACACAGTTACAGCCGAAGCAAAGGATTGAATTAAATCTGAGTAAGTTATAAAAGGCGATCGAAGTCGATAAAAAGTTATGTCCCGTTAAGATGATTTTATGCAAATTAATTTGCTTCAGAATAAAAAAGATTGGTTTCTAACAACTGGGTCTCAACTCAAAAAAGATTGCAGTATGGCTAAAATAGCGGGTGGCTTCTAACCTACCATTACATTCTACAAACAGTATCATAATTCAAGCAACTTAATACACTTTTTGGGAGTGGTATACTCCGTACTAATTAACATGCCCATTGCCCATATAAATTTCATATCGCCGGAATATTAAAAATATACGTGGCGCCTTAAAATTTCAAATACTGATGGTTCCAAAAAGACAATGGGAGTTCGAATCAGATAAGTACCGACATAATAAACATCCATAATACTGTGGTAGGTTTTTTAGGAAATTTCGTAAGATATTGTGCCGGTTCATTCAGGCGAAACAATGGATCCTCATAATGTCCTACATAATGGGTTTTTGAACTCGCTCAACGGAACCACGAGTGATCGAAAGTTCTTAGTACCGGGATTTATGATTCCGAGGAAATTGGGTGGGGACTTCCTTTTGAATTTGATTGTCGTTGACAACTGAATGCTGGTGGGGTCATTGTTGTTAAAGATTCGTCATTTGTGTTTGAAGATAGTCAAGTAGGAGTAAATGACGTGAAATTGGTACCAAGAAACTACGATGAAAATGTTGATAGGTATTAGAGTACATGGCATATCATATCGCGAAGAAACAAATAAAGCTAAACCGTAACACAAAATGATCAAATTGCTGCAACAATTCTCGACGGATCCATAAAATTGATTCGCCTCAGTCTATCTAGGTCCATTTTTTAGCAGATCAGGATGTAAAATAAACATACAAAGTGGATACAAATGTACATAATGACTATACAGATCAACGCGACTCTAGAAATAATCATGACTATACGTATAAAAAAGAACAAAAAGCCAGGACTGAGTGTTGGCAAAAAATAAACAACGAAATCGATATAATTCACACGATTCTTGAGTTCCGACGGATGAGAGTAACACATTGCTAGTCTTTATCTAAAGAAACTATTAAAGTAATTTGCATAAATCATTTTGAAGCTGCTTAAGTATTCTGCAGTAGCCTTCTAAAGGAATCTTCCTAGCTAAGCTGTCTGCTTTGAAGAATTGTTTCTGACGCCTCCGCCAAATTTATAAATTATAATCGTTTTATACTCAAACAGACACTTCGTTATTTTACGGCAAAAAAAATATACAGAACCGAAACTACGTGAGTGTACTCAATAATTTTTAAAAAATTTCCTGAGACAGCTGTGACCCGAGTATGCCTGGGAATCCACATAATCCTTCTCTGGCATTTAGTTAAGTGGAAAACGAATAAATGTCAGTGCGTACTGTTCCGTTTTGGACACACTTTACAGTTCTATGACTAATTGAAATTAAAATGTCACTTAAGATTTAGATAAACGGATTGGTGTAGCCGATTTTAGACTAATGTTCGAAGAATATTGGTTCAAAATGTTTCAGATCAATCAAATATGGGATTTAAAATTGTTTCCTAGAATCACTTTAGATGATTTTTCTGATAGACTGTTTTTTGCCTTTCGTTGTTTCTTAAAGTTTGAGTGATCGGTCAATTAAAACTTGAATCAGTTTTTTTGCTATACTACCGTTAGCTACTAATAAATTCGAACAATCTATAATCATAACGTTTGCATACTGTAATCAATCTACTCGCAAAACTACTTTTCCTTCAATGTCGATCACCAATCATTTTACAAATTAAAACGGATACTTTCAAAACGCATTTGATATCTCTCATTAATTATTCCATTGTCTTCACATCGACAATCAGATCATCGTGCAAGAGTTCAATAACTGCATCAATTTCTTGCATCAGTACCCGTCTTCCATCTAAATTGACATTTACTCTCTGCAAGTATGTCTAAAATGTAAATGCGGTTACTACACACACCAATTCACGTGTGTTTGCGACAATTTGCTCTTTTGTAGCCAATGCTGAATGATCTTCAACTTTATTTCAACTGTATAAGTTAAAACTCGATTTGTCCGACTGCAAATTCAAAACATCTTTGGGAATACATGTCCAGTTTAACCTGATATGTAATGTTGATTACTTTATTAATGTTTTTATTGAAACGAGAGATCAAGTTAGGTTGGGCTACGCGGTCAATGTGATAGTATATTAAAGTGAGGCTGTATCGTATAGGAGGTAATGAGGCGGGGCGATGGGTGTACGTACGGACAAAGATCTGACTATTGACATACACGAGATCATCTATGTATAAGTATCTACTTAGAATTCTTAAGCTTATTAACAAGTTATGATGAAGACTTGTTTTGTGACTTAAAATTTTAACGGCCACAAAAACAGAGGATGAAATACTTCCATAGAGAATGTTATTAAATTCAGTACATGTATGGAAGTGCTCGTGTATCTAATTGAATAAAAATATGAATCTCATATCCCAATTTGTAGAGAACCAAGATGAATCATACCATTCCTTGGAGCGTTACGTCAATTGATGACCTATTCGAGAATTCTGCTGGAATCGTCTTCTGTAGTCAGCTTTGACCTCTATGTCCAGGAATTATGATTGTAAATTGGGTGTGAAATGATTTGTAAGGACGTTTAACACGTTTGTCATATCCTAAGTACTTTTTATTACAATATTTCGTTTTGAGATGTTCAGATAAGGAGCGATGTCTAGTTTTATTTTTCCAAAGATTAGTTCTTATTGTTGGTGGTACATTGAAATATGGTTTAGCGTTTTCCTGTAACGATAGTATGTTTCAACAGATATTCTTATTGTTCTGTATCTTCAAATCTTTTTGTTGTATTAAGTTATTGTTGTGAAAAAAAATTAGGTACCTAATTTGGTGTTATATATTTCTAAAGTGTCATTTTCCTCATGATGTCTAAGGCAGATAAACTAAAATCTTTGGGGCTTCCCAAGGCTCCATTTTTGGTCCCATTTTATTTTAATCTCCACGAAAGTCAAGTTGTCAATCAAAATCCTAATGATAACGGTGAAATCTGTAACTCGATCTCCGAATCGTCTTATAAAGACCATCAGTTAAGTTATAATTGCCGTGTATTGTGTACAGTGTAGTTAATTGTCCATATTAAAGTTAGTAATGATCATTAATTACTTGCCAATATGATTTCAGACGTTTACACGGGGCAGGCGGTCGTAAACTCTAGTCGGCGGATGAAAGGGCTGAGATAATTATGAACGTACGCATACGTAGATCAAATCGGGATCCATCGATCGATAAGGGATCTAGATATGTTGCACCGGCGATCACTTGTTCGTATTACGTTTGTTGATGGCAATTTTATGTGCAATGTAACGCCGGATGACGTACGCGTTTTGTTACATTGATTTGTTTATAGTTAGATATAGCGATGATATTGATTATCTTTTATTAAATCTCTATCTGAATTGTGTGTTTGATGTGCAATCATGTCTGCGCCATTACACAATACTTCCGCATGTTTTCTGAATGATAACTCTAAATAAACTGTAGTATTAAGTGTTAACTGTAAAATTTATTTCTTAGACCGTAAAACAATTTCTTCTACTGTCTTTAAACCATCCTTTGATGTAGAAATAATTATTGTGTCGTTTAAAGCTATAATGTGTAAAGTAAATCCAACTATGTCTATGTCAATGGCAAGAGATTCGCCATCACACACCATGCGACTGCGCCGTAGATCTTCGTCTTTGTTCGGGCATCTCCGTCGTCCGCCGCACGCGCTGATTGGAGTAAATGATTCCGCATGATCTTGTTTGGTTTTGTTCTGTTTACTCTGTCTCATTTGATGGTTTACGGTTTTGTTTTAGTTTTGTTCGAGCAGTCAATTAGAGCAGACGTTTTCGTTTTAAGAAAACTTTCACATAGATTTTTGGTAAGTTTAGAGATAGAAATGTAATATGGAATTTTTGAGGACTTTTTTATTTAATTCAGAAACTGTCGAAAGATCATAGGCCAAGAAACGCTAGAAAAAAGAAAATGTCCCCAGGAATGCACAGGAAGACAGAAAAGCATAAGCTCTAACATTATATCAATATTAAAGAAGGAAACGAACAACATAAAACGTAGTCGAACGCGCATAATGCCAAGTGCACGTTCAATTTTCTCAATACCTGACTGGTCTAAACTTCGGGGCGTGGTTTCCAATACAAAATAGGTAATTGGCTTGCGAATCGGATATTTTTATACTGTTAAAATGTCACGAGCGATGTGGTCACACGATATATAAAGATAAGCGCGTCATTCATGGGATTATGGTGTTGGAAGAGTATTCATGCAAAGACAGGGTAGACAGTTGCAATTCTTTTCAAATCATTAGATATTTCAACGAGTTCTGACTATGACAAATATGATGCAGTCAATTTATCTGTGAGATAGTATCTATCAATAGAAAACACTGTAAATTATAAAACTGCTTTGCACACAGGAAATAAAAACCAAAATGCAACAACCAATAGTAACGTTATAGATCCAATTAAAATTATTGAGAATATTGCTGTTTTCCATTTGCAACCAATGGTGAAGCCGCTGTAAGTAAGAACAATTACGTGTCAACGAGGTGGGCTACCTCACTACATGAACGTGCACTAATTGAAAGAAAAAAAGGCTTTGAAACTAAGAACACAGCCCACAGCTTGATGGATAGACGAGCACGGAGCTTCGACGTCGCGGATCGATTATGTGGATTAATGCGGCGATAATCGATACTTTTTGCTCGTATTTCGATTCGATTCTTTTTGTTTCCAAGCAGGTGATATCGACTGCTCCGTGTTGGTACCCCTCGTATGTATTATCTTTAGTTTATGGATCTCATTATCGATTTAAAATATCAAGATTGTAATAAATCTTTTTGAAATTTTGCTGTGTTTCGTTCTTGAATTATGGTTTTTAATATGCTGTATCTTGTTTCTGTTATTTCTGCTAAAGACTTTCTACCGTCGATTTATGTTTTCATGAAAATTCTAACGGTAACTTATAGTGTCTCCCACAAATCTACATGATTTAAGACCACCCACCTACGGCGAACTCCTAAAACAATAAACACTAAGACGAAATACCAGAACTAACCAGTGAAATGGACGCTAATTGAGGGTTTATGGTCAATTAGTTAAGAAATTCACTCACCACACATAAACGAACGACTTCTGACAACTTCTAAGCAATAAATTATCCGATGAAATACGTAAATCCGTAACCACTGCTATTAAATGTGACAGTACGTTTCAACGGAGAATCATATGAAATGGATGGATGCCAATTCAAAGTAACTCATAAAATTATGGAAACAGGACACGTTTGTGCTCTAAAATCTAAACTATCTATTAAATCTTCGGCAAACAGTAAAGTTTCCATAATATGCACGTATTAAACAAGAAAATCAAGGAGGAAGGTGTAGACTGCAGTAATTTCTATATTTATGCCTTTTACTAGGGAAGTCTTATGTTTGGCTAGGATTTTCGTTACGTTTGTTTAATATTGTATTTGCCAAATTAAGACGGCTTCATCTCTATTATAAACTACTTAAGACGCTTATGTACCTAATGATAATGTTATCTAAAGTATAATTTACAGTTTTTATTATTAACTACAGAATGAAGTTCTGCAAAGCTTTTTATGGTAACAATATTAAAATAATGTTCCTCATTCCACTTGATATGCAAAACAATGCATATTTCATAAGCATTTGAAGGATACGCGGAAAAAATCACAAATACACCTTATGCATGTTCATTTCACAAAAATGACAAGCGCCCATTCAAGGTAACTGTCAGTCTGGCAACATGTTTAACATTTTGAACAAAGATGAAAGAAATGTGACAAAATTGATAATAACAATAAGACAAGAGACGGTAATTTGTACAAAAATAAAGTTAGGAATGAAACTTAAAATATAATAGCAGTTCTAAGAAACGTTAGTAAAGAACTACAAGAAATGGATAAATAACATTCAAGTGTGTACAGGAATGGTAAGATAAAATAAATAGACAACACAAACCAAAGAGCTGGTACGGTAAAGGTACCTTTTACCTTTTATAACATAAAAACGACCACTAAGGCGCGTCCGGGTCATATAATGCATTATAATTTTATACAAAGATACAAACTGCAAGAGTCGAATGAATATGCAAAGGAGACTTGCATGTAGTGCGGATTGAGTTATTGTGATCGCTTGCCCGTGTGCGTAAAGAGAACCATCGCCATTCTATCCAACCTGCGCAGGAGTGCGTGAATACGCGTCTGTGTGTAAACCGCACACGCATCCGAAGAAATGCATATTTTATGACGTCTACTCACATTCTGTGCGGTGCCACAAAGAAATTATACGCGCATTAAATCTGTGGAGGTGTGATTTTTTTTTATTCGTTCTTTTTTTTTTGCTTGTGACCTTTACGAGAGTTTTAGATAGGTTTTATTTAAGATGAAGCGAATATTATGGACGATGTGCTTTGTTAACAAAAGTTCGGACAGGAATTCCGATTTGGTGTTGTAAAAATGTATTATTGTGATTCGTTTCGTCTACAAAAAAAATATATCGATGATTTCGTAACCTCCTTCCTTTCGAAGTCGGTTTAATAGATTTTCCGTGCTTAATAATTTTAAAATGTTTGTCTATGACAGGACAATGTAAGTATAGCTCAAAAACTCATAACAATACGTATTTATGGTCTCAAATGACAATGCCACATAAATAGTAACAGGTTGTGAAGTTGCTAATCGCGCTAAGCTTATGAATTATTAGTACATAATGTATATGGTTGAAAAAAAAACTAATTTTTTACATTGACATCATTGTCCTATAGAAAAACAGGTATTGAATTTTAGAGCAATGCAAGTTCTTATTCTTTCACAATACCTTCGGCGTGAGACAGTAAAAGAAATTAAGTACATTGAAATGAATAATGTGTGTCTCAAAATTCATTGTTTTCACTGTGGTCTGCTTGTGTCTCTACGAAAAATAAGCATCACAGTGACGACTCCACCGGCTCTATTCCCGAGAGGATACGCAAGCCAGCGTCTATGTTAATTACCAAAGACTGCTGATGTGCACATGTGCCGCTCAATGGATGCACTGTCCTATGTCTGCAGCTCGGAGCGGAAGGATTCGCTTCCTTTTCATGCTGACCGGGAGATTTACAGTTCCGTGATGGTGGGTATAGATTAGTGGAAGATTTGAGATAGAATTATCTATTTATCGGCTACAAACAAATAACAAACAAACAACAAATGTTTATTATTTCTATAAAATTAATTGTCGTAATGGCCCATTGATTATGAATATCATCTTCCTAGCCTTTTCCCGAGTATTTGAGGTTGGTTTCCAGTCTAACCGGATGAAGCTGAATGCCAGTATTTTACATGGAGCGACTGTCTTTGTAATCTCCATAGCATTGGATAATATGATAGCCCCCTTCCATTAATTATGGAAGAAGGATAAATGAAACCCTGAAATCACCAATTCACCTTGAGCAAGCGTGGTGATCAATTAATCTCCATACCGTGTATGGGAAGAGGTACTTACATTGCAGCAGGATAGTAACAGACATAGAAATATACCTTCTTAAGAGGAAATGCGGGTGGAGAGACTTTTGAAAATTAGGTATTTGAAGAAACCATCGCTGTCGCTCTGCGAGAGCTAGGCGCCCGGGTGGCAGATAAGGACAACTGCAGATCCGACAAAAAGGCATATTTCTAGGTTTGACTCTAGCCTATTTCCTCCTCCAATATTGTACCAATTTATAAGATATTTTAGACACTAAATAAGAAAGATGTATTCTGTGCCCATATGTTTTTCTTTTTTCGTTAATAGTTGTCAAATTTGTTCACTAGGCCTCTGTTGACAGCGATCTAAATAAGCAAATTTTTAGCATGTTTTGAGAGTTCTAGTGCTTAGAAAAATAAGGTATCATTAAAAGAAAAAACATAGGGGCGTACAAGTAGTTAATATGTATTACTCTGTAAAAAATCATAGCTTTATAGTCATTAATAAGAAAGAAAACAGGCGAGAGCGTTTGTATGGAGAAAAGACCTCCCGCATTTCCTCATAAATATAAACTACAAAGGGTTGTGACAGGTTATTCAGCTGATGAGAAGGAGATTCAGCAGTGATTCGAAGAGGTCATGTAAAATATCCTTAATGAAGAATACATTAGTTTATTTTTAGACTGTTTTGTAATAAAACAGTTGTCGCCAGCTTTCTGTATTGGTAAATATCTAACAATTAATGAAACTTTTGCAGTAATATTAATAAGTATGACATCAATCTTTTATAGAATACCTACTCTAATTGGCAGTAAACTAGACTGCGTCCGTCACAAGAATTAATATTCCCGAATACAATTAAAAACATTGATTATAGAAACTCTGCTCTGTTATTACCAATAACTTTCCAAATTGGAGTCATAAATTCATAAATTTTAAGATCACAGGAAATAATCTAAAACTTGAAAAGATAAATAATAAAACAGAAACTTGAACCTACTGTTAATAATAATTATTAAAGACAGTTCCTATCATCCGATTTCCGCAAATTTCGAAAACGACCGCATATCGATAGCAAAAAATCGGTGGAATATCAAAAGCAAGAGCTTCCGGCTACGGAACACTAACTGATCAATAAAAAACGTCAATAATTAACAATAACTAGTTTGTCAAATTAAACGATTTTTACGACCAATACAATCCATATAAGAATAGTGCTGTAAATGTAAAGAAATCGTTTCAATCGAAATCTAATTTAAAGTACAACAACCTAATCGATTAGAATGGATTAATTAATCGATTAAAATCGTTTCGGCTCGATCTCGACTAAATTAGAACATACGTAAGTAATCACGTACATTTTTATTTAGACCGGTTAAGCGCGAGTTGTCGCAAAGAAGTGGTTCCGTATATTTTAACCAGTATTGATAAATGTTTAATGTCTTCATTGGAGTAAAAACATGAGTGTGTCCTGGTGTGTTTGTTAATTGTTACTCCGTATTTTTCTTTGCTACAATCTCTAGTATATATATAGTGACAAGTGTAGCCACACAACTTATAGAGTATGTTATAATATAAAGTCATATTTAGCAAAGATTTCACTGTAAATGGTACTAAACTACGGTTTCTTTAGAACTTTTCTGCTGTAACAAAATACAGTCAGTTCTTTACTAACAGTATATTGAGAAAACACACAAAGTTCTATTTAAAATAAATAATGATTACATTTGAATACATCTTATTAACACTACAGAACCCAAATCAATGAACAATCGACAAATAATCCGATAAAAAAACTCCAATAAATATCCATGAACCTCGTAATAAACAAGAGAAACATAAGAACAACACCTTTTTAATTATTGTAATTAACAGTTTTCTGTATAAATTATAACTCTATCGCCTCGGGAATACCTCGGCCACTTCGGCTAACACAATTTGTTTAGAGCAAGACAAAGGATTCGTTCCACGTAAGTTAAAAAGAGAGGAAAGGTAACCAAGATGAAATAATCGCCGATTATAATCAGACAATCGTCTGTCATTTTTCGATAATTTATTTTATGAGTTCAGATATAAATGGGAGTAATTCTTATGCGAAAGTGCTTTTGTTTTGTTATTCTTTGAATTTTGTTGCGGATCTCGAAATTATGTCTCGCAGAAATTGTATTGTTAAAAAAACAAGAAAGTAAACTAGTTTGGTAACATGGTTTCTTCTCAAATTTTCAAAGATCATTGCGATGTTACCAAAATAATTTGAGCATTGAGTTGGTTTTTGTGCTTTGTAATCAGTGCGTTGGATAAACTTAATATGTTCTTTGTTTAATTGTAATTTCTTCTACGTAGACTTTAAAAGTCAGGAAATGAAAAGAGAGTGCTATTTATTTAAACTCAAGGCAAACGTATGCATATATGGTTTTCTTTAAGTAAAACGTGCATCAGCTAATAAACTGTCTGCCTTCCAGTCTGTAGGGACCGTAAAATCATTTAGGTGACTGTGTGAATGTTATAACTACAAATAATAACGAATATCATCGTTCAATTTTATCCCCAGTATCTTTATACATATTTCTTCTGTGCGTGTGTTTGTCACTGAACTCCTCCTAAACGGCTGGACCGATTTTGATGAACATTTTTGTATGTGTTCAAGTGGATTTGAGAAAGGTTTAGATTTACAATGGACTCGGCAGGTGGCGCTGCTATCCTGGCAGGACTACGTATGCCCGGTCCGCTGGTATATATATATCAACTCATTTGTATATTATAATTCCATACTTATGTTAATGTATGATTACAAACGGTCTCAGATGTGCTTCAGCATTAATTTTCGATGAATTGTCATTGAATTTATTCGCGAGACAAGCCAAAGGGCAGACATATATGTTAATGAAGGTTTATGTAATGACTGAATTATCAACTTATTATAATGTGTGAGCACTTTAACTTTTACACGGGAAAATAAAAAGGATTTGAATGGTCAGAACTGAATTTCTACGATCTTACGACCCTAAGACTGGTGATACACCCAAGACATATGAAAAAAATATCAGGCCTGAAATCCCCGAAGGGTTACGAAGCAGTGTACCTCATAGTACAACCACATTTCGCCAGTTATTTTTAAATCCCGATTTAAAATTCATATAAAACCTAAATGATTTTAAACCAAAGTTTTTTATCATCTGTCATATCAACTATGTTGGGATTGGCTTCCAATTGGATGTTGGATGAATACCAGTATTTTCATGGAATAGCTGTACTTTAATACAAACGTTATTAAGAGCTGGATATACGCCACTGACATTTCACCCTCCCGCAACCGATTTATTGGGCGTCAGAGGGGTGATAGTTACGCCATTTGCGAGTAGCGATTACGTAAAAAAGATCCATATAAAGAATTAAGAAAGTTATTGGCAAAAATAAACCGAAGGTCCCCTCGGCATAACTTTATATAATAAATTGATGATAATAAACAGATCCTATGATTGATAGTTTAGAAGAAAAATGGTAGTAAGTTCCGATCTCTGGAGAAGACACCTGATATGCTATCAAAAATAAGACAGAAAAAGCCTAAGCCATGTACTAAGAAGCATCTCATCTTATACGCTTTCATTTACTCGCCCCTTCCAGTAAAAAACTAGGAAAAACTCAGTCGCCTAAATTTAAGAGCAGCCTTCCTCGATCTAGTGATGTGACCTGCTTCTACGACATGTCGCAAGCGACTGCGCCCGCGCTAGTCGCACGACAATCACTGCGACACACCGGACGTACTGAAACTAAACTATTATACGTAAATGGGAAACGGTGTTTGTCTATTAATGCAGTCCCCTCGCGTATACGGGATAAACGGCACAATTGGAAATGTGTGCGGAGTTTTTATGATTTGATTCGATGTGACTGGAAGAGGAGTTTTGAAATTACTTAAAACGATGGTGGTAAAGTCAAAACTGAAACTTGAGTAGTCAAGAAGACCAACAGACAGCTCAGTCGCAAAATGTTTTTATCATAAAATGTATCTTTCTCATAATGTTGTTCTCGCAGAATGTCTTTCGCAAAATGTCGAAAAACAGTTGTTATTTTCCTGTCCTTACAGAGTACTGTCCTGAGTCACTTACAGATACTGAAATAAACACTACAACTACCTCCATTTATAAGTCTTTAGGCCTATGTCACAGGTGTGAAAACGATATTACCTGCTATTTTAGGCCTACAGAACCTAATTCCCCCACCGTTTTCCCACCAGCCAGTAAACTAAAAATAGGAATAAAACACATACAAGACTCCATCTATTAACGTCACCCAGCTCTCCCTGCGCCCGCGCCGACAATTGAGTGAATTCGCCTCTATTGAGCAGATTAGTGCGCCGAGGTTTGTACAATTACTAGGGGAGGCGCGGGAAGTAGGGACCGCTGATTGTTACCTAGAATCGGGAGGAATTTTGTTGTGACTTTAAGAGGAGGAGAGATTCGGATAGGTATGATAGTACATGAACTTGCTTCCTACCGAAAGGACAGGTACAGTCAGCAACAAAAAATATGTATACACATAGCAACTTTTAGAAGCTATTTTCACCTACTGTATTGATTTTATGTTTATGTTACGTAAACAAACTAATATTTTAGAGCCCGTTTTATCATGAAATAGGTCATATCTCAAAGTTTTCATCGTTATTTCACGATATAATTTGCGTTTGAACTTTGCCAAGTGTTAACATAATTATTATTGCTCGTGGCTGTACCAACTAGCGAAATACAGGATAGTATGGAAAAAGGATAGAGATACCTTTGCCTAGCAGCTGTGGAACTATAAGAGAAAGATTTTTTTTTTTAATAAGGACGTGACGTACTGACTAAAAAAAAATGATTCAAATTAGTCCGTCTTTTAGATTATAGAAAAATATTGGATACGTGTTTTTTGTTTTATCAAATCAATAAAAATTGACGAAGATACAACGCGTCAAAGATTTGAGTGGGGGGTTGTGACGTCACTCACCGGTAAAGAATTTTATACTAATGTCTTGGAAAATGAGGTCACACGAGTTTTCAAAGCACTGTATCGTCTTCATTGTTTGTTTACGTGAAAAAAGTAAAAATACGTGTCCAATATTTTTTGCAAACCTATCTGACGGACTAATTAGATTTTTTTTGTTAACGACCCTATTCTGATAAAAACGACTTTCTGTAGCCAATGCAGGTGCTTTTATGCCAGAGACTTTTTATAACGATAGTCAAATAATTGGAAATGACAGTCATGACCAACAGCTTAATGTGCTTTCCGATGCACAGAGGAAACTCAGAATGTAATCCTCGAACCAACCTAGTCAAGCGCGGCTTAACCTGAAGATGAACCCAAACGGTTGTTACTTAGTTACGAGCTGTTCCTTGAAGTAACTATAAATAGTCATCAGTAGTATTTACAGTAGTTTAACTTAAAGCCGCTAACACCTGTTCTACATAAACAGTGCAAATGAAATGATTACAGCAGCGCCTACAACGGCACATTACATCATTAGTGGTGCTTATAAAATCATTTTACTCAATCATCTTCGGGCTAGCAGTTAGGGAGGCACCTGGTTTACGAACTTTGGACTTAACACGCAATTGTAGGATATAACACGCATTTACAATTTCTGTTGAGGTCATAAAGATAATGCGAAGAAATAAACTACATCTTGTTGAAGGATCCCAGAGTATACAGGGTGTAAACGAACCCTTCACACATACGTCAACCAAGCATTCTGTACATCAAACTAAGTACCCCCACGTAAATTTTTTTGCTGGGAAACGACTTTATTTTGGGATCAAAAATCAGATTTTACGGTAAAACTCAATGTAGCACTGTTAAAACATTGTGCTAGTGGATACTTTGAATAGTAAACTGGTCATGGAGGTAATTTAAGTAAAGTTATAACCTGAAAAACTAGTATGTATTTACAAAAACAGCTGTGCAAAATTTGGAACTTTGACCCCCAATTTCTCCGTAACTAGGGGGTTCCAAGGTATGGTCTAGAACCAAAAAAATATCGCAGTGGTGGGGAGAACAAGTGCCCTACGTTTGCGTTAAGGGTACTTTTACACCCTTTATAAATAGAAAACCACCAACCCTGGTTGAGAAAATCTGACTGCATTATTATGGTTGATCCTTTTGATTAAGTATCAGTCAAGGTATGTCCTCGTATAACTTCTAGGGAAAGATAAAAACTTTTAAAAAGTTCTAACAGTTTTTAGCATAGAAGTTAAGTAATGGATAAAAAAGTAGAGGATGACCTGAAACGATGGATGGACTGTTTATAGAATGATATGGTAAGAAAGGAGGTGTCTGATGAGATTTATTTATTATTACATTTAGTACAGCGAAAGCCATTAACACTAAATTAATTAATCCTTTTACTCGGTCGATGACGAGTTATAAATAGTATGATAATACAGTATGTTAGTTAACACAAGGGACATATTAAAACCCGTAATAGGGCACGCTTACATGATACTAATAAAAATATGAACAAAAAAAAACACTGTTAAATAGACAGAACCGTATCAAATATTTCGGAAGAGTCTCGCCAGCCTTGCGTTTATCACAGAAAATGTGCGCGAATCAATGACTTTTATGTATGATCCATTTTCCCTTCATATTTGAAAACTGGCGTAGGACAATGACGAAAAAGAAACGTCTAATAAAGTGAGATCTGGAGAGCGTGTGGTTGCCATGGGACAATAACAAAAAAAAAACTAATTAGTCCGTCATATAGATTATCAAAAAACGTTGGACACGTATGTTTTCTTTTTTCACGTAAACAAACAATGAAGACGATACAGTCCTTTGAGAACTCGTGTGACGTCATACTCACATTAGACATCAATCATCATCATTAGATTCTGACATTAGTATGACATTTTTTTGCGGTCAGTGACGTTACAAACCCCCACTCAAATCTTTGGCGCGTTTTGTCTTCGTCAATTTATATTGATTTGATAAAACAAAAAATACGTATCCAATATTTTTCGATAATCTAACAGACGGAATAATTAGAATCACATTTTTTTAAGTCTGTAAACATCCCTATTACGTCACAAATTAAGGTTATAGTTTTTTACATATTTAGAACGAGAATCGAATACCGGGTACCTTAAGTCTCTTGTCTAAGATACTGATAGATACTGTATTTAGATACTGATAGAGGTAGGGCTTATAATCGAAAAGTTCAAACTTTGTTTACCCAATAATAAAGACACCGTTACAAATTGAGTGCCGTGACCGTACATGCTTAACTGTTTAACATTTAATTGTACAAGTACGCACTGGTCATTATAATTGATGATACGCCGTCAACAACGCCATCGTTTAAAAAAACCGCCTATAGGCAAACGTGTGTGCGTATAACTAATGAAATTATCGCTATTTTCACTATTAGCTTTCTCATAAGATAACATCACGCCTGTAATCCGAGAGGTGTTAGGCAGAGTTGTAATAAAAGGTAATAGTATATTTTGAGCTAGTTAATTTGAAGCCCCATGGAGGCTGATGAGAGTAGAGGCAGACAAGAAAAACGATCAATGGACTGTAAGTATAAAGGGATGATATTTATATTTTTATTTTTTATTTAGTAACAGAGAAGTATGGAAGAAAAAGACATGCTGCGCTGATCCCAAATGAAATTAGTAAAGGCAAAAGAATGATCTTGACAGCATTGGCGGCCCAGTGGTGGCGGCCCCGACTTACGAGTCGAAAAGACTCGTGGGTACAAACCCATTCAGGCGCATTACTTTGAGTAATTTATTTTATCACCACTGCTCTCAAAACGGTGACGGAAAACATCATGAGGAAACCGACATGTCTTAGAGGCAAAAAATTCGAAGACATGTGACATCTACCAATCCGCACTGGGCCCTTCCATCTCCTAGAGAGGAGGCCTGAGTCTCCGCAGTGGGAACATTATAGACTGATGATGATGATGATGAAGAGAATGATAGTAATAGGATGCGAGTCTATGGCCATCAACCGGGCGCAGACCCAGAATTTACTAGTAGCACAATAGGGGATCGGACAAAAAAAACGAATTAGTCTGTCAGATAGATTTCCAAAAAATATTGGACACATATTTTTTCTTTTTTCACATAAACAAAAAATGAAGTCAATACAGTGCTTAGAAAACTCGTGAACTCTTCGAAAACGTCATATGATAGTACATTTTTTACCTACAAATGACGTCACAACCACATCTTATCTCTGTCAATTTTGATTAATTTGATAAAACAAAAAACACGTATCCAATATTTTTCGATAATCTAACTGACGGACTAATTAGAATCATATTTTTTTGACTCAGTCCGATCCCCTATTCAGTAACACTTTGCCCACCTGTTATCGAACTCTTGACCTCATGCACAGCAGTCGCATTTGCAACCACTACACCAATGGTGCAGTTCATTGTACTTAAAAACAAATATTAGTGTGGAATCGTTAATTAAACCAGAAAATGTACCAAATGAGAGATCATAGAATAAATTAGAGTTGTGTTATTTTTCACGAGTTGATGTAAGAATGCAGCATTTACTGGATACCGGCCGTTTGTTTTCAATGTGTTTGACTGACGCATATCATTAATAACTGTTCGAACTCATGTTTGCATCCATAATGAGGTTTTTGAAAGAAATTTTGACAGAATACTCAATGTGTTGAGTTGGGAGACGACGGAATAAAAGAAGCTGTAATGTTTGTTGAAAAACAACACGCAGGCTTCCATATTTATGGTTTTTTTAACCGATTGCGGTGAAGTTAAAAAAGAGGGTTATGTTTTAGTTTAATAGTTTAATTGTAAGTAGGACCTTTTTTTAATTATAAAAGCACACTTTTTAAATAACATTATTTCAGTCATATTTTAGCATTAATTGACTTAGAAAAATAACCACATAATACGGCACTTTGCCATGTATTCTATTTTCTACTTTTGATTTCAAACGTACAGAACGAATAGTTTTTGTTAGTAAGTAATATGCTACACTCTGTCTAATTCCATTGACAATTATCTTTAAAACAAACGGCGACACACCAAGCTACAACAACCAATATAGCCTTACCCTGCTTTGTATGAGCTCCCGTACGATAAGAGACTAACTTAATTTGGATTTTGAATACCTTAATTTCATGGCTACCTAGAAACACAATCCTATTCTAATACAATACGAAGTCTACATATCCCTGCGAACATACCACGCCACCTGTCATTTGAATCACGAACTAACACCGCCCTCTGAATACATCATAAGCCATAGACTAGCCACTCTGTCTCGTCATTAGGCCTTTGTTTATTCAGCTATTGATATGTATAACGCAGTTATATTGGCGGTTAGGTAGCTAGGTATTTGCAGTATATAAACCGTGACCCTATCAGGTGTATTAATAATAACGTAGCCTTGTGGCTTATGTTATGCAGTCAGTAGTCATAATCAACCGATAATGCAGGTCGATCTTCGGGTAAAGCCACAAGGATGTGTGACCACCCATTATTGAGTTTGAAAGCACTTTAAGCAGCTCCCGGCCGTCATCTACAAGGTGTAAACGGATCCTTAACAAAGCCGTCTCAGCTTATTGCTGGCGAATTACTGTTTTTTTGAGGTGTTGATACGGTTTAAACAAGGCAAAACATTATTAAATTCATCCATTATCATAATCGAATGGTAGCATTGACTAGAACAGGGGTCATGAAAGTATTTAAAGTAAGATTATGAAAAATACTATTATAAAATTTTATTAAAATTAATAAATTAATCATTTTTTTTTATTCTTTTGTTTTTTTAATTTTTTAATATTATTATTTCCTTTATTTATTTTCATACAAAAGTATTACGTATTTAAATGTTCTTCACAAAAAAAAAAGGTCACAAAAATTATCATAATATTCAATATTTAGATCTTTGAAGGTTGCGGGGACCTGCTGGATGCGAGACGCACGGGACCGGTCAATGTGTCGACACTTAGGGGAGGCCTATGTCCAGCAGTCTGTGGACGTCTTTCGGCTGAAATGATGATGATGATGATGAGATCTTTGACAGTCGTTACTGTAGTCAGGGGCTCAAAACTATGTGTTTTAGTATTAATGTTTATGAGTGCCCTTTAAAATATGTCACCTAAGTGTGTGACCCTAGATCCTAGTTTACAATTTAGTCCTAATATTAACATTCTGAAACCTACTTAGGTCTGTCCTAATTGTTGCTAATCCTCATAACTACGGTTCAGTGACATTTAGCAAATGTTGGAAACTAACTAAACGTACTAAATGATCCACTTTAGTTTATTACGTAAACGGTTTTACGCATATTTTTGTTTTCAGTTTCAACTTTTAGTGCTAACATTTTCTGAGATACCGCGGCCTCGGACACAAAGGGGTAAGATGGAACATGAGTGGCTTTTAGTCAGTAGAGGTCTGACACTTCCTACCGCTCCGCCCAGAGCAGGAAGAGCCATTTGATGATTTCCCATACTCAAATAAAAACAAGGGTAAGTATATAGTTTTATCAAAAAACTGGACTGTGAGCTACTGGGTAACTGGTGAGGTGTGACGTAATATTGGTACCGCCTTATTTTATTTAGAATAGAATATTATCGCGGCCTAGAGGGCTAAGAAGGAACGTGGGTGGTTTTTAGTCAGTAGAAGTCTGACACTCCCTTTGGCTCTGCCCAAGAGCGGGAGGGGTATCGATGATTTTCCACCCGCCAAAAAAAAAAAGGGTTAGGCCGAAAGTCTGACAACCTGTCTTGTCGATGGGTATCATATTACTTAGTAACTGGGCTGTGAAGGTCAGATAAGCAGTGACTGCATGATAAATACTAGTATTCAGCTGCCTCCGGTTAGACCGGAAGCCGACTATGATAATCGTGAGTAATTGGGAAAAGGCTAGGAAGATGATATTGTGGACCAAAGTAATTTATTATGTGGTGTTTTCGAATACAAGTTAATCTCAAACATCTAATAAATTTAGCGAGACGGAAATCGACTGTAAGTTGCTTCTAAGTTATGGCATTTTATCAAATTTTAAATTAATACCTACAGTCTAGGTATGTGCCCTAGTTTCGTTTCATTTGCTCATTTTTACCGCTCCAAATAATTCGTAAACCTTTCAAATTCTAAACATTTATTTATTAAAATTTATAGTCCAACATTTAAGGTGAAAGCACCAATTATCTTTAAGACTAATCCGCAAAATCGAATTATAATTATTAATATAAATAAATAAGAAGAATGTTTTTACCATTTTTATTTTTAGTGTCCAATAAATCATATTCTGCGTAATCGGTGTCTAATAACACTAATAAAATTCTTACGGTCCCAACCGTTTCGCGAATGTTAAAGGTAGGCAATTAAACAGTCGTATAATATATTTTTTTGGTAATTCGTTTACTCACCGCTTGCCTGCAGTTTTCTTTCTTGGGAATCGTCTGCATCCATCGAAGATTGCTTTTGGAAGAAACCCTAAAATAAAATAAAATGCATTGAGTTTTTAATTGATACCCGTTTTTCTTGCTAGTTTGGGATTGATCGAGTTTTAGTATGATTTTGAAGTTAATTACCGACTGTGCTCATTCTTGGGCATAAAATAAGTTCGGTTTTTTTTCTCAAATATGATTGAATCACGATTTTTAAAAGCAGTTTAACATTTATACAGACAAGAAACGAATGCAAAACGTTTTTTTTTCTATTTCGTTCTCACAAGCCAATTTACATAATCTCGTTTCTATTCATATCTGATCTAACAATTTTATTGTACAAACAGACCCATTATGGAACAATACACACCTGCATTTGTAAATTAGCTAGATCCTCTAAATTTTTCCTCATCAGAAGGTTTTGTTGTTCAAACTCCGAAACACTATTGGCGGCACTCGAGGTCGCCGATTGTTCCTTAATAACAAAAAAAAACAGAGATACTTATCTTTCGTTAAATCTAACTTTACATTCTATTATAATCGCATACCACACATACGTGTACAAATGTCCGGATTATTGTCAATTTCAAAGAATTGTACTTAAGAATTTAAATATCATTGAACTGACACGAACTCGAAAAGGAATAAATAGGTATTTTATTTATCTGCTCCGTTCGAGCAGTGTTAATAAATCTTCTTATGGTAAGAATACTAAAGTGATGATATTAAAAATATGACGATTGGATGCAAAATAAAAAGATTCGAACAATTTGCATATTTTCTCAGATCATAAATTAAAGTATTCGTATCTATATCAGTAGTTTTATTAGTTAATACCTGTCCATCAGTATCTCTTGAGACGCTAAGGTCCAGAGTTTGTTCTCCATCATCAGATCCACTCCCATCTTCTTCCTGACCTTGAGATCTATTGAACAGCCTCATCGACTGTTGGTTTATTATTTGTAAGGCTCTTTGTCTGAAACAAGAATCCTGTTAGTATTTTTACCTTGAAATTATAATACAAGAAACCTCTTATTTGTGTTTTACCTCTGAGTTTCAATATCATTATCCGGTGTTTTCGGTGGTGTGATATTAGTTGAACCCTCATCTTCAGTGGCTGATGATGATCTTCTCATACTTCTGTCAGTTCCATCCTCCATTCCAGAGTCATGCCGTCTTTTTAAACCTAAAGGCAGCTGTGTGAACGGTTTGCCTAAAAAAATCAATATTGTTTTAGACTTGATCAAGAATCGATAAAATCACCATAATCTACCTGTCAAAATGTTTGGTTGTAAAGCTAGAGGATTATTGTCATAAATTTTATAACAGTGTGACTTATTTATATCTAATGAACTCACCTTGGAGAGCTTCTAAAGCTCTAATTTGTCCACTGATAGCATCAGCAACTTCATTAGAAGATAATCCGTATATACCGAGCAGTTCCTTCATGGTGTTCATAGCATAGTCCCTCAAAATTCTATTTGTAGCATTTGATGCGTCTCCATTCTGATGTGTCTCAGTCGTCTCCATCTGTTCTTGGTTTTCCTCTAATCTTTCATTTGCATTTATGTCCTGACCTTTATCCTCATCTGAATCCGAGTCCCTTCTTCTTGGAGGCGAATTAGTCTTTATTAGTTGAGAAATAGCAAAAGGATTTTTGGCACAAAACGTCTTATTTTGTAAATTACTAAAGTTTAGGACGGTCCGATCTCTTTCGGCGCCCTGATTTATTTGTAAACTATGTATGTACGAATGTTGAAACGAGTCTACTTTCTTATCCTCCGGTAACCTATTTTGGTAATTTGAGTCTATGTTTTCATTGGAGTCAGTGCTTAGTCTTCTGCTGAGGTCAACTGCGCCACCTTTTAGGAGACTGAAGTTTTTAACACCAATTTTAGCATAATTTCCATCATCCTTATCATCTTCACCGATATTTTCTGGAGTAGTTCTATCGTTTCCGTTGACAGGGCTGCCTGTGACTTCACAGTTTGCTCCGTTGGAGTCATCAGAGAAGGCGGTAGTGTTGGGAGCACATCTGGGTTTGAAATTTTTTCTCTTGTTTCTTTTTGGCATGTTGTAATATGGGGACATGTCGGTGCTGTGCTCCTCCTGGTGGTCTGATGATTCCGGCCATGACGACGCTTCATGGTGAAGGTACAGAGGTTCCTCGGGCGTTGGCTGTAGTCTCTCGTGGATAGATTCCTGGTGAGCAGCCATCGCAGTAGTCATATTTGGACTCTTTCGAGGATCACAACCTGAAACGAGTCCGTCCTGCGAAGACAAATGAGTACGTTCAGTTTTATATAAGCAATCAAATTAAACTCGACACATTTTAGCGTCCAGTCATAACAGTGATTCATTTTCGTTCAATTTAAATTGAAACAATGTGTTGAGAAGAAACAATAGTCTTTTGTTGACAATAAGATTAGCTGAATACTGTAGAATGTTTTGAATTTAAATTTTCTCTTCATTGTTTGGAAATAATAAAATTGATTATTAGCACATTTCGTTACCTGGGGAGAAACTTCATGGAGCGATCATTTCCTAATTGGCTTAATAAATATTTTAATCAGTCTTCAAGATCAGCCAATAACTGTGCATCATCTGAAACAAAAAAGAAACGCGTGTAAGTAAATATGTTGCAGAGCTTAACGGCTAAACAAGTTCGTTTCGAAATTGAGTAAAATTACATATCACGATATAAAAATACACGCTAGATAATGTAGTCTAGTCATTAATTCCATATTATTACTATAAAATTACTTTTATAATGAAATAGAAGCCAAAAATCAGATCTGACACGGAACATTGGGGCAAAAAACTCTTCAAACACCAAAATTTCGCGTAAACCAATTTGTTGTTAAAAAACGTTCCGTTTTCTGGCCGTATTGACGTAATACTCTGTAATTTAAAAATAATTATACGAAAAAAAAAACCACGTCAAGTAACACGCATCGATCAAGTGAGTCGGTATGAAATTAATTATATTCAACATATTAGATCTATTTTCGAGAAAACGAGATTGCTCGAAGCGAGGCGAGAAAAAAAAACGTGTATTCATGTCGAAATTGGTAACGTAGTTTGGGTGTACAATTACTTATTAAAAACTAATACAAAGATACGGCCTTCGGTTACGAGTCACAATAACTATCGATCTCTCGTTATAGCAAGTGGAACGTCTCAAAATCGGTGTGTTTACCCTACTTTTTGATTTCGGACGTTGACTTTGAACATGTTCTCAGTTACATGTTTGATCGTTAAGTAGCTGACAGACATTGTAATTGGATGAGTTATTTCAACTTTCCGTTAACTTCTGAGATTTTAACTGGCTTCTCGTATGAATGAGTTAGAAAGTCGCTTTCATTGGTTAATGTGTTTTTTTTAACAATTCTTATTACAGCCGCTAGTGTTGAAATGTTCCACTGTTTTTTATCCTATTTGTCAAAATAAATAAATGATATGAAAAATCGTTTACAAAAAATAACATTTCAAATTTTTGTAAGTTCAGTTTACGCTTAAAAGATTTGAATGGATGTGACACAAAAGAATTTGAGCTTTGGAGGCTCCCATCCGGCTATATCTCCGGTTTTGATATTATAATAAGTGAATGATCTAATAACACAGCACATGTTTTTGAAGTTTTGTCATAAAAAACTTCGTCAACGTCTGTTTAAATCATCAACTTTAATGAACACGGAGTTTTTTTTTAATGTTAGCTGTATCACAGAAATATTAATTAAACTTTATTTTTTATATTGCTCTCATTTTTTTCCTCTCTATTTATTATAATTATCTATATTAGATGTAAAGAATTATAATAATCACACCGTGCGATGTCAAAGTTTCGTTAAGAAAATTTAATTCTTAAAAATATAGGATCAAGCTAATAATGGTAATTCCGGTTTTGGTGGTAATTTCTTTAGAAATAAGCAGTACCTTTGTGCTCTTCTATTTTTTTTATATTTTCCTTTTTTTGTATTTTGTGTGTACATAAATAAATAAATAAATAAATACCAATATTATGAACATAATATTAGGTATTGTGTATTTTAAACTTAAATAAGTTTGGTGGTTTAGTAACCACTTGTGTATAGTTTATTTGTTTCAATAAACCCTCTTAAAATTTTGACAGGCCAGGTAAGTCGTAATTTGCGTCATAACATTTTATTGGCTTAAGAGGAAACAAAATACCTGTGATTAGGTCCTTTACCTTAAAATTAGTAATCATAGGTTTCTCCAAAACACAATAAGTTTTTTTAAGATTTACTTGGTATTTAAGTAAAAGGAAACACCTTTGTAATATTTTGAATGACACTTGTAACTATATTTTTTTGTTTCTCATGAACGATAATCGGAGGCTCCCCCCTTCACTAGGCATGTGACACTGTTGACAGTTGTAAATTGTCGATGTCATGTATCGATATTCATGATATGTAGAGACGGGATATTATCGATATGTCCATCTAAGACCTTCCAAACATGATGGTCGCTGATACGTTTGTCGAAATATTGAACTACCAAAATGAGTAATTTCGTAACTTGTTTAAATGGTGAGTTCATGTTTAATATATTTAATCGTACACTATTGTTAATAATCTTGAAAACATTTAGGTTGAGCCTTTTAACATAATTGGCTTCTAAAGTTTACAAAGCTGGACAGCTGGATTAAAGACTCCCTTTTTTTGTTGGATGGTGGTAAATCAACAAATTACTTCTCCCACTCTGGGCATAGCGGAAGGGAGTGTCAGACTTCTACTGACTAAAACCCACCCATGTTCCATCTTAGCCCTCTGTGTCTGGGGCCGCGGTATCTCTTTCGAACATCCCGCAGCCTTGGGATTAAAGACCCCTTGAAGAGAGTTTGTGGAACTTAAGGGTTCACCATTATCTGGCAGAACGGAATCACAGTTTTCCTTGCTCCTAAACTTTTCAGTGAGGTTAAATCTTACAACACAATACCAAACATTGCCTTAACAATACTCAGAATACAAATCAGCTGATTTTCTTTCTTCGATAAACAGCAAACGGCCATTTTATTGCTCAATTCAAACGAAGTAATCAACAATAATATACTTTTCTCTTACTCATATCATTGCGCCATAACATTATAAAGATCAGCAGCCATGACGGGCCACATTGTCCTTAAGACGTCGCAAGTAAAACCATTGTGGATGCTAACAGCTACTTTAAAGGCAGAACCGCTCCATTTCGGACACAGCCTTGGTTGGAACAATATCCAATAATAACAATAAAACGATCGCAGTTATGCGCACGCGCATTATTAATATTGATCGGGATTCAATATGGCTGCCAAGATGGCGTCGCGAATAGCGGAAACGGATTAAATTGAAATCTAGATTGGGTGCGATCTAGTTCTGTTTGTTTAATGATTTCATTTAGATATGTTTCGTGTATAGGCTTGTCTGAAAAAAAATATGTCAATTCGTTTTTTGTATCGTTTTTTTTGCGGATCAACTTTTTTTTGGATATTTTATTTGTGTCGAGTTAGAATTAAGCTGCTTATCTTCTTCATATAAGTTGTGAAATGTTTGTTATACATCTGTTGGAAACTTATCAACAGTACCAAAGAGTTTTTATTTATTAATCTGTACCGAGTCCCTGCACTGAGTCCTTCTCACAGAGAGGAGGCCCGAGTCCCTGCAGTGGGAACATTTATAGGCTGATGA
Organism: Diarsia rubi; assembly: GCA_932274075.1. Taxonomy (NCBI): domain Eukaryota; kingdom Metazoa; phylum Arthropoda; class Insecta; order Lepidoptera; family Noctuidae; genus Diarsia; species Diarsia rubi. The sequence continues at coordinate 8,800,557 of OW026437.1, read as the reverse complement.
TGATGATGATGATGATGAATCAGTACAGATTCATCATCATCATCATCATCACTCATCTCATCAAGGAATTTCCTTCCCAGAGCTCTTTTCTTGTACGTCCTCGAACCAGGTTTAAAAGACAATAATTGCTGATGACTTAATAACTTCTCATGAAAGCTTAGTTATTTGTTTCAGGATTCGTTTCACACTTTTGTTTCTAAAAGAGATTTGACAAGATCAAGGGAATTGAAAACGTTATGTTTCGTAAAATGTAACTCTAATCATTTGTTTTTTATCAAAGGATAAGTACAATATTTTAAGAAAATTGATCAACTTTTGTCACAAAAACATTTCTTTTCACAAAGCTTTGATTACGCTTTTCAACTTACATAATATTCTTTTAAAACATTTTAATATTTCTGTGTTGGAGTCATCACTGAGTCTGAATTTGTGCTAGGTTGATGGCAATAGGGTCGCCCCCTATTAGATGGGACTTGAAACATAACTGGCGAAATGTGGGTGTACTATTAGGTACAGCTCTGGATAACCCTGGGATTACTGTCGTGATGTTATCTTATTGCAAAATAAAAGAAAACAGTCGTATAATATCGCAATTCTAAGTTATGCCTCCGTTAAAAGCCGATCAGCTGATTATGACAACTTTTAATCTTTTTTCTTTATCTTATCTTTTAAATCCTAATTACGTATTATAAAAGATTGCACAAGTTTCTGTTTTAAATCTTTTTGAGATTAATTACAGTTTCGTTTGACCTCTGCTATTGAATTTGTGCAAGATTTTTTTGTGTTCTATTAAATGTCTTTATGGACATATAATAGAGTTGAAAGAGACAATAGGTTCTGATTGGGAAGGTGTTGTAATCGTTTCAAATGGATTGCAGTAATGTCAAAAAGTGATGATTGGTAAGTTACATGTTACTGAAATTAGATGTTAGGTTTGTTAGTTATCTGCGGAATTAATTAAAAATATTTAGGTTATTTTATTGTTGCTTTATTTCGTGTTTCTTACATCTTTCCAAATCATGTTTTCTAAATTATTTTATATTTTTTAAATTTTCTTTTCACTTTTGCACTTCCTCTTTTTAGAAAAAAAAACAAACAAACAGGAACAGGGGGCCTTTGCCCAGGAGTGGGACGGTTATAAAATTCTTATTTTAATTAAAGATGTAGGCCAACTAATAAGTCCTGCCTACCCAACACCTCCAAAAAAAATTACCGTAATGAAACCCCGCTATAAAAATAAGCTGCCTACAAACAAGTTAACAATAGATATAATTGAACCACATTCCACTGTTATTAGTTATTAGAGATATCGTCAAGGTCCATTTGTACTAAACGCATGTATGTTTTTATTGCAATTCTTCGAGTAGCGATAGCAAAAACAGAAACTACATAAAAACTGCGCTTTAGAAAGGAGAATAGTGAAAAGTGTTATTTTTGTAAGTTTTTTGCAGTAACTATAGATAATTTGCCAAATCTTCAATTATTATACCGTTACAATTGCCAAACTGAACATTTCAATAATCGTACAAAATTAATATCCACAAACACAAATAACCGTGTTATGACAGATTGATTTGAAAAAACGAAATAAAACATTAATACAAATCAAAGACTTACATCTAGAAAAATAAACTTTGACAAGACAAGACGACCTCACAATGAGCTTGGCTAAATAAAAACACATTTAACGGAGTAAATGACCAATGCGGACAAAAAAAAACCATAGTGTCATTAATCATTTTCCGTTAAAAACATATTACAATATATAACATTTGTCTTGCTGGCCGTACAAACTTCGTTGCAACAAAAAACGAAACGAACGTGTTCGTAATTTGAATACCGTGAATTTTTGTACAATTCTATTCAATTTTTGTTCAAATCTAGATAAGTAGTGGAAATGTTTTTTGATTAATATTAGTTCTACACTGCTAGCGACGGTTGAACATGAGGATATGGGTCCGATTGCGGGGTCGGGCAAAGTGTTATTGGGTTTTACATCAGATTTTTTTTAGTAGCAGCCACGGAGTCCGGATTTGTAACCTGGTGATGGTAATAGACCCCTTATTAATTGGGACTTAAGCATAATTGGCGAACAGTAAGATTACTTAATATGTAAATATCTGCCTAACTGATTACTGTTTTGATGATAAAATTATGTAAATATACCTAATATTTGTTTGTGCGTTATACTTTTGTTGCTAACCATACTCAATAGGATATAAAATACCTAACAGAGACATTAGAATGTTAATTCATAGAAATGTTAATCTGACAGCTCGCCGTTATGATACGCTAGTAATTAATTATTCAATTTAGAATCAATAACTGCAATGATTTACTTTGAGCTAACGTGACATAATATTACGCCTTTAGTCCCTGAAGGGGTAGGCTAGACATTCAGATAAAAAATATATATTTAGTCCAATTAGGCTGATAATTTTTTTATCAGCATTTTTGAACATCTACAGAAACGTCTTTCACAATAGACAGGTTTCTAAAACCTGTTTTTGAAAACTTCCTAGTGTTTTAGCTGGAAAGAAGAAGTGGCGTGGCAAACTTACCAAACTCGCCGGGATCCGTGTTAAATCAAATCGGATCCCGGGATCGGTGGAGACAATCCGAAACCATCGACACAAATGCCTGATTTGCTGTTTGTTTTTCACAATTACAATGTTTGTCAATAATAGGTTTATGTTCAAGTTGGTGGTCAGTACCTACCACATCTGGTCGGAATTTTTCCTTGTCCGTAAACAGGTCAGTTTAATTTGGCAAATAATCTACTAAACACCCAGTGTCACTCTACTGTCAATGTTCAAATCTCATGATTTTCTCTTGTTGTATCCGGGTAAGAATTACTCAGTTAAAAACAGTAACAAAGTAATTTATCAAAAGAGAGGTAGTCCAGTCATTCAATAGATCTTTCCTAGGTCTCTGGGTGTCCAATAATAACAGGTATATTCAGACGTCTAGATTTAACCTAACACACCTTTTAATCTAACACTAAGATATTAAGCTCGAAGCGTGCGATTTTTAATCAATAAAAATAATATTTATACCATCACTACCCACAGTTTTATATAAAAATACTTAATGATAGTTAACAAAAACTTTGCCGACGGCTAAAACACATAAATTGTGAATAGAAAAGTTGCCGATTTCTGTGTGTGTAATAAAACTTATGTGCCTTTGTCTGTCTATTGAAAAGACTTATTTATAATATTTTCGAATAAATTATTAGAGAATGTAATAAATATAACATCACGCCTGTCAACCCAGAAGGATTAGGGAGAGTTGTAAGTACCTAATAGCACACTCACAATAGAGGATTGGACAAGAATTAGTCCGTCAGACAGATTTCCAAAAAATATTGAACACATATTTTTTCTTCTTTCACATAAATAAAAAATGGAAGTGAACTCCTCGAAAACGTCACATATGAGTACATTTTTACCTACAAGTGACGTCACAAGCCCCCACTCATGATCTTTGACGCGTTTTTTCTCCGTCACTTTTTATTAATTTGATAAAACAAAAAAACACGTATCTAATATTTTTCGATAATCTAACTGACGGACTAATTAGAATCATATTTTTTTGACCCAGTCCGATCCCCTATTCTCCAGTTATGTTTAAGTCTCATGTAAGAGGGGCCGAGCCTATTGCCATCAACCGACCACAAACCTAGACTCTGTGACTGCTACTGAGAAATTCCTGATGGAAAAACCCAATAACACTTTTTCCGATCAAGGAATCGAACCCCTCACGAAATTGAACTTTTATTTAAATATCAGCAGCAGCATAATTGAACCATAATTTGGTTCTAATAAAGGTTCTAAAACCCGTTTAAAAGGAGGCAGAGACACGTGCGTAGCTTATACGAGTCATGTATGGAAAACAGATAAGATATACTACTTGCGCCCACGCACCTAACTCGATCTAATTAAATTATAATATCGATACGAAACCCATAGAGCCGATTACTTTTCTGATAAAAATTATAATCGAGATTTTTTGAGAATACTTGTATACGAATTTAATTTAGAAAGCTTTAACAGTAATTTGGTAAGCGTAACGTGTAATTTGTTTATCTAACGCGCAAATCGTAACTAGTTTTATGTGGGTACCTATCAAAATTAAGTTAAGACTAAATGGGATTAAGCAATTTATAAATAAAAATTAAGAACTCTTTTTCACTTAAAATACTATTATATCATTAGTATACTACCCCATCTTAATTCAAAATCAAAACTCATAATAAAAAAAATAAACATTCTAATTTCAAACATCGCATCGTCTCCACTCGGTCAAGTTCGGGAGCGCAGCGATAATTCAAAGGCGCGTATTCCAAGTGATCGTTATAGGCCGTAAAGTCACCAATAAAAACGATTAGCGGCCATTTGAATATTCAAATGCCGAACGCCGCTTCCAAAATGTGAATGAAATTTGTTACTCCGGTTAGAGTGACGGTTGCACAGAGAAGGCTTTTTGTTTTATTTTGAGTTTTTTTTTTTGTGTTGCTTCAAATTTATTAATAACAGGCATATTTAATAATAGTGAAATAAATATTGTATTAAGTAATCTAATTTTGATAAGGTTACACTTAAAACAAAGCCAAACATCTGGATTTTTTCGGGATTTCGACTACTATGAACGAGTAGAATTTATTTTGACTATCATACATAAATTATAAAACCTTTAGTCGTAGTGACTAAAGGTTTTAAGCACGATATAATATTAAACAAACAACTTTTTCCCGTAGCAATAAATCAGTACATTTTGCACAAGTAAATCACGTTGACAAGAAATTTCGTAGCAAAGAAAAAACATTTTGACGTAAACTAAGCTATCAGTACTACGCCGCGTAGCGGAACGTCTACGAGTTTCGTAGCTCTACGCGTAGAAGCGGAACTGCACGCACGCAAGCTTTCTCGCTCATTTGTCAAACATATTTGATTGAAACTCTTTCAAATAGACTTTTATGTTATAATTGAACTATTGAGCGTTATAGCAAAACCCAGCCTTTTTGGTATAAACCATTCGATTTTTATTAAAAAAATAAACTTATAAAAAAACTCGCTCAGGGTAATTTAGTGATGCTTTTATAATTAATTACTTCAAGATAATATTTTACCTTTTAAAGAAATCAAGTTTCTATATTAAACGAATGTTTTTGTACATTTCTGGAAAGAGTTAAGAGGGACACATTAATCAATGTTGATATATGGGAGACTGCGGTAATTAAGCTTAGAGGTTCTAATTGGGTAACTGTAAATGATGGAGTTTATTAATCATTGATGTGTCGGCAAATTGGCCAGTGTTAAAAACAGTAGTTAAGTTTTGTAAACTTGCGTTAAATAAACCCGGATGCTCTGTTAAGTAATTTTTAAGTGAAGTTATGGACTTTTGCAAAAAAAAGCACTGATACGTTTTTGACGCATAATTAAGTAGTTAACTTATATAATTTGCTATAAAAACTGTACTGAATTGATAATCTGTTATGTAAGTCAAGTACCTAGGTGTGTTTATTTAGAGAAAGTTACTGTTTCCTCAAAATAATTATGAGTAACTAGACGCTTTTATAATCACTAATAATAATATAACTCCGGAATAGTCCGACTACTGTTCTATGACGTCACAATTCATTAGCTACTGGCTGAATAGCCTCCCTTACACAACATGAGCCTCAAATAAAAAAAAGTTAAAAAGTCAACGTTCTAAATTTAAAAAAAACCGGCCAAGTGCGAGTCCTACTCGCACATGAAGGGTTCCGTACCATCGTAGTAGGGGAGTCGCTTTTTTTTTTTTTTTTGTTATAGCAGCAACAGAGAGACACATTCAGTGAAAATTTCAACTTAAAAATATTTTTATTATATGATGTAACTAAAAATTTATGCTTTTCGCAATTTTTCCTTTATCTGTGTTATAAGACGTTGCTTCGTACCAAATTTCAAGATTCTGAGTTCACGGGAAGTACCCTGTAGGTTTTGATTCCCTTGCGAGTGTCGAAAATTTGCGGCATAAACGGGAGTATCTTTTGATCGCGTTGACTTAGAAGTTTGATTTTTTCACAGCTCCAAGAGACCATAGACTTGAGTATTTGATATGAATTTCAGCTTGATACCTCCACGCGTTCCTGAGAAAAAAGGTCTTGACAGACAGACAGACAGACAGACAGACGGACAACAAAGTGATCCTATAAGGGTTCCGTTTTTACCTTTTGAGGTACGGAACCCTAAAAAGCGTTCGAATTATGATTTAAAACGTGTTCCGGTGAAACTGGCCGACGGACATATCTAGCGGCATTATGCGTGGTAATGAGTGTGCGCAAGAGTGGAAAGGACATTAATATTTAGTAACATAACATAATATCACGCTTACATTTCCCGAAGGGTTAGGCAGAGCCGCAGAGATGAGAGATATACCTAATAGTAATTTCGCCAGTTGTGTTTAAGCCCCATGTTGTGTGAGCCTATTGTTATCAACAGGACATCAATCCAAGCACGCGCTTATTACAAGACCAACGAGGAGAACTTTACTTTTATATGGGAAATTCAGGAATGAAATCAACGCTTCAATATGTGTATGAATTTGGAATTAAAAGAGCACGTAAAAGGAAACGCAGACATAGACTACGCATATCGAACAAAAAACAAAATGCCAGAAAACCGCCAGACAACACAAGAAAGATAGATTTATAGCATTGTAAATTTACTTTCAATCGATTTCCGAATGTAAATAGATAAAATGCATTAGCTACAAAATATGAAAGCACTTTTCATGTATATGATACAGTTCAAAGATAAAAGCTTCATCAATTTAAAAAATTCCGATGTCCGGTTTGCTCTCGTGTCTAACGAAGATAGTGTACTTTATAATAATATAATGTTTCAAATATTTCAAGGCTAACCGTTCTCAGCTGTCAATCATAATAAGCTATCCGACTCTTTCTAACATACATATGTCATGATATATCTCTCCTACTCTACCGTACGCTCGATCGACCGCCGCGAGTTCTTTATTCGAAAATTTGATTTTAAATGTGGAATGAATAAGCATTATCTTAAGGAATACGTTCTTTTATTTGAATTTTTAATTTCTTTTTTCGGTTCGACTACTGGCTTTGTGATTATTTTTCTTTATTCATTTCGACCAGGATTTTTGTGTGCTTCGAGATTTATTAGGAGATGTAAATGTGTTCGGCATGTGTTCGTTTTTTATTCGTTTCCAATTGACGTCGGGCGTTTATTGTTCGGAAAAATTTCGTGTTCTCATAATTATACTGAATCTTTATTTTATTTTATGTTCTTTAAGATCTATTATAAAGATTCGCGGGAAGTTTCTGCTGCGTTCATTTGTTTATGTAAGAGAATACTATCGGAGTAATGATGAAGGAATTTGTTCGGGAATGTGTCGTGTATGGTGTTAGTAAGTCCAAGTCGCCATATTTAATAGGGCGTAAGTGCTGTTTCAGCGTCTGGACGTCAGCCCACGTGTTGTGACTGTATCTAATTACTGTAGTTTTAATTAATGAGTTGGCGTTTGTCTGTTTTACTATAAAAGGTTAATGACTGATGGATGAAATTTCACATTAAAGTTTTTTTAGATAAAAGGCGTGGTTGATTTGGTTTTAAGACTTCATCTAAGGCGTTGTTGAGGTCAAATTGAGATGGCTTCTTTTTTAGTTTCCAGACGCGGGTGATGTAACTGGTAGGTATTTGAAAACTGATACTTATGACCACTTATTTCAATGCATTTGGGGTAGCCGCAGTTTGCTTTCTTCTTCGCCTTATCATTACGAGATATCCTAAAAGTAAGCCCTAAGTCGAAAATGTAATGCTACGTACTTAACATCAAAAGCAAGCGTAAGTTCGCACCTTAATAGGAACTAATTACAATTAAAGTAGACACAGAACACCAAAGATAAGCATTAAAGACCACCTGAACTCCAGACCCACCGCATCCATTACCTATAACGAATCCTACGCACAAATCTGCGAATTGACCAACGTAATGTAACACTTCATATAATAAACAATACAAAAAGTGTTATTGTTAACTCCGTATACGGACCTTAAGTTTCTTCTTAGAAGCACTCCCCATATCAAAACATCACTCACAAACTTACAAATGCACATACAAACATTGATTCAGTACAATTTTACATTTTAATCCAAAGCTCTAAAGCCTATATCTGTTTTAAACGAACGCAAAATTATGTCAGCAATAATTTGTAGTGATTTAAAGTTTGAATTTGAAATTGGAACTGCTGGCTGGTTGTAAGCGTGTTGAGTGATTTTATTTTGAAATGGGTAAGGTTCGAAATTCAAAGACAGGTCGGTTGTCAACTGCACTGCTAGTGATGTGCGATAGTGTCTAATAGGCCGTTCTTTAGTCGAATACCGGCTGTTTATTTTAAAGGGTGTTGATTACAACATTACCTAAAATTCATTAGTAAGAATCCATACATTGTTTTAAAAGTTAGTAAATTTTGTGAATTAAGATGTATAAATATTTATACCGTTTTTATTTAAACTCGAATAATATTTTAATGCAGCTTAATGCCTCATTTATCTATTCAACAAGCAACGTGCTAAGTACGACAGACACGCATTTCTCTTCCTCCGCATCACAGTCCTATAAACCTAACTATACAACGGAACGTACCACAATAACCCGAGAGCCTAATTAAAAACCACGGTGACAGTTTGCTGTCTGCCAACGAAGTCAATAATTTAATATTAATTATAAGCGGAAAGTTACCTATTTACTATGTAGTTTAAGTGTCGATTAGCCCGAAGTGGATACGAAGAGGCACGGTATACCGGCACATGTTTTTAATATTAAAACATTAGTTTTCCACCTCATCCAACGCCATTTTCCTGTCATTGAAGGACGAAGTGACAGACTGGACACTTTGAAATGCGTTTGCCAACTGTGCATGGAATTAGTAATGTCATTTTATTATAGCTATATTATTATGGTAGGCGTTTTGTGTTCATATTCTGCCTACTTACCTAAATATAAATGTGGAATACAATGGGTGTGTGTGTTGGTTTGTATGTAAGGTTATGTAGTTCAATGGTTTCGTGGAGTTATTTTTATGAAGGAAGTTTGAGTCTGGCTTTCTAGTTTCAATAACTTTCTGTAGTGTTGTAATAGCAAAATCGCTGATTTTGATTTGAGTTTCCGTCATATATGTAATCACATACATACATGTTTCTGAAAAGTATGTGTTGGTCTGTTAGTCACACGCTTCTTAATATTTTAAACAGTTTAAAATCAATTAAAGAAACGTCTCTTATAATATTCCGGTGTACATTTACAAAGTCCAGTATATTATTAACGTCATTGTTTATTTTAAGCGGAGTCACCGCACTTCAATAGTTTCTTTGTACATAAATATTTAGGTAATATTTTAATTATTTTATTTACTCGTTGGTTCTTAGAATCACAAACACTTGAACTGAGCTCGGATTTCGTTAAAAGCTGTTGAGATGTTATTTTAATTAAGAAAATAATTATTTGAATTATTGTTTACAGAAAAAAAAACATCTGTAAGACATGCACTGCTGGCCATCATAATCTGCCCATTTTAATCTCAATTCATTTTTATTAGAAGAAAGTCGACTTTAAACTTTAGAGAACTCTTCTAATCACAACAAACATCTTTGACAATACTGTAAGCCCCGACTCACGCGCAGACACGTCAATCGGCTTATTGCACAACCAATGATCGTTGCCAACCACACACGATGGTAGTAATCTGCTTATTTTTATAATTGAGTTATCAATCTAAAGTTTTAGAGTGTTCTTTGATATACCTATAGGTCTCTTAAATCTTAGGATCTTTAGGATCTTTAAAAATTGCGGAACTTTCTTTACAGATGCCTTTTTTTCGATACCGTGAAACCGGCCATCATTGCCCGCATTTCCACGTATTTTTGAGATTTTGCAAAAAATATTCACCAGAACTCGTAATAAAGTCGACCATGGTAGCAATTACGGTTAAAGGCCTAAAATCACAAAATAAAGTGTTTCTAACTTTAACAGAATCCAAGAAAAAGGCGCCTAAATAGCCGGGCAAAATTATACGCACAACCGTCCAACATTGCTCAACCTTAATTTCTCTAAAATTATCAGTTCTAAAGCTTGGGTAATAGGGTATATTTTAGTGAATTATGCAAAGTTGCCATCCTTCGTGTTCAATATGTCAAAAACATGTTACTTTTTATTTTACTGAGGTGGGCAATGTTACACTACACACCAGGGACTTTTTCATACATAGTAAAACAGTGAATTAGGGTTGATACATATTAATGTGATAAATAATAATCTGTTCAAATATAAACTCTTTTATTATCAATAATCAGTCAAGTACAATCGTTGTAAATTGCAGGTATAAAACTATGAGTAGGTACCTATTATGAGCTTTATGCCCTAAAGGGTTTTAAATCAAATCTTACAAAAAAAACTTACAAAAATGGTAAAACAATCCATAAAAAGAAAAAAAAACATTGCAACCATTTTACATTTTCAACCGCGAGCTGTAACATCTCTTCTGAATAATTTTTATAGGGCCGAGACCCGAAGACTCTGCGATTTCTTTTCGTAGGCTTTCCCATACTGCAACCAAACAAACTAAATGTAGGTACCTAGTTTATATTTGTCAACTGAGTGCTGATGGGTGCCAACCCTAACATTATTTTTGTAGTGGGCAATGTTGTCACTCTTATGTTCGCGCAAATTCGGGAATCATTGCCCACTCCATTATCTTCAAGATTTTATGTTGTAAAGGTCTCAAAGTAGCATTAAAATGAAGCGCGATATTTATAATTACTCTGATATTAAAATAACTTACCTGAGAGATGTAGTACGCTGACAGTAAGTAAAAACATAAAACAAGATTTTGGCACCACCTCACACTAGTCCTCCTTTCAACATGTCTCGCTGACAACTGAGTGAAGTTAGCACCGTTGCTAATATTTAATTTTGCCAGAAAAATGTTTAAATTTACCCTAAAAATTAGATAATGTTGTCAGCTAAATACAATTATTTACAAATCATTATTTTAGTTATTTTTCGTGTTCGGGCAAACATATCCGCTAAGGGCAATGATGGCCGGTTTTACGGTAACTTATGAAATATTGGAATAATTAAGAATAGTGTTAGGTGCTTAAAAATATCAACCAGTGCTTAAGCAAATGTAAACAAATAAAACTTTTTGTTCACCAAAAGCCTTATGAAAGCTTACATCACATGCAAAATCTTAAACATTCAATAGTTATACGCTTATTAAAGAAAACCACACACGATCTCAATCTAAGCCCCTAACACTTTACGAATTTTAAATAAAGATTGTAATTACTAATTGGCTATACGTAGTTAAAAAATGTGCAACAAATTAAATCGCTTTGTCTTTATTCTAGGTCAAAACTAACGGCAATAGTCCTCATTTAAAGTCTAATTGTCTTCTATTCTGTAGGTCTAAAACATTAATTTAAAAATAGTTTTCATAATGTTTCGGGCCTACAGTATAATAGAAATCAAACTATCTAATCGTGAACGCGCGAGAATAGAACGTTTTCGTAATTCGAATTTGGAACTGTCACTTATAAAACAATTCGGTACTTTAATTGAGTATTCTTATTCGATTATAAAAAAAAAAACGCGTTTCTGCATAACTTTTTTGTGTATTTTAAATTTCGAATTTGTAATTGAATTTTTTTTTTATTGTAGGTAAGTACCCGCATTTATAACTGATAACTTTTTATCGAAGCTTAAAATTGACCTCAATGTCCAAATGGACAGATCAAACGACAAACTGACAAATACCCATCAGGGCATTACGTCTCGCCACAATTTAAACAACGGATGAAGAAATTCCAAGCAAGTTTTAAGATTACAATTTCGAGTGGCTAGATAATTCACTATTTAGCATACAAAGGAGAATTACCGTCGAGTTTTGCGTCCGTATGTCACACAGTTTATATATATAAGAGGCCACGCCTTGTAGCTGTCATATGTAGCCTAATTAGGCATGAGTAGCGTTGGGCAACTATTAGATTTTATTATGAAATTACGTGCAGTATCATTTTACAAAAGTGTTTTGCTTAACGGGACTTGTTTCCTGTGGTTATCTGGATTCTTTGTTACTTGCCATGAATAGTGTATTAGACGGATAACTGTAAAGTGACGTAATACCATAGACAATGGAAAAAGCAAGACCTAAGACTTGAAGAATCAATAAAAAAGGTTTTATAGCTTCGTTAGAACATTTATTACTGAATAGTCAATCACAAATTCCAAGTAAACATGAATTTATTGACGAATTAATAATTAATCAACATTAAAGCCATAAAAGAGGCTAAAGGAAGACGTGACACAATTACAATTTCAAAAATGTAAGTATCTGTCAACTGTCAACGCGTCCACAAACAATAAAATGGATACAGTACATTAATAAATATATAGTTAATAAGCGATCACCAGGAAGGCGCAATACTCCGAACTAGTGTCATTAAATTCCTCACACTTTCTTATTTAAATTCATAAATATCCGGTGTAAGTGTATTGTTATTGCTACACACGTCACGTCCGACCGATTGCGCACAAACACACACACATACCCACAGACACACATTCTATATATTATACGCACTTCATAAATGTAGAAGCAGTTAGTATAAAGATAGATATAAAACTTCATGTCGATTGTAACTTTCATTAGGTTCAGTTTTAACGTTCGATTTCCAATTTCGAATTCAGAACTGCTAAAGATTGAAAGTTTCCGGTAAATTACCTGTTTTGAAGGGAAAGAAAAAGCTAAAGGAATCTCTTCAATGAAATCAAGTGATCTTTAAACAAGTTTGTTAATATTTCATTGGCACAAAAACTAGGTTATTTGTACAAAAATTCGCTATAGCACCGAATAACGAAATCTATCTATCAAAATAAATGTTTTTACCAGTAATTGACAATTTTGTTACATATCAATAACTTGTTTTATAAAAATCGGAACTAGGTCGTGTTGTAATGTAACCACTATCAACATGCAACATTTTGTAATACTGTTCTAATAAAAAAAAAAACTGCAAAGATCTATTCAATATTTTGCAAAATGGTTACAACCATACATTAACCAACTAACTTTGGACTCTGTAGCCTATAAATTACCTGTGACAAGGGCTCATATAAAACTGGCCAGTACGCAATGTATAGTACAATGAATTCCATTTGCTACACAATAGAGCACACACGATTCCAAATTCAAATTTTAACTTTATAAAAAAAGAACAGTTTGCTAGTACTGTAGCCGCCGAGTATTATTCGAATAGACAGGCGCGAATACCTAAATGGATAAATAAGTACCTACAGGTTCGTAGAGTATGAAGTTTAGTAACACGAATTTTAACATACATATCATATAGTTGCTGGAAAGAACCAGTTTTTTATGTAGTAAGAAAACAAAGTAAGACCACTAGATGAATAACGACGCACGACGATAATTAGCTATTAGCTTCCTCGTTTTTCGTCGAAAAATGGCATATATCGCTCCCCTGAATAGTAATCGTTATGCTCGAATAGACACACTGAACGGAACAGATTTTTTTTCGATGTAAGCAAAAGCATGTCTTCACTAGCATAAGTCGGACGCGCAAAATTCAAACATTGTTCGTATTATTCGAATTTCGTATTCTTAATTTGAATTCAATTATTATTTTCAATTACCGTAGTGCCCGCGGCTCGAGACCCGTGTGCTATTGTCCTACATTCTTTTTTCATTTTAAACAGTTGCGTTGGTTGAATAGTGAAATTTTTACGTAGGCTTCAAACATTACATTAATTAAGTAGACGAAGGTTTTTAAGCTGAGGTAAGAAGCAAGAAACAAGCGATCGTGACTGTTTTTTAGAAAACAATGAACCCAATTGCAATCAATCAATGCAATGACATTGCCGACTATTAAAAAGGCTTTAATTAATTTTGTCTTATCTTTATAACTATGTCACTTCATAATTCATAGTGTAGTTGATAAAAAACAATAGGTATGTAATATTTTTATTCTAATCTAGTTAATTATCACCTGGAGGCTTGCGTGACGTCACCGTTCGCGTTCCAGTTTCGACAAGAGCGTACATTTTTCAAACAAACAGACAGTTTCGGATCAACTCAAGATTAATGATCTCACTAACAGACCGAGTCAGATTTCGCAACACACAAATTACCGGTACAAACCACTTTGGCAATAAACAATTTGACCACTCGATTAGGAAAAAAGTCGATTATCGGGTTCAAAAATACGATTACATCACTATTCTATTGAATTATTTTGGAAGAAATCGATTTTAGAAAAATAATTTGTTCGATTAAGGAAACTGTCTGTCATCGTATTGTTGTTTCTTTACACATTACATTATTCGTTTATTACAAAGTCACAATTTAAATAAAATGATCGCCGACGAAATTCATTTTTCAAACTGTTTCATTCAATCACTGGCTTGTTAATTCTAAGAAATATAAAAGCTGTACAGTTTGAAGAAATTCAAAAAAGGAATAACAGACGCAGTCGGTAAACAGAGCTGTTATTATAACTGGGGGGAAAAAATCTACCGAGTTCGTCGACTCCTATGTTCCCAGCCACTCGAACATTTTATAGAGAAAACACTTCAAAACTTATATTACTATTTCCATACTTTAATTACGTACTTACACGCCCACATGGACGCCATCTCGCACACACGCATGCCGAGTAATTATAAGATAAACATATGGCCTTCTTAACGCACCAACTCAAATACTTATATGAATATTAGGTTACTTTCCTGTGCGTAAAAAGTTCGGCTGTAAAAAGTTGTTGAAAAAATATTTATGGGAGGTTATTTATTTCGAATTAATTACTTTATCGTTTGCATGTTAGAAATGCTGCCTAATTAGAGGAATGTTGTATGAGATGTGGTTTTAATCTGTACGTATCTAATTTCCCTGTGTAATACAACTATACTGCAGAAATTAAAAAAAATATCAAGTTCTGTCTGAGCTTGTTTGGGCGTATCTTACGTAACACAAACGAGGTCTTACAATTTTATCATTATTTGTACAGACAATAAAACAATAAAATATTAGAAAAAAAAATCGTTATAAAAGTAATTGCTCATTGTTGTATCTATGGAATTGTTACTGGCACGCGTCACGTCGCAACAGGAAAAAGAACCCGTTCCACATTCAAATTGGAATAGAATTTGAATAGGTACGCGATTGTCATTGGTTGACAATCAATCATTATGGTTTTTGAAATTTGAATTCCTCGACCTATGTGAGGTTCGATTTGATCAGTAACTTGGTACTAGCCGCCGGGGATGGTCGTATCAGATATTACATTGTTAGTTTTTGTTACGAATCCTGTTCTCGACGATTTCTATTTGAGTACCAACGCAATGTTTATTGTGATTAGATGTATGATTATGACGGAATTACACGAACGTATGGTAGCGAGCGACCGATTGTTTCTGGAGAAACAACTTTTAAGCAGTTTTTGTACGAAAACTGGCTTCTAAGAACTATAACAGGCATCTGTATAATATCAAGTAGTTACTAAACGATGCTATATATAATTTAAAAGGTTGGTATCAATCATACGGGCCCAACGGAAGTAGACAGTCAAATGTATCGAGTGATTAGACTTTTTTGGTTAATGAAGTCAAAAACGAGTTCGGTATGAACTACTCTAATTAAGTACAGCAGTTTATGAGTAAACTACCACGTTTTTTTCTAAAATCTGAAGGCTTTATTAAAGTACAAGCCTATTGCAATTACAGAAGCAAAGGTGAGTCCAAAAACGAAACAAGAGATTTGGGTACTGAACCCAGCTCTAGGGACAGTTAGACTATCAAGCCTGTGACTAAATAGTACACTCACAATTCGTCAGTTATTTTGATGGCAAATCCAGATCTAGCTGTGGCTGCTAATGAAAAGAAAAAATCCTGATGGAAAAACCCTACAACACTGCCCGAACTGGGAATGGTACCCAGGACCTTATGCTCAGGAGTCGCGCTTCCAGCCACTAGCAATCAGAAATAAATAGCTCAACAAACATAGGCTCATAAAAAAACAAGTAGCCGCCATCATGAAGTACACTTATCAGTTAGATCTTCATCAAAGTATATTTATTTCTGTGCTCAAACCTTAAGAACGACAAACACTTCGAAGATGGTGCATGGCGGGAAAAATATCTCCGTCTACCCGCGTTTTATTGACACAAAGATTTTGTCATTTAAATATTGTTGAGGAACTAAGAGATGCACTTGTTGTGGGAGAAAGTGTTTTCTTTTGTTTTTCCGTTTTTTGTGGCCATGAAGGAAATATTGGTTGTGGTTTTTGTGGCCATGAAGGAAATATTGGTTGTGGTTTTTAGTAAAAAGTGTCATTGATGTAACTTTATCTGACAATCATTCAAAATATATCATTCATACTATTAAAGCAAGGAGTGAGCTTGTGGAAGTGTTCAAACTTCGGGTAACTATAGAAAAATCGAAAAAACCTTAAACGCATTATTACAAAAGTGGTTAAATCTGGGTTTAACTTAGACTTGGTTTATCTCGCATGCCGTCTCGCTTCGATAATATTCAAAAGAAAGTGACGCCATGCGAGATAAACCAAGTCTAAGTTAAACCTGGGTTTAACCACTTTTGTAATAAGACTAAGACTCTGCCGTAACTGGAAATCAAACCAATACTAATTTAAGGGGAAGTCGAAGAAACAACCAACAGAAGAACTTAAATAGATATAGTAACTTGAAATCTGAAGCAAGAGAACATAGGTAAACCTTCCATTTTGAATATAACCTATCAAAAAAAATTAAATTACCCAAACACACCTCCACATCTTTGCACGTGAAACGTTAAGCTGTAAATAATTGGGACTAAAAAACATATGGAGCTATCTATAGGACGTTTAATAACTGTTTTCCATCAAATTTCGTTTCTAATCGAATTCTGACAGTGTATATTTGGAGCAATCTCAAGTACCGTAGTAGCCTCAGGGTACTAACAAATTGTATGTATGACCTCTATGAAGTTTTTACGTGGTTATTTAGCGGTAGAAATGACAGTTTTTGTGGATTTTAAAAGTGCTGCAATGAAGAAATTTGAGTTTTTTCGCCATCGTAGAACTCCGGCTTCCGGTTGGTTCATAATACTTAAGTATTATTATGATACTAGCCATCGATGAAAAAAAATATAACGAGTAGGTGTATATAGTGTCTTTTTTATCAATTTATTGTCTTTGGATACCCTAAGTCTACTTAGGGACTCTTATTTTCATAAAGTATCTGCCTCTACCAAGATAATTCACTGTATAATAGTATGCTTATTGAAATCGGTGATAAATGATTCGCCGAGTTAAAGTTATTTTGACTTGATCTTGGTTTTGTACTTAACCAACCTTTAAAAAACCTCTAAAAAGAACAAAACCAGAATCTAAATATCGCAAAAAAGTATTAGATCATGGTCAGTAAAATGTTACCGCTTCTGTGTGTAATTAAAAATAATTTATTTAGGCAAACTAGTCTGGCAACAGTTGCAAGTATATGTTATAAAAATTACGATAATTATACGTTTATTTGCATAAAATTGCTTAAAGCTTATATATTGCTTAAAGATTATGTTCATATAACAGGAACTTTTGTTTTTGAGGAGTGATTGGTTTTATTTTGATAGTATGACATAAGTGTGCTCACGTTCTCACGATAGATCAAGCTACTAGTTATTATAATTTACAACATTTGCTATAATCCGGGTCTATACAGATTGTCGAGGAGTCGACGTATTAAATAATTTAGAAAAAAATACAAGTCTCCATAAAAGAGTCATGAAATCATGAAACTATTTCGATGTATGTGTGAAAAGCTGTTTTTCACAGGTAGGATATGTAGGTAAACCGAATTCGCCACCTTGTATAGTATATTGGGAAATGTCATACTGCTCTATACTGCTCTTGTCATATAAGTAAATCTTATCACAAACACTCAGACCCATTTGTGCCATAATTCCCTTGTCCCGTAATTCTTTATAGATTGTCTTTTTTCATTGCACTACCACAGAAAGTTTTTATTTAGCTCATAACTTTACTATTTAGTATTGACCAGTCAGGTTTAAATCCGAATTATAATATGTCCATTTGACAGTTCAATTCATGCTTTATCTGCAAACCGATTGAAGCGATGGCAATGCGATTGCCATTCTGCTAAGTAATTAGTTTGCAGATCAAAATGGATTCCATCCCATCTGTTATATTGATTTCAAGTGTAAAATTCATTCTTTATAATAAAATAGCACCTTTAGCCATAATTTCTTACAATAACAAATAGTATTAAGGCCAGTGTCACAATGCAAATAAGTGTTTATAGGGTATAGTTTCTATGTTCTCAGATATCGGCTAAAAGATATTTAGTTCCAGATAAAGCTAATTATTGCCCAGTTAGACCGTGTTTGGGCAAAAATCTGTCTCTGGGTAGTGCGAGATTGTGAAACGATTATATTTGAGTTACAAAAGCTGTTTAATTGTTAGATTTTCGACCAATCAAGTACTTTGCCTGAAGGGGTATAATGATGGCCGCGGGTAGTCCAACGGTTATCGCGGCCTCGACATAGAGGGCGAAGAAGGAACATGGGTGGTTTTTAGTCAGTAGAAGTCTGACACTCCCTTTCGCTCTGCCCAAGAGCGGGAGGGGTTATTCGATGATTTTACACCCACCAAAAAAAAAAAAAAAAAAAGGGTTATAATGATCACGTTTGTCTACGATGTTTAATAGAACTTGGAATAGAAATTTATATTAATCTATTGCAGCAAATTATTGGAATTTATGAAAAAGCATCCATGGTTATCATTGAGAAATATTAGCCATAATCACAAAATTCCGCCGACTGATTGCTGACCACAGCATAAAAAAAAACCAGTCAATCAATTCCTATCCAAACACAAATATTCATACGTCGTGCATACGTGACATGTTAGACTGAAAAATATATACTATCTGACGTCTCAAAATCTATCAACCGTGAATTACAATAACTCTAATGATACTTTTAACTATTTTACCCTAATTGCGTAACCATAGAACACACGACTGGACCATTATTCAACACTTATCACGATCTTCATTTATTATTACATCATATAGGTATATGTCATGTCAACGGCTAAAAATCTTTTGATCTACGACAGCTACCTATACCCATATGATTGGTCTGACACCGCATGAAATTAATTACCAGATGCAATAATTTAAGCGAAAAGAAACGGTAGCTTTGACGGAGTAGCAATTTTGTGTCGTGAGCGATATGGAGTAAGTGGCGCAATTTGTCGATTTGGCGAATTTTCGTCATGAAAAATGTTTCTTGTTTAGCTTTGATAAAGATATTGGTGGTTACTGGAAAATATCATAATCTAGACTAAATAATGTAAAGAGGTTGCTTTCAGTTAATTAATTAGTACACTAATAACTGCATTGCCATGTTAATTAACCGCAATAATCAAACAGATCGTTACCAAATAATATACCGTCATCATCTGCCTAGCCTTTTCCCAACTATATTGGGGTCGGCTTCCAGTCTAACCGGATGCAGCTGAATACCAGTATTTTACATGGAGCGACTGCCTATCTGACCTCCACAACCCAGTTAATACTAGGTAATACGATACCCTTTGGTAAGACTGGATGTCAGACATTCAGGTCACTGACTACCCGTAACGACTGCTAAAGATGTATATATGGCACCCGGGACCAACAGCTTAACGTGCTTTCCGAGGCACGGAGGAAACTCGGTATGTAATGGGCGGTCACCCATCCACAGATCGACCTAGGCAAGCGCAGCTTAACCTAAAGATCGACCCGAGTGGCAGTTCTTGTTAAGCCACGAGCTCCTCCAAATAATATACCATTAATCAATAATAATTTCTAAGGCCTCTATCTGTACTACTTTTAAGTTCATCACCACACCGACCCGCAACAATATGTCGCGTGGGTGTACTGGTCTTGTCATACTGTTAGCGTTGCTCTGTGGTGTGTGTAGTAGCAACCAGTACGAACGTTATCAGAATCGTGGATCGAACCAAGTATTATTTTGAGAAGTAATTATTAATGTAATGGCCACCGAATTTCAGGCCAATGCAAACCAACAATAGCTAATGAATAATAGAAAACTGGACTGTCCAAGTAGCTGATATCGAACTAAGATAAATGATGAATGCGTTTTCGGTAGAGGTTATTTTTTTAAGTAATTATCTTAGGAATTTGTTTTGCTTTCTTTGTTTAGTTGCCGTTCGTTGTTAAGTAGCTTTAAGTTATTAGGTTGCTTGATTGACTTTTTTATTAAGTTAAAATTAAGAAGATAGGGCAGGGTGTGCCCAGAACTGTACCATTTTCAAACCTTCATCAAAACGAAGATCTGATAAATTCTAACATTTTATTATTTATCTGCATATAGCTAATTAATCAAATAAACAGCAGCATTATTAACATTCAAATTATTATTAGTAATGCGTAGGTATTTTAATAATGGCTCAGAGCATTTTACCGTCCTAGTGCAAAAAGATAACCACTTAGCCAAATATCAATCCCCAATATACCGTGAGAATATCACCGCCCCAGAATGACTGAAAACATTTTTCGTGCGTAATAACCATTGGTAAAAACATGGAGTTGGATGATTTCGTTAAAGAATCCGCAGGCCGGCCTCTCGTATACGAACCTCCGACGTAAATTTGACAAAAGAATTTTATGAACGTATAAATTCGAAATGTCGGGGTACGTCATTCGATCGGTGCAAGTTAAGATGAGTGCATATTGGATGATTTCGGAGCTGCGATTTCCGATACTGAATGCTTAACTGTCATTGTGGTGTATCTGTAAAGTGGCTATGCTAGAGAGAGATGTCTGCCCTTGCCCCATTCTACTTGGGATCATCACAACAAGTTTTCTTGTTCCATTCTCCCTGTCTGACGCCAAGCCATACATAATTATACTTTTTTTATTTATACAAATCATTCCTCACAGAATCCACTCATCTATACTTAAGCTCTCTATTTGATATTGGAAGAAAATGCAAATATGTCAACATGCACAGAGAACGGTCAAAGTTTTTTAATTTATGCTATTGCTGTTTTTCACAATTATTATTTACAATAGTTTTCGTACAAATACTGCTTCAGATCGAAATCGGTTTTTCCACTGCCAAATCAACAACTCATCTGCTACCACCCTAAGTCCAGATTCGGCGAAACATCGTCTTTTTGCCGCCAGTTCTCAAGTCGTTCAATTACGTCCGAAATTAATGATTGAACACATTTTTAACGTATATGTATTCGCATAAACCCACACATAGAAATGAGGACCCTCTCACAATAGGATTGTAACTCCATAAATGGACAAGCACAACCAGTTATGATCGCTTATGATTCGCTTATATTTGCTGCTTAATTTTTGTTGCCCTTTTGTTTCGGATAGACTGTGTTCGTGCATTTTAATTCAGTTTTAGTGATACATGAATTATTATTAACGTGCCTTTGTAGTTGCTTTGTGTTGTTTTCCAATATGGCGGGGGACTTAAGGGCGGGAAAAATGAAAAAGGAGTTGGTGTATGTTTTTTTTTGCTATGGCCATCGAATTACCGAACTTTTTTATGTTTGTCGAAAATGTATGTTTGTTTAATAAATGACTGTCACGAACCTAACCGTACTAATTAATTACGAATACGAAATTCAGGTAGAAAAGGAATAGGAAAAAAACAGCATGACTGAAATCGTGCGTGACTCTATGATGGCGCGAAAAAAGTAAAAACACTGTCGTTGGCGCTCGCGTCGTTCCCGGAAAATTGGTTTTTCTTAAACTTTTAGCCTTTCTTAGTAAAACTACTGTACAGATGTTTGGTGCAATATTAATTGTTCTTGTCAGCATAATAAACATTTTAAGTTAATTAAAACTTAATTGAGAAATGACCACTTAATTATTGCATTCAATTGTAAATGAATGTTTTGTGACATAATTATTGTTTTTTATCGAATTTTAAATGATAATTTGTAGAACGAGGTCTTATTGGTATTGTACTTTAGTGCTATTTTAAGATGGGAGTAGGTAGGAAGTAAGAAATAATAGGTATCAGGTGGAGTCCAACCGTAAATAGGCACATGTTATCTCAGATCAGAATCGAGTAACAAATAGACAAAAAACGCAAGATACAATATGAATTCTTAATCATAAAAATTGTTATTCATAATGATACAACAATCCATATCCGTAATGTTACCAACGCAAAAAATACATTTTTTTTACCCAAGTCGTTTACGCAAAAGATGCCGCTTATGAAATTTTGTAGTAATAAAACTCATATTTTTACAACTTATACGTTCTTCTATTGATCGCCGACCCATTAAAATATCAAACGGAAGCTCATATAAACATATCTATTAAATACATTTTAATAAACCATGTTAAATGGAAAAAAAATGTGTACATAATAAAATTTGTTGTCCGGACCAATATTTCAAATTAAGAACAATTCAAATCAAATCTTCGAATTCTCGTTAGAGCAGGACGCCCGTAGGGTTGATGACCCGTTGAAATGTCAGCACATATCTATCCCTCTCGCACGACTGACTTACACGTATCTACGTCCCTCTCAGCCAAAGAGATGTTGATCTTGATACGTCACATTTTTAATAAACGAACTCCGTATGACATGGCGCACGGAAATTCGTTCCAATGATTAATATGGCCGCTCGATTCGTATGAAACAAATATAACTATGTTTTTAAACGTTATTAGAAAATATTGATAGTTTCATGTCATTGGTCGTGTTTGTGATCACCTGATAAACATTTTGTAGATAGAAAGTATGACAGAACTAAATTGAATGCACGAGAGAACGAGCGCGTAGGCAGCAAACGCAAAAAACGTATGGAATCGACCGTCTGTTTTACACATCTATGTTATACTTTAGTTTTTATTGTTTTTAGCGAACAAATCGTAGTAAGTGTGTCTACGTACGTCAATTTTCGCATCGGTGGCTATTAATTAGAACGGCTCTCTGTAGACGAGTCCGCCTCAAACGTAATATTCTTGTCGCCGACGGCGTTTCTGACTTTTGCTCGAATTTTAATTTTGACATTAATAAGTGCGGCGCGCGGCGGTACGTACTTATAACAAAACAAATGAAAAACGAGCGCGGCGATCCGACACAAAAAATCGTTAGAGATGTGAGCACTAGACATCACACCGCGCGTTTCATTACATCTCAAATAAAAAAGTTCATATTTGACGTTTAACAAATTGTTCCTTTTTCAAATCGACCAATGAGACCATTGTGTTCACTCCTAATGGCGTGTTCTATTTTCAAATCTCATTCTCTTTTCAAATCTCGCTCGCCTTTCAGATTCATTCGAATTTGGAATGCGTCGGTTGGATACATCAGTACGTTTTCCCACAAGACTTTTTAGTTAAATGAGTTGATTAATTGGACGTTAGTCTTAGTTTGTGCGCTGATTGTTGCGTCTTCGTGTTGTCTCCATGTCGAAAGGTCCGCTGTGTCGCTTGCAAGGTACAAGATACGTTTACGCCTAAATAATTGCTATGACCATCGTAGACATGACAGAGTGGGCCCGCTAACAAAAGTGAAACATCGATATGATATATTGCCATCACATAAATTGGCAACGAGTCCGCGCGGGTGGGCATAGAATATTAAACTTTTAATCTAAAATATGCATCAGTGAAATCCCCGAAACGGCCAAATGTCGCGTATCTAGCCGAGCGGGAGATATTGCCGAAATGCATAAACATCAAAGGGGTTTTTGTTAAAAAAAGATTTAAAAATTGAAGGGCGCGTCCCCATATAGGCAAAATGGCGTCCGAGATTATAATAACGATTTTAAAAGTCCCCTCCGTTTTTTATTTTTAGTTTTTTAGGGAAGGGTTGGTAAAGTGGACTTGGGGACCGATGGAAATTTTGACACTACAATGTTCCAAAAAATAGGGTGTTAGTTTTGCATCTTTGTGTCCGAATTTTGTGAATATTCTATCGACCGAAATCGCGAACTGCGAAATAAAATCCGACGTGCTTTTCAAATTACAATGGGCAGGAGATTATACTATCGAGAGTTGGAGATCCTTTATAAGCCATGGAAATATTTCTTTAAATCCTTTGTTATTTATCATGGTTTGGAGTTTGTCACAAAATTTTATATTCGACAAGTTATTTCAATTTCGTACATATTTTCAGTCATGGATCTCAAGGAAAACTTGAAAATCAAACCACTTGTGAAAATGTTGAAAAACTGGTAACTTATCACTTAAACCCAACACAAAGAAGAAATCCTCACACTTGCTTTAAAATATTGCAAAAACAACCAATCTATGTACATACTTACATCAATGAAATTATTAGGACCACAATATCATTATTTAAACAGAATCCACCAGTTCTTGTCAAATCCTTCTTTCCTCATTCTGACCCTTCCAGTCTTGGACTACAAAACGTAACAAAAAGACAATTATATCTCATCTTAACCCTACAATGCCACGGTTCAATACAACATGGTTACTAAGACCGAGGCCGCAGTGATTCGACCAATTTAAGGCCAAATCCGTACCAATTGTCGTCAGAGACGCTTTTATCAATAAAAATAAAAATCCTTCGAGGAAGTTACCAATTTGTTCGGGCGTTCCACGATGATGGTGATTTACGTACAAGTTTCGACTCTATTTGTTGGAAGTTACAGTCCAATGTTAAGTCATCAGCCGTTTTGATAGATTGTGAAATCAATTAAATTAGTACTTTATTGATGGGCTCTGTTTATTGGTGCTACTCGTTGATTTTAAATAATGTTATGTTTTCATCTGGTTTGATATTAGAGTATTTGAATGTAGACCGAACATTAAATCAACAATCGAAGCACATGAATTTAAATTAATATGTTTGTAATCACAAATGTCATTGAAATCGTAGCGTTTTAAAATACAGCGCAGTATAAAGCAACACTTATCGAATGTTGTGTAAATAACAGCTATTTATATGGCAACAATTATGTATTTGATTTCATTGATTACCCACTTAATTACAAAATAGGGCATACAGTAGAGACAAACATATCTAATTATTATTTCAAATGCGATCTATAATCCTTTTAACTTGATTGCCCATTCCGTATTCACGTCCCGTTATTTGACGCAATGAGCAATACTAAACCATAACCAGCTACAATAAATAGAACCAACTAAAATTATATTTTCCGTCTATAATGGCCGTTTGATACACCGAAAACGGCATAGAAAGTAGAAATAATAATATATTTGACGTATCACGAACGAATATTTTCACTGAGACGTGAGCGGGAACTGAACCCGGGTCCTGCATACTGATTGCTTAAGTTATTGCGACTTTTCCGAACGCATACGTTTCCTCGACACGTTTTCTGTGGAATCGCGCGATTTTAAGTCGGGGCCACTGCAATACAACGCTGCCGTTTGAATGCAGGCAGCACGCAAAGGGTTAACTGACGTCGATTTGTGTATAATTGATTACATTTGATTATATTAAGTACGTGCGATTCCGATTGATGTAGTGTCGAGACCACATTTATCTTCAAATAAAAAAAAAATGAAATAATAGATTTGGTTCTCTAGTCGGCATTTGGTTTTCTAGTTCTGAAATGTAATTATTTATCCGCGATTTTTTTATATTTTCTGGTGATGGAATGAAGAACGAATATTTTAAAATAAAATTTAATAAAAATATTGCGTAGCTCTGCAATTTTAAACGCATGTGTATACTGTTGTTGCTAGTTGCTGTTCAATCTTTCTATACCTTACATTTTAAAACATAATAAAAAAATCAAATAACCAATAAACTGCCAACATAAATATCAATAAAAATATAGAAACCGATTGTCGACTTCATCCATTGTGAAACAGTTGAGCGAATGCGTAACCCGCATATTAAGAACCGTCGCTAACTACCAGCGAAAACGGGAAACAATCGCCGTTCCATATTTGAAATCGGCCGTTTGAATATGGAACTATTTAAAATTTCGAATCCGTTTGCGTTATCGCCGCGACGTGTTGGCGTTTTCCGATTGTTCTTTTTATGATATTTTTATTTTAGTGTTGTTACTTATATCCGTTTAATGATAGATTTAAGTAACGGTTGATAGTTCCATATATTATGGCGGTGTGTTTAAAGCTCGCGAATGAAATAACATGTCGTTTAAGTTCAAATGACCAGCTATTAAGTCGTGTATGAGTCGAAATGGATATATAACTTGCCCATTAACCAGTTCCACAGTTTAAAATTGAGGTAGCTCTAGGCTCTATTTTCTTTTTGTCTTGGCTATCAGTTTATGAGCTCTATTTATTTTGCTGTAGATAAACCTTTAAAGTTAATCGTTCTAATTGAACTTGGTATTAACCGTTGTTAACTCCTAGGCACCCGGTTTAGTACAGCGCAAATTATGTCGACACAAAATGTCCAGTGTCTCCATGGATATTCTGTGTCGACGTAATCGATCAGAAAGACAAAAAAATAACAAAGTAAGTATTAAAGTTTTTTATTATTAAACATTATCCGAATATGTTTCACAAAGGTGGAACAATCTCATTGTTTTAAAATCCCACGGTGCAATCATCGGAGGGATTTTTATGCGATTCTATTATAAGTCAGTTACTTTGTAAGTACAATATTGTATTCATTACATCGAGAGCTTTTTGTACAGCGGATAGAGTTCGAAATTTGAATATTCTGCATTCGATATAGCCCATTTTTGAATTTTATGAAAAACGTAACTGTTGTGGAACGTTTTGAGTTAGTGTTGCTCTCTTTAGTGTAAACTAAGCTTAAAGCAAGCGTAGGATGCCAAAAGCTCTTTAAAATTGTCTACGTAAGACTTTTTGTTTGTGCACGCCTTAAATTACCATAAAACTTAAAAGATCGATCACATTTTCATAAAAATACGGCATAACTGTAATAAGATGCATGTGCTTATTTTTTCCGAGAGAATCGACCAGAAAACGAACGAGCAACTTTCGACAATAACATTTCGAAGGCGCGTAGTGTCCGCCACTCGGCCGGAACATAAATAATGTTAATGCTGTATAAAAGGCGTTTTTCGATGAATTTATTCCCAAAAACGTCCGCTTTTGTGGCGAAACCAGGCCCGGGAAGTATAAAGTTGTCGATAAATAATTCATGACATACACTTTTGGGACTTAGTGACTGTAACTTGCACTCCTGATAAAATAACATTTCGACTTCCCGAACTGTCATGATACTCAGTAAATATTTTTTTTTAATTTTTCACCCAACGCCGTATACGGCAGTCATTAGTCGGCCTTCTGTCCGATCGTCTGTTACCTAATCATAATGTATTTTTTCAAATTAAAATCTCACAACACATTGTTGTACTCACAATCGATATCTTATCTCGACCGACGATTATTAACGACAATTATCTTCGAAAAGTAGTACAGAAAAAAAATAAATACTTCGTTGTGTGAATACAGATGGACAGACAAAGAACTGGCTAAACGCAAGTCACTTCATACGAATTACCGCCGCTTTGTTTCAATGTTCGGCAGACAAAAACATCATTTTTAATATCAATACGCCCGGTTTCGATTCGATACTCGAATGTAATTATACACATTCGATTATAATTATTGAACGAATAAAGCTACGTTCTAATTAAAGTGTCGATGCTCCACAAAACCGTTGTGAAAAAAAAGTTCAACGCTCCAGAAATTCCGATTTTGAAAAGTAAAGAGCATTGCGTTTTAGCGCCTTTTATCGTCGTGTAAATCCTTTTTGGACGATTGATCATTTGTTGAGTCGGCAGCCAGTGTGATTTTAAGAGTAGAATTCCGAATTCAAATTATGCAAGATCATTAATTATGCAGCTTATTAATGTCAATAACGTCCTGGGTAGTATAACCTTGTTTATATGTAGACAATTTAATATTCAACATTCGATGAAAGTTCAAAAGCTAAATGAGAGATTTGGCTGATTAAATGGACCATTGCCATGCAATGACAATATTAGCGTCAGCTCAATAACTAAGGGTGCCTAGGTAACACCCTTCTTGATTACGCTTAGGGCTCTAGGTTTCATTTGGTTTATTTAACAGCCCTGGGGAAGCCAAAGCCATAGATATAACTAGTGAATACACTTTTCGGCTTTGCCTGCTGATCATACGGGATCGTGCAATGAGATTAGGAAAGGGGTCCGGTCACATCAATTATTTTTGTGAGCGCTTAGCTTTCCATTTTTAAAATAAACTCATCCTTCACGGGGAGGGGACTTTAATAAAATTACTGTTGGTACAAGGGGTAAAAACTCTAATAAGAACATATTTCGGGTGTGGTGTGGCTTCGTGTGACAGAATGTTTGAGCTGTAATTTAAAACTTTAACTAACCCTTAAAAGCCATTTCTTATTTAGAATACACAGTTTAACAAACTTCAAATGACCATCATTTAAGTCTCAGATTCGTAAAAAACTTATAAATTGCAACGACCGATGCACTGAAGAATTTGAAGATACTATCAAACCAGTGGCTCTACTTGATTTATTTGACTTTATTACCTTCGAATAACTTCATTCCTTTGAAAAGGTTGGTCCTTAGAAGCTCATATTTAAAAAGAAAGGATCATTTTTAAAAATAAATGAAGACCAAATAGTTCATTCATCTGTCATCATAATCATCGATTCGAAATGTCAAAGTTGACAATCGAATTCGATTTCTTCTGTCGAAGAGTTTAAGACATCGTTAAGTTAAGATAACGCAACCAACCCTTAAATTGATTGTTTTTCTTTTTTAATTTGTTTTATATGTAGGTTTTTAATAGTATCTAGTTTCGACTCACTGTTTCCGAGTATAAAGGTTCGTGACAAGACGTCGTATTTGCCTCGATGATATCGGTAGCCAATTTCTAAACATGGTGTTCGGCAAAATACCTGGAAACAAAAATGAAAACATTAGTTTCGAAGAAATAAAATGAGTATTCTATTTACTGAGGAAATAATGGGAGATTGCACTGGATTTTACTAGAAAATGTTATGTCGTTAAGTTTAACACGACTGAGAAATGGAATGTCTTCTTAGAAAGAGTGGAATCTGCCATACTAGTTGGAATGTTTCAATAATAAACAAGTTATGTTCCAGGTGATAATTTATATTTCAATAAAAAATCCAACACCAAGGTTTGTCCGAATCTACTCCAAATTGACAAACTTCATAGTTTGATGGAAGCCAAGTAATTAGAATTGAATTTTTAACTAGTTGCTCAAAAAGTGGCGTATTGCAGGGATGTTTAGCGTTCGGGATGTGGGTACTCGTGTTTTTTTTTACCTTTCCCGAACGCGTGCGTTCTCTTTCCCAACTGTCAAAATAATGTCTATTAAAAAGAAAAACCAACCATGAAGTTTTTACTAAAAAAAAATTATAGAAGTTTTATGATTCATGCAAAAACGTATATTTCTAAAAAGAAGCTACTAATTTGTTTCAATATCAGATTTAATGATTTGATTGAATGATTTAGGTTAGTTAGGTTTCATTTAAT
Source organism: Diarsia rubi (assembly GCA_932274075.1). NCBI lineage: Eukaryota > Metazoa > Arthropoda > Insecta > Lepidoptera > Noctuidae > Diarsia > Diarsia rubi. The sequence continues at coordinate 8,770,958 of OW026437.1, read as the reverse complement.
TTCATCTCATTAAATTTCATTTTCATTTCATACCAATAAAAAAAATCTTCTGAAGACTTGGCTGTATGGGCATTGTTCCCTTTGCTTACCAGAATGGGTGAAGAAAAAAGAAAATTCTGCTTATATTCTACAATTGGCGCCATTTTTTTTTCAGAAATTTTCTTTGCAAATAGATTTTCAGAAAATGTTATTTTTGCGTACTTCTCCGAACTCTCAGCAAAATTAAAATCTTCTACGATATGGTCGAGGTTTCCGATGATAAAAATTATGCTGAAAATAAGGAACAACGTGGATATAAGTGCCGAAACGCCAATACGAAATTAACAATAGTTTGTCTCAAACAGTAAATATGCAACCTAAAACTTCCCCAGTTAGTATACAAAACTGTACCAATTTCAATGTATATGTGAATTATAACTTTTATAAGAAATAGTTAGAGTTTATTGTGTTTTTATTATTTTATTAAATTGCTTAATTTTTTCGCAACTGTATTAAAAATAGTCGTTCAGTACACGTGCGAAACCGTCATTGCAACTTGTTCCGACTGTAGACATTTGTCGGAACTCTTTGCAATGACAACCTTTCCGCACTTGTATAATGAAATATACTATTCTCTCTTCATCGTATGAAACTTACCTACAGGAATTCTATTCCTTAGGTCGACACTTTAGTCAAACTTTTCCCAAGACGTCCATTCGCAAAGCGCAAATTATTATCAATTAATTTAATTAACACAAACCACAATTAAGTTCCAAATTCAAACGTTCGACCAATAAGAGATCGATCGCCTTCCAAATTTAAAATCAGATAGCCGAACGCCGACACAATGGAATGGAACGAGCATGACGATTCAAATATTTTCGAAAATGGAATATTAAGTGAACGCCATTATGTGAACGAATGATTACTAGACGGTAACATGTTATTAAAAGAATATATTTCGAATGTGACGTGTACGTATAGAAACTACAAAAAAATAAAAATGTTCAGACTTGTTTTCCGTTTTGGGATGAACAGAATTCGAAAACGATTTCAATGGTATTGTAGTGAGTAGTGTTCGTTGAATGAACATCAGGAACATTTGCATGTTGGACATTATTTAGAACCCTATTTCCATTTGTGTGGTCTTCAATAGTTTCCATATTACAAATACGACCAGTGATTAATAATCGCCATAGTGTTACGACATTATATTCCTAGAACACGCTAGTTTCCTCTTGAGGTACATCTCATACATACAAAAGGGTGTCTATTATCCACGCGCTTCGACTCCGGCATTCGACATTATATCGATTATAATATCATAATAATAAGTCCCCATTTGCGTATTGGGGTCAACGACTTGCGTATGCTGGCCGCGTGTGATGCTATGCGTCAAGTGACCCCTTAATGCGACTTATTGGTTACTCATTTAAAGTGCACGCGCACAGACTAAAATAACACCAACAACGAGAATATTTCACACTGTTTATTTAGTTCCCGACATCGACAACATTTTGTACTCTGTGGCTTATTGGATTCACCGATTCTTCTAAGGGAATATAAATTATGTAATAAACATTAATTGCTCGTCATTTTAAGGTTCAACCATAAAATTATATCATTGAAACACCAAAAAATCTTAATATAAAGATTATAAATGCGGTGTACACGAATGATCGATAATGCAAGTTGTATCTACGATGTGGTAACATGAGTGTGTCATTGAGAGTATTGAGTGAGACCGCCTATAGAAAACGCCTACGCGTGTCGAAATAAAAACAGACCGCACAGTTCCACAAAACATCATTATATTCAATATTTCGTTTAAAAAGCACTCCACATATCTGGACCATTAATCACTAAAACTACCGACCTTCAAGGAGATACATCGGAATAAAATCGCCAATCGAAATAAAGCACTTAAAGCGAAACGTCATTATCGCACAACATAAATAAAAAACGCAGAAATCGAACGCAAAAATTGAATATCGAACTCGATTTAAAACAGAATACGAATTTTAAAAATACGAGCGCGGCCGAGCGGCATTAATTAAAAATTCTCGGTAGAATATTCAAAAATAGAATTCGCATTCGAACGCTCCTTGTACGGATCCCAAGTTTGAATTTGGAAGGAACAAAAGGAGGAGAGCGCGGGAGCAACCCTTTTAGCGCTGATAATCTGTTGGTCGGCCGTGTTGCGGGACGTTTTTTATTTGTTGTCACTTTTTTGTCCGAACCGAGATTGTACACAACATTCTTTACTTCGAAACGGAGCTTTTTAAAACTCGCCTCAAGATTTATTTCTTTTTTATACGCCTTTAATAACGAGTCCCCGTCCGATTTAATTGACGAATGGTCACGAGCAAAATGTTCAAACAATTTTAGAGGTCAATTTTGGCTCGACATTTAGTAATAAGTATAACGTTATTAATAATTACTTTTACTTTAGCTTATGAAACGAGACTGGGTTAGAAATGTGAGAGCGCCATTCTGTGATTGAAATTCGTGCAAGGAATATCAAATAATAAGCCGTACCAACTTTGAATTGCTTCGAAATATAAAAATTTTAAAAATAGAACTCAATCCTTCCGCCCTCGGTCGGGCGGTTAGTGCTTTACATGAAATATTATTTTATGGAATCAACATCTGCGTCTGTGGCGATGTGTGCGTGTGTAGTGGGAGCGAGCGCGAGAGGGTTTATGTACACAAGTAAAATTACTTAAAAGTAACACGCCTCAAGTGGATGGGAACGTTTTCAGAACTCATTTCTTTACAGTTTAATTTTAGAATCACATGTTTGCCTTTCAAATTTATTATCAGAGTTTATTAAGAGTTATGTCATAAATTTCGGATTTATGAGATGGCTTTAACGAGTTACTGATATATAACTATGTCGACCGCATAAACATGAAGAGATTAGGCGATACACAAAATGTAAAACAGAAAAAGGTAAAATAAAAATAAAATATATAAAATGGCTAGTTCCTTCTCGCATTATAAAATTCGTTTTACAATCCCGTCCGAATCGTCAAATCACTCGTCGCGGGTTCATTTTTTTAAATTGGAACGAAAAGTGAAACCCTTCCATTTTTAAATGGCTTTCGTCATGCGCTCCCTTTGCCACTGTTGAGTTTAACAACAATGCGTGGAATTTTTTTTAAACTTTAATGTCATTTGTCAAAAAATATTTGAATGGCGAATGTATTTTTTTGTGTCCACTGTCCAAAGGGTTGAATTAGGATATTTTGATTTGTATCTAAAAAACGTTACAAACTTACTTATTTTATTTTTCTGTAGCAAAACAGGAAACTCTACATCTGATCTGGAGACGGACAAACCCAGGAATGATTAAAATGAAAGCTGACTGACATTAATTCGGAAAAGCAAAGCATTTAATTCGACAAACGCAAAACGAATCCAATTCTTCCGAAACCAATGAATCAACAAAATCATACGAAAACGCATTTTTTACTTCCATTAAGTTGATTTAAACCGTCATCTCCGAAAAACAAGTTATTGTGAGATCGTCAGCTGTGTTAGTTCAGAGATTACAAACGTTTTTTGTCTACCCTCCATTTTAAATTTAACTCTTTTGACTATTTTAATATTTCTCGAACAATTTTAGCTTAGGGCGAGGGTAATGTTTTTTGATATAAAGGGGTACGATATTTTTAGTAGTTAAGTTTACATTATGCGGGCGGGCTTTAGATTTAATATTTCTGATTGAATAGCGGACAATCTTTATTGAAAGGGTTCATGGAATTTAGAGATTCTTTTTTATATTGTTTTTATGGCTGCGTTCTGAATTGTGTAGTGGTATTGGGAATTTGTCGTACGTACCGTAAATATTCGTTGATATCTATTTTGAAAAAATCTCTTACGAGTTTTCCATTTTCCGAGTACGTGGGTTTTGTTTTAAGGCAAAATGTACGCTTTACAGGGTGTAAATGTACCCTTCACGAAACCGTCAACCAAGCATTATGTACATCATACTAAGTGACCCTACCCAAAAAATATTGCTAAACAAACGACTTTTTTTTTTGGGTTGAAAAATCACTTTGTACGGTAAAACTCCACCACACTTGAAAATTGTGCTGATGGAAGCTTTGAATATTAAACGGGTCATGGAGGTATAATAATATAAGTAAGTAATTAAAGCCGTTAAGGGTTTTTACATATTTTATTAATAAACTCTGGGTAGGTATCTAAAATAATCTCAATTGATTGTACTGGAACAATGAACATATTATTAACCTTGATTAGGTTTAAAAATATTAAAATTAACAACAAAAAAGATACAATTCGATTTACGAAAACAATTAATCCTTTGACTTGTCAACATTATATAAAAAAGGAATCCCTTACACAATTAAAATCGAATAAAAACGATTCGAAAAAAGAATGAGATCGGATTCGTAAAAAAAGTAGGGTGAATGTCCTTGTGGAAGGAAACCCGGTACATCTGAGTATATCGATTAGTTCAAAATACATTGACTGTTTTCATGGGTGGGTGTAATGTAAAGCTGTAAGAAAGTCATACTAAGCCAGTAATGGATGCTGAACACGAAGGGAGCATGGACTGTTTTTAAAGGAAGTTCAGTTGAGCACACGTTGGGTTTCGGTTTCATAATACATTAGGTGTCTTTGTTAAGTTTCAGAAAAAAATGCGGTACAGATGTGTATTTGATTTTTGTGTATTCCTTAAACGGGTTGGAGGAAAGATGGATATTAAGTTTTTTTTGGTGAAGAATTCCTGCCTTTAATATTGTTAAAGGATTTGGTTGCTTGGAGCTCGAAAGTTTAGTCATACTAGTAGGATTTAAAGATATTGCCAGCACATATACAATGTACCTGAAAGTGACGAATATTGATTTCTGAAAATTGAAAAACACAAAGCTTATTTTCTTAAAAATGTTTTTCAAAGATCGGAAAACTTTGTACAATAAAAAATTACAGTTTTCGGTACAAAACACAAATTCAAAGCAAAAAGACCTAAAGTTTTTCAGCCAACAACAAAACATTCGTTCAACAATACGTAGTTATAAGTACCTACTCTAACTTAAAAATTTAACAAAATAGCACATACTAAAGTAAACATAACATAGTAACTTGAAGACTATCCTCATAGTTTACGAGATAAGTGTTAATAAAACAGTTGTAAACTCTCTTTATTATAGCTTCAACAATAAACACTACAATTGCCACTTTGTATCGTCTTCACGAGGCGTGATTTGCTGAATTGTTAGCTACACTTTGACTGGGGAATTTCAACTTTATGTCATAAGTTTAAAGTGGTATTTGATATGGGAGGAAAGGCAGAAGACGTTGCCTGTGTGGTTAAAGTAATGAGTAAATTATTTTGTTAACGACAACACTGTTGTAACTTTGTTTTTTTTTTTTTGGAAATGTTGACGCGGTAATTTAAAATTCGTAGTTTTGAATGGAAAGTCATTGTTTTCGGAAAATGGTTTTTCGTGAGTATTATGTGGTAGATTTTTGTTTAGAGCAATTCTAAATAAGTAGGTACATGCAAGGTACATGTCTATATTAATGTAATTAAAAAAACAGCCTAAAGAAGATTGTATGTTTAATTTGACAGGTTAGTGTGAAAAGTGTTTAATCGTCTTTGCTCAGTTATGCGTTACAGAAAATAAACTAGAGAGCCATTTATTTTTTTATTACTAATTGCTATAGGTATTCGCATTTCAAACTTCTATACGTACCCGTTTTCTAAAAGCACATAAGTAGACATATTATACACGTTAATAAATGACCGACAATCATCCCTTCATACTTTCAGAATATGAGCTTAGGTCGTTTATAAAATTCAGTAGGTAGCTTATAAAGCTTATTTAAGTAAGGTTATGATATACTTTAACCAACTTGACTATGCAGGTGGTAAAACACAGAACTAAATAATAAATGTATCGAGTTTGACATGTCGATGCATTTTTGGCCGAAGAGGTCTTATCTAGATAAGCCTCTAGGAAGCTCATATCAATCTAATTATTTTTTATCATGTCCAAAATGAATAATGCTGGTTAAACGTACGTTATTTCGTCTAGGTCGTCTTAGTTACTAATTCAAATATTATGAACAAGTTCGAAATAAAATAGTAGGTAGGTATATGTATATACTTCGTAGACGTCCGTAACTATCACCCGAAGTAGATTGTGTTCTGCAATCGAAGTCGGGGCAGACGGTCGGCTATTCTCGGAGATACGTTTTGTTATTCCAAATGTTACAATTCTCTGTTATGTTTAGATAGGTACTCGTTTGCTAATGATGTTTGTGTCAATATTTTAGCTAATACTAGGTAATTAATTTTAGTTTTGAGTCTTTCTATGGTTTTTCCTATTGCGGTGACAAACCATGGTGGTTTTTATTCTTTACACGGTTGCTATTTTGTTGGTAATTAACTAGTAGTAAAATTAAAGGTGAATAAAGGGTGTAAAAGTACCCTTATCGCAAACGAAATTCTCCCCACCACTGTAATCACTTTTTTGTTTTAGACCATACCCGGGAACCCCCTAGTTACGGAGATATAGGGGTCAAAGTTCCTAATTTTTCACAGCTGTTCAATTTATAACTTTACTTAAATTAGCTCCATGACCCGTTTAGTATTGAAAGCATCCACTAGCACAATGTTTTATCAGTGCTCCATTGAGTTTTCCCGTAAAATGTGATTTTTGACCCCAAAAGAATGTCGTTTCCGAGCAAAAATTATTGCGTAGGGGTACTCAGTTTTGTACAGAATGCTTGGTTGACGGCTGCGTGAAAGATTAATTTACACCCTGTTTAGGTACTGTTTCTTATTTTATAAAATACAATCCAAAAGTTTGATTTGCTAGCTATTAATTATTAGAAAAACTTCCTTCAAATTTTCCTGAAATTTTCAGACACAATGTCGACGATCCAAAGTAAGATTCAACACGATATAAAAAAAGAAATAAATCGTTACTTGTAGAACTAAAAACACGTTAATTGAATTCCCACAAACCGTCAAATTGCAGCGTTTTAAAACGCCAACAGTACGCCACACAAAATACCTACTATCTCAATACGCATAATTCAGCATCATCCCCTAATCCTGCACGAATCTAGACACATTAATAACAACAATATTTCGTCGGTCCCCAAAATAGTATATTATTAATTAACCTGCGTACGTCGCGTATTTCATTTTAATCGGCGTTTCTCGTTTTCGCACAACGCGCGAGAATGCGCAAGCGCACCTGTCCCGCACTCTGTTAATATGTCTGTACTTTGTATGCGATGCGCGGACTTAGAAGTTATTGTATTGGCTTTTTTTTTGGTTTATGAAGGCACGTCATATTTATTGTAATACAGGAATGCTATTCTTCAACATTACTTTTTCATAATTTTTTTTTTTCTATCTATATGTATGTATTTACAAAAAAAAAATGTATATAAGTAGTTTATCAGCCATCTCGTTACCATAACACAAGCATTAGGTTGCTTAGCTTGGGACTAGATGGCGTTGTGTGAAATGTCCAAGGATATTTATTTATTTTATATTTAATTTCATTTTTCTCATGAAAGTATTTGTTCCTTTATAGATAGTAACAAAAAGAGATGCAGGCTTAAGCTAATTATGACGGCAGTGTAGATATAGTAGAATACAAGAAAATCAAAAACAAAATGGACTCGACCACTGTACACGTTAATAGACTACGCGGAAAGCGAAACGATAAATCTGAGTGCATTTTTCGCAAACGCATAAAATCCGAACGCACCTATTATTGAATCGGAGAAGCATTGAAGAACTTATATTTGTCTCCCTCGGTCCCAATACGTCGGTTTCGCTCGCTCGGCGCACGCGCCGCTATTGTGTCTGGCGCTACTCGGCAAGGAGCATACACCTCACTCCCGCGCCCTAGCTCCGTCACTCTCTAACGCATGTCAATGCATTTTATTGTCGACGTTAATGGCTCTGATTACAAATGTAAATTTTCAGCGCGGGACGGCGTTGGTTGGACTTTTTCTGTTCGATTTCTCTATGGTATTAAATTGTAGCAGAAATTAATAACGCACATTTAAGGGCATGCTCGATTTTTTTTTAATTTTAAATGTTCTATTGTTGTATATTGAATAAAAACGGGTTTTAATAAACGATTTACACTAAGTCTAGGGCGTCGCTTTATAGTTTCGAAGTCCACTCCAAGTTTCTGTCGCAGTAAACGACTGGGGTAAGCACTAAGCATGTGAAATTTATTGCGAGTGATGAACATTAAAATATTAATGATTAGTTAATCCGAGGAACAAAGCGCAGCCAATGCAACTTAGACAGAAATAAAATAGCGTTGACAACACAACGCACGTCGAACGCACTCTGACGGACAGACTTACCTATTATTCGCATATCAGGGCACTTTATTTATAAAACACGCCCAGTTTCTGCTGACATATCCCCTTTGAGTGATTTTCTAACAAAAGTTAGTGTATGGGGGGCGCATCGCGGGTCACGTTGAACTGGACGCGGCTACAACGGTTTCCCAACCGAATACCGTTCGCAAAAGATCTCACACGGCTGCCAATTTTCAGAAAGACAGAGCTAAAATAATTGCTGCAAACGCGCCCTATTTCGAGCGGCTCACTACAGTTTAGATACGATTTAATTCTAGAACATTATTATCCCAGTGTTAGGCGCGAACCGCGAACGGAGCATTTGAATTTCCAAAATCAAACTTCCTATTTCAAAAACTGACAGTTATGAAAAGTCCGTTCTAATTCGAAATTTTAAATGTAACGATTGTTTACTTTACATTTACGATTCATTCCAAGTTCAAAATGTAAAGACGTTATTAAAACGTTCAGACACGTGTTTCCATAACAATGGTTATAAAAGTTAAACACAATAAAAGGTTTGATCTGATTACGAAGAATGCTCATTACAGTGTTACTGAGAACTGTGTGTTTATTTTCACGCAGATAATTTTAATGGACATTTGTCTGTTTCACGGCTCGACGTGACACCTTAGATTATAACAGCTAACAGCATTTCAACTGAAACTAACGATGCCCATTATAACCTGACTTCTGCCATCAGAAACATTATAACACAAACAAAATAATTGTCACATTCACATCAAACATATATAGGCTATAAATCCAAAGAGACGACGCTAATTTTGGCAGTATGTAACATTGGCAACGTTACAATACATTACACGGAATGCAATTTCTGTTTACTTGCATTTCTTATGTTACTTTGCGATGCGTCAATAGAGCGTGCGTGATATTTTTCATTTAGTCTTCCCTCCCCTAAAATAGTCGGAACAAAACATGTGCCGCTATTTATTTACTATTGAGTGCAACTAAAGATGTTGCAAAATAGAAAAGTGGAAGTTAATAAGCCGTTCGCAGGCGCAGTACGTCACTATCGAGACGCATTCGACGTAATCTTTATGGAAAGAGGATGCGAGTCGAGCGCGAGACGAAACTATCCATCGGCGCTCATACTTACACCAATAACCAGACACAACAACAATTACATTTGCACACAATAACGAAACGTCAAGAAAGAAAGCAAAATAATCCGCTTTTCTAAATTCGAATACAAAGAGACATCCGAAATACGAAAACGTATCGGCCAATAGCGCTAGAGCGAATGGCGTATGCCAACAATTAGGAATGCGTTCTATTCCACATTCAAACGCGGGTGTCGTTTGAATTTGGAATAAATTATAATTGTATCAATAAGACGCGTGTGCGGACACGGCCATGTCGCGTTACGTTCGGATTTTAAAATCCTCGAAATTATGCACGGCGCGTGTATTAATTAAAATTTATATATAAGCGTCAGTGACAGAATTTATTCACTGGCGTTATTTATAAATTCGTCTAAATGTCACGGGAACAATGGAGTGTCCGTGTCTATTTAAGATTGATGAGTAACGAATAATCCCTCTTGTTGTCGGAAGGCGGAAAGTCAGTTGCGTAACGCTCCGGACTCTCGTATGAGAATGTCAGATTACGCCCGGTATTATTTTCGGTACCTAAGCGATACGTATCTCTGTCTGTTCGGATTCGACGTTGCGTTTAATAGTTTAAGCATAGTAAGTATTCGGTCGGCCGCGGACTAATCTTGACTGGCAACCGCGATTTCACCCGGAGATCAATAGATCTAACATTTTTAAACGACTCCACGGCGTTGCAGATATTAATGAAAATCGTGATTGCTTTTCTAAAGACCGAATTATTATTGTGGACTCTTAATCGCCGCTAAAAGTCGTCTTAAAAATTCGTCGGACGCATTCATCAAAAATAAGAAAATAATTAATACTCGGTTCGGAACGAGAAACGAAACATTTAGAACGGACATAACAATAAAACAATACGCCGCTCGCTAACCGAAACAAAACACAGAAAAATATGAATTCCGATCGGAACGGCCCATGGAAACAAAAGATGGCGGATTTAATGAAATGAAATAAAATATAAATTCCTTTTGCAAGCGAGAATTCTTACATTTTTAATTTGGTAGCGTGGAATGGGGCTAAAAACGGTCAAATTCCAGATTCATAAGCGGCCGGCGGATGGTGATTGAGTGTGGAGCGAGTGTCGCGCCCGAAAACGAATACTCATTTTTATTGAAAATCAATTCTACCGGGCGTCGGTGCTGGAGATTTTTTTATAAGTTATTAATTACTTTTCCGATTTTAAATGAATTATTGACTTTATCACCTGTGGGGCGCATACGGCGCGCCTAGCCTCCGAAGTAATTTAATTAGTTTTGGTGTCAGAAAGATTAAAAAGCTCCTGAGCAGATTCGTGATCTATACGAACAAGTTACTGGCATAAATTAGCTTCATGTCACAAAAAAAGGCATCTCGGTTCTCTTTTTGAATTTGAAATGTAGTTTGTATTCTTGCAAGCATTTTTTTTAGATTCAAATGTAGAACGTAGGTATGTTTTGAATTTAGAAGTGCAATTTACCTATGACTTCTAATTTGAATTCTATAATTGAAAGTTATTGATACGCGACTTTTCTCGTACGTAACCGTTATTTTGCTTTTCAATATCCTACGCACAAAGAAAAGATATGTGGGATTGTTTATAAAAAACCTTATGATATGTTCCTGGACGGAAAATTTAATAAGACTGGCAGATGCTGTACAATATTGAGACGAAACAGACCGCCTTCCAATACGATGACTAATTCCGAACGAATTGTTTATTTGTTTCAGCTTTTATGAGTAAACGTTGTCAGTTCACGGGAATCTTTACGGTTATACCTATCGATAATATTGGTTTATTGTGTTGTTTTAGTGTTATTGGACTTTTAGGGTTCACGGTGTTCTGGTTTTGTAAGAAGCTTTTTGACCACGAAAGCTTTGATTCGGGATACTATAAATATTATATTAAGTAGGTATGTATTGTCCTGAAAGTTTCACTTCTTTCTTTGTAAGTGCCGTTTTCTTTTAAAGTAACAGGTCACATTTCCATTGTTAAGTACTCTCTTGGACAGGTCCAGGTACAAAATCAAACCGGCTTTTTAATTAAAATTGTAGAGATCGAGCTAATAGGCATGACGAAAGATTTTGAAATCCCCTTCCGTAATGTGGGTACATCTTTTTTATTTACGAAAAAACCTTTATTTCAGTAATAAAGTAAAGTTTAACGAAGATATAAGCCATTTTTGAAAAAAAAATTAAATAGAGCGCGAAAACAGCTCGCAGTGTCATGGCGTCGGGTCTGACGTCACGCCTATGTAAACATGGAAATGTCAAAGCGCAGCTAGAGGAAACTAAAACAAACATTACCATAATTCGTGTGTTAAAAATGAATAACAAAGTTTTTAAGTGGTGTGCGGTGCCTCAGTGTAAAAACACATCAATAGCAATAGTTTTAGCATTACATTGAATGCCAAAAATGTTGTCCTCTGGACCTGCATAGCTGACCCGGTGATTATGATAGTAGGTTGTTACTATGAGAAAAGATACTAGTACATGCTTTGTAGTTACAGAAATTTACTCCTTTTGTTGGTTATTAACTCAGTTCAAACTTTTATTACAAGTTGCGAAGGAGCTAACCTCAAAAATAAACTGACAAGTTTATTGTAAAAATAACATATGAAAGTGAAAATAAACTAAACTCCTACAAGCTCAAAACGAGTTTGTTGTATTTTTATAGTGTTAGATACTTACAAAATTTACTTACAGGGAGGTTTTCACATTTCGGAACTCGGACGAGCAAAATTCTTTATTTGACCCAAGGAAATCGCCCAACATCAGTAAATCTATCCTGGGCAAATTTGAACTGTTTGCTTTTACAAAGCCTGATTCCATTGCTAAAGATGTTCACAAAGTATTGTAGTAACAAAAAAAATATCCAAATGCGTAATCGGCAACAAAACAACACAGTGAGCTAGTGACAGCTAGTGATGTTTACATTGGCGTGACGTAGTGCGCTATGATAGGTGTTTCAATCAAAATGGCCGATATCAGTATTTTAATCTTTTATTTTATTAAAAATCTTACTAATCTTAATCTTTTAAATAAAACTAAATCAGTGTTTTAAATCCTTCTCGTATGTATTTTCCCCTAATATCATTAAATCATTGATTCTTTGACTATGTCGTCACGCCTATTAAAACGAAGTTGAACATAAACACGATATCAATAGGAATGCTTAAGTATCAATTTATGGCACTATTTATGATGACAATCTCTAAGAAAAAAAAGTATAATTTTAGAGATTTGTCAATATTAGGTACTGTAATTATATTATTATCGCAAAAACATCAAATTCACATCCCTATATCATCTTTCAGTTCCGAATTCAGAAACATTCCGCGATAACAATCAGCTATCATTTATTTCAAAAATTCAAACGTCGAATTCTGAGAAACGTTAAAAAAAACGTTACGACCGAACAAGTACCTACCTACCAACATAACAATTTTAATATTTTAAACCTTCGATAAAGCGCAGAGTAATAAAATCAATCATATACGAACAATTTTTACATTTGCCCTCGCTTCGAATTTAGCTTAAAAATAGACGTTTTGAGTGGTTTCCAGTCAGATAAGTTGTATTGATGCGTTTCAAGCAGACGGATGGATGGTTCATATTTTAGGGTTCTTCGTGATTGTAGAATAATCCTCTTCTTTAATGGTTTATGTTTATTTATGATGGTTTTCTAAGTGTTCTGTTCCGTATAGAGTAATTTGTCTGGTTTGTTTTAGTAATCTTGTGTTCGGGCTGAAACGCTTGTTAAGTTATTTTTAATGAAACTGTTGTTTAGATTGAAGAGTCTTTGATCTATTTGTGCATTAAATATATCAGCAAACGCGATTGAATTGCTACATTATGTTTTTCAATCAATCTGTAATCTCCGAAACATTAAATAGGCTAAAAGCTCAACTTCAAAAACAAAACACGTAATAAGTCCTTATCCCAACAACCCAAAGTATTTGTTTACAAACCATAGATTACTCCATAAGCACCGTGAACATTTTTCTCGACACCACAAGAGGCACACGTCAACGACTTCGAAAGCCGCGTCTTTCAAAGTCTTGAAGCCGATGTTTAAAGTCACAATGGCGGGCGTGGTCGCGAGCTAGCGGCGAATAATTACACCTCCCTCCCTCCCCCTTGGAGGTCTAGCACCTCCCCCCTCGCCGTTCATTGAGCATTGTCTTAAGATGTGACCTCTTGAAGGTATCAACTTGTGTATGGAAATTGGGTCCAATTTGTCAGAAGAAAGTGGGGAGATGTTATGTTGTGTCGCAGGCGCAGCTAAGTTGCATAGGTTTGACTTTTCTTAGGGTTTTTTAACTTTGTTGGTATGCTTTTTTCAGGGCTTACCAATCGGACGCAGAAAATATATTTTATGCCTGATTATTTTGTGAAATAACGGTATTATTGTCAGGATAACTGAAATTACAATTTAAGATGCGAAAAAGATTTATATAAATGTTAATAAGTTATGGAAATGAAAAGGCACAAGCATTTATTTTACATTTCAAAACAACAAAACTCTTATTTAACCGATTATTTTCAATATTATAATATCTATCAAAGCTGTAACCTAATAAAAATTGGCATACCTACCATCAAATAGAACGTTTTTCATTTAAATAGGAGTCTCATTCGTTCGTAAAAGAATGTCGCCAACTCGCCGGCCACCCCGCATGTCTTATTGCTAGTACGTGAAGTTGGCGCGTGCGGTCATCTAGCCAGCAAGCCAGCATACACAATACCTCAACTTACGTAACACGCAACGCGCACAGAATTACAGAATCGCGATTTCTCTATCACACCTTTCATACAAGAAATCATGACAATGCGACCGCCTAGACAATTTATTGTCAAATAAAAAACGTCTAGACGCAAAATTGTTGTTAAATTCATGCGTGTTCACTATAAATGTTGGAACGACATTCTTATCTAGGCGCGTCCCAAATTCAAAATATAAGTGAAGCAATTGAAAACCGAATCGAACTTTATCGAACTAAGTTCATATTACCTACTGGCTGGTGTTCCAAATTTGAACGTATTCAAATATCGAACGAGATGGATGACGCGGTCGCTGCACTGGAACATGTCTCACACAAATCATTTTTTTTGTTGTATTTTTTTTATCATTTTCTATTTACCGTACTTCTTGCTGTATTCCACACGATGTATGTATTTAAATTGCAAATACGTTCAATAATATTAATCATTAGCTATTTAGTCGATCTTTCCTATTTCTAAACTCGTAAAACCGCAGCGTTCCGAACCGAAACATTCAATCAACCGAAAATTTAAATAAAATATTACTCAAACTTATAAAATCATAATGTTAGACGTGGCTGGCTGGTTTCGGCGATATGATCCCATTGATTGATGGGTGACCATGCTTCGTGCAGAGCGGACTGAACCAGCTTAAAATAGTCGAGCTTTCGAACAAAAACTCTGTACACAGAGGTTAAGTTAAATTGGTAGTTATGACTTCCAAGTGTGTTGACCCCGAATACCGTGGACTAGTATCTACAATGTTTTGAACTTAATTAAAAATGTATAAAGAATTTATTGCGTGTCAAGACCGCCCCCGTACTTGTGGAGCAGATTTTTTTAATTACCAGCAATTGGTAGTGATGGCGGACAATTTGGTCATCACTGCTTGTTAAAAAGACTGAATAGTGAATGTTTTCTTGGTATTTATCTAATTTCCTGTTGGTATCGGATGACCGGTCTCGTCATACTGAGTCAGAACATGAGAATATAGATATGAAGGATGCTGTTCACTAATAGAACCTTTACGTTAAAACGGATAGATTTTCAAGATCCAAAGTTTTGCTATAAACTTTTTCGGATCTTTCTCACAAAAACTTTGAATATTTAATGGCATGTTATTATTAAAATAAAACAGAAATCATGTAGGTACACGAAACTAAAATTATCGATCAATCATCAACTTTGAAATTACGTAAGCAACACAAATAAGTATTGGCACCTAATATTATTTTTTTATGACTGCCTAAAGCACTTGTTTACTTATACGCTTCCTACACGCCACACTTATAAGAGTATGTAATAAACTAATAACCATCAACTCAACAACATAAGACAAATCGATACAAGCAAGCTTATAAACCTAATGAATAGTCGATTATTCAAGAAGTCTAATCGATTATCTGCTTTAGAAATTAATAAAGTGTCTAATTCAGAATAAGTTACTATGTTTGTGAGACGAAAACCAAGTCACAATAATCGTTCGTTACCGAGATTATAACTAAAGCGTAGTCGATTTCTTTCTAAACTAAAAAATCAATCATCCTTACTCACAGACGGATCATAAAGAATCATTCCCGTTCTATTTTCAAAACAGAAATTTGAATATGAACCGAAAGCTACATTCGAACGCTCCCCGTGTTTGTAATTCGTCCGTTTGAAAATGAAACTTGTTGTTCTTATTATGAATGCGTTAAGGATGCGCAAGAGCATGCGTCTGACGGTTTAGTAACTGATGCATTAATGCCTCGAATGATCTCTTACGTTTTTTTGTTCGACGCCCGGAGATTGGTCATTACACATCTGAATATGTGTTCTCCACAAAAAGTTGGATCACGATTCAGTAAAAAGTCGAAACGAGTCTTGTGATGTAAGTAGATAGCAAACGTGCTCTTTATGTTATTAGAATTTGAAGTTTCCGGATTGATTTGAAAGTTTTAACGGGCCGAAACTATTTGGTGGAGAGCAAATTGATTTTATTGTGTTTCTTGGGTGTGGTTTCTCTTAGAATCTGAGCTTTTGATCTTGTTAGATTTACCAACATAAAGGTTTTTTTGCTGAAGAGACTGTACAAAGAATTTTGAACTTCAGTCCATTCGGTTGCAAATTAAGTTGAATATAAACGCAGAAATAACAAACAATGACATGAAAGTAAAATTTTCTTCGTCAAAACGTCGTTTCAGCTTTCAAATAGCCTCCCAAATGAATCGATCATCAAACCATTCCAAATATGTTGCGCCATATCGTTTGTCGCCGTCCTCTGTCCTCATAATTAAACGTTCACATATTCCTTAAACACGAGAATTAACCCCAATTGAGGGACCGCGCTATTTAAATTACTCGTTACACTATTCAGCTTTCTGGAAGTATGAGACACGTCACTAATCTATATCGCAGCTGCCAGATGTAAAGAAGTACTTTAGTCGATTTTTGTGTTGACATCACTGTTTTGTTGTTCTTTTTTCTGTTGTATTTATTTAGAGTGGCAACATTGTTGATTAAAGACAGATTGAATTGAAATGTTTATGACTTTATTATTGCTGTTGTTTTATTATGTAGAATATGTTATTTTTTGTTTTTATGTAATTGGTTGAGCTTAAAAAATAATTGAATTGCCACCTGTTAGAATGTTTTCGAAATCAAGTTGGAGAAGTTATTTTTTGCTAACATTAAACGAAATGTTAGCTTCTGATAAAATTGGTAGGCGTGAGCGATGAAACTACATTTTTTTATAAGTATAAAAGTATATCGCGCAATAAAATCGTAGTATCAAAAATATTAATAAAAATTCCGATTAAAAAAAAACATTCACCTCGTTCAGTAGCGCGGGTTAGCAAAAATATTAATGTTTTTTTTTTTTAATTTGAGTTAGAGCGGAGAAAGAAGTTCAACACCGCGTTTCCTGTTTCTGAAAGACTCATAGCTCTTTTTTGTTAGCAACCGGAATAACAAGATGGATTTCCGTTTTCGTAATGCACAACTACATTAATAATTTCGCATTAAAATAAACTCGCTATTGTGCCTTTGTGGGCTATAAAATTATCATAAGCGAAACACTTAAGTAATAATCTCATATTTGAGCCCGTCCAGCCGCCATCTTTAAAAACAATGAACGTTATTGTCTCTTCTTAATTCCATTTTTGAAAAAATAATCCATTTCGCATTTCATCGCGAGTGCCTCTTTGATTACTTTTGCCCAACACAAAAGGAAGCTTATGTGCTTACAAATACAATCGTTGTCCGCATGTAGTATGAAAGCGCAGCTGTGTTCTTGAAAATATTTGCTTAAAGAAAACTGGATCTTATCTGAAGGGTTTGAAGGGTGATAATGGTCCGCTAATTGGTTTACGGGAATTGCATACATGAAGAGCGGAAAGGCGATACTGTAAGAAAGGGATGTTGAGAATGCACGATTTTGCAATGTGTCCGTTTATTATGATAATTATGCGACGACAAAATCGAATTATTTTGATACAAAGTATAATAATAATATTTGTCCTATTGTTGGTGTTGATTTTATTGGACACGTGTTTACATTTAAGATGAAATTGAATAAATTACCTTCATTTTTATCTGTATCGGAGTAGATAACGCAAATGAATGTAGGTTTATGTGCCGACTTTTTTATTTAGTGACTGCATTTGCATTTTTATTGGCGGTTACATAAAAATCGTAATTCGTAAAATAAAACAAGACATTTGTATTTTTGTTTTTGCAAGTGAACGTAACTTTTTAGTGATCTAACAATGAATTATTACAGTTTTATTTGAGATTATTATTTAATTTATAAATTGCCTATTTGCTGCCTTAAGCGGTTAATATACCCCTATAATGGTTGTTAGTTGACGTGACAGACGGATAGACAGCCAATACTGTGCTTATGGACTGAAAACTTGAGTACCTACCTACTCGTACCTACGTCTGATACATAAATGGCGACCATAGCAATATTACTTACTTATTACTTATTCGAGTAGTTAGTAAGAAATTGATCTTAGTATTTTTGCTTATCGGTAAAAACGTAATTGGACTGAACCTAGTTCTAAGTAAGTCATATATTAGTGATTTAAGTTGTTAACGAGGGTTTATAATTGTACTTTGTAAATGAACAATTGTAAAAGGATAGGTTTGTTAAAAAAAATCTTGGTGAAAAGTTCAAAAGGATTAATGAAACTACAAAAACTAGGGTGATGCTCAGTCAAGTTTTATAATTTAAACATAGACTTTACGCATTCTATAAGGTCCTAGAATTGACATTTAATTCAATATTTTGTGCAAAATTTTCTTCACAAGTCTATGGTGAAATTTCTCGATTTTTAATTTCAACTAAAAGATATAAGTATAACACAGGGGCGCACAAAACCGGGAAATGTAGTAAAATCTGTACCCAGCAATGGGTTATTCCAGGCTGATATGATGATGATGCTGGGTGTCTAAAATGGCCACTTTAGCAGATCATAATATGATTTGCTTTAAAAAGCGTAAAATAGACCTTCCATAATAGTAACTGTGTGTCATTTTATGAACTTTAACGCAATTCATATTATTTACTTTTTTTAACGTAGGTAATTTTTATTAGGATCTGCTAAAGTGGTCATTTTAGACCCCCAGATTATATCACACTAAAAACATAGATTAAAGCTGTATTTTTTGCATAACCAGACTTTACTCTTAGAAAGATGTAACACGGTAGTAATTATACCAAGCTTTTAAATGAACATCAGAGAAAATCCTATTTGAATTTAATATAACTTGTTTAAGTAAATTAAAAAGCGTAAATATGTCTTGTTACTTTTCTAAGTTCTATAATTATGATAACTATTTAGATTTGTGTAAACATTTGGAATTATTTAAATCTTACATTGAAGGTTAGATCAATATCGTTATCATAATTATTATTATAAAAACTTGAAATGACTTCCAGTCTTATAATTAAACAACAGGATTAATCTTAGCATTTTTCCCGTAAGGACTGCTATCTAAGCCCTACAACATCAAAAAGAACTATCCAATATGTTAGCAATTGTTTATGGTATCTGAAAACCGTAATGAACGGTAGAGTTTTACTTGAAAGTTCGTAAACTTTTGTCTATTACCCCGTTACTAATATCATGTTGATATCTGTTATAATTTTAGGTGATACAATACTAATAAAAAAGATGTAGGTAAACTTACGTTTACCACTTGTACAATTAGTCAATATTGATTAATATCATTTTATTTTCTGCCTATATTTTTTAGTAGAATAACTGAACTACTTAATTAGACTTTTAAAACATAACTTGAAAAATTTAGAAATTTATTTCGTTTTCCAAAACCTTGTAAAGCTTAGCTCTTACAATTAATGAAGTTTAAATTCGCTAATAAACAATGAAACAGCAATCATTCATAAAACAATCCACTTTCAAAATACGCAATCGGCCGGATCGCGTCGGAACTTTTTGAAAATCGACTACTTTTATCGATATCGATAAAGCGTTCGATATTTGAATGAATCACGTGACATGAGTCAGAACCATTGTTCGTACACAATACTTACGTCGCCTCGAGTAAATTAGGAAATGTATTTTTTATTGGAAAGCCACTCGGAATTACAATGGAGGTTAATATATGACACACGTACAAGTTTCCAGTAAGCGGCGTGATAGTATTCGAACGTTCGAACCTTATCGCATGCTGTCTATGGCCGCCCATTGATGTTTTAAAAAGAACTTCACGAGTGTTGCCCACTCAAAATATTAATTAATTAACCATTTTGTCGGGAGTTATTTATAGTAGCTGCTGAAATTCATCATTCTAGATGTTAAATTGTTTGTTGACTTACATAAACATAATTATAACTTCCTCTTACATTTGCAAGTTGTTTATCTTGCGCAAACTCAAACATTTCCCGTTTCGCATTGTTTTACTCAGAAGTTAAAGAAAAAAAATATCTTTTATTTATATAACAATCACGTTCGGCTCACATTGATTGTGCTCGTGGCTAGTGACGTCACCTCCGTCGCCTGATAAGGGCCACTTCCGGTCGAAATCCTGACCGATGGTAGAATGAATGAGTGACCGAATGAACGGACCGATCGACCTTATTCAAAAATTGAGGACGAATTTTTTGGTACAACATTTTTGGAGGCTGGTATTATTTGTAATGCAACTGACGTTTGGCGAAGTGTTGCATAAAATAATAATTAAATTCATAATTTATGATTTGTCAACCATATATCACAGGATAATAAATTCATATAGACATATAGGGTTGAAATAATTATGACTAATACAAGCAAGTTGCGTATATTTCATCAAACAAACTATGTGCTTACATTTAATTACTGACAAAATGGAATAATGTATGACTACAATTTCTGTTTGAACAGGTAATAAAATTCCCTTATTGGGTAATTTGGTAATTACGTTTTGATTGATGATCAGCTGAATTTTATTGTTGATTTGGTAATTTTTGCTTATCTTTGGTTAGTACTCAAAACTTTGAAAAACTCAGTCTAAAAGATTATTGCTCTCTGCTTATGATTATCTGCTTAGTTCCCAACTATGTTGGGATTGGCTTCTAGTGTAATCGAATGCAGCTGAAAACGATTACTTATAGATTTGCAGTTTGACCGTCGGACTGTAAAGCAGGTCTCGAGTTCAAATCCAACACACGCACCTCGAGTGCAATGTCCGAGGGGATCGGACAAAAAAAACTAATTAGTCCGTCAGATAGATTTCAAAAAAGATATTGAACACGTATTTTATTTTCACATAAACAAAAAATTAAGACGATACAATGCTTCGAAAACTCGTGTACTCCTCGAAAATGTCGCATGTCAGTACAATTTTTGCCCACAAATGACGTCACAACCCCCTCACTCATGATCTTTGACGCGTTTTTCTTCGTCAATTTTTATTAATTTGATAAAAGAAAAAACACTTAACTACTATTTTTCGATAATCTAACTGACGGACTAATTAGAATCATATTTTTTTGACTTAGTCCGATCCCCTATTATGCTTCGGTGAAGAAAAATATCATGAGGAATTCAGCATGTCTGAGAGATATTTCTTGACGGCATGTAAAGAGGCCCATGCAGAAAAACTGACACCAGTTTACACACTATTATCACGATAAAATAAAGTAAAAAATGTGTTAGTATTTTAATTTAACAAAAAGTCGTGTCCTTTAAGAATCTACTTTTAAGTACATTATTACATATTTCCGTATTTGGAATAATAAACAAGCAATTAATGTCTATGTGAGGGAAAGAACCTTGTTATACGTCAGTTTACAAAACACGTCAAATTCACACTTTTTCAATAAGTAGGCAATAGGAATCCACAAACTCGAGAATATTACAAAAACAAACAGACAGAATACATTTTTGGATTTTCCTCATTCTAATATAGCGTGTTTCCGAGAATTGTCGCAAAAACTGTGGAATTTTAATAAAAACTTATAAGGCGTCATTCTGATTTGATAATGTGGTTCCGTATGATCTAATTTGAATCTGTTTGTGATTGAAAAGTAACTTAACGTTTTGTTTTCGTGTGAATGATGTTTGATTTTCCTTCATCAATTGCCTGCCCAAAAAAATTGTGTTATGTTTTCAGGGTTACTTCCCAAATATGTTGAAGTCGACGGATGCAGTTGAATACCTGTATTTTACATGGAACGACTGCCTATAAAAGCAAATATTCGAAGACATAGGACATCTACCAACCCGCACTGGGCGTCGTGAATTATAGCTTATCACTCTCCGAGAGAGGAGGCCTGAGTCCCTGCAGTGAGAACATTATATTATTATGCTGATGATGATGATGACTGCCTATTCGACCTTCACAAATAACTGGGTAATAAGAATATGATGTTGGCAGAGCATGTCTTTTTCCCCCGTTGTTTCGGAATATACTAGTATTTTTTTTATGAAATCCATAGGATCAATAGTCAATATTTTTTCTAAGTAATTTTGATAAATGTAAATGTCTTAATGTTAGTCCGTATAAACAACGTTATATTTAGACTGACCAGCAAGATTAAATCGAAATTATGGCATCATTACCAATTTCATTTTTTTTTTGTGCGATGTTGGTTGTATTTTTTCTTGGCCTAGGTAAATAAGTAGTGCCCAATGTGTTAATTGGGCACTACTACTTACTATTTACCTAGGTCATCTGGCTATTCAGCCAGATTAAATTAAAAAAAAAAACTAATTCGTAAGATTTTGCCAAGGATTAAACATTGTAACTACAACAAAAACAAAAAGCATAAGTCTTACTGCCGACTACAATGTTTCTTTCAACAAATTAAGTGCTTGCCAAAACAAAATCATTGTGCCTTGCCAAAATAATCTTTAAACTTTCGATATAGACCGTTGAATTAAATTCCTAGCGTCTGTATTCGATATTTTAGGCTGGAATTTCGTAGACGTAATTGATCGAGATATCTAGCATGCAAAATAAACAGATGCTGTTTCTCTGAATTAAGAAAATCTTTGCCTAATTTCAAGTGTTTTGAAATCAAATGAATTGGTCTAGAATTTCTCAGAGTAACATTGCCCATAAAAAATACCAGGAAGATAAGACATTAGTTTGTTTAAGACGTCATTTTCCAGATCACTCGCATTCTTAGCTGATTTTGATACATCTTATTTAAATTGACAAGATTTAAACGTTGAATATCACTGTGATTATAGGAATTGTCTTTCAGTTAATCTGTTTTATCAATACTTAAAATATATCCTTTAGTTTCGAGATTCTATTATTTTGTCAAAAATGCAAGCTGTAGATACGTTTAAACCAATGGAGTGATTAAATGGTTTCCTGTCAAATTATCTTACGGATCCCTATAAATCGGACCATATTTGTTAATAAGGAGGTATATCATTTTAAGTAATTTATTTTAGTTATGTTTAAGTTTTAATGTCAGTCAAATAAATATTAACATAATATTGAGTAAGTTTGAACAAAATATTATGTGTTTGTATGAGAAGAACTACTTGATCACAGGATATTGGTTTTTTTTAATGCAAAAATCGTGATGTAGAGTAAAATGTGTTAACTAGATTTATAATTTCTTGTATTTTATTACTGCATGATTGAATATTAATTACTGACAAGATCAAACTCAGTTACTAATATACATCAGCTGCTGTGTTTAAAAATCATTAAATACGAAGAAATACGATATGAAGAAGTCTAAAGCAATTGCAATAGCAATTTTTATTATTTCAATTTTTTTTATAATTTTTTTCTTTGGAATTCCTGTAGTAGTACACCCACATTTCGCCAGTAATATTTGGTCCCATTTAAAAGGAGGCCTATTTCCATCAAGGGGGCACAAATGGGCTCCAAGACTCTACACTTATTATTTATTTATGAAATAAATGTAAACGATTTATAAGTAATAAATATGTTTGACTCTGCACCGTAAACTGAAATGCTTATTATGCTACTAGTCAATAGCTTATTTATATCGAATTAGTTTCTATCAGTTTAGGATTTATTCGTTTTTAGACAATCAATTATCAGTTATAATTAATTTGATAAACGATTATAAACATAATTATTTTGATTTGTTGATAACCCGAGATTTAATTGGTTTTGGTGTAAAATGCATTCGTATAAATGGCTACACTCGTGTGACGTCATAATCTAAGACATTAGTATGACATTTCTTAACGGTTAGTGACGTCACAACCCCCCACTCAAATCTTTGACGAGTTTTATCTTCGTCATTTTTATTAATTTGATAAAACAAAAAACAAGTTTCCAATATTTTTCGATAATCTAACAGACGGACTAATTAGAATCTTATTTTTTTGACTCGGTCCGATCCCCTTTTGTCACAGTCGCAGTTACTGCCAAGCCGGCTTTTGACTGTGGGATGTATATATATACATCTTGAGATATAATTTATCGCTCGTCATACATTTAATACGTGGCCGTTCACACTGTGCTAAAATATATATTACATCTCAAAGTCAGGATGTAATATAGAATTCAAGATGTAATATATTACATCCCCTAATCAAAAGCCGGCTTTATGAATTTTTCATTTCACGAATTTTAACGTAAATGAATTACGTTAAAATTCTTAAAATATATTATGATCCTATTATGATCTGCTAAAGTAGCCATTTTAGACCCCCTGGTATTGCGGGTACAGGTGAAGCTTAATGACTAGGAAGCCGATCCCAACATAGTTAGGAAAAGGGTAAGCAGATGATGAGCTAAAGAATCGAACAACTAATCATCACTACATATTATTATAAAACAAAGTCCTCCGCCACGTATGTCTGTCTGTCTGCTCGCGATTAACTCGAAAACTACTGCACCGATTTTCATGTTGATTACACCAATGGAAAGAGTGGTTCTTGAGGAAGGTTTTAATATATAATTTGAATCCGGTTGAAGCCGCGGGCATCAGCTAGTTTGTAATAATCACAAGTTTTAGCTTTGTATTATCTAGGAAAACCTTGACGCTGTTTCTTTATGTTACTGTGATTCTGATATTAACAATACTAAGACAGATATAAATTGCAACCTTGTTATTTAAATAATTATAGCTATTGATATATTCTGGCTACTAATTAATATCGATTAATTATATAATTACATTGTCGTTTAAGTTCGCCATTCAAAAATATTTTAAAAGCAAAGCGGAAGATATTCAATGCCCGTTTACTATAAAACAAGACATTAGAAGTCTACAAACAAATAAGCCCGACCTGGGATTCGAAGCCAGGACCTCATGATCAGCAGTCTGACTTGCGACCACTAGATCAACGATACCTACAATGTTTTAATTGTTTTCATCGGTAAAACCTTTTCTTTTTTCTTTTGTCGGTTGGAAAATCATCAAATAACCCCTCTCGCTCTCGGGCAGAGCAAAAGGGAGTGTCAGACTTCTACTGACTAAAAACCACCCATGTTACTTCTTAGCCCTATACAGGGTGTAAATTAACCCTTCACACATACGTCAACCAAGCATTCTGTACAATCAAACTAAGTGAGCAAAAATTTTTGCTGGGTCATTTTTTTTTTTTGGTTTAATAGTCACATTTTACGGTAAAACTCAATGTAGCAATATTAAAACATTGTGCTAGTGGATGCTTTGAATAGTAAAAGGGTCATGAAGGTAATTTAAGTAAAGTTATAACCTGATAAACTAGTATTTACAAAAACCACTTTGACCCCCAATATCTCCGTAACTAGGGGGTTCCTAGGTATGGTCTAGAACCAAGAAAATATTGCAGTGGTAGGGAGAAGAAGTACCCTTCGTTTGCGTTAAGGGTACTTTTACACCCTTTATGTCGAGGCCGCGGTATCTCTTAAAACATCCCGCAGTCAGTAAACCCTCGACCTGTATGAATGGCCAATATACAGGATTTGCATACTTTGGGGTCAATGTAAAAACTTTTTGTAATATTTTTGGCTATAAAGTAATTGTAAGATTTTAAGCATGACTTCTCTGATGGACGCAATTGTTGTTTTTGTTTTGCACTAAAATACTGTTTTTACTTATCTTAGCCTTACCTATAAATTGAGTATATTCTTTGTCATTTTACTACGAAAAGTTAAGAAAATACTTTATGACAAAACATCTACAGCTTTTACAATGCCATACTTGTGATTTTGTATAAAACCTTCTACCTAACTTTGATGTACAATATAGTAGATAATAATATGTATATTATGATATCTGTATTTTGTCCACTACAGACTATTAAACAATAGTCATAAAACATAAACTTACAGTTATTTAGATAACTGCAGTCTTCGAATAAATAAAAACAACTGTAGAACAAACTTTTCGTTCAAATTCCGCGCTATCTCTGAAAGTTAAGTTAAAATGCCCTGTTAACTTCGTAGCGGGGAAGCTTTCAAAGATTTAACTTGTTACTCAATTTAGTTTTGCGTGAATAAAATGAATAGATCAATGTCAACTTGAGTTCTAATTTTTGAAAACAAACAGACATTTTGAAACTTAAACAAATGAAGATCAATTAATTCGAATGTTTAGATTCTTTCAGGACTTACCCCGACTGGAACATCAATGTATTTATAGGACAAATACTACCTACTTCTATTCAATAATATTTGAGATACTATAAAGAAGTTATCAGAAGAAAATCATTATCATCAGCCTATAATGTTCCCACTGCAGGGACTCAGGACTCCTCTCTAGGAGAGGGATGGGCCATAATCCACCACGCGGGCCCAGTGCGGTTTGGTAGATGACACATAATATAATTAAAAAATTTGATTCTGTAATTGCCAAGTTTACACATAAAATTGGGTTACTGCTGTAATAATTTAGTTTTTTTTTTCTCATAAAAAGCTAAAGAAAAAGTATCGGTCATATTTTTGTTTGAATGTTTAGAATTATGCAGTCGTGACAGATTTAAACAAGAAGGATGAGATCAAAAGGTGTCGAGCAAAATATAAGAACTTGTGTATAAATTTGTGAGTCGTGTTTGACTGTTAGATATTTTTAAATAGCTTGAGGTAGCAATCAGCACTAACCCATGACATTTGCAATGCATTTGCAATTGCGTCTTGCAAGTCAATAAGTAACGAATTTGTTCGCATTGTCACAACTATTTTAGAAAATTTTAAATGTCTATTAAGTAATATTTATCTAATAACTCTAGAAGTTGAGTATTCTCTTAACTCCTATTTCTAATACTACCAAACAAAATACGACACACAAATTCAATTGTCAGTTCAAACACAACTATATCAACCAACTATATCGCATCAAACGGGAATCGTACCAGCTATAACGTCGGTCTGAGCTTGATCTTCTAACCACACGACCTATGACCCTTGGTACTTTGATACTAGATGTTCCTCAGTATCTGATCTTGATATTGAGATAAAGGAAAAAATGTACGTTTCTTGAGATGTGTATCTTTTGTATGTTCATGCTGTGAGGCAGAGGGGTTTGGCAGAAAGATTAGTTTAAAGTTTGTGATAGATGGAGAATCTTATACGATTTTCGTATTTTTGTTTTAATCTATTAAATACTGAATGATATTTATGGTAAATAAAGAGTGCTACTTCAGTTAAAAGTTTGTGTTAAAAATATTAAAACTTTTGTGGAAGTATTTGTGATAGACTTATGTGGATTCAATTATAAATCTAAGTTATATTTGGTAGGCATACATATATGTATAATTGTTTATGACCCGATTACTTTTTATCCGACTGCGGCGAAGCCCAAAATTAAGGTTATTACATTATGTGTTAACGTAGAATTTATTTGAAACTATATTTATTAAGTGATCATGGATTAGTAAATTCAAGCGACTTTCTGCGTTATTTTGATTAATTTCCTATCTAATAAAGATTAATTAAACACGTAAACTAAGTATTAATGTGCAACAAAATATCTAATAATAACTAAGTACTTACAAAAGATTTTTTTCAATTCACATTATTTTTTGTGGAGAAATTTTAAAAATTTAATTCATAAACACAATACTTAAAACTTTATATATGACACTCTTATTACACTGTTTTATTTGTAGCACATTTAATGAACAAAAAAACAACTTGTTAGTTTCAGTCAAAAAAGGGAAACAAAATAGAATTCTTACCTTAATTTAGGACATCCAAACTTGAAAGAAACTTGATAAAACAATGCGGTGGTCATGCACAATGTCACTTCTGTTTATATCACCATAAATCCTTAGTGTCACACACACACTGACCACACTTAGACAACACAGTTTATATAACAAATCTTATGTCTTTCCTACTAAAACTTCTATTTACAGTCACCTGAAATAAAAAAGTTTCAATAACTAACTTCGCGAGAAGTCCAAACTAAAGAAATAATCGTCCGAAACACGGAAAATGTAACAGTCGCGCGCGAATTACTCACGCGACTGAAAAAATTGCCACATCTGCGTAAGACTCGGAAACTAAATCAAAATACTGGCTAGGAGAGGGACGAGTCAACTCAGGCCCCACCCTACCCCCACCACCGACCGATACGCAAAAACATTCATAAAAACCACGCTCGACTCCTCCGCAAATTTATCAATTGTTTATATCACGGCAAAAATGTAAACCCAAACGGATTCATCTCGACAAAGCCCTAGATTAAGCAAAACATTAAACAATTAAGACTCACACAATAGAATTCCGACAATGTCGAAATATTTAAAACAATACACGGTTTAATATGTACGAATCATAATAATAAACACGTCCGCGTTACTGTGTTATCGAAAATAATCGATTCTTCGAATTCGTTTCGGTGGATTATTTTTAAAGATGGAAACCTTAGTGCGGGTTGTTGGCGCGAGTTTTCCCGCGCTTCTGGAAACGCGCGTGACGTCACAGTGCTAGAGGTGCGACCGTGCGCTGCAGCCGCCCGGCCACGAATAAGTGCGGCGCGCCCGCCGTCTCCACTCGGCGTTTTTTTCTGCCAAAAAACTAAGAAAGGGTCTTTAGTTTAGGGTTAACTGTATGGCCGACAATGCGGATGATTTTTTGTAAAGTCTTTTGAAACTGGAGCGAGTTTAAAATACGCGCTTTGACCTTCGACATATCGGTGTGTCGTTCAGCGCAACACTAAGGCATTGTCTTACATTGCGTTTTTTGTTTTTGGACCGATAACATCTGTTCGGCTGAAATTAAACTTGGTAACGCAATGGATAGAACAAAGCTCTAAGTTACGTAATTGCTAGACCTTTAACATCTAAGTTGGTAGCTTAGTTTCTCAACTTAAAAGTTTTTGTTTAATTTTTTGTCGAACTTGTAAGAGGATATAAGTCTTTAATGATATTATAATAACGTTCGAGGGCAGTGGCCACTGTTTTACTTGACGGTTCATAATTGAAGAATTTATTTAAAGCCGAATATCTTAATGTCAGTTTTGAGAGGTACAACTCTAATTCGAATACGTCAAAAGTTTATTCTAAGAAAGATTACACTTATCAAAATGTAACATCTTTAAAACATTATCCTGTGATTTTAATCATACCTAATATTAAATTGGAAAATGTCCTCATACTCGTCTTGAACTTTGCGAATAAGCGTAGTAGAAAAACAACCATTTAATTAATAATCGATATAAAGGTTTCCGACTTACTAAGAGGAGACATTGAAATACATAACACCTGTTTTTCAGGCACGGTTAAGTAGTGATACACCCACGTTTATTTTCATCACTTATCTTAAGAGATAGAGATTTTCAACCATTATTATAAAGAGGAAAGATTAATTGTTTGTTTGTTTGTGACGAATAGGCTCCGAAACTGCTGGACCGATTTGAAAAATTCTTTCACCGTTGGGAAGCTACACTATCCCCGGGTAACATAGGCTATAGCCTATGTCACGGGCACTGGAACTGCGCAGGTGAAACCGCGTGACGTCCGCTAGTATGTAAATAATTAAAAAACCGCCGCTACCTTTTTTTTCTTTCTTTCCCTATCTTTTTTCAACAAAGGTTTGACAACAGGCTTAACGTCGAAAAGACGCGTTTACAAGCACTTCACCTACAAGTAGGAGTCAAGTCAAAATCATAAACCTTTTCTTCAAAGGGGGCTGATATCAGCATTTTTGAACTTTTCCCCCAAAACGCCCACCCTTTGACACTTCCTAGTGTTTGGAAAAGAAGTGGCAACACAAAAACCCAGCAATCCTGTAATAGAAGAAGCTTTAGTTAAGGCTTATTTGGTCCGTGGATGGGTGACCATTCCATTACATACCGAGTTTCCTCCGTGCCTTGAAACACGTTAAGCCATGATTGGTCCCGACAGTCAATAGGATATTTCACCAAAAAATCTAATTAGTCCTTCTGTTAGATTATTGAAAAATATTGGATACGTGTTTTTTGTTTTATCAAATTAGTAAAAAATTACGAAAATAAAACGTATCAAAGATCATGAGTTTTGACGTCACTTTGTGGCTAAAAAAATACTAACCATGTGACGTCACACGACTTGACACGAATTTTCGAAACATTGTATCATCTTCATCTTTTGTTGACATGAAAAAATAAAAAATGTGTCCATTATTTTTTGAAAATCTAACGGACAGTCTAATTAGATTTTTTTGGTGAAATACCCTATTATAGATTTTAGACAGTTACAGGTCAGGAGGTATCGTATTCCGTCGGGGCTGCGGGTTGTTCGAAAGAGATACCGCGGCCTCGACACAAAGGGCTTAGAAGGAACATGGGTGGTTTTTAGTCAGCAGAAGTCTGGGACTTCCTTCCGCTCTACCCAGAGCGGGAGGGGTTATTTGACAATTTCCCACGCCCTAAGCATAACCAGTCGTTTCTTGTAAAACACTGTTATTCAGTTATATATTTATTTATCTACTAGCTGTTGCCAGCGGCTTCCCGCTACAACTCGAAAAATATCCCACTGGAAGATAAAATGGGGATAAAAACTATCCTATGTGTTAATCCAAGGTGTCAGCTAACTCCATACCGAAGTTTATTAATATCGCTCCAGCCGTTAAGACGTGAAGAAGTAACAAACATACACACTCACACTTTAACAAACTTTCGCCTTTATAATAATTACTGTGATATTAGTGTGAAGTGTGATTTAAGCAGGTACCTACTGACAGTTTGCTCCAACGCGTGCAGCAAGTCAACATCACACACTAACTAAAAAATCGTATAGAATAATAAGGCATAGCTTTATTGCTACTCCTAAACAGATCTAGATCCGGTTCCTGAGCAATCAGGTCAGTTGCATCCGGTTAGACAAAACCGACCCCAACATAGTTGAGAAAAAGCCTTGGCAGATGATGACCTTGATTTCCACTAAAGGGTGTAAAAGTACCCTTAACGAAACCGAAATATACTTGTTCTCACTTGTTACGGAGATATTGGGGGTCAAAGTTTCAAATTTTCACAGCTGTTTTGTGTGTTACTTGTTAAGGTTATAACATAACTTAATTGAGTAATAGTTATTAAATAACTTAATTTACTATGTGTGTACATTAATTAAAAACTATTAAATAAAGTAAAAAAAAACTGCTCCTCAACGCTGTCAGCCGGTAGTGTGACCAAAAGACTAGCGGCATTGCCACGTTGTATGGCCACACTTAGCCTCTGGCCAAGATAAAAACCATAAAATATAACATTGCTAAAATTACCTCAATGACCCGTAAACTATTCAAAGCATACGCTAGCACAAATAGAGACACCTTGAAAAAAGTCGTTTCCAGCAATATTTATTGCGTAGGGGTCTTTAGTTTGATGTACACAATGCTTGGCTCACGGCTTCGTGAAGGATTTGTTTACATCCTGTATAATTGATCGATAAATCAAAGGTGAATTAGCAACTAAGTAAGTACCTACCTTATTTGAGAGTCTCCCGATGATTTCAATTGGCACCATGAGTCATGATTGATCCAAACATCTCAGCGACACAACAGTGTTTTGAAAAACACAGATACACAAACATGTGTGAGATTTAAGATGCTGGGAATGGAATTAAACTGACCTATTAGTACCTACTTATTTAAGTGCGATCTGCAGAGGTCATTTGCATGTAGTATCGTTAAAAAATCGATACAACCATCAACACAGTGATTTGAGAGCTGTGGTTTTTCACCCCAAAAAAATCTCAGCAATATTTTTAACAAACTAACACATATTGAAATAGCTTGAAGCGTTTTTGCGTAGAGTTACTTTTTTATGTATCTGGTTGGCTAGCGGTTTTGTGAAGGGCTTGTTTATACATCACATATACGTAACTAGCTATGCCCTCAGACCAAATAAAAAGTAAAGACGGAACTCTGCGAACAGCAAAGTGAGGCCGGTCAAACTACGCCTCGCATACACGCCTCAGACCAAATTAAAAGTTTAAGACCAAGGCGTAGTTTATGTTGTACGTGTGTGCGTGTATTGTGTATGTACACGGCGAGGCGTAGTTTGAACGGCCTCACTTTGCTGTTTGCAGAGTTCGATCTTTACTTTTTATTTGGTCTGAGGCTATGCCCGTGACCTGTAACCACGTGAAACTATTTTTAAAATATTACTACTTCCCTATTTGGATCGAATTAGTTAAATAATTTTAAGGATCATAACTTCTTAGGGTTCCGTACCTCAAAAGAAAAAACCGGAACACTTATAGGATCACTCGTGTGTCTACCTGTCTGTCAGTCTATCCGACCATTCCCCGCTCCTTATCTCCGAAACTACTGAGCCTAAAACTCTGAAAAAATACAGGAATTAGTTCAACATTTACAGATTACAGGAAAACCTATAAGAAGTCTATGGTGCTAAAATAACATGGAAAATCACTCAACGGAACCCTTCATGTGCAAGTCCGTCATGCACTTGGCCAGTTTTTTTCATGGAACTGTAGCCTAAGTTACTCCGTGTAACATCAGATATCTGTAATAGTGCCGTCATTATCGGTCCAACCGTTTAAAATAAAATAATGTGCTTTTGTAATAAGTACCGTAAGTATATCTGTACGATAAGCGCGATAATGATTTGCGAACAAAAAATAATACTCCAGTAGTAAAATTCACCACCGTTTTTTTTTTGACAACGCGCAACAGAATGATAGGTTTTGTTTGTCATTTGCCTTATTTTACTGTAGTGTCTACTAACACAAAATTCATCAAAGTCAAAACAAAAAAAAACCTGCTGCCTAGCTACTTAATATTTTTAATTTTTAGAAGGCAGACTCACCCTCTCTCAGACTTAGGACAGACTCGAGGAACATTACGGCATATCACTATTTCTGCACAAGTGCACACAATAACAAAGTAAAAAACAATCATAAAAAAAGGACTAAGAACTAAACACGAGTGTGTATCTCACGACTACGGCTGTGCCAAATAGGATCAGTTCAGCAAAGTGCCGAGCAACTAGTGCCCCACGCTGATTTTCAACTGGCCCTGAGATGGTGTGGCTGGTCTTCATTTGCACCCGTTTGGATTGAATGCCGACTTCGACATAGTTGAAAATTGGCTTGGGCAGATGATGCCTATTTATGCACTAAAAGACCTAAAAAAAAAGTAGTTAAAAAACTAAAAAACCTGGCTGAGAAAACTGAATAGCAAAGAACAAGCACATTTTTAAATTAAACAAAATTTGGAAGCATGCGGGGTCCATTCTATTTACATTTCAAAATTTAATATTCAAATGAACCCCGCCTGCTTCCAAGTTTTGTTTAATTTTTAACTACTTTTTTTATTTCCATCTTTTTAGTTCTTCCGTTGGTCGCGTAAAATTATTCGCAGATGATTTAACATTTGTGTTTGTTTATATGATTTGTGACTTTGAATTTATTTTAAACACTTACGTGTCATATATTTTTGTAATCTCCTTTTAAAACCCTTCATTTTGATACCCTACTCGATGGTTTTTTTTTTCAAATCCGCGATATGGCTTCCAAAATCAATTTTTCCTTTGTTTTTTAATTTGAATGTAGCCAGTGACACTCGCGCCATCAAGACGAATAAGTATATTTTATTCATATCCCTTATTCGTTAAGGAGTTATGAGAGAACAAAGAAACAGACATACATACACGCCAAACGCATAACCCTCCTTTTGGGCTTCGCCGCAGCCGGGTAAAAACGAGTCCTTCGATTGTCTTAACTAACACAGAACTGACGATTTCTGGATGGCATATTCTATAGCTCGCCACTGAAGCTTCCTCTATCCTTGTTTATTGTTCTTTTCGACCGCATTCGTGCTGGTTTTGGCTGCGATCCATCTTGTGCATCCATCTTCTCTTTATTACCGTTTGATATGTTTAGTTGACACTCTTAGATAGACTATTAAACATTGTTCTTTAGACCGATTGGCTTCAGGTTTATTTTTAAATTGGTGATAGTTTCAATTATTATTCTAATAGAATAATTAAAAGAAATTTACTAAAAAAAAGAATTTTGTGAAAAATTAAAACGTTTGCCTGAAGATTGGATCATTGGTAAGTAGTTCTTTCAGCCTGTTTACTTTCCCATACCGTTTATTACCACTTAATTCATAAATCATGACACCTACGAGTTATTTACTTTTAGTCTTATTCAATAATAGTGCTATTTAACTGTCTATGAACGCGAAACTATAAAAAAATGAACGCCAAACTCCTTTGTTTTTAAAATTTAATACTAACTTCGTCGTTGGATAAAGTTTTATTTAATTATTCATCATGTATGTCATTTTGTTTATTTACAGTAAATCAATATAGTGATTTTTCGCTAAGATGTTTGGAGATACGCACAGCAATATTTATAAGTATTCCCGGAAATCCCGCCGCCATTTAAATCCACACGAAACACAATACATTAAAACCTAATCAACCAAAAACAAAAACACAATAAGTACAGCCACGTAATTGCGTCGCATATCACACAAGTGTATAGTTCGATTCCCAGCGCGCGAAAATGTCACCGGTTATTTTGGCGCGCGTTCGTGCGTCCATCAGCGCCTGCGCAGCGTATTCTATTGTGAATTGTGATTGGATGCCGTAAGACTAACGGATGGTCGATGGACGATTTGTTAGATTTTTCAGCAGCGAATTGTGTGGGATTTTGGGCGGTGTTTCAGCTGATTTATTGGGCAAGTGTTTATTTAAATTTGATACTGCGTTTTCAGTTTTCTGTACGTTTTTTATGTAGGATGTTTTTTGGAAAGTACCTAGCTGTATTCTACGAGACTGTGTTCTCATTTGTATAGCTTCTGCCCGCGGCATTGTCCGCGTGTGGCTAGAAATTATCCCACAAGTTAATTTTCCTGAGGTGAAAGTTATCTTTTTCAGACACACACATTGCGTTTGAGTGAGTTTCGCCCTGGCACACTATCTTAATTGTTACTTAAACTTTGGGAACTATCAGAAAGAGATCAACAATTTTTTTTAGGAAATACTATCAAGGAAACTTAGAATTTTGGCATTCTGGATTATGTAATTCGAGACAAGAAGACACACTTTCGCATTATCAGTATCACTACATAATATTATAAAACAAAGTCCTCCGCCGCGTCTGTCTGTCTGTCTGTTCGTGTTAAACTCAAAAACTATTACACTGCACCGATTTTCATGCTGTTTTCAACAATGGATCTAGTGGTTCTTGAGGAAGGTTTTTTTTCCAAATACGACCCCTTAGGGAGTTAAATAGGGGATGAAAGTTTGTTGGGATATTATTCGACATCCACGCGTACGAAACAGTGGGCAAAAGCTAGTTCATGATAAATGTCAACCACAAAATAATGCTCTCTGTTATAATGATAGTAATTGGGGCAGTATGTTGATGACAGTTTATTTTAGTGACTGAGTTTTCTTAGCACGTAATGTGGGTAGTAAGAATCTAGGAATTGTCTAGCTAGCCACTATGCCTGAATTAATAATTATTAGTATAAGAAAATATCTAAAATAAATGCTTACCTAACTCATCATAATCCTAAGCCTAAGCTTTTCCAAACTGTGATGGGGTCGGCCACCAGTCGAACCAGACGCCGTTGAATACCAGTATTTTGCAAGAAGCGACAACTTACCTGACCTCCACCACCAAGTTAGTACTGGGTAATACGTTAACCCTTGGTAGCACTGTTTGACAGACTTTCGGGCCCCTATTTACCTAACAGCCGCGTCTAAGATCTACAATGACGGCAGATTAGCGCAGTGACTGAGCGATATGGATTGTTGCCCTGAGTGTCGCGGGTGCAACTACCAAAAAATTCCAATACCTCTTAATGTTTCTGTTCTCCTAGTAGTTTGTGGAACTTTACTAAAATGATTATCGATTATTTTTATTATACACCGCATTACTAACAGCTACCAAATCTTAGGTGCTCAGATAATGTTTATTTTATGTACCTAATATTGAAGCTCTTGGCATTCGTACGTTTTTCACGGGTGACCACTGAAAACCAGCACTGTGTTGTGGGTGACAATAGCACAGCACCATGCTGAGTGGCAACCTACTTGTCGCAGCCACGACGTTCACATTTTTAATTTGTTTTTTATTCCTTGTTGCTTGTTGTATTTTTTTTTTTAAATATCTGTTAAGCGTTAATTGTGTACTGTTTTTTTCTTGTATGCTCGGTGTGTTTCTGCGACAGATAAATATTTTTTCTTTCTTTCTAGAATTGAATAGCTTTGGTACTCTAAACTTAGGTGCTCTAAAAATCGGTGCGCAGATGGGAATACCTCAAATTTAAAAGTTTGTAAACGCATCCACGATACAGTAGAAATTCCTAGTGTGGAGCAACGTTTTTCGAAAAAATAAAAATAATTGACATTTGGGACCAACTGTTTGACTTGCTCTCCTAAGCATGCAGGAAAATCATGGTTGGTCACCCATCCACGGACCAACCTAGGCAAGCCTTACCTGCCTTACCTGCCTTATTAGAGCAGAAATCGTAAACAAAAATTAAAGGATTCACAGAAGTTTTCCTAGGTAGACAAAACTAGCTGCTAAAGATCGACAAATGACAGGCCCGGGACCAACGGCTTAACGGGTTTTTCGAAGTACGTACGGGGGATCTTATGGGTACCTAGACCAATCTACAGACGAGATCTCAGAAAGTGTAGTTTAACATTTGATTTACCAAAACGGCTGTTTTTAATTAGCCGCATATTTTAATACTTAGCTTTATGAATACAATTAACGTTAAGCAGTTCCCTTATAAACCAACGACGAAAATGGAGTAGGTTTTTATTAACCGACTAGCAAAAAGCAGTAAGTTTCCTATTCGACGCGTATATATTTTGTATGATGTATTAACACGCCTTACTGATTAGGTACTACAGAGGTTTGATTTTAAAAACCGTTGTTTGGGTTCAGTATCTCAAAAGGAAAAAACAGAATACTTATAGGATCACTTTGTTGTCCGTCTGTCTGTCTGTCAAGACCTTTATTTTCAGGATTGCGTGGAGGTCTGATACTGAAATTCATACTAAAAACTCAGGTCTACTGTCCTTTGGACCTGTGAAAAATCAAACTTCTAAGTCAACGCAATAAAAGATACAGTCGTTTACGCTGCAAATTTTCGACACTCGCAATGCAATCAAAACCTACAGGGTACTTACCGTGAACTTCAGTTTTTTTAGGATGGAATTTTTCTTCTAAATACTACAATATTTTTATTGACGGTCTCGAAAACTGTTTTCTTGTATCTTAAAGCGGAGAAATGTTTTACTCTAGAATACTCTAGATTACATCGATTTTGATTACGTACGTAATTCACACATAATGAAAGAACTATTTCCTCGAGAATTATTGTAAAACCAAAGGGAATAATCTAATATTATAGGTATAATAACATAAAATCGTGTCGTTCGTACTTATGTTATTAAAAAGATACCATAATTAATGATTATTGTGTTTAAAGATATCTTTAATTCACACTTTTTGTCGAAGTTCTCACTTCAATCTCATCTATTAAATTAGGGTAAGTACTGAAAATGATTGGTTTTAAATTTAAAAAAAAATTAATAGTGTCGTGTCGTCGCCGAGGGAGACCTAGAAAACGCTGGCGTGACGACTTAGGATCTTTAGTGACATATTGACAGAGAAATCCTTACAAAGTCCTCTCTGTCTGAGTGGAGGCTTTGAGCAAGCAGTGGGACAAAATAGGCTTAAAAAAAAAAAGAAAACAAGAGAGGTAGTACCTGGCCCCTTTGGCAAGTGGACAATGATACAAATTGTTTACTGACCACATAGTTCTTGTTGGTGAAGAGAGACCTCAAATCCAGAACAAATTCGAGAAATAGCAATAGCAGCTGGTAAATGTTAGCTTGATAATCAGAAAATCTTAAAATATGAAAAAAAGTTCTGCGATTTTGGCGATCTCTCTAGTCGAGGCCCCTTATTCACAACGCTTCGATTCGGTTTCGATTTCGACAAGTCGTATGTCTATCTTTTTTTGGCATTATGAAAGTGAGCGAGATAGACATACGATATGTTCAATTCGGTTTCGATTCGATTGTTTGTGATAACTGGAGTCCGATTTTCGGTACCTAGTACTTTGGTTAGTGACTGAGATGGTTTGGTAAGTAAATCACAAAATTAACACTAGATAGATACAATGGTAGCAGGTCAAGGGAACAATATGCGGCTCGGTAAATAATGGGGAGGCCTACGAGACAAATGTCGTTCGAAAAGTTTTGAATGTAGATGGGTATAAGAGATGTGGAAGACTAAAGAAACAATTAATGAAGTGTGTGAAGGATGATATGCCAAGAAAGGAGGTGTTTGATAAGACGATGAAAAATAGTGAGTATGGAAGAATGATTATGATGTCTATATAAGCCTCGCTGCGTGAAAGTTGATGAAAAAGTAGCAACGTTTAAGTTATCTATTTGTAGACATGCGCCGTCATTTTTTTTTTGTTTCCCCTAGCAGTTCGTTGTATAAATATTCTGAGTTACAAACACATAATTAATCAACGGATTTCACTTATAATTATCGGTTAAAGTGCACCGTGTTGGCTTCTGGGTAAAAACAAAGTATGTGGTTTTTTTTTATTATTTTGCCTTTAATTGCTAGTTTAGCACTATTATTGCAGTATTATGTTCCTTTTCGGTATGAAGTTATTAACAATATCAAATGTTAGTAGTAAACTCGTTTTTTATAAGGATTTATAGTGGAAAGATAATTGTTTCTTTGTTAATTACCAATGTTAATTCGAAACATGTTTTTTTTTTTACGTACAATTATAGTGTTCGTAACTAAAATAATAATAATTTGTAAAGAATGGCATTTATATAATTATACATTATTTATTTGCATCTGTAGTTAAGAAAAACAGCTGTTTCCCACTAAAGTGCAATAAGTACCTCAAAGTTAAAATGTCAGGAACAGCTATTTTTTTTTAAATTTGAATGAAGTGAAGTGAAGAGTTGAGAATACGTGTTAAGAGTAAGTGCATCGGTGTACCTTCCGTCATCAACTATTCATCATCATCATCATTTCAGCCAGAAGACGTCCACTGCTGGACATAGGCCTCCCCAGGTGTCGCCACATTGACCGGTCCCGTGCGTCTCGCATCCAGTTGTTGTCGCATCGAAGACGGACGTATATTTTTAAAGATAGATTTAATTATTTTGTTCGATGTTATTAATAGTCTATTTATTTGATTATTTTGTATTTAAATTTGAGAACGTTATTTTTATAGGTTGGCAACACTGGTGTCGCGCCACTATTGGTCCGTTGCAAACTTCCGGAGCAATGGTGGGGCGACCTAGCCTTTGCTTAGTAATAAACGGCGGACTGAGAGTTCAGTTGGTTGGCGAACAGTGTGCGAGTAACATCTCCTCAATTTTCATTATAAGTACCAATGTAATGATTATGCTTGTAGGTTAGAATATGTATTTGAATTTGTGTGAAGTGTTTAAAAGTTATGGTAATTGTTTACAACCGTTGTTTCTTATTTGATTAAATATATATTAACTGGTATTCAGTGTTTATTAGTGAAAAAACTTTACACAGTGGGTCCGCGCAACCTTCACCAGGTCATCGGTCCACCTAGTGGGAGGTCTTAGAACGCAACATTTTCCACCTTTGAATATATACCTACAATACGAGTATTATAACAGATTTGTCACAAATAAATTGGTACGTATAAGGGTATTAGAATGTCGATGGTGATGTTCAGGACGAGGAAGGAGTAATTGATGCAGTGATGTCTGATAGGGAAGATTATGTGTTGTGCCAACCCCAAGTACAATGGGATATGGAAAAGATTATGCTAAAAGCTGATGATGATGAACCTGTGCTAGAGTCTGGCTTAGAATTACAGTTTTATTTTTCAAGATAATGTTTTTACTTTACCCATAATGTGATTCACAAAATTAATAATGAATAGGGTAATTAACAAAAAAGATCTAATTAGTCCGTCAGATAGATTTCCAAAAAATATTCGACACGTATTTTTTCTTTTTCACGTAAACAAACAATGAAAACGAAACAGTGCTTTTTAAACTCGTGTGCCGTCATTTTTAAGACATTAGTATGGCATGTTTTACCCGTCAGTGACGTCACAAACCCCCACTCAAATCTTTGACGCGTTTTATCTTCGACAATTTTATTGATTCGATAAAACAAAAAATACGTATCCAATATATAATATTTCGTTATTCTAACAGACGGACTAATTATAACCACATTTTTTTAGTCAATAAACATCCTTATTACTTCAATATTTATAAGTTGGTTAATAACTACCATGTTGCACGTAGTAGACGACGATTTCACAGATATTTATCATCATCATCATCAGCCTATAAATGTTTCCACTGGCGGACTCAGGCCTCCTCTCTATGAGAAGGGCAGGCTATAATCCACCACGCGGGCCCAGTGGGGATTGGGCACAGAATATATTGGCTCAACAAAATTGCCGTCGCATACAAAGCAGTTTTTTTTAGAAAATAATTTTATGTTTTCATAAGAGACAAAAGCATAGAACCATTCACCTAAAGTCAGATGTTCACTTATATGAGCAACTGCCGAGTCTTTTTTAAAAATAAAATAAATACCTACCAGTATTTTACATAGAGCGACCGCCAGTTAGTATTGACTCTCCTTGGTAAGACTGACTGACTGTTTGACTTTCGGGGTACTGATGTACCTGATTGACCTGTCAAAAATCTACAAATTCTGCCGGGACCAACAGCGTTACGTCCTTTCTGACGCACGGAGAATTTATTGTTTGTAGTGGTTCCCCAGTGACAGACAGATTCGAGCGGCTTATTATAATTAAGCCACGAGCTCCTCAAATCGACTTAAATCGAAAACTCAATATCAAAGAGACGCTTATAAACCATCTTTTCACACATAACACAGGATAACCACCAAGTTTTTCTCCAAACCCATCAAAATGAAAACTAATACAACGAAGCATTCTTCTGCAAAATACCCGACTACACAAAAAGCAGTACTAATAAAACATTCTGTTTGGTGTACGCTAAAAACACTTAATTGTTCGACGATTGTCGAAATTAAAAGGTTGATGAACAAGTAATAACTCCCTATACACATAAATGGCACATTTTTCGACGCATCACGTACTGGGTTGAGCTTAGGGCTGTCAACTGCAGGACGGTAATAATATCGATAAGTAACCGGGCAAAGGAGCTCAGCTCGGTTAAAAATTGAGAAAACTAGTTTTCCCACACATGAAACCGAGGTATATCGATTTTTCGCCACCTGTAAACCCTGTTATTGTAACTTTCG
The DNA here is from genome assembly GCA_932274075.1 of Diarsia rubi. Classification (NCBI taxonomy): domain Eukaryota; kingdom Metazoa; phylum Arthropoda; class Insecta; order Lepidoptera; family Noctuidae; genus Diarsia; species Diarsia rubi. The sequence continues at coordinate 8,729,575 of OW026437.1, read as the reverse complement.
TCATCGTTGCAATCGGCCGAGCCGTTTTCGAGAACGTTACGAATATCCAAATGTTGCTCATTTATTAGCATAACAGATTGTATTGTATATAACCCGCAGTGTCCCGATGCTGGAGAAGGCCTCTCTCCATTTCTTTTAGCAGTCACGATTCTGTGCTACCCTCGTGTCCATAAAGTAACATTCTATGTCCAATTACGATAGTAAAAGTCAAAAATCAGATTGACACAAGCACCCGAAAAGCTCAACTCAATCCTGTTGCAATCCGTTGCAGAAATTCGAGACACGTTGGAAGAGAAAGATTATTTTCATTTGTCTAGGCCCTGATTAAAAAAAGATCATGAATATACTTTGTTGAGGAATTCCTCGTTTACTGGATTTATAATTGTTAATTTAAAATGTATGCTCGTGGTAAATACCAATGCTAAGTGTGAATTAAGTTAATTACCAAGTGAAAGGTATTGCAAGCATACAAATATGAGCATTATTGGTCGGTTGGCGGTATGGCGCCGGGGTGTCCGGAATTTAGAGTAGGAGTCGCCGATTTGATTCCCTGTTGTATTTAATCGGTGTAGTTTAAGAATAGAGTTAGTAGATTTATTAGATAAAGTTGCAGTTAACTCACTTGGTCCGGCAGTATGGGAGATTATTATACATTTACAGGACCCGAAAGTCCCTTCGAAATCATCCAGCCCTTTCGGGGTTTAGCCAAAACAAAGAAACTAACAAAAAAATTAAAACACTTTTTTTAACTTTAGCCTCAAACATCTCTGTAACTAGAAAGTATGGTCCAGAACAAAATGTCTTTTGGCTTAGTTAAGTAAGGGTTTTTTACACCCTTTATTTAATATTTCCTGGTCACTCCTGCCCTGCCAACCCTTACCCACCCTGGTCAGGCTGTGTGTGTATGTCAGTGATACTCCGCACACAACTTGTTGTCCGTGTTGACAATAAATCATACCAATGTATTTGTGATGCCGATGGCGGCTGGCTAGGGATGGGACACGACGTGTTATCGAATGTCGGTGTTTTTATGTGGTTATTGTAATTAATTATTGCTAGTTATTTTAGTGATTTGTGGTGAGTGGGCATAAATGGTTTGATATGTGCTTGAAAATAAATGTAGTTTTCTTTTGTATTTCTTTTTTTAGTTATCTTGACAGGCAAGCTAAAATCATGTCTCATGATCATGATTTTAGCAGCCAGCTTAGCTAAAGAAACGATGGTATGGACTGTATAAAGGGATGAACTGGGAAGAAACAATGCGATCGATGAGATGACGAGTTATAGACAACTATTGAAGAAGAAGACATGCTGGGCTACCCCAAATAAATTAGGACTAGGGCAAGAGAATGATGATGTTAGATACAGAGTCACAGCAATAGGGTAGTTAACAAAAAAAAAAAACTAATTAGTCCGTCAGACAGATTTCCAAAAAATATTGGACACGTATTTTTTCTTTTTTCACGTAAACAAAAGATGACGACGATACAGTGCTTTGAAAACTCGTGTGACGTTATATTCTAAGACATTAGTATGGCATTTTTTACCGGTAATTGACGTCACAAACCCCCACTCAAATCTTTGACGCGTATTATCTTCGTCAATTTTTATTGATTTGATAAAACAAAAATATATATCTAATATTTTTCGATAATCTAACAGACGGACTAATTATAATCACATTTCGTTAAGTCAGTAAACATCCCTATTCAAATAATTATATAACTCTGTCTTAGTCCGATTTAAATTGCTCGTAAATTTATGCATTTTGCTGTAATCTTATTAATAAAATTTAAATTATAATAAGATTACCACAGTAAAATAGTTGTACAACGTATTCTAAATAAAAGATGTGCATTACCTAATTATGTATGCCCTCCAAATGTTTCATAGGAATAGATTTCCAAAAAATCAAGCAATCAAAATAAAATAACTAAAAACAAAAACTAAAATCTCAATTAATTAAACCACTATACCGATCCCGAAAATTCATTATCTAAAATCGAAACAAACGATAAATTCGCCCGTTAGGACCGCGACCACCCCGCCCTACGTATGTGTGTGTGCGTGCATACTCACGACCTAACGTCTGTGTGTGCGTCCATGTTGCATTTCTTTCTCGTATTGTAATTTATCGGTGTGTAACGAAGTTAATTATTACGATTTTTGTATTAAACGTTGAAAATTATTTTTAGTCTTGCAGATGCAAGTTCTGTTACTTTTTTTACAATGAAACAGCATCGCCGGGACGTTTTTGCTTCGATATTGTATTATTAATGATAGAATGTTGTTTTGTTTCATATTCTTTACTATAATGACGTCTATTTTAATATTAATTCAACGTAGCCGATAACGAGAATTGTTCTTGTTTATTTTTTTTAAATTTGCAATTATTTTTAGGTTCGTTTTGAGGCTACTTACATAGTTATAGTAATGAATATGATCTATAGCTCGAATTGGAAAAATGTAGTTTTTCGTCTTATGCCTATAATTTGAAAAATAATTTAAACAGTTATAGGGTGTCAAAGGCATTTCATAATTAGTATAGTTTATGCGTTTATTGATCTTTTAACTAATTATTTAATCTAAGAAATGGTTGTGAAATTCTAAAAACTATTCTGAGTATCGTGGCTTTGAGCAAAAACTCTTCAACACTTCGATAAAAGTAATTGATTGACGACATTCTTTTTCTCATAGTTTAAAATAACTAAAAACAAAAACTAAAATCTCAATTAATTAAACCACTATATCGATCCCGAAAATTATTGGTAAAAAAAATATAAATTATTAAAATTATTAGTACATTATTGGTGTCAAAGTACCCGAAAGGTACTTATTTTCCACGTCGTTGCGAGAATAGTTTTGTTCTAGATCATACCTGGGAATCTTCATATTACGAAAATATAAGGGGTAGGGTAAAACATCCAATTATTACATACCTAGTCACTTTCGCTATGAAAAAAAATTTTTTTTTTCAAGAAATGCAAGGAACAGACGACGTCACCTTCTCACAAGAAAGTTTTAGTTTACCTGCTTTAATACTACCATCAATAATAAAAAATACAATAACTAAAAAAACTAACCGGATCGAATTTCACAAATACACCGGGTTAACCCTAGTTCACAGTGTCGAGACCTCATCAAGAAATGGGGTCAATTTTTTAGATTTTTATAACAAAAAAAATTGCAAAAAAGTAAAAAAAATAATGATAGCAATTCTAAAGTGATCTACTTTGATGCTCACTCCGCGTAAAGAGATAACCCTACAATTGGGGTGAATCGGGGTGAAACGTGGGAAATTTAAAACGGAGGGTCGCGAATATAATGAAGTTCTAAGGTTAATCTGCATTAACTTAGATTTTTTGTAAGATTTATCTCCGAGCTCAAATATTTTCGGGTTCAAAGTTTTTTGTTTTAATTTATGCGCATAATTAATAAAAAGTAATGGTTTTATACTTATTAATTTCAAACAGTAAAGCATCTGAGAATAATAACAATAAAACGGCAGGTATAAAATTGAAAATTATTTAAAAAAAATACAAAACTTATTTAATTATTATGATTGCAGCATTTTACCCTTCGCTAATGTTGTAAAGTCTACAACAAACGAATCGTTATATCTAATAATAATTCTTTAATGACATAATAGGTTACAAACTTGTTTGAAGCTGCTTACTCCTGAACTAGGTTAACCTGTAGGTCAGGAGTCAAGGATTATTATGATTTCATTCCTCTCTAGCGATTTAGGCAGTAATAAGACATCTTCATAGTTCTTTCTTAATTATCAAGATCAGCGTCACTGAAATATCTCTTTAATTAATTACTAACATACTACTAAACTGATTTAAACATAGCTAGCATTGATACGGCAGACACCACAGATACTTATTAACACGTAAAGAAACCGGTTTTAATTCTAGACGCATAACTTAGTTGTTCAACATCGTCACTTACTGTGGGTAAAAATATAGTTTTACGGTACCAAATCTAAGAAAAAAAACTACAAATTGACCCTTTGAAAGTATTTTTGTAAATATTAAAGAAAAAATTTGAATTGACCATAATTTCTTAAGTTAAAGAAAGTATTGTATCCAAAATTGATTTATTCAGTAACCCTTAAAAATCAATTCAATTAAATTGTTTACACATCCGAATGACCCGAGGTCACACACGTATCAAATTATACCTTTAAAAAGAAACAAATTCCCGGATTTCGCCATTCAATCCACAAAAATTCGCAAGCATATCGAATTCTATAACTGACCTCTTTTTGGTTAAAATAGGGCCAAACAATGACCTTAAGAGTCACAAAACGTGTGACTTATGACCCCTGTGACCTTTTTTCAGTTTTTTTTTGTTCGCTCTGGTCAAAAAGGGGCATCTTGGCCACGACGACGTCGACGGTGAGTCGCGGACAATAGCTTCTGATTGGTGAAGCAAAAACGCAATCACTAAAGAGGTTATAGAAAAACTTAAATGTGCGTTTTTTGGACGATTGATTTTAAGAATGTCTTGTTTTTTGGTTGGGTCGTGATATCTAGATTAGGCCATATGATATAAAGGATTGTAGTTGCTTGATTGTTACTTGCTTAATCTTGTTTTAATTTGATGAAAATATTATTGAGGTAATGAACAATGAGACAAAGATAAATTAGAAGTAAAAGAAACAGACACCATTATTTACCTTATTAATTAGACTTTTCTTTGAATATGAAAGACTAATCGCAACATAAGACACCCGCCGCTGTCTCGAACCTATTTTATTTACTTTTTCTGCAATAAAAATCCTAATGATATTACACTATTTCACCAAAAACCGTTATAAAACCAACACAAAAAACTCCTACAACAGCACAATATCTATAAAACTCTCAAATTACTGCAAACAGAAATAAATCAAAGTACGAAAAATTATTTAAAAAAAAACTATCTCACGCGTCTTGCCATCATCTGTTGCCAAAGGGGTTGAACTTCGCGATTTTTTTAAAAACTCACAATAGCGGAACCCTAGCTAAACAGTTAGAAGTAAAAAAACGCGGAAGATATCGTCTTTCTGTTAAAAAAAGGGAGATTAAAAGACCGTATCTAACTCTTTCCCATGGATCTTAACCTCGCTGAACGTTTTTTGTCAAAAATTGAGACACCTTTGCCATCTTTCCGTTTTTTTTTGTAATGTCAGTTTCTGGTTATTTTCGCGCGTTCGATGCGCAGGGCGAAGGGTCGGGCCCTCGCGTTTTGTTGAAACGCGAATGTAGCAGGTGGGTCACATCGTACCTACCCCGCTCGCATTTTAGGGTTTCAATAAGATTCTTTTCTTGAATTTTTATTTTAATAATTTATTTTTCTTTTTTTTCTTTTGTTTTTTATTTTACAAGATGCTGACTTACAGCAGTTTTTTTAAGTTTATGGACTTACTATATTTGGAAAGTGCTTACTTTTTAATCATTTAAAGCTTGAACGCATTACACATTCTCATTTTAAGCCACAGAAACCAAAGTTCAAAGTCATTATAATATTTTTAAATTGCCGCCTCGTCATTCAAACATAGTTTTAAGTGGCATTAAACATCCCTTTTCAATCGAAGCCACTTCTGGCCCGTGTGGCCCCATTTGAAGAGATTTTAGCCTCCATTGGAGCTTTTATTGCCATCTGTGTATTATGTTGTAGTAAGATTTATAATTTTGGTATAAAGCATAGACACAACTTCTCCCACGCTGATTAGAAGACAAAACTATAAAGTTTTGGAAGTAAAAAACAAACTATGCGATATATTTATTAAAAATATCACACTTTCATGACTTAGGAAAACCTTTAAAAGAAACATATAATTTGTTACTAAATGAATACCTCAATACTGTCTTTCTGGTAGATACTTCTTTTAATTAATTATTCCTATTACAGATTTTATAATTATAAGAATGCATTCAAAAAACATGCACAAACTAAAACGTTCCAAATGATTACTTTTCCAAAATCACAATTCCAAATTCAATTTCGTAAACAAAATTTAAAAAAAGCACGCATTCGAAGAATCTCGGAGCTGAAATCGTCGCTCATATTGCGAAAATAATTTCGATTTACTGATTGCGGACTTGGTCGAAAAAAGTCGTCGATCAAAATAGGCATAATTACGGTTTCGGCTTAGCGGGCGACGCGCGCGCACGAATTTTCCGAAAATTACGCTGTGCCGCAAAAACGGAACGTTTTCGGAAATTCGTCGCGTCCGGCCGCAAACCGGGCCGATGTGAAATGTGCGTTTTTCTAACTGTTTGAACATGTGTGTGATACATTTTTGTTTTCTCGTCTTTTTAATGAATCATAAAAATATTGGCTGAGTAATAAGGCTAGATGGAATCTTTTGGTTGTGATTAAAATGTAATATTTTTAATTGGTTTAACTTTTAGGCTTTTCGTAAGGAGACACTTACTCATAGTTAAGACTGTTGTCGCTGGTTAAGTATACCTAAAGAAATACGGTCTAGGCAATGATATATTAAAACTATAGATACGTTGTCCGCCCTCAAAAATTACAACATAAAATGAAGCCAATTGGCCACATCGCGCTTCGTTATTAGTTACGCACCAACCTCTCGCGCGACGCTACGTTTGTTCTTAATTTAAATCGTGTTTGTAAACCTGCGCGAAACATAAAGACAACAGGCATCCCGCTGTACGGTGTCATATTTTCTTTCCCTTTCTTTACGCGTAAAAGTAGTTATATAATATTTTCGCCGTTTCGAAGCGCCGCCAGAAGACTTAATCATTCGTATCTAATTAAAGGTCACAAACTAGCTCGTTTTAAATAAGTAGAAATACAGAAAAACCAAGTAATAGAGCAAGCTTTTAAAACAGTTCTGTAAACATGACTATATAGAGTTGAAGAAAACTTCTTATTCCTTAGCCAAGAAGGGTAACATTACCTATATTGTAGGTACAACATTAGTTCATAAACAAAGTTTCTAATTAATGCGTATTATAACAATACGTTATTGCAATCCCATCCAACCAGGTCTCAGGCAGCTTATCATCGATGCAGCCGATTGAGTTAGTACAGGAGGACTTCCTGCCCTGAGGGTAGCTTCCACGGGTACTAGCATGGTAGGTAGGCAGATATTGTACCTATAAATGTTACGTTGATGAGATTCTACCATCATTGTGCATTGTTTTTACCAGGATAGACTTTAATAAAAAATATTTGTAGTTCGGAAAACTTTACATTAATCGTAAACTATAGCTTTATGAAAACATAAAAAACATAGTCCGGAAGATAGTTTTTTTTTAGATACGTTATTTATGAAGTAAATTCCTATTTCATGCATACAAATTTTGATAATTGCGTTAAGCACGTTTGCACTTAGCAAAATTCAAAAGCGATCCCCTGTTATAAAGATTTTTACTTACAACAACCTATTTCGTAAAACTGTGGCTTGCAAAATTCCATGTTCGTGATAACATCAGTATAAGTAGTACTTAGGTGAAAATCACTTTTAAAAATTGCTTCGTGGAAACATATTGGTGCTTGTGACTCTACGATATTATTAAATTCTTGACAAAGCTCAAATTCAAAGCTACAATTGAATAGGTTTCTACAAAGTTTAGCATGAATGACGCATGATATAAGTATTAAACTAATATCGCTTGCGTAACACCTTGAAAAAAACTAACAAAGAAATAAATGCAAAGCCACGGCCCTCAAAACTTTATTGTATGCAAAAGACAAGCAATTTATAGACAACCGCCTCATCTACATGACAAAAATGACTTTAAAACACATTCACTTTCACCGGTTCTATTGCCCTCTTGCTCACCTGAAAGAAATAATCTATTGTCTCACTCACACCGCGCGTTTCAAAAATGTACAACAAAAATTTGCTCGCGCAAACACCCGACATAGTTTTCAAACTCAGATATGTCAGTTTTGTTTAAATTTTGTTAAAATTAATAACGACTCGACGAGCAGGCATTTTTGTTCGTCCACAACGTAGCTTTAATTAGAAATATTTTGAGATTCAGCATTTTTGTTTTATTTTTTTATTTTTTCGGAATGTATTTTATTTTTGTCCCTGTTTTGTTATATTGGTGAAGGTTACATTGCTTTGTCAAAAACGTGTCGAATATTTTGTGCAAGTCTGAGTTTATTTTTGTTAGTTTCTTTCGTACATTTCTACCGTTTATTTAAAGCGAAATGGCAATAGTAGGATCAGCAGGGCTATTGCGTATCTTTTAAATGTCAGTGGCTATCATATTGTCCATGGATTAACTGTTAAATTGGTTATGGTTTAGTACAAAATGGAAACATTTAATTGATTGACATTATATGATAGCCACTGTCATGTAAAAGATACGCAATAGCCCTGCAGTTGGGTTATTGCTAATTCCCCCGTTCTTGTTACACTCCTAAAGTTATTAAAAGACACCATTATACTAATCGTTATGATTAATAATCTGCCAAGTATTCATTCCTAAACATACAAGAATATAACCGGTACTTTTTACCCGACTACGGCGAAGCCAAAAGGAAGGGTAATGATTTTCATTGCGTGTTCCACCTGGATTTTATTTGATAAAACGCAATTATAAAACAGATTCAGTAGGGATCGAGAACAGGGGGATTCAGCATTAAACCAATCAATTAGATTAACAGTATCTATGAAAGAATGTTATTAAGCATTTAACGTTTTACGGCATGAACTTAAAAAGCTTTTCATGCCCGCATTGACTTGTATATCAAGTTCTCTGCTTACACTACGTTTGGAGTCTATTTGTTGACAGTGGCTATGAAAGTTCCATTCAAACACCCACAACATTGCACTGCACCCAACTGCACCCTGCTGATGCTCGCGGCTTAGTCCGCGTGGATGTCGGTTAATCCCTTCATCACCCCCTTACAACCTATATATATTTATTTATTAAAACTTTATGCACAAGTAATAAAACCGTACAAAGGCGGCTTTAATATATGTCTTGAGTCAGGCTCTAGCTAGACTATCTGTGTACCAAATTTTATTTAAACCGGTTCAGTAGTTTTCGCGTGAAAGCGCAACAGACAAACAGAGTTACTTTCGCATTTATAATATTAAGTAAGGATTATTTACATGGCCGCGGGTTGTACACTAGTTAGTGCGGCCTCGACATAGAGGGCTAAGAAGGAACCTGGGTGGTTTTTAGTCAGTAGAAGTCTGGCACTCCCTTTCGCTCTGCCCAAGAGCGGGAGGGGTTATTCGATGATTTTCACCCGCCAAAAAAAAAATAGGATTATATACCTAGTAACTTTTTGAACAATTGTTATGTTCTCTTCAATTCTGGGTTTGACTGCATCTTTTTCAATCCACATTACTCGCATGGTATTAGATAGATAGCAGTTATACTCTAGAGGTGTGACCATAGACTTTTCGGATTCATACGTGCGTATTTTATTTATAATCATCACTTGACTCGGTAATGGAAAACATCGTGAGGAATGAACTCATGAGCGGCATTTAATTATCCACACACACCAAAGAAAAACACTCGCTTGCTAACCGAAACATCAGACGGTAATAGGGTAGGTAGTTAACAGAAAAATCTAATTAGTCCGTCATATCTATAGATTACCAAAAAATATTGGACACGTATTTTTTCTTTATTCACGTACACAAACAATGAAGACGATACAGTGCTTTGAAAACTCGTGTGACGTCATTCTCTAAGACATTAGTACGTAGTACTGTTATGTATTCTGTGACATTAGTATGACATTTTTTAGCGGTCGATGACGTCACCGACCCCCACTCAAATCTTTGCCGCGTTTTATCTTCGTAAATTTTTATGGAATTGATAAAACAAAAATACGTATCCAATATTTTTCGATAATCTAACAGACTGACTAATTAGAATCACATTTTTTAAGTCAGTCAACATCCCTACTAGTTGAAAAAATTTACCATCCTTTTTCAAGAAACTGGGATATTATTTCAAAGCTTGTTGTCAGGCAAATGTAAATAATATTTTGTTATCCAATATCTCGCACCAAAAAATACACGTTTCTTACAAAAATCAATCACAAAACATTCTCAAAACTCAGAATGCCCACATCCACATTGTAACCGAATCTCGTTCCGAAAGAAATCTGTCTTTTTACCCTTTTTCTATCAGTTTTTTTTAAACCCACACCCGGCCGTAACGTGACTCTACAGTTTTGTCAAAATATTACACTGTATAAAGTTTTTTTTTGGTAAAAATTACCCCTTTTTCGTCGCGTTTCTTTTCATCAAAAGGGTTGTGTGACGACATCTGATATTTTTTTACGATCTAAGATAACCGTTGTGTAATGATAACTTTTGTGAGAAGTTCCTTTTTTACGGTTTTCTCATTTCGCTACATAATAAACGTGAAGAAAGGTCCGGAAGTTAAAGTTTAACTGTATATTTTTAATGTGTGATTAGAAAAAAAACTATTTTGCTTGAACCTTATTTTAAATAGAATGAATGAAAATATGTTCACCTCGTATCGTCGAGGAACTACGGGAGACTTTCTATCAGGAACATCTCAGTAGTAGCCAAAAATTCGTGGAGGCAAAATTCGTGCCCGATCTACTAGAATAGAATAGTATTTTACTCAAAAATGCATGTAATGTTGTTATTATTTTGACAACCTTGTTTGAGCAAAGTCGACCTTGCCGTTCTGTTTCAAAGAGCGGCCGGCAAAGTTTTGCTGGCCGCTCTAACAGGCCGGCAATGTTTTGCTGGCCGCTCTAACAGGCCGGCAATGTTTTGCTGGCCGCTCTAACAGGCCGGCAATGTTTTGCCGACCGCTATTTTGACGTTTCAACGTTTTAAAAAATCAATTCCAAAAAGATTTTATTTAAAACACAGCTGTTTGTACGTCTAAAGGTAAAAAAAAAAAAGATTTAAATTAAGTAATAAATGAAGAAATAATCCAGCAGTCAAACACCGCATTAGAATTATCGCAAACTATCATAATATCAAACCGGGAAAGTCGGTGTTGAATTTTAGTAACTGTACTTTTCATAATTGTCATTTTAATTAAAATTCTAGTTATTAGTATTATTAATATATTTTTTATTTAAATTACTTGCTGGTTTTATTTAGATTAGGTACTTGCATTTTTGAGTAAAGCACTATACAAACCTTGGCCCACAATGACTGCTTCGCTGGTCACGCTATGATTGCCTCGAGCTAGCCTAGCTACGCTCTAGGCCTTTCAGCTTGGCCATCATTGCAGCCCTTGCTGTCCGCGCTGTAAAGGCCTCGACCTACGGTCTCGGCCTTTATGTCAGCTCGTCCATCAAGTGCTGCACGCTGACCGCGCTGTGTCGGCCTGGAGCTGCGCTGTCGGCCATCATCAGCGCGACCAGCAAAGTAGTCATTATAGACCGCGGCAGTAATGTACTATATTTCTGAGTATATGGTAGGTACAAGATCTTAATATAAAACAGTATCACATACACTACCGTTGCCGGTGTAGAAATATTAAAATTATTTACAAAAACGGCCAACTTCTAAACAGCGACAATATTACAATGAAAGCATAGGTTTGTCATCTAAACACTAATAAGATATAACCTCAATAATTTAGTTGATATAAAAATAGGGAATTTTGTATACAATGTCAAGTTCTTTTTATGCTCAATTGTTATTCAAAATTATTTATTCACAAATTAGAGACAACCACATCTAGCAACTTAGTAATAGACACAAAATACTAAATAGACAGACGTCCCCTTACTGCAAAACCCAACTAATTGCACAATATATAATTTTAAGAAAATCGAGTTTAAAGGTTCGAATCGTGACATTTCTACTAAAACAATGATAATGAGGAGAGTTTGTATATTTTTGATTTCTTATTATTTTTTTTGAAAAAACGTTGCCCCACTCTAGGAATTTCTCCGGTGTCGTGGGCGCGTTCACAAACATTGAAACTCACAGACACAAATACCCAGATCCGCAACAACTATCTGTAGTTCATATAGGTACCTAACTATTTGTTCCGTGCGCGGATGGAACCCGCGACACGCAGCGCAGCAGTCCATTGCTTGAGCCACTGCGCCAACCGTGCCGTCATATTGTATTCATTATTTGGATGGAAGAGAAAATAGAACCTAATTCTAAAAACAAGTAGAGAAAATTGAGGATTAGCTTGATAAGTAATGCAAATAAGTGGTTTTTGGACAGCAGTTTTTTACGAATTTAATTCAAACAATAATTGTTTATCCACATAATGAGTAATTGCTAAATCTTAGTAGAAATGTTAATTATTTATATCACATCAATTTTTTTTTGTTTATCTAACTGGTATCATGCAAAAACCACTCAAACGACGATTAAATGTTTTTCCCCGCGAAAAATATTGCTTACAGAGCAAAAACATTGCTTTAACCGACACTTATTGGGTTTTGTCTGTTCTTTATTTTAAGTTAAGTTACTTTAGCTGAAAGCTAAATCCAGAACGGAGTGTCATTTTGGAAATCTGTAACTAATTTTTGTCCATCAGTGACTTTAGTTGGTTTTTGCTTTAAGGGTACGAGATAGTTGAATTTGAAATTGTACCTACAATGTAAAGATGGTGGCCTTTAGACTGATTCGTCCTATCCCCTCGTACTAGTATAAAACTGTATTACGAGCGGATAGTGTGATGGCAATAGATTCGTCCCTATTATGAAGAGAGATGAAATGTGGATGTACTATTAGGAGGTACACCTCTACCAAACCCTATGGGCTTAGAGGCGTGATGATACGTTATGTTATTTCTCAGTAGCAGCCATTAAGTCTGAATATTCGCCCAGTTGAAGGCAATAAGGCTCACCCCTATTACACGGGACTTAAATAACTGGCGAAATGTGGGTGTACTATTAGGTACACCTCTGCCAAATCCTTTCAGGATTACAAGCGTGATATTATTAATATGTTTATTTATAATTTGAATACACGTTCAATAGTCTCAAAGTTGGTTGAAAGTACTTGGATCACTGTACTCTAAAGTACGAAGGTACATTATAGAGCAGATCAATGCCTCAGTTTGGACTCAAGGCCAAAACCTATTCAATGTAGATACTCGTAGTACCTACTATTATATAGTAGGAAAATAAATAATACTATGTGAAGTGTTTGTGTGTCTTCACAAATTCTAAAACGCCGTCCGAAACAGGGCCTCTTCAACAAATTATAAAAACATCCAAATATGGCAAGCCTTTTTTCTTTTTCCATACTTTCCAAAGTCCGTTACTCTAATCCATATTTCGACCGTCTTCCATATTCGAACTGTTTCTAAATTCAAAAGAGCTAAATCCCTGTTCGGTGCGCGTCGCGTTCTAAATATAAAAAAAGTTCTTTTTTGTCAAATATGGAAGGGTTAAGTTTAAAAACGTTCTATTTTCGAATTGTTAAAAAGTCCACATTGTATGGAATACGTCAAAACTTCATACACCGTGACTGTAGTATATGAACGATCTGCAGATTCTATTGGTTTATTCATTTATGTATTGTAAATCCAATAAGAATAATAGGTACCTATAGAAGGATATCAGTTTTGTCGTTACAAAAGCCAACAGTAAGTTTTGTCAATTATTATGAACAATAATATAAAAAAAACAAATATCTAAGTAATAATTACTATTATTCTATTAGTTCTACCTAGTCCTTCTAATCTTGGAGTATGTGTTCGTTTTATTACTGTATTGTCGTGATAAACTATTTATTTACTGCGGTTCTTCCTATTAAGCCCACTTTATCATTTTTTTTTTATAAAAACCGGTCTCTCGGTTTGGGAACTGAGAGACCGGATTTGTGGTTTTATATGATATTACAATGATGATGATGCTTGACACATTTTTAACCGACCAACAAATTATACAATTCAATTACAAAGATCCACGCAAACTTTAGCCATTATAGTGAGTATAATAAGATTTAGGTGCCTAGAGATAATAAAAACGTGTTTAATTAAAGTCCCACTAAAAAGCAATTTCATTGTAATGTATTTCAATAAACTAACAAACAAATAATAATCACTAAAACTAACGAAGCAATTGTAAAATTTTTGGCACTGTCTGAAAGCTACATGAATCTTGAGTATTATCTAAATACTATAAATTAAATTTATTTCATGCATATTATATCTTTTGCGGACGAAGTCGCGGCCGAAGTGTTAGTATTTCAATAAACTTTTGTTTTTTCAAATAATAAATGCATCTGTCGCCGTCCCATATACTATGCTCGCCTTATTCCTTTTTCAAATGATACGAAAGACACAGGAAGCGTGAGTTTTTTGTCACTTCCACATCTCGTCTGAACCGATTCATTCCCTCCGTCCCTTTCTGACCTACCACTTTTGAGACAGAGCGACAAGGACAGATGTAGCATCATCGTTCTCAGGTGTGTTGACAATAACAGATGTACAGATGTGGCGGGGCGAGCATATTACACAATTACTATTCTATTTAATTATTTTTTTTCTCGCACGGTTTGTTAAGATTTAGACGTGGGCGTTGCATTACTCAGCCTAGTCGTAGAACAATCGTTCTTTTTTCGAAATGTCATGGCATACGTTCCGTTACTCGCCGAAATTGTACACATTTGACTTGTTAATTTTTATTTGTAGGTGGTTTTGTTAATTTCGTTTTAAAATGAAAGTAACATAGCATCACGCTTGTTATACCTTAAAGATTAGTTAGAGTTACTACACCCACACTTAACTAGTTATGTTTAACATAGCTTCAAGTATGTAATCCCCAAAGCTTTAGGCCGAGGTGTCCCTCATGGTACACCCATATTTCACCAGCTATAATATTGAGATATTTTTATTTTTTGCCTGAGCCCATCCGTGCCGAGCCGATCCGTGGCCCCTACTGAGAATTCCGTTGTGGAAAAGCCCAATAACACTTTCTTTGACTGAGAATCAAACCCTGGAGCTCATGTTCTGCAGTCGCTTGCGACCACACCACCAATGAGGCAGTAAGTAATATTTCATCATCAGCCTCAATGATATATTAAAACTATAGATACGTTGTTCGCCCTCAAAAATGACAACATGGAATGAAGCCAATTGGCCACATCGCGCTTAGTTACGCACCAACCTCTCGCGCGATGCTACGTTTGTTCTTAATTTAAATCGTGTGTGTAAACCTGCGCGAAACATAAAGACAACAGGCATCAACAGGCATCCCGCTGTACGGTGTCATAATTTTCTTTCCCTTTCTTTACGCGTAAAAGTAGTTATCTAATATTTTCGCCGTTTTGAAGCGCCGCCATGTCAGTTCATGACGTGTCTATATATAATACGTCATTGATCAGCCTATACTTAATGTTCCCACTGCAGGGACTCAGGCCTTCTCTCTAGGAGAGGGATGGGCTATAATCCACCACGCGGGCCCAGTGCGGATTGGTAGATATCACATGCCTTCGAACTTTTTGGTTCTAAGACATGCCGGTTTCCTCGCGATGTCTTCCTTCGCCGTTTTGAGAGCAGTGGTGATGAAATAACACAAAGTAATGCGCCTGACGACCGCGAACCGGAAGACGTTGCGTTGGAAGGCCTCCCACTAGGTGGACCGACGACCTGGTGAAGGTTGCGGGGACCCGGACGGAACAGGTCGATGTGGCGACTCCTGGGGGAGGGCTATGTCCAGCAGTGGACGTCTTTTGGCTGAAATGATGATGATGATTATGAATGCGCCCGAGTGGGTTAAGTAATGTTTAAGTTCCATGAAATAGGAAGCGAGTACGTTTATCAACTGAATGCACATCGAGACTCCGGCGCGGTCACTAAGAAAAATCCATGAGGGTAAAATTCGAAAACGCTTCCCGACCAGAGACTCAAACCATGAACCTGGCACAATAAGAATGTCTACTGACTTAAAAAAATATGACTCTAATTAGTCCGTCTGTTAGATTATCGAAAAATATTGGATAAGTACGTATTTTTTGTTTTATCAAATCAATAAAAAATTACGAAGATAAAACGCGTCAAAGATTTGAGTGGGGGGCTTGTGACGTCACTGACCGCTAAAGAATGCCATACTTACGTCTTAGAAAATGACGTCACACGAGTTTTCAAAGCACTGTATCGTCTTCATTGTTTTGTTTACGTGAAAAAGAAAAAATACGTGTCCAATATTTTTTGGAAATCTATCTGACGGACTAATTAATTTTTTTTTGTTACCCTATTAGGCAGTAAACGTATGTCGTTGTACTTTAACTAGTATTGCAGCAGATCCATGATAGATGATGAAATAGTGATGCCCTAGGAATAAGTAATACCTACCTACCTGCCTACCTCGTTACCTAGATACATAATTCACACATTGCACTTGTCAAGTTTATCTACAGACATTTTTCTTCTCAGTTAGGTTTCTTTGTAAGTTAGTTCAAAGATCAGTTTTAACTACCTAGTAAGTAACAGTGTTAGGGAAATATCCCTTTCTTCATTTCTTTTAGTTTTGTGTCAAATACGTGGGCAGAGCAGTGCTGCAGGGCTATTGCGTATCTTTTAAATGACAGTGGCTAACATAAAGTGCCTATCAATTACTGTCAAATGGTTCCATTTTGTACGGGTATCATTTAAGCTATCACCAATTTAATTAGTTTTGTGTTTCTTAAATAATAGGGTTTGTCCTCAAAATAGTAGATCTGTCACCAAAATGTAGTCACCAAACAATGCAAAATCAGTTCCACAATAAATCACCTAAAATCCTGAGATATAAGGTCTAGTACCAAATAAATGTTTTTGTATGTATTATAATAGGTGTGTCCTAATAAGTATTTAAGCAAACTAATTTACTAAAAGAGATCACCAATAAATCATATTTCATTAAGTTTCAAAAAAACTTAACTTTCCGTCAGCAGGTCGAAGGAGCCCCGCTGCACGGGGCTCCTATTTCTGTCTGCAGGGATTAAAGGAACCTAACTAACCGAACCTCGGGGTGACCTTGACGTCGACCCTCTAGGGTTAGGGTTTCTGTCAGCATTATTTTATGACAGATCTACCATTCTGAGCACAGAGCTATTATTTAAGTAACAAAACTGTTAGATATTATAAGAACGAAGTTTATATTCATGTAATGCAATATAATTTTATTGGTTATCGATCTCTTATTTTACACATATATTAACATTAATTTGATAATTCATACCTGGGAACAATTTTTGTTTATCTGAGAACGAAAATATTTCGTGGCGATAGATCTATTTATTAGGTGATACAACTTGATGACAAATATAAATTTTGGTGATAGAAAATATAGTTCCCATTTTGTATTAAACCATAACCAATTTGACAGTTAATTCATAGACAATATGATAGCCACTGCCATTTAAAAGATACGCAATAGCCCTGCCAGTCCAGTGGTTAAAATGTGACTGTGCGTTCAAACTTAGGCAACAACTTATTTTTGTTTAATAGGGATGTCTTCGGACTTAACTACCTCTCTCTCTCTGACTTCTCTCGTCTGTTTCCGTCTGTTAATTTATCGAAAAATATTGGATACGTATTTTTGTTTTATCAAATCAATAAAAATTGACGAAGATAAAACGCGTCAAAGTTGAGTGGGGGGCTTGTGACGTCACTCACGGGTACAAAATGTCATACTAATGTCATATAATATGACGTCACACGAGTTTTCAAAGCACTGTATCGTGTTCATTGTTTGCTTACGTGGCAAAAGAAAAAATACGTGTACAATATTTTTTGGAAATCTATCTGACGGACTAATTCGATTTTTTGTTATTTTTATTAAGTACCCAATTCATTTGGGTTTAGCACAGCATGGCATCTTCCTCCATTCTTTTCTATCACTCCTCATCTCTTCTCACCTCCTTTTTAGGTATATCACCCTTCACACACTCCATTCTCTGTTTCTTTGGTCGATCTCTACTCTTATACCCATTTACATGAATCATACTCCAACCTAATTTAAATTTAATTTTACAATTAAAGTTGTGCTAAAAAACTTTCTATTCTAACCAATACGACAATAGTTTTTAACAGCTCCAAAAAGATCCAGTAAGTAATAAAACCGCAGCTTGCCCCATAAACCATAAAATACCGAAATGATTTCAAATCACACCGTGCTCCGAATTTTAAAACTTTAACAAAGAACTCCGAAATACAATATCTCATTATATCAAAAAAAAATATAATCAATGAGAAAATACGAGATTTGACCCAAAAAAATGCACCCTCCATCAAAGGGTTAACAAGCGAGACAGAAAATAGTTCTATGTAGACAGGAAGAGACAGCAATACTTGTCAACCCTTTCGCCGCACCTGGACGGGTTTTTATACTTCGTGTTTTTGTGTTGAAATTTAAAAAAGTGCAAAATTTCCTTTTGTTGAGGGGTCAATATTGATTTTTGGGGTTCAAATAAACTCCGCTCAATAATAGTTCGTTATCTAGCATAGTTTAAATGAGGCCATTACTTTCTCATCTGTAGTGACATTTGACATTATCTGTTCGGGGTGGTGTCATAAAAAGTGAACTTATAAATTACCTACTGACATTCTGGATTGATACTACAATCAATCGCATTTATTTGTATGTAGGTATGTGACATTTTTTTGTGCTACTTTAGAGCAAATGCTCGTAATTTGCGAAATAGAGAGCATTGATGTACCACCAGTGGAACCACGGCAGGCACGTTCCTCAGGTCATTAATGGGCCTACCACACGCTCAAGCGCGGTACGTCGCGCGTGGGGTTGGTCAAACTGTATTACCATTACCAACCTCACGCGCGATGTACCGTGTGCACCGTGTAATCGCGCAGGCAAGACTGTGGTGAAGCCTGTGCAAATGTGCATTTCAACCACTGCTTGGCCTCTGTTTTCTCGGGCGAAGCTCCACGTTTGTGCCAGCCTCATCGATATTCCTGCAATGGCAACAATATCGTCTGCCCATGTCGACACCGGACGACTAACACTATTCTTTCCACTCCTTGGACGCTAAAGTACTCGGTAACAACTTTAAGGGGATCGGAAAAAAAAAAATTAGTCCGTCAGATAGATTTAAAAAAAATATTGGACTCGTCATATTTTTTTCTTTTTTCACGTAAACAAAAAGTGAAGACGACACAGTTCTTTGAAAAGTAGTGTGACGTCACAGTTCGGTACGTTTTACCAGAAAGTGACTTCAAAACCACTCACTCATCTATGACACGTTTTATCTTCGTAAATTTTTATTATTTTAATGAAACAAAAATCACGTATCCAATATTTTTCGATACCAAATTTAACTGACGGACAAAACAGAATCATATTTTCTTTTGTCAGTCAACTACACTATTCATGATATCGCCACTGTTCTTTAAACTGTGAACTAGAAGCAAAAATTTAAACACGTGTGATACCCATCTCCAATTCATTAGGCTCGCGTGGCGAATTACGCCCCGCTCACAGAGAGGGGGCCTGTTATCTAATACGTAGGCTTTAAAATCAACCCACAAACTCAGTTTTTAATATAGACCGGTAGTAGTGTAACATTGAGCCCTGTTATGTATGTAGTTTTCAAATGAGCTGTTCGTATTTGTATAGCAGGGTCCTTCCTAATAAGGCCGCTTTGGGAGAATCATTATAAAAAAAAATACTAATCACGTTACTATTCACAAAATGGTCACGAGCGCCCGATGTTTAAATCGATTTTTATCAAATAATACATTGATCCTATACAGCATTTTAGTAAAACTGTTTGCAACAAGCACAATCAGTTACATTCATAGATATAATGAGTACCTATTAATTATGTGAGACGGATTTTTTTAATATTTATATTACGTTGCTTTTACACCGCGCGCTCGTCTTAGGGCCTCAGGTACCTTCCCACAAAATAAAACTGATACGAAGCCTATTCTTTACATTCTAGCAATACAGCAAACTGCTATACAAGCAGACCAACTGGAAAAGATAGCATCTTTTGAAATTAAACAGCATAACGACTCAAATCCAGCGATTGCAAAGATACATAGGATTATAGTCTATGGCCTGCCTGAACCATAAATATTGTAGGAGTCTTCATAATAATACTTGAATTCTTACTTGTTCTGTGGCCAGATTGACGGGTTATTTTAGTTTTTATTATTATTTTTGTATTGATGGTTATTAATAATGATCTCATACACGTGTGTTGAATTATTGCAGCAAATATTATTATGTGGTAACGTTTTAAGTCGCAAAGATGAACATAACTTTATTTTCTATGTA
The DNA here is from genome assembly GCA_932274075.1 of Diarsia rubi. Taxonomy (NCBI): domain Eukaryota; kingdom Metazoa; phylum Arthropoda; class Insecta; order Lepidoptera; family Noctuidae; genus Diarsia; species Diarsia rubi. The sequence goes on along the minus strand of OW026437.1, from coordinate 8,709,385 downwards.
AAAGGAGTTTGCGTTTACGCTTTACAGACCCTTTGTAAGATTAAATTTTGAAAATACACAGAAGGATCGATGCTTGAGTTATAAGTTTATACTTAACAATGATAAATTTCTAATAAGTCTAAAATATTGTAGAATAAATATCGGTTGGGAAAATGACATAGGGATCAAAATTATGAGGCCTGCCTAAATATTATTGCTGAATAGCACTCCCACTCGTTAGGTGGAGCCGTAAACCTCTGTGTTCCAAGTTCCCAACTGATGACACGACTCCATTGGACTTCTAAGTTCCCATCACACTATCATCTGCCTAGTCTTTTCGCAGCCATCTTGCAGCCGGTTACCTGGCTAATACTAGTAACAGAAGTTTACATGAAGAGACTGCTCACTGCCTATCTGTTCTCCACAACCCAGAAAATAGGTAATACGTTACCTTTGCTAAGAGTGGTTGCCAGAATTTCGGGCCATTGACTACATATTAAGAATGTCGAAGATCGACAAATGACAACCCGGACTACTTTCCGAGGCACAGGAAACTCGGTACGAAAATGGTGGTCAACCATCAACAGACTAACCTAGGCAAGCGCAGCTTAACCTAAAAATTGATCTGAGCGGCAGTGATAAAACGAAATAACCAAACAACAACAAATTCTTTACCATTGTAACATTACGAACATATAAAGAAACATGCGCAAACGCAGCGTCCCACACCAGCCACCGATAAAAATATAAATTAAAACGTCTCCATGGAATACAGAGCGAGACGAACGAGCAGATAGTCAGCTTAATACAAAAACCAAGAACCATTTAAGGAGGCAAACTTATAAAAAATACAAAAAAACAACACAATCAAATGAGGGATGCTCGAAAACGGGAATAAAAGGAGAGACAAAAAGGAATATGGCGGATTGTTTTTAATTATCGAGTATCGGCATAAATCGATGCACGTCGCCGCGGGCCCGCCGACGAGCTGCGCGCGCGCATCTTGTGAGTAGACTACAATGCGAAACTTTTACAATGTTCTTTCTAATGTTCTTGTAGAGATTCATATTTGGTTATAAAAAAAACAATAATTTCCAACAAATTCTTCGTCGTCAACACATATTTTTCTACTACTGGGTGTCTCCTTGGATTTTTTAATCTCTTTCATACTAAATGTATGAAAGAGATTAAAAAATTTATTAAAATTCCACTTCATTCTAGATAAAACACTTGACGCGTTTTATCTTCATGATTTTTTATAGATTTGATATAACATAAAATACGTATTCAATATTTTTCGATAATTTATCACACGGACTAATTAGAATCATATTTTTTTTATTTATTTATTTAGGAAACCAACAGTAAAAATGTGAAATAAACCAAGTTTTTTTTTAATAATTTGACAGCTGTCAGTTGAAAGCGATTCTCCGTAGGGCTGAAAAGTAGTACTTTCATCCCGCTCCGCAGGCATGTTATGACCTACTTTCAGAGTATGAGTAATGAAAAATAATTTACAAAATATGTGTTTTTTGTATGTGTGTGTTTTTAATCAGGAAACTTCCCTATTATTTATTTTATTTAAGTCTTTTATTCATATCATAATCTTCATTCCGTCAATGCAACAATCATTATTCCTTCATCATCATCATCATACGCCTATAATGTACCCACAGCTGGGACACAGGCCTCCTCTCTATGAAAGCGAAAATCCACCACGCGAGCCCAGTGCGCGTTGGAAGATGTCACATGTCCTCAAATTTTCGGTTATAGGATAGGCTGGTTTATAACTTTATATTATATTATTACTTGCGGACGTCACGCAGTTTCACCCGCGCAGTTCGCGTTCCCGTGGAAATAAGTAGCATATGTTACTCAGGATGAATGTCGCTTTCTAATAGTGAAAGAATTCGGTGCAGTAGTTTTTGAGTTTATTCATTACAAAAATACATACACACAAATATACAAATCTGTCCTCTTTAATATTATTATGGTGCAGATTATTTTTATCATTTCTTTACCTGTTTCTTTTTGTGTTATTTGCCCTTCTACTCCTATAGTAGTCGATTCTTTGTTATCATGCTGTATTCGACAGTCCATGCATTGCTTTTTTATTCTTCCCCATCTCTTGTTGCAATCCACAAACATGCTAAATAGGGTATTTCACCAAAAAAATCTGATTAGCCCGTCTGTTAGACTGTCGAAAAATATTGGAGACGAGTTTATTGTTTTATCAAATCAATAAAAATTGACGAAAATAAAACGTGTCAAAGATCATGAGTGGAGTAAAAATGTACTAACCCTGTGACGTCACACGACTTGACACGACTTTTCGAAGCAGTGTATCGTCTACTTCTTTTGTTTACGTGAAAAAAGATAAAATATGTGTCCATTATTTTTTGGAAATCTATCTGACGGACTAATTAGATTTTTTTTTGTGAACCATCCTATTATCTCTTATTGCATAGCATAATCAGGCTATAATGTTCCAGCTACTGGGGCACAGACCTCCTCTCTATCTCTATGACTGTTAACCAATCTGGCTCAATGTAGGTTGGTAGAATATATCGTCTCATTACATAATCTCTACTATTACAATCTAGTGTAAAGGTAACGCCGTCTGTCATTCCTGAAATAAACTTAACGCGTTCGTGGATGATAGATCATTCATCACATTCTCTGTGCGTACGATAAATTAATTAGTCTGCAATAGTTCGGTTATTTATTTTAGAAGTCTGCAATAGTATGTTATGTAGTTCAACTGTTTCTCAAGAATAGTTTTCTAGACATTATTCTCTTATGAAAGGTCAAACTTACAAACATTTATTAGACTTACTATGTTGTTCCATTTTAACTGCAGCCCCTTCAATGTTATAATGCCCTATGACTGGCACTGGAGCTTCATCGTTTGATGAAGACAATTCAAGAGGTCTGTACCTGATATTATAATATAATAATAATATTATATTTGAAATCATTTTCATCTTCGAATTTGAGTTCCATTTAACTTTCCTTATTTATGTATTTGGTTCTACATTCATTAACTTTACAGTTATCACTCTGTTACTGCGGTACTCAGAGATATTTTATGATTTCTTAAGCCGTCACTTAGTAAAGATTTGACATAACTTTTTATGACAGAACTGTCAAAACCTTTACTAAGTGATGGCCTAAGTAATCATTAAAGCTCTCCTTGTGCGACAGTTAGACTGTTAAAACAGTTCTCTTTCATACGTCTCCTCAAATTTTAACGAGATACCACTTAATACTACATGAAATCCAATAATTTATTTTATTTTACTCAATATCATCATCCTATTAATGTTCCCACTGCAGGGACACAGGCCTACTATCTTTTGGAATTTTACTATTCTTATTAAATAATCATCACCACAGCATCTCTCTTTCTTTCCTTGTCATCACTGAAATAGCCACTTACACAGACTCTTCGATTTGTCTTTGCTAATTTTCAAAAATCTCTATCACCAAGTTCATCTCCACAGTTTCCCTGTTCACGATTCATAAAATTCATATGTATGGGTGAAGGCAGTGCGATCGCCGACGTACATACATTTTACTTATAACTAAAGAACATTGCTGTGTTCGTCCGTTTGTACGCCTTTGTCATTGCGACCGTTTATTTTTAGAGCGCTTTCGTCTTAGTTCTAAATCTGCATGCTAATAACGTATAATGTTTAATTAACTATGAGATAGTAGGTTTATTAAGAATGGATGGATTTGAGACTCGTTTGCTGGAATTTCAGACTTGTTTTGTTGTTGTCTATTTGTCTTGTCTTGCTGTGCATCTTGACTTGGGTTCGGTTTCCGGGTTGGCCATAGTGGTTCTTCCATCTGGAACTTCTCAGTAGCAACCACGGTGTCTTAATTGGTTACCTGTTGATAATAATAGACTCGCCCTTTTTTTTAATGGGACTTAACATAACTGGCCAAATCTGGGTGTACTAATGGGTACACCTCTGCCTTACCCTTACGGGATTACTGGCCTGATGTTATTTTTATGTTTACGGTGTGGTCCAGGAAAAGCTGAGCCCTAAATTCTATATCGTTTTCTTGTTGGTTAACATAATACAGTAAGGCATGTTGCGATGTTGACAATGAAAGTCGTAAATATAAATTTGATCATTGTTATGGGATTCTGTTTTCAATGGTGGCTAATAAATACTAACAACAACATACAAATTAGTGGTAATTCATTTAATTCTTCTTACTAACAATTAATCTTTTGTACAATAGTTTTGACTGTGAAGAAACACGACACATAACTTAACATGATCAACTGTTACTAACTATTGTATCTAAAAATACCAACGTGGCAGTTGAAACCAGCAGTTTAAGACGAAAGGCAACACATACAGGCTAATCGCGGCCAGGTCGGCTTATAAGCAAAAGATCGACTCACACGGTAGCCAAATAGAGGGATGTTTACTGACAAAAAAATATGATTCTAATTAGTCCGTCTGTTAGATGAGTGGTCGTGGGTTCTAATCCAGGCAGGCGCATTACTTTATGTAATTTATTTCATCACCGCTGCTCTAAAAACGGTGAAGAAAAACATCGTGAGGAAACCGGCATGACTTAGAATCAAAAAATTCGAAGACATGTGACATCTACCAACCCGGAATGGGCCCACGTGTTGGATTGCCCATCCGTCTCCTAGAGAGGAGGTCTGAGTCCCTACAGTGGGAACATTATATTCTGATGATGATGATACTTACCAATTGGTATGTTTACGTCCAATTTGTATCATTAACAATTATTACTTCACACAAATTAGTCTAGCCTCAGAGTTACAAAGTCAAACGATTGGTCAATAGCATCAGTTGGAAGCGTGAAAATTGTTATAAATAATTTGTGTCATTCATTCATCAGATCGATCTTGATAAAATCAGAACCATGGTAGAGACTTTAGAGACAACTGGGTTCTCTATATTGTCATTAAAAGTTTTATTTGCTTTATTGGGACATTTACCAGAACTGTTACGCATTATAATTATTGGGATATTTACCAGAACTGTTACGCATTATAATTATTGGGATATTTACCAGAACTGTTACGCATTATAATTAAAATCATCACTATCTCATTAGTCTTTTCTCAACTATCTTAGGGTCGGTCTTACCAGATGCAGCTGGATGACAGTATTTTACATGGAGCGGCTGCCTATCTGGCCTCAACAACTCTGAAAATACTGGGTAAAACGATACCTGCAACGACTGTTAAAAGGTGATAATTATAACATCCGTAAACTGTCACTGGATCTAGGTGATGGGAGAAGTCCACTACATTTCAACATTATAAACTAACTGCTCAAGAGGTCCTTGCAAATGTAGATAACTAAAAACTACATTTAATACGTAAAACAACATTCCTACTAGAAATTAAGTTAAGAATTGTAAAACAAGCAAAGAATAAACAGGCTTTTTTATTTTATTTTATTTTATTATGTTCAAGAGTTATTCTTAACGTTCCTATAGAAGAAGAATCGATACATTTTGATAACAAATGAACATCTTATTTCGTGCTCTTTCAAACTTTTTTTATCTTTAAACACCCCGACGAAGCATTTTTATGTTTGGACCAGAGAACTCACCTTTTTTTTGGGGGGTGGAAAATCATCAAATAATCCCTCTCGCTTTTGGGCAGAGCGAAAGGAAGTGACAGACTTCTACTGACAAAAAACCACCCATGTTCCTTCTTAGCCCTTTATGTCGAGACTGCGGTATCTCTTACAAAAAATTAAAAGTGATGAATTAAGCGACAATGATAGAGATGTTGTGTGGAGGTGATGTAGTGGCAATTTCCATCACACATAACATCACGCTCACGTCCGTTTAGCAGAGGTGTACCTAACAAGTACATCTACATTTCGCTACTTAAGTATGTTAAAATCCCAGGTGTACGGGGCCAGGTTATTGCTAAATCCAGCCTCCGCGTCTACTTCTGAGTAATTCCTGATGGGAAAAACCCAATAACACTTTGCCCTATCAGGAACTTGAACCTAGAACCTCATAACCAGTAGTTGCCGCCATTAGACCAACGAGGCAGCACAATATATTCTATATCTAACTAGTGGACGTCACGCGGTTTCACCCGCGTAGTTCCCGTTTCCTTGGGAATACAGGGATAAAAAGTAGGTTCACCATTAAAAAACTACACTCCCGCTGAGTGTAGCTTTCTAATGAAAGAATTTTTGAAATCGGCGCAGTGGTTTCTGAGTTTATTCATTATAAACATACACACAAAAATACAAATATTTCCTCTTTATAATATAAGTGAAGATAATGTCTTTAAAAGATGTAAATTAACCCTTCACACATACGTCAACCAAGCATTCTGCACATCAAACTTTTTGCTGGGAAACGACTTTTTTTTTGGGGTCAAAAATCACATTTTACGGTAAAACTCAATGTAGCACTCTTAAAACAGTGTGCTAGTGGATGCTTTGAATAGCAAAGTGGTCATGGAGGTAATTTAAGTAAAGTTGTAACCTAAAAAACTAGTATTTACAAAAACAGCTGTGCAAAATTTGGAACGTTGACCCCCAATATCTCCGAAACTAGGAGGTTCCCAGGTATGGTCTAGAACCAAAAAATGATACCAATGGACAAGAATAAAACAAGAATAAAAATAGAACAAGTGCCCTTCATTTGCGTTAAGGGTACTTTTACACCCTTTATAGTATGATCTACTTAAGTATATTAGTACCTGAACAGGAAATCTTTAATTTGAATGTAATTATTGAAGGTAAAGTGAAACTCTGTAATTACCTACAGATGTTACAACAACTTTCAAAGAATTAGAAACAAAATCCTGCAGACTGATAAGTTACTTACAAAAGTCCACAGTCCACAGCTCTTTACAATAAATTTCTTAGTAACCACTTGTAAATTAGAAGTTCCTCAAAAATTCTATATACAACTAAAACCCTCTTATCTGAACCCTCTCCAATCCCACGTTTCCTTCATAACTTTCTCAAAAAAGTAAAAATAACACAACTCCTTATTTTGTACCCTTTTCAAAACCAAACTCAATTTGAGACAAGAATTTGTGGGTTTTTTGAAAAATGATCAATGACAGCCTCACAATGACGGAATATCGGCCTTTTTTTTTAATTCTGGGCCTTTTTTAAAACGCCCTTTTGTGGTAGAGACAATAGGGCGAAGGGTCAACGGCCACGGATTATAAAATTTTGAAGAAAGACCCCCGAGGTATCGGTGGCTTACCGTAAGTGTTATAATGTGCTCCGGAGTCGCTTGTCTTTAATTGATGAATATACGCTTTTTAGTTAAGATTGGGATAATTGTAGGTTTCAATTGTAATTGTTGGGGGAAAGATTTTTAATCATTAGTATGGGGTGGCACTTGGTGTCAAAAAAATTAAAGTTAATTGATTCCGAACGTAGTTATATGTATAAATAGGTCTTACGTGTGCTTAAAGTTTTTCTGTTTAGAGTTTTATGATTTGCTAGGAAGTTACAGATACTGTATCAATTAAAATAGGTCTCTTTCTATACTCTTAAAACTAAAGTTGTAATATTTTTTCAGGGTATTCAATAATGGTCTACAAACAAACTGACTACCGCGTAGGTTCCCGTATTATAATAATTATTCACTGGTTCGTTTGCCACGGGATCGGTTATTAGCGATTTATAATAACAGGCTCGGTGATATTTCGTTTAAAGCGTGCGATTCGCAGCGAATTCAAGCAATCACTTGCGACATAGCGAATCTACGACTTCTTACATTTTCTTGCGACTTATTACCAGTTGCAGCAACTATATAAACGCGACAAGTTGCGATTGAAAACGAATCATTAGAACATGTGCCAGAGCAAAGTGTGCGACTGGCTGCGACTGACTGCGACTTAAATCGATTCATTGCGATCACGGCTCGTTCGTTTCAGTTAATTTGCGCCGGAGTCGGACTCGAATCGTTTTTTATCCGGCGGGCGTGTACGATATGATATAGGATTTGGATAACACCTAAGGCTAGCCGCGCAACAACGATTAAACGCATTTTACGATTGTTATTAATTTAAATTGTATTGTTTTTGAGATTAACTTGCGTTTCTTCTAAGATAATTTTATCGTTCTGTGGTTTCTGCCTACCCCCCATGGGAAAAACGGGTAACTTTGTGAATGTATGTATGCATAATTTAATCGTTTTTGTTATTATTTGCTTATAAATATTGTGTTTGTTTATTTTATGATCGTGTCTGTTTGCAGAAAGTCGATTATTTATTATTCAATTCAAAAAGTCAAATGTCACAACAAAAAAGAAAACAAGATAGCTATGTGAGTAAAAATTTCTTTAATCATTTCAGTTGAACAGGGACCACGACTTACAATTTTATTTCAATATTACAGGGATGCAGAACTTTCATACGATTGTAAGCGGCAGTAGCACAACGGTTACTGAGATGCAGACTGCCAAGCGAGTAGTCGAGGGTTCGATCCTCAGCATTTGCATTATTTATGTAGGCCCACTCCATATTTCTTTTTTACGTTTCATACGATCGGTCAGCTGAGTATTATCAGAGAATTACATCATCATAATAATATAATTGTTTTTCTCAGAGTTTTGAAAATAAGTTTTTTTTTGTATATTTGGTAGAGCTTATCGTCTAACTAACACTAGTACTTAGGCACATTTATTTTACAAGGAGCGGTTGCTAATCTACCAAACAACCCAAATTGGTAAGCTGGTTGTCAGGCTTGCTAGCTATCCGATACGCTTGTTAAAAATCTACAACAAGGTCCTCGACATGTAGGCAATGGATGGTTTGCCCATCTTCGAACTGACCTTTCCCTTCAATTGGTCAATGCGGCGGTAATTATCCAGCCACAACTCACACCATTAGGTACTTGAGTACTTTAAGCTACGATAAAATTGATAGCGTTTCAAGCGAAACTCGTTGCAAACAGTTTGTTCTACAATTATTTTTAGATCTAGGACTAAAAACAGACACAAAAGTCTAATTCTAGATTCCCAGAAATGATTTACAGCAATTTAAATTCCAAATATATCAATAACTTTTATCTACTGATGTTGCTATAAAAACAAACTTACTAAATGCAGTTTCCGAACTAATATCTCCTTAAATTTCTTTGAATATTCAGCAAAATGAGCTGCAGAATTAAAGTTGTCGGAGTTAAATTGTTGCAATGAGTACAATTTTTTTTGTTGAATTTTTGTATTGAATATTGGAGCTTATTTCGTTTGTGATAAGGTTCATTTGAATGGTACAAGATAAAGTGGTAAGTGGTAGATGGCTAGTACTGAATAAGAATCTTGAAACGAATTCGATTGTGTCTGCTTTGTGTAACGCAAGCGATCGGTTGTCTTGCTACCGGTTGTTTTAAATATACAAGGTTAGAATGCTGAGAATGCACACATCTAGGATTTGTAGGATCTTTTTATATACTGCTAGTCTGAGATAGCTTAGTAAATTGGGACTTGATATAATCAAGTATCCGGATGCTATCCCTGGATGATTGGATGAGAGTTACCGACAGTGCCATGCGATTTATTAAGATACGATTAAGTGCGATACTGAACAGACCTACGTCCAGCAGTGGAGTGTTGTAGGGTGATGATGAATCTGATTTTATCCTTAAGCCGAAAAATATTATGGTGTTATTACCATTAGGAACAGTTTTTTGTGTAGTTTTCAGAGAAAACTATTAAATGGTCCCGTTTTGCAGAAGAATAATTGATGGTCGCGTTAATGCTTATTGAATGGCGTTTAAAATGAGATAACACCTACATTTTAAATGAACCAAATCCTGTTTGTTTTGCATCTGGCTTTACTAAGACTCTTTTAAGGAGCTAACCTGGATGTGTGGTCCTATTATTGATCGGTCTACGTTTTCAAGTTTGTCAAACATATGTATATACATATATTGGCGACATAAATCTAAAATGGCTCATCTTTTACAGCTACCCTTTTTTTTTGGCGGGTGGAAAATCATCAAATAACCCCTGCCGCTCTTGGGCAGAGCGAAAGGGAGTGTCAGACTTCTACTGACTAAAAACCACCCATGTACCTTCTTAGACCTATAAGTAGGTATGTCGAGGCCGCGGTAACTTGTGAACAACCCGCAGCCTCGACGGGTTTACAGCTACCCTTACATTTCATACAGTACATCACCAGTTTACTTAAGTAAGCCACAGAAACGTATGAAAATGATCACAATAACAAAAAACATTTAAACTGAATCCCTTATAAATTAGAACCCCAAACTCAACAACTGCTAAACAACCGTCGCACAACAGGCGCAGCTCACATTAACACAAACACGACCGGGGAATCGAACCGAAGACACATGCGTTTTAAATCAGTACGAGCCGATCGCGCAAATAAACGACGCGCCGACGACGTAATAAACTATTGTAAGTGCAACCACACAGAAAGGCGTGGAGAGGTGTTGCGATTTAAGATTTTTGGTTCATTGGGTTTTTTACTTTTTATTTTATTTAGATGTTGGATCAGGCTGTGTTGAAAAATGTAATTCGTGACAATCACAAATATGGATTTACAATTGAAATCATATTTATATTATTATATTTATATTTATTTATAATTTAACTCATCAATATAACCCTATAAATTAATTTAATCCTAGAAAGACTGATAACGGAATTACTTACAATAGTAAGTAATTCTTCCTCCGATGGTGACTATTATAAATATTACGAGTATAAAGCCTAAAAATCTAAATGCTCACATTTTCTTTGACGTTCTTTCTGAAAGTAAGGCCTATTTTGGGTTGTTCAAAAGATACCGCGGCCTCGGCTGAAGAAGCTCGGGCTAAGAAGGAACATGAGTGGTTTTTAGTCAGTAGAAGTCTGACACTCCCTTCCGCTCTGCCCAAGAGCGGGAGGGGGATTATTTGATGACTTCCCACACCCCCAAATAAAGGCCTATTTTGAACTGCTAAAACTTATTAACGTTAACCTTTAAAATATTAGACACACTTCCACAACAAAGAAAAATCGAATATACAAACAAAACATTAAATTAATAACAAAACCACTCGTCTCCACATCTTTTCTATTCTCAGTCCGAGAATCAAATAAGATATGGAAAACCGCGGGCGAGCGCGCGCCGGCTCCAACGCACGGGTTCCGTACATAATTGATTTTTATAACCATTACGAACTATTAGTGTCACACTATTTTGTTATAGCCCACTGGCTGGTTTAGTTACTGTAACTACTGCTGATCACCCTGATCCTAGAGGATATAATGAGTTGCTACTGTAGCGTAACGAAGAATGTATGGTGTGTAATTAAAGATTTGTGTTATGTTTTAGATTCTTATGAGAAATGGTCTAGGATATGAATATGGACGGGATTTGCAGTTGCGTTAGTAGTGTAAGAAGAACCGTTATTCTAAATAATGTTCTCTCATCTAAGACCTAGATCATTTAAAATTCTTGTGTTATGTGTAGCTATGGGTTGTTTTTATTATTTACTAGTGGACGTCACGCGGTTTCACCCGCGTAGTTCCCGTTCCCATTGGAATACAGAGATAAAAGTAGCCTATATCACCCGGGGATAGTGTAGCTTCCCAACGGTAAAAGAATTTTTTAAATCGGTCCAGTAGTTTCGAAGCCTATTCGTTCCAAACAAACAAATCTAATTTAGCTTTCTAAATTAGGCAGTGGCCCGAAATTCTAATAAGCAGTCTTATTATGTGGTATAATCTATTAGAGGTCAGACAGGCAGCTGCATCCGGCTAGACTGAATGCTGGCCATAACACAGTGGAAAAAGGCTAGGCAAATGATAATTTAACTTTATAAGTTAGTATATTCAGTAGTTAACCGTTCGTCAATTGCGAGGCTACTGATACTTAAATTGGTAAGAGCACAAGAGAACTCTAAACAGACCACGACAAAGACAATTTCCATAAATAACAAAAGATAAAACTAATGACTTAAAATAACAATAAATATTTATCAAACAATTAAACCCAAGGAACCCTAAAACCAAGAAATGATTTGAACTTACAAAAATGAGTTAAAACTCGCAAAGAGGATACCACGGCGGCGGCGGCGGCGGCCGGGACTTTTTGTTGCGTCGCACCGGATTCGATTACCGAACGAAGTAAGTAATAAAATATGTCGTGGCCATTAAATTAATTACCTGTATACTGTGTTCATAAACAATTTTTGTAAAGAAAGTTGCTGTTCGGAATAATTTAGGGGTTTTTAATTGGGTTGGTTTTTGCGGAATCCCATGACCTGTGATGATGACTCTGCTTAGGTTGTTTTACGTTAACCTTGATGTTATTGACGTGACTGGGTCTAGCACTGACTAGGGGAGAATCGTTCCTTGGAGCCTATTGTCAGCAAAAGATGGATCAAGGTTTCCAGTGAGTGTATTTTATTAGTACAAAGTTCACAGTTTAAGTTCAAGCTTTATGGCTAACCATGTCCTTATTTCCATTTATTTAGGCTAGGTGCTGCAGGTCTTCCTTTTCTATACTTACTTCTCTTTTACCTTCTCGTCATCTCAGCAGTCAGCAGTCATCATCATCAATCATCAACAGCATATTAATGTTTCCACTGCTGGAACACAGGCCTCCTATCTTTGAGAGGGAATCTACCACGCGGGCCCAGTGTGGATTGGTAAGATATGTTGCATGTCTTCGAATTTTTTGGGTGTATGACATGCTGGTTTCGTCACGATGTTTTACTTCACCGTTTTGAGGGCAGCGGTGATGAAATAAATTACACATAGTAATGTGCCTGCCTGGGTTCGAACCCACCTACCGTTTGTAAGTCGGGGCCGCCACCACTGAGCCACCGCTGCTCTCTCCACTGGGCCACCGCTGCTCTCTCAGTCAGCAGTACAGTAACTTAATTATCTAAATTACCAAGTATGATCTAGCTACCGAGAATTCTGCCCACCTACATGATTATTTTGAACAATCATTTCTGACTAACGCTATATCTAGCGTAGCAACTTAAATAAAAATTGCTTAGATTAGTTCCTAAGTTAGTCATCGTCATTACATTACTGAAAATGATGACTATCAAAAGATCTACCTTTTTGTGTAGCTGGCAACAAAGACATTTAAATATTACTGCTGGCAATGATATCATCAGGACCCGGCCGATCAAAAATTGGCTGATTGTTCCCGAGCAATTTTCATAATGCAAAATAATTCAATTTCAAAGAATATCTGGATTCCGATTCCCCTACAATGATACTCCTCACAAGCACGTAAGATATTCAGAAACGTACAGATTTCAAAAAGCGCTCGTCCAGTCATTTATAATAACAGATGAAAGCAAAAAAACGCTCACAAAGCATACCCTTTTCGAATTTTGTTCGAAAACGAATGATACAGTGATAAATATTGAAATATGGTATAGAGATATGTTACGTTTTGTTCTTTTTTCGGCGGCCATCATTGTTTTTTAGGGTTCCGTAACAAAAGGGTGCTAATGGGACTACTATTTCTATCTGTGCGACTCCTTAATTATTATTATATGGATTACGTAAATATCGTTTATCTAGTCTTTTCCTAAATATGTTGGGGTCAGCGTCTAGTCTAAACGAATGCAGCTGAACACCAATAGTTTATTATGGAGCGACTGCCTATCTGACTACCACAAACAAAACGTAGTGTCATAATAATATAATGTCCAGTAGTACGGATCCCACCGTGTGCGAGTCGGTCTCGATTTTTTCACTCCGTTCTTTAATTTTCGTTCCCTAATGGTGTTGAACACGGGTTAATGGTAGATCCTGCCGCGTACGCTACCGTTTTATCGACTATTAATTTTAGTGGCGCTTTACCATAATAGTTTTTCTTCAGCCGATGTGAAACATGGTCTAGTTAAATTTGAGGTGGTAACGTAACTAATCTTTAATTGCCACGGTAACTTTTTATCTAATATTTGGATGTTTTTCATTATACATTTTATAGTTTTTGATAGTAAAAATGTTTATTGCTACAATTTAAACGTAAAAAAACATCTTTCCGAATGAAGTTGTATCTCTTTACGAGTTGTTTTCTATTGATAGATTTCTTTGATGTTTTGCATGCGAATGGTTGTATTGAAATTCTATAGTATTTTCGTTCCAATAAGTTATTAATATTATTTTATTGCTGCTCCGTGTACGTAAGAGTTTCTTGGTAAATGTTCCGATTGTTGTATTTCAATTTATTCTTAGGTAAACATTTAATAGAACAAAGTTGATATAACTAACCACATAGATATAGCTTCTTACGGCCACGCCAATATGAACTTAATACCTAATGAATATATGTATATATGAATAGTATATTAGTAGATACTGGTTAATATAAAGCACCTATCAGCGGAAGGGTATCATTATTAATCAGTAGCATGTAAGTACCTAAGTATATCAGGTAATTATTTTTCATTTCTCATACTCGGAAAGTAGTGTTGGTTTGATCCGAGTAGCGGGTGGCAAATGCTACTTCCCACCTTAGGGCGGGAAAGACTCATAGTAATTGCTTCCCTCCCTAGGGAGGGAAGCAATTTTAAACATAGAACTAAATTTGGTGCAGCGGTCGGCCGCAAAAAAATGCTGCGGTGTTGTGAGTGTTTAAACAGCCAGTATGAATTTAAAAAAAATAAACTAAGCGGGTCCGCCCGCGGCAGGGCCGCGGTGTGTTCCATATTTAAAATTTTAAATAGACTATATAATTTGGCGGGATACTAACTCTTTAAGCGTTATCGAAATCTCGGTAATAGAACAGAGTACGTAGTTATAGCTTATTAAAAATGAGTTCAAGTGATTCTGAAATGTTGACCCCAGATTCTGTTAGAGACGAAGCCAATACAGTTATCGAAAATCTTTTGCCAGAAATTTCAAAGGAAAGATACTTAAATACATACAATGACTTTATGAAGTGGCGAGCAGATAAGAAAATAAAATCATTTTCCGAAAGTGTATTTCTTACATACTTCAATGGACTGTCTGGAAAAATAAAGCCTTCTACGCTATGGAGCAGGTATTCAATGCTCAAGAGTACCTACACTAAAAGTAAAACACAATGTCGATTTGAAAAGATTCCTTAATCTAACATCGTTTCTGAAAAGACAGTCTCAGGGGTTCAAGACCAAAAAATCTAAGGTTTTCACCTCTTACGAAGTGGAAACATTTTTAAATGAAGCCCCTGACGAGATATATTTGGCAGTGAAGGTAAGTTATAACGTTTATCTAGGTTGGAGGTCTTTTACTCTAAAATCAAATGTCGATCCCAACGACTTGACTCTGATAAGATACCTACATAAATAGGATAGGTTTGCATAAAAAGAGGCAATCATATTATCAATCAAACACACTGACCCAGATTGCGTAGGTAAATTAAGAGTTAGATAGGAGTACATTTCTGGAGTAAAAGATCTCTGCTTGTTATTTTATTTACATAGTTAGATACCTAAAAGATTAATAGGTATTAATTAAGAAATTATATTTTTCACAGGTGGTATTAATACCTACTTGGTATAAGCGGCGCCTGCAGAAGCAGTGAACTCACTAATTTAACAATTAACGACTTTGAAAATCACGGCCAGTTATTACTCGTAAAATTAACTAAAACAAAAACAAATATTGAGCGTACGTTTGTTGTACGAGAAGAGTTTACACAAATAGTAAAGAAATATCAAAAAATCAGACCTAATGACATAAAAACGGATCGCTTTTTTCTCAACTACCAAAAGGGAAAATGCTATAAACAAGTGATCGGTAAAAATAAAATCTCAGGTATGCCGAAGCAAATAGCAACCTATTTGAATTTGCCAAACTGTGAACAGTATACCGGGCATTGCTACAGAAGAACGTCAGCGACACTATTAGCCGATTCTGGGGCGAACTTGACAATGTTAAAAAGACATGGAGGATGGAAATCCAGCACAGTCGCGGAAGGCTACATTGAGGATTCTGTCCAAAATAAAACTAAAATTTCAAACAAATTAACTGAGACTATAAATTTACGCCCCACTTCGCCTCAACCAACTACTTCAAGGGAGTCTGCGCCATGGATTCCACCGTCTAATCAAATAATGGAGTCTCCTACTTTTACAGAAATTCAGCACAGCCAAAGACATAACATATCAAACAGCGTAAATATTCCAAACGAAAATGTAACTTTAAATTTCACAAATTGTTCAAATTTCTCAATTAATTTTAAATAGGTACCATGTTATTATTTTCAATATAATTTTTAGAAAAACTACTATTTTTTACTTTCCTTATATTCGAAATGAAAAGTAGAGTGCTTAACACGGGTGAAAGACATCAATTCCTACTCGGACTATAGCCGCCCTCGCTTCGCTCGGGCGTCTAAATGCCTCGTATGGGAATTGATTCCTTTCGACCCTAGTGTAACAATCTACTATTTATACCTTTAGAATCGCAATGAGTAGTTTTTGAATTGATTACATTTTTGACTTATGCAGGAACTACTCTATACCTATTTTGTTCGTTTCGTGCATAAAATCGAAGAAGATGCCTTTAAAAAAGATGCTTTCGTTTTAGGAAACTACCAAGCAAGCTAGCAATTATAAACACATAACCTTACATCACGCCTATTATCCCCGAAAGGGTTGGTTAGAGGTGTACCTACCTAATAATAATAATAACATTATCCCAGTGATTGAGTTGCATATGTAATAGGGATCAAGACAACTACCAGCAACTTGGAACAAATTCAGACTCAAAATTTCTAAACCCAAGAATACGGTATTTCACCAAAAAAATTTAGTCAGTCCATCAGATAGATTTCCAAAAAATAATGGACACATCTTTTTTCTTTTTTCACTTAAACAAAAGAAGTAGACGATACACTGCTTCGAAAAGTCGTGTCAAGTCGTGTGACGTCACAAGGTTAGTACTTTTTTACCCACAAAGTGAATGAGTGAGTCAAAAGCCCCCACTCTTGGTCTAAGACACGTTTTAAATTCGTCAATTTTTATTGATGTGACAAAAAAAAAGAGGCAAGGCCTAGGCATTAAGTAAGCTTTTGTACGGTTTTATTACTTGTGCATAAAGTTTTAATAAATAAATAAAACAAAAAACACGTATCCAATATTTTTCGATAATCTAACAGAACGGACTCATTAGATTTTTTTGGTGAAATACCATAATGAACAGAAACCCAGGACATTACGCTCAGCAGTTGCGATCGCGACCATTGGACTCCGGACTTTTACAGTAGTGTAAGGTGTACGTTGTGCTCTCGCAGCGGCGATCGGCGGCGGCGACCTCTCGCGTCCAGCCCTGGTGCAAGCCATGGTCCAGGGCGAGGAGGAATGGGACGCCGTCGCCTCTTTCTGCGAAGCAGTGATGCTAGCGAAAGAGGTGATGGAACGCTAGAGGGAGAGAACCTCTCGTCCCAGCCGCCGCTACCTCTCGTCCCGACGGCTTCCGGCCACCGTAGACGCGGGCCTGTAGACGGTGAGTGATGGGGTAGCTCGCCACCGACGACAGGCCGTGTCGACGGCGCGTTCGTGTTCCACGCGCGCCTCAAAGAGATGTCAACAACATGGGAGGGGCACAGCGCGGCGCGCTTGGGCATTTTAAACAATAAATGTGAATATTTAACCTACCCTTATTTTGCATCAAGAAGGTCAATTTTGAAGATTTTGGTTTTTGATGATCCCAATTGTCTCGATATTTTTTTTGTTATTTAATAACCTGTCTTATGGCTGGGTAAATACCTCTCTCAATTCCTTCCAAGAGCTTTTTTCCTGTACGCGGGTAGAACTTCTAACCACCTTTTTATGGATTATTCTGAACCTGACCCGAAAAAATAAAAAGAAAAAAAAAAAAACCAAACCCAGAATTTTATTCCGAACGCAACCCTATTCCTAACCTGACCCGTTCCTTTTAACCAGAATAAAAGGAACGGATAGGAGGAAGGACTTTACTATAATTGTTTCTCGTCTCCTAATTGACACATAGGTTCCTTTTATTCTGAGAAAAAAGAGAGGGAAACCTACCATATCGCAATTTGGGTTGGGATAGGAAAGATACATCGTGTCAGGTTAGGAATAGGGTACGTTCGGAAAATATTTATATATATTTTTTTAATTCTTAACCTAACCCGCGACCGGGTTAGGATTTCGGTTCAGGTTCGGAATAATCCCTTTTTACCCGACTGCGGCGAAGCCGTTTCTTCGTTCCCTCATAACTCCTAAACGGATGAAGGAATTTGAATAAAATATACGTCGTTAGATTCGTCTTCATGGCGCGAGTGTCACTGGCTACATTAAAATTAAAAAAGAGAAGCGGATTTTGGGGGCCATTTATTGTATTTAAAAAAAATAAATATATAAGTCCATCACCATCGAGTAGGGTATCAAAATGAAGGGTTTTAAAAGGAGATTACAAAAATATAAGACAAATATATGTTTTAAATAAATTCAAAGTCACAAATCATATAAACAAACACAAAAGTTAAATCATCTGCGAAGATTTTTACGCGAACAACGAAAGAACAAACACAAAAGAACTAAAAAGTTGTAAATAAAAAAAGTAGTTAAAAAACTAAAAAAAAACTGAAAAGTAAAAAACAAGCACATTTTAAATTAAGTAAAACTTGGAAGCAGGCGGGGTTCATTTGAATATTAAATTATGAAATGAAAATAGAACGACGGGCGGAGCTATCCGTCTTCCGGCAACCATCTCGTGAAGACTTTTGCCCAGCGCGACAGCGGTCATCGAGCATACGGCTAACGTGACGTGACCCGCCTAATCCCATTTTAGCTTAGCAGCTCAATTCATCGAAGATACAGTAATAATCGAAATCCTCAAGAATACAAGAAACAATACAATACCGACTCTTACACAAAAAAGATTCACATAAAGCATTACCTAAGTACTGCATCGTCACTCCCTCGATCTGATTCCAATAAAAATAAAAACTTACTTTATAACTCGTTCTGAGGATTCTATATTTTAAAACAAGATTGATTTGAATATGAGTTAACTTTGTGCTAAGTCACGTTTGAAGCTCTGAGATTGGAATTACTATGTTTTTAATGTGTGTTATAAAATTGTGTTTCGTTGGTTTTGGCGTTTTCTTCAGTTAATCTTGTTCTGTGTTAATATTTTTCTTATTTTAAATTCAATATTGTGTACGTATGCGTAGGCATGTGCCTAATGGGAAATGCAATCGACAAATATGATGAACTTCTAGCTTTCATTCACGATTTGATTCGTCTAGAGGGTAAATCTACACTAATATTACTAAAGAGGAAAGATTTGATTGTTTGTTTGTAACGAATAGGCTCCGAAACTATTGGACCGATTTGAAAAATTCTTTCACCGTTTGGAAGCTACACTATCCCCGGGTGATTTAAGCTACTTTTATCCCTGTGTTCCCACGGGAACGGGAATGACGCGGGTGAAACCGCCTGACGTCCGCTAGTTTTTAATATAATATCCGATAGGTAAGCCAGTGTTGTAATAGTACCTACACCGATATTTTGCCAGTTATCTCTCATAGGCATACGGAAAAAAAACAACCTGTACAAAAACCCAATAACACCTTGCCTGACCTGAGACCCCATACTTAACAGACGCATTTACGACCTCTAGACCAACGAGGCAGTTCCCCCGAACTTGATTCAGAGTCCTTTGAAATTTCGTTCGTGTTGGAAAATTTGAATGTCATGCTTTTACAGACCCAGAGGTTTAGGTTAGGTTAGGTTAGATTCTATTATCTGTAGGTACGTCAACAGTCACCCTTTTTGGGGGGGGGGGGGAATGGGAAATCACCAAACAAATAACCTCTCCCGCTCTTGTGCAGAGCAAAAGGGAGTGTCAGACTTCTACTGACTAAACACCACCCATGTTCCTTCTTAGCCCTCTATGTCGAGGCCGCGGTATAGCTTGAACAACCCACAGCCTGGTAGTGGTGTTCAAAGTTGCTTTAAGGCAATCACTTGCTTAATGCTTTATATTTTATATGCTTTATTAAAGCACGTGATTTTTAAACGCGTAGGCATATCATGATGCCACTCACCGCGCTTGCTTTAAGTGACTTAAAGCAAGCACGGTGAGTGGCAGCAAGCATGAGTGCGATGTAAAAGCAATAAGCAAATAGCAACTTGTGAGAGCCATGATAGCATTTGCTTTATGTTATGTGTATTAAGCACGGTGCTTTATTTTGCTATATGATATATTAACCACCACTAGTCAACAGTCACCATCATGCCTCCTTTATTATTCCAATTGTTCAGTAAGTCAGCAGGTACATCTTATAATAGCATCGCCCTTTCTGTGTTCAATTTGAGACACCCGATTGCGCAAAATCACTTGCAAGGTGTCATACAAGCCCCGTCCGGGCTGCGGGTTATACACTAGTTACCGCGGCCTTGACATATAGGGCTAAGAAGGAACATGGGTGGTTTTTAGTCAGTAGAAGTCTGACACTCCCTTTCGCTCTGCACAAGAGCGGGGTAAAAAAAAGGTATCATACAAGGAGGCCATGGTTTTTATCTTACTAGCGCACGTCACGCGGTTTCACCCGCGTAGTTCCCGTTCCGTAGCCTATGTTACTCAGGGTGAATGTAGCTTTCTAATGGTGAAAGAGTTGTTGAAATCGGCGCAGTAGTTTTTGAGTTTATTCATTACAAACATACACACACACAAAAATTCTAATCGTTCCTCTTTTTTTAGTGTAGATAAATCAGGGGACTTCGTTTAGTACCATGGTATGTGTTTCATGGATTAAATAATGATTGTCGATAGGTGTGTTTAATGATTAATTTATTTTGTTCACTATCTATGAATATTTTATACTGTACGGCAAGTTGGAGGAAAATAAGGAATGTATGGGATGGGTAGCTTGAGTTCGATAGCAGGCACCTTGATGATAAGATTTTAATAATGCCCCACTAGGTACGCATGACCACTTATTCTTATTCAAACTCTGGCAAAAAGTATAAGATCATTTTTGTCTAGTTTAATGAAGATAATAAGCAGAATAAAGCAAATTCTTTTTTATTTTTAAGTATACATATTTATTCATAAATTACGCGGTCACATGATATAAATTAAATTATGTACAATTAAATAATACAGTTAAATTTATATAAAAATAATTATACAGATTATGATCAGCGAGAGGCAAAGGTCAGGCCGTGGTGGCATCGGCCTGGCCCAAGTCCCTAGCCTACAATCTATGCCAACATTTATTAAACTCAAGCTTTTTTAAATAAGCTGCATATCTGTTAGGTCAGGACGATAAATAAACAAAAAAATAACAACGGATAATAGTTGACAAATAAATAATAACATTTAAAAGTTAACAGTGACTAGAGAGCGTACGAGGATTCGATCGTCCAGGCGTCTTCTCATAGGCATTCGACAGGGTGTAACACTTAACGTAACTTGTTTATTAATAAATAATTTATTATAATATAAAAACTGCTTCACACTTAGACTCCGAATTGTATAAAAATCGTTACTCATACTCAATATATCGTTTAGCATCCAGTTAGTATAGATTTTGTGTGGGTGTTCCGCAGGGTACTGTTAGGTGCCCTCCGCGATTCCCAGTCAGTCCATTATGTTTAGTGGTCGACGACGTTAAGGTAGAACGCCGCAAGGACGTCACCCTTGGAGCCGACGGCGCGCGCCTGGTACTGTCCGGCGTCGTCCGGGCTGCACTTGACGATCTCCAGGCGGTACCTGGAGGTTCCTTCCATCATGAACTTGTATCTTGCGGAGGTCTCGTCGATAGGCTTGCCGTCCTTCAACCACTGAAGCTGGAGTGGTGGCTGTGGAATGAAATATAAATTAGAACACTTTTTTTAGGAAATTAATGGTAAGTTAAAACTAGATTTTAGATCCGAGACAAATTGCAATTAATGGCAGTTTTCAGTTATAATGATTATGTTTTGAGGTGATCAATATCCAATGGATCAACGTTGGTCAACCACAATTAAGAAGTACTTTCATTCGAAAAAAAAATAAAAAATAAATAAAGGAACAGCTTATATGGAACAGAAATCAGTTAGTTAGTGTATTCGTCGAAAACACCTAAACAGTAAAATAATGTTTATAAGGTGAATTATGTTTAGGAATTGCAGTCGCCGCAGATTCTGATGTCATTAGTTCTGAGAAAGATGCTGCTGCTCATTTGCTCGAGAATCGGCACGTAATTGACCTACTGTAGTGCATCGGCATTCCTGATCAATGTGTTAGGAATTTTGAATTTATCTCAAGGTGCTATAGACTTGTTCAAGATATTCTTTTAATTCACTGATTAGCTTAAATAGAAATTTACAATGAAAATAATATAGCTTGATTTGACCTCTAACATGTTAGCTAAAACTTCACTCTAGAACACGAGCTCGAGTGGAAGTTAGCTTGATAAACCACATTGGACCCAATGAAGGTGACAGATGTCACATTTCTACGATTTTTTGGTTTTGACTAGGGGAATTTCGTCGCGATGTTTCCATTGCTGTGGCTTTCATTACTGTTCATAGTCATACCCGTAAAACTGGGTCTCCAACTGGTCTCTCAATCGAAACATAGCAATTGGAGCTATCCATAAGTTGTGTTCACTAGAATCACTTGTGGGCTTTTGGGGTTTAGATT
Organism: Diarsia rubi; assembly: GCA_932274075.1. Lineage (NCBI taxonomy): Eukaryota > Metazoa > Arthropoda > Insecta > Lepidoptera > Noctuidae > Diarsia > Diarsia rubi. The sequence goes on along the minus strand of OW026437.1, from coordinate 8,686,786 downwards.
AAAACCTGTCAATGTTTCAGTAAGTAGTGTGCAACTCGAGAGTCCTTTTACATGCCTTTTTTTTGGAGGGTAGCCAATCAGCAAATGACTCCTCCCTCTATGGGCGGAATGGAAGGGAGTGTCAGACTTCTACTGACTTAAAACCACCCATATTCCTACTTAGCCCTTTGTGTCGAGGCCGTAGTATCTCTATCGAACAACCCGCAGCCCCGACAGGCAGCTATATAAATCCTAACTTTTTTATTCAGTGATCTTTTTGAGCAAAACAACAGCAATACGTTGTCTATAATTCCTCACCTTATCCAGTTCAGTGCTGAACACGGCGGGCTCGGCGTTGCTGACGGTGGCCGAGCTAGGGTAGGCGGAGTACTGCGGCGCGGGACTGCTCTCACCCGGCACACGCACGATCAGGCTGCACGACGAGAACGACTCGCCGGCGTCGTTGAATGCCTCGCATGTGTACACACCTGGAAATGAGGAGGTCATGTTTGAGGTGCTTAATATATAACATCACACCTGTAATCCCTAAAGATTTAGGCAGGGGTGTACTTTATAGTACACCCACATTTCGCCCGTTATGTTAAAGTTATATGTAATAGGGGCGAGCTTATTGCCATTAATCGGGCACAAATTCGGACTCATTGGCAGCTACTGAGAAATTCCTGGTGGAAAACCCCAATAACACTTTATCCAACCCGGGAATCGATCCTAGGACCTCAAGCACAGCAGGCACGCTTGCAAACACTAGACAAAAGGAGGCAGTCTCATCAGAACAAATATCACATTATTCGTACTATCAGTCGTGTCACACAACGCCATCTATTCAACAGATTCTAAACTAACTCGACATACAGCGCCATCTGTCTTCCGCTCGTCTAACTATGTAGCAAACTATTTGACAACTGGCACAAATTAGTTCATTTACTCCACGCGTTCTTGCAAACAAAACGCGTTGTAGTCAGTGTGCAACCGAAAACATAGATGGCGCTAAGTCAACTTTTGAATATCTCATTCCGGACTGGTTTTACGAGCCTAAAAAGCTTATCATCTGCCTAGCCTTTACCCAGCTATGTTAGTCGACTTCCAGGCAAACCAGGCTTTTATATGGAGGACTATCTGAACTCCATAAACCAGTAAGTACGGGGTAATACGATGCCCTTTACAAAGATCTATATATGGCAGCCGAGACCGTGCTTATGAAAACTCGGTGTGTACTGGGTGGTTACCCATCCACGGATCAACTTAAACAAGCGATTAAAAAGCTTATGATCTTTATTTTCATTGCAGTAAGGTCGCAGATAGAAAAACGTAGAGGTTACTAACCGGCATCCTCAGGGAATATCTCAGCGATGCTTAGCTTGTGGATGTTAGCCTCGCTGGAGTACTGGAAGTCCTTCGATGGCTTGATCTCCTTGTTATTGTGTAGCCAGATCACGTCGAAACGTTCGGCGTTTGTGATTCTGTGGGGTAACGTGGTGGTTGGTTAACGTTATGGGATGTTTAAGATGATCATATATTGTGGCAATTATACGGTGGTATATGATATGAAACTATGGTCATATGGATGAATGATAGTTGCCATTATCTGGAAATAAACGAAATCAAAGTTCGCGTTTTTTTCGGACAATTTCTTTTTTAATTTAATTTTTTCTGCCAAATAAATAAATTATATATAATATATTTAATATTGGGCCAGGTGGCAATATAAAAAAAAGTGGAAGTGATATGTAGAAGTAATTTTTAAAACCATATTATTATAACAGTTAACACGGCGACACATTCAATCTCTACGAATGCAGTTTAACCCAACCTCGCTGTATTTTTGTTTTTCGTCCAATTAGAGATTAGCTTAATTTAGTTTTGCATAGCTTGATTGATTGGTCGTTGTGCATTAGATAAGTCGTTGTTGTTGTAAAAGTTACTAATTAAAAAAAAAAAGTTTTTATTGACTTTATGGAGAAGAGATAATGTTATATTCCGAAATATGAATATATGATGACATTATGTTGTGTCAAACATTTTTGACGATATTTTATTTTGAATCGACTATTTTTAGTCAGACTCAATAACATTAAGGTATTGTGAAGTAATAGTTACCTGCAGGACAGCGTGACGGCATCTCCGTCAGTGACAGTCTGCGATATCGCGTGGTCCACTATTCTAGGGGGCTTGTCACCCAACTTCACTTCAGCCGTACTTTCCATTGCTAAGAAACAAAAATAACAAATATTAATATTAAAAAGTCATTTTCTCACATATCATAACGCCGATGGGTAAAGCGGTGTACCCTATTGAACACTGATATTACACGCACTTTTAGCATTCATATATAAGAGTCGCAATTGAAACCATTTTTTTCGCTTTTAGTTTTAACTTTGACACTCAAATTTCGCCAGTTTACACACCACCAACAGACAGTCTCACACAGCTCTCTAACAAACAATGAAATTCTCTAACATTTTTTTTTTCTGTTGTCAAGTTAGAGGAATAATTACTTTAGCAGCTTAAAAAACAATTTTTATGCAATAGCCAAGAATTCAAAAAAAGTAAGAACCGCCAAAGAGCAAAGCTATGTATCCTAACTTTTGTAAGTTCTAACTGAAAACACTTATTAGACTAAATAATAAAAATCGTATCTTAAATAATGACTTGTACTCAAGTAATCACTTTGGACTTATTTATAGATACGGGCGTAAGTGAAGTATGTATAAAACAATAAAAGATTTAAACAAAAGTAGCTTACAAAAAATCTGTACTACAATACGCGTGCTTACCAATCTAGTTACAAATCTAGACTGACTAAACTAGACTTCAACTTTTAATACGACCGGCGTAAGAAAGTTAACTGCCAAGTTACTTTTACTGATTCGTACTAAATATGGACGCTAGAAAGTGCACTTCAGACTGGCCGTGGCTTATTTAAAGCTTAGGAGATATGAATGGCACAAATGTGCTTGCGAATGCTTCCTAATTAAACAGAAAACGTGAACGCCTGTCAAAAACAGAACAGACTCACTTGATCTAAGACTGAGTAAGTAAGACAGATCAAACATTTGTTATATTAGTGACTAGCGGACGTCACGCGGTTTCACCCGCGTAGTTCCCGTGCCCGTAGGAATACAGGGATAAAAAGTAGCCTATGTTACTCAGAGCGATTGTAGCTTTTAAATGGTAAAGGATTTTTGAAAACGGCGCAGTGGTTTTTGAGTTTATTCGTTACAAACATACAAATCTTTCCTCTTTATAATATTAGTGTAGAAATATACATGTGTGTTGAAAAACGGCGGGCCAGTCCTATCGGTGAAAGCCAAGCTATCCTGCCATCTTTGCTCTGGCAGTCTCATCATTCTCCTGTACCTACTTATCCCAATAGGAATGTTTACTGACTTAAAAAAACATGATTCTAATTAGTCCGTCTGTTCGATTATTGAAAAATATTGGATCACACCAAAAACAAAACTTGTAAAAGAAAGCCAAACCGCGCAACTCAGTTCTTTTACCGTAAAAAGTTGTGAGATCCATGTAATACCAAGTCAGTTAATATATTTAATCCCTACTTAAAAAAACCTATGTTTTAAATAAAAGATTGACTTGGCCATCGCATCGCATTCGCAATATTAAACAGGCCATTGAAATAGCTAATCGCCATGGCATTGGCCAATGTGATGCAGTTCAGGCTTCTAGTTTTATCTACAACAAAGTTATAGGAGGTCGAAAATGGCCTGAACTGGTTCGAGAAAAGGATGGTACGGCCGTGCCGCTTTACTGCTCGACTTGGCGGCGGTATCGTCTTCATTGTTTGTTTACGTGAAAATAGAAAAAATACGTGTGCAATATTTTTTGGAAATCTATCTGACGGACTAATTCGATTTTTTTTTTGTTAACTACCTCCTTCTCTTTTTACACGTCTTTTTTATGTTTAACTTTAAATAAATCCACGAGTCCCTACTATGTAATGCTTCCATCAGCAAAATGTTTTGAGTGTGTTATCCTGAGTCCTATCGTAAACGTGATCTATTACTAGTTTGATTACTATTATTATTCTATTATTATTATTTATTACCCTTCGTGGAGCCCCATGAAGGGTTCGCTTACACATGGCTAAGGCATGTTGTGAGAGATACCGCGGCCTTGACATATAGGGCTAAGATTATTTGATGATTTCCCACCACCCAAAAAAAAAATGGGTTCGGATCGCTTACACCTTGCATACTATGCAACTTACTAAGCTCTGTGACCCAGTAGTTAGCCATTTCATTTCACACAGACATATCATCCATTCAAACTGGTAAAAACTGTTGGTGGTTATTTTGCTGTGCCCGACAAGTTCCTTCATCATCAGCCTATAATGTTCCCACTGCAGGGACTCAGGCTTCCTCTCTAGGAGACGACCACGCGGGCCTAGTGCGGGTTGGCAGATGTCTTTCGATTTTTTTTATTCTAAGACATTCTCTCACGATGTTTTCCTTCACCGTTTTGTGAGCAGCGGTGATAAAATAAATTACACAAAGTAATGCGCCTGCCCGGATTCGAACCCACGACCTACTGTTCTTAAGTCGGGGCCGACACCACTGAGCCACCGCTGCTCTTTGGCCATTACTAAAATATAAATAAATATTAGTTTTTCTCTCGTTTTCACCTACTTATCCCTATATTATCCTCCAGGTGCCCGCGTAACAGGCTACATAATCGAGCGCCGCGACGTCGGCAGCTCTGTCTGGATAAAGTGCAACGACTATAACGTACAGGACACCACATTCACTGCCATGAACCTCAATGAGAAGGCGGACTACGAGTCGGGGCCGACACCACTGGGCCACCGCTGCTTACCAGCTGACAAGTTCCTTATGATCTAATTATAATTTTACCACCTAAAAACTTTTATTGCATACGAGACATATCAAAGAAAACCACAAACCTTTAACAGTGACTTTGCACTTGGTCTCAGTCTCGCCCTGGCTGTTAATGGCCTTCAGCGAGTACACTCCCTCGTCTTCAGGGAACACCTCGTTGATGGCCAGGGAGGCAACGCCGTTCTTGTACTTGAGGTCTACAACCTGGTGAAGAAGAATTTATATACCGTTTTAAAGTGATATATTAAAAGATAGGGTGCCGACTGCCGGATATAAAAAAAGATAGGGAGGCAACGCCGTTCTTGTACTTGAGGTCTACAACCTGGTGAAGAAGAATTTATATACCGTTTTAAAGTGATATATTAAAAGATAGGGTGCCGACTGCCGGATATAAAAAAAGATAGGGAGGCAACGCCGTTCTTGTACTTGAGGTCTACAACCTGGTGAAGAAGAATTTATATACCGTTTTAAAGTGATATATTAAAAGATAGGGTGCCGACTGCCGAATATTAAAAGATAGGGTGCCGACTGCCGGATATAAAAAGTTAATAAAATAGGAAATAAACCGTTTTAAAGTCAACCTTGCTTTTTTTTGGATATTGAGATTGAGTTTATTAAACTTTTTGGCAAGGCATTGTAGAAATCACTGCTAGAATATTTATATTTTTTGTCATTATACTAGAGGTATACATAGAATTAAAAAGCTCCTCCTCAAATATAAATTACCTGAATTTACGTGAGTACCTTATTTGAATAAAGAAGTAATTTTATAAGGCTTAAGTTAAGAATATGTTGTACAACATACCTCAGAGCTATGCAGCGGCTTGCCGTCCTTGTACCACTGCACGCGCGGGTCGGGGTCGCCGCGCACGGCAGCCGACAGCAGCAGCGGCGCGCCGTCCTTAGCGGCCAGCGCGTCCGGCAGCGAGCGGGCGAACGACGGCCCGCACATTGTGGAGTCCGATGCCGGTACTGTCGGGGGGGGGGAGGTTAGGAACACTTTCTCATCATCATAACCATCAGCTAGCCTTTTCCAAACTATATTGGGGTCGGCTTCCAGTCTAACCTGATGCAGGTGACTTTACATGGGGCGACTGCCTAGTGCCTATAGATCTGACCTCCACAACGCTGTTAATACTATATAACACGAAACTCTTGGAACACATTCTATTGTAGAATTGATCAAGATCAGGTTGAAGTATTCCTATAAAACTGATTGAATCAAAATCAAAACTCATTTATTCAAACTAGGCTGATAATCAGCACTTTTCGGACGTCAAAATTTACTTTACTTATTTACAAGAGACAGTCCCCCAAAACGGCTTTCGACACTTCCTAGTGTTTTTGCTGGAAAGAAGAAGTGACGGAACAAACTCCCCAGCAACACGTCTGTCTGTTAGGTTGGTTAGAATTGTATTGTGACTGTGTAGTCTCTTCCTAAGCCATGGTCCACCTCCTGATAGTCTTTGTGCAAATCCACATGTACTTTAAGAAAATTGTCTTAAGCCACTACAAACACCACCGCCGCTAATGTAGCTGAGTTCAGATCTAAACTAATTTAATAAGAATAAAAATCATTGTCACGACGGAATAAAAGAAGTAGTCAAGACCCAATGCCTTTTTTTTTTTTGGTGGGTGTAAAATCATCGAATAACCCCTCCCGCTCTTGGGCAGAGCTAAAGGGAGTGTCAGACTTCTACTGACTAAAAACCACCCATGTTCCTTCTTCGCCTACCTACGACTACCCGCAGCCCCGACAGGCGTCGGCCCTTTCGGGCCCTTCCCATGTTGCTGACATCTCTTTGAGGCGCGCGTGGAACACGAACGCGCCGTCGACACGGCCTGTTTTCGTCGTGAGACGGACGGACGGCGAGTTAGCCCATCACTCACCGTCCACAGGCCCGCGTCTACGGTGGCCGGAGGTTATCGCGGGACCCCCGACGCCCGGAGCGCCTCCCGCAGCGGCTGGGACGAGAGAAGACCCAATGCCAGCTGATGCGATTTACGTCAAGCGATACACGCGCGTTTCACTTGATTCTTTCACGTAAGTAACGTCTAGGTGGTGACTCGAGGCATGCTTTGGGCTGTGTTTTGCAATAATTTATCACGCATAAGGAAATTACCTACTACTAATATGAGCTTTATATCCACGCAATAAAACTCAAAGACGTCATTCGACTTGTTCAATTAGAACAAGGCGACTGAACGCGAACCAACACCGCGTCAAACTAAATGTGGCAAATGTTGAATGAGCGATACATGATCGGTTTAAACCAATTATACAACGATCAGTGTGGTGACTTCCTAAACCAGCCAAATTGTTTCCTAAATTAAAACATTAGTTGGGTCACATGGTACGTTCATATGTGAATTTCAACCATAAATCATGGTACAAATAGAATATAAAACAGCTTGGACCAAGTGGTTCTATGTGAGTCCTATGGAATAGGAATCGCCCCCTAGCAGTAAGCTCGCGCTTACTGACAGCAACCGAGCACAAATTTGGACTATTATTGAGAATTTCCTGTTGGAAATCCCAATAACAATTTGCTCTACCAATGAAAACAACCCAGATCCTCATGGTGAGACAGTTTTTTTTAAACATTAAAATGTTAATGTAAGACTGTTGGTTCCCATGATAAAACCTACACAAATGTCCATCAACCGTAAACACATACAAATAGAGTTTAAAATGCCTTAAACCCACAAATCCATACCAACAGTATTTTACAGAATTCCAGAATACTTACATATAAGTTCCTTAGTAGCACTTCTAGACCTGGATGAGGTATCCGAGTCGAGTCGTGCAAGTCCTCCATATTTCTTCTTGCTGGCCTCCACTGAGGCCTGTGGTGAGTACTTCGGTCTGATCGAAGACTTTACTGGTGGGTCGATTGTCACCTGGATGAGTGAAAGAGATGGATTAATGTTTGGTATAATTTTGAGTGAGATAGAAGATGTAGCGGCTATGTGAAAAGATTTTGTTTAAAAAAAACCTTTTTATCCATGCTATGCTTAAGGTGTCGTAGTTCGGCAATAATCACTGCATCTTCTTCATGTCTAGATTTGGAATGATAAGCCGTGGTAAAAATATTAAACCCGCGTGAAGTAGTACTGCAGGTATTACGATATTCTTTTCTATTTTGGACTAAATTGTCGTGTTCCTTCCACTCTGTAAGCACCCTTGGCATCAATTTTCCAGCCTCCTTGTTCGCATTCGGTTTTCTATTCAGTTCGGAATTTTCCTTCATATCATATCGTAATAATCGTAGCTTTGAAAGCACTGATATTTAGGAAAACTTCAGTACTTTTACAGTTATTATTCTTAGTGGCTTTGACTGTAGCTTCATTTTACTGTTGTATTTGTCTAAGGTGCTTGTAATTGGCCTACTTGAAATAAAAGCTTTGATTTGTAGTCTTTTGAAATGAAATGGCGGTTCGTGTATCATGCTCACTCAAAATGGCGCATCTGTTAAATCGTTCTGAACAAAATGTTTGAGCAAAATAATGCTGATATGTTTAATGTTCGCATTAAATACGACGTCAGTTGTAAATGATTATACCTATTCAATTAAAAGTTTGTATCTTTTATACAAGGATCTTTGCACATAAAAATATACATCAAGCCTGAATATCGTGAACGTGTAAGGAGGAATGTCCACTACATATTTCGCTAGTTAGGTTTTCAAACTGAGCGAAGGACTTTTAGACGATTCAAAAGTTTTTGAAAATGCTCTGAAAGTGTTTTTGTTGTTACTGATCGATTATGTCAACTTGGTCGTGAAATCGAAGTTTGCATTGAATTTGATAATGACAAATATGTCATGATATTTCCATTCCAATGGATTCATGTATTTTGTCGTTTTTTACCTTCTCTTGTTCATGTTCTTCAGTGGTTATATTTTGGGGACGTCGACGCTACGAAAAGCAGTAATGTAAATAAATTAATATGTGTTTTGAGAAAAGCTTGTAAAGATTAATAGTTTTGTTTAGACTATGCGGCTGTTTTTGTTACATATAATAATGATTATAAGCAAAGCAATGCTGTAAAACTAGATAATCATTATTATCAATATCGAAAGCAAAAATCACCCCGCCTCTACAGACAGTAAGTGGGTAGTGGTCCTTCAAAAGCTGAAGTCGATACGGCATTTTATCAACCAAACCACCAAACTTTATTATAATTTACAATCTCGACTAACGAATAAAAAAAGTACTCATGATATCTCAACAAAAAAAGGTGCATTTTGTCGAAATTGCTATTTTCTCTATTATAGAATTGGTCTGTCTGGTTTCTATAAATTTATGAGTAGTTACACCCCTGATATGATTCTAATAATTTCAATTAAGTAAGTACACCTAAATATTTACATCGCACCCCCGAATTTCCCCCTCCCTCTCTAAGGAAGGGACCTTCTAACCTATTTCCCTAGTCAATTATAATCACAATATCATACAATTTTGTACATAAAAATAATCACAGAATATATCACAGTTTATTGTACAATCGTCAACTAACCTTGGTCTTGGTGATAATCGGCGGCGGTGCAGGTTTGAGTGGCTTTTCTATGTAGCGACGGTCTCCGGAGTGCAGGAAGTTGTGGATCATCTGTGCTTGTTCCGGTGACGTCACCTCGCCTGCGTGGAAATAGGTGGTTAGGTGTTGATTTTAATAGCGATATTTTCATAGGAATTAACATACCATCGGTAAAAACATACGCCACCTATCAATATATAAAAATCAATGCCACTTTTCGTTGTAATTTTATAACTAAAGAACGGGCTCACCTATCCAAACCAAATATGAAGGCTTTGTTCGGACTATTTAGTAGATGGTTTATGTGAAGTTTGCACAAAATCGGTCGGGCGGTTCTTCGTTTATCACATTTTTTGTAACAAATGAATTCAATAAATGGCGGATAATTTTGTTAATGGGGATTTTTGGGATGGTTTATAAACAAATTTTGACCCGGTAGGTGGCGCTGCTATCCGGGTAGGACGACGTCTGCCAGGTCCGCTAGTTATTTACATAGGTACGTTTGTATTAATCCTACTTAGATATACATATTCTGCTTACCCTCAACTATAACGACACAGTTGGTCTCATCAGTGCCGTGCACGTTGGTGGCGATGCAGGTGTATTTGCCGCTGTCCTCCGGCCTGCAGTCGATAATCTCCAGCGTGACCACGCCGTCTGAGTGAGTCATCGCGTAATCATACTTAGATAACTCTCTCTTGTCCTTGTACCTGTGGGCAGATGGTTGGGATTAGTATTTAGCTGCTACTGACTGAAAAATTCTTAATTAATAACTCAACAACAATTTGCCTGCCTCAGGCATCGCATCCAGGAACATGTGGTTGGTAGTCACAATTTTGTAAGTAATGGTAAAATGACCAGTACTAAAGAATTAAAATCAGATGCAGCAACCAATCTATTTTTTTTTGGCGGGCGGAAAATCATCAAATAATCCCTCCCGCTCTTGGGCAGAGCGAAAGGGAGTGTCAGACTTCTACTGATTAAAAACCACCCATGTTCCTTTTTAGCCCTCTATGTCAAGGCCGCGGTAACGTGTGAACAACCCGCAGCCCCGACGGGGACCAATCTATCTAAGGTTTAATATGCTAAATTTTCTAAAAAACTGATTGAAGGATCTGATATTTAATATCTAAAGGAAAGAAAATCATGATGGGAAGATTTCAACTACAAAATGCGCAATTTCCAGCCAAAGTATCGATGATTGTTGTTGTTGATTCATTACAATATCCCATGTTTCTAGCATGTTAGTTTTACACATTGATTATGGTTCCTAAAAGGCTGGTTGCTGTATACAGGTGGTTGCTACATGACAGTTAAAATCAACACTATAATACAATTTCAATTTTCTTCTCGACTCGATGACTTAAATCCTGTGCGGAGCCGTTCAGGACACCAAACGTTTTTGACAGCTTCGCATATCCACAGCATCACCTCATTCAAGTCCTAAAGCGTCCAGCTATATACTAACCACTTGACAGTAGGCGTAGGCTTGCCGCTGAGACAGCAGAGCAGCTTGCAGGTGTCCCGCGCCTGCATAACGCGAGGCCGCAGCTGGAACGTGAACACGGGCGCCGTCTCGGACGATTCCTGCCAGAATGTGTACGGTAAAGCCTCGCGGCGGCGAGGGGCTTCGGGGAGGTGCTGGCGTTGGACCTTCGGGACCGCTGTGGAGAGAAATAGAAGGTGAGATATGGCTCAAATTTTAGGGGGAGGACTTGTATTTATGCTTTTGCGGTTGCACAACGACACGCTTTGCTTATGCTTTGCTTGGTAGTATAGATGCAGGTCTACCTTACTGCCTCCCTCAGAGGCGGTAAGGTGGCGGGGTCTTGAGGGAGAGCGCCACAGTCGTGTAGATCCTCAAGGCAAGTCTGGTGTGTGTACCTTCACGTGGTTGCCACCCCGTTTTTGGTCTAATTCCATACGAAATAGACGTAACAAAAACCACCAGGCGTGTTCTACCCTACCTCACTGCGACCATCTGTGACTGGATGGTGGTGGGCTCAGTTGCCACTTAAATTCAGCTGGTATCGAGTAGGTAAAATCAGTCACCTGTGCTAGGACCTGCGCAGTTGAGCGCCGTAAGCGGGGATGAAGGAGTCCTGGGGGGTTTAACCAAGCGGCGCTGGTGGTTATGTGTCCGCAAGGCAACACGCCCTTTGGTCCGGATTTCAAGCGAAACGGTGGCCCTACCCAATAGCCGGGGGTAGGGAAATGGCCACAGTGTCCCGTCAGATGGTCACGGCGAGGAGTGGGAGGTCCGTGGAGGTTATCTTAGGATGGCCAAAGCGGTGGTGAAGGTCATGCTGACGGTGTAAGTGAGGGTTGATCAGTTCAGGGCACGCCACGATAGTGGCGGTAAGTCCCCTCTTTGAGGAGTGGCTTGAGAGGCGCCACGGCGCCCTCACCTTCCGTCTGACGCAGGTCCTCACCGGACACGGTTGTTTCGGGAGGTACCTGCACCGAATCAGGCGGGAGGAAACGCCCGGATGCCACCATTGCGAGGATCGGCCGGAGGACACGGTGGAGCACACAGTGGAGGTGTGCCCCGCTTGGGCGGAGCCCCGCCGTGTTCTCGTAGCGGCGATCGGCGGCGGCGACCTCTCGCGCCCGGCCCTGGTGCAAGCCATGGTCCGGGGCGAGGAGGAATGGGACGCCGTCGCCTCCTTCTGCGAAGCAGTGATGCTGGCGAAGGAGGTGGCGGAACGCGAGAGGGAGAGAACCTCTCGTCCCAGCCGCCGCGGGAGGCGCTCCGGGCGTCGGGGGTCCCGCGATGACCTCCGGCCACCGTAGACGCGGGCCTGTGGACGGTGAGTGATGGGCTAACTCGCCGTCCGTCCGTCTCACGACGAAAACAGGCCGTGTCGACGGCGCGTTCGTGTTCCACGCGCGCCTCAAAGAGATGTCAGCAACATGGGAGGGGCCCGAAAGGGCCGACGCCTGTCGGGGCCGCGGGTAGTCCAACGGTTATCGCGGCCTCGACATAGAGGGCGAAGAAGGAACATGGGTGGTTTTTAGTCAGTAGAAGTCTGACACTCCCTTTCGCTCTGCCCAAGAGCGGGAGGGGTTATTCGATGATTTTACACCCACCAAAAAAAAAAAAAAAAAAAAAAGGGTTGATCAGTTCAGAAGGGATCAGTCAGTCCCCTATGCCAAGAGAGTCTGCATGGAGGAAGAAGAAACAGCAGCCCACGTGCTCCTGCACTGTTCGGGGGTTGCCCCATACAGGACCAGGTACTTCGGTAACGCAGGTACTCTCCGCGAGATTGCCGGTAACACCAAAGGATTGCTGGCCTTTCTCGGGGAGTTGGGATGGATCGAATAAATTTCCCACCCGTACGCAAAATACTCGCTTTAGGCGTGGAGTTGCGGACACTAGCCCGTTGTATCTATCTATCTATCTATCTATGGCTCAAATTTTTAGCCATGGGCAGAATTATAGAATAGGGCAGGCATGTGAAACCCACAGTTTAAGTCCCATAGTAAAAGCCGGGAAAAACCGAACGGAAACCTATGGTTCCGCATTTTCTAGTCTAGAATACTAGCTATTCGATATACTAGAGCCTGCACATGAACATAAAACCGTAAGTTTTGTTGGGGCCAGGACAAGGGTTCATCGATGGCTATCTATAAATTCTAATTCATAATATGAAATTGATACCAAGACAGGTGCGTATTTTTTTCTTTGCAACCACATACACTCTCTGGAATTTTGAGTGTAACTTTAATTTCCAATTATTGTACCTACGTGATCATATTAAAACCGTAATTTAAAAAAATAAGTCCAATGAACTTACACACCAAAACCAAAAACTTTAAAAGCTTGATACACACTTAAACTCCCAAATTACACTGTATTTCAACTAAATCGGACCACAAATTTAAAATCAATCAGTACACTCCGGTAGTTAGAAAGTCAGTGGCTAATTTAGTCGACTATCGAGCTAAAGGTGTGATGTAATAATAGATTGGTATTCGTACGCTGTGACACTATTTGCCGGACTAACAATTAAAGTACAATGAAGATGGTATGCCGGTTTAATTGGTCGGGAGTGTTTCTAATTTAAAAATGGTAACTAGCTAAAAATAATGGGTAGAAATTGAAATAGATAATTCCGTTGATAATTACTGATGGTTATTTTTATTAAGTAGGTGTCTATGAAGGCTTTATTAAAAGATGTAAGTAGCAATGCTGTAGTAAATCTATGTTTGTAACGGTTTTCTTTAGAAATGCAGAAGTCTAAAAGATATCCGAAACAAACAAATTTCTTAACAAATTAAGGCAAGTTCACATATTCCGAAGTAAACACGTTTTGGGTTTATGAAAATTTATACAGAGATTAAATTGCGTATGTCAGTTTGTATAGAAATTCGCCATCGCCACTGTCGATGGATGGTTGTTTGAAAAAAACTCGGAGAACTTAGATTTCCGAGATTAGCTCAACTAATCTGCCTAGCCCTTTCGCAGTAATGTTGGGGTCGGCTTCCAGTCTTACCGGATGCAGCTGGATACATTTTTTTTTACATGTAGCGACTACCAATGTGATCCTCGCAACCTAGCAAGCCACTGTAACCCCTTTTTTTTGGCTCTTGGAAAATCATCAAATAACCCCTCCCGCTCTTGGGCAGAGCGAAAAGGAGTGTCAGACTTCAACTGACTAAAAACCACCCATGTTCCTTCTTAGCCCTTTATGTCGAGGCCACGGTATCTCTTACAACATCCCGCAGCCCCGATGGGAGCCACTGTAACCCCTGAAATCCAGAAACAACAGTGGCGACCACCGCCGAAATAATGAAGCTCAACGAAGTCAAAGAAAACCAATTTAACCATTTTGGATCACGCAACGAAATTAATCAGAAAATAATAACAGAGGAGTAGGAAAAACATAACTTCCACTTGGAAAAACTTCATCATTAACCATCATCATCATCACCAGTGTGTGAGACTCAGGCCTCCTCTCTAGGAGAGGGATGGGCTATAATCCACCACGCGGGCCCAGTGCGGGTTGGTAGATGTCAAAGTCTTACAATAAACAAATAAGGTACAAAAACACTTACGTTGTACGTTCAGGAAGACGACCTCTTCCCTGAAGCCGTAGTGGTTCTCAGCCCTGATGATGTACTCGCCGCGGTCCTCTAACTTCGCGCGGTTGATTATGAAGTAGTAGTCGTCGCCGGCATACCTAAGTTACAGAAATAGGCCATTTAGATGTTGGTCAGTCACAGGCTTTTGGGAGCTGGTGTGGTTGAATATTGTAACTTTTGGAGGCTTTTCAAGCTCCAAATAGTGACATAGTTGGGGAATTTGGAAGTGGAACATCTTATAACTCTTAATCTCATCATCAGCCATAAGACTTCCACTGCTGGACAAAGGCCTCCCCCATAGAACGCCATACAGAACGGCAGCCTGCCCTTTGCATCCACCGGTTGCCCGCAACTCTCAAGATGTCGTCGGTCCACCTGGTGGGAGGTCTACCAACGCTGCGTCTTCCGGTTCGTGGTCGCCACTCGAGAACCGTTTATCCCCATACTCTGAGAGCTATGTCGGTGACCCTGGTTCTTCGGCGGATTTCCTCATTTTGGATCCTATCGCACAAAGAAACTCCGAGCATAGCTCTCTCCATGGCTTGTTGCGTGACTCTGACTAAGAAAAGCAAACTTAGATTAAGAAAATCTAAAAATGTGCAATAAATAGTATTTTGGCAAATTTTTTCGGGATACTGGACGGCATTCTCCGTCAGCACAACCACACGTTTGAGGTCGCCATACAAAATAAACATGACGGTCTCGTGTTACCGCTCTGATTGCATTGGTAAAGATAATTTAATATTGATACAGCAGCCTATAATGTCCCCACTGCTGGTGCACAGACATCCTCTTTGTGAGCTGTTATCCGCCAGGTGGGCCAAGTGCGGGTTTCCTTACGATGTTTTCCTTCACCGTTTTTGAGAGCAGTGGTGATAATTTAAATTACACAGCGGTGCGGCTGGACTCGCGACTTATGGCTCCTAAGTTGAGGCCGCCACCACTGTGCCAACGTTGCTCTTTTGAGAAGACACGGGTAGTATCCTTACCTCTTCATAAACTTAACAGACTGCCTCAACTCGTGGTTGTTCCTGGACCAGGTGACTGTGGGCGTGGCGCAGGCGATGATGCGGCAGTACAGCTTCACGGACTGGCCTTCGTAGCAGAACGCAGACTGGGGCCTGATCACGAAGCGTGGGGCGGCTTGACGACGGTCTGGGGGGGGGGGAAGTTTTTGGTTATCACGTTCTATACATCCAAGGGCAAGTGTAAATGAGTCGTCGAAATTTTCGCTCATTGCAATTCTACGGGGTGTTTTATTTTTGTAATAATTTCAGTCTCTTTTTTTCGTCTTTATTTGAGTTCAAGATTCATTGCAGACTAATTTTCTGTATTTCTTAGAAACGAACCTTGCATTTAGTTATTGAATTGAGTAACCAGAAAAATCAAGATATCTAACTAGCACACTAAAACAGTATAATAGCACTTTATTCTGGGCTAATATGCTATTCTCAAAAAGATTCACTTATTTGACAATACTATTGTCAGAAAAGTAAATATAATTTCAAAAGAGTGAAATATTAAATCTGTTAAAGTTAAAAATAAATGGTTGCTTACCGAATTGTCCGTCGTATATCTTCCACTTCTCGATGAGAAGCTTGCGCAGTGAGCTGTACTCGCTCAGCCTGCCGATGGGCAGTCTGAATGATGACCAGTTCTGCTTGGACAAATAGACGATTTAGTAAGATACTTATGATAATATACATGAGCGTATTGATGACAATTTAAATTGAGTCAGTCCAAATATTTGCCGTGTGACACTTTCGGAAGCGTTCATCTGCACCAAGCAGGACACACAATGCATCGCACTAGACAACTTTCTCTGGGGTAAAACATCGTGACCGCAAAAAAAAAACAGCCACACACATTTAGGTCCAGTATGTGTTGAAGTTTTGTATGATAATCAGGTGATTATTCAATGAACACATTTTTTGATGCAATCTATACAATACTAGGTGTTGACAACCTGAAAGTTATCCTACGGGAAGATAAAATCGGGATAGAAATTATCCTATGTGTTACCTAATCCAGGTTATAAACTATCTGTGTACCTATCCAAATCCGTTGAGTAATTTTTGCGTGAAAGAGTAACAAACATCCATCCATTCATACATACATACATACTTACAAACTTTCACGTTTATAATATTACTAGGTGTTGCCAGCGGCTTCGCCCGCTACAACTCGAAATTTATCCCACGGGAAGACAAAATCGGGACAAATACTATCCTATGTGTTAATCCAGATTATAAACTATCTGTGTACCAAATTTTATCCAAATCCGTTCAGTAGTAACAAACATACACACTCACACACTCACAAACTTTTGCCTTTATAATATTAGTGTGATTAAGTAGGATATAAGTAGGATGCGCTTGTGAAGTATCGGTCAGTCATCCATCTTAAATATTTTATAGGATGACTGGTCACAATTAAACAGATTTTTTTTTTCGCCCTGATTGGTCCCCTAATAAAAGTTGTTTGTTATCTTGAATACAATCACTAGTCACTCTATATATTTTTGCAGTACTGCTTTTTTCTTTACTTCTAACACTTTTATCTGTCCTATAAATCTCCACAGAAATGTTACATACCTCGTACTGCTGTCGCAGCCTGTTGCGCATGGCCTCGTATCTCCTGGCGTCGATATGCGCAGTGCGAGCTGCGGCCGCGTCTCCCGCCAGCCACTTGTGCATCAGGCACTCGTGAGCGGTCATACGCTTTCTGTTTACGAGAGAGAGGGTTTAGAATAAAATTAATAAAATAATTAAGCCGTTTTTGGAAATTCAAACAAGTCCTGACTAATATAGCCTGATCATCATGACAAACTTATAGTTGACGCACCGCATGAAGAGAATAAAAGCGGGCATTTTGGGAGTCTGACTTGTAAAATTTTGTCGTTCAAAAACTGCTGATTTTCAGTCTAAGTTACTTGATTAAAATTACGTAAGACTTTAATTTGATGTTGTTCTTACATCTTGTTCATGATCACCGGATATTAGTTGGATGAAATAAGTGCAGATGCATATGCGAGCCTTTTTTACCGAGAATACTTTCACATCGCAAATCGCGATGAGGTGACTCACACTCACGGTAGTCTTATTCATTTTAATCATTTGTTTTCTTCGCAGTCAGTGTCGTAAAATGCGGCAAAATAACCAAAAGACCCCTATTTTTTTTATAAAAACGTTGCCTCACACTAGGAATATCTCCTGTATCGAGGGTGCTTTCATAAACATAATTATAAACTCCCAGACAAATAAACAAACACCCAGACTCGAGACAAAACTATCTGTAGGTCATACAAATATTTGTTCCGTGCGGGGATCGAACGGGTCGAATCGAATCGGGGGTCAATTGCTTGAGCCACTGCACCAACCGTGCCGTCGTGTTTCTTTTTTATATCTCGCAATTCTGCCTAGGAGGCTGTCTTCTGCTTAACTGGGAATAACAAATCCTGGGAATGCCTTGACTTGAAGGCCTTTAACCGGGGCATATAATTTATATAGTACCACAAAAAGTAAGAAATGTACACTTACTCCTTGTTCTTAACCAGCAGTCTCCTGATGAAGTCCTTGGCATCATCAGAAACATGCTGGAAGGCTTCCTCGTCGAACTCCCAGTCGCAAGCCTTTACGTTCTTCAACGTTTCGATGTCGTTGTTGCCCGCGAATGGTGATAGGCCAGATAAACTGTTGAAAGAAAAACGTTATTATTTTTTGTGGCGTTCAAAGAGGCAGTTTTTTGGTAATCTTAGTAGGATACAAATCTGTATAAAGGGTGTAAAAATACCCTTAACGAAACCGAAAGGCACTTGTTCTCTACGCCCTCAAATTTATTGTTTTGTTTTGGACCATACCTGGGAACCTTCTAGTTACGGAGATATTGAAGGTCAAAGTTTCAATAAGGATGTTTACTGACTTAAAAAAATATGATTCTATCTAATTAGCCCGTCTGTTGGATTATCGAAAAATATTGGATACGTATTTTTTGTTTTATCAAATTAATAAAAATTTACGAAGATAAAACGCGTCAAAGATTTGAGTGGGGGCTGTGACGTCACTCACCGGTAAGAAATGTCATGTCATAGAATATGACGTCACACGAGTTTTCAAAGCACTGTATCGTCTTCATTGTTTGTTTACGAAAAAAAAGAAAAAATATGTGTCCAATATTTTTTGGAAATCTATCTGACGGACTACTTAATTTTTTTTTTTGTTATCTACCCTATTGTATCACAATTTTGTTTTAAATACTTGTTTTTAAGGTTATAACTTTACTTTGACTACCTCCATGCCCCAATTAGTATTCAAAGCACCCATCAGCAATATTTTGAGTGTACTACATTGAGCTTTCCGTAATACATGATTTTTCAACCCAAAAAAAGTCGTTTACCAGCAATTTTGTGTAAGGTTACTTATATTAATGTACAATATGCTTAGTTGACGGTTTTTTGAATAGATTTGCAGCTCGTAACTCCACGTCCAATGCGCGTATTTTGCGTATGGACATAATTCTTAGCCTGATTAAGATTTTGGTTAGTCATCCGTTCAAAAATGAACTCTAAACCAAAAAGCCAAAGTTGCATTTACTCACAGCACATAAGACAGTACTCCCACGGCCCACATGTCGGTGTAGAAGCCAACGGGTTCACGTTCAACGATCTCAGGCGCCGCGAACTCGGCCGTGCCGGTCGATATCTTCACCACCTCGTTCGGGTCTAACTTTGTGGCTAGACCGAAGTCGATGATCTAGGAAAGAATGGGTGGTTACAATCATGTTGTTGAGTTTTTGATGATAAACTTCTTTTTCAATAGAGTTCTTAAGGGATAGTCAAGGAAGAGAAACATAGTTAGAGTAACTTGTGCTTTAGAGAATTAACATTCTGTTTCTGAAAGTCTGATCCAATTTTAGATCAATAAGGCCCACTAACACTACAAATCACTATTTTGTTATAGCACTAACGGTAATTAAAACATATTTCTGCTTCTATTAATCGTTTGAAGATAATAGAGAAAGAAAATGTAATACATGTCGCCAACGGCCCTAATTTTTATGTGAATTATGATTTAAAGTCAAACTAAAATACAAAAAGCAACCACTATGAATTCTGTTTGGCAATCGATCCTAATTGAAGCGTCTTCCAGAAACTATGAGGAAGTCTTCACCAGCAATAGCTGTACCAGGTACTTTGAGAAGCCTAGCCAACTATTATGAACACTGCTAGTTTCCTAGCTCAAAAAATATACCCTACCTTAACATCAGTGCCGGTCCTAGTCTGGCACATGACGTTTTCAGGCTTGAGATCCAGATGGATGATGTTCTGTTCGTGCATATGTCTGACTCCCTCGCATATCTGGCGCATGTAGTGAGCTGCCTCGGCTTCGGACATGTTGTATCCTGGCTCCGTGATGCGCTCGAATAACTCGCCTCCGGATAAGCTGGAAGGGAGTGTGAGGTTAGATATCTTATTGGTAAGAAAAATGTTTAGATCATTGCCTGATGCATTTTTATAGATTAGAATATCAATATCAAAGTTCATCATCATCTGTCTTTTGCTAACTATGTTGGAGTCGGCTACCAGTCTAACCTGATGCAGCTGAATACCAGTATTTTATCAGCATCTAAGTTGCGGCCTGCATTAACAGGCTGCAACTTAGATGCTGCTCAGAACATCTTTTGACCCTGCAGATTATGGATTCGGCAGCATACAGGAAACGCCACATAATAGTGACGGAACAAAGAAGATAACCCATCTAGTTTTTATGACTTTCATTTAATTTCAAAAGATTTTCTAGAGAGACCAGAGTTCGGAAA
Source organism: Diarsia rubi (assembly GCA_932274075.1). Taxonomy (NCBI): domain Eukaryota; kingdom Metazoa; phylum Arthropoda; class Insecta; order Lepidoptera; family Noctuidae; genus Diarsia; species Diarsia rubi. The sequence continues at coordinate 8,666,494 of OW026437.1, read as the reverse complement.
TAACAAAAATCTTTGGGTATTTCTAGGAGTGACGTGAAGTATTTTCTCAGTTTAAAGTCTTTCAAAAGTTCACATTTTCCTTTACAAAACCTGTCTCGACATAACTTTTACACACAAATAGAACAAAAAATACTCACAACTCGAAAATAAGAACCATCTCATCATCATCTTCAAAGGCATCATGCAAGTTGATCAACTTGCGATGATGCAGTTGATTCATGATATCAATCTCCTTCTTAATGAGTTCCTTCTCCATGGCTCCAGCGACGGGTATGAACTTGGCTGCGAAGTAGTTGCCGGTGGCCCTCTCGCGGCAGCGGTGGACGACACCGAACGCGCCTGTACCTACAACAGTATGTGCAACCTCATGCCTCTGTCGGTAGGTAGACGTTGCCGGTCTTTTACCGAACTCAGAAGGTGCCTAAGGTAGCTGCACTACACTGCCCTCGTACTAGCAAATGCAGTATGTATTTGCAAAATGGTAGTTCCGATAAAAACCGAATTTCACATGAATAGCTGTATTTTTCTACTATTTGACTATGTTCCAGACATTAAAAATAAACTATGTATAGTAAGTTTAAAGTCTCCAAATGTATTTTTTGTAAAAAATTACGATTTTTGCATTTCATAAAATGAGGGCAGTAAAGGCCTGTTGCTTAACTGATACGGCACCTGAGGACCTCAGATACCGATAGGTACTAAAGTTTTAAAAACTACTGTTGAGTCATGTTAAGTGTGTTATGAAAAGGCTGCCTCAATATACACAGGACGGAAAGGATATACAAGAGCAGAAAATGAGTTGTTCCACACATTTTGACCGTGTTGAGTTAGACCGTGTTGGTATTGTTTTTTGTTAAGACCATATTGTACCATATTTCATGCAAATAAAGAATCTTGAATCTTTGTTACGAGAATGGTAATAGGTTTCGGAATTATATACTGAACAAGTGATATTTGTTTGTCCTTCTACCCTGTATTAAATTAAGCAAGAGGATTTTTGTGTAGGCAACCTAAATTGGACTTAACACGACTCGTTTTGGGTTTAATTTTAAATTTTGTGATTGTACGCATGCCTGATATTTTACAATAATGTAAGTTAACTTCATAGTTAACTAATTCATGGTAGGTTATTGTTTTCAGCAAAAATAGTCTGAAGAAATGAGACACGATAAAATATCAGGCAAACGTTTTGTGTAATCTACTGTTTCTACAATTGTTGTGCCAATTTAAAACGCCAATTTCTACTTGGTGTGATTTCGCATAGGAATATTATTTGTTTTGTGTAATAGAATAATAGGTATACTAAATATATTAAATATCTTATTTATATGAAGCCAAAACCGTGCATTCGATCTACGAAAGAAAATTAAGAAATAGATAACTGTCGTATATAATATTTAAATAAAATACATATATGTATATTTTCAAGTATTGAAAATAGGGTTACTGGAAATATTACGTCCTAGGCAACGAAATAATTTGTAGATTTTTTTATTTGTTTCCAATTACCCTACTATGTTTTCATGCGAGCTTTTCCTAAGGAAAAAGATAGGAAAATATATTGTTTTACGATAAAATAAGTATGCGTGTGAGACAGAGAGATGCAGAAAAAGATGCACTACATCGATCCATTCACACACAGACCTCGGGCGCTCGACCTGCGAGACGCGGCGCTCACGAAGTCACCTGTGAATCATCACCACTTTATACTATCACCACTTTTCATTTGGGAATATCACCACTTTGGAATGGAGATTAAGGTTTAACAGCAATGAGAGGAATATCAGTGGCGAAAGCTGAAAATTATTTTAATGGTACTGGTTTAAATAGGGTAGATAACAAAAAAAACTTATTAGTCCGTCAGATAGATTTCCAAAAAATATTGGACACGATTTTTTTCTTTTTTCACGTAAACAAATAATGAAGACGATACAGTGCTTTGAAAACTCGTGTGACTTCATTTTCTGAGACATTAGTATGACATTCTTTAGAGGTCAGTGACGTCACAACCCCGCACTCAAATCTTTGATGCGTTTTATCTACGTAATTTTTTATTGATTTGATCAAACAAAAAATACGTATCCAATATGTTTCGATAATCTAACATACGGACTAATTAGAATCATATTTTTTTAAGTCCGTAAACTTCCCTATTATTTTTAAGGAACAATTTTCAGCAGTATATACAGAACATCGACGTTTAGAAAGAGTACCGTTCCGTAACAGTTCAGGTGGCAGGAAAGTTGCTGAAGTTTTCCTAAAACTCGATGTGCTTTATTAACCACCAGGTCCGGGGTTTGAGCAAGTAGATTTACAGACCTTTCGCTACCGATAACTACATCGGTAATTCAGTTTAAAAGTATCACTTTATTGAGGCGATTTATGTTGAAATTCATCACCACTTTAATGTGGCCATGAACGTTTTAAGGAAATATAGATTCAGTTATTAGGGAATAGGGTTGTTTTCTAAGGTTTGGTTAGTATTTCTACGGTTAATATTATAAAACTCTTTAAAATCCCATGTGTCTTCACAAGCAACTTCGTGAGTGTGTTTAGTCTTTTATAGTTTAATTTTTGTATGTTTACTATCATGCTTTATGTTTTCATGTTGTGAATTTATCTTTACCGTATGTAATGTAACAATATTGCTTTTTTTATTTAATTTTGATCTCTTTGAAACAAACTTTATTTTATTTAATATTTGTTTAGTGTCAGGCAAATATCAGTTTTGAAATGGGGGAATATTCATGAAAATAGAAAAGTATTGTGTAAAAGTGTGTGATGCGTGTAGCTGTTGGAAATACAAAATAAGTATTCTATGTGTTCATTCTTATAAGTAAGAAAAACATTCTTGCATTGGTCATGCTTTATCATCAATGGGTCAAATGTGTAAATCTGGAAAACTATTTCTAAAGCTCTGTTGATATTAAAGTATGACCAACAATAATTCAATTTTTAAATTCATGCCATTGATTATATTAAGAAAACTTTACCATCCATATCTAGGTATTATAATTGCATACGTTCAAGTTTTCTTGCAATGCATCAAAAATGAAATTACTCTGGCATTTATTCTATTTCCAAATCAACTAAACATGCACTAAATTCATAATGCAACCTCATGTAGGTTTTTAACCAGCCATTTTACTACCTACTCAAATAATTATAGTATCCTGGTTTCTGAAATATTTACTAGTAGGTAGTATTTGCCAGGGAAATTAATTGGTAAGCACATTGACACCCTACACCATTTCAGTCAAAGTTGTATGAAATAACTGCCATAGGGTGCAATTTACTTTGAACATAGTCGTGAATCTGCCTTACCCAACTATGTTGGGGTCGGCATTCCGTTTATCCGGACACAGCTATATACCAGTATTTTTCATGAAGCGACTGAGTACCCTTGCTATGATTGGTTGTCAAACCTTCGGACCACTGTGACAACAAGCTGTCAAAGATCTACATCTAAATGACAGCCGGGGCCAACGGCTTGACGTACACAGACTGCGCCGCCGCGGTCCGTCGTCGCGGAATCCTGTTCTAGTCCCCCCGACCCTTGCCAGAGCCAGCCTGCGATGCTAAGCCAGTAGTTTTAAACCAGCCCCTAAATAATCTCACTCAGATCCAGCCTGTCCCCTTGCTGCCCTTCCCCAGTGACGTCGTAAGCCGAGGCCCACAGGTGGTGCCCTTAGCGATTTGTTACTTAGTTTGTAAGTTATTTGCCCCTGGCTGGAGGCCTTAAACTCAAGGCATCCACAGGGATTTGCGCGGTTAAGCAGAAGCCAGTCTCCTAGACTGAATTGCGAGATGCCAAATCGAGAAAAAAAAATACGGCTTGACTTGCTTTCCGAACCACAGAGGAAACTCAGTATGTCATGGGTGGTTTACCATCCACAATTAGTCATCAATTTACTTAGCAATAAATTTCCCAGACCTACTAAATAGCTCACCATCTACCCATGCTCTACAGTAAATCATTCTTCAACACTACTCTAGCTCACTTACCAATCTCCTCGAGAATGTCATATTTGTCGTAAACCGAGCAAGTGTTAATATCGACTGGTTGTGGCACGAACTTGCTGTAGATGTCGAATACGTAGCTGTCGTAGTCCTTGACGGGGCCGTGGTCTGCGTTTGTGCGGATGCGTTTGCCTGATTCGTCGACTGGAAGGGAAATGGTTTGTTAGATATTTGAGTTTAAAAGTAGAGTAAGAGACGAGATTTATTAAAAAAGAGCTTTAAATATAAAACATGTTTCTGATTTGAAAACTACCAGGTTGGACACTAACTACAATTTAGAAAGATTTTTTTTTTAATTTCAGAAATAAATCATGAAATCTGGGATGTACGAGTATGATATGACTTATCAAATCACGATAAAGTAGGAAATAAAAAAGCCAGGACGACATCAGAGTCATTAGCTCGTATATATCTAGCTTAATGCCAAAACATAGGGTAGTGTTTAGTGCTGTCACTAGAAGGGTCATAAAAATAATTTATTGATCCGACCCAGTATCATGCCGTTTGACAGACAGACATGCCTAGTCAAAACATTGTTGTTATGCAACTTTATGTTATTACTGTCTTGTTGCTTTTTTAAAGACCTTTAAAACAGCTGAAACACGTACACTCTGATATTTCTACTTAAACGTACACTTCTCCTGAATTTCAACACTTAATATAGAAGTAATCAAGAATAACTCACCAGGATATTCCTTCTTCTGGAACTCCTTCTTGATGATAGCCTTGGTCTGCACCAGAGTGGTGGTCTCGCTAGGCTCCGACCTTCCGTAGATGTTCTCGGCGTACACTCTGAACTCGTACTGCTTGCCTGGGACTAGGCCTGTGATCGCCATTGTCGTGAATCTGCGGGGGGGGGGGGCAAGGGGTAAGTAAATTCGTCGCACTTTTGATTGATTTTGATGGAAACAAAAAGTTAAAGATGACTCGAGATCGTCACCATTAACTAATATATTCTTGATATTTTTAAAAATTGTATTGACGATTTTTTTGCATTGTTTAGGCGGTTGTTGAAAGTAGAATTCAACAGTCCTAGCACATTATTTAGGGCCAAAACAATCTAAATTACATCTAAGATTTTCAAGTTTCTTACAAGTGTCCCAATCAAGTATTACAAAAATGTGTTCTAAAGGGTCTGCACTAAATTTTCAATAGGCAAGTGACTTTCTTTCTGACGAATCACTACAACTCAGTTATTTTAAAAGTTCTTTGACGTCTTCGTCAATCTTCTCATCTTATGTCCAAAGGAGCCAGGAAATCAACATCTAGGATGAATCAGTATTATTCCTTACCTCGTATTTCCAACCCTAATCCAGCTAGACATGGGGTGTTCTCTCTTCTCGACCAGATAGTTGGTGATGTCTGAGCCGCCGTCCCATACTGGAGCCTTCCAGCTGAGGGCCAGCGAGTCAACTCCGATGTTGTCTACTGCTGGGAAGCGTGGCGGGTCTGGACGGTCTGTATATGAAATGGGGTTCAGTAAAATAGTTATTTTACTTTATTTACGCACATAATAATATCAAGCCGTTTTATTAAAACTCAAATAGATAGGCTTGGGCCAATGGCAGGCAACAAGTACCTAAACTTGAAAAAAAAAATACGAGCATTTTTAAATTGGTTTAGTAGCTGTGTAAAAATCTAGAAAAAAAGTTGGTTGAACTACGGTAAAAGTTCCATCGAAATGTTTTATCTTTCTGTAAGAAATAGACTTAAAGACACACGTTTAGCAAATTGCTATCAAAAAGCAGGTTAGGTAATTTACAGAAGTTTTGTCTAATGTTGAATGCTGCCTAAATAATTGTATAACTAAACTATAAATACAATGTATAACTTTAACCACATACTGTAGCCAATATTCTGTTTCGTCGACTTTTAATTAAAGGACCCTTTGACAGTTGTTCTACAGTGTATAATAATTATGTACAAATTTAAAGAATACTGACCGCTAATTTCAACGTTGATGGTAGCGGAATCCTGTCCCAATTCGTTCTCGGCGGTGATCCTGTATGGTCCGGAGTCAAGCTTGCTGGCGTCGCGGATCGTTAGGATCGCGTGACGTTCTGGAGAATAACAACAATATTGTTTAAACGTTATGAAGACAAAAGAGCTTTTCTGCATTTTTTTAATCTACATGGAGTTTATTTGCATAATATGGACGTACTTTTTAAACCTCACCGATGAGGTTTATATAATAATCATCATTAATTCTTTTTCTATGAATTATGATACGAAATTACGTATTGATCAAAAGATTTTCGCTCGGGATCAATTTCTCACTGAAGTTCTTTGACACAGCTCTGGAATTCAAGATTAAAATGCTTTGTTTAGGAGGAAGTGTGAATGATTTTATATTTTTATTCTCTGAAGGGATACTGAAACGAGTCTTTGCACGTAAGGCTGGAACTTGCCTCGTCGGGGCTGCGGGTTGTTCACAAGTTACCGCGGCCTCGACATATAGGGCTGAGAAGGAACATGGGTGGTTTTTAGTCAATAGAAGTCTGACACTCCCTTTCGCTCTGCCCTAGAGCGGGAGGGGTTATTTGATGATTTTCCACCCGGCAAAAAAAAGGCCGGTACTTGCAAAAGCTAGATTGTAATACTATAGGACCGACATTCGCTTCAATACAAAATGTTTTAGCTTCTGTTCATCATCTGCCAAGCCATTTCCCAAGTTTTTTAGGGTAGGCTTCCAGTCTTACCGGATGCAGCTGTATACTATCAAGTATTTTACATGAAGCGACCACCTGACCACCACAACCCAATAGGATATTTAACAAAAAAAATCGAATTAGTCCGTCAGATAGATTTCCAAAAAATATTGAACACGTATTTTATCTTTTTCACGTAAACAAACACTGAAGACGATACAGTGCTTTGAAAACTCGTGTGACATTATTTTCTAAAACATTAGTATGACATTCTTGACCGGTGAGTGACGTCACAATCCCCCACTCAAACTTTAACGCGTTGTATCTTCGTCGATTTTTATTAATTTGATAAAACAAAAAATACGTAACTAATATTTTTCGATAATCTAAAAGACGGACTAATTGGAATCATATTTTTTTAAGTCAGTAAACATCCCATATAAGTACTGGGTGATATATATGCTACCCCTTGATAAAAACTAGTTGACAGATTTTCGGGCTACTGAGTACCTGTAAAGTCTGTCTCAGATCTACAAGTGACAGCAGGGACCCTTTAGCTTCTGTCACAGATTTGTGTATCTCTTACCTTTCCTCTCGACATGGTAGTGGTGTCCAGACTCGATGGTCTCTCCCTCTCTTACCCACGTGATTTTAGGCACGGGGTGTCCGGTGAAGGGGATCTTGATGACCACATTCTCGCCTTTGTCGAAGTATGCCGTCACGCGGAAGCGTGGTGGGACATTCAGTTTTGGTGCGGCTGTTGGCAGAAAACGTTAATTTTAGAAATCGTTTTTCGTACTTTACACAGATCTCTTTATTATGGCACATATTTGACGTTATCATGGATCATCATCTCAACAGCCTATTAATAATTCCACTGCTGGGACAAAGGCGTTCCTCTCTTTTTGAGAGGGAATGGGCTATAATCTACCACGCGGGCCAGTGTGGATTGGTAGATATCACATGTCTTTGAATTTTTCGGTTCTAAGACACGGGTCGTAGCGGGTTATCATGGATACTGGACAATAATTTAAATCGACAAGCAATACACCGGAACACTTTTAACCATTATCCAAAAGTTGACCAAGAGCGCTTTGAGTATGAATGAAAACGAAGTAACAAAACGATGAGAAAGTTAGACCATAGACTTTTTAAGCTAATTTTATAGCCACATGCTCAATTCCGTAACTATTCGAAGCAAGCACGTAGACACGACGACACAATAAGCTACATTTCCAGTATAAAATGGCCTCGGTTTCGATAGACATCCTGTACAATGAGCGATCCGATAATACTTGTTAGATTGCTTGGTCGTTGAGCGTACACATGAGCGAAGACAGTTTTTCGAGTGGCACTATCGTATGTATGTCCAATTTGATGGCCATATCCGAATATGCACTTTACAGAATAAAAATCCATGGCCATAACCTACCTTTCTACAATAGAATAAACCTTAAAAACTAAACTAGTAACGGCACCCACTCATAATCAGCAGTTCAGCCCTGGTAGACTTGACACCAGCCCTGTTGACAGCGCGGCAGACATACTCGTCGGCATCTTCACCGAACACATCCATGACTGTCAGGAAATGGTTGTCGCCCTCGCTCCAGATGCGGTGACGAGGACCGTTGGTTATCTCGCGGGCACCTGTGAAAAATGTAGGATAAGTTTTAGAGGAAGATCATAGCGTTCTGAGAGACGGAGCATCGTGGATGTGAAACTCCTGGCTCAAAAAACACAGTACAGTACTTGTTCAAACCCGGCATCGTAAGTACTAGGGGACATGGTACCTTACGTCCTTAGTGGACGTAAGGTACCATTCTTAAAACAAGTTTAAAAATGTTCGACTATTCAATTTCGATATGCCATCAAACAAACTTATAAAACAATCGGCTGTTGCAGACAAGCGTCAAATAGGTATTGAAGGGTCCATATGGGCTGCGGGATGTTGTAAGAGATACCGCAGCCTTGACATAATTATAGGGTTAAGAAGGAACATGGGTGGTTTTTAGTCAGTAGAAGTCTGACACTCTCTTTCGCTCTGCCCATATTGATCTTTGACTTTGTTATATGGAATGCAATAAACAATTGAGTACTAAAATCTTGTAGATGATTTTTCACGACAACGATGTTCAGTTTGATGATCTGGATCACACCTTTAAATATGACTTGTTCTGACACATGTTATAGGTATTTCAATATTTCTAATGAAAACATAACAAGTTCTATAAAAAGTTCATAATTTTGCCTTCAAATAAAAAGTACGCTTTGAGTAAATAAATTGAAAAGTAAGTCTGTAATAATGATGGTAATAAATCTTGCAATAATACAGGCAAGTATGATGCTTACCCTTGTACCAAGTGATGACAGGCTTGGGTTGACCAGTGATGGTGCACTGGAACTTAGCGTTGTGGTACTGGATGCAGTTCGCGTTCTTCAGCGGCTTCACGATCTCTGGTGGTGTGGCGGCTGCAGGAAATAACGTTGTGATTAATTTAATGTAAATATAATGGGTTCATTGCGATATTTTTTTATGCTATAGACTATAGCATCGTCTAGTTCCGGAAATGTTAACAACAAAGGTTCAAGTTAAAAAAAAAACAAGTTTTGAATGTTAACCGTACCGGTACTAGTAGACAGAAAGACTGAAGGTGACTGTGCTCATGTAAGTTAGGCTTTTGTTTTTTGCTTCTGAATATAAAAAATCTGCTTGTATTTTAATATTTCTTAGCAAAATCTATCCTCGCGAAACGAGCATAATTTTAAACTACGTAAAAATTTGATCAAATGTATTTATTTCCAGCGAGTTTCTCGTCAGCGCCAGTGACTTTAGCTAGCCACTTTTCCCGAAACAGTAAGGGTGGTTTATACGTCACTAGTGACCCGCCCCGGCTTCGCACGGGTGCAAAAAAGATACTAAAACCTTCCTCTTCAATCACTCTATCTATTTAAAAAAACCGCATCAAAATCCGTTGCGCAATTTTAAAGATTTAAGCATACATAGGGAATAAGGACAGAGAAAGCGACTTTGTTTTACCATGTAGTGATATAACTGACTGGCAGGGCTGATTACTTATGATAGTCTACTGTATATGCCTTTAATCCACCCTAGTTTGATAAAACTGACCTTTAGGATCAACGACCTTAACCCCTTGGCTGGCCGTGCTAGGCGGTGAGATGCCAGCTTCATTCTGTGCGGTAACACGGAACTCGTACTGGCGACCCTCGATGAGGTTGGAGCAGTTCCACTGGTTAGGTAGGCAGAGCGTTGGGTTCACGCGCTGCCAGGTCGAGTTGCCGACCTCGCGCTTGTCGATCCAGTAACCTGGGGAATATAGATAAGGTGTTCTATAATTCTGGAGAAATGGAGAGGGAGTCTGAAGAAAAGGTAGTTTTTTTGATAATTAAAAGAAAAAAAAAAGAGCAAGTGATATCGTGATTATTGACAAGGAGAGAATGCAACAAATATATGTGTTTCGCCGACCACTACATGGCACATGGGCAAGAAGACGATTGATAAGTTTAAAATTCAGACTACTAACAAATAAGTACTAAGTATTTTTTGGATAATGTTTTACTGCAAGAAAATCTTTGACCCCTATCGGCTCAACTTAAAAATATTTTTTCCAAATCTGATCCCATTGCTATAGACAAAATTTATATTTCCCTAGAAGATTATATTTTTATCCTCATAACTGTTTATTTAAGCTGAATAGAGATGTAAATGTATTATCATTAAATTCATATGATATGTTACCTTGTATCCTAGATCCACCGTCGCTCTCTGGTTTCTCCCATTCCAAGTGAACGAAGTCGCCTCCGATCTCCAGGATCTTGGGAATGCCAGGAGCTGATGGTGGGTCGTATGGTGCCTTGGCCTGTGGAACACGAATTAATAATTAGTTTGAATATTCAATTTGCAAATCAGCAGAAAATTTAAAGAACCCGTACGTGTCTGGATGAAATAAATATATGGATGGAGCTTTAATACTCTTTATGAATAAAAAGGCCCCTCTACTTCCGAATCCGTTCTACTTCCAAACCTCTGTCTTGTGCGATATCTAGTCATGTTCACACCACTTCCGCCGGCCAGAAGGCCTTACAAGTTAACAGACCTTAATGACTTGATTATAAATTTTAAGAATTAAAGCTAAAAATGCAAATAGACATTATATTATGTTTGTTTGACGTCACGGTTGGTGCAGTGTCGATTGAATGAAAGAAAGAAAGAAAGAAAGAAAATTTATTTATTTGTCGCAGAAACATACCGAGTACCGAGTGAATGCTGCGCTGAAACTCGCGGGTTCGATTCCTGCACGTTACAAATATTTGTGTGGCCTACAGATACTTAACCCGGGTAAAAAAAACTCACCTTAATAGGACTAACGCCTTCAAGCGCAGGTCCAATTCCATTCTCATTAGCAGCATGTATCCTAAAGTTATACTCCTGTCCCTCCGTCAAGCCTTGCACAGTAAACTTGGTGTCCCTCACAGAGGACGCAATGGTTATCCACGCCGTTCCCGAGATATCGTTACGCTCGATAACGTAGTGTGTGACGGGCAGACCTCCGTCGTAGGTCGGAGGCTTCCATGCGAGAGTGCAGGAGTGACGGGAGATGTCGGTGGTCTCCAGTGGTCCTTGTGGAGGGCCGGGGAGGCCGGTGACGGTGACCGTGAATGTGTCTGAGGTCTCGCCTGATTTGTTGGTGATGGAGAGCTTGTAGATGCCTGTGGGATAGAAGGATAAGTAAGTAAAGTCCATTTGCATTCCAGTCTAACACAATGAGTGGTAACATTCGTAAAATAAGATGTTCGCTTTATGTTTGAACCCTATTCGTTTATTCAGCTGAAATAGTGCAGACAGCGAACGTTATCAGCGATCATACGCATTTTTTAACACCTTCCTGGTCAAAGGTGAAAATGCCTGTATTTTTTTTTTTAAACCGGCACAAATAGTTTTTGACGGAAATAAGTATAATATCAGCAGCACTTTCTCTGCGGGAAAGTTTCTAAAAGGTAATGCCATATTTATTCTCTAAACATCGCAGCGTAATCCACGCCACGTCAACCATTTGCCCTAACGGTTTTTCGTCAATATATTTTAAAATATTTTACTATAAGCTTACCCATATCATCCTTAGAAATATCCTTAATGAAGATAAGGATATAATCATCAAACACGGTGTATTTGAAGTGGGCAGACTCAGACAGCTTGTGTCCGTCCCTGGTGAGTACGACATCAGCCGGTTGGTCTCCGGTGTACAGGATCTTGATCTTTGTGTTGTCGTGCTCGGGAAGGTGTAAATCGCCTGGCATGCGGACGATGCGCGGTGGGTCTGGGTAAGAAGAATGATACGTTAATATTGGTCAAAAAAAAAAAATTGATGCGTGGAATGATTGTGAAGATATTCTTGTCATATTTTGTGACTTGTTAAAGGCCTTTGATTACCTACCTACATCAGGATATACTCATTAGTATCGAAATTTGCCTCTAAAGTACACAGAATAAGTTCTCAAAACCGTTTATCCTCCTTATATCCACCACAGAATTCAAAGCATAGATGTAAATTGCAAGACATCTGCACGAGATGGGGTTCTAATGGGAGGAGTTCCACCGGGTATCTTTCTAGATCCTTTTCTGTTTTAAATAAGATATAAGAAATCCGGGCGGGAAAAATAGAAATATGTGACGATGCAGTATTGTTCACTGACGATATTTCCTCCAAATAATAAGTTTGTACAAAGACTGATTTTTTAGTTTACACTTGTTAACCATTTCAATCGATGTCCATGTAAATAATTTCTTCTTTCGATAGTAGATTATTTAGGTCCAAGCACACTTACTTCCGATCTTAAGATGTCCAGTGCAGTAGATGAAGCCGATATTGTTGACGGCTTCACAAGTGTAATCACCCTCGTCTGCTTCGGTGGACGCCGTGATGTTCAGCTTCAGAGTTCCCTCTCGGGACTCGGCGATGAACCTATAGAAAATAAGGTCAGTCCGGAATTTGTTAAGGAAATAAACGAAAGCTGTCTGTATCGCTTTATTGTATAAATAATTCAATGCGATATGTTTGTAATTTACACTATGGTCCGACTAACAAAGTAACATAATGTACTGCAAAGTTAGAAAAATATTCTTTTCTTGTAATGGCGCAACATATAGGAATCAAACCAAACTAGAAAATGCTCATTATATTCTGTCTGGTGATAATTAATAAAACTATGAAAATGATACCAGTTAGACAATTTGAGTATGAAGGAAATAGAAGAAAAAATAATGCTTTCATTACTGTTCTATGTTTGGGTAGTCTGAAACTCGGTATTGCCAAAAGAATATATTGTCGTGGCAGTTCGCCTTAATGCCCTTAAAGTTCAACAAAATAAAACTTGAGATATATTTACCTAGTGCCAAGCACAACCTCCCTGCCGTTCTTCAACCATCTACCAGTAGGCACCGGGTTGCCGGTGGCGATACACTCCAGGGTGAAGGGTCTGCCCAGCGGTGCGCAGACGGTTGCTGGCAACTGTTTCACCCATTCTGGCTTCGTGCCACCCAACTCTTCGCCCGTACGGACGGGAGTTGTGCAGCTTGAGGGCTCGGATTTTCCTGTGGGATAAATGAGATATGATGAAATGTGCTGCTAAATAGTTTAAAGAAAACCTAATGCCTTTAAGGTCTTGACCCCTTGATGAAAATACAATGAAGCAAAAGCATTTGTAATAAATGCCTTTCCAAAATGGCAAAAAAATACTTTTTATTGATATGTCTCAGATAAAATGGTGTAAATGACTTAGTGAAAAACTCAAATAACGTTTTTATCGCTTATACGTTATGGCATTTCTTGATAAATGTGATCTTTATTGATCAGCAAATAGATCGAAATTGACCATCTAATACCAAGATATTTTTGGCGTAAGTTGCCCGGTGTTTAGCCTAAGTAGAGGTGAAACTTATCTCAATTGTCTGGACATAAGCAAACGCTAAAATCTTAGATTTTGTTATATTCTAAAAGCTAGATCAGCCAGACTTACCAGCAGAATTGACAGCTACAATACGGAACTCGTAGTCCGCCTTCTCATTGAGGTTCATGGCAGTGAATGTGGTGTCCTGTACGTTATAGTCGTTGCACTTTATCCAGACAGAGCTGCCGACGTCGCGGCGCTCGATTATGTAGCCTGTTACGCGGGCACCTGGAGGATAATATAGGGATAAGTAGGTGAAAACGAGAGAAAAACTAATATTTATTTATATTTTTAGTAATGGCTAAAGAGCAGCGGTGACCCAGTGGTGTCGGCCCCGACTTAGGAACAGTAGGTCGTGGGTTCGAATCCGGGCAGGCGCATTACTTTGTGTAATTTATTTCATCACCGCTGCTCACAAAACGGCGAAGAAAAACATCGTGAGGGAACGGCATGTCTTAGAATAAAAAAAATCGAAAGACATGTGATATCTACCAATCCGCACTGGGCCCGCGTGGTGGATTATAGCCCATCCCTCTCCGAGAAAGGAGGTCTGAGTCCCTGCAGTGGGAACATTATGAATGGCCAAATGTTAAGCCGTAATTTAAAGACATGGTTAAACAGGATGGAAGGGGCTCAGATGCACAAACCATGTATTTATTTCATTTTAACAAAAAAAAAATGGTAAGGAAAGACCGAATCACGAACCAAATACTGCTAATCGTTTGTGCCGGTGCCATGTCTCTTCTATACTGTATATTTACAGCCTATGTCTATTAATGGGAAACTTTCGCATCAGTAAGAGTAATTTTTGGACGGTATCGTGACAGGAAGATGTAAAAGAACTTGTCAAAATAGAATTAAGTTTGTATATTCGGGAAAAAATATTACATGAAATAATTTAGTGATTGCTGAGCCAAGTTGGGCTACTTCCATCCTGCTACTACTGCAAAGATAGTTGTTCCACCTAGTTTGAAGGAATCCCTTAAATTGAGCAGTTCACGATCTCTATGTTCTTGCCAAAGTTATCAGTTCTTCCTATGATATACGAGTAGTTAGTCTATTGCCCCATCACCTACCATGATGTTTTAAAGCAGTATTGTTTTACTGGCATTCTAGGGTGGGACATCCTGTATAGCTCAATTGGAAGAGCTATACAGAATGTCTAGTACGTTCTCTTTACGTCATGGTCGTGGTAACCTCAACATATTCCTCAGTTCCTACCTCCATCATGTGCAGGCGGGTCCCAGGACAGATCCACATAGTTCCTGCCAACACGCAGAACGCGCGGCGCCCGGGGCGGCGCGGGCGGGTTGGCCTTGCCGCGCACCTTGAACCGCTGCGAGCTGGCTGAGTACTTGCTCCAGCCGGCCGCGTTCTTGGCGCGTACGCGGAACTCGTACTCGTGGCCGGGTTCTAGGTTGTACGCCTAGGGAGGATGGTTAATGTAAGACATTGTGACAAACTCGATTTTGTTGAAAATTTGTTGAAAAACAAAAGAAACTGTTCCAGGACAATCAGATTAAAGAGTGTCAAAGTCAAAACAAAACACAATAACAAAGTTACTACCAAAACGTAAGATTTTCTGGTAAATTTTGCCAATATTTCTTATGTATATCTAACTAAAACACGGCCAAAACTACGGAAGATGAACGTAGCTGAAAGGCCGGTTAATGCCCAATAAAGCGGTATCTCTACTTTACAGAGAAGATATCTTGAAAAAGTAAGTAAGTTAGTTAATTCTGAAAAGATACAAGAAAATACAGTATCGCCACTCACCTGGTAATTACAGTCCTTAACAAGATAATCAGCACTGTTCCAGACGCCATCTTGTACGTCTCTGAACTCGAGCTTGTAGCCCTGTATGCGCGCGCCTCCGTCGGAGCGCGGTCTGTCCCAGATGAGGGAGGCTGCGGAACCGTCCCAGTCCACCACGCGTGGTACGCCTGGTGGGTCGGGGATCGTGAACGGGAACTGTGGAAGAAAGTTTAGTGTCATATTTTGATGATAGAAAAAAGCCTTTTTTTTGGGACAAGACCGCCATACTTTTCCCAAACAACTGTAACTCCTGTAAGCCAGAATCAACAGTGGCGACCACAGAAACGATTTAACTGTCTTGGATCCCGCAACGAAGTTAATCAGAAAAGAATAGCGGAGCGGAGGAGTAGGAAAAACTTAATTTCCACTTTCCTCCATATCAGCAGGAGACAGAACAGAACAAGACCAACAGGCACGCAGGGACGTATACAACTGGGATAAGCCCAGTTGCCTGGCACCACGGATATGATTGTCATTGATATTACTGGGTCCTAAGTTGTAAGTTGTTATATTTGATTCCAATAATAGGTATGACAAAAATGCTTGAACGCACGGAAATTTGTTCTAGTTTCTACAAGGTCCGTATAGTAAATAACTCCGGATGTAACCTGTACACTATCCAACATAATATTACATTTATTCTGCCAAAGACTACACTCCCATACAATGTGATGTGCAGATTGTTCATATGCACAAAAAAGCCTGTTAAGTTTTTAGGTACTACGTCATAATCGTACTATAAAATGGTCCTGCGGGTCTTGTTCTTTGTTCGCTACAGAAAATGATGACCGCTACCAAAAGCGCCAAACTAATAGCTCAGTTCTTAACCGACACAATTTAGATTGCCATCGGCCCGCTAAGAAGAAGAAAACTACTAAAAATGTCTTGTTATCCGACAGAGGAGGTTTTTCACAAAAAGATAGATGCAAAAGGCAAATTTTATGGTGCCCGGCGGATTTATTGCAGAGCCCATTGGCCATAATGTATATATATTATTTAATTTTAATGATTGTTTTGTGTACCTACTAACATAGTCTAAAAGTTCTAACTGTTACTAACCATAATGGATCATTGATGTCTGAAATTAAATAAATTATTACATAAAAATTAAAAGACTTTGATTGAGGTATTCTGAACTTCACTTAATTAAGCTTGAGCCTCACGATCATGTTTTATAAGATATTTTTATGACTACAGCCTTTTCACACACATTGCTCCACTAGCGAAACCCACCCACAATAAGTTGGAACCTTTCTCTTGCTTCATTGGCTTCGGCGTATCAAATGTATAACTAAGCCATTAATTTTTTTAACTTACATTTGATTGAGATGGCTAGGCAATAAAAAATAGCAAGTTTAAACCCAAAAATAACTTAAAGTAATGATAACTTCAAAGAAAAGTAGAGCTTACCTTAGCAGTAATAGGTTCCTCCATAGCCAAAGGTTCAGACTGTCCGTATTGGTTCTCGGCGCGGACGCGGAACCAGTACTTGCGGTTCGGTTCCAGACCCATGACGTTGTAGTGGCAGTTGCGTACGAACGATGATATCTTTGACCATACCTACGGAGAAATTTATTATGTTAGGAAGGTAAAAAATTTTAGGTTTTATAGATATGTCGTTCTTGGTTTCCTAGTTCGAATATGTTTTACAGTGTTACAATTGTAGAAATATCAATAAAGATTTAAGTTAAGACCACAATCGTAAAATGTATCATGGACTGACTCTAGTCTGATTTACATAAAGTTCAAGGAAATAACTTTTAAAGTTCATTTAGGTTGTTGAAATGTTGTATTTAAAAAAAAATCCTATAGCGTAAAAGTATTGTTTAGAGTGAGTTTTGACTGATTTCTTTCAAACCAGCGGGGCTTAAATCGCCGCTTTATCAGAATCCACGCAGAATCTTAGTATGAATCACGTTAAAATTTCAAATTCTTAAAATGGACCTAATGTCTATTTTAAATTTTTAACATGATTCATATTACGATTCTGCTAAAGCGGCCATTTTAGACACCCAGGTGTTCTTTTCTTGTTCAATCTGCGCTTGCACATTCCTAATCACAAATTCTTGTTATAGATACTCAGGTAAATTACGTATACAGTTATTCTTTTAGAACCAAGAAAACCTAAAACAGTTCCAAACAGAGATCAAAAATATACATACGCCGCTTTGATCCATCTTCTCGACCACGTAGTTGGTGATGGGTGATCCACCATCGTCTAGCGGTGGTTTCCATGACAACGTACATGTGTCAGGAGTGATGTCGTATGCGTCCAAAGGTCCTACTGGTGGTGAGGGCCTGTCTACGACGAGTACCTGTGTGTGGAAAAACGAAAATAAATTTCTTCTAATAGTTCTGAGGCAAAATTAGAATTGAAACCATCACTATTGAGATTCCTTAGTTGTTGTTTTTGTATAAATGTTGCTATGTCCGTACAGCTGTGTCTAGCATCTTAGTTTTTTTCCAACATGACGTGGCTAAACACTTTACCTCAGTAAAAATATAAAAGTATCTAAGACAAGGCTGATACAATTTTGAGTTAGGCCTCACATGGTCTGCCATGTATCATCAATTTTAGATGACTTCCAAATAACTGAGCTAACTTAATATGATTTTATACGAATGCTGTTCATTGCTGTTTCAGGAAATATTATCTCTTAACGACGGTAAAAGCACTAAATCATAATCTGCCTAGGTTTTTCTCAACTTTGTAGGGGTTTGGATCAAGTCTATCGGGATGCAGCTGCATACCAGTATTTTATGGAGCGACTGCCTATCTGGCCTCCAGAACCCAGAACCCACTGGGTAATACGAAACCCTTGGGTACAGTGTGGCGGGCTTGTACCATTAAAAACAAAACTAAACCCTTTGGTAAGACTGGTTGTCAGACTTATGGCCCACTGACTACCTATAGCGACTCTAAATGGACACAAAAAATAATTTGTCTGTAAATAAAGCTCCTAAATCTCTCTCCAGTAAAATAAAGTATTTCCTTACCCTGCAAGTAGCACTGTCAGAACCTTCGCTGTTGACCAGCTGAATGGTATAGGATCCAGTGTCAGACCTCTTGGCGGGCACGCAGTGGAACACGGTGTCCACGTCTGATGTCACGAAACGTATGCGCTTGTCCGGAGACACCTCCTCGTTGTTTATTACCCATGATACCTGGAGAAAGGGAATGGTGATGGTTTAGTTTATGGTGTTACAAGTTACGAAGAGTATGGACTATGGAGCATGAGGTCTAAAATAAATATGAAAGAAAGTCGTAATTGGAAAGCTAACGGTGTAACTATAATGGCGTCATTTGATGCAAAATGGCATTTTATATTTCAAAATAAATGAGGTCAGTCATTGGTCATATTGAGACCAAGCTATTCACGATTTTTGCAAAGTGCTTTGATCGAACCTCACCAATAAATAGCACTGGATTGGAGGTTGACTCTCTGCCCATATATTAAATCGTTTTTTTTTTCTGAAATCTATCAAGTGGTAGGAATTCGAACTCAAGTACAGTCAGCCTATAAAAATCGACATAATATTGATTGCATAAATGACTTCTAACAAATGACAAGTAGCAAAATTATCAAACCAAGTCTAACTGCCGCACTCAAAGAGCTTTAATGACTACTTAGGCCATCACTAAGTAAAGGTTTTGACAGTTTTGTCATACAAAATCATATGTAATCATTAAATATCTCTGAGTACCGCAGTAAGATTGACAAAAAAATTCGTATGTTAACTACTAACTACGGTACCGTTACCCACTTAAATGGTTTAAAAATACTACAATAAGTTCCAATAAATTCCAAAAATAAATATCTCACTTTCGGCCTTGGGTTGCCAGTAAACGGCACAGTAATCTTGATCTCCTCTCCAGCAATGACCGTAATATCCCTAAGGCTGAGGTCACTGGTGATCTTCGGTGAGTTGGGCGGTGCAGCAGCCCTGATAGCATCAGAGCTGCCAGAGTACGGTCCTTGGCCAGCAGCATTCACTGCAGACACACGGAACTCGTACTCATGGTTCTCGATCAAACCGGTAACCTTGTAGGTCGTATCAGGAATGTGAGCGTGTGATGCCTTCGTCCACTTATCTTCAGTGATAAGGCGTTTCTCGACGATGTAGCCAGTGATTGGTGAGCCTCCATCGTGACGAGGTTTCGTCCAGGTGATGGTGATGGAAGATTCTGTTGTCTCCACAGAGCGAGGAGCCCCTGGTGCGCCAGGTGGATCGAATGGATGTCTAGCCTTGATTGGTTCAGTAGTCTGTGCAGGATCTGATTGACCATACTGGTTCTCAGCCATGACTCTGAATTCATAATCCTTGCCAACAGTCAAGTTCTTCACGCGTAAGAACGGAGTGGTAACGTATCCAGAAACCTTGGTCCAGTTGGCGGTTCTGCCTTCGCGTTTCTCGACGACGTAGTTCGTGATTTCGCCACCGCCGTTGTCTTTCGGTGGGTTCCAGTATAATGTAAGGGCTTCGCCCTCAAATTCATCAGCACGCAGGTTCTCTGGTTTACCAGGCCTGTCGAGCACACGTACGTTGATGGTTGCTGTATCATAACCTGATGGGTTGCGCAGTTGTAGACGATATTGTCCGCCATCTGACCTCTTCGCATTCTTGACAACCAGAGAGGCAGATTCTGGTGTGATCTTCTGGAATATTCTGGAGTCGCCATCGACATCGAGAAGATTGTCCTCGGCGAACCATTGGGCAGTCGGTTGCGGGAAGCCAGTGTATGGCACGTGAATGGAGAAGTCTTCTCCAGCACGCACTGTGATATCCCTGACTCCTCCAAGATCCATGCATGGTTTGTTTGGCTGTTCAGCAATGATGATTTCAGCTGTTGGCTTGCTCGGGTCTGATCGGCCGACATCGTTGACGGCGATAACCCTGAACTGGTATTCGGCTCCTTCTTTAAGGTTTGGCACAGTGTGCACCAGGCTTGAAACGGGAACGTCGTTAACGTCCTTCCAGTCTTTGTCTCCCTTGCCCTTCTGTTGTACGATGTAGCCCTTGATCTTGGCTCCACCGTCGCTCTTAGGCGGTCTCCAGGATAGCGTGACAGAGTCCTTAGTGACTCTATCTGGTTTAGGTGCTTCCGGCGGGCTTGGTTTAAGACGTTGCGTCTGCGCCGTGATCGGTTCGGTCGGCTTGCTTGGCTTGCCAGGTCCAGCTTCATTGACGGCGATGACACGGAACTCGTAGCGGTTTCCTTCGCGAAGGTCTCCGACGGTGTAGCAAGTGTTAGGTGTTGGGTAGTTGTTAACCTTGACCCAATCGCCTCCACGCTCTCTCTTTTCAACATAGTATCCAGTGACTGGTTTCCCACCACAGTCTTTCGGTGGGTCCCATTCCAGGGCACAGCTGTTTGAGCTGTATCCGGCAATCCTTGGTGTGTCTGGTGCATCTGGTGGGTCGAATGGCGACTTCGCAAGGATAGGCTTGCTCTCTAACGGGTCGGAGACTCCGTATAAGTTCTCAGCACGTACCCTAAACACGTATTTCTTGCCTTCTGTCAAGTTCTTCACAGTGAACGAGCACTTAGGGCAGAATCCGGCAACTGTACGCCAGTCGTTAACTCCAAACTCGGCAACTTCGACAACGTAACCAGTGATTTCACTGCCACCGTCATCTGTAGGTGGTTGCCAAGATAAGCTGACAGCATCGTGAGAAACTGGGTGGCACAGAAGAGGTCCTTTAGGTACTCCTGGTTTGTCAACGACAATAACTTCGATATCAGCAGAGTCCTTGCCATGTGCGTTAGATGCTGTGATGGTGTATTTTCCAGCATCATCGCGTACTGATTTCTCAATGTAGAGTTTAGTTTCATCGGGCTTTGTCTCGGCTGTAATTCTGTGTGAGTGTACGATTGGAACGGATCCCTTGGTCCAGGAGATGGTCGGTGTTGGCGCACCACTGATTGGAATGTTGATATTGATTGGTTCGCCTGCACGGACCTTGATCTTCCTGCCGATGAGGTGGTCTAACCTCAGTTTCGGGCTCTCTTTCATTGGTTTGGCAATAAAGACGTTGGATTCGTCTGAAGGTTGACCAGGTCCTGCAGCGTTGACTGCGGAAACTCTGTATTCGTATTGATGACCTTCTTGAACCCTATCGTCGTTGTATTCGTTCAGTCTGACTGGTTCCTTGTTCATCTTGATCCAGCGGCCAGTAGCTTTGTCTCTCCTCTCGACGTCGTATCCAAGAATGTTGGATCCTCCATTGGAGATGGGTGACGACCATCTAATGTTGATGTGGTCTTTGTCTGCAGCAACCAGCTCTGGTTTGCCAGGCTTGCCAGGTACTGTGTACTGGTTCTTCGCAATGATTGATTTGTCAGTAACCAGAGGTTCAGAACGACCTTGAAGGTTCTCAGCGAAGACTCTGAACTCGTACTTCGTGCCTTCTGATAGACGTGGTACAGTTGCATGGTTGAATTTCGGGTTGATGTAAGTAACAGCTGGTACCCATCCACCTCCGTGAGTAAGATCACGCTTCTCAATGACGTAAGCAGTAAGTTCACTGCCTCCGTTGTCCTTAGGTGGTTTCCATGACAACGTGACAGACTGTGCGGTGATTTCTTCATAAACAAATGGTGGTTGAGGTGCTCCTGGTACATCAAGTACAATGACCTCGAAGCTGCCCTCATCTTCGCCAGAATCGTTCTTCAATTTCAAGTTGTATTTACCAGCGTCTGAACGCTTGCAGTTGACCGTATGAACAATAGTATGGTGGCCAACGATGGTGACAGTTGTCCTCTCGTTAGCGACCACTGGTTTGCCATCACAAGTCCATGTGACTTCAGGAGTAGGCTCTCCAATAAAGTTAACATCCATGTGGAAGATAAGTCCAGCCTTGATACGGATCTCTCTAAGTGGTGTAAGAATCTTAGGAGCAACAAATCTGTCTTTAGCTGTGACGATGTCAGAAGGCTCGCTGGGCTCTGATTGGCCGGCCTGATTGGTGGCAATGACGCGGAATTCATAGTCCTGTCCTTCAGTTAGGTCAGGGACCGTAGCCTTAGTCTTGCTAGGAGGCACATGGACAGCATTGACCCAGTAGGGACTGCCCTTCTCCTTCTTCTGGATGACGTAGCCGGTGATAGGTGATCCACCGTCTGACTTAGGCTTCTCCCATTCGAGGTCGACGTGAGACTTGCTCCAGTCAACAGCTTTAGGTTTGCCAGGTGCCGAAGGCTCATCGAATTCGTTCTTGGCTACGATAGCACGGTCTAACTCCAAGGGCTCAGATTGGCCGATAGCATTAACTGCGCTTACTCTGAACAGGTATTCCTTCATGTGGATCAACTTGGTTACTTGGTGTGACAGGAAGGTACTCATACCAGCATCAGACCATGTACCACGAGACAGATCCATCTTCTCAATAACGTAGTGAAGGATTGGTGATCCACCATCGTCCAGAGGTATCTTCCATGATAAGGAACATGACTCCTTAGTAACATCGGAGACAACCAAAGGTTTCTCAGGTCTTGAAGGTCTGTCAAGCACGGTGACTTGAGCAGCAGCAGAGCATACTCCAAGATCGTTCTTCAAAGTCAACTTGTAAACGCCTCCGTCAGCGCGGACGGAGAATGGAATGTCTAATATGACCCTGTTGTGTAGAATCTGAATATCAATCCTGTCTGATGGATGGACAACTTTGCCGTTGATCTGCCATTCGACTGTAGGCTTGGGTGCAGCTTCTATCGGAATCTCGTATTGGATCCTCTGGCCTGCCCTGACAGTCTTGTCTGCCAAGAGCATTTTGTCGAAGTGTGGTGCACAGAACCTGGCCTTAGCCACTTGTGGTGTAGAACCGTCACTGGGTTCTCCATTACCAGCCTTGTTGACGGCAATGACCCTGAACTCGTATTCCTCTCCCTCTTGAAGGTTTGGAATGGTAGCGGTGGTCTTGTTTCCAGGCACTGTAGCGGCGACTTCCCAAGGTCCGTACTTCTTCTTAGCTTCGATAACGTAGCCAGTAATAGGTGATCCGCCGTCCTTCTTTGGTGGCACCCATTCGAGGTCCATGTGGTCTTTGTCCCAGTCCTTGACGACGGGAGTTCCAGGTTTGTCTGGCGTACCGTAGGGATCCTTGGCTGTAATTGGCTCGTGGCCGACGAGGGGCTGTGATTCACCGAGCTTGTTAACAGCGCGGACCCGGAAGTTGTAATCATGTCCTTCGATAAGATGGTCGATTCTGCTGCTGCAGGATTGAACCTCTCCGGCCGGAATCCAGCGCATGTTTTCTTGGTCCATCTTTTCGACGACATAGTGCGAGATTTCAGCACCACCATCATCCTTAGGTGGCTTCCATCTGAGTGTGCAGCCAGACTTGGTAATGTCATCGGCGCGAAGGGGACCTTCGGGCGGTGTTGGCACATCCATGACGGTAATCTTAACAGTAGCTGAATCAGTACCATTGATATTTCTGGCTTTAAGAGTGTATACTCCACTGTCAGCCCTCTTACCGTCAATAACACGAATCTTGGTGCTGTGTGTGTCATTGATAATCTTGACCCTGTCAGAGTTCATGATAAGGTTGTCACCGTTGAACCATTCCTTGGTAGGAGTAGGTTCACCGACAACTGGTACATCCAAATCGAAGTTCTGTCCGACCTTGATCTTGATATCGAACATGAAGTTCCTGTCAATCTTAGGTGGTAGATTCTTCGGTCGTGCAAGATGTGGTGCTGTTCCATCACTAGGTTCACCTTTACCGGCTTTGTTGACTGCCCTGACTCGGAACTCATAAGTGTTTCCTTCAATGAGGTCTGGGACTTTGCCAGTGGTGACATCTCCTTCGATCTGTGCGCATTCTTCCCAGTCGGGGGCGAAGCGGTCTTTCTTCTCGATGACGTAGCCCGAGATTGGTGCTCCGCCGTCGGTCTGAGGCCTGGTCCATTCCAGCTCCACAAAGTCTCTGTCGAAGTCTTTGATCTTGGGTGTGCCAGGCTTGCCGGCGACGTCGAACGGATTCTTCGCTTCGGTTGAGTGTGGGGTGGTGAGAGGCTCGGATCTTCCTTGCCTGGAGAAAAAAGAAAAGATTAATAATCTTATAAACTGAAATTATTATCATGTTTCACCATACATACCATTATGTATGGTGATCACCATACATAACCGTCCTCAGATTTAAATTTAGTTGGCAAAGGTTTTTATTTTCTCTACGACAGACAATTAATATTGTAACGAAAAATGACGAGATCACATTGTACCTAATATTAAGATAATGATTAGGTACTTGAGACGTGTCTTTAATTTGATACATACTTTTCTAAGCAGCAGTTTTTCACAATCAAGGTTGTATTAATGAGCTTGGGACTTTTTGGTCTTTTATTAAGTAAACCAACGATACTCAATTATAAATCTTTCAAATTATAAAACCCATACATACCTATTAACAGCCCGCACTCTGAACTTATACTTGTGTCCAGGTGTCAACCCTTCAACAGCAAGGCTGGTCTTAGGCCCGTCGGTCTCTCCAGCGGTGACCCATCTTCCGGTGGCCTCGTCCATGCGCTCCACCACGTACTTGTCGATGGGCTGTCCGCCATCGTCTGAAGGCGGGTTCCACGATAGCTTGGCTCCGTTTGCGTGGACGTCGGAGACCTGGTGAAGATGAGGGGTTATAGTTTATGGTAATGCAAACATTTGTTGTGAAGGATGGTATTGATTTAGGGTGAAAAGTAAGACTTTATCCAAAGTACGAGAAACAGGTGCCATCAATCATAATTACACATAACGGTTCATGAAAAGGATACTTTATTGTGTTTTGAAAACTCACTTTTTTCTACACTAACATTATAAAGAGGAAAGATTTGTTTGTTTGTTTGTAACGAATAGGCTCTGAAAATACTGGACCGATTTGAAAAATTCTTTCACCGTTGGGAAGCTACACTATCCCCGCCTCCCCGGGTGACATAGGTTACTTTTTATCCCTGTATTCCTACGAGAACGGGAACTACGCGGGTGAAACCGCGTGACGTCCGCTAGTCACACAATGTTTTATAAAGCAGTAATTGGTTGAAAAGTAACAGGCCCATTATCTGTTCAATATTAAAATTCAGGGAGCCATTAACCTTCTCTTAGAGCACAAACTAAATAAGTTTGAAGTAATAGTACTGCTCTATCAGATGTTGAACAGTTTCAGATGCGATAATCAGTAGCAACACTAAAAAATTTTTATACCAACTAAACAAAACATATTTTTTTCACTAATTGATTGATTTTGACTGGCCTGTTGGTCTAGTGGTTAGTGACCCTAACTGCTATGCCGGAGGTTGTGGGTTCGATTCCCACTCAGGACAAATGTTTGTGTGATGAGCACGATCATTTGTTCTGTGTCTGGGTGTAATTTATCTATAATATGTATGTATATAGAATTATATAAGTATGTTTATCAGTTGTCTAGTACCCATAACACAAGCTCTGCTTAGCTTGGGACTAGATGGCGTTGTGTGATAGTTGTGGAATATTATTATTATTTCCTTTATTCACTTTCTAACATATTTAATACATTTTTAAATATTTATTACAAAAAAGCATATAAAAAACATTTAAAAATTATTATTTAATTTTATTATTATTATTATTATTATATAACTGTCATTTAAAAGATACGCAATAGCCCTGCTGCTCTCCTAACGATGTTTTTCTGCATATAAATCTACCTCTAAAAAACAAAATGAACTAACCTTGAGTGGTCCTCCAGGTGGGCTAGGCACATCCAGCACAATGACTTCCACCTCAGCCACATCCTTGCCATTAGCGTTCTCAGCGGTAATGGTGTACCGTCCGCTATCACCGCGTTTAGCCGACTTGCAGTTAATCTTGGTGTTGTAGTCCGAATGCTGCACTTTAGTGTCACCGCCTGACTTGACTTCCTTCTTTGCGAGGAACCATTTTGTTTCTGGCATTGGTTCTCCGGATACCTGAAGGTAATTTGAAGGTTAGCATTGAAGGAGAATGATGGATGGTGGGGGGGTTTGGTTGTCTTGTCTTACCGGTGAAATTCTTTCTGGAGGGTAGCGTGGGTAAAAAAAATGATCGTTAATTTAGATAAAGAATAGTAGAAAATCTATAATCATGAAGAGACAATATTTTTTCTTTCAAAGCGTGTGGATAAGCTGCACTTTTCTTGGCGTTGGTTTTATAAAAAAAAAAAACCATGAGTTGTTACGATCAGAATTATGGTCAACAATAATATACTTGACCATACTGTACGCGCTACTCCCGTTTTCAAATGCTAACTACAGAACAATGGCTTGTATCAAAATAATGATGATGAACAAAGTAGAAACAGCGCGATGTAATTTTAAACTGAATTTCTTCAAAAAGTAGTACGCACGACGACTCCAAGCTACATACCAAATTAAGCTGATCTGTCATAGTACGGGAAACAAAACGAAACAAAACGAAGTCAGGTTATACTGGATTTGTATAACTCGATGTGTCCGTGTGTACATTAAAATGAAGTAGGTAATAAGATAATGTAGCGGTGCTAACCTTGACATCAAAGCCGAACTTCTGTCCGACCTTGATCTTGATATCAATAAGGTTGGCCCTGTCGATCTTGGGCGCCAGGTTCCTGGGCTTGGCGACAATCGGGTGGGTGCTGTCACTTGGCTCTCCAGGGCCAGCCTTGTTAACGGCGCGGACCCTGTGGGATAAAATTGTAGGATTATTCTTTATTTATTGTACTACGATTTGTGTGTGAAAAATAGAACCGCAGACGTGTTTTAAAATTACCCAGTGTTCCAGGGATCTCTATACCATAAATATCACCCAGTATTTTTATTTTTCAAATATCGAATATTTTTAAAAAATGGTCGTAAAAAAAAATCAAATATCAATATCAAATTAAAGTAAACATTGGAATTATAACTGTGCAACCTAATATTATCTATTTTAATTTTTCCACTTGTTGGATTGAAGTAGAATCAAGGAACTTAGTTAAAAAAAGTAATATAAATGGGAAAAAAATAATAATTTGAGATCAAATCAAATCAAAACTGATTTATGTGAACTAGGCTGATAATCAGCACTTTTCGAACGTCAAAATTTACTTTACTTTACTTATTTACAAGAGACAGTCCCCCAAAACGCCCACCCTTCGACACTTCCTAGTGTTTTAGCTGGAAAAAAGAAGTGGCGGAACAAACTCCCCAGCAACACATCTGTCTGTTAGGTTAGAAGAACCAGATTCGAAACAATAGAAACGAAAATCCAGTTTAACAAACCTGAACTCATAAGTCTGTCCCTCAATCAGATCAGGCACGGTGGCCGTGGTCTTATCCGCAGGCACCTCGAGAGCCTTCTCCCAGTTGCCGAACTTGTCCTTCTTCTCCACGATGTAGCCCTCGATGGGTGCTCCACCATCCTCGCGGGGTGGAGTCCATTTGAGGTCCACGTGGTCCTTGTCCCAGTCTGTGATTGAGGGCGTTCCTGGTGCACCTGTGGGGGGAAAGGGACGGTTAATATGATGAACGGGTCAATATGAATGTTTACTGACTAAAATGCGATTCTAAATAGTCCGTCTGTTAGAATATCGAAAAATATTGAATTTGTATTTTTTGTTTTACTAAATCAATAAAAATTTTCGAAGATAAAACGCGTTAAAGATTTGATTGGGGGTTTGCGACGTCACTCACCGGTAAAAAATGCCATACTAATGTCTTAGAATATCACTCGAGTTTTCAAACTGTATCGTCTACATTGTTTGTTTACGTGAAAATTGAAAAAATACGTGTCCAATATTTTTTGGAAATCTATCTGACGATTAGGGAAATAAATGACTGTTGTCATAACTTCGAGAGATCATGAGTTAGAGAATGGCCATTGAAATTGGCCTCCTTTTGAGCCACGCTATTGGGTAGTAGCCTTATATGGCTCCAGTTCTTTGTATGACAGGCATTGATAACAAACCAAAAGGCAAGTAGATGCAGAGTTATTTTATATTGAACCATGATATTAAGCTTCTAACGAAGAAGCAATTGGTATGTCTACGAACTACGAATTATTAGAAAAACGGCTTTGCAATGTCTACGAATAGCATTGTTGTCATATTCAACGGAGATCAATCAGTGGTTACAAAGTTGGACCTACTATTACACCGCATCGAATTCAAATGCCAACTCCTGAGCCACGTAACTTAACATCAAGCAAGTAATCCCCGATGGGTTAGGCAGAAATGTTCCTGGTACACCCGCATTTCGCTAGTTTTTTAGTTATCTTTGAGTCCGATGTAATAGGGGGCAATAGCCTATTGCCATCAGCCGTGACTGCTACTGAGAAATGCCTGATGGAAAAACCCAATAACCCTTTGCCCGATCCGAGTATTGAACCGAGAACCAGACACGAACGAACAAGACAGGTTTCTCTTGATATCAAATTAACATATTTGTCACTATTAGTATTTGACTCATCATCATCAACATCCTATTAATGTTGCCCACTGCTGGGACACAGGCCTCCTCTCTTTGAGAGGGAATGGGCTATAATCTACCACGCGAGCCCAGTGCGGATTGGTAGATGTGTCTTCGAATTTTTTGGTTCTAAGACATGCCGGTTTCCTCACGATGTTTTCCTTCACCGTTTTGAGAGCAGCGGTGATGAAATAAATTACACAAAGTAATGTGCCTGCCTGGGTTCGAACCCACAACCTACTGTTTGTAAGTCGGGGCCGCCACCACTGGGCCACCGCAGCTCTCCGATTGATTCCGCTGATTTGACTACCAAATTCTAACTCACCAGGTTCGTCGAATGGATTCTTGGCGACGATGGACTCCTCACCGACAAGCGGTTCAGACTCGCCCTCCGTGTTCACGGCGGATACGCGGAACTTGTACTCCTTGCCAGGAGTCAGACCGGTTACGTCGCATTCTGGGGAGAGAAAGGTTTTTTTGAGTATGAAGGATTCGACCATCCCACATTTTTTTATTTAAAATAAATTACTATGTGTGTTTTACGTCATTATAAAACCGATAAGTAAATCAATCAATTACAATAATAAGTAAGCAATCGAAAATTTCACAACCAATAGAAATGACGGTTTGTTATTGTCACTCACACGAAAGTAATTATTGTAATTCCTCATTGGGCAATATAATTTGATTGCTTTATGCTACGACGTAACGCAAAATTCGCGTAGTTCAACGAACAATAATTTAATCTCTTACTTCAAGTTACTTCATTAATTTTGTTTAATAGCAGCTGAAAATCGGTAACTTAAAAATCGATTATAGCTTGCATATTTATCAAGTGTTAGTGTACGTTTTTTTCACGAATCACGGTTTGATTGTTTATATCATAACACTGTTCTTATACAGGGTGTAAATGAACCCTTCACGCAAACTTCAACCAAATATTCTGTACATCAAACTAAGTACAGTATTCTGTACATCAAACTAAGTACCCCTACGCAAAATTTTTTGCTGGGAAACGACTTTATGTTTTGGGGTCAAAAATCACAATTTACGGTAACACTCAATGTAGCACTCTTGAAACATTGTGCTAGTGGATGCTTTGAATACTAAAGGGACCATGGAAGTAATTTAAGTAAAGTTATAACCTGAAAAATTGGTATTTACAAAAACAGCTGTGCAAAATTTAGAACTTTGACCCCCAATATCTCCGTAACTAGGAGGTTCCCAGGAATGGTCTAAAGGTCTAACAAAAATGATCGCAGTGGTGGGGAGAACAAGTGCCCTTCGTTTGCGTTAAGGGTACTTTTACACCCTTTATTTAATGGCTACTTCGTAAAATAGTACAGTGTACTTACTAGGCTCATCAGAGCGGGCACAAGGTACCCAGCATCCGGTGTCGGTATCCAGCTTGTCAATCTGGTAGTACTCGATGGGAGTGCCGCCGTCGTCCTTCGGCCTCTTCCACTTGAGGGTCGCTCCCTCTTTGTGGACGTCCGAGATCTGGAGGGAAAGAAGGGAGGGTTTAGAAAAAAAACTTTAATGTGTTGAATGACGGATTGGTATTGGTGGTTGGTGGATTGCTATGACGGTTAGTGGTGGAATCTACAATAATATTATAAAGTGGAAAGATTTGGATTTTTGTCTGTATGTGTATGTATGTTTGTAATGAATAAACTCAAAAACTACTGCGCCGATTTCCAAAATTCTCTTACCATTGGAAAGCTACATTCACCCTGAGTAACATACTTTTTATCCCTGTATTCAAAATAAAAAAAAAACAAAATATTTTTTATTTCACATAGGCCTACATGGGCACTTATAAAACGTCGGTGAAATGTAAAAATCATTTTACATTATTAAATGTCAAAAAATAAAAAAATAAAAACACACACAAAAAAAAATATAAAATAAAATATTTAACAAGTAAATATTGGTCAAAAAAAAATCATACTTAAAGTAAACAATATCAGTGTATAAAAATAATCATAAAATCCCACGGGAACGGGAACTACGCGGGTGAAACCGCGTGACGTCCGCTAGTGTGTTATATTTTCATATGGAGACATTTATGTCCAGAACTGTAAGTAAGTCGGTCTCCACAATTTGCGTGAAGTTTTAGACCTTATCTAAAACTGTTATAGATTGAGAGATGGGCATTCATTTTCAACAGGAACTGAATCTTTGAAGGAAAGATAGACCTACTATGTGTGTGTGTATTTGTATTGTTCGACAAGATCATTAATAACTTCAAAGCAAACAAATTCTAGAATTCTTAAAGCTAGGAAATATTAATCAATGACTGCCACTTCTTCTCATAATCTTACCTTGCTAAGATTACGATTATGCTTTTCCTACTTCAAAAACCACCTCCTGCGAGTTTAGAATATCAGACTGGGGTGTGGCAGCACTAACAGTATTCTAAGCATAATAGGGTATTACATTAAAAAAAATCTAAGTAGTCCGTTGGATAGATTTCCAAAAAATAATGGACACGTATTTTTTCACGTAAACAAAAGATGAAGACGATACAGTGCTTCGAAAAGTCGTGTCAAGTCGTGTGACGTCACAAGGTTAGTACTGTTTACGTGTGACCGTCAAAAGCCCCCACTCATGATGTACCGGGACGCTCATCAAAACTCCATCATATTTGTATACCTACATTATTGCAGCAAATAAATGATTCTGATTCTGATCTTTGACACGTTTTATTTTCGTAATTTTTTATCAATTTGATAAAACAAAAGACACGTATCCAATTATATGTCGATAATCTAACAGACGGACTTATTAGATTTTTTTGGTGAAATACCCTAGTCGCCTGAACTGTGTTTATGTGGGTTGCTAATGTGTAATTCATGGGGTGTTGCAGCAGTGCACCACCTGCATACACCCTGATTTGTTGTGTTACTTGATTTTTATTTAATTTTATCAGTGTTTCCTAGCATAGTCGTAAGTTTTTACTAACAGTTTTTGAGATACGAACACTGGAATAAAGAAAAAAAATCTATATAATTTCTCACCTGCAGCGGTCCTTCAGGTTTCAGCG
Organism: Diarsia rubi; assembly: GCA_932274075.1. Lineage (NCBI taxonomy): Eukaryota > Metazoa > Arthropoda > Insecta > Lepidoptera > Noctuidae > Diarsia > Diarsia rubi. The sequence goes on along the minus strand of OW026437.1, from coordinate 8,634,567 downwards.
GCTTATCAGTAACCACGACATTGATGGTCACGGTATCTTTACCGCTGGAGTTGACAGCAGACACGGTGTACTCTCCCGAGTCGTCCCTCCTCACTGGGCGGATGACCAGCTTGGTGAAGTACTCGGGACTGTCGATCATGACCGCCTTCGATGGGCGGAGAGGCATGTTCTGGTATCTGGAGGGGAAAAGATGAGTTAGTTATCGGTTTTAACATAAGACTACTGCACACAAGGCGGTTTTGCTGCTTAGGCGCGCATTTAGATGTTTCATATCAAAAGTTTAAAATCCGACAGCAAGGTAGACTCGCGGGAGACGCTCCGGGCGTCGGGGGCCACGTGACGGCTTCCGGCTACCTTACAAGCGGGCCTGTGGACGGTGAGTGATGGGCTAGCTCACTGTCCGTCCGTCTTATGACGACGACAGGCCGTGTCGACGGCGCGTTCGTGTTTCACGCGCACCTCAAGGAGATGTCAGCAACCACGATACCGCGATACAGATACCGCGGTCTGGACATAAAGGGCTAAGAAGGAACATGGGTGGTTTTTAGTCAGTAGAAGTCTGACACTCCCCTTCGCTCTGCCCAAGAGCGGCAGGGTTTTTTTGATGATTTCCCCACCAAGAAAAAAAGGTAGTCATTTTAAAATTCAATACTAGAGGCGTTGACTGGTCAAGGTGGCATTGGAATCGTCGGCATTACTTGTGGACCATTTTTTTCAATATGCTTCAGAGTTAGGTAGATATCAGACTATATCATTTGCATTTAGGAGCTAATCATGTAGACGGACAGGTGGATAAAGAACTAAAGAAAATGATCTATGTACGATTATGCATTTCCTGACTTTACTCTGATGAGCGGGAAGGAGGATTCCTGCTAGCCTTATTCTAACTTATAGGAGAATTTACTTATAAAAATATTTATTTATTTATTTCACTCAATTCTGCTACTCATCAAGTTTATTTCACTTAATTAATTAATAATTTACCTCCATTCAACAGCTGGTGCAGGTTCTCCAGTAATGGCAGCCTCCAACTTGAGCGTAGATCCAGCAGAGATGGTGACATCTCTGAGGTGACGCCTGTCGATCTTGGGAGCCAGGAAACGAGGCTTGGCCACGAAGTTCTTGCTGGCTTCCGAGGGTTTGGACTGACCGGCCTTGTTGATGGCGATGACGCGGAACTGGTATTCGTTGCCTTCGATTAAGCTGGTGGAGGAAAGGGAAAAGTTGGTTGAATATCATGGTAATAAAACACAAAAATATCCTTCTAAAATTTGTACTGCTTGAAGAAATGCATGATGCCGTATGAAATTTTTTTATTTCTTAATTTATCCTGGCAAGGGTTAGGAGTTGTATACAAAACACACGCTTTGGACGTGGAGTTACGGACACCAGCTCGTTGTTCAATACAATTCAATAGGAGATAAATTATAATTTTTAAGCCTAAAACAGACTGTTTTTTTTTAATAAATAATATCTTGCAATTATTGGATTACTATCTCATTCTTCTAGTACCAATAGAAAAAGCATTGCATCAACTGCAATCATCAAACTTCTTTCTAAGCTCCAATCGGGATTACCAAATTAATTTGGTTCACACTCTTATTGGACAAACTTACCCATTGACAGTGCCCGATGGTGTAGGCGTATGTGTCTCCACAGCCTTCTCCCACAGCGGGCTGTACTTGTCCTTCTTCTCGATGATGTAGCCAATAATGGGTGACCCTCCGTCTGATAGAGGAGGTTCCCACTTGAGGTCCACGTGACTGGCCGACCAGTCGTCTGGGACTGGCGTGCCGGGCGCGTCTGGGGTCGCTGTGGGGAGGAATATACAGTTAGATAACTGTGGCGACTATAACTAACTAAATACAGGATTTTGAAGGGCTGGCTAGTTCTGTTTATGAATTTGTCGGAATCGAATTCCGGCAAAACTAGCTTACTATTGATTGGCTGGGTTTTAAGATTGAAAAGCTTTTAGAATGCAGAATTTTACCACAGATGATTTTCATTACAAGTCAGGTTCTAAATACAGGATTAAATAAATAAAAAAATCATTTAAATCAGAATTAAGTCTTCCAAATCATAAGGAAGACAACCAATATATAAATACCGTAACGTGTAAGGACTGGACCAGCAGATGGCTAAAATGTTTGCTAGCAGAACGGAATGTCTTAAGTGGTTCACACAGTTGCGTAACTCACCGTATTGTGTTGTTTACTAATACTTCGTACCCATTATGAGCCTCTGGTTTTTTATATAAATTAGTCCGTCTGTTAAATTATCGAAAAATATTGGATACGTATTTTTTGTTTTATCAAATTAATAAAAATTGACGAAGATAAAAAGCGTCAAAGATTTGAGTGGGGGATTGTGACGTCACTCCCCGCCGCATGTCATACCAATGTCTCAGAAAATGACGTCACACGAGTTTTCAAAGCACTGTATCGTCTTCATTGTTTGTTTACGTGAAAAAATAAAAAAATACGTGTTCAACATTTTTTGGAAATCTATCTGACGGATTTTTTTGGTTAACTACCTTAGAGAGACATGAAAATAACATGTAAACTTACTGAATGGATCCTTGGCGACGATAGAGCCGAATGTCTCCAACGGCTCTGACTCGCCTTCCTTGTTCAGCGCCTTCACGCGGAACTTGTACTCGTGGCCGGGGATAAGGCCGTCGACCTGGTAGGTGACAATAAAGAGAGATTTGTAATAACTATTGCTATCGATACTAAGTAGCTTTATGTTTACTTTAAGAACCAGGCCAGTAACAGGCACAATTGAATTGTCAAAATTAAATGTATATTAAATTTCGGTAAATAAGAAATACTTAAGTATTTGTTTCTTCGTTATTGGCTTTAGATCATTTAAATACGAAATAAATAAAAAATATATTATGAGAAAATCCCAATTTTACTATTTAATATCCAAGAAATAATTTGTCAAAACTTTGCAACAGTACAAATATCTAGCCTCACTGAATAATAGTAAAAAGGCCTTTTATTTCAGTTAACAAACTGGAAATAGAAAGGATCACGTTCATGGATATTTGAAATCCCGTACCAAACTGCATCAACATCAAACTTTGTTTTTTATTGTCTAAGTACATGTATTATATTAACTCCTACAAAAGTTTTTTTGTAAACTGAATCTGAGTTTTGTAAAATCGAAAAAACCTCAAAACCAGGCAAGTAAGTATTGTAGGGAAACTTCTACGATGTGAAGTCAGCCGAACTGTCTGTCTAACAGAACGACTTTTGAACTGGTTTTGAGAACGCCATGTATAGGGAGTAAAACAATATTCATACTTTTATACTTTAAATTAAATTCCTTTAAATTAAAATAATTACTTTATCATTTTGATCTTGAAACATAAGAATTTTTGGTACGAGTTTTGGTCATTGTCTTTTCGACAATATTATGAAAACACGTTTACGCGGTATTGCTGCGAATCTTTGCGCCAACATGTCGAATACAGTCGTGCCAGCAACACGAAGAAGAGAAGGAAGAGCAAGACGTAACTATTTATAAACCATTATTACCTCCATCTCCGGCACATTGCCATGGGTCTTGCCAACAGGCACCCAGTTGCCAGTCTCAGTATCATACTTCTCCACGAGGTACGCGTCAATAGGTTCGCCGCCATCGTCCTTGGGTCGCTTCCACTTCAGTGTGCAGCCGTCCTTGTGGATGTCTGACACTTCTAGAGGACCCTCGGGCTTGTCGGGTTTGGCTGGTGGAGAATAAATGAGGATGAGTAAATTAATAGCAAGTTGACAGTATTATTTTGGGAAGTAGTTCATGAGATTTATTGCACGGTTGGCGCAGTGGATGTGCGATTTGACTGCTGTACTGCGTGGCTCGGGTTTGACTTGCTCCCGGATCATATACTTGTAAGACTTAGGCTTACAGGTATTTGTTACAGATCTGGGTGTTTGTGTGTGTGAGATTAATTGTTTTTACATATCTCTTGCTCTGTAAGTACACCCTAACACCCCTGAATGCCGGGGTGTATGACTATCATTACAGCATAGGTTTTGGAATTTGAAAAAAGAACTGTCATACTCATACTGCACGAAGAATATTTTTAAAAAGTTAATTTTTTTTTTCTCGGTATCGATTAATTACTCGAATCGGAATCTAGACAATTTATTTTATAAAGATTTTATTTTAAATATGGAACTATTTGTTTCCACATCGTATGTTAGATGGAATCGATTTAAAAATCAAACTGGCCAGCAAGATTTGACGCGCTTGCGTGCGTGAAAAAAAAAAGGCAGTCTACTAGTAGGCGCGAAAGCATCGCGAAAATAATTAATTTTCTTGTTTGAGGTCTTTTTCAAAAGTTTTAAACATGTCTAGTGACGAAGACATAGATCTAACGCCCGATTTTATTAAAGAAAGGGCAAAAGCAGTTGTCGAAAATATATTACCGCCGAACTCGAAAGAAAGATATGTAAAGGCATACGACGAATTTATGAAATGGCGGTCAGAAAAACCTGCTGTCTTGTTGTTTACTTACCTCACAATCGATATGTAAAGCAGAGTATTTATCTCGGGCGTAAGCATCAATTGCATACTCGGGTTAATTAGCGCCTTCGCTTCGCTCAGGCGCCAAAAACCTCGTATGCAATTGATGTCATACAGCCCTTGGTTAATAATCTACTATTAAACGCACCCACGGTACAGGAGAAAAAAAACTCAATTGTGAAAATCTGTGGTAACTATGACTTGTCGTCGGCAATCGCCAACCCATGTACTTTTTACCCGACTGTAAAAGGTTATTGAATCAATTTTACTATTAAAATAGAGTCGATTAATATATATTTTTTTTTATCTCAAAGATAAAGTCCATTTCACATTTTTTTGTATGGAAAATATGCCAGATCGTCAAATTTATCTAGAGATAAAATAGCATTTGAATAAAACGTGAAAGTGTAGCAACAAAAACGCGTTTTTCTTCTCTGCGTGGTAAGACTATGGTGTCTCATTTGATATATTTTCAAGATTTCACAAAAAATCTCTTCACAACCTGAAGTGCAATTTAAACTGTATTCTATCAGCAAATAATACTTACATGTAACAATAATCTCCAGCTCAGCGGTGTCCTGTCCGTACTTATTGACGGCCTGTATCTTGTAGGTACCGGAGTCCTTGCGACGCGGGCTCGCGTGCTGGTATTTGCTCAGGTACGGTACTTCAATCACTGGAAATTTAAATTGAAGTATTATACCTATATTCAAATGAGGCAGAAATATTTTTTTTATTATTAGTTTTTAAACTGATATGGTCATTAACAGGACATTTAGCAGGTTTAGTATATATTCATTTATTTAAGCAGGGACTTGCTACACGTACAGATTGCACCAACGCTAAAAACAGTGAACTTGGTAAATATCCCGTTTTAAGTGTTAATGATAACCTTCTTGATTAGAATGTTGTTGTTGTTTCTTGATTATTTGATAGATTTTCGCTACTATAAAACATATATAGCAAGCAGCGGAACAAATCTAAATATTTATTTCTTTACAAACATAAGTAATAGGTGCATGTTCTTTAATAGGAGGCATTTGTCGTTGTTGTGACAAATTCAGCCAAGTTCAACTTTCTAAAAACGTAGTTGAATATGCCTGCCATCTAACTATCCAACTGGACAAAGGCTACGAATACTGCACAAGCGGTTTTTGAGTCACATTTACAAAGATAATGAAGCGGTTTAGGTCACCAGATGATAATAAATCAATCATAGGGTAAAGAATATTAATGATATTTTCTTCTCTTACAAAAAGTCTGGCCTACAATTTATACTTTAGTTAGGACGATACATACAAGATGATTTTTAAGTCACCATCCAAATTCTGATATATTAATTTTTCAGCGAAAACCATTGAATACGTGTTATTTTCTTTTAGTATCACTCAATACGAAAATACACACAAATATCACATCACAAAGTTTTAACGTTTCACGGAGAGCGGATAATTCTTAAAAAAAAATGATTTAATTTTACGTATCGATTTTTTTTTCAAAAATGGCGTTATTGAATGATACCTAACGATTACAAAAAAAATGGATGGTGACTAAAAAAGTATCTTGTATACAGGGTGTAAATTAACCCTTCACACATACGTCAACCAAGCTTTCTGTACATCAAACTAAGTACCCCTACGCAAAAATGTTTGCTGGAAAACGACTTTTTTTTTGTGTCAAAAATTTCATTTTACATTACAACTCAATGTAGCACTCTTAAAACATTGTGCTAGTGGATGCTTTGAATACTAAAAGTGTCATGGAGGTAATTTAAGTAAAGTTATAACCTAAAAAACTAGTATTTACAAAAAACAGCTCTGCAAAATTTGGAACTTTGACCCCCAATACCTCCGTAATTAGGGGGTTCCCAGGTATGGTCTAGAACAAAAAAAATATCGCAGTGGTGGGGAGAACAAGTGCCCTTCGTTTGCGTTAAGGGTACTTTTAAACCCTTTATGTATTTCACCCCTATTTTCTTTCGTTTAGTATACTGATTACTTACATTTCAATCCAGCTCCACTGGTGACAGACTTGCCGTTGAGCGTCCACGTGACGTCAGGTGCGGGCTCACCCGATACCTTGACGTCCAGAGAGATGGGCTCTCCTTCGTGTACCTTGATGGTGCGCAGGTTGCGACGGTCGATCTTGGGAGCCACTGTGAACACGAATAAAAGGTTTATATAAATGCAGAATGAAAGAGACTAATGAAGATTTGTGATGTTAAAAAGTGTAATAGATTGGGTTTAAATATCTAAAAAATTAAGACTTAATTGTTTTCGTACTGTAGACGAAATGACGGGATTTTAATCAAACAAGCTTTGAAATAAATTAACATCCGTTGTTCGCGGCTTTCTTGGGAGTCAGCGGGTCCCAAAAGCATGACAGAAGGCCTTTTTCTTAACTATTGTGGCAAGTAATTTCTTTCAGAGCGATAGAGATAAGATTTATAATGTTATATGTATAAGGATAAAAATATTTTCATTTCATCTAAAGTTGTTTTCATTTCATCCACACATGTTTTCTTAACGACATATTTTGTTCCGGAACTTACACTGATGTATAAAAAGAAAAATTGCTTTCTTTGAAAACAATTAGATTAAGTGTTAACAACAGAAAAGATTTAAAACTCACGTCTCCTAGGTTTGCAGATGACAGATTTGCTGGCATCTGAGGGTTCTCCAGGTCCAGCTTCGTTGATGGCCTTCACACGGAACTCGTACTCCGTGCCTTCGTCTAGGTTCGGGACAGTTGCCTTCTCGTTGTCGTTGGGTCCAACCTGTTATATAAAAAAAAATAACATGAGATACTGGTGGAACGTAATGCTCAAATAAAATTGTTCCAAGGTCAGGTTGCTGAATAATTATTTTATTATCATGAGACTAATCTCGGCGGTCATCGTAGATCTTTATTCAAACGTTGCCCCACACCAGGAACTTCTCGTTTCCTGGGTGCCTTTACAAATATTTGTCACAGACACTAAAGTCACACACACTAACAGCCAGACCAGGAGCAACTACCTGTAGGCCATACTAATTTCAAACCGCGACTGGCAGCGCAGTAGCCAATGCGCCAATCGTGTCATCAAATCTATAGTAGTCGTCATGGGTAATCAGAAGTCTGATAACCAGTCACCAAGATAACAAATAAAGTGACTCCACATAAAATTCTAGTATCCAGATGCTTCCAGAAAGAATGGAAGCCAACCTCTATGAAATCGGGAAAAGGCTGATAATGAATGAAGGACTCACCTCGCAAGCCTTCAACCACTTGGGCGATCCCTTCTCCCTCTTCTCGATGATGTATCCTGTGATGGGTGCTCCGCCATCCTTGAGGGGCTTCTCCCATTTGAGGTCCACGTGGTCCTTGTCCCAGTCCACGATTTCTGGTGTTCCGGGTTTGCCGGGCTCGTCTGAGTGAGGGAAAATGCTGGCTAGTTCCACATTTTTTAAATCTTAACTAAATTATTTCCAAAGAAGCCAGTGAAAGTGGATTTCTCAAACAGAAATGGCCTTTTGTGTTGTCCTGTACCTGTCTAACTTTGAAAATTGATCAAATTTTAATTAACCGGGCTAAAAAAGCATTGACAAATGTCTGTAAATGTGAATGATAATTGTTTGTGAATGAGAACTCATTGTACTTTGATCCTAAGACGAACTACAAATGAATTATTATCTCTCTTCTCATCAACCAAACTGTCGAAATTTCTAAAAGTTACAAATTAACCAAAGTCGTATATGCTTGTTTTAAATTGCCTGCCTATTATTTTTACTGAACAGCAAGTTCAGCATCCCGTACCCAAAAATACTATAATCAAACGAAAAAACAAATTAAATCAACTCACCGAACGGATTCTTCGCAATAATCGAATGATCCGCCTCCAAAGGCTCAGAAACTCCTTCATTGTTGACAGCAGACACTCTAAACTTGTACTCGTGTCCTGGCACGAGGTTTTCAATCTCGGCCTTCGGGTCCTTAGTCTTGAGGGCAGGCATCCAGCGACCGGTCTCTGTGTCGAGTTTCTCTACGAGGTAGTGGTCGATGGGAGCGCCGCCGTCGTCTAGTGGCGGGTTCCATTTGAGTGTGCAGCCTTCTTTGTGGACGTCGGAGATCTGGATGACAAATTAAATTAGTAGTAATTAAATTTTACAACGATTTTACCAACCCGCACTGGGCCCGCGTGGTGGATTATTTCCCAGTTCCTCTCATAGAGGGGAGACTTGTGTCCCAGCAGTGGGAATATTATATACTGATTACAGCGGCGGAACCCAAAGTAGGTAAAGATTTTTAGACATTTTTACCGATGATTGAAATTTAGTAACATAGTTAGCGAACATAAAGTTAGATACGCGTTAGGTAAATTATACCTAACGCGTTTCTAAGTTTTCCAGTGATAAAAGTATGCTTTTCAACCTAGGCCTACGACAAATTATGAAACAACTACTAAAAACACACCCGTTTACACTAACAGCCTATGGATCGGATGCCTTTTATAGCAATGTTGGGTTTCTAAAATGAACGTGCTTTTATTTAGGCATTATATTTAAGTTTCGCCCAATGTAGTAATAGTATCACGCATAGCTTAAGTATGTTGGTAGACAATGGTCTTCCACAAATTTCACAAGGCTCTGGATGTTGACCCAGAGCGCAAAGAGAAAGTTAACAATACGCTCGCGACATTTTTGTAGGAGCGTAACCTTTTGATCCATCACCTATAGGCACTAGTTTTCTATAATGTGGCTAGTTATACCGCGATACATTCGTAGATCGAAACGTTTGTCACAAAACTTCTTATTTCTCTAACACCCTTCACTAGAATCACACTCCTCACCTTAAGCGGTCCCTCAGGCTTAGCCGGCACATCCAGCACATTAATTTGTATGGTGGCCTCATCCTTGCCGCTGCTGTTCTCAGCCTTCAGTACATATGTACCGCTGTGTTTGCGTGACGCTATGATGACTGACAGCTTGGTTCTGTAGTCTTCTACGTCTACTGAGAGGTCGTCACGGGTGGATAGACGCTCTTTGTTGTGGAACCTGGAGGAGGGGATGAAATGTTAATTATGAATTGTAAATACTAGCTGTTGCAAGCGGCTTCACCCGCTACAACTCGAAAATTATCCCACGGGAAGATAAAATAGGGATAAAAACTATCATGTGTATTAATCCAGGTTATAAACTATCTGTGCACCAAATTTTATCCAAATCCGTTATGTAGTTTTTGCGTGAAAGAGTAACAAACATCCACCCAAACACACATACTTACAAACTTTCGCTTTTATAATATTAGTAGGATAAATTAGCTATTATTTACCCACGCTAGGTTTCGAATAATTTTGACATAATAGTACTTTAAACAATATAAATGTCTAGGTTTCATGTAAAACTTAAGATAGACAGAAAATGATACTTTATTTCATGTCTCGCTTATCCTGTATTACTTTAGAACAGACGCAAATCCACGCAAAATATTCCGCAAAAAAAATAAAAAAAAATAAGAAAAAGTCTAAAAAATATGCCAAATAGACTCAGTACAGCAAAAATGCGAGACAACGGGTCCTACGTAAACGTTGGGCCCGATAAGTTCATGACCTAACCATCTTCTTATTTTAGATCTAGACTCAAGCATTACATGAAACTTTTCAATTACCAATCAAATAGATAGAAGATAGTTTAAAGTATTGAGTGACGTTTTGTAATACAAGCTTTAGTACTCATATAAACTAATATTATAAAGGTGAAGAGTTTGTTTGTTTGTTTGTTTGAACGCTATAAACTCAGGATCTACTGGTTGGAATTTAAAAATTATTTTTGTGTTGGATAGTCCATTTATCGAGGAAGGCTTTAGGCTATATAACATCACGCTACAACCAATAGGAGTGGAGCATAAATGAAAAATGTTGCAAAAACGGGAAACGATATTCCTTATCGAGAGCTTCCGTTGCGTGCGCTGCGAAAGTGGTTTATGAAAGAATGTTCCTCTTTAAAAGTTCTACAAAAAAGTCCGCAACAGCATATATCTATCTATTAAGATTGACTCACTGTAGCCATTTTTAACTATTGAAATGTTAGATTAAAAAGAATATTTTTTGTGAAGTTTATTTAACCCGTATAGTATTAATCTATATCTAAATAAATGTGTTTGTTAGAGCGAAAATTTAATATAGAATATTTGTTCCCTTTACTTTATATAGTTTAAACAAATATCTTAGAAGATATCGCAATGTTAAAATGTCCGCGCGACAAAATAATTACGTGGCCCTCGCGTCCCGATGTAGATACGGGGAGATTCTGGCTTCCGGGAAATTAACAATATAATAATAAAATTAATCAAAAAATCGATTCTAATTCGAATCAATTATTTTATTTATAATATTTACAAGGTGTTATTGTATATTGTTTTGTGAGCAGTGATGGCCCAGTGGTGGCGGCCCCGACTAACGAACAGTTCGTCGTGGGTTCAAACCCAGGCAGGCGCATTAGTTAATGTTATTTATTTCATCACCACCGCTCTCAAAACGGTGAAGGAAAACATCGTAAGGAAACCGGCATATCTCAGAAACAAAAATTCGAAGATATGTCATATCTACCAATCCGCACTGGGCCCGCGTGGTGTATTATAGCCCATCCCACTCCTTAGTTTCTTCCAGTTGGAACAACATAGGCTGATGATGATGATGATGATGATTGTATATTTAACAGTAAGAGATAGGTAGGTACCTATAGTAATTTTTACTTTTATAATGTAATCTAAGGTTCTATCTAATATTATAGATTTATAGAGAGGAAAGATTAGATTTTTGTTTGTTACGATTTAACTCAAAAATTACTCAGACGCCTTTGAAAAAAATGTTACTATGTTGGATAGGCGATCTATCGAGGAAGGTTGTAAGTTCTATATTATTGTAACGCAGACAAAGTTGCGTGGGTCAGCTAGTATTATATAAGGTAGACTCACCAAGTCTTGGTCGGCGGAGGTTCACCGCTAACCTTGACGTCAAGACGGATGTTCTGTCCCGCCTTCAGTGTTATATCGCGCATGTTTGTGCGGTCGATCTTGGGTGGTGCTGTGGGATGCAAACAAGGGTGGTTAAACTATAGATCTAGTATTATTATAACAGTCAACATGTCTCATGAGTTATAATATACAAGCTTTTGTACAGATCGTAGAAAGTTCATTTTTTGACTTATTTTTTCAATAATTCATTAAATAAATAAACAAATAGTAAACAAAGAGAAAAAAATAAACATCTTATTTTAATTGGCCCTATAGGTTTAATGATAATCTATACTATGTGTTATCAGTATTTTTGCGTTATGGCATAAAAAAAAAACATTAATATTTACTAATTTCAGAAATAGATATGTTCAGACTTGAACTCCTTTAAATGAATCACTTATTTCTAATGCTATTTCACCGGATTGTCGAACATTAATGTTCCCTTTCAAGACTCAATAGTACCACCTCACACCTAGAAGAATACAAAAGTAGGAAAAGAAATAGTGTACTTACCGAATCTATCCTTTGCAAGAAGATTCTCAGAAGGTTGGGACGCCTTGCCGGGTCCGGCCTTGTTGATGGCTTTCACACGGAACTGGTAGGTCTTGCCCTCGATGAGGTCCGGTACACGGGCCTCGGTCTTATTTCCGGGCACCTAGAGAGATACATGGTTTATGATGAATGATTTCCAAGGGACAAGTTTTTTTTGTTTATGTTTTTTTTTTATAAAAACGTTGCCCCCCACTAGGAATTTCTCCTGTATCGTGGGTGCGTTTACAAACATTTAAACTCACATACACAAACACCCAGACCCGGAACAATTATCTTTTGGGCATACAAATATTTGTTCCGTGCGGGGATCGAATTCGCGACACGCAGCGCAGCAGTCTAATCGCTCAGCCACTGCGCCAAACGTGTCGTCAAAAAAAAAATCGAATAATACCCCTTCGAAACATTAAGGGCGAGACCTTGCAAAAAAAGTTCAGGGATAAATCTGAAATTATGTACCGTGGTCTCGATTTTGTATAAAACTAAAAGACGCGTTTAGGCCCAGATTTGACCTCACATTTCTCGCCAGCTACTTTTAATGTGCAAATTATTGGTGCCCTTTTTTTCTTTTCTTTCCAATTTAAGTAATAGTCTAAGGAAATGTTGGTTCGCACAAAAGCGAGAGGTTCGGAGGGAGAAAGGGAAGGTCTTTGCCTAGCGGTGGGACACATAATATAGGCCATTGAAAAAAATATATTCGCGTTAGCTTTTAATACAGAGTCTGAAAAAATTGGGACAGATTTTTGAAAAGCTGAACGTTTAATATGTAGGCAAACGAAAGTATCTAGGATGCTCATTTCTAAAAAATGCCCAAAGATTTATGTCCGCCTTTGCATAGTAAAGTTTTAATAAAATAATAGATAGATTTCCTTACCTCAGCTGCCTTCACCCACTTGCCGGTGTCCCGATCCTTCTTCTCAACAATGTACCCAGTGATGGGCGCTCCGCCATCGTTCTTGGGAGCCTCCCACTTGAGGTCTGCGTGGTCGGCGCTCCAGTCCTTAAACTCGGGCTTGCCAGGTGCATCGGGTTCGCCTAAAACATTTTAGTAGTTAGATTTCTGGTATTCATCGAAGATAACTATGTCACTGGCAATATAACAATTTATTTATGTTGTCATTGGTCGATTCGATTGTTGTTATTGGTCGATTTGTCAGCCCAGAATTTGAAAGGTTGACGCTTTCAATTTTTGAATGATTTCTTTAAAATAATCATTATAATAATATGTAAATATTCATAATATAAGTGTTCTTTGTAATATTATAATATTTGTATGTATGTTTATTTTATATCGATACATTTTTTTTTCTCTCTTAATTCTAGTTTCTGTTTTTCTTTTCTACACACTGTGTCTATATTTCTAATCCAACTCTCCTCTCGCAGGTCTGCTGGAAGAAATTTCTTTAGAAATACGCAGTACCTTTGTGCTCTTCTATTTTTTATATATTTTCCTTTTTTTGTATTTTGTGTGTACATAAATAAATAAATAAATAAATAAATAAATAAATAAATAAATAAATAAAACAAATACGGATTCTTGCTCAAAAATGTAAGAAGGATAGAATAGTTAGTATTCACTTATATTACAAAATAGACTGAAAGTTTAGCCCTTTTAATAATCATGTGCCATAATAATAAAAGATCACATAGTGCGTAAGTATTATATATTGGCAATAGGGGATCGGACAAAAAAAAACTAATTAGTCCGTCAGATGGATCTCCAAAAAATATTGGAGACGTATTTTTTCTTTTTTCACATAAACAAAAATTCAAGTCAATACAGTGCTTCGAAAACTCGTTAACTCTTCGAAAACGTTATATGATGATAGTACATTTTTTAACTACAAATGACGTCACAACCACATCTTATCTTCGTCAATTTTGATTAATTTGATAAAACAAAAAACACGTATCCAATATTTTTCGATAATCTAACTGACGGACTAATTAGAATCATTGTTTTTTGACTCAGTCCGATCCCCTATTATACTTTTAATACTCCAGACTATTCAAAATCAAAATAAAATCGACTAACTTTCTAAACCTAGTAAGTTATGGAAAGCTCCAGAACTAGTAAAAACCCTAGTCCTATAGTTATTAACTACTAACATAGACTAAGTTATATTGTTACTAACACAGCGGACCTCTTTGTAGTCTGACAAATAAATGATTATTATTCCCTTTATTTATTTTTTAACAAACTTAATACATTTTTAAATATTTCCTAAAAAAACAATAAAAAAAACATTTATAAATATAAAAAAATGTAGCCCACCGGTATCCGAAACAGGGTCCAAGCTACCGGCAGTCAGGGCTCCAGAGAAAAGAACCTCCTAACAATACGAGCGGTGTCCAGGAATACCGCTTTCTGCATCAAGCCCTTGATCCAGCTACCTAACGAGAGCCTCCTCAAGTGTTGGTCGAGGCTCTTGCTGCCGTTCTCAGAGATATTTAATTTAGTAAAGGTGTGATATATTTATGTACGACAAAACTGTCTAAATCATTACCAAGTGATGGCCTAAATAATCAATAAAGCTCTCTGAGTACGGTAGTTGGCAGTTAAGCCATTATTATTATTATTAAAAAAAACTCACCATAAGGATTCTTAGCAGTAGTAGCTGTATCAGTAACCAACGCTTCACTTTCACCCTCAGGGTTGACAGCTTTAACTCTGAACAGATAGTCCTTGCCCTCATTCAACCCTGTGACGTCAGCCTCAGGGGTCTTGGTGGTGCAGACGGGCACCCATCTTCCTGACTCAGTGTCCATACGCTCCACCACGTAGCTCTCAATGGGTTCGCCACCATTGTCTTCTGGTGGCTCCCATTTCAGCTTGCAGCCGTTTGCTGTGACGTCTGATACCTGTGGTGGAAATTGAAGTTGTTTAATGGATAAAGAAAAAAATTTAAAAAATGACACAAAAATACCCATAAAGAGTAAATAACTGATAAGCTTTAGTCAATTGACTGGCCTGTTGGTCTAGTGGTTAGTGACCCTAACTGCTATGCCGGAGGTCGTGGGTTCGATTCCCACCCAGGACAAAATGTTTGTGTGATGAGCACGATCATTTGTTCTGTGTCTGGGTGTAATTTATCTATAATATGTATGTATTTAGAAATATATAAGTATGTTTATCAGTTGTCTAGTACCCATAACACAAGCTCTGCTTAGCTTGGGACTAGATGGCGTTGTGTGATAGTTGTGGAATATTATTATATTATATTATTATTTTTAATTAATGCAGTAAATAGAATAAGTGGAAAGCTTGACTTTGCTGTTTTAGCTCCAATGAAAAATATAGTAGATCGTCAATTTCTAACCGACTTTAAAAAGGAGGATGTTGTTATGACAACATCTTTTTTGATATGTCAAACTATATCTATAGCTGCTGCGGCTGTGGTTTACAATGCTAAACGGACAACAAGCCACATACTAACAACACTAAGGTTCTTCGGCAAACACTCTTTATTGGAACATACAGTTTATTCATTCAAAAAGTACGGCAACATATTATGTGCGCCACGATTATGTGGCAAGCGTTTTATGGCGCCAGACGCTAACCGAGAGAAAGAGACACGGTCACGCGATAGAAAGAGACAAAGCGTCTTCTGAACCTACGTAGGCGGAAACCACTACGGAAAACTCTACCAACCTTCAAAGGTCCCTTCGGCTTCGAAGGCTTGCTGACGACCTCGACTTCAATCTCCACGGTATCAGTACCAGAATCGTTCTTCGCTGTCACCACGTACTTCCCAGCATCTGTTCTGGTCATCCTCTCCATGAGGAAGGAGGTGTGGTAGTCCTTGTTCTCGATCTTCAACCTCTCCTGGGCCTTTAGGACTTCGCCCTTGAATGTCCAAGTGATGGTAGGTTCTGGTTCACCGATGATATCGGCTTCCATCTTGAGGTTGGATCCGACCTTGATCTTCTTCTTTTGTAGGTCTTTACGGTCGATCTTTGGTTTCACTGTAGGATAAAATAGACATATCAGTTACGAGTATTAAGTGACTTAATTTTTTGCGTTGTTCATATAAGGAATTTTGATGAAGTCATCATTTATTTTAATACATAAGGAGGTTGTTGATATTATGTGGCTGTATTACCAATAGACAATACATTAAATATGGTTATGGCACTAACTGCCGCACTCAGAGACGAGTGACAGCTTAAGCAATCATTAAACATCTCTAAGTGCGGCAGTAAGCCTGATAAAATTGCCAATAACGCATTAGGCGAAATAAATACTACATACCATTCCTCCCAGATAATTTTATGTTTTGTACAGTCCAGCTGGTACTGGAATCCCCACCCTACTTAGTAATAAAATATTGCACCCATATTTCAGTATAAACTATACTAATATACTTTCATATACTCACAGAATCTCGGCTTAGTAATGACACTCTTGCTAGGATCGGATGGCTCTCCGGGCCCAGCCTTGTTGACAGCCAACACACGGAACTCGTACTCGCGTCCAGGTTCCACGTCTTCCACGCGCCCGGTGGGACGGTCGCCCGTTGTTTTGAGGCAGTCGGACCATGATCTGGTGGAAAAAGTAATTTAGTACTGATTTTTTATGATACACGTCTATTTTCGGGGTCTTTGAAAAACTAAATGCCTATCGGTACAACACTGCTAGGGCAGTCAATTTAAAATTTTTGATCGTTGGTGTGACTGATGACAAAAAGCAGAGATAAGAGATATGTCTCTATCACCAAATTATTCTCGATAAAATTCTTTACCGCTTTAGCTGGTCTCAAAGAAGTAAGTAAGTAGGACAATGTGTTGTTTGGCGTTAAACAGTAGCATACAATCACTTTTGGGCTAGAAGGTCTAACTTCTAAAAGAATAAGCTATAAGGGCCTGTTTCACTACCTGCGATTAAGTTCCCGTTAACTTACTTGGCACATAATTTCACACAAATTCAGCTCCATATTTGAATTAATTCAGAAAGTAGTAGCTATTCCGACATTTCATTTCATTTCATTTATTCAGTAACAATAAAATTGTGTGTGAAATATTCCTATACAAAGATACAGAGAAAAAAAAAACAAACAAACAAAGCTTAACAGTCAAGAAAAAAAAATAATAATAATAACATATCACAGATTAATATCTATTATAAAATAATTAATTGGATATTCGAAAATTAAATATAGTAAAGTCAACTAATAATATTAAGAATTACTTAAATTACGAATCATTAATAGATAATACAAATTCAAATATCAAAATTAACAAAAAAATCATATCTAAAAACAATACAATTAAAATATCAAGATTAACTAAATAAAAGCATTAAGACAGACATAGCAAATTAAAATGTCAAGATTAATTTTAAAACAAAACAATAAGAAGACACAACATGCACACAGTCAAACATTAAAATTCGTCAAGAGAGTAGAGACACTTATCTAATAGGTAGGCTTGAAGCTTTATCTTAAATGCAGATGTATAGATTATGCTTTTTAGATATATTGGTAATTTATTAAATATTTGCACTGCTTGATATTGCGTACTGTGCCTAACAATATTCAAACAAGGACTTATTATACTGCTTAAATCCTTCCTGCGAGTACTCTCCCTAACCTGTCTTTCCTCATATGTCTCATATTCATGGAGATGTTTCTTAAGGTTAGTAAGAAGTACTAGCACGTAGAGACTGGGTACTGTTAAAATTTTTAGGACCCGAAAATGTGGACGACAACTATCTGTCTGTGAAATTCGCACAATGGTACGTATGGCTCTTTTTTGAAGAATAAAAGCTCTTTGGCAGTTATAATTGTAGCTGTTTCCCCAAAATTGTATGCTATATCTTAATTTAGATTCAACTAACGCATGGTATACTATTTTTAACTGTTTTAAGTCAATTTCATCTCGTAGGGTTCTTAATGCATAACACGCTGATGATATAGTTGCGTCTATCGTGGCTAGCTCTTTTTTCCAATTTAAACATTCATCCAAGTACACGCCTAAGAATTTCGCCTCACTCACAAGTTCTAGTTTGTCGTCATTTAATGCAACTTCCATGGTATCTTTATTACGAACAGTTGTTTTAAATAAAACTACTTTTGTTTTAGAGCTATTAATTTGAAGTTTATTCAAAGTGAACCATGAGTAAAGGTACTTCAGTGCTATATTTACTTTTTCCGTTAATTGATTTATGTCATTAGCTGCAATAACGGCGTTCGTGTCATCCGCAAAGACCACAAGTTGTAAATCTGGCATCGTGATATAATGTCCTAAGACCCAACTATAAGTTTCGATTGATAACTCCTTAGTGTGAATGTTATGAGAACAAACTCGTAAAACTCACCGTCCTCCCTTCTCCCTCTTCTGAACGATGTATCCAGTGATGGGCGCTCCGCCGTCGCTCTTGGGCGCCGACCATTCCAGCTCCACGAAGTCTTTGTCCCAGTTGCGGGGCTCCGGACGACCAGGCTTGCCGGGCTCGTCTGAAAATGATGGATTGGGTTCAAACATTGGACATCAAACTATTATCATAAGTCATTTATGGCAAGATATTAGATGTTCATGTTAATTGTGCTTGAACATGCAAAGTGAAAATACTTTGAAAGGAAAATGTATGTATGTAAGATTAAAAAAAAAAATGACATCAAGACACTGTCGCAGCGCATACGCATCGATGATCGTGGTTTTAAATTACTTTAACATAATCGATTAGATCAAAACCTCAATTGCTTCTAGAAATAATAGTTTACTGATTCAAAAAGAAAACATGGGAAAGGCAACCAACCTAATCACAATGTTTTCTGGTGTGTTTTCTATGATTTCGTATCTATACTAAATCAAAGTATAAGGTCATTAATTCATAATCACTAATAGGTTAGTTGACTGACTAAAAAATGTATGATTCTGTTTGGTACGTCAGTTAGATTATCGAAAAATATTGGATACGTGTTTTTTGTTTTAAAAAAACAAATTATAAAATTGACAAAATAAAACGTGTCAAAGATCGTAAGTGAATTGGTGGCGTCACTTTCTGGTAAAAAATGTACCAAACTGTGACGTCGCGCGACTTTTCGAAGCATTGCACCGTCTTCATTCATTGTTACATGAAAAAAGAAAAAATACGCGTGTGTCCAATATTTTTTGGAAATTTGTCTGACTGACTAATTAGACTTTTTTGTCAACTACCCTATTACTTCATAATATCCAAATAAAACTCACCGAAGGGATTCTTAGCGATGATAGGCTTCTCAGTCTCCAACTCTTCAGACTCTCCCTCCTTGTTGACAGCCTTGACCCTGAACTTGTAAGGTTTGCCTTCCGATAAGCCGGTGACGTTGGCCTTGCAGTCCTTTGCAGTGCCGCATGGGATCCAAGTTCCTAGATAAAATTAAGGAAATGTTATTAGTACAAGACAGGTGAATCCATTGTAAGAACAGAAAATAATATTCTGCTAAAGATTGTGATCCATATTTTAGGATTTTGATTTACTGATGAATGCTCGAATAAAAAATCTGACTAAGTAAAGATGGACTGAGGATAGACGCCGCCACCGAGGGCAGCCTAAAAAGAGGAGGAAAAGAGGAGGCGATGATACAGAAGCGCGTCACGAAGGGTGGTTCGAGGTGGTGCAGGAGAAGAGTACCTCTAGAAGGATATAAAAATGGCTATTTTACAGTAAGCCGGTCAGTACTTTAAAGAATTAGGCACTTTCCTGACTAAAAAAATTATTAATTGATAAAAGGCATCAAAGATCATGAATGGGGGCTTGTGACGTCAAGTTTCAATGAAAAATGTACTGAAATGTGACGTCATACGAGTTTTCGAAACCCCGTTACATTTTTTTGTGTGAAAATAGAAAAAACATGAGTTCATTTTTTTTTGGAAATATTTCCGACCTACAAATTAATTTTTTTTTTGTCAAGCACCGTATTAGGTCGCACTGATGTACCCTTATACTAAACATGTTACAATCAGTCCCATCTTACCAACCAAAGTGTTGTTTTTCCAAAGCCTCACTTATTTATAAAGAGATATAAAAAAATACCTTTTTTAAAACAAGTTAATATATTAAAGTTATTCTCACCAGTAAGCGGATCTAGTTTCTCAATCTCGTAGTACTCGATGGGTGATCCGCCATCGTCTTCTGGTTTCTTCCAGGTAAGCGTGCAGCCGTTCTTTGTGACGTCAGCCACTTCCAGAGGTCCTTGTGGTTTTGAGGGCTTGCCTGAGAGTTTAAGATATTTGTAAATAGATGGCATTTATTTGTTGTGAGTTTTAATAAGAAGTAAGTTAACAAAAAGGAACATATGCGTTCGAGAAATTCTCATATTTTGGCAAAATATTTATGTTGTATGTTTTCAAGGTAGATTGTCAATTCGTTCAAAGACAATCATAATGATTTTTTATTACTTCCTAAATCCTAAATCCTGGCGATTTAAGCAGTTTCTGTAATATTTAAAATCACCTACTCGCGTCAGCTACACAGCCTTTTATTACAAAGATTATAAGATAGAAATATCCCTGTATTATATGTAAAATAAGATGTCGTATAAGAAAAAAGTGAAGGTAGACTTTTGTCCTGAAAAACAGACAGAACAGTCCAAGTGAAAAAAATAGACACATCTACACTAATAATTATAAAGAGGAAAGATTTTGTTTGTTTGTTTGTAACGAATAGGCTCCGAAACTACTGGACCAATTTGAAAAATTCTTTCACCGTTAGGAAGCTACACAATCCCCGGGTGAGATAGGCTACTTTTTATCCCTGTATTCCCACGGGAACGGGAAACACGCGGGTAAAACCGCGTGACGCCCGCTAGTATATAATAAACTGGAGTACTCACCAAGAATAGTAATCTCAACTTCCGCCTCGTCCTCTCCGACCTCATTCTTGGCCTTAATCACGTACTTTCCAGACTGCGCCCTCTTACTCTTGGTCATCAGGAACTTGGTGTTATAGTCCACATTGATGATCTCCAGGTTTTCCCTGTTCTGCAGTTCCTCACCCTTGAAGTACCAAGTGACCTTGGCAGGTGGTTCGCCGAAGACTTTCACGTCCAGGGAAATTGGTAGACCTGCCTTTACGGTCAGTGGGTTCAGGTTTGTGCGGTCGATTCTTGGTTTCACTGTTGAAATAAATTGATGATTAGATAGTGGTTTATTGTAGTTCAATCAAAAGTGAGGTTGTTCTAACCAATGGTGATTGATTGACTCTTAATAGTGTAACCTTAATAATAGACCGTCCTTTTCTTATAAAAAAAAAATATCTGCGGTACTCAGAGATATTTAATGATTACTTAAGCCGTCACTTAGTGAAGATTTGACATACTTTTGTATGACAAAACTGTCAAAACCTGTACTAAGTGATGGCCTTTTTTTTTCTCGGGTGTAAAATCATCGAATAACCCCTTCCGCTCTTGGGCAGAGCGAAAGGGAGTGTCAGACTTCTACTGACTAAAAACCACCGCTAAGTGATGGCCTAAGTTATCATTAAAGCTCTCTGAGTGCGGCAGTAAGTTTTTTAATTTCAATATATTTTAAATACCGCTCGGCTTTGCTGGAATTGTGTAAATCCGTGACGTATTTAGCTCGTCAAGCTGAATGAAAGTAGAATGTGTAATTTTAAATTGTTTCATTAACAGTCTTATTAATCGACTTCCAAAAAGGAGGAGGTTCTCAAACCGATTGTTTTTATTGTTCTTTGCCCAGCAGTTTTATACGGACAGCGAAATGAGTATACTTACAGAATCGAGGCTTAGCAGTATGCCAGTTGGTGTTCTCCGAAGGTTCTGACTGTCCTGCCTTGTTGACGGCACGGATGCGGAACTGGTACTGGTTGCCTTCCTCCAGCTTGGGAACTGTGCCCTGGCAGATGTTGCCTTGGATCTCAGCGGCCTGGTGGAAAACGGATGACATTAAATGGTGATCAACTAGATCTTTGAAGATCTTATTATGGTGAAAAGTAGATTCGCAAGAAGAGCTTTTTTTCTGACCAAGCAGACGTAGAAACCTGTAGAAACATTCAGTTTGGGAAAACTTTGTAGAAAAAAAAAACAACTGCTGAAGGATGGCAATTTTATCCTGCTGCAGCGGACCTGTCTGATGCAGTTGGTAGCATTAAATGAAAGCTTGAACTAAAACAGCTGTACCGCAATAGACTGCTTGAAAATAGTACTTGGTTTGAACATAGTTGCAATCGGATTACTTGAAAAAATCACTTCTAAATGACTCCGGAGCTAATTAGTCCGTCCGTTAGATTATCGAAAAATATTGGATACGTGTTTTATGTTTTATCAAATTAATAAAAAAATACGAAGTTAAGAGACGTCAAAGATCATGAGTGGGGGGTTGTGACGTCACTAGTAGGTAAAAAATGTACTAATATGTCACGTTTTTGAGGAGTTCACGAGTTTTCGAAGCACTGTATCGCCTTCATTTTTTGTTTATGTGAAAAAAGAAAAAATACGGTCGTGTCTAATATTTTTTGTAAATCTATCTGACAGACTAATTAGTTTTTTTTGTCCGATCCCCTATTGTGCCCTGTTATTTGTTCCATGAGCTACTGATGGATTTTACCCAAAACGCCAAACTAGACGCTCAGTACTGGTCCGACACAATTTTGATTACCATTGGCACGCTGAAGAAGCAGAATCAATAAATAATTAATAAACACGTACCTTAACAAACTCGCCCCTATCTCTGTCCATGACTTCAATAATATATCCAGTAATGGGGGCACCATTATCCCTTATGGGAGGCTCCCACTTGAGCTTGGCGGACTTCTCATCCCAGTCCACAATATCAGGCAGGCCGGGCGGTGCGGGCACGTCGTATGGGTTCTTGGCGAGGATGCCGTGGTCTGTGTCGAGGGGTTCTGATTCTCCCTCTTCGTTGAGGGCCTTCACACGGAACTGGTAGGTGTGACCCGCTTCTAGGCCTGATGGGAAATATCGGAAGGTTAGTGTGTTTTGAAGGCAGGTGTTTGTTAGTTTTGGTTCCAATATTTATGATTCTTAAATTCACTGCACATAAGTCAAAAAGGCAAACAAAAATTATTGAGTAGGCAGTGCTATTTAGCTATGCGTCCTAGATTTTACTGCTGTTACGTTCCCTTGGCAGTCAAACAAGAAAGTTCCCCAAAATGGCCGCACTCCGCCCTTCTCAGTTACAGCACAAGAAAGTGGCGAAGGCCAGGACATTCCCACACACACATTCTGGGGAACCATCTTGTGTAATGTACATTCAAAAAGTGCTGATCTTCAGCTAGGTTGGATTGATGTCATTTAATTAAATATTTTGTAATATTAGGATAGGATTATAGATTTTTTTGTTTATTTCGACGAGGCCTCTAATACGAGTAGGTCCTACAACAGCTTAATACAGCAACGTAATTTTATATTATACTAGGTTTTTTGATGCACCTTATCTAATCAACAGAGATAACGAAACAGTACTAACCAGTAACAGTAGCCTCAGTGGTATTCGGGTCCACGGTCCCAGCCGGCACCCACTTGCCAGTGGCGGTGTCCATCTTCTCCACGACGTAGGCGCTGAGCGGCAGGCCGCCGGTGTGCTTGGGCTTGTTCCACTTCAGCTTCACGTGGTCTGCGTGGATGTCTGACACGTCTAGCGGGCCTTCCGGCTTGCCGGGTTTGTCTGTGTAGGGAGATTTGATGAGAAAATTGTACTCGAATTTTTTTGTCATCCGAGATTCCGATTCTTGCGTTAACAAAATACTATGATTCTGTTTAGTCCGTCAGTTACATTATCGAAAAATATTGGATACGTGTTTTTTGTTTTACCAAATTAATAAAAAATAACGAAAATAAAACGTGTAAAAATCATCCGTCAATTTCTGGTTAAAAATGTTCCAAACTTTGACGGCAGACGACTTTTCGAAGTATTATATCTGTTTTAATTTTTTTGTTTATGTAAAAAAAGAAAAAAATATGTGTCCAATATTTTTTGGAAACCTATCTGACGGATCAATTAGATTTTTTTAGTCAACTACCATGTTCTATGCTGGACATGACTCATTGATATGGAAGATGAATGTCTGTTTATAAAAGCTCTTTTTATTGACTCGGCCTGCCATTCATGATGCTAAAAATTTGTGGAACACGGGTTTCATCATATTGCCGAGACCGGCCTAAAAATAAGTGGCGAAGGCTGATTAGAGGAAGTAAGGGAAAAGAGAACACATGGAAGAAATTGAAGGAGAGTTTTGCCCAGCACTTTTAATATAGTTTGTTTTTTTTATTTGTAATTCTTTAGATAGACTTCATGATTATACACATTGCTGTGTAAATATAGACGTTTTTTTCTGCTGTTCATGGGGGAAGCCTGCGAGGTTACATTGCTTTTACGAGCCGTGACAAAAACTAGTGCACATTCATTCACCATGTAGGTACTAGACAAAATCCTTGAAACTCCAGAAGCAAACGACTGACAAAAAAGATCCAGGTTTCGGTATTTTGGAGATTTTCACTAGAGTAATACATACCCAGCACAGTTATTTCGACGGTAGCCTCATCGACTCCGGATTCGTTTTCGGCCTTGAGCGTGTAAACGCCCGAGTTGGCCCACGTCGATTCGAAGATCTGCATCTTGGTGTTGTAGTCTTCGTTCTCGATCTTGAGGCCTGGGCCAGTCTCTAGAACCTGGGTAAGGTAATAGAATGTGGTTAGATTATTGTGTTAAATACGTAAGAATTTATCACGAGTGCACCATATTTTTCTTGTAAAATAAGTTTAATTACTCCTGTGCTTTTAATTTCTTTATAAAATTTCCCGAGAGATTGCGCCTAAATCCTCCGTGCATTTAGAAGAATAACGCAGTTGCACAAACAAACAGCCACGAAAAGAGACTTGAATTTACAGGTATGTATGGAGTATTTCGATTTAAGTGGGAAAACAAACTGGTGGTATTGCAGTTGAGGCGGAATTCACACCTTTTTTTTTTTTTTTTTTTTGGTGGGTGTAAAATCATCGAATAACCCCTCCCGCTCTTGGGCAGAGCGAAAGGGAGTGTCAGACTTCTACTGACTAAAAACCACCTAAAAACCACCCATGTTCCTTCTTCGCCCTCTATGTCGAGGCCGCGATAACCGTTGGACTACCCGCGGCCCCGACAGGCCGAAATTCACACCTGAGCTGCAAGCGAGGTTGTTATGGAGCATTGCATTTTGAACCTAATCGTAGTACAATAAGAGTCAGATTTCAAGTGTTTTGAAAAATCCTTACCTTCTTAGCGAAGGTCCAGGTCTTGGATGGTGGAGGTTCTCCCTTGATGTCGACATCCAATTTGATGGTAGTTCCAGCGCGCACGCGAATAGCGTGCATCTTGTCGCGGTTGATGTGTGGTTTCACTGTAAAAAGTATATACATGATCATTGAAAAATTGATGATCCGGGAATTTGGAGCCTACAAACCGAGTAGTGTTGCATTAGTTAATTATGGTTTTGGAAGCCGAGAGTTATTATCTGGGAAACTTTATTGCACTTTTAATGCACTAGGTATGGGTCGCATGGTCTTAAATTCTTCTAAGAGTGTCGACGAATCAAAAACAGCTAAATACTGTTTGACAGTATTTGTTGAACTACTAAGCAATGTCTCCGAATATTCGTCTTTCCTTTAACCCTCGCTGAAACATTTTTGGGCAGTGTCATCCCTGCTGAAGAACATGCTAAGAAAAACAACAGTATACTTACAGAATCGGGCCTTAGCCGTATGCGGTTGTGTGGCATCTCCCGGCTCTCCGGGTCCGGCTTTGTTGACAGCCTTCACACGGAACTGGTACACGTTGCCTTCCTTCAGGTCTGGTACGCGGGCCTTGCATTCTGGCGTCTGGGGGATGAAAGGAATATTTAGTGAATGAGGTGAAGAGTATAAATAGAAGTAACGATGATGGACAATGTTGAGATCATTATTGAAGAGAAGAGATCATCATTCTCCTGCCCTTATCACAATTTATTTGGGGTCGGCGCAACATGTCTTTTGTCTTTGACTTTTTTTGTGTTTTTTTTTTGAAGAGATGAGATATCATACGAAAATCTGTAGACTTTTCTTGACTTTTTTTTCTCTTTTTTTGGGTTTTTTTTAACTGGGTTGTGGAGGTCAGATAGGCAGTCGCTCCATGTCAAATACTGGTATTGAGCAGCATCCGGTTAGACTGGAAGCCGACCCCTGAGGGTTGGTTAGGAAAAGGTGAGTCAGTAGACTTTTTACTTTCTCTTTTAAATATCTATAATAGGTCAGAAGATATTACCAACCCATTGAAGTTTAAATTGTCCATCTTATTTTCAATGTAACAATCGATGGGGTATCTTTATCGTATACTATGTACACGATAAAAATATCCCATTGAATAAAACACAAGCGGTTTCATATATGAAGAATTATGGAGGTGTGGAGGGTGATTCACAACGCTGGCCTTAGGGTCGGTTTACCTGCAGGCTGTAGACTCTATCACTTGATGGCGGGGCATTTAAAATGTGACATTTTCGTATCTTCCACATTATGCTAAAACAGTGCTTGATATCTATTAACTCTTAATGTCGATTTGAAAACAGATGTAGCGATATCTTACCGTAGTAACAAGCGCCTCTGTCCAAGATCCGTACTTCTCCTTCTTCTCGATGATGTACCCAGTGATGGGGGCTCCGCCATTGTTCTTGGGAGCCTCCCACTTGAGGTCCACACGGTCCACGTCCCAGTCCTCGATGGTCGGAACTGAGGGCTTGCCAGGGATGTCTGGGGGGTAAGGGTCATTTGGAATTAGTGTTTGTTGAGGTAAAGAGTTAAAATTTGAATGACATTGACAAAATTAGCATAGTATTTATGTACGGCGGAGTAACTTCTGCTTTTAAAAGATTTTGAACTGTTTTATGGCAGAACAGTAAACCTATCAACTCAACTTGAACATGTAAAGACGAATTTCATAGTCGCACGTTATTAATGACCACGCGCGGATTCTGCAAGGCATTTCCCTCAATGTATCTATATTTACAAAGTCACAAACACTCACCGTAAGGATTCTTAGCGACAATCGAGTGGTCAGTCTTGAGCGGCTCCGACTCTCCTTCATCATTGACCGCCTTGACCCTGAACTCGTACTCCTCGCCTTCCTGCAGCCCCTTGATATCCATCTCCGTGTCATCAGTCTTACCGACTGGCACCCACCGACCTGTCGCCTTATTCAGTTTCTCTACGACGTAGCCGGTGACTGGTTTACCTGGAAAGTGGACGATGGATTAGAGATGTTTTGAAGATCCTTAGCGCGTATCAATAGCAAATTTTCGGACCAACATTTGGTTATGTGCATTCGATAATGAGGTCATCAGATCGTTAAGTGCACAGGTGTCAAGGTATGCACCGCAAGGTGGAAGGTAGGCCATTATCTGTGGAGATACGCCGCATACACACATGAGATTGTCTTTGCTATGGCCGATTTGAATTCGGAGTCGATTTAGAAATTTTTCGACCAAACAGTTGATCGGATCTTAATGGAATTTGGCAAGGAGATTTTATATCCTAGGGAAAGACATAGACCATATTGTTTTTCTCACTCCCATCAAAATAGCCACGCAAATGAAGTAGCGGGAAACAACTAGTTCTTCACAAAAACGCTATTTATATTTACGGAGTTTTTATGCAACATACTCATCACTAGAGACACTTCCTAAATCAACAAACTTTCAACTTACCACCATCATCCTCAGGCTTCTTCCAGGACAGCTTGCATCCATTCTTGGTGACATCAGCCACCTTCAGTGGACCGCCAGGCTTGCCCGGAGCGGACAGCACAGTGATCTCGACCTCAGCTTCATCAGTGCCGTGCTCGTTGGTTGCTAGGATACGGTAGGTGCCTGTCATTGGACGCTCGGATTCTTTGACGTCCAATTTGGTGTTGTAGTCGACGTTGATTACGTTTTCTGTTACCTGGGGGGTTGAGATTAGGGTTAGTAATATAGGTACTGTTTTTTTTCCGAAAATACAAGTAAGGAATTGTGGAAAGGTCAAGTCTTTTTGCTACATATTCCATGCGGATAGCAGTGACCAAATAACCGGATAACTGTTTAAATAAAATAAGACTTTACAGGGTTCCATAAACACTGTGACTCTTTGTATCATCGCACGACAGCATCGCTACTAAGCTGTTTGCCCTCGCTCACGAAACTAACGCGAGTTTCGTGAGCGAGGGCAAACAGCTAGCAACCGCATCGTTACAAAAAGTCGCCGTGTGCGAGGAGCCTTATCTGTTCCTTCTTTGAAAGAGACCGCTTTGTATAAGAACAGTCTTATTTATTACACTTGGATCTTATTGAAAGACCTGGATGCCCGTCGGGGCTGAGGGTTGTTCGATAGAGATACCGCGGCCTCGACACAAAGGGCTAAGAAGGAACATGGGTGGATTTTAGTCAGTAGAAGTCTGACACTCCCTACTGCTCTGCTCAGAGCGGGAGGAGTCACTTGATGATTTCTCACCTTCCAAAAAAAATAACTTAGATAAGAGTTTTTAAAATTACAAACCTCCTTTTCGTCTCCCTTCCACTTCCTGAACCACTGCACCTTAGGCGCGGGTTCACCCTTGACGTTGACGTCGAAGAAGATCGGCTTGCCCGCTCGCACTGCCAGCGACTTCAGGTTGGTGCGGTCGATGCGAGGCTTCACTGCGGGGAGATGGGTAATTGGTGAGTGGAATGTTTGTTTTATGTGAAGAAGAATGTGTTTTCGAAGCACGTCTTCATTTTTTGGAAATCTATCTGAATGACGGAATAATTAGTTTTTCTTTTGTCAACTATCCTATTGTGTTGAGCTATTATTTAGGCGGCTTGATAGTCTAATAACATTTTATTGCAATACTTACGGGCCTTGTGTCTGATAGTGGTCATCTTGGTTGGGTCCGAAGGTTCAGACGGTCCAGCCTTATTGACGGCAACCACGCGGAACTGGTACTCGCTACCTTCCGGTAGACCGTCGATCTTGGCTGAGGTCTGGGATCCAGGTACCTGTGGAAAAATTAAAAAATGTTGTAAGGATCTGTAACATTAGACATAATTAAGTAATTATTTAATTGCGTCAGTTGAATAGTAAGGTGATGCTGAAGATGTTAGGATATTACTTTATCTCTTATGTACTGAGTATTTAGGTGTAAATTGGTCGACCGTCTGTGAATGCGGCAATAGACTAAATATACATTCTCAGTCTTTGTATCCAAAAACGTTACTGTTCGGTGATCTTTTACTCTGGTCACGTTTACAGGGGCGTGCGCCCTATATAGGCTCTTAGGCTTAGCCTACCTTACCAACTGAGCATTTCTTATAACTAATTAACGATGCAATAAAATAACACTATGTACAAATTAATCATAAAAAAGTTCAAACTCCTGTTAAAATACTTATAGCAATTTTTCGCGTCCCACTAAAACTCATTGACAAGGATTACGATTAGTACGAATCTTATAGACAAACACTCGACTTGTCTAAAACCCATTCATAATTGTATGCACACAGCGTCACATCGGTACGTATGGCCGTGT
Organism: Diarsia rubi; assembly: GCA_932274075.1. NCBI lineage: Eukaryota > Metazoa > Arthropoda > Insecta > Lepidoptera > Noctuidae > Diarsia > Diarsia rubi. The sequence continues at coordinate 8,604,981 of OW026437.1, read as the reverse complement.
CTATGAACCGCACACATACATAGATTTTCGCAATTTTAACGCAGCAGCTCCTACGACTGTAGCTGAGTGGGCTGTGATTGGCTGCAACAACACAACTAATCTATAACCCGCGAAGTTCAAAATTTGCATTTTTTTGCAATTTGTAGGCCAGTGCTAGGTTGTATGTTGAATAAAATATGACTACATACGTCTTAAAACCGGGAATCATATTTTAATTTTTTTTTTTTTTTTTTTTTCCTTGTTAGTAAGAACCAAGTTCTTACTAGTTAATTGCAATCTAGCCTAAGAAGACTAATAAACAATTTAAATCTAACTTATTATGCTACGTTATAAATTATGTTAATGCTAAGAATAGTGTCCATAATTAGGTATGCACTTTTACACACGTTCGTAACACTTCCTTAGAGTCTGGTAAAATTGATAAAACACTTTGTTCATGTGTTATATAAATAGCACAACATTGTTACTATTATTGATTCACTTACACTACACTAATTCAAATGGTTTAGTTCTCTTTAGTCTACGCACTATGTCTGTGTTGTCTAACAGCTGGATTGCCTCAACATTCACGTGTCGATGGAGTCTGTGTTCGTGGGCTTCAGCAAATTTTTGTATGATGGTGGTGACGAATTCCATGTCGAGGTCACGGTGGAGGTCATCGTTTCTTATGTACCAGGGTGCATTTACAGCAGCCCTGAGTACTTTATTTTGGAACTTTTGAATTATTTTGACGTTGGTTGGCTTAGTACAGCCCCAAAGTTGGATACCATACGTCCAAATTGGCATCAGAATATGCTTGTATATTATCAACTTATTATGTATTGATAAACAGGATTTCCTTCCCAGTAACCAATACAAACGTTTATAACGAATATCGAGTTCCTGTTTTTTCTTTTTGATATGGGCTTTCCAACGCAGCTTGGCGTCGAGAGTTATGCCAAGGTATTTGGCTGTATTAGCATAAGGTATTTGCATACCATTTATGTAGAGTGGGTGGTAGATATTTTAATGAACATACAACCTAGCACTGGCCTGTAAATTGCAAAAACGTAAGGAAATTTTAATTTCGCGCTTCGCGAACTTCGGGCTTCCGTGCATAGAGCGCAGCACCTGTTTAGTTCGATGTTCGCAATATTGTCAACTTGTCACATTCATTGGATTTCGTATAATCCTGCAAACAATGTTGACCGCTGTTGTGAACAAACTCGATATGAAAATGATGCAATTTTATTTGCTAGTATTTTTCTATCGACAAAAATAACCTAGAAATTATTTTTTACGTAAGAGGAAGACATTACTGTTTCATTGTTGTGACAAGCAATATATAATGCGATTTTGTTTTGAAACCGAAAACGTACAGTTAACGTTATTAACAGTAGTGTAAATATTAATTTTGTTGTGTATTACTTGTTTATTCACGTAACAAATAACAATGGTATTTACTTGTGAAGTTTGTGCTGATAATATGTGTTTATTACATGTTAAAGGTAATAAGTGTTCTCAATTATCGGTCAGTGGGTCGTCTTAGGGGCGGATCGTATAATGATTAGATTCAAGTTGTATCTAAAGGTAGACATGTACCCGATCTACGAAAATTTATCCAAAATCTTGCAAGTTACGTGTTCTGTAACTATCACCCACTCACTTGGATGAGATATTTGAGGCGGCCGAATCTTTCTTCTGTTTGCATCGTCATTAGAAAATCGTGAGTTAAACCTTGAATAATGTGGTGAGTTTTTGAATGGTATTTAAAAGTTTTGTTTTTACAGGCTTACTTTTATTATTTTTTTTGCTGTCATTTATTCGTAGCCTACCCATCGTGGGGGACCACTGCACGCCACTGCACGTTTACATTACATTTTTTCAATTCTCCGAGGTGGAGAAATTAACACTATGGTATTAGGAGAAGATATTTGGAGAAGCTAAATATTTCGAGTATGGGACGTTTTTTTTATTTTATTTTCATGTTAAGTCCCAAATTTACTAAAAATATTCTTTTTCGCACGATAGAAAGGAATGTTTATAGCTCCATATTTACCTCAGCAGCATTTTCCCAGTCTCCGCCCTTAGGCTTCTTCTGAATGATGTACTTGAGCACGGGGGCGCCACCGTCGTTCTTAGGCGGGTCCCATTTGATGTCGGCGCTCTGGTTGTCGTGGTCAGCCACTTCCACGTTGCCGGGCTTGTCTGATACCTCTGTTGGGGGATTATGGTGGTTACTATTGGTTGGTGGACGAAATTAGGGTGACCTGCAGATGCCCTAAGATGTGCCAGTGGGCGATCGATCGGGGAGTTTATTGTCTTTGCATTTTACGGCCCTCATGAGTGGTTGCGATGTTCCAAAGGAGCCTGGAGGTAGGCTGCGCTGGATGGATTTTGAATGTCTTGCGTAGCAGTTTTCGTTACCCATCTACCAAGGTTACAGTAGACTCAAGGCAGTGTTTTGAAATGGATGAAAGACTATAACCGAGCCGTCTCCCTCGACGGTGCGGTAAGCGTCAGGCACTTTTCATGAATAAGGAATAAGATGACCTTGATCTGTCTGATTCGTCAATCAGTCCCAAAATCGTCATTTCTTCGTATCAAATAAGGGTCTTAAACACGTCAGCATATTTTGTTGGACAACAAAAAGTTCTAGTATTATTAGAATACATGAATATGCTTAACAATAACAGAATTTCCTATCGTACAAAAACTTGACAGTGCAAACACTGGCATAAAATTGGATGTACCCTTTCTTATGATACGGAGTAGAGGCACTAAAAATACAAACACCTGGACCATCTCTTCATAAAAAGCTAACTTACCGAACGGATTCTTAGCGAGGATAGCCCGTTCAGCCTCCAGCGGCTCTGAGTCTCCCTCATCGTTGACGGCCGTCACCCTGAACTTGTACTGGTGACCAGGCTCCAGACCTGTCACCTCCATCTCTAGGGGCTTCTTGTCGCCGGCAACTCTGTGGAGAAACGGGTTAAGTTAGAGATATTATACTGAAAACAGCAGTAAGATGCTATAGCTATTAAAATTTTGCTGTAGATTTTAATAGAGTAACCATGGAGTTTTCTCCATAGGAATCGACCATACAGACATAGGATTCACCTTTTTGTCGACGCTTTACAAGTGCCCTTGTAAGCCTATGTGAAATAAAATATATTGATTATGATAAGTTCTGAAGAAAAGGGAATTATTGAATAGGTCTACAGCAAACCACAAGGTAAGATAGTTGTCTATGCCTTTCCGACTTTACAGACCATAACAGTCTTCATGACAGGTGACACATGATAGATGACAGGCATACATTCCGAGGACAAATATTTCAGGAGCTCTTCTACTCCTTAATTGTATTATATAGGATATATTTCGGTTTAAACTTTTCTTAGGAGAAGTGACAAGTAGTAAGATGATTATAGGTATGTAATAATATTTAGTTTTAATTGCTCAGTCAAACTAGATCCAGGTTTAGAAGTACAGCAAGAAATTAATCAAATCAAATCTATTTATTGTCAGGCAACTGAGGCCCTTATATAAAATACATACAATAAGATATTTCACTAAAACAATCTAATTAGTCCGTCTGTTAGGTTATCGAAAAATATTGGATACGTGTTTTTTGTTTTATCAAATTAATAAAAATTTACGAAAATAAAACTTGTCAAAGATCATGAGTGGCCCTCACTCATGATCTTTGACAAGTTTTATTTTCGTCAATTTTTCGTCATCGTGGCGTCACTTTGTGGGTAAAAAGTACCTACTAACCTTGTGACGTCACAAGACTTTTTTTTTTTTGGCGGGTGGAAAATCATCGAATAACCCTTCAGGCTCTTGGGCAGAGCGAAAGGGAGTGTCAGACTTCTACTGACTAAAAGCAACCCATGTTCCTTCTTAGCCCTCTATGTCGAGGCCGCGATAACTAGTGTACAACCCGCGGCCCACGTCACAAGACATAACGCAACTTTTCGAAGCACTGTTTCGTCTTCGTCTTTTGTTTAAGTGAAAAAAGAAAAAATAGTTATCCATTATTTTTGAAAATCTATCTGACGGACTACTTAGATTTTTTTTGGTAAAATACCCTATCTTCTTATACAATAATAAACTAACTGCCGCACTCAGAGAGCTTTAATGATTACTTAGGCCATCACTTAGTAATGGTTTTGTCAGTTTAGTCATACAAAATGATGTCAAACCTTAACTAAGTGGCGGCTGAAGTAATCCTTAAAGCTCTCTGAGTGCGGCAGTTATACATATAAAACATTCGTAAACAGATTCCACAAGTGCATATTTTTTGCGGGCGGAACTGAATTGCCGTAATCTATATCTAAACCGAGATGTAGTATTTCACTATCACGGGTCAAAGAAACGCCAAATTCTTTAATCTATTATTTTAACTTAGAAACATAATAGGTACTGACCTGCCAACCCTGACCCACTTTCCGGTGGCGACGTCCATCTTCTCGAGCTCGTATTCCTTGACTGGAACACCGCCATCGTCTTCTGGCTTCTCCCACTTCACCTTGCAGCCTTCTGCGTGGATGTCTGTCACTTCCAACGGGCCTAGAAAGTTAATTTTATTAGGATTGAGAACTATACACTAACTTAATGTTTGAGATCGATAGTAATCGGGGACCAACAAGTTTGACGGCTGTACTGTTTTTAAATGCAAAAGACCAACAGAAATTAGCATGCAATTCAAATCGATTGTATATCTAACTATCGTATATCAATACACTGCACTACGTTAAATTTTTAAAGAATATTTTCTTCTGTACAAAATCAAGTCATTACGACATTTATTGATCAACGGCAAAATTCTCAAACGTTGCTTAGTTTTAAATCGAGGTAAAGTGCCAGATACTTGATAGAAGGACTTTTAAGAACGGCTCTTTAAGTGTTTTTCGCCATTTTTGAGCTATTGTGGAGTGGTCTATCTCCAGGAGTTTACCAGTACGCCGATATAACTTCTATGCACTACAATAAAGAAAATCACCCTTAGGCGCGCTAGGCTTGCTCAGCACAGTCAACTCAACGGTCTCTTCATCAAAACCATTGCAGTTCTCTGCCCTCAGCTTATATTTGCCAGTGTCACGACGCACTGCGTTCACGATCGTGAAGTCGGTGTGGTACTCCTTATTCTCGATCTTGATGCGCTCTGTATTCACTAGCTTGATGTTATCACGCCATGACCTGGGGGGTTGGAAGATGGTGAGATAAAGTTTGGTGGATGATGATTGGGTTTACGTTTAATGCCTGAAATACTTCAAGCATAATAGACAGGTTATGTATGCTACACGTAGGTTTAAGTGCTATGTAATGGGGAGCTTAGGGCACAAATTTAGGCATCGAGAAATTTCTTAATCTAACTTTCTCTTAGTAACATTACATGAGGTGAAGTTTTTAAGTTTATCTTCGTAATGGCTGAAATGTAGCAGGGTTTAGAACTAGGCAGTTGTGTAGCAAGCTGCCACATCAAGTAGCAGTCAATCCTATGAGGATCCTAATCTGCTCATAGCTAAAAGGGCTGATTGCATGATAAGACAAGGAAAAAAAAAATCTTTAACTAACGATCCGGTTACAGATTCAGTCACATAAGGGAAGGTAAGCTATCTCTGTGTCAGAGGCTATATTTAACACATTCCCGTGGAATCATTTTCAACCAGAACACCATGGTAAAAAACTAATAGTGCATTCAATTAACTTATTATGGGAGTATTGGCAGGTGTTCATTCATCACTATGCAATATAGATCTTGACCTAGGGGACACCCTTCCTGGAGGGCTATTGCGTATCTTTTAAATGACAGTGGCTATCATATAGTGTACATCAAATAATGTCGAATGGTTCCATTTTGTACTAAACCATAACCAATTTGACAGTTAATCCATGGACAATATGATAGCCACTGTCATTTTAAAGATACGCAATAGCCCTGCTGATCATAGGAACCAGAACAAAATGATATAATAAGTGTTTCTCTTTAGAACTTACCAAGTTGTTTCTGGTGGAGGTTCACCAATGACATCCACAGACCACTTGTGTGTGCGGCCAGCCTTGATGATGACAGACTTGAATGTGCTGCGCTCAATGCGTGGTTTTACTGTTGAGAAAAAATTAGAAATGTTAAGATAAGAGATTTTGTAATTATGGAAAATTCACATACAATGATCCACTTTAAGGACTACGTGCGGAAATCAAATCCCAAAATAGAACATGATGAGGAAAAATACCATTGCATAGATCAAGATGTTTTCCATTCCTGAATCGCCTGATAATATGAATGTGTGTGTGCATGTAGTATAAAATCTACATTTACATTAAGTTTTAATTAAGTTAAGGAAATTGAGCAATAACAAATATGTTGGCAAAAAATAATTTGGCATTTAATTAATCAAAAATAAATAATTTCCCGGACTTAATAACTGCTAAAAATGCTATTTCAATAAAAACAGGTTATACATTATATTTTTTTTACATTTTTTATTTTAAAAACAGTTTATTTGAGTGACTTACAGTTCTTGTGCTTGCAGAGATGGTTGTCGGTGGGCTGTGACGCTTCACCGACTCCAGCCTTGTTGTGAGCTTTCACACGGAACTGGTACACCATCTTCTCCTTTAGACCCTCAACCTTGAACTCGGTCTTGGTGTCATTTGTCTTTACAACCTGATGGATAAAAAGTAAACATCTTGTAGTACTTTTAATGAGATAAAAATGGATGCCTAAAGAAACCATACCGGGTACGTAGTTTTCACACATTCAGAATAACTTTACCAATACACAACGAATTCCAATTATTTTGTGATGAGGGAACTTTTACCTATTGAGGCCAAAAATTTTAAGATTAAGGTATTCTTACTTCAACTGAATATGCAAGGAGATAAAAGTAGATTTGTAAGTAAAGCAAAACTAAACGTCTAAACATGAAGAAAACAAACTTGTGTTTAAGACTAGTTTAACACTTCATTACATTTATAAGTTAGAAGGTATTGGATATCTTAAACAATTCAATACGAAAGTTTTCATCAACTTACCTCGATCCAGTCCGGAGAGAACTTGTCCTTCATCTCCACGACGTAACCAAGGATTGGTCTGCCACCGTTGTCTGATGGCGGTTCCCATTGCAAAGTCACCGAAGAGTTGTCGTAGTCGGTGATTGTGGGTTTTCCAGGCGCCTTTGGTGGGTCTACAAAAGAAACGCGACATAATATTCATCATTTTGGAAATATGGAAGAAGAAACCAGCACCAACAGATCATCTTTGATAATCTCAATCCAGGATTAAATTCATATAAAAGTCTCTAAATTGAAAACCATTGGCTTACTTTTAGTATTCCGGAAAATAAACAACGCCGGTTGTGTTCTTTGTAAATAAAAACAAATGTCTGTCAAAGTTTAAAAATGGCGGGAGTCCATTTCACGTCAGTCATTACGTTCCGTTTTTTAATTTGTAATAAAAGGAAGCGATCATTGAAATCAACAAACCATGGTATAAATTATCAGTTTCTTACCGTAAGGATTTTTGGCGACAATGACGCCATCAGTCTCCAATGGCTCGGATTCGCCCTCCTTGTTGACCGCGCGCACCCTGAACTTGTACTTGTGGTTCGGGGTAAGACCCTTGACTTGGAATTCTGTAGGCTCTGGGCCAGTTTCACCGCATGGCACCCAGTTTCCAGTATCCATATCCATTTTTTCGAGAGTGTAACCAGTGATATCGGATCCCTGCCAGTCATCTGGCTTCTGCCATTTGACAGTCGCCTTCTCGGCACGGATGTCCACAACTTCGATCGGGCCATTCGGGCGGTTTGGTTTGTCTAAAAATAGTAACATTAATAATATAATGACTAAAGCCTGATATTTATCAAAGAGTGGGAAACAGGTAAGTGCCCATCATAAGTTTATTTTGGAATTATGGAAGATTCATAACTTAGCAGAGGAAAGATAAACTCGGATCTCGCTTATTTGCTATACTATATGACTCAGCAGCCCAAATTTGAGAGAAAGTAGGTAGTTATGGTAAAAGTCTGGCTTACCCAAAACAACCACATCGCCAATGCTCTCGCAGCTACCCGAAGAGTTGGTCAATACAAGCTTGTACTTTCCACTGTCAGGTCTGGTAGTCCTCCTGACAGTCAGCACGGTGTTCCTCTCGTACTTGTCGATGGTGATACGATCACCATCATCGAAGATCTCCTGTGACGGCATGAAGGTATTAGTATTGAAGTAAGACAGGGATCGCGTCTGATGCTTTTGCAACTTTGATGATGTTAGGTGTGATGGTGAATGTGGTGATGCATTCTAAAATGTTTTTTAGAGAGTGAGTTTTGTGTTTTAGTATGAGGAACTGTTTCCCTACTCTTTGATACTGTACTTAATGTTAGTGCAGGGGGTAATTTTTATTGTTCGGGCAATACTTCTCTCTAAAGGAATCCCGGTTATTCGTAGTGCTCCAATCAGTTCAAATTCCGTGAATGATGAATTGAATATTTTCGTTTCGAAAGGTGGGTTATTAATTATAAATATAATATTAATTATATATTTAATATTAATTTAATTATGTTGTTTATTAGTAGTTTTTAGACTTACGGATAAGTGCACAGCGACCAATCAAGCAAAGAGAACCATTATACACTGAACTCTCATTGTAATGCAAATTCATACAAAGCGAGGTCAGGTTATACTGGATATAATTATACAGCTTGATGAGTCGCCGTGTGACCCTAGACAATAATTTCTAAGTAGGTTTATTGTTATTTTGTCACAGTATATTCGTAGTGGTAAATAAGAACTTTATGTTTGTGGTGATGTGATGTAATAAAATATGATTGACATTAGTGATATCAGACGCAGTCCCGTAAAAAATAATCTAATACCAAGATGTTTTACGTGCAACGGTGCAAAATTGTGACCAGTTGATTGAGTTAGAATGTTATGTGTTGCCCGCATCCGACGAAATCGTCGAACACTAAATGTTACCACAGTAAAAAAGAAGAGAAAAGTGTTTGTGAGAAAATGGTGAAAAAATCTGTTTGTCCTTGTTGGTTTTCGATTAAACTTCTAAAGGTGCATCTACATAAGTTTGGTGCTTTTGAGCCAATCAGAATAATTTCTAGTTAAATCATAGTAACGTTTAGTTACAACATCGAAAGCATAATTATAAAAGCCAATTACATTGTGTGTTTCTTGTCCAAGTACAATGTAATGTGGTGCTTTTGCGTTGTGGTATTAAGTTGAAAGAAAAAAAGATAATTGTAACTGGGGAAGTCCTATCGAAACTCTTTGCAGTCTCAATTTGTCCAATGAGGTTAAATTATTTTCAACCTATGACGATGCTTGAAACTAAATGTGCTAGCGCCATTCGTATTAATGTTACCACATCACAAACCCATTGAAAAAGCTGTGATCCCGCCTTTTTTACGTTCAACTTAACACCGTAACATACAATCTGTTTCAAGTTTATTGTATAGTTGTGTTAGCACATATTGTAGAATAAAATATAGAGAAAAGTGTATGAGCTTATGTTTAGAACATATAAATGCGATACAACATCTAGATCCATCCATCTAACCTTCTCGGTGTACGGCTTGCCGCGTTTCTTTTAAGAGGGAAAAAATAAAAATTTCGGTTAAAAATGTATTCTCCAACTGGTGTGATGATAATGGAATCTTAAAATGGGTCTTGGCGTAGTTAATGTCTTCATATTTTCTTCAGGATCGTCCGCTTATAACATCATCGGTAACTATACGCTTTCACCATGCTAAAGTGGCCATTTTAGACCCCCTGACCTCGGCCTTTTTTTTTTTTTTTGGTGGGTGTTAAATCATCGAATAACCCCTCCCGCTCTTGGGCAGAGCGAAAGGGAGTGTCAGACTTCTACTGACTAAAAACCACCCATGTTCCTTCTTCGCCCTCTATGTCGAGGCCGCGATAACCGGTGGACTACCCGCGGCCCCGACAGAACCCTGATCTCGGCCTTAGATGAGCAGCTGCCAGTTAAAACTATGGTGAATAGCGGGCCGTAGGCCTCATTCGACCCCACAAGTAAGAGGCTAAAGGTCGGCTGTGTAGATGAGTTCGTTTGTTGCCTCTTCCAAGGCCTTTAGATAATTAATTAATCCAAAGACCCGTCATTATTTTACAAATAATCCTCCATGAGGTTACCGTGATTGACTATCACTATGTCTTCGAACTTTTGTTTATCAATGAAACTGATTAAGTACATTAAATAAACAGCATTTACCTCTTCACCCTTCATCCATTTGACCGTGGGTTCGGGCTCACCACCGTATTTGATGTCGAAGGTGATGACCTGGCCCTTCTTGATGATGATGCTTTGAAGACCCTCGCCAACAATGTATGGCTTGACTATAATAAAAAAAAAATATCAATTGCCTTGTCCAAGATTATGGATGCAGGCTTGGGAAGGCAAAACCAGCCTGCCATACTATAAATGTCATAAATCAATATGGATCATTTTTTGTGCACTTACCAAATCTGCACTTAGCAACAATCGGCTTAGTAGCATCACTAGGCTCTCCAGGTCCAGCCTTGTTGATGGCGCGGACCCTGAACTCATAGGTGCAGCCTTCCTTGAGGCCATCCTGAGTAGCTGCCAAGCAGTCACCAGGCACCTCTTTACCGGTCACCCAGTCCTTGCCAAACTTCTCCTGTGAGTGGTAATGGGGTTTTAGACAATAAGTCGAGTGAAACACTTGGTAGAGAAAATAATAAGCCTTTGGTTATTCTATTCATACAGAAGTAAAGGCCAGGAGAATGAGTGATATTATGTATAACTAGCTTTTGCCCGCGGCTTCGCCCGCGTGAATGTCGGAAATGTCAAATTAACGATTTTCCATACAAAATTTCATCCCCTGTTTCACCCACTTGAGAGTTGAATTTAGAAAAAATTAGAAAACCTACGTCATAAGAGGAATACGTGAAATTTTAGGTTTCTATCCATAAAAGTTTAGCTTGTGCGTTGATCCTCAGTCAGTCAGTTTTATCTTTAATATTATATAGAATAGATTACTTATAGTGACCGATTCTAAGAACAGTTGTTTACCTTGTATTCGATGACGTATCCAGTGATTGGTGCACCACCATCGTTGTCAGGTTTCTGCCATTTGACATCTGCACGATCCTTGTTCCAATCCGTAAGTTCCACATTCTTGGGCTTCGATGGTTCGTCTATAATAAAAATAAATATTTTTAAATTCACATGTTGTGAGGCCAGAAATCGACATTTTAGCAGATGATGTAATATGACTGATGTAAGTAAGTATAATAATTTACCCCATGGGTCCTTAGCCAGCACAGGTTTGCCGAAAAGACCAGGTTCACTGGAACCGATCTTGTTAACAGCACGAATTCTGAACTTGTAGGTCTTCTTTGGAATAAGGTCTTCGACCTTGTACTTCAGTGGTTGACCAATTGCCACCTCTGCCACGTTGTCCCATCCTGCTTTGAGAGACATGTCCTGAAAGAAAACAAAAAATTTATTAGCACCGTACTTAGTTATAAATATTTACATTTGTTACTATTGTGGAATATAATTCTATAGACGTGTACAGATCTCCCATTGCTCTATTCCTTGCGATTTTTCGCTATATTTATCCAGCAAAATTATCCAGAATCAATATCATTTTAACATTTTCAACATTTTGCCTTACCTGTCTCTCAATAACATATTTGACGATTGGTGAACCACCATCGTCCTGTGGAGTCTTCCAGGCAACCACACAAGATGTCTGGAACACCTCAGTGACTGCCACTTCCTGTGGCGCGGACGGGACACTCTGCATGGTAATGGTGACATCCTTTGAGTCTTCGCCCTGGGCGTTGGCTAGCTTGATTGTGTATTTGCCAGATGCTTCTCTGCTTGGCTTCTTGATCTTGAATAGAATCTTTTCTTGCTCAACAACTGCCTCGACTTCTTTGGCGGGCAGTGCTTTACCGTCCTTCCATAGTTTAGCTTCAATTGGTGTTTGGCGGGTGCCGGTAACTGGAAAAGCAGTGGATGTCATTGAATATGTTTCATAAAATACCACTAGCTCTAAATTAAATGTTGCAATAGGGTTTTGTACTAGTCCTTTAGAACTTACTTTTATAAGGCACCTCAATGACGAAAGGCCTGTCATGGGGACCGCAGAAATCATCCGGACAATCAATAGTAGGCTTGGATTCGCCCTTTTTGACAGTCAGCTTGCAAGATGAGGTCAACTTGCCAGACTCGCAGAGGATCTCACCATCATCTTCCATCTCCAACTTGTTGAAGATGAGTTGATGTTTACCACCACCCAGGTTCTTGATTTCAATCCTGATGAAGACGTTTATATTAGTTTTTAATATAGCCACTGATTTGGGATTTTGGGATTAATCCCGTAATAAACAAAATAAATTCCTAAAAAATTAAAATCGAAATCGAAAAAAATCTCTAAAGTAGTAATAATAATAATAAGTTATCTAAGATTGGTCATAATAATCACTTTGCACGTGCAGGTGTACGTAGAAGTGCAAACAAAATATTTTAAAAGTACAAAACTCACCTTTCATTAGGCACAATAGGTTGCCCATTGAAAGAAAAGACTGCTTCAGCAGTCTGGTCCTGCAATTCTACTTCTAGGACAACCTTGTCCCTTTCAATTGCCTCGGTATCCTTCAACTTCTTATTGAAGCGATTCGAGTCTGAAAGACAAAACACCATTTTAGATAACTCGAAAAACCTAACATACATGCTGCCTACATCGCGACTAAGTAAACGACTGTTCCGGTCTAGAACTATTTGCAGAATATTTCATTATCAGATGAATGGCTAGACAAAGTTTAGGTCTAGTTATCTCAGACAATAGACGATTATAATCAAGCCCGTTTCTTGTATTTGGTATTCATGTGGATTATCGAGGCATGTGTCATAAGAATACTCCATAACGGTAATTAATTGGTAGGCGACGCCTTTAAATGCCTCTTCTTGGTTTCGTCTAAGAAATGATAGACCTTTTTTATTGATTCTAAATCTTGCAAGGTCGTGCTTCACAATACCTGTCTATTGGATGGGTTACTATAGATTGATAAAAACTAATACAATTTAGCCAGGAGTTAGTTACTATCAGTTATAATGCTAACCGAGTTTTAATAGTCAGCAGTAAATCAAGCTATAGATGAAGATAGGTTAAAATGAATTAAATGTCGTAAGAGAAGGTAATAACGGTGAGACGAAAATGCTTATAGGTATTCCTGATGACCATGAAAAGAAACTTACAATTGACAATCAATTCGCAAGCGGTCTCATCGGCGTTACTGACGCACTTGAAGTTGCCAGCGTCAGTGACCTTAGCGTCCTTGATCACTACCTTGCGCTTGCGACCTTCCTTCACGATCGTGATGCGCTTGTCTACCTTCAGTGGTTCGTCGTTCTTGAACCTGTTGAAGGAATTAAGTAAATACGATAATATTGGAAAATACTTGATATTTTCGAGTAAGTAGTAAAAAGAATCAAGATTCATTGGCAAAAAATAACATCTCCCAAAAATTTCTCACATCTTCCGAGAAATTAACTTCATGTAGGTACTGTGTTTTGGAAATTGATCAAACAGGCTCTACCATAAATCCTTGATTACTTTGTTATTATTCAACATTATCTATACTCATACACTAACGGATTCCAGTTTCTTACCATTTCACGTCACCACCAGCATCATCCAATTCACAAAGTAGCGTGATAGTATCTTTCTCAATCGCCTGCTGCGATTTAAGCACCTTTGTGAACTTGTATGGGTATTCTGAAAGAGATGGCCATTCGTCAATAACAATATTATCATTTTAAATTAGATGTTAAGCCTCATTTACGGAGACGCAGGGCGTCGCGCGTCGCTTTTTTAATTCAAGCATGTGCTTGAATTTACGAGAAACGACGATTTTACGAGAAGCGATTTTTCGCTCGTTAGTTTCAAATGCAGCGTTCGTTGCGGTGGACCCGCCTCTCAGTAAATGAAGAAAATAGCTCGCGACGAGCCTTCTGCACGCGCTGCGCGACGCCCCGCGTCTTCGTAAACGAGCTCTTACAGTTCCGAAAATAAAGTTGTATTTGACTTACCCACAATCTTCACGTCAGTCTCGGTCTTGTCAGGCTGCTTTTCGATCTTACAAGTGTATTTGCCAGCATCTTCAAACTTACAGCTCTTTATGAGTAGCCTACAGACTCCTGACAAGTCCTTAGAGATCTGGTATATATCACCATCCTCTATTTTCTCTTCGCCCTTCCACCAGGAAACAATGGCAAGGCTGTTGGAGACGGTACATTCCAGGTTGCATTCGTGTTTCGTGTAACCACTTGTCGTCTTCTTCAATGGTTTTGTGAAGGTATATGTCGGGTCAGGTTCGTCAACTTGCAAGAAGGCAGTGCAAGTGATTCCACCGATTTCAACGGTAATTTTGCCGGTGTCTTCGACCTTCGGGGTCATGATGATCAGTTTGTAGGAGTCTCCTTCGTTTGTCATCTTATACTTAGATCCGGGGAATAGTTCCTGTAAATATTTTAGTAGGTATTTTAATAGCAGCTTTGCAGTCGACAGTAAGACTCGAGTTCAACTGTATTTGAAACTGTTGTACTTACATCTTTACGGAAGAACCACTTCGGCTTTGCATTTGGTTTAGTAAAGATGGCTTCGAAGGTAACCTTCTTATCCTTGCCTTCTTTCGCGAATTGATCTACGAGAGGCTTCAAGAACGATTCTTGTTTCTGAAAACAACGTCCGTTGGACATAAATATACCTGTTCCTACATGAGACGGGAAAGTGCATAACACAAAAATGTGCTCTTCATACAAAAGCTTTGGGTGCTGACCATTAAGAAACCTCTTCCCCACCGCTGTCAACGTCTCGAGCGTACAGTAACTCAAGTGCAAAAAAATCAACGAAAACAACTGAACTCGTATGTAGTATCTGAGGCGTTAGATTCGTCAGCCATTCGTTCATCACCGTCACCCAAACAACCATGTGAACTCCATGCTATTGTACAGAAATTGGAATTTCTATAATTTTCTTTTAATAAAATGTGCAAAAGTGGGCGTGTTTTTATTTAAACATTTATCTTAATTTAGGTAATATACATTTGACCGAACAAAAATGATGAATTTTGTGTAAAAATATATATATTTTTTTAATGAAGATAGGAGTAAATGTATTCATCATTTTTGAAAGGATTTCATTTAAACTGAAACATTGAAGTCACTGTGCATAGAATATTGAACCGGTGCGCTGTGCTGCTAGTAAAATATCGACGAAGATGTGCACAGAAGAATTGCTTAAGAAGAGAATAGAAGAATAGAGTACCAAAGATGTGCTGGACTGACTAGTTGGTGATCACGATGCTGTTGATCAAATAATCTGAAAAAATCATTGAAACGTTCCTGCACGAATATCTGCTAAGATTATTCTTAAAGCAGAGATATTTAATATAACAGGTAGAGTTGGTTTAGAATAACATCAAGAAGATTGATAAGTAGTAACAGATTGTATTTACATCATTCACAAGATAAGAGCTTGAGAAGAAAACTGAGAATGTTAAATCTGGTTGCTGTTTAAGAAACAAAGAAATTGTTTGAATAGTAATTTATCCAAGTTTTAGTTATAATTATGTTCAACAGTGTATAGCAGACATTAGTGCAAGACTTTCTGTAATAATTAAACCAGATTATGAGATCAAACAGATATCCGCGGAACACATTGCTGTGCGACAAATAATTTGCATTTTGTGATATTACACTTCAAGATGCATTGTGTCTATTGACGTTGCTGTCAAACCTCGTCTCTTTTGAACGAGTGTAGCACCGGCCAATCCGGGATCAGTTCAGCCAGTGACGGTCTTCTATTATGGGATCTCTATAAAATATCCATTTATTCTTAGTGATTTATTCAACTATGATACTTCACGAAAAGGGAACATCAAGGACTAGAAATTGAAGTAGTTTGTCCTATATCAAATGTACTACGGATACATACAAAAATACAAATGCTGATTACAATATAGCCATATGCCAAAAACATTATAATCAACATAATTTAAAAAATTCCAACATCTGCGAAACACCGGATGCATCAGCTGAAATTAATGAAGTAAATAATGAGGGATATAATTATTTTGATAAATATGACGTGATAGAAGCTCTTCAATCCGACGTCAATATCGACCTGCAATTTAACATAGTGGGCACCAATTCAAAAGAAACAATAGTCATCAACTTCATTCCACTTACATTGCCTGAAAGTCATGTTCATGTTCAAGTTATAGTAACATGAAGTGGTGATACAAAAACCCTTTGTTAATTTAAAATTCAATTTAATGCATTTGTTTATTTAGATCGCTCTAGAACAACTGACTTCAACTTTTATACCTACTTCTTTCCACCTCTTTGGCAATACACATAATCTTGAACTTCCTAGTTACTTTTTCTTCATCTTTGGTCTGTATTTGCATTGTTGGAGTCAGTTATTTCAGAGGTGTAATTTTAGTTTAGTTATTTTATCATTCGTGTTTTTAATCTCAATCCTTATTTAGAAGTTCCTTTCTGACCATTTGAAACATCTTTACCAACAGCCGTGGTCAAATTATTACACTCATCAATAATTTCATAATTAGCTACTTGACTACTGTTAAAAAATACAAGTTTGCTATGTTATACCCTGGGGTGTACAAATATTGTTATAGGTCATTCATTGACTTTCAAATTTCGATTCGATAAAAAAAATGGAGTAGTCAGTATGCTTTAGAAGTTTTTGGTGGGGGCACTTTCTATCCGTCGGTATTAAATATGACGTCACGTTTATATAGCGTTGACTTTGTCTAACACGTGTTTTAATATCAGCTAAAACTAAGCCATTTTCTGATCAAATTTATTACTATTTTTCAAACGTCATGTTATTTCTGTTAGCTATTTGAATAGATATAAAATTTTCGTGAATATTTTACAAGTAGTCAAGTAGCTAATTGTGTGTTTGTTCGTTGTTTTGTGTCTGTAGATTTTATAAGATTTCAAGTGGTCAAAAAATCCCTTTTATTTCAGCGTTTTGTTTATCTTTCCTTTTTATCGAACCTTTATTTTGACAGCCTCCATCAATTCGGGCCAATCAGGTATTATTTCAGGCAGAGACATTCGTCTCCTTATGTCATAGATACCCTAGAATTTTAATAGTTATGTTACAAAAGAATAGCAGAATCGAGAAGTAACTTGAAATTGATATCAAGCTATATTATTAGGAAGCCATATGAAAGGTGATTGAACTGTGAGTTAGATAATTATGTGGTTTTAGTCATGTAATAAATATGATTTAATTCTGCGTTGCTTACATAACGGGATTCGCCGCGGACATTAAACCAAGCAAAAATCTTGCTTAAGTACCATCCGGCCATTATTTCGCTTTATTTAATATTTCTGGTATGTATCTACAGACCTTATTATGTAAACAATTCATTAAAATTGACATATATTTTGACATCTCGATTTGTTTTTTTCATGAATGATTAATACTATTAAGACCTCTTTTTTATTAAATGCATGCTTAGACCTTATTTAAAACATGTATTTATATTGTCACAAACATCGATTCATTGACTTCAATGGTTAAGAAAGTCAACATTATAATGTAAGCTTATACCGATCCCTAGGTATTTTTATGCCTAAATTTTGGTATTTAAAATAAAATTATACAAATGACTAAAATAAAATAATCTCTTAGGATTTGTTTTAAAGAACTAAACATTGATAAATTAAGTTTAGTTAGTAAATACTTTGTAATCTAAAAAGAGAAACTGGAAATGTAAGATGGAATGAACGATGATGCTATAGTTTAAAATACTGATGACCTTGACCCAGTTCCAATTCAAGGATGATCTCCTTTCAGCTGGGAATCTACCCATCTCGACTCCTTCAGAAACGACCACTATGAAGCCGTCGTCCTCGAAATATCCAGTTTCTAAGCCCTAAGAATTAAATGTCATGATGCATAGTGATAAAAGATAATTAAAAGTATTAGAACATTAACAATACTAAAGAACTCTGCTCAGTTAACATTTTTAGATAACTCAAAACAGAGTTATACAACTTTTTTTTTATTAAGCTCTGGTAGGAATTTCTTGATGCAATTGAAGAACATCGTTTTACTGTTAATGCAACCGCTGAACCTAAAGTATCATTGTAATAAATACAAAAAAAAGAAAAAAAAAGGTACATTAAAATATTATAATGAATCAGAGAATGGAATAAAAATAATATATAGAATGGGTGTTACATGCTGTATTTATTTCCGAATAAATGTTAAAGATATTATGATAGATCAATCTCATTCAGTTGCATCAAGATATTCCAGTTAATATTGTGCTTATGAAAGCTGACTAAATCGTAAAATATATTTTTCATGCTTCTTAATATTCTACCTGAAAGCATTGTTTTCATAGCGTAGAATATACAATATTTTCATTTGTTATTAACAAGATTAAATGAAACATAAAATATTAAAACATTTGGCAGATTCTCGAACTTCATAAAATTCAATGTATAATTAGCCCGATGGAGCTGTCTACTCATTTAGAAATAGTTTTAAATAGACTGAAAGACAATGTAGAGAACATCAGTGCTTATTCTTATCTTGACACAAGCGTTAATAAATATCTCTGGCTTCTATTTTTAGAAAAGTCTAAAGATCTAATTCTAATCTGCATTGCCTTGCGTCAGTATTTTTATATTCAGTTTTATTTATAACATCATTTTATATAGCGTTTATATCACCATCTTCTATAGTCCAATCAATGTTGATTGGTGTGTGAAAATCATCAATATCTGTTGTGTTTTTGAAAAGAAGGTACACCTTACCTTTTCCACTTTCTTCAACGGTGGAATGGGCTTCTCTGTCTCCTTGAGGTCTCCCCAGTCGGGGTCGTCTTTCTTTTCACCCCATTTGGCGTACTTCCTCTTCTTGAGCATGGCACGGAAGTCCATGCCACTGGAGTCTGTGGGAAAATATTGTTATATTTATGTGCCTTTAGATGTCAGTGACTACAGTTAATACTACGTTGGCGTTGATTATGGACTGCAATGTAACAAAACTGTGTCACAAATTGTAGTACATAATCTATCAAACCTGCTATTTTTGCAAGCATTTGTTTGACTAGATTAGAATAAACTTTAAATAGTTGTTCCATGTCCAGACTTACCGGATACGTAAAGCTGCATCTCAGCCGAATCCTCTCCATGGATGTTGCTGACCACAACCTTGTATTTGCCCTCATCATTGGGCTTAACCTTCCTCATGCAGAGCGTGATGAGACCAGTTTCACCATCGGTGATAAACTTAAAACGGCCTCCTTCGATGATCTCTCCCACGCCCTTGTAGAACTTGAATGTGGGCGCTGGGTTACCCTCCACTTGCACAGTGAGGTAGCCAGTTTGATCTAGTTATTGAAGAAAATATGACGTTATATAAAAATTTAAACTATAATAAACGAAACGCAGTTGCTGTGCAAAGATCACCCATCTGGGTTTTTCCCAGCAAGATTTTTTTAATAGCAAACACAGTCTTCATTTGTGTCCGGTTGATGCCAATAGGCTCGCTCCCTATTGCATGGGACTTAAACGTAACTGTCGGAATGTGGGTGTATTGAAATGAGTAGCAAAGTGAGCAGCTTCTATTGTTACCCGTAGAGCACGCGAACCACCTTTAAATATGGTCAACATTTTAATATTAATTAGAACATTGTTTAAGAATATCTATGTCTTTATTGAATAAGGCATCTCACCTTCAACAGCAGAGTAACTTTCTTGCACATCAACGATGACTGGAGGTCCTCCACTACCAATAGGCTTTAGAGGCACCGACGGCTTATTGATGAGGTCTTCAAGATCCTGTACTGAAGGCCTTCTTGCATCGCCGGATTTTCGTCGCTATATCATCAGTAACATGTGAGTAATTCTCGTCTTGGAAGATTTATGAATGGGGTTAATCACTTTGAAATCAACAAATATATATTGTAAAGCAATTGAGCCTTGAATAATAAATTAAAGAAATTTAAAAAATGAGAAGATTTAAGTTGAACTTCTAAGAGTTTTGAGTTGTTCGATTAATAAGATGGCCCATTTGCTATACATGTTTCAGAAAGTAGTTAACATATAAGACATAAATAGGGAGCACCAGAAACATTGATAAGTAAAACTTCCTCATATTCATAATTATGAAGTAAAGTAATTGAAGGAGACATTTATGATAATCATCAGTTTCACCATATATCAGTTTGCTACATTACTAAATTAGACGATATTTTTCTAGTAAGTCTATATCCTGACGGCGGGAGAATTAATTAAAGTTATCGTATATAAAATGAACCTAAAGATTCTCAAAAGAATGTAACTCCTGATGGTGAAACTAATACTTACTCAATCAAAGGTCATTAAAACATTCCCAAAAAGATGTTCCAGTCCGTTATAGATTGAAAAATTACTCAGTTGGTAACTACTTGGTAAAATGGATGATACATTAGCATGTTATGACAGCTGTACTGCGTTATGAGCGCTAGCCAAATGGCCTGACAACACTGGACTTCCTGATAAATGCCACACAAGTGTACCCTTACATATCTTCACGCTTTCCTGTACATGAACAGTAAAAGCAGAATATATCTTGTCCCCAATAGAATTCGATTGAGTTATTTCTATAGGTTTTGAATAAGATTTATTGTTATTATGCTTCTGTTGATCTTCCTGATAAGTAGTGTGCCAAACTGATCATCTACGTCATCTGAATCTGATTAATAGGATGGGTGATTAACAGAAATCAATCTAGGTCGTAGACATAACATGCCATCACGTCTACAATCTTTCAAGGTACGAGTAGATAGGCAAAGGTGTAATTCGAGCTAGTAAGGATAGAAATAAAAATTAATGGAGCGGCTATCGCCATACTTGAAGCTACTACTGAGAAAGTTATGGACGAAACTGAGAAGTTTATGATGAGTATTGAATGGATATCACAAAAAAATATTTTGCCCAGATATAGATTGCAGGATCACCAGCAATAGTTTGTGGACAATAAGAGAAAGCAAAAGAACGTGGAAGCGACTGAATTCCCTTTTAAAATTAAGATCTGGGTCAATGTAATGAATCATTCCATTCCAGAAATAATTACTCTTACTTTATTAACGATTACAAGAGTCATTGTATAATATTTATCAGTTATCTAGCTGAAAGAAATATTGCTAACGCAATTCAGTGTTTGCTTAGCTAAACTGGACGCAAGTAGGCGTTAAATTATGAATTTCTTGGAATGCATTTGATTTAAATGAAATAATTAACAGGTGTATCGTAATATATGATTTATGGCCACATTAGTGGGGCTTCATAATTCAGAATTGTCTCAAAATAATCATAAACCGATGAATTTTATGAAGGACAGTTAACTTTAGAATTTGAAATAGTGGATCAAGTTTTTGAAACTGTGTCAAAGTCCAAAGGCTTTGTCGTCATTGGAGAGTTCGAAATAAAGCACACTACAGGTAGAACATAAAATACCGGGAAAACGGATTTAGAAGTCTTTCATGAAATTTTCAATGACCTTCGATTTTCCGGGACATGTAATACATAGAACAAAAGCAGTTTGAAACTTACCGGATCACCCCCAGGGGCGGGTTTAGGTAGGTTAGCAACCGGTTTCTTAGCAACCGCTGCCATTGTTAATCACATATAATCACTTTGATGCCACAAAACAATCGTATCTCCCAAAATTATATGTTTCAAACTTATAAAGTTTATAACTGTATGACACTATAACACAGTCTCATTTTATTCCTATACATCATTATCTTTAACACTTAAAACTATCTTCAAAAGAATTAAAAGTTTCAAAAGTTTTCTCCTTACGTTGAGTTTATCCATAGTTATGAAAAAAGCTTCTAATTAAATGCTATTAAATATATTATATTTACTTCCTAAGTGTTACACCTTGTTTTTTTTCTTTTTTGTTGTTTTATTTTGGAGTCGTTTAGTGAAATTTCGATTTGGGGCAGTTCGTTAGTCGTTCCATGCAAAAATGGGCGCGAATGTCAAAAGACTGAAGAAGGGGTCGTGTAGACATGGTCGCCTGGCAATGGTGAGGTGCGGGGGCGGGTGGGCGTCTATTTGTGCACAGCACAAATCAGCAGACCAATACAATTAATTATCAGATTAAGGTGAGCCATCCGTGCAGCATGTTCTTGAATGTTGCTGCTAATATATGCGTGAAGTTATCACCGACAGTGATGCACCATGTTCCCGCCGACGACGCTTGGCTTTTAACTGAGGAAGCTCTCGGTTTCGGTTCAATGATTAATTATCCGTCTTTTATTTCAAATTGACACCTGTAATTAAGGTCAATGAGTTTTTGGTTGACCTACTGCGGATGACTCGAACTCCTGCCTTGGCTATAATAGTTGCAGAGACCGCGGTGCATGACGTCGGTCAATATTAAAACAATCAGTTGGGTGTCACAGCCAAACAACAGTTGTCTCGAGGAGACAAAGTGTGTGCGCGTGTTTGTCTAGATTAATAAATAATGCTAGATTGAGGGGTTGCGCAAGGAGATGGAAAGATTGATTGGCACCCTGGTATTAATGCATTCTGTTTAGATGATTGCCATAGTTGGCAAGTTAGTTAGTGTCGAGAGCGCCTGCATTGCTGTCGAGCCGACAAATTTTTACCACAGGGATTTTATTGTTACCTGTTGATTTGTTTCTGTTATCGCGTCCTGTGTTTGCGTTTCTTGCGCGAGCTTCGATTGCAGTACAACACGGTAGGTTTATTCCTATGCACATTATGTCTATTCCTACAATCACCAATTATGGTGGATGCGAATGACAATAGATACTTTAAAGCATGAATCGCCAAAAACGATGGCTACATGATTTGAAATTTCTAGAGAGACAGTATTGAACTTGTCTATGTCAAGATTAATTTGAGGAACTAACTGCCAAATACATTGGCATCATCACCCTTGCCAAATTTTTCTGATGGAGTGGTTCTGTCTCAGTTCGCTATTCAGTCACCCGTGGTCTTCCCACGCGCATTTTAGTTACTTCCTATTCGACCATAATGTCAATCAAAGATTCGCTTTATTTATATTTGTGGACCGTCCTTGTTTTTATTTATATCCATTTTAATTATATTCGTCATGTCATAAACAATGGTTTTGGTATCTAATCCACGATCTATATCATTTTTGTGTTTTATTTCTTTTTTCGTATTTTGCATACGATCATGAACAATGTCTTGTAATATCTTAGGTCAACATCCGTAGCAAGTATATTAATAGTATATACATACTTAAATAGCAGTTAAACCTTTTTTGAATACCTACATATTTTAAAACTTCGCAACGCCACCTAGCCAAGCTTCATCAATTTTTTTTGTCCTTGCTATCAACAACGATATCAAATGTTTATTTAAAAGCTTTAATGCATGTTGTCATTACATTGCCATCATGATAATTTACAATTCAATTAAGGCAATCAATCTTTCTCATTCTATTTTAGATGTCAACATTACTCGTACTAATCAATACATCGAGACGTATTTAATCTTTTTAACAATACGCGACAGACATAATTCAGTTGTGCTGGCAACTTGAGGCAGTTAGGGGTGAGAACGTTTCAAGAACAGTAGCTTCGGTCTTGGCCTTATTACTGTCTACAGTCATATTTATACTAATAACTATCAATCATAACCGCGGTTACGTTCTCCTGGCGACCGACGCATTGTAATCAGTTTGCTTCATTAAACGCACTCGCGGCATCTTCTTTCACGCTGTCATCAGTAGCAGGTGCGTTTTTTTTATTAATTACTTTAGTTTCTGTTCCTTTTAGAGTTCGTTACCTTCATTAATTTTTAAGTCTTAATTTTTACTGCCGCTTCCGAAAAAGATTCATTGTTATTAAGATAGCTTCTGTATTTATTGTTCGTCTTGGCATAGTTAGATTGTATTGATAGGTATTGTCTAATCTTAGAAAGCTTTCTAGAAAATGTCACTTATGTCAGTATAACATACCCCACCCACCTGAATTACTTTAATCATTACTATAGACTTTATAATTGTCGATCACTTTGACATTGTTAATTGTATTGACAGGTACTGTCTAATTTTAGAAAATATTCTAAAATTTAACTTCACATCACCTGGCGTAGGGCTGAGTCTCAACAGATCGCAGCACGACGCTGCTCTACCGAGCACAACACCCCGCCAGGAACGGAAGTCGTCTACAGACTATTCCGA
This sequence comes from Diarsia rubi, assembly GCA_932274075.1. Lineage (NCBI taxonomy): Eukaryota > Metazoa > Arthropoda > Insecta > Lepidoptera > Noctuidae > Diarsia > Diarsia rubi. The sequence continues at coordinate 8,580,706 of OW026437.1, read as the reverse complement.
GCCCCGACATCGAACTGAGGTAAATTCGGACCTTCGGAGCCGTGATGCACGCGTTAAACGGACAGCATCGATCTCCGCGATCCAAATGGGCTTCGACGTCGCACCTCACGTGGTGAAGCGCGACTAGTAAAGTCACATTGTTTAGAGCCTCCCGACTCTCGGGGCTCCACAGTGAGCATATCCTTGCCGGATTCGGCTAGGCTGGCTTCGGCCTTAGAGGCGTTCAGACATAATCCCGCGGATGGTAGCTTCGCACCACCGGCCGCTCGGCCGAGTGCATGAACCAAATGTCCGAAACTGCGGTTCCTCTCGTACTGAGCAGTATTACTATCGCAACGACAAGCCATCAGTAGCGTAAAACTAACGTGTCTCCCCTGACCTGTGTGTGTCTGACCTGTCTAAACTAACGCGCCCGTTTTGTTTCTTTTGCAGCTTTTATTTAATTGTTTAAAGTTTTAGGCTTGATTTATTTCGTTAAGATTAATTATTTCACGGTCCCTTTCGAAAATGATTCTTAGAAATTGTTACTTATTGCCATATTTTAAATTCCTTTAGAAATTCTTTTTTTTTATTTTAAGGTGTCTAATTATAGAAAAGTTTCTAAAACTCTCCCGTGCCATTTTATTTCGCGTTGTTACCAGTAACAGGTGCATTTTCATTACTAATTGCGTTTGTTCCTGTTTATTTCGGAGCTTTGATTATTTCTTTATTGCTTTAAGCTTTATTAATTTCAATAAATTCAACGTTTCCTTCAGAAAAGGAATAATGTTTTTTGTCAAGAATGGTTCTACATTTAATCTTAGAAAAACTTCTAGACAATTTCACTTATCCCAGTCTGACATACTTTTGTGTTGATAGGCACTGTCTATTTTGTAATCTTAGAAACAATCTTTTGTCACGGTCAACATACATACTCAGCTTATCTGCATAGCTTCATTCATTGTTTCCCTGTCTTGTAAATTGAGTATCGTCTATGTTAAGACAAGTTTCTATAAAATTTCACCAATTTCGGTCTAACATTCCCAGCCCACCTGCATACCTCCACATTGGAACTTTGACGTTATAAACGTGTCAGGAGTTAATTAATGTTATATCTCCCCGTGAGTCACAAAGCGGACATTATTATCGCCTTATTTGCGTCACAGATACATAAATGTTGGCTCCAAATGAAATTCATTAGTAATTATAGAATCTTTGTTTAGCTTCCGTTTTTAAATCTATACTAATGTTATCTCTTTAACATTGTGTGTATGAGTTTTTATATAGAAATTTATCTTCGCAACTACTGATTCCATTCCGAAAATTCTTTCACTTATGAGAAACTACATTATTCTTGAGTGTCACAGGCTATATTAGAGAAAAAAACAAGATGTTTCCATGAGATTATTACGACCATAATGCGACCAAATCCGCGGGTACAAACCAGCATCCTATACTTACGAGTGGTTTCCTTTTTTTGTTTAATAAGAGACTGTGTTTTGCGATGTTTTCAAAGAATTTAAAATCATTTAGACATTTTGTGGCATCTTTATAATTATTACTAAAAGTAACATCTATGATTGAGTTTATTGAGGTATTTAATTTTCAAATATTGGAAATTATTAAAGTAGTATTTCAACGTCGTTATAGATATTACTTTTAAACAATGTGATACATAAAATTATACACAATTATTGGATGCTAAAGCTATAAATTGAATACTTACATGCTTTTCACAATAACGCAATAAATAACCTTGCTTCACGCTATTAATGTTGGCTTTTATTATTACGTTAAATTGAATAAAGTTACATATTTATTTGTTATTTACTTGTGCGTGCAGTGTTTGCATATGCATTATTACTATTAGGAGTTAATAAACACAGTTTTATCGACACCCATAAATAAAATGGCATTTCCTAAATTACTTCTATATTTTATAACAAGCCATTTATTTATCCAGTCCGATAAATTCAGTGTTGTTGATTTAATGTTGGAATTTAATAGGATTCGTGCATAGAGTTTAAGTGTCGTCATAATTACGTTTTTACTGCTAATTTAATGTTTAATATAATGTTAGAATGACAAGGTATTAGTAGCACTGGTTCTATTTTATTTACAAAACATAAATACGGTTTTCGGAAACGAAATGTAACATAAAATAATGATGTTTTTCTTCTATGCCTCGTTTTTCGACGCACAGAGTTTTTATTTACGACGGAAATGAAATTATTCACTTGGAAATTAATCACTTTGAAAATATCTATGTTAGCCACGTGTCTATTTTCTTCTATAACATGTATAGTTTTCCACACAATAATATACCTCTTCGGCTATGAACTCTCCCGGCCTGGCGCGTTTCTTTTTTGAAAAAAAAGTATAAGTTTTAGTAAAACATTCTCTGTTAAAGTGTGCTCATAGATTAAATTCTGTACAAATAGATATGGAGTGCTTAAAAGTTAATAATAGTGTGTTTGTGTGTGTGTCAGATGTAGTAGTGTCAAATGTGAAAGTGTTAATGTGTAGTGTGAATCTGTATGTGCAAAATTATAATTTATTTCTTATTATAATTAGTTTTTCCCACTAAACTGAGAAATATATTTTCGAAGCAATACATGTTCCGCGTACATTCGTTAATGCGAGTCAGTAAAGTTTTGTTTTAATACATTTGTAGCTCGTCACAGTGATAGTAGAATGTTGAATGCATTTAGAAAATTGTTAGTGGAAAACTAAAAATAAAAATTAGGTGTTTGGAAACTGAATAAAGCCATTCTAAAAGTAAAACTAACAAGCTAATTGATGAAGGAAACGAACTAGAAATAATTTGAAAGTGACAAAGGTAGATTAAAGGTGGTCAAACCTGTACTGAACTGGCAACAGACAATGAAAGATACTCTAGTAAACTACCTGTCAGAGTCCAGAATATATCTTATAAGTTCGATCACACCATAATTACAGTGAATTTAAAATAAAGAAGAATGAACAAAAGAAAGAAATTCTAATTCTGCTTTGTCTTGCTTAAATTCCTCGACTAGGTAATCATTCTAGTGTAAAGAGAATTTGCTCATTTCCTTCATCAACAAAAAGGTCAAATCCAGCGATGCTCTGTCACATCGTAAACCCGCTGGTCGGCAAAGCGGTCACTAGATCTAATTCTAAATAGAACGTCTAAAAAGAAAAAGATATGTAAAAAAGTTCGGACATTGTAAAGATTGCAACTACAAGTTCACTAGAGGGTCTAAAGTAGCTCGTTTGGATGCTACTGAAGACGCAGCTTTTTGAAAAGGGAATGTAGTGAGGGGTAATGAAAGGAAGACTGTGTTTTTGAATTTTGTTTTCTTTTTCAAAAACCAATTATTCGCTTCGACTTGTGGCGTCAAGCGTGCACTTGTGGGGAATGTCTGACTCGTATATGAATAAATGTATTTATAAAAAAGTAATATGTGGAAAAAAAAACTAATTATCACAATATCTTCCCTGTAAATAAAACTTATGTCTATCTTAACAGTAGAAAGTCGTCCGTGTAGTCATATGTGCAACAATAGAAGAAAAAATAAAAAAGACAAAAAAAATGCTTTGCAAAAGCGAGCAGCGTCCACCTAAAACTGACCAGATCCAATCGGTCTCACCTTTTTCTCGTCTAAAACTTCGCCGGGACGTAATTTCGTGACCTGTTGTTTAAAAAACATTGATAATCCCATCATGTAATATCAACCCTACCTAAATCTCCGCTGCCGAACCTGGGCTATTTGCCTAACCTAACTTTAGTTCATTATTGGTGCAATGTCCTAGCGAGCGTGTGCAAGTTATTACGTTACAGTTTGCATCACCTTCGTGTTAATCTTTCGTGTTAGTGCCCGCTTCATTATCGTGTTGTGTAAGATAAGCCTCCTTACGCACACCATTCCTGTAAAAGATGTCGTGTGGACAGGACCAATCTCTAACCATTATTTCGTGTGCGTCACGTGCTAACAAGCTGTGCAGTTTATCTGTGTGTGCGTACTCCACAAAGTTGTGCAATTTAGCTTTGTGCTCCGACGACAAAACGTTTCTTAGATTGATATAATCTGCATAATCACACTCACCAATAAAAATCTCTTCTAAATTAAATATATTTTTGTGGCTCATGTGTTTATCCAGTATAACGTGTGAAACAGTTTAAACCGCGTCGGATGCAAATGCATTAATAATACCGTATACAGATATAGTTAAGAATTTGTCACGGCAATAATAACATTCATTTAGAATTCTTAGCGTCTTATCTTTTACCTTCTTCTCTTCGATCACCTCACCGGGTCTTAGTTTTCTATTCTCCTGTGGATTACGTTTTGCACGGTCTTAATATCGCTACATACACGATTCATAATCAGTGTGTTTAATTGTCAAAGTATCTGCTGTGACATTGCTAAACTCTTTTTTAATGTAGAAGCAAGGAATTAAGGGTCTAAGCTCAACTCCACTGTAAACCAAGTCATTCTCTAAGATCCTCTGCTAAAGCGTTCTGGTAATACAAAGCTTCTCAGACGATTATGAATAATGTCTTTTTGAAGGGTCTATGCATTCGTGTTATGGGTTCGGCTTGAGAGAATAGGGTCTATACTACTAGGGGCTAAAATTACTTTGTGGTGATGCGCTAACATCGGTGTAGATCACTCGTTGACTGCAGTTTGCACGCGATTGGTTAGAATTCATGCTTGAAAATTGCAGATGTTTAAAAAAATGTATCAAAAATGTGAGAAAAATTCATTTCGCTCAAAATTTGGCAATCTGGTTTTTCGAGTCAAATATTTTAAATTATAAATTATTATTATTTGTGATCTTTTAGTAAATATTTTTTGTAAGAACAAATATATTATCAGAAATTAAATTTTAACCAGAATACCATTAATTTTTAAAAGGTGCAAATGCTGTTTCCATGACTCAAACGCAGTAAGTGCTTACAGTCGTAAAGCTTGCGATTTCAAAGAGTGATTCTGATGCCAGCGCTTTTTAGGTAAATTGTAACGTGTCTAGGACTAAGACGGCACAATTGTATACAAAGGTCTACAAAACATGTCATACCTTCACTGAAAATGGAGACAATTGGTATCCAAGTACAAAAAACATTACAAAATGAATGAAGAAAAATCTTATGACTAAGAGATTTTGTTTTGATACATACCTCGTCGCTGATGATAAGGGAAGGACGTCTTCCCATCTCCTCGGGAGGAGGAATGAGAGAACCACGTCTTCCGACGGGCGCACCAGGTACTAAGGATGGTTTCCTTGGCATTTCTGGCTTCGGAGACCTCTCACGAATAACTTCGATCTTGGGTGCTGCTGGCTTCTCTTCTGGTGCCTTGATTTCTGGTACGATTGGTAGCGGCTGTTTGTAATCACAAGTTTTGTTAGTGTCTTAGAATATTCAGGGTTATTTTTTATGTTAGTTTCTTTTAATTTATTGTGTACCTTGTCTGGTTTGTCCTTGGTTGTTTGTGTGAATTCGGGCTTTTCGAATTTCTCCAGGTCAGGCCTATCATAATCAGCAATTTCTGGCAGATCCTCAGCCTTCTTCTTGACTGAAGTGACCTTGGCCTTCTTTGCTTCTTCTTCGATCTTTTCTTCTTTGACTGCCACTTTCTGTAAGTCGATTGTTTAACATCGATATCTAAATTGTCAGTGTTTACTTTGCTGGAACTAAACGTTTCAGAAAAGTATTTTATCTTTCTAACATAGAGGACTTTTCTGTAAGAAATAAGTTTCTTGTGTATATTTTTTTATTAGTGGAGAAATCGTTTATCGCAATCTTACTGTAACGTTAATATTGTTGTAGCAGGAAACGAATTGTTTTTTAGAGTAAAACTTTTCTATACTTATAGTCATACTTACCCTTACACTGAAAACCTTTAAATTACATATTTATTTATACATTTAAAATTGTGTTCAAATGAATAAGCAAAAGCAGAAGCAGGAAATGTTTGAGAACTACACCATGCATTCAGACATTAAAAGTAATAAAAGTGTTAATTTATACTGGCAAACATCGCTTTCCAAAAATATTATACTAAGCTAGAACAGTATGTGCATCATCATATTTAAAAAAAACCGCTGGTCTAAATCTAATCTAAATTTAGGTAGAAATAATAGTGTTTCCATAACGACTACAAGTATAAAGGAACTACTTTACAGTGCAACTACAGCTACTGATAGAATCTAATGAGAGATAGATATTGTGCAATTTTCAAAGAGGCTATCTAGGTGCTTGTGCAAATGTGCCGATGCTCTACCACTCCTGTAATTAAAATAATTGTGCATTTGTGCGAATATCCTGTGCAATAACACTGTGGGTGCTTATGTATACCTCTTCAGGCGATTGAGGTCTGCTGCTATAAGCGGGCTGTGGTAATTCAAATGTGGCTGGTATACTTTCATCTTTGCTTTCAGTCGTTTCAGCCTATACAGTAAATTTTATTAATGGCGACCGTACGATGTGTACGAATTTTGCAAGCGTTTTGATAACGAGTTTCATAACAACTAAAATTTCAAATTCTTCATTCGTTGGAAAATTTTGTTGTTACTAAAATCGTCATCTAATTTCGAACTCAAATGGCCAATCAGAGAATGCAAAATCCTGTGCGTTTTTATGAATGTGTGTGCGTGTCTGTTTAAGCGATGAAAGGGTGTAGATGGTTGTGTGTGTACCTGAGGGGACTTAGCCCTTCGCCAAGGAGCAACCTGCTCTGGTGTTTCAAGTAACGTTGGTGTATATTTGTCTTCTAGTTCTGGTGTTTGTTCGGCCTGATCATCAAAATATTGAGTTTTACTACCTACTTCTTTTCGTATAATTCATTTACTAATGTTTTTATTACTACCTGTGGCATTTCAGGAATGACCTGCCAAGAGAAAGGAACCACCGGGGATTCGTCTTTCTTTTCCGGTTCCGGAGTCATGAGTGTTGGTACCTGATGATATAGTCAACAATTAACGGTCTGCAAGATGTGAGTCTTTCATTTGTTTTTAATAGATTTTATTGTTTGTGCGTTTTGTGCAGTATATATTTTTGTGTACGTGTGTGTGAGTATGTGTGAGTGTTTGTATATTTATGTGTTACCTCTAAGTGTTGTTTTCTCCATGGGTATAGTGTTTCTGTTATAGTGGGTATGACTAGTGGTTTCTCTACTTTAGGTTCATCCTCCTAACAAAACAATATTCTTTAATTTATAACAGTTTGATAATTTTAAGACAAATAATCCAACTACATTAACTTGATCAATACCTTAGGTTGCTGATACAACTCTTCACTAGGTAGTTTTTTCTCTTCAATAGTTACTTTAGATACTTCAAGTTCCTATAGAACAGTATTTTTATTAATTTCAAAGTCTTTTTTTAAATTAAGTAAAACATTTAACTTCAGTTATAAGCTGAATATTTGATACCTTTGGTTTCTGTATTACATTTTTCATTTGTTCCTCAGTTGGTTCCAATAGAGTATTTTTAGAAATCTCAGGTGCCTATAAGATTTTAAATATATTTATTTTATTTAGATTTAATTTTGTAAAACTAGATAGAGACAAAACATTGAAAAGATTGACTACCTTTATTTTCTGGGTACCGTTTTTGATTGGTTCCCCATTAAGCTCAGATAGCTCCTTTTCAGGTTCAGGTTCCTAAGAAATTGTTGCAAAGATTATTTTGTTAACCTTTTGAGTTTGAGCATTTTTTGCTTAGTGTCAAATGAATGTCAATAAAATTGATGTTAATACTAACTACCTTTAGTTTATCCTTTACTGTTCCAACTGTAGATTCAGAAGGTTTCCTTTCAAATATTTCAGGTTCATAAGAAACGATACTAAGAAATTAGCTCTCATTCCTATCAATTTACATTATTTAAATATATTGAGTAGTGTTTACCTTTATCTCTGTAATATTTTCCTTTGTAGCTTCTACAAAAGAATTTTTCCGTTTCTTTAAAAATTCAGGAGGTTCCTAGGACATAATGTTTAATTCATTATTTTCTAAACTATTTGTAGAACCATCACCACTATATTGTAGTCATTGATGTGTGCGTGTGTGTAGTGTAGAATCTCTTAATTAATGTGGTTGTGTAAGTAAAGCTAGAGCCAAATCTAACAAAAACAAACGCAACGAGTGTCGAGCGTGTAATTTTACTGACACTGATCGCAATGATTTTCAAAACGATTTTCTTTAAAAAGATTTCACGGTTATTATGCTTTTTCAAGGTACAGTTCTTAATTACACTTTGGCAATAATTTGTAAGTGTAACTGGTCTATTAATATTTGAAGTTAATGCTTTGGTTGAACAATGAAGTGGAATTCTACGCCCGCGGCAATACGCTGCATTTCTTCACTAAGATTTGTCTCTAGCCTAATGTGAAGGATACCTACCTCTAAACTAGCCTTCTTTCTCATGAAGAAAGGTGTTTGTGTCGGTTTCAATTGTTTGTCTGTTGGAGTTTTCTGTGTATCCTCTGGTTCCTAATAATGTGAAGTAAATGAAAGTTAAGTTATATTCATAACTTTGTGTAATGTGTATTTCAGGTATTTTATTGTGAAAACTACCTTAGACTTTGAAGCATCTTTGGTCGGTTCTGGCTCTGGTTTTTTAGTCGCAGGTTCCTATTAAATTAATATAAATATCAGTACTATTCCGTTTGCGAAATTTTAAGTATATAGAAGTATTTAATGCGTTATTTATACCTCAGTTTTGCTTGGTCTACGCCAAGGATACTCAGATTCTTTTGGCTTATCCGTCAATAAATTATCTTTAGGCTTTTCTGGTTCTTTAACCTCTTTCTTATCCTGTCAGGAATATAATTTATTGAATCAAACAATGTTAAGATAAATTTATTTTTTTATTTATGTATATTGACTATTGAAAAATTATACCTCTTCAACGTTATTTGACTTGCGCCAAGGATAAGCAGATTCTTTAGGTTCCTCTACTGGTTTTTCCGTTTCTTCAGTAGTTTCAGGTACAACAATTTCCTGTTAGAATTAGTCATACATATTTTTAACATCACATTTTTTTTAAAGAAATTTCTATTTCATCAAATTTATATTATTGAATTACTACCTCTACATCAAGACTAGGATTGCGCCAAGGGTATGTCGGTTGTGATGGTCTATCAACAGACACCCTTCGTCTTGGTACGAATGGCTCATCATCTATCTCCAATGGATGTTTCTCGTCCTGTTTAAATAACGATCGTTATTATTTATTGTAGAAAGTCTAATCGTGTGGAAATACTATAGTGTAATGTTTAAGAATTCTATCTACCTCGTCAGCATGGCTTGGTCGCCGCCAAGGATATGTCGGCTCGGTTGGTCTATCAATGGAAACGTTTCTTTCTGTTTTTTGTGTCTCTACTTGATCCTGTTTAAAATGATCATAATTAGGTCTTGTTGTGTTAATAAATTACTATGAGATTCTCATTATTGAGAAAAAAAATTAATACCTCATCATCTTCACTGGGCTTACGCCCAGGGAAAGTGGGTTCAGTAGGACGATCAATCGAAACCTTTCTTTTAGTTTTGGTTTCCGTTACTTCAATGTTTTCTTTTTTCTGTTTAATAATACAATTTATGAGTATCATAAAAAACAGATTTAAATTAAAAAGGAATATTCAAAAACATGTAATGGTCTACCTCATCATCAGCGTCACTTGGTTTCCTCCAAGGATAAGTAGGATCTGTAGGTCTATCAATAGACGTTTTACGTTTACTTTCAGTCTTTTCAACAGTTTCTGTCTTTGGCTTTTTCTTTTCTTTATCCTGTTTCACGTATAATTAAAATGTCATTCAATAGAGTACCTAGATATGCTATAATGGTGTGTTTCTCGTTATATACCAGCTGTATTATTAGAGTATAGAGATTTTTATAAATGTTCACTGTAAGTTGTGTAACATGTAAGACAAGTGTATTTTACAGTAAAAATAAAAAATTAAAATTGTGAAATGAAGTCTACCTCATCAGGCTTGCTGGGTCGTCGTTTTGGTTGAGGTTCCTTAGGCTTATCGATGGAAACTTTACGCTTTATCTCAGTCTTTTCCTCAATTTCCTCAATATCTTCAGTATCCTGAGTAATAACCTTCTAATTAGTATTGATTGACTTTAAAACATTGATTTTAAGTTTATTTGATATTTTAAATAGTATACCTCAGTATCGGTTTCACGACGTTTCGGTACTGTAGTTTCTGTTGGCCGGTCTAAACTTTCCTTACGTTTCGGTTCCACTTTTTCAGTAGCTTCCTATTACACGTTATGATAATTATCAATATATTTGTTTTTAAAATGTATTGGTGTGTGTATGTGTGTGAATGTATGTGTATATACCTGTGTGTCTGATTTCGTAGGTCGCCACGGATATGTTTTATCTGAAGGCTTATCTGTAGTTAGCGTATCTTCTACCTTTTCTTTGTCATCCTATTTACAAAAATAAATCGTTCAGTATCTTGCACGTGTTCATGTCGACGTCCGTTCGCAATTTAGTTACAACATAAATTTATACAATTATGTTATTGTCCATGTAGTTATTTACTGACACACAGTAATCAAACAATCGTCTGTTGATCGTTTGAAGTGTAAAAAAAAAAAGAATTTATATATACAAAAGAAAATGACATTTATGTTTTCCATAGTTTTGAACTTATATTGTTTTTCTATGGACATGCATAGTTTTTGACATGAAACTTACCTTAAGTTTGATTTGTTCCAATTGCGCTGTTTCTGCCGCCTTTAATGTACTCTAAAATAACAAGGGGGCGGGGGATTTATGAATAAGCGTGAATAGAGGTTGCTTTAACAATAAATTCTGGGTATTTTTTTTCGTACAAAGCCAATTCAAACCATACTAAAAATGCATACCATCACTGTATAATTATGATTTTTTTTAAAGAATGAATTGTTGAATTCTACATGGAATTAAGATCAAAATCTAATTTTGTTGGAAAGGCAATCTGCAGTATATCTATAATAAACTCCATTTGCTCATCTAGCTACTGAAGCTCAGGGTTTTTGCTTAACTAATGGCTTTGATCTTCTAAAAGCATTGGATATTCAGCCTTATAAAAAGTTCTATGACACTCGGGGACTATTTATGTCTACTTGTACAGCAAACTCAAAATACTCGTAAAACTATGGATACTTTGGAAATAGCTCGATTGCTAGGGTTTGGCCTATCTGCTACAATAATATATGAATTCTAAGAAGACCACCAGTAAGTTCAATTTAGTTTTTTCGTTATTTAATTTGCAATTATTACCAAATAGTTCATTATTTTTTAGATTTTTGATTGTCTTCTCACAAGCCATATAAATATAGTTTTTAAACCTATCAAATGTACTTACCTTTTGGGCAGTCTTTTTCAATGCAGTTGCAGCTGTAATTTCTTGTTGTTCAGCCACTGACGAAATCGAAGACTTTCTACTTTCAGCAGTTTCCTTTGTAAGCTATATTGGATGAAAACATAATATGTTTGTATTCTTGGATGAAATCTTTAACTTGAAAACTGGGATTTAATAATATTGAAACATTCTAATTGACTGTATTATTTAATCATGGGAAAAAAATTGTTGTTTTTTTTTGTCAACTTGTACTGTCTCAGTTGGGAAAAGGTTCTAATATGTGATATTTTGCTACATACGTAAATGAATGTTTATATTAAATGTATGTTTATATTAACTTCTCACCTTAACAGCTTTGTTTTCGATGATGGAGCTTCTACGGCTCTCTGATTTCTCCTCTTTGACCTACAGTACAAAAAGTAAATCAGAATTGTATTTTGTTAAATATTGACATATTCCAGCACACAAAGCAGAGCTTCATAAGATGGTATTTCTATACTAGCAATTTCGTCTTTAGTAGAGTAGCTTTAGGCAGTTGGTGCACAGTATACAAACCTCGCTTGCGAACGATGTCCTTCGGCTTTCGGTCTAAAGAAAACAAAAACGACATTTCGAATTAGCACAGAAATAACTAAGGAAAGTATTCATCACACGACGATATATGTACAGGTACAAATGGTACAATAAAGACACTTAGATAAATGGAGGATTAACAAAAACGATATATACAACGTGACGGTCAATGGGTATAAACAAGGTCACAATAGTACCATGGATTTGTTAACATAATTGCAGTAAAATAACGGAGAACAAAACGGGTTAAATTACATTTTAATTCTTTGTTTGCTTTACCATCGTGTATATGTGTTGTAGATTTTAAACGTCAGGAATACTTAACAAGACGTTTTATAGACAAGACTAATAATACCATTAGAGATTAGAGAGTAACATATTTTTACTTCCCGAGAAGAAAAATAAACCCTAACGAGATTTGAGAGAATCCTTTGTTAATCCGGAAGCATGCTCAATTTCCCTTATATTTAAAATTTCTATCGTCGAAATACTGATTCTGTAGTAAAGTGTTTAATTCTTTGTATGTGATGTCTGGCTATGATGGTGAAAACAAAGTGAATCACATTGACAGGGTTCAAACACATCACATTTCTTTTATCACCTTCACTTCTAGACGCTGCGCCTGCTGGGCGATCATCGTCACCTGTTTTATTTAAATATTCTTTTAATTTATATAATTATTTTTACTTATTGGATTCTTATCTAATAATTTGTTTTTCTATTTTTTATTAATGGTAAGTAAGATTTACATTGAACCAGTATTTCACTTAACTGTTTTAGTCCAGTATCCGGCGCTAGGTAGTAACTTTAGTGGACTGGATCGATATCATCGATCTAGTATCACCAAATTCCTGATGTGTACCGTTATACTGGATTAATGCAAGTTTTCAAGTATATGATTATCCTTACCTTAGCTTCTTTTTCTTTCTTCTCCCGAACAGTGGGAGTTGGTGTAATCTTTTCGTACTTCTCAAGTACTGGTCTTTCGTAATCATCGACAAAGTCGAGTTCAATCTGTAATCATTTATAATTTGTATTAGTTTCTTGGTGAGGTATGTTATGGATATATTTATCCCCTTATTCTTTGAAAGTACTCCCTTAAAGTTAGTGATATATATATATTTTTTTTCAAAAACATTTACCCGAACAAAGAAACATTTAACATTAAACATGTAACATATAAAGAAGAAACGTGTAGCTAATACGTTTGCTGCATGCATCACTAAATATTTTGACTAGTGCAATGTGAAATTAGAAGAACTAAATGTTGGGTTGAACCAGTACTACTTGTATTTGGCAAAAAACCTTTATTGCCTCGTCCAAAGATTACTCCGGAGCAGCAAACGTATTGATAAACATAAACCTGAAAAAGAAACTAAATACATGTAAAGCGTAATACAAGCAGCATGCGACTTGCAATCAAACCTGTATGAACGACGTAGAACCCATGAAACTCTTCAGAATCTAGAACAGGTTGTTGTAAGGTTTGTGCCAACAGTTATGTGCAGTTGTGATTAGTGGTGGACGTAACAAAGATTGTGCTTGAAACTGGACAAGACAAGAAGTGTAATAGATTGCAGACAGACAGAGAAAGAGATAGAAAGTGGACGTCACTTAGTATAACGTTTGAAACAAATTTTACCCCGTCGTCATCATTCTCTTTTCCACTGAGCAGAGCTTTTTTAGATATATCGTTTGGAATGAACTTTAACTCCTCGTCATCAGAGTCTTTCTCTCTTTCGCTGTAAACAGCTTTTTTGGGCTGTTCTGAGGTCTTCTTTACAGTTTTCTTGAGCTGGGGCTTTTCAAATTTACCACCCTTTACTACGATTGGGTCCTAGGGAATTAATCAAGGTTTAGTGGATGTTCTACATTGAAAGCGCAGTTTGAGGTGCTACTATTGCATTAGTGTGTTGATACTTTGTAGAAAACCGTGGAATTACTAGCATGCTAAACAGTGGACTTTCTCTTAACCTCGCTGAAATGGCTGAAAGTGATTGTGCTGAAAGTATTTCGTTTACTCAGCTTGTTTTATTTTATTTACAAAATAAATGGTCGTATTGTTATATGAAGAACGTAACGCTACAATCATTGTCTCTTAATAGGTGTAGTGTTACGTAGATCAAGAGAGTAATCCATTGTATTAGACTAACTACAAAACATTAGTGTTTGTTTTTCTAACTATCTCAGCATGATTGTCTAGATCTACTTCAGTGGCTACAACAACAGTTTCAGTAGTCTATATACATTGCGGCACTTAAGCATTTTCCTCTCTACCTGATCCTCGTCTTCTTTATCCTTTTTAAGTACAGCTGGCTTTTTGACTTTCAACTGTGCTGCTTCTGTACCCTCCTATGGATGTTTATATTATTGCATTTTAACATTTAGATTTGGATAATAATAATAATAATTTCACCAGTTTTGGATACAGTAATGTTTCCAAATATATTAACATTAAAACTGACTGGTATATCATTAAAATAAAATAATTTTCTTGTAAATTTAAAACACAGTAGTATAGAAGAAAATAGTGTTTTCTGTTGAACAACTGAGATAATTTTAAAAATAACTAGAAGTCACTGTACCGTTAACTTCTTCCTAGCGGGTGTCTTTTGTGTGAGTTGTGCCTCTTCAGGAGCAGTTGTGCTTGTCTTAGTGCGTGGCTTGGTTAGGCTTACAGCCTCTTCAGTGTCCTCTCCCTAGTCCAAACACATTTGTATTATACATCACAAAGTCGAGTTAGTGGAAAATAAAGTGTTTCATGACACCGATCCTATCACTTCTCTCAAAATTAAACTTTACTGAAGGTGCTTTGGTAGTGATAGAATCAGCTCATTAAAAAAAACAATTCAGTGTTCATCTAGGTGTTAATAGAAAAATTAAATGTGTTCTGTGATATTGTGTTGTGTGCATCTTAACTTCCAAAGTCGTGTTTTTAATAAAGTGCTATTGTTTTCTATTTCTATGTTTCAAGTTGCAATCTACTCCTGTACCTTGTCAAGAATTAATATTCGTTTTAAAACTGTAGGTGCACCATTATCAGCAGATAATGGTGGTATATTAGTGTTGATTCGGTCGGATGTTGTCTGCGAAGTATGTAGAATTTGAAGAATTTTAGCCTAGATAGATAGAATAGATGGAAAATGATTAATAATAACTTTTTATACAATAAGAAAGAAAATAAAATTTTAAGTTCTGACGAAATTTTGATGTAAAGTGTGTATCATGTGTAATTTAATCTAAAATCCTTTCAATCGTACCTGCGGTTCCTCTTTGCCTTTAGGTTTAGGTCTCTTAATGGTCTTTTCATCAACCACTTCGGGTTTCTTAACACTGAGTTTAGCTTCAGCTTCTCCCTCCTAGATTGTATTCACAATTATTAGCATTTTGAGTGTAAATGTCTTTTAAAATGTATGTGTTTGAATATCAATGTACGAACCGTAGGTTTAATATCAGCAGGTGTCTTGTGTGTGAGCGAAACGTCTTCTGGTTCCTGGCCTGGTTTAGCTGGTTTCTTCGGTCCAGACAAGCTGACGCTTTCGTCAACGTCCATTGGCTAAACAAATGTTATGTTTTAGTTTACTGTTTTGATTTAAGCAATGTTAATGTGTATGTTTGGAGTATCTCCTACCTCTGGCTTATCTTTGTCTTTAACAGATCGGCGTCTAGCAGTAGCCGTAGCTGAAGGTACTTCCTCCTCAGGTTCAGGCTTGAGGGATTCCTATATGAATGATTTTATTTTATCAGTAAATGTAATATCAGTTTAATAATAGCAAGTGTGTACAAGCGAAGCTAGAGTGGTGTAAAAGTGTACCTTCTTCTTTTTCTCAATTGGTGTAGGTGTGAATTTCTCGTATTTTTCGAGAACCGGCCTTTCGTAATCGTCGACAAACTCTTCAACAGCGACCTTTAAATTGTTGAAGTTGTATGAGTATTGTGTAGAAGAAAATATTAAACATTACTAAAAGAATCACAGAATAGAGAAGATAATAAATTTAATTCTTGAATTTGAAGTTTTCAATTCTGTGTTAAGTGGTATTTGTAATTTTGAGTGAATTTCCGAATAGACCTTAAACAAATTCAATTGGCGACAAAAAATTACCATCGAATCTTCCAAACAGGAACGCTGTAAATATCTTAGAATCATAAAATCACATATAAAACATAGAGAAGCAAAGCCTTTACAGTTTTTGCCATGCATGCCAAAGCTTACTTACTGTTAACGGCTGTTTTAATTTCAAGAACTGAAAAAATGCTGTAAAAAATTTCGCCGCGATAGTGGATTATTGCGTGTTTCTTTTACGTTGCATTGTGTGAAATTTAGTGTTTTGTTATGTTTAATAGACCTATTGGCAGTTTTCAAACTCGTTATCTGGAGTTAACAAACTGTTAAGTGTAAAGGAATAAAATATGTTATTAGTGTTTGTAGGTATGTGTACCTCTTTCTCTTTAAGAGAAGGACGCTTTTTAGCTTCGGGTTCGTCCTTCTTCTTTGGTTTAGCCTTTGGCTTCTCCTCGGGCTTTTTCTCCTCCTCCTATTATGAAAATGCGTTATTATTTTTATGGTCCTACACTTTGCAAATAGTTTTGAAATCAAATATTAATATGTATTTATCTTTTACCTTGTCCTTGGGGACAGGTCGTTTGCGGAGAGAAGGCACTTCGGGTTCTGGTTCTTTTTCTTTTGGTTTGATTTTACCCTTCATCATGTCTACATCATCCTAATAAGAATATGTTTTATTAGTTTTCCAATTTTCTACTTTCCAAGACTATTAATAAATGAATCATCGAGTAATTCATGTTTTACCTCAGTATCGCTAGGACGACGTTTGTCCTTAGGTGTAGGTGTAACCTTTTCATACTTCTCGAGTTCTGGTTTTTCATAGTCATCGACAAATTCGGGTGCGGCCTATAAGAATTATTATTTTAAATTGCTATCCCTTAACTTGCCCTACTTTTAAATAGCAAAATAATCAATAAGTAAGAAAAGTTTTATACTAATTCAACAAAATAAATAATGTGTACCTCCTCAACCCCGTTTTGTTTTTTGGTCCTATCGCTAGGGGTTGGTGTCATTTTATCGTATTTTTCAAGATCAGGCCTTTCATAATCATCCACGAATTCGGCTTGTTCACCCGGCTTTAGAAAAATATTACGTTAGTAAATATTGTTTCAAAAGTGGATAAGGTATTAGTGTGATTTTTTTGTGATATTACCTTCTTAACCGGTTTTTTAGTCTTTGCAACCTGTGGTTCCTCGAGTTTGGTTTCTTCCGGTTTGGTTGGAGCCTTTCCGAGTTTAACTTTCGATAACTCATCAACGGGTTCCTCTGGTTTAGGTAGACCCTTTTTGATACTCAGCCGCCTTGATTCAGTCTTTTCTTCTTCAACCTGGGTTACAGCCCGAAATATTTTAGAAGATCTTTTGTTTTTGTCGTAAGTACAGGGTGTAAAAAAAACCTTCAGAATACATAGATGAGGGTTGTGTCCCTCATGTACGCATTTTGTACATCAAACGTAGTAGCTTGCTCATAAATAATTGCGAACAATGTAACTCACACAAAACATAGGTGTTAATAACACTACATCATGTGAATTCATAATATAGTTCATAATACATAATTATCATTCACTAGCTGTCATTAAAAAAGACGTCAAAAAATCGGACCTTCAGTATCTCTGTAACTAGAAGGTTCCACGTTTTGGTCCAGTTCAACAGAAATAAAAACAATGACGAAAAGAATTTGGTTACTCTCAGATTCAATAAGCGTCTTTATACACCCGTTATACAGTTATATTATGTAATGGTAAATCCAAAAGAATGAATATGATGTATACCTTTGTAGTTTCGACTTTAGACTTTTTCTCCGGCACTGGTGCCGCGACTGAAGGTTCCTCCTCACTGTCTTGTTCACTTTTAACACTTTCAGCAATGGATGAACGTTTACCCTAAATATATCCACTTCTATTATTTCTAATAACATTATTATTTCTTACTAAATGCATTTTTACATTAAAAATGTTATTAATTGTGTGTGTATAGTGTAATATGTTACCTTTTGTGGTATTTCCTCTTTCGTTCTTTTATCAAGCGGCGTCGGTGTAATCTTTTCATATTTCTCCAAAACAGGCCTCTCGTAATCATCGAATGCGAAGTCGAGAACGTCCTATATCCAAAGAAAGTTTAGCACATCTAGTTATCACATCACACACGACAGAGAAAATGAGTTATCACAATCTATAACACGCTACATTAACACATGTATATATATAGTTTCGAATAGATTTTTTTATGACAAGATTTTTAGGAAGACAAACAAATGGAAGTTTGAATCCTTTTTTTCCTTTTTTTCAGTAGCCTTCATTATGACTTACAGCAATTTTTCTCATAATTATTTACTGTGCTTTACTCAAAAATACGATTTTGTAAGTAGACGATTTTAAAAATCAATCAATCAAATTATTGCTAGTCTCTTAAATTGGAAACAACTGGGATTACAAAAGAGTTTATGAATTAATTCTTTCCAAATGTTTGCGATTATGAAATGATATTATGATCTAAAATCATAATATACAACTAATATTTTTAGCATCTTGAATTTGTTTAGAACAGTTTCTACTTTTCACAAGTAGTTATATACATTTGAACTAGTCATAGAAGCTTTTTACATAGCTCAATAATCATACACCACCACACTTACCTCCTCCTTTTTAGCAACGACCTTCTTTTTGACAACCTTTTTCTTTTCTTCCGTTTTCTTTTTAGTTTCTTCCTTCTTTTCCTCAACTGGTTCTTCCTTAGGCTTGACGGACCTAAGTTTTGGAATGCCTTCAATTTTCTTTTCCGGTTCAGGTTCAGGTTTCTTCTTCTCGAGTTTCTCTAGAAGAGCTTTCTTTTCTTCTTCAGATTTCGAAAGTCTCTTCTCGAATATCTTTTTAGTTTCCTCGGCTTCGACTTCAGCCTTTTTGGTTTCCTCAATCTTAGATTCAACCTTCTTGGCTTCGGCCTTAGATTCAGTTTTCTTTGACTCAATTGTGACTTCTTCATTCTTTTCTTCTACCTTGACTTCTTCTTTCTTTGACATCTTTCTCATTGAGGATTTCTTTTCTTCCTCCTTTTAGAAAATATACATACATTTTTCATTGGGTATTTTACCAAAAAAAAATTATCGTCAGATAGATTTCCAAAAAGTAATGAAAATGTATTTTTTCTTTTTTCACAAAAACAAAAGATAAAGACGATACAGTGTTTCGAAAAGTCGTGTCAAGTCTTGGGACGTTAGAACTTTTTTACCCACAAAGTGACATGATCTTTGACACGTTTTATTTTCGTCAATCTTTATTAATTTGATAAAACAACATCCAATATTTTTCGATAATCTAACAGACGGACTAATTATATATTTTTGGGTGAAATACCCTATTTATTGCAATTTCGTGGGTTAGACAGATATAATTAATCTAACATTTTTTATACCTTAAGCAGCAGTGCTACTACTTCATTGGCTAGAGTATTAACAATTATCTATAAAGCCATATTATCCACTCCATTAAATCCTATTAGAAGTACTATTCAATGAGACTTTTGAATACTATCACTAGTGATTGTTGACATCTTGATTAACACTTGTGGTTTAACAGCAGTTCAAACACAAACAATGAATCTTACCTTCTTCTTCTCTTCGACGTGATTTTCTTCGATCACGGACTTCTCCTCCACGATCGACATCTCCTCCTCAGACTCCTCGATAACAGTCGTCTCTTCTTCTTCTTCCTCCTCCTTTTTCTTTTTCTGAAATTATTGTGTGAACAAATTAATATAATTTTGTTACCTACGGGAAGTTTTCGGGTGTTTTAGTGGATAACAATATTGATTGATTTGTAAAAGTCAGACCTTATTTTTCGTCATGGCAATTATCAGGTACAATTACTTAGACATTACAGAATGCAGTTTGCCTCTGATATTGTTATTTGCGAAACTTTATATTTAGCTAACTTTAAAACTAGTAAGAGTACAATGTACTAGCGGACGTCACGCGGTTTCACTCGCGTAGTTCCCGTTCCTGTAGGAATACAGGGATAAAAAGTAGCCTATGTCACCCGAGGATAGTGTAGCTTCCCAACGGTGAAAGAATTTTTCAAATTGGTCCAATAGTTTCAGAGCCTTTTTGTTACAAACAAACAAATCTTTCCTCTATAGAATATTATTAGTGTACATAATGTGACAAAAGATACCTTTTCTTCGACGATAGTCAAGTCAGCACTAGACTCGTCTTCACCGAATTCGTTCTTGATCACCACTCTGTAGTTGGCGACGTATTTGGATGACACCTTCCTGATAATGAGTCTGGCGTTGGTGCCATCGAACGTTGTGTTGACTTCCGAGGATTCCCTGATGACCGTCGAGTTCTTGTACCAAGTGCACCTGCACGACTGGTCAGAGGACTTCAGGACTGCTACAAATTCAGCTTCCTCGTTTTCTTTACGGGCCTGTAATTTTTTTTTGAGATATTTGAGTAACGGTTTAAGTAACATCTATAGACAGGAGAGTTGAAGTGGGACATTATTTTTACACTTCTTTTTAGTTTAATAACTTGTTCAAATTATAGGACTTCCCTTTAATTAAGATGATAGTTTGCATGATCTCTATTATTTTTTGCTGTTCCCATGTGTCATTTTACTGTTGGGCCTTTGCCCAAGGGCTTATGATAATCAAAGGTCTTTGATTTTGCCCAAATAAAAGTAATAAAACTTACCAAACTTCTAAGATGTTTGATGATGGTAGGTTTATCACCCTTCTCCTCGGGTATATCTGTAATCTCGACCAGCTGTGACGTCGCCTCTCCCTTCTCGTTTTTAGCGACCAGCTTGTACGAGCCTTTGTCTATTTGTGAAACGTTTGAGATTTCCAATTTGACTGTGAATTCGCCCTGTAAAGCAATCATAAGGATTTTAGTAATGTGGTTTAACGCTTTAATAGTATTATTGAATATCTCCTGCGTTAATGGCTATTTGGCACTGAGATTGACAAGTATTACCAAAAATATTGTACATTTTTATATTTTATCTATTAACTAAGTCTTTTTTAATGTACACTGTTTCCTTACCTCTCTACTAGGCTCAATAAGCACAGTGTGCCTAGCGCCTTCTTTGACGGCGGTACTCTCTTTGAACCATGTGCATGCAGGTGCAAATTTACTTAATACTTTACATTCAACAATAACAGTCTTCTTCTTAACTATCTTAATGATCTTTGGTTTCTCTTTGATAACTGGAATGACTGTGGAGGAAAAAATATTGAAATTAGTAAACACTCTCTGCATTACTAGACATAAAAATTTCAATAATCTGCGAATTTATCAAAATTTATCAGAAGTCACCGTTTACTTACTTTCAATATTGAGCGTAAGATTCGCATTGAGCTCTCCAAGTTCATTTTTAATGTTGCATTTATACAATCCGGAATCTTCAATACCAGGATCGATTAGTTCCAATATGATTGTGTATACGTCTTCGTAGACCTCGACCCTGGTCTTAATTTTCGACGAGTCCCTGATTTCTTTACCCTCGTGGTACCACACGATCGTCGGTCTCGGGCTAGCTTTGACCTTGCATCCCATTAAAACTAATTTGCCATTATCCTTTGATGTAATTGTTGGCTTTTCGACGAACGTCGGGCCTTCACCTTCCGGTTCTGGTTCGGCCTCAATGTTCAGGTTGAGATTAGCATTGCTTTCGCCATATTCATTCTTGACGTGACAGCGATAAGAGCCACCATCCGCTGCCGTCGGGTTTGTCAAAAGCAATGTTAACTCGTATACGTCTTCACCCATTTCAGATGATCTGATTTCGATTTTACTACTAGCCTTGATGACGGTCGTGCCTCTGTACCACGTGACTTCGGCCGCCGGCTTTGCTTTGCACACACAACGCATTGTGATGAGTGTGCCATCCTCGTTGGGAATGATTCGGGGTTTCTCCACGAATGATGGTGCGAAACCATTTTCGTCATCCCCACCTGAGAAATATGAATATTTTATTATAACACTGAGCACCGATCACAATTTCATGCTGCCCGAAAGCTTAAAGCTCCACATGCTATTGCTACTGTATGCGTACATTCTAAAATAAAAGAAATGAAGGCATGATTATCCAATGTTACCTTGGAAATTGAGAGCAATATTGGCATTGCTCTCGCCAAACAAGTTGAAGGCGTTACACCTATAATTGCCCCCATCTTCCCGCGTGGGGCCTAAAATTTCTAACGTCAAATTAAATGTATCTTTTCCGGTGGCTTTCCTGGACATCTTCATTTTAGCACCATCCCTAATTTCTTTATCTCCGTGGAACCACGTGATGTCTGGAACTGGGTATGCTTCTAATATGCATTCCATTATAAGAACTTCGCCTTCCTGTCTAATGGTTGGCTTTTTAGGGAATCTCGGTGCTTTACCGTCGGGTATTCTGTTTAAAAGACAAAATGTTTAAATACCAGCCCTAACTCTTACGCATAACATAAATGTACTTGTAATATTTTGTGTGTCTCCTTACTTTGGTTTATCTCCGCCCTCGAAGTTTAGATTTATTTTTGCTACGCCTTCACCATGTTTGTTTTTCGCTACAGCCCGGTATTCTCCTTTGTCCGAATTCTCAACGCCTAAGATTTCGAGTCGCGCCATATGATATAATGTTTGGTCCTCTTCTAACGTAATTTTATATCTACTACTTTCTTTTACCATCTTTTTTCCATGGTACCTGTATCATTGGGTGCTATTGTTAAAACCGATTTTATGTTTGAAATCACATAAGATATTGTGTTGTGTAGTTTCTTACCATGTGATGGTTGGTTTCGGTTTGCCAACACATCGACATTCGAATGAGATTTTGGTACCATCATCCGATTGCCTGATGACTGGTCTCTCCGTAAATGTCGGTTTGATAAAGTCCTCAGGCACGGGCGCTTCGTCGCCTAGTTTATCAATGCACACATTATTAAATTTTTCACCAATTTTTGTTTGGACGAAGATTTGCAGCTGCCTTTACACGATTGTTATCAGATTTAAGATGTTTTCTTTTCTAGTGTATTAAAATACGCATCGCAGGCTCATTCAGAGTTAATCGTGGGATGTATAAGAAAATAGATAAATGATAAATAATCGAACAGAAATACATAAATAAATAAAAAATTGTATTATACGTGTATAATATTTTCCATTCTAAGTCTCATTCTGACAAACAGTACGCATGACAGTTGCTTGAGTTATTGTGTTAATTGTGCAATTGCTAAAGCGAAGAGTCTGCAACATTATAGCTAACTACAAAAATATTTGCGAGGGTGTATTAGTGTTAATTAAAGCACAGTTGCAATAGTAGTGAGATAAGAAACATGATGGTGATAAAAATATAAGAATAAGTGATAATATAGTAATTAATAATATCAATTTGATTATAAGTGCAATAGTGTATGGTGTAGAGTGTGTGATAATAATAGATAAGTGAGTGTAAAGTATGTATCGTGTGTCAGTGTGTATTAAGAGAATTTATAGATCGAATTAGAATTAAGAAAACATCTTAATCTGTAATACATAATAACCAATTAGGTACAACGACATTTTCTAGTGTATTATGTAGAGTAACTGAAATTCTGAAGGAATTAGTTGATGATTATACAAGCTTTGCTGCAATATCTACGTTTATATTCAGACAAATTACAACTAATACATGTAAAGGATTAGATACACACAATAAAATAGCTTTGGTTAAACAATATTAAGCATCATTTTAGGAATACATCGCTGCATTTTTGTTTTTTTTTTCTCCGCCAATTTTTTAAATTTTCTTTTTTTGTACGCTTTTCAATTTTAAGCCAATTTGTAATACTTTTCGACTTATTCTAATACAGTTTGGAATGAACTTGAGGGTTACTTACTATCGAAGTTCAAGCTGATAGTGGCATTACTTTCGCCGAGTTCGTTCTTGGCCGTAACCCTGTACTTGCCAGCATCTTCCACGGTTACGTTGTTGATCTCCAGTGATGCATAGTAAGATTTTGCTTCCTTGCTCACTGTAAGCTGTATGAGAAGAAATAAAGAATTGTAATAATATCTGTAATATTGGGAAAATATCTTTATTCATCGTCAAATCCTATGTATCTGTTAGTCTAAACTACAGGGAAACATTTATTTTTATGTAAATTTAAAGCAAATGTTGGAATTGGAAAAGATGATCCGAGATTCTGCATTGACTTGCGAAAACAAATTTTATTAATTGACAGACCTTTTTTTTTTTTTTTGGCGGGTGTAAAATCGAATAACCCCTTCCGCTCTTGGGCAGAGCGAAAGGGAGTGTCAGACTTCTACTGACTAAAAACCACCCATGTTCCTTCTTCGCCCTCTATGTCGAGGCCGCGATAACCTGTGGACAACCCGCGGTCCCGACGGGCGTCGGCCCCTCGCATGTTGCTGACATCTCTTTGAGGCGCGCGTGGAACACAAACGCGCCGTCGACACGGCCTGTTTTCGTCGTAAGATGGACGGACGGCGAGTTAGCCCATCACTCACCGTCCACAGGCCCGCGTCTACGGTGGCCGAAGGTCATCGCGAGACCCCCGACGCCCGGAGCGCCTCCCGCGGCGGCTGGGACGAGAAGGTCTCTCCCTCTCGCGTTTCGCCACCTCCTTCGCTAGCATCACTGCTTCGCAGAAGGAGGCGACGGCGACAAATTCCTCTTCGCCCCGGACCATGGCATGGTAATTGACAGACCTTCATTCATAATTGCGCTGATAAATACGATGCATATGCATCCACATTTTATTCTAAATCTGTACAATATTTTTCTAATGCCCTATGTCCCATTGCATAAACTTGTCAGATGCTTGTTATTAATAAATGTTTAAGATGAAAGGTCATCGAGCTAGACAGTTGACACCTGGTATCGTCAACGGCCAACTAAAACGGGGTCAAGGCCATTTCTGAGTACTATTTAAAACTAGAACATCTTTAATAGCTAGTTTTATTTTTACTTTCTTTACAATGTCATCTGCGGTATTTTGTTCCTTTTTTACGTCTTCATCTGTAGTATTTTCACTAATGATTTCATTACACAGCTTTACAAAAACACTTGCAGATACACTTTCATAAATAAGTCTTTCAGTTTTACTTTTACATGCCCCGTGTAGTAGGTGCGTAATGCAGTTTTAAAATAATTTATCATTTTAATATTCAATTT
Organism: Diarsia rubi; assembly: GCA_932274075.1. Lineage (NCBI taxonomy): Eukaryota > Metazoa > Arthropoda > Insecta > Lepidoptera > Noctuidae > Diarsia > Diarsia rubi. Next base: position 8,555,585 of record OW026437.1, on the reverse strand, counting down.
TCTTCATTTCAACAGAAACCAAATATTATGATCTTTTAAGAATTATGACGGACAAGTGCGCTGATGGACAACCCAATTTGTTTATGCCAAATGTCGATATGCTGATTTTATGTCTAACTTTTTAAAAGAAAACAATATGCGGTTCAAAATACTGTTGGCAGCATCAACAATTGGTTTTTCTCCAGATTTTGCTGGTTTCTTACACCTATTTTTAATTATAAAGGTTTAATTTAATACTGACCTTATGCCTGGAACCAGGTTTGACTTCCACGCCACCGTGGAACCAGGATACCTGGGGCAGGGGTTCGGCCTCTATGCGGCACTCGAATATAAGCCGCTTGCCATCATCTTCTTGCCGGATGGCGGGTTTGCGCGCGAATGTTGGCGCTTTACCGTCCACTTGTCTGGAATTGACAAGAAAAGATTGTGAGAAACTTATGAGAAAATCGATTCAAAATTTCAAGAAGTCGTTACGGTCAGTAGTTAAGACTCATCAAGGAATTACTCAGTGTGAAAACAGCTTATTCAGAATTTAGATTATGAAGTTGACTATGTTTAGGATATCGTTGAGGTGGAGAAAAATGATACTACAAGATTAAAATGTAGGCATCAAAATCGTGATATGAGATACTTACTTCTGTTTTTCTTCGTCAGCGGCTGAAAATTAAAGCATAAATCAGTGTTTTTAATTTCTAAGTAAGAATCATGTTGAATGATGGCATCTTTATTTCTACGATAGTTGCTTCTATCTTAGCATCAGTTGCATTCGATAGATGAGTCAAATCGTAAAATTACAGTGCAACCAAGTTTATTGATGTAGTTTCGATTTCAGCAAATGTTTACCTTTCGCAAAACATCTTCCAGACATAAACATTGAAATAATTTCCTAGTGATGTGATAATTCTTAAAATATATCAGTTTTACTGTTGATACTATTTACTTCTAGCTGTAGATTTATAGTTTTTTCTAACTTTTAAATGATCATGAATACAGAATGAATTGCGTTTTTTCAGAGATCTTATAATGAATTTTAATTCTGATATATTTTCGTTTTTATTTTGTGCATCAATATTTGCACTTTCTACTCAATTTGTTTTTTGGTTTGTATATAAAAGTGCACGTTGATTCTTCAATAAATCATTTACTTTTTGTCAAAACATGTCGGCTGAATTTATCGTTATTGAATAAGTTTTTAAATGAACTTCACTGTTCTACTTTTCTGACTGATTTATTACTTTATTTTTGAGAAGGAAAAAGTGTGCATCATGCGTTTTTCTTGAACGGGACTATACTGTTTGATACATCTTACATCTTTACTTTTACATCTTATTACTTAGTTATTTTTAAACATTTGTTTTTTTTTGTCAGTAAACCTGTAGCCACTGTTGTTTCTAGCAATGTTAATTGGTTTAGGGTATGAGTTCCTAATGGTCGGTATATGTTTAATCGAATCAACCAATTTCAGATCTTGTTCGACCACAAAACATGATCTTGTGCTGTCATCAACACGATCATGTAATACAAATCTACGACAAACGTAAATTCGTTCCAGTCGCCATGTTTACACTATTCAAACTTTCGTCAGCCGATTGTCGTCGGTAGTTTCGGCTGACATTCGTGTTGCCAACGTGATGCGCAAGCGTACGTTTGGCTCAACACCCACAAGCGTGGGTTCACGTTCAACAGTACATTTTTTCGTAGACATTTATTTCTGACTATGACTAATGCCGTTATTTTCGAAAGTATTTTTATTGGCCCAGTATTGAGTTACGGGTATATTGTCACAAATGTTTGTGTCATTGTTTGACGTGATGTTGGTTTGTTTGGTTCCAATATTTCAACATTGTTTGAAGTCCAATGAGAAGTTGTCGGTAAACAAGCGCACGGGTGTTGCGATCATAAACTAAATATATTTTTGTCGGTAATTTGTTTTGCTGGATTGTCGTGTTTTCAAAATCAACAGTCGTTTATCGAAACTACATTTTGATTATCAATTACCGAAAACCGCCCACTGAAACCCGCCTTTCGCTTTTCATTGTTATGAAACATTTAATATTACTTAAAATTCTTCCAGTACACAGTTTCTCCATTCACAGTCAACAAAGATAGTCAGACATCTCATAAAGACAACCATGATAAAGCGAATCATAATAGGTACAGTCGAACAGGCTACTAAGTATACAAGTAGAAATCTTTATAATTGTAGTACACTGAAAATATTGGTCGCAATTTTTTTTTATTAAGTGTTTCGCACTAAGCAAATGATGCCAAACGCTGTATCGTTTGATTTCAGTCTCTAAATTTATATGTATAATCTTAAAATAAAAATACAAGTTAGCTAGCTGCGGCTGCGGGATGTCGTAAGAGATACCGCGGCCTCGACATAAAGGGCTAAGAAGGAACATGGGTGGTTTTTAGTCAGTAGAAGTCTGAAACACCCTTTCGCTCTGCCCAAGAGCGGGAGGGGTTATTTGATGATTTCCCAACCCCAAAAAAAAAGTTATCTAGCTGTATACTTAATAGCTTGTTCGATTACACAATGAATACTCACGGCTGAAGTTAAGGTTGATGGAAGCGGCCACCTCGCCCATCTTATTCTTAGCCTTAACTTTGTACAGCCCCGCGTCGGTCTCGATGACGTCATCTAACTCAAGCACCACCAGGAACTTGTTGTTGGCGATGCTTTGGATCCTGGGACAATAGAAAATGATAATTTAGAAGAGGATTTAAATGGTTATAAAAGAAATGTTACAAGATATCAGAGAGAAGACCTAAAAAACTGTGTGGATGGGGCTTTCTGGACCATAGTCATCTTTTTCCGGGTGAGTATTGAAAAGAAAAATGTTATAGACATATACTGCAAATTGGGATAATGGCTATATTTCAAACCCTCGACGAGGATCTTTGTACAAAACCAAGTGGTTGATTTATATAAAATACCAATAGAAATAAATATAATATGGAAGATATATTCATTAAGTAAATATACGTCGGGTCATCTTGCTACTAAGTTTGCAATGGCCGTCAACGTATATTAATTAATATGCGTATTTGCAGCAGAATACTAAAATTAAGGACCTAATCGGACAATTAGGTACCATGGTAAAATCTAGCTGAACCATTTATTTTTCACTAATTTCTGCAAAATTTTATCTCTAACAGCTGAGATGATGAGGAAAATACCTGTGTTCGATATTGACCTAATTATGCGATTGTCTAAATAATTTGAGTAATATATAAGATTCGTCATTAGAGATGTAACTAACACCATCGCCAAGGTATTCCAATTATTAATGGAATTTTAAATGCAGACTACATCTTTGCCAAACCGCTGCAGTAAAATGACGCGCTTCCTCTGGTTTAACACATTTGCAATTAACGTAAATATGCTCATGTCTTCTACCGTGTTATCTTTATTTTTATTATTGGGTTTATTTTAGATATAGCTTTTTGAACTTTGTAAAGCTTCCTCTCTCCTACAAAAATTTTTGGTTTTTGCTATGCCTGACAGGGTCCATATTGATCTCATTTTTTAATTTACCAAGTACACATTGTGGAATGCAAATAAAGTTTGAGTATTGAGTATTTGGACATTTTAAGTTACACGTAGATTTTGAGTTTTATATAAATATCTGTTTTCGTTTTCGTCTTCCCCTTGGTCGTATTTAACTTGAGGTTAGTGCGATATGATTTTCATATCAATTTTCTTTTGTAATCAAGTTTGCTCCTAAATCAAAATTATTCTAATTACTCCGTCTGTTAGATTATCGAAAAATATTGATTTTTTGTTTTTTGTTTTAATAAATCTATAAAATTGTCGATGATAAAACGCGTCTAAGATTTGAGTGGGGGTTGTGACGTCACTTACCGGTAAAAAATGTCATTCTAATGTCTTAGAATTAAACGTCACAATGTCACACGAGTTTGAAAGCACTGTATCGTCTCCATTGTTTAATAACGTGAAAAAAGAAAAAAACGTGTCCAATATTTTTTGGAAATCTATCTTTATATCCGCAACTGGTTATCAACTGTCGGATGAATTGGTATTCAAATATCTCTCATTACATTACATACTGAGTTTTCTCCGTACATCGTAAAGCAAGTTAAGCGGTTGGTCCCAGCTCTCATTTATTGATCTTTGACAGTCGTAATAGGTAGTGGCTCGAAATTATTACAATCAGTCTTACAGCGAGAAGGCTAGGCAAATTATGACTCATATTGAAAACTCATTACAATACATCTCATTCCCTCTTTCTTATTTGTAATGTCTTCATTAATCCAGACGAAAGTAAAGTCAAGTAGTTTAGCATTCACAATAATGTAGCCAGTAGCCTCAGTCTGCATTAAAATAGCCACGATGTATGGTTCCGAGATTGGACTGGATTACAGAAGTGGGTCGCCCGAGGTATTTGTAAACAGGCCTGACTTATTGCAGTGTTTCCTTTGCCTACTAAGGACCCTAGGTTTATTACTGCCATGCAGGGAATATTTGCTGAATTTTGGTAAACAGTTTCTAACAGAACCTTCCGATTACCTTACTTTGTAATTTTCGGTAATTATTCTAAAAACGTTTTTCTAAATTCTTCAAATAACTATGGTTAAGAAATGGTTTTAACAATAGTGATCTTAAATAACTAAGGTTAAGAAATGGTTTTAACAATAGTGATCTTTGATTGGATATTTATATGTTTTTTTTTTTATATTTCTGATATTTATATTGCATTTAATTTTGGAGAATGTGTTGCGGAGGGATGAGGAAAATGTTGAGTGTGAATATAAAAAGCTATAAGAGTAGATGAAGACCTTAGACACGATGGATGGACCGTGTGAATAATGATGATAATAGGAGCAAGTTACATTCGAAATACATAGAATATTTTTTTATTTTACGATATCTTAGTACTAATAATATGTCAAGACTGTTTTATTTAGCATTTTATCTTCGATTCTTAGATCTATCTGTCTAAATCCATTCCTGTATTATGAGTGACTGTATTTCTAATTGCTTCATAACTGCCATTTGAACTTAGTGTAAAACTATTCATCTCGCTCTCCATCTGTTTAGTGTAGATTTTAAAGTTGTTTCGTAGTAAATCTTTATTGATATTTCTATAAGGTTTCAGTCGGGGATAATCTTGCCATTAATTATGTTTGAAGCCCCAAAATCTAAGAACCGTTAAAAGAGCTAGGTCACCATTATCATTCATCATTTCAGCTCAGATTCACCCAATGTTGAATACAGGTCTCCCCGTTCTTCTACCATTCATCTCTGTTGTGTGCCCCTCAACCGTCCATTTCCTGTGAGTCAGACGATATCTTCAACACAACGTGGTTTATACGGCCTTGGGTGAATTGTCAGTCAAACGTCAGGGATTGGCTAGACTCAGCGAGTCCCTGACGTTTAACTCAACCAACTGATGTTTGACCAATCTCGTGGGGTCGCCCTGGTCTCCCTTGAGCACAAGCCTAAGAGACCAAGTCAAGGTTGTCCTTGGCCACGATTTGGTTAGAACCTCACTTCATCGGTCATCTCTGCGCAGTAGTAGAGTTGGGTGGGAACCCAACTCCAATTTTTGCACAAAACGATAGGTATTCGGGGTCTAATAGGCAGCTCCTGTATGGATAATAGTTGTTTTTTTATGTGGTTTACAAACATTGAAATACACATACGCAAAATATATACATTATTCTGTGCGGGAATGAAACTGCCGATGTGTCATACTCCATTCTCACTTAAGAATATGACTATAACATAGTACATATATGTGTATACTAGCTGTTGCCAGCGGCTTCACCCGCTACAACTCGAAAATTATCCCACGGATCATAAAATTGGGATAAAAACTATCCTATATGTTAATCCAGGGTATAACCTATCTACATACCAAATTTCAACCAAATCGGTCCAGCCGTTTATGCGTGAAAGGGTAACAAACATCCACACATCCATTCTCACAAACTTTCACATTTATAATATTAGTAGGATAGGCTGATGAGTAACTGTGCTGTCAAAGTTACAGTAATGTGTGGTATGTTTTCCATCTCATACAGGTTAGAAAAATAGATATAATATGAGTAACCAGCATCACTTTTAGAAAAACAACGCGTATTCTAGTTCACGGTCTATTATCCCCGGTATTCATCCAAGCAATAATTTAGAATTGCTAACATGTTAAACGCAGTAAAACAAAGATTTCATACGACAACCGCGCCATTTCCTCTATGTTCTAGAAATTATCTTCATTCACTTGGAAACTTCTCAAAACTCATACCGTTTACCGATTAAGAGGAAAGATAATATTTTGAAAGCAATAAAAAATTGAAATATGATGAGTGTTTTTACGTGGTCAGCTTTGATGTGCGTCGTGACCTTACATTTTGACGTTTCTTTGTGCTGATTTCTTGTTGATAGTTTGTATCTACCAGGCAGTAAGAATACGTAGAAACTTCTCAAAATTTTTCCGTGCATTCTCTTTTGTTTACCCAGTTTCTGTTGTAGATCAAAATGCAATAAAATTAGGTTCTTCTTCTTCTTTATCGTATGGTTACTGCCAAACCCTCTGTCAGAGTTTTTATTAGACTTTTTTATAGCTTGTCGTCGTCATAAGATGGAAGGACGACGAGCTAGCCTATTACTCACTGTCCGCAGGTCCGCGTCGACACGTGGCCCCCGACGCCCGGAGCGTCTCACCTGCTTCGCTAGCATCACTGCTTCGCAGAAAGAGGCGACGACTGCGTCCCATTCCATTTCGCCCCGGACCATGGCTTGTACCAGGACCGGACGCGAGAGGTCGCCCAAGCGCGGCAGACCTCCACGGTGTGCTCTACTGTGTCCTCCAGCCGACCCTCACAATTGTGGCATCCAGGCGTTTCCTCCCGCCTGATTCGGTGCAGGTACTTCCCGAAACAACCGTGTCCGGTGAGGACCTGCGTCAGACGGAAGGTGCACCGTGGCACCTCTCAAGCCACTCCTCAAAGAGGCAGGCCTCAGGCATGCTGGTTTCTTGCCAATGTTTTCCTCCAGCGTAGCAAGTAATACCACTAGTACAAGGCACTCACAAATCCGAAAAATCAGAGGTGCGTGTTTTGTCTTCGAACTTGGGACCAATGACTTGGCAGTCCATTGATCACACCGCTATACACTGCTTAAACTGTTACTTGCTTATTGCTTGAGCTCCCTTCACTTTTAATTGGCGAAATATCTTCTTTCGCTCTTGTATTGAAAAAGTATATTGAATTCTATTACATTTTCCTTAAGACTCTTTTCCGAAGCAATAACTTATCAACGTCTTACCGTTGTCAGTGTTTCATGTTTAACAGTGCTGACACACTTTCAAACAAAACTTCTAACAGCTGTTATTTCTTAGTTTTAAATACACTTCTTTATTTCCAACGGTTCTAAGAAAATTCGTGTTAACTGGAATTAAATGTGACTATGCGTTGTTGGTCTAATGGTTGCCAGTACTACTACTGAGCATGAGGTTCTGAGTTCCCAGGTCAGGCAGTGTTATTGTGTTTAGGATTTTCCATCAGAAATTCTTTATCAATTGCCCCAAGTCCGTAATCCGTAATACCTCCCGTCGGGGCTGCGGGATGTTATAAGAGATACCACGGCCTTGACATATAGGACAAAGAAAGAACATGGGTGGTTTTTAGTCAGTAGAAGTCTGACACTCCCTTTTGCTCTGCCCAAGAGCGGGAGGGGGTTATTTGATGATTTCCCACCACCCAAAATAAAAAGCTGTTATACCTGTTGATGGCAATTGGATTGCATTCTATTACATAAGACTTAATTGTAACTGGCGAAATATATCTAAGTCTTCGGGAATTACAGGCGTGTTTTTATGAAAATTTTACGAAAGTTTCTCGTAGTGAAATTTCAACATCAGGCATTGATTTGTTGAAACTATGGATAATCTCACAATCATTAAGTATTATTTATATCACTATATGTTCTACGTATCGAACAAAGTCCTCCACCGCGTTTGTCTGTCTGTTCGCGATAAACTCAAAAACTACTACACCGATTTTCATACTGTTGTCACCAATGGATAGAGTGGTTCTCGCAGAAGGTTTTAATATGTAATTTGACTGACATCCACGCGGGCGAAGCCGCGGGCATCAGCTAATTATCACTTTGATTAAACGTTATGTGTAGTTGTGTGGTATTAAACTATCGTACTATAGGCATGTGATACGGAGGAATGAAACAAATGTTGTGCACAATGTGACAAAGTAATGAAGGCGGAGAACGAAATAAATGACGAATAGCTTACATTAACCCTGGTTTCTAAGAGACAGAAGACACTGGGAGGACCGTTGCCTAGCCATAGGATGTTACGCTTACACTAATTATCTAAATCTAAGCAAGCTAAATCTTTTTCGGACGAAAATTTTTGGATGTCGAACACTAGTTAGAGTTGGTAAAAAAAAAAAAAAGGGTTGCGTACCCAAAGGGTAAAAACGACCCTACTACTAAGACTTCGCTGTCAGTCCGTCCGTCCGTCTGTCTATCACCAGGCTGTATCTCAAGAACCGCGAAAGCTAGACTATTGATTTTTTTATAAATTATGTATTTCTGTTGCTACTAAAACAACAAATAAAATAAATATTTAAGGGGGGCTACCATACAACAAACGCGATTTTTATAGATAATGGGACGGAACCCTTAGTGCGAGAGTCCAACTATATTACACTATGGGCGCAGCCCGAAATAAATGTAATAATTATTATTATTATTATTGTATTGTTTTCTAAAGTTATTGTTTAGCCATACTATTGTTTTCTGTATTCAATTTAACTCTCTTCAACTAAATGTACGGTATTTCAGTTACAACTCGTAACAATTTTCGTCTTCGCATTCCTCATCGTCTCGTCTAGATTTCTCGAAGTTGTTGGAATTTTTGCGCCCAAACATTATTTATTTGAGTCAAAGTCTGCCTGAAAAGACAATTACCGAAACTCGTACCAAGAATTCTCATGTTTCAAGATCAAAATTTTACAGTAATTATTTGCATAATTTTTTACGACATTATGCGGCTGGGATTTGATATTTTAACAAGGAATTTAATTTGAAATAAAGGAGTATGAATATTGTTTTACTCCCTTTATGTACATGGCGTTCACACAATCAGTTCAAAAGTCGTTCAAAAGATCTGTCAGTTAATTTAGCTGACTTTACATCGTAGAGGTTTCCTTACAATACCTACTTGCCTGGTTTTGAGGTTATTTTCGATTTTATAAAATTACTCCGAAACTCGGATTTAGTTTACAAAAATAACTTTTGTAGGAGTTAATATGATGATCTTATTTATTAGTTATTTTATTATATGACATGCTTGCGACTCACGTGCGACTTTTGTTTTTTTTTAATGTCTTATTTGTATGCTCGTCATGTTTCTGCGACAAATAAATATGTATACTGTTTTTCTTTTCTTTCTATGAATGTAGACAATAAAAAACAAAGTTTAATTTTGACACAGTTTGGTACGGGATTCATATATCCATGAACACGATCCTTTAGCTCTTCACCTACATCTATAAAGTCATGACAGCCGATTTTCGTGGAATTATCCACATCGTCCCCACTCTCACAAAATACCATTACAATGATAAAAGCAATACCATCATCTTCAATATTACGATTTCTCATCAAAATATTAATAGCCCGCATGCCCGGTGCTTGCCAAGTGTGTCGACTCGCGATACTCTTGGTCACATGTTCATATCAAAGAGATGCTTCGGACGAACTGAACTGAAGTTAATGACATCGAACGTTGACCTAATGGGTTTTGGACATGTTGCCTTGTGTATGGACGTGTGAACTTTGATAGTGAGTTTGGAAGTGTATTAAATTATCTACGTACAGATATAAACATCATTTTCTTTCTCGCCATAATTAACGCTCAGTTTAGGAACGACTGTTTTGATTAAAATGTCTGTCAAAGCCTGTAACAACTTATAGGATTCATTGTTATCTTGTTTGAACAGGCTCAACACATCGGGTAGGATTTGTCAGATAAATCAGATACCAGATTTAGAATTATTGTTTATTGTCATCAGATAAGACAAGAGACTTCAACAGGGCTTCAGTAAACATAGAACTCAGACAGGTAAGCGTTGAGGATAAAGCTGTATCTATAGCAGAGAAAAAAATTAGAAAAGGAGTTCAAAATGTCTAAACCATTTCTTTTACTCTCATATTTAGTAAGCTTTTGTTTGAGGTAGTACTGTTTTGTGCTGGTTTACATTCCAGGATATTTTGTGCATAAAACTTTAGATTGGAGTGAAGATCGCAAACGGAGCAAACGATCTCATTAAAGTGGCCGGAAGAACCTAGATAGTCTAAAACATAAAAAAGCCAAAGGCGAAACTTTTTGGAAGAGACCTTTTTTTTTTTTTTTTGGTGGGTGTAAAATCATCGAATAACCCCTCCCGCTCTTGGGCAGAGCGAAAGGGAGTGTCAGACTTCTACTGACTAAAAACCACCCATGTTCCTTCTTCGCCCTCTATGTCGAGGCCGCGATAACCGTTGGACTACCCGCGGCCAAAAGAGACGAAAGAAGGAGAAGGAAGAGACCTTCAGTCAGTATTGGGTGATCAAATATCGAAGAAGAAGTCCAGATTTGATATCAAATCCACTTCACCTCTACTTAGTGAACTTCATACCAATAAGACTGACAAAAATAGTTCAACTAATATTCGAACCGTGATTAAAATAAATAAACAACACGCTGCTCTAAATAAAAATAGAATGAAATATTAAACACAAACTTTTTACAGACAAGTGATTCAACGAACTGATGAGTACTGATGACGTCTTGTAGAATTTATGCAAATGACTAAGATTGGTACTTTGGAATGTGGAGTACCTGGGACTTGTCACGTACCTTCTTTCCTATAATCATGATTGTCTGTGCTATTATTATGATTAACCAATAGTTCACAGTTGCAAGTATTTTTACCTCTGACATTTGCATCATTGATAAAAGATTGCATGTAGAGATGAGAATGTGTAGATGGATGAGTAGAGTGACTAAAATGGATAAAGTTAGAAATGAGCACATAACAGGAAGTCTGAAAATGGATCCAATTAAAAAAAAAAATCGTCGGAGTCGTCTGTCTTCGTATAGACATTTATGTGTGACGAGAAGGAATGGAAGGCATGTGTCTTAAAGAGTGAGGAATATAAATTTGATTGTGAGGAAGAGGAAGACGACAGACAATAAACATAGATAGTGAGTGAGGAATGATATAAAAGAAAAAGTAGTAAATGATAGCGTGACGATTGAGGGAAAATTTCAGAAAGAGGTTTTGCTCCGACCCCAAATAAAATGGGATTAGGGCAGAAATATGATGACGATCTAAATCATTGACGAAAACACTTGCCACCGACAAGTCTGTCAAAATTACATTTATCGTTATAGGTACTGTGAAAGGATCCTACCTACATTTTACATTTCGCCGCTTCGAACCTATCAAATAACTCTCAACAGGATAGTCTTACACATTATAATGTATCATTTTCTACACGGGGTTTGAACTTTTTTGTATGGAAGCTGGCACATCGACCCGCCACGATTTTGTTTTTTTTTTTGAAATTCCGGCACACGATAAAATTGGTATGTATGGGTAGAGGACACCTAGACGAAAAAAATGTCATGTAACATCGAAATATTTGAAGATAAAGATCGACATATTTTATGAGTACAATGATCACATAAAAATAGACCTTTTACGTGTCTATAGGCGTTGATTATTATTATTACTGTATATTGAAAGATAGAAGGTACATTAAATACTACTAGGAGCACGAGAAAACTATTCTTTGACGTAACATAGCGTTTCATTGCGATGGGACGCGATACTGTTAGTATAAGTTGGTTATAAATAAATAAAAAAAACCTGGGAACAATAATTATTTGGACACAATTTAACGCCCATATACGTAATAAGTCTTGTTTTAATTAATGAATTGTACTCATTTGTCGATCTTTACCTTCAAATATCTCGGTAACGTGACACTTTGGGGTAACGTGTTACCGGACATTTTTTGTTCGTCTATGTCCTCCATCCATACATACCTACCACTTTCATCGTGGGCTGCGATTTCAAAAAATAATCAAAATGTCGGGCAGGTTAATATGCCACATCGATTCTATCCAATTTATTTACTTTAGCTAATCAATAGCTTAGGAAGTTTATAGTTAGTACCATCCATTGTTTTGAATACCAATACATAATTCACATTGTAAAGCACTTTTTACTTTCCAATAATTTGTTAGGCAACATTGCAAAATTATATTCTAGTCAAAATAGAAATATATCTCCTTTTAAAATACATTTACAGAGATGCAGAGAGAAGACGTATTTTATTTGCTACGCCACCTAGTTCTTATAGAGGTAAATAAGAGTTTAACAGGTCCAAGGTCACGTCCTAAAACAGCAATTTTACGCAGACCTAGGGCCCTACTTCACAAAATGACAATTTTAACATAGTAGGTACTCACTTGAACTTGGTCCTAGTATCTTCTTTGAGCAGTTCATCGCTCCTAAACCAGCATATCTCCGGTTTAGGTGCTGCGACCAGCTGGCATTCGAAGACGAGTTTGTTGCCATCGTCCTCTTGGCGCAGCTGGGGCTTTTGTGTGAAGCTAGGGGCTAAATCGTCGGTCACCCCCATTGTTAGCTTCGGGACATTACGCTCGCGGCTGGACCAACACTGCCGCTCTGATGATAGGCTTCAACCGGAAAAGAAAGAAAGAGAGGTTAGCTTTGATGACAAAGGAAGGTTCACGTATTTTAACCACGTAATAAAAACTAAACAGCTATTTCCTACAAAAGTGGAAAATCTACACGATCAATATTGTATGCAACCACTGATTCCTTAGAATTTTTAAAATTCTTAGTTGGGTGGTACAGAATGATGTATTAAATATGCGGTAACCGTTTGTACATCACCATTCTGTATAACTATTAAATCAATGGTCAATCAATAGTGTTAAAGCGATGCACTATACATACACGGCGTTTATAACTACTAAACTAATAGCAACAATAAATAAATAAAATTAAACTCATGCACAAATCAGTAAGAGTTACATGCCACACCAAACGCAATCTAACATAAGTCCTTTATAGATGTATTACAAAGTTTATTGTCCTTAGATAAACAACTATTAGCTATCAATAAAACCGGTTATGGAATAAACTTTAGTATGAACTCTAAGTCAAAACACTTGAAAAAGCATTATTATTGTTTTTCACAATTAGAAGATTTAATTTATTGACACTTCAAGCACGTAGTCCAGAGGTGGACATATTATAGTACCCTATGCATTTTCTATCAGTTAACCATAATGACAATGAAGCGGTAGTGGTAAGATTTCTTTTCAATCGATGTTTTTTTTCAACTCTTTGTGAAGATTATTCATAAAGTACTACGAAACAAAATGTTTTCAGTCTATGGACATATTTTACTTCAACTGAATACATATTTTGGAAGGGCTCTCGTAGCCCGTAGTCTCTAGCAAGTTCTCATTAAAGTGATTAGAAAAGCATTTAATTTTGCAAAATTGTTGTTGTTAATTTAACTGTCAGGTCGAAGCCATTCCTTTTAAAATTTGTTGACTAATATTAACTATTGACTATACAGGGTGTAAATTAACCCTTCACACAAACGTAAACCAAGAATTCTGTACATTAATCTAAGTACCCCTACGCAAAAATTTTTGCTGTAAAAAGACTTTTTTTTTGAGGTCAAAATTCACATTTTACGATTAAACTCAATGTAGACTAATGTAGAGCTCTTAAAACATTGTGCTAATGTATGCTTTGAATAGTCAACGGGTCATGAAGGTAATTTAAGTAAAGTAATAACCTGAAAATCTAGTATTTACAAAAACAGCTGTGAAAAATTTGGAACTTTGACCCCCAATATCTCCGTAACTAGGAGGTTCCCAGGTATGGTTTAGAACAAAAAAATTATCGCAGTGATGGGGAGAACAAGTAGACCCTTCGTTTGCGTTAAGGGCGCTTTTAAACCCTTTATTCCAGAGGGTTACAAGGAGGAATTGTAACTAACCATCGAGGATACAGATGATACATGAGATTTGAATAAAATATTGGAAGTGGGAAACACTTCAAATCAGCTGTCAAATTCGGATTGGTTAGTTGTTGATATTTTGATCAATCAATCAAAATAGCTTTCTCGTATATTACAAACGAATAGATGCAAAAATTTGTACAATTTATTCTAGAAAGAAAATTTACATGTATTATTTATTTGTACGTCTAATGTCGGAAGGCAGGCGGCTTTTCATTCAGAAATTGCGAGAAAATAGCTTGTCAGTTTATCAGTCAGCTTTTATTTCGAGGTTGTATGATACAATTCTTACGAATTTCAGAACAAGTTCGTGTGACGGATAAATTGAAAAATATTAATTCTGAAAACTCTGTGTTTATCTTATGTTTGCTTTTCAGCACGTCAGTCAATGACTAGAGTTAATTAGTGAGCTTTCTAATTTGTATTTGTATTTATCTGTAAGACAAAAAATGCAGTAACTGAAAATCCAGCTTTTTAAAAGTTCAAGAATTCTTTGGGCAAAATTATTGGAACAAAACTGTAACATTTAGGTATTTTTAAGTCGTGCACTTAGATCATTCTTAAAATCACGTTTGTAAGACATACCACAGAAAAACTTATCCTTTAAAAACCAGCTTCTCAACCCAACAATTTATTGTGTAAAGTATTGGTAGATTTTAATATTTAAGCGTGTATAAGTCGTTCCTAAAATCTTAACTGCAGTCTTACAACGACACTTGCCACGATCATTAATATCATCAAGCCTGAAAACCATACATCAAGTATCATCAGTAACTCAAGCAAAGTTGGCCACTTCAAAGCCGTTCAATTCGCGAGTGACTCACGCGCAGCGGTCAGCGCCGTCAACACTGGCAAGGTGAAGTGTAACCGAGTGGGTGTCCAGTATTCAAATATTCCCGAGTGTGAACGAAACGAAAGAGTGTCTCGGGCTATTTCTGTACTGAAGGCCTCCGAAGCTCTGACTCGCGGCGAACGCTCCCCGAAGAAATTTTATAACTTGCAACTGTAACTTCCTCTGATTACCTAATACCCGTACGTTTTATTTGAACATTTTATGGTGCATTAAGGAATGCATTCAAGTGCTTAAAGCGCTCGAAATACACTTTTATTGCTGTATTAAATTCTGTTCATATCTTGATTGGATTTTGGAGTACCACAAGGGCTTATAATTTGACCCATTGTGATTTCTTTTTAAGTACAACATTAAAGTTTAAGTCAAAAAAATAATATTAATATTGCATCTGTAGTGTCCTTTGACAGTCAAAAATAATAAAAGTAAAAGCAACATACCACAGAAATAGAAACAGCCAATAATCCAACACAGTGTCACGATACACTCAAGTCAAAACACATTCACAATTAAAGTACAAAATTCGCTAAACAACGGTCGAGAACTTAACGAAGGTTATAAGAAACTGGATTCGTCAGAGAAATCGGGCGGTTTTGTCGCCGGCGGCGGGACGCGTCGGGTCGTTTTCGAAATCGTAACTAAACTATGAAAATTTTGGCGGCTAGCCGAGGCGGGCGGGCGGAATTCGCGTAGGCGGATGCAAGCACCGCCATGGATTGGATAACTGACTCGTCATCCGTGACGTCTCCGGTGCAGAGGTGTTTTCCGCTGAAGATAGAAGCTGATCTAATGGTACTATTGTTGCAAATATTGGGTTAGGGTTTGGGCACTTTGGGTAGTGCTAATGTATTTTATAGGTGTGGGTGTTGTAGTTCTAAGTAGCGTTCGAGTAATTTCTCGGATATTTCAGTTTTGACTGTAGGAATTTTTCTTTCTCGTTTATTTCTTTAGTTTGGTTTTGGTTTAGCTTGGTTCTCTTAGTGTTGATCAACAAATATGATTTCTAACTATTATATTCATAAAATACATCATTCATGAAACATCTTTTTTCAGTTTCTTCAGGTTTTTTATTTTCACATCCGTTTAAGAACTGGTCATGTTGTTGCTTGAAATCAGTTTAATGAATTGCCTATGATCCAATTTCAGTGCTTTTGTTTATAGGTGTATATCATGTCATAATGATATAATTTAAATGATGAGGTTAACGATGCTATTATGAATTATCTACCAAGATTTCATTAATTTAAAATCATTTTACTTAAACAGATGCTGCGAGTTGTACCTTTAAAATTAGATTTTCTTAGTTCTAAGAAGAACAAGGCATTCTTAGCTTAAGCTGTTTCCAACTTAAAATTAGCTATCTACAATATCCATACTGGCTTATTCTAACCTCAAAAACTTTGACACGTTTCACTAAAAATCATACACACCTACATATAAACTAACACTAGTTATAATATATATTTGTTTCGCAGTCCGTGAATCTGACAAACAAGTGGCTCGAGTTTTATTACTTCATAAATCAGTAGCGTCGTAAATTTTTCTTCAACATTCGTGGATGTTCCCTCCTTGGCAACTGGAGAAGTCAGGTGACCTATAAGTTAGTAGGTGAATTGTGTCAGCATGTAAATATGTGATGCTGTGAGCCTTGTGATTGATGAACTAAATGCGTCTTCGGACAATGATGGAGAGTGATTTCATTACAGCTCTCTGCACGTTTAGTTTTATTAATATTAATAAGAGAGATAATTGTGTAATAATTTCGACCTAAAGGGCGTTCGTAACTCTTAAAAATATAAATTACATTTATGTCTTAGTTAACAAATTGTGCTGTTTTATAAACAGAGATTGCCAGACTAACTTGTGGTCATTTATCCACGCAGAAGGTTGCAACTTATCCCATAGCAGTGTACCTGTACGTACCAAAGTTAGGGTCCATCCGTGTGTCAAATATTTTATTGCGTTTAACCTTCCATTGGGGGATACATACTAACTATACAGAAGATTACAAATCTTTCATATTAATAATAGTAGTATTTATTAAGATGGTAGAGATATTGTAATGTTGAAAAGTTTTGTGGTAGTGCGGTTGTCGTGGTATGGGCATGTGATGCGGAGGAATGAGGAAAATGTCGTGAATAAGACATAAGAAGAGATTTTCTTAAGAGTAAAGGAAGACCTAAGAAACGATGAATGCACTGTAAAAATAGTGATATGGCAAGGAACGAGGTGTCTGATGAGATGACGATGATGGACCCCAAATGGGTAAGAGAATGATGAGATATTTTTCATAATATAATTTGTATGTCTATTACTACTATCGATCCGTCTCAAGTATTTTAGCTACTTTTGAAAGCTCTTGAGTTAAAATGTAATAACACATTTGTCTTAGTTAACTGCTGCAAATGGTGCTGTATCATAAACAGATTGTTTTGTTGCCAAATTAGTGATGAAAAATGTTACGATGTGCTTTATTGTCTGTTTTTTAAATTGGTCTTTAAATTCCTCAAGGTAATCAATTAGTTTATAGAAGAAATTTTTGGGAGACCACTAAAAACACTGCTTCTTGCCACAGTTACAATGCCGTGTAGTCGACTATTTTTCATATTAGGCGTATTTTTAACTCATCATCTGACTAGGTTTTTCCAACTCTTTTCAGGTCGGCCAGAAGTCGGCCTATTTGACAGCCTCAACCCAGTTCCAGACCCCTTTTACGTGCTAGTACAAATATTTTTTAGGTTTTTTTAAACAATACTTTGTTTAAGTATGTTAATGTTTGTTTTGTCAAAATGCTTTTTCAACTCTTTTATCAATTCAATTTATTTCAGTATTTTACCGCTTCATCTCCAATAGGTTTCGTAGCCAAAATTATGAGTTCAACGGCTTCTATAATATTTGCTTTTGAATTATAATCAAGGCTGAGGAGCTATCAATTCAAATCAAACGTAAGATTATCATACTCAGTGGTTATGAGTAATTTCAGTGAGATCAGTGTTAGAGAAATGGATTCACTTTGAATCTATTAAACTCTCTGTGCTGAAGTTTTGATTTTGAAGTTGGCAATTGGTTTTTTAAAGGGAATTTTGCATCAGTATTAGTACCTGGTGTATTTCTTTTTTCAAAATATTATTATAGGGAAAGGGAATGGGCTGTCTACCAAGACAATCGATTCCAGAGCTATTTGTATAAATGTATTAACAGTATTGAATTAAATTACACAAGGTAACATCTTAATCTTTTATATCATTCCTCACACAATCCGTTCATTATTGTGTTTGTGTAATTTTATTCATTACTACTGCTCTCAAAACAGTAAAACATTGTGAGAAAACTTCAAAAAAAGCATGTCCTAGAAACAATACATTTCAGGGCATGTGACATGAACAGATTTTGCTTATGCTATAGTTATTGCCAGCCATATAACGTACAGCAATTTTCATAGAACTAGAAAACACCTAAATATATGTCATTAATTGCTTTATTAATATCACCACAAACTATGAATGGATTGTAAAGATCACAGGAAACATTTTTCAAACAAACCTCGGGGAATGAGAAAACAAATAATCTATACCACCCACTTTTCAGATATTTTGGATAACGGGACAAAACATCCTGGTAAGTTTTGTTTTCGGCTGCGACGGTAGTTTTACGTGGGCGAGAATTCCAACTTGGTGTTCTAGACTGTACAGATCAGCCAAAATATGTTGTTTGCTTTGAATTTCAGGTACGAGGTTACGAAACCGGATGGGGTTGCATTCCTTTGTACAACTTTGTGGGGTTGTTTCATTTGTACAATACATGTCTTTGTTTAATTTCTTTGGTAATTTCTAGTCTTAGGGATTTGATTGTCTGACTGTAGTCCCATTAGTACGAGTACCTTTAGATAATAAACCAAATTACGAAGTTCTAAAACCTTATTGGGTGTTTAGTGTTATTTTGAGCAGATGTATTCTATAGATTTTATGGCACTAGTCGTCAATTTTTTTTCGAAGTTTTGATTATGACTGTAGGTTAATGAAAGAATAAAACGTATTGTGGCGACTTCAAGTAAAACGGAATAAGCGCAGACAGAAAACGCTGATGAGTATGACTGTAATTGAGGATAAGAGTAGAAGATGACCAATAAAACGATGGATGGACTGCGTGAAGGTTGATATGGCAAGAATGACGGTGTCTGATGAGATGTCGAGTAACAGAGAAGTATGGGAGTAGAAGACATACTGCACCGACCCCAAATAATTTGGGATACGGGCAGAAGAATGATGATGTCCTGAACTCTGTTACTAAGCCATTGTCTCCTCACGATATTTTCCTTCGCTGTTTTGACAGCAGATAATAGGGTAGTTAACAAAAAAAATCTGATTAGTACGTCAGACAGATTGTCATATATACATATTTTTTCATTTTTCATGTATTGTTATCAAACAATAAAGACGATACAGTGCTTTGAAAACAAACTCGTGTGGCGTCATATTCTAAGACATTAGTATGACATTTTTTACCGGTGAGTGACGTCACAAACCCCCACTCAAATCTTTGAAGTGTTTTATCTTCGTCATTTTTTTATTAATTTGATAAAACAAAAAATATGTATCCAATATTTTTCGACAATCTAACAGACGGACTAATTAGAAACATATTTTTTTTAGTCAGGAAACATCTTTATTCTGTTACTAAGCCATTGTGTCCTCACGATATTTGCCTTCGCTTTTTTGACAGCAGATAATTATAATGGTACCTAACTTACAAAAAGTCAAAATGCCTGCTAAATTCCCAACCCACAATCGTAAGTCGCAGCCATTTTCACGCGACCATCAATGATCCTAATTTGGTATGCTAGACTAGAAAGAACAGCCAAGATGTGTTGGGTGTATAGAATCTGAAATATGTGATTATGAAACCGGATGTTGTCTCATTACTTTCATAACGAAAGTCTGATGTATGTTTAATAACTTCGGTCTATTAATGACTACAGTATAACTTCTGATTCAGTGTAAGTATTTTTGCTACTAAATACAGAGGGCATAAAATGCCCCCTTTTGCAGATCATAACATGAATTGCGTTAAAAAGCGTAAAATTGTTTTCATAATAATAACAGCATCACATCTTAATCTCTTTACGGTAACTAGATATTTATCTAGTAACCAACACCAAATTGGCCCAACCATCTACAAATATTTGTTCAACAAACCGATACACTGTATCCCCAAATGTTGGTACAACTACAGATACATAAACAAATGATCAATTACTCAGTTCGCGTGATTTGGCAAACAAGGTACGCTTGCGCAGCGTGATGTCGAGTTACTGACGTACGCCCGGAGCGGTGACTCATGTGCTCAGCTTGAATAAGATGATCAGTTACGTTAATACTTTTAACGGGAATTTAGATTTTGAACTTTTTGATGATGTTTTTTTTTTAAGAGTAATCAGAGTTTGCAATGTCAGATATCTCTTAGTCGTGATTCTGAGCGTATTTGATATGGAAAATACTGTCAAGATTTTAAAATAAAATCGGATTGAAATATCTGGCGTTGTTCTTCCCGTCACTGCGGTCATTATTTAAAAATAAATCTACGAACCGTTTCAGATATGTTATAGGTAAAAATACAACTTTTTACAATTAAATAAAAAACATGCTAGTATATTACTTAATGCATCCAAGTACTTCAGTACCAAGTGCAATGATTTGAATGCGTTACATTGAGCTTTTCCGTAAAACGTGATTTTTCACCCCAAATGAGTGCAACAAGTTGACTCAACATCAGCTTATAATGTTCCCACTGCAGGGACTGAGGCCTCCTCTAGGAGAGTGATGAGCTATAATCCACCACGCAGGCCCAGTGTGGATTGGCAGATGTCACATGTCCTCGCATTTTTTGCTTCGTAGACATCTTCCTCACGATGTTTTCCTTCACCGTTTTGAGAGCAGTGGTGATAAAATAAAATACACAAAGTAATGCGCCTGCCTGGGTTCGAATCCACAACTTACAGTTCGTAGGGCGGGGCCGCCACCACTGGACAACCACTGCTCTCGCTCTGTTGACTATGTAGCCAAAACGAAAGTCGTTTCCCAGTAATCATTTTTCCATAGTATTACTGAGTTTGATGTACAAAATGCTTGGTTGACAGTTACGTGAGTGTTCGTTTATAAGGTTGGTACCACCGGGGCTGCGAGTTGTATGAAAGAGATACCGCGGCCTCGCCACAAAGGGTTTAGAAGAAACATGGGTGGTTTTTAGTCAGTAGAAATCTGACACTCCTTACCACTCTGCCCAGAGTGGGAGGAGTCATTCGATCCGTTCCCAGACTGCAAAAAAAGGGGGTAATCTTAAGAATTATTTCACTTACGGCTAGCTTGATTATCCCCAAGTGCCATAAGCTACATGGAATTAGTTTCGGTGGATTAATTTCACGCTAGACCGTCAGCTGAACTACGTTAGACCGTCAGCTGAACCATGTTAGACCGTCAGTTGAACCACGTTAGACCGTCTAGGCAAAGCTAGGAAAAGTAGGCTAAACAGCTGATGGCTAGAATCATTCTAGTCATAGAAAATTGATGCTGTCGAGACTTGGCTAGCTATTTCAGACATTCTCATTTTGTACTAGGTTTTGATTATGGATTGGAACAGATGTTGAGCATAAATACCGAGTAACAGTTTGTCATGAGATTTGATTACTCCTAATATAAATTAATCAAAGATGAACCTTCACATAATGTATACGTACACTCGGCGACACATTAACCTATACGCCATGTCCAGTGCATGTTTGCTAAAGAATACCAACTTGTATAGGAATGCTTAGTAAAGAATTACTATACATTAAGAGAACCGCTTACGGCCGAACGGCGGCTACTCAATTTTAAGTTGCCCTTAAATCTCGTTCTGTATCTGTTACTTCAGCTTAGAGCGACCGAGACAGCACTAGATTTGAGTAACGGCCGAATACTAAAACGCTACTCAATTTTAAGTTGCCCTTTTTTTTTTTTTTTTTTTGGTGGGTGTAAAATCATCGAATAACCCCTCCCGCTCTTGGGCAGAGCGAAAGGGAGTGTCAGACTTCTACTGACTAAAAACCACCCATGTTCCTTCTTCGCCCTCTATGTCGAGGCCGCGATAACCAGAGGACTACCCGCGGCCCCGACAGGCGTCGGCCCTTTCGGGCCCCTCCCATGTTGCTGACATCTCTTTGAGGCGCGCGTGGAACACGAACGCGCCGTCGACACGGCCTGTTTTCGTCGTGAGACGGACGGACGGCGAGTTAGCCCATCACTCACCGTCCACAGGCCCGCGTCTACGGTGGCCGGAGGTCATCGCGGGACCCCCGACGCCCGGAGCGCCTCCCGCGGCGGCTGGGACGAGAGGTTCTCTCCCTCTCGCGTTCCGCCACCTCCTTCGCCAGCATCACTGCTTCGCAGAAGGAGGCGACGGCGTCCCATTCCTCCTCGCCCCGGACCATGGCTTGCACCAGGGCCGGGCGCGAGAGGTCGCCGCCGCCGATCGCCGCTACGAGAACACGGCGGGGCTCCGCCCAAGCGGGGCACACCTCCACTGTGTGCTCCACCGTGTCCTCCGGCCGATCCTCGCAATGGTGGCATCCGGGCGTTTCCTCCCGCCTGATTCGGTGCAGGTACCTCCCGAAACAACCGTGTCCGGTGAGGACCTGCGTCAGACGGAAGGTGAGGGCGCCGTGGCGCCTCTCAAGCCACTCCTCAAAGAGGGGACTTACCGCCACTATCGTGGCGTGCCCTGCGCGGGGTTGCGACAGTCGCTGTCTCCATGCCGCCATGAGATCGCACCGGAGGTCTGTCCGCCGCGCAGCAATTTGCCGCGGCAGCGGAGTGACCCCCCGGCGCAGCGCCTCCGCGCGCCATTGATGCAGGCGCGCGAGGACTATCGCCTCCAGATCCCACGGCGGCAATCCGGCAAGGAGGTTTGCCGCTTCGCGGGAGATCGTGCGGTACCCCCGTACCGTCCTCACGGCCATGACCTTTTGGGGCACGTTCAGGTAGTGGGCGGCCCGCTTCCTCAGAGCAGGCGCCCACACCGGTGCCCCGTAAAGGGCCATGTACCGCACGATCCCCGCGTAGAGCCTTCGGCAGGAGGCGTTTGGCCCCCCCAGATTGGGCAAGAGCCACCTAAAGGCAGCCCCGGCCCGCTCCAGTCTGGGAGCCAAACGTCGGAATTGCTCCACGAAGTTCCACCGGCTGTCGAGGACGAGTCCTAGGTACTTCAAAGTACACTCGACGCCGATGGGAACCACTCCCACCATTAACTGGGATCCCGACGGCAGCGCATTCCCACGTCCATGGAAGCCCATGGCCTCCGACTTGTGAAGCGCCACCTCGAGACCCAGCTGCCGGATCCTCTCTACGACTATCGCAACCCCGCGTGTCAAATTGTCGGCCGCCGCCTCGTACGACCCACCCTGAGCTAGCACCAGCGTATCGTCCGCGTAGCAGACTACGCTGACGCCGCTAGGGAGGTCGGCGCGCAGCACCCAGTCGTAACCGATGTTCCACAAGGGCGGCCCCAGAACCGATCCCTGTGGAACACCGCACGACATCTCTCGCCGGTTCCACTGTCCGTCCTGACCAGGGTAGATGACAGCCCTGTCGGTCAAATAGTCCCCGACCACACGACGAAGGTAGGTCGGCACCCGGTGATACCGGAGTGCCTCCCTAATGCAGCTCCAGGGCATAGTGTTGAAGGCGTTGGCGATGTCGAGAGACACCGCCAAGACCACACCGCCCCGAGAGACCGCAGCCCCCGTCGTGAGGGCTCTCACGCGCATGATGGCGTCCACCGTCGAGCGCCTCTTGCGGAAACCAAACTGGTGTTCCGCAAGATCCGGACCCATTCCCTCCAGGTGCTCGGCGAGGCGGTTTCAATTACTCTTTCAAAGAGCTTGCCCACCTCGTCGAGCAGCACAATGGGCCGGTATGCGGACGGCGAGTCCGCCGGGCGCCCCGGCTTCTGGATGAGGACCAGCTTCCCCGTCTTCCAACGAAGCGGGAACTGGCCTCTCTCCATGCATGATTTTTTTTTTTTATTTTAAGTTGCCCTTAAATCTAGTTCTGTCTCTGTTACCTCAGCATAGAGCGACCGAGACAGCACTAGATTTGAGCGTTACTTATATTTGAGTGGCGTTTCAGTATTCGGCCGTTAGACTAGTATTTAATAGCATGAATGTTCGTCATGTATACAAGCTTTATAAATCTTAAAAACTACTTTGGTCTCAGTCATGTCTCAGTTCTGTTGTGACAAGAAGTTTTCAATAAATAATAATTTTGTTTCTGTACTTCTGACGAACTGCGTTGTAATTGAAGACTCAGTTTTTCTTGTATTAGAAGTGTAATATGGTTTATGATAAATTGCAATTGTTACCTTTGTCATTATTATTTATTATGAACAGCAATTTGTCGTAGCCCGAATTATTGTTCGTCTAATTTTTTTGGTAGAGTTGATGTGACTTCATAAATTATTAAATAAGAAACCGTTTGTTTTTGTTGGAAATAACTGATGTGAGACAAAGTTTATAAACGGTTTATTATCCGGTAAAGGTTTAACAGAACAGCAGAACAGAGAGCACACAAGTGACATACGTTGTCACATCAAACGAAAACCTACTTTTTGATATTACATCCAGATTTGAGGTTTATTATTTCATACAGGTTTATTATTTTTACTCTGAGTGTAACTATAGAGTTACACTCAGAGCAAAACTGTTGCAATCAATCTTGATCTTAATGCTTTAGCGATAAAGTCGAAAATCTATTAAAAATACTTGACAGATTGTAGTAGCTAGATGTCTTTTTGTTTGGTGGTTATTCAAATCATCAAATGACTCCTCCTGCTCTGGGCAGAGCGGTAGGGAGTGTCAGACTTCTGCTGACTAAAAACCACCCATGTTCCTTCGTAGCCCTTTGTGTTGAGGCCGCAGTATCTCTATCGAACTACCCGCAGCCCCGACGGGCCCGACCCGGACCCAACGGGACGTCTTGTGTTGTGATTTATTCATTCTGCTAAAATCCCAAACATTATAATTCTATGAAAGATTTCAAAACAATTATGTAAAGAAAAGTAAAGTAAAGAGTAAGAGTCACCTATCAACATTAAATTCTCATCCAAAAATAACTTATTTTCTTAAAGAAAAATAACCTAGAATAATACATGATTGTGAAGATATTTTGTGTACTATTCGTAATGATACAGGCTGTCATCCAATTAGCTAAATGGTGGGTGACGAGAATAATTAGCGACAAGTACGCATGTAGGCGGAATGTTGTCCAAATGGACGTTAGTGCCATCAGCTGTCTGTTAAACAATATGAGGTAAATAGCTGAGCCAAGAAAATACATTAAATTAACTGAACGAAGATTTTTTAGGTATTTCTTACTCAATCTTACACTAGCCAAAAACAATAGCTGGAAGGCAAATGTTATTTAGCTGTTTTGATTATCATGAACTTGAGTTCATAAATATATAGGGAGGAGCAAAACTGATATTCAAATCTATTACAGACAACGAACACCTCATTGAATTTAGATAATCGAAAAAAAAAAACTCATAAAAGCCCCAAAAAAGCTACAACTCAAAAACCAAGAACAGAAACCCATAAATCTTCTCGATTTTTAACCGAAACATTACGACACGAATACCTGCCATCAAATCTAAAAGAGTACCATTGCAGACACATCAATGTGCTAATAATAGAATAGAAACACGCGGTGTCAGAAATAGACAATAATCTACACTCGAACTAAAAGATAGGTGTGCAGGCACCGAACTTGCTACTACTTCAAACAATGCTGTAAGTGTTCTGTGAAGTGAGCAGTCAATTGTTTTAAATGAAGCTCGTAAGTGTAACTAAAGAAGTGATGAATATAAATGTTGATGGTTTGAGAGGGAGAAGAAAACTAAAGAAAATATGGATGAATGTGAAGTGAACGATATGAAAGAAAAACTAGTAAATGATAGCGAGACCCCAAATGACTGAGGAGAAGAGCAAGAAGGTGGTGAAGTATGTCATAAGTAAATCTACACTAGTAATAATATTATAAAGAGGAAACATTATGTTTGGAATGAATTAACTCAAACACTACTGTGCCGATTTCTAAATTCTCTCACCATTGGAAAGCTACATTCACCTTGAGTAACATAGGCTACTACTTTTTATCCCTGTATTCTCACGGGAACGAACGGCGAACGGGACGGACTAGTATAAAATAAATCGCACAGTACAAATGAATACTGACAATGCGGGACTAGATGATAAAGGTATCGATGGATGGATTACGTAAGCTGGGTGAAGAATGGTCAGAACGTTTAAAACGTGTTGAGCTGACCCCAACTAAAGTAAGACAAGGGCAAAAATTTAATGATAGTGATGACAGTTTACTTGAAAGATGAATATTTTTGCCAGTACACCCAATAGCTGGTTCAACTGTACATTCAACCACGTGATGCAGGTGATTCCGAAGGGCAATCATTGTTGCCCAGCCAGCCGACCTGAAAGAATTTAGTCACGTGGTACGATTAGACGTGTCGACTTTTTTTTCGTGCGAGTCATTCATTTTATTTAGAGTATAAAGATTTCGGTCAGAAATTGTATTGTTGAGTTTATAAGTCTCACACTTGTTTAAATTGTTTTTATCTCAAATTGTCATTATACAGACATGATGAGACATGTCGTCATGAAAAAACCGACATCATCAAAATCAAATTATTTAATTTCACATAGCTCTCCCTAATTGGCAAATATTGTCACGCGTACAGTAAGTGGTTCATCAATAACATTGCAATCAAAAGACGGCCATTGAAGGGCACAAGCTTCACGCAATCGTCAACAATAGGGGATCGGACAAAAAAAAACTAATAAGTCCGTCAGATAGATTTCCAAAAAATATTGATTTTTTCTTTTTTTCACATATTTTTTCTTTTAACAAAAAATGAAGACAGTGCTTTGAAAACTCGTGAACTCCTCGAAAACGTCACACATGTCAGTACATTTTTACCTACAAATGACGTCACAATCCCCCACTCATGATCTTTGATGCGTTTTATTAATTTGATAAAACAAAAAAAACACGTTTTCAATATTATTCGATAATTTAACTGACCGACTAAATAGAATCATATTTTTTTGACCCAGTCCAATTATACGAACCATAATGTAAAAAAACATGCAAGGGGTCCTTGGTTCGATTCCCGGGACTTACGAAGCCTCTGAGTCAGACAAAATAAACTTCAATGTTATATTTCGAGCTATTGTTTTGCAACGCGACATTAGGTGTGATTGCAACCAAATATATTGCGATAATGATTAAAATCACTATGCAAAAGTTTTATCTAACAAACTTCTTCAATGAAACTCATATATCGTTTTACACCCTGCGATTTATCGCACACTTTATCAATCTTAGGCACATAAAGTCTTATGAACATACTAAATGATGCTCAATAATTGAATACTATTCAATGCATCCATATGCTCACTAATTGAATACTATTCGATGCATCCATCACCACAATGTTTTGAGTGCGTGAAATTGAGTTTGACCGTAAAGCGTAATTTTTCAGCCAGCAATATTTTTTTATAGAGTTACTTAGTTTGATGCACTTGTTGACAGCTACGTGAAGGGTTTACACCTTATAATTTACTAGCGTGATGTTATATTACGTTTATTGTGTTGTAAAACAAAGGTTTCTGTCAGTTATAAAACGCTCATCATCAGTCGTGTTTTGTCGTGCCATTGCTAAATTACTCACTATGTCACGGTTTATTTTAAAATTTCTAAGCACTTTGGCACTAGTGCAACGGATAAGCCGTTGGAGAAATTATCATCAACCTCGACGCATAGGCGGTGTTAATTTGAGGCAGCATTCAAAATATTTTGTGTGTTAATTGATTGAATAATGTTTGAATTTCATTCAGATCAGCTATGGGGGCTATTTGCTTGTTTTTGTTATGTGAAGGATTTTAATTAATTTTGTTTACAACTTTAGATTCTACGGATTGAGCAATTCGATGGTCATTCCAGGTATATTTCATTTGACTATGTAACAGTTCTGTTTCAATCACATAAAATATTTATATTTTTTAATTTTAAGATGTTTTGTCGATGATAAAGTACTCAATGATGATAAAGTGTTCACAGTTCTATTCTATTCTATTTTTGTTTAATGGCAATTAAAGCCGATGTCGACTATTCTGCCAATGTCCAGTGAATTGGAAAAACAAGTGTGCAGAGTAAAAAAATAAAAACATGAATGTAATGTTAATTAATCAAGATCGCAAATTAAATTCTTCGACACCACGTGGTTCTTGTCGAAAATGTTCACAGTTAGATAGCTTCTGATTTTCCATCTCTGTCAAAATCGGAACTACCTTTTATTTACAGCAACCGTAACCGCTAAAGGAAGATTAAATGTGTTCAGTTTTAAGAATTCCTTTGGACAGGAAACTCTTGTTTACGCACCATAAGTATTACTAGAAACTAAAATCATAGTCCAACACGTTGGTTACGCGTTATTCATTACGCTTAGCATCTGTTATTGATAAATTCGGAAACCTCTACGAGCGCACGTAAACGCGAATAGCGCAACATCGAAAATAGGATTCCGCGAATTGTGGCTTTTGATAAATCAAGATGATTGTAGATACAGCGGAGTATGGTTTCTCAGAAATCATTCCTTTAATAGGGATGTTAACTGACTTAAAAAAATATCATTCTAATTGGTCCGTCTTTTAGATTATCGAAAAATATTGGATACGTATTTTTTGTTTTATCAAATCAATAAAAATTTACGAAGATACAACGTGTCAAAAATTTGCGAGGGAGGTTGTGACGGCACTCACCGGTAAAGAATGTCATACTATTAATGTCTTGGAAAATGACGTCACACGAGTTATCAAAGCACTGTATCGTCTTCATTGTTTGTTTACGTGAAAAAAGAAAAAATACGTGTCCAATATTTTTTGAAAATCTATCTGACGGACTAATTAGATTTTTTTTGTTAACTACCCTATTTAATTGAACCGATGTCTCTTAGATTTTGCAGATTTAAGTGTGTATTGTATAATTGTCACTTGCTCGGAAACATCGTGAACTAAACCAGTATACCTGAGAGATATTTCTTGTTATCTAAACAGGTCAGGCCAAGTTAGAGGTCCACACGATAAAGAAGATTAAAATAATGAATAAATAGAAGAATGAATAGATATATCTTATCAAACCAGTATGCTGAAAGTACAATAAAACATCACAACATAACACCACGCCTGTAATCTATTAAGCGTTAGGCAGAGGTGTACCCAACAGTACACCCACATTCTTAGTTACGTTTAAGTCCCGTAGGAGGCGACCCTATTTCCATCAATCAGACACGAATCCAGACTCCATGGCCGCTTCTGATGAAAAACTCAGTAACTCTTAGCTTGACTTGAAATATGAACCTCATGTTCAGTGTTCATACTTGCAACCAAACCAATTAGACCAACGCGGCAACGACAACAATGCCAAAAGTACAATGTGACTGACATTAGGTCACTCCTATACGACTTAGGAGCAGTTCCAAAAAAACACTGAAGACGTAAATTCACTAGTCAATGCTAACGAAAAACAAGACAAAAGAATGAAAATAAAGTAAACAGTGGGACAAAAATAAATTGCAAATTGCAATGTTTTGATTTTGAAATGACGTTTAGTGCAACGATAATTTATCAATGGCTTACTGACTTCCTTACGTACAGAGATTGAGGGGAATCGTTATTTCTATTTGAATAACAAAATCTGGATGTTTTTTTTTCTTTCCAAACCCTGTCTTTTCTTTTACAACAATTACTTTTTCTTATTTTGCAGATGGTGAAAATGGAGCAAAGTCGTGCAAAGCATTTCTCGTAGATAAATACATTTTAATTTAAAAAAAGAGAGCCGTCCCGTGAACATATTTTTTTAAATTTTAATGGGACAAGCCCGCCACACTATTCCCAAACCACTGTAGCTTCTGTAAGCCAGAATTAACAGTGCCGACCACAAGAAAAGCGCCGAGACAATGAAGCTCGACGAAGTCCCTGAGAAACGATTTAACTGTCTTGGATCCCGCAACGAAATTAATCAGAAAAGAACATGATTGTGTATGTATGTAAAGACTAAACTTGACCATGCAGAAGCGTTTGGATCTTCCAGTCCTTGTCCTATATATTTTACATGGACTCTTAGCTCGGCATCATTTACCCTTTTCTCTTCCATGCATTCCTCACACAATCCATCCATCTTTTCTTTAGCCTTCCTCTCCTTCTCCATCCATCAACATTAATATCCATCATTTCTTTAGTCACATTCGTTTCATCCCTCCTTTTAACAACTAAAAATGAACACTAAAAATTATAAAAAGTTTCGTCGCTATCAAAACATTTTCTCCGTTCCAATTCAACTGCGCGACACGACAACCACCAGTCTGGTTTCCATTCATTCGTTCCAGGAATAGATACAAATCTACATGCATCTACCTACATGCGCGAACGATTTAGCAATTGAATCACCTTTTCATTTTCATCTAACAATGACCCCAAGCAAACAGTCATTTTGGCGACTGCAATATGTATATTTAAAACATTTTTCATAATTAGATTTCATATTTCGTAACTACTTTGACGGGGAGTTGGCTTGTGGCCATCGAGAGGGAGACACCAGATATATTTCCGCTTGAGTGCGAAAAGGACAGGTAATAATCTTGTGTGAAAAATATTTATGCTAAGGCCTTCTGTTGCTATGAATTCGTCTATGAATAGTTCGGTCGGTTCACCCGCGCGATATTTTTGTCTCACTCGTCGAAGGTTAGAACTACTTTTACTAGTAACAGTTTTGCAGAGAATTTTCTGGTTGGCTTAATGTTCGCGTAAGTTTGCTTCGATATTCTTACAAGAAATATAACAACTCACAACTTAGGACCCATTAATATGAATCACTCATAAATATTACCTATCCGCGGTGCTAGGTTCCTGGGCTTATCTTAGTTGTAAGAGATAAAAGAGGTATTATGTCTATTTAAAATAAAATAAATATATTTTTATTTCACATAGGCCTACATGGGCACTTATAAAGCGTCGGTAAAATGTGGCACGGTTCTGTGCATTGCTCGATTCCTAAGGAGAAGAATCGGCAAGAAACTGCAAAGGTTTTAATCTTTTAAAATCGTTTAGGTTAACAATAAGGTATAATACACACATGAAGACAGACAGATTAGGTGATGTTTGAGATGGTCTTTTGAAGAAAGCACCAGACAGATTTGAGTAGACCCGTCCAGTCAGTGCAAGCGTTTGTCAGTTATCGTGAGCTCAACTTATTGTACTTGTTTTGTTCTATCCATCCAGGACAGCTAAATTGTATCTCTGGAAGTTCATCCAGCTTCATTGTCTCGGCGCTTTTCTGGTGTGCGCCACTGTTGATTCTGGCTTCAAGAGTGCAATGGTTTGTTAATAGTGTGCACGCGGGCTTGTCCAAAAAAACTCTTACTAGAGAGAGATTTAAGATAGACAGATACTTTATGATACCTTCATCATTCTTCATCATTCTCCTTCCAACATGTCTTTTTCATCCATACTTCTCTATTTCTCGTCATGTCAGCAGTCACCTCCTTCCTAGCCATTATCATCCTTCACACAGTCCATCCATCGTTTCTTTCTTATTGCTTAGAAAACCTTTCATGTATGACCTGAACGAATTTCTAAGATATTTGATTAAATAGAATCCGCTTAAGACAAAATAAAAGGAAAAACGCTCTTTTGAAAAGAAAATCGAACATTTTGTGATTAAGAAAATATTGTGATAATACAGTTGGTAGAAACTATCCTAAGATTCCCAGGCAACCTGGTTTAGCCTCAAGACTATTTTGATTTAATTGATCGTAATGATTTTTTGTACGAACACTATTCATCGAAATAAAAGCAGAGTTAACAGTCCATTAGAGCAATGTTTTACGGAAATATAAAACTTTACAGAGCATGTGTGAAATAATCCGTGGAAACGCTTTAATTCTCTGTTTCTGATGGTTTGATAGACCATGAAAATTATTTCTGTTGGCAATAAGAAAGTCTTGTTGAATTTGTTGTAAAATTATTCCATGGGGCTATAAAAGGAGTTGGATGAAACAGCGCCTAATACATAAAAAAGAAACGTTCAGTTTCGAAGCTAACCAAATTTGAATGAAAAATGAAATAGTGAAGGCAATTCACGTAATGGTGTTTTACAATGTGAATTTGACGAATTATTTAGCATGAAAAATTTAAAATTATTCAAATTACTGTGCCAGTTTATTCTTTATTATGGTCTCATTCATTGAGCAGTGGTGGCTTAGTGGTGGCGGCCCCGACTTACGAACAGTTGGTCGTGGGTTTGGACCCAAGCAGGCGCATTACTTTGTGCAATTTATTTCATCACCTCTGCTCTCAAAAGGGTGAAGAAAAACATCGTGAGGAAACCGGCATTTCATAGAACCAAAAATTCGAAGATATGTGACATCAACGGATCCGCACTGAGCCCGCATCGTGGATTATAGCCCATCCCTCTCCTAGAGAAGAAGCCTGAGTCCATACAGTGGGAGCAATATAGGCTGATGATGATGATGATGGTCTCATTCATACCTACCCTAGAGTTGTGGGAAAAATATACTGTATATTTTTTTGTCTGGGCTCTAATTATATTCTGTTATGTATGGTCTAACCGTTAGACTATCAATTTGGAACTCGGTATAGGATATCATGGCTTATCTAACAAAATAGTTTATGAATGTAGCCAAACGTAAAGTCGTTAGACTACAGGTCAATGAGCTCTTTGAGATACAAAGCCACCTTTAAGCTCGTAATGCAGCTTCCGATCTACTGCCAGAAATCATGATGTATATTGTAAATTATGACGAGCGATATTGTAAACAATGGTTTCAAATAATACGCGAGTAGATATCGATAACCCGATAACCAGATGAAAACCGATGAAAATACTTAATATTATTCTGTCTGTGTTTAAACTGTTTTCTGAATCAGGAGGAGGTTATGTTTTCAGTGCGGTTTTTTTATTTGCATGCCATGGCCGTTACTCAAAGTGAAAGAAAATTGTTTTTAGAATTTAATTAATTTCTGTAACACCTACTCTAAACACATGAAAATTTTATTGATATCACGAGAAAACGACCTCAGCCAATTACACTTAATACGACAAACACTAAAACGATACAAATGATGGTATAAAATCAATGATGAGAGTTAATAAACTCTATTTTATATACACTAAGATGACATTTTACACTATGTGTCTGATAAAATGTTTAAACCAACAATTTTATGTCTTACAGGCTGCTTGGAACCGTGACAGTTTTACTGACATGAACGATTCTTGATGCATATAAACAAACATTTTGAAAATTATTACTAAGAACTTGTTTTCTTAGTATTTGGGTTAAGTCATTCGGTCCAAGGTTGTGTCCAGACACTTGGAAATTTACTTACGAAATGTCTTTGGAATTAGATAATATTGTTAGTATTTCATAATTTTATGGTTCAATTGATAACATCTGGTGTGTAATTGGGAATTATATGTAGACCTATTTGTGTAACAAATCATAATTGTTAAACTTAACATGTAACTGTTTTTTTGTCCCTAATAAATAAATAAGTGGGTTGTGGAGTTCAGATAGGCAGTAACTCTATGTGAAGTACTAGTATTCAGCTGCGGTTAGACTGTAAACCGACCCGATCAAAGTTGGAAAGAGACTGAAGGCTCTAAAACAATTATTCTAATTACTTTGTATTCCTCAGTTATAACTAACTCTCAAAAAGTTGCATCATCAATCAATGCATCGTCGATGTTACTGGCTTACTTCGACGTCTCTTCTAAGAAAGTTTTGTTTTGTTGCAATTGCAAGATCGTTTCGTCGAAAACAATTTTAGGTTCGGTAAGCAGAAGCCAGTGAAAATCGATGAATACTTTTGTCGATGACACATTCGTTTCTAACACTAGTAGGTGGTTTGAAATAACCCAACTACTTCCCAAATGATGAATTTCCATGCAATTCCCTTTAGATTTCTTAATGTCATAAGCATGAAATGCACATTTTGTTAGATAAAGCACTCTGGCGTTCCCGTCGGGGCTGCGAGATGTTGTAAGAGATACCGCGGCCTCGACATAATTGCTAAGAAGGAACATGGGTGGTTTTCTCTACTCCCTTTCGCACTGCCCAAGAGCGAGAGGGGTATTTCGATGAATTTCCACCCGTCAAAAAAAAATAAAAGGCACTCTGGCGTATACCCAGCCTTGGCCTCTATGGCTATCAGATGCATTTCAGTGAATTAAAATCTTTTTTTACTTAGATTATGTGTTTCAGGGCAACCTATACATTGAATGTCCGTCACAACCCTAGCGATGTACCTAAAGGGTGAAAAATAACTTAGTTACGGAGATATTGCGGGTCAAAGTTCCAAATTTTTCACAGCTGTTTTTGTAAATACCAGTTTTTCAGGTTATAACTTTACTTAAATTACTTCCATGGCCCCGTTTACTATTCAAAGCAGTCACTAGCACAATGTTTCAAGAGTGTTACATTGAGTTAAA
The DNA here is from genome assembly GCA_932274075.1 of Diarsia rubi. NCBI lineage: Eukaryota > Metazoa > Arthropoda > Insecta > Lepidoptera > Noctuidae > Diarsia > Diarsia rubi. Next base: position 8,521,015 of record OW026437.1, on the reverse strand, counting down.
CCGTAAAATATGATTTATGACCCTAAAAAAAGTTGTTTCCCAGCAATAATCTTTGCGTAGGGTTACTTAGTTTGATGTACAGAACGCTTGGATCACGGACGTGTGAAGGGACGTTACACCTTGTATGTCATCTTCTTCAAGTGTATCTATTACTCGTCATCTCATCAGACACTTTCTTGCCATATCATCCTTTACACTGTCTATGCACCGTTTCCTTGGTCTTCCTCTACTCTTATTTCTTCTACCACACTAGCTCCTAAAAATCCTTTGCCTTATCTGATCAGTCCATTCTTATCCGGGTTTCAAGTCCTGTTTCTAGGTAACTAGGCGAAGATTCCATCAGTTAAACTACTTTTAACCTATCCTAATGTCAATTGGTCAACTAAACCGACCTATTGGTACGGGTACAGTCACGTGCACTAATATGTAATCAAGCAGCAGCTTTTAACAGTGATTTTCTCGTACTGTTTTTTTTTCACGGACATCGTATTTGAGAAGCAATACTAGGTCTCATCTCAAAGGAGAGACCACTATTTCAAGAGAACATCGCTTTTGAATTTTGTTAAGTGAAGATATAGGTGCTAGTGGTAGTGACTGTACAGGAACAGGTGTATTTGTCAATCAAAGACTAATAGACAGCCAACATACAGACATTAATTACGCGATGGCTGTAAACGATTGGGCTGAACAAATTATTATCAGTAGGTGACAAGAAACAATTAATGTCTTCAGTGATTTAGGAGCTGCAGATAATGTGTAAGGAATGTATTGGCTGGGATGGAGATCATCACGCTTTGATCGCCGAGTTGTTGTAATGTGATCGGGTTGATGCAGATGATAACAGACGGTTTGACTGTCTTATTGGCACTGGCAGAGACTAGCTGTCTGCACGTGTACTGCAAGCTGTTTAAAAAAATGCGGCCCAAGAATAATAATGTTAACTATCGTGTTACATGCGTTTGTGACACAAGATGTTTTAATACTCAAAACAATGTTTTTATGTCACAAGTAGGTATTTCTTTCAAATTGAGGCTGGCCTAGCCTATTTTAACGTATCGCCTGTTCTAGCCGATCCTGTTATCAACTGTTTTGGTTGTTACTTTTTCTCTGACTTTAGAGTGATATACGTTAGGTTTATACTGAACAATCGTTTTCTATCGTTTCTCGATGTTACTCAGATTATCCTTTTTTTTTTGGTTGGTGTGAAGTCATCAAATGACTCCCCCGTTCTGTGCAAAGCGGCAGGGAGTATCAGACTTCTACTGACTAAAAACCACCCATGTTCCTTCAAAGCCCTTGTGCCGATTCCGAGGTATCTCTTTCGAAAAACCAGCAGCCCCGACGGGACTCAGATTATCCAGATACTTATATTTCTTGAAATGTTGTCTCATCTTTATTATTTCGATTTCTTTATTAGACACTATCACACGTTCTAGTTTTAACTCATTCATCTTAACAATACTGTTAACCACTTGCGTTAGATTCTCAATATGTCAGGGTGGTCCTTAACCAGTCGAAATAACCCCACATAACAGACATTTGTGATCGTTTGAGAGCACGTTAACATCATTCCGTTTAGTTATGGCCTCGAGTTAAGACGTTACGAGCAAAAATATAGCTACATCTCCTCCGTTCCCGGTAATATTGACTTCAGTTCCGCTAGTAATAATTTGTTCGTAAATAACCTTTGAAAATAAACATCCTCATTCTGTAACTATCCTTCGTGCAGATTTATTATCATATACGTTTATTTATGTTATGTTTTTTTTTGGGAAGACACAAACGATGGCAGTTTGATTTGGCCCTGACTTAGATTTTTGATCAGTATGTTTTGGGGATCACTTTAATTATGAGTTCTCAGTGTCCCAATTATTAAAAATCTAAAACTGTCTGTGTCAATATTCTTTACGACGCTATAGTTCTGGAATGCGGTTTAGATATTATTATTATGGATGTGTTTTTAAATGTGTTATCAGTTTGATTGATGCGCTCGAAGTAATCACAACGCAGTTGTAGTTTTCTCTAAACTAAATGCACGAAAAACAAGATAAAAATACTTCTATTTTTATCTCATTAAGTTCATTAATTCTTCAATTAATAAACTTTATCTTCAAATTACAGATCAAGTAAAGAAAACTGAGATATATTTTGGTATGTAAAACATGGGATATAGTTAGAAAAAAAGGGTATTTCACCAAAAAAATCTAATTAGTCCGTCTGTTAGAATTTCAACAAATACTGGACACGTATTTTTTGTTTTATCAAATTTATAAAAAAAAAAGAAAATATGATCATGAGTCCCCCACTCATGATCATATTTTCTTTTTTTTTGACCTCACTTTGTATGTAAAAAAGTACTAACCTTGTTACGTCATACGACTTGACGCGACTTTTCGAAGCACTGTATCGTTTTCATCTTCTGCTTAAGTGAAAAAAGAAAAAATACGTGTCCATTTTTTTTTTAAATCTATCTGATGGACTAGTTAGATTTTTTGGTGAAATATCTATCCTATTGTATCACAAGTCAGCCTTTAAAGTAAGATTAAACATGCATCTTCTGGGAACGCTCGCGCCATAGGAAACCTAATCAATCGTTTCCCCACAGGCAAGACGCAAGATCGAGCCATTCAGCAGGCTCATTTGACACTAACAAACTCTCTCGAACAAGAAAATGATACACCTTGCAACATAAAGGAAAAGATATATTTTTCATTTGTGATCTTTAAATATAACTACTCGTATTTTCAACTGACCTAATTTATAAAAATCCGGTTAAAACGAGAAACGATGGAAAATTGACGGTGCCTGTTACCAACAGGAAAGATTTGAACAAACAAACAAACTCAAGGTTGTTTATGAAGCCAAGAAAAGTCTACCTGCGATTGTATTAATTAACCATTTAATTTGACATTTGGCAGATATAGCTTGTGCACAGTAAAAAGTGTTGTCTTCTTATTACGTGACGGTTGTTATCTGATTGGCAAGTAACCAGACACGAACCTCTCTTAAAGGAAGATTAGTCATTCCATTTAATATTAACTTCTTGTGTCATTTTAGTCTTAGTTGATTGCACTGCGAATTCAAAATCATGCTATGTGTATTCGGTGATATTACTAGATTTTGAAATATCTTCATAGTTGGAAGATTTCTACGAGGAAGTTGAAAATTCCTTACTAAAAATGAGGAGATGTCGAAGGATTTTGAGACGTGTCAGAGATCATCTCAATAAATTTTATCATTATTTCTAAACTACTGAAAAGTTGAAAGAGCGTAGTTGTCTGATTCTTGTTAGAAGCAGCTAAATTAGATTATTACTCTTGAAAAAAGATCGGCAGCTAAAGAACAGCTTCGTATTACTGCTCAGCAGGATGCACTAGCGATAGTGTAGCTGTTTCGAAAAATGAAATTTAAGCATGCAATAGGTTCACGCTGAAGATTTAATTTTTCACAAAAGTTCCGAGAACTCTATTTGATTTATAAAGAGGACTACAAAGCCGACACTCAGGCGGAAGTGATCGCAAAATTCGCAGTATAATATTGTGTGATTGATTCCCTGCTGTATTTTAAGCTTTTGGAGAACTGAAGCTTGTCCCAGTTTAATAAAGGAAGGCAGAAATTTAATACGAAGCTATATACATTAAACAAAATGGCTGGTTATTCGCGATACCGAAGATAAAAAAATGATAGGTTGACCTATTGGATGAGCATTAACTACTAAAAAAAAAAAAATAATTTGAAACTATTTATTACATCATGCATTCATAGATTAAAAAAAAATACAGTAACAATAACGATAACAATAACTGAAAATCTAATCAATTAGTCAATCCTAAAGTGGGAGTTATCGTAAATAATATTCCATAGTTAAAATCAACTCTTTCCCTACATTTTCATTATTGTGTAAAAACAAATGTAGTTCAATTATCGAGCCAAATACTTCCATTAAAAATGTTTGATTATTCACTCCACCGATGAACTGGTGAAGGTTGCGAGCATTCGCTGATTACGAGACACTTGGGGGATGCATATGTCTTACAGTGGACGTCTTTCGGCTGAAATGGTGTTGATAGTGATGAATTATCATCTTTGTTTTATTATTATTCCGTTAATAGCACCTTTATTTAATTAATATTAATGATAATTGAAACAGTTTTAGCCTGTAGCTATAAGATAGTTTAAAGAATCTCGTTCCAATTTGTACCAGGGAACTAAAAAGTCAAAGAGTTGGCGGTCATCGGCATTTAATGAATCTAATTCGCGCCGGAAGCCGGTCCAACAGGTGGCGCCACATGTTACTAGGGCAGGCCAATGATCTACTTCGTGTGAACGGTGCACTGCACTTTAGGCTATCTGTAGACGAGACATTCGCGACTACCACTATAGTGCCTGTGTCCGTCCTCGGGTAATAAGATTTGCTACCGACCTTCTTTCAAACAGTAGCACGCGTGTGTAACATGTTTTCTTTTGCGTCAGTTTCGGAGTGTCACTATGCAATTCATTACATGCTCTAAGCAAATTAGTCCATTTGTTTTCTCAGCATTTACCTTAATTTTTCATGAATCTGCCCTTACCCAAATTAATTTAAGGTCGGCGTAGCTTATTCTTTCATACTTCTCTATTGCTCGTCATTTTACCAAACACCTCTTTTCTTGTCATGTCATCCTTCACACGGTCCGTCAAACGTTTTTTTGGTCGTTTTGTAGTGTAATATTATTACTATTAACATTCATCCTCAACTTTCCTTACGACGTTTTCCTCAAATTTCCTCATTACTGTATAGGGTAATATTTTCCATGCCTTCATATTAAAAACGTGTGCGATTGTGAAATGTTTCATGAAATTATTTATTTTTTATTTTTGGGTGTCGGAAATCATAAAATATCCCCTCCCGCTCTTGGGCAGAGCGAAAAGGAGTGTCAGACTTCTACTGACTAAAAACCACCCATGTTCCTTCTTGGCCCTATAAGTCGAGGCCGCGGTGACTAGTGTACAACCCGGAGCCCCGACGGGCAAGACCCAATTCCTCGATCATGATTTCAGCTGATGCGATTTACGTCAAGCGATCCTTGTTTTTTTTTTTTTTTTAAACGTTGCCCCACACTAGGAATTTCTCCTGTATCGTGGGTGCGTTCACAGACATTTAAACTTACATACACAAATACCCTGACCCGAAACAACTATCTGTAGGCCATACAAATATTTGTTCCGTGCGGGGATCGAACCCGCGACACGTAGCGCAGCAGTCCATTGCCTGAGCCACTGCGCCAACCGTGTCGTCAAATTTTCATTTTGATTCAGAGAATATTCTTCGTTGCATTGAATAATTTGGCTGTGACAGACTGGAGGAAGAAAGACGGAGGATATGGTTTTGAGGTATAGCTTGACAGAGGCGTGTGTCCTGCAGGGCTATTGCGTGTCTTTTAAATGACAGTGGCTATCATATTGCCCAAAATGGAACCATTTGACATTATTTGATGTACACTATATGATAGCCACTGTCATTTAAAAGATACGTAATAGCCCTGCAGATGTGGGTTGCGAAGGGCTAAGTTGACTGATTGTGTTAAGAAGAGAGATTACTCATTGCTGACCATTGATCGCAGTCGTGAGTTGCCCGCGTGTGGACACCCTTTTAGCTGATATATTCTTAATTGAAATATACTGTAAATACTTCTCAGATGCCGTCATTTTAAATGAAGTTTCTAGATTTTGCAAAATCGCCTGCGGTAAACGGATTCCTTGCCAATATTGCATATTGAAAATACTGTTTTTTATGAATTGACGTCGGCGTCGGTTATGAAGTACAATAGGTCGATTGGAACGTCCTTTTTAACATTGTAATATTGAATCATGCAGAAAATACTGTCGGTACTGCAAAACATATTTTAGTCTAAATATGATGCGATGTGGCTAAAAGCAGCACTGTAAATGTTTGGTGAATTTAAACTGAATTGAAGGAGTTTCAAAGATATGTTACAATGAAAAGTCTACCTAGATTCGAATTATTCGCACCAACCTCCAGCCCACCAGATTTCTTAGCATCGGAAGATGAATTATGGTAATTCATGACATTACTATGTAACTTTTGAGGAACACAATTAAGATATGCCTGTAGATTTAATGGATTTTCAACCAACCTTTCGAAGGTAACTTATTGGCATTCGTTCCACCTGTACCTACTACTGTTTTATTGGAGAGCAGCGGTGGCTCAGTAGTTGCGGCCCAGACTTACGAGCCGTAAGTCGTGGGTTCGAACTCAGCCAGGTGCATTCCTTTTGTGTAATTTCCATATTGTACACTATGCTTGTATCATATTGTTTGTATTACTAGGATAAATAGTGTAACAGTTGTAGATAGGCCAATAAATAAATCACAAAAGCTCTCAAAACAGTGAAGTTTATCCGAAGACATGTAACAATAATAATAATAATAATAATCATTTATTTATTTAGACAACTAAGATCCATTGGGTTAGTAACAATATTCCTAAAAACCTATGTTAGTACTTAAACTAAAGACCCTTGGGTTAGTAACAATATTCTTAAACCTATGTTAGTACTTCACTAAAAACAAAGACAGAGTACAGGTGACTAATGACCTCACCAACGGGCTGTCATGCCTCCCGACTATAGCTCTCAGAATGCTGTTAGGGCTGCCACGGATTCTATTTAACATCTACCAACCCGCACTATACCCGCGAGGTGGATTATATACCATTCCCTTTCATAGATAGGTCTATTACTCAGCAGTGGATTAGTATTGACTGATTATTTTTAAGGACACACACAACCCGCCTATTCAATAGAACATCAGTACGGTTGCCGTCTAAACCACCGCATTTGATAACATGTTCCTTAGTTATAGTTACAACGCAAGTATTGACAGCTCGCTGGCTGTACGCCTAGAAAAGGCTACAACCATTTGTTTGAGATGATTCATTATGTACTAAACTGATCTGTTTTAGTGGCCTATGAAATTAGATATTTATTTGATAGTTATTTATAATATTATTGATCTGTAATGAGGTTTCAGAAGGTTCAGAAGAAATCAGGGCGAATTTTAAATCTGCAGAGCTTTTTAAGGGATTGGTAATAAAATAAGTACGAGTATGCATACAGTTAAAAATAACAAACGCCGCACTTAGATTCAGCCGGTTTCTTTGCCGACCTCCCCAGTGACACCCTCAGCCCCACCCCTGTAGGTTGTGCCCTTGCTCAAAGAGATGTCAGCAACATAGCAGGGGCCCGCATGAGTTGACGCCTGCCGCAGCTTCGAGTTGTTTGAAAGAGATACCGCGGCCAAAAAAAGGTCTGTTTATTGTACATTCTGTATGACAAGTCTGTTAAAAATACACAATCGAAAAACCACAAAACCGGTTGTAAATAACTGAAGCTGGAGTCTAGACTTAACTGACTAGGCTAAAAATAATTTGTAATATACTAGCCTACCACAGCAACTGTAGAATATTGTAGAGATAAATGAGGAAAATGTCGTGAGGAAGGTTTTGAGTACCTATGTTTGTGGATGGGTATAAGAGTAGAGGAAGACCAAAGAAACAATAGATGGACTGTGTTAAGAATGATGTGGTAAGAAAGGAGGTGTCTCATGAGATGTCGAGAAGCAGAGAAGTATGGAAGAAGCAAATATGCTGCGCCAACCCCAAATAAATGGGATAAGGACAATGATGAGTTGTTCCAACCGAGAACACTTCGTTGTGTCAATCTTTGATGGACTAGATTTAGCAAACCGTGCTTAAAAGCTAACGAAACAACACACACACACATATATTTTTTTCAGTAATCCAATCAAAGTTCTTTGATCTATAGATATGAAGCACTCCTCATAATAAACTATACTTAAATGACACACGAGGCGATAAATACGACAATCTGTCGCCCTAGATTCGGGCTCAAAGGTTCCGTACAACGCTGTCTGTCTGTCCGTCTGTCAATCTGTCAGCTTTTCACTATGTTTTGTTTGTGCAGCGCGTCCCCAGAATAAAATATGGGCTTATAATAGTTTGAACATCATAATAGAAATGGGAGAGAGTGCAGTAGGGTTTCATTCTAGTTTTGTGTGTAGTTAGTTAGAAATCGAAAAATATTGGATATTTGCTTTATGAAATTAATAAAAATTTACGATGATGTGACGTCACACAAGTTTTCAAAGCACTGTATCTGTATCGTCTTCATTTTTTGTTTACGTGAAAAATTATATGTAGTAAATATGTGTGCAATATTTTTTGACAATCTATCTGACGGGCTAATTAGTTTTTTTTGTCATCTACCCTACACTGAGGTCTAGTGGTTACAAGCGCTACTGCACACGCAGTTCTGGGTTCTGGGTGAACACTTTGGGGAAAGTGTTGGTTGTGGCTTCTATCTGGAAATCTTCAGTAGCACCCACGGGGTCTGGATGAATGCTTGATTGAAATCAATAGGTCTGCTCCTAATTACATGGTACTTAAACCATAACTGGCAAAATACGGGTGTATAATAAGGTATACCTCTGCTTTACCCTTAGGGGATTGCAAGTATTAGGTCATGTTCGTTATATTATGAAACATTATTAAATAGGTAGAAGATGCTTAACGTTTTAAAAGATTACGACATAACGAGTAATTGATTATAAGCTTACTTGCCAAGTGTGGGTCTTTTGCTAATTTAAATTGATTTAAAAAGAGCTTTGTGTTGTTATTTTTTTTTTAAATAGTGTTTCTTTTTTCAACTTTGTTGATTGAAATACAGGTTGCATTTACATTTGGGTTTGTCATAAGGGTCTTGAGGTGATACAGCAGAGGAACTTGGTAGACATATGAAGATTACAAAATAAGTGGCAGAATGTGATGAGACTATTTATTTATTTAAATTCATGTCCAAAAATAAATAAAATTTAGGCAAGCTAAAGTAGCAATGGACTAGAACCAATGCACATTAAGTTAGATATGTCCTTGAGTAGGTAGAGATCACTAATCGGCAAGCATAAGGTACGCCCTTGAGTGTTACCGAGGATCGAGTTTAAATGGCGCGGGATATACTCGTATCTATAGAAACAATTAGTCACGGAGTTGTGACTGCTCTCAAAACGATAAAGGAAAACATCTTGAGATTACTGTCGACATGTTCTAAAAAAGAAAAATCGAACACATGTGATATCTACCAAGCCCAAACTGGATCCGCGTGATGAATTATAGCACACTCCCTCAGAGAGGAGACCTGTGTCCCAGCAGTGGGAACATTGTAGGCTGATTATGCTTATGACGGACTAATATTTCGTTTCGACCGATTTATTTTTTTAAATGTTCATATTGTCTTTGAGATTAGCCTGTAATAAATTTTCGACACATGTTTTGTTTAGCACGTCTTCGGATTTCCATCATCAGAAAATTTAACCCTGTCGAAACCGGGACTGGTCGCTAGTGTGAGTCAACAGTCAAAATCTTCTGTGGGTAAGTGTGGGTAAAGCAAACAGACTAGCATTTTTGTCATACCTATTATTGTAATCAAAAATCAAATATAGCTCACAACTTAGGACCCAGTGATATTAATGACAATAATATCCGTGGTGTGCTAGGCAACTGGGCTTATCCCACTTGTATGTGTCCCTGTGTGCCTATTGGCCTTGTTCAGTTCTGTCTCCTGCTGATATGGAGGGAAGTGGAAATAATGTTTTTCCTACTCCTCTGCTATTCTTTTCTGATTAATTACGTTGCGGGATCCAAGACAGTTAAATCGTTTCTCTGGGACTTCGTCGAGCTTCATTGTCTCGGTGCTTTTTTTTTGGTCAGCACTGTTGATTCTGGCTTACAGGAGTTACAGTAGTTTGGGACTAGTGTGGCGGACTTGTGAAAAAAGCAAATAGACTTGAGTTTAAAAAACACGGTGGGCATAATCGTACCACGTAACCACTCTCTTTGTTAAATTGTTGATTTAACATAATTGAGAACAGTGTAAAGATATTATAGTATGTTTCAGGTGTAAAACTGGGACTGAAAATATTTTACGGCTTCTAGAATGTTCCATAGATTTTTTTTGTTGTGTCATTTTTCCTCATGCTGAGTTGTTTCTTTCGTAGCTGCTAATCAAACTGTATTATTATTGTTAAAATACAGTTGGTAGCATGTCTATCGTGTATAAACCATGGTTTTCATACCGGTTTTGAATACAATACAAATATAAACATATTTTTAAATGCTTTTTTAAATACCCATATTAATAATAAAGAACGAAAGCATTTATTTCAAAATGAACAATATACACGAATTTAAAATAATCTCAATCGACATAAGTTGACTAAGGATTTTTTTTACGTGTTTTATACAGATTTTTGCACCTTACATAAAATTGTATGCACTTGACATAAAGTTATCTAAAGCCTTATTTTGTAAGTTAAAATGATTTAATGCCAATAAAATCGTATATAATAAAACATAAGAAATAAAACGTGTTTTCAACTCATTCGTAACAAGCGTAGCAAATGTAGGCCCTCTACGAAAGTGCTACGAAATCTCGTAGCAACTAGTTATAACTGTGTAGCTGTTTTACTTGCGTATTGTTATTAGATAATTATATTAATTCTTGCATTATGATATCATTTTCCATGTTTTTAAGTACCTGCTGTAATTAACTAAAAGATTTTAAATCTTTAAATATTTTATGATCTTATTTTAAAATCGAGGTCAAAGTCTGGAACTAATGTCACAGCATCTGAAAACATGTCATGTGTGACGTTGACAATTAGCGACGTGACCTTATGTGTGTGACCTCAGCATTATTATTATATGGTAGCTTTTATTTATTTCACAATCATGGTGCAATAGTGCTCAAACTTACAATTTTTCTATCGTATTTTTAACGGCCATTTTTCGCCTGTACCAATAAAATTTTACACAGAAATACAAATTAAAATAAACGTGGTAAGTGTTAATCGTTTTTATTACTCTACTGATCCAATGTGGGACGATATCTCGTGTCCATCATTAATCTTTTCGCAAACACGTAACAATTCTGTCGCATGCGTATTTATAATTGTTATTTTTAGATCGTCGTTTTGACACCTATCTAATTTTAACTTAGCACAAATAGGTATGTTTCAAGCTACATGCAAAGCTGTTTGGTGGTTCTGTAAAGCATACAGTCTCACATAATTTGAGAGGGATTGAGGAGGCGTGCGCTTGCGCGCGCGTTCGGCCAGCAGTAGCCGAAATATACCGCCCGACGCCGGTCAAAAATAGTAGCACGACTCGCGCTAGCTCGCTGCATACAAAAGCGGCGAGTCGTTTCACCAACAGCTCGCCTTATCAAATTTCCCTGCCCACACCCGCCCACTCGCGCGCACCCCTAGCCACCCTGCATGCGTTAGTGTGTTAGCACAGGCCTGCGATGTTAGCCGAGTTACAACTTCACTTAATCCTGCTGCTACGACACAGAAGCACTGAGCGACATCCGAAGCATTAATTAGTTACATCACTCGACACTTACACAGTTGTTGTCACTATTCACTGCTCACTAGAGTATGATCGTCGCGACCGAGAGTACAGAGCGCACGCGAGCGGCGCCGGCCACCACTGAACTGCTCCGAACGGGCCCTCCTCGCTCTCCGACGCTCCCAAAATACCCAGCATTGTGTACACAACACTTATAACACCTAGGCTTTAGTATAAATCTCGGCGAACTTTATAAATAGTGTGTTTCGGTACAGCGAAGGTATAAAGATGCGAATGCAATGGATGCTATTAACCTAAATCAGGTGCCCTGGATTGATATCAGGTGTGGTTTGGTTGATTTTATCTTGTGTGAGTCTTAGACGAAATGGTCGCTCTAGCTTTCGTTGCAACTGAGTTGCAAAATAGATAAACTGTTGGCCTTTTACAAGACTATTAAAGGGCTTAATTATTTTAATGCCAATTGAACACACAATTTCCACTATTTTTGCGGTATTTTTTCTGCAAACTTAAAGGTTTACAACTTAACACGTAAGAGAATTTGGTGTAAAGAATAACGTACTGTGTGAATTGGATTTTAATTCCAGTACCATTCAGGACGGGTCAGATATACAATACATAAGATAAGGCTCCCTCCAATTTTATCAATTACACACAATTACAAGTTTCTTTCATTAATTTTTTGTAGATAAGCTTTCTAATTAAAATATGACTAATTAAACAACAGATGCACCTGTTTCAAAAGAATCTAAAATGATCTAATCAGTCTTCCACTGTGCAAAGGCAGAATGTGCCAGAATCCTTCAGTCAACACAAAATGATTTACAATAGTTCACCTGCTGCTTGCAATTTACTGCAAAAACCTTGATTTAGTTGTTCGCTATCTAATTTATGTGATCTTAGTTAAGTTTGAACAATTATTTGCTGTTTTCTCAATTGACTTGAATTGAGAAAAATTGGTTCTTCTTTTGGAAAAAAAATTACACGAGAACTATAGTGAAACCATTATAATTTAAAGATTTCTTCTAGCTTCTCATAATATGTATTAAACCCAAATATAAACCTACAAACTCCCCTTCTTCTCAGAACCTATCATATCCTATTCTTCTCAGAAGGGAAGTTTGAAACTTGGGTAGGCAGTAAAGACGGAGTCAACCACATTTCAACCATATTCACCTTCTTTTTTTTTGGGGTTTGGAAATCATCAAATAACCCCTCCCGCTCTTGGGCAGAGCGAAAGGGAGTGTCAGACTTCTACTGACTAAAAACCACCCATGTTCCTTCTTAGCCCTTTATGTCGAGGCCGCGGTATCTCTTTCAACATCTTGCAGGCCATATCTTATACACCTTATTTAACTCAAACTCAGTCATAGAAGGAACTTATCTTTTTCTTCTTTAATGTGTGCTAGTGATTAAAGTAGTCACCGTGTTATGTTAAATATCTCTCATCAAATGCTGGTTTCCTCACAATGTTTTCCTTCACCGAAGCATTTGATAACTAAACAATATTATTATTCATAGAAATTCGAAAAACCAGAGATGCGTGAATTGATTTCGAATTTGAGACATATATCTACACTAATATTATAAAGGGGAAAGATTTGTTTGTAACGAATAGGCTCCGGAACTACTGGACCGATTTAAAAAATTCTTTCACCATTGGGAAGCTACACCATCCCCGAGTGACATAGGCGTCTTTTTATCCCTGTATTCCCACGAGAACGGGAACTACGCGGGTGAAACCGCGTGACGTCCGCTAGTATTTAATACAACGGTCACACCACTAGAATGCTTTTATAGATACCAAATCCATAAATCAGCTAAGTGATTCACACGCTCCTTCCAAATCCATACACAAATAAATCAAAAGCTAAACTGCAAATACAATACAATACAGTCAACATCAGTAATATGTATATACTTAACAACGTTTAGAAGCAATTTTCGTGTACTGTATTGATTTAATTTTCATGACACGTAACGAAAGTAATATTTAATTTGATGCCCTTTTATAGTTGGTTTGTTTTTAGTTTAGTTTATTTAGTTTATATATTCAGTATAGCCGTATTTAAATAGATAATTTAATAAACACAAAAAATAACGCATTTTATTTTAAAGTAGATCATATCTCTAAGTTGCAATAATTATTTCACGGAATATTCTTGTTTGAACTTTACCAAGTGTAAACATATTATTTCTCATGACTGTACACATCGTAAGATACGACACTGGAGCGGCCAACCTTTGGCACAGCAACCACGGACCAGCGAGAGTAACCTTCGCGAAATAATTAGTACAAGTTTACACGCATTGCTCATCAATAGATCATTTGTTATTTCTGTATGATTAGTTACATGTGTGAGCATGGTTTGGGATAAGATCTAGGAGCTGTTTTATATTGTTGTGATAAAGAAAGTAGGCAGTATTAATCTATGAAGATAAGATGGGTCATAGTAGCTATCGAGGGCAAAACGTGGACAAAGCTGGTGATGTAACATCACTATTTAGTTAGTAATTAGTGTGTACACCACTAGATATAATCTATGGTTCCGGCACTGCTAAGTCTGATCCCATCTGTTATACATCTACTAAACTGTCTCTGTATTATAATGTGTTCTTCGTCTTAATAAACCTAGTCTACTCAACAGTATCTTTCATTCCAACAAATATAACAGCTGGCATAGAACCGTCAGGGGTTGACACAAGAAAACGGTTGCTGGGTGAATTCTGACTATAGATGATGATGATGAATCTCTGAGTCCATAGCTCGAAAAGATCAATATTATTGTGTTGGCTGTTCCTAATCATAAAATATCTTGTCAGACCTAAAATCTAACGTCTGCTAAGCTGGATTTCTATTAAATTAAAAACTTCTTCACAAAAAAATTATCGATGCTTGGTGTCCCGGAAGATTTTCCTACTAATGGAAAAATTATAATTTTCATATCTTTTAATTCATCATCAGCCTATATTGTTCCCACTGCAGGGACTCAGGCCTCCTCTCTCGGAGAGGAATGGGCTATAATCCACCACGCGGGCCCAGTGCGTGTTGGTAGATGTCACATGTCTTCGATTTTTTTTATTCTAAGACATGGTTTCCTCACGATGTTTTCCTTCACCGTTTTGAGAGCAGCGGTGATGAAATAAATTACACAAAGTAATTCGCCTGACTAGATTCGAACCTACGACCTAGTGTTCGTAATTCGGGGCCGACACCACTGGGCCACCGCTGCTCTCACCACTGGACTATCGCTGCTCTCTTGTAATTAAAACTTATTCAAATAAATAACTTCAGAAAAATATCCCAAAATCACGTGAATCGAAAAACAACAAGTTTTCATGACACATTTAACATTGTCATACCCAACTTTCGCCTACCTTTATAAACCTGACGATCGGCAAGAATTCCCTAAAAAAATGTATGAAAAGCTACAATGAAATGTCATCGCTACGTTATTTCGACACGCAGAATTAGACTCGACATGAGTTTGTCGAATCTTCCGCAATACGGAGCAATAACATCGACAGAGTTCGTTTAATTTGTTTGGTAGCGAGCCATAGTGCGAAAGATTCTACTATCTTGCCTTCTTTTTGAGAATTTGTTTACTTTTTATCCCCCTCTTCCCTCCCCTCCCTCACTGCGTTAACATTCGTAGTTTATAAAAACAACTGCACCACAAACTGTTAGTTTCCTGATAACTGATATCCGTGATTTACTGTCGTATTTGAATACCCCCTTCCCCCCAGAACGGGTTACTTAGCATGGGTACGTTCCTTGTGTAGGTCTCTGCCTCTACCAAATCTCCCCGGTTTTGTGTCATGGCTGTCTGGTTTGTTCCGGCCACTTTAATATAAATCAAGAAAGAAACAAAATGTCTTGTGGGTGCAATCGGTAGTGCTGAACATTAAGTCCTGGGGTCGATTCTAAGGTGGGGAAAAGAACTTTTGCATTTTCCATTGTATTCTTAGTAGCAGTCACCAAGTCTGGAATAGTACCCAGGATGACAATAGGCTCGTACCTTATTAAATGAGACTTTCTGCCGCACTCAGAAAGCTTTAATGATCACTTAGGCCATCACTTAGTAAAGGTTATAAATATGTCAAACTTTTACTAAGTGACGGCTTAAGTAATTATTAAATATCTCTGAGTACGGCAGTAACACACCTAACTGGTCAAATGTGGGTGTACTATTAAGGTACACCTTTTTTTTATTCCTCCCCCTATGGGTGGCGCGGCGTCAGACTTCTACTAACTAAAAAACCACTCATGTTCCTTCTTATCCCTTTGTGCCAAGGCCGCGGCATCTCTTTCGAACAACCCACAGCCCCAACGGGATTAAATACACCCTGAGCCTAACCCTTTGGGGATTAAGGGCGTTAATCTAGGTTTATGTACTTTGTATGATAATATTATCGAGTATCTAGTAGTACGAGAATATGCTATATCTCGATTGTATACATACACTTTTTAATAAGTTATTTAGCACTTCTTTCAGAATTCTAATACCTATAGAAAAACGTCTAAAAGATGGTGAAACATATGATGATGATCTCGAAAACATTTTAATGTCATGGAAATCTAAGTCCAGAAAAAAAAAATGTTGATTTATGAGTAGCGAAATGTAGCGGAATAAAAATACGTTTTGTAGCCAATATCTGCTAGGGGAACAGTTATTTTCGTTATCACATAGATTATTGCTAAGGTATTTTATAACGAGCAAAGCCAAGGTTGTTGGGAGCTAGTAAGATAATTTCAACAAGAGCTCGGATCATTCTTCAGGTTAAGCCGCGCTTGACTAGGTTGGTCTGAAGATCGGTGACCGCCCAAAACGAGTCAAGTTTTCTCTGTGCCTCGGGAAGCACGATAAGCAAATGGTCCTGGCTGTCCTTTGTATCTTTGACTGTCGTAACATTTAGTCAAAATCCCGAAAATGTAAACCAGTCTAACAATGGGGAATCGTATTACCTAGTATTAACTGACTTGTGGAGGTCGGATAAGCAGTCGCTCCATGTAATGTACTGGTTTTCAGCTGCATCCGGTTAGACTGGAAGCCAACCCTTTCAGTTGGGAAAGGGCAGGCAGGAGATGGTGGTCTCATTCACACTTTTTAATTATCCTATAAATTTAGACCCTCAAAAAAAAGTTGAAACAGTGTTATGAAGATTTCAATATGAATCTGCCACAGTGAACCAACAGTCACTAGTGCACCTGCCGAGCAAGGAAGTCCTGGGTTCAATCCAAAGCGAGCAATTTTTTTTTTAATAGCGTGCGAGCCTTTTGCCAACCGGGCACAAATTCAGACTTCGTGGCTGCTCTTGTGAAATTCCTGATAGAAAAACCCAAAAACAATTTGCCTGCTCCGAGAATCCAACTAAGAACCTCATGCTTGCCACTAAAGAAACGGCCATTAAACTAAAAAAAAATACCATAACTTTTTTTTTTAAATGGGACAAGCCCGCCACACTATTCCCAAACCACTGTAACTCCTGTAAGCTAGAATCAACAGTGGCGACCACAAGAAAAGCGCCGAGACAATGAAGCCCGACGAAGTCCCAGAGAAACGATTTAACTGTCTTGGATCCCGCAACGAAATTAATCAGAAAAGAATAGCGGAGGACTAGGAAAAACATAATTTTCACTTCCCTCCATATCAGCAGGAGACAGAACAGGACAAGGCCAATAGGTACACAGGGACGTATACAACTGAGATAAGCCCAGTTGCCTAGCACCACGGATATTATTGTCATTAATATTACTGGGTCCTAAGTTGTGAGCTGTTATATTTGATTCCAATAATAGGTATGACAAAAATGCTTGAACGCACGGAAATTTGTTCTAGTTACTACAAGGTCCGTGTAATAAATAATAAATAACTCCGAAAGTAACCTGTACACTATTTATCATAATATTACGTTAATTCTCCCAAAGACTACACTCCCATAAGATGTGATGTGCAGATTGTTCATATTCGCAGTCAGATGTAGAACATTGACAGAAAGGCGAGGCAACAAGCTTGAAGGAAAATAATTTACTCTTAAAGTTACCATGACCTGTGAGAAATTGGGCAACACAGTGATACACCTCCAGCCATGTCGTGGCCAGCCGCTCACGAACGGATGGAAAGAACTGGTGGAGGTGTCGGCATTTGATGGAATTATCCCACCTACATTGCCATTCAGACAAAAGTTCCTCTCAGACGTCAGTCTGTGGTTTAAGTAATCTAGCTACTTTAGCACGGTCACGTTGCAATAAAAATTCTGCGTCCGCGGTCTCTCGTGCGCAGTAGTACATTGAAGCACGGCGCTGCACTTCAAGATCGACTGGAAGTACCCCTGCCAGTACCGGTAAGGCTTCAGTATTACCCGTCCTATACGCTTTACACAAGAAAATAACCAAAACTTGTAAAATCAAGGTATACCTTTCCAGGGTTCCGTACCCAATGGGTAAAAACGGGAACCTATTACTAAGACTTTGCTGTCTGTCCGTCCGTCTGTCTGTCACCAAGCTGTATCTTAAGAACCGCGATAGCTAGACAGTTGAAATTTTCACAAATTAACACTCACGCCATATAAAACAAATACTAAAAACAAAATAAAAATATTTTGTTTTTAGTATTTGTTTAAGGGGCAACAGCAACGGAAGACACGGTGGAGCACACAGTGGAGGTGTGCCCCGCTTGGGCGGAGCCCCGCCGTGTTCTCGTAGCGGCGATCGGCGGCGGCGACCTCTCGCGCCCGGCCCTGGTGCAAGCCATGGTCCGGGGCGAGGAGGAATGGTACGCCGTCGCCTCCTTCTGCGAAGCAGTGATGCTAGCGGAGGAGGTGGCAGAACGCGAGAGGGAGAGAACCTCTCGTCCCAGCCGCCGCGGGAGGCACTCCGGGCGTCGGGGGTCACGCGATGACCTCCGGCCACCGTAGACGCGGGCCTGTGGACGGTGAGTGATGGGCTAACTCGCCGTCCTTCCGTCTTACGACGAAAACAGGCCGTGTCGACGGCGCGTTCGTGTTCTACGCGCGCCTCAAAGAGATGTCAGCAACATAGGAGGGGCCCGAAAGGGCCGACGCTCGTCGGGGCCGCGGGTTGAACACTAGTTATCGCGGCCTCGACATAGAGGGCTAAGAAGGAACATGGGTGGTTTTTAGTCAGTAGAAGTCTGACACTCCCTTTCGCTCTGCCCAAGAGCGGGAGGGGTTATTCGATGATTTACCACCCACCAAAAAAAAAAAGGGGCAACAGCAAACGCGATTTTTATAGATAATAGTACGGAACCCTTCGTGCGCGACTCACACTTGCCCGGTTTTCTCTTTTTTTGGAGGGTGGAAAATCATCAAAAGACTCCTCTCGCTCTGGGCCGAGTGGAAGGCTGTGTTAGACTTCTATTGACTGAAAAGTACCTATGTTCCTTCTTAGCCCTTTGTGTCCAGGGCTGCAGTATCTCTTTCGACCAACCTGCAGAAATCTATTTATACTTTGCATCTCGGTCTATCAGTCTACGTGCATACTTACTGATAAGTCTACTTTAAAACCTTTTTATTGGCTATTATTATACATATAGTGGCTTTGTTTGAAAAAATCTCGATATTATCTAAAAATGTGACGTAATTTTGTATTTGTACAGATGTTTCTTGTCTCCGAGATTAATCCCAGCTGTTGGCGGCCTATTTGATGCTTTCTTTTGTAAGATGTTACGCGTAACGTTAGGTAATATACATATTACTGTCTCGTAGTGAAAAACACATCTCTATGGTATGGATAAAGAAAACATGCTGACTGCGGACTCCAAGTAAAATAAAATAGGATGAGAGTATGGCGATGATAGCGTTAAAACTCATTTTAACTGGTAAGAACTACGATTAATCACACAATCACACTAATATTATAAAGGCGAAAGTTTGTAAGTATGTTTGTTACGTTTTCACGCAAAAAATACTAAACGGATTTGGATAAAATTTGGTACACAGATAGTTTATAATCTAGATTAACACATAAGATAGTTTGTATACCGATTTTATCTTCCTGTGGGATAATTTTCGAGTTGTAGCGGGCAAAGCTGCTGGCAACATCTAGTCATATATATATTGGACTCGTCGTTAGCCTAGTGGTCGTAAATGCGACTGCTGCTGTATCAGGTTCGATTCCCGGGCAAAGTGTTATCGTGTCTTTCCATCAGGAGTTTCTCAGTATACATTACTCTACAGAGAATGAAACATCCAATATCCCTTTGCTTAACCTAGGATTTAAACTCAGGACCTCTTACGCCACAGTATCACTTCCAACCGCTAGACAAACAAGGTCAGACAGAGAGTTTACATCTACGTAATTTAGTTAACAAATCATCTTCCTGTTCACAACTCTCGCCTTCAACACCGTTAGTTTTTTGACGATATCTCAATCGTCAATGCCTCGTTGGATGCTGTGGAATGCACCGCTCTATATGTAATAGATCACTATTCTATTCAGTACTCTAAATAAATAATCTGCATGCCGCAAGTCGGATGTAACACCTGGGCACCTGGTCTACGTGAGCTGTAACATGTATGTGTGTATAGCTTCTTAAATTATATTTGTGGATCTAGTCATAATCATTTTCTTGCTCGTATCACAATAGGCATGTTTACCGACTTAAAAAAATGTGATTCTAATTAGTCCGTCTGTTAGATTATCGAATAATATCGATAAAACGCGTCAAAGATTTGAATGGGGGTTGGTGACGTCACTGACCGCAAAAAAAATGTCATACTAATGTCTTAGATGATGACGTCACCCGTCGGGGCTGCGGGATGTTGTAAGAGTTACCGCGGCCTCGACATAAAGGGCTAAGAAGGAACATGGTTGGTTTTTAGTCAGTAGAAGTCTGACACGAGGTTATTTGATAATTTTCCACACGCCCAAAAAACAAAAAAAGATGATGACGCCACGCGAGTTTTCAAAGTACCTACTGTATCGCCTTTATTGTTTGTTTACGTAAAAAAAAAGTATTTTTTAGTAATCTAAATGACGGACTTAATAGATTGTTTTAGTTATCTACCCTATATATTTGGGGTCAGCAAAGAATGTGTTCTGAGGAGCAGCTGCTTAGGTCGATCTTTAGGCTCAGCAGAGCTTGCCCTGTTGGTCTCTGGATAGTTGACCACCCTTTTCACATCGAGTTACCTTCGCATCTCAGAATCAGTGTGACAGCCAGTCTTACTAAGGGCCACGAGCCAAATAAGCAGTCGCTCCATGTAAAATACTGATGTTCAGATGTATCCGGTTAGACTGGAATCCTACCTCAACATGGGAAAAGGCTAAACCGATCATGATGGCGCAAAATGTCTTCTTTTTAGGTTTCCGTAGCTGAATTGCAAAAAACAGAATCCTTATAGATTCGTCATGTCTGTCTGTCCGTCCGTATATCACAGCCACTTTAATCGGAAACTATTTAGTTGAAACATGGTTGGTAGATGTAGTCTGTGAACCACTTTACGATTTTTATACAAAAATAAAAAATAAAAAATTTAGGGGGGTGCCCATACATACAAGAATCTAAAACGTTTTTCATCAAACCTATGTGTGGGATGTCTATAGACAGGTCTTTGACATTGAAGTTCCTAATACCAATTTTTTCTCAAAGCCAATCGTTTGGAAGATACACACGTCCAAAGTAGTAATATGTGTCGCCACCCCCCCCCCCCCGCTCTTTTAAACTGCGAGAGTGAAATATCTAAAAAAAATATATACATAGCATATCCATCGTCTCTTTGGTCTCTCTACGTCTATGGACGTTATACCTTGTCACGGTATTAAGTCGTCATCAGCCCCATATTTGTGCACTTGATTTCTGTTTCAGCAATATGAATTTATTTGGTTACTGAATACCTATTAAATAAATTCCAAAGTGACAAAGTATTTGCTGGCCTATCTGGAGTCGTAACTTTACTCAATCACGGAATAATTAAACCACTTTTACAAAACATTATTCCATTCCAAATTTCCATAGCCCATTTGCAACCAGATTCATAATAACCCACTTTCCTCCATTGACTCACATCCGCTCACTCTCTCACTCACCCGTTCACTCGCTCAAATATTTTCGTTCACAGTTTAGCTCAGAATATAATAACATTGGACACTTCGCGTCTATAAATAGGGGTAAATATATCTTCTTCTTCATTTGAATGTTTGCCGGCCCATTGCCAGAGTCTGGTGCTTTAAGAATTAGTCACGCGTTCATTGTCAAGCACACTAACAAAAATTTCATGTTTGAAATATAAAGATTTTCGAATATTCCTTTGCACACAAAGGAACTTTTAAAAGCGACTTTCAGTTTCTGGGTTGATGAACGTTTTACGGTTTCACGAATTTAGCATTTTGGAACTCAGTATTTTCGTGGAACTTTACGAAACGGGTCTTATTTCAAAGTATAAACAAGATAATGGCTATTGACTATACAAAGAAATTGGTGATTAGAATATGTTTTTCCTGATGAAAAGGTGGGTGTTCCTGATAACCTACAAAATCAGTCAGTTACAGGCACTCTTGAATTGACGTTGCTCAAAATGCCGCTAAGCTGTAGTGGGACTGGACTGGCCATGTCTGCCGTATCTATTCCCAACGAGCTGTGGGCTAAATTAACCACGTTGTGGAGCCCTGACTCAGCCAAAGGGCGACGCGGTAGACCTCGTAGGAGATGGCGGGATGAACTGGACAAAACTAACCATCTAACGTCTACATTCACCCTGAATCGCTAAATTTGGAAGTCAGGCAGTGGGTTGACACAGTAATGTTCCTTGTATTACAAACGAGACCGACATTATAAAGTGTCATCACGTAGTCGTCAACCAAGCATTCACATCAAACTAAGTAATCCTACGCGTAAAATATTGCTCAGAAACGCCTTTATTTTGAGGGTGGAAAATCACGTTTTACGTACAACAGTATGTTATGTATAACGCACTCAAAACATCGTGCTGTTCCTGTTTAATAGCACGGTCATAGAGAAAGAAAAGTCATAACATTAAAATTTCTATTTCAGAAAAATCTTGTGAAAAAGTTGAATGTTTGACCTCTAATTTCTCCGTTACACAGGTTTCAAGGTATGGTCCGGAA
The DNA here is from genome assembly GCA_932274075.1 of Diarsia rubi. Classification (NCBI taxonomy): domain Eukaryota; kingdom Metazoa; phylum Arthropoda; class Insecta; order Lepidoptera; family Noctuidae; genus Diarsia; species Diarsia rubi. The sequence goes on along the minus strand of OW026437.1, from coordinate 8,498,483 downwards.
CAAAACGGTGCTTTTCAGCTTCATTACTGTCGCTAGTTACATTTTATCAAATCTATACCATGAGAAAACGGCAAGGTACGCGCTTGAACTGGTAACCCAAACCCATACATGTGTTAATCATAAACTAGCTAATCCTTTCAGACCGATCGATTCCCGCAGCTGTTTTATAGCCACTAGCCCCCTCAAGCCACAAATAGTGCAAGATATATCAGCCCTAATGGCTAATTTGAAAGAAACAGTGTGTCAATTATTTTCTTGGTGGGGCTCCAAATATTTAATGAGTGTTATCATTATTGCTGGTGTAATCTTTTAACTCGTTGTTAAAATGTCTTTTTCAATTATTTATTTTATCGGTTCGAGGATATTTGAGTCATATGCATAATCAATCAGAATAGGTACATACTCTGATTATGAAGGATTTATTGTTTCAGAAAAAAATTACAAAATAGGGATGTTAACTGACTTAAAAAAATATCATTCTAATTGGTCCGTCTTTTAGATTATCGAAAAATATTGGATACGTATTTTTTGTTTTATCAAATCAATAAAAATTTACGAAGATACAACGTGTCAAAAATTTGCGTGGGGGGTTGTGATGTCACTAACCGCTAAAGACAGTCATACTAATGTCTCAGAGAATGACGTCACACGAGTTTTCAAAGCACTGTATCGTCTTCATTGTTTGTTTACGTGAAAAAAGAAAAAATACGTGTCCAATATTTTTTGGAAATCTATCTGGCGGACTAATTAGATTTTTTTTGTTATCTACCCTATTATTAAAGGTTCATCGTCTTTTTGTCCTTGTCCCATGTTACTCGGAGTCAGCGCAATACGTTTTTTTATCAATTCTCCTCATTCAACACACACAATCACATACTCTTTTTATCTTTCATAACAATCCTCACACAATCCATCCATCGTTTTGATCTACTTCTCCGTCTCCATTCATCACACATGAGGAGGGACGTTAGCCACGTGCATTTACTCAATTCCCCTTTAAATGTTTGACAACCAGTCTTCGTTTCCAAGGTGTATCGTATTGCTTAGTCATAGGGTGTCGCCACCATGTAAAATACAGGTACTCAGCTGCAAACTCAAACTCAAACTCAAAGCATTTATTTCAATTAAACCATTAGTGGCACTTTTGAATGTCATAAGAACAATTCATAAAACAAAACTACGAAAAACTACGAGTGCAATACGTCATTCCGAAAGCCACCACGCCGAACCACACGCCGCCGAATGCCCGCAACGACGAACACTGCAAGCAAAAAAGCACGCAGCGACGCACACCGCAACAACGAATGCACGAGACCTCGAATCACGGAACAACGAATGCACGCCGCAACGCGCAACCGCCGCCCCGCGCCGCCGCGCGCCGCCGCGCGCCCCCGCACCCACAGCACTCGCCGCCGGTAACATCTGGCGCCGCGCAACCCGACGCAGCATCCGAGTAGACTAAAAGTCGACTCCAACATTATTGGAATAACGCTGGGCAATTGATGATGATGTACCCCTCTGTCCTCCTCTCATGACCGCTCCACGTGACAACACTTAGGGGAGGGCCACGTTCAACAATCTTAAGGCTGATATATGATGATGATGATAAGTCTTTCTTAACCCATTCGTCATGTAAAAATAATAGCACAGCGCACCACAAGAAAATGTCGTCGCAAACAGTGTATCGATGATTTACTCAATGTCATGTTCTCGCCCTACTTCGTAAACTGGGTCACACATTCACGCGTTATTTTAACTAGAATAAGACCGACAGGTATACATGCATACCGACCACGGATATAGAAATACCCAGATCACGCAAGTATCAGCCATAAGAGGACCAAGCGTACCATTTCTTGACTATTATGACTTCATTAGCACTATTTAGTTATTATACAAACAAGTTACTATACAAAATAGACTTCGGTTTTATTCTTTATGGTGGAATCTCTACGGTAGTCCGAGAAATTCATTTTTTTTACGTTTCTTGCAATCGTTTAATGTTTATTAAAATATTATTCGTGCACGTCATGCGTATAAATAGAGATAATCACTAAACCATGAATAATTATAATCCTCTTGAGTTGAATTAATTCCATTGGGTGAATATTTGATGAAAAAGGCATTGAAGGAGTTATATGAACTGTTTATATTGGTAATTTTAATCATTATCATTAGGTAAATTCACATTTGTTACGGTCGTGAATCTTATTTTTACCTGACTGCGGCGAAGCCCAAAAGGAGGGTTATGTGTTTAACGTTGTTAGAATATCAGTTTGTTATACACTGGTATACATTTCTATTTTTCTAAGTTGGCAACTACACTCTTCTCGTCCTGTCATGGCTTGCACTAAGTAAAGGTTTTAGTTTGTAATAATAAAATAAAGAAATAAGTTTAATACGTAAAATAGGAGTTTCTCTTTACACGATCGATTAACAAAATATGGTAGCAGAGCGTGGTTAGTAAAATAAGTAAAGGGATTGCTAAAATATCGCAGGATTAAAAAAAGTGAAATTGTCTTCGTGCCGTGGCATAAGTACATGTGTGCTGAAAATTTATAAAAAAAAAATGGAGCGTAATCAACAAATCGCTATACCCATTTTCGATGGAAAAGAATACGCAAATTGGAAAATAAGACTATCAAAATTTCTGCAATATAAAAAGTGTCAAGACGTTATTACGAGAAAAATCAGCACTGATGACAAAGAAAAATGGACAGACAAAGATGTGCAAGCAACAAACTACATTTACGGGGCAATAACGAATAAGCAATTGGAATATATATCAGAGTGTGAAACGGCATACGACATAATTTGTAAATTTGATTCTATGTACCTACAAGGCTCAACGTCCTTGCAAATAGTTTACCGAAACAATCTTGAAAATTTAAAGTTAAAAAACTATCAAGAACTAGACTCCTTTTTTGATGATTTTGAAAAATCAGTAAACGAGCTTAAACAGGCAGGTGCCACTGTATCAGAAAATGAGAAGTTGAATTATATGTTAAGAGCTCTGCCCATTGAATATAGTCACATTGGAGACTTATTGGATGTGTTGCCTAAAGAAGAAAGAACTGTGGAATATCTAACAAATAAAATAAAAATAAAATATTTGGCTCAAAAACCACAAGAAAAGTCAGAAGTTCCAGATAAATCAAATGCCTTTAAAACAGAAACAAAGTCTGTCCCTAACTCAAATTTATGTTTCATCTGTGGAAAACCAGGCCATGTGAAACGCAACTGTTGGTACAATCGAGGACAGCTTAATAGAAATACAAATAACAATAATAATAGAGGAAGAGGTCATTCAAATCGTCGGGGACGTGGTCATGGATTTAATAATCGTGGTCGTGGTAGACACACTGATCATAGTGCATCAAATACACAGAATGATCAAAATGCTTTCCAAACTTCAGCTATTCAAAGTAACATGACATCAAGTATGAGTGAAAATAAGCCAATTAAGAACCAAATTACATGGTTATTAGACAGTGGATGCACGGATCACATAATCAACAGCGATGAGTATTTTGAAAAGTCGGTTATATTGAAAAAACCAGTGCAAGTGAAAGTTGGAGATGGACGGATGCTGGAGGCCACAAAGGTTGGTGACATTAAAATATATTTTCTTGTCTATGGCTCCAAATCCTATTTAACAGTAAAAAATGTATTCTATGTAAAAGAAATGAAGGCAAACTTATTGAGTTATGCAAGGATCACAGATAATAACAACACAGTAATATCAAAAGGACAATGGGCAAAAATTTATGATTCAAATAGAAAAGTAATAGCTATAGTACAAAAGGAACAGAGCTTATATAAAGTGATCAGCTACATATACAATACACAAAGTAAAGTACAAGCAAATCTATGTGAAAGTAAATTGACAGTGAAGGAAAAATTACACCGTACACTTGGACATGTAAATTTCAAATATCTAGAAATCTTATGTAAGGAACAGTTACTGGAAGGAATACCTAAAGAAATTGAATCAGAGTATATGAAGTGTGCTATATGTATAGAGAACAAAATGCATAACCTACCCTTTAAAAACAATAGAAGAAGAGCTGATGATATATTAGAGATTGTGCATACAGATGTAAATGGACCACATAATACAATAGGACATCGTGGTGAAAAATACTTCGTGACATTCATAGATGACTACAGTAAATTGGCAAAAGTTTATTGCATCAAGTCCAAAGATCAAGTTACAGATTGTTTTATAGAATATGTAAATACGGTTCAAAATTTAACTGGAAAAATGATAAAAGAATTAAGATGTGACAATGGTAAAGAATATATGAACAGTAAGATGTATAGTTTTGCAAGAGAAAAGGGAATAATGATAAAGGCATGCCCGGCATATGTACATGAGTTGAATGGAACTGCAGAGAGATATAACAGGACTATAATGGATATGGCTAGATGTCTACTAGCAGAAGCAAGAGTAAATAAATGCTATTGGCCAGAAGTAATTACAACAGCAGCTTATTTGAAAAATAGAAGTTTGGCAAATACTATAGTAAGGAAAACACCCTATGAAATATTCTTCAATAAGAAACCATCAATAGAACAATTGAAATTGTATGGAAGTAGAGTTTATGTAAGAATACCAGAAGAAAAAAGGAGATCAAAATGGGATAAAAAGGCAGAATTAGGAATATTACTTGGTTATGTTGAAGTTGGCTACAAAGTACTGATAAATAATAGAATAATAGTTGCCAGACATGTTGATATTATAGAAGAAGATGTCAAGTTTATGAATAACAATGAAGATTCAGTTTCAAAGGAAGAAAGACTAGAAGAAGAAAAGGAAATAATAAAAAATAACTTACCGGAAGAGACTCAATTAAAAGAAGCAAGTTTTGATGACAACTCAATGAATGATGATCCTAATGACGAAAATGATCAAGGAAGAGCAAAGAGACAAATCAGACGTCCAATCAGATTTGATGAAGAGTTCGGATATTACTGCATTTGTGCAAATTTTTGTGATGCTATGATTCCAGGTACATTTCAGGAGGCGATGCAATGTGATGAGGCCATTCAATGGAAAGATGCAATGGACCGTGAGATGAGCAGCCTTGTTAAAAACGATACATGGAACCTTGTGAGTAGACCAGAGGGCAAAGATATTCTAGATGTGAAGTGGGTTTACAAAAGGAAACCAGGTAACATTTTTAAAGCCCGTTTAGTAGTTAGAGGTTTTCAGCAAAAGGATAATATTGATGATACATACTCACCTGTTGCCAAAATGCAAACATTAAAATTGTTGTTATCTTATTCTTGTCAGTTCAGTTTACACATTCATCAGATGGATGTGGAAACAGCTTTTTTAAATGGTAAAGTAGTATCAGAAGTTTATGTAAAACAACCAGAAGGTTATAATGATGTTTCTAATAAAGTTTATAAGTTAATTAAAGCTCTGTACGGATTAAAAGAAAGCCCTAGAGCTTGGTATGAATGTTTTAACGATTTTATTAAGAATCTTGGTTTTTATAGAAGCAAGTATGATTATTGTCTTTATGTAAAAAGAGAGAGCAATGTAACAGTTTATATACTTTTATTTGTTGATGATTTATTAATTTGTTGCAGAGATACTGACATTATTCATAATATAAAGAAACAATTGCATAATAAATTTAAAATGAAGGATTTAAATAAAGTAAGAAGCTATATTGGTATTGATATTGAATATGATTATGGTAATTCTACAAATGTCTTAACATTGTGTCAGAAAAATTACATAGAGTCTTTAGCTGAAAAATATAATATTAAAAATGCAAAGTTGTATAAGACACCTATGGAACCTAACTTGAAACTAAGCAAATGTGATGTAAATGAAGATGTTAAATATAGAAACTTGATAGGTGCACTCTTGTATATCAGTCATGGTACTAGACCAGACATATCTTACAGTGTAAATTATTTAAGTAGATTTCAGAATTGTTATGATGAAACACATTTTAAATATGCTTTGAGGGTTCTAAAGTATTTGTATCTAACAAAAGATTTAAGACTAACTTACCGACAGAGTCTTAATACTGATAATATTGTAAATTGTTATGTAGATGCCGATTGGGCAGGAGACAATACAGATAGGAAGTCAACTACAGGTTTTGTTATTGAATTGTTTGGAAATCCAATTTATTGGAAATCTAGGAAACAAACTTGTGTAACTAAATCATCTACCTTTGCAGAATATGTTGCATTATCTGAGGCTGTAACTGAGATAAATTTCTTAAAAAATGTAATAAGTGATATGTTCATTAAAATATGTAAACCTATTAAGATTTATGAAGATAATTCAGGAGCACTTGCTATAGCAAAATATGGAAATTTTACTAAAAACTCTAAACACATAGAGATACAATATCACTATGTACATGAAAACTATAAAAATAAAGTTATTGAAATTGTAAAAATAAACTCAGATTCAAATGTTGCAGATATACTTACCAAATCTTTGGGTAAATTGAAATTTCTTAAGTTTAGAGAAATGTTGAAACTAGAATAGAATACTGAATTACTTATGTTAAACTTTTATAAACAAGAAAGTTAAGTTAGTAGATACATAGAAAAGTTAATAAATAAATAAGAAATTTAAGTTACTAAGTGAATAAGAAAGGAAGGTTTTGTAAGTTTGATTTTATTTTGTTAATATTTAAGGTAAAATACTGTTAAACTGTTTAAAGAGGAAAGAGTGTGTAAGCTAGCTACTAGTATTAGTAAATAAATATAAAAGTTATAAGATTAAGTACATAATGTTTAAGTAAAAGATAACTGTATTTGATGCTGCCTAGTAAGAATTTGTTAAAGTAATAAGATGGAAAATAAAAATATAAATGTAAGGAGGCGTGTTAGAATATCAGTTTGTTATACACTGGTATACATTTCTATTTTTCTAAGTTGGCAACTACACTCTTCTCGTCCTGTCATGGCTTGCACTAAGTAAAGGTTTTAGTTTGTAATAATAAAATAAAGAAATAAGTTTAATACGTAAAATAGGAGTTTCTCTTTACACGATCGATTAACAAAATAAACGTGTATGTATGTATGTAGGTATTATTTATCAAACCACCTGACACACACTGGCAAATAGGGTTTTTCACCTAATTATTCCGTCAGATAGATTTTCAAATAAGAAAGGACACGTATTTTTACTTTTTTTACTTACAAAAGATAAAGACGAAACAGTGCTTCGAAAAGTCGCGTCAAGTCGTGTGACGTTGAAAGCCCCCACTCAAGATCGTTTATTTTCGTCAATTCGACGACACGTTTTATTTTCGTCAATTTTTATTAATTTGATAAAATAAAAAACACGTATTCAATATTTTCCGAAAATCTAACAGACGGTCTAATTAGATTTTTTTGGTGAAATACCCAATTGCAAAAAACGTAAGAAAATTCGAATTTCGCGGGGTACCTACCATGAAGCAGCCACCTTATATTATATCTACAATGAGGTTGTTGAGTTGTAACGGTGTAACGTTGTTGTTTGTTATTATAACAGCTTGCAGTGATAAAAACATCGTTATGTATAAAATACCGTACTCAGAGATATTTAATGATTACTTAAGCCGTCACTTAGTAAAGGTTTGACATATTTTTGTATGACAAAACAGTCTTTTTTACTTACTTAACTGTCTAATTACTAAGTGATGGCCTAAGTAATCATTAAAGCTCTCTGAGTGCGGCAGTTAAGCGGCCACGCAAAGTAGGTTACCCTTGCGGTATCTAGTCTAGGTTATCTACATCTGTGATACCAAAGCTGAAAACAACTGTTGAGTCAAAGGGACTTCGTGGTGGCGTCGAGTTTTATTGTGTCGTATTTTGTAGATTTAATTTTGAGTGAAGTTGCCAGAATAGGGTAGTTAACAAAAAAAATCTAATCAGTCCGTCAGATAGATTACCAAAAAATATAGGACACGTATTTTTTCTTTTTTCACGTAAACAAACAATGAAGACGATACAGTGCTTTGAAAACTCGCGTGACGTCATTTTCTGAGACATTAGTATATATGACATTCTTTAGCGGCCAGTGACGTCACAACCCCCCACTCAAATCTTTGACGCGTTTTATCTTCGTCAATTTTTATTGATTTGATAAAACCAAAAGACGGACTAATTAGAATCATATTTTTTAAAGTCAGTAAACATCCCTATTTACTGGCTTGTTTGTCTAGTCTAGATAAGCATGAGGTCCTAGGGTCTATTCTCATGTTGAGAGTAGTGATATAAGATTATTCATTAATAATTTCTCAGTTGTACCCACGTAGTCTGAATTTGGGCTCGGTTGATGGCGAAATGCGCGACCCTTATTACATGGGACATAAAAATAAGTGGCATGTGAGTGAAAAATGGATACCCCTCTGCTTATTCCTTTGCGGATTACCAGCGTGATGTTTTGTTGTCAAAATTATTTAAATTACTTGAGAGCTTCACCCATTCTATGCCACTCTAAATTAATTAATCTCAATATTTGGCACACACAACTGGCAATAAATTTTCCATTAAAAAACCAATCTCTTGTTTAAAAAGTGGAATTAGATAAAGTAGAAAGTATTTTAAGATGCAAAATAGAGCAGAAAAAGGCCTACCCAGCAACTTCATAATCTGGGTGTTCGGAAATAAATTAGAAGCTATTTCTACTAAAAAATATCTTCCGGATCAATAACCCTTCAAAATTATTTACACTATGAAGGATTAAAACGTTTCGTTTGCTGGCCGTGACTCAATCACTGACCTGACAGAAAAAACTAAATCCGCTGTCAAATCACTCTTCATAAATGTCACGTCTAAATTCTGTGTATAAAACTTTTACAAAATGATATCAAAACGTTAAAAAAAATACATCAAAAGATGTGAAACTAAAGAAACATACCTATTATGGTAAGTGCCAGAAGTTAGACTTCGGTAATGTTTAATAGCGCCTTTATAGTGGCTTTCTTAAGCATTCCGAACCCCGTCGTCGCATTCACTGGGATCAAGAATTGGTCCAGAAAGGCTATTTACCACAAAATCGACCTTTGCACTCAAGCCTGTTACAGCCAGATAATTCCTGGCCTCTACCTCTGCAATGCAAGAGCAGCTTCTGACAAAGATGTCCTACGACGCCTCAACATCAGCCATGTTCTCACAGTTGAAGCCCACCGCCTTCCAAAAACCACCTTTACTGACACCAATATCAGCACCCTCTTCATTAGGGCCTACGACACTCCTCAAACCCATCTCCTGCCATACTTCCCAATGGCCAATGCTTTCATCGACGAAGGACTGCAGAAGGGGAACGTGCTTGTTCACTGCCACTTTGGAGTGTCACGATCGGCCACCTTGGTCATTGCCTACATCATGGAGAAATACAAGTTGACGTTTGAGCAGGCATACGTGTATGTGAGGCAAAGGAGAAGATTCATAAACCCTAACCCAGGCTTCGTCAGCCAGTTGAAGGAGTACCAGCGACTGAATTACGACGTGAATGGATTCTACAGGTTTGAAGCGTATATGAACGTGAACGCGCGGAAGCACAAGTATAAGATCGCCTCTCTTGCCGCAGTCGTTGTGGGCATCCTCGTACCTCTTGCTGTGTTAGTCGTTTGATTCGCGTGGTAAGTCAGATTTTACAAATCAAGTGTAAGTTTTTTTTTGAAACAGAATAAAGTTATCATAAAAACAGATGCGATGTGTGTTTTTTTTCGTAAGTTGTATCCTGCGTATCTCTTTATACGTCACATTAATAGAGTGTTTTTAAGAGTTTGCGAGCAACTGCTATGTCAAAATAAAGTGTAATTAATTGGTTTAATTTGACAAAGATTTTCCTATAAATTCATTTGAGGATTAGCTAGCAACTACTTAGATAGTTCAAATTGGAACTGAAAAAATATATACAGAAGATTAGTTATTCGAAAATAGGGCCAAACAACAAATCCAACACTTAATCATATTTTATTATGTCAGATCAATATAAACCACAGTAACATGTTTTAGTTCTACAAAATGGATAATTCTTTCAGCGTCGCGAACAAGACTGAAGATATTTTCGGTTCCATCTGTTACTGAACATGATAACCATAAATTAGCGAAATCACGCGCTCGCCGTCAACTCCTGCGCACGCCCAGGAAGTGCATTATTAATATTATAATTTATCAATTGAGCGGAAAATCGCAAATATCACAATGTAGTAAATAAAAAGAAAATCCGCAAAACCTAATAATATTTCTTGCGACTTTTATATTTCAGACTGGCTCGGATTGCGCAAGAGTTTAAGAGTTTATGAATTTTAGTTTCTACGTAAGCGCCATTTTGCAGATTTCGGCATTGCGTGCCCGATAATTTCTCGTAGTTAATATGTAGTGCCAAGCGGGCCGACTGTTCTACCATTTAATTTTTGTATTTATCGTTCATTCGATATCATCGTCGCTTGCAGCTTTTAGCGTAATACGTTGAATAAAAATAGAATATAATTCTTATGTAAAAGTTCTTGAGAATGTTTTCGCGGTTCACGTCACGTTGTTTCCGTTTCTGATCGATTTGATTGTCTCAGTGTTTATGAAAGTGTCGATTGTAATGTTTGTGAAAATAAAGAATTTCCTCGAGAAAAATATAAGCAAGTATTCAGCCTATTCTTCTTTATCATTGGGAAAATACTGACACCAGTTTAGGCTCTAATAACCTAGAGTACGTAAGAGTTTTATGTGCCGCCCCTGGGACTTAGCTTTACATGCCAACAAGAAATATCTCTTTCAGGTGTGCTGGTTTCCTCAGGATATTTTCCTTCACCGACCCAAATGATAAATGTGTACAATCTGCAGGGCTATTGCGTATCTTTTACATGACAGTGGCTAACCTATAGTGCCTATCAATTACTGTCAAAAGATTCCATTTTGCACTAAACCATAACCAATTTGACAATTAATCCATAGACAATATGATAGCTACTGTCATTTAAAAGATACGCAATAGCCCTGCTGTAGGGCTATTGCGTATCTTTTAAATGTCAGTGACTAAACTATCAGTGGTCTATGGATAAACTATCAAATTGGTTATGGTTTAGTACAAAATGGAACTATTTGACAGTAATTGATGGGCAAAATCAATCGTGATCGCTATCATATTGTCTATGGATTAACAGTAAAATTGGTTATGGTTTAGTACAAAATGGAACCATTTGACAGTAATTGATAGGCACGATAGGTTAGCCACTGTCATTTAAAAGATACGCAATACCCCTGCAGGACATGAATCTAAAAACTCAGAGGTGCGTGTGCTTGAGTTCGAACTCCTGTGCCTTGGCAGTCTACTAGGCTACACACAAACCGTCACAGTTATCGCTGCTACAGCCTACTAAACAGTGAGACATTCCTGATGGAAAATAAATAATCACTTTCCCCTATCTGGGTGATTCTCAGGTCCTCATGAATTCAGGACTTATTGCTTAACCCGTCGTGGTTGTTACCAAAGCGGCACTCGATAAAAAAAAATATAATCTCAAAAAACATTCGATAACTATGAAACAGAAAGCGAATTCACTAATGTTTTATATTATTGCTGGCTGTATGTCTGTTGTTCAGTGTCTGACTATTAATTGGTGGAGTATTTCTGTCCAGCTAAATATACGCAAAGGTCACACACAGGTGTTGTCGAATGGACTCGACACTTCTCGCTGTTCTCGTGGTTAGAGTGAGAAGTCTCTTGTTCCAAGGGGAGACAGAATGGTGATTTAATGGACCTGTAATCCCCGAACAGTAAGATAGAGGTGTATCGAATAGTGTAATATGCAAATATTTCTTAGTAATGTTATAGCCACTTGTAATAGGGGACGAAAATATTGACATTAACCGGACACAAATACTGACTACGTGGCTGACTGAGAAGTATTAGGAAGCTTAACATCACGCCTGTAATCTAACACTAATGACAATAACAATAATGACGGCACGGTTGGCGCAGTGGCTCAAGCAATGGACTGCTGCGCTGCGTGCCACGATACAGGAGAAATTCCTAATGTGGGGCAACGTTTTAAAAAAAAAAAACCTCGAGAGGATGGGCAGGAAAGTACCTAAGTAATATGTAGAGGCATTACCGAATGCGCAAACAAATATAAGCCTTTTATTGGTACAGATGAACTGAATCATCAGCCAAATGTTAATAATAAATTCTATCTTAAAAAAAAAACAAACAATAAACTGATTCTTTTTTTTTTTTGGCGGTCGGAACTCATCAAATAACCCCTCCCGCTCTTGGGCAGAGCGAAAGGCAGTGTCAGACTTCTACTGGCTAAAAACCACCCATGTTCCTTCTTAGCCCTATATGTCAAGGCCGCGGTATATCTTACAACATCCCGCAGCCACAATTTCCCACAGCTATGAACTGATTCCTTAGCCAAACACATCGTGATCTGTTACCATCGATAGAGAGGCGGGAAGACCGTTGCTTTTCATTGCTAGAAACCTTTTTTCAGTACGTTTACTGTATGGAGTTTATGCAGACTTTCCTACAGTAGGTAGTGAATGATATCAATCAACAAAATACATTTTCGGACATTGTTTTTCAATTTATCTTGTAACCGTAAACTTTATTTTTTTCCCCTCTATGTGAAGTGGAAATTAGTCACTTAATCAGCAGGAGACAGAACAAAACAAGGTCAATAGACACAGAGGGACGTTTACCACAGAGATAAGCCCAGTTGCCCAGACTTGCCTGGCACCACGGTTAAATTATTATCATTAATACCGCAAACTATATAAAACTAGCGGACGTCACGCGGTTTCACCCGCGTTGTTCCCGTTCCCGTGAGAATACAGAGGTAAAAAAGTAGCCTATGTCAACTGGGGATAGTGCAGCTTCCCAACGGTGAAAGAATTTTTCAAATCGGTCCAGTAGTTTCGGAGCCTATTCGTTACAAACAAACAAACAAATCGTTCCTCTTTATAATATTATTATAGTGTAGCAGTGTAGACAATGCTGTACTGTTTTATTTTTTATCAGAAGAGGTTAGCCAGGCCGCCTAGTATCAGCTTACGGGATTAACTATTCAAACCTAAGACTCATTTAATACTACCTAAGACTTTTTACACGAGGCACGCATCAAACAATTGGGAATTGATACCAATTCCAGCATTGGGTGATGTCAGACTGTGAAGATGATGAAAAATTTCTTCTGTTAACGTTGTAAAATGTATTCAACGGCAACAATGTTCACCTCCATACCTGCTGATGACATCATAATGCCAACTGAATCGATTGCCAAACGTGTAATAATGACGCATCCGCTGAACAGTTGGATATAACCTGGTACCCGACCCTTTGGTCACCGTTGGGATATTGTGGTAGGGTGACGAATTGCGAACGTATCTTAAATCGTCTATAAATACTTCACGACATTGTTTTTGGCTTGTACAATGTATTCGAAATAATTCTTGCCATAGTTGTTTAGCACGACACAACATCACGCCTTTCTTTTTTGGCGTGTGGAAAATATATATATTTATTATTTAAGGTTAAGTTAGTTAAGGAACATATACACATTATTCTTTTCCTTTTCTCGCACACTATTGTCTACATTTCTTCTTCATTTCTCCTTTAGCAGGTCTGCTGGCAGAATATTCGTGAGAAATAAGCAGTACCTTTGTACTCATATATTATTTTATGTTATTTTCCTGTGCTGTCTACTGTGTGTACATAAATAGTAAATAAATAAAATAAATAAATAAATCATCAAAGAGTGTCAGACTTCTACTGACTAAAAACCACCCATGTCACTTCTTAGCCCTATATGTCGAGGCTGCGGTAACTTGTGAACAACCCTTGCGGGCCCCTCCCATGTTGCATGACATCTCTTTGAGGCGCGCGTGGAACACCAACGCGCCGTCTACACGCCTGTCGTCATCGTAAGACGGACGGACGGCGAGCTAGCCCATCACTCACCGTCCACAGGCCCGCGTCTACGGTGGCCGGAAGCAATCACGTGGCCCCCGACGCCCGGAGAGTCTCCCGCGGCGGCTGGGACGAGAGGTTCTCTCCCTCTCGCGTTCCGCCACCTCCTTCGCTTGCATCACCATAGAAGGAGGCGACGGCGTCCCATTCCTCCTCCTGCCCCGGACCATGGCTTGCACCAGGGCCGGGCGCGAGAGGTCGCCGCCGCCGATCGGCACAACATCACACCTATAAACCCCAAATGGTTAGGCAGTGGTGTACCTGACAAGACACCCACATTTCGCTATGTATTTTTAGGTTCCGTGTAATTGGGTTGAGACTATTATCACCAATCGGGCACAAATCAAGAATCCGTGGCTCCTACTGATAATTCCTGATGTAAAATCCTAATAACAAGTTGCCCGACATGGAAATTCAACCCACGGTCAAATGCTTAGTAGTTGCGGTTACGACTACAAGACCATCGATTTAGTGCTGATCAAAGATGCAATAGTGGTTAGCCTGTCGTTTTTACAGTTGTTTCACAATGGGAATCATATAGTCGACGAATGTGAAGATATCAAAAATTCAAATCAATTAATTAGCTACTACACTTGCATTATTGACAAAACCATTGAATCATCATCATTCTGCCTGCCAATTCCCAACTATTTTGGGGTCGGGTACCAGTCTAACTGACCAACAACACCACCAGCACAGCAGCACCAGCCAGCACTACCAGTATTTAACATGGAGTGACTGCCTACATACTCAAGTGCGCAGTCGGATCCTGAAATTCTTTGGGCATGTGAGTTGGTATGGAAACGACTCTGTCTTGTCGTGCAGGAGAAAGTCGAAGGCACAAGATCAAGGGGAAGATCCCCGATGCGATGGACAGACCAGGTGAAGGCTGCGATAGGCGGGAGAGTACACGAATGTGCCCGATTGACGGCCAGCAGGCTGGGGTGGCGGGAAGTGGTACGGCGGGTGTTGTCTGTAGCCTAATGATAACCACGATCGCTCTGGCAAGAGTGAACCGACTGAGGAGAAGAGAAGAAGACTGCCTGTATGACCTCCACAAATCAGTTAATACTAGCTAATAAGATACCCCTTGGTAAGATTGGCTGTCTGACTTTCGGCCGCTGACTACTTAACGACACCGGCAGTCAATAAAATCCATAACCAATGGCTAACGTGGATTTTCCGAGGCATGGAGGAAACTTGATATTATATAATGGGTGGTTACCCATCCATGGATCAACCTGGTCAAGCGTAGCCTGAAAATCGACCTGTCTGACAGTTATTATTCACCTACGATCTCCTCAATGTAATAAACAATGTATGCATTGTAAATTGCATTTAGATTTGATTCTTCCGCTAGATTTTCAGCTTTACACAATTTCAGTCGTCCATACGTCAGAATCACTGAACGTACGTCACAATCAATGTGGGGTAGGCTGTGTGGGACGTGTTTTTGTGTAATCGTGGTTTTTATTAAAGAATATACGTCAAAGACCTGAATATTGTGGCACAATTTAGAGTTCTTGTGTAGTGGGTTACTTTCACAGAATTTCATTAATGAATTCGTATATCCGGTTGATGGTAGACTCGCACATATTACATATAACTTATCCTTAACTGGATAAATGAGGATTCCGGCTGTGACGTTACCTTACTGGCTTAACGTGAAATTTTTGCGATGATGAATGTTTGTAACTCTGTCACACAAAAACTACTGAACAGGTTTTAATAGAACTTTAGTACACAAATAGTTTATAACCTGGTTTAATTCTTACAATACTTTTATCCTGGTAACACGATGCCGTGGGACAATTACCAAACTCCACGCGGAAGAAGCCGTAGTGCTAAGTTAATTTTATGCACATAGGAAAAGTCCGGTCAAAACGGTGAATATTGGAGGAAATCGATGGCATGAGTTGTCTTTCGGCTGAAGTGATGATGATAGCAAGGCGCTGAGTTTTACCCATTAACTTAGGAATGGACCTTATTGGAGATACTTGAACTTCAATGTGTATGTTTATGTTGAACACCTCCTTCGGTGAGGTAAATTACGAGCGGCAGAGAGCGTCGTTATTTTACTAGCTAATTCTGTCTTTGCAATCAAAAATAACTCCATTGGAGAATTTTACATCTAGCTTTAACTAAAATCAAGACAAAAGTGAGGAGAAATAGAGTAGTCATTAAATTTGGCTATGTACAATTTGGCTATGTACAATTTGGCTATGTACAATTTCATAATACAATGGGCACGATAATAATTTTGATTTTGTTTTTGAACCCTCTAATCTGACCGTGTCATGCTCAATGACCAACCAACGAGTGTAAACAATCCCTTTTAAATGAGCCTGCGCACTACATCGTTCATAGCGCGATCTTGGTATGGTACGGTTTAGTGAGCAGAATCAATCTAATATGATATTGTTTTTTGATTTTTTTATTGTAGCCCCGGAGTTTGAATTTGTGTCCAATTCGTGGCAAAAGGGTCGCCGATTACATGGGACAAACAAATAATTGGAGAGCCGTGGGTGTACTTTATTTATATTTCTGCCTAATGCCGAAATTTAATTATGGTTTCCATAATTATTTTTGCTAATAGCCTGCTACATCATCTAAAATTACTATGGTAGTTAAAAAATCTAATTAGTACATCAGATAGATTTTCAAAAAATGTTGGACACGTATTTTTTCTTTTTTCACGTAAGCAAACAATGAAGACGATACAGTGCTTTGAAAACTCGTGTGACGATGACGTCACACGAGTTTTCAAAGCACTGTATCGTCTAAAAAATGTAATACTAATGTCTTAGAATATGAATTCTAAGACATTAGTATTACATTTTTTGCGGTTAGTGCCGTCACAAACCCCACTCATATCCTTGACGCGTTTTATCTTCGTCAATTTTTATTGATTTGAAAATACAAAAAAATACCTATCCAATAAATTTCGATAATCTAACAGACGGACTAATTAGAATCATATTTTTTTTTAAGTCAGTAAATATCCCTATTATAGTAATTTACGTTTCTTGTACAATGCGAACAATTTGACATGATTGAACAAATTAAAAATATGTTTATTATTTTAAAAAATCTTACGTCAAATAGGTAGTATAAATCCTTTACAAGATTATTCGTTCAAATACCCTCTCAATAAAAAATCCTACACCAAAATGTTTATAAAAACAATAGAGATTCGCTAGAACACGACCGTCATTCTGAAAGTCTAGAATAGAGTAGCAAAAATAACTCCGTACTAGTTTACATTCCAAGCGATTACGTCATCGGGCCGCATATTAAAATAGACCATATTATTTTGGATTGGGTTGCCAGCAGACATATCAATAAAAATGGGTTTGTGTAAATGTATTAGTATTGGTTAGGACTCGGTTGGTTTTGCTGGATTTTAAAGCTGAGTATTTGTTATACCGGTTTATCGCAGTAAGTTTGACGCTTATTACTTAAACATAACAGGCTACAAGCGGGTGTCTTATTAGGTACGCCTCTGCCTGATCTTCCGGGAATTACAGTCGGGATGTTATATGTCATTTTATAAGTTGAGGAGGTCATGTCTAAATAATAACAGCAATGCGGTAATATTAGGGTTAAGCCGTTCTTGCCTAGGCTGGTCCGTGGATGGATACCCATTATATACTGAGTTTCCTCCGTGCTACGGAAACCACGGAAGGCTGTTGGCCCCGGCTGACATTTGTAGGTCGTTGACAGTCCCTACAAGTAATCAGTGACCCGAAAGAAATCAAACGCGCCGTCGACACGGCCTGACATTGTCATAGGACGGACAGCCATTGAGTTAGCCCATTACTCACCGTCCACAGGTCGGCGCCTACGGTGGACAGAAGCCATCACGTGGCCCCCGACGCCCGGAGCGATGGCTGGCACGAGAGGTTCTCTCACGTTCCGCCACCTCCTTCGCCAGCATCACTGCTTCGCAGAAGGAGGTGTCCCACTCCCTCACAGCATTTACAGCGGGGATCCTCAGGATTTCTCCTGTAAGGGGTAGCGGTACAGCCTTCTTCTTATCTCTTTTCTTCTCCTAAAAGCAACCAAGCGGACTCAATGTGCATAGGTGTAAATAAATCTAGGCTTTAGCCCAAAACCGCTAAAATTCGGTTTTCAACCCTTTAATTATGCTTTTGTTTTATTTGCTATAAGACTAGGGACATCGCGCACCTTGCGGTCACGACCACGACTTTTGGGTGCAGAAGAGTCTTCCGAAAGAGGCTCGTGGCTTAATTAGAAGAACCACTCGGGTCGATTTTTAGATAAAGCCAGGCTTACGTAGGTTGGTCTATGGATGGGTTCCGTTAGCCGTGACATACCGAGTTTCCTCCTTGTCCCGGCTATACCTATAGATCTTTGGCAGTCGTTCCAGTGACCTGATAGTCTGACAACCAGTCTTATACCAAAGGGTGCCGTATTACCTAGTATTAACTGGGTTGTGGAGATCAGATAGGCAATCGCTCCAGGTTTAATACTGGTATTAATCTGCACCCGGTAACACTGGAAGCCGACCCCAATATAGTTGGGAAAAGGCTTAGCAGAAGTTGAAGAGTCTTTCGAAACCTCAGACAAGAAAGAGGTGAAACGTAACGTAAATAAAATACCAATCTCGATTTTTGAATTAAAATTACAATGAGTGATTAATTATTTAATTATATTATTGACTGTGGAGCAGCGGTGGCGCAGTGGTGGCGACCCCAACTTACGAACAGTTAGGTAGTGGGTTTGAACCCAGGCAGGCACATTACTTTGTGTTATTTATTTCATCACCGCTGCTTTCAAAACGGTAAAGGTTAACATTCTGAGGAAACCGGTATGTCTTAGAACCAAAAAATCGAAGACATGTGACATCTACCAATCCGCACTCGGCCCGCGTGGTGGATTGTAGCCCATTCCCTCTCACAGAGAGGAGGCCTGTGTCCCAGCAGTAGGAACATTAATAGGCTGTTGATGGTTATTGACTGCCCGTGACACGAAACATAACTGGCGTTATGTGGGGTACACCCACGATACTACAATTCATCAATATAATATATATAAAAATCAATGCCACTTTTCGTTGTAATTTTGTAAACTCAAGAAGCCCGTTCTTGAGTTATAAAATTACACATCACGTATTCAAACCAAATATTAAGGCTTTGTTCGGACTATTTAGTAGATGTTTTATGTGAAGTTTGCACAAAATCGGTCGAGCGGTTCTTTATTTATCACATTTCTTGTAACAAATGAATTCAATAAATGGCGGATCATTTTGTTAATGAGGATTTTGTTATTTGTAATTGGACCCGGTAGGTGGCGCTGTTGTCCGGGCAGGACGACGTCTGCCAGGTCCGCTAGTCTGATATATATAAGTAAATTATATCATATTATGTTAACCTATAAATATCCTGAAACATTTTGTTTAAATTGTTTGCATCAGGAAAAATAAATAATTCAAATTTGTTTGGAATAGTGGTCGGTCGACAAGTCGTGTCGCCGCGTAGTGAGCGACATCAATAAATCGTTTCGCTTGAACTTTGAACTTCTAAAGTGGGATATTCTTGAAATGTTAAAAGCTTTTCATGTGTTGTAGACGCAATAATTTTAGAGATATTAGATCTTGTCTTCTCAGCTTACAGTTGGTCATCAGTGCCAAGTTATTTGGTTTAGACATCATTTAGTTAACGTAAATAGTTTGGGTTTAGTTCCTTTTCTTAAACAGTTTATTTTTGCGATGTGGTGGCGCTTGGGGAGGCCTATAAACAGCAAACTTTTAATAAAGATGTATTTTGATTGAAATGGTGTTAAATTTTTGCATCTTTTTAATATAAAAACAACTAGGTACATGTGTAGTCTAGTATGTAGAAAATTGTTTACAGCAAGAAAGCAATGCTGTACTGTATTTTTTTTTATCGTCTGAGACATTATAAGAAAATATCACACCCAATGATCAACATCTTTCTAGCTTTTTCCTAACTATTTTAGGGTCGGGTTTCAGTATTTTTTTTTAAATCTAGGAATGCATGATGTAATAAATAGTTTCAATTTTTTTTTTTTTTTTTATTCTAGCCGGCAACTGAATACCTACCAATATCTTACATGAAGCAACTACATATTTATGGCCGTCGGGGTTGCGGGATGTTGTAAGAGATACCACGGCCTCGACATAAAGGGCTAAGAAGGAACATGGGTGGTTTTTAGTCAGTTGAAGTCTGACACTCCCTTTCGCTCTGCCCAAGACCGGGAAAGGTTATTTGATGACTTCCCACCCCCAAAAAAAAAGCGACTACCTATCTAACCCCCACAACCAAGTTCGAATTGGAGGTAACGTGGGGAAAATAATAAAATTACCATTTACTTTCATAATAAGAAAATTTTATTTAATAGTTTCATTAAAATATCGTCACAGATGTCCAGTTTGTTCATGTACAAACATTAAAAACAAATAATTTATTAGACATACACGTTTTCTTACAATCTTGTGCGTAGGTTTTAAATAAATGTTAACAAGTACTTACAAACTAGTAATCTCATTATATAAAGTAAGAGATTCCATGTTATCGAAACAAAGATTCATATTGCTTTAAGTAAATTAAAGTAAAAAAAAACTAATTACATTATCTAAGTGCTACTTAAAGTTAAAATTCAACAACTCTGTAAAAATTCTAGAAAAGGCGTCTATTTTGTACAATTTTTTTTTTTAAGAACTATCTAATAATCTCAAAGATCACTTATTGTACAGAGATCTTTTTAGGTCTGGCCTGGAGTATGAGATTTATTAAAAACTAGATTTCCATTTAAAAAGAACAGCAAGGATATGTTGCCAAGAATGGTCGAAATAGGTTTTTCATACGAAAATCAACATTAAAATATGTTTTATAATCCATGAAACTCATAATTAGACTAACTCATACGAATATCACCATAATTTTCAGAGTAACAAGTTTCATATTTGCGTACTTTGCAAAGTATTGTCTGTGATTTTTTACACGAACAGGGCAAAGACAAAAACAGGGGATATGCTTAGTAAAAGGCGAAAGATTTATACGTTTTGAAGGGAAACCAGAGATTCGATGATTTTACACCCACCAAAAAAAAAAAAAAAAAAAAAAGGGGTTATGCTTATCTTCATACAGGAGAAAATGTGTTTCTAAATTAACTTAGGAACTGTCTTTTTAATCTTATGTGTTTAAATTTCAAATAATTAAAAATTAATTGAAATATGAGAATCACCAAACCATATACTCTGGGTTAGTTTTTTTTTGTTCATCGGCATACACCAAGCCATCCACATTCTATTTACTACAAGATCTCAAAATATTTGATTTTAACGGGTTAATATTAACAATATTCTAAAGATAAATCTCCTCATAAGGCACTGATATTGTAGTAATGTTATGTACAATGTATCGTATGTACATTTGAAGGCACTAACCGCAAATCTATACATAACCAATTATATGTAAATGCATTAAAATTAACATTAGTAGGTACTTAATCTAATTGGAAGACGATATCTAACAGATATGTACAATCTTGCATACAAAACATGTCTTTTTGAAACAAAATTATTTTATAACTAATGTACTTTTTAATATCAAAATATCTGTCATCATTTTCTTTAAAAACATCGAAAAATGTTAAAGACTTTTTGAACAAACATTGTCCTTAACAAATTTACTTTGAAATCGCTATAACTTTTAGCCAACATCTATAAACGTTACTTAGCCTGACATATACATGTTTTCGTCTCTATTGGCTTGAAATTTAACAGTTGTGCGACAGTGACAAGAATAACCATTATCCAAAGTACGATCTCAGTAAGGTTTATAGATCTTCGGCCTAAAGGCCTTCGACTTGACGTATAAACTTTCCATACAAATGTAAATAGCTTGCCAAAAACGGTACAGACCTTAAAACTTATAATAAAATTAATCAGTCTCGGTATGAGAAAAGTTCTTTTACAACCTTTAGTTTCTTGTGCACCATTAACAGATCTTAAAACTACTTACTTTAGTTACAAAAGCTGGTATCATTACAAAAATCTTAAATACAATTAATTGTTCATGTCTCGTGAAACGATTCCGCATTGACTAAAGTTCAAATCACTATAGCAGTAGACATAATTATTGATCGATGTAAAATTAAAAATATATCAAAATTGGACTATTGTATCATCTGGAGGTATTGGTTCTCTTCATAAAACGAAGATAGGGAGGTTTGCAGGTCGTTCACAACCATGTTGTCACCACCTTGCAAGGGATGGGTACTACTTGACACCATTTCGGAACTCTTCCAGTTTTCACAGCTTTCTACGTACTCTAACGTTCTCTGATACGTCTCTTGTCTCATAGTGTTCGCATTTTGATTCTTTTTGTTATTTCTTCCGTTATTAGCTTCTATTTGGGACTGTGAGATGTCCCAGACTTGGACTTCACTCGTTGGGTTGTTTTGACTTCGCAAACTGTTCATACTGCAGTCTGTTTGCTGTTCGCTTTTCATCTGATTCTGATTTTGTTGATTCATCGGCACTCTCGCTCCGTTGGGTGGTTTTTGACTTCCAGTGGACATGTTCAGAGAATTCTGCACAGATTTCTGCATGTTGTGCTTGTTAAACTGGTTTCCTGGGTAGTCCCACTGGTTGTAAGGCCTCTGATGGTTGTAGTACTGGTTGTTATTCAGCATCGTTTGGTTATACTGATGGTTGTTTTTCGGAGGAGGTGGGCCCATCACATTTGCAGCGTTCACAACCGAATTATATGGCGGTGGTTGAGGGTACTGCATGTTCTGGCTGTATTGAGGATTCTGTATCGGAGGACATTGATTCTGCTGTTCACAGTTATAGTTGTTCATCGTCCCTCGACTCATATTCCCGCTGTTGTCTACACTCATCATTGATGATCTCGACATTTGTAGTGGATGCATCTGGTTGCTTTGATTCGCGTAACTCACAGGTTGATAGTTCATCTGATTGTTGTACACCATGTTCTGGTTGCCCATCTGATGCATTGACATCTGGTTCTGATTGTATTGCTGCATCATCTGGTACTGCTGCATGTTTTGACTCCTCATTACATTTTGGTTCTGGACTGGGTAAGGCGGAGCTTGATTATAATTCTGATTCTGATATTGGTTCATGTTATTTCTATTTGGTACCTTGGCGTTTCTGTTGTTCAAATAGTTTGGATTGACTCCCATTTGTGGGCCTTGGTTCATATGACCTTGGTTCATGGTCATCATCTGGTTTTGGTTCTGAACCTGCTGATTCATTGACATGTTCGACATGTTTTGTACCATGGGACCAGTCATAACTTGTCCCATTGGACTTTGCAGCCCTGGATGCATCGGACTCGGCATGCCATGACTATGTGGACTGGCTATATTCTGACCCATAGGGCTCGCCATGTTTACCATAGGACTAGCCATGTTCTGCGACATGGGACTACCGATGTTGTTGTGTCTTGGACTCATCATCATCTGATTTGGCATTTGTGGGCTCATTAAGCTTTGCATGCTTTGTGGACTCATAGCATTGTGTTGGGGAGACATGACGCTCATCACACTTTGTGGACTCATGACGTTATACACACTCGGAGGACTCATAACGCTATGAGGGACGTTATGTGGACTCATCACACTCTGAGGACTCATTGCACTATGAGGAAGACTTTGAGGACTGAGCATGCTATGCGGTAAGTTTTGAGGACTTAAAACATTTTGACTCATGACTACAGTTTTAGGACTCATCGTGTTCTGTTTCTGAGGTAATGGTTTTGCTCTCAACCTGTTCGTCGGTTCCGTTTGGTTTGCCGTCATAGTCTGTAATGACTGCAAAGGATTCGTAGAAACGTTGCTTGAAGGCGGTTTCGTGTACTCCTTCTCACATTTCTCTGTTACCACTTCCGGTATGACTTGCTCCTGTAAAGGAGTAGCTTTATCTTCGGGCGACTTTGAGTTGAGTAAAGAGCCGCTGTTGCCCGACATACTAACGTCTAAAGATCTTAAATCGACTGGAATATCACTTATGTTGAGATCACTTCCTATGGCACCTAAGTTTTTAAGTAGAGAATCGTCACTGGTGGCTACATCACTGATTTTGTCACTGGAATTGTTCGTGTTGGGGACGTCACTAGTAGTATTGTCTTTGGTAGCACTTTCCTTGTCTTTAGGGGTTTCCGGCTCAGGTTGGTTGGTGGATTCAGTTTTAGCTGGTGTTACCGATTCCGTTGCCAATATTGATTGGTTAAGATATTGCATCATTTCATCTGGTATTACCAGCTTGTTCTCCACCATTTCGCCTTCGGCAACCTGTAAAGTAAAAACTCAGTTATAGCCACAATTTAACTGAAAAATTGCATATTTTTTAAACTAGAGAAGTCCTGATGGTAAAATTCAATAACACTAGGTATAACCAATCCGGGAATTGAGTCATGTGCCTCATGCTTCGCTGCAATTACGACTACAAGACCAAGGAGTCAGGCATGCAGAAAGTCAATATTATCGGTATGGCGCTTTGAAATACCAAAAAACGTGCTAATCCCTTACCTGTTCCAGATTGACCTCCTGGTTGGGATGGTGGACCTGTGCCGTGGTGATGACCACGGTGTTTGTGGAGTTGGAGCGAGACTCCTTGTATGTCACCGTGTCCTGGTCATCTTCGGTCTTGAACGGGAATGGAGCGTCACCCTGGAAAAAGACGAAGTTTTTTTTTTAATAGAGCTCAAAAACCGTGATACCTCTTTTTGATGTCCTTAGCATCAGATACATAGAGACTCTTTCAATTTATGGGGTGAAACGGTTATACTTTGAATGAGGAATTTCTATTTAAAAGAAGTTACGAGTTAAGGGGCATTAACAGAGCTATATACAGTGTGATTCTTTATAATGTGCACATATCGAAATGGGGGAATCTATGCTTAATTTTATCGACGGAAAAATTATTAAAAAAAATCTAAATATTTATTTATATGGAATTTTTAAAAATTTTGTCTGCTACTGTGACCCCAGTGTAAACAAAACGGTGTAACTTTTAAACTAAATTATCTATCGCGATGAAACAAACTCCATAATGATTGGAAGCAATTAGGCGTCCTCGTAAAATGAAAATTGTGGAAAAAAACTACCCTCAATTGAAAATAAACACGTTTTTTGATCAAAAAAACTTTTTTTTTTCATAACTTTTTACATAAAATTGTTTCATCGCGATAGATAATTTAGTTTAAAAGTTACACCGTTTTGTTTACATTGGGGTCACAACAGCGGACAACATTTTTGAAAATTCCATAAAAAATATTAAAAAATATTTAGATTTTTTTAAATATTTTTTCCATCGATAAAATTAAGCATAGATTCCCTCATTTCGATATGTGCACATTATAAAGAATCACACTGTATGATGCAATAAGTGAACGAAGACACCCTAGGAACCCTAGCCAGGCTACCAAACATGGGTGCAGAATTCTGCAACATTAGGGTAGTTAACAAAAAAAAATCGAATTAGTCCGTCAGATAGATTTCCAAAAAATTTTGAACACGTATTCTTTCTTTTTTCACGTAAACAAACAAACAATGAAGACGATACAGTGCTTTGAAAGCTCGTGTGACGTCATATTCTAAGACATTATTATGGCGTTTTTTACCGGTCAGAGACTTCACAAACCCCCCTCAAAACTTTGACTCGTTTTATCTTCGTAAATTTTTATTGATTTGATAAAACAGAAAATACGTATCCAATATTTTTTCGATTATCTAACAGACGGACTAATTAGAATCCCCTTTTTTTTAGTCAGTAAACATCCCTATTTTAGTGATATGGCGGTAGGCGGCGGTGGTATTCTGGTGTTCTGGTGGTGGTGTGGTGGCCTATTCTGGTGTTATGTTGGATATGGTTGGTGGTTGTGGTTTCTGGTGTATTTTACGGAAAAGTGGAAGGAAGATCCTATGACACTAGACAGAAGAAATATAATTATTTTCTCCTTAATATTATGCAACTTACCACATCATCAGTTCCACAAGGGTACTGCTGATACTGCGCCTGGTCGCTCAAGTTTGATTGCTCCGATAGTCTCCTGGCTTCTTCCTTCACCTGCACGTTGGGGTCCAGCTCCAGCGCCAACTCCTCAGCCCTGACTTCGGAACAGGTCACTCCTCGGAGGAGAACGGCCTGGAAAAAAGATGAAGCCTTATTAAGGATCAGTTTTAAATACATATACCATGGTCTTGGACGTCATACTTTCTTTTCATATCTATGGTGCATAAATCTGTTTGATAAATTGGGGTCCAGAACCTGGCCACGTTTCGGTTATGGCATCAGAGGCATTGGTTTTATTGTCACGGGCCTTATGAGAAGTTCAAATATTATAAATTACAATAAAAAAAGAAAGCCAAATGGCTTTGTTCTAAGGTTTATAGCTTTCAAAAAGTAACCAGACATAATCAACAATGGACTTCTAGTATTGATAGATTTTGGGCATCAAGGTGTAGGTAATTACAAAAATTGCCAGCAACCGAAAACAAATCCTGGCTTCGTATCTTTAGAAGATGAATCAGGTTTAAAACAGGTTTCTGTACACATACCTGATTGCCTTGCGATGTTCTGACGGCTTGCACGGCAGCGAGTGCTGACGAAGGCGCTGGCGCATAACCCACACACGATACTTGACTAGATCTGAAATGTCAGAAGTATGATTAGTAGACTTGATTATGTTGGGCAAACGACGAGGTAATATATTTGAATCATGGTTTTAACTTTGAAAACCTTGGATTCGTTAGATTCCTGAATAGTTTAAGGTTAAAACTTTACAAACTCTACAGCTAGCAAAGAGGTTTTTCTTGAGAAATGTTAAGGGTTATTTTTTCATTTCAGAATACTTCATCTTAAAAAATTGTAGAAAAACATCGTGAGGATACTGTTATTCCTAGAACCATGAGTTCGAAGACGTGATATCCATTCATCTGCACTGGGTCCGCATCGTGGATTGACGCCCACTCCTACTCGATGATAACCAGTAAGATAAGCATATCTTAACCAGTATACAACATGATTATGATGCAAGTGGTTTTGTAATGTTTTCTAAAAGGTGATCCTCTTACCTTCTACTGCTATCTGGCGAGAGCTGGTCGTAGACCGTAGTGTGCTGTGACACTAGTCTCTGCGGCGCGGATACGCCTGTGGTGGTCGCTACTGCACCTGATACCACGGATGCTTGACTACTCTTGCGGGATATGTCAGATGACCTGGAGAACACATGCAGGTTATTAGTAGAACAAAACGTTGGTGTTGATATGACCAATTGTGTATCACATAGAAATTCTGAATGTTTGCCTGAGGTCTAGAAGCCAAAATGGCAAATTCAGTATGCCCAGAACTTAACCACAAGTTTTGAGAGACCAGTAGCGTCCATGTCCTTGTAGGGGCTGATAGATGCCACTAAAAGTGACAAACTCGTCGTCAAATTTTGTGTTGACTCAATTTATATTATCATGGATACGCTAAGAAGAAGGAGAACGATGATGAGCAATGATGAGTCTATCATATTAGCAAAAAACAGCACACGTAGGACATGGTATTAGATATAATAATAAATTGTCGGTGGAACAGTACCATATCTCGACTTTTTTATCTAAAATTAGTAAAAGTCGTACCTATCCTAAATAAAATATTTACCTTGCACTATAAAGACTGCTTCCGGATGAGATGCCAGAATCCCGCCTGGTGTTAGGAACTCCTGTCTTCAGCTCAACCGCGACGTTTGTACCGCCAAGCTCTGTCCTTCCTTGGATACCACCTGATAACAAGAATTATAGTATTATTCATACTGGACATTAAAATTTGCTATGGCTAACAAGATAATAAGACAGATAAGAGGTCTGTAATCTCAGAAGAGGTAGACAGGTGAATACAATAGTACACCCATATTTTGAGTTGGTTTTGAGTCGCATTTAGTAGCGGGTAAACCAATTGTCATCAGACCTGCACAAATCCTGACTCCGTGCTGAATTGAGAAATTCCTGATGGAACATCCAGTAACACTTTGTCCGATTTGGAAAACGAAATCAAGATAACTTTGTATACCCGTTTTCACCACCGTTGAGCCACTTTTGCTGATAATCATTTAATACAGCGTCGTTACAAAGTTTCCAAAGTACTTACCAGAGCCAATATCTGGGTGAGGAGGAGGCATGAGCCTGGCGACGGCCATTTTGTTTCCAAACCGTGGCGCGTGGTGATGCGCACGCGGCTCCCCGATGGCCACCATAGCTCGCAGCATTAGAGGCAGTTGTCCTACTTCTCCTACGACTTCCTGCTCTACCTGTGTAGGAAAAAAAAAGGTTAAATATTTTTATAGGAGTAAAATGGGTGTGACTTTGAGGATATCGCATTTATTTGGTCTTTATCTGGCAAAAAACTCTGCTAAAATCTTGCTCTTATGCAGCAGTTTTTTCTGCTAGTTGCCAGCAAACGATTTATACACAGACTAACTTCTAAAAATTGGTTTCTTAAACATCTCTTCATAGAACACGCATTTATTTAGCCAGATAACACGATACGCGATAACAGACAGAGAAAACGAAAAAAAAAACAAAATCAAATTCAGTTCATGCGGTCGGGAGCTACGATGACACAGACACTCACACACAGACAGACAGACACGTCAAACTTATGACACCCCGTCGTATTTGCGCCGGGGGTTAAAAACAAAAGTCGTAGCGGTAACGATGATACTGCTGACTATTATATTATTCAAACAGGACTTACCTCTCCATCTAATCTGAAGTAAGGAGCACCGTTCTCGTCTCCGAACCCTCCAAGACCAGACCCTCCAAAGTCCAGCTCTCCTCCACATTGAGCCGATAGCTGGTGGATGAAACAAGACAACTATCTTAATGGTAATCAAATCCTTTTCATAAGCTGAATTTTTCTATAGAATCACGTTAGGCATATTTCCAAGAAAGCAGCTTTGATTCAATTGAACTGATACTAAATCATCATCAGCCAGAAGAGGTCCATTGTTGAACAAAGGCCAAACAACGCTATAACTAACGGCAACCTGCCGCTTGCATCCATCAGCTTCCCGCGACTCTAACCATGTCGTCGGTCCACTTGGTGGGAGGTCATTCAACGCTAATACTAGATGCGTATAGGTTTTTCTACATGGTACCAAAGCTGGACAAAAACGGAAGAGTAAATCTTCGGTCAACTAGCTACGGACAATTGCGGATGCAGACAATATCTGTGTTCGGTGTCCGCAGCCGGTTCACATTTTGTCCGTACTAGTTCAACGGATCCCTTAAAATATTCTTTGGAAGTATGCCTTCTAAGTTCTTTTCGTAAACTGACCGAAAAAAAATAACATCGATGATTGATCACACATCATTCATATAGATTTTCCAAATACCTGATGAGCAGGAGTATGTAATCCATGCGGGATGGGTGACGCTGGGCTCTCGCTCTTGACGGAGGCTGAGGACGTGTGTCCTCTGATACCAAGGGGCACTCCGCCCTCTTCTGATCGCGGAGAGGAACCTGCACCACCACCTCCTGATTCTGCTGAGTCGTCGCCACGGCTGCAACCTGGATATTAGAAGGCATTCGGTGAGAAATTACAACAAAAGATTATCATGGTAGATGTGTTCTAAGAAAATTTTAGTGTATTATTTTACTTTGGCGTAGGTCAAGAAGATCCAGTAAGCAAGACCTAAGTAGAATCACTTGAAAGTCAAGATATCAGTAAAAGTATTTTTTTGCAAATTATATCAAAGTCCCTTTTTCTTTTCAAGTCGAAAATTGAAATTTAGTCCGAGTACTGAGAATGAAAGTCATTGGTTTCCGACGTGGTTATGATGCAACAATGTCAGAGAAAAAATTGAATGTAAATGTAACCTCCTCTTTTCCAACAGTAGTCGGTCAAAAAGAGGGTAATAATTACCTTTATGTTTCTTACTGGCGTAGAACTCAGCTCCATGGACGGTCTTCACATGTTTTCGTAATGACGAGGGGTCCGTATATCTCTTCGTGCAGCCCGGTGCTTTGCAGACGTATGGTTTCTGGAATGACATGGAAAAACTTTACATTCGCTCTTTTAAGACGGTTTTAAAAGAGGTAAGTATATTGACTTTAAAACTTTCTTCTGGATACCACAATAAACTTTTCTGTTGACTTCATACTCGTGGGGGAGGGGAAGATCCTTACCATACTTACATTATTGAAGAACTTAATTAAAGCAAAAAATCGGTGGATGTTAATATTGATGGATAAAGAGAGGGAGCCAAGAAGAATACCCACTACCTATGACTATGAGGAATGCAATAAAGTATTAAGTATTGAGAAGGGCCAAAGGATGTATTGTGTGAGAAATTATGTGAGAGAAAATAACAAATGATGCCGTGACGTCTGACAAAAGAGAATTGAAGAAGAAAACGTGTTGCGACTCCAAATAGAGTGGAACAAGGGCAGGAGGAATATCCAACTGTTCGACGGGTGTTCAAAAAACCGTTACGTAGACCTAAGTCAAATCGAATAGAAACTTACCTCATTGCTATGCGTCCTGTTCTGATGTTTCGCTCTGTCACTAGCATTGGAGAACGCCTTCGCACATCCAGGGTACTCGCAGGTGTACGGTTTCTCACCCGTGTGACTTCTAAGATGGGTCTTCAGGTTCTCCAGTCTGGAGTAGGCTTTGCAGCAGCCTTCAAACTGTGGAGAAGAACAAATGAAATATTAGCATACGTCATCAACTCATCAGTTTTGATAAAGAGCTTCACCCTTTTCCTGAAGTCTTGGACTTTTTCTCTGTGAGGTGTCTGATGAGAAGACATGCACCTAATAGAGAAGTATGGTAAAAGAAGACTTGCTCCACATACCCCAAATAAATGTGGATATTGGTAGAGAAATGAAGGTTATGCTTACCTGCCTGTATACATTCAAAAAGTTGGCAGTTGAATTTGATTCTAAACATTATAGGTTCGAAACCATCTTCGACATAGTACGTTTATTTAGTAACCATAGACGGTAATGAATGCACTAAAAATCAAGAAAGAAATCTACTCGTACTTACCGTACACTTATGAGGTTTCTCTCCAGTATGCCTCCTCATATGCACAACCAGCATGTACTGAGCCTTGAACGGCTTTTCTTCCCTGGAACAGCCTACCCAGCGGCAGACGAAGGCCTTTTTACTGGCGTGGATGTGGTCCGTGTTTATGTGCTTCACTAGGTCATCTTGAGTGGGGAACTCGAGCTTGCAGTCCACCTGGAGATTGCAATGGCTAGGTTAGTAAACTGATATGTTGGAAAAGCAACATACACGGTCAAAATTTATGAAAATATTTTTCTAACTGGTTTTGTAATAATGTAAAAACAACATGATCATAATGAAAAACTGACTTTTTGTCTCTTTTAGTTATCACTAAGAGCTAAGACCGTAAATGAAAGCCTAAATTAAAGACTGCCCAAGGATTTTCAACCCTCCCCGTCTCCCGTCGGGGTTGCGGGTTGTCCCGTTGGGTTTGCGGGTTATTAGAAAGAGATACCGCGGCCTCGGGGCTTTGAAGGAACATGTGTGGTTTTTAGTCGGTAGAAGTCTGACACTCCCTTCCGCTCTGCCCACGAACGGGAGGGGGGGTTATTTGATTTCCAAACACAAAAAAAATTAACCCTCAACTCAGGGTCGAAAGTAAAATCCAATAACGTGGTTCTACTCAGGAATTATGAAGACAAACAAACAAATACATACCCAATGACAGTTGGTCTCGATAAAATCCCCAGGTTCGTCCTTAGAATCGAGACCATCATGGACGGTGCTCTCTGCCGCTGCCGACAACGGCTTGTTGCTGTGATGGTTGTCTCGATGACCCATCAGGCTCTGCGGGGACTTCCGCTGAGTCATACCTGATGCACTGGAGATAGAAAAGGATTATTTTAGAGGAGTTTTGAAGCATTTCTTCTCTAGGATTTTTTTGTCACATCAGACTCTCCTCTCACACGTGTTTAAAAGTTGTAACTTTGACCTTCAACATCTCCGGAGCTAGAAGGTGAGAACCTCCTTCGGTATGATGTAGAATAAAGAAATGACAATGTCGGGGAGAATAATTATGGTTGTGTCCTTTGACTTCGTTAACGTTGGTTTTACGTAATAGGGGATCGGACAAAGAAATAATAATAAGTCCGTCAGATAGATTTTCAAAAAATATTGGACACGTATTTTTTCTTTTTTCACATAAACAAAAAATGAAGACGATACAATGCTTCGAAAACTCGTGAATTCCTCGAAAACGTCACATGGTAGTACCTACATTTTTCACCAACAAATGACGTCACAACTCACTGACGTCACTCATGATCTTTGACGCGTCTTCTCTTCGCCAATTTTTATTAATTTGATAAAACAAAAAACACGTATCCAATATTTTTCGATAATCTAACTGATGGACTAATTAGAATCATATTTTTGACCCAGTCCGATTCTGAGGTAATGAACGCCTCCACGTACAATCCGCCTTGGCAGGCCTGTTTGACTCTACTAAATGATAGACGAGTAAAATAAATATTTCGATCCTTACCTGTCAGCCTCCATAACGCTTGTGACCTCCGGTTGCTGTGGTGGTTGCTGTAGATGCTGAGGTGGTGTTCCTTCTAGGGTTAACCCTGGTCGTACGTCCACTGGACCCATCAGGAGTTGTGTTGGGGATGATATGTGAGATCTGGTGATTAATGATAGAAAATTTAATATTTTAAGTTTTCTCAGCTGCAGCTTTTTTGTATCAAGTGTATCTCATGTGAAATTTTGGATCTAAAGAACTTAAGAGTCGTGAATCTTTATGAACAGTACTCCAGAAAGTAGATAACTTTGAATGAGATCAACAAACCAAATCAAAGACATAAAGATAAATCTGACTAAGCATCAATTTTCTACAACGACCGTCAATAATAACTAACATAATTTAACATGGTCGTTACATTGTAACAAATATCTAGTATTCCAAGCCATTTCCGCATAAACTTAATAGCTGCAAACTAGCATATAACCGCATATTATAGTCTAAGATAACAACGGGTTGCATGAACTATGTCAGTGGCGGTCAACTTTGATCATTAATCAACCAAATCGGGGTACGATAAATTCCAATACATTGACATCATGGAGGAATTTTCTGGCTTAGTCATATATTTCAGAATTTGTGGCATAGCAAATAGGATTTTTGAACTCGGAAAATATTTTAGTTGCACACATCTGCATAGTCTTTTCACAACTCTGTCAAAGTCGCCTTAAAGCCTAACCGGATGCAGTACCTATTATGCAAGGTGCCACTGTCTGTCAGACTGCTATAAACCAATTATTTAACATTAAAAATAAATTTAAGTAGGGTTCCAAATGTAAAACCCATACGAGTATACCTGGTATAAAGATCAGAATCGTCACGACGCTGGACACGACGAAGGACTAACATTTTATAAAGCTAATGATGACTTGATAGGTCACAGTGTGCGTTCATGTGAGTAATTGCTACTGGCGCTTGAGTCGGATATTTTAAAAATTAAACTTCCTGGACACCTAGCCGCTCTATGACATTAAAGTCTTTCGGACAAATCTAGGGGGAATAGTAAGCTTTCGGTTGAATTATGATTCTCACGTAAAATATTATGCTTGTCAGGATCCAGGGCTTTTCTAGGTTTGTATACAGATTTAATCAACATCACATCAGCTAAAAGACTTCCACCTGCTTTTATAGAACTTCCCCAAGTGACACCACATGGTCCGGTCTTGTGCTTCCAACATTTAGCGGGCATATCTAGTGCAATCATGAAATGTTTACCTCTCAACTTTTTCAAATACCATATCACTTAAAATTACCAGACAACCTCTTAGGTTGTCCTTATACCTAGTAATGTACAGGACCTGGATCTTCTAGCATTCGAATTACATTGACAGAGGGCTGATGTAGGTAAAGATACATAAATATATTGTAAAGACATGTTGTCAGCGTCCAATTTTAGCAATAGACAAAAGATCCTTAAACAGTTAATTTTTCATTTTCTCTTACCTATGAATCCCCGCCACTAGATGTGCATGAGCCGCGTGGTGCGCTGCGGCTGCCGCAGCTTGCTGGTGGGCAGGGTCCATCAGAACCCCACCCGCTAGCACGCCACTGCCACCCACTACCCCCCCTCGCGCCAACAACTGCTGCGCAAGAGACGCGTGGGAGAGGGAAAGTGCTGGGGATATCGCTCCTGGAAATAAAGAAATTAGGAATGGTTATGATGAGGTACTTGAAGACAGGCTCGGCTCATTTTATGATTTAGGAGGAGATGTAAATGCAGACGATGCTATTTAAGTCAATAAATGAAACTTTTAAGTTGACCAGTTCAAATGCGTTATTACTGACATAGCAGGTCTCGATTACATACACGGTGAAATGTTTATCATGACACAAACTTTTACCAAGGCTCCAGGGCATGATTTTATTCCCACCAGCGTTATAATTTTTCGTCGGTTATTAAACGAAGCTAGGGTTCTACAGTCATGTAGTCAGGAGCACTGATATGTATACAGTTTTCAAAGTTTAAAAGTAAATCTCGCATATTGTATTTTTCTTATTTTCATGTTACATATTTAAACTAGTATTTTCGAATTCATATTATCATGAAGTAGGCAAGTTTTTAAGTTTGTCTGTTTTGTTGAGCAGCGTTGGCCCAGTGGCGTCGTCCCCGACTTACGAACAGTAGGTCGTGGGTTCGAACCCAGGCAGGCGCATTACTTTGTGTAATTTATTTCATCATCGCTGTTATCAAAATGGTGAAGGAAAACATCGTGAGGAAACCGGCATGTCTTAGAACCAAAAATTCGAAGATATTTGACATCTACCAATCCGCACTGGGCCCGCGTGGTGGATTATATCCCATCCCTCTTCTAGAGAAGAGGCCTGACTCCCTGCAGTGGGAACATTATAGGCTGATGATGATGACGATGAAGTTTTTCAGAAATGCAATCGTTATTTCAAGAGAAATTCGGGTTTGCACTTTTCCAAGACAGTGTATAAATATTGGTGCTCGTGACTGGTGTCCAGTAACCAGGTATAAAAAGTTCAGAATCTAATTAGACAATGATGTTAGAAAGGAACCGTTAATAGACAATGACAAAAATCATGTCAACGTTTGAAACAGGTAATGTTAGATACACAAACATATATTGAAAAATAACCACAAAATAAGTACCAAGACAGTGCCAATGATCTTCAAACTCACCGGCACTAAGATGTCCATAGCTGCCCGTGGAAGCACCTGAAGGTGCTCTGACAGCCAGGCTGGCAGGAGACGCCCTGATGACAGCCGCCAGGTCCAAGGATTCAGCTGAATATGGGCTCCAAGAGACTGCCCTCTTTCGGTTAGCTGATGCCCCTATTGCTCCTCCTGATAGCCTTAACCTAGTTGGTGAGGCTATTCTTGATCCTGAAGATGAGAGAAAGTTTCATGTGTAAAGAAAAAAAGCTAAAACATTTGCACCAACCGAAGACGTGATCAGGTTGGCGGGGAAATATACGCCAATAGTGCCATCACATTGCATTTATGTTAAGTCTAATGCTGGCCTGACTCCGCAAGGACTGCAATATGCAGTTTTTAAGTTTTGTTATTTATTTGGTGAAGCCTTTTCTCAGCAATTCTGGGGTCAGCCTCATGAAGAAATTCCGGATGCAGCTGTTTTGCAACTAGCAAGTGCCTATCTGACCTCCGTAAGCAAGACAGGTACTAGGTACTGGTCGGCACGATTCCTCATGATAAGACTCGAACTTTAGAATATCCGTAACTAATATCTGCTAAAGACAGGAGCGACCAACGACTGCTTTCAGAGGTTTTTTAAGGCGCGGAAGGGAACAGACAACATGACGACATGACGACGGGGAAATGACGACGAGCCAATGCAAAACTCAATTTAACCTGATCTGTTTAGTGCCTCTTTTTCTAATTGCACGGGGCTCATAAACAGCGCGGTCAGGTTATACTGGATTTCTGCGCTGTAACTCATGGGGATTAGAATTTTAGCAGAAGAAATAAAACACAACACGGGGCTGCGGGTGGTTCAAAAGAGATACCGTGGCTTTGACACAAAGGGCTAAGAAGGAACATTGATGGTTTTTAGTCAATAGAAGTCTGACACTCCCTACCGCTACTGCCCAGATCGGGAGGAGACATTTAATGATTTCCCACCTCAAAAAAAAATTATACCTACTGGATATACAGGGTGTAAATTAACTCTTCACACATACGTCAACCATGCATTCTGTACACCTAACTAAGTACCCCTACGCAAAACAATTTGCTGGGAAACGACTTTTTTTTGGAGTCAAAAATCTCATTTTACGGTAAAACTCAATGTAGCACTCTTAAAACATTGTGCTAGTAATTTAAGTAAAGTTATAACCTGAAAAACTAGTATTTAATTTACAAAATCAGCTGTGCAAAATTTGGAACTTTGACCCTTAACATCTCCGTAACTAGGGGTTCCCAGGTATGGCCTAAAACAAAAAAACATCGCAGTGGTGGGGAGAACAAGTGCCCTTCGTTTGCGTTAAGGGTACTTCTACACCCTTTGTACTCGAAGTTAGCTTTGTCGCTGTATGTCAGAGCATTAAATCGAAGTAGGTGATGAAAATTTATTGCTACTCGTAAATGGTGTTTAGCAAGTGCTATTTAAAAGTCAATCAACTATTATAGGAAATTGCCTTATGAATAGTAATTTTGATAGAGATAGCTAAGATGATTGATAGTCTAATATTAAGCGGTTGACTATATTATTAAGGTGGCTAAATTACTTCCGGGCTAAAAGAAGTCTAGGTAGGTAATTGGAACGTGTGCAGGTAACTGAGTTTGTGCGGTAGTTTTGTTTTGATTATTTTTTTGGTTAAAGAAAAGCATACTGCTTTTGTGATCTGGGGTTCTAAAATGGCCACTTTAGCAGGTCCTAATATGATTTGCGTGAAAACTTAAAATGGACTTTTCATTAGTAACTGCGTCTGTGACCATTTACGAATTTTTAACACAATTCATATTATTTTTCTATTATGATCTATTTTCCGAGAGAGTCAGGTTCTAGTCGATCCTATATTTGACATGAAGCGACTACTGGATAGGCATAGGCAGTCGCTAGTCGCCTCAACAACGCAGTTACAACTGGTTAATCCTACTCGTATTATAATCGCGCAAAGTTTGTAAGTATGTATGTATGGATGGATGGATGTTTGTTACTCTTTCACGCAAAAACTTCTGAACGGATTTGGATAAAATTTGGAACACAGATAGTTTAACCTGGATCACCACATAAGATAGGTTTTTATCCCGATTTAATCTTCCCGTGGGATTATTTTCGAGTTGTAGCGGGCGAAGCCGCTGGCAACAGCTAAAACGATATGATAGCATTTGCCAGTTCTGGTTGTCAAATTTCAGGCCACTGACTACCTGTAATGTCTGTCAAAATACCTACAAATGACACCTGGGACCAATAGCTTAACTGAGAGAACTTGATATTTGACGGGTCATCCATCCAGACCAAGGCAAGTGCAGACTAACCTGAAGATTGATCCGATCCCCTCTTATTAGTAGCCACGAGTCTAAATAGAAGTCACAATCTTACCTTCTAAACTAAGTTGGAAGTCCTGGCTGGCGAGCGTGCTACCAGCATGCAACTCGGGATGTAGACTCCTGGCCGCACTTAAGTACTCTAAACCTGAAACAACGATAAAAATAACTTAGAAAACTCACACAAATAAGTAATCAGCCCAAAAAAAGAAGACATACTCAAGTTGATTAAGACATAGCTTACAGATTTTATATTCAATTTATAATCAAATGACAGTAATCTATTTAACCATACACGTACCAAAAGACTAAAGTCTTTAAATTCAAATATCCAATCTTTTTAATAAACGTTAGAAGCCAAAGCTATCTAATTTCAATAAACATAAAAACTAACGTCTTCATAGTCTATTCCAAAAGGCCACAAATTAGCCTGGCCTTAGTCACCTTATCCATAATAAGGCAAGATTGAGTTGTCACCGTGTGGACGCCATTTTGAATATAAAGTGGCCGCTTAACACCGTATGTGATTAATGTAGTACCGGATGTCTTTTACGAGCTATTTCGCGGGAACAGATTTCATGCTGACTAAATTGGGAATGTCCTAATATGTCGTCACTAATTGGGCACCCTACATAATGTGGTGGGGTTGTGGACATGGAGCTGTTGCTGAATTTGCATAGACAAGCATTCAATGTAAAGTACTGGTAATAAACAACTTTTTGTGAGGGAATTCTGTACCATAGAGAGATGTTGAGGCTTGTCAAGAACCTCATTGCCATTGCGTAGTTCGTTGCAGTAAAAAGTCGACTTATGTTGTAATAAATTAATTATAAAACAATTAAAATGATAAAGTCGCTTTGCAATAATTATTTTTATTTCTTTATTAAAACTCCGTAGGGTGACCTCACTGTAATTTCCAGCTTGTTAAAATTCTCAGCATAAATCGATTAAGCGCTACACTCACAAAGTTATTAGTCATCCTTATTAAAATCTATCCTTCATCGAGGAGGCGGCGTTTAAGTAACAAATTTCCATAATAATCACATCTTCAACGTACGAAAACAAACACGCGGCGGGTTCCAAACAAAAAAAGAGAACACCCAAACCATTTGATTTGTTGATCACGCTTTGCCGGCTCCGAGGCGGGCGATTTAACCAAAAATAATAGGTTGATGCAAAAGGCGTCAGCGGCCAACAATTTTGCAAACGCAAGAACGACCCAACAAGAAAATAATACCCAAATCCCACGAATATAACGTATGTGGTCTCCTTTTGACGCGCCGCTCAACTTCCAAAATTTTTATGTCTTCATCGTCATGAGAACCGGCGGAAAACGACATTTTGTGTCCTCTAAAACGAAAGAAAAAAATTATCATCGATCGAATTTGAGGCCAATCGACTCGGCCACGAATTCCATTACCCGGCTATGGTCACCCTAACGACATTGTGGCAACCGCGCGCAAAAACCTCATTCGAAAACTGTCTTTAAGTTCTTTTTTCGTACAGACGAATATCGAGTGATCGGTGCGTCCGAGCGAACTCGTTTTTGTATCAAAATCGATAGGGTTACGATGCGAGTCCATTTGATATTGATGTATTAATTTTTATATGAGTCGATTGGGCGTAAAATTAGTATTTCGATGTTCGATATCTAGTGGTTTCGTGGTCACGTTTAGAGTTAATATATGAATGTCAATGGCTTTGTTGGGCGGCGTCTTTAGCCGCGCGTAGTGACTTTGTAGCAGCGTATACTAATGAGGCTGGTTGTAAATTATGAGTTTGGTTGTTATTCGAATGTGCGGCGAGATGAAGGCGTTACGAGGTGAATTTGTAATGGCGGCCGTAGGTATTTTTTACGGCTTCAACATTTTGAATATTCACGGCTCAATTAAAAATAAAGGAAATCATATTTCTGTGTGTAATTATAGGTTTTAGTTTCGAGTGATAGTGTGATTATAAATATCCGATTTTTTAAATGACCTTTGGAACTCGATGTCATATTACAATTTAAAAAATCCACACATATAATTATACCAAAAAACTAAAACAACAGACACGAACAAATCCATTTGGCACCCAATTTTCTACACTCGTAGACGAAAACCGGTACCGCCCAGTCCGCGTTAAAATTCACAGGAAAAAATCGCTCTCATTAAATCATCAATGTCATAAAACGATTAGTACGATCATTAGTTAGGACACTGCAAAAAACAAATGGTGCTTACTAACGATGTTTTTATGCTGTGATCAAAGGTGGTGCAAAAGTGCTATCAGGTAGTCGGCGCAAGGATTGACGCAGGTTCACAAAATCAAAAAAATATGATAAAGATACACCCGTCATTAAATTTTGATGGACTTCGGGTTGATTGAAAGATCTTAAATTGTAAAAAAAAAGAATGCACATAGTGGATATAAAAAGTATAC
This sequence comes from Diarsia rubi, assembly GCA_932274075.1. Taxonomy (NCBI): domain Eukaryota; kingdom Metazoa; phylum Arthropoda; class Insecta; order Lepidoptera; family Noctuidae; genus Diarsia; species Diarsia rubi. The sequence goes on along the minus strand of OW026437.1, from coordinate 8,458,551 downwards.
GGTTAATCTATGTGATTAGAGAAATCTATTTGATAAGCACGATAAGTTCCATCGATGCGTATTTATCTTAGAGCCTTCGATAATGAGGTTATTTTTATAATAACAACGTAAATTACAAATTACACTGTCTAGAAGGTTTGTGAACCTTTTAAAATAAAAGCATAATATGTATTTAATTTTATCTGCGTGTGTAGACCGGATACTGTGTACACCGAAAAACTAAACAAAAAGTATTTTTTGTCTCGCACTTTGTAAATCTTCGTTTTCTCATTCACATCTTTATATTATGTAATTCTACTATACGTGTGTTTGTCACTGAACTCATCCTAAGCGGCTGGAGCGATTGCGACGAAATTTCTTGTGTGTTAGCCCGTGGATTCGAGACTGGTTTAGATTCACAATTGGACTAGCTAGCTCGCCAGTAATTATATAAATATTCACGAAGATATTTCATTTTCAAGCAACAGTTGTCAGTTTTAATCTTTTGTTCAATAAAACATCAATCAATTATTATACCATAAAGATTTTCCTCCTCATTGCAAGTTTTAAACGTTGTGCAAACGACTATGAAAACGTCTTAATAATCGTAAAATGAAATAAAAAAAACGTATAATGTGACGCATGCATCGCTTTAACAACATGAAATTATATTCTTAACAGCATAATTACAGCTTTGAGGAACTAGTAACACCTCTCTCCCTCACTCTTGTTCAACGTCAATCTCTCTATCTCCGTCTAATGGTCCTTTTTGATTGTGTTTCGCGAGATGATCTCTGATGATTTATTCATAAACGTTTCTCGTTTATTTTCTTAAGTTTATTATAATTTTCTTGGAAGTGGTTTAGAACTGTGATTTGAAGCACTACTGGGTTTGAGTCAATTTTAAATTAGTTATGTGTTGTTAGTTAAGCTTGAAAAAGGTTTTCGAAAAGGCTTTTTATACTGGTGTGTTTAATTTTAGAAGGCTTTTTTGTTATTTTTAATAAAACACTTAAAAAAGAGATTGTATACCGTCTTTTTGCACCCAAGTGTCATTACCTTTTACTTAGCAACATTATTTCAACTTAGGCCTAGAATTAACGTTACCTTCACACATACGTCAACCAAGCATTCTGTACATCAAACTTAGTACTCTTACGCAAAAATTTTTGCTGGGGAACGACTTTTTTTGGGGTCAAAAATCACAGTTTACGGTAAAACTCAATGTAGCACTCTTAAAACATTGTGCTAGTGGTTGCTTTGAATAGTAAACGGAACATGGCGATAATTTAAGTAAAGTTATTACCTGAAAAACTAGTATTTACAAAAACAGCTGTGCAAAATTAGGAACTTTGGCCCCCAATATCTCCGTAACTAGGAGGTTCCCAGGTATGGTCAAGAATCAAAAAATTTTAGCAGTGGTGGGGAGAACAAGTGCCTTTCGTTTGCGTTAAGGGTACTTTTACACCCTTTAAACCTCTAGTACGACTTAATCTGTAAGCTCTGTTAGTTTTCAACACTGAAATAATTTAAAATAATCATCCCGTCTCAACAGTTAGCACAATATAATGATCCTAAAACCATTTCTTTTTTACAAGCTATTCCGATAATTGACTTCCAACTTAACAACCTCACTAATTAAGTTCAAAACCATAATTGGGCGTCACAATATTGACACAAATTATTGCGTGTAGCACCAGCCAACGTTTGGTGAGACTTTGCTACCTCCTGACAAAGTTACGTCGTGAGGTCATTTTATATTTGTTGTTTAGTCTAGTTAGAAAGAGACAGAAGAAAGGAACTTATTGAACCAACCGACATTTGGTGACACTTGTTGCCTTCAGACAAAGTTACGTCGTGTGGTCAAATTATGCTGGTTGTTAGAAAGAGACGCAGGAAAAGAAACTCGAAACCATCAAGCTGTGCACATATGCGTGTACTTCCGGTTTTGTTTCACGTAATTACTTCTAAGGGTAAGGAACACTTTAATTACTGTTTTACAAAAATAGAATGGAGTAATTAAGTACTTTATTTTTAGACTCAAGCCGTTGTTATTTATTGCATCGTTGGTATTGTCGTCGCAAGCACTGCTGTTAGACATCAGGTCTAAGGTTTGACTCCCAGGTCAGACAGTCTTTGTTTGTCAGCCGAAAACTGAGCTATGAGTTAGGCGCTTTCCGTAGCGTCTATCAGTTCCTGTAGTGAACAAACAACAGCACACGCCGGACACAATATTAGATGCCCGGTTTCTTGAACGGCACCACATTTCATCATCATCATCATCAGCCATAAGACGTCCACTGCTGGACAAAGGCCTCCCCCATAGAACGCAATAAAGAACGGTAGCCTGCCATTTGCATCCACCGGTTGCCCGCGACTACAGGTTAGAGTATTTTTTTATGAATTTCCACCTCAGCAGGTTTTCCTTGCTGCGACCAACCTGGATCCATCAGGAATTTATTAGTAGTGGTCCAGCTCGAGGCCAATTACATAGAACTTAATCATAACTGGCGGAATGTGGGTGTACTTCGGCTATCCCTCCGGGGAATCACAGGCGTGATGTTATTTAAGGTTTAAATAGCATCTAAGAATGCACGATAATTATTTTATTTCACATCGCTGCTAAATCTTGGCAAGATAAGCATCGTGCTATGCCGTCATAATTAGCTTTAACGAGTTAATCAGTTAGTGTAAATTACAACTCGTGCGCAGCAATGATTTTGTTAATTAATGCATTTAACTTTACAAAAGTTTTGAAAACCCTAAAGAAGGAAAAAAGAGTTTAATTAAGGAAAATGTAGTAGTCATGGCGTCTGAATTTGGGCCCGATTGATTTGATGGCAATAGGGTCGCCCATAATTGTGAAATTTGGGTGTACTATTAGATATTACACCTCTGTCTAGCCTAGTTATGTTTTGTTATGATTATTTATATCTCTATCATCATCAAACAATTGACAGAAATAAAACGATATTTTAAAAATAGTTTAAACCTTGTGCACCACGTTTACAAAAGTACGCATTATGACATAGTATTTGTGCAACTAGCTATAAAAATATAATTCCAATTAGTTTATTTTCCTACTTAATAAATAAAAATCTTTAATTTAAAAACAACTTTACGACACTGTTCAAAACATTAATAAACTTAGTCAATCAATAAATACAAAATTGAGCAATAAAAACTAAAAATTCAAAAACGCCGCAATTTAGGATTGAGACGTAAATAATAAAAATGTTTAAATAAAGGTTATAACAAAATCCCGTTTGGATTCGCTCATGTGAATAAATCACATTTTGGTACTGATTTGGGTCCGTAAATAAACTACAAAATGTCACTGGGCGATTTATTCGATGCTTGCTAATGAGATGAAAGGGTTTATTTAATCCTGATGCGTTCATATTTTTGGTCAATTTTTAGGCAAAAGTTTAATGCGTAAGTTTATGTGTGAGTTTTCTAACGTTATTAAGTAGATTCCAAGTATTATCAAAATAAAGTTATCCGAATCCGGACACTGATCCTAAATCTCACTGAGGTACACAGAGATATTTAATGATTACTTAAGCCGTCACTTAAAGGTTTGACATCCTTTTGTATGACAAAACTGTCAAAACCTTTACTAAGTGATGGCCTAAGTAATCATTAAAGCTCTCTGAGTGCGGCAGTCAGTCCTCTTTACCTTAATCATCATCATCATCATCAACTGCCTAGCCTATTCCCAACTATGCTGACATCGGCTTCAAGTCGAATCGGATGCAGCCTAATTTTTTACATGAAGCGACTGTCTATCTGACCTTCACTTCACAACCTAGTTAGTACTGGGGAATACGAAGCCTCTCGGTAAGACTGGTTGTCATACTTTTGGGCCACTACCTGTAACGGCTGTCAAAAGTAACAGACAGATGACAACCGAGCCGACGCTTTACATGCTTTCCGAGGCACGGATGATACTTTGAATGTATTTATACGCTGACTATCTTAGACACAGAACAGAAACTGGATCTTAGGCAAACTTGGCTTCACCTAAAGATCGATCCAAAGGGCTGATATGATTTACCCACGAGCTCCTCCACACAAAAACTAAAAAAAAATCCCAGTCGCCAAACTTCAAAAACAGATGTCGAACAATACACCCAGACTCACATTTCACCGCCAATGTCACCACATGGAGAAAAATTCGCAGTTTCCTTACAAAAACACGTGTCAACTTGTTAATTGCCTTTCTCGGAACCGAACCTTGGAGAAATGATTTCGAAACCCACTGCATCATGATTTATGTTTCCTACACCGCTTGGCGACACGACTTTAGAAGATTTCGACCATTAATTTTGTCTACAGACAGTTTTATTAGTTAATTAATCAATAATTTGACAATATTGTAGTTATAGATTATTTTGTATTGTAGTTTATTAAATTAAAATTGATTATTGCCTCAGGATTAGTCGTGATTACTGGCGAGTGCCTAATTTTTTATTTTTGGAACAGATCTGGCGGTTGTTTTTGGGTTATGAACCTAAGATGAATAATTTGCTGGAATGTGATGAATGGTTTTAACCGAAGAGGTTATTTAGTGATCTATCTGTTCATCATTTTAATTTACTAGCTGTTTATAAAATGTAATCGTTTACCAATTTTGTTGATACATTTCGTATAGTTAAATATCAAAATGGAAGAGCTCGTGGTTTAATAATAACTGTCACTCGGGTCGAACTTTAGGTTAAGCCGCGCTTGCCTAGGTTGGTCTGTGGATGGGTGACCGCCCATTACATACCGAGTTTCCTCCGTGCCTCGGAAACACGTTAAGCTATTGGTCCCGACTGCCATATAGATCTTTAGCAGTCGTTACAGGTAGTCAGTGACCTGAAAGTCTGAAAACCAGTCTTACCAAAGGGTATCGTATTACCTAGTCTTAACTGGGTTGTGGAGGTCAGACAGGCAGTTGCTCCATGTAAAATACTGGTATTCAGCTGCATCCGGTTAGACTGGAAGCCGACCCCAACATAATTGGGAAAAGGCTAGGCAGATGATGATACTTAAATATCAATTACTTGAAATTAAAAACAACATTATGTTATAATTTTCATCTTCAGTGACGTCAAAGTTTCTCATACTTACTTTAATGATGTTAAAAGTAAACAATCATTTGCCTGTAAAGTTTATTGAACCACATTTAATTCACACGGATTGTTAGTAATAAATTATTAAAATAACCAAATGACAGCATCACGATATGGCTAATTATATATTATATATGATTAAAATTTATGACTTGTTTTATACTCAAAAATAAACTAAAACAAGATATGTAAAAACAACATATTTTGTTAGGTTTTATGAATATTTAATAATTGTATATTGCTAATTGGGAGTTGTGTTAATTTATTATTTACATTTTCATTAAAACTTTTAATCTAGAATGAATAAATTCAGATATGTTACTGTTAGATATATCAGAAATGCTACACCTGTAACGCTTCGTAGATGAAACGTTAGGCAGACGTGTACCTAATCCTGCCGGGCATGCGCGTCTGTTCGAAAGAGATACCGCGGCCCCAGAACACAAAGGGCCAAGATAAATATGAGTGGTTTTTAGTCAGTAGTGGTCTTTTTTTTTGGGGTTGGGATATCAACAAATAATCCCTCCCGCTTTTGGGCAAATCGAAAGGGAGTGTCAGACTTCTACTGACTAAAAACAACCCATGTTCCTTCTTAGCCCTTTATGTCGAGGCCGCGGTATCTCTTACAACATCCCGCGGCCGTCAGTAGAAGTCTGACACTCCCTTCCTCTCCGGCCAGAGCGGGAGAAGTCATTTGATGATTTCCGACCAACCAGTGTCCGAGTCCTATGTTATGACTGCGAGTTGATTGATTGTGATAGGGGGCGAGGATATTGCTATCAACAGTGCACGAACCCAGACTTAGTGGCTACTACTGATAAATTCCTAATGGAAAAGCCAGGACCTCATGCTCATGGTGAAGAAAACAAATCCGAAATAATCTCCCCAGCAACACATCTGTCCTATGTTAGACAATCAATGCATATAAATCATAATAGAAACATTTTAGCAATCAGCCTCGCCAATTACTTGGACATAAAGCATTAGACCAAAGCGCCGAGTAATTATTCTTATCGAGGCATGATTAAAAACTCTGCTCAGTATTTTGGTAACAATCATGTGGGTAGCGTGAGTGGGGTTTTTGGGTTAAGTTATAGCAGGGAGCGGAAGCGGGGGATGAAAGCAAAAGATGACATCCAATGTGGCATTGTTGCCAGGTTTTTGGGCACTTTTCCTATCGACAGTGTTGTAGACAATTTTTTTTTATTTCATTTCCTATTTTGATACTTTAACCAGCCTTCAAAAAAGGCGAGGCGGTTCACAATTCGACTGTCATCACCGTAATTGATGAACGGATTTGAATAATTATTCTTCTATATGATACGATAAATATGCATTTTTTTTTTAAATTTCAAGCTTCATGAAGTTCTCATGCGCTATTCACTTATAAGATACTGGGCATTAACAGAAATCCAAAAATGTTCTTCAAATAACCAGAAAAACAATTTTGTTACCTACCGCAAACTCGAAAAATCACTTCGATTTAAACCCGATAATAAAATTCTAACAAACATCTGCCAATAAAAGAGTAAAAAGCTTCCCAATTTCAGGAAAGATAAGCACACGCTATGAAATTAAGTAATTTACGATCTCCCGATTATCTCTTATCACTTAGGGCGGCGCCTGCGCAGGCGGGCGGAACTCGTTCCGAGATGTCTCAATCTCGATAGAGACCGGATCAATCGAACCGACCCACGGCTTTTTTTCATCGATCATCGATTGGACTGGTTTCACATCGGAAAAAATTATAGAGGACTGTCGACCGATACACCTTCAGCATCTCGAGATAGTTCCGATGTAATTGATAGATGGAACTGATGCTTTGTCTAATAATGGTGATTTGGGAGAGAAAATACGCCGTTAGAATGAGAGGGCAGATAAAGAATGAGATGGAAACAGGCATAGAAATTCCTTGGTTGGAGAATGGTAAGAAACATGTAGATGTTGAAACTTAATCAATGACTCATGTTTGTGATATAGTAGCCAGAAAAGGTAACACATACAAAAACCTTATAATATAAAATCTTATTAAACAGCGACCTACCACGAATTTTTGACCACAACTTAATAAAGAAATTACAAAGCGACACCTCAAACGAGAAATTTCGCCCGTTCAAAAAACACGTAATAAAGACTTATGACCATAAAATTAATAACAAAAAGGTCAACACGTTTAACAAAATTAATATCGATACATTAATTCTTACTTATAAAGTTAAAACAACTGGCAATGCGTGTTAATAAATCGTTCGATTTATATTGGATGCTTGTAGTGAAGGAATTATCGCTATTAGTGAAGGCAACGGGGTTATTTATTAAAATGTTGGCGATAGGTCTACACTCAGCGGGAAGGGATATGGAGGTAGATGTGTGATCGTCAATCATTTAGCTGAGAACAAGACTCGAGCAGTCGTTGGCTTGGGTACGGATAAAAATATTGACAAGGTTTAAGGCAGTTTGGGTTCTGTATATTTGATTGTTGATATAGAAGAGGAAGTAACAGAAAGCGATAAAGACACGAGTATTTTTTATTTTGATTTACATCAAGCACTATTTAAATGAATGTTATAAGTCACAAAAACTTTATTGCAGTTGAAGAAACAAGTACTTAGTGCTGAAAACTAAGTCTTTCTTGCAAAGTCAGAAAAAGGTGGCTCAATAACGGCAAAAAAAAATGTAGACGTTCAATTTGGAGGCAGGATAAATTGTGCATGTAATTAAGGAAGCTATTGCTTTGAAGATTGCACAGTAGGTACTAATCAATTCCAGTCATTAAATGATGAAGTAGAATTTAATGCCAGTCAATAATTACTAGGATTTGATTTATTGCTGTTATTTATCGTGAAGCTCAACCCTGTATATTTAAATCTTACATGGGAGGCAGGTTAGACAATTTGGGTTCAAACTGTATTCTTGACTTCTGTGCACATTTGAGAAAATATGACGATGATTAAAATTTAGGACGTAAATATAAAAAAAGAAGACATGCAGCACCAACACCAAGTAAATTGGGATAAGGGTAGGAGAATGATGATGATGATGAACAGAAAGAAGCTACACCCTGTGCCAGAGATATATTGAAGAAAAAAAAAAATATAAACACTGACTGCAAATAATAAGAGCTAGATGATGGTGATGAGCCTTACTTATGGAGTAATACCATCCACCTACGGAACCCTAACAAACTGAGTGATAAATAGATTATAAATTGTAATTTATATATCTGGTGCTCATCGACTTATATCTATATCAATTACTTTGTCACCGGGAGATTCAGAACAATCTCCGTCGGCTAAAAACATCTTTGATTATCCTGTACGCAGTCTTAATCCATTTGTATGCGAGGATCGAAAGCTATAAACTCCAAATAGAGTCGAAATAAATTCTGCTTTCATTGGCAAAAATGCAGATTGGAGATCTTTAGTGCAGTGGAAACATTGTTGTTAACTTCTTTAGTATGGAAGATAAAAGACGTCATTGAAGACGTTAAATGTACGAAGACCATTTGTCTTCAAACTGTTGCTGTTTAGGGACTGAGAATGCGAAAAATTTGGGTAGATTAAAGTGGCCAAATCCTTTGAGTAATTTTTGGAATTGTCAAGCTATAAAAACGTAGGCCTTGTACCGATAAAATACACTTTTATGAAGCGGCTTGACTCATAAATAAGTAATTCGAAAGTGATTTCTAAAAATCTCCTTTCCCAAAAAAAATAAAACTCATTCAATTAAGGGATCCAAAATAAAAATTAAGCCTTCTTCGTTTAAAATGCATTAATCCGGTCACTTGTCATGCGCAGGCGCTGTCGTCCCGTCCCACTCTAAAACCCGTTCCGGTTCGCCCATCGCCTTCTCGTTGACAAAGATTAAGGTTCGGGACACAGTGTTTGACAAAGGCAATTAAAAAAAACAAGATTGAACGTGTCAACTCTGTTCGTGACATTTTGTAAATTGGAATCTGCCGCAAAAATTTATTGACGAGTAAAAAAAGCAATCAATCTTCTTCTCGATTGATTAAAACCTCCAAGTTCATAACTATACGTTGTCATTATTCTGATTTAAATTACTTCCTCACTGAGACATCCTTGCTGTATCTACAAATATCTAGTTCTAAATTCTTTAGATCTTTGACATCAACTGTAGTTCTGTCTCTGTTACACAATCCAAGCTCTGAATTCTTTTTCGTTTTACATTTTCGGAGTAACATGAACTCTCAATCTCTCGCTCACAGTTTTTACGCTCAGTTAAACCAGAGTCAGACCTTAATTTACGATTATCGGACGATGAAGACATACACACGTATTGATTTTTACCACTACATTTAGGTATAGTTATAATATTTTCTCGATAACTGTGACATTTACGATAGCCCCTTTTATTGCAGTTAATCAGGAAAAGTTTTTATGATATCAAAATATTTGCAAATGAAACTTCCAGGTACAATATACGGGCTCATTTTATGATTGTCATTAATTTTTACATTTATATTTCTTATATCAGATTCTCTGAGTGTAATATCAACCTGATGGTGATTGGCAGCTGTACCATTAGCAGCTTTATTAAAATGTTTCATAAAATTCCTCATGGCAAAAACTCGGGGCAAGTAAATGTGGTGATTAACATTTTGGACAGAAAAAACTGCTGAATAATGAAGGGTATCGGTGCGAACAACTTTATTAAAAAGGCAAACACGAGAAGCCAATCGTTCGTCTGTCTCGTTACCCTTGAGTGATCCCTATACAGATTTTATTACAGCACAATAACACCAAATCTTTTCCGTTGCGATTTCAAATATTTCATAAATACCGAGGCGGTCAACATTATCTGTACAACAAGAATGAAAAGGGTACAAATTGAGTGAAAAAGTGTCCCCATGAACCTTTAAATTGTTCTCTATATATGTCTCGGAAACACGATCTTCGTTTACATCATCATTCGTCGACTTATCTGATGGGCAAACATTGTTCGACTCTGATTCTTGTGTATTTACAATCAGAATATATTTTACCTTGTTTACACGAGGCTCGTAGTTTCTTATAGCATCACTGCTTTCAACTAAAAGTGGTGTAGCAAACCTACTTATTTCTGAAACTACAACTCTGTTACTGCAACTGTAAAGCTTTTTGTCGCCTGTATCTTGATAGTTGGTGGATGCTGAAGCATCTTGAATGTTGTCTGTGTGTGTTAAGGTTGTCTTTCATGTGGTTTTCCTCGGTTGAATGAGCGGTTATTTGTTTTAAGGGGGCTTTATCGCGGCACGTAGGCTCGATTTGAATAAAAATACAATTTATATGTGTCGGAGAGTTCGGTAAGGCGGTGTAGGGTTACGGAGCCGGTCGGACGACTCGGCTCCCAATTTGCTGGTGCATTTCTGAGTAAGTTATTAAGTTTCGGCTTGTCACTTCGGTTGCGAAATTTTGCAGTCCACTGATGACGGTGCGTTGATATTTTGTTTTAATAAAGCCAATTGAGTGCATCTAGGGTCTTTGTAGTGTTTTTTTGTTACTATGATTGATGGTGTTGTTATTAATAATATAATTTACCTAGACATTAATAGCTTATTTCGCAACTCATTATTCTGCGACACTAGCAGACGCTGTGAGGTCAGACATATTTGCATAAACACTTTCATATTAATAAACAACGGTACTGATTACAACTTCGCCCGTTTATGTTTAAACTATGTGTTAGTGCTCTGTTTACTTTTGGTAATAATTAGACTCCATCATCTCAGTTATTTTCATCTCATTAATATTCTGCTTAATCTCAATTTCACATAATAATGAGTAAAGTTTCACTATCTTAATTATTAGTTACTTTGAATGTTACTACTAATTTAACTACGCTTTTTAGTCTTACAAAATGTCTTGTATTATAGTTTAATCTAAGTTTTGATGTGATCGATAATATTCCTAGTCACGTCGGGTAATAACTTCAAGTTTTGTCACTGTGCATAATTAGTTGTGTATTGGAAATATTCTCATAAATAATTTCATGACATGGCCAGGTTATAGGGCAAGTACGCTAGGATCAGTCAGAGGGCAAAGAGACCAATCTTGTAATATATGGTTAATAACGTGACACGTAACGATGGGCAATTTCAATTTATTGATGTCATTTAAATTATTTTTATTGCTTTTTTTTTTAAAACCCAATAACACTTTTCACGACCTGGAAATCTAACCCACGAGGATTCTATCAGAATATTGTTATGATTATAACAATTGTCGAAAGTTCTGTTTTAAAATGAAATTAGCTATTGAGAAGCTCTGGCTAATCATGTTAAAAATATTATTTTAGAAATACGAAAACCCTTGAACCGTTGCCTTAGTTTTCAAGTTCCCCGGCAGTCTGGCCAATATCTCAACTACCTATAACACCGTTACTAGACAAGCTGTGAAGGTCATCTCCAATTGATCTGGGGAACTGGGTCCGTCCGGTCCAGTAGACGAAACCCGACCCGTTTGATACGCCGCAGTTCCAGTTAACCTGTTGGGATGGTGTTATGCATGACGTGTGGTGAGGCTGTGAATTTTTTCTTGCTTTTTTTGGGATGTTTGGTTGTATTTAGAGGATATGGATGTGTTTATGAATTTAGTAGGTAGAGGTCTACCTAAGAATGGACCCCGCCTGGTTCCAAGTTTTGTTTACCTAATTTAAAATGTGCTTTTTTGCTTTTCAGTTTTTTCAGTCGAGTTTTTTAGTATTTAACTACTTTTTTTTCAATTAGATAAATAAGTGCGTTTCTTTAATATTCTTAGCACAAAACAAATTATACGAAATGTTACACCCACATTGGCAAAATGTGGGTGTATTATTAGGTACACCTCTACCTTAGTTAGGCTTAGCCTATTACCATAAACCAGGCACAAATCCAGACTCCATGGCTGTTACTAAGAAACCCGAGGATAGAACCTAGGATCTCATGTTCACACAATAGACCAAAGAGGCAGAAACTGATAACTGGAATGTAACATGAATTTTTATTTTTTATTTCATCTGACATATTTTAAATAGAATTTTTATTTTTATTTTAACTGACATATTTTAAATTATTTTTGCCGTTTTCTATTGTAATTTGTTAACATGCCACTTTAATTTGTAATCAAATATGTTTATGTAATTTTGTACGCCATATGTTGGCAAAACATGGTGCACATATTCTAAAAACTACTATCTATAAATACCTATGTTTGACAAAATAAATGATTGATTGATTGAGTTAACTTGTGTTTTCGGTAACGAGGGCAGTCTTTAACCTTTTAAACAGTTTAATCAATACTTCGGAATCGTACATGCTTGGTATTAAATACTAGTTAAGACCCCTTGTTATAATTAGTATGAACAATCGCGATAAGACATTTGATAAGTTTATAATTTCTTTACTTTCGTGACACTATTCTATTAACCTTCAGCCTTAACGCCTCACAAAGGGTTTTACACAAAAATAACTTGATAAATGTTTTTCTAAAGCAGATGCTACTTATTGCAAAAAATATATGAAACATGGATCTATTAAAAAAGATTGCAAACATATGGCCGACAACTTACATAAGTTAAACTATAAACATTAATTAGTACATCAATAAAATAGGCCATTCAGACAATTCTTCAAATACTAAAAACGTTTTTCGGATAAAAAATGTTGATAACAATAAAGTCATTAGCAGAAAGTTATTCGATTCTCGCATAAAATTAAGGATCGAGGGATTCTTGCATTAATTTATTCGGTCATCAGTACTTTGTGGCTACTGATTGACGTTCTTAGCGAGTTTGCAGACCGCCTGGGGTTCTACCAATGAGAAATTAAGTAAATATAATAAAAAGAGACCTATTTAAGGCATTGTGACAGTTTGCTGCATTGAAACTTTTTTTTAGAAAAATATTTTATACATGAGTCGTGTGCCATTTTTGTCATAATCTGTGTTTTTATTGACTAGTTTATTGAATTATATAGAGAACTACTCTGGAGGGGGTAAAGAGAAACCATCTTAATGCTAATTATAGCATTTAATTCTTGACAACATGGGAATCCTATCAACCTTCGCCATTTTTTTTGTCTGGATTTATTATTTATTACTAGTGTAATAAGCAATGAACAGTCGATTATTGTATAAATATATCTTGAAACTATCATCAACACAAAAAAAATGTCAGAGCATTTTTTTTTGTTACAAAAAATTTCAAGTTTTATTAATTGACACCACTTTTTTACGATGACTGCCAACCTTCCGAATAACGCCATCCATAAAAGAGTTATAATAAAAAACGGGCCGTTAATTGAGCGTTATCTAAAGATGCGTTTACTTCGTGTAAGCCGATCCGAGCTGCTTAAGAAAACAGACACCGCTTGCGATTTTTTTATATATTTTATTTTATTATAAACAGTTTCGGGTCGGGTCCAACTTGACGCCGCGGAGAAGGGTTAAGTTTCAGACGTGTTGTAATCAGGGGGCCTAAGAGACCGCCTGCAGACAGACGGTTTTGACAACTTTTACATTTAATCATAATGGCTGAAATTTCAGGTAAGTATTTTCAGGACTTCAGGTAACCATCATCATCTACCTAGCCTATTTCCAACTATGATAGGATCGGCTTCCAGTCTAACTTGATGCAGCAGGATATCAGAATTTTACAAGGAGCTGCCCATCTGACCTCCACAACCCAGTTAACGCTGGGTAATGCGATGCCTCTTTTGGGCCACTGACTGTCAAAGATCTGTCATGACTGCCAAACATTTACAAATGACAGCCAGTACCAACGGCTTAACGTGCTTTCCAGGGCACGGAAAAAACTTGGAAGGTTCATTAATGGTTGATCAGCTATCCTCGGATCAACCTCGGCACCGCGGCTTAACCTGAGGATTGACCCGAGCGGAAGTTCTTTTGGGAATTTCAGGTGCGGTGTTAATTTATTTTATAATCTGTTGACTCTCTTAATGTCCGCGCAAATAGTAATGGCAAATGAAAATTATAATTGCAAGACGTTACAAGACGTCTTTTGTATTCTGTGATCATTAACTCTGATGACATTGCCCATTCAGTCAGCAGTTCGGTTTCACGAAGGGTAGGTCGACAACGGACGCGGGAGTAAAACTTATCAGTCACATTTTAGAATCTTGGGAGAAGTCCAAGGATGCCATTGGCATTTTCTGTGATCTCTCAAAAGCGTTCGACTGCGTCGACCACAACACATTGATCCGTAAATTACACTACTACGGAATTCGTGGTCAGGCTGCTGATCTTGTGCTGTCCTATTTATCGAACAGGCAGCAAAAAGTAAATGTTAATGGGGCGACGTCCTCCGGGTCACTAGTCAAGATGGGCGTGCCTCAAGGTTCGATTCTCGGCCCCTTCCTCTTTCTTGTTTATATTAATGATCTCCCATATATGATGGCTAAATTCTCGGATATAATTCTATTTGCTGATGATACTTCACTAATTTTTAAAATAGATAGGAAAGATACGGATGTCTTACTGGTCAACGAAAGTCTAACTGTTCTCTCGAAATGGTTTGCAGCTAACAATCTTTTACTGAATGCGAACAAAACAAAATGTCTAAAGTTCTCTTTACCAAATGTACCACAACGTGACCTAAATTTGACTCTTGACGGCAAAAAACTTGAAGTTATAGCGGAAACGGTATTCTTAGGGATTACTATCGATTCAAAATTGCAGTGGGGCGCACACATAAGAACTCTTTCGGGTAGGTTAAGCTCAGCTGCATACGCAGTAAGGAAAATAAGGCAGTTAACTGATGTAGCCACAGCTAGGTTAGTATACTATGCTTATTTCCACAGTATTATGTCCTACGGCATTCTGCTGTGGGGATCGGCAGCGGACGTTGATTCAATTTTCATTTTACAGAAGAGGGCAGTCCGCGCGATCTATAAGATGGGCCCTCGCGAGTCTCTCAGAGAAAAATTTAAAGAGATTGATATCCTGACTCTGCCTTCACTTTATATCTTAGAGTGTATTTTGTATGTCCGCAAAAACCGAGGGCTTTTCAAAACTAGAAGCGATTTTCATAATTTAAATACTCGCAGTAAACACGAAATAGTAATACCCAAATTCAGATTAACGAAAACTAGCAAGTCTTTTCTTATAAACAGTATACGCTTTTATAACAAGTTGCCTAAGTCAGTTATAGAACTGACCGATGGAAAGTTTAAAAACTACATTAAACGTGTCCTTATTCAAAAAGCATATTATAAAATCAAGGACCACGTCGAAGATAAAAAAGTTTGGCTTTAGCTTCTGCGCATGCGGCTTCCCTGGTAACTCTTAGCCGGTACAAAGTTGTGGATGTCTCTAACTATTCTCAATTTTATTATTTATTTTTTCTCTTCCATTAAATTCTCTCTTTTACAGTGGTTTTTAATCATCCAGACGCCCTTTGGTACGAATAGTTACAGCACTGATATCAACATTTGTGCCTTACCTTCATTACAAAAATTTGTTAATTGATATGTTATGTACTTTTTTATTTTTACATTGTTTGTAATTATATAATTTTTTATTATTGATTTGTGTCTGTAGTAACTCTAAAATGAACGTACACCTTACTATTGTATCGAGTCTGGTTCTTCTAACCAACAAAACAGACAGAATGTGTTGCTGGGGAGTTTGTTCCGTCACTTCTTCTTTCCAGCTAAACACTAGGAAGTGCCGAAGGGTGGGCGTTTTGGGGGACTGTCTCTTGTAAATAAGTAGAGTAAAGTAAATTTTGACGTTCGAAAAGTGCTGATTATCAGCCTAATTTGAATAAATGACTTTTGATTTTGATTTTGATTTTGATTCACTTGATCTTTTTATAAGTTTTACGGAAGTGTTGATTCGATCTGTACTAAAGTTTACTTCAGAAAAAGTGGATCTTCTTTTTGGCAATCAGCCACATGCATGCTTTTTAAAACGAATATCCCAACACTACAGATGAATATACTGAATTGCTTTCGTAAGATATTTATTCAGTTCAGGTAGAATATTCAGAAGTAAAAAAAAGGAAAAGAATTTTTAGAAATTCTGTTTCGTATGATTCAAAATTATGTTTCGTATAATTCAAAATTCTGTTTCGTATGATTAAAAAATTGAAACGAAACCTACATCTCTTCTAGAACAAAAACACTCAACACTGTGCCCGCGTAGTAGACCCTTCTCTCATAGCCCCGTAGTGGTGACGTAATACGTTGACATGCTTGGCTAATGACTCAAATAGGTATTTCACCAAAAAAAATCGAATTAGTCCGTCAGATAGATATCCAAAAATTTATGGACACGTTTTTTTTTTCACATAATCAAAAGAAGAATACAGTGCTTCTAAAAGGCGTGTCAAGTCGTGTGACGTCACAAGGTTAGTACTTTTTTACCCACAAAGCGATCTTTGACACGTTTTATTTTCGTCAATTTTTATTAATTTGATAAAACAAAAAACACGTACCTATCCAATATTTTTCGATAATCTAACAGACGGACTAATTAGATTTTTTTGGTGAAATACCATAATACATTTAATAAGTATAATAATAATAGCAAGTAGAGCTTCTCGTTTCACTGACCCCAAAGAATAAACTTGCATTACAATATAAAGCGTATTCAGGAAAGCTACAAAATAAAACGCACGTAGGAGGAATCTAAATATTGTCCACGTCGAATCGCTAATGCGCGGTGTAGGGCTGAGGGCAGACTGAAGGGTATGGCACGAACTGGAAGTCCAAGAGGGAACAGAGGGGCGGGTTGAGATCAAAGTTTAAGAGGAAACTATTTTGTTAGTAAACTTTCTGACCGTGTGGATGAAATTCGTCGAAATAATTATCCAATCCAACGGTAATATACCGATTACCAAGGTAAGCCCTTTTTTTTTTTTGGCGCGTGGAAAATTATCGAATAACCCCCCAAGGGAGTGTCAGACTTCTACCGACTAAAAACCACCCATGTTCCTTCTTAGCCCTCTATGTCGAAGCCAGGATAACTAGTGTACAACCCGCGGCCCACCAAGGTAAGCCTCAATTAGTTTTAAATATTATTAGTATGAATTATTATTTTTACAATAAAAAATAGTCCAAGCTCAGGAGTCAGGGACAAAGAAAAGAAACCATGTACAATATGAGCCGTGTCCAGAAGTACCGATTTCTGAATCTAGTCCTTGATCCAGCTGCCTAACGAGAACCTCCTCAAGTTTCGAATGTGTCTGGATTTTTTTTTTATTATTATACCAAAACACCCGTATTCTGATTGATCTGACCTATCACATATATGTAGTAGTGGAATTAGGGCATTTTTGACGATGTCCGAATAGCCACCACTTACCAAATAACATAAATGGAATAAACTTTGTATCAAATCATGCGCCATGTCAGATTAACGGTAACTTAATAGTTGGTGGTGAAACAAAGCCTTACTATTGCGAAATAACTGCAGTAGCATCACCGTATAAATCGAAAACAATGCTAAAATGCAGTCGCTCATAACTTGACCCTCAAGCTTAACATCAATATCCGACTTCAACCCATCTGCTACGGTCTAGAGGTAAGCATTAGTGAAGGCGGATAAACCCGAATAATAGACTAGCCCATTAGGCCTATTTGTTCTTTCAAAACCTATCAAAAGAGGGCGTTTACATCGATTTTGTACGCCTATAAAAGTTTGAATGGAGGAAACTACGCGTGGCATTAGATTACCAATAATTATGTTATTCTAATCGAGCCGTTCAAAATGGCGTGGTAAATTGTAATGACATTATTTTATTGTACCAATCAGTTGGGCGCGTTTGAATTTGGAAACAGGTTTTTTTGTTTCTTAATTTGACGTCACAATGTTTATGGTGATTTTTTGTAGGTAGAGTATTTAGAACGGTTTATTCCCATCTCGGCACCCATGAATTTATTTATCATGTCTACGAAAAAATCCCGGCACCCTCTCATGAATCATTTTAAGGTACACATAAAGAAACGGAAACAGTATCAGTGTAGTAAGTAAATCAACATTATTATTTATTAAATAATTTTTCGGCAAACGGCACCGGGCCGTGCCGAAAAACTATGCCGGTGCATTGCTAATTGTCTCTCTCTCGCTCTTTCTTTACTACTTTACTACTATACTATCTGAACTGAGCACTTCTAATTCTGTATTACACAAAAGTGACCAATAATGATCAGTCGTAAGGTTTATATTGGTTTGACTGTCATACCCGAGACGAAAGAGATAGCCAGAAAATATGACACTTACTTGCTTACTTATTCCTTGCATTTTTTTTAATAGTCCTATGTAAATATATCTTACTTTGTCCACTAAACATTTTAAATTAAACTAACTTTATAGGTACTTTATTTTCTGTGTACATTTTTTACTTTTGAGTCAATTTGATTTACTCACTATACTGATACAGTGTATTTATTTTTGACGACTAAATACACACTTAGCAACGACTAATGACGGAGTGCCGAGATGGAACTTTTTCGTAGACATGATAAAAAAATTCATGGGTGCCGAGATGAGAAGGTGTCGAGATGGGACTAAACCTTTATAACAGGGAGTATGGTATGGCTCTTCTGAATTGATTTTTAAGAAGAATGTTAGACCTCTGCCTTACTCTTCCGGAGTTACAGCTGTATGTATTCCAGACGTTGTCTGTTTGTTTTGTGACTGCTTGCACAACCTAATACTTGGGACTTTAAAAGAATTATCGAAATATAAATGTTCTTGTTAAGTACACCTCTGCCTTAACAAGAACATTTATATTTCTTTAAGTAAACCTCTGCCAGGAGTTGTTCGTTCGCCGGGTCTGAGAAAGGTCGCTAGTGAATGAAAAAAAAAAAATTACACCTCTGCCTCATCATTTAGATATTTGACGTGAAGTTATGATTATTTTTAGACGCGTTTCTGACGTTAACATTTTAATACATAGATGAAATTATCATCATCGACATCAGCTTATATTGTTCCCACTGCAGGGACTCAGGCCTCCTCTCTAGGAGGGGGATGGGCTATAATCCACAACGCGGGCCCAGTGCGGGTTGGTAAATGTCACATATCTTCGAATTTTTTGATTCTAAGATTCCGGTTTTTTTTATTCCGGTTTCCGATTTATTGATTCCGGTTTCCTCACGATATTTTCCTTCACCGTTTTGAGAGCAGCGGTGTTGAAATAAATTACACAAAGTAACGCACCTGCCTGGATTCGAACCCACGACCTACTGTTCGTAAGTCGGGGCCGACACCACTGGGCCACTGCTGCCTCGCTGCATAGATGAAATACTTATTATTATACTAGCTGTTGCCAGCGGCTTCACCCGCTACAACTCGAAAATTATACCACGGGAAGATAAAATCGGGAAAAAACTTTCCTGTGTGTTAATCCAGGTTATAAACTATCTGTGTACGAAATATTATCCAAATCTGTTCAGTAGATTTTACGTGAAGAAGTTACAAACACACACTCACAAACTTCGCCTTTATAATATTAGTGTGATTCTGTACATCTTTAAATCTTTCCTAAGACAGGTATCAGACGATCAGACCGTCTAATGCCCCCTATATAGTCCCTCACGTAATCAGGGAAACGTCTTAATTGCGAGGTCGGAAAAGCAACCCTTCGTTACTCAAATGCATGCCAATTTGAACCCGTGACTTACCACGGTCTGTCCTTTAATAGCCACTTTTACGTATCTGTCATCTAAGCTGCGCCGGCGCATTTTAAACCTAAAAAGGTTTCCAATAGCTGTGGTTTTTGTTTGTTATTGGTGTGGATGTGAATGGTACAGTCGTGAGTTCAGAGTCTAATTAACACCTCTGTGGGGAGATAAATTGTGAAGATAGTGTTGCGCCGTGGCGTTGCGCATTGGTTGTTGTGAGATATGCAATGGTATATGCTGGCATGCTTATTGAGTGAGAAAGCAGGGAAATTTAATTCAGTGAACTTCGGATTTAGTGCAGGTTTAGAGATTTTACGTAGTTGGAAGGTAAGTGTTTAATGTTATCATTTGAGTACGCATTCACCAAGTTTGTTATCTGGTGGATTATAGCCCATTCCCTCTCATTGAAAGGTGGCTTATGTGTCCCAGCAATGGGAAACTAATAGGCTGATGATGATGATGATGAAGTCTGTTTAATCTGTTCTTTAAATATTGACAATAAAACAAATAACCATCTCAATTCAGAATGTTTTCAATTCATTAGCAAGCAAAAAAAGACAAAATGCTTCGTCTTGAAGAATTTAATTGATTCCAAAGATATTGTAAAAACAGTTTACCTGAATAGTTTTATTTGATTACTGCAAATTGCAACATAGCTTGCACAATAATTACAACCAATAAAATCGTTGCACTGCCTCGTTGCTCTAGTGTTTTGAGTTCGACATCCAGATCGGACAAATTGAGAATTTGAGAAATTGAGTTCTTCCATCAGGAATATCTCAGTAGCAGCGGTCTAGATTTGAACCCGGTTGATGGCAATTGGCTTCTGCCTACACATATAGGTGTGTACTATTAGATACATATCTGCCTAACCCTCTGGGGATACAGGCGTGATGTTATATAAAAGAAAGACTCGGAAACGTACAGAACTATGCAACGGATGCATCTGAACACGAGAGCGCAATGTCAGTGTCTGGGCATGCATATAATTTGCAATAACAACCTAGAGGTGCAGATTTATCATTAGTATATGTGGTGTAACGTTACCTCGTTCACACGTCTTAGGGATGGCACTAAGATCAGATTTAAAGATTAGATTCTTTTTTTATTGAACTGCCTCGTTAATGTGCAAGTGCCTCGCAAGGAGCATGTGATTCCTTTTTTTTTGACCGGTAGAAAATCATCATCAGAGCGAAAGGGAGTGCCAGTCTTCTACTGACTAAAAACCACCTATGTTCCTTGTTAGCCCTTTATGTCGAGGCCGCGGTATCTCTTAGTAGGCAGCATCGGTTCTATTTCCAGATCGGGCAAAGTGTTTCAGTTTTTTAATCAGGAATTTCACAGCACGCGGATTTTGCAAGTGGATTTACGCCCTATGGATGGCAATGGGTATGCCTGCTATAACATGGGACTTAACCATAACTGATGAAATATGGATGTAATAATGGTTTCACCTTTGTCTAACTTATATCACAGGAGCTGCTTTCCAAAGGTTGTAAGAATATTTTCATAAACTACCAAAATCATATAGGTAACTGCCAATCAATCGTTTTAAAACGGCATTATTCCGATGGCATAATGAAAGAACATTTTATTCTGTGATTTGACATTTTCGTATTTTAATTAATGTATTGAAAGTTATTGACATTCTTACTATTGGCATTTTACTATTGACATTCTTATTATTACATATTATATTATTACAAACATACCAAATTAAATTCAAATTCAATTATTTAATTTTGCATGCTAGTTTTAGCGAATTGTGTGAGCTACTGTAACAAAACCTGACCATCAATATTGTACTACAATTCTAGCAAATAAAATTTAATTTCATTTAACGCTTCAGGGATTTGAGGCGTGATGGTATATGCGGCAGACCTACGTCAGGACAGTTGAACATGAGAGACGTCAAATACTTTGTAAAATAAAAAGACAATACTGGGTTGTGTTTTTTATAGTGCAAAACGGGAATTTTCCTGTGACAAAATGTTTGCAATATCTGCAGAGGCAGCCCTGCAGGGTGCAGTGCAGTTGATATCGTGTCTCAGGTTTAATTGCGACTTATCGGATTGTTTTTCATTGTCCTGCTTATGGCGGTTTATAGGTTCAGTGCGAGCATTTTTATTGCTACGGTAAGGCACTGAATATTACTGCCTACTTTTTGTTTCAGAAATCGAGCTTTAAAATATTATGACACAGTCTTGGTGGATTATTTATTTTTGCAGGAACAAATTATTTTGTTTTTTTTTAAATGTTGCAGTCAATTTGCAAAATCATACTTTATAGCAAACATTCATTTAAGTTAAAAGTTTGGAAGTATGAGGAACCTCGTGCAAATATGTTATGTGTAGAGGACTAAATGCACATAGGTATCATTTACGAGGATATTTTAACAAAGACGATCGTGGGAATGACTGCTTCGGCAGACGCAAAATCGCTCAAACAAGAGAGATTTGAAAGAGTCCTACTCAGCATTGGGTTGGCCAAAGGTTGGTGAAGAGAGGAGAGATTTGTTGAATTTACTTGACTAGGTACTTATATGTGGCGTTGAAGATACCTCAATCAAAGCTTTCTCATCAACATAGTGAGTTTTAAATTTTTAATTACATAGATTAGTAAGCTGGAAAATCAATTTGAATATAAATTGAGACTATTGATGAGTCACGAACATTGAATTCTCTGAAATTCAAATCACTTGTCATCTCCTCGAAGTCATCTTTAAAGATACTCTAGGCGGACGGTAAATAGACTATTTGAAATCTAGAATAGTCATCAAATTTATTAGGATGACATCGTAAAAATAAGTAAATATTGCCATGAAAAACGATAAAATCGTCCACAACAAAAATTTTATACCTCTTGAATTTATTTGAATTTTAGATTCATATTCAGTAGACTTTGACCACAGCACAATGAGCAAATGATCGTTTTTTTTTTACTTTTCGTTCAAATTAAGGACAGTAAGAGAAATAGACAAAATCACTGCAATACCTGATACTATTTGTACGTATGGGATTTTCCGTTTCCAATTTCCTGCGCAGTATAGTAAAATTGATTGTAGGGTCTTACGGTATGATAAATTCGAAGACATGAGACATCGACCTATTAGCACTAGGCCTGTATCATGGTTATCCCTTCAACAGAAAAAAAACCTGTGCAATCGAAACATTTTACGCTGATTATGACGTCATTGATAAACACGCAATTGACTTACCTCTTAACGTATTAGCTCCATACAAGGGATGGTCGTAGGGCACTGGCCGATATGCTGGATGTAGGGCAGCAAGATAGCTAAGTTCACTGGTCGCTCCAGCTGCCGCCGCCGCCGCCGCTGCCAGCCTACAAAAAAGGAAAAATAACTTGAGATACAGTTACTGAAAAAAAAAAACATGTGATGTGGTCCTGAGACTTGCACAGACCAGGGAGGCATAGCATAAAAGCGAGGTGGTGGAAAAAGCTTAGGCTGTGAATTTTAACGATTATGGTGTCCTTGGAAACCCCAGTTTATTTTCCAAGGATTTTCAAGAAGCGGGTGATAATAATTACATCCCATATCAACTGGTTCCTCTGTTTTCCATGTAACATTAACATTTCATTACTTCTCAAACCAGTGGGATTGCAGCCATAATTCCATCTTGTAATAAGCATGTGAGAATTTTTCTCATAAGACCAACTTATTAAAATGTCGACCTGATTCAAATGCCTGCCCCAAACTGACTTCTGACCAGTTTTTACATTTAAATTACATTCCCTTATATGGCGATGAGTATATGAAAAGATTATTTTCTTCGACACAGGGTGTCTTTTAATTACGGAATCTCGTTTGCCAATGACAATATTTGAATGCTTTGCCAAAAAGGTTGAACACAATGACACATTTGAAACTTTTTTCACGGTCCCTATTCAAGTATTCGGAGTATCGTCGGGGACATCTTGGTGCGAACCCAAGGCCTGCCAGTGGGGTTCCGTAGGCAATAAAAAGAGACGCTCGCAATCCACCGGCATCCGTGACGTAATGTCTGGACGTTTTTGAGCAAAAAACGATTTACAAACAGCTGGATACTGTAGCGACCCGTATGTGCTAATTTTTCAAGTCTTATAAGCCGATTGGGGGTCGTATAGTATTGGTTTGTAAAAAAACCAATACTATACGACAGCAAAAGTTGAAACATTACAATGAGTTCAGATTCAAATTGAAACATTTACTCTTAGACATTACTTCTAATATCTTTGAAAAGCTTGCAAACACAATAAATTAAACAAAATTTGTCGACCGCTTAATAAAATAGACATTGCCAATAAACAACAAAACAATGGATAAATCAGATAAACAATGAGAAAACAATCCATTCCCACGTTTACAGCGAAAAACAAAACTAAAGCGACCACTAAAAGCGCAAAGCTAAACAAAAATAAGAACACAATAGCTCGCGCGCATGCGCAATGCGCCCAGTAATAAAATTATTAAACAAATCAACCTCATAATAATGCGGCTCCAGAAAATTGTCGGGTGGGCTGAGTAGGATAAAGAAATTATCCAACTTACCGGCCACGGACGATTGCGCGCCCCGACCAAACCCGAACAAAGACGTAGCTCGAGAAAACGAAGAAAAAAAAAGCTGGCGGCTAACAAAATAAATAAAACAAGTGCAAGAACACTCGCGCGCCTTCGCCCCGCGTGACGTCTTCATGTACTCTGTCCTTTTCGCCCACGCGATCTGTCTGTTCCCATGTGTACGTGTGACAAGGACGGAGATACGCACAGATTGTCCTCCGAATAGAAAGAAAGTTTTGAAACTGTTGCTGGATGTGAAACAAGTTTTACAGATTTCGCGAAGACGGGCTTTCTGATTTGACGTTTTATTTACATTTTTTTAAAGTGGGTTTTCTGTGCACGCTTTTGTTGGATTAGAAATTTACCACGGGAGCTATAAAACAAAGGAAGACATTAAAAATAAATAAACGAATAGGTACAGTTACTGTTTATTTGTAAGCGAAAGAAAATTATGACTTCTTAAAATAACTAGTACCTATCCATTGTTATAACACAACTATTTAAACAGCTCACATATTGCATGCTACTTCGAAAAAACTTTAATCGACAGTAACTTTTAATGACGGAAAGAATAACTTTACGAAATAATCAACGGTTGTCCGTGTTTAGCGTTATTTTTTACTTATTTTCAAGTAATCACCGCAGCTGAAGTCTGTCAGTGGAGCATTTTAAAAGTGTAATTGCCCCCTCAATGTGAGCGACTCAATCATGACATCATGAATGTTTCATGAAAACCAGTTGGCAATTACACTCGTTTCTTACGTTCGATGTACTTTTTAAGGTTTATTTAGTTTTTTCGCCGAATGACCAATTAGCGCTTACTGCCTGCTACACAACCCCCGCGTATCTATGGTAAATTGTGTCCGTTATTTTGTAATACATGTTGTGTTTTATGGGATTTTCTGAAGTATGTGGTATGTGGTTCATTAAGGAAAATATTTACAAAGGAATTCTTTGGA
Organism: Diarsia rubi; assembly: GCA_932274075.1. Classification (NCBI taxonomy): domain Eukaryota; kingdom Metazoa; phylum Arthropoda; class Insecta; order Lepidoptera; family Noctuidae; genus Diarsia; species Diarsia rubi. The sequence continues at coordinate 8,433,312 of OW026437.1, read as the reverse complement.
AAAGTGTCGGTTATAAAGTTGTCAGAACTTGTAATGATATTAAGTGCTGTTTTTTCTGTAAAGTAAGTGTGGTATGAAAATATAGAGAAATATTGTGAAACAACGTTATTTAGTTGTTCAGTTAGTGCGTTAGACGCAACCAAAGGATCAGTCCCTAAAAGTTTAACTTAACTTTCTAACGTTACCTCTTCATAAAAAGGCAAAATCTTTTCAAATAAAGTCAGTGATACATTATGAAGTTCCATTGTAAAAGTGTCATCAATTATCGTCGATGGCGAGATACGACCGTCAGTACAAGGCTTTATCTTCACGCTTGAACGCATAAGGGATGGGTTGCAAGCATGACGTGAAAAATTTGCTGTCAACACGGAATTTTTGAAAGTTTTGTTGTGTGTCAATATTATGATTATTGTCCATCAATATTTTTTTGCGTTTAAATTAATGAATGTCGAGATTTTGTGTGTTGATTTAAAATCCCTTTCTACGATGACAAAAATGAATAAATATTTAACAAGAAATATCTACATGTTGAAGTTTCTATAAGTGGGCAAAGCTTTCAATAAATGCGTCGATTTGGGGACTTTCCCTGACCTTATGAAGAGCAGTAAAGTCATCCCTCTATTTAAATCAGGCAGTAAAAACGATATCGGTAACTTTAGACCAATTTCTATTTTACCTGCTTTTAGCAAAATTTTTGAAAAATTAATTCTCAAACAGTTGTTATTACATTTTAATTTAAATAATCTCCTTCATAATGATCAATATGGCTTTACAAAGGGTCGTTCGACTACGGATGCAGGTGTTGCTTTGTTGAAGCACATATTTGACGCATGGGAGAACGCGCAAAATGCAATCGGTGTTTTCTGCGATCTCTCTAAAGCTTTTGATTGCGTACATCACGACACGCTTTTACGGAAACTGCGTTATTACGGTGTTCAAAATGAGGCCCTAAATGTGATAGATTCGTATTTGCAAAATAGATTCCAATGTGTAGACGTAAATGGCGCGAAATCTTCCGGGCTACCGGTTCGGCTAGGTGTACCTCAAGGTTCAATACTGGGTCCGTTTTTATTCTTGGTTTATATTAATGATCTACCATACTATTTAAAGGGTTTTTGTGACGTTGTACTATTTGCAGATGATACCTCTCTTATCTTTAAAGTAGATAGGAATAGACACGAATTTGACGACGTAAACAGCACGCTATCAATGGTCACGGATTGGTTCACAATAAACAACCTTGTTCTTAATGCCAAGAAAACTAAAATAGTTAAGTTCGCTTTACCCAATGTTAGAAATCTAGGTCCCAATATTATCCTCGCCAATCAGGAGCTGGAAACTGCCGACTCTGCTGTATTTCTGGGCATTACAGTAGATCCAAAATTACAATGGGGTTTACATATATCAAGCCTAGCGGGAAGGCTAAGTTCAGCCGCATACGCCGTCAGAAAAGTAAGACAATTCACTGACGTTGATACAGCACGGTTAGTCTACTTCAGTTATTTTCACAGCGTTATGTCATACGGTATTCTGCTGTGGGGCAAAGCTGCTGATATTCAAAATATATTTGTTCTGCAGAAGCGAGCGGTTCGTGCAATTTATCAGCTGGGTGCCCGAGTTTCTCTTAGAGATTTTTTTAAGGAGATTGGTATCCTCACTGTTGCTTCTCAGTTCATCTTTGCCAACATTTTATATATTAAACAAAATATCCACCTGTACACTAAAAACAGTGATATTCACAACTTTAACACTAGAAATAAGCATAAACTACGCGCTCCTTTTCACCGGCTTCACAAAGTTCATAATTCATTCGTCGGGCTTGGTATAACATTTTATAACAAACTGCCATCTTCTTTTCTAGACTTGCCATTTAATGCGTTTAAAGCCAAAGTAAAATCTAATCTTTGTTTAAAAGCGTACTATTCCATTAACGACTACTTAAATGATAAGAACAGTTGGTCGCTGAGTTGAACACAAGACAATGTTTGTTATTTATTTATGTTCTTTCTCCAAGATTAGTTTACTGATATGTTATGTCTTTTTTTTATTATTATTATATACTTTTTTATACTTGCCTTGTACTATTGTATCGAGTCTGGTTCTTCTAACCAACCTAACAGACAGATGTGTGCTGGGGAGTTTGTTCCGCCACTTCTTCTTTCCAGCAAAAACACTAGGAAGTGTCGAAGGGGGGGCGTTTTGGGGGACTGTCTCTTGTAAATAAGTAAAGTAAAGTAAATTTTGACGTTCGAAAAGTGCTGATTATCAGCCTAGTTTGAATAAATGAGTTTTGATTTTGATTTTGATTTTGATTTTGAAAGATCGTCGCCCAGCCGTCGAGGTCAAAACATAAGTTGTGTCCTACCAGTTAATGTATGACTTAGATACCGTTTTTGAGATTATAGAAAAACCGCTTATAAAACTTTCCAGCTACAATTATTTCCATGTGATTCAAACTTGTTATTGTAACCCAAATATGACAAATAAATTACTTAACAATACACCGTAAAAAAAGATTTCAGAAACATAAAATTTCATCCAAAATTAACGAGCCGTTTCTTTATGCAGGCTTTCGTCAACGAATATATCACTTTATCAAGAGCTTCATGAGCAAATAATACGAAAACTTTAATTCTTGGTTACTTAAATGTTCAAAGCACAGATTTATTGGGGTCCAGAATAAGAACTGGGCCAAATAAAGGACCTTAAGCTTCTTTCGGTGCAACTTTTAGAATTAAACCGACGAAGTTTCGAACAACCGTTTTTATGTACAGGTTGATTTATTTGTGGCGAATAAATAGGGATTTAGTTGACGTTTAATATTTTTTTAAAGACATGGAATAATGACAGATTTATTTCGGAGATTGAAATTGTGAAATATTTTCAAGTTACGGTAGTTTTTTTTAATTTTGTTTAAGTCATATGAAATGGAAAAGAAAAGGTTAAAGAACTTTTATTATATTTAGGGTGTGAGGCAACGCTTTTTTTAAAAACGAAAGAAGAAGGAGCTTTTCTGGAGAAACTTAGAGCGCGCTTCACTTTCCCAACTTCTTTATGGAAACAAACATTTTATTTTTTATTGCAAAGATGCCAAAAAGGACTACCTGAATACCACATTATTCTAATAATTCACCGCTAAATAACATCGTAGACACCTTTTGTATTTAATTTAAACAAGTAAAGCCTTAAATGAGTCACTTCTGTATGGTGTGAGGGACTATCCTTCCAAGAAGGTTTAAAGTGGTCACCGCGGGGGCTCGCGGTAGGAGTTTTGTTTAAGTCGTATTTTATTGTCACACTAGCCTCGCCACCTGGATTTTTTTGTTAATTTTAGCTATTTAAAATGCGTTGAATGAAGATATTTATCAAATTAAAAAGAAGAGATCGAAGTTACTTTATTGCAGTATATTTTGGAAAAGATTTCTTAAACATTTTGTTAAAACACACACACACATTTTGTTTACCTACCTTTTTATTTATTTGTAAATTAGTATTTTAGTGCTATCTATGTTGTTAATCAAAATGTGTAACATGAAAATTTTATCTTTTCTTATTTAATAAAATGACATGTATTTTGTTGAGTAAATATAAAGCATATTTTTATAAATCTCAATGCTAACTTTGTAGACACGTTTAATCATTAAACACTTACGTCTGTCATCATGAATGTAATTTTGAACAAAACCCTAGGATTGAAGGCAAATCTTTCAAGTTGTCAAAATATTAATTAGTTTGTCATTATTGTGAGAACTTGACTAAATCAAACTATAAATCTTTGCTACAAACATTTTTTTAATAAAGTATGTTTTTTTATGAAATAACTGATAACTAAATAAATGAAATCTATCATTTAAATACAGCAGATGTTTCTAAAAGACGACCAAAATCTTCGTTTTAAATGACGCTTCAATCATTCACAAACAACTCAAATAACTTGCTTCACACAAATAAAGACATTCACAAGCTAATAACAGTAAAGTCATAAAATTTCCTATTTTCAATTCACAATAACTGTGAAGCAAAATACATTTTCCAAAGTCGATACGAAGCTTGCACGGACGCTTCAATCGGCAAGATCTCTACAGCGTTCACGGTGACATGTCAATCGCGGGCCTTGAATAATGTAGGAGGGACCATGTTGCAACTTGCAACACACTGTATATCGGGACACGCTTAATTTGATAGGGATTTTTGCTATTTTATATTATTGATTCTTATGACCTTTTAAATAGAAAATATAATATTGACAGTTTATTTTACTGTTGTTGTACGTTGTAAAAATACTTGTGAGAATAACGATTAAAACATTTCGATAGCCGTAATCTGCCTTATCATTATGTTGTTGTTTAACTGATAAATAAAAAAAAAATATAAGCATATTCAAAACAGAAAAAAAAACCCTTAACACTACAGTTACACCAGAAAATGTATGTGCTTCGCAATCTTTGCATAAGTTTAATATAAAGTAAGGTAGTGCGATACAAAAACCATTCTGTTAAAGAAGTTTATAATACTGCTTTTCTCACTATATATAGTATTGTGTAATCCCAAAATATCTAAAAATCTTGGCGCCCCTACAGACAATCTTACAGGTAACAATGTCGCACACTTGTACCAACCAGTTCTGCTTACCTCTTAATAGACAGAGTCGCTATATTGTGTCGTCACAGGCGTACAATTGTTTAGAACATTGTTATTTCCTTGCCGATTGTTCTTGCTTTGTTAGCAACAGATAGAATTGAAGATTCCCCCTTTGTGTTAACTTTCTTGCTGCGAATGAATGGGTATTTTGTGTTCTTTTGCAACTTTTCTGTTATTGATAGTGTAAGTGCAGAGTGTATTTTGTTTCTAGAAAGCATAGGTTTACAACAGAATGTTCTTTTTTCATACCGAGATACGGAACATATATTTGCAAAGACATTGCAAAGAGATTCCTGAAAATTGGAAATTTTTGAGCTCAGTCTTTTCTATGTCGAGAAACAAGTCGAACTTCTACAGATTTATCCTGTGAAGCCAGCAACCTGTGTAAACAGCATACAAAACATGGTACTTTCTTCCTCTCATACCGGGCAAGCAATAGCTCCTCAACAAAGTCCAAAGACACCAACCTGCGTGGTGGTTATATGCCCATGTGACGCTAGAATATGGAAGACACTTGTAAAAATCATCTATGTTCGAATTATACCCATGTTTGCAAATAAATAAATGATACGCTGAAAAAAAAAACATTAGGCTGTACTGCTTAAACAGTAAAATATGAGCCTAACGTTCAAAGCAGTAACTTTGAATGAGCTGTCGTTAAAAAACATTTAACTGTTTTAACATCAATGTTTTTTTACTGTATTAAACATTTTTAATGTTTAATTTTTATTGTTTAATTAAACATTAAAAATGTAGACGACAAGTAAAACAGTAAATAAGTTTTTTTAATGTTTCAAACGTCAATTGTTGATGAATGTTTTAAACATTAAAAAATTTACTGTTTAGAACAGTAAAAAAATGACAATTCAAACAGTTACATGTTTTTTAACGACAGCTCATTCAAAGTTACTGCTTTGAACGTTAGGCTCATATTTTACTGTTTAAGCAGTACAGCTTAATGTTTTATTTTTTTCAGATCTTTTGTGGTTTACAGCACACTCCTTCTCATCAAGAGGCCCGTGTCCTAGCAGTGGAAGTGAGAACGTCACAGGCTGATTATGCTACGTTCCATAGCGGTACCGACTTCCCAAGGAGCGCCGGACGTAGTACACCGCCACTTGAGGAGCCTTAGATATCATATCAATGATATCTTCATCAATCATAGCGCGCGCGTTGCATTTTAAATCCACCCTATAAAGTACAGTTGAGGAAATGTTTATATTGTGTAGAGTGATACACACAAGAATATCATAGCGATCAAATGGGCTGGGGCTATTGGTAAAATTTGTAGGATTTTTTTGAGAACTTTAGGCATCATCAACCTTTATAATATATAAACAGCTATCAAGTATGTCGATGTTATTTTCGATTTTCGTCACGCACGTATTTTGGACTTCTTCATCTCCTTGCAACTGCGACTACTTTTAACATGGTTTGCTACGTGTACCTCTAAGTTCCCTTACACGAGCAACTAAATCTGCTCAATTTTTGGCAATAGAATAGATGGAGTTCCTACAGCCCCTACAGGAAGTATTCTCGTAGCAATTTCAGCAATAAAACAATATAGGTATTACTACTTAAATTTTTCCACAAACCAGCAATAATTACCCATGTAAGCGCATCTTAAAACTCTGGTTGACTGTATATACGATGCACCCGCGTCTCACGGTGCGTTCCCGCTCTTTGAAATCGAACATGGCCGCCACGCACGCGCAGAATTGTAACACGCTCGGGGTTACCATACGACAATAATTCACAGGATATGGTAATGCGTGCTGCTATTGTGGTATACTTTGAATATGACGTATTCCGATGAGTGCTTTTTTGTTATTTATAATGATTTTATATAGAATTTTCCGGGGCTATCGGAAATTAAATTTCTTTGAATAACCGAAGATCAGTTTCCACGTTTAAAACTAAGATGCGTAATATTGTAACACTGCCTACAGTTATCAACTTTCATAATAAACTATTAATATATATTTTTTTATTATTATGTAATTAGTTTAGACATAAACTCTTTGTGAACTTGCTAACAACAAGCATGCTTGAAAATTGACATAAGGATCTGAAACATCAGTCAAAGACGAGGACCCGGAGCAAACGATAAACAATTATCTTGCTAATTGAAAAGCTTTTTTTACTAAAGAGGTAAGCTGACAAAATATAACCAATTAAAAAAGATTTTAATCATCCTGACTCAGCATTCCTCAATTACCAAGATTTCTAACCAAACAATCACTTATGAAAAACCTCAAATGTGTACACAACTAATTAACAATTCATTACAAAGTGTTACAGAACAAATTGGTGACCCTAAGGAGTCAATTAGAAGCAATGGCCTTCACAACGAGTATGTGTGGTCATAATTGATATGTGCCTAATTGAACATAACATTCAAGGTAGCTAAAACTATCGATAGTTTTGGTAATATAAAATATGTCAGGATATCGATATGTCAATTTTACCGAGTATCAAATATTGTATTTGAAAACATGTTTTTTTTCATTGAATGCTTAGCTTGAGTTTAGTCTCCAACTGTTCTTTGACAGTTGATTGGATTTAGTATTTTATAGACTTACTTACTTGTTGAATTGATCAAAATTCTTATTTGCATTAATTATCGTACAAATATGGTCTAAAAATATGAACATATATATTTTGAGAATATTTTGCTAGTGTCTTTTTAAGAAAATACTTAACAATTTCATACAAATTTTGACCAAATATCGATGATTATATTATTTTTTCTAGCATATCAAATGCGATATTGATACATTTTCAAACTATCGATACTTTTTACACTACCCTAAAAACATTTATTGTGGTATGTCCATTTTGCAGATCAACTCATTCAGTTTTGCTATGAATAGATTCACTTAGAGCTTAGGCATGTGTTCTTAAACTAAGAATAGCACTGTGTAGCTTCCTTGTAATATCTCTGAGTGCCATGTGAAGATACTTAGTTACACATTTCTAAACATATAAGTACATGGGGCTAAAGAGAGAAAAGCTTTTAGCAATTAATTTGACATTACAGGACCAACAGATGTCCTAGAATAAGAATGCGCTTCGAGAATCATCGTCTCCCTTCGTTATTACGTATACAAGATGATGAGATACCAAAATATAGACTTGTATTAAGAAAAATATACTAAACGATTTTATATTAATGATTAACCATTATTTGCCACTTTAAATTGATATTTAATACTTTCAAGACACTAAGTGACGGTCTGTGACCAAATTAGGTCTAGTGGAGAACGAAGCTTAGTGAAGCGCAAACCTTTTCTGGTGGAGGAGAAAAAAAATAATACTCATATTAATTAAGCAATCGGTTTAAACAAGAAGTTTTTATGATGCTCATAAAATGACATTATTTATTATAGATCTCCAGAACAAGTTATATTATTATCATGATTCAATGAACAGTGTACCACAGCAAATGTTTAGTAAAACATCAGACATTAATTATCTATGAAATAAGGTTACGATGTGTTAAATTACTGTCGAAATTGCGTAATGAACAATTATATCGGCGCATCATTTCCTAATATACTCCGAAAATTATCTCGTTCCATATATTTGAAAGCGATCGAAGTTCAGATGTCAATTGAATTTATTGCGATATAAATCATCACAAATATTACCAGCCACACAATATTTTAGATAACAACAATGTTTCTAGAAGGGTGAATTTACAATAGTACCTACATTGTTATCCAAGGGGCGAAAGTTACTTATATAGTCCCGAGACGGGTTTTGGCACCCGTAACGCAGTGAGGGCGCTAATAGTTCGAGGGACTAAACAAGTAATTTACCCGAGGTAAACACTGTGCTTTTTATTACGAATACGAGGATAGTAAAAATAAGAACATAAATTATTAGCTAAAGAAAAAAGTAAGTGTTGATCGGATTGTCGCTTTCCCGCTTATTTTGTTGGCGGTAAAAAAAAGTTGGAACATGTTCCAATAAAAATTTGAAAATAGACCTAGTTTTTTTAATAATAAATTTGACAGCTGTCAGTTGAATGCGATTCTCCCAAGGGCTGAAAAGTAGTACTTTCAACCCGCTCCGCAGGCATGTTATCGAGTCCGAGTATGAGTAATGAAAAAGAATGTATGAGTTTAAAGACATTAGCATAATTTAGAAGTATGCAAGAAGAATGCATGCAGCCTACAATAACATGAGTATGAATAATAAACAAAATAACTACTTGGTCAGCAAGATTTCATGACCGATCAGCAGAGAAAACATTCTATTAGCAATGTGTTTGATCGGTATGCATATTTAAAACATGGTGAGCAAAAAATAGGCAATGTACGTTAAAAGTGGGTGGCTAGGTTAGGTTAGCTCTGTGATCAGATACGCGCGAGCCGAGCGAGCGAAGCGAGCGCTGCCGTGACAGCGGCCAGCGAGCGCTACATCGAAATTGGTCGCAATATTACAGCTTACAAATTTGATTAAACGGCTTATTAATTATATTAATTTTTATATAATTAATAAGCTAAAAATAATTACAGCCATCCAGAATGACATAAATTGCTGATTGATTTTGAAATGTTTGCCATGGTCGCTGACCAATTAGCTATTTCTGCTCACTGATTATATTTTATGCTCACCAAAATACGAATACTATGCTAACCAGTTAAATAACACCCGAAGATAAATAGAAAGAAAGAAAGAAAAAATATTTATTTGTCGCAGACAAATGCCGAGCATACAGGAAAAAAACAACACACATGCAACGCCTAACAAAAAAGATACTCTTACAAACTTAGGCCTACACTGTGTCTACATTTTTAATCCAACTTTCCTCTCGCAGGTCAGCTGGAAGAAATCTTTCTTACTTAATAAGCAGTACCTTTGTGCTTTTCTATTTTTTCATGTTATTATTTCTTTTTTGTATTTTGTGTGTACATAAATAAACAGATAAATACCATGAATGCTGTGCAAGCGATGATTTCAGATACTATATATACTATACCACCAGAAAATAACGATAAAAGAACCAACGTCCAGTCAACTAGGAACTCGAGGAGGTCCATAGCCGAGGAAGTCTTCAAATAATTGATAAATTACTAATAATCTTCATACCGACACATGAATGCTTTTCTTTTAAGATTCCCTATCTAACCACCCAATTATTACTCGTAATAAACAAACAAGGGCTTAAACAATAAACCTTTGACCCATAATAACCTCGTACCATCGTAAAGCATTATCCGACCGAATCGCAAAAGACAATCAAAACAAGTGAAGCTATATAGGTTTGAATGACATCTCAATTTGGCATCGTAAACTTTTTAGTGCTGTTATCAAAGCTGTTACTCTAGCACCTACGGATGCATGTAATGTGTTGATGATGCTGAAATTGTTAAAGATATGAATGGGATAGTAAAAGTCGTGTGGTGTATGGAAATGTGAGCTTGTGTCTATGAACTTGTAGATTGAGAAGTTCTTGAAGTGTAAGTGTTTTGATTACAGAGAATTTCTGCCTGAAATCTGGAGTCGTTCTCGATTGATGGCAATAGACAAGTCGCATTTTACATGTGACTTACCGTACACCCAAGGCGCACTATTTAATTTTGTTGGTCTGTGACTATATGGAAAAGGGAAAGTTATTCCCTCTCATCAAATATTAACTTTGCAGAAAAAAAAATCGATTAGCGATAAGATGCTACTCGTTCTCAGATTTTTTCCAATTCGTTTTTAAACAGTAATTTCATCATCATTATTTTTTTTTCACTGATACTTTACAGGACTAAATTAAAAGCTTATAAACCTGTCTATTTTCTCATTAATATCTCTTATACTGTTTAATTATGTCCACAGTATCTTCATAGTTCATGTCTGTCATACCAGGTGGCGGAACCTAGCGCCATTCTTAGAACCTAACACATGTTTAGAATCTTTATTAGTCTAGGCCCTTTTTTCCTGTGACTTGACCTGATTGGAATATGTTCTCCATGGGAAGTTCTTCTATTAGTCTCATACCTATTGAAGTCTATCTAGATTCTAAGGGAATCAACGTTTTATCTACTTTAGGCAAAGACTTTCGTAACTTTAAAAATCTTGCCATATCTAGGTCTAAAAATATATAAGTTTTGTCTCTATCATTTTCAAGAATCCAAGGTATTTTAAGCTCAAAAGTTTTGATAATTTCATAATTAAATTCAATTTTATTGCAAACTGGTGGAACAACAAATTCTGGATCAAAAACTGTGGATTCCCATTTTTAAAATTTCTTCATTGGTTTAGGAAGTGGAAATGGTTGTCACTATCACCCTATGTCAGTTTTACCATCTATAACCAAGGCTGTAAATCTAACCTAACTAGGAAACTTTATGCTCCATCATTAGGGTGCATGCTGCGCAATATTATTACCATATTTTATGATATAAACAGGTCAACAAATTGAAATGTCAATAAAGATGATGATGGGTCTGGCAACACTAAAAATAATAGTTTTACGGCTTCATTTTGGGCATGTGTCGAAATTCTGGTCTGACAATTTACGACTATATTAAATACAGTTTTACAATCTTATCCTTTATTGTTTTTGCTTGTTTTTATTATGTTGAGATTGTAAATTAACTGTCGAGTGTGGCTTGGTGGGTCATGTTTAAAAGGCTGTGATTTATTGAGTATAGTAATAGTATGTCCACTTGAAGTTTGCAGCTCAAGGTAGCGTTGCATGTCGAAAAGTATCATCGATATGTCAAACATAATACTTTTATTTTAGTTCTGTGTTTTCCTGGTTGCACAAAAAAGTTGGATGAAGTTTACATTTTGACCCGTGTCATTAGTTTTTTTTGCTTTTTGCGTGTTTTTTTTTGCGAAACGGAATTCAGACTGTGTGTGTGTAATTAGCGAGAATAATTTATTTTACAATCTAAAGGGTGTAAAAGTACCCTTAACGTAAACGAAAGGCGCCTGTTCTCTCCGCCACTGCGATATTTTTTTTAATTCTAGACCATACCTGGAAACCCCCTAGTTAAGGATATATTGGTTGTCAAAGTTCCAAATTTTGCACAGCTGTTTTTGTAAATACTAGTTTTTCAGGTTATAACTTTACTTAAATTACCTCCATGACCCTTTTACTATTCAAAGCATCCACTAGCACAATGTTTTAAGAGTGCTACATTGAGTTTTACCGTAAAATGAGATTTTTGACCCCAAAAAAAAAAGTTTCCCAGCAAAACTTTTTGAGTAGGGGTCCTTAGTTTGATGTGCAGAATGCTTCGTTGACGTATGTGTGAAGGGTTAATTTACACCCTGTATAGTTTAATTATTTGATTTATTATTTTCGTTAGGTACTCAAATTCAATGAGTAGGCCTTCACCTGTGGTGTGGCGGTTTTTGCAAATTAATAACTCAAATTACATTAAGTTAAGACTAGTTTCATCATCATATCAGTGTCGCCAGATTGACCGGACCTTCACCAGGTCATCAGTCCACTAGTGGGAGGCCTTCCAACGCAATGTCTCCCGGTTCGCGGTCGCCACTCCAGAACTTTCCGGCCCCATCGGCCATCCGTTCTTCGAGCAATGTGCCCTGCACACTGCCACTTAATTTTGCCAGTTCTTCGGGATAACTTTGGTTCTCATGCGGATGATTAGTTTACTCACCTACTTTGTTATTGCATGAAATGAAGACTTTTTCTTATCATTTATATAATATTGCTGAAAAACTTAGTTTATCCATGTTATTGATTTTTATTCAACAAGAAACATACCTATATTGAAGCTCTTGGCTTTCGTACGTTTTTTACGGGTGACCACTGAAAACCAGCGTTGTGCTGTGGGTGATCATAGCACAGCACCATGCTGAGTGGCAACCTACTTGTCGCAGTCACGACGTGCAATATTTTAATTCTTTTTTTGAATTTCCCTGCTTGTTGTATTTTACTTTTTTTTTAATATCTGTTAAGCGTTGTTTGTGTATTGTTTTATTTCCTGTATGCATGTATGTTTCTGCGACAAATAAATATTTTTTCTTTCTTTCTTTCTTTCTTTCTTTCTTTCTTTCTATATAATCGGTCCTACTCGTGAAACATATTGTATTCCCCAACTCCCTACAGTAGCGTATTAGTGAACAATATGTAAATAAAAAGGGTGATAAACGACCGGAACGGACTTTTGGAAGCTTTTTAATCCATATGCAGCAAAAATAAACAAGATCAGCTATTGTAAACAATTGCTCGGTGCGCGGGCGCATGGTACAGGTGCAAGCAATTGTGGACTGTAGACGCTTCTATTCTATTTAACATGTAGTTAAAAAGGGATTTTATCTAACAGTTATTCCAGAGAGGTTCGATGATTGATTGTTCATTTCTAATAGTCTAAAATTGAAGAAATTGGAAACGAAGAATTTAAAACTTGAGCCGAAATTTTAAGTGTAGCATCGTGTTTTCCAAAACAAAACGTTTCTATGTCATCATTACTTTCCCCTACAACATCCCCCAACTGAAAGCATAAATCTAATTCAATCAAATTAAGAAATCACCACGAGCATTTATATCAACACAAATTATCTGTCAAAAAACTAATGACCACTACTTTACTCCTAAATTGACCAGAAACACAGTACCTTCTCAAAAACCAATACAACTCATCAATCAACAACTCACCCACCAACCAGCATCCATCCTGCCCTTGACGTATGCACAATATTACGATCGCGCGTTGACGCGCACACATCGTGTGTGTTTACAAATAAATCATCATTATTTTATTGCCGCGCGCCAGCATTGCCGCGCGGTGTACACTTCCGCCCGACGCGGACGGGTCATCGGACTATGTACACGTGATTTACGGACTAGGGTAGCCCTCAGGATTTGCTTACGTTTTTTGTGGTAACCCTAGTTGATCCTAGGACTTGATTTTGTCTGGAACGTTTCGCTTGGTTTCGATATTCTTTATCAAAATTTTTATTAAGCTTTTTGTTATTTTCTTTGCTAAGAATTTCTTCACTTTCCTGTTCAAATTCTGTAGGTTCTAAGTGGAAATCATACTTTTCTTTCACCTCCAGTCCTCCACTTATATTTTCTAGTTTATTTCGTTGCGGGGTCCAAAACAGATAAATAGGGTATTTCACCAATTGGGATTTGTCGAGCTTCGTTTTCCCTACGCTTTACTGGTGGTCGCCAGTGCTGATTCTGGTTTTCAGGAGTTGATTTGGCAATATTGCGGCTGACTTGTTCAAATTCTATAATGCTTGAATCATCTTTAGGTTTATGCGACCTTTATAAACTAGACTTGGTATTTGGAGAGCATTGACTTCAATTGTATCTTTGACATCAACTATATTTACTTCATTCATGTTAACTAAACGCTTTATAAATGCATGTATAGCTTAGCCGGTAACCCTAATTCCATTTATGTCCTTCTGTGCCACGGGAAGTCATCCGGTCACTGCTAGTACACTGTTTAGATTTTGGACTTCAAAAATATTTGGTGCATCCTTCCCGATTGTAAATATTTGATTCACATTTGGAAAGGCGATAATTATTAAAGTTGATAGAAACTGTAGTTTTTATCCTTCTTGAAACTACAATTGAAAGAGAGCTTCATTTAGAAAGTCCGTATTTCTTTTCTCCATATTTTATGTGTTCATTAAAACAATGTTTAATCTCTAAAATTTGAATGCAGCGTCACGTAGAGAAATAAATATTTCATATTTATTGCCCTTTCTAGCTAAAGTGTTATTTTCTTAAGCCATTGCCTCAACAAATGACAAAACTAATGGTTTAGATTTGCATATACAAGTTTTAGATCAAACAACATAGTAATATTTATTTCAAACACATTGCTCTGTAAATATTCAGCGCGAACGTGCGTATGCGCCTTCTCTCTGAGTAATGATTCTAGGATATTGTCATAATTAGCACACTTGGCAAGCGGGGTGGTTGCTGTGGTATGCTACAAGTTCGAGACAAATAATTCAGTCATTAAATATATTATGTCGTCGAAATATTTGACAAACAAAATGGCAGGAAGTCTTCTAATCGAGATATGAGCGTCTCGAGATTTTAATAATTTATTTTTATTTCTAAAATAATTGCATCTATACTCGTACATGTTTCTTGTAGCTTTTTCTTTAATAATTATCTAGATACTTTTGAAAAATATGCTACTTATATTTGACCTTTGCAAGACGCATGAGGAACATTATAATTTTAAATAAAAACAATTTAAGTTTGAGCAATAACAATAATAGCAGCCCTGTAAATGTTGACTCTGCAGCAACGGATTTAATATTTCCATCAACAGAATACTAAAAAAAGCATTGGTGACTGCAGCATGAATACATAAATATATTGCAAAATCTTTTGGGATAGTCTCTTCGACTTTATCTGCAGGTGGAAAGCATATAGCTATTTTTAGATCAACTCCAGTAAATTTAATATTCCTATAATTTCGCTATTAAAATTTATCAATGCAATTACATGAGAACAGTGTGTGCTACTGTTAATTATTTATTTAGTAATCAATACGTGCAGGGGTATCGTACCTTAACCTCGCTGATAAGTACGCCGCCGCCGCCGTCTTGTTAACTTGGGCAGTTGAAAGAATATATTTTGCTTGTTTTAGTTCCGTGTCTCTTATCTGTTATGAATTTGATAACAATTATCAAAAGCTGTACCTACTTAATTGTGTTCAAATTGAATACTCTTTTTTAATGTAGCACTTTGATGCTGTCTTAACAATGTATTGATTCGCTTTCGCATTATGATCACATCAATTATTTCAGTAGTGTTTTTAAAAAGCTTTAGATGCATTTTCTTAAAATCATCTTCAAGATCTTAGGAAGACATAATTTCCTTAATCTTCATTGTTTCTTGTTTGATGGGCCAAAGCATCACAATGCCTCACATCAAAATTGTCATCATTTTCCTCTATATTTTCAGTTTCAACCATTTCATCTTCAAACCCTACTAAAACTCAGTGAACCAATTGAACTGCTTCAATTTTAATATCGATGAGAGTAGTTTCTGTCCTTGCACTGTCAGTGCCTTCATTGACCTCAGTCGACAAGGGGATCTCTGTACGGTAAATTTAGCTCTCAAGTAGTGCTCCTACTTTCTAGATAGTAAGTGACGTCTAGTTGCAGTAATGCGAATTCTTGGTTTATAGCTGTCGATCACTTTGTGAGATGGAGAATGTGTCTTCAAGTTGGTTTATTAGAATTTTTTGTTTGTGTTTTTAGTTTTAGAAATTTTTGTTAGAGGACAATAGAACCGGCAAAATTGCGAAACTTAGGAGTGGCTTACGTCCTTCGACTGAAATGGTGGTAATGATAAAATATTTATACCCTATTTATATTCGATTGCGGTAAATTCTACAGGAAGGGTTATGTAATGGTGATTATTTGTAATTTTTACGGGTTACGTTTGATGATAGAAATGAAACAATACACGCTGTTGCTGATTCAATACCAGAGACTGAAAGAGTGGCACACAAAAGATTTAACATAGGACATCCACCTCCATAACAAGGCTAATTATCGCAAATGAATCGTTTTCCCCACAATCATTAAGCACATACACCCTCACATATACATGATCATATAAAACTGGGAACGGGTCGTAAAAGCCGTCGGTTGCCGCACTAGGGTACATTTTTATTGAGATACCCAGTTTACGAGCCACTGACACGCCTAAGGGTCTTGACCCCTGCAGCAACATATACAGGGAGTATAAACCTTCGGAATGAACTAGAATGGTTCTCGTTTATAACGTCTGTTCGCTGATTAGATTGCTGTTCTGCTATATTTTCTATAGTAGTGTCTTGTAAAGTAGTTCTATATTACGATGTAAAGTCAGGCGCTGAGTTTGTTTTTCTGTTTTGTATTCTTCGACGGTGTTTGCCGTTGGTTTAATGATATACTTTGAACTTGTCATGGAAAAGTTTTCTGCTCATCCAAAAGGAGTCTTAGATAAGCACATAGAATAGTGTTATAATCATCAAGTTTTCCTCCTATGCATACAGCCATTATGCATTTCTAGCAATGGATGTTTTACAGGTGGAATGATGATGATCAAACCTGGATAAGGCTAACTGAATTAACCTCTAAAATTGAACCACCAAGTCGGTGATGAACAGTCTTACCTCTTAGCTCAGACCAACCACGAGGCCCATAGTAACCATCATCATCTAAAATAGAACTCAAATAAGGCTTCAGTAGCCATCAGCACCTCTATTGAGTCCAAAGCCCACGTTTGACAGTCATAATAAAGTTTATTATTTGCTGCCAATGCACCACTTGTAATGTCGTAATGAAATTGTAAACGGAATTTTATGATAAAGTTTATCGAAATTCACTCCCAATTCGCGAATAAACGGACAGTGTCGGTAACATGTTGTGGGGTGTGGTACAAGTTTGAAGCAAAGCGACAATCAAATTTTCAAATAAAAAAATAATTTAATTTTGTTTGCTTTGAGAGATGATGCACGAAAGATAACTTTTCATTGTTATTTTTAATTATTTATTCCATTTATTTTTAATTATTTTCAGTATTTATATGTATGTATTTTAATTTCAAGATATTGTACAGACAATTTTATCTTGGACGCTATATTGAATGATCTAGGTTGTGCGCAATCCTATTCTTATGCCATGTTTAGGTTAAATATTCTTCTCGAATCGATGACTCAGATTTTGTCCGATCAGAAACTACCTAGTTTTCCTTGACAAATTAGCAATATTGAGCAGGAGTCTAGAATGGCCGCTTTAGTAAAATCTTAGTGAGACAGTAAAAGCTGCTGTTTCTTAAAACGTTAAACAGTGTGTAATTATTTTCGGCGCGGCAAAATAATTACTAGACTACTTGTTTTATATATCTAGGTTACTGGTAAGTGATTTGCATGTTATTATTTATTAAATTATGTCGTTTACTCGTAATTGTATGTAAAGATTTGTTAGTTCCTTATTAGGAATACATTCGAATTAAAAAAATCTTTATTTTTCTGTTTATTCCAGGTTGCCAGCGGCAGGTCTAAATAAATTAAACAAACTTATTAATAAGGCGAGGTCTTTAAAACTTTAATTATGTATTTCAAACAAAGGTAATTCGCTCCCGCTCAAAAACTAAAAACTCAAAAGTAAGGCATAACATTTTTATGAGGTTACCCAAAATATGCAACGTATTTTGCTTTTATTTTTGCGATAAAAAATATAGACATGACTGTCGCTAAGCCAAAGTGCCATCGTTATCAACGTATTTTATTCTTATTAAAGTTTTTAACATTTGTAGCTTCCAACCAAATGCATTTAAATAAAATCATTTTGTATGTGTACATATGGGTAAAGCCAGAATATGAGCTACCTTTTTGCGCGTTTTTTATTAGACCTTGTTTACATTTTTACTTTTTATTTTCAAAAACGTTTTCTTGTACGGTCTGTACTTGTAAATAATAGCGATATAATCTATTTTTTAAGCCCTTTTTTACTTTAATGGCCATACGATTTTAACACCCTATACGATCTTTACTTAAAAGTTTTTGTGAGTGCACCCTTATCCCAGTTGACGTTTTATTATCCAAATTCCTTCCGTACAAATTGAACCCTTCCTAAAGTTAGTATTTATTTAAACGCGGGTGCAAGGTAAGAAATACAGCGGTATTGTCATAGAATATTTTACATTATTTTAATTTAATGGAATTTGGTAACCTAATTAGTTACCAAATTCCAGTTCCAGTTTCTTCAAATCCTAATTAGTTCTCATTAACCAATAAGAACAAATTAGGATAATAATTACTACAGTTACTTTCGTTCAAGTTATCCACCTTGAACGAAAGTAAGTTTTCAAGTCCTTTTTTAGCTGACCAAGAGGCTACCAATACCCACGCAGAATACATTTTTAAGTAATAGTGCTGTAAGCAAGCAATATTTTTTTCCCATTGATCCAAAAACAGGATGAATAAACAAAAAAAAACAGTTAATCTATCCAACTGAATCATTGCTACGCCTACATTGAAATACCGTTTTAGAAAAAATCGATACATAAAAATAGGGAACATAGACACACTAGATAGAAATTACGCCCGCTTTCGCTTATACCTTGCACCACCACCATCCACAGAGCATTGTTATTTCAGTAAACACAATCGCAGGTGCCACGTTTCCGAACGAGCGCGCTTTGATATAGTATTGTGTTTCACTGCACATTTTGTACTGCGCTTTTAGAATATTTCTTTAAGATAAACAAACATTTATCGGTTTAGTTTATTTTTATTTATAGGGAATAGAGACTTCATTCATTTAATCTGATTCTATCTGTCAATGACCTGTGGGGACTAGGAATTTTAACTACTGACAAAATCGATTCGATTTCGTCTCTAATATGCATAGAATAATAGTACATTTTGTGGAAGTTCAGTTTCAATATTAGTGAGGTCAAATATTTAACATCAACGCTCATTTTACCACAACAGTCTTCGATTTTGACTTAGCTTGACTTGGCGCTGGCTTGAAATAAAATACTTTAATTTCGAAGCTTTAGTAACGATGTCTTCTGACCGGACAGGACAACGTCTGCCAGGTTTGCTAGTATTATATTATATAAAACACCAAACTTGTATTACATTATTGGTTAGGGAGAGAAATACACGCTTAGGTTTCATGTGTAGGTATTTTTCTAATGGCCAGCAAACGAAGGCAGTCTTGAAAACTGTCATGCCAAACGAAACGGAGAATAAGAAGAAGGGGGCAAGTCATAAAGACCATTTCCTGGCCGGAGGCTTTACACTCAAGGTTGACAGGGTAGTCCAATTAAGCAGATTCTCTTCTAGTTTGACCTGTTAGGTGAATTCACAAAAAGACTATTGTTTCCTTACCCTAGCGACTGGGACTTCGTAGAACGTGTTTTTGTTTCCATTTTCCATTGCAGATGAGAAAAATATTTTTAAAATATATTTTTAATGGATTTTAAACTGCAGCCTCAGTTGCATGCTTAATGTTATGTATTTCCAAATACCACCATTAAAGCCTTATTGTAACCGAGGCTACCTTGGCAGCCTCAAATTGGTACCAGCCTATTTAAAGACTCCCTCACAGCATCCCAAGGTCCACCATGGAACCATTAAGACGGTAATCGACGCGCGACAATAAACCGCGCGACCGATTTACCCGCGATTGTGTCGGCTCAGTCGGCGTGACACTTTAAAAATTGCAACATAATGAAATAACAAAACAACGTATTAAACGCAAAATGAACGTTTATTGGGGCTTATGTATAGCGATAGTAATTATTGATCGTGTGAATTATGGTGAACTTCTGTCGTATGGGTTTATTTTCTTTCCTATGACCGTTTATCAACTATGTTTTCTATTAAATTACTTTATGACATCATTGGTAGAGGCTTTGTCTATTTATTTTTAACTATTACCATATCCTGTACATACTGTAAACTTATAGCGCAAATCAATAAAGCAACAAAAGATCAATTCTCAACATTTCCATTTCAAAAGTTGAATCTTCTTCAACCCATATTCCTATCATCACTCTTAACTAAAGTTGTTGCGTCTCCAATTTCCCTATAATCATCGTACCCATTTACCCAGCACCCTTTACATTTCCATATCTGTCTCAACACACGTCTGCGCGCGCACCTTAAGATTTTAATGAGCAAACCTGCGTCTGCGCACGATTGTGTTCAGCTACTGTACACACGCGACGTTGCATGACCCCACTCTTTTTCTTCTCCTTTGTTATTACCCTTTTTATGGCCCAGATGGCGATTATAGGGAATTTAAAAAATGAGCTTCCATTGACGCCCAATTTCGCTAAGCTTCGCCAGATTTCTTATAAACCTTTAAGGATGTTATTTTTCAAAATGACCCTACAGAGATTTACTTCAATAATAATTCTTGATATTAATGAATGGATAGCTAGAGTCTACAACTCATCCTTCCTAACACCCCACCCACCGAACTTGCTTACATAATTAATTATTTAACCATTTTTAAACAGGATAACGCATAGTCTATTAAAGGGTTATGAAATATTCATACAGTGGCGCGTATTACGAAGTGTCACTGACGAAATTTGCCTACAATAAGTGTAGATAGTTATTAGCAGTGGGTATTTTTAGA
Organism: Diarsia rubi; assembly: GCA_932274075.1. Lineage (NCBI taxonomy): Eukaryota > Metazoa > Arthropoda > Insecta > Lepidoptera > Noctuidae > Diarsia > Diarsia rubi. The sequence goes on along the minus strand of OW026437.1, from coordinate 8,412,573 downwards.
CCAAAGTGGGAGGTCACATGGATGAGACTAGTGTTGAGTTATAAGTAATTAACCCGAATTCGTTTGGCATTTGAGTAGAGCAAACGTTTGTATGGCAATTTTGGATAACTTTAAAGTGACTAATTTAGAAATAGACTTTAAAATATAAGACAGAATTAATCAAGGCCTCTTTCCGATTTCTAAAGATCTTGCTCCAATTTATAATTTCAAAATCGGGACACTACGCGCGTCAATCAATGTTAATTCGAGACAGAAAAATACGACAGCATTTAGCCGTCAAGAGAAAATTCACATAATGGATCACATGGTACGGATCAAATCTACTTCAAGACAGTTTAATGCATAAACTCTTTTTATTACGGACTGAGTGACCTTCGAGGAAATAGAGTGCTTTCGCAAGATGCTTGAAATAAAGCCACATCTGGATAGTGGAGCTATTGTACCTTCCGGAACACTCCTATTACCAGTATTATTCCGTGGCCATCTTATTTATACCCGGGGCGTGGTCAGGACAATAACTACAGTAAAACGGGATGTAGAGGGCCAATTTATGACCGGAACTTCTTTATAGAGATTGACCGATTCGAGAACATTTCTGGTCAATTAAGGGACAAGTTTTGGGACCATTTCGAACAAAAAAAGGTTTTGGTTCACAATAGATAAGTGTTGTTAGACGGGAGGCTTTTAGCAAGTTATTCGGAATTGAGGTGCTATTTTTTTCGCTTCCGTTTGAATGAAAACCATAATGGCTATCACCTATGGTACTATGATTCATATTGAGAAATTCCTTCGGCTCTTATTGTTTTCCTTCACGATGTGAGCTTGCTTGAACCCGCATTAAGTTAAGAGTTACAAAATATTCTATTACAGAGTTTCTACAACCAACAATATATTTTATTAATCGTATTGTTTTTCCACCCTTTTTGCCAACAAAGAGATGCCTTTCAATCATTCAAGTTCAACAACGACAATAAATCTACAAAGTTCATAACACAGAGTGAACAGAGTTCCAATAGTGTCATAATATCAGTCAGAATACTTTACAGAGATTAGCAACAGTTACATACCGAGTTTAAAGACCACAAACAAACGAAACGGTCTTTTAAAATGACTCCACTTATTGACAAGACTGAGAACAACAAAGACTGAAGTCCATTTCAAGACTAAGATTTGTTACTACGTCACTATAAATCTTATTTTCATTTACAAATATTTCTTTCACAAAATCAATAATTATTTTCACATTTTTTATATTTATTTAAACTCTTGTTGTGTGCACTTCTGTAAAACACAAATAAATCATTCAATATTGACTTTTGACGGTTTTTACATTTCTTTAAACAATCGTTGCTTTGACTTGAGAAAAATGAATGCATGTCTCAGTATTGATATTGCTCTCAGTTTCAAGTATGCGAGAATAAGATACCTATTTGAACGCATACGATTTTTCTTTAGTTGAACTTAAAACTGTTTCGTTATCGTCTACATAAAAGGTATGTGCTTCTACAATAATTATATTAACTCAAGCATTTTTATAGTTTACTATACATAATAAATTATCTAATAATGTCTTCTTAGTTTGAGCACACAGAACAAGAGTCAGAAAGATAAACTTTACATTAAACTATGACCATAAAATGTAAGCGCATCTTAAAACATTCTCTGTCCTTGTTACACGTAATAAATGAGACAAAGATCGAAACAGTTGTCGACGCAACAGCACCTTAATATATCAGATTGATTCCGAACACCAATGTCTATGTTTACATCTCAGAAAAAAGCTATCGATGACAAGGAATCTCGGAACGCTTAAATAAATATCATGTGTCACGATTAAACTTAAACTTTTTACACGTGTTGATATAAATGATAGAGTTATTGCATCTAATTGGCGGAGGATTTCGTGTTACACCCTGAAACAATAGTGAACCACACACGACGCCCAATCACGACTCGATAAGGCCTTTGTCTCTACGTCAATAATAATGGTTTTTTCTTTGATGATTTGTGAAGCCAGGACGCTCACAATGAGGAGGGAGTGGGATGCGGGCGACTGAATAGAGCTTTTATTGTGGTCGTAAGCTTTTGTGGCGACACATGTGCGACCCAAGTTACCAACACAATTTAGACATAAGTGGACGCTAACGGAATCTAGCTATTCACAGGAGAGCCCATTCTTCTCAATGCACACATTCTCAAACTAGATTGTATAAGACACAGTAGATAAAGATTAGATAACCCGGCGATAAATAATGTCCCCAATGTATAATTAGATACGAACTCAGAAGCAGTGAATGGCCACAAGATAAATGTAACAACAAAAGGAACAGCAGGTGGGAATGGTGGCAACAACGCCAATGATGCAAAACAACAAACTAATACGACACGCAGCGCTCACCAAGCCGGAGCTAAAAAGGTTGGAAGAGAATTAATAGTTGAAGTAGCGCGATACCTATACATCAGTTCAAAGGGTTCCAGTTAATGAATCAAACGACAGGCGACTCGCAACACCTCTTTTGTGGTTGGACAAAATTGACTTTGACGGAGCGAACGAAGCCAAAATAACCGATCGTGTCCAACCCATTGTGCGTGCTATAATTAGAACGCTTGGAAATAAACACGTGGTGGCAATTATCGCAGCAACGGGTTAAATGAGGCACCGAGAAACGGTCGTTAATGGGTACACCCATCCGGCGACGAAATCCTTCGCCACGGACCGTGGATAAAGGATTACTGGACTTCCGAGAAAGCGGACGTCTTTATACAACCAATTTCATACCCGATTTTACATTCACCATAACGAGTTGCACAACCGATATAAATAAGATGTAGGAAATAACGAGTTTATTGCACGAGAGTGCCTTTCAATATTGAGACCGGCTCCATATCTGAATGTTTCCCGTATGAAGATTTAGGGTTCATCCTCACTGCGCAGTGTTGGTTATGTATTCACAAACATGAACTGACTTTATATTTCTTGCGAGTCTTGAGTATCAATAATTATACTCAAGCAAGACTCGTCAGGAGTATAAAATATCGCCATTTGAGTAAAGCCTTAGAGGAGTCACATACAGCAGTAAAAATCCAAATGCTTAGTAAATTAACAATTTTAAGTTTCGTGGCGCAGTGTGAGGGTTAAACCGAGGCGTGCCTTGAGGCTGGGTACTAAGGCATTAATCATTTCAGTCGGCCGGCTCGGCCCGGCCGCCGCCATACATCACATACCCTTTGAGCACAGCAAGTAACTCATTTGTTGAAACGCACCGTCCTGCTTTTATTAACGTCCGTCCTAACATTGTAAATGTCTCAATTCCTTTGACGACTTCCTGCTCATCACTCGTCACCGCAACGGTTCAGGTGCCGATCCAACCTTTTTTGGTGTTTACGACTCCATTTTTATATCGCCCAGTTACAGAAGATTAATGTTGTCGTCAAATCTGACCGGCTTACGATGTCCGATGTTTTGCAATAAATTATCATTAAGTAACTCGTTGTCTCACCTGAACGGGGTTTTATGGGCGACCGGCCGTAAACCACAGTTAATACACTGGGTCTAATCTAATCTAAAAGTTCTCTACCTGCTCCCGATATAAATTTCCTCACAAGACGTAAAAAAGTTAGTGAAGTCGGAATAAGGCAATATTACTAATGGAACCGCACGGCACATGCATAAAGATTCATAAGAAACAAATATGAATTTTATTACTGATATTGCAGTAACAGTTATAATTGAAAATGAATACAACAAAGTCGATGTTTTGAATTACAGTCAAGTTAAAAAGGTAACACATGCAATTATGTAATAAAAAGGTTTCGCAGTATGTAAACTGTTTAATGAACCACTCTATTTTATGGAGTTGGCCAATAAACGTGGTTGACGTTTAGAAACGGGTAACGTGAAGCGATCGTAATATTAAAGGACACTTGCCCCGCAAGCGAATCATAATAAAATTACATATGTAGATGGATTCGTCTGATATGAAAGCGCTCCGCGCATTCGGAGGCTAGATTATGATAAGCAGGGTACTAAAACGTTGAAAGGACTAAGTGTGCCGTGCAATGTCGGTGTTTAATACTAAATATTAGCAAAGGTAATAAAGACGAATTGACCAATGTGCTCCAGTTGACGATAAACACCAGGTCGCATTAATAAAACATTGCGATGACTATCTTCATAAATGTATGTTCATCAATAATATATTTATTACTTCAGTTAATTCAGTAAACGCTTTAGTAATTTATGTGACTCTATAACTGGTATTTGTTCTACACTTTTTCTTATTAATGTGGGAACTTTCAACGGTGACTTCAATTCGTACTTTACTTAAATAGTAAAGTACGAATTGAGTGTGAGATAGTAAAGTAAGATTGGGAACAAAGTAGAAAGAATATTAATTAGTACTTACTGGGCATGGTGATGATAATGAGTAGCGTGATGCATAGCTGTAGTAGGAGTGCCGGGTGGAGTCGAAGCATGGAAGGCCGCAAACGCCGAGGGGAACTGTAGTGGTAGGAAACCACTGCCTGCACTCCCTGGACCTCCCACCGACTCCCGATCAGGCATTATTTCCAGTCCTAGCACTTCGACATGTCCTTCACCACTGACTATCAACACTTCATCACTCTTACAAGGTCCAATCACAACCACCAGTTTATATTTATAAACGTTTACTAAATCTTCTGTCAGGTCAACTCCAACCTTATCCCGTCCATCTTCATCACTAACGTCATTATGTACTTATACATTAAAACTTTGATCATCGTTGATTACAAAATGTCGTGTTCTGTTTAAATCGTCTCCCATACTTCCGTTTTCAGTTTCTGAAACAAAGAAATAATTACTGTTAATTATATTTCCGCCTCTAAATTCGGTAGCTGCATCGGAATTGCTAAATTAGAATGTTTTGTACGGTTAAACAAAAAGTGTAAATGGGATCGTGTTAAGATTGCGTGTCTGTGTGTTGTTACTTCAATTGCCTCTATTATGTCTTCATTTTACGAGCGAGTGAGACGAATTACCCGGTTTGTATTAAGTTGTTTGTAAGTAATGTACAAGTTTAGACTGTTATATAGCAATATTGTATTATTCTTGGCGTTAGTTTGGCACTCATTAGTGGCTTTTTTGTTTATTGCTACTACGTTAAATACTTTAGATGCTGTCTGTTTGTCTGTAGGAGATGCATAAACTGCTATGCCATTATACTAGTCATAAGTCCATTAACGTTGGTGCCTTATTCAGGAAACTGGAAATAAATTTTCTATGAGCATGGTTTTGTTGTCAACTTCAATTAATTTTAGCCAAGTTGTAAAATTAAATTAAGGAAACTCGTTATACAATATTGGCTTTTTACTCATTTTACAAGACAGTTAAACTACCTTTAACAGCTACCAGGAACTTGGCTCATTACATAGCTTACATAGTTTGATGTTAACCAAGTTTAAAATTTACATGGAGAATAGCACGACTGACATAAACATACGTTAATTCTTATCATAGAAACATTATGTTTCTATTCCTTATCTTGACCTCTAGCTACGTTGAAATTAGTTACTATTTTATTGAGTAAAGAGCTAGTTGTACTCAAAGGCGTTCAAGAAATCTCTAAACTTGGCTATTTCAGTCAACCTGTAATTTTAGAGTGTCTTCGAGCGATACTTCACTTTAACACTTTAGTTTTAATGTCGCTAGTAATATTTACAGCAAGTTATAAAGTGTTCGATATTAATAAATGTAGGAAAAAAACTAATACGTTAGAAGTGTAATGATGATTGATTTGACACAAGATTAAGGATTATTATACTACTGTGATATAACATAAATGGACTGTTAGCCATTGATTTAGAAGGACAGTTTTATTGTTAATGTCGCTATTGAAGTTGTACGCTACTTATCCATCATTATTATCATTTACTGTTGAGCCTGTTTAGCAAGTGTATATGTTGGAATGGGTTTTCAGTCTTATCAGACCTTTTGAATTTCTGTAACTTTCAAACTTTTCATAGAACCTACTTCCGTTAATGATCATGTTTGCTCATGAACTGATAAACTATTTGCGTAGACGCGAGTCGAGAAATACGTTAAGCTGAGTTCACATCTGATGGCATACATATTATCTTTCTTCTCGCTTTTTAATCATAACAAGCCAGTTCTCACCCCATACAAGAATTCCTCTAGTCGTGGTGAGTGCTATTGCATCCACGAACATCCACATCCAGACTTGTAGCCTATTCAACTTAACTATGTCCATTCATGCATAAGTCTTTCTAGTACAGTCACGAGCAAAAATATATATATCTATACACTTGGCCAAGTTCAAACGCGAATTTCTAGTGAAGCTTTGAAATATGAACTATTTTATGATGTAACATGAAAATGAAATCATTACAGTAGGCTTCTAAAAGTTTGTTAAGTGTATACATATTGGTGCAGCAGCCTATACAAGCAATTCTTGTTCACGTTTTAAAGGCAACTAACTCTCTATCTTACTTAATAGCATGTATCGCATTAGTACGTACTTTTGTATTTTTGGCTTCAACAACATTAAAATGAGGAGTATTTTTTTCTACTTCAACTACATTTATTGGCAATTATTTTCATTTAGTTTGACCTCCAATAGGAATATTTTACTTTACCAGTACTAACGCTCCGCATACAATACTATTCAGCTGCATCCGGTTAGACTACAAGCCGACCCTTACATAGTTGGCTAAAGGCTAGGTAGGTGATTAGGCATATTCTACTTCCATCACTTTCTCAATTAAAACAATTATTTCCAAAACTACTTTCCTTTCAACAAAGCTACCTGTAATCTCATTCCAATCATTATCAGTCATCACTTAATATTCAACATTATTTTAAGAAATAAATCGAGATGCATCTGACTTAAGTCCGGCTGTCTTCGGATCTATCGCGGCAATATCTCATGCATCGTTTTCTCGACCTAGATTGTTTTTACAATTGATGTCTCGTTTGACATAGTCGTAGTTGATGAAGCGAAATAGAGGTCCATTTGTGTATCAATAAATAGGTAGCTGACATGTTATACGATGGAAACCGTACTAATGACTTTTTTTTTGTGGGCTGGGAAATCGTCAAATAACTCCTCCCGCTCTTGGGCAAAGCGACAGGGAGTGTCAGACTTCTACTGACTAAAAACCACCCATGTTCCTTCTTAGCCCTTTATGTCAAGGCCGCGGTATCTCTTACAACATCCCGCAGCCACGACGGGCGTCGGCCCTTGCGGCCTAGGGGCCTTCCATCTTGCTGGCATCTCTTTGAGGCGCGCGTGGAACACGAACGCGCCGTCGACACGGCCTGTCGCCGTGGACGGAAGCCGTCACGCAGCCCCCGACGCCCGGAGCGTCTCCCGCGGCGGCTGGGACGTGAGGTTCTCTCCCTCTCCCGTTCCACCACCTCCTTCGCTAGCATCACTGCTTCACAGAAGGAGGCGACAGGCGTCCCATTCCTCCTCTCCCCGGAGCGTACTAATGACCTTGGTTTGCCACGGAGGCTGGATTTGTCATCGGTTGATGGTAGTAGGCTCGTCTTCTATAAACATAACTGGCGAAATGTGAGTGTACTAAAGGGTACACCTCCGCCCAAATAACATCAGCCTGTAACCCTTTTCAGTTTACAGGCTGATGTTATTTTATGTTTGCTGGGGAGTTTATTCTACGGTTTCATCTCAAGAAAATGGTGAAGGGTGGGCATTTTGAGGGACTACAATTTAATAGGGTACTTAGTTAACAAAAACAGAATATAATTAGTCCGTCTTATAGATTACCATAAAATATTGGACACGTATTTTATCTTTTTTCAACAAACAATGAAGACGATGTGATGTCATACTCTAAGACATTAGTATGAGATTTTTTAGCGGTCAGTGACGTCACCAACCCCCACTCAAATCTTTGATGCGTTTTATCTTCGTCAATTTTGATAAAACCAATAACATGTACCTATCCAATATTTTTCGGTAATCTAAAAGACGGACTAATTTGAATCACATTTTTTTTAATCAGTAAACATCCATATTATGACGTTCAAAAAAACCTGTCTCTTATGAATTTTGGTATCTTTTTTGTTATTCTTTATTTTATTATGCCTTTTTAAAAATACCAAAATATATATTCAACCTAGAAGTTAGAAACGAAAATCTAACAGTCTATGTAAATGGTACATACTCGTCGTTTTTGAAATGTGTAAATGAAAGTTTAGTTAAAGGAAAATCAGATAAATATCTTATCTTGCATGACCCGGAAATCTTAAACAGTATATTCATATTTAAAGTATTCAAATTTAGTGCAATCATACACAATTATATTCATGTACAAGTATTTACTTTGTCATAAAAGCACTTGACGAGAAATGTCGTTTGAGCGAGCCAAATCTGTCTTCTTATTATCTGTTTTACAAACAAGACAACTTTTTAATATACTAATTATTTAGTAATGAAGTGTTCATTACCCTGCCTTGCCTTTTTAAAGGTTTTAATTACCCTAAAAATTACATAGACATGGGAAACGGTCTTAATTGCGACTGAATCTCGACAAGTCGTGGTGGCAAAAAGTCGTGCGACAAATTGAGAGAGACGAGACTTGGGAGTCGTCATTATCACTTACGGGGAAATTGGGTGTGGTGTCTTTTGTAGCGGGTATTGATTTACTTTTTAATTATACTAATTTGAGGTCCTTTCGGGTCTTCAGTGGGTGCTCGAAGACATGTGTCTTGGAATTCGGCCCTGACTGTCAGGGAGTGTCAGACTTTTACTAACTAAATACCACCCATGTTCCTTCTTAGCCCTATCTAGCCTAGCGGTATCTCTTTGAACAACCCGCAGCCACGACAGGCTTCGACATGACTCACATATCTTTGAGGCACACGGCCTGTCATCGTCATGAGACAGACGGACGGTGAGCTAGCCCATTACTCACCGTCCACAGGCCCGTAAACTTTTAAAGATCTCAAAAAACGTTTTACCAAAAACGTGTTTTGTATTCCATATAAAATTAAAAAAGGTATTTAAAAACAATTTAATAATTTGCATGGCATTGTCCCCAATGACAGAGAAATAGCGAAATGAACTTTATGGTTACAAAACAAAACACCTATACTTAAAAAGCAACATTAGAATGCTCGAACGCTTCAGCTTATCACTCGCGCTATCACATAGGTTACCATCGGAAAAATTCCTTCCGTAATTAATGAAGATGTGATTGTTAGAGACGTGACTCGAGCATTGTCCTCAATACGGCCACAAGCCATACTCGAGTAATGAATCGATCGTAAAACCCGATATCGACATATCGATACTCATTTTCATTCAATGAGATTTACGATGTTTATGCATGCAAAATTGGCGGGCGTTTCGAGTGTCGACTTTTATCGGCCATTCAAAAATCGAATCGTGAATTTTGAATTTCGTATGCCACGGATTAATGTTGGTTTTTTTTTCATTTTCTGCGCTTTGTTAAGTGTCAAGTGATTTCGTAGTATTTATTATCAATCATAACTTTCGCGATAAAATTAAAATTGGCACAAGAGAAAGTGTAACTTACTGGTCACACCTACACAATTATTGATAAGAAGTCCTTGTATTGTTAAACTTTCTAACGAGTATAATGGAACGTCCTTGTGTAACGTAATTGGTCTACAAATATTATAAATGGATCTATTGATTTCTGTGAATCTAAATACAATATTATTTTACACAAAGCATTTTAAAATGTCTAAGGTGATGCAAATCTGTGCATTTATTTTAAATAAATTAGATTAATTGAAAGCATAACTAAGAAAATTAACACTTTTCTTCAACATAAATAATGAAATAGTGGTAAAAAACCAATCAATATTTTCATCGATACTTTCCCAACACTATTCTCAAAATGAGTGCGGCAAAGCGCGGACGCATGCCGCGTCTCTTAATACGGCCCTTAATTACGATTTAATTGTTTTTAGCGGCGGAATTGTTCCGAGCCCTTCTCGGAAACGCAACCGGACTGGATCGATGGTGTTTTTAGTTGCATTGCGAGCATTCTAGAACCCTAATCAGTAAGAATATTTTTGTCAAATTAACAAATTTTTGTTTTTTTTTTATTAACATAAACAGAAAGGAGGTGTCTGATGAGATGATGAATAAAGAGAAGTATGGAAGAAGAAGACATGCAGCGCCGAGCCCGAATAAATTTGGGATAAAACATGAGAATGCTAATGATGATAATCATGCTTTATACTCATAGGATTAGGTGAAGGTGTACTGAGAAGTACACTCACAGTTCGCCAACTGGGTTTTTGAATTTAAAAAAAAAATTGTTTTTCTTAGATTCAAATACATTGGAAAATTGATGTCGTCTATTCGAACAAAAGAGCACACATGCAACAATCCAATGAGCTGCGCTCGTTAACGCGGCCTAGCTGGTCACGGTGATTGGTTCTCGGTAGGACAGCACGTGGGGACTGTTTCTCAATTACCCTAAGCTGATAAATTTTTTGTTTTTCCGAAATCATAATAAATTTAGAATTAAGGTCGGTTTTTCCCTCGGGTATTGGTTCGCGCGCCTGCTACATATAGTGCGATATGCATGGACGATGTTACGCATTAAGAAGGAAGCACTTAAGCGGAATATCATTTAAATAACTATTCGAAAAGTTCAGTTGTAGCAGAAGTGATATCTCGGAAACGGTGACTCGCCGGAAAAAAAATGTTAAAACATTTTTGCAAACAATTTTATGATCTACAATTTTCATATTCTAACTCTAACTATTTAATAGTATGTTAAAACTTGAACACAAATTGTGTAAAAAGTTCATGTGAAAAACTCTTTAATTTTATTTTCACTGAATAGTTCTAAAATTAATTTTGTTAAAAAAGCCACGTGACTTCGAACGCGACACGATGGACGACACGGGGTTTCTAGACAAAACGAGGCCTTGCCTATTATCTCCTGACTTCTAACACTAATAATTTAGATTAGTTTAATTTCGTATAGTTAACTTGCGATAACACAGGTCATGTTATTACCATTAGATCGTGTTGTTTCTAGATTACTCATTCAGATTATTGCTCGTAAGTTTACGTAAAATGCTTAATTAGCTGTTATTATATCGCAACCACCTATTAAGAATCTAAATAGTAATAAAACATGAAATTAATGCTAAAACAGAGACACAAAATCTGTTTGTCGATATCGATAAATTACTTGATCTTGGAATAGGGCAGCTCTATTAGTCACGGTTGGGGTGACAGCAAAAATTGTTGAATTAAAGTGGAAATAACATCACGCCTGTTATCGCTAAAAGGTTCAGAAGAGGTGTTAATACTACACCCATTTTTACCTGTTATATTTGAAGCCACTCGGGCACACCTACAAACTCTATGGCTGCTACTGAGGACACCTAAAACCAATTTGCCTGAACATCAAAGCCAGGACCTCAAGCCTTTGCGGCCACTAGACCAACGAGGCCGGTAGTTAGTCACGGATGAGAAACAGTAAGTTGTTATACAATAAAAATTAAGTTACAACACTAAAACCCGACTACGAATAAAAACGCAGTCTAATAAAACCGCGGTCTTTATAGTTGAAAACAAGAAAAATCGTCTTGTAAGTAGATAATTTAAAAAAATATATTCTATAGGACATTCATAGTCGCATGCCACTGATACCTGATGCTTCTTCATTGCGTTCTCATTGATACAGAAGTCAGCTGCTAGTTGCCATTAGCAAGGTGGCATGCGACTACGACTGTCCTCTATAATAATTATCAAATTATCTACTAACAGGACGATTTGTATGTCACCCGGGCTATTCTTACAAATCTATTGACAACTCATTTATTAAAATCCGTTTAGTAGTTTAGGCACTACGGTGGAACATACATACATACATAAACTGCCAAAATCATTACCCTTCCTTTTGGCTTCGCCGTAGTCGGGTAAAATGGAAACTACTTTTTAACTTGTATAAGTGAATCACATTAAAATGAATTGTTGACATTGGTTAATTAGTATTTCAATTAATTGTATAATTAATTTTTAGTTCGTGTTTCAGTTAAATTAAGTAAGGATAATTAAAAAACAAAATTATACAGTTGTGTCGTAATTAGGTTGTATATAATTTGATGATATCTTGTACTGAATCTTATTAATGCGTGATATTGTTTAATTAAAAGGGATGTAATATGATAATTATATATTATGTAGAATGCTCCAGTAATATTTACCAGCATACCTAAGAGATATATCTTGACGGCATGTAAAGCCAAGTCAGAGGTCCATTGAAGACACTACAACTCAGACACCAGGGTATGCACTAACCACACGACAAGTAGTTCTTTTTCAGTAAAACCTACTTTAAACCTTAAGAACCTTATGTTGACAATCAGAATGTCATGCCAATCACTTACTTTAAAAATAAGTTTAATAAAAACTAAAACCCGACTACAAACCGCGGTCCTAAAAGTAAAAAACAAGAAAATAATTCTTGTGTGATATTAATATATTGAATTTGTATATTTCTATTTAAAGATAAGTAAAATTATTCTAGAGGTCAGTCGTAGTCGCATGCCACTGATACCTGATGCTCCTTCATGGCGTTTCATTGCTACAGAAGTCAGCTGCTGTTGCCATTAGCAAGGTGGTGGTTTGTAGTCCGGTTTTAGTTTTAAAACTTATTTTTTTATTTGAATTCTATTTTAGTGTTGTTTAATAAATCCGTTATAATATATTACTTTCATGATGTAAAATTCTACTGAATGTTGGTTTGCTATTTAAATAGTACGTGTAAACAGCAGACTAGACCGCGAGAACTTTTTGACCGCATTCTAAACGTGTATGATGACTAAAACTATAATTTAGTATACATATTTGTAATGTGCTCGCCAAGACCTCTCATTTGATACCAAACATGTTAAGATTATCTCAATTTATTTTTTTTCCAGCTTAGAATTTCACATTTAAATTGCGTCTTAGGAAGAATAGTCAAAATTTATATAGCCTATGTCACCTGGGCTATTCTTACGAATCTATTGACACCTCATTCATAAAATACGTTCAGTAGTCTAGGCGCTACGGTGGAACATACAAACATACATACATACATAGACTGCCTAAATCATTACCCTTCCTTTTGGCTTCGCCGTAGTCGGGTAATAAACACAAACAAACAAACTCGACTCACGGACTCTAAGTCTGACTTAAACTGACAATTAAAACTGTCAATCAAGTTAAAAGCTTCGATTAAAGTGGCTCGTATTCCTATATGACAGTTTTGGGATCAAACCCTGAGCGACAAATTAAGTTATAAAGAACAATGGCAGCCGCCCATACATTAATTTAGCTGATGTAAAATACCGTCGTCTTTAAATGAAAAATATCTTGTTTAACTCGCCGTCAACTTCTGAATTAGTCTGCGCAAGAATTTTGGTTCGAGAAGGCCGAGAATAATAGAAATTCAGTGATGAACTTTTGTAGGTTATGTCTATGGTAACAACATTGCATTAGTATTTCTACTTTCCTTGCCCAGTTTTTGCAGCATGCAATGTTTTTTAAAAGGTAGGTAATCCCAGTGGTTATAAATACTCTTTGGCACGCCTTACTATAGGTATACAATTGGTATCATGTACACAGGGCGGCTCACCAAGCTTTACATTTCCAGTATAACGTGGCTTCGATTTGTATATATTTTCTGTACAATGAGAGATCAACAAAAAAGCGCAAGCGCATAAGCGTCTGTGACACTGACGTAATCAACCATTGTCAAACACAATTATTTGTAACTAAGTATTAGTCTTTTTACCAGTCATTAATTGAAAGTAATTTATTTATTTTTACAGTACAAAGGTTTTACCTCCCAGCAAGGAACACTTCCACTTAGAAATAAACAGTATTGTTACTTAATTTACTCAGTTTCATTACAATAACAAATTAAAACTGAATAAAACACAATAATGCTGAGTTTACTGTCACTAGGCAGAATAAATATAAAATGGCAACACTCGAGGTCAATGAAAAAATCAATTAACTTTTCATTTAAAATATTTTTTTTATCCGGCCCTAACTAGTTAATGTGATACTTTGAAAAAACGTAAAAAAATAATGGAACTGCCTTCGTATATAAGTCACTTTTAGACGCTCAAAATAAATTCAGCTAAGATTTCGCCATTGTTCTTTCCAGTATAACATGGCCTCATTTCATATAGATTTTATGTATAATTAGAGATCCGCGTAAACTGGTTTCGAATAGGTTGATTGGTTATAGTACGTACTACCTAGGTACCTACTCAATTAAATTGATTTATTTGACTTTGATAACAGATTTGGTTCATGCTTTAGAAATTCAGACACGATATGACCGTACAGTCACCAAATGTAGATGTACTATTTTAGGTAACTACACCTCTACCTACCCATTCGGGAATTACAATCATGATTCAAATGCTCTCAACACTTTCCTCACAATACTAAGCCATGTAGCCCACAGCTGGGCATAAATCATTCCCAAACAGGCAAACTATTCAGCACAGAACTCTACCACAATAGTACAACGCCTAGCCAACATAGTACAATAGTGTCGATCATTACCTGACCCCCCTATAAATGATAAGCGGTGTGGGAAGAGGGGTCAGGTTATGCTGGTATCTGACTGTACAATAGTGTCCAGCAAGCCTTAACTAGCTAGTCATATATCAAAAAATCTTTATAAAGATAACAATGGAGATATTTTCTTATATTATGTCCAATGATGATGTCACATGTTTTACAAATGACGGCATTTGCATGATCATCGTCATGTGCAATAAAATAAGGTAGATGCAATATATCAATGGTAATAGGACGTTGTATGCAAAAAATATTTATGTTAAAATTCCTGCACTGTTGCCACATTTGTAAAGATTTGTTTGGCTCAAAAAAAGAACGCCTCCTAAAAATCCAAAACATTTCAAATGTTGAAAGATTTTTGGGCATGGACTCATTACTCTCAGTGTGTGTTCAACACAGACTTCCCTCTGGCACCCATACAATTTACCTAATTTAATAGTTTTAAAACTAAAT
The DNA here is from genome assembly GCA_932274075.1 of Diarsia rubi. Lineage (NCBI taxonomy): Eukaryota > Metazoa > Arthropoda > Insecta > Lepidoptera > Noctuidae > Diarsia > Diarsia rubi. Next base: position 8,397,523 of record OW026437.1, on the reverse strand, counting down.
TTTCATATCAAAAGACCTCCTGAAGAGGTGACCGTGATCATCAAAGAGGAACCGGTTCAAATTGATCAGATAGAGATTAAAATATTATAGCCCTATCATTTATCCTGACACATGCAAAGTAGATACAAAGAAAAACAATTCACTACACAACACAAAACAAAACACGCACAACCTTACAGAGACCTTGATTTTCACTAAAGACAAACTAATAAAACTATTAATTAATATTCAGCAACAAATAACGAATCCAAATAAGCCAGCCAAGCCACTCCAAACTTTGTTATAAGGGGCTATTAGGCTGCCTCCTCACGAACTCATTGCTCCGACATAGCCTATAAGTCAGGACACAATAGGAACACTCATCATTTGATATGGCCTCAGCTTGCTCGCATGTGTTTTGAACGCGAATTGTCTTATTAGAGAGCGTTTAGTCTGTCTGCACACTTGCGATTTGTAGTGTCGTAAAAAATGGTGAAGGACTTATGTGATGGCTCGCGGGTTTGTCGCATTGATGTCTCATTATCATGGAGCTGTGTTTTTTTTTGTTCGACAGGTCGTTTTCTACGCTAGTTGCATTCGAAATCTTGGAGGTTTCATTGACAAAATCTATAGTCCATATTCTACACTACTCGTACAATGCAATAGTACCTAACGCCGACTGTTCATTTGTTCCTCTATTTACGCCTTCACAGATACAATGCCAATGTATGAAAATGTAATTTGGCACACAGATATCCCAAGATCCGGGTAACGATATAGGGTTTTTATCTAGATCGTACATTCCCATGGGATAACTTCCGACCCCTAAGACGACGAAGCCATAGACATAATAGCTATGGCAAGACTTTTAATACTTTCGTAGCTTTACCTAAAGCCTACTTGAACATAAAATTAATCTTACATTAATTGATCTCTTCAAAACAAAATGAATAACATTATTTATTAACGACCACAATCTAACTACACAGCAATTAAAATCTCGATCTATAGCCTCCCCATAAATCGAAGCAAAATTATTTAACACCAACTTTAATAGATATCTTAATTCATTTCTCGTGTACCACAGCTTTATAGTCGAGATTCTAGATCATCTTATAGATTTTATAGTTGACTGTAAGATTTTCTATTAGGAATATACTAGCCCTGTTGAGACCAGACCATTTATTATGGCAATAAACTTCTTGACATCTTACTACTGGATTACAGTAAATTAAATGGTGGCATGATTATATTTATCACTAGTGACCCGCCCGGCTTCGCACGGGTGCAAAAAAGATACTAAAACCTTCCTCTTGAATCACTCTATCTATTAAAAAAACCGCATCAAAATCCGTTGCGTAGTTTTAAAGATTTAAGCATACATAAGGATATAGGGACAGAGAAAGCGACTTTGTTTTATACTATGTAGTGATGATGCATGCGAAGTATCTCTTGGTATTTGATAATGGTAAAGAAGGTATTATCAAGTAAACCAAAGGTAATGAAGCTTTTTGAAAACAGAAATATTTCACAAAGATAAATTCTGAGTTTTATTAGGAGAACTTATCTGACGTAAACACTGAAATTATTTGAAGCAGTTTTAAAGCTGCATCTGTTCGGAAAAAGGATAACATTCAAAGACTGAACCAGAATAAAGAATACACAGAGCGGTTTCTGACGACAAAGATCAAGATATTCAACGACTAAATTCAGAATAACTTAGTAAGAAAAATGACATGATGACCGAAAAAACCAAAACACAATTAATAGTAGAATAAGAAATACGAAATGAAGGAAGTCCAAACAAAAAGAAACATCTAAGTTGCTATTACCGATAAAGACCAACTAAACACTTCCGTCCAAGAATCCATTGGACCTTCACACGTCTCAAATTGCCGAAACAAAGCAACCACACCCATCCATGCTCACATACGTCAAAGTCATTCCCTAGAACCTTCAAACCAGCGGCTAATCCTTTCATCAGCAGCGTTAGCATTCGCGGTATACTCCGCAGGGACAACCATAAATTATAATGAGTTTCAACGCCACGCCGCTTCTATATGGCCCTTCGAAGCGGTGTCAACTCACTCAGTACGTGCTCGTCCGGCATAGTAGGGACTGTGATGTAGTTTGAGATAGGCTTGGCTATACCAAAGATAGTTGTAAATCAGAATATAGAAGAAGAATGAATACGCGGTGACGCTAGAGCGACTCTTGTCAGCATTGAAAACCATCTGGCTGATAATGATGGTTTTAATGAAGAATATTAGGAGTCAAAAGGTTTTTTAGCTCGCGTTTCCAATATTGCTGAACGATTTGAGAAAAGGAGGAACGTAAGGTAGGGCAAATTGTAACTACCCAGTAAAATAAGATGAAGAGTTTACCAACATAGCAATGTTTGCTTACAAGTGTTCAATGACGTGAAAAAAACGACAGTACAGAGAGATGTAAATAGTAAAAAAAAAGTGATTTTGGCCTGTCTTGTGTCTAAATTTATGTATTTTTACCGACTTTTAATTTGTAAAGCAACTTATGCTAACTTGATATAGCTATCTTACTAGGTTGTACGTCTACATGTGGAAGACAAACTTTTAGCTTCAGCCAGTGAATAGGCACGTATACATGTTTATAATTTATTATATTCATAAATACGGTGTATTGTATTGTAAATGTAATATTTAAATAAAAGCATTTAAATACAAAGATTACTACTTAATTTGAAAGCATATGACTCTATCTTTCAGTATTATGAGAAGAGATCGGTAAATCTTAAGCTCTGTTAGATTTGAATATGTATTTTCATGGTAATGATACTGTAAAGAATAATAAGATTCGAAAACAGTTAGATAAGAAAGAAAGAAAGAAAAAAAAAAGAAAAAGTATTTTTTGGTTTCACACGGGACAGAACAAATTGACAAAAAAATAAAAATTAAAAGCTTAAAACATGAAAAGAAACACTTAAAATTAAGACATACTAAGTTTAAATTAAAATTATGAGGCCACTATCTCAGCATGGTGCTGTAACATTGACAAATGTGATAATGGTATTATCAAGAAGGATAAACTGAGTGAACCAACAATCTAAAAAAATGAAACGCACTACTGCTGGCAAATAAGGATTCGATCTTAAGATGACGCAGAATAACAGATACAAATACTTGAAAAACTAAACAAATTAAGTAACATTCTAAGAAGCAAATTATTTTTGCACGATTGTAGACAAACACGGAAATTAGTATTCCATATAAGTAAACAAAATTGGTTCTTAATCCAGTATGCACTTCGATTTAATCGACCATGACTGTCATGACAGACAGACTTACAAAAAAGGATGATGCTATAAACACTCAGTTATTCCTTTTGGATATACAGAATTAAGTGAGTCATCTAACTGTTATTCGGATTACAATCATATTGAAATATTGCGACGTCAATAAAAATGCATTTAACAGGATACCAACAGCAAAAAAGGATTCCGATTTTTGCAGCTCCTAACCTGTCAATGTGTGAAACAGTTTTATTAACTCTTAACTCATGACTTATGACAAATGTAAGATCAAGTATGCTTTTCTGTTTATCGTTATTTTATTTGTCGTGTATCAAAGCATCATGAACAGAATTTTATGTTCGTATTTTATCCGGATCATCTTTATGTAGATCTATATCTACAGCTTGTATATTTGCGTCTATGGATGTTACTGCAGAGCCAAGTATTCGCAGCTGCAACACATTTACGATTACTATAACCGCGATACTTTTTAATATTTTACTGCAGTATCCGTATTTTGCAGATGTTCTAAACCACAAATATTCTGTAGTTCCAGCTTTAGCTTTGGCACATGTGACAGGACCGTTGTTTGTGTCACTTTAGCGTCGTCACTCGCTATATTTGCCCACAGCATTTCAATAAGCTCAACCAAACACCGTAACATAAAGTTACGTTATTTCAGACGCGTATTTTGGTACTATATTCATTCACGGTAAAACTTTATTTATGTTTTCTAATTTTTATTGCTCATCGCCGTCGACTACTTAATGACTTGACGCCTCTGTCTACAAAATTAATCTGTGCGGCCCCGAAAATAGATGCAGAGTCGAATTAGAAAACAATAAAGTTGAAATTAAGTATGGAGCAGCTGTAAAGTCGTGTTTGGTAATGTTTGGTTAGCGTATTCACGCCACGGTAGAGGAAGTGAAGAATAAAACTAGCAGCTCCGAATATAAAGCTGGACAATAAAAATTGTAGGTGAAACTTATTTATTTACATTATAAATTTATTTTTACACATTGATTGGTAGTCATTTTCTGGATTTATAGGCGGTGGAACTAGCCGCTTTATTGCTTTCTTTATGGCCCGTTTTTTAGGAACTATAAATTTTACTTCTTTTTTTTTCTAAATAGGGAACGAATTTTAATCCGTTTAAAGCAAACTTTAGGAATGAGCTCGACATGTGTAACAGGATTCAATCTGACACGTGATATCTATGACATTTTTATGGTGGATAAAAGTTTTAAGACAGTTTTGATGGTCTTTTGATATCTGTTGTGAATAAAAATGTGTGTTTTCGGTATATTTGTTAGTGATCGGTGCTTTTGTCCAGTCTGGTTTGGCAGGAAGCTAATAATAAATTAATGTGACATTAACAGTGGCTATCATGGGCTAGTTTGAAAGATAATTTACATGGATAAAATACATTTTAAATATCTTATAATAGAAGTTTCTCCACATTTTAGTTTACTTTCTAAATACCAATTAGATAATATGATGAATTGTTATCTTCAAACTAACAATAACTTTAAATAATCATCTATTTCGCAAGCAACCTGTCCTTCAACATGAAGAAAAAATATACAAAGCGAACGGAAAGTAGTTTATTTGGGGAACAAATAAATAACTGATATAAATGTTTTATCGCGGCCATATAGACGAAAATCAATAAAAATCACGCACTCGGACTTGGCCACGATCCATCATCGTATTGTAAAATAAAAAGAGTATTTTTGCAAATGTATTTTTAGCTCTATAAGTAGGTATTATAACGAATTTAAATAAGTTGTTGATGAAGTGACAGCAAATGTAAACTCACTATTAAGATATTCACACAAAATAAATCCATCAATGAAGAATATCATCCACAAAAAGGAAGAGTAGTTACTAGAACTACATACAATCTAAAAAAAGCTATAGGAGACCGTTAAAATGACATAGATTAACTCATTGTTGTAGTTAATCACGATTAATAAGAAGAACAAGAAGATGATGAAGGCAATCTAAGACACAACCAAAATGAAGATGTTGATGACCAAGGCAAAGTAAGACCAGAATTTTAAAGCAAACTGAGCGTAGCATTGACTAGAATCTACAACAATATTGACCAAAGTAACAAATGCGGTATTTCAGAATATTTGACTGACAATACAGAAAAATATGCCGAGTGTTATGACTGTAATCTTAATTAGTAGAAACAAAGGCAAAATGGACAGCGTGACGAATGAAACAGAAGTGTTGAGGTTACTGAACGATGTCTTGGACAGCAAGATCTTCGGACTAATGTTTTTACAAATATTATCGTATTAAATATTGGGTTTAAGAGATAGACAGAGTCACCGCATTCACCGCATTCCTTGTCCGTTTATACTCGTATAAAGTAATTTTGAAATTGTGACTCTGGGACTTCGTTGAGCTTTATTGTCTCAGTGCTTTTCTGGTGGTCGCCACTCTTGATTCTGGGTTTGAGGAGTTAAAGTGGTTTGGTAATAGTGTGGTGGGATTGTCGAAAAAAAGACAGATCCATTTCTAAATTTCTATCAAAAAGTTTACTTTGGATGATGATAAAATCAGAAACGGAAGAGGCTCAATAGGTGAACAATAAGAAGAATCTTCCGTTACGAATGCTAGTGTTTCAGAAACAGCTAGCAGTCCAATTGCCAGTCCTAATTCCATTAAAATCTAGGCCAAACATGTACTAGCTTTTTGACCTGACGTTGATGTAATCAAATAAATTAGAGATTCTATGTATGAAGTGGCGTTGGTAGGAGAAAATTTACGACTTAACGGAAAACTGATTACATTCAAACGTTGTCTAGAGGTGTCCCCTGAATAACTTGAAGCATACTCCTTGGACATACAGATCAGATTGTAAAATAAGATTTATTGACTTTTCCTTTTTGATGGTCAGTTTTAGGGTACTAAGTGGAACGGTGCCTTGGGTAGAGCCTTGAGCTAGACAATTTATGAGAAATATGAAGCAAATAGAAGATGTTTAAATCAAATTTATCATCCTGGCTCTGTGAAAAATAGAATCGCGACCGACTAAGACCTTCAGGTCACACAGTACATCAAGGTACCTAAAGATGCATCAACTTGCAATGCCAACATGGCACTAAAGATGTTTCTTAAAGAATAATTTGGGGATACGATGCGATGGCAATAATAAATGACTGATGTCTGTAAATCATTGGGTTTTTCAGTCCAAATAAAAAATCCTGCACACTGCTCAAGTTGATGGACGCCAGTGATACCACCAGCAACTTACTTTTGGCCATTAAAGACTGCCATTGACGGTAAGAAGAAGAAGATTGTGCAAACACCTGTGTACATACAGCAAGAATTTCGCTAACCGAAAACCAGCCACGTCGTTCAAATTAACCCGCGAACGGGCCACACATTACAATTATTTCATTGCAAAACACGCCTGGCATTCACAATGAATTTACTCGATTTATGAATCGAGAACCGAAAAAGATAGATGTTTTGAATCCAAAATCGGTTCGCATACTCAGACGACAGGCGGTAAAGTGGTGATAAATAAATTTTTTCATTGTCTTAGTGATGTCCGCATCACATGCGATGCGTAGCGATTCCGTGCGTATTTATGCGACTTTAATGTTTCGTGTGTAATTCGTTATTATCAGTTGTGCTGGTGTGATAATGGTAACCCAGTACGTTCTATGCACGTAATTCAATTAAATTGCGTAACATTTTTGAAAAAAATATTTAATACAAAGTGGTACCTACTGGTGACTGAAAATTTGTGTGGTTGTCGTAGTATGGGCATGTGATGCGGACGAACGAAGAAAATGTCGTGAAAGTTGAAAGTGAAAGTCTTGAGTAAGTATGTATGAAATACATAGATTACATACCGAAGACCGAAGAAACGATGACTGGTCTGTATAAAGAATGAAACTCCAAGAAAAAAGACAGGAATGGATTGAAGAATTGAAGAAATTGGATGATATCGATGATGAAGTAGCTTACTATCTATGTTACTATCTAACACCCACGAAGTGATTAGTCACCTTATACCCTAATTAACCCCAGTAATAGAAGAAGGTCTAACACAGTAATTAAACGGGTCAGAATTTGAACTCTTGACTTGAGTCTAAGTTAGATAACTTATACTCTTAAGTGCACGTGAATCATTAAGATCAGCTTCCTCTGATGTACCGTAGTTTAAGGAATGACCCTTTGGCCACCCAATAAGGAGGCTGAACGATATCAACGATAAAACGCATAATTATAGCCAAAGAAGATGAAGAAGTCGAAGTCTAAACAACAGAAGTAGAGAGGTCACAAGAAGGGATCAGTAAATATGTTTGTCTAGAAGGAAGAAAGATTGCTTAGTAGGGGATCGGACAAAAAAAAAAAAATTAGTCCGTCAGATAGATTTACAAAAAATATTGGAGACGTATTTTTTCTTTTTTCACATAAACAAAAAATGAAGTCAATACAGTGCTTCAAAAACTCGTGAACTCTTCGAAAACGTCATATGATAGTACATTTTTTACCTACAAATGACGTCACAACCACATCTTATCTTCATCAATTTTGATTAATTTGATAAAAACAAAAAACACGTATCCAATATTTTTCGATAATCTAACTGACGGACTAATTTTATTAGAATCATTGTTTTTTGACTCAGTCCGATCCCCTATTGCAAGCTTTGTAAGTATAGATCATAATAAAGCAAAGATAGAAAAAGTAAGTAATTAAAGACCATAATCAGCCTTTAATGTTATTGCTGTTGACAGTTGTCATATATATCTTCGAATTTTTGTTTTTTCTTTTCTAAATCAAAAGTCATTTATTCAAATTAGGCTGATAATCAGCACTTTTCGAACGTCAACATTTACTTTACTCTACTTATTTACTAGAGACAGTCCCCCAAAACGTCCACCCTTCGGCACTTCCTAGGTTCTAGGACGTCATGTCGGTTTCCTCTCGATAGAACAGAAAGCGTGAGTCACATAAAGCTCACTTAGATATCCATTCCGCCGAAAGCTTCATTTACTCACAGCACTTCCTTATTTTCCAATCGAATTTTCATTTTCAAAAGTTCACACACCCAATAACCCAACACTCTTCAATAAACATCTACAAACAACAAATCGAAGGCATTTGATCTCCATTACCCGCACTCGAGCCTAAGAAAACCACACAATACAAATTACGCGACGCGTGCGCAACTTAGCTCTGCGGTTAGACTGGATTCTTTTATTTCTAGTTCTAACTGAGCGTGAACAGTTTGACCGCAGGTTGTGTGCTTCGATAACAATAGAGGAGGAATTGTTTTGGATTTTGTTGGTTAAAATGGTATTACATTTATGTAGAATTTTTCAATAGTTCGGTATTTGGGAAAGATTTCTGTCGGAAAGATCTGCTGTAATAGGGGATCGGACTGAGTCAAAAAACAATGATTCTAATTAGTCCGTCAGTTAGATTATCGAAAAATATTGGATACGTGTTTTTTGTTTTATCAAATTAATCAAAATTGACGAAGATAAGATGTGGCTGTGACGTCATTTGTAGGTAAAAAATGTACTATCATGTATGACGTTTTCGAAGAGTTCTCGAGTTTTCGAAGCACTGTATTGACTTCATTTTTTTGTTTATGTAAAAAAGAAAAAAATACGTGTCCAATAATTTTTTGAAATCTATCTGACGGACTAATTAGTTTTTTTTGTCCTATCCCCATTTACAGATCTTTGGCAGTCGTTGGATCAAATAGTCTGAAGACCAGTGTGGCTTGTCGTTATGCCCAGTACTGACTCTAAAGTAAGCGTTATGGAGGCCAGATAGGCAGTCGCTCCATGTTAATTAAATACTAGTCTTCTGCTGCATCCGATTAGACTAGAAGCTGACTCCAACATATTTGGGAAAAGGATATGATATTTGAAAAAGATGAGGAAAATGAAATATCCATATACATAAAAGAAAGTCGTGTTAGTTACACCATTTATAACTCAAGAACGGCTGAACCGATTTGACTGAAAATTGGTGGGGAGGCTTAGAACTTAGAACCAGGAGACGGACATAGGATACTTATTTTTGGGTAGGTAGTTAGATAGGTAGGAAAAAGGTAATTGCAAGGCATGCCGGGTTCAGCTAGTAATATCATAAAACAAAAACATCAAAACTGGGTTAAAAAGTCCGTAAAAACAACAGTACTTTCATTTCAACCAGCTGCTTGTCATAATAAGAGTTATGACTGCAATGTATTTCAATAAACATTTTAATATCAAATAAAAATATAAGGCCAGAGAGATAAGATAGAAACAGTCAACAGTTTGTTGGGTAGCACGCGGCCTCCGTGTCAGAGGTCCCAGGTTCCTATCTCGATCGAGTCACGCACCATTACCATAGTGCCTACTGCCACCGTGAGATAATTTTGCAAAATATATGATAATGCTGTTTAGTTCAAAAATGCTCTAAAAGTCTAAATTATGATGATATTGAAGTTTGCAATCTCTGTCTTGTATATTATGTTTATAAGACAAAATAACATCAGTCCGGTAATCCCCGCATGGTAAGGCAGAAGTGTACTGTACACACTCATTTCGCCAGTTATAATTTAAACTCATGTGAGAGGGAGCGAGCCTATAGGGATGTTTACTGACTTCAAAAAATGAGATTCTAATTAGTCCGTCTGTTAGATTATCGAAAAATATTGGATAAGTATTTTTTGTTTTATCAAATCAATAAAATTGACGAAGATAAAACGCGTCAAAGATTTGAGTGGGGGTTCCTGACGTCACTAACCGGTAAAAAGTGCCATACTAATGTCTTAGGATATGACGTCACACGATTTTTCAAAGCACTGTATCGTCTTCATTGTTGGTTTACACGAAAAAACAAAAAATACGTGTCCAATATTTTTTGGAATAGATTGACGGACTAATTAGTTTTTTTTTGTTAACTACCCTATAGCAAAATTGAAACACAACTATTTTACAGGATTGCTAATTCTATGGGTCCAATGACGGTCTTATCGCTGATAGCGATATCTTCCAGACAGCTTTTATGAATCAGACCTATTTTCAAGAAAATATTTCTATGTATTGCTGGGATAATTTGGACGAGACAATATTACATACTAAGTCCGAATAATTTTATTAATTCAAACTTGTTTGGATACATATTTCTGAACATCGTAGGTTACAAGCTTTTCTTAATACTTGTATTAATAATGATATTTCTCATATTTCCTCATGTACCTACATACATTCAATACACACGTTACAATCAATTAATCAAAGACTAAACCAACAAAAAACAGACAGGTCAAACCAGGATTACAACCACATCATCCGACAGCTACAAATACCTAGCTTTATACAGGGTGATTGGAAGCTGGACCAACAAAATTACTACTAAGTATATACTAATATTATAAATGCGAAAGTTTGTGAGGATGTATGGATGTTCGTTACTCTTTCACGCAAAAACTACCGAACGGACGTGGATGAAATTTAGAACACAGATAGTTTATAACCTGGATTAACACATAAGATACTTCTTATCCAGGTAGTATGATCCCGTGGGACAATTATCGGTCTCCACGCGAGCGAAGCCGCTGGCTCAAACTAGTCTGATATAATTGGGACATTATTGCCTTAATTTCGAAAAGTGACACTTCCACGTATTTTTTTTTGCTTGAGTATGTAGGTCGCAATAATTCAAGGTGTTTTCAACAATTTGCATTTCTTCTATGAAATATAACTGTATTAGTATTATACCTCTAAAATCTAAAATTTTAATGTTTTGTATACTCTAACCTAGCAGATAATCCGTAAAAAGTGTCAGTACTTCAACCAAACATTCTGTATAACATTTAAAATCAACGTCAAAACTCATACAATAATCCAATAAAATATAGGCCCTAAGTTATTTTACAAATGACTATACATAAGTCTAGTACAAAAAGTATGTAAATAGTAGAAAAAACACAATAAATTGAGTGTCGCCGGCGGTTTTTATCTCGTTTCTTAGAAATGGTTCTAGCGGTTGCGTCTGCGCATACCGAACTCGGTTCTACCTGATTAAGGGGATGGAGAGCGCCATAATGTGGAACTTGAGGAATATATTATGATAAGTTAATAAAATAAGTGGTAGGGTTTCATTTACATTTAATTCTGTTATAAAATTTGTTTTAAATGAAGATTTAAAAAACTTTTTTCGACCCTTTGTTTTGCATACAATTCAAAATTACTTTCAATTTTTTTTATGCTAAATAAGATCTAGACATTCCTGTAGTAAGAATTTTATGAATTCCTATGATTTTCTACTGGAAATTAACAGCCTGTAACCATCCCAACAAAAAGCGAAGACCTTTTAGCTGTCGTCGGCGCGTCGGTCGTTTTGAACAGATGTATTCGACTATATGAAGTCTTAAAATCATTTATTGACAAACATTTGCGATGTTTGTGATCCGAGACCGCTTGGTTTGTAAAAGCTCCGAAAGTGGTAGTTTTAATATTCCCGTGGTAGATAAATAAGACGATATAAAGTGGTATGGATGTTTGAAAAGTTCAATATTTTGAAAATCCCAACAGGGCAACCAGAAATTGCTAACTACACCGTCTCGTAGAAGCTTCGCCTTAACCCCACATGCGTAGCCGTGGGTACGTAAGCGTGGCTCGGCCATTTGTTACTGGATTATAATAACACCAGACCAGTACATGCACTACTACATAACTACACAAAATGCTAGTTATATCGGATTTCTTCTATTGAGGATATTGAGATTTTTCTATTGTAATGTGTGGGATTTGAAGAGACTTGGGATTGAATTTTCAATATCGAGAAGGCTTTTATAATATTCAATTGGTCTTTGCTCTTCACGTGTTGATAAACGGAACATATTTTTTTTAGGCAAATGTCTAGTCTCTAAGTCTTAGTTATCTGAAGTTTTTTCTTTTTTCCCGCGGCTAAGTTCACGTCGGAAATTACCCCCGGGAACGTTTAAAATGTAGCCTATGTCACTCGGGGATAAAACTTCCCATTAGTGAAAGAATTTTCAAAATTGGCTCAGTATACCTAGAATAACCCCCTACAAATTCACTAACTTTATCTCTTTATAATATTAATACAGATGAAATAAAACAATACTATGCATGAAATTTTAGCGTTGTTTAGGAATTTAATAAAAATAAATAAAAAATTCCACGCTTAACCCAATATCAGATTGAAGTAGACCCGGATCACGATCCACTGATACCGTGATCTGTTTTACACATTCAAGGAGAATTTTCAGGTATTCAGTGGGCAATTATTTTTCTCTCACAGAAAAAGACAATCAATTCTATCTCGCAGTACAAGATCATAGCGGAAATAAATGAATTTCCTGTCCAGCAGTGAAGCTTTCGTTTCAAAAACAATATTTTCCCAGACTATGAGTGGTTACAAAAAGAGCATCACATGCCACTAATATTGATTATACGCAAAAGGAAATGGATTGAACAAAAACTAGCATTACTTGAAGCAAACGTAAACAAATTGTACCTACTGCATCCGTTTTGTATGAGAATTGTATGAGAGTTGCCGCGCCAAGTCTATCGAACTTTGTTGTGTTGCGTGCTGTACAGACCTATTGAATACGAGCTTTTTGTTGAAATAATAATTTGAAGTTGTTAGATACCTTTTGTTTTGTTCGTCAATTTAACGATTATCCATAACTATCCCACGTTTAACTAGCTAAACAATATTTCCCTGAAACAGTTTTGGAGGCTGTATCAGAGATCGGTTGATGGCAAAGAGCTCGCTATATTACGTAGAACTTAACCACAACTGATGACTTGTGGGTGCACTATCAGGTACTCCTCTGTCTAACCCTTCGGAGATAACAGGAGTGTTGTTATGTTGAAACCTCTCTTTTGTTATTCAAAACATGTAATTATGTTTTTTGATCAGTTATAAACCGGGAAATGGCTCCAATAAACATTTATATGATTTTTTTCACATAATAAATTGCAGGTCAAGCTTTAAAAGCGTGATAAATTAATAGAGGTAAATGTGACCACGTTTATCTTTTACATAATCTAAAAATAACATTACTATTCTCAAAATAGAACGCCCATTCTTATCAAAAGACTAAACATAAACTCAGTTCCCAATAATCGCATTTAATGAACTCAATCTAAACATGGTCGGACATGTATATTACAAATGTTTGGACAAGTCCAGCCGTTGCGGACATGTAAACAAACATACGGACATATTCGATCAACATGTCGCCTTCCATTATCTGTCTTCTTGCTTCTATTTGTTTTACTGTTTTATTCAGATGTTTCATTTTTTACAGGAAATGTGGATACATGGTGTTTGCAGAAGATTTAATTAATAATAATATAATAATAATAAACTTTATTTCCGTGAAACTTAGCCTATGTTTACAAATTTACAACAACATGTAAGTATGCTTATATCGTGCAAAAAACAATTTTACAATTGATGCTGGTAGGTATTTGCAACTTATTGGCTAGTTTTGTGACAAACAAATTAGTTAACTACCCTCCGTACTAGTTATAAACTGTACGACGGCAGAGTAGTGCGACCAGTTTGCTGTCTCCGATGAATGTACATAGTATACGCAAACTAAACAGATTAACTGCATGCTATGTTTATAATAATATTACTCAATTTAAGCGGTGCAATAAGTTTACTAAACTTACATAGCTTACACAGTTATACTCGTAATTCTCCAACATTACATGATTTTTTTTTTTTTTTTTTTTTTTTTTTTTTTTTTTTTTATGCCATACAAACACAAACAAATTCAATCAAGAATACAAAGTGACAAATAGTCTGACTTTAGACGCAAAAATGAAAGCCAAATTTACTTTATGTAATGTGTGTTAGCACTTTACACGTGTTATTAATATTGCAAAATACAAAGAAAAAGTAAAATTAAAAGAAATTATATACCTATAACATTTTAAAATACATTCCCTAGAGTTACGTCAAACAACACTTATTAATAATTTCTCTGTTGATTCATAGTCCATATTTTTGAGATATTTATCTACAATATTTTTGCACACAAACTTGCTGCATTTTGATATAGATACAGACTGATTAATTCTATTGTATACAAAAGGTCCTAGGTAACGAAAGAATTTCTGCGCAAAACTTGTTCTACAAAAGGGAACAGTGTAAACAATAAATTGTCGTCTTTTATTTGATATTTGTAATGGTTTCGTGTGTTGTTTTAATATTATTGTCATAATGAATAACTGCCTTATGGTAAGTACTGAGTACTCTTTATATAAATCTACAGTAGGATACCTGAAATTTTTAAAATTAATTATCTTTATAATTGCTCGTTGTGCTCTTTCTAATTTAATTAAGTTAGTTTTTGCCGCGCCTCCCCATGCCATTATACCATAAGTAGCGATAGATTGACATAATGCACAATAAACTTCCTTTAATAATTTATTATCATTTATATGTCTAATTTTTTTAAAAAGTGTTATTAGTTTTCGTATTCGAGAGGTGAGATTATTAATATGGATTTTCCAGTTTAAATTTTGATCAATTAAGATACCCAAATATTTTATTGAAGAGACAGAATTTATTACATGGCAGCTACAGTTTAAAAAGTTTGATTCACATACATGGGCTCTTATTGTAAGACTATTTTGCAGAGGTTGGTCGAAATTTTTTATAGTGAAGGTTATATATTTTGTTTTAGCCAGGTTTAATGTTAAAATATTATTATTGAGCCATTTCATAATAGATGTTAATCCTTCTTCGGCAACATTCTTTACATCATCCCATGTAGCATCGTGAAACACAACCACGGTATCGTCCGCAAAAGTTATGATTTCTGCATTTTTTAATTTCATACTACATAAATCATTGATGTAAATGATAAAGAGTGTCGGACCTAGCACGGAGCCTTGCGGCACGCCAAAGTAAATTGGGGCACTATCACTTATCACATCACCGATTCTCACAGCCTGACTTCTATTTGATAGGTAATCAGTGAAAAGGTCAAGTGGTACTCCTCGGATTCCCATGTGTTCGAGTTTATTTAGTAGATTAGGGACAGAGACAGTGTCAAAAGCCTTTGCCATATCTAGAAACACTCCCAAGCATTTTTGCTTCTTATCTAACTTACCACTTATATGACTGACAAGTCGTTCAATTGCATCAGATGTGGATTTTTTTTCTCTAAAACCATATTGATTACAGGACAGTAGATTTTGAGATTCCAGAAAGTTTAGAAGGCGAATATTAATCAATTTTTCAATCACTTTTGACAAACAAGGTAATAGAGCAATTGGTCTGTAATTAGAGACACTGTCTCTGTCTCCGGATTTATATACAGGAACAATTATTGATTGCTTTAATACAGTCGGGAATATACCATAATAAATTCGTATACAATAATGAATTCTCAAGACAAATATTGCTTATATAAGTAATTGGTTTGATCAGGCTATCTATAGCCTGCTTCATGAATATAGAGGAGATTCCATCCCATCCGGTCGACGCTGAGTTTTTAAGTGAGAGTATAATTTTACGTATTTCTTGTTCACATGTTGGCAAGAGCATTAGAGATGATTGAGGAGCATAATACGATTTTGCAACAAGACCCTTTCCCATACCAGCCGGGCATTTCCCTAGTATATCACTTGCTAAATTTTGTCCTATATTGACAAAGTAGTTATTTACACAATTAACAGATTCCTGTTGACTAGATTTTGCATTTAGTAGTTCAATAGGTGTTTTAGTAGTAGTATCCAGGTTACATATCTGTTTTATAATATTCCAGGTTTTTTTAATATCTTTTTTGTTTTCGTTAATTTGTTTTCTTTCATACATTCTTTTTAGTTTTTTCAATAATCCATTACAATAATTACGATATCTAGTATATGAAATTTTAAGTACTTGATCTTCAGGATTTTTCCTGAGCTTAGAATGCATTCTATCTCTAAATTTGATGCACCGTAGTAGACCAGGCGTTACCCACGGCTTAATAGTTCGTTTTCGATTGGGCATTGTCTGTTGAGTAGTATATTTATCCAAAGTATTTTTAATTATAGTTAAAAAATTATATGTTGCCGAATTAGGGTCATTATCACAAGTGATTACACTCCAGTCAATACCATTCAATTCCGTCAAAACCTTTGCATAATCAGTCCGTTTTAGGTACTTATGTTGTGCTTTCTTAGAAGGAAAGGAATCAAATAAAGATATTATGAGTGCGCTATGATCGGTAACTGTAGTTTGGCAAACCATGCAAAGGCTCCTTAGGGTTGATCTGAGAAAAAAGTGGTCTAAACAATTGTTACCGCGAGTGGGATGAGTCTGGGCTGTTAGAAGTCCATGCATTGCTAATAGATTTAAGTAAGTGTTAGATTTATTATCATCGGTTTCGGTTATATCAATGTTGATATCACCCGTGAGAACAATGTGTTTGTATTTTTTGAGGTCCGACAACACTTGATCAAGGGAACCAATAAAGTTTTCAATAGACTTGAAAGACGGTGATCGATAAATACAGATTAAAGCATACTCTTTATTTATATCAATGACTAAGCTGTCGGCCTCTTTCAAAAGTGGTTCATGAACAGTTATGTTTAAGGTATTTTTAGCGTAAATTGTAACACCGCTGTTTTGATTAATATGATTTTGTGTTTGATAGCTAGTATAGTCAGGTAGGATAGGGAGTTCAGAAACATGAGGCAACCAACATTCTGTTTGGACAATTAAATCGAAATCAATCTTTAGTCTTGCTAACAGGATTTGAAAATCTTCAAAGTTTTTGTTAAGACTCCTAATATTTTGTACTATCATTTTAATTCCTATCTGAGAATCATTTAGGAGTTTGCTACAGTCATCCGGATTATCAACCAAGCATGAAGTGCCAACACTGATGTTTTCATCAACGTCGGCAATAACGTGATCCAAGTTATCAACCATAGTCAACACTAATATTTGAGGAGTTGAATTTGTTTATACTTGGTTGATAATAGCAATATGTAAAATAGGACCGTGTATCGGACCGAATCAAAGAGATTGTGCTGAGTTTGACGCAGACTCTAAAGAATGTGTAACTTAAATTAAAAACAAAAAACAAAACTGTGTAACATACTTTGAAGTTAAGCAGTTCACTTGAAGAAAGCATAATGAAAAACAAGCCAAAACAAAGCTTCATGCAACTTAGAGATACTAAGGCTAACATGCATAACAAAATAATCAATATAAAGTGTAGTCATGCCTGTTTAAACTTGGCAATAAGATGATCGAGCTGAAACTGTGTTTTGACATGTATGGCAGACTGACCGTCTTTTTCACGCAATAAAATTTTACCCTCAGAAACCCAACAGTACTTGTATTTACCAGATTTTACCAGTTGTCGTGCAGAGAAGTATAATTTTCTAGCTGTAGCTGTCAAGGAATCTGAGACATAAATAGATGTTTTTTCTGTTTCCAGTTTAAGTACTTCAGTATTTATCTTATCAGGTGCATTTTTGTTGAAATCTTTAACAGCATTTAGGACTTTCTTTTTTAGGTCGGATTCCTTGTATTCAACAATTATTTTATTTAATCCAAATTTAGCTCTGTATATTCTTTTTATAAAGTCCCGGTCAAAAGGCACCTCAACTGCTTCATGTAGGTTCTTAACCACTTCTTCTAATTTTTCAGTTTTGGTTTCCGGGACGTTACTTATTTCCATAATATTCATACGATGAAATCTATTTATCTCTTCCAATTCCTTTTCCATAGAGTCAATTCTTTTAAATGCTTCATCTTGAACCAATATCAGAGAGTCTTGTTTTATTTTCAGCTCATTGATTTGTTTCTTATTGTCTTCTAAGAGGTTTTTAATCTCTTCGCCCTGCTTCTTTGATTCCAATATAGTATCAATCAGTTCTTTATGTTTGGCATCTTGTTGTTCAGTCCATAAGTTAAACATATTCCTTAATTCCGTTTGAAGGTCAGAATAGTCATGAGTCTGCTTGCGCTTCCTCGTCGATATGAAGCTTTCAGGTTCTTCTGTGAGATTCGGCTGAGAAGAACATTTGTCTCCCGGAGGTGAACGCCTCATATTGAATCTGATTTCCTTGCGTTTACTATGCAAAATTTTGTGACGTATGCGTAAGCTTGGCTTGATGTTTCTTCTCACCAACAAGGTAAAATAATTCTAGATTCGAGGACTTAAGGTGTATTTTCGTTTAACACTGAATTTTATGAGTAATATTTTTACAAAGAACAACTAGCAGCACGTCCGTTCACAACAGCGACTCTTGGATCTGGACTGTTTTGAAAAGACCAAAGGGTCTAAATAAAGCCCCGTCGGGGCTGCGGGATGTTGTAAGAGATACCGCGGCCTCGACATAAAGGGCTAAGAAGGAACATGGGTGGTTTTTAGTCAGTAGAAGTCTGACACTCCCATTCGCTCTGCCCTAGAGCGGAAGGGGTTATTAGATGATTTTTCACCAGCCAAAAAAAAAGGGGTCTAAATAAGGCTGCGGGTTCATCGAAAGAGATACCGCGGCCACGACATAAAGGGCTAAAAAGGAAATGGGTGGTGGTATTCAGTAGAGCAGAGCGGTAGGGAGTGTCAGAACACTCACAGCCATTTTTGGATGTTGGGAAATGATCAAAAAGAAGTCATTTAATGATTTTTAATCATCCTAAAAAAATGGCTAGATAAAGAGACATTTTAACTTCTAAGAGCAAACATTCTCGAGAGGTTGCGATGATGGAAATGTAAACGTGCACGACGATGGCAAAAAAAGTTCTAGTAATTATCGAGATAATGATTTGATAATTATCAATGCTGATTGTAAACTCTGTGTCACTAAAAATAAAATTGCTTTTTTTGTTTCAACGCACTCGAATTTAGTTCAATAGGGTAGTTGACTGACTAAAACAAATTTGATTATATTTAGTCCGTCTATCTGTTAGATTATCGAAAAATATTGGAAACGTGTTTTTTGTTTAATAAATTTAATATAAATTGACAAAAATTAAAGGTGTCAAAGATCGAAGAGTGGGGGCTGGTGACGTCACTTTCTGGTAAAAAATATACCAAACTGTGAAGTTGCGCGACTTATCGAAGCACTATAATATGGTCTTCATTTATTGTTTACGTGAAAAAAAGAAAAATACGTGTCTAATATTTTTTGGAAATCGATCTGACGGACTAATTAGTTTTTTTTTTGTCAAAATAGTAGCAGACATAACTAAACAAAAAAAAACAGTTTTTTTTTTAATAAGTGCGGCTTTTCCTTGTCTAATTAGTATTCCATGCTGAAACGAAACATATTATTTCCTTCACCCAGCCTATCAATGTAAGTTCCCTAACTAAAAGCAACAACATTCCCAGTACATTCAACCGTAAATAAGACCAAACAGTAGTTACTTCACCCTTTATTCGCTCATTGTTTTCGTAAAACCAACTCGCTGTAATGAATTTCTCTAAACCCTGCACCAATGTGTATTTTTAGAGTTCCGCATAGAAAGGGTGCCAACGGGAATTTTTACTGTTGTGACCGCCTTTATTATGTAAAAATTTTACTTAAAATTTTCACAAAGTGACACTAAGAATACTTACTGATCAGTGAGGAAGCTCAGTATGTAATAGGTGGTTACCCCTCCACGGACCAACCCAGGCAAACAAAGCTTAACTTGAAGCTTAGCATAACAGCCAGGTGACGCTATAATAACCCGCGAAAACGAAGTTGAAAACATAAAACGATTATACGAGAAACGGCTCTTTTTGCATTTATTGTAGGTATTTGATATTATTATATACAGGTTGTAAATTAACCCTTCACACATACGTCAACCAAGCATTCTGTACTTTAAACTAAGTACCCCTACGCAAAAATTATTGCTGGGAAACGACTTTTTTTTTGGGATCAATAATCACATTTTACGGTAAAACTCAATGTAGCACTTTTAAAACATTGTGCTAGTGGATGCTTTGAATAGTAAAAGGGTCATGAGGGTAATTAAAGTAAAGTTATAACCTGAAAAACTAGTATTTACAAAAACAGCTGTAAAAAATTGGAACTTTGAATGGGGTTCAAAGTTCCAACTTTTTTACAGCTGTTTTTATACATATTTCCATTTCATATTTCCATAACAAGGGGGTTCCCAGGTATGGTCTAGAACCAAAAAATGATAGCAGTGGTGGGGAGAACAAGTGCCTTTCGTTTGCGTTAAGGGTACTTTGACACAGCGGCGATCGGCGGCGGCGACCTCTCGCGCCCGGCCCTGGTGCAAGCCATGGTCCGGGGCGAGGAGGAATGGGACGCCGTCGCCTCCTTCTGCGAAGCAGTGATGCTGGCGAAGGAGGTGGCGGAACGCGAGAGGGAGAGAACCTCTCGTCCCAGCCGCCGCGGGAGGCGCTCCGGGCGTCGGGGGTCCCGCGATGACCTCCGGCCACCGTAGACGCGGGCCTTTGGACGGTGAGTGATGGGCTAACTCGCCGTCCGTCCGTCTCACGACGAAAACAGGCCGTGTCGACGGCGCGTTCGTGTTCCACGCGCGCCTCAAAGAGATGTCAGCAACATGGGAGGGGCCCGAAAGGGCCGACGCCTGTCGGGGCCGCGGGTAGTCCAACGGTTATCGCGGCCTCGACATAGAGGGCGAAGAAGGAACATGGGTGGTTTTTAGTCAGTAGAAGTCTGACACTCCCTTTCGCTCTGCCCAAGAGCGGGAGGGGTTATTCGATGATTTTACACCCACCAAAAAAAAAAAAAGGGTACTTTGACAGCCTTTAGAACGTGGTACAGAACCCTTCGTGTACTCGCTCAACTCGCATTTAGCCAGTTTGTTACTTACCGGTCAACGTTACATTGTACAAAAGCGCGTAGGTCACGCACAAGATGCTTTATCGCCATGTTTACCAAATTAAACCAGGCTTTTAATACTTTTTGTGGAGTTAAACAGGTTCGCCTCAACTTTCTTTTATAGTTGAGAGTGTAAACAGTGATTTATAATAACAGGGTACAAGTTGTGCTGTTTTATTTTTGTGGTGCGAATAAAGAAAATTTTTGTTTTTGTTTTGTCTGGTTTCTTTGTTTAAGAAAAAACTGTTAGCATTAGGAAAGTTAAGGGTTATTTTTTATTTATTAGTATTTTAAAGGTTCTTTACCAAAAGATTTCGCTTTCGTCACAGAAGATCTTTACAGTTTTTCTGAAAGCTTTTTGACTATTTGTAAAAGCTTCATTTTTCATGACAATTTAATATACCTAAATAAATAAAATAAAAAAGCCTTTTATTTCCTAACATTACCTACATTTTCCGTACAAGTACTACCTATTGGTAATTATTTAAAAGATTAAATACAATTTTTGCACATGGTTACACCCTTATATTTATTTATAGATTGCTCAGTTTAATTGACTGGTACTTTATATTTATTTGTAGATTGCTATTTACTTAGGAACCCCTTTCGGGTGAAGGCCTCTTCCATAGATTGCGACTTCTCGCGGTCTAGAGCTATCTGTTTCCATTGTGACCCAGCTGTCTTTGTTATGTCGTCTTCCCAGCGCGCATAGGGTACCTTTAGGGTGTACCTTTTTGGCGTTTACCCAATGGCCCGTTCCACGATGTGACCGATATTATACTTATCACACTAATATTATAAAGGCGAAAGCTTGTGAGTGTGTATGTTTGATACTTCTTCACGCAAAAACTTCTGAACGGATTTAAATAAAATTTGGTACACAGATAGTTTATTTTCGAGTTGTAGCGGGTGAAGCCGCTGGCAACAGCTAGTATAATATATTTATGATATGAAATCAAAAGTGTATTACAAGCTCAATTCGAATTTATTGACAATAAAGCCATGTTTAAAATTGTCAAATGACATTTATGTGCCCGTGAATATTATGATCTCTAAATTCTAATACGAAAAGCTGTTTGATTTTAGTACTTTAGGTTCCTTGTTAAAAGTTTAATTTGAGTTTGAATGACAGTCTTAAAACTTTTAAATATCATTGTAATCCTATTTGGTTGATACGACACATGTTTATTTTAACTGGTAAATAATATAATTTACCTGATATTTAAACTTTCAAAACGAAGATTAAATGAATACAATTTATTTGTCATGGATTAAAACTACCAAAAAAAAGTTGAGCCACTAATCCAAACACGCCTGCGGCGTAATAAATAATATTTTTTATGACTAAATAATTATCAGAAAAAAAAATATTCCCCTAATAATTTTTAAGCCAAACAATAATGAAGCTTAAAAATTAAAATAAATAAAACGTCAATACATTACGCTATGCCCACAGGGATCCAGGCAGGTGTTTTCAAACCACTTAGTTACAAAGTGGTTGGAATGTACACACGGCGACACTACAAACTTTAAGTTATCATCATAACATGACCTAGCTTTGTATAGATTTTCTGTATAACGAGAGATCCACGTTTATTGGTTTTAAATAGTTTAGTCGGCAGCGCGGCGTACCCTGTGCAATTAATAAAATTAGGTACTGTGTTTACAAAGTAGATTATAATTGACATGAACTCAACTGGGTGAGTTTCAAGTGTCAATTTAGCCATTGTTCTTCTATAAATCGATGTATTTTTATAAAACCATTTTGTTTCAAAATACGGGAATTAATTTTATGCCTGAATATTCTAGTTATTTTTTTAAATTATTACTGCTTTGTGTCTGGTATTTTTTTTTTTTCGATTTACTAGAAAATGTTCAGAATTTATGAAAACTGGAAAAAAGGTTTTTAGTTTGTCCATTATTATAGAGCTATTTTCGTTGTTTTATTTCAACAATATTTAAAATTAACAACAGCAAGCAGGGGCGTGCGCCCTATATAGGCTCTTAGGCTTAGCCTACCTTACCAACTGAGCATTTCTTATAAGTAATTAACGATGGAATAAAATAACACTATGTACAAATTAATCATAAAAAATGTTCAAACTCCTGTTAAAATACTTATAGCAATGTTTCGCGTCCCACTAAAACTCATTGACAAGGACTACGATTAGTACGAATCTTATAGACAAACACTCGACTTGTCTAAAACCCATTCATAATTGTATGCACACAGCGTCACATCGGTGCGTATGGCCATGTCTATGAACCGCACACATACATAGATTTTCGCAATTTTAACGTAGCAGCTCCTACGAGCTTACGACTGTAGCTGAGTGGGCTGTGATTGGCTGCAACAACACAACCAAACTATAACCCGCGAAGTTCAAAACTTGCATTTTTTTGCAATTTCAGTGCTAGGTTGTATGTTGAATAAAATATGACTACATAATAATCCGTACTGGTTCTCTAGACAGCTCATTACAAGACTTAATGAAAAGAACCGCCTACGTCTCAGAGTTAAGAAGTACAATAACCCTTTGGACATTATTGCATTGGATATACTTAGGAAAAGATGTGACCGTATGGCTACGACTTGTTATAATGCTCACATTGCCAATATAGAGGAAAAAATTGCTTCAAACCCGAAATATTTCTGGAGCTACTTAAAATTGAAGAGAGGCGGTACCAGTAACTACCCTAGTTCCATGACAGATGGTATAAACACTTCTGATAATTTAAATGTTATATGTGATTATTTTGCATCCCATTTCTCTAAGGTTTATACTAGTGATGGAACTGGAATGCATGCTCACGCAGATGTCATGGATAGCAGCCTAAGCAATAGCATGTTAGGACAAATAACTATGTCACAAGATCAGATCCGCAAAGAATTAAAAAAGTTAGACATCTACAAAGGGGCTGGGCCTGATAATATACCTGCTTTGCTTTTAAATAAGCTGGCAGACGTTCTATCACTGCCCCTAAGTATCATATTTAATCATTCTATGCTTCGGGGTACTTTTCCAACCATTTGGAAGGAAACCAAAATTATGCCTATATTTAAAAACGGGGATCAGTCCGATGTGGGCAATTACAGGCCCATCGCTATTCTATCCGTACTTGCCAAGGTATTTGAAGCTCTGATATGCCCGGTGCTAGCAAGACATTTATCACAAATAATAATAGACAACCAATTTGGATTTATGAAGGGGAAATCGACAGCCACCAATTTGGTGACCTATGTTGAAAGCATTGTTGAGGCGGTTGATGCGCGTGTCCAGGTTGACGCCGTCTATACCGACTTCAGCAAGGCTTTTGACACAGTAAACCATGAAATACTCGTCAAGAAGCTCAAAATGTATGGCGTTTCGGACCCTCTCTTAAGCTGGTTCCAATCATATTTGTCTGGTCGGATGCTCAAGGTTGTGGTAAATGGCTGCTCTTCAAGTTCGTATATTGCTACATCGGGAATCCCTCAGGGATCACATTTGGGT
Source organism: Diarsia rubi (assembly GCA_932274075.1). Classification (NCBI taxonomy): domain Eukaryota; kingdom Metazoa; phylum Arthropoda; class Insecta; order Lepidoptera; family Noctuidae; genus Diarsia; species Diarsia rubi. The sequence continues at coordinate 8,372,957 of OW026437.1, read as the reverse complement.
CCGCCTATGTTCACTCTTTTCATAAATGACATACACAAATGCTTCCCGAATTCAAATATATTCTTATTCGCTGATGACCTTAAAGCCTTTAAGTCTATAAGAGATCCTTCGGACTCGCTACTATTCCAAAGTGACTTGGACCGGCTGACTGAGTGGTGCGAGCATAACAGAATGTCTCTCAATGTAAAAAAATGCCACCATATCAAATTTACAAAAAAAAAGAACCCGATACAGACTGTTTATATATTAAATGGTGAGCGGCTTGAGGAAGTTGAAACTATACGTGACCTAGGTGTTCTGTTCGATAAAAAGTTAAGTTTTGTCGAACATATTGACAAAATTATTTTAAGGTCATCAAGAAGCCATCTCGAGTACTGCAGTGTGGTCTGGTCACCTGAGTATAAGGTCCACATCAAGCGCATTGAACGGCTGCAAAAACGGTTCTTATGGCATCTTACCTATGCTAATAAAATGGGCAAAAAGCTCAACTCGTACCAAGAGCGGCTGAAGTATTTTGGGATGGTATCGCTGGAGAAACGTAGAGCTATGCTGGATTTGGTTTTCTTGAAGAAGTTGGTAACGGGCTCTCTGAGCTGTCCCGATTTGCTTAGTAGGGTCTTATTCCATGTGCCACGTAATCTGCCAAGAAGTGCTAATAGGAGACTTTTCTGCATGCCAAGATGTCACACCAACTTGAGGCAATACTGTCCACTATCAAGAATGTATGCTGCATACAAAGAGCACGAAGGGGACATTGATATATTTAACTCTTCAGTACGTGCTCTAAAAAAAGTGGCCCTTGCTATGTGATGGGTATCTCTTGTCAAATATTTACGTAATCTTATTTTAACATAATCTATAATAAAATAATTCCATTTTAATTTAATCTGTTCTAATTTAATTTAATATACTTAATTAAACTATTTAATTCAATTAAATTAAATGTATTTTTTTTTTTTTTTTTTTTAAATATAATATTAATATTGAATTGTGTAATTCTATGCGCATAAGGTAGTGCATGCTGTGCTTCTCTGTAAGTAATGAGGCGCTTAGTCTTAAGTTTGTAATGTACGAATTATAATTGTAACAGTGTACTCATTGTTGAGAAGCCTAATAAATAAATAAATAAATAAATAAATAAATACATACGTCTTAAAACCGGAAATCATATTTTAATGAACATACAACCTAGCACTGGCCTGCAAATTGCAAAAACGTATGGAAATTTAAATTTCGCGCTTCGCGAACTTCGGGCTTCCGTGCATAGAGCGCAGCACCTGTTTAGTTCGATGTTCGTAATGTTGTCAACTTGTCACCATTGAATGCCATTGATGCATTTCGTCGTATAATCCTGCAAAAAATGTTGACCGCTGTTGTGAACAAACTCTATATGAAAATGATGCAATTTTATTTGCTAGTTTTTTCTATCGACAATAACAACCTAGAAATTATTTTTTACGTAAGAGGAAGCCATTACTGTTTCATTGTTATAACAAGCAATATATAGCGCGATTTTGTTTTGAAACCGAAAACGTACAATTAACATCATTAACAGTAGTGTAAATATAATTTTTGTCGTGTATAACCTTTTTTTGTTGTGTGTGTTTTGGTGTGTAACCTAACAAATAACAATGGTATTTACTTGTGAAGTTTGTGCTGATAATGTGGGTTGTTGGATATTAAAGGTAATAAGTTTTCTCAAGTAGCGTAAGTTTCAAGTAGTATCTAAAGGTAGATGTGTACCCGAATTACGAGAATTAATCCAAAAATATGGTAATTCATCGCGTACTCGTCATTTAATCCTCATAATTATACAACATTTACCTGGCTGTGTGGCTGCTTACACACAAATAAATTATTTTGTTTTCCGTGCATTTTGTTTAATACATAATTTTCATTCCTCGGCCAAAAACCATGACCTATCAGAAAAACATAGAGGGTGTAAAAGGACCCTTAACGCAAACGAAGGGCACTTGTTCTCCCCACCATTGCGATAATTTTTTTGTTCTAGGCCATACCTGGGAACCCTCTAGTTACAGAGATATTGGGGGTCAAAGTTAAAAAATTTTGCACAGCTGTTTTTGTAAATACTAGTTAATAAGGTTATAACTTTACTTAAATTACCTCCATGCCCCTTTTACTATTCAAAGCATCCACTAGCACAATGTTTAAAGTGTGCTACTTTTGAATTGTACGTACATATAACTTTTGTTTTTACAGGCTTATTTTTAAATATTAAGTACAGGTAAAAATGTGACTTTTTTTTTCCTGTCAATTATTAGTAGCCTACCCATCGCGAGGGACCACTGCACGCCACTGACAGCAAGAATTGTATAAAAATAGATTACATTATATAACATAGAAACAAGGGCACCTGCCTATCCCTTAATTGTAATTGTGTCATAATAAATGGATCCGTTACTAACAGGGCCTTCATAAATTAAAAGTTTTTAATAAAACCTGATAGACATACGTTAAAATAATAATCTATTATTAACTTGCTATAAACACTTCACTAAAACATAAATTGCGTGACTTACGAAATAATTTAAAAATAAAACAATTAAAATTTAAGGTCAGTCTTGTAAAATGTTAATAAAAAATAATAAGAAAATTAAAATTCTTGTAAAATAGTCATGTGAAGTATTTATCGCTAATATTGCTTGAGCTATGACCATCAAATGAGTTAAAAATAGGACTATTATAAATTATCTAGTAAAAATAGAAGCTAATTGTGTATTAGGTACTAATATGACAAGTTTTCGTTATTATTTTACTAAACTGGAAGGCCGTTTTATTCATAAAGTAGCATAATTCTATTAAATATACATTAATATTTATGATTCACTGCCTGTATTTTTTTTAAGTTGAAGCAAAAAAATAAAATGGCTATAAATAAAATGCTCTACATACAACTTGTAAATAATGTAAGGTCACAAAAACATATCATGACCGTAATACGCAGAATAAAAATAATTAAAAACTGTAAAACTTATCTATCAATTAAAATTACCGAAAAATGGTTCTATAATTGAGTACCTCAATTTGTAACAGTTGTCCGAAGTTCATGTCAAAATAGCAAGTGTTAATTGTTGCAACTAATGACGTGATAGTAATTAAAACATCGTTAACTTATAAAAAGGAAATAAAATAACTCACCACTTGTAATGACTACCAGCTACGAACATCTGCAAACAAAAGTAATGAATTTATAATCGTTTGTTACATTTGCACAGTAAAAGAAAAGAAATGAAAAATGTTTTCTAAAAAGAACTTGTAAAAATGTTAAAAATATTTATTGACTCAGTCAACGTACACTTTCCATGTACGAGTACGTTGATTAAGTGTGTAAGAGTGGTTTCACCAAACATAGTGTTTTTTAATATATTTGAGTCATTTTTGATTGTTCGTTCGTGTTGTTTAAAATTCGTTTTTGGTAAGTAATTTATTGTTTTTACACTGAATGCTTGATTACTATATTTATCGCTGAGCTGTTGCATCGAGTGTTGATGGAATTGTGCTTTTGATATTAATATCATAATTTGCTAGTGCATTAACTGTGTTTTATATCAACTAATAAACTTCATTATATTTTAACTACCATACGACCATTAAAATAAATGCCAGGTTACTTAAAAAGTATTAAAAACTAAAAATACCTGACAAATATTGCCATAAAACGGTAACTATAAGTAAAAAATATCAAAGCAAATACACATAAACACCGACAGAAAAATTTACAAAAAAAAACGGTGACCACAAACGTCATTCGTGTTAAAAATTAACGAGCGTACAACGGTCACAATTAAGGGACATTTTTTTACGCTCAATAATAATTATTTGTCCTGAGTTTTTTTTCTGGCAGGGTGTGCACCGTCTGAGTTGAGACAAAAAAGCTCTCACGCGCTCTCATCAACTCGGACCTTTCGATTATTCATGCGCTACGCTGTGGATATAGAATGATATCCTTATAGAGCTGTTGTTACCAAGCTCAAAACTCAAACTCTAAGTATTTATTTCAAATGGACCACTTTTAAATACACACATCAAAAGTGTCTAGGGATCAAGCATTTTTATGCGGATTTCTTGAGATTGAGATGTGGCTTTGTAATAAATTTATGATTTTATAAATTTATATGGATCCTTTTTGGTGCATTTCATAATTTGAATCAGGAACTGTGAATCAAATTCGAGTAAAAGATGAAAATCAGCTGTCAATATTTTCCCTATAAAAACATACAACGCATTGAAGACATTATTAGTGCTACTGTTTCCCTACTACTGATTAAAACCAACGTTATTATGGAGCGGCGACGTCATTTAAGCAGGGAAGAAATGCTCAGAGCCGTGGGAATGATAGAAGCTGGTTCCCGGCAACGTACCGTGGCTTTAGCTCTGAATACAAGTCAGAGTGTTATCAGTCGACTTTGGACACGTTACCGAAGCACTGGTACCGTGGCTGAGCGCCATGGAGGACGGTATCGCTGCACCACACGGAGACAAGACCGATACATTCAAATCTTAACTCGAAGAGCTCCAACAATAACCGCCATGATGTTAGCCGTGAGGCTTCATCACTCTTCAGGGAACTTAATTAGCGACCAAACAGTCAGAAACCGCTTGCATGAAGTGAACCTTCATTCCCGAAGACCGCTACGGGTACCACCTATAGCAATGCACAATCGTAGGATTCGATATCAATGGGCTCTTGAACACAGAAATTGGGCAGAAGAACAATGGCGTTTCGTGTGCTTTTCTGATGAGTCTCCTTTTGGTATGAGACCGGATACAAGACGTATACGACACTGGAGAACCCCTGGACGCCAACAGCGATTAAAATCCTGCCAGGAAGTCCATCCTTATAGTGGTGGAACCATCATGGTATGGGCGGGTATTTGGATCGGCGGAAGAACTGAGTTGATTTGGATCAGAGGCAACCTCAACAAGTACAAGTGCAAATCGGTCCCTTATTTCAGTTAATGCATGATAATGCATGACCGCACACCGCAAGAGCTGTAAGACAGACTCTCGCCGCAGCTAACATCAATGTCCTGCCCTGGCCTGCTCAGTCGCCAGACTTGAACCCGATTGAGCATGCATGGGATATGCTACAGAGAAGAGCTCTGCCGAATATGGAGGGTATCCAGTCGCAAGAAGACCTTTTTTTGTTGTTGCAACGAACATGGGCGGCCATTCCACAGCGTGATTTGGATGAACTCATTTTGAGTATGCCAAACCGATGTTCTTGTGTTGTTAGTGTTCGCGGTAGAAACACGGATTATTAATTGTTTAAGTTACCCAATAAAATTTTAAAGAAAACTGTTATTTCAGTCTTTTTTTCGAACTTTAATGTTAGTGGTTCAAATGTCAAAAATCCCTTTATTAGGAAAATGGCAAATTTCTTTATTAATGCAAAGGTGACTTGGTTTATCGTTACTGTGACAAACGAAAACACTTTATTTGATGAATCCTTAAAGAAAATTTTAATTAATATCAATCAGGAGAAAAGTTATTGCAAAAATATATGTTGATCCCTAGACACTTTTGATGTGTGTAGTAATAAACCAAAAGGTGTAGCTACTTTCTTAGCACCAGGCATAAAACTGTTCTTTTTTTAGACTGATCTTTCCCTCCTTGGTGAAGGCCCTCTTTCCTTCCAGTTCTCTCCGTGTTGCACCTTTTCTTATTAATTAATGAGGTAGCCATCCAAGGCAAATCGCCATACTCTCGCCCTTTCATTTGTCTTTTCTCACGAATTAATAAAATAACTTAAAAATAATTAATTGAACGTACAAAACCAATCTTTAACAAAAAACATATAAAAAAATCACTTTATGGTTCCTAGTAGAAACAAAGAACCCAACAAAAACTGAACCGCGGGGGGATTTAACAACTCCACGACATCTGCGTAATCGAGTGACGGGTGATAGAGTCGGCTGAGATAATGACATCTGCGGTAAAAACGCGGACACTCGGTTATTTATCATCCACTGGCCTCTTTAATTATCCTGGCTCGATGTGCGCCCACCTTAACGCGCCGCGGTGTACCACCGGCTTTATAAAGTCGTCTTGGCTTATGAGAGGGTGATTTTTTGACAGTTACAATTTTTTTTCGGCCTTAATTTTGTTCGTGTTGGTTATTGCTATATATATAACACAAAGAAATGTTGTGAAATATTTAGGGTTCCGTGAACAAAGGGTGTGAATCCTATTAAAGGGACTTCGCTAAATAAAAATTGAAGATAATGTAGTGCTAAATATTAACGTACGGTGATACCGAGCAGTACGGAAGCTATCGTGTACGAGTCCTACTTGCACTTGACTGAATTTAATGTTATGTTGATTTTTGTCGCTGATAGCCTGAAGTGTCAATGACGGTTATGTAAAGTCATAATGACATTTCCAAATGTCTTTAGTTATTATTTGAAGTCTCAATCAAGGCGATTGGCAGTGAGGTCGTTATTACTTTTTTAAAAGATGTTTATCACTTTACTTTAAATAACAATTTGAATGTGAGGTCTTAATTGAAACTAGGGTGAATTGCTGGAGGGATCAGATTAGTATCAGACTTTTTGTTGCCTGGTAATTTTTCTTCCAGAAATTAGCTAAATAGCAAATCTCATTGTGAGAATTTCGGGCTTTCCGTAATGCTTCAAAGATCTTCAAAATTAAATTATCATGCCAAGCCTTTTCTCAACCATGTTGAGGCTGGCTTCCCGTCTATCTATACCATTATTTAACATGAAGCGATTGCCTATCTGACCTCCACATTTCCACAACCCAGTTAGTAGTGGGTAATACGTTACCCCTTGATAAGACTGTTTGTCAAAACAACCTCTTACCCTAAACGCATATACCTTCTCCGTTCCGTCGTGGGTAAAAAAACTTTTATACTTGACTATACAGCTCATTAAATTTGACAGCGGGTCCAGTTGACCAATTCAAAAATAGTTCGGTCAATTGGACCCGCGGGTCCCATCTGAGTGGGTTCAATTTACCAAAGAGCCACTGCCTACCTGTAACGACTGTCAAATATTACAATGACGGCCAGAAACAGCGGCTGGTATTTAGTGTGTGGTCATCCATCCACAGACCAACCTAGGCAAGTGCGGCTTAACTTGAAGATTGATCTGAACGGCTGTAATAATCTAGCCATGAACTTTTCTATCTCTTCTATCCTCGCTTTTAATTTTTCTTACAACACCGGACTATATCCGATTCATTAAACTTAAATAATATCAGTCAGACAATTATTAATTAATAACTTCTAACTAACAAGCCTTTCATCTAATACAATTTTATTAATTGAATCGCTTAATAATTTCGGCCTTAATTGAACTTTATGTATTACTAAAACCATTTAACTTCCAGTAACCATTATATCGAACTAATTCTCACGGCTGACTGCTTTCTACCTTTTAATGAAAAACTAGATTTCTCCTTGACATATTTGTCTTTCCAATTTTCTGGAGGTTCATAAAAGTTTTTCTCCCGAATTCAGTAATTTCAGCTTTTTTGCTGACACATCAAAAATAGGTTTCAGAAAAGTAACTTTGAAGATATTTATCATACCAGAACACCACTACTGAAATCCCTGATGGTCTAAGAGCCGGTGAAGATCGACCTTTACAGCTCTGATAACCAGATGAGACGTATTTCTTATCAATTATCAATATATATAAAAATCAATGCCACTTTCTCACCTCTCACCTATCCAAACCAAATGGATAGGTGAGCTAGGCTTTGTTCGGACTATTTAGTAGATGGTTTATGTGAAGTTTGCACAAAATCTGTAGAGCGGTTCTTCGTTTATCACACCTTTGTAACAAATGAATTCAATTAATGGGATGCGGTAGGTGGCGCTGCTATATAGGACGACGTCTGCTAGGTTCACTAGTCATTTATAAACAAATACGCCTTTGATAACTTGCCTATCAAAAAGTGGTCATCAGAAAAAATCTGGTTATCAGAGCTGTGAAGGTCGATCTTTACCGTCTCCTCTACTATAAAGGATTGGGCAGAAGTACACCCACATTTCGTCATTTATATTTAAGCCCCATGTAGAGGCGAGACTATTGACCTCAACCGGGCACAGACTTGGCCTGCATGGCTTCTACTGACAAATTCTAGTTTTAAAAATAGAGTAGTTAAAAAACTAAAAAACCCGACTGGAAAAACTGAAAAGAAACAAACAAGCACATTTTAAATTAAACAAAACTTGGAACCAGGCGGGGTCCATTTCGGCGGCGGCGACCTCTCGCGCCCGGCCCTGGTGCAAGCCATGGTCCGGGGCGAGGAGGAATGGGACGCCGTCGCCTCCTTCTGCGAAGCAGTGATGCTAGCGAAGGAGGTGGCGGAACGCGAGAGGGAGAGAACCTCTCGTCCCAGCCGCCGCGGGAGGCGCTCCGGGCGTCGGGGGTCCCGCGATGACCTCCGGCCACCGTAGACGCGGGCCTGTGGACGATGAGTGATGGGCTAACTCGCTGTCCGTCCGTCTCACGACGAAAACAGGCCGTGTCGACGGCGCGTTCGTGTTCCACGCGCGCCTCAAAGAGATGTCAGCAACATGGGAGGGGTCCGAAAGGGCCGACGCCTGTCGGGGCCGCGGGTAGTCCTCTGGTTATCGCGGCCTCGACATAGAGGGCGAAGAAGGAACATGGATGGTTTTTAGTCAGTAGAAGTCTGACACTCCCTTTCGCTCTGCCCAAGAGCGGGAGGGGTTATTCGATGATTTTACACCCACCAAAAAAAAAAAAAAAAGGCGGGGTCCATTCTATTTTTTTATTTCATTATTTAATATTCAAATGAACCCCGCCTGCTTCCAAGTTTTGTTTAATTTAAAATGTGCTTGTTTGTTTCTTTTCAGTTTTTCCAGTCGGGTTTTTTAATTTTTTAACTACTCTTTTTATTTGTTGTTTATGTGTTGTGTAACTTTTTAGTTCTTTTGTGTTTGTTCTTTCGTTGGTCGCGTAAAATTCTTTGCAGATGATTTAACTTTCTGTGTTTGTTTATAGGATTTGTGACTTTGCATTTATTTTAAACATATAAGTATCATATATTTTTGTAATCTTCTTTTAAAAGCCTTCATTTTGATACCCTACTCGATCGTAACGGAAAAAATATGTTTTTTGAAATCCGCGTTATGGCCCCTCAAATCAGCAAATTTATTGTTTTTTTTTAATTTTAATGTAGCCAGTGACACTCGCGCCATCAAGACGAATCTAACGACGCATATTTTATTCAAATCCCTTCATCCGTTTAGGAGTTATGAGGGAACAAAGAAACGGACATACATACATACACGCCAAACACATAACCCTCCTTTTGGGCTTCGCCGCAGTCGGGTAAAAAGAGAATAGGGATGTGTCCTGAGTAAAAAAAATATAATTCCGTTAAATCCGTCAGTTAGATTATCAAAAGATATTCGATACTTGATTTTTGTATTATAATAACGAAGGTGAAACGCGTCAAATATCATGAGTGGGCGGCTTTTGACGTCGCTACGTGGTAAAAAATGTAGTACGATGTGACGTCACACTAGTTTTCGAAGCACTACACAGTGCTTCGAAAACTCATGTGTCTTCTTCATTTTTGGTTTACGTGCAAAAAGAAAAAATATGTGTCCAATATTTTTTGGAGATCTATCTGAAGGACTAATTAGATTTTTTTAGTCAACTACTAACTAACCCTATTGAAGATTTATCTGCATTTTTAAAAACTAGCAAAAACTTTGGGTTTAAGATGAAAATAAAACAGAATCCAGGATGCCAAGCCTATCTGTTTAGCGATTCGGCCTCAAAATTGTAAAAAGTGCAGTTTTGCCTTAACGTTGTTTTATAGGTTTTACTTTACATTTTAATCGTTATTCAATAATTAAAATGCTAATTATTTCTTTTAAATAACTGTCCACAATACTGCCAACAGCGGCACTCTTTGAATAGAATTACAAAGTCTAATTTAATTGGTGCTTTTCTTTGCATTTTTTTTTATAAATATATCAGCCGCTTGTTTGTTTTGATCAAGATAATTTAATTCTTCTTATCTTATATCACCGCCCGATTTGAACTCTCAATCCCGAAGCATTTATTACAAATATATCAATAATACTGCTTCTGCTGTGCATGAGGTCTTTTTTTGCGGGTGGAAAATCATCAAATAACCCCTCCCGCTCTTGGGCAGAGCGAAAGGGAGTGTCAGACTTCTACTGACTAAAAACCGCCCATGTTCCTTCTTACCCCTATATGTCGAGGCCGCGGTAACTTCTGAACAACCCGCAGCCCCGACGAGAAAACAATAATACTGCTTCTGCTGTGCATGAGGTCTTGTGTTCGGTTATAAATTGGGTTCCATCAGGAATTTATCAGTAGCAGCCACGGAGTCTAGATTTGTGCCCGAGAGATGGCTAATAGGCTCGACCCCTATTACATGGGACTTACAACATAATTGCCGAAATGTTGGTGTACACCTCTATCTAACCCCTCGGGAATTACAAGCGTGATGTTATATTTTGCCAAATCAATAATAAGCAATATCTAAAAACGTAGATCGAACGGTTTCGGCCGTCTACGAAACCGTAGTTTCGTAACTGGTTTCGATGAAGGAATGATTTATCCTTGTACGTAGGTAACTAGTTTCCATGGAGGAATTATTTTGGGGATTGAGGTAGTTCAGTAGAGCGTTGGGTGTCTACTGAACTGATCGAACAAGCAAAAAATTCCATATTCCATCTGTTTTAAATCGAGTCAGATATTATGAAATCCTGAGAGAAAATGCCATTAGCGAGTAGGTATGTGGTACATGAAATATTATTTACAGATAGTTTACACTTGAGTTCTTTTAAGATTGAAGTTATCTGTAATCCTTATTATTAACGGATCTTGAGCTATCTTGCTATTGCTAACGTGTACAGTTATGGCTAAGGCTTGTGGAGTAATTATGCTGATAGACTGTGAAAGACAATCTATATACAGGCTGTAAATTAATCCTTCACACATACGGCAGCCAAGCATTCTGTACATCAAACTACCCCTACGCAAAAATGTTTGCTGGGAAACGACTTTTTTTTTTTGGGGTCAAAAATCTCTTTTTACGGTAAAACTCAATGTAGCACTCTTAAAACATTGCGCTAGTGGATGCTTTGAATAGCAAAAGGGTCATGGAGGTAATTTAAGTAAAGTTATAACCTAAAAACTAGTATTTACAAAAATAGCTGTGCCAAATTTGGAACTTTGGCCCCCAATATCTCCGTAACTAGGGGGTTCCCAGGTATGGTCTAGAACAAAAATATGATCGAAGTGGTGGGAAGAACAAGTGCCTTTCGTATACGTTAAGGGTACTTTTACACCCTTTATATAAAAATCAATGCCACTTTTCGTTAAACTCAAGAACTGGCTCACCTATCCAAACCACATGTTTAGGCTTTGTTCAGACTATTTAGTAGATGGTTTATGTGAAGCTTGCACAAAACTGGTCGAGCTGTTCTTCATTTAACACATTTTTTGTAACAAATGAAATTATTTATTTATTTAACTATTTATGTACACACAGTAGACAACACAGGAAAATTATAAAATATAACATCAGAGTACAAAGGTACATTTAATAAATGGCGAATCATTTTGTGTGTGTTCAAGTGGATTCGAGGATGGTTTAGATTCACAATTGGACCAGGTAGGTGTCGCTACTGTCCGGGCAGGACGACGTCTGACAGGTCCACTAATAATAAATAGTATATCAGTAACAGTACGCAGGCAAATAATTCCAAGAAAGATGTTTTAAAGAAAATGTTTTAAATTGTTGTTTTTAGTCCGTAAAAGGCTAAGCAGACTAAAATTATCTTATTTCGTAATTCAATAACTGTATGCAGGCTACTTTCAATAGCTATACATAAAACCGTTGCAAAATAATTTGTTAAGAAATACTATAACATAATAATATTACATAACATAACAGTAGTACATTACTTGTGAAAGAAAATAAATTGTTTGTATTTTTTTGTATTTGTAACATCATGCCTGCAATCTCCGAAGGGTTAGGCAGAGGCATACAGTCACGAGCAATAATATGTAGGTATACCCTTGGCAAAGTTAAAACGCGAATATCTCGTGAAATAAAAGGGATGTTTACTGACTTAAAAAAAATATGATTCTAATTAGTACGTCTGTTAGATTATCGAAAAATATTGGATACGTATTTTTTGTTTTATCAAATCAGTAAAAATTGACGAAGATAAAACGCGTCAAAGATTTGAGTGGGGGGTTGTGATGTCACTGACCGCTAAAGAATGTCATACTAATGTCTTAGAAGTTAACCCTACTGTCATTCATTTGGTAATGTGAAAACTCTGAGACAGTTTTTACGTATGTCGGTATGTTCTTTTCTGCAATACCACTGCTCAATTAAGCAAAATTCACAACAAAAAGAAATCATTCAGCACCCATAATCGATGCTCGATACATTTGAAATCGAACGACGTTACTTACGAAACGATTAACCTGTACAATTAAAAAGTTTTTTAATCACTATATTTCGATTTAACCCCGATATGAAATTGATTTTGAGAAACCGGTGGGTTATTTGAGGACTTGGAGTCCTTTGGGTACTTTATCAATGTGACATGGTCCCGAGTGAGTGCGATAAATCTTGCAAGGGTTAATTAACTGCCAACACAATGCTTTATAAGTCTTTAAGGATGCATGTATGTGCGACCGCAGTGCGCGGTTGCAGGGTTAAGATAGGGCGGGGACGTGTTTTAAATGTAGGTGAAATTAATTAAGGTTATTGGCAATAATTAAACTAGATATCCTAATTAAAAAAAGTATTGCTACAAAAAAAAATGGTTTTTAGTCAGTAGAAATCTGACACTCCCTAAATAAATAAATAAAAAATAAGAGCGGAAGGGGTTATTTGATGATTTTCCAAACGCCAAAAAAAAAAATTAAGCAAGTCAAAAAATCAAAACTGATTTATTCAAACTAGGCTAATAATCAGCATTTCGAACGTCATAATTTACTTTACTTTACTTATTTATAAAAGACAGTCCCCCAAAAGGGCCCCACCTTTGACACTTTGTAGTGTTTTAGCTGGAAAGAAGTAGTGGCGGAACAAACTCCTTAGCAACACAACTGTCAGGTTGGTTGGGTATGAATATACTAAAGTATTTTTGAGATAAGTTTTATTAATTCTACGTTTATTGCCTAGATTTCATAGATGAGTAGTTTTAAGAATCCATTATCATCTCCCTACAAGCCTTTCACCAAATATATTGGGGTCGGCTTCCAGTCTAACCGGATGCAGCTGAATACCAGTATTTTACATGGAGCAACTGCCTATCTGACCTCAACAACCCAGAAAGCACTGGGTTATACGATACCCTTTGGTAAGACTGGTTGTCAGACTTTCGGGTCGCTTACTGCCTGTGACGACTGTCAAACAAAACTCTACAAATGTCAGCTGGGACCAACGGCTTAATGTACTTTTTAAAACACGGAGGAACAGCCGCCACGAGACCAATGGGGCAGTTTAGATATCCTGTCTGTATATTTTCGATTTAAAGCTTAAATAACAAAATTAAATCCATTTCCTTCGTAACTAATTAAAGTTTTACCGTCTGTAACTTGCACCAGACTCCGACGACCGCGCTAATACATCTACCGATTAAGATCTTAGCAGGAACTTGATACTAGCCGCGTTATCCGGCGTCATCTAGCGGTAACATCGCGCCTAGGCGACAAGGGACCGGCTAGAGGGGGTAAAAAATGCAAATTGTTCAGCTCGGGCTAGATAGAGATGTGAGTATCGTTATAGAGGAAATTTATAGGTTTAGAGAGTGTGAATTATATATGTTCAACAGGGACGTTTACTTATGATATTAAATATTGTAAATAAACTATAGAAGATAAACTATTTAGAACAGACCTATGTTTATGATGGTTGTATACGTTTTCACGAACAATACACACATTGTACGTGAAAAACAACCATACACAATTAAAATAAATGGTTGGAAATCCCTTCTTTTGGGCTTCGCCAAAGTCGGGTACAGACACACTCTTCTTAATCTATAGAAATATACATGCGGTCGATACATTTTAAAAATACCTAAATCATAAATACCGGTAATAATACTTGAGGTTATTATTAAACTATCAGTTCTCGAGCGTGGGCGACAATAACCCACGCGTTTAATCTAACTTCTGCTTGACTAAACTCTGCAACACGTTTCTTAAGTACTATTAATTACACGACACCACTAAACTAATCTGACCGCAAACCAATTACTCAATCACAAACTCCACTAAGACTTATTCACGAAGCAAACTAAAATAATTAATCGCATAATTAAAATCCACTACATCACTCCTTGTACTTCAATTACAAAACACTAAATCACGTCCCAACACTATTAAACCGCAATATGAGCTCAATATTATACAAGTACTAGTTTATATTATAAATCTTACACGGCAAATATGGCGGGAACCAACTAGTTGTGGCGTTGTCATCGAGCGTTTTCGCACAAGATATCGATACATACGATCTGACGACCACACGTGACGATATTCGATAATCGAGTAAATCGAATGAGTCAATTGCATTCGGAGTGACACTAGCGCGGAATTCTAAACTTCAAATTGACATTCCGAACTCGAATTTCCTTTTTTTTATAACGAAGGACAAAATGTATACGGCCTAGTTGACAGTGGTTCCATTGTTCTGATTTGAAAACAAGTGTTTTTTTTCTTATTCGTTGAATCGGTTACAAGAGGTTTTTTACAAATCTTTTAAGCTGTTTGATTGAATGTAAAATTTAAGTGTGCGCACTATACATAATTTACTAATAATAAATCCGTACGTACATACGATGAGTAACATACCGATCCATTCTTTATCACGCTGTACCATTGTGAAGTATTTTTTTATCTCTGAATACGTTTCAAAATAGGGTCGGGATAACAAGACATTTTATAATAGCAACATGATTAAAAGAAAGACTAACAATCATGCCTAATCAACCTATTGGGTTTCTAAAACCACATCTCATAGCCGTCAAAACGGACTAGTGGTGAGAAAGTTCATCGAAAAAAACATCGATTGTTTTTTATTAAAAGTGGTATCGGTATTCTTAAAGGTGATGGGAAATAAAAATTCTCTGGTATCGATAAAATCGTAGGGTATAGCGAGCCGGCCACACGGAGTGCGGTCGTGTGCTGGCGTTGCATGCCGGCGATTATTAAGTAGTGTACATTTCAATTGCTCGACGTGTGCTTACTATATTTATTGCACCTTTTCAATGGCTGAATAGAGATAAACACCACGTTGTGCGCAGATTAATGTTGTTTTTGTTCGCCAAGAATAAAAGACTGTGAACAGTCGTTAGTTACACTGTAATCTGCAATAAAAATCTGTCTTTAGTGGTTCGAGAGGAACCCTTTCTTGTTCTCTTTTTACTTAAACTTGAAACATTAATAGTTCTATAAGAATTATTATGCGTAAATGAATGGTTGTAAATTGAATCATGATTGTGAGTAATAGTTTTATATGGGACTTTATTAAACTGAGGCTCCGGGCTTCAATTTGATTGATTTAATAGACTTTATTGCTATGATTTTGACTGAAGATCCGAAAGTTATTAACTTTTGAGAGGTTATGTTCACCAGTGATTAGACGATTACTGTTTTGTTTGGTGAAATAAATCGGACATAACCGCTAGCTTACAAAAATACTGATGAATCAAATTATCTAATGCAAATAACGTTCTCTATCCGCAACCCATCTCACAGCTTCACTTAACTGATAAGTAATCATCGATTCCGCGAAACAACACAACGCCAGAAAGCCGTGCCTAATTACAAGGCGCAAACATAAAACCTTAAGCTTCGAACGAGATACTAAAATAAGAGATTGGATGGCAATCCTTCAGCGAATTTACGAAGAAACCTGTCATTACTTAAGACTCAATTGGACCCCCGACATGGAAACCAGTGTAGTGACATTTTCATCAACTTATTTAATTTGGTATCACACTGATGTTATTGGAATCCTTATCGTTTAGAATCTTGCTATAGAATCAAGTTACTCACTGATGACTTTTATTATGAGAGACAAAGATTTCCTTGATAAACCAATTATTGACGATTCTCTTAATTTAAGACTTTAAAGTACTAAATTCTACCTTATCATCTGACATTACACCACTCCGTTTACGTATAACCATCTCATTCCATACAAACCTCAAATTCCATCTCATTTTATACCGAATACCTATATCAATGAAATTTTATGCTACCAGTTAAGAAGCCACTGGAATTCAGAATCGTGTTACGATCACAGAATCATCTCGTCGAACAAAATTGCAACACAAAAGCTGTTTAAAAATACACGAAACTGAGCACGTAATTGCGTAATAACTCAGGAACGATTACCAAAGCGATTTCGATTGGGGTATCATTATGCTGGTACTAAATCTGCAAAATTCCCCTAAAAATATGAAAGCCTTGAGCGTAAGAATTAGAAGGAAGAAGATTCACAATGGGGAAAAAAAGGTTTTTGTATTTGAAGTCCAAATTATTTATTTGAAGATTATAATTTGTAACTGCGCAGCTGTGTTTAAGAATATTTTTTAAAGCTTGAGTTGTGCTACATTCCCACTAAGGTCTCGTTCTAGCCGGGTTACACGTCAGGTTTTTGCTCTCGGCCCCCGAGTTTCTTTCCTGAGATTCCAAGTGTATAATGAAGCCATTACCCGCAAGAACAAGCTTGGGCGAACGTAACTTGTATGAAAAAAAAAATGCCCAAATCGCCCCGGGCAACACTCGTGCGCCGACATGCTGTCTTGCCAGTATAGAAAAAGAAGAAAAAAACATTATTTAAGTTCGTTAGGACTCGTTTCGCGGTCCTGCTTTCTGATTCGGGATTTATTTTGGTATACTTAACGTAGGTACGGATAATATATCTTAAGCTAAAATAGCGAGTCCGTTTATCGATCCTAGAGCGTCTGGTAGCCACATGTACTGCGAACAAGTCTGGTTTAAAGATAGGAATAGCCAAGTTTACGACCAACCAATTTCCTTAGCGGACTTTTACGAGTACAGTTGAAAGGTAAACAACCGGTAACACAATATGATCTTTCATTTTCCAATGACTTTTTAAATAGTGATGGGAAAACTTGAAGTAAGATCTCAAACAGATTGGAATTTTAATGACGTATTCACTATTCAATTGGAGGTTTATAAAAGTAAAAATATTAATTAATTACTTCCCAATAAAGAAAAGGCAACTCACTTAGTCATTAGTGTTGGCTTCTAAATTAACAAACAGAACATGACAGGGCAAGTCTGGGTTATATTTAATAAGTTATTTCTTAATCACCCGACATCCGTTACAAGGAATGCATAGACACCGGGAGAGATGTATTGTTATTTGAAAAAAGTATTCTAAGTACTTACGAACATAGTTTAATTTTGCTTGATAAGACTTTGATGGTATAATGTTATTCTGATTAGAATACATTATTATTAAGTATGCTGATGAGTCTACTACAACACTCGATAGTAATAATATCTAAATCTATTAGACATTACTTTATTCATTTTAAATTGAAATGTTTTTTCATTAATTTACAGTGTAACCGAAATATATTTTCTGGTAAATACTGATGATCCTATACATTTTTCAAAACAATTCGTCTCATAAAACCCGATTATAATCAAAATCAAAATTCTAAATTCAGCCTCGTCATCACCATCCCATCACATCACCACAACATGTTAATCTGTGATCATTAACCATGATAAAAGACACGTAGTGATTACCCTACAATGCTTTACAAAAAATACCTTAATCAATTCATGGGGACCATAAGAAAGCGACAAACTTACGCCCACAAGCCCACGATCCGGCTCGAAGGACGAAAAAAAGTAATAAGGCGATTTGTATTAAAAATCGGGTGTGACACTTAATTAAGTCGATTGTCTTTTGGTATGCTTATGGAGATTCTACAGATGTGAATCCTTTGATAAGTTTTAGTGTGACTTTGACCCTTCGATGCAATCAATTGAAGTCACCGTACAACTTGTAAGTAAATGTCTTGGAAGACTTGAAATAAAAGAACCAGTAAGAAGAGATGTACCGGTTTTATACTGTCTTGAATTATAAATAAAGGAATAAGGATGCAGCGACATCCATTTACATTGATGACGATTTAGAGTCTACGTATTTATCCTGTTCTCACTGTTTAAAGTAACCTAGCCAAAATTCAAAGAAAGTTCTTTCAGTGAATTTAAAACCACAATGGAAACCTTTATCTATTGACATCCCAGAATCTCCATAAGCAAAATAACAATCAAAGCACAAGTGGAAAGTGCAGGAACACCATATATTATGCAATATAGTCTTCCAGTGCAATCCGCTCTTAACAGGTCCTTGAACTCGACTCGTACTTGAGGGCAGCCCAAAGTCGCTGAGAATAAACAAAGACTGTATCAAAAATGTTAACATCTTGCGCAAGACACATTAAGTCAGAGAAAAATCGTCATTTAAAAATATTTAACATAACATTCCCGATATCTACCCACGCTTAAGCCTCGTTATACCACACTTCAATACGTTAATTTCGTCACAGAAAACATAAAAAGACATCTTAATTGAGTTCAAATCTAACGTGATACTCAAATTTCCGTCTTACCGTATCAAAATCACATTAAGACGTCGAAAAAGCCGCTCACATTAAACCAGCATTGGTTTCTGGTATCTCCGAGACGGAGACTACTAATAACTCAATCCTTACTAAATTATATACGGCCGGGAGAGCCACATCACTATCATTATTGAGCGCGCGTTACGACACGATGCGTCGTTTTCGTCACGATATGAACTTTTTTAATGTTTTCTGTCATTTCTTCTGCATTACATTATTTTCAAAAACTGTATTTTATAATCTGAACTCATAATATGAGAGATAGAAGAAGTGGGAGGCCTTTGACTACGAGTGGGACAGAAAATCGCATGAATTATTTTCTGTCAATTATTTTGTGATAGGTTAATTATTTTCCTAAAAGTATCTTTCTTTTATAGGAGCCCGTGGCTTATTAATAACTGCCACTCGGGTCAATCTTTAAGTTAAGCCGCGCTTATCTAGGTTGGTCTGTGGATGGGTGACCGCCTATTACATACCAAGTTTTCTCCGCGCCGCGGTAAGCTGTTGGTTCCGGCTGCCATATATAGATCTTTGACAGTCGTTACAGGTAGTCAGTAACCTGAAAGTCTGACATCCAGTCTTACCAAAGGGTATCGTATTAGTTAGTATTAACTGGGTTGTGGAGGTCAGATAGGCAGTCGCTCCATATAAAATACTGGTATTCAGCTGCATCCAGTTGGACTGGAAGCCGACTCCGACATAGTTGGGAAAAGGCTAGGCAGATGATGATCTTTGTTTTATGGGTCGTAATCAACTAAGGTAAAAGTTTTCTATCTTAATGATATCAGAGTGATTTATCTGTAATTTTAACGGTCAGCCTATGCATATATTTTAGTGTTAAAATATGTATGGCGTCAACTTAATGTTATGCTAAATGCTACAAGCTTAGTTAGCTCAGTATTAAATCATGAAACTCAATTCAAATGATTACTAAGACTAGTAGTTAGTAACTGGTTTGGAAAAGTTCATTTAAATCTTTCCCATTAATATTAATTTGGAAATCGCCTTTAGCGTTGCCGCTTCTTTTGTAATATTTTCTAGGAGTAAGTAATGGATTACCAATTTAATCATTTTTTACAAATAAATTTCTGATGGCAGCGATGTAGACGATTTTAATTCTTTTCTTTTTTTCTATATGTACATATTTTTATTATTGTTTTAAGTTTGGTTATAGATAAAAAAAAAAAAAAAAAGGAAATACCTTGTTCCATAGTGCTATTTTCCTTCTAAGCTTCATCACCAAATCATGCATTGTGATTATGGAAATCAACGTCATAACTGAACCATAATATGTCAAGACTGTCGAGGCTGGCGTCTCTTACTCGTAAAAGCGCAAGAAAAACAATTACAGAGTTTATCAATATTAATGAATGTTTATTCTTTCCCACTCCTGGCCAAAGGCGACCAATTGCTTTAAAATTACATAAGAAGGGGAAAATTCTCGTCTACTAAACATCCCGCCTTCTTCACGAAGAAAAAACTTTAGTGACGCCCTTGTAGTTTCTTAGTGACGTTTATAACCCGCACTATTGCACACCGCATGTCTTATACACGTACTCATCACGTAATAATAACAATATATACGCGTTGCTTCGTTCGTTTTGTTGCGGCCAATGTACCACGCCCCGGCCATTATTGTGGTACCGACTGGGTTTTCTGGTTTATCGATAACTAACGGGTACTGCACTGGTTTTTGTTTTGAAGAAAAATTGGGGCTTACGACATTTATTTTTAGTTGAATAAAATAATATATATAAAACTTTAAGAATGCCTCAATATTTTTTTTTTATTTACTAAAGTAGACTGTTAAAAATAAACCAAGGAAAATAAATCGAATCCTTTTATTCTCCAAGTGCTCACTTTGGTGTCAGGTATTTTTAGTGGAAACATGTATTAGTATCTTATCGATAAAAACTCCGGTGGTAGCTAGAAAACTTCTTAATAAAATAAAATATGTCTTAGATAAATGCTCAGTTTCAAGAACCGATAAACTTCCCCACATTAGAGGTTACTTAAAGATATCACAATATCCTTTCATCGATATCTCTAAACACAACACCATCCGGAGACCCTGCGCCCGCGCCGCTCAGAGACATGCGGCGACTTTATCACCCACCTCACAGACATAACAAGCACAGCACACACAAACATACACACGTATTACTTACTATCTTTTTATGGAACATATTGTATGTTCGACATAAACTATCGATGACGCGGTCTTTATCGACTTTTAAAATAGGAATAGTTGACAAAAAACATCTAATTGGTTCGTCAGATAAATTTCCAAAAATATTGGACATATTTTTTTTTTCATTTTTACGTTAAGAAAAAATTAAGACATATATTCTTAACGTGAAAGTGACGTCACAAACTTCTACTCATGATCTTTGACGCGTTTTATTACGCGTTTAATTTGATAAAACAAAAAACACGTAGGATCCTATATTTTTCGATAATCTAACAGACGAACTAAACAGAATCATATTTTAGTCATGAAAAAGCCCTATTGTGAGGTATGATTACTTACACTGTTTTGTCTAGAACCGTTCTCGAGTGTGATTATTGGACATTGAGCTTTGGAATGATACTTGTCACTATGGAAACGTCGCTCGGCGTCATATAACAATAATGAACTTATTCTAGAACGTGCCATTTTTACAACCAGCTATATCACAACTTCAGTTGGCAACTGTGTTGTCAGATATGAATGTAAGTCGGGGCTGCGGGTTGTTTGAAAGAGATACCGCGGAACAAGGGTGGTTTTTACTCAGTAGAAGTCGGACACTCCCTTCCACTTCACCCAGAGCTGGAGGAGTCATGTATGATTGACTCCAAAAATTAAAAATATATATGCAAAAGTTTGTGAGGGTTGATAAATGGATGGATGTTTCCCGTATTCACGCAAAAGTTACTGAACATAATTATTTCGATGAAATTTTCCGCGCAAGGATATCGTGACCTGCTAGGGTTGCTGAATTTGTTTTAAAGAGTTACCGTCGCCCTGGAACGCATAGAATATAAGAAGGAACACAGGTGGGCTAGTCAGTCAGAGTCTGACACTCTTTACTACTCCACCCAGAGCGGGAGGATGATGATATCCCTTGGTTAAAAAAATACGATAATTTTAATTCAAATAGGTATTATGGTCACATGCAAAAATTTCTGAACTTTACGCAGACAGAATTAGGTACATGATAAAGGCATTTGCTCTCCACATAGTTAAATAATGATAAGTAGGCATTTGAAGGATATTTGCCTGTCAAATCTTCTGTTATAGACATCACTGCCTACAAAGTAAAGTTGCAGAATATACTTGTAATACTAATAAGTTAAACTAGCTAAGATATTTCTGCAGAACAAACTGTCCTGCTAAGTACATGAAGATCGTTAAACTTAAACTTAGTTGCAACTTTCAAAGCACCGTAAACAGTGTAAACTTAGTGTTTATTACACTATTAAAATTATACTTTAATTAAGCATATTAATATTCTGTAATATACTCTAAACTAGTGCAAACTTAGGTACTCTTTGTATCAAAAAGCTTGTTTAATAGTGTTTTATTTATTGTAAAAATCTATGCAAATAAATAAAATTAGTGTCTGTTTGTATTTTGAAACAGCTTTTTACTCAATGCATATTATTAGGACAGTATAAACGGCACTTATAGCAAACTCTCTTTCTGTCTGTTTTTGGCTAATCTCCGAAACGGCTGAACCGATTTTGCCGAAACGTTTACTGATGCTATAAGGAGGAAATATTATCAGTAAACTAATTTAAGGTTTATTAATGTAACTTGAGTTTTATTTTAGAAAAGCATGCACATTCAGGAAGGGCGAAATGAGCATTAATATGTTTAATGTCGCTTTCCACAAAATACTGACCGATCCCATAACTTTTTTGATAAATAAAACACAATCATGGCTTTCACTTACCCAAAACTTAAGTCAAGAAGTAATCGATAACCAATCTTATTCCCCACAAAATCAGGTCAAAAAGCATAGAGAACTATTCCCATAAAGTTCCATAAAAGAGTATCATAGGCGCATGATCGCGATGCGGACGGGACACAAATGTTGACACACGCATGCGCGTGACGCCTCGTCGCAGCTTACTGCCAGCGTCAATATTGACCCTGCTGCAAGCGCGCGCGCACCTAGGGTTGCGACAGGTGGAATTTATTTTAAAATTCACGACACGAATCTAAAGTAAAGACGAAAAGAGTGATTAGTAAAAATGTTAATTAATAGAGAGGGAGAAGACCAAAAAAAGATGGATGGATTGTGTGAGGAATGATATAAAAAAAAATGATAATGAAGATGATGATGATGATAATGTAGTAAATGATAGCGTGACGATTGACAAGGGCAGGATGAATGGACTTGTTACTTTGTGGAAATTCGTGCATTTTAACGTTTACGTTAACGATTTACCATTTTACTTCCTACCTGACCTTTCTAACCTCCCCAAAATAGTAGTACTACCCATTAGGCTCTCGAAGATCAACAAATGACTACTACCCGATGCAAGGGGTCTCGTTCTAATGTAATCAACGGTCACCCATTCACGGACTGACCTCGACAAAGTGTCACTTAAACCTTGAAGATCGATTAGTGTGGCTAAGATTTGGCTACGATATCCTATAAAAGAAACTAAAACGGTCTGAAACTTGAATCGTGGCAACCCTACGTCGAGCTGTATGACTGGAAGCTTTTCTAGAGCAAACTTTACGATGATGGGAACATCATAAATTCACATTACATTGCTACCTTGGAATCCAAATGATTTCCCTCGTTATTTAAACAGCATCCAATGGATTAATACATGGCGATATGATACGGTATGTTTAACAAAATGTAGTTTTTATTGTTTGTTGACATTCATTTTGTGGGAGCCCTATTTGCGTAGGTGCGGAGAAGTTTAACTTAAAAACAACATTTGTTTTACAATGTCATCTCTGCTGATCATCTTTTTCTTAGATAGATACATGTTCAGCCATATTTGTTTTGTAGATAATGAATTTATAAATTACTAGCGGACGTTACGCGGTTTCACCTGCGTAGTTCCCATTCCCGTGGAAATACAGGGATAAAAAGTAGCCTATGTTACTTATGGTGAATGTAGCTTTCTAATGGTGAAAGAATTTTTGAAATCGTCACAGTAGTTTTTGAATTTATTCATTACAAACATACACACAAAAATACAAATCTTTCCTGTTTATAATATTAGTGTAGAAGTGTAGATAGGGATATTAAATACTAGCCTAGAGGATGACATTGGTCTAACGACCCCATACACGTTAGTGCCAGAGTTTCTCAACCACCTCAAGGGCCTTTGACATGGATTGACGACCGCGATCACCGGTTTATACGTGCCTTCCGAAGTACGGAGTCATCTTTTTATCAGACAATCAGATGATGACATTATAGTACTAAACTACACTAATGAACCGGTGGTTTTAGATACTCGTAGGTACTCGAAGTTTATGCCAAATATAATTAATATTATACCTGTCAAATGATTGGTAAATGATGGTTACTCAAATTATTTTTGACATTTGAAATAGTAATTTATTACCAAATAAAATTGCAATCTTGAAGGAATCTCCTGGTAATTAGACTATAACCATGTTACCCGCGTTTAGACATAAAAAGGTTATTAAGGTTACCCATCTTATTACTAACCTCAATTATATAAACAGCTATTGCTTCTTGTTCTTCTTTGTATAAAGACCACAGGTTTGGTAGTATTTTCTACACGATAAAATATCGAATAGATATCGAATAGGAAAAGAAACACATTTATCGATAAGGATTAAGTTTTACTTATACCATCGCCAAAACCGATACAGCCCATAAACTCAACAATTCTATTTCAAAAATACCATATCAGGAATACCTCATTATGATCATAATGTGATATTTATTGTTACAACAGCCTGCTCACAGCGTGCCACCCTAGCCAGCCAATGACAGCTAACCATAACCATGCCACTCTAGCAAACCATAGCCATGCCACTCTAGCATACCATAGCCATGCCACTCTAGCATACCATAGCCATGCCACTCTAGCCAGCCAATGACGGGCAACGACTCGCGAGCCAATCACAGTCAAGCGAAGACACCGCCATAACCACCGGATGCCTCCGGTGGGGATATCAGTCTATATAATGCCCTGTAAGCTCAGTTTCGAAGTCTTGTCGCGCTCGATTGTTAAACCTGTAAGTCGAGACTCTGTCCGAATAAAATAATGAATCAGTTCCTGTCTATTTTTTACGACTGTCGTTACAGTCAGAAGTGGGATCGAATAAAAAAAAAACCTACGATAAAACGACGCTCTGCTACTTAAAAGTCAACGGTCACCTACTGTGGAGGACGAGGTCTGAAAATTCAAACGAAGAACGTTGATGCACACCGCCTGCAAGGAAAATATTGTCTCCCATCCCAGTATCACAGGGCACAAATTGAAAAAGCAGGCCACAATCTGGATGGAACACGAAGCGCCTACCCTCAGTATCGCATTGGTCATTCCATAATTTGACCTTGAAAACGAAGACTGCGGCCAGTAACCACCTGTGAGACACTTTGAGTTACAAGAAGTATCCATCTCTCTGCCAGCAACGGTTCTACGGTAAATTAAGACTACCTAAAGGTTGTCAACAGCAACCAAGGACATGGAAGGAAGGAACCGTCCTACTTCACGCTGAGAGCTGCCAGGAACCATGCATAAATAACAAGGTCAGTAAACATGCCAATATTTGCCAAATTAGCCAAATGCCATTAGCCAAATATATGTATAAGCCAAATGTGTTTTACCATGGAGTGCCCCATGAGTTGATAATTATGCGAATCGTAGACAAAATAATTTGGTAAGCCCGTTAAGTAAATATAATCATAGTCACTTAATCAGTATATTATCCCGGTACAAAAAAAATGTTTTACGAGTAGGTACTAGTTGTATACTAAAGAGTTAAGAACTTAAAATGCACATATTTAGTTCAAGTGCGCATTAGATTATCCAACAATAACAATTACAAAGTAAATCATGTAGATCAGATACTTATAAATAGCTGCAATAATTTTATTAAACTATTATCAGAGATATAGATAGCATTCCTTGGCGATCTCTTGCTACCGCCAGCCGATATTCAAACAGTTTTAGACTTATTGGATAAAGTTCTTGACAAATTGAAAACGAGGAACTTAAAATTAAATATGAGGAACTGCTAATTTTTACATATTTCTTAATTAGGGTATAAAACATCATGACGCGATGGCATTCAACCAGGTGAATTTAAGTTGATCGTCTTAATTTCTCATCCCGAGTACTTAATGTAATCGAAGTGCGTCAGTTTATTCTATCTAGTTCTATCTAGTTACTAAAGAAAGTCCATTCATAACTTAGCAATAATAGCTCGCCCGTTTATCAAACTTACAA
The DNA here is from genome assembly GCA_932274075.1 of Diarsia rubi. NCBI lineage: Eukaryota > Metazoa > Arthropoda > Insecta > Lepidoptera > Noctuidae > Diarsia > Diarsia rubi. The sequence continues at coordinate 8,346,823 of OW026437.1, read as the reverse complement.
AAAAAAAAAGTAAGTACGATGTGGGTATGAGGCTAGTCACATAAATCTTGTTATGGAAAAAAAATGTTATAGGTCGGTATTAGTGATTATGTAGGTACGATCCTAGTTTTCCAACAGAAATTCACACGTATTGCAGGTATTGCACGTATCTTTTATAAAGTAGATTGACGGTAGTTTGCGCCCTGTCTTTTAGTTTAGTCGCGTTACAAGTCAGATGGAGTGTTTATCATGATTTTGGGCTTGAATCCCTTGCGGTGATAAAATTGTTGCTAAGATTTCGTATTAACACGTGTTATGTAAAAATGTCCATGTAATTCGGACTGTACTGCAGTACGCGATACAATGACTAATCATGATCTTATGCCATGTATTGCCCGATATTACTTTTCACTATGGTGACCGATGAGCCAAAGCCCAAGCAAGCTAAAACGAAAAGCCAAAGTCAAAGTCTATGCCTATCTTAGGTAAGTAGATCGTTCGATAGATGCCATTTATTGTGTACCATTTAGACGTGAACGATTTGTTCAGTACTGTGCAATGACAAGATGAAAAGCCGAAAAGTAGTATTGTTTTACTGCGATGTGGATGTACAGATACCTATAGTGAGTAATTGTGTAATCGTTGATGGTAGGCTATAACGTAAACAAACCTTTACGGTACCAGATTAGTTGTGTGAGTTGTGTCAAACTTCGCGCGATGGAAAATATTACAAAATGCATCATGACAATAACAAGGAGTAAAACGAAGTTCTGAATTTTATAAATATCAACAAAATTTCTGATTTCCAAAAATAACCCGATTTATAAGTAAATATTATTATGTGACGTCATGTTTACATTGTGCGTACTGTAAAGGGGATAATGTAGGAAAGAGGGTTAACGACATCCAATTCTAAATCTAACTTAGCTCTGATAATACATGACAGTAGCAAGCTAAATTTTAATTTTAAAATGGTGATAAAACTGATGTCCTGAAACGAGGCTGCGCCTGTGTGTATCTTGGGGGCCAGAGTTGCATTAACTTAACATTAGTACTTAATAGCTTTAAACACATAAAATTATATTGGAAAAATAGAAAAACGTATTCGTGTGTAGTGTGTTAGTGTGTATAAGTAATGAAGTTTTGCCACCGACACGCTAAGAATTATATATCTGTGAGTGCATGTGTGTGTGCGTGCGTTAAATGGTATGATGTAATTAACTTAAATTGGTTCTTCCGTTTCTTCATCCGATAGTTTGGCAAAAAAGTTTATTTATCTTTTCTTACATGAAAAGTGTTTCATGTTTTTAATATCGCAGATATTAAGGAGTTCTTATAATACTGTTAATATTACAACCGGGTACCTATCTTTATGTCTTACGATTTATCCCAGATCGGGTTTCTAAACCAGTGCAATCTAGGCGCGGTAGGGTTTTCTCAGATTAGAATAGCTGGAAAGAAATGGGACGTAACTTAGATACAAGGTGAAAAATGATAATTCAAATTCAAACTCTTTAATTCAGACAAGTGTCCATAGTGTTAGTAACAACAAAATAACTTAACGACTAGGGTTAGTAAACTTAGTAACAAGGCAAAAAAAAAAAAAAAAAAAAGTATGTTAATAGTGTGATTTACTAAAAAAAACTATGATTATGTACTTTGGCGCCAGGCGATGACTACTGGCGGCTTAAATGCTTAAATGCTTTTAACATCACGCATGTAATACCCAATGGGTTAGGCAGAGGTATACTCATGAGTACACACACATTTCGCTAGTAAATTGAAATGAATTAAAAAGTGCTTATTCATGGTTACATCCGTGTTACAAGGTATATTACTTCTGCCATACTGTAAAACAGTTATATTTAATTTAAATGTAACAACTTGTTAGTACGTTTCCATCAATAACAACGACACTTTTACCTACAACTAAACACATTTATTGAACACAAAAGTTGACTATAACGTAATGCTATAGCATTTAAGTTGCGTTAAAACACTTCAATTAATAGCGGTGAAGCCGCAAACATAAGGTAGTATGGCATAAATATATACTTATACAACAATAAATAATCATAAATGGAATCTACACATCTTTTGTAATGAGGTTTTTACATAGGTGTTAAAAACAAACTTCCCTAATTTATTTTTTAAAAGACATTTTCGTGGTACAGCTATTTTCTAAATCGTAAGGTATGTCGTTAAAAATTTTTGGTACTAAGCATTTCCTACATCTTTGTCCATAATAATTAGTACAAGTGGGTACCAATTACAAATTTTCTTATGCATTTATTCCTTTTCCTTCAGCTTAAAGTTCCATGCTATAGGGGGCTAGCCAGGTTAACTCTTGTTTGTTAGAAGATTGGTTTTCTGGCCCATATTAAATGATATTGAGGAGTTAGGTAATGATTGACATAAACTAAGAAGTGTGAAAGGTCATATTATATGATACAACGGGTTTATAGGTTTAGTATCCGCTGTAACATATCGTAGCAGTGCTTTTGTCTGATAGCACCAGTAGTGTGAACGAACAATTGAAAACCGAAGATTTCATAAATCTCCTGAGAGGTCTATAGCCCCATTTTAACTTGGTTTTTCTGAGCTGACTTGTAATCACTGTTTTCTTGTTTCCATTGCGGGAGCAATTGTTCCAGGACGGCCGAATGTTACAACAGCCTGCTCACAGCGTGCCACCCTAGCCAGCCAATGACAGCTAACCATAACCATGCCACTCTAGCAAACCATAGCCATGCCACTCTAGCATACCATAGCCATGCCACTCTAGCATACCATAGCCATGCCACTCTAGCCAGCCAATGACGGGCAACGACTCGCGAGCCAATCACAGTCAAGCGAAGACACCGCCATAACCACCGGATGCCTCCGGTGGGGATATCAGTCTATATAATGCCCTGTAAGCTCAGTTTCGAAGTCTTGTCGCGCTCGATTGTTAAACCTGTAAGTCGAGACTCTGTCCGAATAAAATAATGAATCAGTTCCTGTCTATTTTTTACCACTGTCGTTACATTATCTAAGAATCTTTCTAAATCCTTTGAAAACCGATCAGCCCTCTACGGCCAAGAACTGGTTAGGACCAATATTTACCAGAATCCGAATCCAAAATACCAATAAGCTACTGTATGCCCCCCGGTTCGGTCAATATTGGATATACTTAAAACATGTTCCAGGAATCAGTTTTAGTGTTACAGTGAGATATTGTGAGTAAACCTCTTCTATTTAGATTTAGCCGATCCTAAACCAACATGAGTTGGACTCTATTCTTTGGTCCTAAGGTACAGTTACGACCATAAATGTGTTGCACTTTTGAAATAATCTAGAGCGATTTTCTCGGAAGATCATCATCATTTGCTTAAAATTTTTCATCACAACCTAAATGTGAATCCAGGTGAAAAAGAAGGAGGAAACGCCCGGATGCCACCATTGTGAGGATCGGCCGGAGGACACGGTGGAGCACACCGTTGAGGTGTGCCCCGCTTGGGAGGAGCCCCGCCGTGTTCTCGTAGCGGCAATTGGCGGCGGCGATCTCTCGCGCCCGGCCCTGGTGCAAGCCATGGTCCGGTGCGAGGAGGAATGGGACGCCGTCGCCTCCTTCTGCGAAGCAGTGATGCTAGTGAAGGAGGCGGCGGAACGCGAGAGGGAGAGAACCTCTCGTCCCAGCCGCCGCGGGAGGCACTCCGGGCGTCGGGGGCCACGTGATGACTTCCGGCCACCGTAGACGCGGGCCTGTGGACGGTGAGTGATGGGCTAGCTCGCTGTCCGGCCGTCCTATGACGACAACAGGCCGTGTCGACGGCGCGTTCGAGTTCCACGCGCGCCTCAAAGAGATGTCAGCAACAACAACAACAACAGCAAGGGCCGACGCCCGTCAGGGCTGCAGAATGTTGTAAGAGATCCCGCACCCTTGACATATAGGGCTAAGAAGGAACATGGGTGGTTTTAGTCAGTAAAAGTCTGACACTCCCATTCGCTCTGCCCAAGAGCGGGAGGGGTTATTTGATGATTTGATGAAGAAAACGTGGAAGAAGCCGGTGACGGAAGCTTTATACAAAAGGCAAAGCTGACTGACTGAGGATCATCGCACAGGCCAAACCCTTTTTTTACCCGCTCTTGGGCAGAGCGAAAGGTAGTGTCAGACTTCTACTGACTAAAAACCATCCATGTTCCTTCTTAGCTTAGTCAAGGTTGCGGGATCTCTTACAACATTCCGCAGCCCCGACGGGCGTCGGCCCTTGCAGGCCGCTTCCTTGTTGCTGACATCTCTTTGAGGCGCGCGTGGAACACGAACGCGCCGTCGACACGGCCTGTCGTCGTCATAAGACGGACGGAAGGCGAGCTAGCCCATCACTCACCGTCCACAGGCCCGCGTCTACGTTGGCCGGAAGCCATCACGTAGCCCCCGGCGCCCGGAGCGCCTCCCGCGGCGGCTAAGACGAGAGGTTCTCTCCCTCACAGGCCAAACCCTTACAGCAAGAAACTTAAAACTTCGCACACGTATTCTTCTTATGACGTAGGCATCCACTAAGAAAGGATTTTTCAAAATTCAACCCATAAGGGGGTGAAATAGGGGATGAAAGTTTGTATGGAAAATCGTCGTTTTTGATATTTCCGACATCCACGCGGGGAAGACGCGGGCAAAAGCTAGTTATAAATAAGTACCAAAGCTACAAAGCAACTATTATTTCACGAAAAAATAGTCTTTCGAATTTTGTGTAATAAATTGTAATTTGTATCTCTGCTTGCGATTGTACTGAAAGGGAGGTCGGGTAAGAATACATACTTTACGCCATCTAACTCACACTAATTGATATGTAGGTGTAACATACTCGTAGTTCAAAACTGTTGCCTATTTGAGTATTACTATTTACGGTCAGGAAGTTGAAAGGACTTGAAATCGGTTTGTGACTGATCGATTTTGTGGTTGTGCGGTTCAGAAGGAAGTTGTTTGTTCATGCTTTTATGCATAGAAGTGTTTTGGTGTTTACTAGAAATTAGTTTATGCTGTAATTTATAAGTTACTGGAAAATTGCAGAGCAAAGGCAGTATTTATACTAACCGGCTCTTAGACGTATGCTTAAATTATTGCAATGTTAGAATTTAACCTTTCGGTATTAAGATTAGTGTTGAAAATCCAACAAACAGCTTTGATTTAGGCTGCAATTATTGCAAGTATTTTTATGGGCATCAATATTAGTGATACGGCTTATTAGTCCAAGAAAGTTCAGCCCAGTAAGGCCGAGTACCAACCTCAAAATACTTCAGTTTATCTAAATGTGAATGAACAGTTAGTTATTGTTTTAGGTACATATTTAGATAATAACATAATATACCATCACGAGAGCAGTGGTGGCCCAGTGGTTGCGGCCTTGACTTACGAACAGTAAGTCGTGGGTACGAACCCAGGCAGGCGCATTACTTTGTGTAATTTATTTCACCACCACTGATTTCAAAGGAAGAACGGTGAAGGAAAACATCGTGAGGAAATCGGCATGTCTTAGAACAATAATATTCGAAGACATGTGACATCTACCAACCCGTACTGGGCTGGCGTGGTGGATTGCCCATCCCTCTCCTAGAGAGGCGGCCTGATTCCCTGCAGTGGGAACATTATAGGCTGATGATGATACCAACACGACTGTATAGCTTTAGGGTTGGGCAGAGGTGTACTTAATAGAAACACTAATTTCGCAAGTAATTTAAATTCCATGTAGAGAGAAATTCCTGATACCCAATAGCATTACGCCGATCGAACCGAACCAAGAACCTCATGATCAACAGTCGCTTTTGCAATCACTAGACTTACGAGTACAAAGCAATTTATTGGATTTCTATTGCAACTGCTCATAATTACTAAACGTCTGTCGTTTATGATCTTAAAAGCACTACACCTAATAATTACATCAGCCGCAAGTATTTCCATTAACACCTCTGTTGGCAGATTTAATAGCACAAGCTACAGTTTTGCTATCTGTTAGATAGTCTACACCAAGTCTACACCCACAAGACATGTACAGTATTGATGTTTCTAAACATCATGACGAAATAATCAATACAAATAGTACAGAACACCCGCCATCTTGGATTTTAACAAGAAGCGATCTTATGTAAACCAGGTTACAGTCTCATTTTGCCTGGATTTATAACACTCTTGTCTAGGTCTTAAGACATAGAAACAGAATTTTAACAATAAGCGATATTCAGGAAAACTGATTAAAGTCTCACTTTACTTAGATTTATCACACTTGTCTGTTACTGAAGATGTAAAAGCCAAGTCTAAAGTAATAAACAAGGACTTACCCATATTAGTTCCTAACTTAAATTGCAAAACCAGGCAATAAATCTCACTGAAATATGAACAAGCAAAATCCTGTACTCACTAGGTACGCTTCTTGAAAATAAATACATATCCTGAAATAACACAAAACTTGAAGTTCAAACTCACTACTAACACCACAGAGTAATGAAAGGACAGAGACTTCAAACAAAAAAGAAACGAGAGACGCGTGGTTCCCAAAAAAATAAAAGAGATCCCTCGTCAATTTCCAAGTACCTTTCTATTCAAATATTAAAACTTATAATTTTCACAAATCCTCGCTTCCTATTGTTAGCGGACCCATTTAACCTGTCATACACCTTTCATGGGGTTTTAAGGGACAATAGGAAGTATTCAACATATCCCAGTGATGAGTAGCGAACCACTTGTTCAAACAATTCCTCTATTTGGGATTAAATATGTTTAATCTGTATTATTTGTTGAAATGCTTCGTATTACTGCAAATAGTTACAGGAGGATTTCAAGTGTTCGAGTGGTTTTTTTATTTAGGGTTTTTAGTCAAAAGTAGTGACATATTATTTAATGAGTTATTCATGGTACTAATAGCAAAGATTAAATGTAGAGAGAATTTCTTACTGAAGATAGAAATTCGGTACCATCTCTGACAAGGTAAATGAGGACCTTAAAACGATGGCTTAAGATGGATTTTAACAAAAATTAACTTAATAAATAAATAAATAAATAGTGCTACTTTATAACTATAGAGCGAGAAAGACACCTATCCGGCTCGAAGGACTATGACCTTTTCACCTATTCTAAGATTTTACAACCCCAGTCCAGTCGAAGGCCTAAATTACGATCAGATAAAAATAGGCCCTGATAGTTTTATGTGGTCCACCTGGGCCAAACGAGGCCCGAGAGTTTCTCGCCTCGTTACCAAAGGGCCGAGGGCTCGGGAATTAATTATAGCTTTTGTGTTTATAGCTTATATATTTAATCGTAAAATACTGCCCACAGACACCATATTTATGTTAGTTTTTGATTGCGAAGGCTTAATTGCTGATAGGTTTCGATTTAGTTTCGGCGTATATATTGTCTTTGATTCTGAATTTGTAGATAAAGCTAGTTGGTTTATTACCGAGCTCAGTGATTGGGTAGTTTGAATTTGTAAGCCATGGTAGCTGATAAGATTGACATTCGTGTGCTTAGAAATTACTTTATTATTGTAAAACTTGAGAAGTCAAGATTTTGATAATGATCAGACGTTATACAAGAACGTTTTGAAAGATTCTCATCTGGGCTTGATACAAACAAATTGCTTCGTTGACCAATTTGTGTGTTTTGGTAGGATTGTCGTGTATCGAATTTCAACGGATGGTTAATATTTCAAGAATAAGTAGCGGCCTCTAAGATCACCTTTTCATGATTTAAGATTATGAAAAATAAGGTACAGAAAATGACATATGAATAGCTAGAAAGCAAGTGATTGAACTTTTACTTTGTGTTTATATTGTCCAACTTATAGACAAAATTAAATCTTCATACACCCATGGGAACCCCATCTCAGTCTCATACCCCATAAACAAACTTATATCTAACGCTCTGGTCCACTTTACCGTAAACAAACCAATCTATGGTATTACGTCACAATAGTGTCCGGCCAGGGAATCGAACCGAACGCCCACTCGCATTCCTGCCCAAACTGGTTCCATGACTTAACTGCTTATAGTGCTTATTAGTACTTTGTGCGGTTAACGGGTATATCCTAGATGTTATGGGGGTATTACTATGTGTTTATTGTTTGCCAATTTATTGCTTATTAAACTGTTCTCCTTACTGGACAGTAAATCCGTTTTGGGACAGGTTTATGATTTTGTTTCGATCTTGTATCTTGGATATTGGCTATTTGTGGTTTATGATTTTATAGTTTCTATAGTTTTCTTTACTTTAAGGTCTTAAGGACTTTAATCGCGCACGTTTAATTTTTCAAATCGATTTCATCATCTTCATTTTTCTAATCTTAATTGAGTCAGCGATATACGTTTTCAATTCAAGTTACTGACCAGCAAATATTCAATGTGGAAGTAGGACCCAAGTCTGATTTCTGAAAATGTATACAATTTATTAAGAATAAAGATTTCATTATAGAACCAAAACTTAAATCAGATAGCTGTTTCCCTAATAAAAGTCAGAAAAATAAACAATACAAAAATCAAACAAACGATCTTCTACAAGAATTCCAACAAATACATTATCAGATTGCCCAACAGAACTTGTTTTCAAAAACTAGCAACGTAATCCAAAACTCACGCGCCTAAACCAACTGAAGATAATAATGTCCAAACATAGTGAAACAATATTGGAGCGAGTGATGCGCGGGCGCAGTAGCTCGCACCGCCATGTTAAATGGCGGCGCAAACTGTCATTATCACCTACAAGACTACGGTAATGCGTTGGCTGTTGCCTACTGGATTTTTATGTTGGATTCTGGATGTGGAGTAGATGATTTTTTGGGATAAATCAGAAATGGTAGTATGTAGGTAGTAATTTTTACAAAGAAGGAAAGTTATTAAAGAGATTTTGAATGATTTCCATAACAAAAAGTTGAAGCTGAAACGCATTTAGATTTAACGTTGACGGGAATTTAGATTTAGTTCATTTCTTAAGTCATTTATTGCTTTCAAAAAGGAAGCATCAGATAACACAAGAATGTCACTGACATCATTAAATTTTCTATACAAATCAAGTTACTAAAATTGAGCAATTAACCTGACCATACGTATAAAAAGCACATTATAAGAGCACATGAACAAAACAAGAAATTAGAACTTCCTGTAGGTCGGCCCGTTAGAGATGTTATCATAAAATCAACGCGCAATCTCTGATTATGAGATTATTGTATGATAATTATAGCCATTACGCACAATTATAATATTAAACTGGCGACTAATAAACCTATTTAACGCTAGATAACATTTAGTCTAGGCTGTGCGTTGATAGTGATACAGACACCTTAGCAACTTGTTTCTAAAGACATTGAAACACGAACGAGTGCCACGGCTCTATCTGATGATAAAATTGTGGCTGTTAATTGTAATAAAGCTATCTTTGACAAAAACAATGGAATGAAATAAGATGAATATAAAGGCACAACACAAATAAAACTGAGTAAAATAATGAAAATGAAACAGCTAATTTTCAAAACACAATTGATGATTGATGTAGCTACAATCTACAAGAAGTAGGGTAAGTCGAATAAGAATAAGTCGATTTAATCCCATTTATACAGTCGATTTTATTACAGAACGTAATACCGGGATGAAAAGTATGCAATGTCGTAATTTCATGATTTACCTTTGTGCCGGTAAATTCTTTCAGTTAAAATGTTAAGGCGTGAAAAGGGAGACAAACAGAGGTACCTTAACATTCATAAAATTAAGCGCCGATTTAGACTGGCTTTTAACGTAACATGCTCATAGTTTAGTCATCTCCTGAGTTCTCGACCTCCAATTTATTTACCTAGACCTTGTAACCGCCAGTTACTGTACTAACAACTTGAAATGTTTTGACCGTTACAAGTTCATGTGCCAAATTATCTTCGCTGCCGACGACCACTACCACGACAATTCTTCTTTGCTACTTTTTTATTGTCTATTCTACGCAACGATCATCTTCTTAACCAATCAACTTGGCCTATTACCATCCACAGCTGGGAATAGACTTCTCCCGAATTGTGCCACATCACCCTGCTTCCATTTTTCGCACCCTGTCTCTCTCAAACCACTTGTTTTTAAGGAGTTTGGTTCATTTTCGCATCAATTCTTTCTATTGAGATAAAGTTTGTAAGTTCAGATGTATTTGGTAATCGCCTATACTCCTCATCCATTTTCAAAGATTCGTTCACTGTCTGGCAAAGTGATAGTCTTTCATAAAGCATTCAAGATCATTCCTCTTCGTTTACTGAACCAACTTCCCTCTTTGTTCCTCTCGTCCCTCCAGCAGACAATTGTCAACCCATATCAAATTCCCTCATAACATTAAGCAATCAAGTTCATTCGTTCTTAACAAGTGTTTGCTCCGGGATTCGTCTGTCTGTCAGTTGGGGGCTAACGCGAGCATCCTGTCTGTCCGTCTCGATAAGATAATACTTATGCACACAGCATTGCTTGATTGTTTAATACTTGAGTTATTATGATTTCCTGTGCTTGAAATTTTTTGGAGATAATTTTAAGTCTTGGCTTGATAAGTGAGTAAAGAAGTGGCTTATTAGTATCTTGGTTCTAAAATTTACGGCGCATTGAGTAAGCAAGAAGACATTTGGAGATCTTGGTGCTTATCTGATGTGATTGATTGGTAATTGGTTTGACATTGTACTCTAGTGAGAAGAGGTGTAGCCTGTAGGTGTCAAGACTGCATTCTAAACAAATGCAGAGTTGAATCCAAAATAAAGTAAACCAATACAGAAAAAAACATAAGCATAAACACCTCTTATTTGAACACGAAACACACATAAAATTCCAATGCCAAGTCACTCAGAAGTCTAGTTTATGTCACCTAACACGTTACACAACACTTTAAAAGTATCATTTTCATTGAAGCCATCACGTTTCGCTTCGAAACCGTAAATAACACCTCATTTGACAGGTTCAAACGCACCTTCATCTTTTTTCCACTAAATAGACCACGTGGGTTCGCAGAATTCCAAAGTTACGACCTCTCAAATGTGCCGAAAATCATTAAAAGTACCTCAACAATGAATGTTTTGTGTTACGGGAACTAGTTTCACAGATATAGCGAACAAAAAAGAGTATTTTGATGTCTAAATAGACACATCATCGGGCAGGTAGATGGAGCAAGGTAACCGACACTGTTCTCGGCCATAGTGAAAGAAATGTCATTAATTTTAACGGTTGCCCGGTTGGAGAGGTGGATACTACTTTTTTTTTTTCATAATTTCGATAGCTGATTATTCGGAACTTGATCAAGATGTGAATGTGATGTTTGTTCTTTGGTTGTTTAAACCTTTTTTCTTGTTTAACGTTTATCTCGATATTGGTTATGTTATAGCTTATAGCAGTAACGATATCCAATTTCAAAAACTATAGATTTTTATATCGGGAAATCGTGCGGAAATAAAAAAAAGCAAGTACAGTCGAGCACATAAACATCGGCCAAAAAAATATAGCGTTCACCGAATTTTATTACTTCTAAAAATCTTCAAACATTACAATCCTAATGGTAGTCAACAAAGGGAATTTATTCTACCTGACCGTCTCCTGGTCCATTGTTCGGCAACAAATCTGGTGCGCATTCGGATCTCTCGACTTTTTTTCTCAAAAAATCCCTTGTTAGCAAGTCCACGGATAGATCTCTTTTGTGAGGACAATGGGGGTTACATATTTATAAGTGGGTAGGTAGGCGGAGAATACAGGTGTTTTGTCTAACTGCGCCGCTCCGTATCAAGTATATCTAACATGAAATAGTTATAACTTTATTTCTTGATCGACACACGCCGCGGATCAATCATCAGACAGTTGTCAGGTTTTTATTGTTATATTTTCCATACTTATTATGATGGCATTTTTGTAAGCGATGCCACGAGGCCCTATAATACAGTTTTACATCAAAATCATGTAACGAACTATTCTTATATAAATCTATTTCTCCACGCAGCATACCATCGTAGAAAGTTATTTAATGTTTATAAATTCCGTTTTATTGAGAAAAAAAATAACAATCATGCAACTACATCAAAAATATTTGTTCAATCCGTATATCAAAGAGGCTACAGCGGTCAGTACCGTCATTTTTTGTCCGAAACAACCTCACGTCTCGGCTGCGGACATCAAAATAGTGTTACGAGTTTAACAAATAACTTTTTTAAGGTATAAACCAACGAACGCCAATTAGTTCTACCCAGGAGAGATGGCTCTTTCGTCGCTCATTTTACTCGTATTTTTTTGTGGGTCCGTTCGGAAATTTTTATTTAGTGAACGCGGCGATTCGTTTCGCTTCTGTGTGTTTATTACGATGCTGACTGTACAAATATTTTGTGGTCGTATTTTCTGGTCGTGTCACGGTCTTGCGTCGTCGATTGATTGTAAATAACAGGGATGTTCGGCAAATGTAGTGATTATTCGCCATTTTTGTGATTAGATACTTTGTTTGGTATGGTCATTGTGTGGTATTATACTGAGTGAGCCTTCGAAAGGTTTTATAATAACAGCTTGAGAGGATCATCAATTTGATGATAGCGTTCTGATTCTGTGGTGCTGAAAAGCTGTAGAGCATAACATTTTTCATATTTTGGGCACTGTTATTGAAAACACACTGAAAACAAATATCCTGTGTTGTGTTCATACTTTTCGGTCTCCAGTCAAAACAACAATGAAAAATAAATACAAAACCAGTGACTAATGAACAAACTCCATTTTTATTTTTTGTTCACCAAAAACAGATGTTTTAAAAATATTTAAATATCAATTAAACGACAATATTTTTATTATCATTAGCAGTCTATAAAAAAACTTTCTTTTTCTATTAAAAGAACGATTCCGGTGTTTGCTATCAATAAAATCAGAAGACATGTTTAATAAATAGAGAATTTCTCACTGACACGCTAATTAAATAATAAAATTAGGATCTGAGTGTCGGTTTGTTGGTTTAAAATAATTTAATGTTTGTTTTTACATTGTTATCGTATTTACTATATTATCTTATTCTGTCGATAAATGCTTGTCAATTAACACATAATAAATACCGCTGAAGTTAAAAGTAGAAAAAATTACCTTCTTTTCCGAAATAATTTGCACGTGAAACGAACTTATTTATGTAATAGTAAATTTTGTAATGCTGTAATAGGTGTAATCACTCGCCAGTAAAATTTTGTTATTGCTAGGGATCTTTCAACGTCAAAAAATTTACGGCTTAATAAATTCTCTACATTTTCCAAAAAAAATCTCAAACAAAAAAACACGATATAATTCAAAAGTCGCCACTCCACAGCACTGCTGTATTGGAACCCGAATGTCTTCATCTAAGGCCGTGACCGCGCTTGACCCGGGTTGCCCCAACCAGTTCCCGAGATAGCCCAGGCCAAATAACTAAACGACTTAACGATATCAGCGAAATTACACCACGAGGGGGTACATTTTTTATTTTATTTCATCCTGCAGTGCCCGGTTAGAGTTTATTGCACTTGGGTGTAAAAGTGCATGCCTCGATAAGTGAGAAATAACTCTATTTCATTTTGTATCTGAAGTGGATTTGCCGTCGAAAATTTAAGGAATTTGAGGAGTCTTTAAAAAAAAGAATAATAACAGGTGAAGACTTTTTGGGTTCTCCACCTGACGAACACTAATTTATGGAAAAAGCTGACACTATTTTAAAGTAATACGTAAAAATACAACTTAAACCATTAAATGATGCAACTGGCGTTACTAGATTTGAAATTCTTTGCGAAAGTATAAAAGCACCAAAGAAAGCATGACAAACACAAAGCACAGAATATGAAAATGCATAAAGTTTGAAGCTAAGTTCAGTCGCAACAAAACTTAAACTGATGCTCTCGGTAACTCCGGGAGTCCTAGTACTTATTTAACTTTATTGTCTTTAGAATAAATAAATTCGTACGCTGGCAGCTAAAGATGATCGCTAAGAGATACGGTGATACAGATAGCGTTGGAAAAAGCAAAATGGTGCAGCGATAAATGCATACTGGACTGGGGACTTTAAATAGTTAAAATTTCTGTAAAGAATCTGATGCTGCAAGGTTCACAATCACATCACATTTATACTAATAAAAAATATTGGTTTCCGAAGTTAACAAAGAGATCTGCCAGGGTTATGGTATTTGTTCGAAACAGTCACCTCGCCCTGGAACGCAAAGAATAGTAGAAGCAACATGTATGGGTTTTAGTCAGTAAGAGTCTGACACTACCTTAAGCTCTACCCAGAGCGGGAGAAGTAATTTAATGATTTCCCATCCTTACAAGATTTAAACGTTGCTTTGTCGAAATGAGCTGATAATTGACTTACTGGTGTGACCTACAACGTAGTTTTTTGTGGAGGTCATAATCTTCGCTAAAATACTATCCGAGACGCTAAACATTACTTTACGAATCTACAAATGATTTAATTTCTTTGTATCGTTTAGTTCACTAGGCATGCGTATATCTTATCCTCTTCTCCTCAGATTACATCTTTAGAAAATATAATGACATCATTAAAATGGTCTTTAAAATGCCTTAAAACTTCATTAAATCTTTCTTGATCTTGAATCTTCATCTTGTTAGAGCTTTTAGAATTAACAAACGTTTCTGTACTATCCGCTTTTCGCTCACTTTCTGATTTCAATATTAACATAGGACATTTATTACAAACATCGGTTTTCTTAAGTGTATCGACTGTGCTTGGATTTCATTCCTGACGCTGTTTATTGATCTTGTTTAAATAATGTTCTCCATTATTTTCAGGCTTCATTGAATTTAATTTTGTGATATCGTGCATTTGATGTTTAATCAAGAAAATATTGTCGTTATGGTTATTGGAAAAATGTGTTGTATTTGGGGTCTTTGGTTGGTTAATTTTCATTTCATCAAAATACTATTCTCTTATAATTATTTTCTTCATTCTTCTTTCATTCCTTCCTTCTGCATGTCTAGTGAATATATCTACAATCAGGCTATTTTGTCCGGTAAAAGAAATCAAGTAAAAATATTCTTACTCCACATTTATTCCTAAGGTCAATCTATCATTATCGAAAATAGATTTACAGCATGGCAGGTAATCATCAATTCGAAAGAATTGGTACCGTGCTGATCATAATGAATAATGTAAAAATCAATCAGCATTACGACCATACCAATTTACGTAAACACCAATCATAAAGGAAGAATCGATCCATAACAAAAAAATAATAACTACACAAAATGATAGAAGATTCGTATAACGGATATGATTTATTGGGAAAAAACCGCAAGCGGCGCCGCAGGGCATTTGTAGATGAGGAAACGTGTAGTTTTGGTAATAGCTTAATCAACAAGATCCGAGATCGATACAGAGATGGAGGCATGTCGACGACCGATGCGCGTGAGTCGATGGATAGACCAATAATTGTTACAGACGCGCACGAAGGAATTCATAATGGTCAATGGCTCGTAATATTTCAGCTTATTGGATAACTATTATGGAAATTTTCTCAGAGTTGTAAGCCATTTATACAGTAATTGAAGGTATTAAAATAGTTTCTTGTGAATTAGCAATTAATGTGTCGTTAGATCTAGCAGTTAATAAAATGAAGGTAATAGGGAAAGGGACAAATTTAATTTTATATTGCTGCTCTAGGAAGAATGTTCTTTTGATGTTGAGAAATTTTGTTTGTTTTTTGTGAACATGATCCGTGCCAGTTCTAGATGGAAAATCTTAGTTTTCAAATATAGCTTTATTAAACAGATGGTCAGTAAAACATTAAATTGCGAAATACTACTATCCAAACGTTTTTCATTCTTCAACGGTATTATCTGATTTTTCAATGCCCTGTGAAACGCCATCGCCATGTTGGGAGGAGCTCAATTTTGTCACTTCGTTTTCTAATTACATTGTCGCTTAACTTCTATCCAACACCAGCCATATCTGTATCTTCTGTAGTGCCTTTTATTAATTCGATGTGCTCATGATTCCACAGCAATTACATCATTTACTATCTTACATTTCTCGATAGCTCATCTATAGAATCGATTGTAAGCAAACAAATCATTACTCTATCTTCCATAGTCGTGATCGGGACGCAGGTCGTCGGGGCGGTTCGGAACCGTTCGTGCATCTCCGCCATAGCTCATGAAATGTGAGCATTTATGTGGTTATTAATCGTGAAATCTTACTGTTTTACATTATAATGTGGCCGACTGTACACTTTTTGTTGTAGTAAAGTTAATTGCGCTTTTGAAGTTTTGATAACAATGGAGGTGTTTTGACTATGAATGAAATTATAAGTTAATTAGTTTTTCTTATTGCTACCTTTCTGTGGAATTGCTAAGTTTGTCTGTAAGTAATTTGTTTCAAAAGCTTGTGTTATTTTGCTTATTCGTCGTAATCAAAAGAAATGTTGTTAAAAATGTATTTTATTAAACCGAACATTAATTTAACGCCGTTATCCTTGTACCTAGTTTTACTTATCAAACAATTTGTTAACTAAGTTAACAAACTACATAAATAAAAATATTTGTATTCCCTCTATTCCCTATCCACCCTAGAAAGCCATCGAATGCTGTTGCCGTGGCTGATATTATCTAAATGACATCAACATCAACACTTGTTACACAATATTTCTTATGAGGCTTCCTGCGTGTAATTTCTATGTAATATTTTTTTCCTTATTTATTTTATTTCTAATATTATTTCCATCTTTATTCTTGTTGATTTAACAAACACTTATCTTTTTCTTCCAAAACAAGACATAAAACTCCTTGTTGGAACTTACACAGATTAAACAAAAAACTATATTATTTCATAAAACACACTCTTAATGGGTAATTTAATTCAAAAAGTACTAACCCAAACATTTATGAATGTGTAACAAAACTGTGTAAGTAATTATTAATGAAAAACTTTTAAATGCGCAATTTGAAAGTAAGTTAGTAGCTTAATTTACTTAATGGCAACTACCAAACATTCAATTTGTATGTAATTAATTACTTATTTTAATGTTGATACACCAAGTTTTTATATGTGATACTAATTTTGAATGTAACAACATAATTTTATAAGGGGGATTAACATGTTGATACAAAACCTTTTGCAATTAGGTATTTTATTCAGCCTGTTAACATTTCAGAAATAATTTAATTTCTTCAGCAATTTTACTTCTATTTACTGCCACAACTACGAGTACCCTCTTTCAAGTTACTTTATTTGGTTTCTCTTTTTTCACGTCAAGAAATACCTGCTACTTGAATACTTATTAACAATATTTGTGTAAGTAGCTAAGTGAGAACACTACAAACATGATTTTTAGTTCAACTCTGTCAGGAATATGGTAATCCTTACATCCGATGCGATTCTCAGAAAATGTCTGTACTTAGCATACAAAATTTCTCATATTAATAAAAAACACAGCTCTTGGCGACGCGACGGTCGCCGGGTGATAAATAAAAATCCCAGCAATTCCCGGGAAAGACTAAAAACGTGACTGCACTGCAACACCGGACGACTCCCCGTCGACCCGGCCACTTCTTTGTTTTTAAACATACAAAAAGTCAGCCCCTTCATTCTCAAAGTCAGGTACAAAATACTCTTCTGCCCACATGTTCGAAAATAACACTTGCAAACTTAAAAATAGGAAATAGTCGAAATTCAAAATTGTCGCATCACAAATGCACATTACGACAATTTGACAAACTTCTATAATCTTTAATATTTATCAGTTTTTTTTTTATAATTGGATTATTTACTTACAAATATCTTAATTGTTCAGGTCATCTCGTGTCAAACTATATCGCCGGTAGCAAAAGCAATCCATTCGCATAATAAATACGGACACAACACATGCTCACTTGTCGATCGTATGTTAAATAAACAATTTTTGGTCACAACAGAAAATAATAAAAATCAATCACTTGCACACAAATCCTCAAACGAAATGTCAATGTTTTTAATTTAGAAAAATAGTAACGATTGTCAAAGTAAATCACGAAATAAAAAATAACGCAAGTAACGTCCGTCGCGGCTGCGCTACACGCCGATATAGAATATTAATAGCGGGTGGACACGGACGAAACGCGCCGACGGCGATTTCATCTCAATCTTGCCCGTCGAAACGAGACAGTAACATGACAATAAACGATTGTAAAACGTCTAGAGAGAAAGAGACAACACTTTTCTCATTATGCGCCCGTCGATCCTGACATTTCAATCGCGCCGTCTCTTTCCCACGGAAAGTTATTTCCGTACAAATTATATGCGGGCGTATTTGTGCTCTGTCCTGCTCGGGCGCGGATAGTGCTAACCAGATAATGTCTTAATCGCATTTTCTTAGCGCTATGCTGAATGATGCACTAACATAAACAATGATAATTCATGGATTTGCATGAACGACACAGGGTTTTTTATTGAGTCCACATCGACGGGTAAATAAATATGATAAGTGGGAGGTCCGCGCGTAATTATGTAATTATAACCTTTCAGTACGGAAGCTGGAATGTTTTCCTTTGCACTGGAGTAACGTGGCTAAAATGTCAAGTAGTCTGGAATATTTACAGTGACAGCAATGTCTTGAAATAAAATACTGATATAGAATTTCTAGTAATAAAAATAAAGGCATGCAGGTTGAGTAGGTAAATTGTTTTAATTGTTTAACAATAACCCACAAAATTATGGTTATAGATTACCATAAATAAGAAGAAAGAATTAAAATAGAAGAGTTTACTGCACTGTAGGTAAGAGTAGGAATAAACAAGCGATAACAGCTAAGGTCAATGCCGGATAAGCACAATACTAACAAAAAGAAGAACTACATACCGAGTTACGAGATGGACCGAGGCCATTGTTACCATTGCGAATAAAAGCTGGATGAGGCTGACACAGCACAATTGGCAAATATAAGCAAATAGAGTCGTAATCTAAGCAGTGGGTGAACTAGTTAGGCAAATTATGGTGATGATGGGATGGATGGAATGATATTTGAACAAAAAAACTCAATAAAGTACAAAACAATGAAAGCTATACAAAACAAAAACAGAAGCTGATGACAAGATAAGTAGAACCTAAATCAGAAGAATATTAATGATTGATGGACTAATACATTTCAGTTATCCTAATAAAACACCAGATAGGTGCCACATAAAGTAACGTTAAACTAATTTCATCTGAATAAAAAAATATTTTTTTTGTTAAATATTTCAGAAGAAGAAAATTAATCTTGACAGCTATATTGGACATAATAAAGTTCAACTACAACAACTACTCAAAACAAACGGATAAAAATTAGTTAATTAAGAAGCTAATAATAACATAGACATATGGAATCGGGGTAATTATAAAATTAAATTAAATCATAATGATACTGAATCGTAACGAAACAAACTTTATAATACAAAACCAGCAGCTGGAACACGACTCCAAACAAACCCACCTGAACGCGGTCACACCGTCCGATAATCTAAATTTACCAAAACGCCAACATGAAAAATGAATTTCAGAAAACGAAATTCAATATCGAAATGTGGAAACAGACTAAATAATTATCTATTTGTGGAGTGGAGAGCAAATACTTGAAGGCAGTATGTTTGCTTTGGTGACTACTGCTCAAATGTTTGTTCAGAGATGACAAGTTGCTGACGACTCAACCAATTCAGTCGTTCTGAGAAACTATGGAAGTATTCCTTAATCATACACGTACTGAACTACTTTAGAGGTTGGAACACAAACATGATGAGGATTCTACTAATGGGGTTGAAAATGTAAAGGTCAAATTAGGTGTGACGTGGAATTTGTGGGAGTTAGCAGTAATGTCTTTTGGTTGTGGAATTGTCATTAGGTTAGATGAGCTTATTTGGGTAATAGAGGCATGTCGTGATGGGTAATTGATGATTATAGCAATAAGACGTTTGAGACTCAATGTTAAGTCTTGTCTTGGGTAAAACTATGACGAAGATGACCAAGTGTTTTGTTGAGAGTAATAAAGTTATCATCACTAATTTAGATCTTATTGATCAAATTGTTTATGATGTGTGGCCAGACCATCAGCATCGTAAATCTGAAATTAACAATGTGTCATATTATTATCAACAAAAAGCGAAATTAAATCCAGTTTCTTCTACAATCCAGCTCTAGTTCTTGACCGTCATCTCAAGTACTTCGACCAGTTCAATGAAAGAAAAACACTAAAAGTACTAAACAACACATTATATCACTTACAAAAGAATGTTTCTGTCAAGTGCGTGCGTGAAATCGCGTCACTCTCAATAGGTTTCGTATGAATCATGTATTAGTTACCCGAACTCCTCGGTAACCAAACTGAGTGCAATGCATGTCTTAATGCACTCACAATAAAAACACCACATATCGCATCGTAGAATGTGACAGTAACATCTTCACGAGAACGTATTAAACCATACATTGCAATCAAAAAACAAGCAAAAAAACATCTTAACGTGTCTTCTCCAAAGTCCAAATTCAAAGAAAAAGACAAACTTTAAGGATTTCAGAATCAAACCCGTTTGGTTACGAATGAAATGGCCAGAGAAAAGGGACAGGGATACAAAAAGCAATCGCGGTAAAGCAACTAAACTCGAAAGCTCAAAGGACTTGTGCTGTATTTTGTTTTGTCTGAGCGAGATAACTTGATCATCGTCGTGAACTACCAAATGTAGGAAAAGAAAATTTTTATTATAAAAAAGAATTTTATATCACTAGCAATAAAGATGAAATTCGTAATAATTCATCTTGTATAAGACCTTTTGGCCCGGGCATAATGTAAAAAGAACAATTTACAAGTTCGTCTGGCACAGAAAGAGATGTAGCATTAAGTATGGTACGTGTGAAGGAGAGAGGAGACAACCGGAGTTGGAGGCTGTGTATTTTTTCTGAGTTATTATGCCGGTTCTGATCATTTAATTAAGACATTTTGTGCATTTATAATGAAATAACAATATGAGTCAACGTTACCATCACCTTTAAAGATGACGTTAAAGTTTGACCTGACGTTGAATTTAAACGGTCGACTTTTTTGTAGCTTGCTAATAATTATAAATGCGAAGATAATTTGCGAGGATAGATTGATGGATGTTTCTTACTCTTTCACGCAAAAACTACTGAACAGATTTCAATAAAATCACACAGATCGTTTATAACCAGGATTCACAGATAAGATTCATTTTTTCTTCTGTCTCGTAGGTCTAGTGGCCACGAGCGTAACTGCTAAGCATGAAGTTGTAGGATCTTATCTGGATTTGAGACCAGTCGATGGAAATAGGCTCGCCCCATTACATAACTGGCGAAATGTGAGTGTAATAATATTCCACAAATAATAATAATAATTTTTGTGCAGTGGGAAATCATCGAATAACCCCTCCCGCTCTTGGGCAGAGCGAAAGGGAGTGTCAAACTTCTACTGACTAAAAACCACCCATGTTCCTTCTTAGCCCTATATGTCAAGGCCGCGGTATCTCATACAACATCCCGCAGTCCGATGTTATGTTGTACCTTTCTTCACGCGATTGAAGTATCCTTGATCCTGTCATCATAATTTCAGCCAAAAGACGTCCACTACTGAATATAGGCCTTAAGTGTCGCCACATTAACCGGTTCTCTGCGTCTCGCATCCAACGGAACCCTGCAACCGTCACCAGGTCCGCATCCTTCACCAGGTCTTGATCTTATGTTTTAAGTAAGTTATAACAGTACCTATGGGAACGCTTAAAAATAACAGCAGGTTCTAGATTGAGAGGGAGCTCATTTAATCGTGATAAACAATCATTAAAATTTGTTTATGTAAGTATGGAAGTTGTGATTAATTTGGTAAGACCTGATGTATTTATAAATCCGTGATGTATCCTTTAAAGACTATACGGTCGACTGCACGTCCTTTGCTATAAGCTGGCCTGGCATCGCACGTACGGGGTAGGTATCTGATCTATAGAATTCTATATATTAATAAAAAAAAACTAATTAGTTCGTCAGATAGGTTTCCAAAAAAAATTACACACGATTTTTTTCTTTTTTCACGTAAACAAACAATGAAGACAGTGCTTTAAAACTCGTTTGACGTCATTTTCTAAGACATTTATGACATTCTTTACCGGTGCGTGACGTCACAAACCCCCACTTAAATCTTTGACGCGTTTTATCTTTGTCAATTTTTATTGATTTGATAAAACAAAAAATACGTATCCAATATTTTTTTATAATTTATCAGACGGATTAGAACCATATTTTCTTAAGTCAGTAAACATCTCTATTGTGTAACCACTGATGTGCGCCCTACTGTACATGTTCTCGCCTGAACTCGGGACTTCCCCGGGATTACGAAAAAACGCTCATAGGCAGGTGAATAAAAGAGTCATCATTGATCATCCATCAAACACTCGTTGGTTTTAATTTCTATGTGAAACGGAACGATCCTATTCCTATCAACCGGACACAAATCTACACTTCGGGCTACCGAATCAAGGGCGTGATGCTCATGGCTTGCGACCACTGAACGAACGAAGATATTTTATATATAGAAACTTATAATTATGAATACCTGTATTCCCTGTAGGTTAGGAAGCGATAGGTTTATAAACAGTATTATACTGTTTTTCACTACATTATACTTTTTAATGTCGGACAAAACAAACAGTAAAAATATATGGTTTTTAACATCACTGGTTACCAACATTACAGGTACCTATATCTTCCCTTCAGAAGCAGTTCAGAATTTCCGGTCTCCTCAGGGCATCCGCAAGGGATCTTGGTATTCCAAGGGTCCACGATCTTGGTAACGCCTGTGCACTTAAGGAGAACATGCGCCACCGTTTCCTCCGCCTCCATGCATGGTCTGCACAGGGGACTGACTCAATAACACTTTTCTCGACCAAACCGAAGAGTCGAACCTCGGACATCATGCTCAACAGCCGCGTTTTCAACCACTAGACCAACGAGAATACCTGGAATTCCTACAGTTATAAACGCACCCTCATATTAAAAATAAACTACTTCTATACATACACATACGTATTTTTAAAATATGCAGGTTGTAAGAACCTTAGGCTCAGTTCACATTGCGGGAATTTAAAGGAAGCGATTTTTTTGTAACGAAACCTTACAAAGCATAATAAACTTTATGTTCATGTGTAAAGAACAAACTAGTTATGAGCTGTTTTCTGTGTGCGAGAATTAGGTCTTCGAATCAATTTTTTTTAATTTTATTTATTAGATGATCATAACTTTCATGACACTTTCACTTTCTTATGTTTTATATTTTCGCTTTAATTAAAAGTTATATCAAATTGTTCATGCAGAAACCGTGGTTTTAAGTAAATTAATTATTATAAAAGTACAAAAGTTGATTTTGAAGCTCGATAGATGGCGTTGCTTAAAATAAAAGCAGGCTATCGTTATGTTACATCGATTTGGTTGGGTTCAAGTGGTTTTAGAAATTTTATATACCAGCTATAACAGTTTAGATCAGCAGGGCTATTGCGTATCTTTTAAATGACAGTGGCTATCATATTGTCCATAGATTAACTGTCAAATTGGTAATGGTTTAGTACAAAATGGAACCATTTGATGTACACTATATTATGATAGCCACTGTCATTTAAAAGATACGCAATAACCCTGCAGAACACAATTTGGTTTTATTTTATTATCAACCCT
The DNA here is from genome assembly GCA_932274075.1 of Diarsia rubi. NCBI lineage: Eukaryota > Metazoa > Arthropoda > Insecta > Lepidoptera > Noctuidae > Diarsia > Diarsia rubi. Next base: position 8,323,194 of record OW026437.1, on the reverse strand, counting down.
ATTAGTGTTCACAACAAGTGTGCTTGTCCAACATTACCAGCTTGGTAATAAACACAAATTGAAAATAAGTTTTTGAATCCAGTACCGAAAGAAAACATGCCGAACGGTCCCCGAATAAACCTAAGCGCGTGTGACGTCAAAATATTAAATTCTTCGCCAATGTACTAGCGTAAAATTGCTTTAACGTACACGACGTTTATGACGTCACAACCAATCGTGGCGCGGTCGAAGTCATGTAGTTCTTTTAACAAAATTAATTGGAGAACTATTCAGTGAAAATAAAATTTAATAGTTTTTCGCATGGACTTTTTACATAATTTGTGTTCAAGTTTTAAAATACTATTAATTAGTATAAAAAATGGTTTTTTTTTTAAATTCAAAAGTCCAATTGCCCAATGCTCGATGCAAACTATGACAAAATAGCATTCCTCCACCGACTCACTATACGAACATCTCCTTTCAGATTCTTATCTTCCGTGGTTCACCTGAAAGTCCCTAAACCGTCTCCTGACTCAGACTGATGTAGCCAGGATACAACCACGTGGAGTGGGGCTACCTCGCCGATAATCAGCAAGGTAGTGTGGAGCACTTGAAGCTGTGCCACAAACTACACACATCAAAAGTGTCTAGGGATCAAGCATTTTTATGCGGATTTCTTGAGATTGAGATGTGGCTTTGTAATAAATTTATGATTTTATAAATTTATATGGATCCTTTTTGGTGCATTTCATAATTTGAATCAGGAACTGTGAATCAAATTCGAGTAAAAGATGAAAATCTGCTGTCAATATTTTCCCTATAAAAACATACAACGCATTGAAGACATTATTAGTGCTACTGTTTCCCTACTACTGATTAAAACCAACGTTATTATGGAGCGGCGACGTCATTTAAGCAGGGAAGAAATGCTCAGAGCCGTGGGAATGATAGAAGCTGGTTCCCGGCAACGTACTGTGGCTTTAGCTCTGAATACAAGTCAGAGTGTTATCAGTCGACTTTGGACACGTTACCGAAGCACTGGTACCGTGGCTGAGCGCCATGGAGGACGGTATCGCTGCACCACACGGAGACAAGACCGATACATTCAAATCTTAACTCGAAGAGCTCCAACAATAACCGCTATGATGTTAGCCGTGAGGCTTCATCACTCTTCAGGGAACTTAATTAGCGACCAAACAGTCAGAAACCGCTTGCATGAAGTGAACCTTCATTCCCGAAGACCGCTACGGGTACCATCTATAGCAATGCACAATCGTAGGATTCGATATCAATGGGCTCTTGAACACAGAAATTGGGCAGAAGAACAATGGCGTTTCGTGTGCTTTTCTGATGAGTCTCGTTTTGGTATGAGACCGGATACAAGACGTATACGACACTGGAGAACCCCTGGACGCCAACAGCGATTAAAATCCTGCCAGGAAGTCCATCCTTATAGTGGTGGAACCATCATGGTATGGGCGGGTATTTGGATCGGCGGAAGAACTGAGTTGATTTGGATCAGAGGCAACCTCAACGCTCAAATTTATGCTGAGACGATTGTATCAGACGTCATCGTTCCTCTACAAGTGCAAATCGGTCCCTTATTTCAGTTAATGCATGATAATGCACGACCGCACACCGCAAGAGTTGTAAGACAGACTCTCGCCGCAGCTAACATCAATGTCCTGCCCTGGCCTGCTCAGTCGCCAGACTTGAACCCGATTGAGCATGCATGGGATATGCTACAGAGAAGAGCTCTGCCGAATATGGAGGGTATCCAGTCGCAAGAAGACCTTTTTTTGTTGTTGCAACGAACATGGGCGGCCATTCCACAGCGTGATTTGGATGAACTCATTTTGAGTATGCCAAACCGATGTTCTTGTGTTGTTAGTGTTCGCGGTAGAAACACGGATTATTAATTGTTTAAGTTACCCAATAAAATTTTAAAGAAAACTGTTATTTCAGTCTTTTTTTCGAACTTTAATGTTAGTGGTTCAAATGTCAAAAATCCCTTTATTAGGAAAATGGCAAATTTCTTTATTAATGCAAAGGTGACTTGGTTTATCGTTACTGTGACAAACGAAAACACTTTATTTGATGAATCCTTAAAGAAAATTTTAATTAATATCAATCAGGAGAAAAGTTATTGCAAAAATATATGTTGATCCCTAGACACTTTTGATGTGTGTATGTTCTACTTCCTGTTTTGCCTTTTAAACCTCTAAAAATCCCGTCGGGGCTGCGGGTAAGAGAGTGTAATAGATACCGCAGCCTCGACATAAAGGGCTAAGAAGGAACATGGGTGGTTGTTTTAGTCAGTGGAAATCTGATCCCTTTCACTCTGCCCAAGAGCGGGAGGGGTTATTTGATGATTTTCCCACCCCCAAAAAAAAAGTGGCGTGTAAAAGACGTCCGTTAGTAGTGAAAGCCCAAAGAAACGATTTTTTTTTGGAACAAGCCCTCCACAGTCACCTCAACCAGTGCCACTCTTGAAAGCCAGAATCAGCAATGGTGAACACCAAAAAAGCGCCGAGACAATATTACACCAAAAAAATCTAATTAGTCCGTCAGATAGATTTCCAAAAAATAGTGGACACGTATTTTTTCTTTTTTCACGTAAACAAAAGATGAAGACGATAAAGTGCTTCGAAATGTCGTGTCAAGTCGTGTGACGTTACAAGGTTAGTACCTACTTTTTTACCAACAAAGTGACGTCAAAAGCCCCCCACACACGATCTTTGACACGTTTTATTTTCGTAAATTTTTATCAATTTGGTAAAAAAAAACAGTAATCGAAATTTTTTCGATAATCTAACAGACGGAATAATTAGATTATTTTGAGGAAAGAACCTATTAATAAAGCTCGAAGAAGTTATTTGGATCCCGCAACGAAATTAACTAGAAAAAAAATACCGGAGAGAGAAAAACAAAATTTCCACTTCCACGATGGATGGACTATGAGAAGGTTATAAGACTCGAATGGAGGTGTCTGATGAGTTGATAGAAAAGTTGAAAGAAGAAGACGTGCTGCACCGATAGCAAATAAATTGGGATAAGGGCTAGAGAGAAGAATAAGTTAGACTATAACTAGGGTTGCCGTCCGGGCGGGGTCTCATTTGTAGTCCGGGTTTAAAAAATTAAAGTCTTAGGTCACCCGCGGCACACGCACTGTACCCGAACGCAGCGATCAACCGACGAACCAACTCTCTAAAAATTTTCAACTGATTATGAAAACAATTCTGTTTTATTAAGGACGTTTAAAATGATGATAATAAATGACTTTTAAAATAAAAAAGGTGATATTGACATATTCAACAGTTTTTTTTGCTCTGACTACTTATGTTTAAAAAATCTATTGACATGTCCGGGTTTAAGGCTCTAAAATCCGGGGTTGTCACGCGTCTCGTCTTGGTTGCCAATTTTCGTGATGGCAACCCTAACTATAACACAACATCAACCTCATTGTTTTATTAGATTTCTTTACAAAAATTAGCTCCAATTCTATTCCATGGCAGTGTAAATTGAGCCTTACAGTGCGAATCGCTCTTGCGGTTATTATATGATATATTGTTATTGCTCTGTCATAACGTTATATTTCTAAAAATAAAACACGCTGTATGAATGTATAAAAGAAGTCTTTGTGCCAAGAGCGTATGGTTTTTGTTAAACTAAGCGGATTTTATTTAAATTTTGAAAAAAATATGACATGTCCGTAGTTTTCTAGTTAAGATTAGATTCGTTATCAAAAACCCTGAGGTTCTGGGATAAATTTCTGGGTCAACCAAAGTGTTAGACTGAGATATTCCTGATGAACAAACTGGATCTGGATTTATGGCTGTGGCAATACGCTCGTTTCCTTTTATTATTATTATTATTATTAGCCATTTGTGTCCCACTGCAGGGCAAAGGCCTCCCTTCCCTCCTTCCACTTATCTCTATCCAGTGAAGTTGTTAGCTTCCTTTTACCTATGATTAAAATATAACTGAAGAATTGGGCTTTTGAAAGTTATGATCATCTCATAAATAAAATAAAAAAACTCGATTCAAAGACCTAATTGTGAGTGTACTGATAGTTACATCTCTTCTTAACTCTTTCTGCTATGCGTGTGTGTGTAAAGTTGGAAATAATTATAATAAAAATACAGACGACGGAAAAATTTTGATGCAACAAAGCAAGTAAAACGTAAGTATAATATTAAGTAATATCTTGCCAATACCTTAAAGTAAAATAATCAGCTAACACCTGCAATTCTGCTGACGCCGCACTAGAGACGATGAGTATCGTGGGACTGTTTACAAGTTTACAGATTAACGCGGACATTGCTACATGTATCAGCTTACAGTTACATACAATTTGTATTATTAACCCTTCACACATGTCAACCAAGCATTCTGTACACCAAACTAAGTACCCCTACGCAATTTTTTTTGGTCAAAAATTTCATTTTAAGGTAAAACTCAATGTAGCATTCTTAAAACATTATGCTAGTGGATGCTTTGAATAGTAAAAGGGTCATGGAGGTAATTCAAGTAAAGTTATAACCTGAAAAACTAGTATATACAAAAACAGCTGTGCAAAACTTGGAACTTTGACCCTCAATATCTCCATAACTAGGGGGTTCCCAGGTATAGTCTAAAACAAAAAAAGGATCGCAGTGGTGGGGAGAACAGGTGCTCTTTGTTTGCGTTAATGGTACTTTTACACTCTTTATAACAAATTAGCGACATGGCTTACTTGTTCAATTTGGTAAATGGTACAACCGACTGTTTCGAACTGATGGGCAAAATTGGGTTGCGTGTTCCATCCTTCACCTTAAGGAACCATCAACCTCTTTTGTTCCCTCTGTGCGGTGCATTTATAGACCTTATTCCTATTGGATAAGAGCTAGCAGGGCTTACAACTATCGAGTTGTAAGCCCTGCTAGCTCTTTAAATCAAAGTCATCAAAACTCTGGCACATCGGTGCCAGAGTTTTGATGACTTTGATTTATTCTGCACCAGTGTACCGAAACTAAAAAAAATACTTAGTAAAAACTTTTATGAAGCTAATTAAAATTTGTTCAATCCTTTGTTCCTTCCTTATTGAACAAATTTCTGTGTTAAATATCTAACTGCCGTACTCAGGGATACTTAATGAATACTTAAGCCATCACTTAGTAAAGGTTTGACATATTTTTGTTTGACAAAACTGTCAAAACCATTACTAAGTGATGGCCTAAGTAATCAATAAAGCTCTCTGAGTGCGGCAGTTATTCTTACTTTCTCTTGCATGTCTAGTGTTTCTTGTGCTACCCTTAAAATGTCAGTGAAAACTTTTAATTTGCACAACGCCGTTAAAGTAGTTTTCACTTAAAAAATACTTAGATTTTATTAAAAATACAAACCGAGTTTTACTTTGGCACCACATTTTAAGAATTACAGAAGAATGGCAGCCCTAACTAAACCAAAACCATGTTTAGTTTTCTTAAGAGATTATGAATTAAATTAATGATTTACTGTTGACAATTATTATACCACTGACCTTGTTGGTGATGGTCTTCAGGAAGGTTAGATGCGCGTAGTAATCGGAACCGGCGCACGTGTATGATTAGATGTAGTAGACCAAGCAAAAGGAGTCTCTGCGAGAATCGTAGAAGCGTTCTGGATTTTCCGCATACCTTCATGGAATCAGGCAGGAGCGGATACGGTTTCCAATTTAGAGACTTCTGGATGAAAACAGCTGTACGATAAGACCAGTCATCATAACACAGATCAAGTTTTCGGCTAATATGATGGTGGTTGAGTGATGTCAGAGAGAGAACAGGAGGCATGAGAGAACAACGCATGCCAAATTTGCGCTGCAGGGTAGATCGTCTGCCCGTTGGGGCTGCGGGATGTTGTAAGAGATACCGCGGCCTCGACATAAAGAGCTAAGAAGGAACATGGGTGGTTTTTAGTCAGTAGAAGTCTGACACTCCCTTTTGCTCTGCCCAAGAGCGGAAGGGGTATTTGATGATTATCAACCACCCAAAAAAAAAACAAAAAACGGTAGATCGTCTATAAATCTTCAAAAATACTGAGCAGATTTTTCTTGCTTTAGCCATATTATTATTCAGACATTCTTTGCCTTAGCAAGATAATCCAATATCCAATTCAATTATCAACGCAAAATATTGCTCCCATTTTTTTGTTTTCCCCAATAATGCGGTCAGTAAAACTCCGCTCCGGAAGCAGCAATTACAAAAAATACTTTTGGGCACCTTGCCGAGTGTAAGTCTTGGCAACGAGTATTTGTTTTTCTTATTCTTCATTACAATGCGTAGGTATTTCAATTAGCTACTTAGTTAATGAATAGCACTTACTTCCGAATACATTAGAAAAGAAGGTTGGTTTTGTGCCAAATGGTTGCTATGCTCAGGCCTTTGATGGTTTAAAGTAGGAACAGTTAATCACACCGTTATACATCGCCCTTTGGCCTTAAGCTGGCATAGCGTAGTAAGGGTTTTTCTACACTAATATTATAAAGAGGAAAGATTTGTTTGTTTGTTTGTATCGAATAGGCTCCGAAACTACTGGACGGATTTGAAAAATTCTTTCACCGTTGAGAAGCTACACTATCCCCGGGTGACATAGCCTACTTTTTATCCCTGTATTCCCACGGGAACGGGAACTCCACGGGTGAAACCGCGTGACGTCCGCTAGTATAGAATAAAGTTCTGCCTCATGACTGGGTCTAGGAGCCACAATTGCGACTGTTGAGTATGAGAGGTTTTGATTTCCAGCTCGGGCAAGGTGTGAATGGGTTTTTCCATTAGGAATTTCTCTGCAACAACTCATCATCATCATCATCATCAGCCATAAGACGTCCACTGCTGGACAAAAGCCTCCCCCATAGAACGCCATACAGAACGGCAGCCTGCCGTTTGCATCCACCGGTTGCCCGCGACTCTCACGATGTCGTCGGTCTACCTGGTGGCAGGCCTACCAACGCTGTGTCTTCCGGTTCGTGGTCGCCACTCGAGAACCTTTCTTCCCTATCGGTCGTCGGTTCTTCGAGCGATGTGGCCTGCCCATCAACTAGCATACTCTGAGAGCTATTATGTCGGCGACCCTGGTTCTTCGGCGGTTTTGCTCATTTCGGATCCTATCGCACAAAGAAACTCCAAGCATAGCTCTCTCCATGGCTCGTGACTCCGAGCTACTCTAGAAGGCCAGCAGTTAAGGACCAGGCAACAACTATTGAGTCTATATTCGCCCCTATTACATAAGACCAAAGACATTCAAATATTACAAACCTCTTTACATGGGACTTATGTAAAACTGGCGATAAGTGGGTGTACTGCTCGCCAAAGTCCCAGAGAAACAAATAACTTCTCTTTAATCCTGGAACGAAATTAATCAGAAAAGAAAAGCGGAGAGAAAAACATAATTTTTACTAGTGTAAAAGATAGCCGACAATACAAAGACATCAAGGGCTGATAAAAGGATAAGCATTTTTATAAAAACAGGAATTGAAAAATGGACCGTTACCCGTTAGAATCTTGGTCTATGGAATTTATGCTAATCATTCGGAGACAGGGCACATAATACCTGACTCCCATGGATTCCTTTATGAGACGGATGATGTATTTCATATTAATTCTTGTGATAAAACGAATAAATATGAATAATCTCGTCGTAGGGAAATAAAATCTCGGGACTATTGAAAACTATTAATCAGTCTTGAGCTTTAAGATGTTTACACAAGACTTAGCACAGTTCAAAAGCGATTTTCTCGTGGAATTACGGCTACTACTTGGACAAAAGACCTATTTCCTAATAGCATGGCAAGCTTCTAAAATGCTATGTTTGTGAAAACGTAAAACGTTAATCAATAATGTACGGGAAAACCAGTTTTGAGTGTATACTTATATATCAGTGCTCGTGTAACGACTGTTCAAAACGCTGAATTTGGCTGCCACCTAAGAATTTATCTCTCTTTCTTTAATTCACAAAATGTATAGGAAACACGCAGTATATCAGAATATAGCACTGATTCAAATAAACTTTCATTCAAAGCTTTACAATCTTGTCAGCCAAATGCGGTTGGTTTTGAAGACGTGTGACCACTCCCACAGAATAGTACCATTCCATACTTAGGAAAAATTTAGACAGACAACAAGGATAAGGCAAAGATGTATGAGGAATAGCCTCCGTGGAAACGGGAGGACCCTCAGGATGTTGTGTTTGGGGGCTACTACCAATCGGATATCTGTATAAATGGAATTCGTATGGCATCTGATATCGCAATCTAGAATCGCCAGTGCCGTTCTGATATAGATTTCAACAGGTTTATTAATTTACCCAAAGATAACCATTTATGTTTAGTACCTACACTTGTAACAGGGGACGACCCTGGTGCCAATTCAGGACCTAGAATAACCCAAAGACATGACCTGGGTAAAGAATCTAAGATACTTCTTAGCACTCACGCTTCCTGCAGCTAGACCAATGAATGCCTCATAGACTACTCGTAGTTACAAGTTAGAAAATTCTCGTACCAAAAATATAAAGATGGCTTCCAGTTTAGGGTCTAGCCACAGAAATGACAAATAACTTCTTAACCCGATAATGCAGTGAGTAATCGATGAGGTACCAGATATAATTAATAAAACATACTATATTGATATGGCGGTGTCGGATGCCTCAGTAGGGATCCCAATAAAGCCTATTTGAATTTATTGGTGAGGTCTAAATGTACTGGTGGCGACGGAGATGTTATGATTTATTTTTCTTAATTTTGTTTGGGATTTAGTTCATTTGCAAATTACTTAGCTTTGGTTTTGGTCCCTGGTTCGTAAAAATAAAACACAGAAGCGAATTTCATTTTCATTTAATAAAATGTTTGAACCTTAGGAAACTAAGGTATTCCAATAAGATCCAAAATTGGCGACAATCCAGGTCAATTTTAAACTGTATTCTATCCTATCAACCCTTCCTTTTTCAATTATTATCGACCTATTTTGTAACTAGACCATAAATAATATCATCATTCATCATCACAGACGAAGGCTCCACCATAATTAAAAAGATTTCCAAGTTTACAATACCAACCAAAAACCACATCATTAAACATTAATAAAGCAAGACAACATCCCAAAACCTGAATACAGAAGCTGCCAAAATTAAAACGTACCGTTTCATTATAATAAATTAATCATGCTTTCTTCGTTTTTCTCGCGAATTGTCCAATCATAAAAAACATGTCTCTCGAGTACTGGAACCGTTCGCCATACCCAGTCCAATGACTTTCATAAAAATAAAATGTTTCTTCCGAGAATTGAAGAACACTTGTGCCCGCGACTGTATTTACTCGTAAAAGACGCACAGAACTTCGTTTTTGGAGAAAAAAGCATCGGGTAAGAATCCAGCTGCGCGATATTTATGACTTTATATCTTTCCGACTCTTTCTTTCTCGGGCTTAGGGTATATTTTTGTTTCTTTCTCTCAATCCACCCGCTGCTATCTACGATTGCGTTTCGACTCCGGTGCGTGAGTATATCGGTAATGGATATTTCAAATTTTGAGATGAATCAATAAAGATATCTGGACTTGTACTTTTGGTAAAGCTATCATCGTTATATTTTGGTGTCAATATCGTATGATGTCATTTAATAACGCCTACAGCATTCTATACTGTTTACTGGGGGTCGTGATTAGATAATAATATGAATCACGTCAAAATTCTTAAAGTGATCACACATTGATCATTTCAAACGAACCTAAAATCAGTTCTAAGCAGCGTGAGTTTTTATGATCTAATTTTCGTCTGTTGCTGCTACTATTGTTTACCTAGCAGCCACGGTGTCTGAAGTGTGCGGTTGATGTAATTAGGGTCGCACGGAACTTCATTTTAACTGGCAAAATTAAATAGGAAATGAAACATATAGATACCCTAAGTACCTCACACCTCTACCAATAGGGATGTTTACTGACTTAAAAAATGAGATTCTAATTAGTCCGTCTGTTAGATTATCGAAAAATATTGGATACGTATTTTTGGTTTTATGAAATCAATAAAAATTGACGAAGATAAAACGCGTCAAAGAATTGAGTGAAAAAGGAAAAAATACGTGTCCAATATTTTTTGGTAATCTATATGACGGACTAATTAGAATTTTTTTGTTAACATCCCTATTATTTCGTGGATTACAGGTGTGAAGTTATGATGTAGTTATGTTATATTCATGAGTCAAACATAATATAACCGAATGACGGAAAATGAGCTGAAATAATTATAATTATTCTATTAAATGCAAAAAAATAACAGGTGTATTTGGCCTACAAAGAAGTTGATCAATAAATTCTCAACAATGTTACTAAACAAATTAACGTTTTAATGAGTTCATGTTCATATGCGCACGCTCTTGTACTGTGTTATGCATCGATATTGGTTGGTGGGACATGCATTATTATGGCATAGACTTAGGTAGAGTAACAGTCGGAAAAAACTTTGGATTATTTGCAAATGAATTCATGTGCATTAAATATCGGCGTGGTCTTGTATTTTGTTATGCACCCATAGAACTAGGAAGGAACACATGTCATACGGAAACACTAAGGATATTTACATTTCATAAACAGCCTATTAATGTTTCCACTGCTGGGACACAGGCCTCCTCTCTTTTTGGGAGGGAATGGTATAATCTACCACTCAGGCCCAGTGCGGATTGTTAGATGTCACATGTTCGAATTCTTTGGTTCTACGACAGCCGGTTTCCTCACGATGTTTTCCTTGACCGTTTTGAGAGCAGCGGTGATGAAATAAATTACATAAAGTAATGTGCCTGCCGGGGCTCGAACCCATGTTCGTTTTTCGGGGTCGCCACCACTGTGCCACCACAGCACCACATTTAGTTTAAATCATACCAGTTTTATAAAGGCGAAAGTTTGCGAGCGTGTGAGTGTGTATGTTTGTTACTTCTTCACGTAAAAACTACTGAACGGGTTTGGTTAAAATTTGGTACCTACACAAATAGTTTATAACCTGCACATAGGATAGTTTTTACCCCGATTTTATCTTCCCGTGGGATAATTTTCGAGTTGTAGCGGGCAAAACCGCTGGCAACAGCTGAATAATAATAAATCGCAAACTTCTGCTTGCCTACGTAGATCCGTGTTGAGCCTCACACATAAACCAACCTTTACATTCTGAGTTTTCTTCTTGCCTTACAAAGCACATTAAACCGTTGGTCCTGACTCTCATTTGTAGAACTCTGACATTCGTAACAGGTAGTCAGTGACCCGAAAGTCTGACCACCAGTCTTTCCAAGGAGTATGATATTACCCTGAACTAACAGGTTGTGGAGGTCAGATAGGCAGTCTCTCCGTAAACTACTGATATTCAACGGCATCGGGTTTGACTGGAAGCCGACCCCAACATAGCTGGAAAAATGCTAAGCAGATGAAGATGGAATAAGGATATGGGATGCCATCTCCCTTAGTTTACTGCCACCGCACATAAATTAGTGCACAATACAGTTTTAAACGTATCTTACCGAAACGTTCGAAAGTACCTTACTGCCACTGCACACAAATTAGTGGACAGCACACACAATAGGGTAGTAAAAAAAAATACGAATTAGCCCGTCAGATAGATTTCTAAAAAATTTTGGACACGTATTTTTTCTTTTTTCACGTAAACAAACAATGAAGACGATACAGTGCTTTGAAAACTTGTGTGACGTCATATTCTAAGACATTAGTATGGCATTTTTTACCGATTAGTGACTTCAGAATAATAATAATAATATAGCCTTTTATTCCGAAAACCAGACACTAACAATGGTAAAACAAACGTCACAATATGTCTCGAATTTCGGTGTGCCTCGTGGCATAGGCCTCCTCTAACAGTTTCCATTGACAGTGACTTCAGAAACCCCCACTCAAATCTTTGATGCGTTATATCTTCGTCAACTTTTATTGATTTGATAAAACAAAAAATACGTATACAATATTTTTCGATAATCTAACAGACGGACTAATTAGAATCATATTTTTTTTAATTCAGTAAACATTCCTATTTTAAACGTATCACTACGTTCGAAAGTACCTTCGTGACTTTTCATGCTCGAAGAACACTGAACTGTCACAATACATTTTCATACACAATCTCATGTCTCTCATGTATATGTAAGTAGTTACCTATTCATGGTTAAACACTTCCTACTCATTAACAATTTAGAACAACTTATGCTCTAGTCTAAGCACAGAGACCTAAACTTGTACCAACCTCAAACCGCAAACAAGCTTGACTCTTGACATTTGCGCAAAATTCTTCCGGTTTGCATTTGAGTCATAACTTCACAAGTAGGACTTCGTGTTCACTTTAGATATATTATGGGGTTTATACAGTGTGGGTACAATGTATGGCCGCCGGTCTGGCCCGGAGAAATCACGACTGTTGAAGTACGGTTGAACTGAAATGAGACGTTCATTTAGCATAGCTAACTTAGGATTGTTGTCTGTTTTTACGGGAAAATTAAATAAAGTATGGATTTCTTGGCGGAAAAAACCAAAATTTTAAACTAAAACTACATGATTTTTTCTTAACAAAAAAAAAATAATGGCGAGCACTGTTGAGAACTCGTGAGGTTCATCAATAACCTCGTCGAGGCTGCGGGTTGTTAAAAAAAGATACCGCGGCCTCGGCACAAAGGGTTAAGAAGGAACATGGTTAGTTTTTAGTCAGTATACCTAAGTCTGACACCCCTACCGAGCAGCCCAGAGCGGGAGGAGTCATGAAGATTTCCCACCCACAAAAAAACATCAGTAATAGTCAAAGTTATAACGAAGTCTATAGACTAGTAGAGAAGTAGACCATCTTTTTGAAGAACAAAGGTTTTTGAGCATGAAATGACCCGTCGGGGCTACGGGTGGTTCACAAGTTACCGCGGCCTCGACAAATAGGGCTAAGAAGGAACATGGGTGGTTTTTAGTCAGTAGAAGTCTGACACTCCCTTTCGCTCTGCCCAAGAGGGTTACTTATTTGATGATTTTCCACCCGCCAAAAAAAACGACAACGTGGCAGGCCCAGAAGGAGATGGCAGGATGAGCTGGACTCTTTCACAAAGGATAATAATGCACAATATATCCTTACGCAAATATACAATAAAACTTTAGAAAGTGAATATCACATGTGTTAGTTACACGGGTATGAACACATACCCGTGTAGGTAACACACACCAAAAAAATCTAATTAGTCCGTCAGATAGATTTCCAAAAAATAATGGATACGTATTTTTCCTTTTTTCACGTAAACAAAAGATGAAGACGATGTCACAAGGTTACTACTTTTTTACCCACAAAGTGACGTCAAAAGCCCCCACCACTATCTTTGACACGTTTTATTTTCGTAAATTTTTATTAATTGGATAAAACCAAAAACACGTATCCAATATTTTGCGATAATTTAACAGACGGACTAATTAGATTTTCTTGGTGAAATACACAGAATCCGAAGCTTTTGATAACCTCGATTACGTCAACTTATATGTACAGTAATAATCATGTGTGTAGCACTCCCGTAGCGCTCTATTCGAACGTTTACGTAGTAAACCGATGGAGTAAAATTTTGACTGAATGGTGGCCAAAGGTTGGGCATGAAAAAACCAGGGCCGCCCTAAAGCATGTTGGGTGGATGACATCGTCAGGAGCTCGGGATACGGATGGATGAGAAACGCACAGAACAGAGAGAAGTGGCGGAGTAAAGGGGAGGCCTATACCCAACAGTGGGTGATTACGGGCTGAAATGATGACGTAGTAATTCGATATTGAAGCTGCTACGCTCGAGCTTCAGGGTAAACACACGTAGGACCTTCTTTGCACAGTAAGCTGCACGTCCATGGTAAAAGAACCAGTATAGCCTGGCTATGCTAAGCCAGCTCGAGGTGGAACTGCGTTGTATTGTACCTACGAAGCTCATCATACGGCATAGCTTTATTTCTACTTGGGATCGGCTTCCAGCCTTTTTTTAACACAACCCAGTTACTGGATAATACGATACCCCTTTTTTTTTGGCGGGTGGAAAATCATCAAGTAATCCCTCCCGCTTTTGGTCAGAGCGAAAGGGAGCGTCAGACTTCAACTGACTAAATACCCCCATGTTCCTTCTTAGCCCTATCTGTCAAAGCCGCGGTATCTTATACAACTTCTTAAGGTTCTCTCCCTCTCACGTTTAGCCACCTCCTTCGCTAGCATCACTGCTTTGCAGAAGGAGGCGATGGCGTCCCTTTGCTCCTCGCCCCGGACCATGGCTTGCACCAGGGCCGGACGCGAGAGGTCGCCGCGCCGATCGCAGCTACGAGAACACGGCGGAGCTCCACCCAAGCGGGGCAGACCTCCACGGTGTGCTCCACCATGTCCTGCAATACGATACCCCTTAGTTAGACTGACTGACTTTCCAGCCACTCTGTAACGACTGTCAAAGGTCTATCAAATGGCAGTCAGCAGCTTAAGTTGCTTTTCAATGCTCGGAGGAAACTGTCTGTAATGGGTGGTCATTCATTCACGGACAACCCAACCCTGGCAAGCGCTACTTTGTGTGGAAGATCAACCTGTGAAACTCTTATTATTTAAGCTCGACCACTCCTCCGAGTGACTTACTGTTCCTAGGTTCCGATAATACAGGAAAGAGGTTACAAGTTCTTTTCCGAATATGTGCCGGTTAATGGCAACAGTGCAGCGGTGGCCCAGTGGTGGCGGTCCCGACTTACAAACAGTAGGTCGTGGGTTCCAACACAGGCAGACATTACAAAACATCGTGAGGAAACCGGCATGTCTTAGAACAAAACATTCGAAGACATGTGACATCTACCAACCCGCACTGGGCCCGCGTGGTAGCCGTGGTATCCCAGCAGTGGGAACATTAATAGGCTGTTGATGATGAATGGCAACAGGCTTGCCCCCTATAACATGGGACTTATATACAACTGGCGAAAATACAAATAACTGACTATAAAACCTATGCCTAACACTTCAGGGATTGCAGGCGTGATGTTATATTAAAACTTTGCAGCTGTTCTAAACATTCCTAGGTCTATATAAAGATTCTTTACTATTACCATTTTAGTCATTTTTATCCGGCACAGGTGCTCCTTACAATCCATTAAACTAAAGTAAGTACAATATTACTACGCAAGTCTGGAATTTACAGTGTAGCTGTTTTATTTGTAGTTTGTAGCCGTATGCAAACTAGTTTGGGCACTTTGACGGTATCCTGGTTAAGAGTGAAAAAAAACAAGATAAAGATTACATGGTCTATTTATATTTTTTCTCTAGGTCAATCCTATGACTTCTTCTTGTATAGTATAGTTCTCAATTATGGACCTACCACACGCACAGGCTTCACCACTGCTTTGCCTGCGCGATTACAAGGTGCACACAGTACATCGCGCGAGTGGTTGGTAACGCTTGGTGGTGCTTGAGCGTGAGCACCCATCATAGTTCATACAGTCTATCCATAGTTTCCTCTACCTTTATACACTCCTATATACTCCTCTTAGATCTCTATACGGCATCCGGGCATAATTGTATAACTTGGAAGCCGCTGCGATTTGTTAAGTTACCTTACCTTAACTTTAGACTTCAATAAGGTTAAAGTCAGGCTAAAAGCTTTTTCTGCTTACTTATTATCACAATAGTTATAACTGAAAAAATTACAAGCACCAGGTAAAGGAACAATTCTAACTAAACAAACTGAAAACCTCTAGAACAACCCATCATCTTTCCCAGATGAAGTACCCCTACTGTCCCTCCCACACCCTCTGGACACCTACAAATTGCCACCCCATAGCCGAACCATTATAAAAGTGGTACCTATAAAACCAACAGCTTTCTATAAATACTATTAGAAAAACGTGTTTGTCCGTGACGATGTATCCGAACGGGCTATCTACTAATTATCACGTCCAAGGCGGCCGATAGAGATATTTTTGTTTTTATACATCTTATCCACTTAATAACATTCTTCACGCTGCGAAATATATGGGTGTGGAGCGGTTGTTATGTTGGAATAATTTTGTGGAAGCTGATGGTAAGCGCTAACTAGATTATTTTCTAGTGAAAAATAACGTTCGCTACAACAATGCTGACATGGTGGGCTGCTGTCAGTGTGTGACTGTAGCATGGCAGCAGTTGCTTTTGTCGACAGCAGTTACTTTTGTCATCAGTAAGTAGCAGTTGGCGCTGTCGATAGCTAAAGATGATTCTATCGACAGCAAAATCCTGCTCGTCTGTTTGACTAAAAGACCCTTGTTTCAGAAACTAATTGTGAACATCTGAACATTTCTTTCTCCTAAAGAATAACATTATTGTTTTTATTGTTTAAGTACCAACACTGTCGACCAGGTACCTTCCTGGCACTGAAACTAACCAGAAAGGTTACAGATTTTATTAGAATCTAATATCAGTCATTTATACCTAACCTTTATTTTCGTAGTCTGCGCATAAACAAAATATTAAAAAAAATATGGTCGACTCCATGGTTTTCCCTATGTGCACCCTAATGCCCTCGTCGCCAGCGGTCATCGGGCGGAAGTGTACCAAAACCGTTCATTTCGAGCTCCGAACCAACAGACTCCCAGATTTTTTTTCCACTCACCTCTTCCCAGAAAGTTTATGGCTTTTAAAAAAGGCAACACAAAAAATCTGATCTCTATGCACTCTTTCTATGGGAACGCTCCCTTTTAGAAGTCGAAATGTGAATTTATTTGGTTTAGTCTGG
This sequence comes from Diarsia rubi, assembly GCA_932274075.1. NCBI lineage: Eukaryota > Metazoa > Arthropoda > Insecta > Lepidoptera > Noctuidae > Diarsia > Diarsia rubi. The sequence continues at coordinate 8,306,473 of OW026437.1, read as the reverse complement.
AATGTCATTGTAATAAACAAATGTGGGTAGGTAAAGAAATTATGTAAATAAAATGAAAATGTGAATAGCACGGAAAAGGATTTCAAAAAGAAAATGTTGAACAGTCAATAGATCTAGCCAGTCATAATTTAAGTCAACCAACAACCTTTTAGTGACACTTGAATTTTAATCATCCAGCCGTATTTGTGAACCAATTTTTATTTTAAACTTAAATGCACAAAAAAATCGCATTGACTTGAGAATCTCGTCCTTTCTTTTGTCGATGAATTTGTCGCTAAAACCAGATTGATTAACGCGCCATCTGCTATCACTCATACATAGCGCTTGCAAGTTAAGTTAACTACTAATCCTAAAGCTTTATGTCTTCGTTGATAGATGGCAGTGCGGAAAATTTTGAAAATGTTTACTAGATGGCGCTATGGAGAGTTCGAAATACTTGAATAAGTTTGTTCCCCAGCTAATAGATGGCGCGAATGTTATACGACCACACAAAAAGTATGGCACTTGTGCAAGATTGTAACTACGTCAATGTCGCTTTCAATTTAGTCGGTTAGTAGTAAAAGTAATGGAGTCAATAACAGACAAAGCTCGTGTCTATGGCCCAACAAACGAATCCGTTTGGCAGTCTGTTGCCGCGTTTCTATGAAAGGTAGATGTGTCAGTTATCGGATCGTATTCATCGTGAAAATGCTGTGAAAGTGTTTTTTACATAAATTGGTGACTGAAAGTTGAAAGGAATAATACGTTTGAGGGCTGAAAACCATAGTGTAGTGTTCATTTGTGATTTTTAGTGGACGTTTTTGTGTTGAATCGTGACGTAAAGCTGTAGATTGGTGCGATTACTTTGAGTTCGCCGGCTTATCTTGTTATGGTAAGTGTATGATCGATATTTACCCCCTTTTATTCTTCGTTTTGGTCCCTTTTTGTTATAAAAACTCAATGTCGCACGTTTGTAGTAACATGTGATTCAAGTAAATCGAGTTTTTTAGTCGTTATTGTTTGTAATTTCAAAGTTTTAAACGGTGTTCTTATTGTAACTAAGCTTGCTTTTTCTGGTTTCGTAAAGAAGCTTGGTGATTTGTTTATGTAGTTGCATTTGTTCTAAGTTACGGCCAATTAGATGCTTACTGGACGTGAATTTAATTATTTTTCATTTGTTTGGTTATATCAAGATTGTTTACATGTTGTCTTATTAAAAATCCTATCTGGGGTAGATTGCTTGAGTGCACGAATGCTCGTTTAGTAATTCCATAATTAGAATATTTGTGATTCTGTTTATTTTAACAAATACTGTGTTATAAGTTAGTGCCATAGTTTTTACCAATAATATTTTCGTATGAACTGAACTAATAAAATTTATTTGTTTATTGGTATAAAATGTGGCTACAGTTTTTGGTTTATATGCACAGGCATGCGGTTACTTAATACCTATACTTGTAATGTAAAATTGTGTAATAGCCATCAGAACTGGTCTAAATTGTATCTTATCTGGCCCAGCCAGATATTAATGTTATTTAATTTTAAAAGTATGACCTGGAATAGACGTAACATACGTTTAGTGGGTAAGTATGGTTAGTACCACCATACTTCCCCACAAACCACCATACCACCAATCCCCAGGAACCGTTTTCCCTGCAAATTAAATTTCAGTTATGTTCAATAAACCTATAACAATGAAAATCTCCTCAGTCGGTCAGTCTTTTTTCTTACATCACCAGGCAACACAAAATAAAGACATCATTTATGAATCTGAACTAATTACTAACTGAGAAAAACACAACAATGTATTGATCTCATTAATATTTTTAATGAGATCAATACATTGTTGTGTTTTTATTTCATTTTAATAAAGTACCTACTTAATTTTATGTTGAATACTGCAGATTTTACTCTAAATAAATAGCTAACTTCAACATACATTATAATAAAACCAGACAAAAAAGTAAAATGTTCAGTAATAAATCCTCCATAGGTACTAACAGAAACTCCATGTAACGGAGCTGTCATCAGAATACATGTGGTTGTTTTTCTTTACACCCCCATTCATTAGATAGGGTGTTACTTTTTGAGTTATAATAAGATCAAAAACATGATTTACTAACTATACCTAGTAGTTTAATTATTCATGTAAAGTAAGTAGGGAGTTTAGAATGATAGGTAAATAGGGAGTTAGACCATTTGATGATTTGGAAATAATATATTTAATTTTTTTTCCTGAGACACATTCAATACTATTCTCAAACAAAAGGTTTTAATTTTTTTTCCTGAGACACATTCAATAGTATTCTCAAACAAAAGGTTTTACTAAAGGGTATTGTATGTGTGACCTACTATTAACTAAGGTTGTGGAGGTCAGATATGCAGTCGCTCCATGTAATACTGGTATTTAGCTGCATTGGGTTAGACTGGAACTTGGAAACTGACCCCAACATAGTTGGGAAAAGCCTAGGCAGGTAAAAATAATATTTTTTTATTTATTTGACTGGTATTTGGCACCACACACTATTGGATAAACATGTGAACCCCGTCGCCGTTCACGGACCCTTTCGTCCTAAGAGACGCGCCGCGGTCTCTGGCCTCGACTTTCGTACCTAAGACCTCACGCTAACGACCACAAATTTCGCTCTATTCACGGCAAAATCCATTCGTTTGATATTCGAAACTTAGATCACTGGTGATAATAAAATGACTTGCTAGACTTGTAATTTAACACGAATGCTTACGTCACTACTACCTATAGTGAACTGGTGCACGCACAGTGTTAGCTAAAGTGACTCATTTAAAAAGCAACAAATATTGTCTATAGCATCGTATGACTTCGTTGTCAAGTACCTGTATGACTCAAACAGATTAATTTTGCTTTAAAAGCAGGTACAGACGACAGCACGTCGAGCTTCTATAATCTATCTCATTTCTTTTAGATTTACCAATGTCTCGCTAAAGCATTGGTTACAAGGTTGATCGAGAATATTTGCCAGCATCAAGGAGCTCGATGTGATGCTGTCTGTACCTAGTTCTTGCCAACGTCACCTTTAAGGGCAGTTTCATTTACAGAAGAGATTTTAATCAGCACCCTTTAATGTTCAATTAATGGCCATGCATGCCGTGAATCTTCTCTCATGTTGTCATATAATATTCTCCTGCCTATCTGCTTCTTCTCTGGCGTATCTCAATACGGTATTTCACCAAAAAAAAAATATTATTCCGTCAGATAGATTTCCAAAAAATAATGGACACGATTTTTTTCTTTTTTCACGTAAACAATAGATGAAGACGATACAGTGCTTCGAAAAGTCGTGTCAAGTCGTGTGACGTCACAAGGTTAGTACCTACTTTTTTACCCACAAAGTGACGTACAAAAACCCCCACTCATGACCTTTGCCACGTTTTATTTTCGTAAATTTTTATTAATTTGATAAAACAAAAAACACGTAGGGATCAAGGGAATAAGAATTAGAAAACACTACTCTTTAAGAACTGAGTGCGGAAACCCAAATCCCAAACGTAGAACGTACACTGCACTAATCATATTTTGCAAGACACAGTTCCTACAGCGTATTTTAAAAAAAACTAGAAAAGTCATCATTTTCCTAATGTTCTAAACTCCTAACATTTCTTTGTCTTTCTTCGAGGACTTTTCAAAAATTTATAAAGATCTAAGTTTTAGGCTTGTCAAACTATCGTCATCTTTATGACAGGTTGAATACTACACAAACTGCCATGTTACGCTGAACACGATATCTATTGTTTTCAATACGAGTAGTCAAGTTATTGCCGGCTTTTGTAACCGAGGACCGAGAGCCGTGTCCCTTGAGAAATATGCAGAGAAGCAAGTGCCTACTATGATGTTTAATAGATAGATCTTTGTTCAATAAGTCTTCGAACACTTTGAGTACCTTATTTAAGAAGGAAAGTAGATTTTTTAAAATTATCTCTTGATAATTTAAAAAATCTACTTTAATCTACTTTTGACCTACAAATTCACTCTAGAGCGTGAATTTGTAGGTCAGAGAGAGAGTGTATTGGGTTTTTCAATCAGGAATTTTTGTGTAGCAGCCTGGGCTGCTGTTACCATCAATATGTTGATGGCAATTTATTGGCTCGCCACAGTCGCTACCTTTTAGGCTGAACTTCAACATAGCGGGTACCTATGCTGTGTAACATGGGTACGCCTCTGCCTGTCTTAGGCATTCATTTTACGGGAAAAACAAGATTGATGTTCATATATTTGCAATTGGTTCAAACTGACCCTCATTGTTAACTTCATTAACTATCAAACGCCTTACTCCTAAGTTTTACAACGGTACCTTAATCATGAGACCATTTCGTTATTTACGCGCATTTCCATGTAAACTGGCTATAAAAGTAAGGGTCAATTTAAACGACCAGTGATGGGACCAAACAGATCCGTTTGTGATCGAATCGACATGAGTTTATACTCCGTTTAATCCTACCATCCAGCCGTATCGTCTATACACCTACAGTTAAGCTTACAGCGTCATGGAATAACAAACATCAAGACACTCATTTATTTGGATCTGTCCTACTCATTCAACCATCATTCATCACACCACTTCAGACTTTTCATTGAACCCACTTCTTAAATCTGTTCTATAACAAAGTCTAAACAAAAAGTACTGTGAACCACATCAAAAGATCACAATCTCGATACAATTTACTATTCCTAACATATGCGGGGCAACGCCCTACCCCGTTCACAATTTTTTCCCTGCGATCTTTATGATTCTTTAGGGCATGATCACACATGCGGCGACCACGTCATAAATACGCACCCAAACAATGCTATCGACACATCTGGAGCGTCTGAAGGCAGTGACGTAACGACACTATAAAACATGGGTATCTTAGGTACTTGGCTGTAAGGAAACTGACGCGGGCCCGGGAATGGTGACATGGCAATTTTATGGCGACGACGTTTAGGTGTCGAAATATGGAAGGGATTTTCTGCTGTGTGGTAACGTTTTGATAAAACAGTTATCTTTGTATTTTCTGCTACGCTCGGCAAAAAGAAGAAACACCCCAGATTTGTTTTCCTTTTTTGGTTTATTAAGGTAATTTACTAGCAGCGATGAAAAACTCTGATCACTTAAGTTTAATAGGCAAGTAGACCTACTTACTATTTTAAGATTGATGAAGTGATGACGAAAAGTGAATCAGAGCGGACACCGTTTTCAAAATAGGCAAAAAGCGATGACAAATCTGAAATACTAATAAAACTATACCATCTGAGAAAAACAAGGCCATTACAGGTTTTATTGCGTTCGCTGACACTCTTGAGAAAACAAACTCGGCTTACGTAAAAACCTAGACAGCTAACGTTCCAGATTACGAACTTAGAAATCCATCATAAGAAAAGTATTTACTCACCGGAAACTGTTTGCAATAGTTGTCGCTTGCAAATGACGTTTCCTCAACTATAAGAAAGAACTTAATGACATCGAAAAGCACAGGATCACCAACTGGATGTAAAGTACATAACTTGAGGTCAGATGAGGTATTCTCGTATACGAAAGCGGCGGTTGAAAGACATCAATCCATCAAATCCCAGCGGAGAGTAATGCAATGAAGAAGTCAAGACACAGACTTTCGATTTGATCCGCCTTTTCCCAAATCGAAAATGCAGTTTGACACACTGAAACGTGCAACGTTTCGAAATGATGATCTCAAAGGAGAAAAGGATTGAAATCTCGGTCATTGTCATTCAGTTCAGGTCATGGAACTGCTTTTACCGTCGTCATCACGCCGTAACGTGCCCTACATGGGGAGACAGTTTTAGTGAAGTTTATTTGTCGAGTACCACGTAACAAGTTCTTCTTCCATTTAGGCGAGATGACTTCATTGGAGGTGATAATTTTGTAAAGTTTGAACGATATGGAGTGGTTAAAACATTAGAGACTTTTATGGAATTGGTTCGAGTGAAGTTGTGGCAAGATACTTGACGGTTCGTGTCTAGTTTGAAACAAATTGTTCCTTCTATACCAGTGAGTATTGGTCGGAGCTAAGTCGTTATATCAAGTGGTTAAACTCGAGGGATCCTTCATCTTACTGCAATTTACCAATCTGTCCACGAACCGTGTTGATGTATTTACCCGCAACTGTCTTTAGGGGATGACTGCGGCCGACATTGGAGTTAAGCTGAATGATTAATGAAGCTATCGGGTCCTAAAGAGAATATCTGATTCTCACCGGCCTTCTGGCCAATAGCCTTTTCGCCGCACAGCAACCAGGCAGGGTCTTTGTCTTACCCAATGGCGTATTATATAGACACGTCATGACCTAACATGGCGGCGCTTAAAAACGGCGAAAATATTATAAAACTACTTTTACGCGTAAAGAAAGGGAAAGAAAATAATTATGACACCGCACAGCGGGATGCCTGTTGATGCCTGTTTTCTTTATGTTTTGCGCAGGTTTACACACACGATTTAAATTAAGAACAAACGTAGCGTCGCGCGAGAGTATGGTGCGTAACTAAGCGCGATGTGGCCAAATAGCTTCATTTCATGTTGTCATTTTTGAGGGCGGAGAACGTATCTATACGTTTAATATATCATTGGTCTTACCAGGGGGCCAATTCTCGATTTTAGAGATGGTGTCGAACTCGACAAAAATGTCTAATGACGTCATTTTTTCGACAAATTTTAAAAGTTGCTATTCTGGGGATGTCGAATTCGACATTTGTCGAAAGCTAACGTTAGAGTTCATGTCGAGTGCTTCTGACTAGTAGAGATGTCATGTCGATTGTAGAGATACGTCATTTCTGAATGAATTCGTTGAGTTTTGGATTGTACACTGTGTTTTCTTTTCTTTAATTTTTAAATAAAATACGGCTTGGCATCTCATACCTACTGGAAATTCGATTTATACTCTTTGATTTGTGCCCTTGCCTTGTTTGATTTTTCCCCTCCATCCTACTAATCCTACTAATATTATAAATGTGAAAGTTTGTGAGAATGGATATGTGGATGTTTGTTACTCTTTCACGCATAAACGGCTGGACCGATTTGGTTGAAATTTGGTATGTAGATAAGTTATACCCTGGATTAACATATAGGCTACTTTTTATCCCGATTTTATCTTCCCGTGGGATCATTTTCGAGTTGTAGCGGGTGAAGCCGCTGGCAACAGCTAGTGTTAAAATAAAACTTTTAAAATGTAAATCAGCACCCAATAATGATGTAAGCACAGTACATGTAAACATAACAAAAGTTTTGAAGGAACCGCAAAAAGGCGCAAATTCTGACACTGACAGACAGTCAACTGTCAATTTGTTTTTTTTATTTCACGAAGAGCATACGAAAATCTTGAAACACACTAAACGTTTCGTTTTATACTTAAATAAGTAGGTTTAGTCAGCGTTTTAAAACAAAATCATTCATTAACTCATAGCTACCTAAAACAGAACGTGCGATTCTTCATAATGGTAACATTATCTTCACTCGACTCGACATTTTCGTGACATTTATTTCTATTTTGACTGAGAATAAGGAATTCTGCTCAATTCGACATTTTTTGGTAGAGATAGAGATATTTTTAATAGACATAGAGATAGACTTACGATCTCGAACTCGAGATAAATGGCGAAAATCGAGAATTGGCCTCCTGATCTTTTGCGTCATGTTTTGCGTAAGTAGCTGTCGTATTTTAACTCGGCCATACTCGTAGGCCGACTCGACAAATAAACCGTTCATGTGGAAATTAAACGCTAAAAGAGTCACTGAACTCGAATAAAAATGGGGAATGCTAGTTGAATGTAAACAATGCGTTTATCGATGTTGCTGTGATTGATAAATGTGCTGAAGAATATGGGTCAGGTTGCTGGAAAATAAAAGGCAAATGACAACAAGAAATTCTTTTGTATAAAATTTAATATTTTGATAAAATGATTATGATAATCAAAGCTGATGACTATGATACAATCTAAACATAAAAGTAATTTCCGAAAACTTTTCACATCAAAATAAACAGCAAAAACTTATGTAAATCCACCGTCAAGAAAACAATAGAATAGAATCGGCACAATCTTGATAATGTAACCTCTGTTTTCTGTTTCTGCGAAACAGGCCAAGTGCGACAGTAAACGGTGCACATCGACCAACCTAAAATGAACCCTGGGACACATTGAAAATGTTACTACTGCAGAAAAACACGTGGGAGGCATCGTAGGTCAAGCAGAACTGGAGCAGGTGTTTAATGTGACCAACCTAACAAGATCCACTGCATTTCGCCAATTTATTCTCATTGTTATAATCAGGGGGGATCTTATAATGATGGTGGACGTTGACAATAACAATACTGCAGCAGCAGTAATGATAATGAGTGTTGCATCACGGGTCATTCAATTGTTAGCGTTTGTTGTTACTATAGTTGGGACTTGGGTGGCCCATTCATATACAAATTGGTAAATTGCCATGTAATTGCAGTTGTGGAAAACAACAAGTTTTATGTAAAGCGCCATATTTCTGTTACCTCTGTATTATCAAACTTCATTAATGAAATTTTAGGAGCCGGGGTCTGGATTCTTCCCCGGTTGCTGGCCATAATCTCTCGCACTTTTACCTGGGACTTATCATAACTGGTGAATTGGGATGTAGCTACTTACACTTTGTTTTACGCTTCAGGAATGTCAGGCATGTTATTCGAGGACACCTAGCTCTGTTATTTTTTAAATCATCCCTCTTTTTGTGCTTTTTGCTCTTTTTGCTTAGACAACATAGAATTTGAAAACACTAAGAGTTTTCAAATTCTATGTTGTCTCGCAGCAGCCTTGGCAATAAATGCCTGTAAACATTTTCTCCAGGAGATTCCTCTTCTGTTCAACCGCTAGTCTAAACGGACTAAATGCGATCCGGAAATTGCATGAAGCCAAATTCTCGTGCGAAAACCGCATCCCAGTTGCGTTGCAACCAATATTGCCTACAGCTCTTAAAAATTCTTCTCTTGTACTTTTTTGCGTAAAGGTTTTACTACTAGAACTATGCATTTGATAACGGTGATCATGCATTCAAATTCTTATCATGTTTAATTCTTCTAGTTTACTATGGAAGAACCGTTGTTGGCTATAAGAGTAGAGGAAGACCAACGCAATGATGGATTAACTGCGTGAAGAAGGATGATATGGCTAGAAAGGAGATGACTGCTGAGATGACGAGGTATAGAGAAGTATTACGGAGAAGACGCAGCACTGACTCCAAATAAATTAGGATAAAAGCAGGAGAATGGTGATGATACTATGGATGTTGTGTATAACCTATGATGTCCCATTAATTTCAATTCCCCAATTCCACATCAATAAAACTACTTTGTTTCACACCTATTGTGTAACTTATTGAACTCTTTAAAGTTCTTATTCAAGTTCAATTCAGGTAAAAGCCATTTTGCCTGCTGCTCACAAATTCCTATCATGTTGAGGCCCCATTTCTTTCTCCGGAAACTCCAAGGCCTTAGCAACTTTTCTTCAACTTCAAGCAACTCTCGCTTTACGAATCCGTAAATTAAGGTCACCAAACATAAGTTATTATCAGTGTTTGCTGGGAAACCGCTGATCCTAGATAAAGCATTGTGACGTTAGCTATTGGCACTAGGTAGAGGTAGGTAATAGTGGCGTGCTGTTGTGGTTAGGACACCCTGATTGAATCATGGTCCAATGACCATTTGAAGCTGCTTAGAATGTTTTAAATTTTTGGTCGTGCGGTTCATTATTAAGGATCTGTTTAAAGATGTAGATATACCTGCTGTTGGGTAAGTTATTGTGGTTGGAAACGAGTAAGATAGGAAGGACCAAGGCAAGGCAAAATGTGCTAGAAATAAAATTACTAGGTAAAATAAGCAAACTCCGCAATTACGGCTAATGTAAGAAAATGTGACGGACGAGGTCAGGGGAACGGCTCTTTGCCATCTAAACCATTTATTTTACGAAAAAAAAAATTAAAAAAGTCAAAAAGCCTGGCTTTTTTCAGTAAATTTTAAACTAGTTACCTGTTCCAAAACGTAGATATCTCTGATGAAGAACGAACAAGAAATTCATGTTATTGTCAAGGCTATTAATTATCACTTATAAGGATATATCTTATCTAATAGGCCTTCGCCAACCGTACCTACATGTACTAAATTCCTACTGCCCCTATGCGGGTGATCGCATTGGCACAGCCCGTCTATTGTGATCGGGAACGCCAGGAAATCAGCTGGAACGACACAGTTCAGGGATATCTGCTGAGACTAGCAAATTGTGACGCTAAACTATTGGAATCTGGGTCGGTTCAATCAGTTCAGAAAAAGGTAATGCTCTTGGGCAGATATTGGCTGCTTTGCATAATACAATTATGAAGTCAACTTGATTAGATTTTTGTCTCGAAAGAACGCGAAAAGACGTATAAAGCATGAATACCTGCACATGCTCATAAATGTCGTAACAACTGAATTAAACTGTGCGAAAATTTGCTTTACATAATTATTTAATTATTCATATTGCATCGCCAATATTAACGGTGTGAATATAAAGTCTATCTTAATTATAGGCAACAGATTATCACGTTACCACGCTATCCAAAACTGCATTATAATGGACGTCATTATAACATGCCTCCGACAGAGGATTTCCAATCAAGACACGATATTATGTTACAGTAAAAACGGTTAATCAGTCAAAACTACTTTTGACCAGATAAAACTATTCTACACTTACGTAGAACTTTTTTAGATTGTTTCTGTTTTATTAGTCCAAAAAAATTAAATAACCTAAAGGTCATTAGGAAACTTATTATCTTTCTTTTGTGACATACTTTAATAGAGAAAACGGTGGTCCCGGCCGCCAAATGGCGGTCGTCAAACCAAGTCAGAGGCTTTTGAGGCGGTTTAGAAACTCTGAAATTAGGGTGTGTGGTCGTTAGACCTTCCTGACCTACACGATAACCCATTACACCCGAAAAAAAAATTACTCAGACTTCTTTACAATTCACATGACTTTTTCATGGGTCTTAATCGAAAAACGGGCGGCCGAAACGTTCAACTTCGTTCGCAACAGGCCCGCGCGTGTTTTTTCCAAGAAAAAGATAGTCTCACGATCGATCGAGGCCAGTTGCGTCTCGAAAAGTCGATTTGTGTACGCGCCAGAATTTTTGAAAATCAAGTCTCACTATCATTTCAAGTCGGTTGTAAAGGGGATTTAAAGAAGAAGCACAAGAAGAAGATTGAGAAAACGCGTTATAACTCAATACGGGGTTTTTACTGACACCAGTCAAGACTAGTTTTGCCGATAAACAGTTTTGACTGTAACATATTACCAATAATAACTATCTTCACGTTAGATGGACATAGTTACGCGTAACGCTTAGCAATTAGAAAATTTTTTTTATACAGAAATGGTTCTGTATCTCTCTGTGAGATAAAATGCGTAGATTTCTCGTTTTCTTTGTCGGTGTTAGTTTTATTTATAGGTTCCAGCTTCTAGATAGTGTTTATCGTGAAAGTATCTGTGTTTTATGGGCTAAATAGTTCCGCTTTTAGCGCGAGCAATATTCTACAAGCTTGAATTTTTGAATATCTCAAGATATTTTCACTAAAGAACAAAAGTTTCACATTAGAAGGATTCAGGTTTAGGAATTGACCATATTGATTGGTTTTAGCCAGACAAAAAAACTTAATATTTATCAGACGACGAGTAATAGAAAAAAGAAAAAAAAAAGGGGTTAGAAAATTATGGAAGCAGAAGACTTGCTGCGCCGACCCCAAATAAATTGGGATAAGCGCAGGAGAATGATGATGACGATACAATAAAAGCGAACAAGTCGATCATTACTTCGTTTCTGTACCGACTGCTTTGCTGCACGGAGATAAAACTCAAAATACAATAACTGTCTTAATACTTCAAACATATAAACAAATAGACAGACAAAAGACAAGACAGAAAAATAAATGAAATTAAACCGGAGCCATGCAAAAGGCAGAGACAGACACTGCCTAAGTATAAAATGTATCGTCCATTAAAAACTAAGCGCCGCCGAAGGGAGCCAGCACTGCTAAGTAAAACATACGAGTAGGTTAACATGTAGGTACTTCTTATACGGGAGGGGTGGCCAAGTTATGTGAGGCTTAGATGTGGCTTCCAGTATTATGGATATGAATGTAGAAGGTACAGTACAAAATTTTCCTTACGAAATCAAATCCTGAAGAGAGTTTAAAATTTTGATCATCAAACGCAGAATTATTCGAGTGAACACCTCATTATCATTTACTGCCCGATTCACGCTGTCACCCAATCCTCTGCTTGTGCCGTTCTCAATGTTGCTGTACCAGTCTCGGCAGCCCCATCCATGTTCAAACCGCGACGACTACAATGTCAGCTGGCCATCTCGTCGCCTGCTTATTTCTCGATAGGTCTGAGGCCCATTGGGGCCTCTGTGCCAGGTTAGACACTAACCACATGATAAAGGATAAGTATCTCGCCGCCGCCGTTGTCCTTTTCTAATCTAAAAATAAAAAAATAGTGTGATAGTATATTTTACCCCATCCCTGGACCTCGCCAAAACTAAAACACGGAACCCAAATAAGGAAGACCGTAAAGTAAGTCTTCGTTAATGTGCACTTACTTTTTCCGCGGCTCCCGCCACTAACTACTCAAGAAACTAGTTCTCAGAACTCTTCCTAAGCTATTGATGCTTTTGCAACATTGAAAATAATGTTTAAACTTTTATGCGTTCCTGAGTGGAGCATTTGTTTAAAGATTTTCTGGTATTCTGCGTGTTTAGTGGTATGAAATGCTCGTTTAGATTTTAGTGGCTTGTTTGTTGATCTGCTCAAGTGAATTTTAGTTAGGTGCTGTGGTTCTGGTCTGGTTTGAGTTTAAATTAAATTCAAGAGATTATCTGAGCCATAGTTTAAACTGAATTCCGATAAAAGTAGTTTGTTTCCGTTTAGGTGATTATTACTTCCTTTTTTTTGCCTTGTTAGACCTAAAGTAAACACATTTACGAGTTTTCAGGAATAAAATCTTCGTTATTTGTTAGTAAACGAATAAATCATTCTAAGTACTGTTTAATGTAATGAAATAACCAAAATAAGGACCATTTCGCTTTTATCCTTCGCCTCGATCGCCTTTTCTGCCCTGCCCTGATTAACAACCAAAGTAATTTATTCATCACGTCAAGTCATAAATTTTAACGCTCAAGTTCATTAATTAGGCACTGAAATGTCCACACAGAGATGATATTAATTATTTATCTCGAAAATTAATCAAATATTCTTCTCTTCTACATTTACGTACCTAATTGAAAGTTTTTTGATAATTTGGGAAGTACAGAATAGCTGGAAGAAGACCACGTAGCATCACCACAGTAGTAACGAGTTTTATCGACGGGAGAATCGACAAGATCACAGATTATAGAAAGATTTCATGTGGATTATTATAGTCTAAAGATAAAGAAGTTTGTCTTTTCTTGGTAGAATAGAGGTAGAATCGCTATGCTACGCTTGCTTTAAACAACAAAGCTCCCTTTCTCCTTAATTCCGTCATTGTACCTTTTGAAGTTGCTATGATAGAAGGCAGTTGCTCTATGTAAAATACTCGTAATCTGGTTTAGCTAGAAGCCATAGTTTGAAAAGGCTAAGCAGATAATGATATGTAGTACAAACCTGTGAAAACTGGAAAAGGGTGAAATTTTAAGTTAACAGTTTTTGAGTTAACTCTTTTCAACTCAACTTACGCGGTAACCGGACTATAGTAAATGAAGACTTAATATAATTGATGATGAATTAATTTCACATAAGGGACTGGTCCCTTATGTGAAATAAATTGTAGGTTCTGAAAACCGTGTCAAGCCAGACAAGGCAACAGACGATGCCTTTCACGGTCAGGAACCAAAATCGCAACCAATCGACCAAAGAGACGATTAGTAAGAAACAATAAACCAATGACACGGTAAAAACGAAACAATATTACAATTTGATATGTTTTTAAGCTCATTAAGTAAAGTAGTCGAGCGTGGTGTCCAGTCTGCCGGCAAGAAACCGAAATCAGATTATTTCTCTGACTCTGACGAATTTAACGAGGCAAAAATATTTTCGTCAATTCATGAAATCATGACACAAGTTAAAGCATTTTATTTGATTTGAAAGGCGTCGCTGGTAAGGGCTTGTGGTTGAGTGTGAATTGATTGGTATTTAAATTCTTTGTTAAGACCTTTTTGTTGAGTTAAAAGGTTTTCGGTTTATTTGATGTGTTGTTAGAACTGCTTTTCGATGACAGCTTGGTTTTTGTGGCTGTTAACTTTTTTGTTCTTTGTTGCTGTCTAATGCTGTGGTTCTTTTAAATTTTGTAATCACTTATTTCAGTCCATCTCTTTTTTCAGTTATTAGAGGGTTAGAGTCATCATAATAACAAGAGAAACTTCGAGATTGATTTTGTCAATTGTAGTTCAGGGGGTCTAAAATGGGGCCGCGGGTTGTACACTAGTTATCGCGGCCTCGACATAGAGGGCTAAGAAGGAACATGGGTGGTTTTTAGTCAGTAGAAGACTGACAGTCCCTTTCGCTCTGCCCGAGCGGGAGGGGTTATTCGATGATTTTCCACCCGCCAAAAAAATAAATAAAAGGGGGTCTAAAATGGCCACTTTAGCAGATCATAGGTAATATGAATTGCGTTTATATATATGTTTATCCTATATGATCTATTTTCCTAAATGGTCACAGACGCAGTTCTTATACACTTTAAAATTCTGAAACTGACAAACGCGATATTTCAGCTACAAAAGAGTTATTTTTTCAACTGACATTGAAACAAAAAAGGCTAACTGTGATGTTAGTATAACACTGTCGACTACGTTTGTACGTCCATTTCATCAGTTGCCGAGTTTCTACATACAAATATGCGGACAAAAACTAGAGCTGCGGATCTAACTGTTTGATGCAGGCACCGCCAAAGCATTTGCATTTTGTCTAATCACGAATTCATGATACGAGAACATGATATAGTCCTAATAACCAATTACCCTGCCAAGCCTAATGATTATGTTGTTTAATAAACGCATGTACGCTCGTTGATCTAGTGGTCGTAAGCGCGACTGTTGAGCATGAGTACGTGGGTTCGATTCCCGGATCGAGAAAAGTAGCAGTTACGGAGTGTGGAATTGTGCCAGGTTGATTGCAATAGGCTTGCCCCATATTACATGTGACTTATCAAGTCGTGGTCGTACTAATGTGTACACCTCTGCCTAACCCTTCGTGGATTACAAGCGTGATGTTATTAATCGCAATTAAATTACAGGTTACCCTTTTTTTTGCTGGGTGGGAAATAATCAAATAACCCCTCCCGTTCTTAGGCAGAACGACAGGCAGTGTCAGACTTCTACTGACTATAAACCATCCATGTTCCTTTTGAGCCCTTTATGTCCACGCGTCGGACCTTGCCTTAACCTTGGGCCCCTTACATGTTGCTGAAATCTCTTTGAGGCGCACGTGGAACACGAACGCGCCATCGACACGGCCTGTCGTCATCATAAGACGGACGGACGGCGAGCTAATATACACAGGTTAACCTTAGCCTGTATTATACCACTGCTAGGCAAAGATCTCCTCTCAAGACTTTCAGTAATTTCGGTCCTTGTTAGTTTTTTCAGCACATCCTACCGTCTTTAACACAGCCATCCTCAACCCCTTCTGGCTGTGTTCAGGACTTCACAACGTGACTAACACAATCCCATTTCAGCTTTGCCCTGCAAAGTTACATTCAAACTCGACAAAGTAAGTGCTCTTACTTTATATGCGGGTCATCACTTGATGAACTGTTTCCCAACTATGTTTGGTCTGAATCGAACTAGATGCGCTTAAATATTAGTATGCTGAGCGACTACAACTTGACCTCCGTAAATCCAATTCCTTTGGAAAACCGATATTGTACGGTTAGACTCATGGTTCTCGGGTTTTTGGCATACGAAGCGACTATTCCGCATAGAATTTAACATTTTCAGGAAGGCTTTTGTTCTTTGTGAGCCATAAAGTTTAAATAAAAGAACTGCTAATATCCTTTAGAAAAGAAAATTCTGTTTTGTGAATTCAGATCAATGATCATGATCAATGTGGTGTTCGTAATTTTTCTCCACTAACTTAAACAGCTTATGGGGTCACCTGGGAGGTTTTAACTATAGTAGGACCCGATTGTGATACTAGTCGACCTCCAGAAAAAAGGAAATGTGGAAGTTAAGTACTTCCCAACCTTTTTAATTAAAGTTAATTTAAATTTTGACGGCACGGTTGGCGCAGTGGCTCAAGCAATGGACTGCTGCGCTGCGTGTCGGGGGTCGATCCCCGCACGGAACAAATATTTGTATGACCTACAGATAGTTGTTCCGGGTCTGGGTATTTGTGTATGTGAGTTTAAATGATTGCGTGCACCCACGATACAGGAGAAATTCCTAGTGTGGGGCAACGTTAAAAAAAAATAAACATTCTTGCGCATTCGCAGGTACAGTACGATTGTCCGTTAGCGAGTGTCACATAAATTAACTCGTAGAAGTAATATCCTATGTAAAACCAATACAAACTGAACTTATCTATTAATCCACATTTTCCATGCGTGTATTGAAATTAACGCGTAGGTGGTGCGTGCAACAATAATTGCCATATTTTACAGTCGTTATGGCGAAAATGTTATCACATTATGAGTAATGCCACCCATTAACACCTTATCTTTATGAACTTCGCACATTATTTAGCTATTTGTACGTGTAGTATTGATTGAAAAGCCATTATCATGGATAAATGTTATGAGCCCGATCGAATGGGAAAATGTGTCGAGGAATATTACATGAAGGATAGTTTGTTTACTAAGGATATATGCTTCATTGCCGAATAAGTTTATTTTTGTATATTTATGACAGGTAGAAATAATACTGAAGTAAGAGGAAATTGTCGCAACAGATCGATTTGCAAAAAAAGTTAGAATTTTTAGATGTCTGTTTTTTTGGGCACCAAATTTTTCCTAGACTACAAAGATAGAAGAGAAATGCAATTGATAACTGCCCCAAAATGGCCAGACAGGGATAAACCGAAACCAAAACCCAAAATAAAATATATGGACCAAGGGAAAGGCTTGCATGCATGAGTATCGGCACTATTGGCACGCAGCCAGAATTTCACAGTATCATCAATATTTAACCCACCATATTTACGCCAAATACTATGTTAAGTAGAACTTTAACAGTACGTTGTACGCATATTGCTTATATCCCGCTCGTCAGCGTAATTTTATGCATGTATGTTAAGGACGAAAAATATATTAAAATAAATCACTTGCGTGACTCCTAATTGGTGTTCGGTAAACGTAACATCGAATGTGGAATGCGTTCTGTTAGTACCGACAACTATGATATCATCATTAGTATGATTGAATACTGCTTAGTTTGTATTATTAGTATTGTAACTGCGCAGATCGTTATTTGAACAACCAACTACTGCACTTGCAATATTAAGTTGCACTTAAAATAAATTGACCTTCACCGCGCAGTTCATTACGGCTGTTTTCACAAGACAACGAATTTGAATTTCAGAAGCATTGTTATCCAAAGCCTTTAAACATACTTGTTAACTGTTGAAAGTCTGCCAGTAAGTACTTTTTGCAATTTAATTTCGTTCCAATTGACACATTTCTTCACAAAAACGAAACTTCGTGCTTGGATTTCTTTCGATTCTCGTCTAAAAGAAACAAAACATTTTCTGTCATTGTCTCGTCTTGGCGATAATTCCCGATCCCATCTCACGAAAGGATCCGTGGAAATGTTCGATGTCTCTAAATCTTCAGCAAATCCTAAGTGTACCCGTGTCGGAGTTTAATCAGGCGTTAAGAGCGGTTCTATACTATTTTGGTTCTACCATTTTGCTTCCAGTCAATTCTTTCTTAGACAATAGATTAGTTATCGAGACCCCAAAATTTACAGTGTAAGTTTTTCTTTATTTTTTCCAACTTCGTACTTAAAGTTAATTTACTCGTGTTTTATTTAACAAAATTGCTTAATTAACATAATAGTCACGCATAAAGCCTTTAAGTACCAATTACTTCTGCTGCCAAGTTCACTTGCGCGGAATTTAATTTAAGAGAACATTACTTAAAAACAATGAAGTTATTGTTCAATGTTCGTGGTCGACCTTGTAGGTTCCGATAAATTGTATTAAACTGACAACGTAACTTCCTAATGTAGTAAAAATTTAATAACTGTAATTGAGGTCTGGCCTTACTCTAAATCCTTTCATATTTCGTCAAACTGTTATAAAATTAGCAGTCACTTTCGCGGTAGACTTACAAAAAACCATTTCAGCTTTCTCAGATTAAAACATTTTAATTTTAGTGTTGAAAGTTGCAAATTCGTTTTATGCATGACTCAATCCCGAAACGGATTCTCCGAATTGAATTATTTGAACTGTATCTCCCAAATGACTATTACAAATCATGTTGCCGCTCCATCAAGAATTTTTTTTTAAATGTTGCAAAACGTATTACTTCCATTTAAAAAGTGTCTTCTTCAAATATAGTATCAGAAAATGACGAATGACCATTCGCATCTTCGTCATCATCTCGCAAAAAGGTCAAATCTGTTCTTCGCGTTGGTGATTCCATATTTAGCTGGCTCGCTCCCACTGGCACTTAGCGTAGCGGTAACTTGTCTAAAATACATTTCTAATTTTTGACAGAGTTGGAAACTGCGTGTTTAGTAATAATATAGTTCTCATTATACTTAGTAGACATTAGTAAAACATTGATTATGATTTTGAACACAAGTTTCTGCTTTTAAATTTGTGTTATCATGTGTAGTTCTTTGTTTAGATAATTTGTTGATGTGTAAGTAAGCGCAGCTTTATCCATGTTTTGGAAGATGTGACCAATTCGTTAATCTTTTCTTTATGCTATTCTCATATATATTTACCCCGCACCTAATAAAACAAATTCCTTATCCAAAATCTAATTCTAAAACCGCACCAAATCCTATCTCCCCATTTTAATTTGTTACGATAAACACGGTTCTCAGAAAAACGAAAAGCATAAAACTAAGCCGCATAACGTATGCGATCGCGATCTAATTCGGTGGCATCGGCGCAAGCGCATGCACTTGATGGATGAGTCACGGTCGCACACGGCCACTGCACTCCGACTGAGGTTTTGTTATGATTGGGTATACTGTTATACGTTCGCGTTGTTATGTATGTTACTCGTCGTATCATTGAGGACCGTTTATTGGCAGATTCCTTTACTTGTCTTTGGTGTCTTTCATTGGTGTTGTCGTGATTTTAATGTTGTTTAATTTCTTTTAGTAAGTTTGTTAATTCATTTCTGATGTTGTTACATATATCATCTTAAACACTTTCCATCAACACAATGCATTAATGTTCCAGTTTCAACGAATTACGGATTGTTATTTTTAATTCGTGCTTCGTAAGTTTAATGGTTGCGTAAAATTCTTCGTTAACATTCATCACATATGGTGAAACCGTTCATTTGGATCGAACTTACGAGTACATGTTAACGCAACGGCTGTTAATCTCCCAAACAAAACAATATTTAAAAATAAATTTGGCTTTTTAGGTTACAAGTTTTAGGTTGCTATTATTATTCTGATCGGTACAGAGCTTATAATACACTTCGGCACTCTTATTATTCCTCATTGTGTCTTCATTACGCATTCAAACTCATGCTTCCGATCTACTTAAAAGAATCTTTGTCGTGGTAATAAATTTTGTGAGAATCCAATTTCACAGTCTCTTACAAAGATCCAAAACTGAGCTGATGAGGATTGGTCTCGGTTGATAAATAGTCTAAGGCTCGCTATAATTCATTGGTTGTTAGAAGCGGAAGTATCTGGAGTCCAACCGACACTTGATAGAATGCATGAGGGTCGGATGATGACCGTGTTAAAATAAAACTACGCCCAAAGTATTGAATTGATTCTGAATCGTGATGCCAGGGGCGTGCGCCCTATATAGGCTCTTAGGCTTAGCCTACCTTACCAACTGAGCATTTCTTATAACTAATTAACGATGCAATAAAATAACACTATGTACAAATTAAACATAAAAAAAGTTCAAACTCCTGTTAAAATACTTATAGCAATTTTTCGCGTCCCACTAAAACTCATTGACAAGTACTACGATTAGTACGAATCTTATAGACAAACACTCGGCTTGTCTAAAACCAATTCATAATTGTATGCACACAGCGTCACATCGGTGCGTATGGCAGTGTCTATGAACCGCACACATACATAGATTTTCGCAATTTTAACGCAGCAGCTCCTGCGACTGTAACTGAGTGGGCTGTGATTGGCTGCAACAACACAACCAATCTATAACCCGCGAAGTTCAAAACTTGCATTTTTTTGCAATTTGTAGGCCAGTGCTAGGTTGTATGTTGCATAAAATATGCCTACCTACGTCTTAAAACCGGGAATCATATTTTAATGAACATACAACCTAGCACTGGCCTGTAAATTGCAAAAACATAAGGAAATTTTAATTTCGCGCTTCGCGAACTTCGGGCTTCCGTGCATAGAGCGCAGCACCTGTTTAGTTCGATGTTCGCAATGTTGTCAACTTGTCACCTCATTCATTGGATTTCGTATAATCCTGCAAAAAATGTTGACCGCTGTTGTGAACAAACTCGATATGAAAATGATGCAATTTTATTTGCTAGTATTTTTCTATCGACAATAATAACCTAGAAATTTTTTTTTACGTAAGAGGAAGACATTACTGTTTCATTGTTATGACAAGCAATATATAGCGCGATTTTGTTTTGAAACCGAAAACGTACAGTTAACATTATTAACAGTAGTGTAAATATTAATTTTGTTGTGTATTACTTGTTTATTCACGTAACAAATAACAATGGTATTTACTTGTGAAGTTTGTGTTGATAATGTGTGTTTATTACATGTTAAAGGTAATAAGTGTTCTCAATTATCGGTCAGTGGGTCGTCTTAGGGGCGGATCGTATAATGATAAGATTCAAGTTGTATCTAAAGGTAGACATGTACCCGAATTACGAAAATTTATCCAAAATCTTGCAAGTAACGTGTTCTGTAACTATCACCCACTCACTTGGATGAGATATTTGAGGTGGCCGAATCTTTCTTCTGTTTGCATCGTCATTAGGAAATCGTGAGTTAAACCTTGAATAATGTGGTGAGTTTTTAAATTGTATTTAAAAGTTTTGTTTTTACAGGCTTACTTTTTTTTTTTTTTGCTGTCATTTATTCGTAGCCTACCCATCGTGCGGGACCACTGCACTCCACTGCGTGATGCTATAATAAAGGATATGCGTCGTTGGCTATCAAACAAAATGTTGTAAGGGAAATGGATTTATCGAACGTATTGCTTTCAAATGGCTATAAACGTTTCAAAGCTCACGTCTGTTTGGGACATTAAGGGATTGCGACTTAAGTCTTAGATAAAGTGCTATCGTGACGACGTATTCGATTCACTGTAATTTCGGAATAGTTTAACGAACATAAGAACATAATTTTAGTCTCAAATTTTTTATACGCACAGCTATTGGTTTCCTACGCAGTGTCTTCTACTGATTGCCACTCCAATTAGCTTATCCTAACAGCTACGGTGGGCTTATTAACGCGGAAGCAATATCAAACCCTCGTGCAGCTTTGCAGCTTCCTCGGGATGATAAGCTACACCTTTCTGAGCTGTCCTATTACTTTCAGATCTGCGTGAAAGTTGCTAAATATTCAAATGTATTCAAGAGAAGCTTGTGCTGCAGTCCGGCGGAATTCCCTTGGAATGCATCCAGATAAATCCGAGGCTTTGTTTTTTGTTTCTCAACCATACATAAACTAACGCCTTTTTCCCATGGGGGTAGGCAGACACTACCGTACGCTACCTGCTACGATCCTTACATGATTCTTTCGCCGCGTACACATTCATACATCTGGTTATACGTTGCGAATAATACGCATCTAAACTTTCTAGAGCACCCTACCGCTAAAGTCAGATTATGTCCTTCTACGGCGTCCCCTCCGTTGCCACTTTTTGCTTCTTGTTTTTCATTATAATGACCAGATTGGATGACGCTATTAATGACATATTGTTTTCGGACTAATCATGAAACCGTTCCGCTCCATTACCCGAAGACTGACAAGGACCTATGGCATAATATTAATTAATAATTCCCAAGAGGCGAGCTGTCCTAAATGTCAGATGTTTTGTTACACGCGTCTCAGGACTATCCAACGGTTCAATAAACTATACCATCGCCAGTTAATTCGTGTTCATTTTGTAAGTTAACAATGTCAGATTTTCTTTGAAATAATGTACCTATACTGTATTACATGACATAATTATGGATGATGTAATCCTAGAAAATGTATCTAGAAATAAACCCAATTTATCTTATCCATTTTGATTTCAACCTATTATGTCCATAAATAAACAAGCCGAACTGAAAATGTTTTTAGAAAGTCATCTGCACTGCACCGCACAATTTTACCAGCAGTCTAAAGTAACATAAGTTCGTTATATTTCGAAATTACCCAGAAAGGTCATCTTAATTATGCGTTTGCAAATTTTATTTAGGACTAAAAGGAGAGAGGTCGTGGTCCACGGTTTTACTGAATCAAAAGACTAAAATTGTCCTCAGCCCTGTCTAGCACATT
This sequence comes from Diarsia rubi, assembly GCA_932274075.1. Classification (NCBI taxonomy): domain Eukaryota; kingdom Metazoa; phylum Arthropoda; class Insecta; order Lepidoptera; family Noctuidae; genus Diarsia; species Diarsia rubi. The sequence goes on along the minus strand of OW026437.1, from coordinate 8,283,809 downwards.
GGATGTTGAATTTGCATACATTTTAAATTTCGCTCCGAATTTCAACTTAAGTTAAGATTTAGCCAGCAGTATTTTTATTACGTGTCATCTGGGTTACATTTATAACCTGGTATCCGAACACTTTTCCGGCACTTGATTAAATTTTTATCTTGCCATGGCGAAGTTAAAATTATTTTTGTTATGGCCGTAACTGTTATTGAGCCTTGTCTGATTTATTGCACAAGTTCCGGCAGAATTAAAATGTATGCGAAAATAATGATCGGTTTGGAGGAACATTTAATATTACCAAAAATCCCAAAGATATCGGGCAATACGCATTTGTCATGAATCCAAATAAAAATGTGTCAATCAAAACGGGAATTCCGTAAAAATCCTGCTTTTAGAACGGGAGAACAAACACACCTAAACAAAAGACCCTCATGAACCTCAAATTAGTCGTGACACTTCTCTGTCCACTTTCCCCTCAAACGTTTAGCCTTTTTATTTGTAGAACCAAACAATGAAATGACAAGCTTTGAACAGACTTGATTACCAACACAATTGCCGGCAAATTAACTCTTCAACACCAATGTGAGATCTGTGTCTAGAAATTTAAAGTAAAACGAATTGTTTGTAACCAAGTTCTGTGTTTGAATGTCTTTGAAACGGATGTTTTACGAGGGCATTAACGGCACTCAGCAGTATTTATTGACGTTTGTTTTATTAGTTCAAACACTGAAACTAACATCAGACCTACGAGTGTCAAAAATGTTGGGTTTGGTCGTTGCCCTCGCCTGAAAATCGATAGAAGTTCATTGAGGGGAAGGCCAACTTGTATTGTATTACGTTATAGAATTGTTTTGCGGAATGCCCAGCCTTTTGTTTGTTGTGTTTTAGTTTGATTCGATATTGTGTGTGCTTAGGGTTATTGACTTATCGGCTGTGATAGGCTGGTAATGTAGTTTAGGAATCGACGCATTACCAAATTTCTTGGAGTGATGGTTTATTGGCGGCGTATGATTTAGAAAAACTTTTGATATTAAGGGTGTAACATGAACTTCTAGCTTAATAATGCTTCAGCTTTGTGGCAACCTCCCCCAGTTTCGTAAATCAGTCCACAGATATATTTACTACCAAAAGGTCGGTCTTATATAATAATAATAATAATAATATTCCACAACTATCACACAACGCCATCTAGTCCCAAGCTAAGCAGAGCTTGTGTTATGGGTACTAGACAACTGATAAACATACTTATATATTTCTAAATACATACATATTATAGATAAATTACACCCAGACACAGAACAAATGATCGTGCTCATCACACAAACATTTGTCCTGGGTGGGAATCGAACCCACGACCTCCGGCCTAGCAGTCAGGGTCACTAACCACTAGACCAACAGGCCAGTCAAAGACACATCTTTATATAAGACACATATATAAGACACATCTTTCGTAACGTCAGTTTGCGTTCAACCCGCATTGCTAGAACGGAACCACGTGGTCCGTGAGACTGACCTTATGCTTCCTAAGTAATTAGAAAAAGAAGCTACAGTGAAAAATATTTGACCGAAAGAGCTGACATCACGTTAACACAGTGACTCAAAGCTGTAACATGGCGAAATAGCAAAGTAATTACTCTAATGTACGCTCACACGGAATTTATCCGACTTATAGCCAAACCAAAATCAAGCTCTAGTTTACCACAATGGATTCCTCTCAGCATTTCCTAGAACCAAATTATATCAAACAGAGAATTTGTTACCTCACTGTTATAGCTTGTGGGCCATGTAATTATTCTAATGTCTACTCTCCCTGTTGCTAAGAGCTCGTAATACATGTAACCTTCGTTGTAATTTATCGCTCAGTTTTCCATTTAAATGAGAACTAGAGCGTTATAATTTGCTTACTGTGGATCGTTATTAAAAGTTTATTTTGTATCTTTGTCCTATGTTTGCTTCTACTAATACATTCGCTACATTGAGTCTTGTTAATTGTATTGCTAATATCATCTTTGTTCGCTACTATAACCACTTGTTTTAAGACCTACCATTCACCTTTTACAACTTCCACGGAGAAAGTGCTTGCAGCTTAATCTCCACTAAAGTCTATACGACTACTATCATTGTATGCAGCTTCAAATGTCAATGACCTTACATCTATCCCGCAGTCAGCAATGCCTGTTGTCGTACCTGTCAGTCATCTTGATGAATGCTTGGCATTCAATTGATCCGTAATGTTCCAGCTATGTCCGATAGTCAGCCTCTCGCCATTCGGAGTACGTTTGACACTGTCGCTAATAGAAATATTAATAATGAACAAGTTATAGTTTTGTTATGCTTTCAGAAAATTTATTATATTATTTGGACGTAGATTTGGCAAAATGAGCCAACCTACAATATAATTAGTTTAGTTGAATACACCAAACTAATATAACATTCTGAATGTGGTGTCTAGTGTTCAGTAAAATCAGTCGCAATATTATACATCAAAAATATAATATAATGCTTAGAACTGTTATACCTACAAATTTCTTCAGTTTTGGCATAACTAGACTCGTGGTTTCTAATCATTTTAATATCTTTATTAAAGTAAATAATTTAAAATATCACACTCTTCCGAAACGAGTCGACCGAATTTTTGTTTTTTATTTTTGAATTTCTAAACGAGCTGTTTAAAAATTCCTTCCTTCTACCCCCCATTTTAATCGCGATTTTAGTATTTTCATATAAACAATTGGTCCTGTAGGTATTGGAATGAATGGCGGGTATAGCTCGTCATGTTATAAATACTAGCCAACAAGAATAGCATTAACACTTGACAAGGAAAAGAAACAAAACAGTTGTGTTGAGTCACACAAAGATAATCTAGCATGAATGTGTCATTGCGTTAAACTCGTGCCAATTTTACCCATTTTTATTCAGCTTTAAGAGCTCTCGTTATAACATTATAACTATAATACTCAGAAAAACCATCAACAAAGTATTGTTCCAAACATCCTATGTAATGCAATATCCACAATACATGCCAAAACACATTTGGAATATATAACACTTCAGTCATATTACAGACGTGAATATATTTGCAAGTATCTAAATTTCAATAGAAATCGATATTCTCATACATTTCGTTACCAATTACTGGCTAACGGGGACCCGAATATTCGCAGCTCGATCGATCCACTGCACCCAGAACTTGCATTGCTTGCAGTCATTTATAGTAGAAGGGGAGTTTCATTTTGCAGTCCTCTCTAACACTCTTATGTAAATAGGAGTAAGGTCTAATATTGTAAGTTGAAGGGGATTTAAGTAAGGGGTTTGACCCACGTGTTACAGCCATTATTGCGTGTTCCCTTTTTTTGTGGATGTTCAATGTTGTAGGTGGCGCCGGGAACAGTCAATTGAATTTCAACTTGTTCGGAAACGTGGTACAAAATACAAGTATTAATTCGATCGTACGACACAGCTGTTGTGTTTCATTAGATTTTTTAATATGACTATTGTTAGCATGCTCATTCTCTGCTATAAATGATCTCTTGTAATTCACGTATTTGTAATACATAGTTACTTGATTGGTTGTTGTGTTCGTATTGTTTCCTGCTTCTGTTGCCATTTCCTTGTCGTAGACAATTTTAATATCCGTCTACCATAATATTTTACTTCCGCGAAGACTACAACTATCGACCGACTTTAGCTGTTGCATTTGATTTGAAAATTTATCCTGAGATGCTGCAGATGATGAACTTAGGTTTTATTAAGAAATTCTGCAATCCTAGATTATATTAGAAAAGACGGAGATATTAAACCATATATCTGGTACACAAACATTTCTACTAACAGCCATACGATACTCGTCCATTTCGGTTGAAAGCTTACCTCGAAAACCCACCTGGATTCAATTTGACTTCAAAATTTGTGTAGCTGTAAACCGAAACTTGCATAAATCAACTACACATACAAGCTGGCGTATATCTGATTCTAAACTGGATTGCTGACGAGGTATTGTCAGTGATCTGACAGTATAAACGAATATTACGCTTTCAATTTCGAATCAGTTACGTAACGATGTCACCCACTGCCTCGTTCGTCTAATTGTCGCAAAGACGACTGCGGAGCGCAGGGCCCTGGGTCCGATTCCCGGGAATGGCATTGTTATAGGGTTTTCCCGTCAGAAATTTCTCAGTAATAGCCACGTAGTCTGGATTTGTGCCCGGTTGATGGCAATAGGCTTGCCCCCTATTACATGGTACTTAAAACATAACTGGCCAAATGTGGGTGTACTAGGTATACCTCTGCCTAAAACTTTGGGGATTGCAGGTGTTATTTTATGTAAAAAGTAAGCAAGTTATTTTTCACACACATTGAAGCCCCCATACCCAAAACACCCAGACTCTGCACAACTGTCGGTAGGACTTACAAATATTTGTTCCGTGCGGGGATTGAACCCGCGACACGCAGCGCAGCGTCGTTTGCTTGAGCCACTGCGCCAACCGTGCCGTCCATTGTTCATTAATCATCATCATCTTCAGTCTATGGAAGTAAGCTTTTAGAATGATTCCAATCGCATAATTTAACAGCGGGTGCAAATTGCTTCCCAATCATAACAAAATCTTCCTTTTCAAAATATGTTTCTATTAGAATTACCCAATTTCTACGACATTGAAGCATTAAAACATTATTTTCCTTATTACCCGCTACTCGAATCATATTCGTGCTCGCACGAGGCTACGACCCCCACAATACTCGGTCTCTTCGCTTATTAAACAAATACTGCCGTGAGCGGCACAAACGAATCAGACATTTGGCTTATTGTTAATTTAAATTCATCTGCTTTTATTGACTTAACATTGGACGTGCTTGTTTCATGTTGACCTATCATTTTATCTTTTGCGTTGATCTTTTCTGATTGTTCTACGTCTGTTACAGGAAATGCTGGTCGACTGTTCTCGGTAAGTTCTATTTTATTTATAACTCTTCTAATTGTAGCTGGCTATCGAATATCGTCTTCGTTGTATAATTAATTAATAACAAAAATGCCAACAGGTGTCCTAATTACGTTATTCGATTACAAAAGATAAAACCTTTTAATTAAAACCAAGCAACAACTAGCCTCTAATCTTCTTAATGTTTACCCCAAGGAAGCTCACTAAATTCCCTTTGAAAATGTATACAAACCTAATAAGAATTTAACACAAACAGATCTCAAACTCTCTGAAACTCGACATCAACTTTGAGCCGCTCCAGATAAATGTTTTTGTTTTCTTTTATATCATTGTTTTAGACTAACCTTTTGATTTTAATGATAACCAACTGGGCAACAATAAGGGCTGTCTTTCTGCTCAATTTGAAATTCTAATTGTTCTAATGTAGATTAAGCTAATATTAATTTTAAATGTTACTTTAGCAGTAAACTATCTGAACGGGATCATGTTAAACAAGCTGAAGACTCGGAGATTGTTACTGTTTTCAGTTAAATTGGGCTTTACGCAGGTCTTATTACCATAATCATCCATTTTGTTACGAATTTGTGTTGTTCTAGTCTTTTATTATAATAATCGTGTATTCAGTGAACATTGACCGCCTACGGCAGGTTATTTCATGTACGCTAACTTATTCGTTTATTCCATTTCGACGAATAAACATTATAATCTGTTTACCATCAATTTGTTTCGCCTCCTGCGGGCACGCCTCCGCATCGAACATTTTAGACGTACTATTCTTAACCTCTGTACTGTGAGCAATATTAGCTTCATTCATTGTTATTTTAACATTAATGTTCTTCGAGTATTCCTTCAACATTTCATCAATTATGTCTTAATAAGATCGATCCATCATTGCTAAGGATTCTTCTGACACACGAACTTACTTCATCTATGTTATGCGAATGTCTTCATCTAGACTACGTTCCAGGTTTGTTCTCAAAGAACCGTTATTTTCTAGTCCAGTGGACCTCAACGATACTTGGCTTCCGAAGTAGGAGTTATAAAAAAACCCTCACTCACTAACTACGAATGACTAATTGATATAGGGGGAACAAGTACTTCTTCAGAACCGGTGATTTTGTGTGGGGCACACCACGCATACGAAGACAAATAGTGTTTTAATTGGGTAATAAGTGTGCTGTAAAATTTGTTATGCATGTTATGGGGGCACTGATGTCACATGTGCTAGACCCCATTCTAACCATAATATTTACAATTGATAAATCATAACCATCTTCAATTTCCGCTACATACGTAATATTAACATTACATACAGCTGGAATTTGTTCTATAAATTCTTTCTCTGCTTCTAAAACATAGGTCCCGAAACTTGAAGAATTTTCTCAACAAAACAAAATAATGCAATTCGCAAGCCGATTTACATTTTCTAAATCCTTTCCACAAACATTCAGCCGGCTTTAGAAAGCAACAAACATACAGTTTACTTAACATCTGTGACCATGCGTTCTGTTACTTTTATATGAGAAATTTATTCAAATAGAAGTCAGTGAGAATGTGTCCAAAGAGTACTTCAATGAATGAATCGCTTTTTTTTTTGTTACCGTTGGTAGTCCCGTAACGAGCATGTTACCATTTCTGAGATACTATTAAGATTGCCTTTGTGATAACTTACATTATGTGTAGTCTTAATTCTTTTTATTGCAAAATGGGCTTGCTCTTGACCTCGATCACGCCTGATGGAAAACGGTGGAAAAGGTTTATACGCCAGAAGATGCTTGTTCACTCCTGCTTTTAAGGCAGACGGGTTAAATGTGGGGGGGAACACAAATGAAGAGCCGCATAATACTTTTGAGGTTGTAGGAAAGTTACTGGCCTCGCACCAAAGTGTATTTGGTCGTGTCCTTCCCGTCCCTACTTCAGCTTTGCAACTTAACGTCAGATAGACGATCCGTACCTACTAAAATTTTCTTTTGGAATTGGAGAAGGAATTTATTTGTGTTTTCCTCGTTTTTAAGTAGTTGCAGGAGCACTCTGGTGTTTGAAAGCTTTGCACCATTTTTAACATTAGATGACACTACCTTGTGGACAGGTATTGTATTTCGGGGACTGTAAATGGGTTTTCGCTGGTAAAATAACGTAAAATTTTACATTATGTTTGTCGCAATGGTGGTCCTAGTCAGATAGGCTAAGTAAAGCTTCCAACAGATAAATAACTACCATATCAACTTTATAACTACTCTCAAACTCTTCAATTCTAAAGCTGAACTTCAGTACTTACCTCATATCAACCTCATTTTGTACAATGCAGTATTCTGCGTGCATTGCGTCGTGTAGCTCTCCCGAACTATTGATTCCATAGTCGAGTGCTATTTCGACTTCCATTGGCTCATGAATTCGATATGAGCTCACGCTTGTTCAGAATCATTAATATTCAATAACTTATATTAGACGGTGATTTGCTTTGCCATCATTGTCTGCGTTTGTGTTATCTATATAACTATTTCATATAAGTCAAGTTTTTGGGATCTAGAAGGTAACCTCGGAAACTAATCATCCGATTTTTAACCTTCATTGCTGATGAATAGGTCCACTACGATATCGCCCTTTGAGATCCTAGAACGAAATAACCTGAATACTCTGAAAACGCATTTAAAGTTTGACATGTTTAGCAATATGGTTTCAACATAATTCCAAAATCACATATGGGTGTAAAGTAGCCTAATTATAGTAAATAGATTAGAGAGATAAATAATAGAATAGAGAGAAAAACAAAATATAAATAATATTTTTAATCTGGAAACCGCTTAAATAGTATATTTCAAAGAGTTTGTTTTAATTTCACTTTTCAATCAAATATATATATATATATATTTTTTTTTTCCTTATCTTAGGGCTCATCAATAGGATGGACCCTAATCTTATTACAATCTAGCCTTATAAATAGGCTAATAAGTAATTAAATTATAACCTAAACTAATAAATTGTCTTTACTAAGAATGTGTCCAATAGCACTTTTCTTATTGTCTCTATTAAGGCGAATACACTTCGTTCTTGTGTTCGTTTGGTACATTTGTACTTTACACTATTCACTATCACTAAACACTAACTCGAACGGTTTTGTTCTTTTTAGCCTTCTCACTATGTTTGTGTGGTCGAGAAGCTGGATTGCCTCGACGTTCACATGCTGATGAAGTCTCTTTTCGTGAGCTTCTGCAAATTTCTGGATCACTTTTTCGATGAACTCAACTTTTAGGTCCCGATGTAGGTCATCATTTCGTATGTACCAGGGTGCATTTACAATTTCCCTTAGCACTTTGTTCTGGAATCGTTGTATAGTTAATATATTGGTCTGTTTGGTGCAGCCCCACAGCTGTCAAATATATAATTTCACTTTTCAATCAGGTAAATGTTGTAGTTTTAAGATCTGAAAATTAGTTTATAAGTCATTTATTGTTAACTTTTCATCCTAAATTTATTTTTAGTTACCTCTTGTAATTACTTGTGCAATAGTCTCACTGCCGCACTCAGAGAGCTTTAATGATTACTTAAGCCGCCACTTAGTAAAGGTTTGACATAATTTTGTATGACTAGTTTAGTCAAAACCATTACTCAGTGATGGCCTAAGTAATCATTAAAGCTCTCTGAGTGCGGCAGTCAATGTTTAAATAATTAAGGGAAAGAGCGAGATAGCCCCAACACAAGTATTATCAATGACTTACTGGGGATGTCTCATTATTATCTATGTAACTGCTTTTTTGGGACAATTTTTTTTTTTTTTTTTCATTTTTAGTTTTAAATTAATAGTACAAGTAGACTAATCTCTCTCAAACTAAATCTTACGAAGTTATAGATAGAACTCCGCGACTTCATAAGATTTCCACGACAGTCCAGTAGCTTCTGCTACTCATCAATAGTCTTCTACAGACATTCTAAGAAGTGCGGTAACAATAATACATTTTCCTTCATCATGTCAACCGCCTATAACAAAGTAAACAAAAGGCTGCTTATCAACAAGGAAGTCAACTAAGAGGTTTTCTCATTGCAAAACAGTGAAACACATCATATAGCACAATGTTGCTGATATAACAAGGCGTCTCGAGCAAAACAATGGCTTTTTAGTCACGCCTTGAAAACTTTTCAAAGCGCTGGGCAACGTTTATGTTGTGGTGAGAGCTCACGTGCGAGTTTTAATCGATGGTGTTACGTTGGTGGTTTCATAATCTCTGTGGGCTATGAAGTTTATAAATTCATCAACAATCATCATCTACTGTCTAAACGAAAGCAGCTGAGGACCAGTATTCTACATGGAGCGACTGCCTATCTGACCTCCACAACCCAGTTAAAACTGGGTTATACGATACCTGACTGATTGTCAGACTTTCGGGCTATTGATTTAACCAGCAACGTCAAATATCTACAATTAATAGCTGGGACCCACGGCTCTTAAAATAATGGTGGCAGGCAGGCAACAGGCAAGTCGCTTCATGTCAAATACTGATACTTATTCTGATGTGACCTTTTAGACTAGTAGTCGACATCGATAAAGGAAAATGATGATGCTCCTTAATATATAAAGCTCTTTATATTAATAATAATAATAATATTCCACAACTATCACACAACGCCATCTAGTCCCAAGCTAAGCAGAGCTTGTGTTATGGGTACTAGACAACTGATAAACATACTTATATATTTCTAAATACATACATATTGTAGATAAATATTAAAAAAAACATTTAGCTGAAAGTAGATTTGAATTGATATTTATTATTGATTGTATCATAAGGTGGTTTCCGTGTTGACCATCATCAAAAGTTTAAAATCATTTATAGAACAATGGCTCCCGAAATATAAGTACCACATCATGACCAAACATCTCAACCCAATAATCTTGGGTTTGCGTTATCTCTAACAGTCTATTCGCACGCCAGTTTTCGATACATTAGACAGAAAGGTCGAAATCGAAAACCATTACTCAGCACTGACCAAGGACTATACAACCACGAGTAAAGGTAAAAGAAATTTATATTTAAGCGATTTTCCACTTTATGAACTTAGAAAATGTTGATGTGTTTTGACGAATATGATTTCTCTAGAGAGTAAAAAGAGGTTTAACAGGTGTTAACACGAATTTATAGGTACCGTAACTATTTCGGGTCGTAAATGTTCTGATGCTGAACGTGAGTCACCCCGGACCGCTAGATAAATGCTCCTAGGGGAAAAATATATTGCAGCGGAGTTTTATGCACTCGATACATACTTACTAATTATTTGAGTGTTGTTGGATCAGTAAACACGTGCTAAAGTGACTAAATAAATAAAGCTTGTAAACATTTGCTTAGTTGTTGTTTTGTTTGTTTGTTAATGCTGCGATTTTTTAAATTTGACACACAAATGAAGCCTTTGTTTGAGCTGCTAACTGAGAAATGAAATATCACGTTTCCAGTTATAGCTTATAACACTGTAGCTATAAACTAACATGGCGCCAAACACCTCTAAAACTCATGCTACCCTCAAAAAAAATTATGATAAAATAAAAAGTTATATTGTGGTCGCCGTAAAAGACGATGATCTGATTTTGATAGCGGACTCCAACAAAACAGCACAACATAAAACCGAAGAACGAGCTGTTGATGATTCTCAACATTTTAATAGTCTGTGCAGTGGTTCGATATAAAACGACGATAAATTCTATAAATACTACCTCTGTTAGCTCCAACGGCCACCCTCTGCGTGGTTGGTGACTCATACATAGGGGTAGATCCAAATGTATTAATAAAGGAACCGTGTCTGATATTTAATATAACAGGTCTTATTATATGTCCTAGGATTCTCTTAGAGCTGTGTAATCGATTCCACCGGCTGAGATTACGCAGATGGGTAAAAAATCCTCCAACTCTTGTGATGTGTAATCAAGTACAAAATACATCTTGAGAAACCTAGTCTGAGGACCGTGAGCTAAATTGATTGCGTGGAAGTATTCTTCAACGATAATACCTGAACTTCCTACCTAAACAATATTTTCTGAGCTTCTACCTTTCATAACTTATGTATTAGCTCATTAATGAATTAAAGCCACAACATAAAACAAGATTACCGTCAAGGCTCTCCAATATATTCGCCTAAAATGCAAACTTACGTGCCACGTCCTCATAAACTGCCGACCTCCATTTCCTGAATAGCTACTGCACCTGTACTATTGCCAATATCGAGGGCTACGTCATCATTTCGATTATTCAAATGCTTTTTATACGAGGGGACGTAAGGGTAGGTCCGGGGCTTGACAAATTGCCCTAAAGCCAGACGGAGGGCCGTGAATGCGAGCGTGCTAGATATAAGACTGGGGGTCTCTATAGCCTTAGGGAGTGGATTTTTCGATATATTTATTAGATTTAATGGGACTGCTACCGTGGGTTACGCAGTTTGGGGATTTCTCATAAGATTTATAAATGAAACGGAATGTTTTGAAAGCCAAAGGTGGTCCCGTTGTATTGACATTCCAAACCTTGAAAGAAGGCTAGCAAGCTAAGCTTTTTTATTATAATAACACCAGCAACGCACGAAAATCTTTTGGGTTACTAAGCTTAGGTTTGTATTAAGAGCTCAAGTTACAATAAATCAAGGCGAAACCAACATTTATTTATTACTTATTCTGTTAGTTACGACAACTTTGCTCGCGCCAATAACTTCTCATCCAATTCTCTTCGGAGAATGTTGTTTACAAGGTTTGTTCGTCCTAGCTAAACAAAAGCCTTTAGTTCTTCACTCCAGACTGTCGCGACGGCTTCAACCTTCCCTATGTTGTGTTCCCATTTTTCATGGCCCTACTAACTCCCCCTGCCTAGTACACATAGGACCCTTTCCTATTAGAACTTGGGACCGACAATATCGACTCTTTCCAGTTCATATACAAAGTTCATTTTGCTTCGACACCCAAACGTAATCACAGACATTGACGGCAAAACAAAGGAGGTTGATCTTTAATGTAATGATGTTTAGGGTTTTTGTCTCGCTCTTACAGACGTACAGAAAACGTAATGGAAAATTGGTTTAGGTGTGGCTCGCGGCCCCACGTCGGGCGCCAGTTATGAGGTGTCGAGGGACAATTTATGAGAACTGAACGTTTGTTAACACTTCCTTAGCAACAACTTGGTTTATAACGGAAATTATTGGAATCAGCTGTTTCATTTAACTTTTGTCTTTTGAAGTTAAATTGTCACTGGGACTCAATTTGTAACGCTCTTTTCGACGTTCATTATTATAGGCACAACAATTGTATTATTCCAATGGTTTCGCAGAAAGAGTGTTTTAATCATCATGTATCAGTATTTAGTAAATTCGATTTACCTAAATAGAATGTTACGAAACAAGTCTAGCTATTTACACAAGAGTTTTCTCTTGAGGACTTTAATTTTGTATTTTCTTGTTTCTTGGCCACTTGTTGCTTCATCTAGTATCAAAGCTATTTCAAATGATTCTGTGTTTATTCAATTAAGTACCTGCTTTACGTGTTTATAACGTGTTATCTATTAAAAAATGTTTTCTTTAGTAACAGCTCCTATAAAAACCTTGGAATTTCGTAGAACATCGATTCTGAACGTAATAGGTGAAAGTTTATTTCTCGGAGAACTTTTGGGGTTGTGGCCTTAGATTTTCCCTGCCCTGAAATTGTTTATTTCGCCAAGGTCTGTATTATTTAATCTATTGATTAGAATTTGCAACAGAACATTCTTAAGCGCAAACTCGACGAGAGAGACTTTACATTTTATACACAGTTATAAACTTCTAAACCGCTCGTTCAAGTTTCGGCGGATGTTGCAAATCAATGTGAAGACAAGGCAAGGCATTCGACACGTCTAAGAACGCTATATCTTCTTTGTATCCTTAAAATATACTATTATATACTCTCATAGTTTCAAAACGTGATTTTCACACAGAATTAGTTAGTTACAAATCTTGTTTCATAAAAGCCTAACAGAACTACTTGCATACACGTGCACCAGTTGACAACTTGGAACCTGCACTGAATTGTAAGCAGGTGATACATTTTGTATTCCCTTTTCCATTCTGGAGCAGAAACAAAATATGCGAATAACTTAGTCTTCCGCGCAAATTCGCCACATTTCCCTTGTACAGGAAGTAAATGCCTCAATGATTATTAAATACGAGCAAGTCATAAGATTAAGATGTCGTCTAAATCATTTTATGGTCAGAACTGGTAATAAATCTATAGATCTGCTATAGATCGCCAGATCCATATTCTGATGTATCAATCTTTGAAATTGCCATTACTCCTTTCTTTGGCGCATCAATGTCAACTTAAACTGAGTCGACCCTATAATGAGTTACTTCTTTACTTTAGTTCTTTCCTTCTTTACTGTGTAGTCCTAAGGTAGCTTCACGACATACTTTTGTTAGGTCTGTTTTGTTTAATTTTACTTACAAATCACGACAAAATTCCAGTAAGTCATCTGTATGTCGAATTGTCGAACTACACTTCAATGCTTTGATTGTACGAAGTTAAATCGAGTGTATCATTGTAAATAACGTGCAAATAATTTCAAGAATTTGGTTTTGCTGTGAAAAATTGGGTTTTAATCTTGATCTCTTCTCTCTCTTCTCTTTCATAAGTTTTTATGGGTTTCTAACAACCGTAGTGTTTTCTCAAAGTTTTTATTATTGCCTGGTTAAACTTATTAAATGTATTCTTGAACCTCCTAACAAAGGAAGCGACCGAATCTTTCGGGTCCTACTAAATTATTTGATTGTACAACCCGCATTGAGCATCCGATACTTACAAGACCGATACTTACTTATCAATATTTACATTCATATTACCCAATATCAGTCAATACCGCAATAGAGATAACTTTCAAGATCAGGATAAGATGTGCCAATCTGGAGACAAATCCAAATAATCTGCTGATAAGCAGACGTCCGAAATTTCCATAAAAAGTACGACGAAATTGTCTGATCTTCGTTCTGTGAAAATAGACCGTTGAAAAAATAACTAAGGCCAGCTCAAAGACTTGCACTTTCTTTACGACAAATCTTATCTTCGAGCAAGTAAAAAATTAACTGGATTCATGAACTACCAGTTTTAATTAAATTCATGTTCTACTTCAGCGTGAAAATCCACGTAAAAATAATATATTCAAACCGCCTCTTCCCACCGAGAATTATGTAATGCACACGGCATTTTTCATCTAATGAATGCGAATTTCATAAAATTTTCCATAAGGACGGCAGTCTGCTAATTAACATGGCCGCAATAAAATGTAACACTGCGTTAAAACCGCAAATAAGTGAATATTACTTTGTTTATTGGTTATTTCCTGCTTCGCATGGGATGTAGGTGAACTGTATTATTAAAACTGTATTTTTGCATCCACAATAATATATAAGACTTATTAATAGTCCAGAACCTCTTCTTTCCTCCACGTGGCTGTTATTATTACTATTACTGTTGTCCCAGTCTGGAGCGGTTCGCTATTGATCATAGGCCTAAGCGCTTGATTTCCATAATGGGTTAGGGTGGCTTGCATCCAATATTGAATCGAGCCTAGAGTATCAATTATGCTGTCAAACGATCTGGGTATTATCAAAGTCAAGATTCTATTCTCGTATATCACGCTTCTAATTTTCTCCTGCTGAGCGTAACGTCTTGGGTTCGATTTGGAATTTTCCATCGGTAGTTTCTCTTTAGCATCCCGGAGTCGAAAATTTGTGCCTTATTTATGGTAATAAGCTCCCCTCTAATTACATGGCACTTAAGCATAACTGTCGAAATGTGATTATACTCTTAGGTACACCTCTATCAAACTCTTCGTGGATTACAGGTGTGATATATGTTATATTATAATTTCCAACAATCGTGTTTGTAGAATCGCTTACTTAATCTCCAATTCTTCTGGTATCTTTCTACGACTAAAGCAAAATAACATCACGTCTTATATGAACCCGCATATTTCTTTTCGCTTACAGAAAAGCGAACATTGCTTTTGTAATAAAGCTTCGTTTTCACAATACTTCACTGTCACATCTGCTCGTAAAACTCCAGTGCCAATCAAATCAATTTCGTTCAAGCATTACTTATCGTGTTACAATTACACTGGCATCCGGTTTTAATATATTTTGTCTTTTATTGAACTTTTTTTCTTATCTGCTGTCCTTTTTGGTCTTCGCAATAGGGCGATCTGTTATTTCCCATGGGTGTCGTCAGGGAGACTTGTGTATGTTATCAGGTGGATCGATCCCAGATTGAGTGATTTTTGAAAGATCTTTGTTTTATTTTGGATTACTATTATGGTACTTACTGAATCATTGTTTTGTTCATTTTCGAAATGAAGAAGTATTGTTTTAGATACTATTGTGTACCCTACTATCACACTTTTGGCCTATTTACCCAAAGGTTGACTGGTAGAGAATGCATTATGGTATTAAGTTCACCTAAGTTTGAATAAATAAATACTGAATATTAAACTAGAATTTCGTTTCGTTTCGAGTTAGTGGTTTCAAGCCAAGCATTGTGGTAAAAGGCTTTTAAACAATCAAATATTTATAACATATCATTAAGTAACATTTGACTTCTCCAGAATTTCGGCTTTATGTCTCTAATTCTCTACTATTATGACTAATAATATTCGTATTAGATACTACATATTCACACAGCGTAATTTAGTCTTTACATGCTCATTATTTGTCAGACATTACACATACTCCATTTCTCTTATGATAATTTGAATTACTTATGTCATTTGCAAAACACGAAAGTGGAAAGTGGAATGTAATTGCTTATTTGAAACAGTCGTAAAGGCCTGTCAAGAGAACGTGGGCTTGAAAAAGAGCATATTAAAAATGTAGTTTTCCAAGGCGAGTTTTACACGCAGTAGAAATGAGTACGGTTAGTAGAGAAGTAGGTACTGTTTCCATTACTTTTTAAAAATATTCCTTGCATTTTTATTTCTTCTACAGTAATCGGTGGAGTGTGAAAAATCTATTTTTTCTCGTTTGAGCTGGCGTTTTTATCAGCTTAGATCGTTTTGACATTTTGATCGGTACGCCAATCGTTCTTTGGAAAGTATACTATTTAATCTTTTAATACTATTGCGTGAAAATGCACTTATGTATTCAATATTGTAAATGGAAGATCGATTCGTTCATTTGCGCTTGAAAAACAAGTTTTTCATGCGCAAATATAAATTGGTAAAGCCGAGATTGCGCCGGTGAACGCAATGGTGTGGTGTGAACCCGAAGTATCAATTTTGATCTGACTTGAACTTTTATTAGCAAAGTGTCTCTTGTACTTAGTTCGGAACTTCCGATCCTGTGACTTCCCAGTAAGCCAATTGCTTAAGTTTGTAGTTAGGAGCTAAATTCCGTAAAGTTGTGAAATGCACAACTTTTTAGATGCAAAAGTTTAGCCAACCAGACTTTACCCTTGCATCCCCTTGCTTGTTTTTTTGGCTTTGTCAGGGGCCCATTAGCGGCATGACCAGGTAAGGAAAAACCTCACCCGTCGGGGCTGCGGGATGTTGTAATAGATACCCCGGCCTCGACATAAAGGGCTAAGAAGGAACATGGGTGGTTTTTAGTCAGTAGAAGTCTGACACTCCCTTTCACTCTGCCCAAGAGCGGGTGGGGCTATTTAAAGATTTCGCCCCGCGCAAAAAAAAATGGCACTAGCCTCACATTATAGAAGAAGCCCTTGCACATTGAATACATTTTATCTACATTGCTCACGGCCACACAAAGCCAAGGCCAAAGTCGAAATATTCCAAACCACAAACATAAACGCATTACATTGACCGTTAAAGAAGTAACATGTTCATATAAGTTGAAGGTGATAAAATATAGGCCATAAAAATGCTTGAAGTAACTTCTGTTACTGCTTTTTCTGCTGACTACCGCCAGATGACCCATATAGCGTTGAGACAGAGTCGACTCATATTGATTTTCCTATGCCACGTGTAATATACTTTTTAATGAACATATGTATTTAGAAGTAGAACTTCCCTCCTGGGATATAATGACAATATTCAGCCGTAAGGCTGGGAACCGACCCTAACAAATTAACTAAAGGACTCGGTCGATGGGATAAGTTGTTAATTTCAATAGGATTGTTTGCGAACCGAGGCTGATGATGTAATATTTAGGAAAGCAAAACAAAATCTCAGTCACATTTAAATTGTGGCTCAACAATGTTGTTGTAATTTCGCACTGTACGAAAACCATTTTCATAATAAGTTGGATCCTTGTGATGTTTTACACAAAGTTTTTGACAGTGATGCCTTCCGGTATCTACATCTAACACTGACACATCAAAATGATCACTTGCATCGATAAAGGAAAACGATCGTGACGAAACCAACATGCCTTTTTTTTTGGAGGGTGAGAAATCATCAAATAGCCCCCCCCCCCGCTCCTGCTCCCCCTCCCGCTCTTGGGCAGAGCGAAAGGGAGTGTCAGTCTTCTACTGATTAAAAACCACCCATGTTCCTTCTTAGCCCTTTATGTCGACGCCGCGGTATCTCTTGCGAACAACCCGTAGCCCCGACGGGCGTCGGCCCTTGCGGGCCCCTTCCATGTTGCTGACATCTCTTAGTCGCGCCGTCGACACGGCCTGTCCTCGTCATAAGACGGACGGACGGCGATCTAGAAACCAACATGCCTAAGAGATATTTCTCGACGAAAAGTACCCAAAGGCCATGCCTAAGGCGTGCCTAAGGTCCATGGGTAGCTTAATAAACTGACACCACGTTAAACACTAACCACACGATAAAGAAGACTGACACACCACTTTCTAAAATGCTTGGCAATAGAAAAGGCCCAACAACTTATCTTGACGCTTCTGAAGCAGACAACATTTTTTGTGAAAACTTTAAAATTTCAATTAAAATAAATGTTTTACTTCATTCAACCGCAAAATCAGGTCATGGTTTTGTGTTATGTAGGCGTACACGAGCCAGGGATAAGCCTTTATCCTTGATAATTATATCATGTACGTGAGTTACATACTGATGTTGAGTCTCTGGTTAGAGTGGGAAGCGAACTCAACATAAGTTTATATTTAAGAAAGGGTTTGAAGCAGTGATGTAGGAAAAGTAAGCAGATGAATGCAAAAATTTTAGCAGGTATTGAATAGTGTTTTGTATACGCACATATTTTCTTGACCATCAAAGATCGTTGTTGCTTTTGATTTTACATGTTTAACAAAATTCAATGTCTCTTCATAGCTAAAATATGTTGGACAACCTTAAATTTCACCATTGTACGTATTTACTTCATCAGTTATTTTTGCTATTTCCATTTCTTTTTCACCTCTCACTCTAAAAGCCATCTAAAGAACGAAATTCTATGCTAGAACATAATTTAACATGTTTCTTGCATGTCATATGTTGACCTCTTTACTTGCAAACGTGGCGTTTTACCTGTTGCCCGGCCTTTCAACGAACTGAAAGCCTGAATGAATGAATGATGCACTGGAAAACCGGATGCTTAAGTTACTATTCATATCTTCGTTAAGATGTAGTGAACGTTCTTAGAGTTTAAATTTAAGACCTTAATGGTGGTCTTTAACCACTCTCATCAGTAGTATTTCAAAATGAAAATGATGTAATTAAATGTAAGATTTACAGTTGAAGAACTTGCATTTTAAACATTAGGCGCAGTGTACCTTTTAGTTGATTGTTGTCTAATTATAATCATTAATGAATAGGGCATTTTACAGAGGGTGTCGTTTGTCTCCAATTTATGTCATACACTACCGACGTCATCAGAATTCAATGTGGCAGAGTTATGGTCAATGATTAGCTGTCGCAAACGATACTGGGAATTGTACGATACGACGAAAGAAAAGAAGTTGTTACGCTATTACATTGCTAGTTCAAACTTTCGAGTTATTGAGAATTTCCCTATGGATGAGGGATCTTTCAAAGCGACTTTGTGCAAATATGAGACCTTGAATCTGTACTGCATACGCCCTTACATGTTGATAGTTAATCTATTTATGAAGTCCATACGGCGTGGTCGATACCTAGGGTGTTTATACGGCTGTACTTGATGTGATGTAAAGGGGATGAATCTTTTGTAGGTGGTATAACATTATTATTGTTTTAGTGGATAGACTTTGTGTGTAGGTTTTGTAATTACCTTTTTTGTGGTATGTTCTTTACTGTGTCGGCACGAGCATTAAGTTTAAGACCCTATCTGCTGATCGAGGCCATAAAACTCTTTCTATCCGGAAAACTCCTTCAGCTGAATCCGCATCGAAGTGTGGTCACCTAACATTACAACCAAATTTTGCACAATGCAAACACGATATAAGAATTGAATTATCAAGTCAAGCCAAGCCAAGATGAAGTCCTCAGCGTTCACTTCTTCATTGTATAAACAAATTAAATAGGTAAGTTTTCTCAAAAGATAGTCTAAAATTCAAGCAACATTTTACGAGACGGAGTTATGAGACGAAAATTCAAGAAAGCAGCTGAAAAGGAATTGTAATGCAGCTCTTTGTTTTAACTTGCACGAGGTAGACCACCGGTTTCATAACGTCGGAATATTTCGTTTCCACAATTTTATGAAACCGCTCTTCATTAATGCAGTTGTTCTCATCTTTAAATGTTAATGACATTCACGTCATCCATACTTCATTTTGTAAATACGAAACCCTCTCTGTTCGTTTAGATAGACTGATATCTAATGTCTAAATCTCTCCAAATCTATCTAAATCTATGTAGTGTCAGGTTGATGGCAATACGCTCCGTATTACATGGGACTAACTGCCGCACTCAGAGAGCTTTGACCATTTAGACTATCACTTAGTAATGGTTTTGACAGTTTTGTAATACAAAGATAATTATGTCAAACCTTAAACATCTCTGAGCACGGCAGTTAAACATACTTAAATGACGACATGCGGATACTAATGGGAACCTACACCTCTGCCTTACCCTTTTTTTTTTTTTTTGGCGGGTGTAAAATCATCGAATAACCCCTTCCGCTCTTGGTCAGAGCGAAAGGGAGTGTCAGACTTCTACTGAATAAAAACCACCCATGTTCCTTCTTCGCCCTCTATGTCGAGGCCGCGATAACTAGTGTACAACCCGCGGCATCCTCTGCCTTACCCTTCGGACATTACTAGCGTGATGTTATGTTATGTGTATCTTCTCATCCTGGTAATACATACGTTCGTTTAGAATAAAAATGCCGACATACACGGGCAAAAATGAAAAATATTTTCAATTTAACTAAGGTATTTGATATTTGTAACCACCCACCAGGATTCTCCCTAGGTCTGTGGATGTTATTGCACACACAATTTACATATACAAACAGTGATCTTCAAAGTATCTGCCGACCATACAAATATTTGCTCGGATACGGAAATCGAACGGCAACCCGAGCAAGCCAGCATTATGCTTGGGGTCTCATTTCATTTCCGCTGTCAGGCTGTCATTGCCATGTCATCCTGTAGGCAACTAATTTGGTGTAGACGTTCCTGTTCCATCTTGTCAGATGTAAGATGTTGATGAGGCTTTGAAATATTTATAACTAGAAATATAATATTAGACTACAGTCGACACTAACGAAGCTGCTACAGAGATCAAAGAAGCCTTGAAAAAGGCCCCAACTGTTCTTTTATTAAATAGACCAGTGCATCATCAATTCGATAGATTTTGTCGAGGTGTAAGTACAAGTAGGCAGGAGTGTACATAAAAGTCACTACCTAAGGTACGTTGTTGTAAGAGATACCGCGGCCTCGATATAAAGGGCTAAGAAGGAACATGGGTCGTTTTTAGTCAATAGAAATCTGACACTCCCTGTCGCTCTGACCAAGAGCGGAAGGGGTTATTGGACGATTTTTACACGCCAAAAAAAAAAGGTACTCGGCACTCATAGTTCTATACACGTTCTATAATATATGAATTGATAATACAGGCGAAACATGAAAACAAAAACGGTTGAAAAATATTATATTACTATTTTTTTTTGGCGGTTGGATATCATCAAATAACCCCGCTCTTGGGCAGAGCGATAGGGAGGGTCAAACTTCTACTGACTAAAAACCACCCATGTTCCTTCCTAGCCCTTTATGTCAAGGCCGCGGTATCTCTTACAACATCCCGCAGCCCCGACGGGGCAGCTTAAACCCTTTTTTTTGGGGCGTGGGAAATCGTCAAATAACCCCTCCCACTCTTGGGCAGAGCGAAAGGGAGTGTCAAACTTCTACTGACTAAAAACCAGCCATGTTCCTTCTTAGCCCTATATGTCGAGGCTGCGGCGGCTAGTGTACAACCCACAGCCCCGACCGGACAGCTTAAACCCTTACTTGTTAAACAAAACACAAACCAACATAGATCACCACTCACTGCGTTGGCGAAATCAGGCCATTTAGTACTACTTCCTCTTGCTACCATAAGTCATTAAACTACAGAAATAAACTGTCAAACCACACCTGCTTGAACTCACCCGCATTCGTTCTAAAAAAGCCAATCTGAGAGAGAGAATCACCACGCTAACAAAAATTGGTGGGCAGCGGTAGCTGTAAAACAATAACACAGTAATCACTCAATCACAACCTGGGACGCAAATTACCCGTTGAAACTAAAGTGCGTATACCGGCGCGCGCGCTGTCCGTGAAGCAATTGAAAGATTGCCCCGGGCACACTACTAAATGAAGCACGCAAAAGTACCAATTTGTATGAAGAGGCTCACGATGACTGATTGAGACTGAGAGCGATGAATTTTGGGCTTTCCCATAGTGAGTTGATGGCGGATTGAATCGGCATTCAATTGGGAGCGGGAACTTGCAATAAACGCAATAATTCTAATTTCGCGGGCTACCTTGTCGCCTTCACCTTAAGTCTCTAATAGGACGCGAGTATAAAGAGTGTAAAAGTACCCTTAACGCAAACGAAAGGCACTTGTTCTCCCCAACACTGCGATATTTTTTTTGGGTCTAGACCATACCTGGGAACCCCTTAGTTACGGAGATATTAAATTGGGGGTCAAAGTTCAAAATGTTGCACAGCTGTTTTTGTAAATACAGTATTCCAGGTTGTAACTTTACATAAATTACCTCCATGACCCTTTTACTATTCAAAGCATCCTCTAGCACAATGTTTTAAGAGTGCTACATTGAGTTTTACCGTAAAATGAAATTTTTGACCCCCAAAAAAAAAAGACGTTTCCCAGCAAAAAAAATGCGTAGGGGTACTTAGTTTGATGTACAGAATGCTTGGTTGACGTATGTGTGAAGGATTGATTTACACCCTGTATTATCATCAACCAGGCAGAAATTCAGACTCCGTGGCTGCTACAGACAAATTCCTGATGGAAAAACTTAATAACACTCTACCTTTTTTTTTTTTTTTGGTGGGTTTAAAATCATCGAATAACCCCTCCCGCTCTTGGGCAGAGCGAAAGGGAGTGTCGGACTTCTACTGACTAAAAACCACCCATGTTCCTTCTTCGCCCTCTATGTCGAGGCCGCGATAACCGTTGGACTACCCGCGGCCCCGACAGGCGTCGGCCCTTTCGGGCCCCTCCCATGTTGCTGACATCTCTTTGAGGCGCGCGTGGAACACGAACGCGCCCTCGACACGGCCTGTTTTCGTCGTGAGACGGACGGACGGCGAGTTAGCCCATCACTCACCGTCCACAGGCCCGCGTCTACGGTGGCCGAAGGTCATCGCTGGACCCCCGACGCCCGGAGCGCCTCCCGCGGCGGCTGGGACGAGAGGTTCTCTCCCTCTCGCGTTCCGCCACCTCCTTCGCTAGCATCACTGCTTCGCAGAAGGAGGCGACGGCGTCCCATTCCTCCTCGCCCCGGACCATGGCTTGCACCAGGGCCGGGCGCGAGAGGTCGCCGCCGCCGATCGCCGCTACGAGAACACGGCGGGGCTCCGCCCAAGCGGGGCTCCGCCCAAGCGGGGCACACCTCCACTGTGTGCTCCACCGTGTCCTCCGGCCGATCCTCACAAACACTCTACCTGACCTGGAAATCGAACCTTGTTCTTCATGCACAGCAGTCGCGCTCACGCCCACTGAACCAACGAAGCAAATATATAAAGAAGAAGCGAAGAAATGATAGCCAAGAAACGACAAGTAGTATAGAAGTGCATCTTCTCACTGTATCTCCATTGTGTCTTACTAATTGGGAATTTACTAGTTTAACGGTGACATGAGATTGTTTAAAGTGCTACTAATGGTGTGGGAATTAAGAATTTAGGTTATGTTTTAATCACGGAAGATAGTCGAAATATTGAGAAAAGTTGAAATTGCTGTGAGGTAAATAGGTATGTCTGTCGGGGCCGCGGGTAGTCCACCGGTTATCGCGGCCTCGACATAGAGCGCGAAGAAGGAACATGGGTGGTTTTTAGTCAGTAGAAGTCTGACACTCCCTTCCGCTCTGCCCAAGAGCGGGAGGGGTTATTCGATGATTTTACACCCACCAACAAAAAAAAAAAGTTAAATAGGTATTAGCGTATTTATTGGTCGTGGTGGTTGGTTTTCCTTAACCAAATAAGGAAATTGACAATCTTAGGTATTAGGTACGTAAACAATTTCGTAAGTATTCAAGTGTTCTAAACAAAGATTCTCATTGAGAATCCAACTCATCAATATAATCCAAATTAATATTAACAATTTCTCCGTATTAAGTTAGTAAACATTTGAGATTACTAACTTGTGTCTAACCTACAGTGTATATCAGTATCTTCCGTTCTATCGAAGTAAAACCTTGTTTGACAACGCTAAGAAAAATTTTTTTTTTTTGGTGGGTGTAAAATCATCGAATAACCCCTCCCGCTCTTGGGCAGAGCGAAAGGGAGTGTCAGACTTCTACTGACTAAAAACCACCCATGTTCCTTCTTCGCCCTCTATGTCGAGGCCAAGATAACCAGAGGACTACCCGCGGCCACGCTAAGATGAAGCTTAGTTTTAATTTTATAAGGTTTAATCCTCCAGCTAAGTAGACCTATATAAACGAGTATTTCTTGCATTATATTTCCGTAATTGCTCGCACCATTCGTTTTCCTGGATGACATAATGCATCTGTTACTGACAGCGATTCTCCTTTGGAAACACATTCTACTAACCTATATTATCCTTGTATCCTTATTATCCTTATAATTCAGCTGTTATTTCATCTCTAAATATATATTTCCAAGCGGAGGCTCTAATTTGTTCTTCCTCAAACTGTGGTAAACGAAATGGTCCTGAAATAAAAGCATTATAATTACATAAATGCTCTTTTGAACAAATCCCACTCACACCACCTACAGCTATCGAAAACATATCCAGTTTGAGTATTTAAATATGAATCTGAACATTAAAATAACATTTTCTGATTTCGCTTCATAAATATTCCTATCAAATTCAGTTACAAATACAATGCCTCAAAAATATACTCATTCATTTCGCTTTACCGTGTTCCGGATAAAATTGATGGAGACCGGTTGGCTGTCGCTCAAATTGACCGGGGTCCTAGCAACAAAAGTGTCCGCTCAATTTTGCCGATATTCAAAGCTGTTTTGTTAAAGTAACCTAAAATAAAATCGCTAAATTGGCCACAGTTTTTATTATGAATAACTTTATGGTTAGGCATTGCTATGTTTCCCCCTGTACAACTCGCTGTGCGCTGTAGAAGTTTTAAGTAGCTTTCTAGCAATATTGCGTCAACTTTGTCAAGGCACTTTTCTTACTCTGGTTCGAAAGACTGTCTTATAACATAACATCTATGAAAGAACTAGTGGCACTTAAACTAATCCAGTGTTTTTAATGAAGCCATTGAAGGTTATATTCTCTGTTGTTTGCTGTCCTATGGTCACTTGATCATAGACAACATTTTGATTGAATGTATTACCGCACTTGTATCTTAAATCACGCATCCATCTATCTTATCTATGAACAGATTCCCCAATTTGACAGAACCCCCACCTTAACCAACCTTTCTTTAACATGACCTCTTTCCCTTCAATCTTCGAAATCCACTCCATCCTTATCTTATCATATAGAAACTAGTAGCTTATCTAAACTGTTCAGTAGTGACGTAATGTGGGCTGCGTCTGTCGTGGGCGGGGTTCGGTTCTCGACCTTATTACCGACGTTGTTTTGGTCGACAGCTGTAAAA
Organism: Diarsia rubi; assembly: GCA_932274075.1. NCBI lineage: Eukaryota > Metazoa > Arthropoda > Insecta > Lepidoptera > Noctuidae > Diarsia > Diarsia rubi. Next base: position 8,258,750 of record OW026437.1, on the reverse strand, counting down.
AATACTCATGGCTCCGTTAGCGTAATGGCGGTGCTAAAGTGATTGAATGAATGAAAGGAAGAGTGAACGATTGCGGGGGAGGAGAGGATTTTAAGTGCCTCAATGTTGTCTAGTTTTGTAGTAGGTGTGTTATTGATGTTGGGTTTGCAATTTAGTTAGTGCGTCTATTTTTAAAGACTTACTTTTTTATCGGATAGGTATTCTTGAAGTTCAATGGATACATTACTCGAATTTAGTGGATAAAGAAAGTTAAGCGCTGCTCGAATATTTGAAGATAATCGTCCTTCTGATATTTAGGGTATGACGTCCTATGTCGTTTTTAACAATTAATTCTAGGTTATTTGTTTCTTGCCGTAGCCAAAAGTCTCGACACAAAACCTATAAATTATCCCATACGATGTGAACTCTCATAGACTTAAACCATTTCAAGAGGACAAGTACAGTTCCAAACGTTGACAAAAACCCAATTACCTGATACCAGTAATTTAGCTCCACACATTATTCCCACACGACAGCTATCCGACATCAACAAAGTCTTCCAACAAATCGCGACGTACGGAAACGGACCGTTACTTGATTATCGTATCCGGCGAAACATTACCGACCACTTAATTTAACCACGAATCATGTAAGCCCTTTAATATACACCTGTTCCGCATTTTGGACAAAACGTTCCTTAATAGCTGCAAGTTCTTCGAATATTTTTTACTTTACAACTGACTTAAAAGCGACTATTTACGTTCATGTGTTGCATCTTTGACGTCATCAACATTTGACACACTCGACGTAACACAAAAATGTTTTAGAAACAAATTTCCTAGTATTTCTCTCATCTAGTTACATTTTCTTAGAATCATCGTACGATTGCTTTGTATGTAAACAGGCTTAAGATTTTTTACACTCGTCCATCAGTCTTGTCATCGGCTGTCAATATCGCGCGCGCCGACACGCCTAGACAAGGAGACATGCGTGTGCGCAGTTCCGTAGGATGTGACGTAGCTACCGCAATAGCGGTACGGTACTCATGGTCATGATCATTATGTGCTCAACTTGCGTTGGGAACGGACGTGTTTGACGCAGGTTTGACTTTGTTTGCTATTTCTGTTTGTTGCTTACTAATGTGGTTATGGATGGAGGTGGTAATCTTGTTACTGTTGATTGTGTTATTGTCTGATAGGACTCTGATTAAATCGAACACATTAAGGCTTAGTATAACGTTGTTATGAAACTTCGTTGAACTTCAGGAGTTAATCTTAAAGAACTGATAAGAAAGGCAAACATTCATTTAATCGAAAGCAGTATGAAAAAACATAGTTGAACTTTAAACTCGAGTACTGCATGCATGAAGTACTCGACATATATATTTTGAAAGTTATTAAATAATTGATCAACTTGGCACTTTATAAATTAAGTAATCGACAACATTAACACACTTATTGATATCGCCCACATGTGAAATAAATGAGTTATCTCTCTGTCTGGTTTGCTGTATGTTTTGAGGTCAAGATTGAACACCCACAGACTAAAAGTTTAATAATGACCATTACACATTGGTAATTTTTCATCGTATTTTACGCGCAGTTTTTTGGATTGCAACAATTTCACGAACCATACTGATCTTTGCCGGATTTGTGTCGATGTTCTTCCTTTATTCTGAATTTGGTAAATATCACATAACATAACATCTTATAGGCATTAATTGATTAATGATTGAAGAATGTATTTTATATTTCATTGCACCCACCACTGACTCAGATACTAAATGCTATAACACATTCATGTCACATCTTTGAAATATGTTCAAATTATCATACTACATATTTCGCAAAGGCAGTATCATAATTATTCCACAGAGATATTAGTTCGGCAACTTTAGAACTCTCCTTGTAAACAGACAAAACTATTCGAAAACTTAGTACAAACACGTTTGATGGTTCCGAATATGAAACATACCAGCCCTTCACATCCTGTGGATTATATTGTAAGATATAACTAATGGATTGACTATATCTATAGCCGTAACTTTAGCCATACCTTAAGTCTTCATTAAAAAAAATATATATATATATATATATATATATATATATATACAAATTCTTCTACTTCAAAATGTATTAATTCAATGCTGAGTGTCTCTTCCAAATCTTTTAATTTTGGTGGTTTTGTGTCTTGGCCATCCAGTTTTTTTCTGGCCGGATCCAAATTGTAATGCCATTATAAAACGGAATTATTCTATCTACTCACCAGTTTCTTCAAAGATTATGGCAATCCAAAGGATTAAAAACAGTTCTTCATATTTTGACTTTAAGTTAAGACCAACGTCCTGTAGTTCAGTGATTTACACTATCCAACTTTAATAAATAGTTTCTTTCTTGCGATTTGTTCCTCTTACTCAATTGTGTCCATCTAAATGGAAATTAGTTTCTTCTAAGAATTGAAAGTCCTCTTAGAACTGAACCAATACAATTTTGATGATTTTTCTAGTATTATTTAACTTACTCCTTTCTTCCTTAAAAGCAATATCGGAAACCGAACGTTCTGAGAATTTTTTAACTTCAAGAATACGACCCTCGCTTTTACTACAGCCAATGTCGAAAACCGTACAGGTAAACATTAGTTAAATCGTCAGTGTGATTGCCAATAATCCCTGAAAACGTAACAACACCACTAAACCTGCGAGTTCCAACCAATAACATGTTTTGAACTGCGTCAAGTAACTCGGAAACGTCGTCTTGGGAACGATGGAGACCGTCTGGAAGGTAGATGGGGTGGCTCCTAACTCCCCTCTCTTCCATGCCCCCCTATCCCATACGACCTTTGTCTCGTGCGTTTCCGCGTTTCGTATCCTGCTACGCATCCTGTACGATCGTTACAGAAATTCTTTACGTTAGAAAAATTTAAATTTTATGCTTCGACGTGTTTGTTTACTTATGCTTATATGACGAGAAATACTACAGTGACGGTTTTACTAGTCACTTGTCTACAATCCCATGTATTATTGTATAAATTTTTGGCTGTGTTTACAGCTCCAGCATAAATAATAAACGTTTACGTAAAGGATAACTTCTTAAAAGAAAAAAAAAGCTAAGCTTCACTTTTTTGGTTCTAATTCTCTTCATTTTTTTTTTGTTTTTCTCAATAAATGTGCTGGTCTAAATTATTTCATTTTCTTTTTCTCGTTATTACCTGTTAATAGTTCAGTTTCCAGCACTACAAGGTACACACTTTATCTTGGCGCGCAAGTCACAGCCAGTGTTTACTCTCCCCCTAGTTGCTATTCTCTGGGGACGGATTAAGCAAGTTCTACCTATTTAACATTATGTGCTGCATCCTTGTGCTCTCCTAGTCCTTTGCTAGAATAATTTCCTTGGAATCACGCGATAATGGACTATCCACTGTTGGCACTGTCAGTTCATAGTTTATTTACTCCTAGCTGTTAAGTAGGTATGCTAACAAAGTATAAAGAGGCTTTTTTTTTAATGATCTACGGGTTTTAGACCACTTTTATAGCCAACCCCTTACGGCTCTGGTGTAGGTAAACTTTCCCCCAGTCCAACATCACGTATTTTTTTTAGGGGAACGTTTAATTTAGAATTCGTTTTATTATACCAAATTCTATATTTATTTTTAGACATATATCGCTCAGCTCGGATTTTTTAATTCATCGCTGATGAAAATTGTAGACGTCATTCGGTATTTTTTTTTTCTCGTCTCACTAAAGTTACACGCAATTCACAAAAATCCATCCCATCGTGAATAATCGTGGTTTCCAAAACCTGATTAAATGGGGCCCCATAGCCAAAATAATAGACACCACTAAATAAACTATTAAAGGTCTGTATTCAAAATTAATTCAGTGAAAACAATTGACAGTCTGTCTTCTGAAGCTTTCGGAGTTAAAGCGACAAGGTTCTTGAATGGTGTGAATATCTATCGTCACCCAATTGAAGGTTGTCTCCGTTTGCGAAAATCTGCTAGTCCCAAGGGTTACAGCCCTACCTCCTCATATAATCCCTTAATCGTCCCTGACTGTACCCTTGGGAAGGCCTACTTTATTCAGAGGCTGTATATTAAAGTCACATTTAAAATCATGTGTAGGGACTAGTCCAATTTATGCTTTTAATTGGACTAATTTTGGGAATTCGAAGCAGATTGAACAAGTTTAATTTTATTTACATTTCAGCATGAAAATCTGTATTTATTTACGTAATCAGATGCGTGATACTTACTTAATTGGTAAATGACGATAATATTTTATCTCTCACATAACTTTACCATCGTGCCTGTATTCCATGAAGAGTTAGGCAGAGATGTACCTACCTAATAGAGCACCTACATTTGGCCAGTTATGTTTAAGTCTCATGTAAGGTTGAGGTTGCGACCCTATTGTCATCAATCAAGCACAAATTTTGACTCCGTAACTGCCACTGTGCGGTGGGAGCAGCGGTAGCCCAGTGGTAGCGGCCCCGACTTTCGAACAGTAGATCGTGGGTTCGAACCCAGGCAAGCACATTTCTTTGTGTAATTTATTTTATCACCGCTGCTCTCAAAACGGTGAAGGAAAACATCGTGACGAAACCGGCATGTCTTAGAACCAAAAAAATCGGAAGACATGTGACATCTACCAATACGCACTGGGCCCGCGTGATAGATTATAATAGCCCATGCCCTCTCAAAGAGAGAAGGCCTGTGTCCCAGCTGTAGGAACATAAATAGGCTGTTGATGAACTGCCACTAAGAAATTTCTGATGGAAAAATTCAACTTAAAACCAAATTTCCGGCCCTGGGAATCGAACCTGGAACCTCATGTCAGCAGTCGCGCTTACGACCACTAGACCAAAGAGGAAAATCTTTTATTTAAGGTAAAACACTACAATTAACATTTTCATGAATAAATAAACTGTTTACTTAGCTTTAATAAAAAAAAAGTCTAAGACAAGAAATAAGTTGTTCCTACAAATGTTAAGAAAAACTTTCTTCGTTTCCTATTCAAGTGTCTTTCAGACTTCAGGTCTTAACATTTACACAATCTATCTTAGTTTTCTGCCTTGCAAATAATTATTTTATTTGACCGAGTTTTTCAACTTTTGTCTTGTCTTAAAGCCTTCCATTAAAGTCGGTTAGATTCTCAGCGGGAACAAAAGAGATTTTAGTTACCATGTTTATGATTTAGATGTATAACAATTATTATTATATTAGCTTCTAAACTTTGCTAAATGATACATTTTGAGCGTTCTAATTGACTTAGCGATGGCTTTTTATTAAAAATTATTTACAGCCCAAAATAATTTATTTTCTTTTGTTGCTAAGAGTTGTTAGTTACTTATACAACTTAACAGTGGTGACCCATTGGCAATGGGTCACCACTGTTGTCATGGCGCATTACTTGGTGTAATTTATTTCATCACCACTGCTCTCAAAAACGGCGCAGGAATACATCGTGAGAGAACGTCATGTCTTAGAACCAAAAATTTAAAGACTTGTGACATCTACCAATCAGCACTGGGCCCGCGTCGTAGATTATAGCCCATTCCCTCTCAAAGAGAGGAGCTCTGTGTTTCAGCATTGGGGAACATTACCTACTGATGATGTTAGTTATACTATGTTGTTTTGACTAGGACTGCGTTTTTATAAACGGACTGATTATTTATATCCATAATACAATCCACTCCAGCATCTTTCAATAGTACTGAATCAATACCCAATCTGTACAAATTTTCTCTCAGGCGTTCCAATTTGCGCGTTTCTTTCAAGACTGCACGTTGGGTGCTTACGAAGCCAATAAAATATTATACAGGGTGTTTGGAAGGGAGCTGTACATACGCCTAGGGTAGAAACTAGGTATAGTCTGCTACCTACCCCCGCCCATTATATTGACCTTGGCCTCAAGGTTTTTTTTTAATTTATTATTTTTTTTTATTTGACTTTTTGACTAAAACTACCTGTAGCTCAAAATCTATCCATGGGACCGGTCGGCTAATGGTCTTGTTTTAATCGTTAGAGTCTTAGGGTCCTGCAAAAAATTATTTTACACCAGAAAATTGTGGAGAAGAAAAGTTATGGGGCCTGAAGTACCGTAGTAAGGTAAAGAAATAATTTTAAATTAAAAAAAAACCTTGAGGCCAAGGTCAATATAATGGGCGGGGGTAGGTAGCAGACTATCCCTAGTTTCTACCCTAGGCGTATGTACAGCTCCCTTCCAAACACCCTGTATAATATTGGTTAAATGCCTCCTTCAGAAAACACCTGAACCTCTTAGCTTTGTGATAACATCTATACCGACTATACCACATTATGGTGTCTTTTTATAATGGTTTCCTTATTAGAGATAATTATGTTTACTTTCAACTAGTAAAAAGTTAAAAATAGTAAACGAATTTTACCCAACTGGCTGAGATAGACAGAGGGTATTGTTTTTGCATAATTTAAAGTAAACACGTCAGTCAATGTCTTATCGAAGGTATCCTGGGATAAGGGATATAATGGATTTTGGGATACTTAAATACATAAGTAGACAACTGACGAAAAACTAATCGACATCCTAAACGACAAGCTTTTGTCCCTAATTGTTTTAGAGTCAATTTATCTTCCCCTTTTCCTAAAACTACTCTAGGACGAAACATTAACCAATATAACTCAGCTAGCAACGAAATAAATAAAAAATTCTGAATAAAAGCAATCAATCTTGATCTTATCAAACAAATAATCAAAGTAATCAGTTAATGTAACTTGAAATTCGGAAGCAAAATACTTGGAAGCTGGCAAAGTCATGCCAAGTCGTAGTTAAAACAATCGATCTGAAACATTTTGATATTTCGAGCAAAGAATCGAAGAAAATGGGTCAGAGAATCGGTTAAAGTAGAAACATTCTAAAATAACAGTAACTGCAAAATAATTGCAGCAAATCTTTGCCAAGTAAAATCTACAGTTTTACACAGTTATTTGAGTAAATTAAGATGGGGCGTGTCAAATAGTACGGACTTGGTCTTGGACAAATTGATTAAGTTCCTACTGATGCAGGTCCCCATATACACACATCAAAAGTGTCTAGGGATCAAGCATTTTTATGCGGATTTCTTGACATTGAGATGTGGCTTTGTAATAAATTTATGATTTTATAAATTTATATGGATCCTTTTTGGTGCATTTCATAATTTGAATCAGGAACTGTGAATCAAATTCGAGTAAAAGATGAAAATCAGCTGTCAATATTTTCCCTATAAAAACATACAACGCATTGAAGACATTATTAGTGCTACTGTTTCCCTACTACTGATTAAAACCAACGTTATTATGGAGCGGCGACGTCATTTAAGCAGGGAAGAAATGCTCAGAGCCGTGGGAATGATAGAAGCTGGTTCCCGGCAACGTACTGTGGCTTTAGCTCTGAATACAAGTCAGAGTGTTATCAGTCGACTTTGGACACGTTACCGAAGCACTGGTACCGTGGCTGAGCGCCATGGAGGACGGTATCGCTGCACCACACGGAGACAAGACCGATACATTCAAATCTTAACTCGAAGAGCTCCAACAATAACCGCCATGATGTTAGCCGTGAGGCTTCATCACTCTTCAGGGAACTTAATTAGCGACCAAACAGTCAGAAACCGCTTGCATGAAGTGAACCTTCATTCCCGAAGACCGCTACGGGTACCACCTATAGCAATGCACAATCGTAGGATTCGATATCAATGGGCTCTTGAACACAGAAATTGGGCAGAAGAACAATGGCGTTTCGTGTGCTTTTCTGATGAGTCTCGTTTTGGTATGAGACCGGATACAAGACGTATACGACACTGGAGAACCCCTGGACGCCAACAGCGATTAAAATCCTGCCAGGAAGTTCATCCTTATAGTGGTGGAACCATCATGGTATGGGCGGGTATTTGGATCGGCGGAAGAACTGAGTTGATTTGGATCAGAGGCAACCTCAACGCTCAAATTTATGCTGAGACGATTGTATCAGACGTCATCGTTCCTCTACAAGTGCAGATCGGTCCCTTATTTCAGTTAATGCATGATAATGCACGACCGCACACCGCAAGAGTTGTAAGACAGACTCTCGCCGCAGCTAACATCAATGTCCTGCCCTGGCCTGCTCAGTCGCCAGACTTGAACCCGATTGAGCATGCATGGGATATGCTACAGAGAAGAGCTCTGCCGAATATGGAGGGTATCCAGTCGCAAGAAGACCTTTTTTTGTTGTTGCAACGAACATGGGCGGCCATTCCACAGCGTGATTTGGATGAACTCATTTTGAGTATGCCAAACCGATGTTCTTGTGTTGTTAGTGTTCGCGGTAGAAACACGGATTATTAATTGTTTAAGTTACCCAATAAAATTTTAAATTTTTTTTTTTTTTTTATGTACGGGACACGTCAATGATACAAGGCTACTCAACGCAGACTGGTTTATTGGCTCATTAGTTAAATCTACCCCACATACACAACACTTTTCCCACCCAAATTTCGCACACAAATCTTAATCAAATAATATCTTACACAAATACAAAGACAATTGTGAAATTATACACAAATTAAAACCAAACAATATGTTAGTGTTGTAATGTTTAGAGCGTAGAAATAACAATTCAGAAACCTAATAAGAATAGAACTTGATGTGTTTACATATTTTTAAGAATCTCTTGGCAACGAAGAGCCGCTTTCCTGCGCACGCGACAAGTGTTATCAGCCGCAGGTGAGGACGGCGGGGATGCCCGTGGTGACCGCACCGCGTTCCCCGCTCCCTCTCCTACACTATCAAAGAATTCATCTTTGTCGTCCGTATCGGCCTTAGAAAGTGAGTGCTCCGTAGCATTATTTTGATCAAAAGACGTAACGTCAATTGCCTTACTCAACGAATGCCGCGATTTTCGAGTTAGAAGTTGATCAATGTGCCTTTTATGAGTCTGACCGGCACTCGTTTTTACCGTATAGGATACTGGCCCCGTACGCTCGGTCACAACACCCTCAGTCCATTTGCGATTAGATTTCGTGTAATCTCGCAACATGACTGGTTCTTGTTGGACCAGCGTCCGCAGCGGTCGTTTGTGGCTATCTTCGCGTCGCAACTGGTCGCTGCGCACACGCTCCGCTGTGTCAGACCGCAGCAGATCAAGACGGCCACGTAATCGCCTGCCTATAAGGGCTACCGCCGGTTCAATTCCGGTGGTGCTTTGTTCCGTATTCCGATACATAAATAGAAATCGATTTAATGCGGTATTGAAATCTTCCCGTTCTAATTGTGCCTTTTTGAGAATTCGTTTAACGGACCGCACTGCATTTTCCGCTGCTCCGTTGCTGGAAGGATGATACGGGGGTATTAAAGTATGTTTAATACCGTTGCGTTCTAAGTATTGAGCAAACTCAAAGGATGAGAAAGGTGGCCCATTGTCGCTCACTAAGCGTTTAGGTAATCCGAAACGTGAAAATAATCGTCGTAAACAGTCTATGACAATAGTAGCAGACGTCGTGCTGACGGGTTCCACTTCTATCCACTTAGAGTGTGCGTCAATCAGTACAAAAAAATATTTATTATTAAACGGGCCGAGAAAATCTAGGTGCAGACGTGACCACGGTTCTGCCGGCCACGGCCACGAATGTAATGGCGCTGCGGGGGGCGCGGGCCGTAGTTCCCTGCAACCAACACATTCGCCTGACACGCGTTCGATGTCTGTATCGATATTCTCCCACCATACGTAATTTCGCGCGATTTGTTTCATTTTGACGATACCGGGGTGCCCGTCGTGAATCTCATTCAAAACTAACTTTCGTAACGATCTTGGTATGACTATACGATAACCCCATATTATACAGCCTTGATCAATATGCAAGTTATCCCTTCTATTGAAATAAGCATTTTCTATTTTATCAACCGATTTATCAGTGGGCCAGCCGTGCATTATAAAACCGTATATTTTGCTTAGTAACGCGTCCTTCCGAGTTTCAGTTTTAATATCTTTAAAACAGATTGGAAAATGTTCTTGCGCGTAATTTAGATAGCTACATTCTTCGCCTTTACCTCTAACTTGAGGCTTTGTCAAGTCCAGGGGAAGACGAGAAAGAGCGTCAGCAAAACAGTTTTTAGACGATGTTACGAATTCTATATTAAAGTCGTAAGCAGCCAATTTAACTGCGTAACGCTGTAAGCGGCTGGCAGCGGTCATTGGTATTCCTTTATTTTTACCAAAAATGTAACTTAAAGGACGGTGATCACTACGAAGTGTAAAATGTCTGCCATAAACATACTGATGGTGCTTACTTACACCGAATACAATAGCGAGCGCCTCCTTATCTAACTGCGAGTAATTAACTTCGGCCGAGTTGAGCGTCCGTGAAGCACAACACACCGGGCGCTCGCAGCCGTCAGCGTGGCGCTGCGTCAATACCGCGCCCACGCCATAGGCGCTGCTGTCTACTGATAGAATTAACGGAAGACTTGCATCGTAATGTGCTAAAACAGGAGCTTGGCTCAACACCTTTTTTATTTTTATAAAAGCCCTAGTGCACTCTTCAGTCCATTGCCAGTCTATATTTTTCTTTAACATACAGTAAAGGGGCTTTAAAATATCGCTCATATTGACACAAAACTTAGAATAAAAATTTACAAGTCCCATGAAGCTCTTGAGCTGCGTAATATTTGTAGGTTCGGGCGCTGCTACAATAGCGTCAATTTTTTTTCTATCTGTATGTAACCCAAACTTATCAATTTTATAGCCCAAATAGGTAACACTGCTTTTAAAGAAATCACACTTTGCAAAATTAATTCTCAAACCATTTTCATTGAGCCTTTGTAGCACCGCTTTTAAATTGGCTAAATGTGTGGTTTTATCTTTACCAGTAACACAAATGTCATCTGCAAAAACCGCCGTTGACGGCAATCCACTTAAAGTTTCTTCCATTATTTTTTGGAAATTTTCTGGTATGCATTTAATACCGAATGGTACTCTTTTATATACAAAAGTGCCAACGTGAGTTGTGATTGCCGTCATAGGTTGGGAATCTTCATGTAAAATACACTGTTGGAAAGCGTTTGATAAGTCTAGTTTACTATACTCCTCTCCCCCCCCTAAAGCTGCGAACAAGTCCTCAATGCGGGGCAGCGGTTAGTGGTAATCTTTCAAAAGTGGATTTATTGTTACTTTATAATCACCACACAGTCTAATACTGCCGTTAGCTTTAACCACCGGCACTATAGGAGTGCCGTAGTCGGATCGCTCCACTTTATAGATGACCCCCTCCCGCTGCAGCCGCTCGAGCTCCTGCTCCACTCGCTGGCGTAAGGCCAGTGGCATTGACCGTGCTTTTACAAATACTGGTGTTTCATCCTTTAAATATAATTGAAATTTAGTTTTAAATGTGCCTAAACCTTCAGCAAAAACCTCTGGAAACATGTCTCGTAACGATGCCGCCAAAGAGTTTTCATCGGTCATATTGTAGCATTCCACAACAGCTAACTTTAAATACTTGATCCATGTACGGCCCATTAACGGCGGGCCGCCATTTTCAATGACGTATAACTTTAGTTTTGCATGTTGTTTACCACATACAACGTTAACTAAAATATAACCGATGGTCTCGATGACGTCACCCGTATACGATTTCAAACTTAACATTTTATTCTCGATTGGAACATTTTTAAAATTATTGTCATAGTAACACTTTGAAATGACCGATATTTTGCTTCCAGTGTCTATTTCGAATCTACATTTAACATTTTCCACCATCAAATTTGCGTAGTACGGTCCGTCACCATCACTGTTAACTACCAAATTATAGAAGTTACAAGTGTCATCTTCTGAGTCCGAGTCATTTAAAAAAAACTGACTTTTAGAACTTTTTGTGTTCTTATTTTTAACACACACTGCTTTTAAATGACCTTTTTCACCACACACATCACAACTATATTGCTTGAACCGACACTTGGCCTCGGAATGGCCCGATTTTCCACATCGCGAACACGTGCGTTGCGCCTGCGCACGACCCGAGCTTGCGACGCCGCCGCCACCGGTGCCGGCTCGGCCGCCGCGCGATGCGCCCGCACTCGCGCTTATCCGATGCAAACCGTCGTCATCCTGCTGCGATGGCATAGGCGCGCCACCACCGGCGCCGGACCGCGTGGCCGCTGCGCCTGCCGTAGCACCCGCCATAGCTGCGTGCCGCTCGGCCGCCTCCAGCGCCAGCGCCAACTCCACGGCGCGCTTGTAGCTAATACCTCGTTCTGCGAAGATCCTTGACCTCATGTCTTCATCGTTCAGCCCCGATACAAATTGGTCTCGTAGGCACACTTCCAAACAAGCGCCGAAGTTGCACGTTTTAGCTAAATGTTTTAGTGCTTGTAGGTATTCACGAATGTTTTCACCCTGCCTTTGTAATCTTTGCCGAAATATGTGTCTCTCAGCGATTTCCGACCTGTCTGGTTCCAGGTGCTCCTTTACAAGTGCAACTACTTGGTCAAAAGATTTTGTTTCTGGGGTGTCGGGAGAACACAAATCACACATCAATTCGTAGCACTCCGCGCCTACTACCGTCACTAAAGTTGCTAACTTTAAGTTGTCGTCAATATTGTTCAATGTAATGAATTGATTGACCCGTTGAACATACGCATCCCAATTGTTATTAGCTAAATCAAACGGTTCTATTCGTCCAATTGGCATTTTTTTAACAAAATGTTCACACGCGTAGGGTATCGGTAACACAATCGCTCGTCGCCAGTGTTATGTACGGGACACGTCAATGATACAAGGCTACTCAACGCAGACTGGTTTATTGGCTCATTAGTTAAATCTACCCCACATACACAACAGAAAACTGTTATTTCAGTCTTTTTTTCGAACTTTAATGTTAGTGGTTCAAATGTCAAAAATCCCTTTATTAGGAAAATGGCAAATTTCTTTATTAATGCAAAGGTGACTTGGTTTATCGTTACTGTGACAAACGAAAACACTTTATTTGATGAATCCTTAAAGAAAATTTTAATTAATATCAATCAGGAGAAAAGTTATTGCAAAAATATATGTTGATCCCTAGATACTTTTGATGTGTGTATTTGTAAAATACTAGGCAAATGGCGATAACGAAAATGGCAATTCCTCTAGAAGAAAGATAATAATGTCATTACTAATCGGAGAAATGTATTTAGCCATATTCGAATCATTCCAGTCTCCATTAAAAATACAGTCAAAAACACTATTCCAGTTCCTAAGCCGAAAATTTTCCATGAAGGCGTATAACATAAATACAAAACAAATTAAAAAGTAATATCATATTTCGTCTGTGAAACGAATTATGATGAAACTTATTAACTCCGCTAGATCTGTCACAGGGCAAAAAGTCTCAACTTCAAGGAAAATGTTACAAATATAGAAAACTTTTAGTTCGTAGAAACCAGACCTTATTGGCACGTTGATTGCCTTCGGGAGCACGTTCATTATTGGGTACCTGGTACAAGTGTTACGTTTTATTGGAACCATTTTATGAGCGCCTAGTACTTTCTAGTAGATCTTTCTTTTAGAAGATAAGCAGTGGAAGCTACTTAGAAATTCTGATTTTCTAGTAACAGTGTATACTTAATGAGCTTTAGAAGAGCTTTGGTTTACAGTCTTAGTTTTTTTTTTTTTTTTACGGTATTTTAAATCTTTTTGCGTAGCTTTTCTGTTGTCTTCTGCATTTTATCATCAACCTCTTCTGTATGTCATCTTACACAAATTGTATTAATTTCTGCTTGATATATCGTTTAAATCATTTTGTTATTTTCAACCCCCTTTTCTTTGTTTTTCGCTTCCATTAAGTACTAAAAATAAAAATCTTTTAATTGCCGAAACAAATCAACTATCTCAGTTTTATCCACTTCATTATTGACACAATTAAAATCTCGTTTCAAAAGCTGCTATCGAGGCGGCATTCCAATACCAGTATAGTGTAAATTGATACTTATAGTATCGTTATAGAAGAGATAATGTTCAAGAAGATTGCAATTGGACTCGCTTGCACTTAGTACGGAATTGCTCTAGTTAGAAGAAATGACAGAATAAGGCTCACAGCATACACGCCTGTCGGGGCTGCGGGTTCGAAAGAAGAGATACCGCGGCTCCGGAGACAAAGGCCTAAGGAGGAACATGGGTAGTTTTTAGTCAGTAGAAGTCTGACACTCCGCTCCGCCGAGAGCAAATCAAATGACTCCTTATTTGATGATTTCCCAAACACCAATAAAAGACTCATAGCACACGGATGAGCGCTGCACAGGAACGACATGTTTACTAGCCGATTTGAGGTTTTGGTTGGTTTTCAGCTCGAGTCGACATAATGCCGATACGGTGCACGCCATTTCGGTATGTGAGCGCATACCAAAATGGCTGCTTTAACAGAATCATAATAGGATAATAATATGAATCACGTCACAATTCTTAAAAAGGTCACAGGCGCAGTAAATAATATGAATGTTCACTTTGAAAGCGTCAATTTTATGCTCATGCGTGGCAGTAGCAACGGCCTCTTGAGCGTTATTGCCAATAGGCAAGATGAAAGCCCCATAGTGAGGCATCTTATTAAAACCACCTTATCTGTAGCAGAATATAAGTATTAGCATAGTTTTATAAGTTATATTGTTACCAACATTACTTATAGTATTAAGTACTAACATAGGCTAAGTAATATTGTTACTAACACAGTGGACCTCTGGTGGCAGTCGGTTTAATAAATCTATATAAAAATTAATTGCTGTTCGTTAGTCTCGCTGAAACTCGAGAACGGCTGGACCGATTTGGCTAATTTTGGTTTTGAATTATTTGTGTTAGTCCAGGGAAGGTTTAAACGGTGAGAAAGTAGTAGGAAGGTATTCAGGGTAGTAGGTAGGGTAGTAGGTAGAGTAGTAGGTAGGGTAGTAGGTAGGGTAGTAGGTAGAGTAGTAGGTAGGGTAGTAGGTAGGGTAGTAGGTAGGGTAGTAGGTAGGGTAGTAGATAGGGCAGTAGGTAGGGTAGTAGGTAGGCTAGTAGGTAGGCTAGTAGGTAGGCTAGTAGGTAGGGTAGTAGGTAGTGTAGTAGGTAGGGTAGTAGGTAGGGTAGTAGGTAGGGTAGTAGGTAGGGTAGTAGGTACGGTAGTAGGTAGGGTAGTAGGTAGGGTAGTAGGTAGGGTAGTAAGTAGGGTAGTAGGTAGGGTAGTAGGTGGGGTAGTAGGCAGGGTAGTAGGCAGGGTAGTAGGCAGGGTAGTACTCAGGGTAGTAGGTAGGGTAGTAGGTAGGGTAGTAGGTAGGGTGGTAGGTAGCGTAGTAGGCAGGGTAGTAGGCAGGGTAGTAGGTAGGGTAGTAGGCAGGGTAGTATGCAGGTAGGTAAAAGGGTTTTGCAACGCATGCCGGGTACAGCTAGTAAATTATAAAATTAAATTATAGGTATGCGTTGCGCTTTAGAACGAAATAGGGAACGACTTAAGATTTTCTTGGAATAACGCTAAGCTAACTCGTTAGTATTTCTACAGCTTTTTAATCTTATTATAGCTAGCCCATATTATCCCACTGTAGGGCAAAGGCTCCCTCCATTCCTTCCAAAGATCACGATTCCGTGCCACTTCTTTCCAATTCTCAAGGAAGACAACCAGTTCGGTACGCCATCTCTTTCGTGGTCTACCGTGACCCCGTGTCACTGTTTAACGGCACCAATCCTGAGGTTGACGGGTCCACAGTTCGTTCGGCATGCCACATACAACAGCTTCTAGATCTTTTAATGTTTGGAAACCCTCTTACGGGTCAAAATTAAGCTCGTCAATTTCTTTTGCTGTTGGTAACTAGCCAAAATTGATGTTTGATAAAATTCTGATAGTTCGACACCAGAAAAGACAAAAGTTTTAGCTGTTATACACTTTGTTACTATGACAACACGCTAAGAAATAATACTTTGTCTTATTGGCGTAATATCTTGATATCCAATATGTTATGTTGCAAGGGGAAACAGACAATATATCATGAATTTTGGCAATAAAAACGATAAATAGCACTTTGTTTTGTATTCAACGACGATATGGGCCGTATGTCATAAATATAGCTTTTCAGCACAATGCCACCAAGCCACATGACAATTTATTTGGAAAATGTCTGCAGTTGACTGTGACATAAAATTTTGGAACGGGAAATTGAGTTCGTTTCCGACGGTCAATCATTCTTATAAATTCAAAGTTCTGTTATGCAAGGATCTTTGTTTTTCTTTTATATTTTGCTCGTCTTGGCACCTATGGGCCGGGGCCTAAAATGCGTTTTAGGAGGATACAGAATTACGTTATTGTCATTGTTAGGAGTTTCTTTTTACTAGACCCTGTACGCCTGTAGCTTGGACCGTTTCTCGATACCGGTGGGCTATTTTGTTTTGTTATTACATGTTTTTTTATTTATTTCTGTTGGTATGGAATATTATAAAAAAACATGAAGAAATTAATATAGGAGAAGATTTACGTAACAACTCGTAACAAAATGAAAATTCATAATATTAATTGCGTCTGTGACCATTTTAAGAATATTAACGTGATTCATATTATTATCCTACCTTTATTGATTCTACTAAAGCGGCATTTTAGGCCCACAGAACAGATTTCGGTGACCATAACTACTAGAATATTAATAATAATAATAATAATAATAAATTTATTCAAAGTTAAGTTTGGTAAAATACAACATAAATCTTAAAAATAATCTTAGGTATAACAAAGTTCGATGCCTGTACTAGGATAAACCTGTATCACAGGCGATATGGCTTCTAATACTAAAAACTTTTTGGACAACAGATTTCTAAGCAATATGTAATAATACAAGAATAATTTTAATGATACTTATACATCTAATTTACTTAAACTCTATTATTTATTAGATTAGAATTAATAATGTCTCAAACATGTTGGTAAAATGTATGTCAATTACGCAAATATTAATAATGTTATAACATTAGAATCAGCAGTATTTTAAACAAGATTGAGTCGGTCAAGAATAAATTGCAAAAATACAAAAATCAACGTTGTTACAACATTTTTGCGGCGGTCAGGAATTTGCTTAGATAGACACAACGATGGATAGTAGGGTCGCACAGCACAGTGGACTCATTGAGTCAGCAAAATAGATATGGAAGGTGTATTATTGAATGATGCACTAGGCGCCTTCATAATCTATTGAGTTGATATTTCTGTGTTCTGCTATTTTCCTTGCTGGACATTCAGCGTCTCCAGTTTTATGAGCATTGGGTTTTTTGAACCGTGAACACGTCGCGCATTTCGGAGTCTCAGTTTTATTCGGGCATTCGGACATTTTGTGACCTTCTTGACCACAGTGACCACACGTAGAACTGATTTCTCTGCAAGATTTTGCAGCATGGCCGTACTGTTGGCATTTATAACACCTCGTTACCAATGTGAAATCCCTGACAGGACAGGACGACCAATTTATAAAAATCCTTGATAGAGGAATTAGCGATTTACGTAAATGGGCTGAAACTTCAATCACGTAATTGCAGGTCGCAGCATCTCTCTTTCCAGATTTGTGGCTTAATTTTAAGGCGGACAAGAATGATTCCAAGGTCATCTCTGGTAACTTTTCGGCTATATTTTGTTCAAAGATGCACTTGAAAACTTCATTTTCAGCCAAGGAAGTCGGCACACCTATAATCACGATTCGGGGGTTTCGCTTGTTGGGCTCATTGGCGGTAAGTCCAGATGTAGAGAGCTGGACTGCGTTCTTCAGTTTGTCGGCGTCATGTTTCGTCTCGGTACTTATAATGACGCCACCATTTTTTGTTTTCCGTACACCTCGTACTTGCAGTTTCATCTGTTCGGGCCGTATGATTTTCTGCACGAGTTCTTTCGTTTCGTCACTCGTCTTCAATTTATCACTGGGATAAATGGCCACAGAGCTTAAGTTATTAGGACGAACGAAATGGTCAGATCCCCTTTTCACCATGTCGGCAAATGAAGCGCTTCCCGCGGAACTTGAGTCTCGTATTGTCTCCTTTAGGTCCAAAATATGCTCTGTCAGGTCTCGCTGTTGCTTCAGGTTGTCGATCATATGATTCGCCTGAATAGTTTTCTGCTTCAGCGACTGATATAAGACTGCCAATTGCGACGTACCGGATTCTACTTTACGACAAAGATTAGTGATCTTCATCTTCTGCTCGGTGTTAAGTTTTCCATCAGCGGCAACAGAACAAACTTCGTCCAAGTACCGCTGGATGGTGGTCATCCATCCTTGGATTTCAGGCGTTGAAACGATAACAGCCGTGGCAGACTTCGACGGTGAGGCGGAGGGTGGCGCTGGGCTCCTTGGATTACAAGGGCTGCTCTCCATTTTTGTAGTTTTATTAAAACTTCACTGATTCTTGTCCATTATTCACCAAAAACTATAGACTAAGCAAAAATTACTAACACCTAACATTACGACGGTAATACACTAAAGTAGGTCACTATTATTAAAGTATTAATTAAATATTGCTAATGAGCACGTCTGTACGCTGCGAGTGCCGTCTCGATTCCCCGATTCCGATATTCAATCATTCATCTCGATACATAATAGGTACGTTCTCATGACTTAACCTTCGATCAACACGTAGTAGAAAGCTAGTAAGATCCTAATGTATTAAATATTTAACTAACTTGCGATGTGAATAGGAGAGATGCCTTTGTCTTGGTCTAGAATTCTCTCTGGGTTGCAAACCAATTATCTAGAATGAATGAGATGCCAGACCATCTGCCTGGTTACTAGATTTGTTTCAGTCAAGAGCTACGTTATCTAGGACATGAATAATTTATTTGTAACATTTATTATCTTTAACTGATTGCTTTTTCTTTATCAGCATCATTGTTTAAGTCCTCAGACACAACAAAATTGTTGATTGAATCGCCTATGATCAGCAGGTCCTGGGTCTGATTCCCGGGATGGGCAATATGCTATTGGATTTTTCCGTCAGTAGCACCTACGGAGTCTGGATTCATACCCTGTTTTTTTTTTTGACGAGTGGAAATTCATCAAATAACCCCTTCCGCTCTTGGGCAGAGCAAAAGAGAGTGTCAGACTTCTACTGAATAAAAACCACCCATGTTCCTTCTTAGCCCTATATGTCGAGGCCACGGTATCTCTTACAAAAACCCCGCAGCCCCGACGGGCGTCGGCCCTTGCATTTTGCTGACAACTTTATGATGCGCGCGTCGACACGGCTTGCGTGGTCATATGACGGACGAACGGCGAGCTAGCCCATTACTCACTGTCCACAGGCCCGCGACTACGGTGGCCGGAAGCCGTCGACTGGGACGAGAGGTTCTCTCCCCCTCACGTTTCGCCACCTCCTTCGCTAGCATCACTGCTTCGCAGAAGGAGGGAGGCGACGGCGTCCCATTCCATCTCGCCCCGGGCGTTTCCTCGTTCCTTTTAAAGGGTATGGTCCCTGTTTCTCCCTCCGCCTACTCGCTGCCCTCACAGTCACGTCTGATGAGCAGACGCGAACCAAAGTGCAGCAAGTAGGGTTTCTTCCGACAAGCACCGCCCGAGAACTCGAACACTGTTCACGTCTCCGGGTGGTGTGCCCCTCGCGTGTCCCTCTTTGTCTGGTCTCTCACACTTGGAGCATTCCGGCATGAGTATATCTACCGGCAGAGGTCCAAGGATCATTGAGACACACAAGCCACCACGACGGCAACGTGTGGACACTCCGGTGGTGTGGATTCATACCCTGTTGATGGCAAAATGCTCACCTCCTATTCATATAATAGTGGGCGACCCTAGCGAACTAGCGAAATTTGGGTGTACCATTAGGTACACCTCTGCTTTTCCCTGTAGGAATTACAGGCGTGATGTTAAGACGTACCCTGTCTTGCCTTTAATATTGGAGATAAGTGAGACGTTTATGAAAACGGTCATTACTGAAAGTCCCTATTTTTTGACGTCTCAAGATCCCTCGACAAACCCATGAAGTCGGTTTCGAGGACGGCGGAGTGGCTTTGAATGAATCGTTTCCATTTACTGTACACTTTGGACCAGACGTTTTGTAAAAGTATTTCAGTCCAGCAGCTTCAATTATATTTTTGTCTCCTAAAAAGTTTCTTCGAATCCCATATATGAGTTTCACGTATTTTCTACAATTTCTTCACGGACATACTTACAGTGCCACCTAGTTTTTGTTGTGTTAAATTTATACATTTTTTTTATAAAAGTTCCTGTATTTACGTTACAACCTGACCGTGTTTCAATATTTTCAGAACATGTTTACTCAATTCTTGCTCTCTTTTTATTGACACGGAAAACTTAAGACTTTGTCGCTTAAATAAGTAGAGTAAACTAAAGGAATTTAAGGACAGGTATCACTAGCGCCATCTGCCGCGAGTTATTGCATATCGCATCTCGGGAGATTCGCAATAACTTTGCTAAAATATTTGCATGACTACCTAGTTGACACCACGTTCAAGTTAGTAACATATATCAGAGTAACAACTTTTGTCAGAAGTTTCGTTTCTACGCCTTATTCCCATGGGTGTTGGAACAAGCTACTAAACTCCACCTACTACAATCCCAACCCATTTTTTTTGCTTCATCCATCATCAGTTTTTTTTTTCTAGCCTGCTCAGTCCCACTCCTGGGCAAAGGCCTCCCTCCACTTCTTCCTTTTCTCTCGAACCCGTGCGTCCTCCATTTAGGGTTCCGTAGTCAATATGGAACCCATTTAGTTTCGCCATGTTCGTCTGTCTGTCTGTCTGTCTGTCTGTCCGTCCACATTATATCTCAAAGACGCTTAGTACTAGATAGCTGTAATTTGACATGAATATACAAATGAGTTACGCCGACAAAGTGCTAAAGTAAAATATATTTTTTTAGTGTATCTCCAGTACACATAAAAGTGGCGATGTTTTTCCTAAGTCCATTATGTGGGGTGTCGGTGTTGGATAGGTCTTTAAAAAACATTCCGTGTTTGCTGAAACAGTTTTTCGATTAAATTTTAAATTATTAATAATATTAAATATTCAATTTGTTTTATTTCATTTATTTTTTTATTTATAATAAGAATATTTTTTTTTTTTATATAATATATTTTATTTTATGGGATTCGTTTGTGAAATATTAAGCTTTATAGGATTTTTTTTTGTTAGACTTAAGTGTGCTAACCTAAACCTATCCTATACGGGTTGTGTTTGTGCGTGTGAAAAAAATCATGGTAGTAGCAAATAATATAACGAATATAAAAGAAAAACTATCACAGCTAAGTAGGTTTTACAAGTTTACCAGTAATAGTCGACCAACCTTATAAAATGTACTTGTTTGAAATATTTCCCGTACATAATCTGTGGGAGCGCAAGATCTCAAAACTGCAAATCTAAGTTTGTTTTATTTTTACAATAAAAATCATCGTTCGGAGGCAGGTAGACAGGGTGGTTAATCAGTTTACTAAGTTCACATAATATTTTGATGGGCAACTACGGCACCCTACATTGTGCGTGGTCCGACATGCACTTAGCCGGAATTTTTCATCCACGTTTACATCTCGAAATCTCTTTTAATACGAGCACGAAAGAAAATCTTTGAACCATTTCTTCAAGTACCCTTTCAACTCACCTTGTCTGGCCGTTAAGGTTCATAAAAGAAATATATCGTGTTGAATTTCTACTACAATGAAACACGTAGTTTATTATTCTGCTCTGCACATTTCCTTGCTAAAATGGGTCATCATTATCAAAGTAAGCTCTCAAAATCTCAGACAAAAATAAACCACCCAAAACGCATAGGTACGGAACCGGTTATTATCAATACAATTACGTCCAAAATATCACTTACAATTCATAATCAACCCTTCTAAACCCGCGGACATGTTTTATCCTTTTATTTTTATCTGCAGAAAACACGTAAGGTTAACCCCAAGTCCCCCCGAGTCGTCACTTCAACCGGACCCCAGTTTTATGTGTAACAAACTGTGAAATTTGTTTTTGTTATGAATTATGTTATTTTATTAGCCTGTTTAAATTCGTATCTGGTTTTGCTTGTTTGTCATTTTATGCTTTTAGAGGGTAATTTTGATTTAGGAATTTGTATTTGCGAATGGGACTACCTTCTAAAAGCCGGATTGTAAAATCAGGAGATATCGTTCTCTAAGTTTGTTAAGAGACTCTCTTTTGATCCTTTCAGATATTAGAGTAGAATGAATGTCACACACTCCATTACTCCGAAATACTACCTTTTCCACTTAGTGTGTGGACTGTAACTTAGGATAAAAGACGTCTTTTCTTGTCTCGCAAGTCCACGGTCACAAAAGATTTGCTGGTATGTTACATACAGGAGTATGATTTAATTTACAATCCCGTTACTTGTATAAGTACCTACAAAGTTAAGCTACTATTAAGCCGCACCCATTGCACCCAATCCGGTTTACCAAAAAGCTTTTGACAAATCTTAGATCCGCTTACCCGAAAGATCCGCGGATGTAAACCGTAACCTAATATGTAAATAACCTTCATCTTTCATCCCTATATTCCGTCCACATAATACCAATTTAATATCAGGTTCCATCTCAACGCGGCACAGAGCATTATACCAATAATTAACGCCCGCAGGCTTTAACCCCTAAACTCTGCACCATTATTAACCACGTGTTTACGAAGCTAAAACAGACTACGCAAATAGACAATGTAACTGATGAAATGAAATTACAAAACAGTAGTATTAGTTGATATAGAGCAAGAAAATTAGGTCGTTGCAAAACAATATCAGCAGCACAGGTTGATTTTTAGGTTAAGACGTGCTGGCCTAGCTTAGGCCGTGGGTGAGTATTTGAGTACCTACATAATAGGGATGTTTACTGACTTTAAAAAAATGTGATTCAAATTAAGTAGTCCATCTGTTAGATTATCGTTAAATATTGGAGACGTATTTTTTGTTTTATGAAATCAATAAAAATTGACGAAGATAAAACGTGTCAAAGATTTGAGTGGGGGTTGGTGACATCGCTGACCGCAAAAAAAAATCATACTAATGTCTTAAAGTATGACGTTACACGAGTTTTCAAAGCACTGTGTTGTCTTCATTGTTTGTTTACGTTAAAAAAAGAAAAAATACGTGTCCAATATTTTTTGACTAATTCGAACTACCCTATTCAAAGTATCCTACATACCCCGGATTGCAAGTCAACCCTTTGGTCCAGGCTGTCATTTGAGATGTTTGGCAGTCGTTACAGGTAGTCACTGGCCTGAAAGTCTGACAACCAGTCATAATAGGGCGTAACGTATTACCCTGTACTAACATGGCCTGTTAAGATCTAGGTATCTAAAATGGCCGCTTCAGAATCGTAATATGAATCATATTAAAAATTTAAAATTCTTAAAATGGACTTTATAGTTATAGACATTAAGTCCATTTTAAGAATTTGAAATTTTAACGTGATTCATACTAAGATTCTGCGTGGATTCTGATAAAGCGGCCATTTTAGACCCGCAGATACGCAGCCCCACTTCATATAAAATACTGGTATTCAGTTTCATTGGGTTACGCTGGAAACTAATGCCGACATAGTTGGGAAAAGGCTAGGCAGATAAGTGCGAGGACAATAAAATTTAACAATACGGTTTTGACAAAATGTTACAAGTATCCAAGCACGTATAAAATGCTACTAATTATGTAAGGTCGCCATTTGAAAAGAGCAATGTGCAAGTCAAGTCTTTAAATGCCTTTTTTTTTGGGGGGGGGGTTGGAAATCATCAAATATCCCCCGCTCCCGCTCTTGGGCAGAGCGAGTGTCAGACTTCTACTGACTAAAAACCACTCATGTTCCTTCTTAGCCCTATATGTCAAGGCCGCGGTATCTCTTACAACATCCCGCAGCCCTAGTCTTTAAATGCCTCACTTCCAGAAAATAAAGTTTAATCGAGCACTAGCGCTGAAGTTTTACTGGCAATGCCATCTAGCGGGAATAACGGGAACCATCAAGTAAATCGAGGGTTGCAATTTTATGTACTCTAGGTGTTTGTATAGGTACACGTACGTAGCAACTTTAGTTATTTCACAGAATTTACGAGATCGTACTTCCAACATTGGTTACTAGATGATGCTGCCTTAAATTCTTAAGGCCTTTTATTTGGACCTTCGGCAATCATCAAATGACTCCGCCTTCTGGGCAGAGCGGAAGGGAGTGTCAGAGTGACAAAAAATAAAATTAATATAAAATCCATTTATTTCAGGTTCCCCCATGATATTAAATTTAAAACTTCCCATGTTCCTTCTTAGCCGTTTGTGTCCGCGGCCGCGGTATCTCTTTCGAACAACTCGCAGAAATTCTTCATGCCTTACGTTTAAAATGTATTGTCTGTCATCAAATTTCATTAAAAAAAAAAAAAAAAAAACTACAAACCAAAAGAACCTGTACCTACAAACCCCAGAGAAATTCAATAAAATCGTGCAAAATCGAACTAACGCTTCATTACTCTGCAGACTTAGTATGCACTAAACAATACGTTGCTAAACAATTTACTCAACATCATTGTGATTACTACATACGCTTTACTTAGTCCTTAAGTTACACACACATTTACGGCTTCATGTCATGTAGATTCACATTAAACGCACATTTTATGTTTATCACCTTTAGCATGAAGTCTATAGTCATCTGTGTGTTTTCATAATATTCGCTTATTGCAATCTTCAAGGTATAATAGGACATTAATATGAGGGTATCAAGCTTTAGGAATGCAATTTGACATAACTCAAACTTTAATTCATGAACTTGTATCATGTAACGGAAATTAAGGTTTTAAGCTTAGCAAAACGTTTATGATCGTCGATAAGGCTCGTGGATTAATAAGACCAGCCGCTTGGGTCGATCTTTATTAACCTTAAGATCGATCTCAGCGGCTTGCTTAGATTGATCGGTGGATAGTGACCAGTGACCATCCATTACATACGACATGGCAAGAACTGAATGCTTGGTTTTGAATCCTTTCCATGTTCTGCTTATACATTAAAATACATAGCGTTGTCTAGACATCTACTGATGAACAGAACCTGCCAAGCACCTATATTAATCTATAAGAAAATACAATTTTACTAAATCGAAATTTAATAACTAGTCTTCACAATACATTAAAAAAAAAAAAAAAAAAAAAAAAAAAAAAAAAAAAAAAAAAAAAAAAAAAAAAAAAACTAACACAATGATTTCATCATTACAAACGAGACAAGAAAACGTATCGTAATTTTTGATGTGGATAATTTCTTGAAAATGTTAGTGGCACCTGCCATCTCGGATGTAATCTATAAGTGACACCTGGATAGATGCCATGCATTAACCATGACTGTACTATTTATTATTTATATTACACGCCGCATAGAATAACATGGCAAAACCCGTTTGATAAATCTAGTGTTTAGCTTTTTGTTCGCAGTTGTCATAACATCATCAGCTCGTAACTTTATCAAAGGGCAGTTCAGCATTCTCTTGCCCTGATCCCAATTAATTTGGGGTTGCCGCAGCATGGCTTCTTCCTTCATACTTCTCTGTTTCCCGTCATCTCATGAGACACCTCCTTTTTTACCATCCATCCATTTCAAAAATCATCATATTGTCCAACATTCAAACATATTTGGAACCTTCCTCACGACATTTTCCTCATTCCTCCGCATCACATGACCATATCACGACAACCGATGTCCACACAACTTTTCAGTCACCGGCGCCACTTTCAGACTCCCTCAGTACTCATTTCTTATTTTATCCATTCGCGTAACACCGCACATCCCCTTAAGCACAGTTGCATAACCCAAAAGTTAACACTTATTATAAACAAACAACTATCAGTAACTGTTTCTAAAACTGAAGAGGAATACATCAAAACAAAAGCATACACAAAGGAAAGAATACTTTAATAAATAACAAGGTCCGTTACAAAGACTTAAATCAACTAAAGGTAAAATTGCAACGCGCACGGTGTATTCAATTATTACTATGTCAGAGACACTCATATCGAAATTCAGAATTCAGGTCACGTTGCATTGATAGACACAGCTTCACCCACATTGGCAATAAATGCAGATGACAGGTAATTCGTGCAGTCCAGATTCACTGTAAAGCCGCAACTTAAGCCCGCGCATGTATACTCTTTTGTAGCGGCGAAATTGCAAAATTGAACGGTTTTTGTGTAGTCTTGCAAAAGCGGTTCAGTTATCTAGAATCGGTTTGTAATGTTATGTCTCTGAAGTGAAAACGGTGAAATAACAGCTTTGTTTGAATTGGTTAATTGGTATTCTGAATTTGTGTGTGGAGAAATTGTATGAAAATATTTAGAGAAGTAATTACTTTTACGTCGTTAATTAAATCTTGAAGTACATTTTACTTATTATTCCTACCAGTATTTAAAGTCAATTTTAAAGCTCTATTTATTTTGCGAAAATAGTCGACTGCAGCAATATTAATTAAGCGGCATGAACGGCCTATTCATTTCAAGCTGACCTAACTGGAATGGCGTCCCAATTTCTGTCATTAATAAATGAAACCGTATGCAAACAGACTAACTAAATACGAATAATAATGGCTTACTATGCGCTTGGCTAGATTAACACAACTCATCTTTTTACACAAAATAATGTGCAATATACTGGTTTAGTTTATTAAAAGCCATGCAATGAACTGTGGTGATTTATCACCGGGATATTCATAAATTACAACATAAATTAACTTTGTTGTATGAAATTCAAATAATAAACAACGAATGAAAACGTATGCCGTTGATCTAGTGGTCGCAAGTGCTATTACATATGCATGTCCTGGGTCCCGTTCGGGGCTGCGGGATGTTGTAAGAGATACCGCGGCCTCGACATATAGGGCTAAGAAGGTTATTAAAATTTAAAAATTTTCCAACCGCCAAAAAAAAAAGAAAAAAATGGTCCTGCGTTCGATTGGGAATCGGCCGGGGAAGTGATATTAGGTTTTTCCAAGAGGAATTTTGTCAGTACTAGCCACGGAGTCTGGGTTTGCGCCGGGCTGATGTTAATAAGCTCAGGTCTTAAACATAACTGGCTAAATGTTGGGTACCTATTAGTACCTCTCATCTATGGGGGGATCATCAAATAACCCCTAAAGAGAGACCAGACTTCTACTGTCTATAAACCAACATGTTCGTTGTTCCTTCTTAGCCCTTTGTCTCGAGGCCGCGGTATCTCTTTCGAACAACCTGCAGCCCCTACGGGGCCTCTGCCTTACCCTACGGGAATGACAGGCATGATGGAATGTTATGAATACGTCGGTCCTGTAAGAGTGATTACCGCTAAATAGTATAACTAACAGACTGAAATACCCAGATCCAATCAGTTTTGATCCCAACATAAAACTGCTAGAAAATCAGCCTTTTTTATTTTGGCGGGTAGAAAATCATCAAATAACGCTCTTGGGCAGAGCGAAAAGAAGTGTCCGACTTTTAATGACTAAAAAACACCAATGTTCCTTCTTAGCCCTTTATTTCGAGGCCGCGGTATCTTTGTGAACTACCCACAGCCCGACGGAACCCGCAGCCCCGACGGGAGAAAATACAGCCTTTCAACTCTAACCTCACAAAGATTGAATTCTGCCCGGACATAAAACTTTGCGTTGCTCTTCGGCTTAAAACCAAATCCAACAGATTCACCCAAAAAACCTTGAAAAAGTTTTAAGTAGCGGTGAGTACTGCCAAAATTTCACCCAATAGTTTCTGGGATTAAGGTTATTAGTGCTGTGTTCGTGAACTTTATTTTATATTGTTCGGTTGTGAGCCTCCAAGAGTAAATAGGTTAATGTGGTTAACGACTAGGTCTGTCTGTCTTGTTTCTGAGCTGCCTAGCTGCTCTAATTTCCCTGATACTGGGTTTAATTAGAGCAAATGGAGGCTAGAGTACAATACTGAGTTTTGGTTTAATACATTTAACAATTTTGCGTCTTAACGAAGAATATTTATCGTCACCATTCTCTTAATGCATTTGGAATCGGTGCAGCATGTCTTTTTGAGTCATACTTTTGTATTACAGGTCATCTCATCATACACTTCCTTTCTTGTCCTTTACAAAAGCCATTCATCTATTTTTTGGTCTCCCTCTACTCTTAAATTCCACTTCTATTACACATCCATACTCAAAACTTTCCTCATCAGGAATATTAATGATAGTTAGAATAATACATTGCTGATATCTCAATTCTCAACCATCAATATAGTATCTGCAATTGTTATTGGCATTTTTTATCCTACTTGTCAAAGAAAGGCTTTCCATATTCTTTTAGCGATGCCGTCGTCTATATTCAATGTTAATGGTAAGCCAACATCTGGCTCATCTCAATTTTCTACAAGATCCTTTTATGAAACTATTTAGCTCTAGGCGTAGCCTTTAGTTTCACTGTAATAACAGTTTAACGTTTGACTCATTTTATCGCCAATTATATTAACAGACCCTACAATTATTCTTTACCTTGCGAAAATTTTAACTTTTTAATCAAATTCAAAGTGTCTGAATAAGAAATTAGGCAGTTATTTCGGTGTATTAGGCATTAATTATACAGCCATATGTCTAACTTTTCGTACGTTAATTGTTCTTTGTCTCTTTTAGTTCGCGCTTAATATTTGAAATTTTGACCTGGCTCGTAGGTCTAGGGGTCGTAAGAGCGGCTGATGAGTATGAGCTCCTGTGTTCTATTCGCAGGTTGGGCAGTATTATTTGGTTCTTTTATCAGGAATTTCTCCGTGGCAGCCACTAAGTCTCTCGCCCCTATTCTATGGGACTTAGACGTTACCGGTGTGATATTATGTTTTAATAATATTTAAATAAGAAATTACTTGGTCACATCACAGAAGAGAAAATTTCCTGACATTAAACTCCAACCTTAGGTTTTATATGCATAACTTGCCAAAGTGCCAGTACTCCAAAAGTCTTTTGGCAGGAAGACTAGAAATAAAGCTGGTGAATGGGACTCCATTGTGTCAAGCTGCCAATTTAAAGCTTTCCAGTTAATTTAGAAATGTGTTCTTGATGCCTTTGACATATTTCTTCTTATTAAGACTTGGCTTACTTGCATGTGAAGTGCCAAAATTTACAAGGTGACTGATAGTTAGTTATGGGTAGCTTCGAACCAATGATTATTAAGCACTAGATGTTTCTCGTGGCTTCCAGAAATTATCCCAAAATAATATCTACCTGTGATACTCGGGGATAATTTTGTCTACTTTGAGTGAAAGAATTTTCGGAAGCGGATTAGTAGTTAGGTACAAAATTTTTCCTTTTT
This sequence comes from Diarsia rubi, assembly GCA_932274075.1. NCBI lineage: Eukaryota > Metazoa > Arthropoda > Insecta > Lepidoptera > Noctuidae > Diarsia > Diarsia rubi. Next base: position 8,229,520 of record OW026437.1, on the reverse strand, counting down.
TGGTCAAACTTACCTCTTTATAATGTCCGACGATGATAATAACGAAATCAATCGATGAAAACCATGTTACTTGTCAGGAGTAACACCACAGACAATGAATAGCCTCGTCTTTTATCAAAGAGCAAACACAACCTTCGTTGAGGACACTCTTATAATAGTTTAGTCTTAGTTCCAAGTAAAACCAATAAATACTTACATCATAAGTGTCATTTAAATCATTATCTTGCCTTTATACCAATTTATTAAGGGTCTGCGCAGCATGACTGTCTTCTCCTTAAATACTCCTAATTATTAAAAAGACTAATTCTGGAAATGCCTGATTCTTAAAAGGACTAATTCTGGAAATTACTGATTCTTAAAAGGACTAGGTACTTACTTTTTTCTATGTTCACCGATATATCCGTCAATAGTAGAACGTTTTTCAAAATTCTTTTTGTATTCAAAACGATATACTCCCGAGCCAATCGCCAATCTCAGGGAAATCGAGGGCAACTCTCAAATGTTATAGGCACGTTTCGTCATTACACGAGACACCTTTATTACCATAAATAATGTAATTCTTAACACAATCCATCCATCGTTTCTTCGTTTCAATAAATACTTAAAACCAACAATATTAAATAAAGTATGATTAATATTATTTTTTCTTTTCCAGGTATGTTCATAATCAGGCGTGAAATAAGCAAATTAACTTGAGTACGTAAGTTTTATGACTCCGACGAATTTAATCTAATAACTTAAAGCGAGACAATTGTTTGCGAAGTCGTTTTGCTATGATTCAGTGACGGAGAAGTATATTTTCAACTACTTTTTAACCGACTTCAAAAAGAAGGAGGTGCTTCATTCGTCGGGGATCTTTTTTATTTTTTTTAAGAATAAACAGATCATTCTTCATTTGCCTAGACTAAGCTTAACATGTTGAGGTTAGCTTCTAGTCTAACCGTATGCAGATTACTACACAACCCAGTTACTGGGTACAACAGACGGCGACAAGCAAAAACAAGCAAATACATCACTGTATCCTGATCTCGCTTTGTATGATATTCCTGTACATTGAGGGATCAGCTTTATCTCGTTTAACATAGCTGGATTATTCATCGTGCGTACCTACCCACTTTTGGTATACTACTAGTTCTCAGACTTTCGTGATTCCGACTAATTGTATCGACACTCAAAAGCCTTGAAATTGCAATTGGGACCAAGGGCTTACCGAAATCAATCAACGACCACTACGATTCATTATTAGTATCACAATGCAAATTTTGTATTTTTCGAAACAGCCGAATTAATTTTGTGTTGGGCATATTCATGCATAGTCAAGTGGCAGAGACCCAAAACAATCCAGGACTTGGCGAAAAAAAAATGTATCACCACAATACAATTTATAGTAGCAATTATAAAATTCATGCATCGGGTACGCGACTTATAAGACAACAAGAATTTAATACTTGTAAAATTCTATACAGTGCAGCAAAACTCTGATACAGAAATGTTCGTTATAGGTACCAAATACAGTCCATATTTTATAAGTTTTATAACAAACCAGCTTTTACCCCTGAGTTTCCTCCGCGTGAAATTGTTATAAAAGTATTTACTTCCTATCTGAATCGGATCTTGTTAAGAATTGGTTTCTCCGTATCGGACATTAGCCGGATTAAACAGACAGAACAACATTCAAAAAATTGTGTTGTGTTAAAAGTATCGTATTATATACTTTCGTATGCATTCAGTAAAAAGCTATTGTTTTGAAATTACAAAGAGACACTTCAATTTTATTTATTTGTTAGATAGCATAACTGCATACATTATATCCACAGACATGGCATATCTGTATCTGTGATAATATCAGTGATATGTATAGAAAATACAGTCGTTAGTACCATATTATGGTACTAACGACTGTATTACGTTACTCCGAAGTTCGAAATTTGATCACACACATTTGTGTTTGAGCTTAGTCTATTATACTTTGCGGGTTGCAATTCACAGGATCTTAATGGCTTGTGTTTGTTCACGTGGACTGTGGATAATATGGCTTAGGTGAGCTATGATATTGATAGTATTCAAACAGAAGCGGGCTGTTTGATGCTAGAAACACAGAACCGATACCCGCGACTTAGACTAGAGACTTTCTGCGGAGACGTTATCTTGCAGTTGACGTCTGTCGACAGATATGATGATGATCATGACTAAGGGGAAGTCTACCGCTATGAAGACGATAAATAACTGAAAAAAATTAAAAGTGTGTTTATTGGCATTTAAACAAACAGAAACACCCTACAAATAAACAAAGCTATTTATCCCAGAAGAGCCTCAGCTCAGCAATATGCCAGATGGCAACACAAGGTATTTCCACCTATCTCTGATTGTAACGCATACCATGCTGACTTAAATAAATGGGACATAACGTTCTACAGTGCCATCTATAATACAAATGAAGAACTAATATCAAAATTCAGAATCGCGCTATTAATTAAGTTATTCGCAACTTTAGACGGGGATCGGAGGTCGAAGGGTCCTCCATTTCTATGGAGGATTAAGAATTTTACACCATAATATTCTTCATTACCTAGAGTGTTCATGAAGCTAGGTTCATTCATATAGCAGCATCTAGTTTCTGTTTCAGCTTTATAAATAAGTGGAAATCTAACTCTTCATAGAAATAGGTAGGTTCAGGTAGACCTTTACCTACATGTTTCCAACTTCTCTTCATTAGAGTACCATCACTAACAGCTTTACTGTAATGATGAAGCTTACTAACACTCCTGGTAAATGAATCTTCGGTGTTATCATACATCCATAAATTTACCCAGGGTAAAGCAATTTGCACAAGCTACTACTACAAAGGTTCTACCTTTGGATAAATTGAGATAACAATTCACATCCAAAACATGCATAGTCTACGACACTGGTGTATTAGAAGGAAGAAATATTTTTCCATTGTTTCAAGCTTTCACGGTTCACAACTAAACTTATACTGTTACTTACGGGTATCTTCCATGATTATCCATTATGAGTTCCTGATATTTCAACGCTGTTGCAAGCGCCATGATCGTGGATGACTGGAGAATGCGGTTGGATGGTAACTAAATTGTTAGCCGCCTCGTTCTTAGTTTCGCTCTACTGGAACTTGTCAAGTCACGGCAAAAAACTCTCAGTGTTACTAGGGTTTGTGGAGTTCTTATTACGACAGTCACTGTTACCTTTGAGCATTATTTCTACTGAATTCCACGTAAGTACTTTACAGTTTGAAACCCTCGTCTCAATTGAAATTTTTCTCTTGTCTGTAATGTAATATTTGTCTGATTGCAGATCAGATGTTAGAAATATTATTCCGGTTTTCTCACGATGTTTTCTTTCACCCTTTCGTGACCATTGGGGATAAAATAAATAACGAAAGGTAAAGTGTATCGTGACCATTGGAAGGATGGAAGGGGCTAGAATAATAATTGTAATTAAAAGTTTCTGGCTTCACACACACACACCACACCAACAAGCACCAACACGCGACCAAGGCAACCACAGATCTCGCTACGCTCAAATTTTATTTATTTAGTTGAAAAGTGTGCTAGATGTACCCCAACAGTATCCGTTTCCACTTAGTATTCCCCATTACCCTTCAGACAAATGCTCCTTGATGCGCGCTTAATTAACTCGTATTATTTTTGGACGTGCACAAAAATAAAGCCGTTTGACGTGACAACGCTTTCACGCGGAGATGGGTAGCCGGCCAATTTTGCGGCCAGGTGTACATCAAAGGGCCAGAGTACGGCCCTGGTTGCCTCAATTTAGTGCGTCCTCAAAGACAGCTTTACCTGGTTGTTAATTACTATTCAAATATTCAGTGGGTTTACTCTTGATTTTTTTAGACGTATGGCTGGTTTATTTTTGCGTGGAATTCGATTATTTTTAAATACGTGATGAAAATTCTTCCTCGTTCACGTTACAGTGATTGTGCTGGGTTTCAAGATGTTTAGCTTGAAGTAGTTAAACGGCGGTGTTAAGGTATTTTAAACCCAACTTTTACTTTACAATTGACAAATACTCAAAAGATTGACCGAAATTTATGGTGGTCGGGTTTTTAATGAGGCATACATTTTTCAGGGTTCCGTAGCCAAAAGGTAAAAACGGGACCCTATTACTAAGACATCGCTGTCCGTCTGCCTGTCACAAGGCGGTATCTCGAGAACCGCGATAGTTATACTGTTGAAATTTTCACAAATGATGTATTTCTGTTGCTGCTATAACAACAAATACTAAAAATAAAATAAAATAAATATTTAAGGTGGGCATACAACAGACATGATCTTTTTACCGTTTTAATAGATAATGGTACGGAACCCTTCATGAGCGAGTCCGACTCACACTTGGCCTGTTTTTATTGGGCTCCTAGAGTTATAGAGAAGAGAGTTAAAACTTTTTAGAAAATATCGGAGAAATTATGTTAAAGGAATTAAAATATTTAAAGTTGTACACCCGCGTTGAGAATATTTAGAACCCAATGTAGGTCCCTCAAAATTTGAACTGTTAAGGGAGGAACATCTTTACAATGCGTGCCGTCTCAAGGACTACTCCTGTCTGCTAATACCTCAAAGTTGAGCAACCGTCTTTAAGTGCTCTCCTCTTGAGGAGTTGATCGCAGCTCTTTGGAATCAGGACTATTGGAACGCACTTAGCTAAATTTTAAGAAAGATTTCAAAGAAAGATCTCAATATATATTTAAAAAATACCGGCCAAGTGCATGTCGGACCACGCATAATATAGGTTTCCGTAGTTGCCCATCAAAATATGCGATTGATTAAGCACCCTGCCTACCTGCCTCCGAACGATGATTTTTATTGTAAAAATAAAACAAACTTACATTTTTAATTACACAAAGTTCGCATATTTTGATGGGCAACTACGGAACCCTAAATTGTGCGTGGTCCGACATGCACTTGGCCGTTTTTTTTTAGTTTGGTTTCTAGATTCGTAAATAAGCATTTTCTTTTTTTACTCTGATTATTACCTTTCAAATACATCTATCTACCAATCCGCACTGGGCTCGCGTGGTAGATTATAGCCCATTCCCTCTCATAGAGAGGAGACCTGTGCCCCAGCAGTGGGAACGTGAGCTGTTGATGATTATGAGTTTCCTGCCAAGGACGGCTCCTATTCTATAAAATAAATTGTTTATTTCAGTCTTACTTGCAGGCCTGTAAAACTTTTACTCATATCTCCTAACATTGAACAACATGAACTTGTCAAGGGACAAATTATTGTGTACCGTTTCTTTCATGTTTTACACCGACCGACGTCTATTAATAGGGTATTTCACCAAAAAAAATCTTAATTAGTCGTGTGTTAAGTTAAAGAAAAATATTGAATATGTGTTTTTTGTTTTATCAAATTAATAAAAAATTACGAAAATAAAACGTGTCAAAGATCATGAATGGGGGTTTATGACGTCATTTTGAGGGTAAAAAAGTACTAACCTTGTGTCGTCACACGACTTATCGCGACTTTTCGAAGCACTGTATCGTCTTCATCTTTTGTTTTAGTGATAAAAGGAAAAATACGTGTCCATTATTTTTTTTTCAATGTATCTGATGGACTTATTAGATTTTTTTGGTGAAATTACCCTATTTAAGTAACCAACTTACTAAAATACTTGCACAATTTAAAAGAAACTCGCAACTCAATAAATCAATCCTAAGGGGGGACGCGGGTAGTCCAACGGTTATCGCGGTCTCGACATAGAGGGCGAAGAAGGAACATGGGTGGTTTTTAGTCAGTAGAAGTCTGACACTCCCTTCCGCTCTGCCCAAGAGCGGGAGGGGTTATTCGATGATTTTACACCCACCAAAAAAAAAAAAAAAAAGGGGGGATGGGCCCCGTGGGATCTGGAGGCGATAGTCCTCGCGCGCTGCATCAATGGCGCGCGGAGGCGCTGCGCCGGGGGGTTGCTCCGCTGCCGCGGCAAATTGCTGCGCGGCGGACAGACCTCCGGTGCGATCTCATGGCGGCATGGAGACAGCGACTGTCGCAACCCCGTGCAGGGCACGCCACGATAGTGGCGGTAAGTCCCCTCTTTGAGGAGTGGCTTGAGAGGGGCCACGGCGCCCTCACCTTCCGTCTGACGCAGGTCCTCACCGGACACGGTTGTTTCGGGAGGTACCTGCACCGAATCAGGCGGGAGGAAACGCCCGGATGCCACCATTGCGAGGATCGGCCGGAGGACACCGTGGAGCACACAGTGGAGGTGTGCCCCGCTTGGGCGGAGCCCCGCCGTGTTCTCGTAGCGGCGATCGGCGGCGGCGACCTCTCGCGCCCGGCCCTGGTGCAAGCCATGGTCCGGGGCGAGGAGGAATGGGACGCCGTCGCCTCCTTCTGCGAAGCAGTGATGCTGGCGAAGGAGGTGGCGGAACGCGAGAGGGAGAGAACCTCTCGTCCCAGCCGCCGCGGGAGGCGCTCCGGGCGTCGGGGGTCCCGCGATGACCTCCGGCCGCCGTAGACGCGGGCCTGTGGACGGTGAGTGATGGGCTAACTCGCCGTCCGTCCGTCTCACGACGAAAACAGGCCGTGTCGACGGCGCGTTCGTGTTCCACGCGCGCCTCAAAGAGATGTCAGCAACATGGGAGGGGCCCGAAAGGGCCGACGCCTGTCGGGGCCGCGGGTAGTCCAACGGTTATCGCGGCCTCGACATAGAGGGCGAAGAAGGAACATGGGTGGTTTTTAGTCAGTAGAAGTCTGACACTCCCTTTCGCTCTGCCCAAGAGCGGGAGGGGTTATTCGATGATTTTACACCCACCAAAAAAAAAAAAAAAAAAAAAAAAGTGGGGATGGGCCGCGGGTTGTATACTAGCTATCGCGGCCTCGACATAGAGGGCTAAGAAGGAACATGGGTGGTTTTTAGTCAGTAGAAGTCTGACACTCCCTTTAGCTCTGCCCAAGAGCGGGAGGGGTTATTCGATGATTTTCCACCCGCCAAAAAAATAAAAAGGGGGGATGAGTAACGTTTTTAAAAAAATATATCAAATACTTTCTATTTTCAAAAGTTCCCAGTAAACTAATATCACGATAAAGTCGAACATACTCTAGTAGCTACAAAGGACAACACTGTTTACGCCAGGTGCGTTCTTACAATAGGTTTCATCAAATATTATCATTAGCTACATACTTACCTTTTTGTGATCGATATATCCTTTTCCCGTGATTCACGTGCTGACGTCATACGTATCAGGCGTGATGTTTGAACCAGGGCGTTTACTGGCATGCCCTGGCCTGAAAAGCTAGGCTTTTATAGTTCGAAGCCAAGCTTTTGGGCCGTGGTCTTCGCGGACTGTTTTTAAATTTAAAGATCGGTATTAGCGAACAGTAGTCAAGAATTTGGCAAAATCAACCAGTCAGTTGTCCGTGTTGCCCCGTCTCAAGTACACCCTGCATACTCGTATAATTAGCCTGTTGTGTCCAAATACTTCCCCTTTGGCTATTTTCTTATTTTATAAGAATCCTGCTCGGCACGCCATCTGCTTCTGGGTCCCCCTGGTTCTGTTCTGTGACCACTTTAGTACAATTTCTTTTAGTCTTCATCGGTTCCTACTGCTATGCAATGAAATTGTAGGTAACAGTAAATATCCTACTGCAGCTAAGAATTGCAAAGAAAATTTAAAGAAATGCAAATATTTAAATAAGTAAGGTAAGCTTATCTTACAGTTGAAAGAAAACTTTCTAGTAAACTACATTTAATATTCAACAAAACTGCAGCGAGAGCAGTTGTTAACTCATAAAAACTTGCTTCTTAGCTGTCTGTATTTCTGCAAACTTAATTTTATTTTACAACTAACAAATGTGTTAAGTACTTTATTTCAAGCACAGTTTTTATTTAATGAAATTAAATTTGTTTGTCCTATTAATTATATATGAGTTTATGAGACACCATACAATTTTTTTCAAAAAATTAACACATTTTGAGTAGGTGTACAAAAAAATACACCGTTTCTGACTGCAACTTCCATTGCTGTTATTATATTATTATCATATAATCTGATATCACACATGGATTAACTCACGTTCAATCTATTTTACGCAGTGCTTTAATTTACCTACGGGGTCAAAACATTAAGTCCAAAGGCCTTACTTAATTATCATCTCAGTAGCATAATTTTGCTCGCTATTGTACTCGTATGTGATTTAGATTATAATCTTTAGCTCAGAAGTTCTCACTAAAGTACCGTAGTACCGATTACTTTATTATCCTCTAATAGTTTAATCTAGCATTCATACAGGGTGTAAATTAACCCTTCACACATACGTCAACCAAGCATTCTGTACATCAAACTACCACTACGCAATTTTTTTTTCTGGGAAACGAGTTTTATTTTTGGGGTCCAAAATCACATTTCACGGTAAAACTCAATGTAGCACTCTTAAAACATTGTGCTACTGGATGCTTTGAATAGTAAACGGGTCATGGAGGTAATTTAAGTAAAGTTACAACCTGAAAAACTAGTATTTACAAAAACAGTTGTGCAAAATTTGGAACTTTGACCCCCAATATCTCCGTAACTAGGGGGTTCCCAGGTATGGTCTGGAACAAAAAAATGATCGCAGTGGTGGGGAGAACAAGTGCCCTTCGTTTGCGTTAAGGGTACTTTTACACCCTTTATATTGTATTAGGTAATGATTTTTAAAAATCAAACTACTAGCGGACCCACGCAACTTCGTCTACGCCACAATAATATATATACCTTACAACCATCCTCGATAGATCTACTATCCAACATAATATTTTTTTTTTCAATTAGCTTTCTAATGTTGAAAGAATTTTCAAAGTCGTCAGAGTAATTTTTGAGTTAAATCGTAACAAACAAAAAATCTAATCTTTCCTCTCTATAATGTTAGTTTAAATTACCTTAGAATATATTATTAAAGTGAGAATTATTATAGGTACATATCATCATCATCATCATCATCATCAGCCTTATGTTGGTCCAAATGTTGTTGGTAAAATGCCGTTGCGTCTCGCACTACTGAATTGAGTTGATATCCAAATTAGGTGCAGGAATACCTATAGTGATATTTGTAACTAGGCCCAAATGGCAGATTTTTATGACAAACATTCATTGAAAAACGTTTAATGACGAACATTTGGTTGTGTCGCTCAACTGACCGTATCAAGCCGAACCGAACCACGTGTTACACATCCCCAACATTTTCATTATTTATAAGAATAATGTCGTGTTATCAACTGATTCATTCGTTCAAGAAAAACTACATCCAATGTTTAATGTGTCAAGTTATAAAATCGTGTACTTCACCTACTAATATTATGACTGCAAATACCTACCTGATGAATCATTGTGTGATAAACTGATAAGGTGTGTCCTAATTATTTTGTTGAATCTTAATCTCGTGTTTGTACCTACTGATTATGTGATGCTAAACATAAGTTGTAGGTATGTGTTTTTCAATCGTTTTACACGATCTTGTATAAACAGGTTTTATAGTAGATATAAAAAACTGTTACAATCTCATATTGTGTCACGTTTGGTACCTATAACTTCACTTATTGAACTATTACCTCCACAATATTGATCTTCTTTATCATATCATCATCATCATCAACAGCCTATTAAAATTAATGTTCCCACTGCTGGGACACAGGTCTCCTCTCTCTTTGAGAGGGAATGGGCTATAATCTACCACGCGGGCCTAGTGCGGGTTGGTAGATGTCACATGTCTTCGAATGTTTTGGTTCTAAGCCATGCCGGTTTCCTCACGATGTTTTCCTTCACCGTTTTGAAAGCAGCGGTGATGAAATAAATTACACAAAGTAATGTACCTGTCTGGGTTCGAACCCACGACTTGGCCGCCGCTGCTCTCTTTATCATATGATTTGATTATATTAACATGGTTAATTTAGCTGAAACATTTTTTCCTCGAACGCTTAGGAGAAAGTCTTCCACTTTAAAAAAAATAACTCTATGGAACAAGATCTTCGAGCCCCGTCAACAACAGCTTTTCGCACAAACTTCTGCGATAAAACTTCGATATCCCTTATAATTGAATACGAAATCTTATAACACCTACAAGTTAATTGCCAACTTGTAAATACACAAGTTGGAAATTAATCTGTATTTATTTTATATCAACGTAACGCAATCTCTAAGTAAACAAAACTAAAGAATGTTTATCCTCTATTCGAGTAAAATCGGTCAACGCCATCGCTAAACTATACCTCCTACGTTCGCAATTTAGTTTCGGAATATAAAATTAAATACGTTTTTTGGAAAAATCACCATAAAACTTAAACATAAAGTCCAGTTTGCGCTACAACTTCTTTAATAGTACGAGTTATTCTAAACTCAACTTTATTAACGCGTTCATAAAGTTGGTTTTAAAATAAAATCCTTAGAAGACAAGGATTTAAATATGGATTATACTATTTCTGTAGTCGCATGCGCGGTGTCTTCGCCACGCCAGGTGCGCTTGCGCATCTGCCTGTTCACGGAGATCGCACGTGTGCCATTGTGCTGGACATTTTATGCTACACCGTAATCCCATAAGATTATGGAGATGTTGCGTAGTTGTACACATTTTTTTTAGGTTGTTATTTATGCTTTCAGAAACATTCAATCGGGTCGGTATTAAATACAAACAGGAATTTTAGACAGGCTGTAACTTTGATGAAGATTTTAAAACAGATGATGTTAAATGTCTTAATATTTTATCAGCTTAGAGAAATATTTTTCCTTACTACTGTAATTAAATACACGAGTACTGTTAGAATCAAAACGAGAACTGTGCCTTCCATTTCCATTGTTGCTTTATAAAAATTTAGGCTTAGAAAAATAGGAAAAATCTCTTATTTTTTTAGTACCTACAATTAAATAAAACCGTTAACAGACTGGGTCGGTGTCGAAGCGTGGAACGTGTGATTTTTTTCCTGTTTTTATAATTATTATAATTTTGTTGTTTCATTATTAACTGTGGCCTCCCTTAAATTATCATTTTCATGTTTTTTTTTTAAACGCTGGAATCGTATAAAGGGCGAACTTACTTTGCTTTTTATTTTCTAGGCATTTAAATTGATTTCTTCTTTAAAATCTTAGTAAGTACGAAAAACTGAAATAAAAAACGAGTTTTTCGATTTCTCATTTCAAGTTTACCAGGTGTCAAAAGCGTTATTTTAAAATATTAAAATAACGTTTTCAAACCTTAGAAAGCTACTCAAGAATATTAAAATCGTACCAACATCACTTTAATATTAATTTCGCATTTTGTGAAATAGCCAAGTTAGACACAACAGATTCTTAGTAAAAATGAACACCATCATCTGCCAAGCCTTTTTCCAACCATGTTGGGGACGTCTTCCAGTCTAACCGGAATTAACCGGATGCAGCTGAATTGTTTAAGGTTTTTCAAAATTATTATCTTAATCTAAATTTATCTTGTGTAATTTTTAATTAAAGTGTTTTGCATTAGTCCGTTCGCATGTTTTATATTATATCTAGTTACACAGGGAAACCTGTAATTGGCCATAGAAACTGTTAACACATATTTTGTAAATTAATTTAATGTATCGCTGTTGGTTTCCTAAATAAATAAATAAATCAGTTTTTACATGGATCGACTGAACCACCTCTACAACTTAGTTTACTGTGTAGGAAATACAATAAATACCCTTTGGCTACTGGTTTTCAGAATTTTAGGTCACTGACTACCTGTAATGACTGCCAACGTGCTTTCCGAGGCACGGAGGAAACTCGCTATGTAATGGGTCACCCATCCAGACCAACCTAGGCAAGCGCGGCCTTAACCTAAAGATCGACCCGAGTGGCAGTTATTATTTAACCACGAGCTAATTAACACCATTGTCCAATAATAAATTAAATCCCGACGAAAGAGCGCTTTTTCCGCCTCTTGTTTTTCTGTCTCGTAATTAAAAATCGATACGTTAGGTATTTCACCTCCTATAGATTTTCCAGTCTAGTGAATCGGCACCATAACAAGCGGACATTAGGGTCGACGGACTCGCGCGTGCCATAATTAAATGTTCTGGACTTTACTTTAGATCGAGTTTTAAGAAGAAAAAAACTATTGAGTTGTCTTGGTGTCTAATATTATAAGAGAAAACACAGATTTTTTTTTACTCCGATATTTTTCTACCATAGATTTAGCTCACTTAATACACTCTTTTTAATTTATCCTTCATCTTAGTCTTACACTCTTTTCTTACTCGTCACACCTCGTCTCACTCGTCGTATCAGTCTTACTCGTCGCATTTCTGATTTTTCAGATTCATGTAGGTAATTTTCAGTCACTTTGCTTCGGTGAATTGGACATTGGACACATTGGAGGAAACCTAACCAAAAAAAAATAACAGAACTTAATTTTTTTAATTAAATAATTTACTTAATTCTTGTTGATCTTTAAGGTTCCGTAGTCGAATGGCAACAAATGAAACCCTTATAGATTCGTCATGTCTGTCTGTCCGTATGTGACAGCCACTTTATTCGGACACCATTAAGACTACACAGTTAATACTAGGTAGGTAGATGTATTCTGTAAACCGTTTTAATTTTTTTATACAAAAATAAAAGATGAAGGGGAACCATACCCCATACATGGAACTGAAACAAAAAAAACCTTTGTTCATCAAACCTATTCGTGTCGTGTACGTGTCTATAGTATCTTTAAAAATATCATTGAGGTACCTAAAACCATTTTATTTCGTGGTGATCTTCAAATAATTATTGTTTACATAGGTAGTAATTCCCTTACGACGTATTAACACCGCGATTTTTAGATAAAAATATTAAAAAATATTTTTTGTATATTGCAACATTTGCATCGTCCTTTCCCGTTTGACACACGAAACGTCACTTTTCTTTTTCGCGCGTTATTGACACCGCAAGAAAAAAGTTCTTTCTCGTCCAATTATTCGTTTTAATTATGATTACTCTAGAATTCTATCGAAATAACAAAATACACTCAGTATTTTGTTGACAGGAAGTGTATTAAGCGCATCGTTAGTGAAAATCGTAACCTGAGACGCAGAAATCTGAGCAAATACCTACGGACGACGCTCACGCAGCCGACCACAGCAGTGAACTTGTAACCCTTGTAGCCCTACCATTAGGCGTAAGAATGCCTGGCCCTAACTGACCCCAGGATAAGTGACATCTACAGTGCTTATTCAAGCGTTACGAGGGCCATTAACACTGTAAACCACATGTGTGCTGTAAGCTTCTTAAAGTATTTTCCAGTGGGTGCGCGACACCCCAGTAACATATATTTCCTATGTACTAGCTGGAACTTGAACGATCAGTGCGTGACACGAGATGTCCTTAGCAAAGTCATTGGACAATGCTAACACTGTAAATGGTACCTATACTCAGCATAGCAGGTGAGTTCCATGCCCATGTATATTTAAAACATAAGTACCCTATGTTACTTGCTGTAAAGCAAACTATCAGTGCGTGACACGAGATGTCCTTAGCAAAGTCATTGGACAATGCTAACACTGAAAATATGTATAATCGGCATAGCGGGGGAGTTTCATTTCTATGTAAATTTAAAACATGTATTCTATGCTAGTAGCTGCATTGCAAACTATCAGTGTGTGACACAAGATGTTCTTAGCAGTCATTGGACAATGCTAACACTGAAAATATCTTTAATCGGCATAGCAGGTGAGTTCCATGTCCATGTGAAATTAAAACATGTTTCCTATGTTAGTAGCTGCATCGCAAACTATCAGTGTGTGACATGAGATGTTCTTAGCAGTCATTGGACAATGCTAACACTGAAAATATCTATAATCGGCATAGCGGGTGAGTTCCATTTCCATGTAAATTTAAAACATGTATTGTATGTTAGTAGCTGCATAGCAAAATATCAGTGTGTGGCACGAGATGTCCTTAGCAAAGTCATTGGACAATGCTAACACTAAAAATACCTATAATAGACCTCACAGTCGAACCCTAAATCCTGACCCTGGTCAGATAAATTTATAAACATGTTTTTAATCTATGAGCACAATGGTTTCGAGACAACCTTGCATATCAAATGTGCATTATAGTCTTGCTAATGTATATAATATTGCAGTGAATGCGAGACCATACTTTGCCACCTGAAATCTTATCAGCGAATACAAGTTACTCGACAGCCCTATTTGCATTCTGCTGGCTGACACAGAGTTATCATGATTGCACATGCTCTATTATGAGATTCTCTCAGCATGTCATGGCCACAATTAGTGAAATCTCTTTCACAGCTTCTTCATTAAGTATGATATTATGGAAGCATCATTGGTTATAAATTAAAGTTACCTAAGCACAGAACCAACCAAATGCAAACAATATTAAATGTATAACCATTTATTTTCTGGATAAATTAAATGAAACATGGTTGAAAATACTATGCAGTGTAATGTCCCAATACTCAAAACAATTAGTATTGAAAGGGAAAAGGTTTATAGACTGACAGAATTTCGAGGTCTTAACAGCCTGTCAATGACTATCAACCAAACCTTTTTTAGTTCCAGTTCAAATTATTTTAACTCTGAAACCCCACCCCCCCCTTTTAGGAGAAGATAATACATATTACCATTATATTGTATAGGCCCAATCTAAAATAACATCCCCAATAGTAACTTGTTGCTTTACCTAGCAATCTATTGGTACAATATTAAATTAATCATGTTGTAATTTAAAACGCTATTAAAATTTAACTATGCCTTAAAGTATTTTCAGGGAAAATCACTTAGACCCTACCTAATAATAACAGACAGGTAACTTGTTGTGTCTGATTAATACATCATAGACATGCAAACCACTCATTTATATGTAGTAAGCATGTAACCTCATTTATATGGGCAAACATAAAATATCAAGGATTCACACAGACTAAAGAAGAATTTTAACTTTTCATCTGGGCATTTGTTTTCTTTACTACTTTTACTCTATGATAGTACGAGTAAGTACTAAAGTGAAACAATATAGAAAACAAAAGGGGGGGGGGGGGGAGTGTACACGAGTGCTGACATGAAGGATTGTGGTTAGAACATTGAGATATTAGGTGCCACATATTTCAAGTAACAAATCTGGAGCTTTGATTAATAAGGATGTGTCATGGAGAGCTCAAATAGACAATTATTTAGGAAACTTTTTAAGTTTTCCTATGTTCTTTACCCATATGCTGAGTAAAATTATAAATAAGACCGTACTGCTGGTGGCTTACCACCGTTAGGTTGTTTTTACCTTGCAGTATACACTTATATTTTGAGGTAATACCTTCATGGGTAACATTTTTAAAATATACAAGTACCTTTACACTGTATATTTATGAATCATGTATTTTTGACAAAAACAATAATAATAATATTATTGTCGAAAGCCTGCATTGCTCAGGTAAACTACACTGAAACAGAGTTTATGTACACTAAAGTGTGTATTTTGCAATCGCCCAGATGGTACACTAAAATATCTAAACAAATGAAAGAGTAAAAGCCTAAATGAATTTAAAAACAGACCTTCACAATTATTGATATACAAAGTAGTGAAAACTGATATAATAATGACCAATGTCATTTTATTTGCATTGTTGGTCTGCTGCCTTGTTGACCTATTGGCTGCAGGCGCCGCTGGGAATGGGGTCCTGGGTTCGATTCCTGGATCATGCATAGCAGAGCACCAGTATTGGTGCGCGGAGCATTTTTTCCATTAAGAATTTCTCAGTATCGGGCATAGAGTCTGGATTTGTGAGAAATGTGCCCCAGAACGGGCATAATGAAACTTGTAAATATTGTCCTGGAAATGGGTCATTATTGTTGGTGTATTTAAACTGCAAAAATGAACGTGAATATAACATAACATCTCGCCTGACATCCCTGAAGGGTTAGGCAGTGGTGCACCCATGTAATAGGGCTGTAAAAAGAAATAAATAAATGACATTTGACATAATCTTAATAATTTCAATCAAATCAATTTTATTTGCTCTATATTTTGTAGGACATTTAATAACTACTGTTTTAGTGTTGATGGATCGCCATGGTATTCAATACTTGACAATAAAATTTGCAGTCAACATTTTCATAGAAAAACATTTCAATTCGACGCTCAAGCAAGTCCGAGTTATGTTTCCAGTTTACAACTGTACACCCTAAAGTAAATTGAAAGGAGAATGTTTACGAGTCAGATGCTCTAGCTAGATATTAGAAATACATGCTTAATCAAACTAAGAACCACAAAAAGCTTGAAAATACCACAGAAGTCTTGGATACCACAACAAATAAAATAATAATGGAAGAAGGAAATTAATAACATCAATCTCAATCTCGTCTGGTCAATCAACTACCTATTATTTTCAAAACTTTTATTTATACTAATCACTGTGATGACGAAACATAAATATCTTAAAAGTACCTCCATTTGAAAAATTTACAATGAACAAATAGAATAATGCTGGGATTTCCCCATTGTTGTTCACAGCTTGTTTTTGAATGATTAGCTATATTGTTGATGTAACATAATTATTAAAGCAGCAACATGTTAGCATTTGCCGCTCGGATCATAAATGCAGCTGCATTTTACTCCAGTGACAACCTGAGAATTATTTATCTGTAATAAATTAAAAGATGCACTTTATCTACAGTACAATACTAAAATGTACGTTTGATTTAGGCTAGCAGAAAAGTTACGTTTAAACTCGTTTTATAGGGTGTTAAGGTCACCAATGTTCGACGAATGATGTTGGCTCGTATTAGATAACGATTGCCATTAGTTCTTAGCTCTTCAACATTCCTTACGTGATCAGATAAAATCAATTTATCTTTTTTCAGCATAGTTTGCGACTGGAAACTTATTTCGTGTTATACACTCTCAAAACCAGTTTTTATAAAACCGTAACATCCATTTTTCCGTATACTGTTTTTAACAGATGCCTCAAAAAACACTAATTATTGTCTTTCTAAACCATTTTTATTCACTTTATTTTATACAAAACGTGGGGCTAGACTGTGACCTTACAGTTTTCTGGCACCTACCAGGAAAAAGTAACATTACAGTCTAAATAATAAGCAAATGCCATGCACTATTTGACATAATAATATGGCCCTTGTAGGTAGTTCGTTTGCGAAATAGTGCTGATGTCGTGCACACTCCCAATATGTGTGCACCTGTCTAGTTACCTAAACAATAACGTTTTTTACTTACATCGTCAAAACTTTGACATTTTGATGCACGTAATTTTAATATCAAATGAACCAGATTCTATTGTTATGCTTTTATTTTACCTTTTTAAAGCAATTCAATTTTATGTAAGTAGGTACCTAATTGGAGAGACATTTTGTATGTATACCTACTTTTTACTTATACAAATCACAAAATAAATTAATTTGATTCCGATAAAATCTATCAAAATCTCATTTCAGGGTCATAAACTGATAATATAGGTACTTAGAACAAAATTTAAAACAAAGATATTTGTTGTTCTGCAAGCTCTTTATTTTAACCCATTGGAGTAATGAAGCAGTTGTTAGGAATATCAACCCCTATTATTTCAAAGTTTGTTATATTAAATTGAAGTGAAACTGATTTTTTTTAACCCCATGTCTAACTTCTCACAGTACAACACAAACAGCAGATCAAATCAGAGCTGGCATCAATTGAATCAGACATTGTTGATTTTTTATTTGCGCGGCGGCTGGGAAGCCGGCCGAAGTAACCAATTTACTGAGGCTATAATATTCCATAAGTAAGGAAGTCACAAGTAATGTTCACAAATTGACATCCAGAATTATTTGTATTTTATTCAATTACTTAATAATTATTGCAGCCAACTCTAAACATCTACCTATGTAAACAATAATTATTTGAAGATCACCACGAAATAAAATTGGGAATCAAACGAGCTTACCTGTTAAGCGAAGTCTTGATTCAAATTTTATGAGTGGTGATCTGAAAAATAATTATTACCCACCCACCACTAGCTAACAACCCCAAAGCTGCAATAATTAGTATACCTAATTAAATGTTAACCTTTCAGGAAAACTAAGTTAATGTAGGCATTTGGAACTACTCTGTATGGGAAACAGAGATCGTTCCTAACGCTATGATCTCTAAAATAAGTGACGTTTCGTGTGTCAAACGGGAAAGGACGATGCAAATGTTGCAATATACAAAAAATATTTTTTAATATTTTTATCTAAAAATCGCGGTGTTAATACGTCGTAAGGGAATTACTACCTATGTAAACAATAATTATTTTTCAGATCACCACTCATAAAATTTGAATCAAGACTTCGCTTAACAGGTAAGCTCGTTTGATTCCCAATTTGATCTCCAAGTCAATCGTTTGAAATATAGACACTTCCAAGTGGTAAAATGTTTCCCCCCTCTTACCAACTTTTAAACTAAGAGAGTGAAAAATCTAAAAAAAATGGTAAATGCAAGATCGCAATACAAACTTTCAACCAAAATTGGCTTGAACAATGATATAGTACCTATATAGTTTTTGAGATAATAGGTACATACCACATTTAAAAAACCGCAAACAACTTTGTCATTCATACAAATTCTATGAAAAACTGTTGTCACTATAAAAATAAATACCTAACACAAATTAAAGGGTTACGAAACTACTACGGTGGTACGGAACCCTTCATGTGCAAGTCCGACTTGCGCGGCCAGCTTTTTTGTTAGATTAAGTTAGTAAAAAAAAAAAAAAAGCTTTTAGAAAGAAACGTGTGTTCTGAATTCGAGTGCACTCAGTGAAAATTTTTTAAGATCTAGTTTTGAATGAGCGTGAATATTCATCAAATAAATTAATTTACTTGATTTTTCAAACCATTGCTGTAATCATCTCATATAATTTCGACTAACGGTACACATGTTGTTAATGCGAAAGGTTTCAAGGTCTGTCCTTTGTTGATGTACCAAAAGGGTGACTGACCTCCGGTTCTTGGCGCCACGACCCACGCCCTCTTCACACACATACCTCTAAGAGTGGATAAAGCCGAATCGCAACTTTTGTATTATAAAGATCCTTTAATTATGATGATTAATTTTGTGATCTCTTTCTTCTATTATACGATTCGTTTTTGTGTGTTTACTAAACAGTAAAACTAACTTTATTATAACTACAGATATAGATCATCATATTATAGTCATATACCTAGACAACGCAAGAGCACCTATTTCGCGTACCTACCCGGCTTAAGTATTTTTACCCGACTGTGGCGAAGCCCAAAAGGAAGGTTATGTGTTTGGCGTGTATGTATGTATGTCCGTTTCTTTGTTCCCTCATAACTCCTAAACGGATAAAGGGATTTGAATAAAATATACGTCGTTAGATTCGTCTTGATGGCGCGAGTGTCACTGGCTACATTAAAATTATAAAAACAAAGATAATTGCTGGTTTTGGGGGACAAATCGTGGATTTGTAAAAATAAAAAAAATCCATTACCATCGAGTAGGCTATCAAAATGAAGGGTTTTAAAAGGAGATTACAAAAATGTATGACACCTAAATGTTTAAAATAAGTTCAAAGTCACAAATCTTATAAACAAACACAAAAGTTAAATCATCTGCGAAGTATTTTACGCGACCAACGAAAGAACAAACACTAAAGAACTAAAAAGTTAGAAATATAAAAAGTAGTTAAAAACTAAAAAACCCGACTGAAAAGACTGAAAAGCAAAAAACTAGCACATTTTAAATTAAACAAAACTTGGAAGCAGGCGTGGTTCATTTGAATATTAAATTATGAATGGACCCCGCCTGCTTCCAAGTTTTGTTTTATTTAAAATGTGCTAGTTTTTTGCTTTTCAGTCTTTTCAGTCGGGTTTTTTAGTTTTTTAACTACTTTTTTATACTTTACCAGGTTACTGTCTCAGCAAGCTAATTTATTTGAAATAAGAACTTAATTCTAGACTTTAAAAGAAGTATGTCGGACCACGCACAATGTAGGGTTCCGTAGTTGCCCATCAAAATATGTGAACTTACTAAACTGATTAACCACCCTGCTTATATTGTAATTATAAGACCTGACCTGTGACAAACAATAAATGAATTTGAATTTGCTTACCTGCCTCCGAACGATGATTTTTATTGTAAAAATAAAACAAACTTACATTTGCAGTTTTGAGACCTGCCCTCCCATACAATATGTAAAGGAAAATATTTCATAGAAGTACATATTTTTATAAGTTGGTCGACTGTTACTCGTAAACTTGTAAAGCCTACTTACCTGTGATAGTTTTCCTTCTATTTTCGTTAGGTAATATGCTACTGCCATGAATTTTTTCACAAGCCCAAACACAACCCGTATTTTATACACACAACACAACCCGTAATTTGCAATTTAAAGCTTAATATTTGACAAACGAGTCCCTTAATCGAAAAAGTGTTTGAGCAAACGCGCAATATTTTTTTAAAGACCTATCCAACGACATCCCACACAATGGACTCCGCGAGAAAAAAAAAACATCCCCCCTTTAATGTGTATAATAGGTACCTACTGGAGAAAAAAAATTAATATTTTATTTTAGCACTTTGTCAGCGTAATCATTTAAAAAATATCAAATTACAGCTTTCTAGTACTATGAGTCATTGAGATATAGTGCGGACGGACGGACAGACAGACAAACAGACGGACATGGCGAAACTATACGGGTTCCATGTTGACTACGGAACCCTAAAAATAGCACATTTGATATTTATACGTATCCTGATACTTGCGTTATCTAGATAGTTGTATATATATCTGTGAATGTGCCTGTGTTTATTTTTTTTGTGCTTACTGTTGAAATAAATTTATTTGATGCTCGAGTTGGCAGAGCAAAAAGTTTGTCATGGAGAATGACTTGTAACACTATGGTAATTATGGCCTTACTCTTCAACCAAAGGGAACTATTTACTTGGTTGATTAATGTTTTCGAAATTCTAATGTTCACTTTTGTGGTTCCGATATTTAATATACTGGCATCACCTAACTCTGGTTTCTTATAAGCGGAGTCAACTACTTACATCTATATATATTTTTTTTATACTTTGAGATCAACTTATACTGGGAGTTACAGCCTTGATGCGTCGTTATGTCTCCTCTGCTGAAAATGCCTAAGCATCGTATTCCTGATCATGATCATAAATATTATGTATGAGACACCGAAAACAACAAGACGATAAGGAAAAGAAAACTCCACATATTCCAGATACATCCTCGCTTCACAAACAACACAGACTAATAACATTATGCAAGGCTGTCTGACAGGGAAATCAAACGTCTTATACAGCCCATCATGGATCTTTTGTCGGAATTCTTCGCGTCGACTTGCTTTTTCAATACAATTTCCTCAAATTTTCACTAACATCCCAACAACCGATGTGATTCAAGCTCTAAATATTGTTGTGGCTCTGTAATGACTTACCTGGAGCTGTAAGGGAGCCGAGGAGAGAATCTCAGCAAGGTTGTGGAGCTGTCAACCCGGGCTACGATGGAGGTTACTAGATGGTATCTTCACTTGTGGTGCGTCTCCTTCATCAAGTCACGGGAACACAAGGAAATGGAAAAAAGACAGAAGTCCGCGTGTAACTGGGTTGAGGATAGGCAGTTGCACCTTGCTATATTGATATTCAGCGGCATTTGGCTAGACTGAAAGCCGACCACAACATTGTTTGGAAAAGCCTTGACAGATGATGTTAGTAAGGTATTATTAACTTGTGGTTCTGCTTCTTCATATACATTTTTGGTCATTTTGTGAAATAAGGATATTTCAGTGATGACATTAGAAGGAGAATAAGAAGTTCTAATACTTTATAAGAGCTAATCGAATCGATAATCGTAGTATGGACATAATTACATATAATGATGCGAAAGAGTAAGGAAAGAGTAGTGAGGATTTTGAGTATGAATGTGGATGCTATAAGAGAAGAACAAGACCTAAGAAACGTTGCATGGTTGGGTTGTGTGAAGGATGATGTGGCTTGAAATGAGATGATTAGCTGAGATGAAGACTAATAGAGAATTATGGATGAAGACTTGCTGCGATAAGGGCAGGATAAGAGATATAATCGAGTGCTAACTCAAATTTGCTCAGACATGGTGGAAATGATGACCCATAAGGAAAGATAAGCCAACAGGCAAAGTAATCTAAAGCTTAATAAAGTCTCATTACCTGAAAGAAAACCTGACTGCAATGCAACAAACAATAAATAATCAAACACATAACATATTTTTTTACGTAATTACAACGCGCTATTATAATAAATCGCGGCGGAAGGTGTTTGTGCTCGTAAATAACTCTTTATCTCAATTAATTCCCAGGCTTATGGTAAACTGTGCAGTGCGGGATCACTGGTTACTGGTAGACCACCACAAACTGTAATAGTTAGTGTTTTATATTCACTTGGATTTTTATTGTTTAATTTGGCTTCTGGTGGGGGTTTGGGGAAATTCTTATGAATATCCTCCCTCTGTGTTGGAGAGAGGGTAAGGTTGGACTGTTACTAAGTAGGCCTCACTGTTTCAAATACTTTCATGATGGACTCGGGAGATGCAAGAATATTGGCGTGCAGCCCCTGGTATAAGCCTGAGATCAGCTTATTTTGGTTTCTGACCTGCTTGGTCGAGCGTACTTGAAATCCATCTCAAAATTTAATTCTTATGTTCAGTAGAACTAAATACAGGTGTCAGTCAGTATAACCAAGTATTTAGAAGATCAAAGATGACAGCTCAGTAAAGACTAAGACATTTCAAATGTACCAAAATGAATTTGGTACAAGAGGCGGGTTCAAACACATGAAGGTGGAAACATTATTTTAGTCTTCACCGAAAAGGTATTAATATCATTGGTCTAAGGAATGTAAGGAACAAGGAGAGAGATTTACATCGTTAGATGTGCCTTCATTGTACTTAGGTCATGCTTAAAACAGTCCAAACTAATAATAGTGAGCTCACGTCTCACATGCAACCATAGATTCGATTTTCTATATTAGTGAGCGAGACAATAGCATTAAAAAGGCAAGAAACGTTACCACCGTAATCTAATCTACACTAATATTATAAAGAGCAAACTGCCGCACACCGAGATATTTAATAATTACTTTAGCCTTCACTTAGTAAAGATTTGACATACTTTTGTATGACAAAACTGTCAAAACCTTTACTAACTAAGTGAAGGCCTAAGTAATCATTAAAGCTCTCTGAGTGCGGCAGTTTGCTCTTTATAATATTAGTGTAGATTAGATTACGGTGGTAACGTTTCTTGCCTTTTTAGAAAGATTTGTATTTTTGTGTGTGTGTAAGAGTGTATGTATGTTTGTAATGAATAAACTCAAAACTTCTGCGCCGATTTCTAAAATTCTCTCATCATTGGAAAGCTACATTCACCCTGAGTAACATAGGCTACTTTTATCCCTGTATTCCCGCGGGAACGGTAACTACGGTAAATGAAAAATCTATTGCTGTAGTCCACGACCTCCGCCAGCAGTTGAAGTCTGACACTCCCTTTCGCTCTGCCCAAGAGTGGGAGGGGTTCTTTGATAATTTCCCAAACCCCGAAAAAAAAAGTCCACGACCTCTTAACGCATGATCTACTATATTCATTGAAAACAAGCTACCATTGCCATAAATGATGGTACCTATATCTTTATTAATATCACAGGAACTATTCAACTATCCATGTTAATATTGATGCCATTGATAGAGGAAATACATTAATACTTATGTGATCGGAAACCTATCATAGAAGCATGCCTTCTTGATATTCAAAGTTAGTTAGATGCAAAATTAAGTCCTAATTAGGTATTATAATAGAATCG
The DNA here is from genome assembly GCA_932274075.1 of Diarsia rubi. Lineage (NCBI taxonomy): Eukaryota > Metazoa > Arthropoda > Insecta > Lepidoptera > Noctuidae > Diarsia > Diarsia rubi. Next base: position 8,205,716 of record OW026437.1, on the reverse strand, counting down.
GATGCCCACATCCTTTTGTACATTGTTATGCAAATTGGTTTTGTATAATAGTTAAAAGAATGGCTAACAAGCTAGTAAATCTGCTTAGATGAAATGCATTAAGTATCTGTCTGTCGTTAATGTATTGTACGCCAGCGTTGGATTTTTATTTCTTACGAAAAATATGAAATAATAAGTATGAATTTCGTACAAGACTGTGAACGCCATTACGGCCACGTGGTTGATTATTCCCACTCTCTCGAACAGAGAAGACCCCCACCCCATGTTCGGAGCATCACCATCATCATTATCATCAGCCTATTAATGTTCCCACTGATTGGACACAGATCTCCACTCTTCGAAAGGGAATGGGCTATAATCTACCACGCGGGCCCAGTGCGGATTGGTAGATGACATAAGTCTTCAAGTTTCCTCACGATGTTTTCCTTCACCGTATTTGAGAGCAGTGATGTTGAAATCAATTACACAAAGAAATGTCCTGCCTGCCGGGGTTCGAATCTACAACTTACTGTTCGTAAGTCGGGGCCGCCGTCACTGGGCCACCTCTCACTGCTCGCTCGCCTGGTTCGGAGCGTTATAGGCTGATTACAGCACTTAGAGGGGCCAATGCCTAGTTGATAAAAAAGTGTTACTTGACAGCTGATAGTAATGAGGTAAAATATATTTAATCAAAAAAATATTACAATTAAGGGGATCGGACTGGGTCAAAAAAATATGATTCTAATTAGTCCGTCAGTTAGATTATCGAAAAATATTGGATATGTGTTTTTTGTTTTATTAAATTAATAAAAATTGACGAAGATAAGACGCGTCACATAACGAAACGTACATTTTTCACCAACAAATGACGTCACAACCCCCCACTCATGATCTTTGACGCGTCTTATCTTCGTGTGTTCATGTGACGTTTTCGAGGAATTCACGAGTTTTCGAAGCACTGTATCGTCTTCATTTTTTGTTTATGTGAAAAAAGAAAAAATACGTGTCCAATATTTTTTGAAAATCTATCTGAAAATCTATCTGACGGACTAATTATTATTTTTTTGTCCGATCTCCTATTACTACAGCTCCAAAATTGTTTTGTTACCACCCTCCAAAAGGCCCATCTTCTTTCTAATAAACAATTAGGGTTACGCCCAAAAGGCAACCAAGTGGCTAATTTGACCGGCCCATCGTGTTGATGAGTTTTATAGAAAGAAATCTTAAGCAGATTGTTTGTTACTAAGTCAAGTTAAAATATTTTGCGAAACGAACGGAAAATTCCCAACTTGAGGAAGATCGTTGGTACTTACTTAATTATAAAACGAAATGCGTTGGTGAGTGTTTGCTGACAAAAGAGAAACCCTCAAAAAACTGCTGTACCAGAAAGTTGTGGTAATATTTCATTGTATGTTAAACACCATCAAACTGAACAAATTTCTCCATGGGACCACCATCAAAATCGCAAAAAAGAAATCTGCTGTCCAGTGAAAAACTTGAATCTACTCTCGACTCTAATGTATGGGACAACTGATTTATTCCGAGATTTTTACACGCCTTATTAAATCATCATTTTTATTCATTGTCTGAGGATCATATCGTGACGAAAATTTAAGTATAAATGCATAGGTACTTGACAAAAAAATTTAATAAGTCAGATAAAATTTCGAAAAATATTAAACATATATTATCACGTAATCAAAAAATATAGACAATAAAGTGCTTCGAAAATTTGTGTGACGTCACATTTCAGTACATTTTTAATTGAGAAGTGAATCCAATTGACTAAACAGAATCGTATTATTTTTAGTCAGGATTCAGGAAAGTACCCAATTACGCAGTCATTCATCAGTATGAACTATGTGAAAGATATTATGGCTAGAAAGTTATTACCCCCACCTTCGAGCCATATTATTATTAGCTACTAATACTATAAGGACTAACAGAGTAGTATAGAACAGGACTTGCTGCCCTGAGTCAAAATAATTATAGATAAGGCCATGAGAATGACAAGTCTATCGTCAACTTTATCTAGGAGGAGTCAAAACTAGAACAAGCTCTAGAAAGCTTATTGTTCTTAGCTGATTGACTAAATAAATCAGGTCAGGTCACAACATCGACAGCGACAGTGTAATAGTACAATCACTAAACTATTGGTAGTTTATTAATAGTAAACAAACTCTTGTTGTTGACAAACAATGAACAATCAATGTGGGCCTTGTGGATGCAGACTCGTCAATTCATAATGAAGAGGAAATATCGATGCATTTATGCAAATATAATTTTGCTAGGGATGAATACCCTGCGGCCGATAAGTTTTAAACAAACATATAATTCAAAACATTACTAAAAGGTAAGCGTTGTCAGCGTCTTTACTAAAATTAGTAAAGGTTACTGAGATTTCACCAAATACAGTATCTCAGTATTGCTAATCTAAAATGCATCTCAACATGGACACGCAATCTGCATAACAGCATAATTATTCAGTTCCCATGTGACTTTAAAGCTACCTTTCATAACATAAGTGAGAGGAAGCTTAAACACAAGATATAATCTTAAGACCACACTATCTAATGCTCCATAACGAACTGTGTCAAGTAATCTACATTATATGCAGCTTTGTAGCATCCAAGCTTCCCAATGATATAAAGTGCATTAAATATTTGATTTTGATCCCAGATATAAACATGAGAAAATATTGCTAAAAGAGTTGATGGTGTCTCTGGCATACAAAAAAACTCAAAATCTTTTTCAATAAAACACCAGTAACCAAACCAATTTCTTCATTTGCAGGTACTCCGGAGTTCAAAGCAGCATAACAGACCACAGTTCTACAAAAGGCAAGTATGAATTACACCACTTTAATGGCCACTCAATTGAACCAGATTCCCTTGATGCTCGTAAACCATTTAGGTAAACACTTGACTGCTCGGATTACCGCTAAGTATCAACAGTCTGTTAAAGCCACATTGTTTTTATGGCCAGTTTAACCACGTTAGTAGTAATGGTAAACAATGATTTGTGAAACAGCAGGAAAGTAAAATACTGTGACAAAGCTATGGTAACGAAAGAGCAACTTAACAAAATGAGGAGAAATGACAGTTATGGTTAGTAGGGATAGGAAATTCATCAACATTACGTGATTTGTCGTATGAAGCAATGTCGTGAATGGTGTTCTGAATTAATGTACTCTTTGAGCTCTTTTGACGCTTTTCACTTTGACTTCTTACCATCGTTACCGCGAAAACGTCATACCACTTTCTGTTAGCCCCTAAAGTCTAACTGCGGTACTCAGAGATATTTAAAGATTACTTAAGCCGTCACTTAGTAAATATTTGACATACTTTTGTATGACAAAACTGTCAAAAACTTAGTATAGACTAAGTGATGGCCTAAGTAATCATTATAGCTCTCTGAGTGCGGCAGTAAGGTAGCACATTAAAACAATAGCTGATGTTCCATATACCCGAGAAAATAAGAACATTGTAATGTTAATGGATACTTTTTCTATTGACAGCGATGTACAAGAATTTCTTGACAACCTGTAAGTCTTTTCCAATTTTAATGATGACCTAATAGACTCACGCTCGACTTTACAAAAAGCTTAATACCACTATTTGTCGGTTATAAAGTTCGAAAGACCAGTAAAGTCGGTTTCTTTACAAATGAGGTGTGATCGATATCCTAGTTACGAGATGATGTCATAACTAACGCTTACCGGTTTATATTGCCGTGTATCGTTGGCTAAAAATAGTTTGAGTTATCGGCTGTCGAGATTGTCTGGAGCGATGAGGATGTTGTTTGGAAAAGCTGCTGAAACATCATGCCGATGAACTAGCTTACCGTGATGACTTATGGTCTACCTAACCCTTTTCTCAAATATGCTAACCGGAAGCAGCTGAAAAGCCCTATTTTGTACTAGCTGTTGCCAGGGGCTTCGACCGCTTTAACTCGAAAATTATCCCACGGGAAGATTAAAAGTTATAAACTTTCCTGTACCAAATTTTATCCAAATCCGTTCAGTAGTTTTTGCGTGAAAGAGTAACAAACATCAGTTTGTAAGTATGGATATACTTACAAACTTTCGCGTTACGATTTCCTATTTCACCACACAGTAACCTGCTACGATAACTCTTAGTAAGACTTGTTTCCAGCCTTTTAGGCTGACGGACAAAGTTTTTTAAGGACACCTAACAACAACGGTCTAACTTTCCATAAAAATGAACGTAGCAAACCCGTGATAATAATCAGGAAAAGGGAATTTCAATATCAAAATTGACTTTAACTTATAAATTCTAAGACAACAAGCCAAACAATTTGGCAACAAAATCACAGTTCTCATTTCACCAAAAAATAACAATCTTAAATAGAAGCCATGTCTTTTTGTTTATCTTTCATATCAGCCTTTATAGGCTTGGTACAAGGAAAATGGTGCTGAATTTGTATAATGGAAACGGAAGTGCGGAAAGCGGTTACAATTTTATGAACCACCGCGTGGTTGAGTACCTTTTGGCACGTAACCTTTTTGAATTATCTATTGAGGAGGTTGTAGAGCAACTTTCAAGGCTTTGTCGTGTTTATTGGTACACAAGTGTTACTGAGGGTTTACAGGCTGTTTAGTGTTTGTGGTTGTAGAGGACGTTTTGAGGTTGTATGGAGATATTTTAGCAGAATTCAATTCATATTTAGTACGCTTTGCCGGAATCTAGCACTTGGTGAAGAAAAAGAAAACATCTAGACTACTACACATGTACCTACTCAAAGAACATACGACAAGATACTCAAAAAATATTATAACTCACTTGTCTTAATAAAATAGAGGACCTGGCAGACGTCGTCCTGCCCGGACAGCAGCGCCACCTAACGGGTGCAATTGTGAATCTAAACCATTCTCGGATCCACTTGAACACATACGAAAATTTTAATCAAAATCGGTCCAGCCGTTTAGGAGTAGTTCAGTGACAAACACACTTGTTAACGGTGGGTAGTGTTGGATGAAGAAACCATATTTTTTTTTTGTTCTAGACCATACCTGGGAACCCCCTAGTAACGGAGATATTGGGAGTCAAAGTTCCAAATTGTTTACTGCTGTTTTTGGAAATACTAGGTTTTCAGATCATAACGTTACTTCAATTAGCTCCATGACCCGTTTACTATTCAAAACATCCACTAGCACAATATTTTAAGAGTGCTACATTGAGTTTTACCGTAAAATTTGATTTTTGACCCTAAAAATATGAATAAAATGCTTGGTTGACGGCTGCGTGCACGCAGCCGTCAACCAAGCATTTTATTCATATTTCAAAGGTTTTATTAAAGGTTTATTTACACCCTGTATAAAGATGTATTCCCACAGGAATAGAGATGTTTCCTAACAAAAAAAATTATGAATCTGTATACTAAGTCTGTCTGTTAGATTATCGAAAAATATTGGATACAGGTTTTTTTGTTTTTTCAACTTAATAAAAAATTACGAAAATAAAACGTGTCTTTCATGAGCGGGGCTTGTGACGTGTGACTCAGGCCTTTATAATATTAGTATAGATTTAGTGTTTAATATTTTATGGAAATGTATCTGACGGACCAATTAGATTTTTTTTGTAAACTGGTTATTGTTTCACTGTAATATTTTAAGGAAACGTGGTGTTATATGCTAGCTTGACGTTTTATAAAACAGAGAATCTAATGTTGCAACGTAAAAGCAAAATATCCGAGGTACTGTTAAGATGCTAAGTATGTTGATATTTGATAAAGACTCAGTTGATCAGGAAAGTGGTGCGCATAAACTATAGATATTATAGGTTACAACTATTAAGTACCGTAAGATATGATTAAGATTTGTGTGCTTACTTAAGATCCACATTTCACCCACATCTGCCAGCTCCGACAGATCTCATAAGCATGATATTACGTTATGTTCTGAATGAATAATGTGTTACGTGGTAGGAAGCGAGAATATTCTATTCCTCCCAAGTGTCAAGGGTCATAATCTTCGCAGAATAACGTCGTCGTCTCCAGTTCTGTCGTTTGTCACTGTCTTCACGTAGAGATTCGTCCTCATGTGCAGTAGATTTGCTGACATTCGCTTTCAACTTTTAAGTTCGGATTTTGCTAGATTTTATCTACGCTAATATTATAAAGAGGAAAGATTTGTTTGTTTGTTTGTAACAATTACGCTCCGAAACTACAGGACGGATTTGAAAAATTCTTTCACCGTTGGGAAGCTACACTATCCCCGGGTGACATAGGCTACTTTTTATCCCTGTATTCCCACGGGAACGGGACTACGCGGGTGAAACCGCGTGACGTCCGTTAGTCTGAAACATAGGGATTGCAGGAAGTCAGTGGCGATTTGGCATTCGGTTTTGGAAGTGATAGAAAACTTATCGATTCTGGACACATTGGAGCAACCGATTAATTCATAGATCGCTGATTTCAGAAATATTTCGTCTGTTAGTGCTATTTCTCAAACCTCAAACGCAAATCTGAAAACGAATTCAAAACATATGAGGAGTTTGCAGGTATAAATACACCACTACCTGACCCTTTTTAGCATTACAGGCGTACTGTTGCGTAATGAAACACAAAACTGGCTAATTCAAATTTCATAATATAAGGTACTTAAAATGTCAAATGTCAAACTCAATTAGAAAGCCGATCCTTGTAAAGGTCAAGTCATAAAAACTGACAACAAATTTTTAAAACCTCTAAAGTTTCTTTCGCACCTTTAATTTGTCGAAAGTGAAACAACACGCAAATAGAAACACAATACTATTCAGTAATCCAGTCACAGTACCCAAACGTTTAAAGCATACCGATCACCATAATGGCGATAAAAACTCCATTGTTGATGCCCATAGGATCCTCAGTATCACCATATTTGTAATGTGGTGATTAATCGCCAGCGACACACCTGAATATATTGCGATGATTGACTATTGTTGGTGAAGTGGCGTTTGTTGATGGATTATGATCTGGCGCACGTGGGTATGATTCATCTGGTTTAATGGCTTCAATTAGCGTCAATTTACCTTTGATACTTGCAATAGGTGTAGCTCTAAACAACTCTGCAATTATATGTTTTTCCTTATGTTGAAAACTATGTTCTCTTATAGTCACGTCAGTGTTGTTAAATTCATCATTTGCATTTTCCCAACTCGGCTTCCAGTCTAACCTGATGCCAGCTGATTACCAGTATTTTACATGGAGCGACTGTCTATCCAACCTTTTCAACGCGACTGCTTATCCGATACCGTTGGATAAGACTGCTTGTCTCTCGAGCCACATGTCTACTTGAACGACTGCCATAAATCTACAAATGACAGCCGCGGACAACGGCTTACCGAGGTACGGAAGACGCACTATGTAATTTGCTCACCCATCGATGAACCAACCTGGTCAAGCACGGTTTAACCTAAGCGCGGCATTTATTATTACACCACGAGCTTCTCCATGTTGTTATTCAAAGACGTTATAAGTTTCAGATTTCTTATTTGCTGCTACAGTGAATTTTAGCTCCTGTTGCCGCAAGTGAACTAGAAAATTTTGTAAATGATCGATTGTTATTCCTTTATGGTTGACGTGGACGTTTCACCATCAATTTGGTGTCATAAATTGATAACCGGAATTGATGAACCACCGAATTGGATGAAGCTGTATGATCATTTTCAAGTCTATGATCAGTGAAGTTAGGAATACAAATATTCGTACTTAAACGTTTAACAAAAACGAACATCAATCAAATAACAAGGCACGAAAACCCAACAAATTAAAACAACACAAATGACTTGAAAATACTCCAATTTAAAAGCAATAAAAACAAACAGTTAATAACCGCCCTTACAAATAACTAGCAGCAAGCCACCGGTAGTAAATCACGGCCATCTTGGTATGCCAGTCGCGGCGAGTGAAAACTGTTGCCGGCATGCTGCGTCTCTATTAGGAATGCGAGTAAAAGTGTCCAGACGCCGCTGTAGAGGCGCCATAGTGGTGGAGACTTGGGAGACTGTCCGGTGCCATTGAGAAAAGAAAGATGATATTTGATTGAGAAATCCTTGTATTGGTAACGATGAGTTCGAAAGAAAAACTGGGGGTAACTAATATAACTAAAACTTTTTTGTGAAAGATCCTCGCGAGGCCATTGCTGTCGTGGGTTGAATAGTGGTCGAAACTTATGACATCCGGATTAATCTATGCTACAACTGAGAAAACTACTCATTAGCAACTTAATAATAAAATATGGTGTTTCCTTCAGTTTTTAAGGTACTTGTAGAACTTAAAGACAAAGAATATGAGAAGAAGATTTTGTGTCGATGTCAAGAAAAAACAAAAAGTGAAGAAGAAGTACTTAATAGACGGTAAGATCTTTATCTGGTTTAAAATGGAGAATAATTATCAAAACTAAGACTCATGCTAGCAAAATAAAAGTAGCCAACGAAATAATTGATTAAAACGAAACCCCTAATTCAATTGCCAGCAACCAAAATTTCAAAGCCCCCAAAACAATGAGCGTGTGATTCGTTCTGGTCAGTTAATCTTATTGTTTCATTAATAAGGGCATGTCAATTAATACGTAGCCTTGAACTGCTCAATTCATTGTTGTACACACGGCTACATATCAATCTGTACATTTCCAGTAAAAGCTAGCCTCGCTTTCTATAGATTTCCCATACAATCGAGAGTTCCGCTTATATACGTTTTGCATAGTTTGATTGGTCGTCTTGCGTACTTACACGCGTACACTTAGCATCGCGTGCGCAACCGATATATCAATTAAATCTGTGTTAAACTGACGTAAGCACATCAATTCGATTATGACATGCTGTGCTATATTTGAGGGGAATCATTTGCAAAGAATTTTTGCTAGGTATTTTTATTACCGGATACTTGAAAATTGTCGTGTGGTGCCCGTCAAAAGATTGCTAACGAGAAGGAAATTATCTTTAGGGGAAAAATAAACAACTATACAGCAATATTTATGTCACTGTGTCTAACTTTAGCCACAGCGAGCGGCACCTATTCACAGCACCAAATATTCCTGATCTCATCAGTTTTCACTCTAAGTCCATATTATTCAATGAAATCTTTTCGTCAGTACCATGACAATAATAGTAAATGTCAGCATTCTTTCATTAAAATTAACAGTTTTTAGACCTAGCAATAACAATGATGTTAAAACAGTACTAAGTCCCGGTGATTCAGCCAATCAATGTCACTGCACGCATAAAACAATGCACCAAGGATTATGTCATGTGATTTTTGCAATGCACTTACTTTCGTCCAATTGAATATGCTGGGAACACGTGCTTAAATGGCTTTGTGACAGACTGAGGTGATTCATTTTCACTATTGGCTAGAAATATTACCCGTTTATGATATGCAAACAGTTGACATTGATGATCACCGCAATATTAAATGCAAGACGTTTAGTTCCTTGTCTTCGTATCGCTAGGACAACATTCTATTTTATTGGCCAAAATGAAGTCTCTTTGGAGGTAACTTTGGCTTCTTGGCTCAACAGGATAGGAGATAGAGCATATGACTTTTAGTTTCTCTATGCTCTAAAGTCTGCACTATGCTGGGCAGTCTGGTGTAGCCTTTGGTAAGACACCCGTCTTCTACTTGTTCTTTCTACTTTGTTACTATGGTGGTATTATATTTTATTACCCCATTAAGTTCACCACTCCCATCGTATCAGAAATGAATTAGGCATATATTACGATGCAGTTCCACATTCGAATCCTTAAAACGCATCGTCAAGGTATTCCCAATAAACAAATTGGCTTACGTCTGCTAATTGGGTTCGCAAAAGGTGCAGCGACATCCAAGTAGACATGTCCAATATTCATCTATGTCACCTAGTCCTAAAAAACTCTCAAGAAAAGACAGTTAATTTCAAAGTTCGAAAACAAGCCATTAAAACAAGAAAAGTGATCAAAGAAAAGAAAGCACTCATCTCGAAAAGTTTAGTAACTAACCCAATTACTGAAACTGTTAGAAATAAAAAATTAACTATTAATTCGTCCGTGAATATTGTATGGCCAATCATGTGGCGTGCCAGTAATTATTAATTGGGTCGAACGAAGTTACTGTGCACAAGAGTGTGTAGAAGGTTCTAGGGTTAAAAAACTCGTTATTGAATTTTAGTTTTACATTTTTAGAAGCTCGTTCTTTTGCTGGGATCGGAATTAGTGCAAGCTTTGTTGATATTCAATGTGTTAAGTTGAAGAAAAATAAACAGTAATAAAACATTTATTGGTTTAAGTTTAAAAAGGCACCTCATACTCATAGTAACAATGGCTTTGAAAATGACATAAAAATATCAATTTCAAATTTTAGAATTGTAGTACAATATTGATTGTCTGGTTTTGTAACAGTAGCTCACACAATTCGTTAATACTAGCATGCAAAATTAATTAATAAAATAAAAGTGAATCTAATAATTGGTATGTTGTAAAATTAAGAATGTCAATAGTAAAATGTCAATAAGTTTGCATTAATTAGAATAGGAAAATGTCAACGTGAATATTTTAGGTTAAGGTACTCATTTACAGAATAAAATGTAACGTCTAACATTTTACATTTTCGTAAGCAAATTGCCAACGAATGGAGAGTATTGATTCTAGTATTATCAAATCTTGTAACCACTGATGGGCAGATCTAGATGAAAACTAGAACGAACGCTGAAATTTCATTGCGAAGAACTACCTAAGTAAAAGTGTTCTTTGATTATTTCTTCCGACTTGAAGTGCTTCTGCTAATAGCTACAACAAAGTTTCCAAGCTCAGATTTAATGGACCATTCCGCTGCTTCTAGAACTTATAGTTGATTCCTTTCAATGTTGCTAACGTTCCTCTAAAAATTAAAACTCTTTGCAATACTAAGTTCTTTGTACTTACGTTAGTTTATGTGTTTTGAAAGTTGTATAGCTTCATTAACGATCATTTCTGCTAAATAACGCTTGTTTTATTCAAATCTATTGAGATTGCAATCTTATTGATGGTCATTATTCAAGATTATCTAATCGTTTGTTAGTAGTACATTGCACTGTGTGGGAATGAGAATAAAAATCTAGTACCCACATGTATTACAATCAGCTGCTTCAGTTGTGGAATTTTTATTCAAGTTTCCTCCTTTGACTTCTTACCTATTTGAAGGGGTTCCTGTCAATCTGGACGCGTCTAATGGTAAGTTTAGTTTGACTTACTGATCTTAGAAAGCTTAGCAAAACATTTCTTTCGGCTTACGTTTAGCAATATTACATTTAAAAAAAGACGCGTCAGCTCGTTTCACAATCAACATCCAATATCATACGTCTGTAATTATCATTAGTAGTACGATCATTTCAAATTATTTAGAAAAGTAATCAAAATTCTAATAACAGCCAACTGAACGTAATCAAAATCAACATCGTTTTCATCAAAAATATTATCGGATACATTTCACATCAAATTCATTTTCGCTGGAACTATAAAAGCGTGTGTTCCTTATAACACTTGTTCCAGAATTCCACATAGTTCGACAATGTTTACTTTGTCGACCGAGAAGTGGGTTGGAGGTGGAGGCTACCCAATTTCACTTTTCTACCTGGTAGATGGAACTTTTTTAATTGGTTCTCGATCGAGAAGGTCGTCAGCCATTTTGATATTTGTGGCCTTCGTGTAGCTACAGCATTTTTTGTTTGACTAGCCTAGATTCGTTTTGGTCGGATCGGTTAGTTTTGCGGTATGTTAGAATTTTTTGGTCGAATTCGATTTGTTGAAGATTCAGATATTTCTGTATTAATTGGACTTGGTTTACTTTTCATTTTCATATCGTGGTGTGTCAAGTTTGTCTATATTTATAGAATTAATCATTCTTGTCTGAATTGGACTGGAGATGATAGTTGAAGAAGATTGAAAACAAGAACATGATATAGGTAAGTAGAACACAATTCATAACAATAATAAAAATAATCATTTTACCCAAGATACGGGAGACCAAATATAATCAGATTACCAAAAAAACTTTGATAAAAACACAAGCAGCATATCATGCAAATAGAAATACTACAGACGGAAAGGAAAGTTTATTTGTTTGTTTGTAAAGGGATCTCGTAAAACCGGCTTACTACCGAAGGGATCAATCGGTCATGAGAAGCGAATCCCGGAGGGTCACTTGTTTAAAGTAGCTGGGCTACTTCACTGAAAGTGTGTAACGGAACTGGGATGTACAGACGCCAGTACATCAAGGTACTACAGTCATATTTATTTGATAGAATTTCAACTTGTATAGCTAAAGCATTCGATTCAACTTTAAATAAAATAAAAAAACACACAGTTTCTGGTAGTTTGGTGTGTTGGTGCTGGCGTCTATAATTCTGCTGCCGAAATGGCAGAGAAAGTACTACTTAGATCACGCCGTCCTTAAAAAAATTAACTACATAATAGAGCTGCTGAAAAATCAGCGTACGCTAAATGAACTATTCGACATTTACTAACCGCGATGACAATGTGAGACTGTGTGTTGGTTAAACCATGTCGTAGTAAAAGTATTTGGTTGTCAGCTGGTTGACAACACAGCTGTATGTTCAGCAGGGCTATTGCGTATCTCTTAAATTACAGTGGCTATCATATTGTCCATGGATTAACTGTCAAATTGGTTATGGTTTAGTACAAAATGGAACCATTTGACAGTTCATCCATGGACAATATGATAGCCACTGTCATTTAAAAGATACGCAATCTAAGAGCACTGCTGAGCGCTAGATGAACTGTAGTAACAGAAAATGTATGAACGTGAGTTCTCAGGGTGTGCTAGATAAACCGTAGGTAGTTTTTTATTTTATTTTTATTCGTTGTTATATTGATATCATTGTCCAGTAGATGTGGTGTGGTGGTAGTCAGCAGAGAGAGAGAGATGCCTTTTAAATGCTAAGTGTTACAGAAGATAGACGTTATGCTCAAGTTACTGAAGAGAAGTAATTTTGCTGTTGTACCATTATCACAAATATTTTAGGGTACCTACTACTATAAAACTCCTACTATTTAAGATTAAGATAAGCTATTTTATTATCTAGCTAGTTTTATTAGGACAACAATTTAAGATAAGTAACAATAATTTATTGTTTTACATGTTTTGCTCAAGTAAAGTAAATAGGTACGGTTTTCGGTAGATAGTACGATGAACAATCGTACGACCTGCTAGATTTGACAACAATAAAATAGTAAAGACAAGATTAGATGCTAGATGCCTTTGATATACAGCATTACTATTTGATAAAAAAACAAATAAGTGCCTCGTCCCAAAGCCCGGTAGTAACACGACCGGATGATTGATGACGTAAGCTAACCGGACATCATATTCCCAATGTCAACTCCTATACTTCCGAATACACACAAACAAGTCAATAAAACTACCTTCATACTCTAAATCAATATTTATTTCCTAAGAAATGGCTTTTTTTGGGGGGATGGGAAATCATCAAAAAACCCCTCCCGCTCTTGGACAGAGTGAAAAGGAGTGTTAGACTTCTACTCACTAAAACCTTTATGTCGAGGCCGCGGTATCTCTTACAACAACCCGCAGCCCTCCTAACAAATGCCTTGACTATCATTTCTGACTCAAACAGCACGGCTAACAGTTTTACTACGCTTCCCACGGCGGCGCGGAGTAAATAAATCTCGGTCTGACGTTTATTGATATTTCAGCACTGCTAGCGACATCTGTTAGTGTAAACGTTCACTTTCATTTGACGTATCAGCTGATCGGCGCGCGAGTTGCGTGTTGCCGTAGATCGTTCATAGGTGGCGTTAGTGGTGGCAACGATCGAAACGAATATTGGAGCTGACTGTGTGCAATGGTATTTGTGATTGCAAGGGCCTAGGGTGTAATTTTAGTCGCACCAATGTTGACTGTAACCCTTAAAATGTGTGTTTCTAGTTAGAGAAGCTCATGCCAAAAAAAATAACAACATCACGGGTCGATCTTTAAAGTTAAACCACGCTTGCCAAGGTCAGTCTGTGGATGGGTGACCATCATTACCTGATAGTCGGCAGCTCGAAAGTGACAAACAATCTTACCTAGGGGTCAACCGTATTTATTAAGTAGTACTAACTGGGTTGTAGAGGTCAGAATCTGACCTCTACAACCCAGTTAGTGTTGTGGGTCTTCAACGATAGGCAGTCGCTTCATGAACTGCATGTAAAATAATGGTATTCAGCTGCATCCTTTAAGCCGACCCCAATAAAATTGGGAAAGTCTAGGCGGATGACGACATTAAAATGTGTGTACATGATCATAACAAAAATGTAATACAAGTGTTATCGTGCATTTCTTTCAAATGGTAAATGAGTTTCAAACCCCTGACCGAAATTATACTTACTGCCGTACTTAGAGATATTTTATGAAAACTTAAGCCGTCACTTAGTAAAGGTTTGACATATTTTTGTATGAGAATACTGGCAAAACCATTACTAAGTGATGGCTTAAGGAATCATTAAAGCTCTCTGAGTGCGGCAGATAGTATTCTACAATTGCGTTATTGCCATAATGTTTTTATCTCATACTTTAAGATACGGTTACCAACACTGAGAAGCAAGAAATCCAAAACATTTGTCTTATCAATGTCTTGAAACATTGAAACAAAATTGTAATGCTGCAATGCACCATTTCTTAATACCCCCTTAGTATCACTCCCCTTGTCTTTCCAAATATAATAACAGTTGCAGTTACTAAGATAATTTCATTAGCAAGGCCTGTGACCTGCTTATGTAACTTAACCTTTGCCTGTATGAGTTTAAAGTCTGATTTGGGTTGTGGTTTAATAACATACAGATTCATCATTTGGAGAGAGGCTTGGTTTAATACGAATGGCGGGAGAAAATATATTATATTTTAAGCTGGTAACCGCCGATCTAAACATTAGAGATCCTAAATATAAAATGACTAGCCGACGTCACGCGGTTTCACTCGCGTAGTTCCCGTTCCCGTGGGAATACAGAGATAAAAAGTAGTCAGCCTTTGTCACCCGGGGATTGTGTAGCTTCCCAACGGTTAAAGAATTTTTCAAATCGGTCCAGTAGTTTCGGAGCCTATTCGTTACAAACAAAAAAACAAACAAACAAATAAATCCTTCCTCTTTATATTTGTGTAGATGATTTGAGAGAGACCAAATTCATTATTATCTTCTTCCTCTTGTCGCAATCTATTTGGGGTCGGTGTAACCAAATAAAAATCATAAATGGATAAAAAATATTATTTTTGTGATTTAAGTTATCAGTAAAGCTCTCTGAGTGCGGCAGTTAGAAAATTTACGAGCTTCATACCAGCAGAAAGATTAGTCTGTATTGTATCTTGTTTTTATTTATTATCACATCATAACATCACGCCTTTAATCCTTGAAGGTTTAGGGAGAGGTGTACCCATTAGGACACCCATATTTCGCAGTTCCATTTGATAGAAGACAAGTCTATTGCCATCAATCGGGCTATAAATGCAGACTCCGTGCTTGCTAGTGAGAAATTCCTGATGAAAAAACCCAGTTATATTTTGCCCGACGGGGAATCGAACCCAGGAAGTCGTGCTCAGCAGACGATAGCCTAGTGACTAACGAGGCAGTCACATTACATCCTCTAGCAAAGCATACAGTTTCTAGTGTATATATTATGTTATATTATGATTAAATCACTAACATATTAACGCGGCTTCACTTTCAACACGTGATTTGGAAACGAGATGAAACCTTATTTCACGTCCCTTATGGAAGGAAATGACTATCCGGGTTATGTACGTAAAAATACCTAACCTTCCCCTTTTGTGCTAAGTTTCATCATCTGTTGGCATTTGTATGTATTCAGTACTATACAAATTGTGTTAAAAGGCATAAAAAGTTTGTGTAAACTTGAACATGTTGAAAAAAATATGGATTCGCGGCCGTAACAAATAGGTATAGCTTTAGAGTCAAATGTAAATACATTCGAATTGCGGCCGCAAATTATATTTTGTTCAACCTCAGACCAAATAAAAAGTAAAGACGGAACTCTGCGAACAGCAAAGTCAGGCCGGTCAAACTACGCCTCGCATACACGCACACAAGTCTCAGACCAAATAAAAAGTTTAAGACCAAGGCGTAGTTTATGTTGTACGTGTGTGCGTGTATTGTGTATGTACACGGCGAGGCGTAGTTTGACCGGCCTCACTTTGCTGTTCGCAGAGTTCCGTCTTTACTTTTTATTTGGTCTGAGTGTTCAACATACACTTTGATACTGACCAGTAAATTGCAAAAAAACGTAAAAAACGGTTTGGAAGATTGTAGTATGAGCTTGGCCTGTCTTATTTCCGCCATTTAATTTTAACAGATTGGTTGATTCCTTTTCTAAGCCATTTGATTGCTACGTTTTGTATTTTTGTCACATTGATGGCCCAATTTTTTTTTTAATGTTGCCCCACACTAGGAATTTCTCCTGTATCGTGGGTGCGTTCACAAACATTTAAACTCACATACACAAATACCCAGACCCGGAACAACTATCTGTAGGTCATACAAATATTTGTTCCGTTCGGGAATCAAACCCGCGACACGCATCGCAGCAGTCCATTGCTTGAGCAACTGCGCCAACCGTGCTGTCAACTGATGAGAAAATGTTTCCAATGTTTTCCAATTTAGAAAGCTATTATTTATGAGCTATTTTGTAATTCAATACATCTATTTTTATCGACATCGTGTAATCAAAAGTTTAAATATTTATCTAATCATTGCACATTCACACGTCAGTCCGAATATATTTTTAAACTGAATG
This sequence comes from Diarsia rubi, assembly GCA_932274075.1. Lineage (NCBI taxonomy): Eukaryota > Metazoa > Arthropoda > Insecta > Lepidoptera > Noctuidae > Diarsia > Diarsia rubi. The sequence goes on along the minus strand of OW026437.1, from coordinate 8,188,959 downwards.
CAGTGTCCAAGCTGCCAGAAAGTTTATAAACTCACATTTTTATATAAATGCAACCAGTGATAATTTCAGCACAGTCATGTTAAATTAACTCAGGTGTACATACCAAAACTAACTTGACGCGTATTAAGTAGCAACTGTCTCTGCATCTGAAAATTTTAATTAAATTACGTTTTTTCTGCTTTCAGTAGCTCTTTTAAGGACCCAAACAAATGAAAATGGGAAGCTTCAAAATATAAGTTTTTTCCTGTCTGTCATTGAGGTTTTTTCTGAAGATCTACAACGGCATCGTAGGAACTTGATTTTTGAAAAAGCGTCGATTCTGTAACAAAAAAAAATGTATAACAACTAAAAATCACACAAAAACACTTAGTGCATATCACATAAGTGCAGTTCTTCGATCTTCTAGTTGTGAAGTCTGGCAGCTAGCGCAGGTTTATTAATTACCAACCGTACAACAGACAGCTAAGTTTAGTTTATTTCAGAACCTTCGTTGTGTAAGCTCAACTCGATCTTGTTATTTACCAGGCTTTAGATCCATTCAAATGTATTTTTTACACCTTGCTAATTGGAAGTTGGACTAATTATGTTGATTCGTCCCTAAAAACGAGCAATGAACCGGATTTTTATTCGTTTTTGCTTACACTAACGATCTCTATGAGTCTGTTACATAAAACGTAACTGACTGACCTAAAATGGGAAGTTCATAATACTTTTGCCGTTTCTGAAGCTCGATAAAAGATTATGTTTAGGGAAAATTGGGGGGGGGGGATCAAGGGGAAACTACACTGGCGTAACACGCTTTCATAATCTGATGGATTTTAAAAGGAAATTCCAATTTTTTAGGAATGTAAAAAATATGAACTTTTAATAACGTCAGCTTATTATATTGTTGAACTGTGAAAATTAATGTTTTGACATTGTTAAGTATTTCACGTATTGCCAGTAGCTTGATCAATGGGCGTTCTTTGAATAAGAAAATAAAATGTATTTCTACAAACTGATATTATTATCTCAATGAGATAAAACCATTACAAACTTCTAGAAACATTCACTACACACTATTGTGAAGTTCACTAAACTCTTTTAAAAAAAACGAAAAACCGTGAAGAAATCTCAAGAAAATTATGCTGATCTTTTGTCGAAAGTTCAATAACACAGCGACATAATATGTCAGCGGTTTCTTACGTTAATTAAGGCTTTTGGCCACAGGTTATTGAACTTAAATTGCTAAATTAACTGCGTGAAAGACCACACTTGCTTCGCAATTGTGATCTACGAATTAAAATACGCTTCCCACGGAAAACCGAAACTTTTAAGGTATCAGCATGTAATTATTAGCAGAACTATTATTAGAAGATGTCTATATTTATTTTTACTTTCCATTGGCTGTAAGAGTAGAACAAAAGAGTGATCAATAGGGGATCGGACTGAGTCAAAAAAATATGATTATAATTAGTCCGTCACTTAGATTACCGAAAAATATTGGATAAGTGTTTTTTGTTTTATCAAATTAATTAAAATTGACGAAGATAAGACGCGTCAAAGATCATAAGTGGTGGGTTGTGATGTCATTTTTAGGTAAAAAATTTACTATCATTGTGACGTTTTCGAAGAGTTCACGAGTTTTCGAAGCACTGTATCGCCTTAATTTTTTGTTTGTGAAAAATGAAAAAATACGTGTCCAATGGTTTTTGGAAATCTATCTGACGGACTTATTAGTTTTTTTGGACTGATCCTAGTGTCAATCAGAAATTGCGTCAATATCTAAGCAAGAACGGGGAAAATACTTCATTGTTCTTGTCTTTCGTTCTAAAGACGAGACTCGCCACTTGGATTTAGCTTAAAAGCCGATTTGGCATCAGTAATTGCGGTTTGTACCCAGAGGATGAATAGCTATTGACCAAATCGTGTCGAATCGAATTGGTTTCAATGATTCGACGGAAGTGGCCTATCAAGTTTGAGGATGGATAAAAAGGGTTTAGACCTCTGAACGGCCATGACTTTAATACCCACACTAATTCTAATTCTATTTTGATGAAAACCCACCATATTTCTAAAAGCGACCTACTAGCTTGGAAAATCTTAAAATTATAAAAGTTAAAAGTATCAGAAATAAACTTATCGTTTTCCACCAAACTATGAATACAGAACCCAATCTGAAAACCCTTCATAAGTCTTCTTTGCACTGTATATAGATTTTTTTTTTCGCATTCTGGCTGGTCTAAAGAAAGAAAGAAAAAAGAAAGAAAAAATGTTTATTTGTCACAGAAACCATGCATACAGGAAATAAAACAATGCACAAACAAAGCTTAACAGATATTAAAAAAAAGTAAAATACAACAAGCAGGGAAATTAAAAAAAATATTAAAATATTGCACGTCGTGACTGCGACAAGTAGGTGTAGTGGTCTCAATCGCCACTGCTGGGAATGAGATCGTGGTGGATTCCTGGGTTGGGCAGTGTAATTGGGTGGTTCCATCAGGAATTTCTCAGAATCAGCCACGGAGTCTGGATTCCTGCCCGGTTGATGGAAATAGGCTCACTCAATTTATCCAGTTAGTCTTAGGAATAATGGACTTCATGAATATACCTGTGCAAAATGTGTGATATTGGGGTACACGTACACCTCTGCCTAACCCTTCGGGGAAACATTGATTTAATATTTTAACTGTTTTTTTAGATCAATAAAATTTAATATTACCATAAAAAATCCATAGAGACAAACTATAACAGGCGAGAAATGTCGCTCCACCATTTACTGAAATCGATAGTGAAACTTTTCGAATTGGACACGACGGATCTTCACGCGCATTACGACCAGAGCGATGTTAATTGTAAAATTAAGTAATTTCTCAGTGACTGTCAGTCGTCGACTCATTCATCTGAGTCCGGCCAAGGCGAATAACACCCGGAATCAAAGTGATTCTGTGGTACAAGTTAAGAGTTCACAGCGTGGTTAAGTTTTTTGTTTTTTCCGTCACAATATGCATGCGGGACGAATACTGTATTTTACTGTTAGTGTCCGCAACACCACGTCCAAAGTGCGAATTTTGCGTACGGATGGGAAATTAATTCGATCCACCCCAACTCCCCTATCCCTACGGGGCTCCTTGATATTGCTGGGTTACCGAAGTAGGCACTAATGTTGCGGGTGTAATGGACCACGTCCGTTTTTTTTTAGTTCGCTTAAAATGTGTGTTCCATTGCAAAACCAACATTGAAGTACCTACTCGTTTTACAGGTACTCAATACCCATTTTGTTCATTCTAATTTCGTGCAACCGTAAATTATACCTCGTGTTAATACGACTCCGGATTTGGCATTTTCCGCAACAGAGTTGTTAGATAGCTACTATAAAGCAGAACTACCCAGTTTCGTCTATGATGCAGGGCAAAGCCAACGAATTTCCAGTTCTCTCTATTAACTGCTGCTGAGGGCCATTTCTTATTAAATTAGTCCAGTCAGCTCATCCTGACATCGGCCATAGGGTCGTCCATTGAGTCCAGTTTAACTAATTCCATATCTCAAACTCAAACTTTGATCTCCAAATAAATATTATGTAAAGCCTTGCAATATCCGCGCAAAACTTCCAACTTGCGCCAGAGCGCAGTAACATTTATCACGTATTCTTCCGGCCGGCAATGTAACTGATGCGTCGCTAACCGAGTTAAGAGAGAATTAATTATAAAATCACACCGACGACTAGATTGTGGGACTAATTAATAGCTGTCTCGAACACTAATTTAAATATATGAGACGAATTTAGTATGACCGTAAGGAAGTCGATTCTAAAATGATGTTTTGAGGTAAAGAAGTAAAGAAATATTGTTTACACAACACTGCATGTCTCCTGTAATACCAAAGGGTAAAGCAGAAGTGTGGGGGATAGCCCTACTGCCAACAATCGAGCAAAAACCCAGTCTCATAGGCTGTTGCTGTTCTTCTTTTTTGTGTGTGTCTAACCAGGTGGCAGAGTTTTCGACACCAGGTTACACCTCGACACAAAGGGCTAAGAAGGAACATGGGTAGTTTTTAGCCTGTAGAAGTCTGACACTCCCGGATCTGTCCAGAGCGGGAGGAGCCATTTCATGATTTCCCACCACAAAACAAAAATGCCTTACGTGCAAAAAAACACTTAGCCGTTTGGCTAGGAATCAAACTCAAGATCTCATTGCCAACAGTAGGTGCGCTTGCAATGACTAAACCAAAAGACGTAAGAAATAAGCCGGTTCCCTTCAGCCTAGTGTAGTTTATGTGACGAAACTAACGCACCAAAACACGATTTGAGAGTAAACTAGTTTAACGTAGGCTAAGGAAATTGGTCCTAAGTTCCTAACGCGCTTTGGAGGAGGACTTTGGTTTAAGACAAACTAGTTTATCTCCAAGTCGAGTTTGGTTTGCCTCATAGCCACCCTTACTTATCTAAATAAATTAGCACTACAAGATAATATATCTATGGCACGTTTTGAAGCGGTATTACCAACAAATCAGTGACAATAACAATATGACAATAATGTATACAAATATATAAAACTAGCTGTTGCCAGCGGCTTCCCCCGCTACAACTCGAAAATTATCCCACGTGAAGATAAAATCGGGATAAAAACTATCCTATGTGTTATCCAGGTTCTAAACTACATATCTGTGTACCAAATTCTATCCCAATCCGTTCAGTAGTTATTTCGTGAAAAAGTAACAAACATACCACAAACTTTCGCCTTTGTAATATTAGTAGGCGAAGTGTGTGTTTATAATATCACAAAATAGGTTTTTACTGAATGTATAAAAATATTTATCTACGGCACTCACAACAAAAACATATTTTTTTCTGTTTGTTCCGGCTTATCTCCGAAACGACTGGACCGACTTTTACTGGTAGATAGCTGATGTTATAAGGAATAACTTAGACTAGGTACTTTTGTTGAAAAAATAAATAATTATAGTTCCGTGCAAACAATTAAAAGCCTTGAAATTTTTAACAGAAATCGAATTTAAACAGGAAAATATTTTTTTTATTCAATATTTTCAAGCGAAGGTAGGTAAGGCAACAGTTCGTAATACAATATTAACATAGATACAAAATATCGTCTGTAAATAAAGAGAATTTGAGGTTTTTTTATTTTTTAAATTCTTCTGAATAATAAGAAGCTTACACCCTTATTTTCAGAAGAATTTCATGGATCCCCAACCTCAAGTCACAAAGCGAAAAAAAAGTGTAGAAAAAGTATCGAAATAATATAAAGCGGACTGTCTGTCTCTGATTTCATTAGAATGCTTCATTTAGTGATGTTTATTAATCAGGTGACAAATAATTAAATTTACATCCTGAATCCGTATTAGTCACAAAATGAGGATAATCTGGTAGGTACTACATTAAATGTAATTATGTGAACTAAAGGCCAGCACCCAGCCATCTTTAGGGTTCTGTTACCGAAAGGGCCATCTTTAGGTTTTCAACGGGACCTTATTACTAAGACTCCGTTCTCCGTCTGTCTGTAAGCGGTCTGTATCTCATGATCCGTACTTATTAGGTAGAAAGTTATAACTTTAACAGACTGTATATTTCTGTTGTTGCTAACACCCCAGACTACAATGTTACAGAACTCTTCATGCGCGAGTCCAACTCGCACTTGTACTTTTTTTTATTTTAGCTTGGTCTAATGACACCATGCGCCTATAATGGTATTGTAACCGACGGCGACGTCGTCACTATTTTAAGATGAACTGTGAACGTAAAACTCACAATGCTGAAGTCATTGAACGAATTTTAGATATGCAGATTAGATTGAACTTATAATCTTTTTAGATGTCGTTCATATTGATGAATCACCGAACGCATACTATTTTTAGTATTTCAAGTGCCCTACATACCAACTTAAATAAAAACAAGATATGATTCGACGCCAAAAATAGAAGTCGGCAAACAAGTGTTCAGTCTTACTCAAAAATATGTAAATACATATAAGTCTACTTGAAGGATCAAGGAATTCAAGGAAGTCACGATTATTACAAACATGCCTTTAGCATTCACTCGGGCGCAATAAAAGAAAGTTATGTAAAGAAACAACTATAGCAGCAGAAAACAACCAATAAGGCAGAACAATTTCAGTTATTCATAGCGCTGTAATATCATGCTCCGCGTAGTTGTAACTTCATACGCCTGCCATTGTATCCCGCTCAGTTTATGAACTGAATATTTCGGGTTCTCATACCAACAGAGCAATTTTCTTTTTCGCTCGACCCTAACGGAATGATTTATTGTTTCAGATGCCAGCGATGTAGACTGAGCGAGTTCAAAACATTGGAAACGTGAAAAAGTTTGACGTATTTCTGCACAAGTGAACGGTTCGAAATTCCCATCCTTGTTTGTGTTGTGACGTGAGCGTTGAGTGATGTTCTAAATTTAAAATGCGCGATGGTGATTGGCTTTTGTGCCGAGTGTCATTGTGATTAGTGATGTGCTGTGTCGATAGTGGTTATCGTTAGTCGTCAAGATGGCGACGATGGATCTCACCAATGAGGTGGTCCGCTTGCGGGCCGAACTGGAGAAGGTGTCCACAGAGCGAGACATGCTCCTCTGTGAAGTCTCCAACCTGAGGCGGGAGCTGGAACTGAGCGAGTTGAAACACTTGCAAGACGACGTCAGGTAAGCCTTATGTTAAATTATTTAATAAAACGTTCTCATAAGGTAACTTTACATAGAAGATAGCGCTCCACATACAATCTTTGTACATAACAACCGTTTCCGAGCAAACAAAGGGTGCCTACGTCTTGTAGGTCCTTTCAAAAGCTCGACAGTTCGTCGGGGACCTCTCATACCACAGACAATGATGAGGTCCAAGTGACGTACTCATCTCCACTTGTATCTTTGTTTTATCTCGAGATCTCGACATACAAAACTTAGTAGTACTGTAAGATGTTCGAAGTTGTCTATAGTTTGATCAAATTAACCATTAAGTTTGCTTTTCAATTCTATTTTCACGATCTTTTCCTAAACCTTATCGTATTTTGAACTTGCGTAAAAAGTAACATATTCAAATAAATTGCGCTTTTAATTATTAATGTCGATCTTTTATTGAGATAAAATAGATAGTCACGATTCGCTCTCTCTTTTATTTTAACCCACACGCTCACGCGTGCCTATTACTCCCATTGTTTGGGAGGTTTCCGTCGACGGTGACGTCAGAAGGTCCTCCGCGCTCTTTCAAAAGACCCTTTTACTCGAGTCGACGTCAAGCAGCAAATAAAGGAGACGTTGACGTGACCGTGTATCTTACATGAGAGCTCTATTTGGGAATACAAAAACTACATAATTTATAACTCTGATCGTGTGGTTTGGATGATTCGAGTGAGGTTTTGAGGATTGTACCGTAGGTTCTGGTAAATAAAATGTTGTGGGTAACCCAGAATTATTGATGTAGCTATTTTTAAGGAAAGGAATAGCAAAAGACGTCTTTGTCATAACAGTGTCGAATATTTGCTAAAACACTAAAACAAAATAAAACGGGGGGGAGCCCTAGCACGAACGCACGGTGTTGTTTAAGGTAAAGGCCTTTATGGTTTAATTCACTTCCTAGTTTAATATCTGTCTGGTAAATATTTTTTTTACTAAAGAAGTAGTACTTAAAGAAACACTTTCTCATCCACTATAATTACAGTTTTTTCCAGTGTAAAGGTCATAGTTTAAAAATAATAAATAACAGCTTGTCACTAGCCGTACATTGGCAGTTGAGTTATTTTCCTCAGGCGAGTCATTTTTGCATGGGAAGATACGTAATAACATGCATTGTGGTTCTTTGGTTTCAGCTTAAAATACCACTACAATGATTTATGAATGGCTTATAAATAAAATACATTGCAATGATGCAAACAGTTGATGAAATCAAGTTGTGTTTCTTAAGGTGAATAAAATTAACTGCCGCGTTGATCTAGTGTTTTTTTTTTCTTTATTCCAGAAAGGTAAGTGACTTATAAGGTAAGCCCCACAAAACCGTTGCAAATGTTGCAATGGTTTGACTGTGGGGTCGATGAGTCTCTAGACATACTTAAAACTAAATATTATTTAAGCTCACACTAAGCGTGACTGCTCAGTTCGATTCCCGGGTCGGGCACAGTGCTATTGGGTATTACCATCAGCAATAGGGTAGTCTACATAAAATATGTAATTAGTCCGTCGGATAGATTGGTTAAAATTGGTTAAAATTACAAAACTATGAGGACACAGAGAAACTCGTGGAAGTATGATATACTCATCTTTCTCTCACACACCTCAACAAAACCACACAACACACTTTCTACGAACATCACAAACACCTCACACACACCTCATAACTCTCACCCACACACCCTTTCACCCAACACTCATCACATCCCAAATCATAAATGTTACTTTTATCTGGTTCAATTTAATTTTAATTTAATTTGAATTTAAATTTAAATTTAATTTTACTTAATTTTGATTTTGATTTTAATTTTGGTTCTCATTTTGATTTAATTTTAGATTTTAATTTTAATATTGATTTTAACATATGTTTCTGGAAAAGGGCGTTGGAAGCTGCGCTACAGTTTATACTTTTGCAGCTTCCATCGTTTTATGTGTTATAAAATCTCTCGTGTTACTGTTCCTAAATAAACTTTAATTTAATTTAATTTAAGATTTCCAAATAATATTGGACACATATTTTTTTCTTTTCCACGTAAACAAACAATGAAGACGATATAGTGCTCTGAACACTCTTGTCCCGTCCTATACTTATTCCAAGACATTAGTATGACATTTTTTACCGGTGAGTGACGAGTACCATAGGTGACGTCACAAGCCCCCACTCAAATCTTTGACCTGTTTTATCTTCGTCAATTTTAATTGATTTAACAAAACAAAAAATACGTATCTAAAATTTTTCGATAATCTAACAGACGGACTAATTACAATCATATTTTTCAAATCAGGAAACATCCCTATTTCTTAGTAGCAACCACGGAGTACGGAGCATTTGTGCCCGGTTCATGGCAATAAGCTCTCCCTATTACGTGGGATTTCAAAAACATTATCGAAATGTGAGTGTACTACACCTCTGCCTCACCATTCGGGGATTACAGGCTTCATGTTATGTATGCTCACCATCATTATCTACACACATAATCCATCAACTCACTTCCTTCATCACAACACGTAACCCACAAGCGTTCTCAACATTTTCCTAAACTTCATTCCTTCTTCAACAATTTCACTGAACCACATACGAAGCTGTATTGCACGCTACCTGTGCTCAGTAAAGCCGATTGCACACAAAAATGCCAGCTATGCCAGTACTACGTGACTCTGCGAGATTACCGGCCTCTGCCATGTTAAAAACAAACAGAATCTTGCTAACGTTACTTGCGAGTTTAATCGGTAACTATTCTGTAATCTGTTGTTAAACTTAGAGTTAGGATTTGATCCTAATGACGTCATATTGTCAGTAGTCTTTGGTTAATCTGGCTTTCCAAAATCTACATAGCTACTTGCTGATATAAAATTTATTACCCTGACTGCGACACATTCTGGCTTTAACTGTATTATCATCAACATATTTATATGTGGAAACTTGTAATTGGCCTTCTTCTACTTGTTAATTCTACTACTCAAATGTTTTAGCTGTAAGTTTTCTTAAAATTAATAAAATAAAATAAAATAAAATAAACACTTTACTTTGTTTTGAGTTCTCAATATTTCAGCACTATATTTCACTGTATTTTCCAAGCAAAAGTAAAAATGTAAATTGAACTAAATGACAAGTCACTTTAAGAAATGCCAAACCAACTTAACACACATATTATTGTAGAAGCGATTTCATCAAATGACATATCCGAACGTGATGTTGAGAAGTTTATAAGGGTTTCACTTAACCTGTGCCACGCCACAATAAACGTGATTTATGCATGCATGCATACACATAATACATCTTCTATTTAAATAAATAGTAACCACTTTCTACACAGTTACTGATTTGCATGGCTACTAAGAACGTGAAAGTGAAACTGTATGGTGTTATGCTATGCCTCTATGTCACGTAATACTTAATATGTCATTGTAGAAATGGATATTTTATAAGAGTACTTCACGGGTAGCTGTCGTCACGGTTGCCGTATCAAGAAAGTATTACAAATGGGAGCAACAATCATAAATGTCTCGGTTTTTTTTAGTCATGGCATTTATAGATCATAGTTTTCTATTTAGATGTAGTTTTTATATAATGCTGACAGAGCAGAATTGAAGAAAAAACGTGTTGCACCGACCCCAAGTGAACCCCAAGTATTGGGGAACATGGGATAAGGACAGGAAGGTGGTTAAGTAGCCTAAACAAAGGAGGATGGCAGTATGAAGTGAAATGATTTTAAGACTGTTCACTCGTTTTCGGGTCGGCATTATTCAACGCAGTAGGGCGGCGAAACCGAAATAATTGCGTAGGTATTGCTTCATCTCGGTTTGGATCGAAAAAAACGTGTGTAGCAAGCACCCTTTGACAAAGGCAATCACTGAAAACTGTGATGCCATAACTAGAGCGATGTAGAGTAAAACCTTTCAAAATACTGAAGAAAATAATACTCGTTTATAAAACGTTGCCCCACACTAGGAATTTCTCCTGTATCGTGGGTGCGTTCACAAACATTTAAACTTACATGACACAAATACCCAGACCCGGAACAACTATCTGTAGGTCATACAAATGTTTGTACCGTGCGGGAATCGAACCCGCGACACGCAGCGCAGCAGTCCATTGCTTGAGCCACTGCGCCAACCGTGCCGTCATAAAAAATTGCAAAAAAAAAATACTGGTAGTAGTTTTTCGTTTTAGCGTACAGTAAATTGGTGCTTCGCTACGCAGCAGAAGCTAAATAGACTAACAAATAGCTTTAAACATTGAGACATAAAATACGTTACAAAACCGTGTGATTTTGGTTACAAATATTACTCGACCAACCATAAAATCTTTACCGTGGGTGTGTACGAGCTATAAAATTAATTCGACTACCCACTTCTGAACTAATAGACGGTGGAAACGGAGCCGATCGCATATAGAAGGTCTGTTCTTGTGAACATAAACAAAGTTTGTGATACAAATTGAATGCCAATGATGGTCTATCATCATCATCATTTTAGCCTTTTTCAACTGTTTTCGGCTTCCAGTCTAACCGAATGGTGTTGTACGGTCAGCATCAGAAGTAGATTAACACTACCCAAATTTGCAAAGAGGGTTTTTGAATAAAAGCTTTTTAGATATTACTCGTTACTAACAAGTTATTGAACAGTAAGGAATATTTAAAAGAATAAACTTCTGAAACATTAAAAATAATAACTGAAGTCCTAAACATCAAATAATTAAAATTCCGAAATGTTCAGCTACTTCTGGCAACGTTAGCAACTTTTTTTGAAAGAAAAACTGTATATTCAGGTTGGAGAAATAAAATCAACAGTTTTTCAATAAAATGAACAGTACTTTATTATTATTAAGTATAGCTAACCTATGTTGTCCCACTGCTGAGCAAAGGCCTCCCTCCATTCCTTCCAACGGTCACGATTCAGTGCAACGTCTTTACAATTCTCAAGGAAGACATCCAGTTCGTCCCGCTATTTCCTTCGTGGTCTGCCACGACCTCGCGTCACTGTTTCAGGGCACCAATCCTGACCTTTACGGGCCCACAGTTCGTTCGGCATGCGACAGACATGTCCTGCCCAGTCCCATTTAACCTAGCAATATAATGTCATTTTTGAAGGCTTCATAAACTTCACTACAAGTGGAATCAAAATTAAAGTGTACCTAAATGAGGAGCTCATTTTTTATTAAATTTATGGAAGATCTATTTCTGTCGGCCCGCCACTTTGCATTAATGACAGAAAAAATAAAGATATATACCAGTGATGTTAAAAACAGTATTTTTTACAGCTTTTTTTTGTCCGACAGTAAAAAGTATAATGTAGTGAAAAATAGTATAATACTGTTTTTAACAGTATAGCTGGGAACTCTAGTTGTACCAGTATTTTACATTTAGAGAATGCCTATCTAACCTCGACAACTCAGTCACTGGTAAAACTCATTGGTAAGACTGGTCAGACTTTCGTATTTCCGACTACCTGTACCTATAACCACGGCCTAAGATCTTCGAATAACAGCAAACGTGGCAACGGATGAAGGTGTTTTCTTTGACACGAAGGGCCTTATATGACCACCCATCCACGTTTGACCTCGGCAAGCGTAAGGTTTGATTGACCCGTTATTTTTATCCTCATTTGATCAATAACAGTTAGAGATGCTCGTCTATCACTTTCAGTTTTTCCAACTATTAACGGGTTTTCCTTGAAGTTCAGTTCCTCATAATGTCCTCTGTATATTTTATGCACGATGTGTGTACACAGTGGCAATGAAACCGTCCGCCCCCTAGCGTGACGTCTTAAGGCTTGTCCTAATGTGGGCAGGTATAAATATCATGCTTTAATAAATAAAACTTAAGAGTCAGTTTATTTAATTTTTTATGAACCCACAAATCTATGGAACTAACCATCGGTATAAAAAAAACCCTATTATCAATTCATACTCTAGGAAGGTTAAAAGTTATTTAACATCACGCTAAGACCCTTAGGAGCTGAGCAAAACTCAAAAATGTCAGAATGCTTTCTGCGTCTATGATGCATTGTGCGAGTATACATTGTGGCTACGAGACCGTCCGCCCCCGGGCGTGACGTCATAAGGCTGGCTCTAACGTGGGCAGGTTTCTTTATTGCGTCATTCATTGCGACCTTGTGTATTGGTCAGTTTCGATCGCTTTGCCATGATTGATTCTGTGTAATGCAGTTTGTGTTTGGTTGTAGGTAGATGTTTGTATGTATTTTTCAAAACGGCTAGGTGTTATAAGTATTCGTTTTTCAATAGTATTCATATCAACGATATCTACTAAAATATTGCCTTCTCATAAATCAAAAAACTTTATTGCATATTTATTATACAAACATAAACTCTCGCCTTTATCCCATGGTGATAGACAGAAACCACAGAACGCCACCTGCTACTACTCCTTTTGGGTCGTCGACGTTCATACTTGTTATTGTTTATCTTATTTCGGATCATACTAGGTGCAAGCTTCTTTCTTTCAGAAATCGGGGGCATATTTACAAGTTTATTTATCAACAAAGAAAATTAGATTAGAAACAAAACTTGAAATTATTAAGTAAAATCAGAAAAAAACTGAAATCGTAAAAAATAAATAAGTAGCATTGACGGAATTACCCAACAACACTAACAAGAAACATACCTACCCAATCATCCAAATAAGCCACGCATTATTTCACAAAATGTCAATACAAAAACACTGGATACATACTTAATTGATATCTTGTTTCAATTCCTATTAAGAAGTAGCTAAAAGGCGTGCCTACCAAAGATTTGCAAATATGAACACCCACACACACACAAACGTCCTTTCGAGACCCGACTAGGGTTACCATTCGTCCGAAGTTTCCGTCCGAAGTCAGTTTATTAGTCCGAGTTTTTTTTTCAATCTTTATTTATTTAGAGAATTTAAACCATCCGGGATTTTCACTATTAAGTTAATATTTATTTTTTGCTCTGTATTAGTAACTAGCGGACGTCACGCGGTTTCACCCGCGTAGTTCCCGTTCCCGTGGGAATACAGGGATAAAAAGTAGCCTATGTCACCCGGTCATAGTTTAGCTTCCCAACGGTGAAAGAGTTATTCAAATCGATCCTGTAGTTTCGGAGCCTATTCGTTACAAACAAACAAACAAATATTTTCTCTTTATAATATTAGTGTAGATGAAATGTTGAGAAGCTATAAAAACAGCCGCACATATTGACCTTCAAGGTTTAATCCGAGGTTGATCCGCGGATGGGTGACCATCATTACATACCGAGTTCGCTCCGTGCGTCGTATAGCACGTTTAGCCTTTGGTAGCTGCTGTCATTTGTAGATATTTAACAGTCGTTACGAGTGACAGAAGCTGAAAATATGATATTCAGTCTTAGGTACTAAGTGGTATCGTATTGCCCAGTTGCTGGGTTGTGAAGGACAGATATGCAGTCGCTTCATGTAAAAGAACTGGTATTCATCAGCATCCGGTTAGACGGGAAGCTGATGCCAACATAGTTTGGGAAAAGCTACTTAAAAAAAACTAAAAAACAAAAAAAAAAGTATACTGCGAAGAAACGAAATATCCAGAAATTTCAACAAAATAAATATACAGATATGTTTCATGACAAAAAAAAGAAAAACTGGAAACCCTAACCCGGCCGGCACAGTTTTGAGCCGAAAATGTAATCACAACTTGAGAATAATTTAAATAAGTGAGTATCAGTGAATGTGAAACATGCGGGTTTTGACATTGTTTTTGGTACTGTAAATGTAATTTAAAGAGGTCGGATATATCAAGTTAAAAGATAATGTGATGTTGGGATTCAGTCCAGTGCAGAAGACAAAAAAATGTCAAGCACGAGCAATAAAAATGCATCTTCGCATCGGATCGTTTTAATCTTGAATACTTATTATGATAAGTACATACGAAAGAAAAAGTATTTTTTGGTCTCACACTGGATAAAGCAAATCGATAATAAAGTAAACGGAAACACTTAAATATAAGACCTACACCTACATTACATAATATTATTATAACAATTTGAGAGAAAGACCATCATTCTCTTACTCTTCTGCCATTTCATTTGGGAACGGCGCAACAAATCTTCTTCCATAGTTCTCTATTAGGTACTCCGCTCGTCATCTCATCAGACACTTCCAGGAAAGATAACGAAAAAAATTGCATAGTATTTAAACAAGTAAATATTACAAAATAAAACTATTCGGTTACCTTGTTAGCTCTAACATCGTCAGAAACCACAAGAGTTAAACATTTCCACTATCACCACACTTGACAGATGGATTAGCGCTATCTTTCGTTTTGACGTCATAAATCTTAAAAAAGTCCAACAAAAAACCACCTCAGAAAGCCTAAGCACTACTCAAGCTCAGTTAATCTTAAAAGTAAACAAGAAAACTCATTAAAAATTCCGACTCTAATACTACTTTGTCGTCTACCCGTCCTCTTACGAAATCTTAATGCCAATATCCTTAAAGTAACATTATAAAGGCGGCAGACGTTAATGATGTAGTAAAGTTGTGACAGAATGTGGTAACTGTCCATCTTTCTACGGTCCACGGCCTTTAGAGGCACTTGCTAAAGAGTAACCTGACCTCCACTACCCGCGGTCTCATCGCCTTTTGTGCCTAACGACCTCTCTGATTTCGCAATGTTGCTGATCTATGCGCGGTGCAAATATTGCATTGATTGGATTGTTGCAGGATATTAAAAGTTAAAACAACGGGGCGGGGTTATTTTATTAGTGCTTCTTAAGAAACCGTCTGTTAAATATTCTAATATCTAACCTTGAAATTAGAATATTGAGCCATCTTTATTAATGAGACAAGAACTAACATCTTAAAATCACAAGATGAAATATTCAAGTTGTCTGTCTGGGAAGCCACAACTTATTCTTAACATTTTCTCGACCTGTTGCTACGTCAAATTACTCTGAGAACGTTGGTACCATTTTATGTGAATTAACTGCCTCGTGCATGCGATGTTTCCTTAGCATGACATTATTTTTCTTAGAAAAAGAAACTGGAAATCTTCCTTTTATTTTTCTTTTCTACGTCTCTCGAAAAGACACAAAGCGTCCATCTTTTGACCACTCAACTCATCCATACTGTTACTAAAATTGTAAGTAAAATCAAAAGTCCAGAAAAGCTCACAGTATGAAACAAGACCTCCATAAATTGCCCGGAGCGTAATAAAAACATGATGTTGCTCCGACCCCGGTTTCGTCAAAAACATTCCCCTGGGGTTGCTCCTTTGGCCTCAAACAAGCTAAATAAGCAGAATGCCCACGCAATCATAATAGAAGCTAATATGCCGCTTTGTATTATACGATTTTCTTGTTAAATTAACTCTGCCGTATTAAATGTTTTGTATTCAGGATTGTTATAAGTTGCAAACTATACTGGGAGGATGAATATTAAGTATTTAGTTACATATAAAGTCATACGAAGTAATACCCTAACTAAGGCTTTGCGTTAGTTAAATAAGTTCTTCAAAAGTTATCAAAAGTAATACGTAACTGTTGGTTATTTGTTTCGATGTAAGGTGAATAAATAACAGTAAGTATACTGTTAAAAATGTTTAAGATTCTTGTTAAAAGGTTAATGTAATTACATGAAATGTCAAGAATCGGTGTTTTCTTAACGTGACCTTGTACTGTGGTGTGCCAGGGGGCTTAATTGTTTACATAATTGGCAAATATATTGCCTATTAGTTACTATGCTTTTAACATACTCGTAGTTATTACGTAACGTTCACCCGTTTCCATGGCGATTTAATTATCCCTATTGATGAGTAACTTTGGACAAATAGGTATTATAATATTTTGAACTGAGGCTTCACGACTAAGGGCACGCCACGATAGTGGCGGTAAGTCCCCTCTTTGAGGAGTGGCTTGAGAGGCGCCACGGCGCCCTCACCTTCCGTGTGACGCAGGTCCTCACCGGACACGGTTGTTTCGGGAGGTACCTGCACCGAATCAGGCGGGAGGAAACGCCCGGATGCCACCATTGTGAGGATCGGCCGGAGGACACGGTGGAGCACACAGTGGAGGTGTGCCCCGCTTGGGCGGAGCCCCGCCGTGTTCTCGTAGCGGCGATTGGCGGCGGCGACCTCTCGCGCCCGGCCCTGGTGCAAGCCATGGTCCGGGGCGAGGAGGAATGGGACGCCGTCGCCTCCTTCTGCGAAGCAGTGATGCTGGCGAAGGAGGTGGCGGAACGCGAGAGGGAGAGAACCTCTCGTCCCAGCCGCCGCGGGAGGCGCTCCGGGCGTCGGGGGTCCCGCGATGACCTCCGGCCACCGTAGACGCGGGCCTGTGGACGGTGAGTGATGGGCTAACTCGCCGTCCGTCCGTGTCACGACGAAAACAGGCCGTGTCGACGGCGCGTTCGTGTTCCACGCGCGCCTCAAAGAGATGTCAGCAACATGGGAGGGGCCCGAAAGGGCCGACGCCTGTCGGGGCCGCGGGTAGTCCAACGGTTATCGCGGCCTCGACATAGAGGGCGAAGAAGGAACATGGGTGGTTTTTAGTCAGTAGAAGTCTGACACTCCCTTTCGCTCTGCCCAAGATTATTCGATTGATTTGATTTTATTCGATGATTTTACAAAGGCTTCTCGACTATGACGGTGTATTAGTCCAGTCAAGTGGCCTCTCAACTTTAAACTATACCAATTATCCGAAAAGTTGGGCAGAGGTGTACCTTACTAGTAGGAGTAGGTACACCCTCATTTCGCCCGTTAGTCCCATGTAATAGGGGCGAGCCAATTGCCATCAATCGGGCAAAAATCCAGACTTCGCGGCTGCTACTGAGATTAAGCTGATGAAAATACCCAATAACACTTTGCTCGACGCGGGGATCACCCAGAATCTTATTCGGCCGCCACACTATGCTCCTCGCGCTGCTGCCACTATTTGCCGCGATGTTGCCCGCTCTGCCCTCGCTGCTCTACTCGCGCAATTAATCGCGACGCTCCTACAAAAAACAAAAACCAACAAAATAGCGAGCGATGGGCAGGTCGAGGAGCATGGCGTGTGGCATGACGAGTAAAGTGGCCACACTATGTCTCTGCCTCCTTTCCTCGCTACTTCCCATGCCACTCGTCGAGTGTGTGGCGGCCGCATTATGCTTAGATCAACAAAGCAGTAGAAAAATTATAAGAAAGGTTATAAATGACAAGTATTACGAATAAAAAGCCAAGAGCTTTAGTGAGATTTTAGTCGACCTCAAAAGTCAAAAGAGACCAATATTTGCCTTGGAGTGGACGAATATTTCAAGATCTGTTCAAATAAAACGCTTTGAAAGATCGAAAAGCCATCTTCTCGTATTTGGTTCAACGAAGTTTTGTAGATCTTTTGTCTTTGCTTTAAGAAAGTATAAAAGTATGACAAAATGCGTCAAACAGTCAATGACATAATCCGACAGTTTCCTTTATATATTTTATTCAGATCTTTGCACTTAGGTAGCTTTGAACTTATTTGTCCTGTAAATAAAGTTTTCAATTCTTTTATGCAGATCTGGGAGCAATAGAAAACACTGAACGTATCAGCTGCATATCATCCCGCAGATGTCGTAAAAGTCTAATATAAAAGTAAACGCTTCCCGCATTTACTTTTACATCTTCTAGTAAACAACAATTAACTCAGGGCACGATATTGTATTTGAAAATGACCTAACTTAGATAATTAGCGATAAAACAGGACGCTGTTATGGCACAGATTACGTTATGGTTAGGGTGATGAGCGCGATTATTAACCTGAATATAACCACAACACTCACGAACTGTGTGAGCAGGTTCACTGTTCACCCATCAACCCGCAGTAGACAAGCGTATGACGATTTGGCCATAATGAATTGTGGCTGTAACCAAAAATTTTATTCATTTCCTGATTATTAAAGTGAGGGACATGTATTAATTAATTTACGCATGCTGACGAATCAAGCTTATGTAAACCAGTTTATACGTATTTCTCATTGGACGGGAAAACTATACAAAGCGAAGCTACTGGATATTTTATAGCTTGATGTTTCGGCGTGTGTAAAAGCATCAATCAAATAAAGGTACTGTGCATATGTAAGAGTTGAAGTCTGAGTATCGAAGGTATAGAGGTCAACATAAATAAAATAAAATAAACATCGAATCTCAATATTAATATGTTCAACCGTGAAGTAAGAAAGGTTCTCGAGTGACGACCACGAACCGGAAGAGTACGCCTCCCACCAGGAGGACCAACGACATCGTGCGAGTCGCGGGCAACCGGTGGATGCAAACGGCAGGTTGCCGTTCGTTATGGCGTTCTATGGGGGAGACCTTTTTCCAGCTGATGTTGATGATGATGATGATGACGACTTAGCACTCTAGCATAAACCATACCTACTGTTAGCCTGTGTCATCCAACTGCTGGGAAAAGACCTTCCCCCCCTGACCTACAAATCTTTCCAGGGCCAATGTAAACCACTGGTAGTTGTCGAGGTCTACCGCTTTATAAACCATACACAAGTTAAAATGATTATCATTAATCTTTAATTAGATTTATTTGTGTATTTAGATTCATAAAATTGCATTTGGTATTCTATTTATTAATATTCAACCAGGAGCAAAAACTCAAAAATGCGATGCTGCAAATTACAACTTTTAGCAGAACGGAATTTCGTACCGGACAATGCGATCAAAAAGTAACTTCCCTCGGAAATGAGAACACAAAGTTCTTTGAAACTTACATTAAAGAATTTAATTTATTAACTTTAACGACTTTGGAGGTAAAAAATAAATTGTATTGTTTATCATTTTTTCTAGTGGAAAAAGCTTAATCTGTTGTGAAAAATATTTTGTGCAGCAAGCTAAAAATGGGCCACCTGACTGGTTCCGTTTGCGTTCAGGTTAAACCATTTTATCAGTTGGATGAGCAGTTAGCATTCTCTTGATAATGTTAATTAACACAGTTAAATTGAATAATTGAATGTTCAACATGAAAAAAATTAAAAATCCTTGAGGAAATTACAATAGTAAAAGGAAAATGCCTGCTGGATTTACCAGCACAATGTCAAGAAGTTGAAAATAAGAAAGTTATAAGAAAGAAGTCTTTCAAGACCCTTTTTCTTGGAAACACGTGAAGGAGTAGAAATTAAAACAATATACTCAGGTCCTTGAAGCTGTGAAAAATGTTTTCTAAGTTACCGTAAAAAAATGTTTGCCTGTTTTTAGATCTTTTCTGTTCACGGTAGCTAATTTCCAATCCAAGAGACATTCCTTCTCGAAATACACAAACAAAATAAATCCGCAAATAAAGAAAGAACAGCTACTGATAAGGCTGCAGCGTTATCATCCGATAGGGAACCGCCCACTAGCAATGACGTCTGGACACGGACATATCCACCCACATAATTATACACTGTTATTGATTTTATATAAACCACTAGTCTTCCTCACAGTTTTACACTGAATACGAAAGTGGAACATTCCTGAAAGTTTATCGGAGCTTTTCCAGCCATATTTTATCCCCTTTCGAATTTCAAGGGACCGTAGTCTAAATAAAAGGTGTTTTTTTTTAAGTGTAAATCAGTGTTTATTCGTGTAGATTTTTTAGTGTAATGATAAGATAAAAAAATGAGTGTACGTAGTATGAAAATAAGAGCGAATAAATTCTTGCCGTTTGTGTGTGTTACGGAGGAGTGCGAATGTGGCTATAAGAGGTAAGTGTTTTTGATATGGTTTTGGGTTTTAGATTGTATAGCTTATATCGCGGTTTAGTTAACGATTAGTAAGCGGTGGTATAGCTATCTAGTACTGAGTTATGTGTTTAGCTAGGAGGACCAAG
Organism: Diarsia rubi; assembly: GCA_932274075.1. Taxonomy (NCBI): domain Eukaryota; kingdom Metazoa; phylum Arthropoda; class Insecta; order Lepidoptera; family Noctuidae; genus Diarsia; species Diarsia rubi. Next base: position 8,168,500 of record OW026437.1, on the reverse strand, counting down.
TCCATCATGGTTTATGATAAACCATTACAGATTTGGATGGCGATGTGAAATGATATCGGTCTATTAATTTGAAAGTAACTTTAAATTTAATACCATAACACTGTTAGCAAAATTCGATGATATTAAGGAAGTTTTATTTTATAATTATTCTAAGTGAATGAAGGTCGCCTAGTTAAATAATAATTGTATACATATGGTAATTAATTTACCAATTCGTCTTAGCGATGTTTGGTGATCAATGTTCATTGAGAATGTCTCATTTGCCCTGCAGTGGGACCTCATTAGCGTTCTAATAATTAGCAAAATTAAGCATAATATCGATGTATCGAAACCGAATATATTATTATGTTTCCATTAGATTATTATTAGATTGTTTTACTTCCGATACGGATTTTGCTTTCACCACGCTCTAAGCAGAAATTACCATAACATATCATAATTTTACATAATTACATGTGTAGCCGAAGGTCATTCTGTCTAGACGACAAATACGTAATGGTAGCAAAACTGATAGTAAAACACTATCAATCTTTATTACCTAATTAATAAATCCGCAACTTCCCGCTCACTCGATCACTGATGACATCCAACATGGATCCAGCATCCGACATGTTTATTTCATCACTTCATCTCGTATTACGGATCTCGTGTTCTTTAGTTCCGTATAACAACTTTCTAGTATCAGGAATGTAAAGCAGATACTTTTGTGCATCAATAAGTATACTTATGTTCAGCTCGGTTTAAAAGTTGTTATAAGCAATTTTGGTCCTAAGGTCCGAAGAACTTAATACTGCTAAAAGGCTAAAAATAACGGGTTATAGCATATTATCGTCGATAGGTAATATTTAGGGGAAGCCTATGCTTCTCCTTAAAGTTTCCAAATCAACCATTTATGTGCTTTTTGCCTCCAGTGAATTCTTGCGGTCTTTATCAGTTATCATTGGTCTACTTTGGAGGACTTTCTAAACTGCGCCTTCAGATTCCTGATCACAGTAACCGCAACACCAGGCTTAAAGCGAAAAAAATATTAGTTTCATATAAAACGGTAGGTACAGCACAAACACCTGCCTAAATGTAGCTTCTTAAAAGCAAAGTATTACCGAAACACATTGCGGATGACTAAAACACAAAACCTCAGATCTAGTAGAAGGACTAACTGGAGAAAGCCGAGCAGTTAAACAGAATAGGTTAGTAAAAGTGACAGAGTCCTTTATTACAAGTCTACCACAAGTATTTACTTTCGTAATACAGATTGAAACCTGTTCGTAGATAACTGGAACGGTAATGTACCCTAAGGTGATATAAGACACGTAACTTAAGACAAGTTTTAAAGCTTAGTTTACATTGATAATGCGAGCGGAAAAGTTCTGCTTGCACAATTTTTAATGATGCCTGGTCTCTTCTGCCTAGCCTTTTGTCAACTTGGTTGGGGTCGGCTTTCAGTCTATGTGGCTGAATTTTTGGCCAAACATGCTTTTAACCAGCAATGCGCTGAGAAGAAAATAGCATAGTTAGAAAAGAGACGCCTTTGTATTAATTTTCCGAAAGGTTAGAATTCTGACTGACCTGATGTGTGTACGTGAACGATGCTAAAGAGTATGTAAGGAGTATCAAGTGGGTGGCGATCTGTAGTTACTGTCCATGGGAATAAGGCGTGGGAATCCGTGGGATTACGTATTATGTGTATGACTGCAAAGATTAATGTATTATCAACAAAATCGCGCTGAATTTTGGTCCGGCAATTTTAAGTCTCTCATATTTTATTGTTTGCACTGTATCGCGGCTATTGCGCCAGTAATGCTGTTTTCTATCGATTTTATTTAGTTCTCGTCTACCTTCGCTAGACTGTTCAGTGTTCAGACAACATTTAAAAGTAATTTGCCTTTAAACTAGCCTCCACCGCTACATTTACATTAAACCTCCTCTTGTTGGTACTCTCCACTAATTACTCGTCCAATGTAAACCCAGCTTTACGTAATTTATGTCAAGCTTTAACTTTTATCTTAAGAGATTACTTTGCACCATAAACGTCGTTGCAAGACGTAATGCCGACAGAAATGGAGGCTTAATTCTTGTTCGTTTAATTTCCGTGTTGTTGATCGTAATAAAAATATTGTTGACTGTTATATAACTGAAAATCTAATGGGAACTGGTCGTGGGATTTTCAACCCTGGACCTGTATATGTTTATTGTATTAAGATCATCAGCCTGCTGGCTTCCGAATTTATTTTTTATTTTAACGCCTCGGCATTACGTCTGGTGATGAAGTAGGTGGCGTCTGTTTCTTGCTTTGTTTATCAGCATCACCAGTATTTCTTTTTCATTGTCTTTATCGTAAGAAAAGTTAATAGGGTGAGTAGATGTGGATGGGTATAAGAGTAGAGGAAGACCAAATAAACGATGGGTCTACTGTGGAAAAAATGATATGGCAAGAAAGCAGACTTCTACACTAATATTATAAAGAGGAAAGATTTGTTTGTTTGTTTGTTAGGCTCCGAAACTACTGAACCGATTTGAAAAATTCTTTCACCGCTGGGAAGCTACACTATCCCTGGGATACATAGGCTACTATTTATCCCTGTACTCCCACGGGAACGGGAACTACGTAGGTGAAACCGCGTGACGTCACGTCCGCTAGTGTTAAATAAATTGGGATTAGGGCTAAAGAAGATGTTATCCTATTCAGTCTGCCACATCTCTGAATACGATGCACGTACAATACAGACGACACACTGGCCTCCCCTGGGTACACTGAAGAAATTAAAACTTTACAAACTTACATTCACATTAATACATTGGAGAGATGTTATTGTAAAGTTAGCGTCATAAACTTTGATCAAGGGGTACGGTAGATATTGACGACTCTGTTTCCAGTGTCCCCGAGGAAATAACAACCGGAAACATTTTAGTGTTGGAAACCTCGATATATTTTTTTAGAAGGAAAAGCGGGTTTTCGAGTTTAGACCACTTTCAAAATAAAGTCGACAGCCTCAAAGTTTAACCGATTTTAGTCGAAGACGAAGGTTAAAATAAAGAGGTATTCCCATCTGAGCACTGATTTTTAGAGCACCAAAGCTATTCCCATCTGAGCTCCTAAGATTTGGTAGCTGCTTGTGATGGGGTGTATAATAAAAATAATCGATAATAATTTTAGTAAAGTTTCACAAACTACTAGGAGAACAGAAACATTAGGAGGTATTGGAAATTGGAATCTTAAAATCAAAGCAACTCAACCAATAAAATAAAAAAAACCCTATAAGTCACTAGTGATTAATAGGAATGAAAAAGTCACAATTTGATTACAGGTGTCATTATGTGCCTAATTTCGGTCTATATGCCTTTCTGATACCATGCAGTGTGTAATGAAGATACTACTACTTCACGATTCTGGCCTCGTGCTACAACCCAACTGTCGCAATTGACAGACCTTGTGGATGTTCAAGTGACAATCATCCTTAGGGTGGTAAACTACCTGGCAGGGTTGCGGAATTTGTTCGAAAGAGTCACCGCGGTCCTGGAACGCAAAGGACATTAGCAATCCTAAAACTAAAACCCATGTTCCAGTCAATAAGGGTCAATAAAGTATATTCAAAAGAGGCACAGTTTAGGAACGAAATACTCACTTCTTGAAACGTAACCCAAATAGTAGGTACTAACAGTACATTTGAATGTGAACCGCAACTTGTATGCAGTCTCACCTTCAAACTCTGATCGAATTTCGATTCCTCACAAACTCAAATGTCATCTAATTAATACTTGAAATTAGATACAGTTCTGTAATGAACGCACGAGTAGTTTCTGACTAAGAATAAATCTATAAGTACTTTAAAGTTTTTGTACAGTCACCAGCACATCATGCTACCATACACTGACAATTTTATTCCGGCAAACTTTTTTTTATTTTTTTCGGGTGTTGGGAAATCATCAAATAACCCCTCCTGCTCTTGGGCAGAGCGGAAGGGAGTGTCAGACTTCTACTGACTAAAAACCACCCATGTTCCTTCTTAGCCCTTGTGCCGAGGCAGCGGTATCTCTTTCGAACAACCCGCAGCCTCGACGGGGTCAAAATTGAACCTTATGCACTAAATTGATGGTAGTAGCCAGTAGGTTGTTGTGACAGTAGTACCAAATCCAGTTAAAGCTGGTGCTCGTATTCTTCCTCACTAGTCCAGTAGTCGCAAATGAGGACCTGGCCACAATACGGTATTTCTCCAAAAAAATCTATAATAATTAGTCCGTCTGTTACACTATCGAAAAATATTTGATTCGTATTTTTTTATTTTATCCAATTAATAAAAAAATACGCAAAACGACTTGTGACGTCACTTTGTGGGTAAGAAAAGTACTAACCTTGTGACGTCACACGATTTGACAGGACTTTTCGAAGCACTGTATCGTCTTCATCTTTTGCTTACGTGAAAAAAGAAAAAATACGTGTCCATTATTTTTTTTAAATCTATCTGACGGACTAATTAGATTTTTTTGGTGAAATACTCTATTGCCAGTTCGGAGTTCGAGTTTTTCCATTAGGAATTTCTCAATAGCAGCTCGCGGTCTGGGGTTTTGCCCGATTTATGGCAACATACTCTCCCCGTCAGACCCCGTGTACCTACTGTTAAGCTTAAATTAATTGAAATTGCGAAATGAGGAAGTATCACTATCACTTCTACCAAATCTCTCGTGAAAGATGCATGATGTTGTGACGTATTTTATTACATAATGTTAAAACTACACATTCTCTTGACCAGTTTAAGAACAAAGCTTTTTCATACTACTAACGTGCGGTCACCAGTACACAGTAAATTTGCAACACTACCGTTGGGCAATAATTTAATGCACCATGCCATGTGATCTGAATTTTGATTGTTAGTTACGATCACGCATACCCCGTTCTCGAATATTCTGTTATTCGAGACAGTTTTCGTAGTTTCCGCTAGAAATATTTGGATTTTTACACGAATGGTCGTCACGTTCGTAGACCTGTGATGATGTGGTTTGACATACTTTTGTATGGAAGCTCTTTTTCTGTAACGGAGGATTAGTACAAGTAGCAGTAGATATATTTGGAAGAGACCTACACTTAGCATTGGATGGCCAAAGTTTAAAGAGACAGAGTCTAACAGTTAGTGTTAAAGAAGAACTTTGAACTACATTCCGAATAATCCCCCTCAAAACCTTTGTCCCGTACACATCCACTGAATAGGGAGGGTATTTTATCAAAAAAATCTAATTAGTCCGTCAGATAGATTTTCAAAAAATAATGGAAACATATTTTTTATTTTTTCACTTAAACAAAAAATGAAGACGATACAGTCCTTCGAAAAGTCTCGTCAAGTCATGTGACGGCACAAGGTTAGTACTTTTTTACTCACAAAGTGACGTCAAAAGCCCCCACTCCTGATCTTTGACACGTTTTATTTTCGTCAATTTTTATTAATTTGATAAAACAAAAAACACGTACCTATTTAATATTTTTCGATAATCTAACAGACGGACTGATAAGATATTTTTGGTCAAAATACCCTATTCTTGTGTTGCTCTAGCTCCTCCCATTATTATCATTATCATCATAGCAGCTCAACTTCGTTCACCGTTAGACATTGGTCTCCCGAACGTCGTTATATTAACTTCCGTTGCTGTGCTGCTCGTAATCTCGTATCCTGCTGATTACCCGAAAAGACGAAATAAAAAGAACAGGAAAAAGTAATGCTCAAAATTGTATTAACAAAAGTATTTAGGTTAAAATTCGTAGGCGTTGAATTAGATCTACAAAACAAAGTTCAAACTTTGAATGTTCATATTTTCATGAATAATCTTCTAAATAATCCCAAGTTCAAAGCTGATCATAGTCCTTTATGTTAATCACCAATCAGAATTTTGAAACACATTACATAGTTGTATTTTATTCATAGTTTATCTTCGGTCATCATTTTCTAAGGGATCAAGAGGATTTTATAATAATTTTGTAAATTGCTATTAACCTTTCGGTAATAAAGCTTATTTCTATGATAATCCGGGATTGTGATAATATAAGATATTTACTGTATTTCGAAGTTATGTTTTATTCAAAACTGATACTTCTTTTTATTTTAGATCTCAATGAAAAATTTTGTGATCTACAAATGTTTAATGAAAGCTATAGAGAAAAATGTGTATGCAGCATTTTAGGACAGCTATTGTCTGCTTTACAACTTCTTTATAGTATAGCTCATTTTACGGACATCACACACAAACTACAAATGCACTAAAGTTTTATGTTCTTAAAGACACAAATTGTTAGATCTAACCTAAGGTCGTATCGTATCTGTCGTTGCTTCCGGTATGTGTGAGCGCAGTCTTCTCAGTGCAGAATGTACTTTAAACACGATGAGGGTATCTAGCGGTTTAAATCTTTACCCTAGCACCAAACTGCGGTTAGCTACGAAGCAGAAAATGTAAGTTAATCACAGTTGTGTGCTACTGCGGTCAATATTAACTAGTTTTAAGTTGTAAACGAGTTAACTAGGACAGAATATTCTGATGAATCTACATGCATAGCTTTGGAATTCCCAAGGTAGGTTGCTTGTTAAGAAAAAAGGGACGTGGGTGCTGCCAAGGTTCTATTCGAATGCCGTTTCTGATATTGATTGAAGATATAATGTTAAGAATTTAAATTAGTAGCTAATCTGATGTATAAGTTGGTAATTAAGATAAGTGAATTATCAGATTCTAACAGAGTTGAATTAGGACTGATCCATTCATTTAATTAACACAATCTACTACTGAAAATGTGGTCCTGAGATCGGTTCCCAAGTTGGGCAATAATTGGGGATAATTGAGATTATCCCATTAGAAGAGCTGCGGTGGCCCAGTGGTGGCGGCCCCGACTTACGAACAGTATGTCGTTGGTTCGAACACAGGCAGGCACATTACTTTGTGTAATTTATTCTATCACTGCTTCTCTCAAGACGGTGAAGGAAAACATCGTTAGGAAACCGTCATGTCTTAGAACCAAAAAATTCGAAAACATGTGACATCTACTTACCAATCCGCACTGGGCCCGCGTGGTAGATTATATCCCATTCTCTCTCAAAGAGAGGAGGCCTGTGTCCCAGCAGTGGGTACATTAATAGGCTGTTGATGATGATCCCACTAGAAATTCTCAGTTGCAGATCTTAGTCAGGATTGGTTTTCTATTGATGGCAATAACTTCGACCCCTGTTACTAGGCATGGGTAAATTGTGGTTACGCTAAGTATAATACTACGGCGTTACTTATATGATTTATGCAGTATAATAAGGACTGGCAGTTTTTCTACACAATAATTATTTTAAAGAGGAAAGATTTGTTTGTTTGTTTGTAACGAATAGGCTCCGAAACAACTGGACCGATTTGAAAAATTCTTTCACCGAAGCTACACTATCCCCGGGTGACATAGGCCCTGTATTCTCACGGGAACGGGAACTACGCGGGTGTAACCGCGTGACGTCCGCTAGTCTTATATAAACAGCATACCGACAAATTGAGCAGTCGGATTTGATTCTTACAAAGGCGGCGTGGTGTATATTAAAAAAAATGGAATAATGGTACCATCTTAAACAGAAATAATATATTTGGTCATTGAATATTACAGGCTCAAAGATCACAGAGAATTCAAATTAGCTCTTTATGAATACAGAGTACTTATGAATATTCACAAATCTAATATTATTTTAGAACGATTTCTTATTATATAAAATAATTCTTATTATGTAACGTGAGATTTTTTCTTTTCTTTTCAAATATGTATTATATTCTCGAGTAGTTTGTTTGCCTTTTAAATTAAAATATAATCGTACTAGTTGTTATCAGCGGCTTCGCCCGCTACAACTCGAAAATTATCCCATGGGAATATATGGCCGGGTAATCGGGTTAAAAACTATTCTGTGTTAATCCAGGTCAAAACTATTCTATGTGTTAATCCAAATCCGTTCAGTAGTTTTTGCGTGAAAGAGTAAAAAACATCCTCTCTAACCTTCACATTTAAAATACTAGCTTGTGCTAGCGGCTTCGCCCGCGTGCTATTTGATAATTGTCCTACGGGATCATACTACCGGGATAAGAAGTATCCCATGTGTTAATCCAGGTTATAAACTATCTGTGTTCTAAATTTCATCCACATCCGTTCAGTAGTTTTTGCGTGAAAGTGTAACAAACATCCATCCATCCATACATCCTCACAAACTAACGCATTTATAATATTAGTAGGATTTGGCTAAATGTTATTTTTTATAACGGTTTTTTTTAATGCCGCTATTTTTAACCGACTTAAAAAGGATGATGTTTCCATTCTTTTGTTTAATTTATCGTGTTACATTTCATTTCAAAGACGCACTATCTACTTTGCACATGCCATTGGCAAGCATGCGTCTCATATTATTTTTTTAAGTTCAGTTCATAAATGACGGAATTATGAGGTAACATACAAAAAAAAACTGTCGAATTGAGAGCCTCCTCCTTTTTTGCAGTCGGTTAAAGTATTAAAAACTAGTTTCCTTCTTCCCATGCCTTTTACGCTAGAGTATACCTACCTTACCCAAGATTAGCCACACATGTCAACGACATATGATCCTACAGTGTCCTACACTATGCGTACCTACTATGTGTAAAAACTCGACGCTCTCATGCGTAACGTGGCTAGTTTCTAGAATGTCACGGTTTCAAACCCAGGGGTTGTAACATCAAAAGGGCATGTAACTACCCCACAGTAATGTAAGGGTTTGTTTATGTGAAGGTCGTTTCAAGACTTTGTACGTGTAGAAAATACAGGTGGAACTAGTACAGCTACGCGAAAATATATTTTGACGATGTATTTCCCTGTGGGTTGGTGTTTTAGACATGTTTATAGATTTTTTCTTGCTTTTCCTTGAAAGTTTTTTGTTTATTATGACTACATTATATGAGTCAGATGTTATTAGCACCAATTTGTGAGCGTTCCCCGAATTGTTAATCCAATCTGAACTAAATTGAATAATGGGCCAACCTGATCTGCTGTATTTGGTCGTCTTAATTATTAAATCAACTTACAAAGAATTGTCTGATTAATAGAGTTCATTTTTCCTTACAGAAAAAAATACTGCTTAATTTAGAACGAGTTCAATAAGATTTTAGACAAACAAACTGATTAACAGGACTGATGCAACGCTTCCTTCTTTTTAATCGACCCCTTTCGTAATCTCATCAACAAATCCCTCAATCTCAGAGATCTGGCTTACATTCATCAATACATGCACATAGTATGAACAGTAACTAAAGATAGCACAGTTAAAGGCCTCGTTGGCATTAAAGCTTAATTTACATTGCCGCGGAATGTAATGAAGGTAAGCGACTTTTTGGAACAAAATGTTATACAGCCTTATAGATGAATCTGTTTTGTCTAGATTTTCCTTGAAGGATTCCTTGTTCCTATCAGGCAATAGGAAGATCACTGAAAAAGTTATACGCTTACAATTTATGTAAATGTGCTTTTTTCTAATGAACTTTATGTTAAGTGTGCAACTTACAGATTGGATACGATGTAAAACAACAAGTCGCACGTCGTCTGACGAATGCTCATGCGTTTTCGAGAACTCCCGCAGTCAGCTCGTTAGAACATCACACATAATAATCATCATCATTTCAGCCGAAAGACGCCCACTTCGTGAAATAGGCCTCCTCTCGTCACCGTGCGTCTCGCTTTCAGCGGATACCCGCAATCTTCATCAGGTCGTAGTTCCACCTAGGGGGAGGCCTTCTAAGGCAACGTCTTCCGGTTCGCGATCATCATTCCAGAACTTATCAGCCCCATCGGCCATTTGTTCTGCTAGCAATGTACCCTGCCCACTGCCACTTAAGTTGGCAATTCTTCAGGCTACGTCAGTAACTTTGGTCACCAGACAATAGGGGATCGGACAAAAAAAAAAACTAATTAGTCCGTCAGATAGATTTCCAAAAAATATTGAACACGTATTTTTCTTTTTTCACAAAACAAAAAATGAAAACGATACAGTGCTTCGAAAACTCGTGAACTCTTCGAAAACTTTACATGATAGTAATTTTTTTACCTACAAATGACGTCACCCCCTCATGATCTTTGATGCGTCTGCGATCTTCGTCAATTTTTATTAATTTGATAAAGCAAAAAACACGTATCCAATATTTTTCGATAATCTAACTGACGGACTAATTAGAATCATTTTTTTTGACTCAGTACGATCCCGTAATGATATACTCGTATTCATGGCGTTTTACAAATTTTTGTTTTCGTTACTAAACGTTGCTGACAATCTATTCTGCGGTAATGTAAATTGAGCCTTAAAGACCTTGCACATCAAAGCACCGCTTGCCGTTAACATTCAGCGGTTACCGTCCATTCCAGTTTAGCGGAACGCGACTTGCATTAATAAGTGACGGAATCAACAGCTGGATCTAAATGGCTTGATGGTCATGAGATGAAGTTTGATTGATGGCGATTTAGGGTAACTGATAGTGTTCTAGTTAATAGGTGCGTGTGCGTGATTAGGTGAAGTTTTTGTTAGTGTGTCATTTTTACGAATGTTCACGAGGTCATTTAAATGATTAGTTAACTTTCCATGATCTGCAAAGCACATGCTTACCCCGTCATTGCGATAATTTGGTTTATATACCCCTAACTCGGACGGAACTATCTAGTTACGGAGATATTGCGGGTTAAAGTAAAACAAATATTTCTTCGTTTTTAATACGAGTTTTGATGTTAGTTTGATGTAGGTACAGATTGCTCTGTTGACGGCTCCGTCGTATACTCTTGAAATTATAATGGCTTTCAATTTGACAATTCGGCAAAATTCTTTGCGTTATTAAACTGGCATGGACACCAACACTGAAAACGAGATATGTACCTTGGTAACTTTTTGGATCGAGCTCCCGATATCATTGCCTTACATTGTCTTCCATTTTTTTATTGCGTCATTTACGCTGTCGACCAAATTTGAAGCCTAAGAAGTAACGGATTGGTTACCGTCCAGCTCAGTTTAGTAAAAATAAGTGACGGAATTAACTGCTGCATCTTAATGACTTGATGGCCTAGAGATGATGTTTGATTAATAGCGATGTGAGGTAACTGATTCTCTAGTAGTCTAGTAAATAGACAGATGCGTGACTTGCGTGTAAAGTATCGGGAATAATTTGAATAATGACGAAGTTCTCATTCTGTCGAATAATTTATTCATCTGGACCTACTCTGCAAGCTAAATCTAATCACAGTTGGTCCTTTGAATCAGACCTAGATTAACTATGACAGTTCAGCAATAAATACAACATGGATGGGACTTTGAATTGAGTCTAATTTCTTAACGTAGTAGCGTAGAAAGCTTTTTCATCAGTTACTAAAAAGAAGAGAGAGAGAGAGAGAATCATATCAAATTACTTATTTATTTAAACTTCATGTACAATAGTGGTATAGGCGCCACAAGACATTCTCTACCAGTCAACATTTGGGTTAAATAAGACAACATCATGACAATTCTGTAACAATTATAGCAGTTTATTCATTTTATCTAGTATTGATATCCCTCACAAAATGAGGCAACCAATAAGTAATTAATTCTCATTAAACAGAACTGCTAAGAATGTAATTTGTATTAATTGTTATCGAGTTTTAAAATTAATTATGCCACAATAACGTTTACCACAATAAATGTTTAACTGTACAAAATTTATTATTCTTTAAATAACTTAAAGGCCTCATTAACACCTGGTTATAATAAACCCATGTGCCGATTTCAAGGTTATGTAAGGTTTTGAAATCCAACAAAGTGGGGAAAAGGCGAGGCAGATGGTGCTGCGAATTTAAACTAAACGCTTCACAACATAACAACCCACTGCTGGGACACAGGACCCCTCTATAGAGTGGGGGGGTTAGAATATTTGAACCATGTCGAGGGTTAAGCCTCCCCCCTGGCATAGGCCAGGGACGCTAAACCTCGCCTATTCTAAGTCAGTAATATTTCAAGCAGGTGAATCGATCCACCTGCCATTACTCGTTACAATCAAACGAGCAACATACGAGTGTTAGTTACCAAACTCGAATTCTTCTGTTGACCGGTTATACTTGACCATAGTATAAAAGTAAGCAGTTAACCAACTTAGCTCTGTCTGTTAAGGTTGCCAACAAAACTTTTTTTTTCTGTTTCACCAATCGACTACTGTCAGTCACCGTCTCTCGTTTCGCGGTGTCTGTGGGGGTGACTGCTGACGCGACGAGTAACAGAAAATTATGGAAGGCGTCTTGCCACGCTGACCCCAAATCAATTTTGATATGAAAAAAAAAAGTCGACAACTCAGGAACTCGTTACATAGAAGCATGCTTAGAATTCGTCTGTGTGATCCGATTCAGACTCCCAAGTGTTTTATTTCTTACCACTCCTGGTAAAAGTCCGCCCACACTTATTATTTATTTTAACTTCATGTTTTTACATACAACTTACACACACCCACACATTTAGCGAACCCACGGATCTTCAAAAAAAAATCAAAATCAAAATATTTTTATTTCACATAGGCCTACATGGGCACTTATAAAACGTCGACAAAAAGGTGCACTGTTCGGTGCATTGGTCGATTCCTAAGGAGAAGAACTGGCAAGAAACTCCAAAGGTTACTCTTTTAATCTTTTAAAATCGTTTGGGTTAACAATAACTTTAAGGTCCAGACATAATCAGGAGGACAGATTAGTGCCTGAGATGGTCTTTTGAAGAAAGCACCACACAGATTTCAGTTATCGTGGAGCTCGACTTATAACTCAAGGAGCTCAACTTCCGCATCCGTCCTTCCTAACTCCAAGTTGAAACACTGTACATACATTAACTACTTATATCTCAACTGCACTAGAAAGACAACCGCTCTGTCCGATCTGTACGGTGCCGGTGGCTACTCAAACGGGCAATTGTAGCAGTGGGTCAACCGCACTCCGCTGCGCCGGCGCCGCATAAGTAAATGTTTTTGTTTGAATTACTTGTGCGTTCACAAACAACATCCTTTGCATTGCTGTAATGACTTCGAAATAAATTATTCCCAGCGAAGACTTGCGAGTCTTTTGACTAGGGTCGGTCAGCAATTGCCTTCAGAAAGTGAAGGAGAATAGGAAACCCTTATGTACTGCTGTGGGAAATTACAGACTTGTCAATAATTAATAAGGATTTCTTCTTCTGGTGCCTCTAAAATTACTGAAAGATGGTCACCATCTTCGATGTTTTCGCTTTTTCCGCATTTACGGCCAGCATTCGTTATTCAAAGATTTGAAATGATTTTTTGGTATTACCGTCCAATCCAATCACTAAGACCGAAAAATAACAAACGTTATTGAAATAATTTGAACACCCACATACCAATTCAAAAACTGGTACCACCATTACTCTCAGCCAATAAACAAACAAAACAAATTAAAATGTCGCTTGACATGTTCTATATTGGTCAATAAAATGTACAATGTTATTAAAAAGCGATCGTTCAGTCGCATTCGGTCAGCGCAGGACCGGTTCACAAACGACCTTGCGTCCGCGCACGTTCACTTACTGATCTATAGATTGAGGCTTCGTAACATTTGTTTATTGATCGTTTTGTACAATGGTGACTGGTCTTTCGCTCGCTTTTCTATAATCCTCTAAACAGCTTTAATTATAATTTGCGCAAGATTTCTTTATTTTTTGTGTCGACAAATCTTTGCCGTACTTAATGTCTTGCAAATAACCTCCATCATTACGGCGATCAAGTGTTAAGAACGTGCGTAAGTCTCATCAACAGTATTATCACCGTGCCATTGACCTTCGTTGGCAAACAAATCACCTTGAGGTTCTATTGTACCCGATTCACAGCTGTTCCAGGCTTTTTGTTCTAAATGACGCACGAACACTTGCGTTTTACGTGACAGGTGGTCATGCTGCCCAAGTTGTATGGCTTCATTTTTAAAGCCGACAGGAAGACCAGATGGCGAATGTACCTACTTGTCCTGAGGCATGTACTCGTAACTTTGTTATGTAATGACATAATTAAGCTAAATGTACATGCGTATATCTGGTTACCGTTTGCAACAACCCACTTGATTACCTGTCAGACATATCTGCTTTTCCCCTATCAATATGTACGTGTTTACTGTCCATCGAGCAAAGAAACTGACCGTCTCTTAGAAAGCATTTCTTCAGTCTTTCAGCAAAAACAGCGCTTTTAATGCTAGTATCCAACGGTTTTATGCGCAAGAGTGTTGCTTTCTCTCAAGCGACGCGTCGCTGACTACGCATGAACCAAGCCAGTCGCTCATGGCCGTTCAGTGAGGCCGCACGCGTCGGTGCATCAGAAATTCGCGATTCGAACAGTATCGGCGGGTCGTACCGCCGCGTTTACGTCAGTAGTGTCAAAGTGTCCACAGTGCAAAAACAAATATTTTGTGATTAAACACTTGGAACTAACCAAGGTCAGCAGTGTTGTGTTGCAAAAACAGGAGGATTTCAAGTGTATATATTTTTTCTCAGCCATCGTCACGCGCTTTGAGCCGTTTTTATGTAGGTTTCTTATTTATGTGTTTCTGTAATTGTATTCGTAATTATTGTCGATTGACGTAAGGACGTTCCAGTTGATGATCTCTCGATTCATCATTACCTGACTGCCTCTGTAATCAACTTCCAGGTTATTGTCTTTCCACGATTCTAAATCATCCTTTAATTCATCCTGTAATGATATTTTCCTTGCTGAGCTTGTTTTATATATATGGAAGATTGTATGCGTCATTTACCTGCTTAAAACAAGATTTGTGTAGGAAGCTGTATCTCAGCACTAAATCACCTTGAGATCCGGTATCACACAAATTCGAACAGTTGAAAGTGAAAAGATTAACATAAAATCTGCTCATTAACCGACTTGTTTTTATTTAATTTCTAACTATCTGTTGATTTGAAAAGAAGTGGCTATTTACAATAGCAATAAACATTCTCAGAAAGACTAAATATGAAATCTGGGCTAAAAGTACCTTGATAGCTGATTGACGTTACTAATAACTCTAGTATTGACGTAAACACATAATATTAATTATCATAACATTAATAATGTCACGAAAAATGAACGTGAATTTGATAAGGGAATCGTGATTGTTTTGACTAATAACACACTTTACCGCGGAACCACGAATTCAAGAGCTAATTTTAGATAGTCGTCCATAAAATTTGTCACAAAATTATCTGGGAGATAAATTCGAAATCGATTTTCTCACGGCTTATCAAAAAATTTAATCATGCGCCACAATCTGAGATACGTGATACGTGAGATAAAAAGAACTAAATGATACACAGAAATACATATTATTTACACAAAGTTTATAAAATAGGTCAGTTATGAGTTGTAGGAAAGATAAACAAGGAAAGTAAAACTGCTTCCTGATTCCACAGATATAGCAAGCAGTATTAGGCCAGACAGAGGAAAGTGATCGAAATAAAAGTATCAAAATATCAACAAATTCTCTTTGATAAAGCGATATATTTTGAGGGTTCCAACTCAAACAATTTCTGAAACAGATTATATCCACAAAAGACGGCTCCTGCGGAGCTTTTACCGCTCAGTTAACTTAAAGATTTGGGGCATAAAGAATCCTCAAAATACTTCTTTAAGAGTTTTAATAAAATTGTAACGGCTGTACTTTGGAACTTATATAAATTTTATGTTACCTTGTTGTATACATCTTCTCGCGAGTATAATCAGGTTATGTCCGAAAACATTATTAAGAGTACTTCGTCTGGGATTTTAATATTTCTGTCTGATTCACAATTGCTGTCGCTTTTCCATATACGCTACATCAATTTGAGAAACTTATCTTTGTCGAATTTGGCGAGTCTTTGACGTCAAACGCCTTGTTTAAAATTACTGGTATCATTTGTCTTAGTGTTTTGGTCGCTGCTATTACGTTCATGAGACTAACAATTTTCCTCGTCTCTAAAGTCGAAAGACATGTTCGTGTTTTCCTAACAACCCGTTCAATCACCTCTTGGACATGATGCCTTTCTTACTACATACTTTCTCGTTGTTTCTCTAGCGTAATTAGTAGTTTCCCATCAACAAATTGATGTTTTTATTCTGTATGCCGTGTTTTATGGAGTCGGCTCACTTATTTTGCTTATATGGTGTAATGCACCTTCCCTGTTGAGTTTCATATTGCTAATTGATTTATCGTCACGCTCTTTTCCTTTATGGGGTAAGCGCCAGTCTTAGCGGCACCAAGAACCCCGTTATTACTTGAAGTTATGTATTTATGGAGTGTTTTGCTCGGTTCCTCCTTAAGGAAAAGTTCATGGTTCTGATTCATAGCTCATTATTTAATAAGGGTTTGGTCTTCTTATATCCGCAATCTATTTATAACGAATTGTTTGAATACAAGGATTTAACATTGAATATTTTATAGCTTCCGACTTTTTGTCTGTTTTGACGATGAGGCTGACTAGCTACCGATGACACTATCGTTGTTATATTATTAATAATAATAATGTTTTATTCTCTTTCGAGCTACAATTTTACTATTGTTTTTTCCCAGTTCTATTTTGAATACCCCGGATTTTATTCATTTTATGAATTATAATATTTCTAGGATAATCAAATGGGTTAGGTATATGTTGTTATTTCTAATCATTCATTTTCGACTGTCGCACAGCCAACATAAAAAAGACCACTGTCGATCGAGACGGAAACCGTTATTTTTTCATTTATGTGGCTAGTTTTAAATAATACATCTTCGTCTCGCTCTGTGGGAGTTGAAAACATCGCTGTTTGGTTAGACTACAAACGTGATGAATGATGATATTTCATTTAATTTTGTAACTTCTGATTACGAAATTGACAATGTTTCAAACGGTCATGTCGTGATTGAGAACTCTTTGTTTTGTAACTTACTGTTACAGTGAGTGAGAATAGTTTTGTTGTAAAAGGTATCTTTAAAGTATTTACTTTGTTTATTGTTAAACCAGACCGTTTTGGATGAGGAAAGAGGTGGTTGTCTGTGAGTAAGATTGTTAAAGATTTAGTTTTATCTCTTTTACTTTACTTACTCCGTTCTGTTTCAACATTGCCGTCTTCCATAACTGTTATGAAACAGATTTTTTCAAGTTTATCGTTCTCAATACAATGTAACATAAAGTGTGACGATAAAACCTCACTTCTAGCCTCAGATTTATTTTTAATACCTCTAAACGCGTCAGGTGTGACGTAAGCCGTATAATAAAAGTCTACTCAAGCTTATAATGATGTCGTCTATGCCGCAAATAAACTAGTTATGGCCGACTTTGAGAGAAAAGAGGTAATTCTCTGTTGTCTTTTCGGATACTTTGTCTTTATTGTCAAAATTCACAGTTCATTAAAAATAATTGATGGATGGATTATGAAATGACTAAGTGGCTATTTCGTCACTGTTTTTGTGTACCAATTCGGGTTTATTTAGAAAATGTGGATGTTATTTTGTAAGTGGATTATTGATGGGATTGTATAAAGTTATTATTGAAAAGGTTTTGCCGCCCAGTCACCTAGTGTAATCGATTATTCGCTCTTGAAGGCAGGTACGGCAAGACGAAGTGACCTTTTCATGGATTACTATTCTTAGACATGTTATTGTTCTGACCACAACTTTTAAAGCAGATTTCTGTTTTATGTTCGGTGTTAATTTTCGTACAGTGTTATTTCTCAATAGTATATTGATACAAAACAAAGGGACAAAAAACACAATTAAGCAAAGTAAATCATTATTTACTTTATTTTATTGTATGTTTGTCCCTTGTGGTGGACACGTTAATTGCGGCAGAAACATTAGGACATCAAATGTGCAAAGTTGCACTGCAATCAAGCATATAATATCTTTCCGTACTTCACCCTAGGTGTACCTTTACACCTACAATTATGTCTGTATGAATATTTCTGACCCTGAACTTAACAATTCTTACATAACAACCTGTGACAATAGTACACCAGCTGCCGTAGGTGTACAATGTACAATTAGTGCACTGTTCATATCGTTTCCGTCTTTTTTGAGCCCACTGCTATTATTCTCTTAATCATCGCCATTGTTCTTTTATAGTAAGGCACGTTACCTAACGTCTTTTGAGCCCCGGCTATCAAAATGAGGTTTTTATCTTCAAAGAAAGTGTCCTTCTTGGTAATTAAGAGCCGAGCTCCTGCCATGTCCGTGGTTCGCTTTCAATTCATATTATTCGTATTTCTTTTTATGATTAATTTCTTTTATTTAATGAGTTTCATGTTTGTTTAATACATAACATCACGTCTGTTATCTCCGAAAGGCTATGTAGAGGTGTGCCTAAATAGTACGATATTTCGTCAGGTAATTTTATAATTAGCTTAATAATTCTTGGTAGATTTTATATAGGCTTTCGACTCTGTGATACAGTTTCATTCCCATTCAATCTTCCGCGTCTATCATTGGTTAAACATTAGCACTAATTGTAACGGTTTGCCGATACATTTAACGAGTATCGATTTTGAAATCGATACAGCTTTATAGCTGAATTTATGCTATCAGTACGCTTTAGTACCGATGCAGTTAAACGTTGTCGATAAAATGTATTCGAGTGGAAAGGCACTTATGGAGGATCGACTGCTTATCAGTAAATGTTACTAATACTATACCATGAAGTGATAGTGATGCACTATTCGTGAAAACGGAGTTCTACTCAATTGTTCGGCACATTTTATTTGGTAGATTTTTTTAAACATTCAAGTCGAACTCAAGTAATTAATGTGACATGAATATATGCATTGTGCAGTAACGAGCTAAATAACGCTCAAGTCAGCTCAGCACGAACGACCTAAGCCAAAAGGCGTTTTCCTAAACAACTGTTGGGGTCGTCTTCCAGTCTACCCAGGTGCAACTGATTACCAGTATTTTACATGGAGCGAATGCTTTTCAGTGCACTTTGCATTGAGTACTTATGAAGCGACTGTCAAAGATCTACAAATGACAGCCGGCCGGCTTACTGAGACACAGACGAAAGTCGATGGTCAAACGACCCATATAAGAACCAGCCTAGGCTGGTTCTTATACAAGCAAGCGCGGCTTAACCTTGATGATAGATCCACGTGACTTTCCACTGAACATATATATCTACTTAGTAGCATATCATGTCAGTGTGTAACACCTCAAACGTCGCTTTGTTCCTCATAAACAAAACAGCAATTATTTGCGAAAATGAACACTAGATGCTACCCATTCGTCATTTACTTCTAACTAAAGAACATGTTTGCTTCTAAAGGCGTAAACCATCCATTTTCTCGTTGAAGTTGAAGTAAAATGGCTGCCACTAACTATTTATGCATACAGACTGACGTAAGTATTACAGACGTCAAAACTTAACTTTGTACACGGGTTTAAAGTTTGTTGAAGTGATGTCCTGTTATTATGGAACGTTGAGTTTCATGAATAGTAGTTGTTTGAGGGTTATTAGAGAGTTGGGCTGCGGGATGTTGTAAGAGATACTGCTGCCTTGACATATAGGGCTAAGAAGAAACATGGGTGGTTTTTGGTCAGTAGAAATCTGACACTCCCTTTCGCTCTGCCCAAGAGCGGGACGGGTTATTTGATGATTTCCCACCACCAAAAAAAAGGGTTATTACAGGTCACTAGGTAGGGTCTAGTGGTCGCAATCGCAACTGATAAGCATGATATTCTGGGTTCGATTCTTAAGCCGGGTAAATTGTTAGTGGGTTTTAACATCAGCAATATCTCAGTAGCCTTCGCGGTGTATGGATTTGATGGGAATAGGCTCGCCCCATACATGGTACTTAAACATAACGGGCAAAATATGGATGCACTATTAAGTACACATCTACCTTTACCTTCGGGTGTTACAGGCATGATGTTATGTCTATAGTAGTACTGATTCTAAGAGCTCGTTTACGGAGACGCGGGGCGTCGCGCTAGTCGCTAGTGCTATTTAATTCATTTACTGAGAGGCTGGTCCAGCGCAACAAACGCTGCATTTTAAACTAATTGGCGAAAAATCGCTTCTCGTAAAATCGTTACCGTTTTCTGACATCGCCATGTGCTTGAATTAAAAACGGACAACGCGCCGCGCGACGCCCCGCGTCTCCGTAAATGAGGCTTAAGCATTAATATGCTCGTTGAGTATTGTAGTGGCCTACCTATAAGGGAACGAAGAAAAGAACAACTAGAACAAGTAAAGGCGTAAGTTAATTTATTTACTATTCTTTGCTAGTAGTCCAGTTAGAATGAATGGATATCCAATTATGACAATCATGGGATATGTGGACACCATTGCAGGTTAACGAACTATTGTTAGGAAGATACAGTTTTCCGGGCCCATCAGCGTGATTAATGTCATGGCGGTCTTACTAAGGGAAACTTATAGAACTGGGGAGTATACGAATACGTGAGTTTTTTGTGAGATTTCTCCGCCTTCGTGAGTGTTAGCCATTTAATGTTTAGAAGAAGTAGGTCATCATTCATCAATCATCATCAACAGCCTAATAATGTTCCCACTGCAGGGACACAGGCCTTCTCTCTTTAAGAGGGAATGGGCTATAATCTACCACGCGGGCCAGTGCGGATTGGTAGATGTCACATGTCTTCGATTTTTTTGTTTTTAAGACATGCTGATTTCCTCACGACCTTTTCCTTCACCGTTTTGAGAGCCGCGGTGATGAAATAAATTACACAAAGTAATGTGCCTGCCTGGGTTCGAACCCACGACCTACTGTTCGTAAGTCGGGGCCGCCACCACTGGGCCACCACTGCTCTTCATCATTTAATTGGCCTTATTCCAAATAATTCAAACTTCTATATAGTACTCGTCATCTCTCTCATTTAGAGATAGATCACTTTCAGGTAACCATTTTTATTATTTCTCATCGAAATAAAAAAATTGCACTTTGTACAATCAATGTATTATGCTTCAAAAATTGTCTCTTTTGATTAACCTCGCAATCATTGGTATTTGGTAAGTACATAATGATTAAACTTGCACAGCAACTGGTTTACATGAAGTGCATTATCTGTGCCATCTTTGACCTCTTATCATACGTATTAAAGGTGATGTTCCTATGCATTTATAACAGACACTATTATAACAACTAAGCTATTATCATTATTGTTTTGTTTTTTTTTCCTTTACAAATAACAATAACATTAATCTGTATTGCATTGATTGCTTATATAAAACGAACAATATGATTGTTAATAACAAGAAAAGAATAAAAACAACTTAGTGTCGAATAGGTCGTTAGTGATGCTAATCAAAGGCTTCGTAGCTTTCTCTCTACTCGCGTGGACTATGGGAGTGACTGCCCAGGGTCTCAGTCTCAGATCCAGCCTGTCCCTTCACTGCCCTCCCAGGTGACTCTTTAAGCCGAGGCTCGCACCCAGCTGGGGCTACCTTTAGCACGCTGTCACTTAGCCAAGTGGTGGCCTTATTCAAGGCACCCACGGGATAGTCCGGTTAAGCAGAAACCTGCTTAATAGGTTGACCTGCGAAATACAGAAAAAAAAACAAAGGGCAGCAAACTCACCTGGGTTGGGTTGGCGACAGCAACACTGTTGGCCAAAAACAGTGGACAAATCCTGTTACTTCTCACAAGGATTTCATAAGTTCTTGTTAATCCATATAACCTTGTTGCACTAGAATTAATGAAGCGTCACTTCGGAACCAAACCAGAAATATAATGTGAAAATAAATCGAGTTTTTCCTTTAGTACGGCCGCCACCATAGAAACATACGTTGTGGGCTTGTGGCTCATGAAGCAGAAATGATTTATGTTAGCCATAGATTGTCCTTACTGTCGCAAGCTGGCTTCGTGATCTAATTGTGAGATTCGTGGTCCTAGGATATAATTATGTGGTTTTTTAACGTCTTCATGGCTCTAGCGGATTTAACTATAGGACCAAATGTAACAAAAAAAAGTTCTGAAGGCGAATACAAACTTTTCAATTATAGTGGCTTTATTCTAAGATAAGAAAATAATTTGATATGTCTACTTGTTTTCCAGAAGCGACCAAATTTACTTAATGGGAAATAAGGGTGGTGTTACAATATTTTTTAGGGATTGAACAGAACTGATTGTTAATAAAAAAATAAGATTAAAAACTAAAACCCGACTACGAATATAAACGCAGACTAATAAAACCGCGGTCTTAAAAGTATTAAACAAGAAAAATCGTCTAGTAAGTAGCTATAATTTGATAATAATTATAGAGGACAGCCAAAGTCTTCTACATTTTAACCTCGCAAATATTTAAGACAAACAGAAAAACCGACCACAGAATGTAAACGGCACTTCACACTATCGCTCAAATCTAATTAACAACACCAAAAAGAAATAACATCTTGGCCACCTTTTATTCCACAATCAGACCAACTGTTATGCTAATCAGGTGTACCAAAGGATGGAAAACAAAGCTCGTCAACTGTTTTCAGGTCCTGTCCTCAACAGGCTCTTTAGACATGTTATGCGCCCACGCCATCATGGGGCAACGTGGGCGAAGTCCCTCGGGAGATACTGGCATTTCGCTAGTACCGCTTTGGGCCTAATAGATTTTAATTAAAGTACAGTGGGTGTTTTTTGGTTGTATTAAGAAGAGTGTGATTTGTGTTTTGGGAGTTTTCAATTAAATGATGTATGGACTGTGTGAAGGATGATATGTCTAGAGAAGAAGACATTCTGCGCTTAATGATATGCTGTTAGAGCTGGCGGTATTTTTCCACTGCAAAGCATTATTTTCTGGTTTCAAAAGGCAAAGCACGTCAGTCACAAGCAATAAAATATCCAATATTGCCAATCGGTCGTTTGACAACTATTGTCGTGATAATCAAACTGCAGACATTAAAAGCAATAGTCCGTAAGGAAATTAAGAAACTGATAACAATAAATTTACGACTAGCACTTGACATAATTACAGAATAAGGAAGCGGGGAGAAAGTGAAACGATATAAAGCGAGCTCCAACTTCAAATCCGAGGTATAAAGACACATAAAATAACGATATACTCACAATAACGGGTATAATATAATATGTAACAACAGCTATCAATATCAACGAAACAGAATATGTTGACGGAAAAAGTCACAAGATTCTCAACACCTTTATTTAAAATTCACGCCATATTTTCCGTGAAAGTGACACTTGGGGCATTGCGGGCACAGCAAAACACAGACACTCGATTCCGCCATCTGTCTTTCTTTACTTTAACTATATGCAAATTATATTATAATTCGGGGTGCAGAGTGCATAAAATTTCAGACAGTTCGAAGTACAAAGTCCTTTCTAGACGGAAGACAATAAAACCGGCTGCTATCTGACAGGAATACAAATTGTGAATCGCAACGGAGCTTTTTATCGTTATACAACTTAAAGTGATGTTCGCTTCAATGAAATCGGAAATATCGACCTCTTTATTGTCAATGTAGTCTGTAGACTACTGCTTTAATATTTCATGGTAGGTAGAGGCAGGAAGGAAGCGACTTTTATAGAAAGATCCTAGGTTTATGTTTTTAAAGTTTTAAAGAGGTGACTCAATATTGCTTTTCTCATTCGTGTCAGTGACTTGAAATACTTCAAACTTTTGTTGAACTTTCGCAACTTCTGCGACGTCATCTTTGGCATCGCAGAGGTCACTTCGTTTGACAGAATAGGAGGTGCGACCTTCCTAACTACTTTTAGTCTGTGGTTGTTGTCACCGCAAATAAGACACTGTTGCGTCTATGGTTGCACAGTTTCGCCTGTTTAAATATTTCTATAGAAAACCCATATTTATAAACCGTGAACACAGATGTTGCAGATTAAAACTTATGACACACATTTCAAATCTCAATTGGTTCCTTATGTTTAACTAAAGTCTGCAATATGTCCGTGTTAAATAACCATGTAATAAACGCTAAGATATTAGTTAAGGACTATTAATCACATACAAAAGCTGCGACGGCCTAGTCTACAATCTTGAGACACTCATTAGCCAATCACTGACTGTTGTAACCCACAGACAAAACGGACAATGGCCGATTGGTTACGTTACGTCACAGCTAGTCTCATAGATGGCGCTCTCACTTTCACTCGACCAATCGGCGGGCGCGATCGGGTCGCGTTCGAATAATATAATTTTTTTAAATTCGGTACCATTCATTTTGTCACTTTTTGCATCGATTTCTACGTTTTTGTCGATGAAAGTTTATCTTTGGATTAAGATTTTTTTAATGTTTTCTTTCCGTTAATTAAAATTTTCATTCCGTGTAATGCGCTTCGAAGCCAATTACTTGTTTCATTGTGTTCAATTATTGTTTATTTTTATCGCCAGTTGCTAGATACGAAACCTTTAACATTTAAGTGGGCATGCAGGTTTTATAAATCTTATAAATAATTACTGGCCATTGCATTTAGTAGGAAAGGTGACTCTTAAGAGTAAACCTCATCATTTCCTTATCAAGAGGAATTTAATGTTTCTTTTTTTGCGAGAGGTCAGAACATCACGACTCACGACCTCTGTTGAGGAGTGATCGTGAATAATAAATCTTTGCTTTGCAATGAGATTTTAAGTGGCTTTAAAGTATTTATCAAGGATGCTTTAAATAAATTAGTAGGTAGCAGTTGTCGACCTTTTCAATTAATTTCTTGTTTTACTTGACAGTTATTTTTTTTTGCAATTACGTTAAACTAGGATTTATTTTATTTCGTTTATTCACGAATGATTGAATCATTTAAATAACGAGGATTCAATTTTTGCATATGACACAGATTTTAAATGATTAATTATTCAATGTTTGACTGTCGTTAAATAAATGTTTTATTTACTAGCAAACCACTGAGGCTCGAGAAACTTACTCTAAGTTCACCATACTCTTGGTTTAAACGCCGAGACGCGAAAATGTATACTGTCCTTTAAATTTTATTGTGCTTTTTTTGCAGTACACGTAAACCATTATTCTGGCTGTTTGAAAGTTTATATTTGAGGTAAAGTCAATTCTGAAATCGACTAAAAACAACATTAAAAATAATTTCAGCCAGCGACGTCAATTCTGAATTCAAATTATCGAAAAATAGTATCATAGGCACATTATTTTAATTTACCTCATGGATGGCGAACGCATCACGTATCGTCTACACGGAAACATGGTAGAGGTCATTGCCGGTGTGACCTTCCACGACCTCGGTGGCTCGCCGAACTTCGAAACCTGTTTCTGACCAAGACATACAGTAGCATTGTCG
This sequence comes from Diarsia rubi, assembly GCA_932274075.1. NCBI lineage: Eukaryota > Metazoa > Arthropoda > Insecta > Lepidoptera > Noctuidae > Diarsia > Diarsia rubi. The sequence goes on along the minus strand of OW026437.1, from coordinate 8,143,273 downwards.
GGCCTTGCCCTTGCTGGAGGTAGTTTTTATGCTTGTTTACATACAGTTCAGAGTAGGGATGTTTTTAATACCACTGTTTTTTTTATATCATTTCATAAATTTTACCCATATCGCGTCCCTCTGTCATTCATGCGCAAAGTTTTTCGGAGCAAGCTAAAGAAAAACAGTTTATGCGGATCTTTTATTGTACGGAAAATGTATACGAAGTGAGGCCATCTTATACTGGAAACGTCTAGCTTGATAAGTCGCCGTACGTTGATGTTACAGACAAGGTTTTGCCCAAATGCGGAAATAATAATGACATTTCGTGGATTTTACCGGGGTATGGTCAATCTGAATGTCACTGTCCAGTGTCCTGTTCTGTGTTGTGTTGGGTGGCCTTTAAATCAGATAAATTTAAAAATTTTACCCCCGAGTACGGCGACGCCAAAAGGAAGGGTAATGATTTTGGCAGTCTATGTTTGTATGTATGTTTGTTCCACCATAGCGCCTAATCTACTGAACGGATTTTAATAAATGAGGTGTCGATAGATTCGTAAGAATAGCCCGGGTGAAATAAGCTAAGTACTTATATACATTTTGATAAAAAAAAATATAACAAGTTAAAAACAATTAAATTGAGATAATCTTGAACATGTTTGGTATAAAATGAAAGGTCTTGGCGAACGCATTACAAATAATTATGTATATTATATTATAGTTTTAGTCAACATTATACCTACGTTTAGAATATGGTCAAACAGTTCTCGCAGTCTAGTCTGTGCTATTTACTCGTATTTTGTAAATAACGAGCCAACATAAAGTAGAACTATACATTTTGAAAGTAATATATTATTACGTAGTTATTAAATAACACAAAAATAACATTCAATTTAAAAAAAATAAGTTTAAAAACTAAAACTTCAATTTTTGCGTAGTCGGGTTTTTAAACTTATTTTTTTTCCAATAACTATATTGCTGTAGGCTGGAATGTAAGTTCCTTTCAGAGCTATAGGTTTCTGGGTATACTATGTTGAGGATAATTAATATACCTTTGTTCCTGTTCTATTTACGTTATTAAAATAGGTTACATCGTAACATTATTAAAATAGGTTACATCGTAACATTGAATTGTCACAACTTATATTACACACACATAAGACTTCACCCAATTAGTGTAACAACATTTGATTCCCTTTAGTAGTAAGATAAAAATATTTTTTTCCAAATTAACTGGCACTTTTTCAAGGCCTTTGTTCAGCCAACACGTGCCCTTAGTAACAAACAATAACAACGAAGCAAGTTTTGTTTAGAAACATGGCCCTATTGTAAGCAATATTATGCCTATGTTATTTTAAGTAAAAACATCTAAAGGTTATCCTGTTTCATGTAGGTGTATCGTAGGCGCTGAACTAGTTACCTGTCACTTTGGTACCATAGACTAATCTGTACAAAATGTCTGTTCGGAAATCAGAGAAAAATTCATAATAGTAATTAGGAAAGAGTATAAGAAAACTACCGACTACGACTGTCCTCTATAATTTATCAAATTATCTACTTACTAGACGATTTTTCTTGTTTAATTCTTTTCTGCGTTTTTATTCGTAGTCGGGTTTTAGTTTTTAAACTTATTTTTTTATTTAAATTTTATTTTTGTGTGTTATTCAATAAATACGTAATAATATATTACTTTCACAATGTAATATTCTACATAACGTTGGTTTGTTATTTACATAATACAAGTAAATAACACAGACTATACCACGAGTACTGTTTGACCGCAATCTAAACTTATATCTTGACTTGAATTATAATATAATATCCATATTTGTAATGTACTCGCCAAGACCTTTCATTTGATACCAAACATGTTATGATTATCTCAATTTAATTTTTTTCGACCTTAGAATATGACATTTTAATTCCGTCATAAAAATAAATATTAAAATTGATATAGCCTATGTCACCCGCGTTATTCTTACGAATCTATCGACACCTTATTTATTAAAATACCTGCAGTAGCCCAGGCGCTACGGTGGAACAAACATACATACATACATACATAGACTGCAAAAATCATTACCCTTCCTTTTGGCTTCGCCGTAGTCGGATTAAAAATGTCAAAAGGAAATGAAATAAAGTCTTATAAAGACTGTAAATTGTATCACCACCATTAATAACCCTCCTTTTGGGCTTCGCCGCAGTCGGGTAAAAAGTAGTGTGTTCAGACAACATTTTTGCCATCGCAATTAAGACATCAGATAAACCAGTGGTTGAAAGACAGTGTGAGGATGATACTGATGATAATATGTTTACATCCAATATTAACTTAATGAACAAAATCTAAGATCAAGAATTTAACCCATATAAGGCCAAGGGTTCCATACCAAAAACTTTCTCAACAAATTCAAAGGTTCCTAGCATAATTCCTGACTGAACAAAACTTTAATATGAGCAGCGTGTGGGTTTACAGTAAATCTACTTATTATACTGGTGGCACGAACGTCAGCGTGTCTTATTTGCATTTCATTTACCTCCATATTGCCAGCATGTTCAGCTATGAAACCTAAATTTAAATAAGATATGCATTTACTGAGCTTCCATCTCTGGTATATGATATGCAATCTGTGGTAGATCAAAGGAGGGTGTTAAGATATTACTATGCATCAATACTGTGGGAATAATGGAGTACGAAGTAACTATAGTATCCATACCTTACATGCAGAATAGATAGAAAGTTATTATCCTCATCATCATCAGCCTTTAACAGTCCAATGCTTGCTGATTGCTCAATCAAACCCAGGAGAAAGTTGTAATTTAAAAGGTGCAAATTCTGCTCAGAATTAATTTGATTCTGATCAATCAAATGTAAAGATTCCGATGTTAAAAAAGTTTTGAATTGAGAATCTCCTCTTCCAGTTTTTGTCGAAAACGATAAAAACGGATTATCGCTCCATATCGAAAAGCGTAACGGAAACTGAAGCAAAACCAAAAGAAATTTTATTACTAGCAGCAGCAAAGTAAAAATATAATTTGAAAGCCATAGAAGGCTTAGTTGATGATGATGACGATTGCAATAAAATGGCTACGGGTATCAAAGAATAGCGTTGTAACGATTCAGATACATTTCTATTTGTTTCGCTACACTTTCCATAACGGAACGAACATAATTCTGCGGCTGCGGAATTTATGTTAAGCAATAAAGGAATGGAAAAATGTGGAACAATTCCATTAAAATTGCGATGTGAATTATTGTGCAGATACACCTACGTTTCTTTGTTATTTTCCTTTTAATTATAACAATGTAATGTGAGTGTCTGTTGCACTCCTCGGTTAGCCGCTTTCTTTCATCAACCTAGGCTGGCAGGCATAGCTCGGCTGTTATTACAAAGCCACGAGCTCCTCTATCGGTTTTTTTAGACTATCAAGGTTTATAATAATATTATGTATTGTAGAAACCATTATCACGAGGTAGTTTCGTTTTCAATTCTCTGGTTCTACAATTAGTGTTGGTTTAGGCACACACCAATATAGAAGAGAATGTTTTTATAAACCAGATTCATAAATAACAATTCACAATATTTGTTTAGGAAATTCAAAATCATCCTATCCAAATAAAAAACACCTAGCAACTAAAATAATGATAACTAGTCCAATATCTGCCAAAGAACCAACTTGATCTTCCTAAACTTATTTTTCTCGGAGATTATTTTCGTATCAATCCATTTCGTTGGTTTTTATTATTGTTATGTAGGCAAAAAATGCTAAAACTTTCCTTTGATATTCTTTCTTTACTATTCTTGACCCACATTGGTATTTATCGCCTACTTTCGATATCTTTTTTTTTTGTGACAGCTATGAGAATTTAAGAATGTTTAGTTGTGTATTACGCATTTTTTTCGATAAATTTTGACAGATTTATCTCTAGTTTATCTTTGATACCTTTTTCAGTATTAAAGGTTATTGTTATGTTTCTTATCTGACAATATACAGGGTGTTTGGAAGGGAGCTGTACATACGCCTAGGGTAGAAACTAGGGATAGTCTGCTACCTACCCCCGCCCATTATATTGACCTTGGCCTCAAGGTTTTTTTTTAATTTAAAATTATTTCTTTACCTTACTACGGTACTTCAGGCCCCATAACTTTTCTTCTCCACAATTTTCTGGTGTAAAATAATTTTTTGCAGGACCCTAAGACTCTAACGATTAAAACAAGACCATTAGCCGACCGGTCCCATGGATAGATTTTGAGCTACAGGTAGTTTTAGTCAAAAAATCAAATAAAAAATAATAATAAATTAAAAAAAAACCTTGAGGCCAAGGTCAATATAATGGGCGGGGGTAGGTAGCAGACTATCCCTAGTTTCTACCCTAGGCGTATGTACAGCTCCCTACCAAACACCCTGTATAGTTGCTAGATTCCTCATCTAAGAAATACATGGTGAAATATTACTCTGAACGTTTTCGATTTCAAAAATAGTAGTTGGAAACATTGCGTGTTGAATTAACTATTTCGAAATCACTAGCTAGCGAATGGGCAAAACAATTTCAGGTTTTTCGAAAATCAAAACAAATGTATGTTTCAACGCCACCATCCGGTGCGATTCGATAAACAACATACTTTGCTGCGTTTCTTGTAAAATAACATGCATTTACGTAACAATTGCCCAGTTTGGGCTTATTTTAATACACTCATACTACCCAAAAAGTTTATTTACGTTAATTCGTAAACCAAAACACGTAATCAACATAGCACCTTAGATTGTGCGCACGCAGGTGCCCGTGATATAGCGTCTACCGCGCATGCGTGAGATTCGGGTTAATAGGCTGCTATTTCTGTTCTAACGCTCGCCGAGTGCGGACGTGCCGTATTTTGTGCATGGTTTATTTAACTTATACCGTAAAACGTAAGGAAAGTGTTATTTAATGGACTCAAAGTACTTCATGTTTACACTTTTTATTTTTGTAAACTTTAAACTCATTAAGCTTTCACTGCCTTGATTTCATTAAGTTAAATTATGAGTTTAACTGTTTTTCCGTGACTCAGAGTTTTCTTTCATGATAATTTAGGGCTGATTATTTTATCATTTAACATTGATAACATATCTTGGATAGGATCTAGCAAGTTGTGATGAAGAGTATAAATTATAAGAGAACCTGATAAAATTACTCATAATATTTTTATTAACAGTTAAATCATTATCATTCATCACATTATTTAATAACACAATATTCTACTCTAAATTTACATCATCACGTATATAAAAAGTTGCAGGGTGCCGTACCTTTTCAAACTATTCATAGGCAGTTAATTTTCCAATTAAGTACCCGCTATAAATCGATTTTCTTGACCAATTTTTCCAATCTTTTGCCCGCAATTATCAAGAATTTGCATCAGACTTACGTAGCCTTTGATCGGTTAACTAACTAATACAGTCCACTTCCCGCTTCAGAATTACACAATTTCATTGACCCATACCTACATACTACACAACAATAGACAATTTGGGTACTATATTGCAAAATTTAATAGCACCCTGTTCATATTTCTTGTTACACAATTTTTAGTATCGCGAGCTTCTCATGGCTGTTACGCGATTTGCCCGTGTCAAGTGTGAACTCAAAACAATGAGGAATAGTTCGTGCGAAAGGGTCATTATTTTACTCTCAATGTACGCTTGTTGGTTGATTGTTATCATCGATGTTATCGTTCCTTTAACAATTATGTTATTATCTTGCGAATTTATTATGTTTGACACGATACTTTACACTTGACTTGTCTTTCTAATCATTGTGATAATGGTTGTTACTAAAATCTTTGTTGTTTTTCTTGGACCCTTGATAAAGACCATTGTGTAAAGAAACTGTCTTTTAGAAGTATGACGACATTGAACTGTTGATAAACTGAAAACTGCATTGATAATTCACTGTATAGCTTCAGTGTTGATGTTTGTCGCATTATCATTTTGTTAAGCAATCGAAATTCTGACATCATCCAAAGAAGGATATCTACACCAACTTTTTGTTGGAACGAAGATCTTTTCTTAATCAACTTCAGTAAAATTTTAAATAGGTACTAATGCAAATCAAATACAATTAACTATAGGAAGTAATTGTAAAATAAATACCCGTATTATCAAACCACAGGGCAGGAAAACTACTTACCGTTTTCCGTGCATTCATGTTATGAAATCAATCGGTATACTGTTAATTTATACTGAAGTAATAACTCCAATATCGTTCTATTTAAATCGATACATAGCTTCTGTATCGATTGCATTAGATCTATCAAATATCTCTGCAGCTCCTTGGTCTAGTGGCCGCGATGTCAGGCGTGACTAGCAAGTGTAATATGCAGTATCGTCAACCATGACAAATGCCTTGCTTGAATTTTTTCGAATGATATGTGGGATCTTATGATAGCTTAAGAAATCATGTGTTTTGTCGAGTGCAAGTTTTCTTATGTTACTATAAAGAGGAGTCACAAGTCTGATAGAAATTGTTTTAAATTTTCTAGCAACAGATTCAAAAATACTGTGCCAAAGATATAATGTATCGATAAAATGTTTTCGGTCATCTTTACCTCAATCTTTATCATGCTTCATTCAGGTATTGACTGTTCTCTGTCATGTCGATGATTCCAGTATTCTTGTAGGTTTAACAAATATTTGAACCCGCGACACGTAACAGCTAATCAATAAATCAGAACCTGATCGTTTTGTTAGCTTCGCTTCCATCCAAATTTAAGATGAAGTTTCGACAAGATGCTGCAACATCCATTACACAACTACCATAATGTGTGTATGTGTGATGTGGCAAATCACTTACAACCTAATCACAAGGCTGTATTTAAAGATGGGCATTTTAATCACCTTGACATTTCTTACTTCCATGTAATTATCATTATGTAACCTATCCTTCATACATGCTTCGTGGTTCAATCAAATTCTTTATACTTCATTATGAATTGTTGTTTCAACATCACGGCTTGAAAAATCTTCAAATATTTTCCCAAGAGTTTGCTTAATGAAGCATATTTTATATTTTGGCAGGTTTAATGGAGGGCAAGGCCGTTGCTTGTGACTTCTTAGACAGTGTCAAATTTATTTGTTAAAACCTATGAAATATTTGCTTTCTTGATTTTACAGTCATACCTCATCAGTCAACTAACAGCCAGACCTATTTCATTCGACCGTAGTTGTATTTCAATTCTCCATGCATTTTGAAATGAACATTGCTTGAGCTCGATTTAGACGCGTTGTCACCATTTTGCTCAGTTATATAATCTAGATACCACCATGACCTTGCTTGCCTAGTAGCCATTCTAGTAGGTTCTATTCAAATACGTGACTCATACCTGTATATGGCAGTGAATGAAACATCATGTAGGTCCAATTTAGGAGCCGCAACAGAACATGGTGGTACTAAAACATTAGGACCTCCTCCTTCGTCCCCCATAAAAAAACATTCGGATTTTCCAAATGATATTTGTGAAACGTCATGATAAACAGCTGTCATTGCTCTGTCCGTCATAATGTATTCGTTGGTGACAACACTGACAACGTAAACCAAATCATTTTTATGCCTTTTATTTTTTTTATTTTTTGGTGGGTGTAAAATCATCGAATAACCCCTCCCACTCTTGGGCAGAGCGAAAGGGAGTGTCAGACTTCTACTGACTAAAAACCACCCATGTTCCTTCTTCGCCCTCTATGTCGAGGCCGCGATAACCAGAGGACTACCCGCAGCCCCGACAGGCGTCGGCCCTTTCGGGCCCCTCCCATGTTGCTGACATCTCTTTGAGGCGCGCGTGGAACACGAACGCGCCGTCGACACGGCCTGTTTTCGTCGTGAGACGGACGGACGGCGAGTTAGCCCATCACTCACCGTCCACAGGCCCGCGTCTACGGTGGCCGGAGGTCATCGCGGGACCCCCGACGCCCGGAGCGCCTCCCGCGGCGGCTGGGACGAGAGGTTCTCTCCCTCTCGCGTTCCACCACCTCCTTCGCCAGCATCACTGCTTCGCAGAAGGAGGCGACGGCGTCCCATTCCTCCTCGCCCCGGACCATGGCTTGCACCAGGGCCGGGCGCGAGAGGTCGCCGCCGCCGATCGCCGCTACGAGAACACGGCGGGGCTCCGCCCAAGCGGGGCACACCTCCACTGTGTGCTCCACCGTGTCCTCCGGCCGATCCTCGCAATGGTGGCATCCGGGCGTTTCCTCCCGCCTGATTCGGTGCAGGTACCTCCCGAAACAACCGTGTCCGGTGAGGACCTGCGTCAGACGGAAGGTGAGGGCGCCGTGGCGCCTCTCAAGCCACTCCTCAAAGAGGGGACTTACCGCCACTATCGTGGCGTGCCCTGCACGGGGTTGCGACAGTCGCTGTCTCCATGCCGCCATGAGATCGCACCGGAGGTCTGTCCGCCGCGCAGCAATTTGCCGCGGCAGCGGAGTGACCCCCCGGCGCAGCGCCTCCGCGCGCCATTGATGCAGGCGCGCGAGGACTATCGCCTCCAGATCCCACGGCGGCAATCCGGCAAGGAGGTTCGCCGCTTCGCGGGAGATCGTGCGGTACCCCCGTACCGTCCTCACGGCCATGACCTTTTGAGGCACGTTCAGGTAGTGGGCGGCCCGCTTCCTCAAAGCAGGCGCCCACACCGGTGCCCCGTAAAGGGCCATGGACCGCACGATCCCCGCGTAGAGATCATTTTTATGCCTCAGTTAAATGTTCTCACACCCAGTTTTGTCTCTCGCTAAAATTGACTTTACTGTGGCAATCTTAAGTTTTGCTAAAGTTAGCTTGATGAGTTGTAACTTTCAAATTCTCAATTAAGAAGCCGGGTGTATGTCTTGTGGTCTCTTTGTGACCCTTTGGGTCGTTGTCGTAGATTCTTATAATAAAGCAATGTCTTTCGTTTCCTTTATCTTTGTGTACCACTGTTGGACGAGCCAGTGCTGAACATCAGGAAGCATCGCAGTCAAGTGCTGGAGGGTGCAATATACCGACTTATAAATATAGGTAGGTATATGAAATTGCAATATTAATCGTAATTGCACAGACTTAAGTACGTGTTGTATTACGCATTTTGTAATGGCATATATGTATATAGGCATCAATAAAATATTAAATTAAGGAAACAATAATATTTATATCGTTACTGACGACAATTAAATACGTATTCAGCGTTCAGGAAGGAAGTATTTATTACAGCTGAAAATGTGAAATAATTCAGTTGTCATAAAGTCGCATTTTGTTGAAGTAGTGAAGTGGAAGTTGTCACTGAATCTAAAGAATTTTGAGATTTTATATACTGAAGCAACATAAAAATATTGTAAGTATTACGACATCATAATCCATCTAGTTCTGTTTAAAAGGTAATTATAGATATTTTCCATGTTTGTAGAACACTTAAAATAATAGCTATGAACACGTTTTTTCTACATGCTTCACAAATATTAAGCAAAAGTGATGTTTTTACTTCAACATCACGTATTATGAGATAATACCTGTATTTAAATACTTAAGTGGAGTTTTAAAATTGCTTAACATAGTTTTTGTATTGAAATGTACTGAGAAAAAAAAATGCAGTTTAACCTGCTATTCTTATGAAACTCCATACTCCGCTAGGTCAGTTCAAGATAATGTGTGACCACTATGTGCTAGAGTCTATATTATAGAATTTGCAGATATTCTAACTAAATATAGGTACTATTTACAGCAGAGTAGAGTTGAGTCTTACTTTTGTTCTCCGCTGCATGTCAATTTGATGCTCATGGCTGGAATATAATAGACGAAAAGAACAAAAGATAATAACATACAAAAGGATCTCGAATCATCACCATTTTATTTGTTTATATAACATCACGTTTAAATCACAGAAGGGTTAGGCAGAGCTATATCTACCAAATAGAATTCCGACATTTTGCTATTCTGCCATAATACCATTTTAATATATTTCGACCACAAGAAAAGCGCCGAGACAATGAAGCTCGACGAAGTCCCCAAAGAACGATTTAACTGTCTTGGATCCCGCAACGAAATTAATCAGAAAAGAATAGCGGAGCGGAGGAGTAGGAAAAACATAATTTGCACTTCCCTCCATATCAGCAGGAGACAGAACAGAGCAAGGCCAATAGGCACACAGGGACGTATACAAATGGGATAAGCCCAGTAAAGGCGTGGTCTTATTAATTAATCTTAATTTTATTTAAAATTAAACACTGAAATGTATTACAAACATTAAAGCAGTAAGTTCTCCGTTACCACGTGAAACCATCATTAAACTATTTACACAGTTTCGCACACAAAGTTAACACCTGCCAAGCGAAACGACTAAACTTTAACACATTATTATTTACCGCCCGATAATACTGCATACATAACATAACTTCACGTATGTTTCCCAAATGATAGATAAGACAGAGCCGTACAGAACCCATGTTTCGGTTTAAGTGCCATGTAAGAGGACGTCTCTTTTACATCCACCGGGTCTAAATCCACACTCAGGGCTGCTACTACAGCTGCGGGATGTTGTAAAAGATACCGCGGCCTCGACATAAAGGGCTAAGAAGGAATATGGGTGGTTTTTAGTCAGTAGAAGTCTGACACTCCCTTTCGCTCTGCCCAAGTGCGGGAGGGGTTATTTGATGATTTCCCACAACCCAAAAACAAAAGTGCTATTGATAAACTCCTGCGGCCATATTATAAAAGTGGTTAAACCTGGGTTTAACTTAGACTTAATTTATCTCGCATGCCGTCGCTTTCTTTTGAATATTATCGAAGTGAGACGGCATGCGAGATAAACCAGTCTAAGTTAAAGCCAGGTTTAACCACTTTTGTAATAAGGCCGATCGTGTAAAGCCCAATACCGTTTTACATAACATCATCCATGTAAAGCCCAAAGAGTTAAGCAAATCTGTACCTAATAGTACACCCACTATGACTGACAAAATCGAACTCAGGATCTTATGTTTAGTAGTCGCGCTACCGACCATTAGCGTAACGAGGCAGTACCTACCATATAACCTGACCCGGGAGTCGACCAAGAAGCTTATGCTTAGCACTAATGTTTGCGACAACTTACGAACAACGAAGAAATCAGCCTCAAGCTACATCACACCTAAACAAATCAACAAGTATTTTTTTCAAACGTTGCCCCACACTAGGAATTTCTCCCGTATCGTGGGTGCGTTCACAAACATTTAAACTCACATACACAATTACCCAGACCCGAAACCACTATCTGTAGACCATATAAATATTTGTTCCGTGCGGGGATCAAACTCGTACCGCAGCAGTCAACAGCTTGAGCCACTGCGCCAACCGTGCCGTCAATTACACCAGCACATCACCTTCAAAATTAACTGACTGGTCTTACCAAGGGATATCGTAATGTCCAATACCAATTGGGTTGTGGAGGTCAGATAGGCAGTCGCTCCATGTAAAATACTGGTATTCAGCTGCATCCGGTTAGACTGGTATCCGACCACCACAAAGTTGGGAAAACGCTCGGCAGATGATGATGATGTTGATCACCCTCAAAATAAACATCAAAACACATAACACCCATCAAAAATCTCATCAACGCACAAAGGTCGTAAACACTTTGAAAGTCGCAAGTAGACCGAAACACTGCGCCTGCGATGCTCACGCGACTCGACGCGTGCGGGCGTGCGTATGCGCAGGGAAAACGTGCCCGATAATTATACCCGGTGTAAAATCTACGAATACATGTAATTGTATGCAGTATTTATCGCTGGTAAATAATAATGTAGGTGAGTTTTAAATTGGTTTCGCTTAACATAAGTGTATTTAGCAGGAGTTTATTTTGAGTGCTTAAAAACATGAGGTCTTGGGTTCGATAAAATCATCATCATCTGCGTAGCTTCCTGTCTAACCGGATGCAGCTGAATTCTAGTATTTTACATAGAGCGACTGCCTATCTGATCTCCACAGCCCAGTTAATACTTGGTAATACGATACCCTTAATTTCACTGACTACCTGTAACGATCACCAAAGTTCTATAATATGGCAACCGGGACAACAGCTATAAATATTGATTTCTATTAATTCGTTTTATATAACACTTTTACACGACACATTCCGTCATGTTTTAATACTAGATGGAGCCTGTGTTTCGTACCTGACTAATTTGAGAAGAAACAGCCGAAACGAACTCATTGGTCACTGTCTCTTAATGTCCAGATATTGGTCAAGTCATATGAGGACCATGCAGATTAGTGTCTGTCTGGTATGGTATTTTGTGCTGCAGGTTGTTTGAAACAAAGGGCTAGGAAGGAACGTGGGTAGTTTTTAGTCAGTAGAAGTCTGACACTCTACCGCTTTGCCCAGATCGGAAGGAGTCATTAGATGATTACCTAACCATCCCTGCGAAAAAAAAGATGGTCTTTTAAGAAAAGAACCACATCGATTTGAGTGGACTTGTCTAGTCTGTGCTAGCATTTCTCAGTTATCGTGTAGCTCGACTCAAGCAGCTCAATTCAGATTTCCAGGCCAGGTAAAGTGTTATTCGGTTTTTCAAACAGAAACTTCTCAGGAACGTCACTACCCATTGCAGAGTTTGGTTTCGTGTCCGGTTGATGCCAATAGACTCCGCCCTCTCTTACGTTGGAGTTAAACATAATTTGCGGATTGTAGGTATAATGTTGTGTTCTAATTACACTATGCATGAAGCATAAATTCATGATTGTAGGAACGAGGCTATACGTAGCTAGTTATGTCGTCATCATCATCATCAGCCTATAATGTTCCCACTGCAGCAGTCTCAGGCCTCCTCTCTTGGAGAGGCATAGGCTATTATCCTCAACGCGTGCCCAGTGCGAGTTCGTAGATGTCACACGTCTTCAAATTTTTATTTGTATTTTTCAAACACCGTAATTCAATACTAGGTGAACACTTGCATGATATAGGTAACCCCATGTTTGTGACAGTTTACGGGCTCACGTCAATGTTTTGGGATTTCCCGAATAGTTTCGGAATTGAACGAGACCCTTATCTATTCATAAGCTGATCTCGGGCGAGGTGACGAGGTCACGTGTGACGATAATATGGTCAATCCCGAAACGTAAACAATAAATATATATTGTTGTATTTTAACCTCAATTCAATGACCAGGCAAAGTAGGATGTAATATAAAAAAAAAACGCGTTTTCAAGTTACATTAGCATTATGTGTACCTGATATTACGTTATGTTTAAGTCCTATGTAATGATGATGGGGGCCAGCCTATTGCTATAACTCGGACACGCATTCGGAACCCGTGTCTGCTATTAAAAATAAAACAATAACACTTAACCCGACACAGGAATTGTTCCCAGGACATATTAAAGACCTACGAGTATTATTCCTAGTTTTATAATAGTACATTACTGCCGCGGTCTATAATGACTACTTTGCTGGTCGCGCTGATGATGGCCGACAGCGCAGCGTAGCGCAGCTCCAGGCCGACACAGCGCGGTCAGCGTGCAGCACTTGATGGACGACCTGAGATAAAGGCCGAGACCGTAGGCCGAGGCCTTTACAGCGAGGACAGCAAGGGCTGCAATGATGGCCAAGCTGAAAGGCCTAGAGCGTAGCTAGGCTAGCTCGAGGCAATCATAGCGTGACCAGCGAAGCAGTCATTGTGGGCCAAGGTTTGTATAGTGCTTTACTCAAAAATGCAAGTACCTAATCTAAATAAAACCAGCAAGTAATTTAAATAAAAAATATATTAATTAACTAGACTTTTAATTAAAATGACAATTATGAAAAGTACAGTTACTAAAATTCAACACCGACTTTCCCGGTTTGATATTACTGATAGTTTGCGATAATTCTAATGCGGTGTTTGACTGCTGGATTATTTCTTCATTTATTACTTCATTTAAATCTTTTTTTTTTTTACCTTTAGACGTACAAACAGCTGTGTTTTAAATAAAATCTTTTTGGAATTGATTTTTTAAAACGTTGAAACGTCAAAATAGCGGCCGGCAAAACATTGCCGGCCTGTTAGAGCGGCCAGCAAAACTTTGCCGGCCGCTCCTTGAAACAGACCGGCAAGGTCGACTTTGCTCAAACAAGTTTGTCAAAATAATGACAACATTACATGCATTTTTGAGTAAAATAGTATCCGTTATAGGTGTTAAGTTTTACAACAGTAATGAGATAATAAAACTACTAACTACTTACTTTCAAAGTTTCCTATAAAAATAATCACAAACTTACCTTTATCAAAGTTATTAGCTCTGGTGACTTTGTTCACTTTTTATTTGCTTTTAGCAATTCTCTGGTAATTTTATTCACTTTGTATTTGCTTTCAACTAAACCTCTCGATGGAATGATAGCAAGTATAGCAGGTAATTACAATTTCACATCGCTTAGATCGTTAGTGTATCTACATACAGATCTTTCACATGCCTTCGCTTGAGAATATTTTATTTGTTTTTAATTGCCATTTTCTAAATGTTTGTTGGTGACTTCCTGCATTATTGTTTAGTTTTGGAATCTGTAATTTTAAACTAGTATTTTATGTTTGATGTGGCGAGTCAGATAGTCAGACGCTTCCTGAAATATAGCGTATTCGGTTAGGCAGAAAACCTTAACATGTTTTGGGAAAAGACTAGTCAGATTTTTATTCGAACAGCCTAAGATATAAGAATTGGCTTAATAAGCCTATAATGGTGTCGTGTCTGCAACACAGCACACACCTCCTCTTTACAAGAAAAAATGGGCCGTAATCAACCACACGGGCCCAGCACGGGTTGTCACACCACACATGTCTTAAAATTGTATTGTTCTAGGGCATTCCAGGGTCCTCGCATAGGTTTTCTTCACCGTTTTGAGAGCAAATGAAGCTATCATAATATTTTTGTATGCAATAGATATTTTTCATAAGTATTGATTCTGTACTTAGATCTTTGGCATTTATTACGTGTTTGACCCTTGAATTTGTCTTGACAATCAAACTACATATTAAAAAAAGTTTTCAATTGTCAATAAATTAATAATAAAACTGATCTACACACAACTCATCAATTCATCATACTGAAGAGGTGATTGCACTTGACTATAAATAAACTACTTCAATTGATAAACCTAACGTTCGTTTAACCACAGAGAAAATAAATTATTTCCAGACTAATTTATGTTTAGATAAAATAAATTAAATAATTTACCGGTCTATTGGTAACACATTACATTATCTTCTTCAAGACGGCTGATATAAATAATTTAATTGATTTTTGATGTCACGAACGAGTTATAACTTTTAATTATTGTTTTTTATTTAGTGTTGGTTATACAGGTATGTTTGGAATAACCGTTTAGTCTACTCTCGGCCCCTTTGGCCCCCCATAATTAAAGTGTCCACTCGGGCCATCCACCCCAGCCCCTGGAGGCCGAGAGTGGATTTTATAAAGTTTATCATTTTTAAGTTTCCACTCGGCTCCCAAGGTGCAGTTACGATTATAAATCATATCTTCAAAAATATTAACTATGGTCGTAATAAACACTTTTTATTCTGTTCGATGCAATATCTTATTTTGCCATTTGCTATTGGCATACGATATCGATATTCAACTAGACAACCGGGTCCGAAATAATCAAGCCAAGTAAGATCAATTTAAAAGATTGCTGAATTTGAACTAAAACTTGAAAATCGACAGCCGTCAGACGTCATATCGCCTTTTAATTTTCATTTGAGTAACTATTTGCACGCATTAGTCATCAACTCATCACGCCGTTTCGAGTCGGCAAACAACTGATAAAAGTAAAAACAGATTTCCAACAATTATCGTTAACAGGAAAACCGTAGCGAGTTTGCAGACTCAAAACATGCTACCAACACCATGGAAAGGTATACCTGACTTTACCTTGAAACTTAACTTTGTTCAGAAACCGACAACATTTATTTAACTGTAAACCTTAATTTGTAGCGCATAAAAACTTTATTTAGTTTTTTATATTATTAAGAACTTTGACAATGTTATGGACATGACAATCTGTTCTGTCAATTATCAAATAATAAAAAATAGTGTTGTGCTAATGAGTCCTTTTTTATTCGATTGTGAATTTAATTCTTCTACGTATCGATCTCTTCGCATATAAACCTAAAAACAAAAGACAATAAATTCTTAGAAATTAAACAAAAAGTGGTACAAATAGAAAGACAGACATCTTCTGATATGTGAACATGCTCCACATAACTTGTCGTCTAGGTCAATTGAATAAACTAAAGAGTTACATAAGTTCACGGATGCAGTATAAAAATAAAATAAAATTGCGGAAATGGCGACGGAAGATATCCTCGAGTTCCGCTAAAGTCACAGTGTGAATAATAAAGAGGGTCATGTATTCAAGCACGCTGAATATGCAGTAATAACTTAGTATAGGATGAATTCACGTGATTTTATAACCACCTCATTAGCTACTAGACAAGACAGCCATTCTGATGTTCAAAATGACTCTTATTGTTCTACTGTGATGTCAAAAAGACAGTGTTATGCTAATTTATTGGTCTAATGTGAGTGATAGGTACCTACTTATTGCTTGCAATAAATGCTTATTATGCGAAACGATTGATAAAAGTGATAGATTGAAACTGATTTACTTGATCGATCGACATATTCAATACTTAAAGCATTTGAAAGTCGATTCATACAATATCAGAATTTATGATCTAATTATCCAGATATCGACTTTTACTAAAGCCTAGACACACATCCCATTCACACTCGAACGATTCTAATCGAATAATATTCGAGTTATTCACATCACTATGCATTCGTTGCCATGTGTGACCAACCGTTGTTGACGTGTAATATTACACCTTAACTTGTTTACATTAAGGTGTCTATTTGTCTAATTGTGTAATGAGATATGGATCTTGGTATAAGATGATGAAATAGTTTGATTGCAATACTGTTAATGTGTGGGTTCTGGTGTTGGTTTTGCATTGAATTTGAAACGGGCTTCTGTGTCTTAGAAATCAACAGTATTGAAAATAATCAAATCGTTGAATCCTTCAAAACCTAGTAGTTTTATCTCCCTTTACTGGGTTTACCGTTAGTAAAATAGGACGCAAAAATCCAATATCTAATTAAAACAATTTTGTTAATAAATCTCAGAATGTTACTTAAATCTAATTTAATCTCCTTAAATACAAGTCCGGTTCACTATATTCATTATTTTATTGCTCCACATCCTTATCTATAAACAAGTTTTTACCATAACCGGTTTTTAATATTATATCATTGCTTTTTATATTCGCATAGCAACTCTTATTACATAATATCTAGCTTAGCAGACAAACTGTCCTGTAAGTGGAAAACACACAAAGGTTACTTAAATAAAAAACACAAAAAGCGGTAACAGTATTTACTAGAATTATAGATTAATTAAGATAAGCTGTGTCCTAAACATCATTGCAATATCAATGAGTGATGATAACACGAGTATGTCATCATCATAATTCTCCAGATATCATCACAATCTATTTGAGGTTGCCACACCAGCTTCTCTTCTAATTCTTCATATTTGTGTTTATGATTCTTATATTTTAGTTAGAAGACCTTCGGCTAGAAATTTACTAGATTCTCCTGCCTTTATCCCAATTTATTTTGGGTCATGTCTTCCTCATCCATGCTTCTCTAATCACATAACATCACGCCTGTAATCCCCGAACGGTTAGGCAAAAGTGTACCTGTAAGTACAACCACATTTCGCCAGTTATATTTAAGTCTCATGTTAGGAGGCTAGCCTATTACCATCAACCGCTTCTCTAATATCGACGTAATAATCAGCCTGTAATAATACAGTTCCACACAGCACCAACGTTTGTAATTACACGACATAAAGGGTGTAAAAGTAAGTACCCTTAACGCAAACGAAGGGCACTTGTTCTCCTCACCACTGCGATCATGTTTTTGTTCTCGACCATACCTGGGAACTCCCTAGTTACGGAGATATTGGGGGTCAAAGTTCCATATTTTGCACAGCTGTTTTTGTAAATACTTAAAGTTTTTCAGGATTAAAACTTTACTTAAATTACTTCCATGACCCTTTTACTATTCAAATCATCCAATGTTTTAAGAGTGTTACATTGAGTTATACTGTAAAATGAGAATTTTGACCCCAAAAAAAAAGTCGTTTCCCAGCTAAGATTTTTGCGTAGGGGTACTTAGTTTGATGTACAGAATGCTTGGTTGACGTATGTGTGAAGGGTTAATTTACACCCTGTATATTTGCTTTGATGTCTCCGTCAACCACAACATAATCCCCTCCTAAGTTCGTAATAATTAAAATTTTAATTAAATCACACTTAACAACTGCACGCGGATTTCATTAGACATGTCGACCAACTTCATGCGAAATTAAAATCTGAAATCCGGTTTGTAAGTCCTAAAATATATTTACACTTAGAAATGAACCCAAGCAAACATGAGACTTATTGGAAAAGTGTTAGATAAAATTTCAATTGCCAATTTGATACGCGACAATGTGAAATATTTTTTATTGGTGGCTACGTTTGGTCTCTAAGTTGCAGAAACGTTTGCGTCGTTTTGTTATTGGGATTTGATCTTTATTGCTCGTTATTTAAAATCTATTTTTAACTTGATTATGTACTGTGCAAGGAGGCGACATCTCCGTTGCGGCCAGTATCACTCTACCTGATTACACTTCAATGTGACATAAGCTAACAGACTCCAAGTTATAAGCGGAAGCAATTTTTAAGTACTGGCTCTTACCATACGCGCTATTTTGGTAGCTAGTGTCTTGTTTTGGACATATATTTTGCCATTACTGCACCCACTGATTACAAATGCCATCCAATGACAAGTAACTGTCATTTTGCTAAACTTGTAAGGTATCATTTAATATTTGTTTACTTAATAAACAATTAAAGATGGCAGACTGCAACATTAAATGAATATTTTATGCAGGGATAATTTTTAAATAATCATCGTTTTAGCCGAAAGACGTCCACTACTGGACATGGCTTCACCCAACATTGACAGGTCCTGGCGTCTCGCATATATAGCTGATCCCCGCAACCATTTTTATGCGGGAAACATTTTTTTTCACGTGAAACCAGTTAGTTGGTTACCCACATGTTTATTCAGCAGTATAATGCCGCAGACTTATTTGATTGATTAACAAAATATAGCTAATCTTTACGGCAAATTGAGCACATTTTTTACGCTTGCAACTTAATCCAAGACGAAGTAAACCTTGATTACTTGCGAAGGCCGGTTGCGAACTTACGAGCCTTTAGCTCAGCTTAACCTTTTAGTGGAACCACGGAATAGTGTTGGTGAAAAATATTATTGTTTTTTTTGCGTTTTTCCATCGTGGGGAAAACCTGTGCATCCTTAAAAATAATTTAAAGAACTTTTTTTTATGGGAAAAAAACTGTTCAACAAAAATAAATAACTTTCTTTTTTAATAATTTTAATACAAAGCAAAGTTGATAAAAACGTTCGTGAAAAACTATGCGTGAAAAATTAAAGTGCAACTGTCCTTGGAAGAAAATAATGGTTTTAGTAGATATTCTAAATTAATTATGTCATGTTAAAATATTTTTATTACTATTTATTTATTTAAACTTCATGTACAATAGTGGTAGGTATTAAAATAGGACGGATGGAGGTGGACTTAATGCCACAAGGCATTCTCTACTAGTCAACCTTTTGGTTAAATAAGACATTTTGACTACTACTAACATCTATTTCTAAGTTTGTAGTTATTTTACCTACTCCAATGTTGTGAGGTCAATATTATTTCGAATAGATGAAGAGAAACTGCATCTCAATTTTGGCTCAAACTTTCTTTTAGTCTTATTGGAATGACACGATTTCTGTCTATCACAGCTAAGCAATATTTCAGTGTTATAGTCCATCAAAATGTATGGAAGTTTGTTAGTAATTGCTTTATGTATATAAACGAAACTGCTTTCTAATGTGTTGAAATTGTTTTAAACTTTCTCAGAATTTATTTATTGGTTTTCATTCGTTATTTTTTTAACTATATTCTTATTATATGTAAGTAACTGCTATGTTGGATTAATCTCACGACCTTGTTGGATATGATATGACATTCAATAAATTATATTAATGTCGTAATTCAAATGTCATTCATGTTTAAAAAAATTAAAAATGCGTGATTCGAAACGAAAATCGATAAAAAAAATTCATTACTCAAAACCAGAAACAACTCATAATTAAACATAAACATTGTCACGCTTTGCTACCAAAGCACAATCTTATCGGCCATAGCGAACAGTGTTCAATTAACCCTGACTTTCTCACAATCACCTACACGTGACCATAAAGTATGAAACAAAAATGGCGATCAACGAACAGCTGATTGAACAATTGACATAATCCAATGGCCTTGCATTAACTTCCCCGTTTCACTTGGGTCATTATGACCTGAATCTGATTTTGTACAGTCAGTAGCTCCAATAGCAACACTTCTCCACTTAGCAACATTTAGAAGCAATTTTAGCCTACTGCTTTGATTTTATTTTCATGTTACATAACAAAACTAATATTTTGCAATCTTATTTCACGAGAAATTCTGGTTTGTACTTTGCCAAGTGTATAAATATTATTGGCTGTGACTGTACAAATGCCTTACTTACTCAGTAGAACTTAAGATGTAATCGACACGCGATTTTTTGTTTCAACTATTGGCCCTGTTTTTATTAAGGTGTTGCGTTAGTTTTTGATGTTACATATGCGTGATGCATGTTAGTTATAATTAACAGTTTATTAATTACAAACCGTGTACCCAGTCGGAGTAGTATAAACGACAAGCTTCGATACAGATTCATAACCCCTCTTTCACATCGATAGGGGATAAAATTAATAAATTCTTGCTTAGTGCTCATCTGTGTTAGGTAGCATAAGCTGCAAAATTTCATGACTGGTCTTTTGTTGATCAGTGCATGACTGCATTTATGATTTTATTAACGACCCGCCCTGCGTTGCACAGATGTACCTATCGGGTTCAAAGTTATCTTACTCTCCTCGCGCGCCTTACGAACACCATCTGTACATAAAACAATGGCTTTTTAATTGTGTCTATAATAAGGCGCTCAATTAGTTAAAGTTGGATTAACTATCCATACGCATTCCCAATATTTAATTGAAATTATTCAGATGCTTTTTTATTGCTAAATGGACATGCTCTTTTCCTCGATCATCGCCTGATGGAAAGCTATGGATGAGCATTATTATGGAACGAGATTTGCGCGTACAAACAGATACCCCCTTTTTAAATATTAAAATTCAGCAGATCTCTTATGTAAAAGCAACGGATTTAAAAACATAAATAATTTAAACTACTTCCTCTTCTGATTGCTCTAGTTTCAAGTTCCTTCCCCCGCGTTTTTGTAAAAGCACTATTCTTTTCATTTCAACTTTTTTATTGCTCGAACTTCCTCCATAAACTTTTATCTTCAGCGAATATATCGCACTTTGTGAACGCTAAACTTATTAATTTATTCAGATATTTAATGGCTTACAAACTCAATTAAAAGTTTGTGTATAAAAATAGTATTTCTCTTGGAATCAGATAACTTTCACGTAGAAAGCCGACCACATTCCTTGACTAGATCCTTTCCTTGTATCTCAGACGTTACTAGGAAATCAATAAGTATGTAACAGTTGAACCTTTAATACATTTATGATCAACTAGCTGTTGCAAGCGGCTTCACCCGCTACAACCCACAGGAATATAAAATCGGGATAAAAACTATCCTATTTGTTAATCCAGGTTATAAACTATCTGTGTCCCAAATTTCATCCAAATCCGTGCAGTAGTTTTTTGCGTGAAGAAGTAACAAACATACACACTCACAAACTTTCGCCTTTGTAATATTAGTGTGATTCCTTTATGATCACCCTTTGATCAAGACTTGACGAATTGGTTGCTGATTGCAACCAAATTTTCGTCGAATTGAATTGGGTCATCAAAATGGTGATATATTTTTTTTTATTTGGAACCGAAGCTGCTTTTACGTATATACTGTACTTATGTTAGTTTAAACGAGGGACATATTAAAACCCGCAATAGGGCATGCTTACATGATACTTATAAAAATATGAACAAAAAAAAAACACTGATAAATCACCCTTGCGTTTTTCACATAAAATGTGCGCGGATCAATGACTTTTAGGTATAATCCATTTTCCCTTCATATATTAAAACTGGCGTAGGATAATGACTAAAAAGAAATGTCTAATAAAGTGAGATCTGAAGAGCGTGCGGGGGCCATGGTACAATTGTGTCACAAATGAAGGTTCTGCATACCCTCCTTCAATATTTCCCTCGTTTAACCTAACACCCTTCATACAATACACCTAATTTCTATATCATATTAGTTTTTATCGTGATTAAAGAAAGTTGGCTATTATCATTCCAGTTGCATTAATTTATAATGGAAAGTCTAAAAGAGTGAAAGTCCTAGAACCAGAATTGTCTCTCACAAGGGTCTTTCTTGTGCCCATATTGTGTTTACAAGTACCCATTAAGTATTCAAGAAAACCGTGTTGAAAATACACCAGATAATGTTACTAAGAAGCGGATCAATAACGCTAAATTTCTCAAGGAATGACTATTGAGGTTAAACAATTCCAATCACAAGTAGATCCTGAACTAAACAATTTGCAATACTAAACAAAATTAACACTTAAAGACAAAACACAAAGTGCAAAACAGATTGTAACAAAAGAGATTTGCAACCATAACTGACAAGACACCGTAGAAATAAACGCTCGGTTTTACGAGTAACGAGTTGTATGTACCTGCCACATTTGATTTGGGTAATTGTGGTTAGTGACTGTGACGAATTTTGGATGCCCTCGATTGGTGGAGGCCTGGTTTTGACGAAATGTGGGTAGTTTTGCTTTGATTCGCTTGTTACGTTCGTTGATACGTTTGTGATCTTTGGAGGTTGAGCTAAAGGTAGTAGAAATATAAGCAGAAGCTAATGTGATCTTTAGATTAAAAAGTGATACTTTGCCATCAAACTCTTTTCCATTTCTTTCACTACCTACGGTCTGAGTGGAGGCATTTTCTCTGAAAGAAAAGATTTCACTGCCAAAATCAGGCCAATAAATTCTACAATCGTCTTTGCTTCCAACACACCACATTACGAGTATTGCTTTCCAAAACATTTGCCACCGTCACTTACACCCTTGTAAATCATGTATTTTACTTTTTTTCCACCATATTTGATTTTCAAAGCCTCCCAGTGAGTGAGTGAGGTACCGAATACTAAACTGAATCCGATAGTAGGTCATTTGTCTAAATTGTTTCAGCCATTTAGGGAGGCGGTAAAATACAACTATACCAACATACCAAGACGTAAAACATTGCCATTCTTATAGTTTTCCTGTTTCTGATTAGTTGGCTGGACGTTATCCTGAGTTAGGACTGCGAAATTGACTTGATTATTTGCGTTTTCGCGTTAATTGATAGATTTAGAACTATTTTAGTACCTCTATCTATGCGATGGGGGGTGAGATCCTGAACAAAGCACGTGTATGTTAGGATCAGTACACAATATGTTTGTATTCCATATATTCTGCCGGCTGTGATTTGTAATAACCCATTGTTAATACTCACAGTATATGACACAGTGGTAATTTAAGATGCAAATGTGGTTACAGAAGTACTGGACAGTAGGTAAAATAGATAGTCATGACAAAGTAAATAAAATTTCTGAGCATCACAATATACTCAAACTACATAACAATACACGACATTACATAACCGTAGGTACGTGAATGCAACAACAACACTGACATCGAAAAGAGCTTTGTTTCGGACACGTCAAAATAAAGAACGACAAAACATAAACAAACACCAGGTTTCCCTTTCAAATTTCGCCAACGAGATACGACCTATTGTGATCATTTCGATTCACGCGCCGCTGCACTCGACAAACTATCAAAACAGAATACCAGTTTTTGTACGGGTGTAATACTATGTTACTTTTGTTTTTACTGATTTTGGGAAAGAAAACAAGAGTTCAGGCTGGTTTTTTTTTGTTACAGCACAGGTTACTTTAGTCTATTCTACTGACAGTTTTTAACCTAAGATAGGACATTTCAATGAAATCATGATTGATTGTTACAAGTGAAATCCTACAGCAGCATAAGTGCTATAGTATGCAAGGAGTAATTGCGAAGATGTTCCCAAAATTAATCTTTCAGTATATTCGGCTAGACAAACAAGAACAGACATTGATTAATTTCTATTCGATATCAAAGTACTTCATAATAATATCGCTAGCTAAGAAAAGAGAACAAAAAGTAAGACCATATACATAGCATTAATATTAAGTGAAATTTCCTAAGAAAAAACAGTAGTTTGGCCCCAATCCAGCAACTACACGCCTTATAGGTTCTGATATATTATTATTTCTTTCAACTAGTATAATGAGCAGTAATATTTATCCAGTAACTGTCCCATTTATAGTATTTTCTGTAACAAAAACTCTCGTATTTGTTTGTCTCCGAATTAGATTGTAATATACGCCCTCAGTTTCGGGATCAACACTGTTTTGCTCTTTGAAACGTTCAACGACCTTTCCTGCTCAATTTATTGGATCTCAATGTTTGTAAAGTCTACGAGATGTTAGCAGAATAAATGTTTTTGATCTCCTTCCTCCTAAATGTTTAGGTGAAATCTATAATCTGCTCAATGTAACTTCTGAAACAGTAGTAATAATTGTTTATGAAGCTGTTTATAACTTTGTGAGTTTAAATTGTCCTCAATCTCCTGCCCGTAGACCAGTTTATTTGGGGTTAGCGTAACATGTCTTTTTTGCCATACTTCTCAATTACTCGCATTCCCAGGAGTCACCAGCTATCTAACCATATCATTCTTCACGCAGTCCATCCATCGTTTCTTCGAATAAGGAAGCTTATATTAAAGAAAAAATTACTCGTGGATCAACACAACTGTAGTAGGAGTTATACCTAACCATTGTTATTCATATTATAAACCGTTTTGAAACAATGAAACGGATTCATTAGTTACACGTCAGGAGTTTGGGCATACGTAATTTTCTGTGTTAAGTCGATTTAATCGAGTTCCTGAATTATTTTCAATAATTGTTGCTAAGTACCTAGCTTGTTTCGTTGTAGTTATGAATTATAGGGGCGTTATTTCTTTTACCGTATCAAGTCTCACTAACTAAAGCGATTTTCGCACAACCACGCAATAATTTTGTTCATTTTGATCGGCGAATTAAAACGTATCTCTGCTCCCTTCGAATTTTCCAGACATATGAATGTGGCCGATCGTTTGGTTGGGTCACTCTTTTTGTTATTTTAATCAAGTTTGCACAATGGCAAGCGTACCAAAAAGTACCATTATTACATTCGTATTCGATCAAATATGTTTCATCCCTAATGAAAAAGCGTATTTTATTCTAGACTACCTGAACACAATAGGGAATCGGGCTGAGTCAAAAAAATATGATTCTAATTAGTCCGTCAGTTGGATTATCGAAAAATATTGGATACGTGTTTTTTGTTTTATCAAATTAATCAAAATTGACGAAGATAAGATGTGGTTGTGACGTCATCTGTAGGTTAAAAATGTACTATCATATGACGTTTTCGAAGAGTTCACGAGTTTTCGAAGCACTGTATTGTCTTAATTTTTTGTTAATGTTAAAAAAGAAAAAATACGTGTCCAATATTTTTTTGAAATCTATCTGACGGACTAATTCATTTTTTTTTGTCCGATCCCCTATTGAAAGATGAATTAGAGAAAGTCACAAATATGTCCAACAATAATTCTAATCTAAGAAATTTTACCTACATTTTCCATTTAGTGTCACGAGTACGATAGAAAAGTAGACAGAATCGTGGAAAACATGCATGCCATCACTTCTGTTATTATAC
Organism: Diarsia rubi; assembly: GCA_932274075.1. Lineage (NCBI taxonomy): Eukaryota > Metazoa > Arthropoda > Insecta > Lepidoptera > Noctuidae > Diarsia > Diarsia rubi. The sequence continues at coordinate 8,117,373 of OW026437.1, read as the reverse complement.
TATTTACAATACATTTCAGGTAAGAGACATGGAATAGACAATAACTGTTGAACAAATACAATTTCTAGTCGACTATTATATTTGAGTACAAAGGACAGTTGTGGGGACCATGTTTTACTTTATTTTGTCAGAAAGTCTTTTTCATTTGAGGAAACTGTTGAGGAAGGAATAAAAAGAATATGTACTTACCTACATTGGAAAAAGGGCGATAGTTTTATGTAACAACTGGAACCTCATCATAGTGTGCCCTTGTCCTATTTAGCTTGGGCCCGGCGCAACACATTTTTTCTGCTATTGTCCCGTGTCAGCCGTCACGCTATCATTTACTTCTCATTTACAACTAAAACTCTCATCGGCCTAGATAATGACCGACCTACAAAACAACATTGAGAAACATCTAATTCATTATTCACGCCTGACTAACGATACATATTCCCAAGGAGATGAAAATCTAACGCAAGAAAATCACAATACATGTGGAAAAACCAAATTCCCGACGAAGCCAATTAATCTAAGGCTCAGCCTAATCCGAAGAACGGATATCGGTAACTTTATTTACGCTTTACCTGTTTCGGATATGTCTTGAGGCTCCTTAAGTCTCCTTGAGAGACTCCAAGGGTCCAACGATGCTTAAATTTGCATTATTTTGTTCGTTTACCTTTTTTTCTGTATAATTTGCTTTTAAAGTTCGCTTTTCGTTTTATGTAATTCTTCAGAGACATGTTTTTGGAATCGGATATGAGGATTTACATTTTTAAAACCGTCTGTTTTAAAATATTTCTAGAAAGTAACATTGAAGTTATCTGCTTTAATAAATTTTAATATGATGGTATTACATTGCTTACAAACGCACAAAGGAGAGAGTAGACATTGTAAGATGTCTCAGTTGCTAACTTTGCATAAATTCCAATATCTCGAATAGTGAAAACATCTTTCGATAGCCATACTTGGGTCATTATAGTAATGTTGGTCAGTATTTCATGCCAGTCATATTTGCTGAATGGTAATGTTGGAGATGAATGTACGTCTTTTTGTATTATTTCTGTTGGATAATGTAAAGTTGATGTGTTGCTGCCTCATTGTTCAATAGCCTTTTATATTATCTCTGTATAATATATCATGAGTTCATTGACGTTTCACTTCTAGAATATTCTTATGTTCTACTTTTGTATTCGTTTCAGGGTCTTCGTCATGTTTGCATTTGAAGTAATTTATTTAGTTTACGAAAACATTGAAGTACGTAACAACGCGTAATAAGCCATATTCTGCTTTTAAGAGCCATTTCGTTGCTATCGGTTTGTACTAATAACAACCAAATGGCTCTTGAAACGTCTAACGTGTTAAACTTGGCAATTGCCTCATTTTTTCTATATGGCCTCACCGAGACCTGGGTCTTCTTCTATGACATTTCTTTTGATAGCCTTGTCTTGGTTTCCTTAGGAGGTTTTATTGTTCAAACCTGGCAGCGTGACATAAATCTGAATGCCTCTTCGAACCTTAAAAGGTAATTCATTACCTCATAACATCGCAACCGCAAATGGTTCTCTCAGTTTATTAGATCGTTAGTATCGAGGCTCATTACGAATACAATTGCGTTTATTGCTTGCAATATCAAGTTATGACCTCCGCGTGTCGATGGCGTTAATTTCCAATTTATTTCTTATTTTATAGATCCATTTTCAGGAGTTTAACTACAGTTCTCAACATTTTACATATTTGTAAATACAAAAAAAAAACAGTTTTGACAATACTAAACTAAGGTTACGTGTAAAAACCAAAAAGGTTACGACTGATGGAAGTGATTTAAATGACAGAAAAGTGTCCAAAGTTGCGTTTTTGCGGGCTATGTGCGATTGATGTCTAAAGTGGCGAAGTCCGAGTCGCGAGTTGTGCTAGTGGGTGATGGCGAAGGTGATGGATGCTGTTCCTGCGCTGGCATGAGGATCGGTGACCTTGGAGGCGTGTTGCTCGAAGCTGCGAAGCTCACCAGATCCTGGTTCTGTCAGAAGCCTGGATACGGGTGAGTTGTCGTCTTTAATAGTGGACTTTTGATTAACGGTTTTAAAAAGAAAACATGGTATTGTTGGTAGGTAGCCGTTTACTTAATTAAAACTCAACCGAGGTTTTATACCTGCGATCGTAAAGTAAAGGCTACTGGCCAACTAGTATTAAAAAGAAACTGGTTACTGTCAAAATCACGTCAGAACGTAATCATGATTTTTTTACTGACAAGCAAATAAATCAAGTGATTGGAATGTTATTGTTGTGAATACTTGAAATAAATCGTGGAATAATGGTATTTATAAAAACAACAACGGGAATCGTCGGCATGGCCGTACACCCAAACCCTCATCACACCTTGCAGTCCCTGTATGGAAAAATTCTCAGGGTCTTACAAAAGATGCCTAAGAGTGCTGCGTACCGCCACTACACTGAGATGATAGTCAAGGAAAGAGCTGAAGTCTTAAAGGAAAACAAGGAATGTTTCGACATAGAAGTGAAGATCAACGCTGGGCAAGCCGAAGAACTGATAATCCAGGCAGAGAATGAACTGAATTTGGCTAGAAAAATGCTGAATTGGCAACCATGGGAACCGCTGATTGAAAAACCACCTGAGGGACAGTGGACGTGGCCTCCGTTTAAGGGTGTTTGAGTTTTTTATGACTCCGTTATTTTTAGTTATTATTAAATACTTGTTGAAGTTATTGGTTTTAGCTTTCATACTTTGTCAAAGGCTCATAGAGTAGGTATACTCTTCCAAAGGGAATACTGGGTAATATGGTCTATTCTATCGCAGTATGCACATGTGATGCGGAGGAATTGGGGAAAATGTTGAGTACGAATCTAGAAAGCTATAAGAGTGGAGGAAGACCAAAGAATAAGTCTCTGTGCTTTTCACATAGAATGTGAAAAGCATGATGAGACTAGAAAGAACATATCCGATGAGTCTTGCTCGCTGACCCCGAATAAATTGGGATAAGAGCAGGAGAATTTATTCTGATTCCAACACACTGGAGCCTTTTTTTTAAGGATGGGAAATCATCAAATGTCTCCTCCCACGCTGGGCGGAGCAGACAGGAGTTTCAGACTCTTACTGACTAAAACCCATCCGTGTTCCTTCTAATGCTTTTTGCATTCTATGGCCGCGGTAACTCTTTCAAACAAATCCCGTAATCCTGGCAAACAAACTGGAACCTAACAATCATTTCCCTGTAATACAATTTCCTCTCAACATTCCCAAAATTAATATCATTACAAACCAAGCCAATATGGAAATTTTCTTGAGACATTATGAATAAAATTCGGAACTTCCAGAATCCGAAAGTTGTTCGTAACCAGCGGCAGGGTTACCACCTTATTTCCACGTGTACTTGGAAAACTAATTAAACCTCGCCAAGACTTCAAACTTGGCTAGAAATACGTCAAAGGAAATGAAATTGCAATTTGCCCCGTTTTTATGTCTAGGTCCCCCCCCCCCATAACTTTGTCTGTTTGAAGGTAACTTTGACTTGAGAGAAATGAGCAATTTATTATACCTAGATAACTAGAAAAACAAAGCAATAATGGAATGAAGCTTGTAAAGTGGACCTTGTACAAGTTTTAATCTGTGATACTAAATACTGCAGAGAGCAAATTTTTTACTCAAAAGAAATATTCCTTTATTTTTTAAAACGAAATAAATCTGATGAGGTTGAAAAATTCGAACCTGTATAAATATAATTTAACAGATCAAAAAAAAAATTTTAGTGCGAAAACCAGACAGCAATATAAAACATAATAATCATATTTCCTTGATCTCTAACAGACCTTTTAAACACTTTGTTCATTATAATCCAGTTTAAAACATAATTATCACTAAAACCTTTGTGAGAACACAATCTTTCAACATTCTCCACCCCTACATCCATTAAAAGAAAATGTGAAAAAGTCGTAATTTCAAAATGGCGAGAGATACTCATATCTCTGTGCTATGAGAGTGCATTATGTGCTCAGATACTTGTACAGATAAATGCACTATCATAATTCAACTCGGATGATATCGTACACGTAATATGAAATGCGATTAAGATATTGGCAGAAGCTATTATGAAACCGACCCTAATCTCGATAAAGAATGTTTTATTTTTAAACCTGTGTTCATTGTGGATCATAATTATCATCATTGACGGCTTTCTTTCTTCCATCTTTTGCTGAGTATGAACAGCCTCCCCTTTGTCGCATGCTTCCCTGGTCTATGCTAGTCTCATCCAGGCCCCATATTCATAAATGCTTCGATTCTATTTCGATTCGACAAATCAAAGAAAAATAGACTACGACTTGTCGAATCGAAATCGCTCGGCCCGTTTTCACAGGTCATTGAATAGCCAGGTCTGTTAATCTGCCAACACTACCCCTACTTTACCTTATATAATTATGTACTTAGCCTAATAAGTATTCCCTTAACAACATACCAAGTTACATTCCAAATCAAAAGTTGGCTTTAGGCCATAGAAATACATCTCCAGAATAACTTAAGTAATAACTTTAACCGCAGTACGAACACCCAGTTTCCTGGTGTAATATTTAAGACGAAACTTGGCAACCAAACGAAATAGCTGTTAAACATGTTATTACAAAATCAGGAAGGATTTCAAAAAGCAAAACTCGGTTTCAAAGAGGAACATTATTGCCTCGTACTGTCTGGCATCGCATGTCAGTCTAACATGACCTAGATTGGACATATAGCTCTCGTCTTGATCTGGTATTGTAAATCCACTCTGACAAACCAGACCGCTTCCTAGAAAGGCTTAGTTAAGCTAGCAGTTTGGACGTGTGCCAACAGACGCAGTTAAGTTTTAAAATTTCATGATTTCACGCGGGATGCCGGCAATTTATCGTAACAGCTGAAGAAAATTCAGCTGCTCTTTGGGAATTTTGAAGTTTTTTTTAAACTATTTTTCTTAAGTTATTCTTGGACTTTAGTTATTACTACGAATTTATTATATTATTTACTTTGTTCACAACGAATTAGCATACAAAAGCAGATTTACAAGGTCCTTATGTAATCAGCCTGTGTGATTATAATCGCCAGAATAACTGACACAACACGCCCAAATATACGTCAAAACCCTACACCAGAATGGCCAACTCAATAAATATTAATATACGAAAAATGCAAATGATTGCTTAGACAACAAAATACAATTACGGAGGATTTTAAAATTCACACTCGCTGTATTGTGCTCGGTTAAAAGGTGAGTGATGAAAGCAACAGCTCCCATTTTGTTTTTAAAACCGCGCAATCTCGGCCTCTCGCTGCCTCGCAGGCTAGTAGGCAGTAGGCATTGCCCAGTCTAATAACCTACAATTTTTCGCTGGGCCCAGAAACTGGGTCGTTTCTGCAACGAGCGCGCGCATTCAGGCGTATTAATCAAGTCGGTGCAACTGAATAGAGGATCTCCCAACTCCCCCCGCTTCCCCCTCGATGACAATGGGGGAATGTCCCGCTCCATTTGACAAATAAACTGCACTTGAAACACTTAGTGCTCCCGCAATTCAGCCAGTTGGCTGTACGAAAAATTGATGTTTTAGGGAGTCCGTTTGCGAGCTAATGACTTGTGTAATTTGTAAGTTGGAGCGTTTTGTTCTTTAGAACGGCTGTTTCGTTGCAAATTATCTTCCTTTTTCGGCCTCTAGTTACCTTGGACTGACTTGCAAAAAAATTAAGTGCCTTCTTCCAAAAAATTATGCGGACGTTCAGTTTGCAAGATGACACGCATGTTGCTGACCCATCTCTTCATAAACTTCATTGTAAGTTACTCCAGGGATAGTTCCGCGAGGCAATATTTGGCATTACGCCAGCGACGAGAGAGCCTAACGGACTAATTGGCAAGCTTTATCGCGAAAATTAAACGTGCAATAAAAAATTACGACCCTTAACATTGGGCCGGTCGACACTGAATGGCAAATCTTTAGGAAGCACTCAGTTTTTATTGTAAGGACCGTAAAGTCGCTCAGATGGTTTAAGGCTTGATTTCTGGAGAGAGTCTCTCACACCTATACTATTTGACAGCTGGCTGAAACTGGATTAACTTCCCCAAAATTGGAGTTCTTTGTCAAAAGATTTTACAAATGAGCATATACGGCGATGTAGACTTTACTTTATCAGTTTGTTATTAAGAAATATTTGTTTTTTGCAAAATGTGTCGTAACGTAAATTGAACGTTTGGAATGAACAAATAGCTGTTTGTTGATTTTCGGAAGGCAAAGATGGTATTTCTTGGTAAAATGATAGTAAAGTTGTTGATATCTGAGATTGTACGAGTGCTTGTAACTGATATAATTATCAGCATGTGATAGACATGACACAAAGAAACGACGCGGCGACGTATGAACGACGTATGTGTGAAGAAAAGAAAAAAGTTTTTAGACCACTGAGATGACGACCAATGAAGAACTATGGAAATATAACGAACTGCAATGACCCCAAATACTGGTATCAGAGCAAGACAATTATGGTTTGAATGCTCATAGATAAGTCACTTTTAATATAGAATATGATGGAGATCACAGTATAAATTTTAATATACTAAACCGTGCTAACAAAAAACACGACTCTCAGACTTGATAATGAGAACGGAAGTAATTATAATATTAAAATTAATTTAAATGTGGCAACTAGTTCTCTAGCGAATATTATTTATAGACTAAGTGGATCATAGTATGATATTTTCACACATCATATCAAAATGTTACGCTCGTATGATAAAATAAACAATTGGATTTACAGACAATCCAAGTTTTTTAAATTTTAAGATATTTGTAATATATGCAGCTGCGTTCTCATGATTTTCTTTTCTCTTTTCTTGTGGTCGGCACTGTTGATTCTGGCTAACAGGAGTTCCAGTGGTTTGGGAATAGTGTGGTGGGCTTGTCCCATTTAAAAAAAATACGAGCCTACTAGTTTGACTTGCCCTTAAAAATATTCCTAGCCCATATTATAAAACCGATCCGCTGAATCAACACTTTCTATCAAATCATTTTAAATTCCCAACATTTACAATTGTAGAAGTTTCAGCAAGTTCCACTACATGTTGCATGCAGAATGTTTATTTCTATTACCTAGCGAAATGTGGGAGAGGTCGCGTGCTGAAGGTAGTTAAGTTGTCTTGGTGCAACTGGGGTATTGTGTTTATTGTAGGCTCATTTGTGAAATGTAAGATGTCGTGAGGAAAGTTTTGTGCTGAATGTGGAGGGGTATAAGAGCAGAGGAAGTTCAAAGAAACGATGGATGGACTGTGTGAAGGATGATATGGCAAGTAAGGAGGTACCTGGTGAGATGATTAGTAACAGAGAAGAAGAAGTAGATTATAGAAAAAGAAGAAAGGCTGCTCCGACCACAATTAGATATGGATTAGAGCAAGAGAAACTTATGATGTGAAGGCGTAAATTCGTGATGGTTTTTGAAAAAATGGACACTAAATACTAGAAGACTCACTTTTCTGATATCAGGGAATATAGCATAGTTCAAAATATTCGGAACTACAGTCCAAGTAATTCTTATTGTGCTGTATTTTATTTACCTTACGTTACAAAATATTAAAGAAACCAGAAAATAAAATGATCTAGAACATTATTATCTACCTTCATATGAATTAAAAATAAAACGTTTGAATACTTCTCAAGTTATAAGCCCACTAACAGAAGAGAGAGTTGCATTTCAAAGAAAATGCTTGAATAAGGATTTTCCAGATAATCCCCTAAGTAAACCAACGTATCGAGCTTAAATTCTCTTGATTCCAGCCGGAACCCAGTAGGTTCGCTTGCTCGGAAATTGCCACATCTCGAAATCAGTGATTTTCGCGGTAGTAGCGGAAACCGCCACATCACTAGAGCCGATATCAGACGGTATACTTGAGTGAACTGTTTGTTCACTTGGGATATTGTTCATTTTTGTCTTGTTCAATGTTTACGCGTCACCGACGAAATGTATTTATTTAATCTTCATGTACATATACTATGCCCAGCAGTGGATGTACGAGTATGTTGGCTGAAATGATGTACATGTATAGAAATTAATGATTTACACGCAGATTTCAATTGATGTTCATCAGCTCATTATGTTTTAAGATCGTTCGGAAGGCGAGTGTAGGAGGGTAGTGCTGTTTGCCGGAATTCAACAATGTTGAATTAATGAATTTTTAACTTTTTTATTAATTTTGTGTTCATACGTTTCAGTTTTATTTATATATTCCGAATGAAAAGTAAAAATTAACGCAAAGTGAAGCTAGTTAAAAAATAATGAAAAGTGAAGATGAAGTGTCTGATATCGGCATTGGTATCTATCTGATACCACTCAGAGCGTTTAGTTTTCGTACTAATACGGAGTTTGTATTGATTTAATGCACGAAGCGATTTGTTTACAGCAATCGCGTAGTTTTGCAAACATTTAGAGTTTGTGCTGAGTGTGATTTTAGTTTTAACGGTTTCAACAACTTAAACTTTTATTGGTTATTCCTAAAGATGCGAAATAAAACTAAGAACTTTGTCGTTTGCTTTTAATACGTGTCGTATACCAATGGCTGTTGTACTTAGCAGAGAATATGCACTTAAAAGGTGGTTTCTCCTAAGCCAGTGAAGTGAATAATAATAAGATTTATTAATAAGATTTAGTGAATAGTTTTCTATAGTAAGTATGTGTATTCGAAATGTTGGTTTTTCCAATAGAAGGAACTAAGGGACTCCTTGACGTCGAACAAGGATCTCCTTTACTTTCAAGTGTTATTACAGGCTCCTAAGTGTTTTATCAGGCAGCACCTGGTGACAAACAAATATTTTTACAGTTTACCAAGTAAAAGCATGACAATTATAAACGTTTTGAAATATTCTGTGGGTGTACGGTGTAGGTAAGATAAGTACGAGTACTTGGTGTAATTTACGCAAAATTATGCTAATAAATGAACCAGTCTTTCTAAGGGGTATCGAGATACTCTTTTTTTTGTGGCGTGGAAATCATCAAATAACCCCTTCCCGCTCGGGGTAGAGCGGAAGGGAGTGTCCGACTTCTACTGACTAAAAACCTTACTTACTTAGACATGTTCCTTCTTCGCCCTTGTGTCGAGACCGCGGTACCTCTTTCGAAAAACCCGCAGCCACAACAGCACCCACAACCCCGACGGGACCCGCAGCCGCGAAATGGCTTGGTGGAGAAAAGATACGCAGTCACTCCATTAAAAATTATAGCGGTATTCTGCTGCATCCGGGTAGACTGAAAACCTTTCAAAAGTCGGGAAAAGGCTTTGTCAGACGACGATGAAGTTAAGGCTTTTAGCATTATTAACACTTAAATCATTTCAGGTAGTAGTTAACGTGGAAAATGAGAAAATGTGACGTAAAAACTAACATCCTCGTTGACAATGGTATTTACGAGCTGATTTCATGAGCAACAACATAATATCGTTACAAATATCTGCTGGTGGCAGTTTTCAACAGTTTTCACTGTATGACATTAATTCCTAACGAACTCTAGTTAGTCAGCGAGTCCGGTATAGCCTTTGTGTTTTCATATAAATTCACATTTGAGTTTCATTTCATACTTGTTTTTGGAAACTGGTATTTTGAGTGTCAGGTTTTTGGTCTTTGTGCTCTGTGTTACGATGTAGAAGTTTGAACCTGATTTTAGCGTGTTTTGTAAAAACTAGACCACTTTTACTTTCATTTTAACGTGCTTTATTTTGGACAGCCTGGGTTTTATATATAAACGCTGTTGTTGTTCGTGTTATTTTTATTGGTATTTTCCCCGGCGTGGTTTTCAGTGCGTACCTAAAACGATATTGTAAATAGGCTACGTGTTTTGGATATAAACAAAAACCAAGTATTACTAAGTACTTATTTACCAGCTGAAATAACAGTCTTCACGGCAAATAATACTGCGGCTGTCATAATAAACTGTCATGGCGACTTTTCCCGCCACGAGCGTCAAATTGATAACAATTCTTCGATTGCTCCTCAATTATCTCAGTTCCGGTTCAGACCTGTGTTCCGTTTTCTAACCACGCGTTTCAATACCTATTATTTAGTTATTCAGCAAACCTTAGGTATCTAACTATAGAAAATTGTTGTGTTTCTCGAACTTTCTCTGGGCTCGTGACAACCGCTGATTGATGTACAGTCATGAGCACCAATATGGTATGAAATGATATTTATTTTTGTGAGCAGATTGTTAAAAACACATTCGTTTCTATTTTTTGTTTGTCACGGTCAGATCATGCAGGCTATGTAGGTTTATGCCCGATGAATAAAATTGCTGTCCAGTCAGTGCAAGCAGGTGTCAGTAAGCGTGTAGTTCAATTATCACTTAACAACGCTTAAAAGTGATTTACGCCTGTATTGCAATAGGATATTTCACCAAAAAAATCTAATAATTCCGTCAGATACATTTTCAAAAAGTAAAGGAACACGTATTTTTTCTTTTTTCACTTAAACGAAAGATGCAGACGATACAGTGCTTCGAAAAGTCGCGTCACGTTGTGTGATGTCACAAGGTTAGTACTTTTTTACCCACAAAGTGACGTCAAAAGCGTTTCGCTTTTTTTTTTTCGTCAATTTTTATTTATTTGATAAAAGAAACACGTATCCAATATTTTTCGATAATCTAACAGATGGAATAATAAGTTTTTTGTTGGGGAAATACCCTATTGCAGCTCACCCATAGTACAGTAACATGGGACTTAAACATGACATAACCAACCCGAACTAGGCCCGCGTGGTGGATTATAGTCCATTCCCTCAAAGAGAGGAGGCCTGAGTCCCTGCTGTGGGAACATTATAGGCTGATCATGATGTAACATATATTACAAAATTTGAGTGTCCTATTAGATGCAGGCGTTATGTTATGTTGCAATTTCATGTTTTGAACATGTATTAGAAGCTATTTATGAAATAATAGGTAATAATCTCCAAAGTAACAATCGTTGTTCCACGAACACATCACTTTTGAATTAAACCCAGTGCATACATATTAGTGCTCATGATAGTACTCTAGTGCTAAATGTAGAAACACGATGGTTCCAACGTGAGTTCCTTGTCATACTGTATTGTTGTGTAGAAGACTGATTTGTGCTTTTGTTCCGATATAGTCTTAAGTACTTGACATGGATTTGTTAATTGATCTTTTAATCTTGTTTTCCTTGTTGGTGTTAATTGGGAATCGTAGTATGGACTAATCTTAAGTCGTAGGAGGATATTATTAATTTGGTCAACATAGGTTTTATGTACCCGGATGCCTAGCTGGGAAAACAAGCATAAGCATAATCAGCTTATAATGTTCCCACTGCTGGGACACAGACTTCTCTAGAAGAGGGAAAGGGCTATGATCCAGCCCGAGCCCAGTTAGGGCTTGTGTCACATTTCTTCGAATTTTTGGTTTTAATGATTTTTCCTTGGCCGTTTTGAGAGCAGTTGTGATGGAATAAAAAATACAAAGGTCATGCCTGGGTTCGAAACTTCGAACCCAGTACCTACTGCTCTTAAGTTAGGGCCGCCACCACTGGGGCAACGCTGTTCGCTGCGTAGGAAAACAATGCAAGGTTTGTACATATCGAAGATTTATGATTTTACAAAAAAAAAAAGAAAAATACTAGGTATTTGCTTATTTATAAATCTGAAATGACTAAAATTTTATGTCTTAATATTTCTCCTAGAAAGGGTACATCTATTTGGTAGTATTACTTTTACACGTAAAGGAAACAAACTTAAGGATATTGCCAATATAAACATGCTACCACTTTATGACAACCAGTTTTTATCACACGTTTTAGTATGTAATTGGGTTCAGCGTTCGACATTAACAGATTACAATTTAGAAAGTGTCTTTTTTATTCCACGTTGTATGTTAACCGGAAATTGAAACAAAAATGTTACAGTGTTTTTAATTGAATTAATCCTTAAACTAATAGTAATAGGGTAGGGTTACGGGGATCAGCTGGATGCGAGACGCACGATATTGGTCAATGTGGCGACACTTAGGGTCTGTTCACACAGACCGGCTCAGAGAGCATCGGTCGGCGTTATTCCCAACTAAGCGCTAGGTTTGCTCTAAATAATAAAAGAAGTGACAAGTACAAATAAACCTTATTACAGTGATTCAAAACTCTGTCACAAACGTGATAAAAATCTGCTATTCTCGCCGGTCAGAGTGAACGGACCCTTAGGAGAGCCTATGTCCAGCAGTGGACGTCTTTCGGCTGAAATGATGATGAATAGTAGTATGTTACCTAATATACTTATACTATATTTATATTAGATATATATCTTGACTAAACATTAGGAAATATTGCATTTGGGGACAGTGCAGAATAATTTTTTTTTTTTAAATCAGCTGATTTTACGTCATAAAAGTCTAGCTATGTTATCTTGTATTTTATAAAAGTGTGCTGTAGTGATATAATAATAATTATGATTAATTATGTTTTTATCGTTGATAATGATATTATTATAAATATAAGCACGTGTTATTGGCATACTAGGTGATTGTCTGCAAATTCTTTGATTATCTATGGATAGTATTATTATCTATTATTAATCATTTTTGTTAACGTCATTCGATTATTTCTTGCGAGCGATTTTACATCGTCCTGCCAATTTATTTAGGGTATCTGTATCCTGTCTTGTTTTATAAACAATTTTAAGTCCTTTCACTATCTAAATACTTGAAGGTACGGTCAGCAACAGAAGTAGTTAAACATTCCGGAATTTTAAAAATTTTAAATTCTAAATTCCACTTATTATTTTTAATGTTTCGGAAGATTTTACTTTAAAATATTTCTTACTCTTCAATAGCTTGTTAGTGCTTGAACCTTGAGCCTGCTTTGAACCTTTGAGTAGTGTTAATCTACTTCTGATGCTGACTGTACTTAAAGTAAGAAAATAAACAATTTCTTCAACAAACATTTAACCACTATACCTTCTGAAAGTGGCTAACACAAACTTAGTTACTAAGCAATAAGCAAACCATCTAATATCATACCTTATACAAACGTTTATCTTTCGTACAACCACCTACTTTCATTATCCTACAAATTATACAGAAACTTTAAACTTAAATAAATGTAATTAAAATTTTTGTTTGTCTCTGCACTTAAGCAAAGTTAGGACTATCTGCCGTACTCAGAGATATTTAATGATTACTTAAGCCGCCACTTAGTAAAGGTTTGACAAATCTTTGCATGAGAAAACTGTCAAAACCATTACTAAGTGATGGCCTAAGTCATCATTAAAGTTCTCTTAGTGCGGCAGTATTACTTTTAACTTAGTGGAACTTTTACGTCGTCTTCCGAGTTTTTCTTTGTCTAGAAGATTTATTTAATATCATCAAAGACTTATTCGTGGTTAACTGACACAGACGGGAGTGTAAGATTCGTAGATATAGGGCGCCTTAAGACAAATAAACAAAACAGGGTTATTGGGTTTATATGTCAGTTTATTTGGCAAGTTTACTTTTGGCAACGAATGAATCACATGAACTTTAATACCGTTATTAAAGACCTACCGAATCCTGTTTGAATTACCTCACCATCAAAAGTCGTCATTTCAAGTTAGGCTGATAATATAATCAGCACTTTATGCACGTCAAATTTTACAAGAGACAGACTTCCTTAATGCGCACCCTTTGACACTTCCTATTGTTTTAACGGGGAGGAAGAAGTGCCAGAACAAACTCCCATCATATCAGCCAAAACACGTTTACTACTCCTGACTCCACATATGCCACGTCGACCGAATGTAAAACTTATCCTGCACTTACAGAAGTCAAGATATCCTTGATTAAGATACTCATCAAGTCCGTTCTAAGTCTATCGGCGCCATTTAAGGGCAGTGATAAGTGTATGAGCAATCAATCGATAAAATAATAAAATAATTTCAAGGGTATCTCGATGACTCAATTGTAATCACACTTTGACAAAGTCCTGTTGACAGAATAGGATATTATTTCGAAGTAGGTATTTCTAGTATACTTAAGGGAGCTTGTACCACCAAAATATACACTTTATTCTATATGTTCTTCATTAACCTAATTCACGATGAAAACATTCACAAACACAACCGAGATAGACAATCTTCCATCGCTTTCTCTCCCAAGACGGGAGCTCTATTTACAGGAGTTGCAAAAGCGTCCCAAAAACGTCTGTGTAAGCAAATATTTAACTAAGATAGTGAAAATATTTTTACTAAAAACGAGTTACAAAAGACCGGGATAGCTACGAGGAAAATGTTGACTGCCTCTGATACTCGAGACTAGCCTTTTGAACTGAGATGTCGTTATTTTATGTATTTTGTAGTATAGGAAGATTAATTCAGTGTTTTTTTTTTATGAAGGAGTAGTGACTGTTATGCCAACCTATATTGTGAGACTTATCATAACGTACGTGTTAATATTTACATGTAAAAAGAGATAAATATAATGTTGGCTTTTAAAAAAAAATGTTGGTCCTTCGATCGCATACTTGCAATTTCTTTTACATAGTCTTTAACCATTTTTTTCTTTTTTCACAGCTTCTCTCAGAAGGTAGACGAAGAAGAGGGGACGGGTGGGGTGGCTCTTCATCCCCCCGACGGCTTCTATACTCACCAGCATTCAATACACGCCCATCATGCCCACACTGCGGAACCCGATCGAGGATACATGGAAGGCAATCGATACGTCACTGCCGTTCATCGACCATTACCTGGTAAGCATTTGATACCTATAATCGTGGACTTGTCACTGTGAAACGTTTTTCGTAGAGATTACGCTTTTTGTTTCGGTTTTGGCTTTCTTCATCTTTGTACAGGCGCCAACTGACATTTCAAGCTATCTGAAACTGCCCGTCGGGTCTGCGGGATGTTGTAAGAGATACCGCGGTCTTTACATATAGGGCTAAGAAGGAACATGGGTGGTTTTTAGTCAGTAGAGGTCTGACACTCCCTTTCGCTCTGCCCAAGAGCGGGAGGGGTTATTTGATGATTTCCCACCCTCCCCAAAAAAAAAAGCTATCTGAAACTGACAATTTTTTTAACCTTGAATCTAGTACTTTACCGATAAAGTTAAAAATTTACTAAATACCATCTACAAAACCTAATAATAATCTATTAAGTATCTATAGTAGCTTGTTGTGCTGGCGTCTGTGCTGGAATAATATCATGGATTAGTTTCCAAGAAGAACTAAGTACCACCAAACTCAAATAACTGGTTAAAATGTACATGAGAATACAACTTGGGTCTCACGCTGAACCGCATCGGCTATTGGTCGTTGTATCTGTCCTAATCCTAATGCGATGGGAACTAGTTTTCAAAACGTTGAACACGAGGTCGTTTGATAAATACGTTTTGTCATAACTCACAACTTCGAACAAGCCGTAGAGTGACAACAGAGTTTGACATAACATCTTCTAGTGAGGTTCAGCCTTAGGTCACACTGACTGTCTTCTTGACAGTTTGTTCGCGTGAAATGATAAATGTTGTTTATTTTGCACATAGGTTTTTACAAACACTTTTACAAATCACTTTATGAAACTAGACCGGAACAAACTCAGAGGTCATAGTCTCTTTTAAGGTCCAAACATAATCTTGGTATGCTCATGAGGACTATGCAGATTAGTGCCTGGGGGCTGCGGATTGTCCGAAAGAGATACCGAGGGCTGGACACAAAGGGCTAAGAAGGAACATGGGTTGTTTTTAGTCACTAGAAGTCTGACACTCTCTTCCGCTCTGCCTAGAGCGGGGGGAGTCATTAGATGATTTCCCACCCTAAAAAGGGTTTTTTCATGGAATCATGTGAAACGATTATAAAATATGATCATTTGATCATATAATCGTTTCACATGATTCCTTTAGTCCTTTAGTCTTGAAAATCTTTGCCTTAACACTATCAGAGCAGAGTGTCTTTTACATTTCCCACATTTACCAGTTTTATTACAAATGATACCCATTTAACGTGATTCCAGCTCTAAACCACTCGAACTCGTCATGCTCGTCGGCGTCGAACGCGTCCACGGGGGCGGGGCTGTGCGTAGGCGCAGCCGAGCCGGCGCCGCCGTTGTACATCGCCGCCCCGCCAGAGGGCTTCGGACACGCCGTTCATACAAACAGGTCAGTGGAACACAAATGGTGGAATAGTCGCTTGTGTGAATATTAGTACAGGGAACATCAGAAGTTGTATTTGTAAATATATGTGGTCTGGGTGTTGATGCTACAGATTTGTTCAGTGATTTATATTGCAATATTTGTAAATAATAATCATGAGTATGTAAATATGGGATGGTTCTATGCAATTATTGTGATACTAACATGTGTATTTTATGTTTTCTTTACTTTTTAATTCCTTCCATAGGCGAGGCACAGATGTGTCCATGATGGGCATGGGTTCGTCGGGAATGACCCAAAAAGATCCCACGTTACCCCAAAAAAGGGGTAAATTGACTAGAGGGTATGTCGTGAACCTCAGGAATGTGTATTGTGTGCCCTTTAACACTTAGATAACACTTAACTCCTATCTAAACTCGAAAATAAACCTTCTTGTTCCTTCTTTCATTGAAAAGTGAAAGATCGTATTTCTAATCACCACTGATGCAAATTACATGGTTTGGTTATGTCTGTATTCTAACAAAAAAATACTACTTTAACTAAATCCATTCATTTATTGGAAGTCAGCCTCAACTAGCTGATTCTAACCTAAGTTCAATGACTAAGTAAAACTGACAATCCATCAATAGAAACGATTTCAAAAGGACCAATAAAATTTAGATTTCTTAAGCAACTTACAGCCGAATACTGAAACGCTACTCAATTTTAAGTTGCCCTTAAATCTCGTTCTGTCTTTGTTACTTCAGCATAGAGCGACCGAGACAGCACTAGATTTGAGGGTTACTTATATTTGAGTGGCGTTTCAGTATTCAACCGTTAAGCCAATCACTATCTTTAATTGGCACTTAAATTAACTGTCACAATTATCACGTGCATCTACAACATTTAATTAAAAGGTTTTCTTGATAACAAAAGCCTATTAATAGTACTTCTTCAGTACGAAATTATTTGGTCCTGTCCAATTTGTCCAATTGTAATTTGTACCAGATCATGTGATTTAATACTTTGACAATTACCTGTTTATTCAAGGCATGACATTTGAGAATAGTTTTTAAGGCCCTGGTCCACTTTTACGCATGTTTTTAACTTTTATGCGCTGTAATAATATGTAACTTCATGTCAATGAAAACAACATTGTGATTAAAAGATCTCAGGATAATTTCTGCAGTTAGTGTTTTCAAAAATAATGTTTACCAGAATAATTTAAATCACATATGTCATTTTAGAAAATATAAATTTAAACATTGTCACTTACATAATGCAGTCGTTCTAGACTGTCCAAGGTCAGGCAATGTCATTGGTAACTGCATTCTCTCACGATTGTAGTTTTAGTTTCATGAATATTTAATTTTGTGATATTTATAGAAATACTTATCAACTTTCAACATATTTAACTAAATAGTCATCTATTAAGTACCTACACTTTGCCTACGCTGTTCATTTTTGAGTAAAACTCATCGATGAAATAGGTATACAAAAACATGTCGTTAAAGTGGACCTCAACCAGGAAACAAACCTAAATAATTTTTGCTTGTCAAAACACTTTATCTTCAAAGTTTTAACTGTTAACAGCATGTAGTTATTAAAAGTTTGACTCGTAATTTGATATTAATTAAGCTTCTTCTAGATTTGGATTCATTCATTATATTGTCACTGTTTTTTTTCTACAATAAAATGTCTACTAGAATTTGATTAAAATGTTCATTAGTAAATTGTTCACTTTTTGTGAAAGTAAAATTAAAACGTAAAACTTTCAGCATATAGCCTTCTATTTCCAAATATTGAAACTTACCCTGTAATAAAAAAATACTAAAAAAATAAAAATGTATGCCCTTGATTTAAAATTATTAATTACTCATCGTTATTTAAAAAACTTAATCCTACACGCAACAACTTAATCACCAGAATGAAACATTAACCTTTTTCAACCCTGCTTACAGTAAAATGAACATCACATAATCAAACACCCACCATATTGCAAGCCACAAAACTGTCCTACTTATCAATCAAACGAATGACCAATCGCTCCAATATAGGCACACCATTTTTATAAAAAAAACTACCCTCTAAAAGTACCTAATCGATCACTTCATCCCCTTCATAGTTTACTTACTCACAATATTTAGACATTCAATCGTTATTCAGGCATGGACCACACCTTGGCTTAACCTTCCAGATGTTCATTTTACTTCCACGAGAATTCGGTCACCTGGACCCGCTTGCTTCTGGACTCGCGGATCTACAGACCAAGTCAAAACGTGACTTGCCAGACTGACCCCACGGGTCCATTACGAGTAGGTCCAGTTTACCAAAGACTCCCACACTCTCAAACCATTCCATATTCACGGGAAATTCCACCTTCCAGCCGTTATGAGATGTCGCAAGACCTCCTGGATAAACAGACGGAGATCTTAGAGCGAAGGTACGGAGGGTTACGAGCAAGGAGGGCAGCTGTCACCATTCAGAGGGCGTTTAGGAGACGACAGCTGTTGAAGAAGTTCAGTGCCATCACAGCGATGGCGAAAGCGGCCGATTCTAATGCGAGGAGGATGCAGGATGGGCCTGATCATAACCAACTAGTCAATGGTAAGATTTTCTGTATATACATACATTTTTAATGCATAGTTTCTGAAAACAGAGTTGATAAAAGTCGTTCAGGAAGAAATGCAAAGAAGTCTTTATCTACCAACGCGTAACTATGCCACTATGCACCCACCCTACTGTTATACGGGACATTCCCTCTAATAACCAGGAAGCTTTGGACCTACCAATGGGGCTATGTATTGCACTTATGCTGTGGTCCATATCTTTAATACACTGTTGTATTTTTGGCCAGTGAACTTGAACATTTTAAAGTTATCTTCTCAACGTCTTCAAGTCATATGCCTAGCCTAACTTTATTGGGGTCGGCTTCCAGTCTTACCAGACGCAGCTGAATACCAGTATTTTAACTGTATTTTATCTAACCTCCACTGGCCAGTTAATATTGGGTGGTACCCCGTGGTAGGACTACTTCTCAAAGACTTCAGCTACTTTCTTTTATTTTCCAGGAAACGATTTATACGCAAACACACTACTACAGAAGAGTCCTGGAGGCGCTGAGAAGGTCCTAGCTCTCACCAGGCCCATGCGTTCCATGTCATTACGAGAACGTCATGATATGGACATGAGGTAAACAACCATTCTTCTATTGTAGTAGAGGAGACGGTGAAGATCGACCTTCACAGCTCTGATAACTAGATGAGACGTATTTCTTATCAAATATCTAGACTAATATTATAAAGAGGAAAGATTTGTTTGTTTGTAACGAATAGGCTCCGAAACTACTGGACCGATTTGAAAAATCCTTTCACCGTTGGGAAGCTACACTATCCCCGGGTGATATAGGCTACTTTTTATACCTGTATTCCCACGGGAACGGGAACTACGCGGGTGAAACCGCGTGACGTCCGCTAGTAATTTATAAACAAATGTGCCTTTGATAGCTTGCCTCATTACCATCAGGTTACTGAAATAATGATCATCACGAATCTCCAATGAGCTGCTGTAGCATATTAATTGCGACTAGAACCAAAAATTTCTCAAACTGAATCTTCTGCTATTTTTTACTACGACATGGCGCAGTGCGTGTCGCGGTTTAGATTCCCGCACTGAATAAATATTTGTATGGCATACAAGTCATTGTTATAGGTTTGTTTGACTGGATTCTAGGATTCTTGAGTTTCCATAATGGTCCTCAACGGAGAGATTAAAACATTCTGGAGTATCTTTGTCGTTATAACTCCTGGTTTCTTTATAAATATCAGAAAGAAATTTCACTAATATACAATTCACTTAAAAAGGACTATTACTTAAACAGCTCATTACACACAATCTCATTGTTTTCTTAGCGATCACCGTGAATACTAAAAGACAGCCAATAACGTGTAATAGTAGGTTGTATCGTCAATTTATAATCAAATGTTGTACTCCTTATATTTACTGCCTGTAAGTACACACACACATACACACACACATTTCAATATTTTAACTCCCTGAACTGCCAACATCTAATTTAAGACTCTATTTTCTAGGTAGCCAAGTTCAATTTCGTCTGAAGTGTACAATTGTATGTAAACATGTCTCTTCCCGACTAACAGCCAATTTTAGATTTTATTTAGAAAGCTATAAAGTTCATTTTGGTGTGGAAGTCTTTTATTACAATTTGTTTCGCGATTAAGTTAGTAAAAAGGTGTACGTCTTGGATCCCAAAGGAAATGCTGGGGTTGTTAGGGATTTCGATCATTGGGTTTTTAATATTTGAGGAAGGTACTAAGGGTTATATGTTGAGAATTGTAATTTATAGGTAAAATGGTTTATTTGGTTATAATTTATTAATGTTAGTTAGATTATAGAATTGGATAATCCGTGGAAGGGTTGACTACCCATTACTCACCGAGTTTTCTCCGTGACTCAGAAAGCACTAACGCTACAAATGACAGTGACAGTAGGGTTCCCACCTGTTAAAAACAGTATTATACTGTTTTTCACTACATTATACTTTTTACTGTCGGACAAACAAACAGTATAAAAAATACTGTTTTTAACATCACTGGAGTACATCTTTGTTTTTTCTGTCACGAATACAAAGTGGCGGGCTGAAAGAAAATATCTTCCATAAATTTCATAAAAAATTAGCTCCACATTTACTTTAATTTTGATTTCACTTGTAATGAAGCTTAAGCAGTCTTAAAAAATGACACATAATAATTGCTAAGTTGTGCGAAAAGCACCAAGAAATTAAATATGTTTTTAAAACATTAAAAAAATAAAAGTACTGTTCTTTTTATTGAAAAACTGACGATTTTCTTTCTCCAACCTGAATACCGTATTTCTTGCAAAAAAATTTGACAACCCTAAGTGACAGTAAATGAAAAATTTGAAAAGTAGTCTTACCAAGGGTTACCGCATCCGATAAAATACGAAGCTTATCCCAAAATGGTTGGGAAAAAGCGGACGATGAGTTAGTTGCTTATCAACCCAAATTACTAAAATAAATGCGTTTAACGTTGTGCATATTTAGAACATCACCCCGTCTCATAACAAATGTCAATAACAGTACAATGATTGAGATACGTAAGGGCCAAACGCAATTATTTGTTGTGCAACGACTTCTAGTGTAAAAGGATGCAGGTGAATTGACTATTTGACTACTGGTAAAAAATCACATAAATGTTATGTTATTTCAAAGAACTTACAGAAATAACACGATGTGTGAAATTATTAATAAAATCGATCAGAAAATGGAGTAGCTACATGCTCTAGAAGTTTTTGGTGGGGGCACTTTCTATCCTAGTCGCGCGAAGCGGCCATTTGTACTACGTAACTATGGCGGTATGACATGACGTCACATTTCTGTAACGCTGTCTTTGTTTTTCTCGTCATTTAAAATCAGTTGAAAGTAAGCAATTTTTTGATCGATTAACTTTTTTCACACATCGTGTTATTTTTGTTAGTTCTTTGAAATAACATAACATTTTCGTGAATTTTTGACAGTAGTCAAATAGCCAATACTAGTATTTCACATAGGCTGCCTATATGACCCCAACAACCCAATTAGTAATTAGTAGTAATTTTTATTATTATTAGTAGTAAGTATTACCCAATTATTATTAGTAATTTATGATGGATCTAATGAGAAAACAAATTCTCACTAGATCCATCCATTTATCATGGATCTGGGCAATGGATCTTCTGAGAAAAAGTATTCTCAGTAGATCCACTTATTTCGATGATGGATCTAATGAGAAAACAAATTCCCAATAGATCCATCATGGATCTGGCCAATGGATCTACTGAGAATGATCCCTTAATACGATACCCCTTGGTAAGACTAGTTGTCAGACTTGCGGACAACAGACTAACTGTAGCAAATGTCAAAGACCTACAACTTAGAGCCGGGAGCAACGGCCCAAGGAGGAAGGAGAAAATCCCTTACTTAGCTGCCGATACATGATAGAAAGTCATCAGAACAATACTTGATACTAATAACCTGCTTCTCTATTTTCAGCAACCACATGATGTGTGACCCTCAGAGCGAGGTGGAAGCCATGGTGGCTCGGGTGCAGCACTCAGCGCATCAGATCCACATGATTGCAGCCGACATGCCGCCTCTACACCGCGGGGATGCCGACAGTGGGGTAAGAACGACTAAGAAACATTCTTTTAACTAATACAAACCTTTATTCCTTCTCTAATAACGCTGTAATTTGTGTGGGAAACGATTTTGCGTCATGTCTTAAATACCTGTTAAAAATATTATTATTGTGTTTCGTACGGTTCTAGGAATAATAATTGATTCTAAATTGAATTGGAAACCTCAAATAGAGGCACTAAGTAAAAAATTGAGTAGTGCAGCCTACGCTCTGAAACAGCTTGCTGTGGTACTCAACACAGATGCGCTAATTACTGCTTACTATGGATTAGCCGAATCAATTCTTAGATATGGAGTAATCTTTTGGGGGAATAGCACGGACAATGAAATTGCGTTTCGGGCACAGAAAAGGTGCATTAGATCGATGTTTAGACTGCAAACAACGGACAGTTGTAAATCTTATTTTATAGAACGTAAGATACTGACATTGCCTTCATTATACATCCTGGAAACAGTAATGTTCATTAAATCAAATTCTCATCTATTTCAGCTTTTGTCTGATGCTGTCCCTAGGAATAGACGTGATAATTTTAAACTCTGTGTCCATGGCGCTAAAACAACTCTTTTGCGTAAGAGCATCTTTTGCATGGCTCCGACCATTTTTAATAAATTGCCCAAATCATGGAGAACATTAAATATATCTGCCCTTAAAAGCAAATTGAAGAGTTTACTAACTGAAAGAGCATATTACAGTATAGCAGAGTTTATGAAAGAGGACAATTTTCCTCGTTTCTAAGATGTTGACGTTGTTTTTATTTTTGTTTTATTTTTATTTATTTTTTTGACATGTTATTGTAATCTGTTAAATTTGAATTGTATTAATATTTTTATTGACTAATTTTATTTACTGACTAACTACTTTGACATTTAATTTTATTTAAAAAATATGCTGCTAAATTTTAATGATACCTACTAATCTTTAATGAATAATTTGTATTTTTTTTTTCAAGTGTCTACATAATTTATATAATGACATTTTTGGTTGAATAGAATCACGGTTTACGCACCATCTCTTCCAACCGATTTGTACGCCGCGACATGTGGCTAAACATGATAGAACTTATGTATCCTATTATTATCCTGCATGTAATGTATCATGTACACCATGTTTAAACAAATAAATATTACTTACTTACTTACTTACTTACGGCGCGTCGTAGGTACAGACAGTAACAAAAGTTCATAAAACAGTTTATTCGTATAAAATTATATAAAAGCTGTTTAGAACTACAAACAGCTACAATTTCAGATATCAGTTATCATAATATAAGTGTCCAAAAAAATTGTGTCAGTTAATATGATATTTTTACTTAAATAAAGATATTTTTCGACGACATGTGAAGCCAAGTCAGAGGCCCATGGGTGGATTGTTCGAAAGAGATACCGCGATCCCAGATACAAAGGGCTAAGAAGGAACATGGGAGGTTTTTAGTCAGTAGAAGTCTGACATTCCCTTCTGCTCTGCCCAGAGCGGTAGTCATTTGGTGGTAACCCACCCTCCAAATAAAAAGGCACTAACGACACGGTAAAGAAGATGACTTAAATAATAGTAATAAAGTGCATTGACTCTTGCTTCTCACCTTACATTTAAGTATATCTGAACACTTTTGCACTTACACTGCCGCACTCAGAGAGCTTTAATGATTACTTAGGCCATCACTTAGTAATGGTTTTGACAGTTTTGTCATACAAAAGTATGTCAAACCGTTAGTAAGTGACGGGTTAAGTAATCATTAAAGCTCTCTGAGTGCAGCAGATAAACTTGTAAATATGATGGTATCTTAGTTTGCAAATGTGTGGTGAATTGATGGTGCAATAAATAAATCAATAGTTATAATATACTAAGCTTAAATTTAAAGAATGTAGGAATGCAATGATTAGATAATAAAACATTGATATTATAATCAAGCTATATATGGTAACATTCATATTAATATTATCTGGGGGTTAAAGTTATTTTACGTCAGGCTACAAAAGTAATCGTAGTGTGAAAATGATAATAGAGCCATGTATTCTATGTGATAAAACAATAAACGTCAGCAAGCGCCTTTTACTATAAACGCCATAAGCGCCGCCGTTGAATATAAACGCCTCTAAATAAGAAATTAAATTAAATATTACCG
Organism: Diarsia rubi; assembly: GCA_932274075.1. NCBI lineage: Eukaryota > Metazoa > Arthropoda > Insecta > Lepidoptera > Noctuidae > Diarsia > Diarsia rubi. Next base: position 8,092,955 of record OW026437.1, on the reverse strand, counting down.
AGATGTGCTTCCTGGGAATCTGTTTTAATACTTCTTCATATTATAAATTAAGGTTTTAGGAAGCAATGAAGGTTTTGCAAATATTGCTGTTTTTTGTAAAGTTTTTCTGACTAAACAATATCATTTCGCAAATATTTAAACCGTAATCAAACACCAACTTCCGCCGTCAATAAATAAGAAAAGAATTTCTGAAAATTAATTCATAACAATGCGTATCACAATAAATACACTGTTATCACATCACTGATAGTGATAACAGGCTCTATAAAACTACATCACCTAACTAATTATTATAAATTATCTGATAGCTCTTATCATTGTAAATTTTGGCGTTGACTCGGAGCAACGTCCGCGCAAAAAATAAAATTCAAGGGGTTCTTTATTACCCGCAGAACCCTAAAAAAAATAGTTCCCCTTGAGTAAGTCGGGTAAAAATGGAACAGTCAAGGACAAAAGGCATAATGAGAAGTATAGTGAAAAATAAAAATGTGGTGTTAATAAAAGTGAAAAAGCTGAAACTTTGGGGACTGACTGGAAAGTACAAAGTGTGTGTATTTTAATGTAAATATGTAATTGGGAAATGGTGTTCATAATCTATATACTTCGTAAAATTCACGAGTGCCAATATGTATATGTAACACGAAGCAAAATAATGTAAAGCCGATTTTATCGTGAAATAGCAGTTTCTAAAATGTCGAAAAAAGTTCGAAAATTCAATACAGTAAGTGAAAATCACTTTTAAAAATCGCTGAGTGTTATATACATATTAGTGCTTGTGAATAGGTACCTAAACAATATGATTGTGTAAAAAGAAAATCGTGTAGATAATAATATGTTATCGCTCTTGCAATAATCGTGCTCGATTTTTTGCACTCGTTAGCTTTTATCTTACGAAAATCATCGGTGTTGTGTGTAAACATGCCATGATTAAAATAGCGTCATCGGCAACATGTCTGATAAAGATCTTGTTAAATTAAATAACTCTGCCGAACTCAAGCAACTTAAGCCATCACTTAGTAAAGGTTTGACATATTTTTGTATGACTAAACTGTCAAAACCATTGCTAAGTGATGGCCTAAGTAATCATTAAAGCTCTCTGAGTGCGGCAGTTAGTAGTTACGTTGTATTCTTCTTTTTCTTAAAGTTACTTTTGGCAATCAGTGCTGGAGTATACTAAAGTGACTATTGTGGGAAAAATAAAGTTTGCCAAGGTTCTAAGTCATTTATCTAACTTAACTACTTATAGAGATGTGATATCAGATGATGTTAATAGGCGGTGATAACCATTAACCGTAACGTGGGCCTGCTAGATTTTCACTTCATGTCATGAAAAAAAGATCTAAAAACCTTTTTGTACCGATAACTTGTAGTAACCCCTCGTTATATCTAACTAGCTTTTACCCGCAATTTTGTTTGTGTTATGATCGGAAATAATCCCACGGGAACTTTCTAAATGTTGGCTATGACACTCAAGGATAATGTAGTATCACATGAATGAAATAATTTTAGATATCGGTTCCGATGCACAACCCCTGCATAAAAAAAATGTAAACATTACCTCTTTATAGACTAATAAATGTTTTTTTACAGGTGTGCAGCTGTTCAGTGAGTGGGTCCGTCACGAATATATCGACGTCGTCGTCACACAATGAATCTCTACACAACCATCAGTTGCTAAATAATACAGGTAAACTATTACTACTAAGTAAAAACATTGTATAACTATGAACCTTTTTGAAAATTTGTCCGAAACGTATGTTTGTGTGATGATGATGATGAGTCCGAAATGTAGGGATAAGTTACTTTTTCGGTCATTACTTCATTTAGCAGCACAAGTGGTTGTTGTGGGCTAAGTATGACTAAGCACGAGTAAATCACTTGTTGAACGTCATTGAAAAAAAAAATCGTTTTATAGATACATGACATACTATTGCAAAATAAAACATTTTGGCAAATTTACCTTTGTCTGCTGATCCCCAGCGGCTAACATTTAAATGAGACTAATTAACTGTAAACTGTAACTCCTTGTTCATAAAGATCTACGCTTTTGAATGGTCAAATACTGTACTTTCACAAGTTATGATGCCTTGTGACTGTGACTTTGCTTTCGTAATTTTTCTGACATTCAGAAGTGCCTGTCTGTAACAGTCTAAATCAATGCTCTGAGATTGAGTTCTGCCCTTGTTCCCAAGGTCCGTTTTACCAACATGTTTTATGTAAAACTATCCAAGTAGTTTTATAAGTTTAAGTAAGTAGGACAAATTCAGGGAAGTCCATACTAAGAGACACCTTGAAACACCCTAATAAATTGATACCACAAAAAGATAAATAATTTGCTTCCGTAGTAGCACTACTTAATCTCACTTAAAACGAAACAATTTACCTTATTTATCTTGCAAAATACCTTCGTTTTTATTTCCAATGCCATATTTTTTTACATTTTTCCGCAAATTAATCGTCATCGTAAAGTAAATATTGCTTTATCGTGGGAGAATTTTATCTTGCGCAGACGTTTTCTAGAGAACTGGGCTTGTTTACTATTAGATAAAGTCATAGAATACTATGCGATATAGAGTAGAATAGTGATAGGATAGTGGAAACAAATCTACCATAAGCATGGTTATAGCGTGATATATTTGTCGTTTCCATTCTATGGCTTACTGACCTCTGAAATCGCTTGTTTACTTTTGAATGAAGATTTTTGGGTATGAAGAACAGGGTGTATAGTTCTTCACCCTCTTTAAAAAAGGGAGGATCTTCCGACCAGATGGGTATTATGACTGTTGGGCCCGAAAGTTGTCAGTTTCTTCTACTATGTTCATAAGTAGGGGATAACTTGACTTGCGCGATTCAGGACTGTTAGTTCTTCATTTTTGTCATAGATGGCGCAGTAGTACTTTTTGTACTATTTTTTTTAAACGTTACACTAAGATCTTCTCGTGTATCGTGTGTGCGTTTACAAACATTTAAACTCACAAACACAAACCAAACACGCAGACCTGAAACAACTATCTGTGGGCCATACAAATATTTGTTCCGTGCGAGGATCGAAACCGCGACACGGAGCGCAGCAGTCCAATTGCTCAGCCACTGCGCCAACCGTGCTGTCTTTTGCTTCGAATACTTTTTACTATTGCTGACCTCACCTCTAATTTTTCCCCAGGTCCAATATACGGCAACCTGCTATCATCCGGCGGCAAACCGCTCTCATCACCAACGGCTCGACAACAGCAACAGCTGGCAGCAATACAAGCCGCCAACGCCAGGCGGTTACCACCTGAAGTACCTAAGAGGACCAGCAGTATTACACTTAAGTAAGTATTACACTTAAGTAAGATTTACACTTAAGTAAGTATTCATGGTTGAAGGGACCTGGGTGCTTACTCTGGAATATAATTCCGATAGATCGACATTGGAAGACTCACGGCCGAATACTGAAACGCTACTCAATTTTAAGTTGCCTTTAAATCTTGTTCTGTCTCTGTTACTTCAGCATAGAGCGACCGAAACAGCACTAGATTTGAGCGTTACTTATATTTGAGTGGCGTTTCAGTATTCGGCCGTCAGTCGGCCGAATTACAAAAGTGGTTAAACCTGGGTTTAACTTAAACTTGGTGTATCTCGCATGCCGTCACTTTCTTTTGAATATTATCGAAGTGAGATGGCATGCGAAATAAACCAAGTCTAAGTTAAACCCAGGTTTAACCACTTTTGTAATAAGGCGCAGTGAGTCTAGCCAATCCCTGACGTTTAACTCAACCAACTGACGTTTGACCAATGTCGATCTATCGGAATTATATTCCAGAGTAAGCACCCTGGACATCTTGTTGACCCGGAGATGGCCGATGGAGCAAGGCTTTAACGGAGTGGTAGTCAAGGTTAGGACAAAGAAACCAGGGCCTTCAGGTTCGACGATATCGTCAAAGTCGTCAACTAAAGATCTGGATAAGGGATGCACAGAATCGGGGAGTGTGATTGAAAAAAGAAGAGGCCTATATCCAGCAGTTTTTTTTTTTTATAAAACGTGCGCCACACTAGGAATTTCTCCTGTATCGTGGGTGCGTTCACAAACATTTAAACTCACTTATACAACTACCCAGACCCGGAACAACTATCTGTAGGTCATACAAATATTTGTTCCGTGCGGGGATCGAACCCGCGACACGCGCCAACCGTGCCGTCTAATTATAATTCCGGGCTGCTATGTTTCAGTTTTCTTGGGATGATTTGGATAACGCCTTGTAAAAGGCCTGAGGACCCATGCGTTCCTTAAATACTACTGTAGCTACTTAAAATAGAAAAAACTAACAAAATACGCTTTAGTCCAAACGGTAAAAAAAATTGGTTACTTAAACAATTTTTTTGAAACCATGTGTCTCCAAAAAAAAAATAGATTTGCCAGTGAAAAAATATAGATTAAAAGATGATTTTGTTAAAATATTAGCAAAATTACAAATACAATAAAAAAACTAATATGCTGATTTTATAATCTCGGCCTGGTTAATCATTGTTTTGTTTTCTATCTTCTGGATCTTAAGTTTTAAGATCCGATAAATAAAACTATATTTCCTCAGTGCCGAGAGTCCCGTCTCCCTCCGTCGTGCAGAATGCGGAGGCGCCGTAGTCCGGGGAGGTTCCATGTCCTCAGTGCAGTCCTCATCGTCGTCTTCCTCCCAGGAACACCGCCATCATTACCATCAGCCCTACCAGCCTAGGGCTCCGGTTAGTACAAAATTTTATATAAAGAGTAAACTTAGCATAAGAACTAACCCATAGTGGGGTGGATTATAGCAGAGTTCCTCTACAGAGGGGGTTATGTGGAGCTGAAGCCTATGTCCCAGTTATAAGGAACACTATAAGTTAATTAAGTATGCAATTGACATTCTTACAGATACAGATATGTACTATGTGTAGGAATACAAAGGCAATTAAATATATTATTTTGATCCTACTGTCTACTCAAATAGGTTTAAAACGAATCACATCAATAAAATTAAACTGAATAGAATAGCGTGACACACAAAATAACCCTGCACTATGTAATGATTGGCATGAACCCGAATGTAAAATTTATATTTATGGTATTGTACGAGTGACCCTATGATTCGAACTGACTAATTGACGACACGAAATGGTTGGACTCAACTGCAATTTTAGACTATTCTCTTTATGTTTTAAAATCTTTATTTGAACCAACCAAATCGTGAAGTTTATTAGATCTTGAACGCCTTACCTGGGGCATTACCATTAACTTTTAACGACCCATAACATCCAAGGAAAGCTTAAAAGCTTTCAGGAAGAAGATAAAAATTTACTTCAGAGATGAAGTTAGTAATTAACGAAATGTCTTCTCTAGTTTGTGCTCTTAAACGCAAGCAAAATAGAAAATATTATGATTTTTACATGATACCAAACCCGACAGCATTAAAATCTTCATAGATTTATTCAAAAACAAAACCAGCTATTTTTAGTTTAATAGCTGACGAAAAATTCCTACAAAAACTTGAAGAATTCATGGTAGCAATTTGACCGTCAATATCACTTACGCTAGCAAGATGTAAGAAAACATCGTGAGAAAACCTAAACCTAACGAAAATCAAGCTCGTATGATTTTGTGATAAGGAAAAAGCCTATAAATAAAAGTTACCGGTAACCCCCCACCTCCCCCCACCCCAGGAACCGCACGTGCACATCCAAGAGCCGTACGTGCACCAGCGCACGGCGTCCGCGTCGGGCGGCTACGAGGCGGAGCGCTACGCCGTGTGGAAGCGCCAGGACGCGCCGCCCTACTGCGCCGCGCCCCCCGCGCCCGCCGCCTGCTGCCGCCCGCCGCACGACCTGCATGCGCACGCACACCAGCCGCTCAAGGTCTGACCACTAGCTACACTTTTATAGCCAGCCTTTACTTCGCTGGTGACTAATTTAGAAATAAAATAAGCATAACATTTGTTACCCAATTTAATGGACAGGCACAGAGGTCGCAACCATATAAAAGTACAGCGTCTGTATGCTTTTTGATATTATGCAAAAAAGCAGAAAGATATTAATTTACCAGGCTAATTTTGAATATTGTAAATTAAAAATAATTTTAAGATTCGTTTTTACGATTGTCTCCTTTATCAGAAATGTTAACCTGGCACTGGCCCTTAATTTAATTGTATTTCAAATATTTTACTAAACCAATTGCATCTTGATTACCACGTTTTTCATCGAATGCCCTGTGCACGTTTTCAGACACACAAATATCCGTCAATCCCTGTGATTCTATGACTTCCCGTTTGCACTTTTTACTATATGATTATTGACTAAATAACAAGACAGTTTATTTTCAGTTGCTTTATTCGGTAAATCACACCACATTACAAAATTCTCATATCTCTTATTATTATTTATTTATTTATTTCAGGTATCGGAAACGGTCCGCAAGCGACAATACCGCGTAGGTCTAAACCTGTTCAACAAGAAGCCAGAACGTGGCATCGCGTACCTGATCTCTCGTGGTTTCCTGGAGAACTCCCCTCGAGGAGTAGCCAGGTTCCTCATCACAAGGAAGGGGCTGAGCAAACAGATGATCGGGGAGTACCTTGGGAATCTGCAGAATCCCTTCAACATGGCTGTGCTTGAGTGAGTTTCATGTAGTGTGTACTTATTACCATATTTATGTTTGATATACCATAGTTATCCATAAATTTCGAGTTTTGCTATACATTGAAATTTGTATTGGTCATAATTACAATTTTATCCCAGCCCAATTATACTCTTTTTTATACCAATTTTGGCCAAACATGACGCTTTGGGAAGGCGTTTGTGAGTGCTAGTATCTTTTGGCTGATAGATGATGACGTTCAACATTTTTTTTTTCAGTTTTTAATATAAAAGGTACTGAAAGAAACAACTTTTTCAATGTAACCAGTGAAAGCGCCAGTGTAACTCGTCAAATTCAAATGTTTAAGTTTTTGTAATTTGGAGATAAGTGTCGAGTTGTACCTATGTTTTTTAAAATATGATTCGCGGCCACATACAAAACAGCTATAGAACGCAGAGGATCTAAACGGCGTTCTATATTCCTAAACATGTGAAAATGGTGTCCTAAGTGAAATATACTCCCATTCTAAACATACCTACTTATTCTTCCCACAGATGCTTCGTCAACGAGCTAGATTTATCAGGAATGGCAGTGGACGTGGCTCTACGACGTTATCAGGCGCACTTCAGACTGCCCGGCGAGGCGCAGAAGATCGAGCGCCTGGTGGAAGCCTTCGCCAGGAGGTACTGCGTCTGCAACACTGACTTCGTGCAGCGGTTGAGGACTCAGGATACGGTAAGAGCAACCTGGAATAACTACTTAATTGCTTACCTACATAGAGAGCAGCGGTACAGTTAGTTGGTTACAAACCAGGCTCGCGCGTTACTTTGTGTTATTTATTTTATCACCAATGCTCTCAAAAACCGTAAAGGAAAACATCCTGAGGAAACCGGCATGTCCTAGAATCAAAAAATCGAAGACATGTAACATTAGCAACCCGGGCTGGGCCCGCGTGGTGGATTATAGCCCATTTCCTATCACAGACGAGGTCTGTGTCCCAGCAGTGGGAAAGTTATAGGCTGATGATGATGACATACATACAACTGTCAGTGTTACCAAGGAGGGGGGGGGGGGTTACATACTACCAAGGGACAGTGCCAACTGAGTTGTGGAGGTCAGATAGACAGTCACTCCATCCTATCCTACTAATATTATAAATGTGAAAGTTTGTGAGAATGGATGTGTGGATGTTTGTTACTCTTTCACGCATAAACGGCTGGACCGATTTGGTTGAAATTTGGTATGTAGATAGGTTATACCCTGGATTAACATATAAGATAGTTTTTATCCCAATTTTATGATCCGTGGGATAATTTTCGAGTTGTAGCGGGTGAAGCCGCTGGCAACAGCTAGTATAAAATACAGGTATTCAGCTGCAGTCGCGCGGTTACACTGAAATCCGACCCCAATACATAGGTACTTGGAAAAAGACTAAACAGATGATGAATAAGGTACAGACACCGGCACGGTTCTTGAGCGCTCGGCGGAAGAGTGGGGATCGCTGTGCGCATCGTACACTTATGACGAATAAAACGGACACCCTTTTATTATTAATTCGTCGTGAGGTACGTGCACCAGGAGTAAAGAACAAATCCCGAGTGACGGCTATGACGCGATGCGCTATGGGCCAATCACTGCACTTCCCCGCACCCGCGCCTCACTTCATAACTCACTTTTGCGCAGGTAAAGGTCAGCGCTCAAGAGTCGTGCCGATGATTGTAGATGTGTAAATTAATTAAAGAAGCACAAGTCTAATTTATACGGGGCTTACTTAAAGTCAGTTGCGGGTATGTTTACTTTACTGCCTAAAATGAATAATACATGACCTACTAACGGATTCAAAATTAATTTATAATAATACTAGTTTAAATCACCGAAAGCTTAGACTATTATTATCATGAATAATATTTAGGGTTCGATAAGTTTAGTGTTCCATATTGAATAGTCTTGTTAACTTGTTATTAGTTCATCTTGAATTTCAATCAGTTTCAATATTGGAAAGTAAGATGTTTTGATTAAATCTTCAGTCAGATGAACCCAATTATCATACCAATAAATTTTATCAGAGCAATAGCTGTTGCCCTCCATTATAACATTAGCGATCTGCTTGTAAAAGTCGCTGCCGTTTCAAAGATTTGTCGCAACAACCAGACAGATAGACAGGCAGACAGACAGAAAAATTAAATGTTTTTTTTTATGTTATGAGTAGGTACCGTGTATACTTTTAAGCTTTCAGTAAGATGCTGTTGCAATTTTACTTATATGTAATTTTTATTTGTTTATTTGGACATTTTGATAATTTAATATATTTTTCTCTCTTTACAGATATTCGTCCTAGCCTTCGCAATAATAATGCTGAACACAGATCTCCACACTCCGAACCTGAAGCCAGAAGCCCGGATGTCCCTCGACGACTTTGTCCGCAACCTGCGAGGTATCGACGACTGCGGGGACATCGACCGAGATATGCTGTCCGGTATCTACGATAGGGTCAAGTCCAGCGAGTTTAGACCTGGCAGTGATCATGTGACGCAGGTAAATAGATCTCTCTTTCGACTGGTCTTACCAAGTATTGGTGTAGTTTGCTGGGCTAAAGCTCGACGACTTTGTCCGCAATTTACGCTTTATCGACCGGCACATGCTGTCCGGTGTCTGCGACAGGGTCAAGCCCAGCGAGTTGAGACCTGGCAGTGATCACGTGACGCAGGTAAATAGAACTAGTGTGTCTCTCCTACCACTAGAAATCGCCATCTTTCTCTCAGATACAGCCTGTCTTTTTGCTGCCCCAGTGACGATCTAAGCCAAGGTTCGTACCCCGCAGGTGGTGCCCTTAGAGCTCTGTCACTTAGTTGATAAGATTTTACGCTCTGGTCGGAGGACATGATAGTCCCGTTAGACAGAAGCTAGCCTCATAGAAGCAATGGCATCTCGCAAGTCGGCCTCATAGGCCAACAACTACCAGCCATTAAAAAAAATTGACTAGAATAGGGTAGTTGACAAAAAAAAAATCAAATTAGTCCGTCAGATAGATTTCCAAAAAATATTGGACACATAATATTTTCTTTTTACACGTAAACAAAAAATGAAGACGATACAGTGCGTCGAAAACTTATGTGACATCAAATTCCAGTATAATTTTATCGGAAAGTGACGTCACAAGCCTCCATTTATGATGTTCTGACGTGTTTTATCTTCCTCATTTTTTATTAATTTGATAAAACACAACGTATCCAATATTTTTCAGCAAATTAATTAAAAAAATACTGACGGACTAAACAGAGTCGTATTTTTTTAGACAGGTAATATCCTTATTTGTTTGCTGCTTTTCGCCTAGACTCATAACTAAACTCTTCTCGTATTTTCCAGGTGATGAAAGTGCAGGCCACAATAGTAGGCAAAAAGCCTCACCTGGCCCTCCCGCACCGGCGCCTGGTGTGCTATTGCCGCCTCTACGAGATCCCCGACATACACAAGAAGGAACGTCCCGGAGTTCATCAGAGAGAGGTAACAGATTACCATCAAGAAGAAACGCTTCCCGATGTCATACCTAGACTTAAGGCATGCTTAACCCGGTTTCGGTTCCATGATAATACCCGGATAAAACCGGTTCTACGAAGGTACCAAAACCCGGGTCCGTATGCTAATAGTTTGGGTCTCTTAGCGAGATTCCTTCTTGCCTCGAAAAAGACGTTGGTGCTTAAGGCATGAGGTCTCGGTAAAAAATGGATGGTCATTTGGCACCTTTTTTTTTGGCGGGTGGAAAATCATCAAATAGCAGAGCGAAAGGGAGTGTCTTCTGGCTAACGACCACTGACTAAAAACCACCCATGTTCCTTCTTAGCCCTATATGTCGAGGCCGCGGTAACTTGTGAACAACCCGCAGCCCCGACGGGGTCATTTGGCACCTTGTTCTATAAAATGGGTGGAAAAGTACCCTTAACGAAACCGAAAAGCACTTGTACTTCCCCGTCGTTCATCCATCATAGCAATATTTTTTTTTTGTTCTAGCCCATACCAGGGACGAAGATATTGGGGGTCAAAGTTCCAACTTTTTCATATATATTTTTATATACATGTTTGTAATATTCTGACCTTTAAACACGACCCCCGTACTGTTCAATGCATCCATCAACACATTGTTTTGAATGCATAATGTGAAATCCAAAAAAAAATAGTCGTCCCCAGCTTTTTTTTTTATCTGTAGTTACTTAGTTTGATGTTCAGCATGCTTGGTTGTCGGCTTCATTAAGGGTCCTTTTACATCTTGCATACCCGTGCCTACGGTTAGCAACAGAAGTAGCTTAACATTACGGAATTTTAATTATTTAATTAATAAAATAAAATAAAAAAAAAAAAATAAAAAAAAAAAAAAAAAAATTTTTTTTTTAATTATTTTACATTTATATTTTGAATTATTTATCACCATAACACAAACTCACCAAATTTTAAATCAAGTATATTATGTGAATTTTTTAAATTGTATTTCGAATTTATTTCATAGAAACTTACCGGCAAATAATGTGGGTAGATGCGCGGCGGTGGTAAATCCGTTGTCTGCGATTGCCAGAATCCATGTGTGTGTACAATCACACATAAATACACACCCACACATTTGTACAATCATCCTTTTGCTCCGACTTCCATCGTAATTCCAAATTCCATTGTAAAAACTAATTTTGTTTTTGAACTCAATGATCAGCATTATTAGTCTACCGGCACTATACACTTTCTCGGAATCATTTGTTTCGTTTCAGCTCAATAAAATAATATTAACTAGGCAGTAGTCGCACTCTCACTGAAATGTCGTTGTGGTATTGCAATTTAAAAATGCTTAGTTAGGTCGATGCTGCATCGGCCGGCCCGAAGTGCGTCATGCCAATAATGAATAAACTGTGTTTCGTTTTCGGATAAGTACTTATTTATTTAGCAGGTATCTTCGTGTTCTATTACTACTAATATAACTATGTTATCCTCTGTGAGAAAAATATTTATTTTATATTATTTATTTATTACACACTTTCAAATGCCCATTTAATAGAATAAAATTATTTATTTACTACCTACTACCCTCATCCGTGTGTCACTGCGGGGGGCCTACTGAAAACCAGCGCTGAGTGTTTTACACCCAGCATAATTATGCTGAGTTGGTTACCCTTTCGTTATGGGCATGCTCAGCGCAGTTGAGCTGTTTAATTAATTGTTAAGCTGTTTGTTGTTATTTGTTTATGTATGTGCTGCTCTTTTGTGTTGCTGCTGTCCACTAACGAATAAATACATATTCTATTCTATTCTATTCTTCTATTCTATTTCTAACCGAATTCAAAAAGAAGGAGGTTTTCAATTCGTCGGCGAACTCTGGTTACTCGAAGATGGCTGGACAGATTTAGATTTTTTTTGTTTCGTTTTTAATGTTTCGGAAGATCATTCTTTAAAATATTCCTTACTCTTCAATAATTTGTTAGTAACTAGTAATATCGAACAACTTTTTATTAAAAAAACCTACTTAAAACTTTGAGTATAACTCAATCACGTATTATATATAGACACGTCACGTACTAACATCGCGAAGCTTAAAAACGGCGAAAATATTAGATAACTACTTATACGCGTAAAGAAAGAAAGAAAATATGACACCGTACAGCGGGATGCATGTTGCTAGAGAGAGATAAATATACATCTTCAGTTACGTCACAGGATAAGTTATTGACCATTATTGACTATGGTGATATGTGCTACTATGACCTGAATGCAGATCTCCTCAATAAACTTGACCGACTTCTAAATAACTGCATTCGATTCGTCTTCAATCTTCGCAAGTACGATCATGTGTCTGAACAGCGATCGCTATTAAAGTGGTTACCTATCCGAGAGCGCAGAGCTTTGAGGGCTTTGACAACCCTGTTTGCTATTCTTCACAAGCCCACTTCCCCTTCTTACCTCACTTCCCTTTGCCAATATTTATGCACTGCTCACAGCAAGACTCTTCGCTCCGCTAATAATCGTCTTCTACGTTGTCCTTCTCATCGCTCTCGCTTTATAAAATCGTCCTTCTTTGTCCAGGCGGTCTTCCTCTGGAATGAACTCCCTCATGAGATCAGGACAGTAAACGGTCAGTTCACTTTCAAAATGAAAGCTCGCGAGCACATTCGCAAGAAGTTGGCAGCTACGTCTCACAACTAAGTTGTTAAAGTTTTTCTTGTTATCTTTCGAAATTTTAAATATTTTATGTATATATGTATGTATGTATTTATTTTTATAAGTTAGGTATATATATTTTCTAAACTTTTGTTTCTGTTAAGCACCTACTGGGTAATGTCTCTGCATCACCCTAAGGTAGACTGGTAGAAAATGCCCAAGGCATTAAGTCCGCCTTTGTACGGTTTCATTACTTGTGCATAAAGTTTTAATAAATAAATAAAATAAATAAGTAATAGTCCAATTACTTGCTCATTGGTCGAGCGCATGAGTGACGTAGCTATCAGAGGCATATGGGGAAAAAAGGACATTCGATTTTCTTGAGTTAATAAAATAGTTGATTTATCGTATGACCTACTTTACGAATAAAGTAATAAAAATATTAATCTTTAAAATATTGTAAGTAATAAAAAAATAAATAAGTAATAAATCGTTTTCACGTCTTTGAACCCATATTATGTTAAGCCACTTTTCTTTTATTAGCCCATCTCTAGGCAATCTAAAACAAAAAGGAAAATGATCATTAATATTCATAACACAGAAATCAGAAACGTTTATTAATAAATTTAAAAAAAAAATAAATAGACCAATTACAGGCACTTTTGAATTGTCAAAAAGTCAGTCAGTCAAACAAAAACAAAGTGAAGCACAACAAGTACATATTATATTCAAACAATATGACAAATTCTATTAACAAAAAAAACACTAGTATAGAAGTGTCCCAACCTCCCATATCGGCACGTGACTACTACTCGTAACTTCATGCGCCGGCCGCCATTACACGGCGGCGTTGAACTAAATAAAATAAAAATAAGTAGTTTTGTGAACTTACGCATGAAATGACACATTTTTATCTATAAATTTTGGAGTATAATTTGTACCTCGTAATAAAACACACGACGGCATGTTTTTTTATGTTTTGCGCAGGTTCACACACACGATTTAAATTAGGAACAAACGTAGCGTCGCGCGAGAGGTTGGTGCGTAACTAAGCGCGATGTGGCTAATAGGCTTCATTTCATGTTGCCATTTTTGAGGGCGGACAACGTATCTATAGTTTTAATATACCATTGGTATAACTACTATAATACGCGAAAGTTTGTAAGTATGTATGTATGGATGTTTGTTACTCTTTCACGCCAAAAATACTGAACAGATTTGAATAAAATTTAGTACACAGATAGTTTATAACCTGGATTAACACATAGGATAGCTTTTGTCCCGATTGTATCTTCCCGTAGGACAATTTTTGAGTTCTAGTGGGCGAAGCCGCTTGCAACCGCTAGTGTTAATCTACTTCTGATACTGATCACACACCTACGCTATTCATACGTGGCATGTCTAGTCTCTGACATCTGCGATAATTAACTAACTGTTTCCACTCTCTTCCAGGTGTTCCTGTTCAACGACCTGCTGGTGATCACGAAGATCTTCAGCAAGAAGAAGTCATCAGTGACGTACACGTTCCGCCAATCGTTCCCGCTGTGTGGCATGATCGTCAACCTGTTCTCTGTGCCACGTGAGTATTACTATCCAATATTATTCACAATGGTGTGCTGGTACATACTCTTATGTATGGCAGTGAATGTTGGGTGTGGCAAACGAAGCATGAAACTAGGATTAATGCAGTGGAAATGCGTTCTTTGCGAAGCATGTGTGGTGTAACTGAATGATAAATTGAGGAATAGGGTACCTAGTTAACTAAAAAATCTAATTAGTCCGTCAGACAGATTTCCAAAAAATATTGGACACGTATGTTTTTTTTTTTTACGTAAGCAACCAATGAAGACGATTCAGTGCTTTGAAAACTAGTGTGACGTCATATTCTAAGACTTTAGTGTAAATTTTTTTGCTGTTAGTGACGTCACAAACCCCTACTCAAATCTTTGACGCGTTTTATCTTCATCAATTTTTATTAATTTAATAAAACAAAAAATTCTTATCATATATTTTTCTATAATCTAACAGACGGACTAATTAGAATCATATTTTTATAGGTCAGTAAACATCCCTAGTAGGTTATACGAGTACGTTGCGGTGTAAAAGAAAATGTAGTGACAAAAATTGAAAAGAGTATGCTAAGGTGGTTCGGTCATGTGGAGAGGATAAATGAAAGTCGATTAACAAAAGGTGAGTTGTGAGTGGCAACGCCGGGAGGGAACGTCCTAGAAAGACATGCACTGATCTTATTGGTGCCGTTCTTCAGAAAGGACAGGTGCGTAGTACTCGTAACCGGCGTGCGTGTATGACCAGATGTATGAATGTGGTAGACGAGGCAAAAGGAGTTTGTAAGTGGCGTTCTGTGGTTTCTGCCTACTGGCATGGTATGGGAAAAGGACATGAGTTTAAGTATGTATGTATATTATTAGAAAGAAATACGTCTACTTGTTTGAGTGATGTATTTAGTATTTTAATTTTTTTAAAGCTTGGCAGACAACACCGTGAGGAAATCGAGATAATATACTATTACAAAAATTTTGTGGGGAGTTTGTGTCATAAACAAATAAAATTTCACAAATTCTTCAAACACTACTCAAAAAGTGCACTAACAAGTAAACACATGGTTAGGTCCAGTTAACTTATAAAATCATACATTTGCATATTTGTTTGCTTGGCACTTTGGCAGTGAGGTCAGTTCACGTTGAGCCACAGACTTACTATGGTTCTGTAACAGTTTCTCAATTATCTAGTCCAAAGTGTGCTATGACGTCGGCCAATCGCTTAGGAACTAGTCCAAATCGCCAAACCAGCAATTTTTAGTCCTGTATTGGTGACTAACTGGACTCATCTGTCACAGAATGGATCAAACCCGATGGTCCAGTAATATCGTATCGATGTTACTGTCATATTCCACGGTTTGGGCCTAGTTGGTGATCAAGTTTATTGTAGCGGCAGAGGCGCTATTTAGTTCGTCTAGGGTAGGAACCAATAATACACTTTGGCAAATTATGCATGCAGATCTATTAATAAGCTGTATCTCTTCCCCAGACTACCCATTCGGCATCCGCCTCTCCCGTCGCGTAGACGGACGACGCCTGGCGACGTTCAACGCGCGCAACGAGCACGACCGCTGCAAGTTCGCGGAGGATCTGCGCGAGAGTGTCGCCGAGATGGACGACATGGAGGCCATGCGTATTGAGGGAGAGCTCAATAGGGGCAAGGGACGCGGCGCCGGGAACAACAATAGGAACGGTCAGTACCTAATGACATTTTAGTCTTAGCCTCGTTTAACGCGCTCAACGATCACGACCGCTACAAGTTTGCGGAGGATCTGCGCGAGTGCCGCTGAGATAGACGACATGGAGACCATGCGTATTGCTCCTAGACTAACCCTTCGGGGATAACAAGCGAGATGTTTTGTACCTTCAGACGCAGGCAGTAAGTTCAGTTAATGGTAATTGAAATTTCAACAGGGCATTGGCTGCAGTTAGTTTGTTTCAAGTCAAGATATGTATAAAAACTCTAGATACTTGTAAGCAAACTTAAAAATATATTGTACTTCTTGTTAAAAAGTGGAGACGATACAGTGCTTCGAGAACTTGTGTGACGTCACATTTTAGTTCACTTTCACCCGAAAGTGTCGTCACAACGCGTTTTATCTTCGTAATTTTATTTAATTTGATAAAACCAATGACACGTATGCTATATTCTTCGATAATCTAACTAACTTTAATCTAATTAACTTTATTGTAAAACATAAAAGATTTAACCTAACGTTGTTCAACAGTAATGGAGAACAGAGACAGTGGCGTGGCTGACGTCGAAATTGATCATCAGCAGTGCATGGATCATGTTCATATGCATGGGTAAGTAAACAACTTCCTTTGCTATTCAGGTTGATTGATCGTACTATAGTTTAAACAAATGTGTAAAAGTTGAATATTTTAAAGGCTCTGCACTTATGTTAAGTACATAATAATATTTATTTATTTAAACTTCATGTACAAGTGTAGTACATAGGCGGACCTTTGGGTTAAAAAAGGACAGCACTGTGGTAGAGTACAAAAACAGTAAAAAAAAATTGGATAATACCATTTTGTAAACATAATTAATACATAAATTGGTGCATACTAATACATAAATATACAGATAGAATTAAATAAATTAATATATATTTTAATACATACAAATACGAGAAACCTTAAAATAATTACCTACTAAGACGTCACTAGTCTTAGTAGGTAATTATTTTAAATTTAGAACAATTCAGTCCGATTTTAAAAAGTTACCGGACTTTTTTTTTTTTAAACCATCTTGTTTTCTGCTTAATATGCGCATTTGCGATTATGGAAAAGGATTTAGGGATAATAGAATTTCGCGTCACGTTGAGGTATAAATATTACGGTATATGTAGTTCCCAGGAGCAATTTAAAGCACACAAATTACGGGAAAGTTGTATCCATTGACACACAAGCTGATAATAACAGGCCGATATTTTAATGTAAAATCAGTTAGGATAGTCTCCGGTATGTAATGATAAGTCGGCAATCCCGGCTGTTATTTGTGCAATTTTTACAGTCGCTCCAGTAATCAATGGGCCAAAAATCTGACAACCATTTGCCTAGCCTTTTTCTAACTATGTTGTGCTCGAATTCCAGTCTAATCGGTTGCCCCTGACTTTTCCTGGAGCAACTGCCTATTTGACCTCTATAACTCAGTTAGTACCGAGTAATACCACAGTCTAAACGAGATCAAAGGCGTCGTCCTACTGTATAATCTTTGTACTGTGGTACTACGATACTTCTTGGTAAGAATTTGTCAGATTTTCGGGTCACTGACTACCTGTAACGTCTGTCAAAGTTCTACAGTTGACAGTCGGGACCAACGGTAGTAGAAGACCACTATCAGGAAATAAACATAGAGGTACTCATATGTTATCTTTCTATCTCCAGCGTGGTAGTCCCCCCTCCCCCGTCGTGCCCCGCCCCGGCCGCGCCCGCTCGCTCCAACCCACCACCCACCAGCATCATCAAGAGGAACGTACTCAGCAACTCGCTCGTCGATATTAATGACCCTGGTAAGTAACAGATTTAATATAACGTAAAACTCTTTCAGCAAAGCAGTTACAACAGTAAGCAATCGCCGTGAGTTTATTATATATCAGGTTTGACTGCCCCGTTGGTCTCGTGGTCGTAATTGCTGCTGCTGAGTGTGGAGTCCTGGGTTCGATCAACGGGACGGTCAAAAAGGGCTCAATAGTGGCCTTAAGTTTGAAAGTTGGCTCAGAAAGCACGTTAACCCGTTAGTTCTGATCCTAATCTCTCTGCAGTGGTGTCGGATTGCCGTCCCATTGGACTATGGAAGAAAAATAACAGACAGTGGACCTGTGACTATAATATCTCCCGCGACATATCTCCCGACATCTAATTTCCGCTAAGATCAACCGCAGTGGTCGTAAACGGCAAGGAGGCCTAGTAATTTTTTTTTTTTTATTAACAAATTGTATACTATTCTAATATGACGCTATAATTTCCAGTGGCAATAGCAGCGGAGCGGCTCCAGCGTCGTGGCTCAGTGGGTTCGCTGGACAGCGGCATGTCCGTATCGTTCCAACAAGGCAGCCGCAACGCGTTGCACGCTACCTCGCCTAGACACCCTAATGAGCAACGCTCGCCAGGTAAACCATCACATGATTTTTTTTTTTTTTTTTTTAAAACGTTGCCCCACACCAGGAATTTCTCCTGTATCGTGGGTGCGTTCACAAACATTTAAACTCACATACAGAAATACCCAGACCCGGAACAACTATCTGTAGGCCATACAAATATTTGTTCCGTGCGGGGATCGAACCCGCGACACGCAGCGCAGCAGTCCACTGCCAGCCCACTGAGCCAACCGTGTCGTCGAAACACTTCTTATTCTTAAAGAAAGAAAGAAAGAAAAAAAAAGAAAGAAAAAAGACAAGAAATAAAGAAAAGAAATTCTTCATCTTCTTTTTCTTCTTAGTCATGTCAAATGCAAAGTAGTGACGGAGGTAAGAAGGTATACTGACTGATATGATTACAACACATATTATAGCAAAATTCTGGGTCTGCAGCTTAAGATGTTGTAGCTAATGCCTCACACATCTTAGTTTTTTCCCCGCCGATTTTTTTTTAGCCGATTCAATAATTATTTTTGACATTAATATAAAAGAGAAAACTATTTCGAATTCAATACCTATCGAATAATTTTTTTTCAAATTTGTATGATAGTTCTTTATTCACGTCCGTAAAAATGAGACATTTTGTCATTCTTGGTAGGACATATTTTTTATCTAATACGTTGCTTAAAATAAGGAAATGACAAGGACGTATCAACAGCAGACCTTGATTTTATTAAGAAGATTGCTATACAGGGTGTAAATCAACCCTTCACACATACGTCAACCAAGCATTCTGTACATGTAACTAAGTACCCCTACGCAAAAATAATTGATAGGAAACGACTTTTTTTTTGGGGTCAAAAATTTCATTATACGGTAAAACTCAATGTAGCACTCTTAAAACCTTGTGCTAGTGGATGCTTTGAATAGTAAAAGGGTCATGGAGGTAATTCAAGTAAAGTTATAACCTGAAAAACTTGTATTTACAAAAACAGCTGTACAATATTTGCAACTTTGACCCCCAATATCTCCGCAACTAGGGGGTTCCCAGGTATGGTCTAGAACAAAAAAATGATCGCAGTGGTCCCCACCACTGCGATCATTTTTTGATGAACAAGTGCCCTTCGTTTGCGTTAAGGGTACTTTTACACCCTTTGTGTAGGCAAGATTCCCTTTAATTACAAATGAAAATGTTCGAACCCTTTTTACAAATGAAATTTCACAAAATCGTAGACACATTCGACTCTGCTGACGACACGTTTCTGAACTATGTTCTCAATCATTTTCTAAACATATTCTTTTTATTTTCCAGGTCGCCTATTCAGTGGTATTGGAGGCATCAGCGGCATATTCCCCAGTCGTATACGGAAACTGAGCGCGTCCGGCATACCGGACCCCAAGCACGGACAAGTCGGCAAGAGCACCGAAGTCTAAACACAACCCAACGGTATAACATCGTTATATTTTGAATTTTAAACTCCCAACGAATTCGATGCCCTGATTGGTCGAATTCAAACCGAACGGGTTCGGGAATTATCGTTTTTTCTTTGAACTACATGGGATTTTGAGCACTAATGCATGCTCTAAAAGGTGATTGTCGAATTATTTTTTACAAATGTAATAGGTTGATTATTTAAATGGTCGGGTACCTCATTTTCTAAGTGCCATCTTTATTTTTCAACGCACTCTTTTTTGTATGAGATTGAAATCTTCGTACAAACGGATTTGATTTGTTAAGCTGATATAATTTTACCTTGTAATGATATTCACAAATGATATTATGCATAATAGAAGGGTATTATCCCGGTAATAGAACGATGTTCTAGTTTGTTATATATTAAAAGTAATCTTCAGAAACTATAATTTGACTAGTTTCCCTGAAGATTATAAATTACGTATATTATTTTTAGCGTAAACTCCTTTGTGAATATTGGAAAGTATTCGCATCGATGCCTAAGTGTGGCATTCTAAGCATTATAATTTTTACGTCGGTAAAAATCTCTATCAATGACAACAATTATCGCCCTTACCACTTGAAGACGTCATATTGTAGCTTTGGGTACATGTGACATTGGCTACAAGTGACATTTTTGGCTACAAGTCACGTTTTTGCTATATGTCACATTTTTTGGCTACATGTCACATTTTAGCTACATTTGACATTTTGTAATCCTGTGGTTTTCTAGGTTACGGTTGATAGGCATTTGGATGGTTATGGATAATTTGTATTTATTATACAATAGTGCCAATTTAAATATGGTACTCGAATGAATTTACTAATGTAACATTGATACACTTGATTATGGAACGGACACGAAATAACATGGATATAAGAAAAAAATAAAATAAATATGACGTTGAAGAATTTCTTCATGAAGATGGCTACATACATTTGTTTTTGGTAGCCTAAATACAGTAAAAATTATCATATTCTTTTGAAATCAAAATAATTAGTGGCTTTTCAAACATATTAGAAAAATAATTACATAATTTTCATAGCTACATTAGAACGAAAAAAAAAACAATGACTTACGTAATTCAGAAAAGAAAATAAGCCTCATTTGTAAGAAAAGAGGTATTTATAACGAAAATGAAAGGCTATTCGTATGAATCGAAGATAATTTGGGTCCACATTTTGGATGTAGGAATATTTCTTAGATGTTGGAGATGATCACTCAATATTCCTGGAGCTATTAAGATTTTTCTTAAATTAATCCCGTATTGAAATTATTAAACTAATTAATTTAGGGTTGTTAAAGATTGTAACAAAGTTTGAAGCATAAAATATTGCAACGAAATTAAGAAATTGGCAAATTAGTAAAGTATTTTTCGTAATTGACATCTTAAAGTCAGTTTTATTTCTTCTATAATATATTAAATATGGTTCAGGAATAGTGAAGTGATTTCTAATCTAGATAGAGTAAAATGTGGAATTACCGAACGGTTTACGGAAAGACACTATATAAAAATAAGACAATTTATTAAATTTTAAATTGCGTCTAATCGATATTCGCTTCTTAGATTCAAATTATAAAAAAATAACCTTCATTGCATGTTACCAACCGAAAAGTATTATAACGATTACTTTAATAATAATAAAAAAAAAACTTAGAATTCATGATATTTTCTTTAGGATAAATTGTACATACGTTTTGGAATAGCGAAATGCAATAGAGATTATGAATTACACAGAATATTATTAATTTGAGCACAAGAGCAATACTTACATAGACATCACAGTTTAAAAAATATATTTATAATAAAAATACGAATTTATTCACTATTGTTGATGAATTTTATTAGATTAGGCGATTTGAGGAATTTTAAAATAGGCTAGAACCTTTTTGTCTCCCGGCGTAAAGAAATCTAGTCGTCGAAATTGGTGCATTTTCGACTGTGTCCATAAAAAAAATCTATTAAAAAGAAAGTATATAATATTAAGATTGAACCTATATCTTCCAAAAATATGTACGATTTTCTGTATTCAACTAAAAAAAGGCTGCTTTTGATTTTGATTTGTTTAAGAGAGTTAATTTTACATTGTATAATGTATTACCTAACGTTACCGATTCGACTTTTCCTTGGATTTTACCTTAACTTATAGCTAAATAGTATAAGTGTGTAATATAATGTGAATGGCCGGCCTTGCATGCGCGTGCGCAAGTTTGCTTTCTAAGCACATCTATGGAAGTAATACTGTTCTAAATTCTGAAATGAAATACCTAATGCTATATAGATTCGAAATAATTTAATATTTGCCCTGACACCTGCGCATTTGATGATTTAATAGCTGCATCAGCGAGCGGAGTTCGAATAGCTGAATTTTGCCTAATATAATTATGTATTTAATGAAGATTTAATAATTCGGTCGACATTTAATTGGAGAATTCAAAATGGAGAATGCACTAACACAAGTTAAGTAAATCTGGAATATTGCAGATTGTTTGCCAGAAATGTGAATCACACAGCCGAAATTAAACCTTAAATCATGATGTTAAGCTTCATATTTCAACATTCCAGATTTCTATGAATTTCTATGTTATCTTAGGCCGGCCAAGTTAAAGAAATGTTGACTAATCTAATGTAGCTACTGTTGACTTTGTACCGGTTATTTAGGATTGTTGTTTCTACTATTTGATACGAGGGTAGATAGAGAAAAATAATACGACTTGTTGTGGAGGAAATGGGATATAACGGACCTGTCTTAAATTAATAGTCTTTAAAAAATGTCCATTTATGGTTAAAATTAATACTGATGTCACTAAAATGATTAAAAAGATATTTAAATTGTGATATCAATATTAAGTTTAATACATTCTTATAAATTGGTATTTATCCAGAATTAAGCTGTCCAATATATTTGATTCTGAATCTCTTAAATTCATCATAATTCTTGTGTTTGTTTTTCATTATTATAACTAAAGTAGGTACAGTCGAGCACACTTTAAAATTGATTTATTACCAAAAGAAAGAGAACTTTAAACGCTTCTGTGTTCCGAGCTTCTTCAAATCAATCTTTTCAATATTTAAAATGATTATAAAACTTTCGGATAATTTGTGTGAGCGACTGTACCGGAAAGTGTTCTACACATCTTTCCTAGTTCTTAAAAAAATAAAATGTAATGCATGACAAATTGAAAGGAATTGATGTAAAAACGTTTCTTCGTTGGATTTTGATCCTAATGTGTATTGTAATAACGATCTTTTTGAAATTAAAATGATTATCCCATAAAGTTTCGTCAAGAGACTCGAATGTAACGTTTGTAAGCGTATTTCAAGCGAGATGCGTCTTTATTTTAATAGGGATATGGTATGTTTTTGTAGTGTCGTGGTGTATTTCTCTTACTTATTCAAAAACAGATTCTTTGTAACATATATTTTTGTAACCTTTATTTACGTTTTAGAAAAGCTAATTTAAATTAGATTTTATGACGCTTATCCGAATTTCTGTCTTACGTTATTTCAAATTAACTATGTTTTTCTTGAGTCTTTATTTATATTACCATAAAATATCTCAAAAACGTGATAAATACACCACGTAACGTATTGTGTGGAAAGATAAAAATGTTCGAATCGCTTCTGTAGATTTCGCTTGACGCCAAAGATGTTATAATCCTTGTGTTCAATATCAATGAATACCTTAATTTTAAACAATCTTCGTACATTGTTTGTAATTTAAATATTTTTCAAGTTATTCGCCTCACTATGAATATATTTCTAAGAAGGCAAGTGTAGTTTTATTCATAATTGTTACAAAATTTTGATTGACCGTATTTCGATAAGATTTTGATTAAAACTTAATTAAAAATATTTCACTTGATATTAATTATATTGCTGATTTAAATACAAACAAGTAATTTATGAATAAAACTATACAAATCTTAAAATAAGTTGTAATAGATTTAAGTGGTTTTCAGTTCTGTAACATACACCTACTAACTTATTTCTATGTATGTATATTGAAGAGTTCTTTCTAATATATATTCTTTAGTTGAAAGTTGTTAAAAAAACTTAGATTTTAAGCAATAACGCGATTGCGTCTACATGTTGTATCATATAAAAGTTGTTGAGAGTTGCTACAACTAAGTCACTTAATAATAGTTTTATTTAAAACATAAAACGATGAGAATGTATTTATTTATTAAATATGAATTAACATTCATGAGTAGTTTGATGTTTTATTCTTTTAATACTACAAACCCTGCGTGTACACATCCCCCACACACAAACACACATTGTTTGAAAGGGTCCAAAATATATAAATGAACGCTTATAAAGGAGTCTGTTCGAGTTATGCTCGGGTGCGTACGAACACTATTTTTTGAAGATAGGGTGATACACCCAAAGCTGAGTTCGGTAACAGATTTGGCACGAAGATAGTCGGCACGGTTGGCGCAGTGGCTGAGCGATTGGCCTGTTGCGCTGAATGTCGCGGGTTCGATTCCCGCACGAAACAAATTGTATGGCCTACAGATATTTGTTTCGGGTCTGGGTATTTGTGTATGTGAGTTTTGTTTGTGAACGCACCCACGATAGAGGAGAAATTCCTAGTGTAGAAGAACGTTTTTCTTAAAAAAGAAAATTGTTAGAGCTACAAGCTCTAAACTCGAGAAATACTCGTATCCTACTCTCTACTAATATTATAATCGCGAAAGTTTGTAAGTATGTATGTATGGATGGATGGATGGATGTGTGTTACTCGTTCACGCAAAAACTACTGAACTACGGATTTGGATAAAATTTGGTACGCAGATAGTTTATAACCTGGATTAACACATAGGATAATTTCCTGTGGGACAATTTTCGAGTTGTAGTGGGTGAAGCCGCTGGCAACACCTAGTGGAAAAATAAAAGGGAATCTAGCAGTAGGTCGTTCCAAGCTGCAATGATGATGAAAGACAATTATCCTAACTGTATATTATACCGATATTCGAATTAGCTACCTATAGAAATGTCCTTCCCTAGTAGAAGAAAAGTTGGGAGAATAGCTACACGGTAGGTAAGTTACAATATCACGAAAAAAAACAGCTGGAATATCATCATCTGTCTAGCCTTTTCCCAACTATGTTGGGGTCGGCTTCCAGTCTAACCGGATGCAGCTGAATACCAGTATATTACTGCCTATCTGACCTCCACAACCTAGTTAGTACTGGGTATTAGTATTACGGTACCACTTGGTAAGACTGGTTGTCAGACTTTCTGGCAACTGACTACTTAAGGACTGTCAAAGACGTACAAAATAACAGCCAGGAGCAACGGTTTAACCTGAAGATCGACCCGAGCTAGTGTTATTTAGCCACGATCTCAAAAGAATATTTTCTACTAGCGGACTTCACACGCGTAGTTCCCGTTCCCGTGGGAATACAGGGATAAAAACCCTATATCAACCGGGGATAGTGTAGCTTCCCAACGGTGAAAGAATTTTTCAAATCGGTCCAGTAGTTTCGGAGCCTATTCGTTACAAACAAACAAATCTTTCCTCTATAATATATTAGTGTCGATGGAAAATATCTCTGTTGATGAATTTTAAAGTGGACACGGATATCGACACTTTACTTGATACAGAATATACCTTTGTTTTTTAACAAATCAATCCCCCCATTCGTTCGCCCATCGGAATGTATAGCTTTATAAACCCGCAGTAGATCTGAAGCGACACAACAGCACTTGTAAGTCCTCGCACCTCTAAGCCGCGCTTAGCGAGGAACGAACCTACGACCCGCGGTATACGTGTGTCGGTAATAGTAAACGTCATGAGTTTTCTAGGCAGGTGGGACAAAAGGTGTGGAGTAGGTAATGTAGATAAATTTTTGACTTGAAGTTTTGTTTCGTTTTTTCGACACAGAATCGTAGTCCCCTGTAGAGTCATCTCCACGGAGGAATTAACTTGCAATTCTTTATTTTTGGTGTGGTTAGTGCCTAACTTGGTGGCTAGAGTTTTTATACCACCCTTAGGCTTGGCTACACAATAATTATGTCGTTGAAAAATATCTCAAGCACGCTGGTTCCCTTACGATGTTTTCCTTTACCGAAGCAAGCGATAATTAAACAATACGTACATGAACTCGGTTTGAACTGGAGTCCTATGACTTGTCAGTCTAACGGTCACACTTAGTCTTAGTTCCATGGTATGCTAATCAATGTCACAAAAACGCTAAAAAATAAGTGTTTTCTGAGTTAAGAGGATATTACGACACCAAATACTACCGAATTATTGCATTCTACAGATAGACAAGATTTTTGTACATTACAGATTCAATCAAAAAAATACAAATACATCCCACAATTTTTTCTTATAGACAGCTCTACAGATTTCGCTGTTCTATACAGCTAAGCGCTTCCCCCGTCGTTCAGTCCAGTACAGTTGACCACGTGACAATAGTTACAGCCTTCAGTGACAAACGACTAACACACTAAATTCAATTAAAAAAACATATTTCAATGTGCCGATGATAACTGGACATTTTTCTTGAAGGTGAGTTTATTGAAATCATATTTTGTGTTTGTTCAGAATATTTTAGTGTTTACTTATTTAATATGGTGTGTGCTATGAGCTCTCATAAACCCCATCTATATAAATTTGATTTGAATTATTATAAGAGTAATGAATTTAAAAAAAATAGCCTGTTTTATGTTTTACCTGAATGTGGAGGTCGACAGCTTTTTTACGATAATTATTACAAATAATTCAGTTAATTCATATTATTAATTTGAATTATTAGGCGAAATGTGGGTCTACTAATGGGTAACCCTCTGCGTAACCTTTTGGGGACTACAGGCGTGATGTTATGATAATTTGAACAATACTACAAAATACATCACTCGTCAATAAAACTCACATTAAACCTCTTAAAAATACCTACGTGTAAAATTGATTTTCCGTTTTAGTTTTATTTCTTAAAGTGTTGCAAACCGTAAAAACACTCTTAATTTAACACAATAAGTGCACACTGTTGTCAACTGGACATCGTTTTAGTCTCATAGTAAAGAAATATATTTGTAAAATCCATCTTGGTACTGTTTTGCCCTACTACTCAGTTAAATCCCCAATAAAATAACCCATATCATAAGAAGACCCATATATTTTGCTGTTAATTAATAATGTTCATCGCGCCTCACTTTATTAATTATAGCCAGGGATTCTTCCGAATTCGAAGAAGACACATTATAATAATAATAATAATAAGTTTATTACGTATCATTTTGGCTTAAATTACATGTCGAGGAGTCTTCATTTAGGCATAGAAAATGCCTGTAGGTGAAGGCTCCGCTCTTCCCTTACATTATTTTATACAAATACGTTACCTGACAGCAATCGCTGGATTTTAGCGAACTCTTTATTTTTTTACTAACAAGCCCTTGACCCAGCAATGGATGATTCCAGGCTGATATGATGATGATGATGTTTGCTTAATGGGATACCAGGCCCGTTTATATAGGAGTCGCTCAGCCGCCACCACCAATTTAATTCACGTTCCACAAACCACCCATGATAACATTGTGCTTTGATACACTCGTACATTCGATCAAAAAATATCAAATATTCGTTCAATTGCAGAGACGAAGAACGTAACTTTTGGAATCCTATAACGAATTTTTTGTATTTAATTCACGTATTAATTTTAAATTCACGCACTCAAAACTGTCCAAAACTGCTGTTATAAAAAAACGCCCGCAATTTAATTTTAACATTCGTCAAACACACAAAAACGATAACCATTAACATGAATCAATTTCCGAACGCACTTCCTACCAATTTCGATGTCAAACTTAAAAACTTTTCGGAGGCAAAAATGGCGTGTCTCGCGACGCGAACAAACCGTCTCGTTGCAACAAGTCAATGGGAATACAACACAAATTATACTCATTTAGTGGTAATTTAATAAACTTAACTAAATTATAGGCATTTAATTCAATTTAAGTGACTCGACGACGGCGAGGGGAGGGTCAACCACCTCGGTGGAGTATTGTGTTACTCAGACACAGCTTATTAATTCGATAATATGATTTTCTTTGCATACTTACTGTAAATTGGATTGTTCGATGCTTATTTTGATTGGCATGCACTTTTATTTCTTTGGAAGCTTAGATGTTCGCTGTACATTAGACATAAAGGTATAGGCATTATAGGAACGTTAGATTTACCTACCTCATTAGTAATAGTAGGTACTTATCAGCAACTACCTTCACTAGTATGATTTCTATTCTGCCTCTTTGGTTTGATCGTAGAAAGATTTTAATATGGGATTCTAGGTTCAGACATTGTGATTGGGAATTCATCAAAAGCAGCTAAGAGGCTGGATTGCTGGTAATGAGAAGGTCTAAGCCCACTGGCTAGACCTACATTACCAGCGAACCAAGGTGACTTGTATAGCATGGGATCTTTGATTTAAAACATACCAAACACATTCAAATATTTTCAAGCAGTAGACGGGTCTAGACGAAAATCGTTATCTAAAAGTTCGATCTACTTCACATTGTAACCATAGAATAAAACAGTTATTAGCCACAGAACCGATGACCGTAGGAGTAATAGACGTGTTCTTGAGTGGAGACCGCGAATCGGCAAGCGTAAGGTGGGACGCCCTCAGGCTCGGTGGAGCGATGGTCTTCGCAGAGTGGCTGGTAATAACTGAATAAGAGTTGCCGAGAATCGAGTTAAGTGGCGTAAGATTAAAGAGGTCTATATCTAGCAGTGGATTGCGATAGGCTGATGATGATAAAACAGTTGTGTTTTCTAGCTCCCTAAATACCAAATGGAGTTTTCAGTAATATCCTAGTGGTGTGACTGCCAAGTCATAGGTCTTAATCTCTGATTTTCGAATTCTTAAGCGTCTTGTATAATTATCACTTGCTGCGCTGAAGGAAAACATCATGAGGAAACCAGCCAGCGTGCCTAAGATATTTCTTGACGACATGTAAAGCCAAGTTAAAGGCCGACGGGCGGCGTAATAACTGAAACCAGGTTTTGTAAATAACCAAACGGTAAATTAAAGAAGAAGATACAAATGGCTAAATGTGGGCGAAATACCTAATACTACATACCTCTATCTACACTAGCTTTATCGCTTCGTGGGCAGCAGCTACATATCAGCGTCAGGTGGTGCACTTTGTGTTGCCATCTGGCATTACGCTGAACTGAGGCCCTTTAGGCATCCCGTCGAGGCTGCGTTATTTTGTAAGAGATACCGCGGCCTCGACATAAAGGGCTATGCGGGAACATGGGTGGTTTTTAGTCAGTAGAAGTCTGACACACCCTTTCGCTCTGCCCAAGAACGGAAGGGGTTTTTCGATGATTTTCGGCCGTAAGGCCGTTTTCGCATTATTATTAGTTTTAATCATTTTGAATTTGATTTGTTCATTTCTAAGGTATTTTTGCCATATAAACACAGTTTTCTTTCTTTCTTTCTTCAAATTTTCACACGGCCGACACATTTCGACATAAGCTACTTCCATAGGGTCATGTTTTGCAACATACATGAACACAGTCCAGTCAACTAGCTTTGTAGGAATGCAAGCGCCATTAGACAAAGGGAATACTAAACAGCATGCACCTTACACCCTTTTCAGGCGGCTAGGTTTTATTCTGATGAAATAATCTTAATCATTTATTTGACATGGCTCTTTTATGGGTGTGATACGTGATTTAGAACACTGTAACACCTAATATCACGTCCCCGTAAGTTTATGAATTCGATATACTTAACCACGGATGATTTTGTTTTAAGGCTTGATTCAATCGTTTAATGAAACCAACTTATCTGCCTGCAATAGCCTAGAGGTGTACTGACTCTCGATGGTAGGTAAGTATTATACATTGGGCGACACATCAAGCTATATATTTCCAGTAAACTTGACCTGGCATTGTATGGGCTTCCCGTTCAAAGAGAGAGCAGCTTAATTTGGATTGGTACAGCTTAATTATTTGTCGTCTTGCGTACACCCACATTTTGCGAGTAATGTAAGGTCCAATCTAATACGAAGCGAGCCTATTCATGAACTGATCACAAACCGATATGCTGCTCCTGTCCGGGCTGCTCCAGACAAATTACTGATGGCAAAAATCCAGTATCTGGATGCTCAATATAACCTAAAACCATTTAGCAAAAGTGCTTGCGACACTAGACCATCAGAATCACACTGAGACAATGAAGATCGACGAAGTCCCAGAAAAACAATTTAACTGTCTTGGATACCGCAAAAAAAAAATTACCCGAAAATAATACAGGAGGAATCATAATCTCACTTTTTATATTATTTCCATCCAGGGCTATTGATTTTTCTGTGTGTTAAATAGATGGAAGAATCATTGGACGGACGCGAGGGTGGTGCAGGCGCAAGCGGGTTCGACTCGGCGGCCATTTTGAATGACGACGTGTCACCTACCACCAGCTTCTGCTACAATATACCGAATTTGTTCAATAGGTTAGTTGTACAAGTTATTTTAAAGCAATATGTAGTAACTTTGAGATCTAAGATAAAGAGTCATAACTTCCTGGGCACGCTCGTTCAATCATAGACCTCATCCATTGCTGCTCTCCATCAGGCGTGATCCAGGTCAAGACCAGGCTCATCGTCATCATCATTTGCATAACCTTTTCTCAATTATTTTGTGTTCGGCTTCCAGTCCAACTGGATGCAGCTGAAAACTTGTATTTTACGAGGAGCGGCTACCAATTTACATATATTATTACATAAAAATAAAATTTCTTGGTCGGACAGAACGGCTACTTTCAGCACTATGTGTAGCGGGCAATGATTATTAAAACTATAGATACGTTGTCCGCCCTCAAAAATGACAACATGAAATGAAGCCAAATGGCCACATCGCGCTTAGTTACGCACCAACCTCTCGCGCGACGCTACGTTTGTTCTTAATTTAAATCGTGTGTGTAAACCTGCGCAATACATAAAGACAACAGGCATCCCGCTACGGTGTCATATTTTCTTTCCCTTTCGTTACGCGTAAAAGGAGTTATATAATATTTTCGCCGTTTTGAAGCGCCGCCATGTTAGTTCATGACGTGTCTATATTTAATACGTCATTGGTAGCAGGTACGGTTCTCCCACGAAATTTAAAATAATGAGTTAGAGTCATTTACCATTTAACTGTTAGTTGTTTTGTTGGGCTAGTGGTTTTGGTTTTGCAAACGCTCCGATCACTTGGAGACAAAAAGTAATTGACTCTCATTAATGCTAGTTTCCCAGACTATTCGAGCCTAATTGTTTTTAAAGTACGTTCCTATAACCGCAATTTTCGTGCAATCATCAATCAATTTGCGTGCACTTCTCAACTATTTGCTTTAAAAATAAGTTCTGACTTTCACCTAATGTCACTATTGCCCTTGACTTTGTAGCTTGCACGGTATTTTATCGTTATATGCCTTGAACTTTAAGTTTTTTCTATGCCCTTAGCTTTTACTAGCAAAACTACTAGACCAGTTTAATGGTCACCAGAGGAATTTGTCTCCGAACTTTGTAGACTAATCGAGACATTAGCTAAGTATTCCTTATGAGGAAAATTTAGTTTATTAATATTAAGCAAAAAGTTGCTATTAAACTACTGATATTTATTTATGGGGTTAGTTTTGGTCATTCCTTTTAACAGGGGTATCTTTTTTAGTTGAAAGCCTTAAGGTGACCCAGGAAAACTCCATAATTAGAGCTGTCCTTTCCTAAATCCCTAAGATCCAGGAAGACAGTTTTTCCACAGTTTTGTATCCAGCGCGTTCCTTGGCTGGATTACTGAAGCATAGGTGTTCACTAAAAACACTAGTTAAGGTTTGGAATAAAACCACCAAATTATCAGTAAGAAGATGCACTCCCGTTGCAAAGATTTTTCCTTCTTATACTCGTATCTTTTCAGCCTTGGTCCTGGCTCCGTGCTATGCGAGCGTCCTGATACGGAACCCAGCGAGACATACACGCCAAATGCGGACCCCGCTGAGGAGACAGCTGAACATCAACAGTATGAAGAAGATGAGGAGTACTCTCCTAAATCGAGTGAGCATTTATCATAGATTGAATTAGGCTTAGTGACGCGTTAAGGCATGAATATCTTCCGAGTTTTTTATTGGAGTAACACGCTTACTAAAAATGTAGGTATAGTAATGTAAGATGCCTGTACTAGGATAATCCTGTATCGCAAGCTATAGAACTTCTAACAGTATAACCTATATGTAGTTGTTCCGGGTCTGGTTGCTAGTGCATTTGAGCTTAAATGTTTGTAAACGCACCCACAATGCAGGATAATTCCTAGTGTAGGGCGTCATTTTTTTTGTTTTGTTTCACATCTCTGTGTAAAAGTAGATTATTTTTAACCAAGAAATCTTCGTTTTGCAGATGCCAAAGGAGATATACCGAAACGGAAACAGAGGCGATACAGGTAACAGCATTTTTTTAAAATAAAATATAAGTGTAACGGTTAGGTTATTAGTTTTGAGTAAACTCTCATAGAAGATGATTTAAATTATGGGTTGTCCCGTTCCTGAAGGGTACTCAGTCACCCTTGCACTTAGACAACATCTTGCAGTGTTAGAAAAGGTATTTTTTTTAGTAAGTAACAGGTTGGATGCTATTTCAAAGCATTTTTACTTGTTTATTGGTTAATGCAACCCATGGGCCCTTGACCGCCCTTGATCTTGAGCTTTCATCATCATCATCAACAGCCAATTAATGTTCCCACTGCTGGGGACACAGGCCTCCTCTATTTTTTTGAGAGGGAATGGGCCACGCTTGCCCAGTGCAGATTGGTAGATGTCACATGTCTTCGAATTTTTTGGATCTAAGACATGCCGGTTTCCTCATGACGTGTTGCTTCACCGTTTTGAGAGCAGCAGTGATGAAATAAATTACTCAAAGTAATGTGCCTGCCTGGGTTCGAACCCACGACCTACTGTTCGTAAGTCGGGGCCGCAACCACTGTGCCACCGCTGCTCATCTCCGCTCTGCTTCGCTGATCTTGAGCTTTTTGCTTGACCCCATTATTAATACGAACATGAATCCGAAAAACCAGAAGTGCATGTCTTGGATTCGAACGAGAGACCAATGACTTGATAGTCTGACAGTCATACCCATAGTCATAATATATAGTCACACCATTAGGTCATCAACGCATTTCTACTTTCTAAACAAAACACACACACAGTAAAACTTTAAATCTAAGAATCACGTTTGACGGCACGGTTGGCGCAGTTGCTCAAGCAATGGACTGCTGCGCTGCGTGTCGCGGGTTCGATTCCCGTTTGTAAACCCACCCACGATACAGGAGAAATTCGTAGTATGGAGCAACGGTTTTATTAAAAAAAAAAAAAAAAAAACACACATAAGAATTAGCCCGTAACAGGAGTACTACGAGAAACATTAACATAATCTGCGTTTGTTTCAGGACCACGTTTTCAAACGTGCAACTGGAGCAGCTTGAGGCAGCTTTCCACAAGACTCACTACCCTGACGTATTCTTTAGAGAGGAATTAGCGATGAGGATAGATCTTACTGAGGCTAGAGTACAGGTAAATAATTTGGATAAATAGTTATTTAGGTACAGTTCCCGTCAAATAACTTTGCCCCTCTGAAGTTAGCCATTAGCATAGATCGCGCAGGTGCAGTTACGTAGAAAAGTGTTTAAACACAATAAATATATATTTTTAAAAGATAACGTAATTTTTAACTCAGGTGAATTGAAAGAAAGAGGAAAATTATCAATTCCACCTGTGCAACATTATGCACGCCTTCGTCTTTCTCCTTTTTCATATCATTCACCACATTGTAAATACTTTTTCTCGCCTGACGGTGTATTCCGTTTAGGCATTTTAGACAAAAAAACTAATACACAAAACTAAGTAGCAATGTGAACAAGAAATAACAAGACAACAAATCAAAAACGACTAAGTAATAACAAAAACAAATAACAACATGTACAATAACGCAACACTTGTGGCATCGAATGTCTATCGTACGGAGCAAGCGGGACGCAAGCATGCATCAAAAGTAAACGAGCGAGTGAGACATAAAATCGCTCCTCCATAATGCCCGCCCCCATGTCTCGCGCATGCGCAGTTGCAGTTTTGTTCGTAATTTTGACTGCTGCGCAGCCACTCGTAGGCAACTTCAGAGGGGCACAGTTATTTGACACGAACTATATCAAGATAAATGTTGATGGACGGGAGGAGAGGAAGACCAAAGAAAAGGTGGATGGATTCTGAGAGGAGTGGTATTAAATAATGAGTATTGGTTAGCGTGATCAACCAATACTCAAGAAAAAAAGACTTGCACATTAAGGGTTCCGTACTATCGTAGTAGGGGAAAAAATTGTATTATTTCTTGTGATAGCAGCAACAGAAAAACATATTTTGTAATAAGTTGGTTTTTCATAGGGTTTTTATAAATGAAGAAGTAATATTTTGTTGAAAGTTTTTATTACGATCTCCAGCATATTTCTTTTTTAGATTTTTCACTCTCTTAGTTTAAAAGTTAGAGGGGGGCACACACATTTTATCACTTAGGAAGTGTCTATCTTTGAAACGACTGACTTTGAAAAAAAATGGTTTAAGAAACCTCAATGTAATTTTTAAAGACCTAACTATAGGCACCGCACATGAATAGCTTTGATGAAAAAGTTTTTTTTAATTTCAGTTCCATGTATGGGAAGACACCCCTTAATCTTTCTTTTTATTATTTTTGTTCAAAAATCGTAAAGCGGTTCACAGAATACATTCCACAAAGTTTCAACGGTGTAGTTTGTTATTTAACGTTATTGTTTATAATCTAACATAAATTATATATATTTTTTTAAATGTAACTACTGTAAAGATAAGTTCCATATTTTAATAAAAGTACGGTTACTTATAAAGGATTTCGGATAGAAACATAAGTAGTGCTATAACAAAACCCTTCATTACTGACATGTCTTTACCAACTATAGAAAAACTCTTTGGTATTCCTTTTGAACTCGTAAAGCCGAGACTATAAAACTTAGAAACAAAGCAACCCCTCAAAATACTCAACAAACGTTCAGAGATTCGTCGGTAATAATAGACGGTCGTTGAAATTGATCCAGTTTCGTTCCGGAATCAATGCAGGACGCAGACTCCAACTGCGGAGACTCGTCAAAATAGTCAGCTCCACAAATAATTTATTTAAAGCTTTCGCAAAACGTATTTTTAGCTCAGTATGGCGATGTATGGTTGAAAAAAATGAAGTTTTAAAATAAAAAAATTGTCAAATCATGCCATGCATCACAGTTTAATATAGTTCAAAGTCTATTTTGAGCCTACCCTCGCGAATCATATCATCATGGTTAATGAGCTTTTAGCCAACAAAAAGGCTAAAATCCAGACTGCTGCTAGGAAATTGGTTGATGGAAAATAACACTTTGCGTGCCCCGGGAATCGATCTCACGACGTCATGCTCCTCCGTCGTTTGCGACCATTGCACCATCGAACCAGCACCCTGCTTATCATATAGACCTATTTATATTTAGCATTGAACTATAGAGGCTCTAATTAATATTCCATCACTTTCACAGGTTTGGTTTCAAAATCGTCGTGCAAAATGGCGGAAGCAGCAGAAAGCTGGTTGTGAAGGATACCCTGCTGTTCCCAGAGGCACAAGATCTCCTGATCAGAGGTCACCATCAGCTCTGGCATTGGAGATGAGAGATTTTATCACTATTCCTGGTATGTGAATTAGTCTTTTGTATGGCAAAACAATTTGTGATTAAGTTGAGTGTATAAACATAATTCAGCAGCTGTGCAGTGCAGTGGTGCAGCAGTGGTGGCCCAGTGGTAACGTCCCCGACTTACAACCAGTTGGTCGTGGTTTCGAACCCAGGCAGGCGTATTACTTTGTGTAATTTATTTCACCACCACTGCTCTTAATCCCAATTCGCACTGAGCCCACGTGGTGGATTATAGCCCATCCCTCTCCTAGAGAGGAGACCTGAGTCCCTGCAGTGGGAACAATATAAGGCTGATGATGATGATTATGATAAACATAATCATTACTGTCCTCCTGGTTCTATTCCAAATTAATTAGGATCGGCGCAGCATGCCTTCTTCTTTCATACTACTATAATACTCTTCATCATATCAAACATCTTTTTTTTTTTTTTGGTGGGTGTAAAATCATCGAATAACCCCTCCCGCTCTTGGGCA
Organism: Diarsia rubi; assembly: GCA_932274075.1. Lineage (NCBI taxonomy): Eukaryota > Metazoa > Arthropoda > Insecta > Lepidoptera > Noctuidae > Diarsia > Diarsia rubi. The sequence goes on along the minus strand of OW026437.1, from coordinate 8,056,936 downwards.
GAGCGAAAGGGAGTGTCAGACTTCTACTGACTAAAAACCACCCATGTTCCTTCTTCGCCCTCTATGTCGAGGCCGCGATAACCGTTGGACTACCCGCGGCCCCGACAGGCGTCGGCCCTTTCGGGCCCCTCCCATGTTGCTGACATCTCTTTGAGGCGCGCGTGGAACACGAACGCGCCGTCGACACGGCCTGTTTTCGTCGTGAGACGGACGGACGGCGAGTTAGCCCATCACTCACCGTCCACAGGCCCGCGTCTACGGTGGCCGGAGGTCATCGCGGGACCCCCGACGCCCGGAGCGCCTCTCGCGGCGGCTGGGACGAGAGGTTCTCTCCCTCTCGCGTTCCGCCACCTCCTTCGCCAGCATCACTGCTTCGCAGAAGGAGGCGACGGCGTCCCATTCCTCCTCGTCCCGGACCATGGCTTGCACCAGGGCCGGGCGCGAGAGGTCGCCGCCGCCGATCGCCGCTCATCGTCGTCGCTCTGATCATCGCGGCTCTGATCGTCGTTTTGACGATTTCTTCTGAATCATATCAAACACCTCGTTTAGACAAACCATTCATCGTTTCGTTGGTCTTCCTCAACTCTAACCTATACCCATCCACTTTCATACTCAAAATTTTCCTCAAGACTAGTCATGAGTTCATGACCTTCCCTCGTATACTTAAACTAAACCAACCGATTAATACACAACTTTTCGGTCACCGGCGCCATAAGATCACGCCTATAATTACTGAAGAAAAAAGCATAGTAGCACCACATATCGCCAATTAAAGGGTATAGAAGGGTAACTAGACAAGTATGTGTCCCGGGAAGATTTCTAATGGTGATACTCAATACGAGTATCACTGCCTTTTTTATTTTTTTGGGGTGTGGGAAGTCATTAAACAACCCCTCCCGCACTTGGGCAGAGCGAAAGGGAGTGTCAGACTCCTAGTAACTAAAAATCACCCATGTTCCTTCTTAGCCCTTGTGCCGATGTCGCGGTATCTCTTGCGAACAACCTGCAGCCCCGACGGGGAGTATCTGACTGACTTAAGAATCCAACCCCGAACATCATACCCGCAGACGATACAGAAGCACTTAGAACCACGACACCAACGAGGTTGTCTTTGACTTAGGAAAGCAATCGTGATTCGATTGGGAGAATCAATTGACCACAGATATTTTTGGACTTAGAAATATACGTACGCTATTTGACTATCAAGTGTTATTTAAATACTTGGAATAAGTTTCATCGCTTAATATGTATGACATATTTTATGTTCGTTTTATTACTTTTTGGCACCCCAACAAAAAAAGACAGCTTTTCAATGAACTGTAAAAGTTTTGTTAAAATAAAATACATATTTCGAACTTGTTGCTCCCGTCGTAAATTATGTTTTTATAACTTTATTGTGAGTTTTGGCGGTCTGTTCCACAAAATTGTTTAATTGTTATTTTGATTTATTATCACAAAACTTTTCTTTTACAGTGTCATCAACACAAATGATAAACTTAAGTGATACTCAAACTCAAGTTTACGCGACAAAATCGAAGCCTTCTCCACCGGCCATCCACATATCAGCATTGCCGACGAGACAGAACCCTCAGGTAGACCTCCCATCATTCTCCATACCTCTGCAGTACAACCTAGGAAGCTTCAAGAAGATTGGTGAAGACGTACATTTAGACCTAGAAACCACAGACCAGGCAACCTGGGATGCTAGAATGATACCTAATTTCAACCTGATGAATTTAAAACCTTTGATAGAAACCAGAGATAATGTTGATATGGAATTAAAATATGAAGTTAAAAATGAAAGTAGAGTTAATTTCAATGAAATACAAACGGTTCAAGCAATAGACACTGATGATATACTCGGCAAAGATGGCGGTAATGAAGGACAAACTATATCACCGGATTTTGAAATACAAAGGTATCAGAATTATCAAAATGAGAATGAGAAAAGGTTTCGAGAACAGAGTTTTGAAGATTCTATTATGGAAGACGGAAGAAACGATTTTGTTTGTGACGGTGATTTTCTTTGTAAGAATAATTTTGAAAAAGTTGATGGGAAACGTAATGAATTTGAAGAGTGTCATCTTTTGGATAGTGATAATACTGTCGGTATTAGTAATTTTGAAAGTAATTTGTAAATAAATGAAAAAAAATAAATACTGAATAATGATCTCATGAATAAATTATGTATCAATGTAAATATAGCCGTAGTAAGTAGAATAAATGTTAGGTTCTTGAGTTCTGAGTAAAATATTAAAATGTAGGCCTAGTATTTGAACGGTATTAAATTATTCAGCAAAATAGATATGTCATCGACTTAAGATCTAAACAAGAAGTAAACGATCCTTCACGAAGACGTCAACCAAGCATTTATATTGCTGGAAAACTTTTTTTGGGTTCATAAATCATGGTTTATGACTAAGGCACACGGCGTATTTTAAACGCGCAGACGACGTGCAGATGAAGCGACGCGCTCGCTTCAAGGGCGATCGTGAAACGCGCGTCTACTGCGCGTATACGCGCAGATACAGCGATCCCAAGTCGACCCTTTGTATGCGCTTTAAACGAGTTTCAAACGCGCGTATTATCGCGTTTTAGGCCGGTTTGAATCTTTAAAAACGCAAAAATCGGCATCTACGCGCATACGACGCGCGTTCCTGAAACGCGCGTCATCTGGGCGTTTAAAATACGCAGTGTGCTAGGGGCCTAAATGTTGTGCCTTCTAGAACCAAAAAAAAACAATTGATTTGACGGGGAGAACAAGTGCCTTTCGGCTGCGTTAAAGATAGTAGACACACAAATAATACCCATTTTTTGTGTTTATAATCTCTTTCACAGGTTAAATATTGTCATGTACAGAATTATTCACCTTTCAAAAATGATAAATGAAACAACCCAACTGTATAATATAACATAACAAAACATAAATTAACGTAAGTGTTTTTATTTATTTTAGACAAGTATTGTTTGATCGTGATACTGTTACCTTACTAAGTTTTTACTTTGTAAAAGTTTATTTTAATCAGAAATAAATACAAGAAGAAAAATTACTTTGACTTTTATTTTAATAATAATAAAATAATAATTTATTTATTTCAGACACAGTCCATAAATGATACACGAATTAAAATGGCAAACAACTCAAACGTTACATTAAAATACCTAATCAATAAAAATTACACATACACATTAGAATTATATAATCAATGTCGAGCAATAAATAAAAATAAAATTACACAAATATTATTTATTTTCATTTTTTATTTTTAAAGGAACTCACTAGAGAATCACAAATATTCAGACTTAAACAAGAAACTTAGAATATACTTACGTTTTAAGTTTTTGTACTTAAGTTCTATTAAGTTTGGCAAAGTTTTAATACTCGTGAGTTTTTGTAAACCACAGGTGTTTTAAGGCGATATTCTTGAGCGAAACTATTGTTTTAATAGTTTTACTTATTAACTGTGCTTGAAGAAAAACATGCCAGACAAAAATACGTAAGTCACTTACCTGTCTAGCCAATAGACCTATTCTTCTTCTTCTTCTTCAACCTTTCACCACCCAATGCTGAGTGTAGGTCTTTTCCAGTGCACGCCATTCTTCCCGGATTTTCGCCTTTCGCAGTTCTTTTCTGCCACTCCATTAGACCTATACAGGGTGTAAATTAACCCTTCACACACACTTCAACCAGGCATTCTGTACATCAAACTAAGTACCCCTACGCAAAAATTTTTGCTGGGAAACGACTTTTTTTTTTGGGGTCAAAAATCACATTTTATGGTAAAACTCAATGTAGCACTCCTAAAACCTTGTGCCAGTGGATGCTTTGAATAGTAAACGGGCCATGGAGGTAATTTAAGTAACGTTATAACCTGAAAAACTAGTATTTACAAAAACAGCTGTGCAACTTTGACCCCCAATATAACTAGGGGGTTCCCAGGTATTGTCTAGAACCAAAAAATGATCGCAGTGGTGGGGAGAACAAGAGCCCTTCGTTTGCGTTAAGGGTACTTTTACACCCTTTATTCTCAGCGGTTATAGGTTCTGCATAATCATTAAAATTTAATAAATTACTTATATTTTTGTATTAAATACGTTTCTAAACTGATATTTGTCACTAAAGATTGCGTGAAAGACCTGCGAGTCTAAAATGGCCGCTTTATCAGAATCCACGCAGATTCTTAGTATGAATCACGTTAAAAATTTCAAATTCTTAAAATGGACTTTATGTCTGTAACTATAAAGTCCATTTTAAGAATTTTAAATGTTTAACATGATTAATATAACACTCTGGTTAAAACTCACACGGCCTTATTACAAAAGTGGTTAAACCTGGGTTTAACTTAGACTTGGTTTATCTCGCATGCGCACTTTCTTTTGAATAATATCGAAGTGAGACGGCATGCGAGATAAACCAAGTCTAAGTTAAACCCAGGTTTAACCACTTTTGTAATAAGGCCGACAGAGATCTTTATACAGATATTTCGTTCTGACAACTCTAATTCCCTAGACTCGATTGCTCAATTCAGAATCAACTGAAGATGGTATATACCTCTGAAACGTGTCGTATTGCTAGCGGTCGTAATTTGGCAACTTGCCAGCGGTCTAAGGTTGGATTCCCAATGTGTCCCGCATTGAATGTGATCTTTATGAATTGGTGTCGTTGTTGGAATCTTATATTAGATGCTGATATTAGTAGTCGCAAGCGAGCACGGGTTCGATTCCAAGAATAGGTAAAGTATCGTTGTGTTTTTCTGAAATGTTTTTTTACAGTATCAACAACAGATTTGTGCAGGAATGGCAATACTAGCTCTGTATAACATGAAACTTAAACAGAACTGCTGTAATGTGAGAGTATTATAAGGTACCTAATTATAAAGAATAGGGGATCGGACTGAGTCAAAACAATATGGTTCCAATTAGTCCGTCAGTTAGATTATCGAAAAATATTGGATACGTGTTTTTTGTTTTGTCAAATTAATAAAAATTGGCGAAGATAAAAAGCACCAAAGATAGTGGGGGGGGGGTTGTGAAGTCATTTGTAGGTAAAAAATGTACTGACATGTGACGTTTTCGAGGAGTTCACGAATTTGCACTGCAAGCACTGTATCGTCTTCTATTAATAATGTATAATTCATGCTACATTTGTATAACCAAAAGATGTAAATCTAAATATTTGTATGGCTGAAATGCCGAATATAGTGAAACCCATTTATTATGTAAATCAAGAACTTATGTAAAAAACCTATATTCTCGCAAATAAATCATTCATTCATTCATTTTTTGTTTATATTATGTGAAAAATGAAAAAATACGTGTTCAGTATTTTTCGGGAATCTATCTGATGGACTAATATTTTTTTTTGTCCGATCCCCATTACGTATCAAAAAAAAATCCTTTTACGTATCAAACCAAAATGATAATAAATATAAAAGTTCGGAAATATATTTTTTAACCAAAATATCATCTCAGCTTTCAATTAGAATAAATTAACAATTTAAGCGTAATTTTATTTTAATCTCGAGTAGAGGCAACTATTACGGTTGATGTTAACACCCCTTGGTGAGACTTAAGGTTTTTTACTGATCTGCGACTTTACGATTTGCGTTTTGCCATCGTGGTAGGTCGGCGTCGCTCCCAATATGTTTACTAGACGCTCGTGGTGGATTATGGCCTAATTTCTCTCTCAAAGAGAAGATCTGTGACACATCTGTTATGATCATCATCACCCCATAATGTTCCCACTGCAGGGACTCAGGCCTCCTCTCTAGGAAAGGGGTGGACTATAATCCCACATGCGGACCCATTGACCCACATGTCTTAAATTTTTTTGGTTCTAAGACATGCCGGATTCCTCACGATGTTATCCTTCGCCGTTTTGAGAGCAGTGGTGATGAAATAAATTACACAAAGTAATGCGCCTGTCTGGGTTTGAACCCACGACTTACTTTTCTTAAGTCGGTGCCGCCTAGTGATGTACCTGATGGCAATATTGCCACTGCCAGCAATATTCCCAATGTTGCCACTGCCGGTAAAATACCAAAATTGCCAGCAAAATTGGCAATATTGTCAAATAACACCAATATACTTTATTATTACTGTAGGTGTAATCATCGTTTAACTTATACCGATTTTCATAGTTGTTAGAAAAGGTATACTCACAAGGTGGTCCTATTGTCACCAAGTCAGGATCTGATGATGGGATCCTTGAGAAATCGGGAGCAACTCTCAAATTTTATAGGCACACATTACTTTTTCTTTAGTATATTCCCTGAAGCTGTACTTGACGCAAGTACTTGAGTACTTGCGTCTTATAATCATAATCTCATATGGATGCACTGATGATAGAAGGTGCAACTCCTCAACGGTTAGGAGTTGCAAAAAAATATTAAAATAAATCATTCGAATTGATGCATTTTATTCAATACACAACGATCGTCAATATTCATGTGTTATTATTTATATGGCAACAATGGCGATATTGCCGGTAAAATACAGGGAATATTGCCAAAACTGTTGGCATTATTGGCAATTTTATCCAAAACAATATTTCATTGCATTTAATGTAGATGAGGGCCTATAAATGCTAATTCTAAGTGTATTAAATAGTTTCCGTACTTAATTTGACTTATAATTAAGCAATATTCCCAAATATTTCCACTCTCGGCAAGATTGCCGGCAATGTTGCCACCAAAATTTCCACTTCGGGCAATATTGCCGGCAACGGCACATCTCTAGTGCCGCCACTGCTAGGCAACCACCGCCCGCGTCGCTCCGTTTAATAGTAATAGTAAATGTGATTATCAAACACGATAGCAACTATGTTAGCCCTTAAAACCTTTGATATTACTGTACAAAAAAATCAATACCCAACCACATAATGTAGTAACATGCGTAACAGCCCTAAAACTAATTCTTTCAGCTAAAAATATAAGTTTTGAACACAAGCGGTCATGACGGCGGCTTATTTTATGAAATCACGCCATGCAGCCTGAAATAGCTCGAACTTTGTAGAAAATGTTATAAAATTTAGAATTTTCATATTGTGGAAATTATTTTGATAAACTGTTGATTTTGTGATGCGGTCAAAGCGACCTAACTAGGAATAGGAGGAGGATCTCGTGCCTAAAAAATAACAGTAGTAAAGAGTGATATTCAAGGCTAAGCAGCTCTTATCTAGGTCAAACTGTGGAAGGGTGACCAACATAACATATCGGGTTTTCTCCGTGCCTTGAAAAGCACGTTAAGCCGTTGCTCTCGGCTTTCATTTGTAGATCTTTGATAGACGTAACAGACCTACTTTCATAAATTCTTGCAAGCTCAATGATCACGGATAAACTGGAGTTACTCGTATAGCGGGCGATTAAACTGTCGGCTGATAGAAAGTCTACAGTTTACGCGGACTCTAAATCTGCATTTAAGTTAAATTATATTTGACCAAAATAATAGTATCAAATTGAAACACATTTACCAACTTATATGTGCAGACAGGAAAACACAAAACTAAAATAAAAGCACGAAGTTTGAGTGACATATTATCAATGTATGTTTTTTTGCCTAACAGCACCATCTTAAACTGCATGCTTTAAGTAGTCATCTAATCTGACAGGACCACCACCCACCCGCACCTCCTCTCTTACCCATCATCATCATCAGCGTATTAATGTTCCCACTGCTGGGACACAGCCCTCCTCTCTTTGAGAGGCAATGGACGATAATCTACCACGCGGGCCCAGTGCGGATTGGTAGATGTCACAAGTCTTAGAAATTTTTAGTTCTAGGATGGGTTCCTTACGGTGTCTTGTCCATCTAGCACAACTAATTACACTCTCCAAGATTTGAATGAAGCAAACGAAAAAGCCGTAAAGGTCCAACAAAATCTAAATCATGTTAACGTCATGTCATGAAAATCCAAGGCCCCTGCACACGGCGTATTTTTGACCCAAAATATTTAAAAAAGGCAAAAATCGACATGTACGACGCCGACGATGCGTATGTGATGATTTCAGGAACGCGCGTCATAGATGCCGATTTTTGCGTTTTTAAATATAAGTACATACGCGCGAGTGAAGCGCGTTCGAAGCTCGTTTAAAGTGCATACAAAGGGTTGCTAGTAATTAGCAATTGCAAGCGCGTAGACGCGCGTTTCTCGGTCGCCCAGTGTGCTTAAGTTACAAGGTCGCGCTCAAACCTCGTTTGAAGCGCGCATTTAAAATACGCCGTGTGCTAGGGGTCAAAGTCAGTCAAGAACAAGAACGGGCTCATGAGATTTGACAACAGATCAAATTAAATAAGCCTCAAAAAGGTTACAAAATTCCTACGAAAAAACTTATATCGCTAAGCACCCAACGTTTTCTTTGTCACCAGCAATTCGTTTCATACCTTTTACAGGCATAATATACTTTTACATGATCAAGTGCTATTAGTGGCACTTATGCTTCGTTCACAACTTGGTTTCCAAACATGTAAACAAGTATGGAATTTGGAAAAGCTAATTTAAAAACAACTCGTAAAGTTCAGTTTGTGTTGTCACATAAAATAACGACACGCCTGTAATCTCGGAAGGGTTAGGCAGAGGGATACCCATTGTTACATCCAAATTTCGCAAAGTTATGTTTTAGTCATTGTAGTAGAGGTAAGCCTATTGCCATCAATCGGGCACAAGTCCGGACTCATGATGGAATAAACCTAATAGCACTTTTCCCTTTCTGGGAATCAATCTCAAGCTCAAGCACAGCAGTCGCGCTTGGACCACCAGATCAGGAATTTAACGGTAGTAATCACGGAATCTGGACTTGTGCCCGGCTCAAGGCAATAGGTTTACCTCCTAATACATGGTATAGGACTTAAAGGTAACTGGGAAAATGTATGTACTAATAAAGTACTAAATCTTTCGGGGATTACGGGCGTAATGTTATAAAGGGTGTAAAAGTACCCTTAACGCAAACGAAGAGCACTTGTTCTTCCCACCACTGCGAATATTTTTTTGTTCTAGACCATGCATGGGAACTCCCTCGTTACGGAGATATTGGGGGTCAAAGTTCAAAATTTTTCACAGCTGTTGTAAAAACTAGTTTTTCAGGTTTTAACATTACTTAAATTACCTCCATGACCCGTTTACTATTCAAAGCATCCACTAGCACAATGTTTTAAGAAACATGATTTTTGGAAATATGATTTTTGACTCCAAAAAAAAAAGTCGTTTCCCAGCAAAAATTTTTGCGTAGGGGTACTTAGTTTGATGTACAGAATGCTTGGTTTACGTTTGTGTGAAGGGTTAATTTACACCCTTTTTTTTTTTTTTTTTTGGTGGGTGTAAAATCATCGAATAACCCCTCCCGCTCTTGGGCAGAGCGAAAGGGAGTGTCAGACTTCTACTGACTAAAAACCACCCATGTTCCTTCTTCGCCCTCTATGTCGAGGCCGCGATAACCGTTGGACTACCCGCGGCCCCGACAGGCACCCGCGGCCCCGACAGGCTTAATTTACACCCTGTATTATGCTGCTAAAGTGGAAACAAGGATTTGAATCCGTCATAGTGGTGGTTAGTGGTGGTTGGTGGTCAGCCGTGCGTGTCGACAACGTCGGTAGTTCTCAGAAACAATCACGACAGGTTCATATCGTGGGTACACTAGCTTTTGTTATAAGACGTAAGTTTTTATGTACTCAATTTTCGTGTTGTAAAATAAACAATTTTCGTTTTCGGTATGTGTTATTTTTTATACTTGAATTAGTTTATGCCCACGGCTCCACCCACACGGAGTTCGCTAATTAATTATCCAGCGGAATCATATCGCTGACATACATATAAAGTATTCTTTATTATTTACCTAAAAGTTATTTTCTCTTACTAAATGGTGAAGGAAAACATCGTGAGGAAACCGGCTTGTCTTAAAACCAGAAAATTCGAAGACATGTGACATCTACCAACCCGCACTGGGCCCGCGTGGTGGATTATAGTCCATCCCTCTCGTAGAGAGGAGGCCTGAGTCCCTGCAGTGGGAACTGATGATGGGCTGATGAATATGACTGCCTTACTGACCTCCAGAACCCAGTTATTAGGTACTGGGTAATATGATAAGACCTAGACCCTTTGGTGAGACTGGTTGTCAGATTTTTAGGCACCCGGTCCGTCCGAGACACGGAGAAAATTTTGTATGTAACTGGTGGTCAGCACAGCACGGACCAACCCAGACCTGTACTTGTAAGTAATGGTTCATCTTAAAATCTACCAGAGCGGCAGTTATAATAATTATGCCACGAGGTCTTCCAATCAAGAAAATTATATTGATGAAAAGAAACTGGCCAGGTGCAAGTTGGACTTGCACATGAATGGTTGTACCGTACCATTGAATTAGAATAGATATTGAGAAATGTTTCATGTTATTTAACACCAAAGACGTCTTATTATAGGTTTTCCTGTAATCTATAAGTGTTGAACAGTGTATGTATTTTTTTCAACATTTTAGGCTCTGTAGTTTCGGAGATAAGGGGTGGTCGAACAGACAGACAGACAGATACTCGAGTGATCCTACAAGGGTTCTATCTTTTCCTTTTGAGGTACGGAACCAAAAGAAAATTCTTGCTAGTTATATAGTCATTTTCATTTGGCATTTTTATTTTGTACGTAAGCCCACCTGTCAATATTAATAGAGTCGTGGATGGAGATTTCTAAATCCAATTTAAATATAAATATTTTTATACTGCCGAAAATAGATTTGATAATACTTTTTCTGTTTTCGTATTTATTTTAGATTATATTATGATTATATTTAAGATTGGTTTTAGAATTTGTATATTAGAATAGGGTATTTAATCAAAAAAATCTAATTAGTCCGTCTTATAGGTTTAAAAAAAAATGTTGGACACGTATTTGCGTATTTGTATTTTTTCACGTAAACAAAAGATGAAGACGATACAGTGCTTTGAAAAGTCGTGTCAAGTCGTGTGACGTCACAAGCTCCCACTCATGATCTTTGACACGTTCTATTTTTGTATTTTTTGATGATTTCGCCCCCCCCACCTCCCCAAAAAAAGGGTTAAAAAAAAAACAAATTATAATATTTTTTGATGATTTTTTGTTGTAAACCTACTAAAGGATAACATGTCTATTTGATGGGTACTCTTAATTATCAATATTTGAGGGGTTTGGCGCTGATAGCCGCAATACAGGCTTTTGCCTAGTTCGGTTACAGATGATTAGATACTTTTGTAAATGAATAAATTAGCCTAAAGGATAATGTAAAAAATTTAACCACTAGCTTGACCAACAAGGCCGTCAAAATTCTACAAATAATAACTCAAATTACGAAACCTCAACCTGATCTACCAATCCTAAAGCCAAGCAACAAGTTTCTTGTTAATTTTAGATTCACCTCCAAGTTAATCGTTTGCAGATTATGGCAAAACGTAAATGTTACCTTTGACTGAAGCTTCGCGGGGAAAACTTGAATGATTTATCGTTGACTGTTTCAACAGACCAGCAAGGCTATTGCGTAACTTTGAAACGTCATTGTCCATGGATTGACTGTCAAATTGGTTATGGTTTAGTACAAAATGGAACCATTTGACAGTTATTTGATGGACACTATATGATAGCCACTGTCATTTAAAAGATACGCAGTAGCCCTGCAGATGCAGTTCAAATGACGGGCGTCTGAGGTAATATCTTATGTAACTTTTGCCGTTCACAATGTGATGATTCTCCAGTATGTGGTTTCCTTGCCAGGTAAACCAACAATATCATGATACGAGTATATATTCTATATTAGTTTGAGATCGAATCAGGTCGACCCGTCTGGGTCACACTGTTTAAATAAACTTCATGCTTTGATTTAACTTGATAGTCAATCTTAGTACGTGTATGATAGGGTTGCGATTGCTTTGGCCATAAAGCAGGTGCTAAAAGTAGACGATGAAGTTCAGACTGAGATTCTGAATTCATCGGCTATTTTAGTTTAAGTTAGTTTTCTAATGTAACGAATTGTTTCTTTTTTTTTTCGTTTTCTTTTTTGTGAAGTTGTCAGTCGAAAAAAACATCTTTTCAAGTTCAAGTTCTGTCAAGACGATTTTTTTAGGAATAAAGCTGAATCTAATATCAAAGACTGGTTAGTGATCGATTAACTCCTCGCGCACCCTACGAACAGTATCTGTACATAAAACAATGGCTTTTTACCCGACTGCGGCGAAGCCCAAAATATCACAACTTGTAAGTCAAGGCGATTTATAGATACCTATGACTGTTAATGTCACATATTTTGCGATTTCACAAGATAATAAAACCTTCTAGATGACTTAGAATCATGAAATTTGGCAAGAAGTAATGACTTACCGCACAATACGTAAAGGAAAACAGTAAATATGTGGTTTAAAATAACCGAAAGACGTCCACTGCTGGACACCCCCAAGTAATATTTAGTTACAAGCTAATAAAATCTACTAACTAACTTGTGTAGAGTCGCCTTTATAACAATTATCTGGTCTATCAAGTACGCAAGTTTATTCATGTTTCATTCAGCATTAACAAAATTGTCATTTGAACCCTATCTGTTGGCTTCTATTTAAAATGAAAGCTATTTAAGACCTTAAGACGGCGTCACAGAGATACTTGTCTTGTGGCCTAGTCAGCTTTGAATTGCGGCCTACCGAGCATTATTTTAAACCCTTAGAAGGTAGGTGTAACTTGAATTTACGGCATCATTTAAATGGGCTACGGTGCTACAGCGTAGCTTGGGACTGTGCTACGCTAGCTACGATGGCAGCTACGGTGTAACGGCGTAGCTTGGGATGGTGCTACGGCGTAGCTTGGGACCTAAATAAAAATAAAATTTTAACAATATTTATATTAAGGAATAGGTTTTAACTAAAAGTAGAAACCGTTATTTCAACAGAAAATAGCTTTCGAATTTTGCTAAATGTATGTATACATATTTTTGCTCGGGACTGTACGGGTGTCCGAGTCTTTGTTTCATCCTAGCTTTAAGCTAAAAGATGTCCACTGCTGACAATAGACCTCCCCTATGTGTCACCCCTAAGCGTCACCACATTGACCGGTCTCATGCGTCTCGCATTCAGCGGCTCCCCGCATCGTTCACCTACTTTGTTTAGCACGTTTTAAAAGTTAAAATTAATTATTCTGTAATATACAAAATATATTCAATATACAAAATATATTCAATATGTTGCGTGACACAGGTCGCGAAGTATAATAATTTTATTTTTTCTGAGATAAAAACACAACAAAATAATTTATTGACACTCAACAATACGAAGAGACATATATTTGTTTATTAAATAAAAAATGGACGACAGAAAAAGCACAAATACAAAAGACGACGAAAAAAATGAAATACCTAATCCATTACAAATACATTATATACAAAATATTTTCGTTCCAATAAAATCATTATTTAACAAAACGAAATGAGCATAAAAGAAAATAATCTTTTTATAATACATTTCTCCATGTTAAAATAAATCTGAGAAACCTTTACAAATTCTTGTGAAATACATTTAAAGGCGACTGCAGACTGGTAAAAGCTCCCAGTAAGTCTGGAGGTCACTTAAAACATATAATATTTATGAAAAATAACTAATGGAGTTTGATAAAATATTTGTTTAACTTTGGAGTTTCTTAGCGCTGATTCTGAAAGGTGTAAGTGGTATGTTTGAAAACTTTGTTAATTCTAGGCATCGGTTGTAGGTAATTTTAAAGGTGTTTACAAATTAAAAAGTTAAATTTAACAGTTGTGTTCTGTTTTTGAAAGGGTTAATGTCCTTTAATTTTGGAGCAATTTTATAATAAGTTTTTATTTTTGAAAGAATTACAAATGTTAGCCAAGACCAACAGCTTAGCGTGCTTTCTGAGGCACCGAGAAAACTCGGTATATAATCGGTCTTTACCCATACTCGTACTAACTTAGGCCTAAAATTAAGTGCGGCTTAAACTAATTTAAAGATCAACTCCAGTAATTGTTACAATTTAGCTCGTCAATAAACAATATCATGTTCAATCATCAGGTATCTAAACAATTTATTATTAGTATTTTAACAACCCGCAGCCCCGACAGGAGCCGTCACTTCCTATGTACCTATATGATCTTTATGAAGGAATCTCCTTGTTTAAAAGCATAATATCTACCGCACCTAACCCTAAAACAGTATAATTATCAAACTGCGCAAATCGCAAAAGTCGATTAAAAGGAGGCGTGACTATTCTTAGTGCTATTAGATAGGAACTACTGGCAATCAGTCAAAACTAGGCTATCAATGTTTGACCTACTAACTGCGAAACATTATTTGTATTTGAATTTTAGCGCTATTTTTCCTTGGTCCAAGGTCACAGCACCATGCTGAGATAGAGGCCTTTTGGCTCCATACGGGACTAATTTTAAGTTACACTAAGTATGTCCTAATTTTAAGTGTTTTAAGCTTTTCACTTTTATTTTTTTGTAAATTTCTTCTGTCATGTGTGAAACCAATACTCTTTCTTTCTTTCTTTCTTTCAACTTAATTCTACTTCCTACTAATATCATAAACGTGTAAGTTTGTTCGGATGTATGTATGGATGTTTGTTACTCTTTCACGCAAAAGCTTCTCAACGGATATTGATAAAATTTAGAACCCAGATAGTTTATAACCTACATTAACAAATAGGATACTTCTTATCCAGAGATACCGCGGCCCTGACATTAAGGGCCAAGAAGGAACATGGGTGGTTTTTAGTCTTTAGAAGTATGACACTCCCTTTCGCTTTGCCCAAGAGTGGGAAGGGTTATTTGATAATTTCCCACACCCCCAAAAAAAAGGGCTAATAGGCAGTCGCTCCATGTAAAATACTGATATTCAGCTGCATCTGGTAAAGCCGGAAGCCGACTACAATACACTTGGGAAAAAGGCTAGACAGATGATGATAAGCATTGTATATTTACACTATGTTTATTTTAAGCTCACACCGCTGCCCTAGTTCAATTTTATTGAAAGATAGATTTACCGAAGTGTGTTTTGAGTTAATAATACTTTTTACATTTTACTGTCAGTATAATTCACTTGTTGTTTCCAGAAATGAGGTTAATTTATTGAAATTATAGCTTATTTTAATGCGTTGGGGAGTCAATGACTTATATTTAAATATGAATAAAATAGTTTTTCATACTAATACATTTGCTTTTTTAATATACGTAAATGTCTCAGTGAGATATTAGACACTAAGGCTGCATATACTGTCGGGGCTGCGGGTTGTACACTAGTCACCGCGTTCTCGACATATAGGGCTAAGAAGGAACATGGGTGGTTTTTAGTCAGTAGAAGTCTGACACTCCTTTTCGCTGTGCCCAAGAGCGGGAGGGGTTATTTGATGATTTCCCACCCCCCAAAAAATAAAATAGGCTGCTAAACTGGCAGCGGGCTGTTGTAAGAGATACCGCGGCTTCGCCATAAATGGCTAAGATGGGTGGTTTTTAGTCAGTAGAAATCTGACACTCCCTTTTGCTCTGCCCAAGAGCGGGAGGGGTTATTTGATGATGTTCCACCCGCCATAAATAAAAAGGCTGCATACACATGATATGAATGATGATTGGACTAAAAAAACTAAAACACTATATCCTTAGTATGTTGCTTGCATGTAGAATTATTTGCCAAAAAATCAGAACGATCACATGTATTTTAGTATGGTTTTTACTCGTTAAAAGTAATTTTTAGAGGTATCTTCTCAACTTTTTTCTATCGAGTAAAATTAGTTGCAATATGTTTTCAACACACTATATCACTAGCGTATTTCCTGAAGAATATCATACATATTTTTTAATTTTGTTTACTTCAGTGAATTATATACTTTAACCATTATAAAACTCGCGTTTAGCTCCAGTTATCAGCTTAAACGAAAGACAACTTTAAATTATGTTTTAAAACCTACCTTTTCTTGTATTTAATACTTTATCGCTTTTGTAGGTTCCCGTACCTCAAAAGAACAAAAAGGGACCTTAAAAGGATCACTCGTGTGTCTGTCTGTCTGTCCGACCATCCCCCTTATCTCGGAAACTACTGAAAATTAAATTTTGAAAAAAAAAACAGTAATTAGATCAACACTTATAGATTACAGGAAAACCTATAAGAAGTCTATGGTGCTAAAATAACATGGAAAACCTCTCAATATCTACTACAATGTAATTTTTTTTTTTTTTGGCGGGTGGAAAATCATCGAATAATCCCTCCTGCTCTTGGGCAAGAGCGAAAGGGAGTGTCAGACTTCTACTGACCCTAAAAAGAACAAAATACAAAATCTTCATAGGATTATAGGATTATCTCATCAACAGTGCCATAAATTGAACTCCCGATCCCAACTAAACAAGTCAGACTCACTAACCTATGCGCTATAATCTCGTTCACAAAGCTAGAATATTATATACATCTCGCACAGACCAAAGTTGACTGCACTGATGACCTAGCTAGACTGCGCAGCTTCAAACAAAACAAGATTTTCAAGAAAAGACGTTTGCAAGAAAACTGCTTCGAATGGTAAGTCTCCCGTTGCAAGCTTCACAAGTATACATATAAAAAACCTTAGGATAAAATGAAGTACCGTGTAGTCAGGTAACATTTTGTTAAGTAATAAAAATATTTTTTAAAAATTTTAAGGTACCTTTTAAGTGTTCATTAAAATTAGTGTCTAGTCATTAACTTGCACCTTTGTTTTTTTTGGCGGGTGGAAAATCATCGAATAACCCCTCCCGCTCGTGGGCAGAGCAAAAGGGAGTGTCAGACTTCTACTGACTAAAAACCATCCATGTTCCTTCTTAGCCCTCTATGTCGAGGCCGCGATAACTAGTGTACAACCCGCGGCCCCGACGGGGTTAACTTGCACCTTACTATTGTATCGAGTCTGGTTCTTCTAACCAATCTAACAGACAGATGTGTTGCTAGAGAGTTTGTTCCGCCACTTCTTCTTTCCAGCTAAAACACTAGGAAGTATCGAAGGGGGGGCGTTTTGGGGGACTGTCTCTTGTAAATAAGTAAAGTAAAGTAAAGTAAATTTTAACGTTCGAAAAGTGCTGATTATTAGCATAGTTTGAATAAATAAGTTTTGATTTTGATTTTGAAAGTAAATAAGATCTAAGCCTCGTTGATTTAGTGTTCGCAAGACCGACTGCCAGCATGAGGACCTTAGGTTCGATATCCGGGTCGGTTAAAGTGTTAATGAGTTTTTTTTTCAGGAAGTTTTAGTAGCAGATCTGGAGTTGGATTTGTGCCCGAATGATGGGAATTGGCTCGCCAACATTGGACTTAAATACAATGTGGATCTGGAACTACGACATTAAATTAAAACTAGCACTGTACTAGTCCATCGAAACATTTTAAAACACGAAGATTAGTAGTTAGTGGAAAATTTAAAAATTGCAATTTTCAAACAAAATAAATAGCAGAATCAACTGCATAAAAAGTAAACACGCTTTAACTACGAAAAGTCACTGACCTAGTGCGCGGGGTGCAGCGAGCGGCGGCGATGTTGGGCGTAGGTACTTTTTATCGGAGAACAACAAATCAGCGGCATAAACTCACTAAGTTGCGAGTTGTTAATTAATAAAAGATCACTGATTGAATAATTAATCACTTAAAACCTTATTTGAGGCATAATTAAACTAAAAAACTTACTAACTTAACCTAAATCACAAAACTAGCTACCTAATAAATGCCTAAATAACTAATATTACACTAACACCAATAAGTCACAGTAACCTATGCACTAATCCAAATATCATAAATCGTCTTTAATCACAATAACAACAAACTTTTCATAAAATCACGACAATGCGCGCGCGGCTCGTCTTGTGATAAAAAAAGTAGGCGTGTGCTCTCCTCAAAGGGCGCCGCTATGCACTGACTGACATAGTTACCGAGTCAAGGACTTTTTGCCGAAAAAAATTCCGCTCACACACACACTCGCAATTTTCTATGCACCACTAATGCATTATTTGCGTAAGTAATATTACTTTTTCTTTATAATTGTAGTATTTTGTGGGAGTGTGCGGGGCGCGTCAGAGTGGGATCGTATGACACCTTTCTCTGTCTTTCAAGCGTATTGAGACGTTGAGAATAGAATCGTAGGTTTTTGCACAGGTTCCTGACCTTACAATGTTTACCTATTATTACGGACTCCGATCTACACCATGTTGAAAAATAAGAAAATGAAAAATAATTTCCTGTGGCTAAAGTAGTCATTGGATTTGATTGATTTTTTGTATACGGGTCAAGAGCATGCCTTTCTTTACGTGGTTTAGAGGAATGTCAATCGTCCTGCTCCACATTGTATAAAATTTGGGTGTACTATTAAGTTCACCTCTGTCTATTCTTTTTAACATTACCGGCGTGAAATTATGTCGTGTAATAAAAATAAACTTGCTGCCATGCTATGCTATGCTGCAATAAGCTTGCTGCAATCTACAAAATGAAA
The DNA here is from genome assembly GCA_932274075.1 of Diarsia rubi. Classification (NCBI taxonomy): domain Eukaryota; kingdom Metazoa; phylum Arthropoda; class Insecta; order Lepidoptera; family Noctuidae; genus Diarsia; species Diarsia rubi. The sequence continues at coordinate 8,038,488 of OW026437.1, read as the reverse complement.
TATGAAACAAGCGCATTTTTAGTACTCAGTATTCTACCCAGTCCCCTAAGACTGAGTCGTGACGCTACTCATAATGTCATTTGAGGACAAAATGCATCTCCTCCTGAAGAAAATGCACTTCTTATGATACTCATTTGACAAAATCTACGTCGGCATTAATACCAGTCACTCGGTGTTAAATTTCGATTTTTCTTGTTACTTAAACTCAATCAAAATTACATTCTCCGTAACTCGTAATAAGTCATAAAATCGAACGGTCATTCTCTTAGCTCTGTACCAGCTAATATGAACTGTGGAAAGCAAACAGTACACTCTGAAAGTCCGTCAAGAAATACAAAAATGACCCTTAAAACGAAACTTGTAAGAACCATTATTACGTAACACAATTATACCGTAATCGAATTCGGACGCTTGTGTACACCGCACACATATACACCGCACACATATACATCGCGTTTTAGGAATCTTTCTTATTAATGATTAAAAGTCGCCCTTAAAGCTAGTGTAATTAAGTCGAAAATCGATTATGATTAATATAAATTGTACAACCTATTGACTCGCGGGACGGCGTGCATTCGGTTTTCCGACACGTAGCCAAATCATTGCAAATTCAAGCTTTTCAATAGGAGATAGAGTTCTATTTTGATTGGAGGGATTCAGTGGAATACTATGTTTTGTGTGTGAAGTAGTAGCCGCGGCCGAGGGCTGAAAGGGGTGCCGGCGGGTGCGGGGGGCGGGGTAGGGGCAGCTAAAGCCTTTCCAGGTCTACTACGTTAGTACCGCCGCGTCTGTCGTAACGTACGCACGGATGGCGCGCACGAACACGCGCGTGCGCTTTACGATTTTTTTAAAACGTAATTCTCATCATCTCTCCTTTTCTAACAGCTTCTATGGTTTTTTTTTATTGGTTTTTAAACTTTATTAGTTGTTTGTGAGCGCGAGTGGTGTGTTGGGGTACCGTGGGGGTTGTACTATGGTCCCAGTTTAATAGATACGATGCGATAGTACTTACGATTGGTATACAGTGAATGTATGACCTACTTAAGTACGTATGGAAACGTACAGGTGGCAATATTTAAAGAGAATAGAAGGCTGAATGGAGCGCGATCCTCGTCCACTTACAAAACTTGAAATTAAAAATAGAACTGTCTAGCGAAAGCGCGGGAAACCACACACGACGGGTAAAAATGGCGGGAAAGGTATTGTAGTAGCAAGTATGCGTAAGGGAGAATGCGATCTTATTAAAATTTCAAGTAGAAATTTAAAATGGAAATTGTTCTGTAATCCTGCAAGCTTCTGAACTGGGTTGAAGGGAAATTGGGAATTAAAATATTTAGTAGGAACCTGTTATTGCTTAGTTTATGATGAAGATGAAGTACTCTTAATTCTGTGGTCTTAAGGCTGTTTTTAACGTAAATACTTCCTGAAATGAAGTGGTTTTCATTTAGGTGCGATCAAAATGTGTCTGAAGTAGTTAGATAAAGCTTTACTAAATATGTGAGGATTATGTATTTTACAACAAAAGAAATAACTTAAAAAATAAACAAGTAAAAATGTTTACGGCTCCGATAACTAGAGAAAAAAATACTTACCTTTAATTTTAAAGTTCTTTTTAAACCATCTTAAACGGTCATAAAATGTGAATCGCATGCCTTTTTGTATTTTTTTGTAAATCTTTATTCCAAAAACGAAATTTATAACGAGGCTAGTAATTTTAAATATTTGAATATATTTAATTCAGCAGAAAATAGTACTGTTCATCTTCTTGAAGCAAAAGCATAAAAATCGTTTCACGACTCCCAAGAGAGAAAAAAGGGGAGAAAGGGGTGTTCCCAGACATGGACTACACAGGGTGTATATTTCAACATCTCTCAGAAAATCATAATATTTGCCTGAAAGGTTTACAAATTTGAAGGTTTCAGTTATAAATATTAATAAGCATTCTGTTTGACCCACCAATTCATGTCAAGCGTGGTTTGAGGAGTACTTTGGCGTTAATTGCTATTATGCTTGATGAGTTAATAAGTCATTAACTTAATGACTTGTGGATATTAATGTTATTGTTGTTTCAGTAGTATTTATCTGTTGAACACGATTTTATTTTGCTTTCAAGTTATGTAATCATTCTTTTTTTTATTTTGAAATATTTATAAAACTTATTTTCGAATATTCTGATTCAAAATCTTGTAAATTAATATTTTATTAAACAGTTTAAAATTAAAAATTTCATGCCTAAGTCTAAGTAAGTGGTCTAAGACTCTGCTAAACATTTTATTAAAGACTATTTGCTTACACTAAATAAAGTAAGAAATTATCAGAAAATATTTTTTTACACTGCAATTGAATTATTTAGTTTCATTTACAAAAGCCTTAAAAGTATCTTAGTACGTACATATAACCTTAATCCCATAGCAAAACGAAAAAAAAATTACTTGAAAATACAATAAAATTATTCACCTACCTACTCAGACATAAGTGCTATACTAATACCGTCCCTTTACGCAAGCTCACTTCTAGTTTACTAATACTAGAGATGATCCCCAACATATACACATAAAAAGGAGAAACATAAATATTATTTTTACTACGACATTTTACGACAAAATTTATCGAGATATACATTAAATGTCGTAGCACTCGTAGCAAAGGTCTACGAAAGTTCGTAGCTGTTTCGTAGCGCTACGAACTGTGTAATTGGGTAGTTGTTTATGATTAGTAAAAGTGTGTATGTGTTTTATTATTTTGTGTATTATTTATGCTTATGTATACAAATATAGACTCTTCAATTCAAATATTATGGATTGTTTGACTTTTTGTTGCATAAGACAAAACATGCACTTTTACTGTATTTTCGCATATTGTTGCTATATTAATACACAAAAAAAACAACTAAAGACGTTTATTCACTTTTCCTCAATTAATATTTTTATCATTAATTTCACTTTCAGTGTTATAATGCTAATGTAATTAAACAACACAATCAAATAGGTTTTTTTACAATAATCTTATAATTTAAAAAATACCAGCAGAATAACTGTAAATAATAGGGAGAGAAAGAGATTACTTAAGTCCATGGTTGACATAATTCGGGAAGTTCGGGAGTGGGTTATACTTGACTAATGGGTAGCTGATTGGCATCTGAATTAGTTAACTAGTCCCTTAGTCTATGGTTTCGTTACCTTTGTTAATTTCAGGAGATGTTAAATACAAATACTTTTGTTGCTTTTACGGTATGAAACACAAGGAATGGTTTTGTTAGTGTTGTTGTGTTATTTTGTGAATTTGCTAAAAAAAAAATACTTCATACTTGTTCGTTTTACCTAAAAAATTAACTCAATTAAGTTATTTAAATAAATATGCGGTGTCAGTTAAACAAAAATTTAGAGCGTTCAAAAACTGTAGCGAATGATTTAGATGTTTTATTCATTTATTACCTTTAACACGCGTACGTCACTTGCAAATTGGTGAATAATTTGATATTAATAACACAAGATTAATTTTAAAAAATATTACCCCTTCCTTGCAGTCGGGTGATAAAAAATTATTTATTAGACAGAAACAGAGCACACGATTTCAATATAATATAGATAAGACAGTGGCAGTTCAGGTATAAGTGTGAGAGAGTCAACAATACGAAATGAGACATAAAACAATAGGGATGTTTACTGACTTAAAAAAATATGATTCTAATTAGTCCGTCTGTTAGATTATCGAAAAATATTGGGTAGTTATTTTTTGATTTATCAAATCAATAAAAATTGACGAAGATAAAACGCGTCAAAGATTTGAATGTCATACTAATGTCTCAGAAAATGACGTCGCACGAGTTTTCAAACCACTGTATCGTCTTCATTGTTTGTTTACGTGAAAAAAGAAAAAATACGTGTGCAATATTTTTTGGTAATCTATATGACGGACTAATAGATTTTTTTTTGTGAACATCCCTATTGCGTTCCGTTTACATTTCTGATGCCCGGAAAACACGATGCTAGTTTGTCAAAACTGTCTTCATTACTCTAACTCTACCCTCAACCCTGGCTTGGAACATGCTTCCAAGCCAGGGTAGTTAGAGTTAGTCAGGGTAGTTCCAGACAGGACAGTTTAGTTGAGAACTAGCTTACTGTTCTGGCTTGAAAAACTGATGTCGTGTATCCCGGGGGTATAAAAGAAATTGCAAAAATTGACGCAATCTACACTCGTGTGTCTTGATCTTTTTTTTTTTTCGGAGGGGGGGGTGGGAAATCATCAAATAACCCCTCCCACTCTTGGGCAGAGCGAAAGGGAGTGTCAGACTTCTACTGACTAAAAACCACCCATGTTCCTTCTTAGCCCTATATGTCAAGGCCGCGGTATCTCTTACAACATCCCGCAGCCCGGGTAACTTGATCTTGATACAGAGTCATTGAACACCAATTCATAAAATTACACCTACCTGCAGTATAAGTTAGTTACATTACGTATTATACCCTGTTGTACAGTCGAACAAGCTTATAAGTATACAGCCAGCATACTTGTATTTACTTTTAAGATTATACAGAAACATTTAGATACTGGATTTAAACGATACAGCGTTTAATATCACTCGCTTAGTGAGAAACGCTTTATAAAACAAAATTGCAATAAATATTTTCAGTGTAATAGAATAAAATAAAAGAAAAAAATATTAGCTTGTTCGACTGTACTACCAATACATCCGAATAAAACGTTTAAATCAGCAAGAAAAAAGGACTCACAAAATTATTGATCTTTTATATGATACTCGTTCGCTATCTTGAACTTCTTACAGGTAAAATTTTTACCCGGAATGCATGAATATCTTAACCGAAACACTACCCAAGGGAGTGATGGTAGCCACAGTCGATTTCCTCCACGCATTGATTACGTAAAAATGGTACCGTGTTCCGATTGCGCTATCGAGATGTGTATTCATGATTCTGAATAAGGAAGCCTTTTTAGAATTTATATTTTTTAAATCGTTTTGTGATTGTTGTGGGGGTTTTCGAATAGAGGAATAATTTTTAGGTTATTTTTTTGACTACTCTCTCTCAATGCTTTTTTTTTAGAACGAAAGGGGGTGTCATACTTTCTACTGACTAAAAACCAACCATGTACCTTCTTAGCCGTATATGTCGAGGCCGCGGTAACTTGTGTACAATCCCGCAGCCCCGACGGGCGTCGGCCCTTTGCGGGCCCCTCCCCTGTTGCTGACATATCTTTGAGGCGCGCGTGGAACACGAATGCGGCGTCGACACGGCCTGTCGTCGTCGTAAGACGGACGGACGGCGAGCTAGCCCATCACTCACCGTCCACAGGCCCGCGTGACTGGACCGGAAGCCATGGTGACCGGAAGCCATGCTCTCTCTCACTGCCTCGTGGTTACAATTGCGACTATAGAGCAAGCGATCCTGGGTTCGAATCTCGGGCCGAGGAAAGTGTTCTTGGATGTTTCCATCATTAATTTCTCAGCAGCATGATGTCAATGACTGGCCAAATAGACGTGTACCATGAGGCCCATCTCTGTCTTACCCTTTGGGAGATACAAGGCGTGATGTTTTTGTAAGTACCTAGTATTATCAGCTTGTAATCCCACCTCTGGGACAGGCTTCCTCACTATGAGATGAGTGCTCTGTAATCCACTACGCGGGCCCAGAGCGGTTTGATGGATTTCTTATGTTTACGAATTTTTGGTTCTTGGTTTTTGTAAGTACCTTATCATCATCAATTTTGGTATATTATCAATCTATTATTACTTTTCCTGTACATCCTTTATGGTTTGATTAGTGTTTTACCTGATCAGAGCTTTTGTACCATATATACCGTGGCGTTGGCAACAAAGGTCTAAGAAGGAACATGGTTGGTTTTTAGTCAGTAGAAGTCTGACACTCCGTTCCGCTCTACCCAGAGCAGGAGGAGTCATTTGATGATTTCCTTCCCTCCAAAATAATAAGACATGCTGGTTTGGCTTCCTCACGGTGTTTTTCGTTCAGCGATAATAATGATTATTATACAATATGCACATGAATCGGCTGTGCGTGTCTTGGATTTAAACTCGAGACTTATGAATTGGTAGTCTGACGGTCACACCACTAGGCCATAACTGCTGACATACTGCTGAAAAAACAGCCATACTGTAAAATTTTTGTGTAATAATTAACTAACCAATCAAACTGAGGCATTTAGCAGTGGTTAATCCGCCCTTAAAGAATTAAGATAATGGGATAGTTGACAAAATAATAGTAATAATTCCGTCAAATATATTTCAAAAAAATATTTGGACACGTATTTTTCTTTTTTCACGTTGACAAACAATGAAGACGATACAGTGCTTTGAAAACTCGTGTGAAGTCGTATTGCATGATAATCTTTTACCAGAGAGTGACTTCACAAGCGGGACTCAACCTTTTGACGTGTTTTATCTTTGTAATTTTTTATTAATTTTATAAAACTAGAAACTCGTATCCAATATTTTTCGATAATCTGACTTATGGACTAAACAGAATATTTTTTTTTAAATCAGGAATCATCCTTATTCTTGCATTCGATTGTTTGTTTGATGTAAAACAATAGAAAGACGGTCAACGGTTCCGTTAACGGTCCAATGTGACGTCGTTAAATAAAACCGACCTTCTAGCACGAAGTCATCTTTCTTGTCTATAAGTACTTTCGATAAAAAATCCAACATAAGAAAATACAACCTTTGTCTGAACCTAAACAAATCCTTCCTGAAACTTATAAATAAACGGGTCTACATCTAAAACTTCGATACTCAATACATCTTAGATGCCTGAAGAAAAAACCTATCCCTTTTTACGTCTCCTGTTAAAAGTATCAAGACTTTTCCAATATGTAGTTTTGCTCGGGAACCAATCGAAATAAATCACTATATCACGATTGTCTCGGAGTCGGTCGTACCGAATAATCGAATCGTTTTGTACCATCGATTCGATGCAAGGGCATTGCGTAATCGATACTAGACTGAGCGACGCTTATATTTTGTTCGTGTTCTTTTTTCTAATGTTAAGTTTTTAATACAGTGTTCTTTTTTTGAACGTGAAAACTTCTTTTATTTCTTTGGTCGCGTGACTTAGAGATTTCTAGGTCGTGCAAAGGGTTATTACTTTTTTTCAATTAGATTTTTTTAGTAGTAGATTTGTGCTCGGTTGTTGGCATTAGGCGCAGCCCTTCCCTCCTCTGTGGTAAACTACATCGTTGGTCTAGTGGTTGCTGTGCATGACGGTAAGGTTTTTAGGTCGGCAAGGTGTTTTTTTTTAATTTATTTATTTGGGTAAAACAAACATTTGTACAATAAATGTTACAAAAAATACTACAACATATGTATTAGGACTAGGCTAGTTTTATTGGGTTTTCCACCAAAAATGTCTCAGTAGTAGGTTGGATTTCAAATTTTCGCCCCGTTGATGTCTTTATAGAGTCAGCCCCTTCTTCATAGGGCCAAAACATAACTGGCAGAATATAGGTGTTTTAGGAACATTTCTGCCTTGCCCTTAGAAGAAATACATGCGTGTTGTTATGTTATTATTTCTGAAAATAAATACATTTTCTTTATGTTAGTCAGTGCTCGAGGTAATTAATATTGATTAAAATAGGGCAGAATGTAATAAATTAGTGTGATTTACATTTTAAAGGGCAAACGAAGGCGATAAATCACAATGTGTAGATGAAAACAAAAACATTATACATATAATTTCAGGTTCTCAAAACCCGTTCAGAAATGAGATATAATTGTTTGCCTTCAGGCTTGTTAGCAATGTGTGGGTGGGCAGATATGCGGAATGTTTTCGAATGTTTGCATATTGATTTACTGTCTGATTGTATTTTTTTCGGAAGTACAGTGTTACGCTTTGAGTAAATCAGTGTTTAAGAATATTCTACTTTTAACTTAGTGTAAAAAATGTACATACTTAGCTACCACATCACACTAATATTATAAAGGCGAAAGTTTGTGATTGTGTATGTTTGTTACTTCTTCACTTCTAAATGGCTAGAGCGATTTTAATAAAATTTGGTATGGAGTTAGCTGACATCTTGTATTAACACATGGAATAGTTATTGTCCCGATTTTATCTTCCCGTGGCATAATTTTCGAGTTTTAGCGGGCAAAACCGCTGGCAACAGCTAGTTTTATATATAAATATTATAATTTACGTCTTTTCTTATAAAGTGAGAAGTAAATAATACCACCTACTAGACAATCCTTGTGTTTCACAAAAGCTTTTAAAAGCTTATAATTATTTTATTGTTATTTGAGTACACCAAAACAAAAAAAGCTGTACCTAAATTGAAAAAAAAAATACATCGAAACAAAATATGATTCTAAATAAAATTCAAAACACAACTCCAATAAAAAAAGCCGCGAACTTTTAAAAAACGAACCCCGCAAACAGTTTAAATCATGAGGAATGAGCGAAGTATTTATTACAGAGATCGTTTGGCTCACAGGAGGGTTACCTTTGCCTCGGTCAGTGCGTGCCTTGACCGGAAGTCGGCCATATTTTATTTATAGCAACGTGTACCGGTCGGCGGGAAAAATAGCAGCGAAGACCTTTTATGCTTATTGATTTTGAATATGAAGGTTGCTAGAATGTGGGCAGGTTTGTTAAACAGTTTAAGTTGAGTTTGGAGGTACAACTGTTGTGGTTTAGATTTGTGTGAATAACATAGTATCACGCCTGTTATCCGCGAAGGTTGAGGTAGATTAAATTTGTACCTAATTGGCTGCTTGACTACTTTTAAAATTCACAAAAATGTTATGTTATTTCAAAGAACTGACAGAAATAACACGATATGTAAAAAAAGTAATAATCTCGATTAAAAAATGGAGTAATAACGTGCTTTAGAAGTTTTGGGGGGGGGGGGGGGCACTTTCTATCCTTGTCGCAAAACAGCCATTTGCACTACGTAACCGTGACGCAAATCGCAAATTCTTATCTAAAGAATATTCATTTAAAATAGAAGGTTATTTTTAGAAGAGCTGTCAAGATGTCAAAATAATTCCCCTGACAGTTTGGCTGAAAAGTGAAATATTTATTATTGCATTTGAATAAAAAAATAATCAAAGTCAATTTTGTTTTCGTAATATTGACAATAAGAATAGGTACAAAATACATACATTAAATTATAAAATATAAGTGCTTCATTTTGACGAATAGGTACGCACGCAGTAAATTTGTATTGTGTTGTTTTTCTTTTATTCAGTAGCTTGCATTATAATTGGAATTTATTATTCAATGAAGACATAGGTCATAAGTCCGTGCCACCAATTAGTACTTAACTAACCCAACGTTCAAGCAGTTAGAACGTTAACAAAGTTCAACTTGAATTAACTTAAACATAAAACAAAACCTTAAGTTCACTTAGATCTATCAATTTGAGGTGAAAACTGAATTATAATTTTAAGCGAAAATCTGATAATTATTAAATGTTTATAATATTGCGTTATGATTTAAGGCTTACTGAATATGGTGAGTGATGGGCTAGCTCACCGTCTATCCGTCTTACGATGACGACAGGCCGTGTCGACGGCGCGTTCGTGTTCCACGCGCGCCTCAAAGAGATGTCAGCAACATGGGAGGGGCCCACAAGGGCCGATGCCCGTCGGGGCTGCAGGTTGTTCACAAGTTACCGCGGCCTCGACATATAGGGCGAAGAAGGAACATGGGTGGTTTTTAGTCAGTAGAAGTCTGACACTCCCTTTCGCCTTGCCTAAGAGCGGGAGGGGTTATTTGAAGATTTTCTACCAGCCAAAAAAAAGGCTCACTGAAAATTGTGTACTTAATAAAGCTTATTTTGAAAAATGGAATAACTATGTTAATATACCTACATTCTATGTTAGGAATTTGGTTTCCACATGGACGCCAAATGGCAGGAATGTTCCTATTTTTGTCATAAAATATTTGAAAATATTACTTGGCCGTGTCCCTAACTTCACTTAAGACTTGATAACATGCCTGTCGGGGCCGCGGGTAGTCCTCTGGTTATCGCGGCCTCGACATAGAGAGCGAAGAAGGAACATGGGTGGTTTTTAGTCAGTAAAAGTCTGACACTCCCTTTCGCTCTGCCCAAGAGCGGGAGGGGTTATTCGATGATTTTATAACCACCAAAAAAAAAAAAAAGACTTGATAACATATATGCACGCGGTTCTAATTATAAGAGCTCGTATTTTTTAAACTAGTTATTGGAACGAGCTCTTTTATTGTGAAATTTTACTAACATGCAAAAATTATTTACCTAAATAATATGTGTATACTTATAAAAGAAAGCCCTTCCAAAAAAAATCCTTATCGCTTATAATGGGACAAAAGTTCCAAATTAATAATATGGTATAGTAGACTAAGAAACTTCAATTTATTTAACAAAAAAAAAACACAACTGAAGCTACCATTTAAAACGATTATAACTACACCGATCTCCTAAAGTTTCCTTCAAACAATAATTATTTCGTAACTGACAACCCTATTCAAAAACTCAGTTATGGCTTACACTGGCTAATTGCTAAAGTTTATCTTTATGCTCAAAAGAAATCATCTAACTCCTCGACTATGTCTTGAACGTTTTTATGACAAGTGCCCGCTTTGGCAGACCGAAAGACTTTATTATTTTCTTTGTTGAGCTCACTGTGTTGTTGGTTCTGGCTGTTTTATTGAGGAAAAGCTGAGTTTAAAGTTTTTAGATGGATTTTTTTTTATTGTACCTAGTATATCAACATTTTCTACTGTCATCGTAGTTTAGTTCAGAATCACCCATTGATGAGTGATCTTTTTACTTCTACAATAGGTAAGTTGACAAATAAAAATCCAATTAGTCCGTAGATAGACTTCCAAAATATATGGGACACATAGTTTTCCTTTTTCCACGGATACAATAAAATTAAGAGCCGTGTGACGTCACAGTTTGGTCCATTTTTTACCAGATAGTGATGTTACAAGCCTCCACTTAAGATCTTTGACACGGTTTATTTTCGTTTATTTTTATTAATTAGATAAAGCAAAAAGCACGTATCCAATATTTTTCGACAATCTAACAGACGGATTATAACCAGAAACATTTTTTTTTAGTAAAGAAACTGTATCCCTCATCTAACTGTTTGTCGCGATTTTGACGATATCGACCACCTCGCTGGGTTTGAATCATGTTTCTTTGGTCTAACCTTGGCCATCACTCGGTCAAGGCTTTGCTCCATGGTAATAAACACAAAAAAAACTTGACTCTTTGACTATGTCTTTTCCTTACGACAAGTATCCCCTTTGATAAACCAAAAACCTTTATTATTTTCTTTGTTAAACTTTATTAAAATTTGAACAAGCTAAGCTGTTGTTGGTTTTGGTTGTGTTATTAATTTATAAGGTTTTTTGTGTTACTTTGGTGGGTTTAATTCAATTGTCTTTTAGACCAATTTATTTGTATGTTGGTAGATAATTCCACGATAAATATAAAACCAAATATTTTTATTTAACGTCTTAACTGAACATAAAAAGAGTTTGAAAAATTCAATTCTAGATATTTTTTCTACTAGTTAATGATTACACTACAAAATAATTGGCAAAGAATCCTGATCTTAAAATAAATAAAACAAAAAATAATAAAACTACAAAACATTATCCCCACTCATTAGCCAAACTTGGCAACTCATAAATCACGTCTTATTACTATAAAACGAGACATTATTAAAAGAACAATCTCCAAAGCCAAGACTTCGAATAAAAAAGAAAGCAAAAATCTTTCTAAGAATTACAATTAAAATAAATTATCACATCTCAACGCGAAACAAAAGGGAATGGATGAGAAAAAAATCTTGGCCCATTTAATGAAATTTCGACGAAAATAGAAGAAGTTTTCGAAGTAGGTAGAAAAGTAATATGCGTTAGGATTTCGTACAAAAAGTTAAATAGCGTATTAAGAATTCAATTTGTTTAATGCCCTCTTAACTTTAGGACGCTTACACACAGCCTGAGTTTAAACTTTTTATAATCTCAGGTACAAGAATTATGGGTCCTGCCCGAATGGTTTATGGATGAGAACATTATGGAACTATGTCTGGAGAATAAACGTTCTAAATTTATTTTTGTGTTTAGGAGACTAAAAAAGCGTTTTAATTTTTTATTCAGTTATGTCATTTTAGTTATTTTACTCTTTTTGTTTCAATTATTTTATTTTCATGACGTAAATAAGTAAACCCTTTTCTTTCAGATTTAAATAAATACAAATATTTATTACAAATTATTATACAATAAAAAAATCAAGCGCAAGTTCGTGCGTCTCAAGTCAATTATGTAACTATTAGTTAAGTGGACGACGAAGGAAATTCAAACATATCATTAAAAAATTAAGTAGAAAAAATATTGATGTAACATTTTAAAAAGTGTAATGTGAAAAGTGTCAGATGACAGAAGAAAAGGACAACTGCGATGATAATGGAAGAAAAACGGTGCTGGGTGAAAATGAGACCAAAACATCTGTTCAAGTGCAAAAACAGAGCGATATAGAAAAAAAAACAAGTGATAACCAACCAAATCAACTATTCGAAAACCTAAATTCGAAATTCAAAAAATACAGTTCATCATACGCGCCAATTCGAAATCCGATTCCAAAATTGAATGCAAATATCGCGCCAAAATCGGTTCCTCAAATTTGGCCATTTGCAAAATCGAGTATTCTATCAAAAGTGAGTTGTTATCTCGGTTTAGCTTCGTCCATGTCTCGTGGGGGTCTCAGGTTGAGTGGAATATGGTCCGTGCTGGGGGTGGTGGTATTGCTGGGGTCATGGGTGGGGGGGAGTGAGTTCCCGGAGCGGGAATGCTGCGATCCCGTGTACCCCCCAAACACGGCAACGACGGCTGCTGCACCGATTACGCCTCCAATACCCAAGCTAGCAGGTCAGTGGTTTTTATTGATTTCGTTTAGATATTAAAATATGTATAATGAGAAATAAGCTAATATACTGCCGCACTCAGAGAGCTTTAATAATTACTTATACCATCACTTAGTAAATGTTTCGAAAGTTTTGTCGTACAAAAGTATGTCAAATCAATACTAAGTGACGGCTTAATTAATCATTAAATATATCTGAGTACCGCAGTTAGTGTTGTATTCCGTCTATGTTTAGAGATGACGTTACTTTTGATCTACTTAATCACTGATAGGTACATGAAGATGGGACTTCACCCGAAATTCGAAACTGCCTGTTCAATGTGTGCTCTACACGGTAATCAAAAAGTTTTGTGTCATGATTACTGAAAACTAAACCTGCTTTCTGTGAGTATAGGAATTACCAAGATTTTATTGTTAAATCCACGGATTCACGTATTCGACAAGTCGTATAATTATGGTAGACTTATTATTTACGTCATTTTAAATACATTTCTTTTGCGGAAAGTATTTGATATATACGAGGGTCTATAAATAAATGTAGATACATATATGTATAGGAAATAGGTGTCAAGAAAACAGCAGCAATTTGAATTTAAATACGATATAAAAATATTCACATGGATGGTTATAGTAACTACCTCTTAGCACTGTTTAGATAGAAGTGAGAGTGCGACTAAAGGCAATTTTTATAAGAAAAGTTTAGTGGCTGTGTTGCCAGTATAAAGAAAATCAAAGATTAATTTTTACATAACGAAATCGACTTAATCTCAACAATATGTGGTTCAGCATATGTTATTTTATCATCATCATCATTTCAACTGAAATACGTTCACTGCTGGACATAGGCTTCCCCCAAGTGTCGCCACATTGAGCGGTCCCGTGCGTCTGGCATCCAGCGGATTCCCGTCGTAATATAAATTAATATAAAATTATATAACATGATTATTTATTACCCCCATAAATGCTTTTAATGTTTTTATTAACAAGCAAACGAATAACCATCCTTTCTTATCTACAAATAGAATTCATGTTTTACTGCAGTAGGTAAATAAATACGTGTTTTAAGTAGTAATCACGTACCACCAGTGGATTTTATTATGTCCCAGAGTAATTAAACAAGTCGTTCCTGTAGTTGTATTTGTTCAGTTTTATATTCAAAGTGAGAAGCAATAAACTGTTGTTTTATGGTACAACTAGATGTAGCGCGTTGGTTTCTCGTTTTATATGGAAACTAGCGGACGTCACGCGGTTTCACCCTCGTAGTTCCCGTTCCCTTGGGAATACAGAGATAAAAAGTAGCCTATGTCACCTGGGGATAGTGTAGCTTCCTAAAGGTGATTTTTTTTTCAAATCGGTCCAATAGTTTCGGAGCCTATTCGTTACAAACAAACAAACAAACCTTTCCTCTTTATAATATTAGTGTAGATTACTAGGTGTTGCCAGCGGCATCGCCCGCTAAACTCGAAAGTTATCCCACGGTAAGATAAAATAAGGATAAAAACTATCCTATGTGTTAATCCAGGTTATAAACTATCTGTGTACCAAATTTTATCCAAATCCGATTGGTAGTTTTTGCGTGAAGAAGTAACAAACATACACACTCACACACTCACAAACTTTCGCCTTTATAATATTAGTGTGATTAGTGTAGATTACTGCATATTCCCAATGAAAAGTATAATATGACTGCTTTGTTGATCAGGAGGTCACAAGTGCGACTGTTAAACATGAGGTCCTGGATTTGATTTACGGGCAAACTGTTATTGGGGTTTTCTATCAGTTTCTCAGTAGCAGTCATGGGGTCTCGATTTGTGCACGATTGAAAGGGAGTGTCCGACTTTTATTGACTAAAAACCATCCATGTTCCTTCTTAGCCCTCTATGTCGAGGCCGCGATAACAAGTGTACAACCCGCGGCCCCACGGTACAAGCCTCCACTCAAATATTTGAGGCGTTTTATCTTCGCCAATTTTTATTGATTTGAGAAAACAAAAAATACGTGTCCAATATTTTTCGATAATCTAACAGACGGACTAATTAGAATCTATTTTTTTTTTTCAGAAAACTTTCCTGTTACATACATCTAGATCATTGTTTGGACAGTGAACGTAGCGCGACCATTGGGATAAAAAAGGTCATGTTTAAATATACACAAATTCAGTCCTTTACGACCAAAATAAACGCTCGATTTCTATAAACAGACTCCTTTTACGAAAACAGCGTATATTATGATATCTAAAAAAAAAAATACGAGAACAAAAAATATCGAGAAATTTGATATTTTCCACTCCCAAACTGTGATCCTCTTGGAAAGTTCTCAGAATAACAGGGATTTTCTATTATATGCTGCAAAGAAAAAATGTCTATTGTAAGTTTTGTTCAGACCCACGTTATAAAAATAGATTAGTATTGTCAGCAACTGGACCCTACCGGCTCCTAACGAGAAATGCCTAAAATAAAACCTAATGGTTCTAGAGAACAAACTCAGAGCCAGTAAATACATACTAATGGTATCACACTAATATAATATTATAAAGGCGAAAGTTTGTGAGTGTGCATGTTTGTTACTTCTTCACTTCTAAACGGCTGGAGCGATTTCAATAAAATTCGGTATGGAGTTAGCTGACACCCTGGATTAACATGGATACAGATACTTTTTATCCCGATTGTATCTTCCCGTGGGATAATTTTCGAGTTGTGGCGGACGAAGCCAACTTTGTCATCAGGATTCTTTAAACAGCCACCATGGAGCTTAAAATTCTGCACGGTTGATGGTACTATTACCATCAAACGTGCAGTCTAATAAGAGGCAGACCCTATGGTTGCTCCTTATTACTATTTCTTGTTTCCTACTCCTGCGCTATTCTTTTCTGATTAATTTCGTTGCGGGATCCAAGACAGCTAAATCGTTTCTCTGGGACTTCGTCGGCCTTCATTGTCTCGGCGCTTTTCTTGTGGTCAGCACTGTTAATTCTGGCTTACAGGAGTTACAGTGGTTTGAGAATAGTGTGGCGAGCTTGTCCCAATGAAAAAAAAAATTGGTCTTTAAACATAACTGGCTAATGGTGGGTATACTATTAGGTAAGGCTCTGCCTAACAATTCGGGGATTATAGGCGTGATGTAACTCTGTCTGCCTGTCCCTGACCATTTTACATTAAAATGACTGAATAGATTTGAAAGAAATTTGGTATTTATTTAGACCGTGACCTAGTTTAAAACATAGGATACTTACTGCCGCACTCAGAGAGCTTTAATGATTACTTAGGCCATCACTTAGTAAAGCTTTTGACAGTTTTGTCATACAAAAGTATATCAAATCTTTACTAAGTGACGGCTAAAGTAATCATTAAATATCTCTAAGTACCGCAGTTTCAGTTTCCTTTCTCACGGGTGAAGCCGCGGAAATTATTTTGTTAAACGTTTTTATGTATTTACACTTTCTTTATTTCCAGAGAAAAAGCAAAATCTTTCACATTTTCTTTAAAAAAATGTTAAGACGGCGGTAAATAAAGCACTTACTGACATTTAAGTTGCTTGTTTAACGTGTTATAAGCATCATATTACGGCACAGAGGAAATGCGGCAAAAATGGACGCCTACTCGATTTGAGCTTGCGTGGGTTTCATAGGCTTCAACTGTGGCCATTAGAACTACGGATTGTATGTAATTACGCTATTAATTTTATTGTGTGGTACCTTTGGAATTATAATTGGGGATTATGTAAATACATATATAGCCAATTAATATAGCCTTATTCGTTTGATAAATTGGATAGACGTTTAGAAAATCGTTGAAGAAAAAAAAAAGTTCAGTTGTTTGTAGCACGCAATTTTTTTTTGCGTTTTGTTCCCGTCTGACATTTGTGGATCTTCCACTGTCAAACTCAAACTCAAAGCATTTATTTCAATTAAACCATTAAAGGCACTTTTGAATGACAGAAAAACAACATATACAAACACATAACCCTCCTTTTTGGCTTCGCCGCAGTCGGGTAAAAACGAGGCTACAGTCAGAGCCATAAGGCATAATAACTTGTACTGTCGTTACAGATAGTCAGTGACACTAGTCTAACAATTAGTCTTACCAAGGGATGTTTCTACCAGCCACTGGGTTCCGGAGGCTTTTTGGAAATCTAAAAATGAGCAAAACGAATATTTTATCGCTTTTATGAAAAAACATAAATACTGCCAAAAAAGTATTCCTGTTATTCAAATGGCAGCTAAAACCATACTTTCTAACTAAGCCAAGAACGGATTTTTATAAAAAGCAAATTGAGTTTGTTCAAAGGTTTCCTGTTTCAAGGCTGCGAAGGAAATCGTGTCGAGATGGCTGCATTTTTCAAGGTCCTATTGACATTTTTTATTTTAAAAGTTATCGAAGGTAATTTTTCCCATTTATTTCTCTGCATTCTTGTAGAGAACTTAATGTTAATTTAACGTGATTTTCTGTCGTTATGATAGATTTATTTTATAGTTTCATTTAAAATGTCGTACTACTTCTACACCCTATATAGGGCTAAGAAGGAACATGGGTGGTTTTTAGTCAGTAGAAGTCTGACACTCCCTTTCGCTCTTTCCAAGTGTGGGAGGGGGAATTTTTTTGCATGCGTTTCAACGGATATGACCTTCTAGTAAAACAACTTAGTTTTGCACTGCAAAAAAATTAAGATAAAATCATAAATAAAACATCTATTTATGCCTTTTAATTTTAGCTTGATTACTTAAATTAATTTAAGACATTTCTCTATTTGAGTTTTTTTTTTGGTGCAAGACTATTGCCATTAACCTTGCACAAATCCACTTTAATCCAAATACACTTTGCCCGATCCGGGACTCGACCCCAGGACCATAGTAGTCGCTCTTGCGACCACCAGAACAACGTGCTAGTTAGTCTCTCATTTATATTAAAAGTGAATTGTTTTATATTGATATAAATAAGGTGTTACATTTTCAATAGGGTATTTACAAAAAAAAATCTAATTAGTCCATTCTGTAGATTACCAAAAAATATTGGACATTCTTTTTTCACGTAAGAAAACAATGAAGACGAAACAGTGCTTTGAAAACTCGTATGACATCATACTCTAAGACATTAGTATGACAAGTTTTAGCGTCAGTGACGTCACCTACCCCCTCTTAAATCTTTGACGCGTTTTATCTTCATCATTTTTTATTGATTTGATAAAACAAAAAATACGTATCCAATATTTTTCGATAATCTAACAGACGGAATAATTAGAATCACATTTTTTTAAGTCAGTAAACATCCCTATTGAAGTCATATCATATTAATTTATTAGTCCCTGGTTTCACCGCCAGTTTAGTGGCCCCATCAGAGTAGTACGCTAAAACAATGGAGTAGTAAGCTTCACTCAACGCGTCGATAGATGTTGAGCAAAGCTCATCACAATACGCCTACTAAGCCCAAACTTGCTGTAATACGCCATCATGTTTCAAAACAACGTATTCGTTTCATATAATCATTTAACTCTGTTCATTGCTGTTTGCACAAAAACCTTTTGAAAAGAGTCCAGTTTCTGGGTTATTGCAAAAAAAACATAAGAAAATTTAAATGATGCTTACGACGCCCGCCTTTTTTTTTTGCGGGTGGAAAATCATCGAATATCCCCTCCCGCTCTTGGGCAGAGCATAAGGGAGTGTCAGACTTCTACTGACTAAAAACCACCCATGTTCCTTCTTAGCCCTCTATGTCGAGGCCGCGATAACTAGTGTACAACCCGCGGCCCCGACGCGACGACGCCCGCCTTAAGGCAATTACACACCGAATTTAAAACATTGTTCAAATGCTGATTTAAATATGCTTGACGTAAAAAGCATTTACTGATTTATGGTGCAATCTAAACGCCTACTATTTACCTAGAAAACAGACGTAAACACAATTTTCCTTGCGTATAGCTTTCAGAGTAAACAGTCACAAATCATGGCCGGCTATGTTTGCATTGACTGTGTTTACCGTAATTCCGGTTTACCGTGAATGCATTTACCTTAGTCTGTAAATTTAATTGTGGGGTTTGATAACCTTGTTTTATGGGACATGTGCCCAGTGGATTTGAATATGAGGAGTGTGTGTTGCTATGATAATTATTTCAGTGGAACAAGCTTGAAAGCTTAGTTAACAGTAGACAAATTGGTAAACGGAAAAGGTGTAACAGGACCTTTCGCGAATGCTCGCCACAACGAAAATCGCCACACCGAAGCAGGTGTGGCGATTTTCGTTGTGGCGAGCATTCGTTGTTCCGTGATTCGGAGTCTCGTGCATTGGTTGTTGCGGTGTGCGTCGCTGCGTGCTTTCGTGCTCGCAATGTTCGTTGTTACGGGCATTCGGCGGCGTGTTGTACGGCGTGGTGGCTTTCGGAATGACGTATTGCACTCGTATCTTTGTTTTATGAATTGTTCTTCTGACATTCAAAAGTGCCTGTAATGGTTTTATTTAATTCAATGCTTTAGAGTTGAGTTGAGTTGACTTCACGATGCCGTTAACCAACGATTCTGTACGCAGAACTAAGTAACTAACTATGAAAAAATATTACTTTATTTAGGGACAAGAGTCACAATTTATGATAGGACTCAATATAACAAACTGAAACTGATGTGATCTGATGTGATGTGTGAAAAAAATATATCATGAATGCAGAAGGAGAGGAAGGCCAAATAAAAGATGAATGGATTGTGTGAAGAATGTCATTTAAGAGAAAGTAGTCAATGATGCCGTGTTAGAGAATCGAAGAAAAAAACGTGGTGCGTCGAAACTTACTAGAATTGGAAAATGCTAGGATGAAGATGAACCGTCAAGAAACTCCATGGTTGATGTTGAACCCACCAGCAGCGTTGAAATGAGTGTGTGACGTGACTTAGGAAAGTGTAACACCTAATATCATGTCGCCTTAAGTTTATGAATACTGAATAACGAATGCACGCTACCTCGAAAAACTGAACAACGAATGCACTACACCTCGAAAAACTGCACAATGAATGCAGCGTGCAATAAAATATACGTCGTTAGATTTGTCTTGATGGCGCGAGTGTCACTGGCTACATTAAAATTAAAAAAGAAAAGAAATTTGCGGATTTTAGGGGCCATATTTCAAAAACAAAAAAAAACCGTTACCATCGAGTAGGATATCAAGTTGAAGGGTTTTAAAAGGAGATAACAAAAATATATGACAACTATATGTTTGAAATAAATTCAAAGTCACAAATCATATAAACAAACACAAAAGTTAAATCATCTGCGAAGATTTTTACGCGACCAACGAAAGAACAGACACAAAAGAACTAAAAAGTTGGATTAAACAAAATTTGGAAGCAGGCGGGGTTCATTAGAATATTAAATTATGAAATGAAAATAGAATGGACCCCGCCTGCTTCCAAGTTTTGTTTAATTTAAAATGTGCTTGTTTTTTATTTACTTTTCAGTTTTTTCAGTTGGGTTTTGTAGTTTTTTTAACTACTTTTTTATCGATAAACCGACGGACTAATTAGAATCATATTTTTTTAAGTCAGTAAACATCCCCATTCAGCTATTCCGAAGAGTTATCCACGAATGTCATGTGCATAACATATACACTTTTAACATACCGCACAGCTGCTATGAAGTGGCATGCTTAAAGTTTTTTTTTATACAACTAATTTATCTCAGAAAGTACACACATACGTTCACACACGTTTTATATTATATACATGTAGTCAACAAATGCTTCCTCTCTCCTGACTCACTTGTTCTTGCTGTGCCCGACAGGGTCCATATTGTGATCTAATTATAATTTTACCACCTAAGTTTATACATATGGAATGCAATAAAGTATTGAGTACATACAATCTCTAACCAAGTCACATCTCAGACAAAGTATAGTGTATACCTATCTAACAAAATATACTAGCATTCTCGTATCTAACGCTCAAATTACACTTTCA
This sequence comes from Diarsia rubi, assembly GCA_932274075.1. Lineage (NCBI taxonomy): Eukaryota > Metazoa > Arthropoda > Insecta > Lepidoptera > Noctuidae > Diarsia > Diarsia rubi. The sequence continues at coordinate 8,017,667 of OW026437.1, read as the reverse complement.
ACTAAACTGAACCCTTTGGTTTTTCATCGTTTACATGAAAATCTTGAGCTCCAAACCTCATTTGCATAACTGAATCTATTTGCCATAATAGCCTGATTGTTATTATATGTTTAGCATAAATTATTAATAATTCTATGATAAAGACAGAACCCTTGGAATGAGGACTGGGATTTAGAATTAATTCTCTTGGAATATTATTGTGGAATACTTGAATTTGCACTTGTCTTCGCCTGGTTGTAGGTCGAAGATTATTCTATGCGAACATAATTATACAAAATTTATTGTTTTATGATAATAGAATATCATATTTTCTAGACATCGCTTTGGGCCCTATCAGAACACTAGTGCTGTGACTTTTTTTAATCATGCTGAGGTGGGAGGGGCAGTAGCGTTTGGCCTTTGTACAGTTATCTTTACTTTTTATGTAATTTTGTTATTTTTTTCTAAGTGAGACTAATAATAGTTTTTCTTTCTTTTTGCTTTCTAACCCAGCCTTGGTAATAAAGTACCCTATATGCCAATTTCATAGAAATTCGTTCATCCGTATTCGTGTTGATAACCTACCAAACAGGCAAAGTAATTTTCGAATTTATAATATAGATATGAGTACGATTTTGGAATTGGTTTTTGTGGTAAAATAATGGTGTGCTATTACTAGAAAATAAATGCTAGAAGTGTTATATTTACGTTATATCTAGAACATTAGGAATTTGATTATGTCAAATTAATATGAACAATAATATTTTAATATCCGAAGGCAATTTTATGACGTAGTTAAAGAAATGTATGAATAAATAATGTTTATTTTGCATGGATTTTTATAAACACTTTTAAATGTCTTATTCAAAATGAGATGGGGCCGATATTTCGTACCTGACTACTCTGAAAAGAAACGGCCGAAAGAAGACAAGAGGTCCATAGCCTCCCGTCAGGGCTGCGGGTTGTTGTAAGAGATACCGCGGCCTCGACATAAAGGGCTAAGAAGGAACATGGGTGGTTTTTAGTCACTGTCTTTCGCTCTGCCCAAGAGCGGGAGGGGTTATTTAATGAACACCACAGATTTCAGTGGACCTGGCCAGTCACTGCAAGAATTATATATTTGGTACATGTCACAAAACTGCAGATAACAAAAAACAACTATTTAAACAGAAAAAAACGCGGAAGTGGAATTTTTGAGGGTACACTTTCCGGGTTTTCACACACGTTTCAAACGGCTTGTAACGGTTAAAAGTGAATAATAAAGTCGAAAAAATCTATGCAGCAGTTTGTTTTGGACCGTCAAAACTACCGAATTTTCTTTTAGCAATCATTGATTTATTTCACTTCTGGCGAACACGACATGTAAAACACTTTGAATATTAGACCATTTATTCGTCATACTAATACCGTAATCATCATCTGCTTTGCCTTTTTATTAACCGACTTCCCAAAAAGGAGGAGGTTCTCAATTCGATTGAGGTTTTTTTATGTATGTACACCGATTACGCCGTGATTTATAATCCGATTTAGGTGATTCTTTTTTAGTTTGATGCGGAATAGTTGCCATTTAGTCCCATAAAAAAACTACATAGCAAACACATACAGCATAGCATACTGCATAGCTGCATAGCCTAGTAATTTTCATTTTATGAACATTTTTTTAAATTCATGAAGTTTTTCGTTTGTGTGTTCGCGGTTAACATAGTCCTTTATGAAACAATTTTAATGATTCTTTTTATTGGAAAGGAGATATTTCAGATATTCGATCGATTCGATTTTTTTTTTTTCGGATATAATTTTTTTTTTTTTTTTTTCTTTTTTTTTTTTTTTTACCATGTTATAAAAACCAGGACCTGGTGATGGGATCCCAGAAAAATCGAGGGCAGCCCTTAAATTTCATAGCACGTGCTACGTGTTTCGTGCTTTTTCTGACGCTTTTCAAGTATTCGCATCTAGCAGTCATCACTTCATGTTAAAGAGCTGATAATGGAAGATACTGCTCCTAAACGGTTAGGAAAAAATATGGGAATCTTGAAGGTTAAGGGTTAGGTTCCTTGGTTGAATATTAAATGCAAAGTAAATATTTTTAAAGGATATTGCAACTAAAAATTTAAAACAGTTTTTGCTGTTTTTGAAGTCGGTTGTTTTTTTTACGCAAAAAACTGACTTCAAAAACAGCAAAAACTGTTTTAAATTTTAAACAGCAAAAATGTGATAAATAAACTTTCGAAGAAAAATCTGCTTCTGAAGTCGGTGACATTTGTTTGTTTGATTTAATTTTTTTGTCACCGACTTCAGAAGCTGATTTTTCTTCGGAAGTTTATTTTTGAAGTCGGTTGTTTTTTTTTGCAAAAAAGTTTAATTCACAAACTTTGTTAGGGTCGGTCTCCTGTCTTACAAAATGTAGCTGAGTAAAAGTATTTTACATGGAGCGACTGCCTATGTTACCTCCACAAACCAATTAGCATCGGGTGATAATATACCCCTTGGTAAGAACTGGATGTCAGACTTTCGGCTTCTGACTACTTGTGACGACTGTCATTGAACTACAAACGACAGCCGATTCTGGCTGAGGAAACTTTGTATGTAATGATGGTCACCCAGCCAGGGACATACCTCGGCAAACACGTCTTCACCTTGAAAATACGACTGTTATTATTAGCCACCTCCTCATGAAATAATTATTACATTCGTATGAAAATACGGTAATAAATGGATTTAGTAACATAAACCTGCCATATGCGTCTAACGGAGCCCAAATTGGAGCCAACATTTGTATTCATAAACGTGAACCGATGGTCTGGACCGATAGCCGCGGCGCGGTGCCACTGCTAGCGATAAGATATGCAAATTTTATATGCAGTCCATGCTGCAATTATTTGTTGATTATTTTTCTGGTTAATAGTGGGCTGTTTTGCGATAGTGATTCTTTTTTAAAGCTAAACTTTGAGAGTTTTCAGAGTGGATTTCAGAAATTAAACTGTGAGTTTCCGCAGACTGCAGAGTACTGCAGACTTTCTATTGGCTGATAGTCGGACTCTTGTTGTCGCACTCAGAGAGCTTAAATGATTATTTAGGCCATCACTTAATAAAGTTTTTGACAGTTTTGTCATACAAAATTATGTCTAACTAGCTGTTGCCAGCGGCTTCTCCCGCTACAGCTCGAAAATTAAACCCAAGGGAAGATAAAATCGGCATAAAAACTATCCTATGTGTTAATCAAGGTTATAAACTATCTGTGCACCAAATTTTATCCAAATCCGTTCAGTAGTTTTTGCGTGAAAGAGTAACAAACATATATACTTACATACAAGACAAACTTTCGCGTTTATAATATTAGTAGGATCTTTATTAAGTGACGGCTTAAGTAATCATTAAATATCTCCGAGTGCCGCAGTTAATCCGTATGAACAATTGAACATGTATGTTAATGAACATATCAAACGTTTCAGAATCGCCAATAAATCAGTTTAATGGGCTAAAAACACATGGATGAGGCTACTTTAATGCCTTCATGATATACTATCGGCAAACTATCAGCTAACTGCTATATCCGAATGGCGCTCTTATCCCGCGCGCAAACATACAGATTTTATTCAGCCAACTTTGCGAGCGTTCTCTTCAAAATCCGCCTAACAACTAGAAAATTGGTCCAGAGCAGTCGAACTACAGTTGTTCTGGTTCGTTACCAACTCGACCGTTTAGTTGACCCAGTGCCCATATCTAAGAAACCCACAGACCCACAGGTCACTAGCCGGGGATCGTAAAAAGTCCACCAAGTCCAAAGTGTGGGCAGGGAACACAAGGTTTTTAATACACTTAGATTAAGACAGACCCCTCCGCTTGCTACAGAGTGGTGGACATCCATGAGAATTTTCCACCCCGGACGAAAAAAAAAGAAAAGAAAATATTCTATTAACACGTTGACTGCCATGACGGACACCATGTGTCCGACAGCATACTTTCACCACGGGCCGCACCGATAAATCGCGAATCGTTCAAAAACCGTCGAGGTGTTTTTTTGCAAATATTGTCAGGAATTAACTCAAAAATAATGGGCGACTTACAGAAACAGCGATTTACTCATTATTTTCCGAGATGTCAAATGGCAGACACCAGTGACCGTCGCGGCCTGCGAGAGCGTCCAACCGTCTTTCTTTGCGCGGGAGCCGCGCGGGTCACGCTGTCGGCTCCCCCCGCGCTGCGCCGCCCGCTCGAGCCCCAGTGAGACGCTTCACTCGTTCATTTGCCATTGCGCTCGCGTAGGACAATATCGTGTTTTTATAAAAATTAGGGTTCCGTTGAGTTATAATCATAGCGCACCATGGAAGAATTTGAAAACTTTGAAGTGACCCAAGAAGATTTAGAACAAATTGAGAACATTGAAATAAACTTGCTGAATTCAAGTTTTCACGTATCTTCTGAAGATGAGAACGAGTTTTTTTTAGTATTGCAGCCGAATAAACGTAATCGTCGCTGTATCATCCACTCGGAAAGTGAGGACAGTGGATCAGAAAATACCGCACCTGATTTGCTAGAACACACTCAAACTGATAGCGGTGGATGGGGACCGCCAGAAGGTAAACAACGTCGTTTGATTCCATTTACTGACATTTCGGGGCCATCGCATGCTGTCCGTTCTACAATGGTGAATAAATCTCCAGCTGATTTCTATTCGCTTTATGTCTGTGATGATATGTTTAGTTTTATAGTTTCTGCAACTAACAAATACGCTATTGAACAAATAGCTAATAAACCTAATGCTTCTTTTGGTGCGCGGATCAACCAGTGGGTTCCAACGAACCTTGCGGAGGTGAAGAAATTATTTGGCTTGCTTCTTTTCATGGGTGTGGTTAAGCTTCCAAAATTATCGGACTATTGGTCGAAGGACGAAGTTATCGGGCATTCGTTTCCTAGAACTGTTATGTCACGTAACCGTTTCGAAATTTTGCTTCGCATGTTGCATTTTTCTGAAGATGATGAAAAAAATAAGACCGACCGTATTCATCGTGTAAGAAAGCTGATGAACGATTTGAATGTGTCCTTTCGGCAACATTTTACTGCAAATGAAGATATTTGCATCGATGAGAGTATGGTGCCATTTCGTGGTAGAATCATATTCAGGCAGTACAACAAAAACAAGCGGCATAAGTATGGTGTCAAACTATTCAAATTGTGCTCTGTTCCTGGATTTACACACAAAATAAATGTCTATGCTGGAAAAAACGATATTACAAACACAACACCCACAAATGTTGTGATGGATTTGTGTGAAGATAATGCCAACAGGGGGCATACTTTGCACACCGACAACTGGTATACTAGTATAGATTTGGCGCGAAGACTTTTGGACAAACAAACTCATCTTGTCGGGACGGTCAGGAAAAACAGGCGGGGGCTTCCTAAAAAAGTAGTCAGCACCAAACTCAAGAAGGGCCATTATTATGCTGAAGAGAGTCATGATGGAATAACAGTGTTAAAATGGAAAGACAAGCGCGATGTTCTTATGTTATCCACAAAACACTCTGTACGCTTCGTCGAGATCACAAAACGCGGAAAAGTAGTGAGAAAGCCGAAAATCGTCTTGGAATACAACAAGGCTAAAGGAGGTGTGGATTTAGCAGACCAGATGGCTTCTTATTCTACTCCATTGCGGAAATCAATCCGTTGGTATAAAAAGATTGCATGTGATATGCTTCTGAATATAGCTCTGATCAATGCTCATGTTTTGTACCAATCTGTAAACAAAAAAAAAAATTAAAAAAACAGATTTTAGGATAGATATTTTGAAATCTTTCTGTGCTAACCAACAAGCATATGAACCAGAGCCAACAAGACCGAAAAGAAAGAAACATGTTTTGGAAAAATTTTACGGTCCATCTAGAAAAACCAGACGAAACTGTGGGGAATGCTACAAGACGAATGTCAAAAACATAGGTCGCCTACAAGCACGCAACAAGACCAAAAATGTTAACACTTTTTGTAGCGTTTGTCCTGAAAAGCCAATTTTGTGCCTCTGTTTTTTTAAATTACATTCATAGATTTTTGGTATAATTTTTATATTTTTATCTTTCTAATTGTGTGTGTGTGTAATTTCTAAAGATTTTTATTGACTGATTTCTGAAGACTTTTATATAAAATATATTAAGATTATGCTATTGTTGTAATGCCAAGGCTGTGTCATTTCTAAAGATTTATATATTTTTATGTTAGTTACTTTTTATCAAAGTTCATACTTTGTGATTAGATCTAGGTTTTATTGACTGATTTCTGAAGACTTTTATGTAAAAAATGTTAAGATTAAACTATTGTTCTAATGCCAAGCATTTTATGATAAGTAAGACATTTTGTTGATTTCTTTAAACTTTTGTTCTTGTGTGTTCTGTAGTCACCAATGGACAGCCGGTACTGTTCTCATGACTTAGAAGTTCATTATTATTTTAATTATGTATGGTAGTTACCTATTTTCCATAAAAAATATGATTAAAAGATTGATTTCTTTCTATAATAAACATAATATCCAAATATTTTGACTTTAATTCATTTTCTTTCGTAAATTACCTACTGAACCCATTACCTACTTATTCGATACGTACTTGACTGAAAATATTAAAATTTTAATGACTTTACAGTGTCTTAAAAGGTCTAAAAATTAATGTCTACCTATAAAAAATAATGTCAATTGAATGATTCAAAATACTTACTTTATCTACTTACAACATTTTTGGAACCAACTTGTTGAAAAGCCCATAAATTCTAAGTCCTTTCGATTTTTTTTGTGCCAAGAGGCCAGATTGTACTGCGGGGCCGCGCGGGTCACTTGCCTTAGTAAAAACGGTCGAAACCCTGCCCGTCGGCCGCCTACAGGCTTCTGAAGTGATCGAGGGCATGCGGACACATGGTGTCCGACGCGGCCCCCTGGACCCGCTATACTGGCGGTCACATGGTGTCCGCCGCGGCCCACTGGGCTAAACATGGTTTTCAGTCTGGCGTTCAACGTGTTAAAAAAAACGGCAGCATGTTGCGGCTTCTCAGGCACTTTCCTTATCCAATATTATGAAAATTTTAATTAAATCTCCTACTCATGTTACATGCTTAAAAATAACACCCCTCTAGACTGCCTCATCAAAAGTTACATCACACTTCTCCATATTCGCACGCCCTTGAAACACAAACAATCATAACATAAACACTCAAATGAGTCCAGCCATAATGCTGGTAACACACCTTAAACTAATCTGCGAAGTAGCACATATAGTATCGCTATCAGTACGACCATAACATTAATGTTCCGAACTGATTTGTTCGGCGAAATAACCCTATAATGGCTAGGCCATTTCGGCCTCTAACTAAGGCTGTCTGTTCGCTAGAGCGGGGCGATTTAGCGGAGAAAAATCAGGAAGAATGAAATGGAGAAAGTGAGCGCTAGTAGCTCTGCGTGTGCTTAGAATCGTGCAATCATTATTCATTTGTATTGGTTATCTGTCTATCTAAATTTATAAAAGGCAAAGCTGACTGACTGAGGATCAGCGCTTAGGCCAAACCCCTAGGGCTACAAACTTATAATTTTGCATACTTATTCCTCTTATAACGTAGGCATCCACCAAGGAAGTTTTTTTTTCAAAATTCCACCCCCAAGGGGGTGAAATAGGGGGGCAAAGTTTGTACGGAAAATCGTCATTTTCACGCGGGTGAAGCCGCGAGCAAAAGCTAGTATTCTATATCACGTTTCCCTTGTCTGTATGGTTGGGCAAATCTTGTTATCGTTGTTATCGTCTCGTCTCTGTCTTGTCTCCTGCTTTGGGAGAAATCAAACCACTTTTGTCCATTCTAGGAGGGTGTTAGCATAGAAGAATGTACAATATCAAAATGGATGCTACTCTGCATACGTTCCTTGATAGTTACTTTAGATCACCTCGATAGACACGAGAATTTTATTTTTGGGATTCATGTGCGTAATTTATTGTAATAATTATCACTTGTTTCAGTAAAAGAAAAATTGTGATAAAACCAGCATGCCATGTCAGAAGCCCAAGAGTTGCATGAAACTCTGACACTAGGTTTGACAATAAACACGGTAGGGAAAAAATTCAATTCAATTCAATTATTTATTGCATATCACATGTGTTTTATAAGATCTTAACAATCATATTTAGCTCACATTGACCCTGTCGGGCACAACAATTTTGTAAAACAATAATAGTAGCATTTAAGGTATTTAACAATAATTAGAAATTGTGCAATTTAGAAGTTCATTCAAATAAGTAAGCAATGTCATTAATAATTTAAAAAACAAGAATTATGTAAAATAGAGAATAGAAGTCGTTAAATAGAATAGAATAAGAAGATTATTCAATGTTTGTATGCTCTACTCTTCTCCGTCTTCCACCACTCTAATGACCAAGCAGCCTTATAACTACACTTAGTTGCGGAGTGAAATGCATTTCAGTATGAAAAGAGGTTTTTTGTAGTCATTCGGAAAACGGGGTAACTCGCACAAAAAATTCATTAGTTTCAAACATCTGGGTCAAGGTATCGCGTAGTTCGGCATATTTTTACAATGGATGTTTTCGCTGAATTCGGGGTGTGTGTCACCCCTTTTGGGGGTGAAAAAATATGTTTATGTGTGTATTTGAAAAGGTGAACGTGGCAATAATACATTAGAGGGGTCTTTATGTGAAAGGGATGTAGGCTTTACACCCCGTCGTGTGTGTTAAAGGAATGTGGCTTTTAATTATATTTTCACTAGAAATGTGTAGAACGTGTGTCTTAAAAAATCGTGGAGTAAGTTGTCAGTTTTCATTATTTTTATGATGAAGGACTACTGGGCATGGGGTCCTGGGTTTGATCCCGGGTCGGGCGAAGTGTTATTGGGTTTTTCCATCAGATATTTTGGTTATTTGGGTCCACTTTATGGCAATAGGATAGCCCCCTATTACAACTGATGATGACTCAACTCAAAGCAAATTTAAACAAATAAACACCGAAATAACTTCACAACATCTCTTTCCAAATATACTTAACCAATTACCCGGTAATAATGTACCAAAATAGGTCATAATAACAAAACAACTTATTTGAAGACACACAATTATTCAACCAGCCCACTTAAAAATAAGTGGGTTGAATATACATAGTGAAATTACAGACAAGGATGTCGAAGGTATCGTGAAACAGTTATTTTTTATCGTAACCACTTATTTTCATGAAGGTTCTGTAAAATATGAAAGGCTCGATGGTAAATCAATAAGAGACTTGTATTTCGTTAAAATGTAAGCTTTTCTTCGTTATAATGTTTGTGACGTTCCTTTTTTAGGAATAATTGAAGGGTAAGTGCTGCTTACACGTGGATATTTTAGTGTTACAATATAGGAATTTAGACTAATATGATAAAGAAGAAAGATTTCTATTTTTGTATGCAACAAATAAACTTAAAAACTACTGGACCGATTTGAAAAAATTCTTTCTTCGTTGGGAAGCTATACTATCCCCGGGTGATATAGGCTACTTTTTATCCCTGTATTCCTACCGGAACTTGACCTACGCGGGTAAAAACGCGTGACGTCGGCTATTATGTTATACAGTTCACTAGTGAAGTGACACTGATATAATTTAAAGGTTATTTTCACTAACATACATTGTATTTTTTATCATAATTATGTGATTGTGCTATTTCAAAGTATGGCCCAAGTTGCCTAGCAGTAAATAAATGTTTAATACTATGTCATATGTTTTAATTAACTAATATGTTTAAAAAAATACTGACAAAATTCTGCTCTTATTTCTACCAAAAGTCTTGGCAAGGGATGTATGATGCGTTTTAAAATCATCATCATCAGCCTATATCGTTCACACTGCACGGCTGGTCGATAAATAACGGTGACAAAAAACATTGTTGTTGAAATTGCTCGAATATTACTTTGACGCCCGCGGCTTCGCCCGTGTTAAATTATATACTAAAACCTTCCCCGGGAACCACTCTATCCACTGGTGAAAACAGCATGAAAATCGATGCAGTATTTTTTGAGTTTATCGCGAACAGACAGACAGACAGACGCGGCGGAGGACTTTACTTTATAATATGAAGTGATTTATGTAGCTAAATTCAGATAAGTAACTATTAATAAACCTTGTTACTTTTACCGAGAACGACAGAGTTACATTTTTTGATAAACCCTTTGAGAGCGAGAAAATGAAGTTTATTAGTCTAGCATTTTGTGTATTTTATGAGCTTAACTCTTTAAAATTATGTTTATCCCAGATACTAAATGTAATGCTACCACACAGTCTATTTTAGTAAATATTTACATAAATGTGAAATTCTCAACATTTTGTACGAAATTTTAACAAGGTGAATTCACGACATCAACATATTACACATATTTGCATAGCAGAGGCCTTCAAGTAAAAATATTTTGCATTTTCTCTGTCATAAATTACTGTTAATTCGTTTTTACGCCAAAATATTTATATCATGATTTTCTGCATGACATGAAAATTTAAGAAAATGTAAGTGAACCGGTTAAAAACTTTTTGATGTGTATGATAACTATGTTTTCGTACAACTTCTGCCGTACTCAGAGAGCTATAATGATTACTTAGGCCATTACTTAGTTTACTAAGTGATGGCCTGGTGGCACGGTTTTGACAGTTTTGTCATACAAAAGTATGTCAAATCTTTACTAAGTGACGGCTTAAGTAATCATTTAATATATCTGAGTACCGTGGTAACTGCCGCACTCAGGGTGCTTTAATAATCACTTAGGCCATGACTTAGTAAAGGTTTTGAAGGTTTTGTCATACAGAAATATGTCAAACCTTTACTAAATGATGGCTTAAGTAATCATTAAATATCACTGAGTACCGCAGTTAGTGTAATACCATAATTATGATAAGCGGCGAAATGCTGGCAAGATTTGAACAACAAAGTTTTTTTTCAAGACCACTGCAGAGTGTTGCAGTACGATGATGGTAATGTTTCTGAGATAAACTGCCTTAATAAATAAAATATTATCGTTAAAAAAAAACAAATGATTCGATTTGGAGTGACGTCATTTTATTTTTCGTATTCCTGCATAAAAAATAATTAGTTCGCTCCCTTTGGGTGAGCACTATACTACTACACAAGAATTTAGAATGACGTACTCGTAGAGGGACGTCATTCTAAATTCAATATAGTGGTCTCAGTTCACATTTGCAACTCAAATTTTAGAATTTATTTAATTTAAATTAGTTAAAGGGACTTTAACTGCGGTACCCAGAGATATTTAATGATGACTTACGTAAATCTATATGGAGAAAAATCGGTAAAAAACTCCATGAACACCGGAAATACAAGTTATGGCTTAACAGTAAACACATGTTTTCCTTTGAGAGCAGTGGTGATGAAATAAATTACACAAAGTAATGCGCCTGGGTTCGAACCCACGACCAACTGTTCGTATGTCGGGGCCGCTATCACTGGTCCACCACTGCTCTGACAGACGTTATGATTACATACAAATATAATTACTCCTACGAAATGGATCAAAGAAAGATCTCACCGACATTAAAAATCGTACTAGACGTAACCTCAAATAATAATGCTACCATAATTACTGCTACTAGTTCCGTACGAGAGAAGTTTGTTCTGCACAAGTGCTCGCAGGCGTCTTACACTGGCTTCATTGTACTTCGTCGTCTCTAGGTAACCTGTATGTCTAGGTATACTAGGTCCTTAGTAGGTTACCTGTGTGTCTGTAGGTATAGAAGTCTATAAAGCTCGGTGCATGACCTCGGCCGATGTGACTAGAAATAACCGCACGTTTTTTTTTTTTTGTATTAGTATTGTCGGTAAAAGTGTCATCAGATTTTTTTTGTCTTTCATACGGCATATTTAACTCAAGTGTGTGTTGAAAATACGAAATGAATTCAAGTGAACGTGAGTGAAAAAAAACGAAAGTGCGCTCGAGTGAAGCGTCTGATATCGACTTGATAGAGTTATTTTTTATTGTACACCAATAATGCAATAAACCTCTAATTTTATCAGCTTACTCTGTATCATTGCTGGACAACTGATTTCACTTGACCTCTTTAAATTTCGCAATATTGGTATTCTATGTCTTCTAGACGACCTTTCAGACTAAACGAAATTTGAGCAAACCGCAAAGAAGTGACTCGTGAAATGCACTAAACAAGTTCTTTCATTTGCTTCAACCGCAGTCGCTCGAGCTTGTGGGTCGTGGTCAAGACGTTACATAGTCAAGCCATCATCTTTGCGGTTGCGTAGTACATTAGAGTCGGGCATTTGAAACTGATTATGGTTTGGTAGTTTCTCCACAATGAGTAGGCTAGATTATTAAGTCAAGCTTGAAATGTGTCTAGCAATATTATGGTATAATATAATATAATATGTATTATAGTATTGTACAATATTCACAATCGAATCAAAATCACCATTTGCCATTGACTGGGGATACACACTTTAAAAAAGCTGTTGCGGTTTTTCAGCCTTTGAGGCATAAAGATAAGGGCACGCCATGATAGCGGCGGTAAGTCCCGTCTTTGAGGAGTGGCTGGAGATTCGCCACGGCGCCCTCACCATCCGTTTGACGCAGGTCTTCACCGGACACGGTTGTTTCGGGAGGTACCTGCACCGAATCAGGCGGGAGGAAACGCCCGGGTGTCATCACTGTGAGGATCGGCCAGAGAACACGGTGAAGCACACCGTAGAGGTCTGACCCGCTTGGGCTGAGCTCCGCCATATTCTCGTAGCGGCGATCGGCGGCGGCGACCTCTCACGTCTGGCTCTGGTGCAAGCCATGGTCCGGGGCGAGGAGGAATGGGACGCCGTCGCCTCCTTCTGCGAAGCAGTGATGCTAGCGAAGGAGATGGCGGACCGTGAGAGGGAGAGAACCTCACGTCTCAGCCGCCGCGGGAGACGCTCCGGTCGTCGGGGGCCACGTGACGGCTTCCGGCCACCGTAGACGCGTGCTTGTGGACGGTGAGTGATGGGCTAGCTGGCCGTCCGTCCGTAAGATATTATTGTGAAGACGGTGTCTTGCGTCGGAGACCATTTTACTTTTTCACTAGAGTTCGCCACCGTTCAGCCGTTCTACGAACATCTGGTGGCTCAATGCCTGCCAGTGGATACAGCAACTTTACTGGGGTTGGCTTGAGGCAGCCAGTGATTATCTATACTTTTTATTATATATCTATACTTTTCATTCAGAGCTGTATCCACTAACATTGCATGTGCTGAATAACCCCACACGGGAGATTCGAAAACATGCTTACATACGTACATAATGTCACGTCTAGACTGGAATCTGACTACAACGCACTAGGAAAAAGACTGGGCAGATGATGGTGACTTTAGTGGGACTTACATAGACTTTTTGGTATGATCGCAATCCAATATTTTTTTAACTATCACTGAAAAAAATCACAATATCTAGATCCTCTAAAAAAAAGCTAACCCCTAAGTGTTGGATGCGACTTTGCGTATTATTGCCTGAGTGTACTATATTGCCTGAGTGTACTATATTTACTCTTTTGTCTACTTCCTTAGAGTGTAGTCTTGAGGATTTGTATTAAATTATTTTCTAAATTAACCAGAACAGCTTTATTGCTTCAGTATTGACACTAAAAGACTTCAGTTAAGAGTTCAAAGCGGTTTCAGGTGCTTATGAATATAAAACGGTATTTACTTCGTTATTACTGCGATTATTTTCTTTAAACACAAAGATTTAAGGTTTCATTTACTTTAATGTTAATCTTTATCAATTTCATTTTGTAAAATATCATCATACCTTCTGTTGTTTTTATTAAAGGTGTGTAGTGACCTTTATCATCATTAGCATAAGGTTCAGAAATCGGCCTTGCGACCATTAAACCAGCGAGTTAGTTAAGGTTCAACAACTTTACCATTTTGACTCCAGCATAAGAGTGTGATTGAGTGTGTAACACTGAAAGTTGTCGGATAAAATTCTACGCCATCGAGGATATGGTGAATATGAACGCCTTTTTTTTTGTTTTTTTGGCGGGTGTAAAATCATCGAATAACCCCTTCCGCTCTTGGGCAGAGCGAAAGGGAGTGTCAGACTTCTACTGACTAAAAACCACCCATGTTCCTTCTTCGCCCTCTATGTCGAGGCCGCGATAACTAGTGTACAACCCGCGGCCCCGCCTGAACTTGAGTTGGTCAGGTCATGTGGCTAGATGTAGAGATAACCGTTGGAGTGAAGTTTTAGTTGTCAAAGGAGGGCCAAACAACTAAGGATTATGTAGACAGAATGTAAAACAATGATAGATTTTCTCTATACAAGATGATTTTGTCACCGTTCAAATTGTGATATATTAATCTTTGGCGAAAATTATTGAATATATGATTGTGTTCTTTCATTTAGTACTCAATACAAAATATTGAGATATCACACGACATCACAAAGTTTTAACGGTTCGCGGAGAGCGGATAATATTTTCGAGAAAATGATTTAATACGAAAAATGTATGTATCGATTTTTTGTAAAAAATGGTGTTAGTGAATGATAGAAATAATTTGGACGGTGACTAAAACATCTTCTTGTATTGTTTAACAATAGCTGATGCCCGCGGCTTCGTCCGCGTGGATGTCGGTTATCTCGACCATATACAGGGTGTAAATTAACCCTTCACACATACGTCAACCAAGCATTCTGTACATCAAACTAAGTACCCCTACGCAAAAATTTTTACTGGGAAACGACTTTTTTTTTTGGGGTCAAACATTACATTTTAAGGTAAAACTCAACGTATCACTCTTAAAACATTGTGCTAGTGGATGCTTTGAATAGTAAAAGGGTCATGGACGTAATTTAAGTAAAGTTACAACCTGAAAAACTAGTATTTACAAAAACAGCTGTGCAAAATTTTGAACTTTGACCCCCAATATCTCCGTAACTAGGGGGTTCTCAGGTATGATCTAGAACAAAAAAATGATCGCAGTAGTGGGGAGAATAAGTGCCCATCGTTTGCGTTAAGGGTACTTTTACACCCTTTATACTAAAATCTTCCTTGAGAACCACTCTATTCATTGGTGAAAACAGCATGAAAACCGGTGCAGTAGTTTTACAGTTCATCGTGAACAGACAGACACGGTGGAGGGGTTTTTTTTATATTATGTATTATCATCATAATCAATCGCCTATTAATGTTCCCACTGCTGGGACACAGACCTCCTCTCTTAGGAGGGAATGGGCTATAATCTACCACTGCGGGCCCTGTGGGGATTAGTAGATGTCACATGTCTTCGAATTTTTTGGTTCTAAGACCTGGCGGTTTCCTCACGATGTTTTCCTTTACCGTTTTGAGAGCAGCAGTAATGAAATAAATTACACAAAGCAATGTGCCTGCCTGGGTTCGAACCCACGACCTACTGTTCGGAAGTCATGGCCGTCACCTCTGGGCCACCGCTGCTCTCTATGTAGTATATATGTAGTGTAGTGATACACAATCCACAAGATAAGCTCATATAAACCCTTAAAAACTCATTTAATTCCTAAACCATCTTGAAACAAATAGATTCACGGAAACCAAAACCCTTTCACAGTATTAAAGACAACACAACACTACCCACTACCGCATGAAAATTTAAGAAGCCTACACACACAATGCATAAAGGCCAGTGGGGACTTTACAAGTCTTGTAATTCTCACTAGTCCTTGCAAGGACCGTGTTACAAGGACTAAGACTCACCTTTGTCACGAACTGTCACTTTCTGTAATTAATTCTGTAGGTTCAGCGAGAGGGTTATCTTTTTTTAATGTTTTTTTTTGCTTTTTTATATTATGGCGCTTTTGAGATATGTGTCTTGGAGTTGTGATTTTTGTGTGAGGTGGTTTTAATTTTAGAATAGCTTGAGTAGAGTGGGTGTGGTAGGGTTGGGTGGGGCTTAAGTTGGGTTGTATAGGTTAGTCATGATAATCTGTTCTTAACATTTTCACCATTATGTAGGGGTCGGTTTTATACAAAAAAAAAATTGAAAATTAGTTTTACAATAATTGTATATATCCCACTATTGGCAAAAAACATCACCCATACCATTTCAGAAGCTATTACATCCTGCATCCAGCAATGTTTTTTTTAAACTTATTATTAAGGATAACATTTTTGATGTCGTGGATTTCCGCCAAAGTAACGCCTGATTCTATAATGTTTACGCAATAAGCAAACTATGATGTTCTGAATACCCAAAGATATTCAAGCCACTATACCCTAACCCGAACGATCACGCAAAACCGAGTCTAAACCACTCTAAAACAAATCGAGTCGACATCTATCCTCTGCACAGTTTAGTAAACCGAGAGACTTCAACTGTCAACTGGTTTAGGGCGGGAATGAATCACAGAATAAATAGGAACAGAAGGCCCATACAACGAACGAAACTGCACCCTATATGTATAGCAAGTGCGAGCAAATTTGCCAATGACATTTGTTTGACAGATACGTGAACAGATCTCTATACGACGACGAACGGTTGGAGCAGTGACTGTTGCGCTACGTGTCGCGGGTTCAATCCTCGTTCGAAATATTTGTATGGCCTACAGATAGTTGTTTCGGGTCTGGATATTTGTGTATGTGAGTTAAAATGTCTATGAATGCACCCACGTTACAGGAGAAATTATTAGTGTGGGGTAACGTTTAAAATAAAAACGTTGCATACTTTTTTTGGTTTTGATCCGTGCATATATTTTCGCTAGTTGCAAGAAACTAACCTTTTGAAACTTCTATCCACTTTGTGACTACGTTGAGTGATTCCGACTGTCGACCTATGTTATGCCAGTGATAGGGCCGGGGTGTCGAGTTTTTGTGGCCATCTTAGTTTCGTGGGTGTATCCAGTTCAGCTGAATGATAAAACGATATGGGTTTTGTTACGTCTATTAGATTTGTCGGCTTTGTCAAGCTAATCAAGTCTTGTATAGTTTAGGTTGGTTTGGCATAGTTTAACGACGCGAACGGATAAAATAAGGAATGAGTACATAAGAGGAAGTCTGGAAGTGGAGCTGGTGACTGAAAGTTGTGTGGTAATCGATAGTCGTGGTATGGACAAGTGATGCGGAGGAATAGGGAATTTAGTGAGGAAATAGTTAACTGTGATTTTAGAGAGGTATAGAAATGTAAGAAGACCAAAGAGGCGTTGGCTGTACTGTGTGATGGGTGATATGGCTGGAAAGGAGGTGACTGCTGACATGACGAGAAATAGAGAAGTATGGAAACAGAAGACATGTTGCGGTGATGCCAAATAAATTGTGATTAGGGCTAGAGAATGATGATAATAAAATGAAAAAATAGATATGAAATGAATGAAATGAATGAAATGAATGAAATGAATGAAATGAATGGAATTAATGAAATGAATGAAATGATGAAATGAATGAAATGATGAAATGAATGAAATGATGAAATGAATTAAATGAATTAAATGAATGAAATGAATGAAATGAATGAAATGAATGAAATGAATGAAATGAATGAAATGAATGAAATGAATGAAATGAATGAAATGAATGAAATGAATGAAATGAATGAAATGAATGAAATGAATGATGATTATAATAGTTGAGATTTGTCAACAAAGTTTATTTTTCAACTGAAACTTCAAACAAGTTTATAAAATTCATAGCAAACTCCGCTCCCAATAGTTTTGTTTATATCGAATAAATTGCGGATGCGACTCTGACTGCCGCACTCAGAGAGCGTTAATGATTACTTAGGCCATCACTTAGTAAATGTTTTGACAGTTTTGTCATACAAAGTATGTCAAAACTATATTGAGTGACGGATTCGACAGATACCATACTGTAATATCTGTCAGACTGCTATTTGCAGCCAGTCTATAACTGTCCGTTTTCTTTGACCAAACCATGATGATGGCATGCATCATAATGGCATAGTATGCGAAAATTATTGATAAATAAATCACAAGAGATTTGTCTAGAAAATTTATTTTTCTTCTGTGCATCTCGACAGCAAGACTTCAAACAAATGTATAAAATTCATCTATGCGAACTCCGCTCACTAAAAGTTTTGTTTAAATACCGGATAAATTGCGGATGCGACTCTGAATCTGGATTCGACAGATACTATATTGCAATATCTGTCAGCCTGCTATTTGCAGCCAGTCTACAACTGTCCGTTTTCATTGACCACACCATGATTATGGCATACATCAAAGCTTCATTTTATTTACCTTTTTTATACAGGCTGTGTTGTTTTATATCTTCTTCAAATTCAAGTAATGGATAATCTAATAGGTAGGTATTTGTTTTATGTCGTCGTAAGTCTCTATGGGCAAACCACCCATTTTATGCAACCTGTTTTTTTGGGGAGTTGGGAACGCTCTGAGCAGAGCGGAAAGGAGTGTCAGACTTCTACTGACTAAAAACCGCCCATGTTACTCCCTGTGTGTCGAGGCCGCGGTATCTCTTTCGAACAACCCGCAGCCCCGACATTTACACCTTATAATCTTGCTTTCACACACATACAAACAAACCCAACGTTGATTCGATAATATCAGATCTAATCTAGTTATTTGATTTCTGAGGTGATTTCTCGGGTTTCTGAAATACTGTAAATAATGAACACCTAAAAAATTACCGTTCATGAATTATTGAGCCAGAACTGAGTTAATTTTCAGAATTTTGACGTGGATGAAAAACTTCACCTAATATAAAAAAAAACAAAGCAATAAGTATTCACTAGCAGTTCGAATAAAGCCTCAAACCAACTAACCAAATTATACCTACATAACATTTATTATATTAATAATAATCTTATAATTATATCTAATATAATTAATAATAATAATCAATAATAAGACCATCTCCTTATCCAAGTGAACAATCGACATAATCCCAAAAGGAGTAGAAACTAATAATCAAGTCAGAATTACATTGCTACCATAAAAATAAGCCAAGCGACCATCGCGTGGCAGTCTGATTGGAGCGGTAATCGTAAATGTATTATTTAGGTCATGCGTGCTGCGAGTTAGGCTCTTTTGGGTCTACACGAGGACTGTATGTTGGTATTATTGTGTGTACTAGGTTTTTAGGGAGTGGACAGTATTCATAAACTTTCTACCTTTTGTGACTTATGGGTTTGCTTGTGTGAGAAATGGTATGAAGGAGAAAGGTGTAAATGACGCCGTGACGTCTGATACGGGATAATGGAAGGAGAAAACATATATTATTTATAGCAAACTGTCGGAGTTCCGTACTTCGCGATAATGAACATTATGAATACAGTTCTTCGTAGCAGTAAACTATAGGAGTAACGTACATCGGAGTAACGAACATTCTGAACACCGTACTTCGTCATAGCGTATATTCTGTTTCGCGTAATTCGAACTTGACTAATTTTAAAAACTCTCTCAGAATCTCGATGAGGAATATTCTCAATTATTATTGAGTAATTGGTATTACCAAACATTCGGAGTTCCGTACTTCGCGATATTGAACATTCTGAATACAGTACTTTTTACTTGCAAACTTTCGGAGTAACGTACATCGGAGTAACGAACATTCTGAATACCTGAATACTTCGTCATAGCGTCCATTCTGACTCACGTTATTTGGACTCACAAAATTTCTGTATACCGTACATCGGTATTTCGAACTTCGGAGTAACGTAATTCAGTCTGCGCGAGACCCAAAATATAATGGTACAAGGACAGGAAGATGATGATCTTGGGTCTGCAAAAGAGGAGGCAGTTTATTTCCAGTATTTAACATGAAGCGACTGCCTATCTGGCTTCCAAATCCCAGTTAGTACTGGCTAGTACGGCACCCCTTGGTAAGACTGGTGGTCAGACTTACTGGATCCTTTTTTTTTAGGCTTGTGGATTTCATTAGATAACCCCTCCCGCTCTTGGGCGGAGCGAAAGGGAGTGTCAGACTTCTACTAATTAAAAACCACCCATGTTCCTTCTTAGCCCTATATGTCGAGACCGCGGTAACTTGTGAACAACCCGCAGCCCCGACGGGTACTTTCTGGATCCTGACGAGTGTAACGACTGCCAAAAAAAAATCAACAAAAGACAGCAGGAACCAACGGCTTAACATGCTTTTTCTAGCACTAAGGAAACTAGTTATGGAATCATTAGTCATCCATCCACGGACCAACCTTGGCTAGCGCTGCTTAACCTTGACGTTAGACCTGACGTGCGGGTGTTATAATATATTAGTAACGGGTTTTTCTAGTGGACAGTTTTGTGTAATGAACCCTCCACCCTTAAACCCCTCAATAAAACCCTACGGGTCGATCGAAGGTTAAGCTACGCGTTCCAAGGTCAGTCTGTAGATGGGTAACCGTTCTTTGATTAGAGGCGTAATCGTAAATGTATTTTGAGGTCGTGCGTGTAGTGGTAATGGAGTTAGGTTCTTTAACTGTACACAGGGACTGCGTTGTGTGGGTTTTATAGTGTTCTAGGTTGATAAATTATAATATTAGCTAGGAACTAAACCTATTTGAGTATTATTTTTAACCGACTTCCAAAAAGGAGGAGGTTCGAGGATATCTCCGTCACTTGACCGATAATCAAAAAAGTTTTTGTATTCGAAATAGTATACTGCCGAGGTGGTCCCATTGTCTCCAGGTCCGAATGTGATGATGGGATCTCAGGGAAATAGAGGGTAACCTTGAAATATTTTATAGGCACTTATTACGTTTTCCAAAGTATTTTACTGATAAATTCTAATTTAAAAATGAATTATATGGAACAGCTGTGGTCGCTGTCAGTCTGTGAATGTATGATTTATTTAAGTAGAATTTTCGGGACTTGCAAAGCAAGGTTATTTAGTAAGGTATGAATAATTGATATACTAAACTTGTACCTGTCTTAATGACCTAATGCTAAACAATGACCTCTGTACATTACCTCATAGGTCAAGTTCAATAAGAGCGTGTCCAGGTCATTGCAATGTGCCCGTGATTTTAAAGTGTCATGTGTTCATTATGAATGACCCACAAATCCCATACCACACCATCTAAACTTTCATATTAATATTTATTAATGCGAAAACGGTTCTGTATGTTTGTTATCTTTTCACCACTAAACGACTGATCGTTTCTTAATGAAATTTGGCAAGCAGGTAGATTCATAGGGAAGTTATAGAGAAAGACATAGGCTTTATATTTTTCTCTCATTCATTCACATCAAAATTCACACCAAAAATTCTAGGCAAACACTAGTTATCATAATTATGACGTTGCAACAGCTTGAAAAATGCTTGAAACTCATAGCAGCCTTTTATTCGATCGGGATGAATACGCAGACTTTGATCAACATAACTTTGGTAAATGAAAAGTCAATAAAGTGCAAGTTTCAAGTACAACACGTTACTTCTGAAGTTACCCGATAGCAACTTAACTGATAATATGGACTTTAAACTTGGAACTTTGTGGAAAATCAACCAAGGGTAACAAAATTAAGTTTAAGCAAATTTCTACTTATGATACTCTGAACTTTGTTGCTCGATATGCAGATTTATAAGCCGTCGTTAATATACAGGGTGTGAAAGTTTTGGATAACTTTTGAATGGCCTTAATTAGTAAGCAAAACGTCTCGTAAAGGGCGATGTTGTTGGAATTGGGTATATATTACTTGGTCGAAGTTGTGTTAAAGCTTCGACATTATCACCCTATGCGTTCCCATAGCTGGGAAACCTTTAAGTGGGAGGACTAAATCCCACACGACTCTGTATCTACATGTACGGGTTGGTTGATGACACCTGTTCTCGATTTCTTGGTTTTAGGACATGTTGGTTCCTTCACAAAGTTTATTTCATCGCTTTGGTGGTGCAGTGGGGACGTGTGTTTGGTTGTTATTTGTCGTAACAGTTAGTCAACGATCCGAAACTCTGAAAACCAGACTGACGAAGGGATATTGAATTATTTAGTATCAACTGGGTTGTGGAGTTCAAATAAGCAGTCGCTGTATGTGAAATACTGGTATTCAGTTGCATTCGAGCCGACCCCAACCTTGAAAAGGCTATGTTACGGTTCGTTCACCCTTTTTTTTTTGACGGGTGGAAATTCATCAAATAACCCCTTCCGCTCTTGGGCAGAGCGAAAGGGAGTGTCAGATTTCTACTGACTAACCACCAATGTTCCTTCTTAGCCCTTTGTGTCGAGGACTCGGTGTCTCTTACAACATCCCACAGCCCCGACAGGCGTCGATCCTTATGGGCCCCTCTCGTGTTGCTGACATCTCTTTGAGGCGCGCGTGGAACACGAACGCGCCGTCGACACGGCCTGTCGTCGTCATAAGACGGACGGACGGCGAGCTAGCCCATCACTCATCGTCCACAGGCCCGTGTCTACGGTGGCCGGAAGGCATCACGTGGCCCCTGACACCCGGAGCGCCTCCCACGGCGTCGGCTCGTTTACCCCTAACACAGCCTTTTCAAAGTGACGAAGACGCGACGCGTCGCGCGGCACCTGCAGAAGGCTCGTCGCGTGCTTTTTTATTTATTTACAAAAAAATGCAGCGTTCGTTGCAGAGGACCCACCTCTCGGTGGGTCCTCTGCGAACGCTGCGAACGCTGCATTTTAAACTAACGAGCGAAAAATCGCTTCTGGTAAAATCGTCGTTTGAAATCGTCAACGTTTTCATCGCCGTGTGCTTGAATTAAAAACGCATAACGCGCCGCGCGACGCCCTGCCTCTACGTAAATGAGGCCTAAGTACTAACTCACTAAAATTGAAAAATTACTACAGAAAAATCATTCTCTTGCACTCCCAATTCATTTGGAATAAAAGCAAGAGAATTATTACTCCGAAAGATGGAAGAAAATTTACCTGAGCTTATGTTGTTACATCAAAGACTAAAATCTTCATAACACAACCCGCTTTAGGGGTGTCATTCATTATTCCAAACCATTCCGACTCTGCGCCGTAGTAGCACATACATTTTAGAATAGCTAGTGATAGTCTAGAGATGTGGCCGACGGAAAACCAAGTCATAGGTCTCGACTTCGAAACCAAGAAATGAACCTCTGATTTTTTCGGATTCATGAGCGTTTTGCATAATTATTACTAAGATTTAAGTACCTAGGTCCATTTGCCTCCGGTGGCAATCCCTGCGGGGGCAACTGGGAATAAATGTTATTTACTTAGATTGAAGAGTTTAAAAATTAAAATCAATCAGACAAGCAGTTTTTACATTTAGGTACTTGTTTATTTTCACAGGTAAATCTCGCGACAAGCTTTTATGTCATACTAGCTGTTGCCAGCGGCTTCACCCGTTATAACTCTAAAATTATCCCACGGGAAGATAAATCGGGATAAAAACTATCCTAGTATAAATCCAGCTTATAAACTATCTGTGTACCAAGTTTTATTTAAATCCGTTCAGTAGTTTTTGCGTGAACAAGTAACAAACATACACACTCACACACTCACAAACTTTCGCCTTTATAATATTATTATTATATTATTATTATTATTATTATAGTGTGATAAATTGTATGATGACGTTATAAGTTTATAGTAAAACTTTTAAAGGAAAGTTATTTTATTCTTTTTAGCGCATATAAATAAAAATTTAAAAAGTTTTTATTTTATATTTATTTTTTACTTTTTAGTTATCGATGTAACTCTGTGGTATAAAACCTTGCCACGACATTGAAGTACTGTAGGTAGGTACTCGTATTTACTCGGTTTGTAAATTTTATAAATTTAAGTCAATCACTTCAAGTTATTTACTTAATTTATTTTTTCTAATATGTACATTTTATAAAAAATACGAAAAGATCAAATAAAGTAATTAAAAAAGTCAAACTATTAAACTACATACTTTATTAAGCTGATGCAGCCCTTCTTCCGTATCAAAAGATGCGTGACCTTCCACCCAGACCCTGGATACAATCTAAAGATCAAATACTCGTCAAGGCGAATCATACGAGCCCAAAATCGATGGGCTTATGTCGTTTTATAGCGGAGTTCCTATGGCTACCTTCCTGCTCCATCATCAGACCCTGGATACAATTTAAAGACCAAATACTCGTCAAGACGAATCATACGAGCCCAAACTTGATGGGGTTATGTCGTTTTATAACGGAGTTCCTATGACCACGTTCCTGCTACATCATACAATTGTTCATCTCTCTCTGAAGAATTGGGTGTACAGTCGAACAAGCTAATAAGTATTCAGCCAGCTAATTTGCATTTACTTTTAAGATTATCTAGATACATATAGAGACTGATGTGAAATGTTACAGCGTTTGACATCAGTCGCTTGATACGAAACGCTTTATAAAACAAAATTGCAATCATAACTAGAATTATAAAAAACGCTACCTGTATTACTTATTAGCTTGTTCGAATGTACTAATGTTTTTGACAAGATCGTATATGATTCGACACCAACCACCGATATATCGGATCCGACAGTCGGAAACAAATCGGAAATATCACGACGCGGAGTCTCTCTTAAATATTTATGCCCATCAAATAACCTGTCAGAGGAACGCGTATGTACCTATTTTTAGCAACAAAAGTAGTAGAATAAGTACTAAAGGTTTGTGGATAAGGGTTTTTCTTAGAATTCGTTTGTCCTGCATAATTTAGGGAGGGTCATGATTCGACAGTTATTTGTCTGATCGAGGTCTTGACTTGTCAGGGTCGTGAGCACTGGGTCTTGTGCCTGGTGTTTTTAAAAAGATTGTGGAAACAAGAAATGAGTACATAAGAGGGAGCAGCACTCGTTCGTACGGCCGTACGAACGAGTACGAACAGTAGGTCGTGGGTTCGAACCCAGGCAGGTGCATTACTTTGTGTAACTTATTTCATCACCGCTGCACTCAAAACGGTGAAGGAAAACATCGTGAGGAAACCGGCGGCATGTCTTAGAACCAAAAAAAAATCGAAGACATGTGCGTGTCTACCAATCCTCCCTGGGCCCGCGTCGTAGATTATAGCCCATTCTCAAAAAGTGGAGGCCTATTAAAATATATTTGTACGCCTCTGGGCAAAACATAGAGGATCTACCTATCTGTAACATCATTATTGTAATTTGACCTATGTTTACAAATAAAGCATTCTGATTCTGATTCTGATTCCAGCAGTGAGAACATTAATATGCACATCTGAAAGTGGCTGAAAAGTTGTGTGGTAATCGTTGTGACGCTGAGGAATGACGAAAATATCGTGAGGAGGATTTTGAAGATGAATGTGGATGGGTATAAAAGTAGAGGAAGACCAAGGAAACGATGGATGGACTGTGTTAAGGATGATATGGATGGAAAGGAAGTGGTTTCTGAGATTACGAGTAGTATAGTACGGAAGAATAAGACATGCTGCGCCTGACCCTAAATAAATTAAAATGTGAGCAGGATAATTATGAAATGATTGGCTATCGTGGCAGGTAACGTTATGTGATTTTTGCCTACCATCATAAGAAATAGGCGTGAGTTTATATTGTATGTTATGTTATCCTGCTTCCTATTTATTATAAACGTGAAAGTTTGTTTGCTCACAATAGGCCTCATCAGAAAGGTCAAAGTCACCCAAAGTGCAATGGAGAGAGCTATGCTCGGAGTTTCCTTGCGTGATCGAATCAGAAATGAGGACATCCGCATGAGAACCAAGGTTACCGACATAGCCCGAAGAATTGCCAAACTTAAGTGGCAGTGGGCAGGGCACATTGCTTGCAGAGCGGATGGCCGATGGGGCCGGAAAGTGCTGGAGTGGCGACCGCGAACCGAAAGACGTTGCGTTGGAAGGCCTACCACTAGGTGGACCGATGACCTGGTGAAGGTTGCGGGGATCCGCTGGATGAGAGACGCACGGGACCGGTCAAAGTGGCGACACTTAGGTGAGGCCTATGTCCAGCAGTGGACGTCTTTCGGCTGAAATAATGATGAAAGTTTGTAAGTATGGATGAATGGATGTTTGTTACTCTTTCACGCAAAAACTATGTAACGGATTTGGATAAAATTTGATACACAGATAGTTTATAACCTGTATTAACACATAGGATAGCCTTTTCTTCTTTTTATTTTATCTTCCCGTGGGTCAATTTTCGAGTTGTAGCGGGCGAAGCCGCTGGCAACAGCTAGTGTAAGATAAGTTTAAATAAAGACCACAGTACCGCATTAAGAATTTCCTGTAATGATAGCAGTGTTATTGATCATCATCTGCCTAGCCTTTACCCAACTATCTTGGGGTCAGCTTACAGTCTAACCGGATACAGCTGAATACCCGTATTTTACTTGAAGCGACTGCCTATCTGACCTCCACAACCCAGTTAATACTGGGTAATACGATACCCTTCGGTAAGACTCGTTGTCAGACTTTCAGGTTACTGACCACCTGTAGCGACTGCCAAAGATCTATATATGGCAGCCACGACCAACAGCTTAACGTGTTTTCTGAGGCACGGAGGGAACTCGGTATGTAACGGGTGATCACCCATCCACAGACCAACCTAGCCAAGCGCGGCTTAACCTAAAGATCAACCCGAGCGGTCGTTATTATTAAGCAGTGTTATTGATAAACAAATAAATAAATGTGCTTCGACATTTATTTTTAGTTATAAGAGGCAAATCCATAGAGTTAGTAATAAATCAATTTCACCGCCGCCTAATGTCCTGACAGGACAAGTGACCGTTTCACAAAACAGTGCTGATAGACCGGCCAAATGCGAGCAGGACTTGCACACAGCGGGTCCATTTCTTATTATGTTTTATTTTTATCATGTGACATTATTTGTAGCGGTAATATAGTAGTCACGAGGAATAATGTGTATACTCTCGGCAAACTTCAATCGCAAATTTCTTGTGAAATATCGATTGCAACTTTGAGATATGACCTACATAAATATTAGTCTTGTTACGTAACATGAAATGAAATCAAACCAGTAAGCGACAATGGCTTCTAAATGTTGCTAAGTGTATATATTGGTGCTGCTGTACACAATATGTGGAGTTTTTTAGTGTGTACCTAATACGGTTAAAGAGATACACCCCTGTGAAAACAAACAGACAGTCTTAGTAGTGGGCTTCCGTTGGCACCCTTCGTGTACGAAACCCTAAAAAAGGCAAAAGCTTACACTGGAATTTATATTCTTTTTCCTAGATAAAAAAGTACTTTTCTAAACTGATTTAATGGCTTACTGATCCCGGCTCAATGCCCTCTTCTATTTTACTCCTCACCTTTGACATTTGTACCGTTTTGTCTTTTCTATAAATAGAAACCTGTCTGTAGGGACTTATTTAAAGTAAGGTAGGGTTAACTTCCATTAAGTGGTTACTAGGTTGTTTTAGGTCATTCAAAGAGAACTGAGTCAAGGGGCTTAGACTAATTGCCTGTGGTAACAATGATGGAAAAGTAAAAAAATAGATATTGTCCAGTTTTTAAAAAAATGTGCTGTCCGCAAAATTATTTTGAGAAATAAAGTTGCAAATAATTTATTTGCCGTTAAAAAGAAAAATTATAACATTTTGTTTTTTTTTGGGTGGGTGGAAAATCATCAAATAACCCCCTCTTGAGCAGGGCGAAAGGGAGTCTTCTACTGACTAAAAACTACCCATGTTCCTTCTTAGCCCTTTATGTCCAGGCCGAGGTATCTCTTACAACATCCCGCAGCCCCGAAGGGAAAAATTATAACCTCAAGAAGGAATATGGGTGAATACGCGTATGTATAATCCTGTGAGCAAAACAATATTTTCCGATTTCAGCTAGAAGTTTAATGGCGTTCCATAAATAACACAACCAATCAGAACTTAGTTTAACTAATGTACATTTTTTTTTCGCACCTGCTTGCCACACGCAGCGCAGCAGTCCAATCGCTCAGCCACTGCGCTGTACGTGTCTTCAAAAACCATCCCTCTCTTAGAGAGGACGCCTGAGTCCCTGCAGTGGGAACATTATAGGTTGATGATGATGACGTTTTTTGAGTAGGCTCGTAGACGATAGACCTTAGTCATTCTCTTTCTTCAGGCTTTCAAGAGTTACAGTGGTTGGGAATAGTCTGGCAAGAATTGTCACATCACTTTAAATCACCTAAACGCTTAAATTCTAAACTCCACAACCAACCAAAAAACAATACGACAATCGAATCGAAAAAAGCCGACATAGACTGATAATGGAGGAGTAATTTGTCAGCCCTCCCTCAATGTCACGTATCGACGTCGCGTGCCCTCCGGCAGTTCCCTCAGTTACCTCGACCAGTGCCCCAATTCATTTGTTTGCCCCTGACTTTCACCAAATAGGAAGATGTGGCAAGAGTTTGATTTAGGTGCGTCTGGGTATTGGATTCGGTTAATGGGTTTTTTTTCTACTTCAATCTTCGGTGTTGTCTATGTGTGAACTTTGTTTTTAGAAAACAAAATTATTCGTAAAGTATTTTAACTGACATGGTTAGTAACGTTTACATAAACACTGGAAACGTGATATTTACCAGTGTTAATGATAATATTCTTGTAGTTGTGTTTTGGGTCAACCTGAAACTAGGGGATCGGACTGAGTCAAAAAAATATGATTCTAATTAGTTCGTCAGTTAGATTATCGAAAAATATTGGATACGTGTTTTTTGTTTTATCAAACTAATAAAAAATTGACGAAGATAAAACGCGTCAAAGATGAGTGGGGGGTTGTGACGTCATTTGCAGGTAAAAATGTACTGACATGTGACGTTTTCGAGGAGTTCAAGAGTTTTCAAAGCACTGTATCGTCTATATTTTTTGATTATGTGAAAAAATAAAAAAATCTTAGTTCAATATTTTTGGAAATCTATCTGACGGACTAATTAGTTTTTTTTTGTCCGATCCCCTATTGATAGGATAAGATTATTTTCTACGGCTAAAACAAGGTTTGTTCATTGCACTTTACTATTTTTTTAACACTCGTATTTGTTTTGACGTAAACGGCCAAAAACGATACAAAATATAAGATCTGTTATGTTTTTTACGCCGGGTTTTCTAGAACATCAGTACACATCCATACAACATAACAATCAATAATTAGGCCTGTAATCTCAACAATTAGGTAGAAGTGTATCTAATAATACAACAACCTTTCACCGGTTATTTTAAAGTCTTATGTAACATGGTGAGCCTATTGGCATCAACTGGGTACGGGTTCAGGGTCTGTGTCTGCTACTCAGCAATTCCTGATGGAAAACCCAATAACGCTTTGCCCGACCCAAGAATCTACCCAGGACCTCTTTTTTAGCAGTCGCGCTTGTAACTACTTTAATTATAAACTAGTGGTGTTCCGGATATCCGTATCCGTATTTGCGGATATCCGCGGGATAAATAAGATCCGTGTCCGTATCCGTATCCGTCACTTTTCTTACGCACCTTAAAGATCGAAAATTAATAAAAGATCCGTAAGATATTTTATTAATTTTCAAATTCAATAGACAGGATAAAATGCTGCATAAAAACTTAGAATATGTGATAAAGTAGAATAATTTAAAAAAAATCCATTAAGAGTATTTTTAATTGCTTAAAATTAAAAAAAAGGAAAAATAATATTATTTTTTTATTTAACACCTTTGATTGCAAACATATAAATATGATCTAGTAAATTACCATAACTCAAAGATGCTAAATATACTATCTTATGAGATCACTATTAAACAAAGAAAGTTAGGACATTACTTTTATAAGCATAAGAAAATGTCAACTATCGTTTCAAAGTCACGCGCCGACACCGATTGAGTGAGAAATTAAAGGTGCGTATCCGCGGATCTTGACCCTAAATATCCGTATCAGGATCCGTCTCCGCGGATATACATTTTTGACGATCATTAAATAGACCAACGAAACAGGAACAACAATATAATTCAGCCAAAACTCGCATGATC
Source organism: Diarsia rubi (assembly GCA_932274075.1). Lineage (NCBI taxonomy): Eukaryota > Metazoa > Arthropoda > Insecta > Lepidoptera > Noctuidae > Diarsia > Diarsia rubi. Next base: position 7,987,860 of record OW026437.1, on the reverse strand, counting down.
TAGCAGATTCCCTCGACCTTCACCAGGTCAACGGCATCAATTAACTAATTAAAAACTTAAGTGGAAAACCCAAATACTTTCAAACTAACTTATTAGACATAGTAACAGTCGGCCTCATAAAAATCTTTTATAACTTAGTCTACATTTTTTTGCTTTTGTTTGTCTAATTTATATGAAGGTTAGCCCTAAAAGAGTTCTAAAAGCTATTAGAAACTAACAATAAGGAGTACTTGATGGAAAATAATGGTAACTTATGGTACAATGGGTATTTTTTCGTCTATGCTAGCGGTATAATTTATATTAGTTTTTGTTTTTGTGAGGTATGTACGTTTGATTTGATGAAAGCTGATTTCTTAGTTTTCCCATAATATTAAGCTTCAAAGCCTCAAGAGATGTCGAGGAACGGAGAAGTATGGAACCCTGCGCTGAACTGCGCCGACCCCAAATGAAATGGAATAAGGGCAACAGATGATGATGATGATGACTAAGCTTTAAAGGTGAGTAACTATGTTCTGGCTTAAAATGGTGCCGATTAAAAAAAAACTGATTATCAGTATTTATATTCGCGACAGCCACTTTTTGTGAAAATCGGTCGGTTCAGAAAAAGTAAAATTGGGTCATCTTTTGATTAATACAAAAAATAATTGATTAACCTCGTATACGATTTGTGTAGGGTGATATTTATAATTTTAACTAGGTGATGCCAGCGACTTCGCAAGCTACAACTCAAAAATTATCCCACAGGAAGATAAAATCGGGATAAAAATCCTTTGTGTTAATCCAGGTTATAAACTATCTGTGTATCAAATTTTAACCAAATCCGTTCAGTAGCTTTTGCGTGTAAGTAGGACAAACATACTCACAAACTTTCGCCTTTATAATATTAGTCTGCCAGTGGCGTGCAGTGGTCCCCCACGATGGGTAGGCTACGAATAAATGACAGCAAAAACAAAACTTTTAAATACCATTCAAAAACTCACCACATTATTCAAGGTTTAACTCACGATTTTCTAATGACGATGCAAACAGAAGAAAGATTCGGCCACCTCAAATATCTCATCCAAGTGAGTGGGTGATAGTTACAGAACACGTAACTTGCAAGATTTTGGATAAATTTTCGTAATTCGGATACATGTCTACCTTTAGATACAACTTGAATCTTATCATTATACGATCCGCCCCTAAGACGACCCACTGACCGATAATTGAGAACACTTATTACCTTTAACATGTAATAAACACACATTATCAGCACAAACTTCACAAGTAAATACCATTGTTATTTGTTACGTGAATAAACAAGTAATACACAACAAAATTAATATTTACACTACTGTTAATAACGTTAACTGTACGTTTTCGGTTTCAAAACAAAATCGCATTATATATTGCTTGTCACAACAATGAAACAGTAATGTCTTCCTCTTACGTAAAAAATAATTTTTAGGTTATTATTGTCGATAGAAAAATACGAAATCCAATGAATGAGGTGACAAGTTGACAATATTGCGAACATCGAACTAAACAGGTGCTGCGCTCTATGCACGGAAGCCCGAAGTTCGCGAAGCGCGAAATTAAAATTTCCTTACGTTTTTGCAATTTACAGGCCAGTGCTAGGTTGTATGTTCATTAAAATATGATTCCCGGTTTTAAGACGTATATGTAGTCATATTTTATTCAACATACAACCTAGCACTGGCCTACAAATTGCAAAAAAATGCAAATTTTGAACTTCGCGGGTTATAGATTGGTTGTGTTGTTGCAGCCAATCACAGCCCACTCAGCTACAGTCGTAGGAGCTGCTGCGTTAAAATTGCGAAAATCTATGTATGTGTGCGGTTCATAGACACGGCCATACGTACCGATGTGACGCTGTGTGCATACAATTATGAATGGGTTTTAGACAAGTCGAGTGTTTGTCTATAAGATTCGTACTAATCGTAATCCTTGTCAATGAGTTTTAGTGGGACGCGAAAAATTGCTATAAGTATTTTAACAGGAGTTTGAACTTTTTTATGATTAATTTGTACATAGTGTTATTTTATTGCATCGTTAATTAGTTATAAGAAATGCTCAGTTGGTAAGGTAGGCTAAGCCTAAGAGCCTATATAGGGCGCACGCCCCTGAGTCTGACTAGCTAAACTTCGCGATCTTTGTACGGATGAAATTATTAAAAAAATACTACTAAAGCTCCAATAAAGCTTGAGCTTAAGTGAATAGTTAGTTAGTTTAGAGCTTACGTTTTAATTATTTTAAATTGGTTTTGTTTATTTTTAGGTACTTTTGCCAAATAAACTCAATTTTTATAACTTTCTTTCTTTTATAATAGGGTATTTCACAAAAACAAAAAATATTAGTCTGATAAATTTTCAAAAACTAATGGACACGTATTTTTTTATTTTTTCACTTAAACAAGAGATGAAGACGATACAGTGCTTCGAAAAGTCGTGTGACGTCACAAGGTTAGTACTTTTTTACCTACAAAGTGGCGTCAAAAGCCCCCACTCATGATCTTTGACACGTTTTATTTTCGTAAATTTTGATAAAACTAAAAAATCGCATCAAATATTTTTCGATAATCTAACAGAAGGACTAATCAGATTTTTTTTTGTGAAATACCCTATTTCATTTCGAAGGACACGTGGCGCTCTATTGTCATAAGAACGTTATTGTTGTTTTCCTCGACAACTTTTTGCGGGATGAAAGGTACCTATCCCATGACCGTTTCTGGACACCTGGTAACGTGTTTGGATTGGTTCAGTGGCGTGTAAAAGTAACAAATAAAGGTACTTTCGCATTTCATTTCATTTTCTTTAGGATCCCCAGCGAATTTGTCTAGGAACCCCTTTTAATGAACCCAAAACAAAAAAATCTCAATGACAAATGCCATCCAAATCTCTAGGTTATAAGGCATGATTCATGCTATTTACATATATATATATACAGGAAAATGTTTCTCTAAGCTTATAAAACGGTTGCCCCTAAAACTGTTCTAATTTACTTCGCCGCCATTACCGGAATACCAAACTGAATCGCTATGCAACTCACGTACACAAAATTACTTCAATTAACCAAAAAGCCTGGCTTAGGAAGAAAATAATCTGGTGAACGTATTTTTCAGGATAATGTTTACCAATATGTTGGAGAATGGTTGTCTGAATGTGAATGAATGAGTGTAGGGGAAGCCAAATAAAATATAGATTGAGTGAGTGAAAGGTGATAATATGGCTGGAATGGGTGTTGATTATCTAGCTAGCTCACCGTCCGTTCGTCTTATGACCACGACAGGAAGTGTCAACGGCGCGTTCGTTATCCACGCGTGTCTCAAAGAGATGTCAGCAATATTGCAGGGGCCCGCAAGTGCCGACGCCTGCGCTGCGGGTTGTCCGAAAGAGATACTGCGGCCCCGGACACAAAAGGCTTCGAAAATATGGGTGGTTTTAGTCAGTGGAAGTGTGACACTCCGATCCGCCCAGAGCGGGAAGAATTATTTGATGAATTGACGGCACGGTTGGCGCAATGGCTCAAACAATGGACTGCTGCGCTGCGTGTCGCGGGTTCGATCCCCGCACGGAACATATATTTGTATGGCCTACAGGTAGTTGTTTCGGGTCTGGGTATTTGTGTATGTGAGTTTAAATGTTTGTAAACGCTCCCTCGATACAGGAGAAATTCCTAGTGAGGGGCAACGTTTTTTCAAAAAAAAAAAAAAACCGACGCTCCAAAAAAGGATGGGTGATCACCGACGATAAATCGATAAAGATTATATCATGCTGTGTCGGACTTATAATGGGTCTAAAAAGACAATAGGGCCAAAAAATAAGAATTTGATGAGACAAAGAGAGCATAGGGCGGCCTATAAACAATAGGCCTCTCTTGCTTTTTCGGAGCTCCACGTTCTTATGCCATTCTCATCCATGATATTTACGCGATGATGTAAGTTTTGTAAAATGAAACTAAACACCACTAAAAGTCAAGAAAACGTAAATTCTAAAACAACCAGTTGGTTACAACCTCCTATAATCATTTTAATGAGGAAATAAATCAACCACGTACAGAACTGGCAGGCAATTGCGTTGCATCCCTGGCTGGCGGTAGCAGCCATTTTGAACTGACCTCTCCGTTCCTATGTTCAGTCCCTCCACTCGTCTTTTGTTTTAATGTTTCAAAGGGGGATGGGAAGGTCGTTTTGTGCTGGTTTTTTTACTTGTGGCCTATCTCTTAGAGTCGGCTAGAGCTTCTTTGACATTTCGTGAATCCAGTACTTTATTTGCTTTTCACAGTTTAGTGTTGACGTTTTTCACGTGATGCTCTTTTGTGGTAGGTATGTCGTGTTGTTTGGCTTTTGTGCACAAATGTAACTTTAAAAATAGTAGAAAAACCGCAACGAATCGTTTTTTTTATTTGATGAGAATTAAAGTTTTTGCTTTCAAAGTGAACAATTGAAGTAATTGGTTTCGGTAAAAACTTTTTAGATCATGAAGATTTTTTATGATATTTTATCTCACGCTTTACCGATCTCCGGAGAAAAGCATCCTGTGTTTTATTTAGATACCTAAGGTAGGTATATCTTTGTAAAATAATAATAGGCTCACCTTTTTTTAACGTGGGACTTACTATAACTGATGTAATCATCTGCCTAGCCTTTTCCCAACTATATTGGGGTCGGCTTCCAGTCTAACCGGATGCAGCTGAGTACCAGTATTTTACATGGAGCGACTGCCTTACTGACCTCCACAACCCAGTTAATACTAGGTAATACAATACCCTTTGGTAAGACTGGATGTCAGACTTTCAGGTCACTGACTACCGTAACGACTGCCAAAGATCTATATATGGCACCCGGGACCAACAGCTTAACGTGCTTTCCGAGGCACGGAGGAAACTCGTTATGTAATGGGCGGTCACCCATCCACAGATCGACCTAGGCAAGCGCAGCTTAACCTAAAGATCGACCCGAGTGGCAGTTCTTATTAAGCCACGAGCTATAACTGACGTAATTTAGGTGTGCTATTAGGTATAACCCTGCCTATCCCTTCGAGGACCACAGGCGAGATTTAGAAAAAAAAACAGAATAATAACTGTAACGTTACCTTGAAACATATTTAACTATCAAACAAACTTTCTTATTTATAAGATTAGATAAAGAATAAACTTACAAAGCACAAAGTCTTGCTAGCAAATAACTAAACAACAAAATAAATTCGGTACTAACAGCTCTATATGTATAATGCTAAAGTAATAAGTTGTAAATCAAGGGCCCGTATTACCGAGAAAGCCTTTATCTACATATCTTAATGTTAGGTACGTGTAGTAGTGCCAAAAAATATTTGATGAATGGTGAAATACTCCAGACGTTAATAAAAAATTCTCAACAAAATACTAAACTTCTGAAAAAAGCCACCCACGTTCCTTCTTAGCCCTTTATGTCGAGGCCATGGTATCTCTTACAACAACCCGGAGCCCCGTCGGGCGGCGGCCCTTGCCCCTTCCATGTTGCTGACATCTCTTTGAGGCACGCGTGGAACACGAACGCGCCGTCGACACGGCCTGTCGTCGTCATAAGACGGACGGACGGCAAGCTAGCCCATTACTCACCGTCCACAGGCCCGCGTGTACGGTGGCCGGAAGCCGTCATGTGGCCCACGACGCCCGGACGAATGGAATGAGAACAGACTTCTTTACACAGTAGTCCATCGCTTTTATAACCGATCTAAGAAACGATGGATTGACTGTGGGAGGGATGATATGACTAAAAACAAGGTGACTGCTGACATGACGTGAAATAAAGAAGTGTAGATGAAGAACACCTTTTTTTTTTTTTTTTTTTTGGTGGGTGTAAAATCATCGAATAACCCCTCCCGCTCTTGGGCAGAGCGAAAGGGAGTGTCAGACTTCTACTAACTAAAAACCACCCATGTTCCTTCTTCGCCCTCTATGTCGAGGCCGCGATAACCGTTGGACTACCCGCGGCCCCGACAGATGAAGAAGACCTCAAGTGCATTTGGATAATGGGCAAGAGAATTATTAATGTATTAAAATCTACGGATTAAAATGAAAATGTATCCAAAACGGTGACTACTAGACTCTACTGATAGTGATGGCAATAGGGTATTTTACCAAAAAAATCTAATTAGTCCGTCAGATAGACTTCCAAAAAATAATGGACACGTACTTTTTCTGTTTTCACGTAAAAAAAAGACGAAGACGATACAGAGCTTCGAAAAGTCGTGTCAAGTCGTGTGACGTCACAAGGTTAGTACTTTTTTACCCACAAAGTGACGTCAAAAGCCATGATCTTTGACACGTTTTATTTTCGTAAATTTTTATTAATTCGATAAAACAAAAAACACGTATCCAATATTTTTCGATAATCTAACAGACGGATTAATTAGATTTTTTTGGTGAAATACCCTATTTTGTATAGGTTATAAATAATCAGAGCTCGGTACCAAAGTTAAATGTATATGCACGCTACGGTGTATCCTTTGCCTCCCATTAAAAATATCGATAAGTATAAAAAAACGAGATTATTAAGCTGCTGCCCTCGATGGAAACCTTCACTTTTTATAGTTGAATGAGAGCCTGAAGTTTTATTTTTATCCATATAATTTTAGATATGTTTTTATAGACATAAAAGCTTCAACTGATTTAAAAATATAAGTCACAAGCACTCGATGTAATAATTATAAACAATTTTTAGGCTTTAATACGGATGTTTACTGACTAATCAAAATATGATTCTAATTAGTCCGTCTGTTAGATTATCGATATTGGATATGTATTTTTTGTTTTATCAAATTAATACAAATTGACGAAGACAAAACGCATCAAAGATTTAAGTGGGGGTTGTTCACGTCACTCACCGGTAAAAAATGTCATATTTATGTCTTAGAATATAACGTCTCACGAGTTGTCAAAGCACGGTATCGTCTTCATTGTTTGTTTACGTGAAAAAAGAAAAAATACGTGTCCAATATTTTTTGGAAATCTATCTGACGGACTAATTTTTTTTTTTTGTTAACTACTCTATCGCGGGATATGAGAAGCATCGGTTATTTTGACGTATGTCTATGTTAAGGAAATAATAAAAGAATGTTGGCTCTAGTTGCAGTTTTTGACAATAGGTAATGGGAAGACTGAAATTCTGAAAACTCCTTGAAAAGATTAGGGGTATCGTGTCATAACCAGAAACCACGTTGTGGAGGTCACACCTCCACAACCAAAAAACTGGTATTCAGCTCCATCGGGATAGACTAAAAGCTGAGAGATGATAAGTTATTAGATTAGACACTATTTCCAGTCATAACATAAACCATACAAAGGGCTTTTATGAAATACCTATGAAGATACCCAACACACGATCTTGCCTGCTGTTGTCTGACCTAATTTCTAAGCTACTTCGAAAGCTTATCACCATATAAAAAACATCATCAGTACACGACAACGCATAATAAACATTTTGGAGGCCAAATAAAAAAAAAAAACGATATGTCAACAAACCTATTGCTGTCCTTGTCTCTCTCATAGTTTCAGTTAGGACCTCGTTATCGCTGGCCCCACTTGTGAGGCCCATTGGAGAGCCCTACGACCAGACATTATTATTATAATGATTTTCATATAAAAAGGAATGTTTGTTTGATAAAAAATAGGTGAAACTATTCGAAGTGAATGTAAGATGGGACTTGAAGTTTTTGCCTCTTTCTAAAAAGGAGCAAATCACATATTTTTTGAGGGAATATGTATGTTTATGTGAGAGTACGTGAGTGTGATCCCCTCAAAGATAGGTACATTTTGTATTCACCTATTGTAGGTAAGAATTCTTTTTTTTTTTTGGCCGGTGCAAAATCATCGAATAGCCGCTCTTGGGCAGAGCGAAAGGGAGTGTCAGACTTCTACTGACTAAAAACCACCCTTGTTCCTTCTTAGCCCTCTATGTCGAGGCCGCGATAACTAGTGTACAACCCGCGGCCCCGACGGGCGTCGGCCCTTTCGGGCCCCTCCCATGTTGCTGACATCTCTTTAAGGCGCGCGTGGAACACGAACGCGCCGTCGACACGGCCTGTTTTCGTCGTAAGACGGACGGACGGCGAGTTAGCCCATCACTCACCGTCCACAGGCCCGCGTCTACGGTGGCCCCAAATATGATATGGTCAAGGTGATATACAAATATCGGTGGATTGAGAGGGAGAGGAAGACAAAAAAAGAGTGTTTGGATTGTGTGAGATATGATTTGAAAGAAAAGGAGTAAATGATAACGTGACGGTTGACAGAGCAGAAAAAAGCATGTTGCGCTGACTCCAAATAACACGGAACATCCTAAGCAACCACCGCTTTACCTAAAGAACGACCGAATTGGCAGTTATTGTCAAAGCTGATACCCGTGACTTTCCCTGCGTGGATGTCGATTAAATTATATACTAAAACCTTCCTCGAGAACCACTCTAAGCATTGATGTAAACAGCATGAAAATCGGTGCGGTGATTTTTGAATTTATCGCGAGCAGACGAACACAGACGCGGCGGAGGACTTTGGTCTTACCCGACTACGGCCGGAGGGTTATATAAATGTAGTAGCCACAAGCTCCTCAGACTCTTTAAAACCATTAAAATACCTTACATCTATCTTAAAATAATACTTTTTCAACGCGCAGAACTGAAATACTCGACCTCAATATCCAATAAATTATGAATATTGAACATCTAATACAAAATATTCATGAGTTCGGTGTGTAGCCCGCTTTATCATCCCGATATAACATGGAGCAATTAATATCACGCCGTTAATAGTAGTGGAAGCAATCATTTGATAATTTTAATGTGTTTTTCATTGTTTTGGGGGTGAACATTTTGTGTTGTGTCAGTATTTGTTAGTACTTTCCGTTCACTTTTTCCTACAAACCATTTAGAAAATAAAATATTTTTTGGCTTCTCAGACCCACCAAAAATACACAAAAAAATCATAAATCGATAACAAACACTATTATTAAAATACTTTCCTTTTTTAAAAGGATTTTGTTACAAATTTCCAGTCATCATAATCATCGCCCAATTAATGTTCCCACAGCTGGGACACACAGGCCTCCTCTCTGTGAAAGGGAATGGGCTTTAATCCAATACGCGAGCCTAGCGTGGGTTGATAGATGTCACATACCTTTGAAATTTTGGTTCTAAGACATACCGGTTTCCTCACTATGTTTCCTTCAACGTTTTTGAGAGCAGTGGCGATGAAGTAAATTACCTACACAAAGTAATGCGCCTTCTTGGGTTCGAACCTATGACTTACTGCTCGTAAGTCGGGGCTGCCACCGCTAAGCCACCGTTGCTCCGAATTTCAAGTGTTTTTATGTTTTTGCACGGAACTATATTATAACAATTTATTTAAAATAAAATAAGCCTCAGTTAGACCTTACATTATAATTTGCTACCTTCCAAAAAGTCCTAATTGTTCCTTGCGTTTCGGAGATGAGCTGTGACAAACACACAGTGAATTGCTCATTATTTATTTATTTTTAAAAAAATCGTTGCCCCACACTAGGAATTTCTCCTGTATCGTGGGTGCGTTCACAAACATTTAAGCTCACATACACAAATACCCAGACCCGAAACAACTATCTGTAGGCCATACAGATATTTGTTCCGTGCGGGAATCGAACCTGCGACACGTAGCGCAGCAGTCCATTGCCTGAGCCACTGCGCCAACCGATTATGGCTGGTTTAACCATAATTATCAAGAATTACCTATTAATTGCCTGTTCAAGCAGTCCAGACTTCAAGCAAGCTTTTTAGTTGACTTCACAATTACGAGTGGGTACCTTCTAATAATAGTCTATACCTCGAATTTTATGTGAAACATTCTTGAAATTGGGCTTGTTTACACATTAAGTTGTTGTTTAACAATCGGCTATTAATAGAAGCTATCTATTTACAACGTAGTTTAAACCCAATCTAGATAAACTTGTAGTAACGTGACCCACTTTATCCTTAAACACTTCTCCTATGAATTGCCAAGCTTCATTGCGTTGTTATTTGTACTTTCTTTTAGGGTCTTGTATCTCAAAGGGAAAAAAAACTAAAAAACCCGATTGAAAAACTGAAAAAGCAAAAAATGATCACTATAACGTTTTGTGATCAGAAAAATAACCATACATTTTGATTATATACTTTTACAGCAGCAGCAGTGGTATTTTTTTTTTTGGTTTGCATTTAAAATTAAACAAAATTTGGAAGCAGGCGGGGTCCATTCTATTTTAATTTCATAATTTAATATTCAAATGAACCCCGCCTGCTTCCAAGTTTTGTTCAACTTAAAATGTGCTTGTTTTTTGGTTTTCAGTTTTTTCAGTCGGTTATTTTAGTTTATTAACTACAATTTTTGATTTCCAACTTTTTAGTTCTTTTGTGTTTGTTCTTTCGTTGGTCGCGTAAAATTCTTCGCAGATGATTTAACTTTTGTGTTTGTTTATAGGATTTCTGACTTAGAATTTATTTTAAACATATAAGTGTCATATATTTTTGTAATCTAATGGATGGTAATGGGTTTTTTTTCAAATCCGCGATTTGGCCCCCGAAAATTCGCAATTTTTTTTGTTTTTTTTTTTAATTTTAATGTAGCCAGTGACTTGCGCCATCAAGACGAATCTAACGATTTATATTTCATTGAAATCCCTTCATCTATTTAAGAGTTATGAGGGAACAAAGAAACAGATATACATACATACACGCCAAACACACAACCCTCCTTCTGGGCTTCGCTGCAGTCGGGTAAAAAGGAACCCTTTTAAGATCACTCTCTAGTCCGTCTGTCTGTCCGTATGTCTCTACCGATTTTTTCTTCAAGTGCAATCGCCACTTATTACATAAGACTTAAATATATGACCTAAATGTATAGCGAAATGTGGGTGTACTGTTAGGTCCACGTTTGCCTAAATCTTCGGGGATTGCAGGCATTGCATTATGTGTTTTAAGGTTCGATACCACAGAAGTTGAACAAGAAGTTGAAGTATGACATTTTTAGCGGTCACAAACCCTCACTCAAATCTTTGACGCGTTTTATCTTCGCATTTTTAATTTTTTTAATTACAAATAATACGTATCAAATATTTTTGATAATCTAACAGACGGACTAATTAGAATTATATTTTTTTAAGTCATTAAACATCATTATTGTTAACCAAAGTCGATTCAAATAGTTGGTAATATTTTTATAATAATTTCAAGCGAATGAAAGACACGGGAAACGGCTAGTTAATAAAACAACATTACAATTCTCTATAGTTATTTTTTACAACATTTCAGCCAAGCATGTCAATATAACCAACGGGTTTTTCTCAGTGAATCGTGTGAATTTCCCAATGCTGCATGAATATTCGCCTATTATGATTTACGAAGGGGGATCCCTTTGAAGGTGTGAAGGGGTGCATATAGGTAATATTTTTCCCGTAGGGGCGGATTTAAGATGTGTGAAGGCAAAGGCAGAGAAGGAAAAATAGGGTTGTAAAGTTTTGATGGCTGTTAAGGTTTAGATTGATTTTCAACTGAAAAATACAATGGAAAGTTCTCGTAAGTTTACCCAAATACAGTTAGAATCCCGATTAAGCGGATTAATTAAACCCAGGGGCATTCCGTTTTATCGAAAATAAGCAAAATTAAACAATATCAATAACTTTTTATCATAGATAGTGTTTCACATATTATGTCATTTACACAATAGGATATAAAAATACGGTAATAGAGCCGCTGGTACCCGTGACTTTCGTTGGCGTAAAATTATATAAAAAATAATATAACTGCTAGGACAGTCATATTTTTATAATAATTTGAATCGAATTTTGTCAACAATTTCATTGGTTTTAATTTTTTGCCGACGAACTTTAATTGTTTTGTAAAATAAAGGTGATTTTAGTTATTTCTTATCTGACCTACTTGCTAGAGAAAATCTGTAAAAAAAAATGTTACAAAAAATAATGAGGCGGGAAAGTAACTGATGATTATAGTACCCGTAAAAGTAGAATTAATTAAGACGATCATTTTCTAAATTATGTTCTGAAAAGATAGAACGCCTTTTTAACCAAAATAACCCAGTAACTAAATCACATTAATCTCTACTTACGTAAATTTCTCAAATAAAAAACATTCACTTAACATTTTGTCGGTTTAGAAAATAGCCTAACACCATAATCTAATGAATTTCAAAGAGAAATAAAACTTCAATTAAACACAAAAAAATACCAGAACTTTACTTGACCTTCAGAATATTCGGTTTTATTTGAAGGTAAATCTAATATAATATCTTTATGACTAGACGGCTGGCAGGTCGGTATTTCTTAAGGTTCCGTAGTCAAATGGAGAAAACGGATTCGTTATAATTTTATTTCGAAATTCTTTTGTCATGCTCCAAATCGATGGAAATTGGTATATTCTATGCATACACAAATTAAACTGTGATGAAATTATGAAAAACAATTACGGCCGTACTATGCCCCGTACGATCCAGATAAAAATGGAGTTAAAAATATACATAAACTCGTGCAACCGAGCATCCTATAATTTTTATATTTTACTATATTTTTTATTATTATGTTAATTTACTGATCAAAGTTATGCGCACTGTGTGAAAATAACAAGTGTTTGTGTATATATATGAAGGTTCAAAGATAAAGCCTTGTGACAGACGAACGAACGCACTGGCAGCGGATACATAGTAATAGGGTTCCGGTGGAACCCTATATTGCATTGACAGATGAAGTCAAGCCCCGTCTATTAAACCGTGGATTAGAAAGAAAATAATGCACGAACTCCTGTGGGGTTTGTTGAACCCTAATTATGGTTACCGCGGTAACTTTCTCATTTAACTCTGAAGTTTCTGATAATAAAACCTTTTTTTTCCATAGTTGAGATGATAAAATCAATTCTGTGCATGTATAAATCATCTTGACTACGGAACCCTCCATTGTTGGTTCGACGCGCACTTTGACGGTTTTTATTACAAATTTTCATTTTACGACACTGAGAATTAGACTCGGTTTTGTTATAAAAGTCTGAACCGGTATAAAATATAAACTTCGTTTGTTGGTATTGTTTAGATTTATTTACTTAAAGGCAACTACGAGTTTTCATTAGTATTGTTAAAACGGTTTGTTAGTTTATTTAGAGGTTTTAGATTTTCAACAACAGTTTCGAAACGATGTTATGATTAGGAGTACTGAAAAACATAATTATATATCTTTATAATGTGTTTGTCACAGAACTCATCCTGAACGGCTGGACCGATTTCGATGAAAATTTCAAGTGGATTCGAGAATGCTTTAGATATATATAATATATATACAGGGTGTAAATTAACCCTTCACACATACGTCAACCAAGCATTCTGTACATCAAACTAAGTACTCCTACGCAAACATTTTTGTGGGAAACGACTTTTTTTTTGGGTAAAAAATCACGTTTTACGGTAAAACTCAATGTAGCACTCGTTACGTACTCTTTGGTGTTTTATACTTTTTCTCGTATTTAACGTATTTCAAATTTAAATTGTTTTTGTACATTCTTTCTGTCTATGTTTTTGGGGCTGTGTTGCTGTCAAAAGGTGTGATTTTCTTTATATTCATTAAAACATTAAAATATAGGTATTAATTTATATTTATTTCACTTTCGGATAACAGCCCACACCCTCATCTTTTTCAGCACTCTTAAAACATTTTGCTAGTGGATGCTTTGAATAGTAAACGTAACCTGAAAAACTAAGTATTTACAAAAAAAGCTGTGCAAAATTTGGAACTTTGACCCCCAATATCTCCGTAACTAGGGAGTTCCCAGGTATAGTCTAAACCAAAAAGTGATCGCAGTGGTGGGGAGAACAACTGCCCTTCGTTTGCGTTAAGGGTACTTTTACACCCTTTATGCCTTTGTCCCCACGATTGGGCAAAGGCTTCTCCGATATCCTATTGTTAACAATACGTATCCATATGGAAAATTTAAAAGTAAGCATTAAAACTGCTGATCATTAGTACTAGGTTCGATCCCGGGATGGGCAAAATATTACTGAGTTAATCCATCAGGTATTTCTTACATAGCAGCCACAAAGTTTGAACTTGTGTCCTGTTGATGGCAATAAACTTGCTCCCTATAACTGGGACTTAAACAAAACATTACAGCCGAAATGTGGGTGTACTATGTATGTGGTGGTACACCTCTGCCTCTAACCCTTCAGGAATTACATGCGTGATGTTACGGTAAGATAGCTGACTGTCAAAACACAGTAAGATTACGTTTAAATATACCGTTCAGCCAAAGGGCTACTGGCCACCCCTCAAAAATAAATTATGTCCATAATGGATCTTAAACCTCAGGGTCACAAATTCATCTTAAGGAGAGCGAATCTGAGTTCCATTATATTCTGCTTTGTCGGGTAAACGAAGTTTGGTTAGCGAGGGTAATGAGATATTGTGGTTTTTGTGGCTGTAGTTTGACAGCTTGGTGGAAGAAGGTAGATACTTTATAACTCAAAGGATGGCTTAGTGGTGAAATATGATATCTAGGCTTGGCTTTATTAATTATATTATGACTATTCATTATTATGAGCCTGACGTGTTCCAACGCGGGGCAAAATAGTCCCATCCCGTCTTTCATATCTCTCTGTCTATATCTGTTTGAGCTATCTTTTTGACAAGAGTCCAGCTCGTCAAGCCAATTCTGTTCTGTTGTTAGGAACCCAATCTGAAGCCACTTTGGCCCAATTTTGATGCAACATCCGACATAAATTATGTGGCCTGCCCAGTAAATTTGTAAAGTCTGCGATTTTGGTCTTGAACCGAAGTAAACAGTTCCTTTTTCGTTCAGAAATGTTAAGTTCTCAATTGTAACTAGAAGTTTTTATGTCATCAACGCAGCTCAAGAACAAAAAATACATCAATTGAAGGGAGCTAACCGATAGTCCCATAAACTCCTCAAGCAAAGTAAATATTTGCATGAGACCACCTCGTGGGCTTCCTCCATCAAATCCAAAGGATCGCGTAAATCGTACATAAAATAGTTATAAAAAACTTTTTTGCAAAATACTCGTACATACCCGGTTTTACACTGAAAAGTGAAATAAAGTTATGTGTAGAAGTCTGGGCTATAAAAGTCAATACAATCAACAAAGTCACCGACTTCCGATAGTAAATTTATTTTAGAAGTCCGTTATTTTGTCTGAAAGTTTTTATCTATGTTTAAGCTAAGCTATATTATACAGGCAGGTATGTTTTAAGAACAAAGCACACTAAAAAAAAAATCCCCTAAAGTACCTAACTTAACTATTTCCTCTAAACTTACAAAATTAGGTCAAAAGAGAACATTTTCAAAACATTTCGGGGTAAAGAACGTTTTTCGTAGTTTGTGTTGCCATAACCAATATCCCACGGAACAGAAAAATTATAGGAAGGGAGGGATTTTTTCCTTAACGGAGAGTGCTTGAGTGTAAATACCTATATGAATAATATATTCCCTCTCCTGCTTAAGCCTGCTTTTTCACGTATTTATATTTATTGATGTTTGTTCTTCAGTACGAGACTTTTATTCAATATCGGTCTTTGTTCTTTTTAAAAGTATTGCTAATGTTTTGGGATTATTTTTTGTTTCATAAGACCGGAAGCCGTCTGAAATGAACACTAGTATTTTACATAGAGCGGCTGCCTGAATGAGCTCCACGACCCAGTTAATCAGGGTAATATGACACCGCTTGGAAAGACTGGTTGTTACACTTTAGGGCCACTGATAACATGGAACGATTCTTATAGATATACTGTTGACAGTCGGGACCAATGACTTAGAGCGCTTTCCGAGGTAGGTACGGAGGAAACTCGCTATGTATTTGGTGGTGATCCATCCATGGAACAACTTGACAAGCGTCGCCTAACCCAAAGTTCTACCTGAGGGGCTGGGGCTTTAGCCACAAGCTCCTCCCGTAATAATGTAGTCCCGTGTATTTCTGAATAAAACCTTTAACCTTTCGTGTGCCGGAACGTAGATCCACGCGAGACACAATAGCTTTTTAATTGTGTCTTTAAGTGTAAAGACACAATTAAAAAGTTATTGTGTCATACGATGAGTTAAATAACTATAATTTGACTATAGCTTCAAATGGTGATCAAAGAGCGAAATAGAAACCACGGAACACAGCCGTACCATCTAATAGGTAGTCGATAATAGTACTAAATGCTAAACAGAACTAGTAATTACGCCTTTGATCGATAAACTCGCTATGCAGACATTAAATCGACTGGGTAGGTTATGTGTTATCTAACTTTTCTTGAAAACTGTTTGCCCTATTTGTATTTAGCCGAATTTGATTACATGGTGGTTGGTTAATAAGTAGTTCGTTCGTCTAGTAGTCGGAAGGTATTGGTTTCTTTTTCGACGATGGACAGAGTTGCGGGCCTGTGAACGGTGAGTAATAGGCAAGCTCGCCGTCCGTCCGTCTTACGACGACGACAGGCCGTGTCGACGGCGCGTTCGTGTTCCACGCGCGGCCCAAAGAGATGTCAGCAACATGGAAGGGCCGACGCCCGTCGGGGCTGTGGGTTGTTCGAAAGAGATACCGCGACCTCGGCACAAGAGCTAAGAAGCAACATGGGTAGTTTTTAGTCAGTAGAAGTCTGACACTCCCTTTCGCTCTGCCCAAGAGCGAGAGGGGTAATTTGATGATTTTCTGAATATATTGATTACGATGACGCAAATATTTCTAACCTGTGATTTGCAAGTAACGGGGCAGACAGAACACGATATCAAGTGCACCACATTTACACTCCAGGGCAGAGTCAAGTTAATTTAAGTCAAGCTTTCGAAAATGTTGAGGTCCATTCGTTATTTGTTTGTAATCACTTTGAAAGATATTCAATTTTTTTTTTTTTTGGCGGTTGGTAAATCATCAAATAAACCCTCCCGCTCTTGGGCAGAGCGAAAGGGAGTGTCAGACTTCTGATACTGATACTGATGCTGTTAGCCTGTGTCATCCCACTGCAGGGCAAAGGCCTCTCCCCATGACTTCCAGTTATTTCGATCAGACTTCTACTGACTAAAAACCACCCATGTTCCTTCTTAGCCCTATATGTCGAGGCCGCGGTAACTTGTGTACAACCCGCAGCCCCGACGGGGTTTGTTTATACCCTAAGATTAATTATTCTAGCTTAAAATTAAACAGTAACTCTAAATTTTGTGACCTGTTTCTGGCAACGGCGACATGTCTGTGATTGATTCCTAGAATTTACAGTTCTACTTCTGAAGTTAGAAGTTCCGGAAAACAGTTTCGAAGTTTGGAATTGCATCAGGCTTTAGGCTCGCTCTTAATGTCATGGATTGGCAGTTTGTATTTCTTGAGTACATATCGTTGAGAACCGTCCTCTAGATAAGCTTGTATAATGGTCAATATCGATTAACAAATGCATAATGTAAGTAAAAAAATTGTTGAAAATAGAACCTCCCTTTTTTTGGGGGGGTGGGAAATCATTAGATAACCCCTCCCGCTCTTGGGCAGAGCAAAAGGGAGTGTCAGACTTCTACTGACTAAAAACCACCTATGTTCCTTCTTAGCCCAATATGTCAAGGCCGCTGTATCTCTTACAACATCCCGCAGCCCCGACGGGCGTCGGCCCTGAAGATAGAATACCTCCCTTGGATACGTTTTTTAGACTGCTGCGTATGAGGTCATGTGTTCGGTTCCCACTTGGTCGGCCAAAAAGCTATTGAGTTTTTCCATCAGATATTTTTTTGTAGTAGACACAGAATCTGGAATAGTGCCCGGTTGGTGGCAATGGTTGACGACACGGTTGGCGTAGTGGCTGAGCGATTGAACTGTTGCGTTGCGTGTCGCGGGTTCGATCCCCGCATGGAACAAATATTTGTATGGCCTACAGATAGCTGTTTTGGGTCTGGGTGTCTGTGTATGTGAGTTTAAATGTTTGTAAAAGCACCCACGATACAGAAGAAATTCCTTATGTGGGGCAACGTTTAAAAAAATAGGATTGATGTAATGGAGACAGTTTTTTCCATCAGGATAGGTACTTATTAACTACTTGACCTGTCAGTGCATTATCTTTTTAGAGAATTCATTCCGCTCCTTATCTCCCTAAATTGTTTTGTTAATACCTACGGTCGGCTTTGACTGCTCAAAGCCGGCTGCCAGGGGGATAGGCTGACCTAACACAGCCTATTCAGCCTACCCCCCTAGCAGTTATCAAGCTTAATGCATCAAAATCACACTAAAAAACAATTATTCAACAAACACAACGAAATCTTTTACAATCTGACACAATAATAGTAAAACCAGTCAACATTTAACCACGAAAAGTCCAGTTAAAACTAACTGCAAGGTTTTCGTGTTAGAATAAGAACTGTTAGGACTCGGCCACAGGCATAAGCGGTAGCGGGCGCCATGTCACCGCAGTGTTGTGTGCGTTCTTGTAGATGGGTAATGCCACTCCACCGATGTTCTGCTCTTTGTATTATTTGAGCTGCCCTTTGAGGGACCTCTCTGAAGCTACTGCTTAAATTATGATGGTGATTCTGGTTGAAACGAGCAGTCTTTGACAGGCTTTTGACAGGAATTTTAGTACATTACCTGTCAAAATAAATAAATTGCGGTACTGGTATTCACCGATACTAGGAAGAAAAAGTATTTGATGTGCAAATGTGACGCTGTTTCACAAACTATAGGAACATTAACATCACGGCCTTTGTGCCCTAAAACCTGCACGATAGACTAGCACATAGATGTCCAGAGTTTTTTGTCCCTCCACCCCCGAAAGACAGAAAGAAAGAGAGAAAAAATATTTATTTGTCGCAGAAACATGACGAGCATACAATGAGACATTAAAAAAAGCAATACACATACAACACATTACAAATATTAAACAAAGAAAAAAAAAAACAACAAGCAGGAAAAAAAGTTGCACGTCATGATTGCGACAAGCAGGTTACCGCTCAGCATAGTGCTGTGCTATATGGACCCACAGCACAGCGCTGGTTTTCCAGCATATTGGGGATATAAAAGGCTGATTTTGCTTAGTCTAAGGGCTGAGATATTTCATTTCATAGTATTTAAGATCCAGGCTATCGACTAACACATTTCATGGGTATAGTCACGACCGTTTCATAACCCGCTACCGCCCCTCACTCAGTCCTACCACTTATATAACACACGTAGTCAGACTCGCCGGCGCCTCGCAGTTATCGATCATAGTACGTAATTACTAGCTCACTTTCTACTCTAGTGTTTGTGGGCTAGGTTTTGAATCTTCTGGCAACGTTAGGTTATGTTTGGAATTGTGCTGGTGAAATAGATAGATGAAAAAATACTTTTACAATGGAAACGATATAAATCTACACTAATATTATAAAGAGAAAAGATTTGTAGTTTTGTGTGTATATTATGTTAGTAATGTATAAATTTAAAAACTACTGCGCCGATTTCAAAAATTCTTTCACTATTAGGAAGCTACATGCATCTTTTGGCGTGCGGAAAATCATCGAATAGCGTAATAATAATAATTCCGTTCTTGGGCAGAGCAAAAGGGAGTGTCAGACTTCTACTGACTAAAAACCACCCATGTTCCGTCTTAGCCCTTTATGTCGAGGCCGCGGTATCTCTTACAACATCCCGCAGCCCCGACGGGAGCTACATTCACCTTGAGTAACATAGATTACTTTTTATCCCAGTATTCCTACGGGAACGGGAACTACGCGGGTGAGACCGCGTGACATCCGCTATTTGTAGATAAAATCGCGCCTGTAGTCCTTGGAGGGCTAGCCAGTGGTGTACACAACATTCTAGTTATGTTAAAGTCCCACTCCCATATTATCATAGGGCAAAATTAACGCTGTTTACAGCATATTGTATGTCACTGTACTCGGGGAGCCTGTGGTTCAGCTACACCCAAATGGCCTACAATGCTCTGCGGATCCAGTACAACAACGCGTTTAGGGTGCTGTTGCGTCTGCCTCGGTTCTGTAGCGCGTCATCTATGTAGGTGGCAAAACAAATTAAATCCAACAAAAAACGGTCACCGACTTCAGAAACTGATTTTTCTTCCGAGGTTTATTTTTTACTTTTTTGTGATTTAATTTTATTCACTTATTTACAATAAAAATCATCGTTCGGAGGCAGGGTGGCAGGGTGGTTAATTAGTTTAGTAATTTCACATATTTTGACGTTACATCATTTTCGACGATAGGTAGGTCGTGGTGAAGTAGAATGAAACGTGTAGTGGACTGTATAAATTATAATGATAGAAATGGAATAAAATACAACGTTCGGTTGGACTATGAAAAACAAAAGATATTTAGGAAATGCGTAAGCGCAGCCGTGCGTGGAGGCTTGCAACAGCTGACTGCCGAGGCGCGGGTAGACATGTGTAAGTAATTCGAGTGATGCATCACGTGTAATATCACCCGAGCGCGTACTGTAACATGACACATTACTCGACTAAAACCAGCATCACACCATTACACTAAACATCACGCGAGCGCAGTAGCTCGCGACATGACTTGAAGACTCGCTCGAACCGAGCCCTCCCGATTACTCCCGAACGCATCGCATCGGCAATGTTTGGTTTATATCGGAAGTCCGGAACTAGGCGAGTGCGATTTCGTATTTCGCCCGGTCAGGTGACTTAGTATGTTGTTTAGAACTCTATTTTTATTTCGAAAGTGTTTATATTTCCTTGACACCACGACCGGTCGCAGGTAAATACTCAACTGTCCTTTTATTTCTAATTGCAATGCAAATATTGCGATGTTTTTTTAGTTTTTACTATCGCGCCAATATTCATGGGTCACAATACTTTTAATCCTACGCCTAAGAATATTGCCAGTCCTAAGCCTGGAAACCCGTTACTTACGTTGATTTAGGGTACCTAAAAAGTATGAAGGAAAATCAACTTTGTTTGATTTGAATATTTAAATCATAGTGAGTAAATCACACTGTTACAATGCTATCTTACTATACTATTTCAATAACATGTCCTATTACACTAGAACATTGCATTACATTATAACGCGCGATGGTGTGCTATCGAATGGCGCTACATCATAACATCACGCGTGATGTTTGAAGTGATGGTGTAATGTAATATTACTCGGGACAAAATGTAATGACATATAACATCACTTCGTGGTGCACTGTTTGGCACATGTCTAGGCGCGGGGCCCGCGGTCTGCCGTGGTCATCGTGCGGCGGCCGGTTGACACCCGCTTCCCCGCGTCCCTCGTTAACTGCCGCTGGCTCGCGGCGATATTGAGCGGAACGTCTCAACAATGGGCAACTACGGAACCCTACATTGTGCGTGGTCCGACATGCACTTGGCCGTTTTTTTTAAATAATTCTTATCTAGTTGTACAAACTTCAATTGTCAGAAACAAATATATTACTCTTCTATTAATTATTTTTTACTCTACTTCTTAACCCAAATAAAAAAACAAACACAACTACTTAACTATGACCTCGAACAACATCTTTTCCCGGAAAAAATCCCGCATGAAAAACTCGGTCAAAACTATGGTTAAGTAAACTCGCAGTCTTACTAGGACAAAAGGTCTATAGCTCAACCAGTAAGTAGTTTTACTGTCTCTATTAAGGTGAATACGTGACGTTTTAAGCTAATAATGTACCCGCGAGAGTATGCCATTGTAACGTAGCGGGGAACAGAAGGTCAGGTTTGTGAATGTTGGGTTCCGGCCACCGTATGGCTTCCAGCCACCGTAGACGCGGGCCTGTGGACGGTGAGTTATGGGCTAGCTTACCGTCCGTTCAACTTCAGGCCGTGTCGACGGCGCGTTCGTGTTCCACGCGTGCCTAAAGAGGCCAACGCCCGTCGGTACTGCGGGTTGTTAAAAAGAGATACCGCGGCCTCGGCACAAGGGCTAAGAAGGAACATGGGTGGTTTTTAGTCAGTAGAAGTCTGAAGTCTCCCTGCCACTCTGCCCAAGAGCGGGAGGGGTTATTTGATGATTACCAAAACAAAAAAATAATTTGGGAATGTGCCATGGAGTAAGGGAATTAGGCGGCGATTTTTTGCTAGTATTCATATAGATTTTGAATTAGCCATAGTTTCTGGCTTGGATTCGAACAAAAACAAGATGCTTCTGAAGACCTAAAGTGGTGTGGAGTCCCTTGATTTCAATTTCCTACTATTAATAGTCTATTGGTGTGACCAGAGGTATTATCATAAAAATATAATTTCCCTATTTAAATCGGATTTCGTTAACAATTCCGAGGGTTTTTTTTATTTTCTGGCACGGATCCCCTTATAAAGGTATAAGGGGTTCCGTTCTAAAATAATAGTAGCCTAAGCTATTCCGTAAAACATAAGTTATCTGTCAGTCCCGTCACAACTGGCCCAGCCGTTTTAGAGATTAACCGGAACATACAGAAATAAAGAAATTTAAGAAAATGTTTTTTTTTCTATAAGTAACTAGTTTCAGAATTATGCATTCAATATAATTACAAACATGGATGTTTTGTTAAAAAACTTCTCTTCTAAACTATTCTGCGATATGTAAACTCGTTGTTTTGACTAAACCTTTTGCTTTAGTGTATACCCCAAAACAATGTAAACCGCGCTTAACAGTCGTAAACGAAGGATTTCTCATGTGATCCCTTTGTGTGGCCCCCCTAATGAAACATGTATATTATTATATTTAAAGCACTGTCTTCTTGGTTTGCGTAATCTCCTGGCTAATGATCTTTGTTAATTGTAGAATTGTGTTCACGGCTTTGACTTTGAAGGTTTTAGGACTATAACTCTTGGTAGAAGTTTTTGAATTATGAGGTAGTGTAAGTGTTCTTGTTTGCGGCGTAACTGGGTACTTAATAGTGATGTAGAAAATTGTGGATCTTGTTGAGAGATTGTGTATGTAGTGTGGTAGTGTGTGTGTGTGAGTTAATATCAAATACCGATCGGCAAAAATGGAGAGTTTAGGGCTAAACAATAACAACGGCTCGGTTTTATCTTTAGATATAACTCTGTTTCTCTAGGTTGGTCTGTGGATGGGTGATTATCGATTACTTAAAAAGCTTCTTCCGAGCCTCTAAAACACGTTAAGCAGTTGGTGTCGGCTGTCAATGGAAACAGGCATTCAGTGGCCTGAAAGTCTGACGACCTGTCCAACGGGTTTTACCTAGTACTTACATATTGGCTTGTCAGATAGGCAGTCGCTCCAAGTAAAATACTAGTATCCAGTTTTAGCCGGTTACACTGGAAACAGACCCCAACATAGTTGAAAAAAAGCTGGACTTAACATAAGACATTAACTTGCCTTACTATACGAGTCTGGTTCTTCTAACTAACCTAACAGACAGATGTGTTGTTGGGGAGTTTGTTCCGCCACTTCTTCTTTCCAGCTAAAACACTAGGAAGTGTTGAAGGGTGGATGTTTTGGGGGACTGTCTCTTGTAAATAAGTAAAGTAAAGTAAATTTTGACGTTCGAAAAGTGCTGATTATCAGCCTAGTATGAATAAATAAATTTTGATTTTAATAATCATCTTGCACAAGTCGTTTAGTAGGTTAATGTGTAAAAAAATACCTAATTTTATTAGGACAGGTTATCAGGTTAATTTACCTGACAACGTCATCACACTAAACCTTTACAACCGTATACCGGGACCAGCCTAAAAATAATCAATTTTACGTTTATATTGCCATAAAATTGGAATCGAATTCCAAACTATAGGCAGGCTAATCAATTTTATAGCCGACCAGCTATTAGCCATCGGCTGTTACGAGCTTCGGATCGTATTTAACAAATCCTCGGTGAGATTGGCTAGGACTTGGTGTTACTTTGTTAATGAAAACAATTATGCTTGATTAACTTTTTGATGGAAAGTCTTTTGAAATTGGAACAGTGTCCTGTTATGGCTTTAGTGTTATCTTAGAGTATTCAATGTTATGCCTTTTTATCTCTTTTAAGAGTGACTCACCAATTATTATCTACAAAGTCACCCAAGTGTCTCAGAAAGCATGTTTAAGGTGAAAGCGTCAGGATAGCCGCGAAATTCAATTTTTCTTACTTTGACCTCGAAAAAGTCGTTCCTCGAATTATATGAACTTGGAGGGTTGTATTGATGATTTTGATGATTATAATTCTGTAACTACATACGTCTTACACTCGCGTCCAACATTTCAATCAACATACAACCTAGCACTGGCCTGCAAATTGCAAAAAACGTAAGAAAATTTGAATTTCGCGGCTATCCTGACGCTTTCACCTTAAGCCGTTGGACTACACTGTCATTTGTAGATCAGTCGTAACAGGTAGTCAGATTAGTCAATGTATAATTTGACGGCACGGCAGGTGCAGCGGCTGAGCGATTGGACTGCTACGCTGCGTGTCGCGGGTTCGATCCCCGCTCGGAACAAATATTTGTATGATCTATAGATAGTTGTTTCGGGTCCGGGTATTTATGTATGTTAAATGTTTGTGAACGCACCCGATACAGGAGAAATTACTAGTGTGAGGCAAAGTTTAAAAAAAAATGTCAGCCGTAAGTCTGACAACCAGTGTTACCAAGGGTAAATTACTCGGTACTTGGTTGTGAAGGTCAGATAGGCAGTCGCTTTATTTAAAATACTGGTATTCAGCTGCAACCGGGCAGACTGGAAGCTGACCCCAACATAGTTGGGTAAAGGCTGGCCAGATGGTGACTTTGTCGTGGATGTCTTATGCCATGGTAGAAATATCAACCAGTTCCGCATTCTTTTAAGGAAATGGTTGAGGCATCTATATAAATTACGCTTCATTGTCATGTATTTAATCATTTCTCATCTATGAGGGGATTGTCCAAAAATTATTATGATGATGAGGTTCTAATGGACCTCTGGAAAGCTGGAAAAACCCGTCTCACTATTCTCAAATCACTGCGACTCCTTCAAGCCAGAATCATCAGTTGCGGCCACCAGAAAAGCGCCGAGACGATGTCCCAGAGAAACAAAAAACTGTCTTGAAATCAGCTACGAAATAAATAAAAAAAGAATTGTTGGATAAACATAAATCCCTGTTACCATTTACTTATACAAAGCTGGCATAGTAAAGTATTTTTTTTTTCTATTTTTAAAAAACTTTGCCCTACACTAGGAATTAATCCTGTATCGTGGGTTTTCATACATTTAAACTAACATAGGTACACAAAATACCCAGACCTGGAACAACTATTTATGTAGGCCATACAAATAGTTGTTAAGTGCGGGGATCGAACCCGCGACACGCAGCGCAGCAATCTAATCGCTCAGCCACTGCGCCAACCGTGCCGTCAATGATGATGAAAGTTGATGGTAAGAATAAATGCAGACGTTGCAACATAGTGACTTCTTTTGAGAATACTAAAACCTAAACTGTGGCTCTCATAACCCCAACACGCTCTATTTTATGCAGACTAAAATCACAAGCCCAATATACTCGTAATTTCAAACTTACTCCCTTGGCTTAAATGAAACATTCATCATACCTCTGAAGGCATTACTCAACACATCTTCAAGAGTCCTAGGTATGTGTTACTTTTACAACTAGTTTTATTTTCGTCGTAAACGCGAGAAGGCTGAAGACGTACAAACTTCCCGGCCCCGTTAAAAACTTAAGTAAGACGTACTCGTAATACTATTGTCGGAGTTTCGGCACTTTTTGTGTTTATTTGGCCTTGCCTCCGACCTACTTGAGTATGTTGAAGCATTATCTTATTACTTAGGGTCTATGTGTGACTTATTTTTTTTAACAAGACGTGTTTTTCTTCTATATAAAGGGTGTTAAAGTACCCTTAAAGCAAACGAAGGGCACTTGTTCTCCCCACCACTGCGATCATTTTCGGTTCTAGACCTACCTGGGAACCCCCTAGTTACGGAGATATTGGGGGTCAAAGTTTCAAATTTTGCATAGCTGTTTTTGAAAATACTAGTTTTTCAGGTTATAACTTTACTTAAATTACTTCCATGACCCGTTTACTATTCAAAGCATCCACTAGCACAACGTTTTAATAAATGTACATTGAATTTTACCGTAAAATGTGATTTTCGTCAAAAAAAAAAAGTTTAATTAGTTTAATGTACAGAATGCTTGGTTGACGTATGTGTGAAGGGCTAATTTACACCCTGTATTGTTTTCATTGAGCATCGGTGTGGGTTTGAGCCCAGGCAGGCGAATTACTTTGTGTAATTTATTTCATCACCACTGCTCTCAAAACGGTGAAGGAAAACATCGTGAGGAAAGTGGCATGTACTAGAGTAAACAAATCGAAGATTTATGACATATACCAACCCGCACTGGGTCCGTGTAGTGGATTATGACCCAATCCCTCTCATAAAGTCCACTCTATAATGTTTATAGTGCTGAGTGTCATCATCATCTTTTCAGCCATTCAACGTCCACTCCTGGACGTACCCTAGCAGCCACATTGACTAGTCCCGTGTGTCTCTCATCCAGCGGATCCCCACAACCTTCATCAGGTCATCACCTAGTACTTTTATTCCTTCCAACCCGTCAGGGCTGCAGGTATTCGAAAGAGATACCGAGGCCTCGACATAAAGGGCTAAGAAGGAACATGGGTGGTTTTAGTCAGTAGAAGTCTGATACTCGGTACCGCTCTGCCCAGAGCTGTGGGAGCCATTTGATGATTACCCACCGACCAAAAAAGAACAAAGGGTTCCTTCCAACACAACGTCTTCCGGTTCGCCATTCGTTCTGTGATCATTCGAGCAATGCGCCTTGCAATTCTGTGGACTACGTCGGTAGCCTTGGTTCTGTCCATTGTTGCAGGGAAGTAAAATGACGGTAGAACGTGAGAGGACAAACAAATAGGTGAACATGAGATCTTGTTATAATGCCCAGATGAAACAAGACAGCCAAAATATAAATCTTGCCTACATTTCATACAAATACGAAAAATAGGTGGGTAGTCAGTCTTGGGTCTCTGTGGAACGATGTTTGTACCCTCTAACTTGCACGTGTTAGGAGTTTAGCCACGGTCAAGGTTATTCTAACACGTGCCGGCTTTAGGAGTAATTATGCCTAAGCAAACGCGTATTTTAATGTTTTGATTTAATTTCGCATCTGGATCTGTACTATTGAATTATGTGCTAAGGGTAAGGGCTCTGTAGTCGATAGCAGATGAACATTTGGGAACTAATTGTATAAATGTATGTACGAAGAGAATTAATTTACAAACACTTCAAAATTAAGTGTTTTGTACAATTTTATTATCACACACTGACCTTATTGGTGAGGTTCTTTAAAAAGGACAGGTGAATTAGAATTAGAATTATTTATTTGTAAGAATGCAGTTGTACATTGTATGGTGTTAGGTTTGTTTAAAAGATTTCTTACATTCCACCATATTATCTTGTGTTACTACTAATATTAGTTTTACAGTTTTGATTGATCTTAAGATAATATTTTAATGAATACCATGCCACTTTTATAATAAATAATAGTTATGAACATCTGAAATTGCATGTCAAAGTAATAAACATGGAAATTAAATGTCATAGTAAATAAAAAAAATAAAGTTTATGTCATAATTAATTAAATTATCATCTTAATTATTTACAGAAGTCCATAAATTCATTAATGTCATAAAAACAATTACACAATAGCCAGTTTGTCAGCTTTTTCTTAAATATGTTAATAGGAAGCTCCTTGGATGAGTTAGGCAACTTATTTATAGTAGGTAGTCGCAACCAGCGTCCGACAGCGTGGACGAGTCAAAAGGGATATGTAAGAAATGAAGCAGGTGACGTTCTAGGTGACTGCCAACCCCATTAGATAAAGGCGTGAGTTTATATATGTATTTACACAAACAGACAAACATAATATGACAAGGATACCAATTTGTCAGACTGGTTTATTGCCAGACTTTCGGGTGATTGACAATTATCTAGAAATAACAATCGGGTTTACGGTTTGTCGTTCTCTCGGAGAAAACTTCGTATGAAATGGCCCATCCATGGTCCGACCTTGATAAACACTGCTTGTCGCCGGTTGTTGTTATTTAGCCACAAAATATTGGTTCGTTATAACTCGGTGTGGGTGTAAGATTTTCGCTGTTTATGGTACAAAATCCAAACATGATACTTTTAATAGCGTAACGAGAGTTGGTTAGCCCATTTTGTAATTACTTTTAACGTGTTGATAAAGAGCTCTTAAATGGTCCCTAATGTTTATGATTTTGGGTTCGTTTTTGTTGAATATTTATACAGTAAGTACCTATTTGTTCTTTTATGATCCAGATTAATATTGTAAATGCGATAATTACTGCGTCTGATACACACTTATTATCGTATTTTCATCGTTAGAGGTAGTGAGAGGCTTGAAAGTCTGACAACGAGTCTTACCAAGGGATGTCATATTGCCCAGAACTAACTGGGTTGTGGAGGTCAGATAAGCTGCATCCTCGGATTGGAATCCGATCCTAACATTGTTGTAGTAGTAGTTGAGCGAGGCAGATGTGAAACTGTGCAAACCTTTTCGTGGTCAAAGAACTAAACCGATTTTTATGTGAGTCAGATAGGAAATCTTCGACTTTGAGGAAAACAACCTAGGGGCATAATTAACCCTGTTAGTTCCCTTGGGATTTTCCACTTCCACGCGAAATTCATAAAAGACCCCTATCAACATGTTGCTTATGCGGAAATAGATATTGTCATAACATAGATAGTTTTTGTAATCAGGAATCAATAAAGATGGCGATTAAAACTTTGACGCCATGGCTTTTCGATTTGGCCCTGTTCATGTTTATGCTACTGTGAAAAACTCAATAATATATTTTTTTTCGGACTCGGCAAGCAAACCCAAAACTTTGTGCTTAGAAGTCAAGTTTTTTTTTTCGAGTCAACAAAATAACTTCCTAAATAAACCATCGACATCCAAAATTCATCTCAAATCGTGAAAATCTCGAGACATCCTACTTAGCATCTCAGGCGAGTAAAAAACTTTAATGTGGTACTGTAAACGGCTCATAAAGCCGACGTGGACGCATTAAGCCGTGTTAGTGGGCCAAAGGGGCAATATGCCGGCTAATTTGATGGCTACAGACAAACGAGCTGACATTGGGCTGATGTGTCGGTGATGGGAGGCCGCGGGAGCGGGGAGGTCATTGAATTATGATTAAGATCTGCCTCCATTTTTCCCAACTGTGTTTACTTCTGACACAAAATGGAAACCTGGCTGAAGTAAGGGAAACCGGTCCAGATGGAGATTCTTAGATGACTGTGCCCGGAAATGTAAACGTGGTCTAACCGCAACAACAATGGGACACTTGATATTGTGATCTGCCAGTCCGGTTGTTTGAATAGAAAGATTCATGATACTCAAGGTGGCAAACTCTTTGTCAAATTTTCGATTGACTCAATTTGAATTTTTATCGACATGCTATGAAGAAAAAGACTATCCTCTGTAGTCTGGACAGTTCCGCCATCAAGAATTTGTATGTCTGACTTTACCCACACCAAGACATGAACACATTTTTAGTTGTTAGGGAATATATTTTGCCAACAACAGGGAAATAATTATGTTTAAGGGAAATTCGTCAAAACTCATTCATTCATAGCCGTAATCGAGAAGCACAATTATGGAACGATTGTAACACTGTCAAAGACTGCTTACTTTCCACACACTTGCACTTTAAGTACCACACAACGTCAAACACTGTTTAGGTACTTAACTATATGGAAAATCAATTTATTTGGATCTGTTTTTTTGTGGTAATAATTAATTCAATTGTTACGAATGAATTTAATAGTTTTACTATGTAAGGAATTTAATGTAATCTTTGGTAAATAAAAGGCTAAAATATAAATAATGTGGAAGCTGTGTCAGTCAAGTTGAACCAAATATCTTAATAGTTACCAAAACCTTGGGCGCATATAAATGACGGCTATAAATCAAAGTGAGTGAGATATTATGTTTTATACGTCCTCACGGTGTTGGGGCGCACTTTGTTTGTAAGTCAAGCCGAAGGGGTAATCTGCCGGTTAATTTGATAGCTACGGTTATGATAACCAGTAAGTTATAAGCTGAAGCGATAGCGATTTTTGTTATTTGTGTAACAATAAGGTACACAGTTTAGGACTTCATTTGTTTACTTGTAATGGTTTTAACAGTATGTATACTTCCAGCATAATATTATGGTGGTTGTCTTTTGCAAGGTCGTTGAAAAGTGTTGCGCCGAACCCAACATGGGACAAGGGCAGGAAGATGATGATGATGGTGATGATCATGATGCAAGGACGTTGAAAAATATTTACGTTTTATTTAATGTTTCAAAATCAAAATCCAAACTCATTTATTCAAATTAGCCTGTTAATCAGCACTTTTCGAACGTCAAAATTTACTTTACTTATTTACACAGTCAGACAAACATGACAGTCCCCCAAAACCCCACCCTTCGGCACTTATCCAAACCAAAATACATACTTAGATCAATAAACCGGAATCTTCTGTTAAGTCCAATGTCGCGTATAAATTGCTTTGAAAAATGCACGTCATGTGAGTAAAACATTAAGAAGTTGCTGCTCTGTTTTCGTTAAAATATTCTTATCCCACTAAAACAGTAGGTTTGAAAACAATGAATGACGTGTATTAATTACCCTGGTTTTTGTTATCAGTTGCTTTAGAGCGCAACAACTTAGATAAATAGGTTTCAGGCAATCCTCACAATAACTGACAAGCCGGTAAACGTTTTGGGTTTTAAAACTACATTCCAATTTGGCTTGAACACTTGACAAGTAACTACCTATAGCCCACTAGTTCCTTGTCTAAGCAACTTTTATGGTATCGTGAAAATTAACAGCCTATTATGAAAATTATCTTGTTGTGTGAAATTATATTTTTCTGTTTTTTTTCTTGGGTTATATCCAGGTCAAAAAGAACAGAACTGTGTCAAGAGGGTTATCGACCAAAATGAAATGCAGTGGTTGAAAACCTTTTTTCAAAATTTACTTTGTTTGCCAATTTGCTGAGATACCGGCGATGTCTTTTAGTATAATGTACTTTATTTTATTTTTTTTGGCGGGTGGAATATCAAATAACCCCTCCCGCTCTTGGGCAGAGCGAAAGGGAGTGTCAGACTTCTACTGACTAAAAACCACCCATGTTCCTTCTTAGCCCTATGTGTCGAGGCCGCGGTAACACAACTTGTGTACAACCTGCAGCCTTAATTGCAGCATTTATTGATTTACCATCACCATCAAATATTTCAACTTGACGAAATTTTGGATCTTTATTGGCTTTATGTTTAATTATTCAAATCCTCACAGGATTATTTTTAACTATATATTATTATACAGCTAATATTGAAATAGCATTTTATGGAGCTAATTATATTTGTCGAAATGTAAATTATTATGCATTATAATGTACTTACGTCTTATTTTTAAGTGTTTCTTTTATTTACTTTTATATCGTTTTGTTTTAATATTGAGTTGTGTCCTGTGCTATAGTTGTAGCAAATTAAGATCGCAATAGCGGCCATTGCTCTTTTCCTAATATTTCTTCGTAGTCTTATGAACCAAAACAAATGAACGAAGTATAGTTTTTCATAGGAAAAAATGTTTATTTTTGGATTTCACAGTTAAGAACTTTAATAAATGTAGGTGGTTCAATGACCGCTATTGCGATCTTAACTGGCAGCAACTAAAGACAAATAAACACAAGTATTTTTCTATTTTATCTTGTTCTTTAAACTAAACCCCGATCATACACAGCCCCGCTACCTCTCACAACCGATACCACACGAAGACATTAGTCCCTGACACGCCCCTTGCGTCACCCGGCCGTGTGTCATATTGTCACGTCACCAACACGCTGGCTTCATTTTGTTTTCTGTTCCACTGAATCGGGCTCACTGAGAAAATTGACTTATGTGCCACAGAGAATATGTAATTATTAGGCTTTTTAGGTATGTTATTGGATTCTAGATTAGGTCTACTGGTATATTTCTGCGACACTGAGTAAATCTTTATGAACCTTATTTTCATTTACTATAAGGCTGATATTTGCTTGCTGCCGTTGACAAGTTTGTAAAAATACAGTGATCTTAAGTATGGTAATAATAAGGTTGCTTTTTGGTTGCTGCTCTCGGAGGGAAAAGACTTTGAAAGGAATGTAGGTTGTAGGATTTTGTGATGTGAAATGTAATCAAATGGAAATCGAAATTGGTAAGTATTAGATCTTATTTGAAGATATCAGTGGAGTCTGTGTTTGTTTGATTAGGAATTTTATAAGCACATAGAAGGTTTAAATCAAAATTAAGTGCATTAACTCATGTCAATTCAGCGATAGGATGAAAAATATCTCCTGAAATAGTTCTTATAAAATAATTTATTCAGTTCAATACCTGGGAACTATCAGACGCAAAAACTTGAACATCTTCAGAAAATATAATTATGGAAAACGTAATCAGTGCCTATAACATTTGAGGGTTGGTCTCGATTTCTCAAGGGTCTTATCATCAGATCCAGACTTTGTGACAACGAGACCACCTCGAGAGTATACCCTTTCAAAATAATTTTGAAAATCGGTATACAGTTGACGGAGACATGCGCTGACATAAATAAAAAAAAATACATACACACGAATAGAGAACCTCCTCCTTTTTGGAAGTTGGTTAAAAAGGGCAATGACCGCTATTGTGATCTTAATTGGCAACAACTATAGTAGTTTACAGTGCTAGCGTCTGTACATATTACGTCTTCCCTTCTAAATAATTCAACCGACTACTAAACTGCCTGCCTACCCCAAAGCAAGGACAAAGCTATACAGCTACCCTTAGTATATTCATCATCTAGCCGTAAGCCAGATTGTCACGTTCGTTCGTGCCGTATGTCCGATCTTCATTCGTTTTGTATGTATGTGTGTGTGTGTGTGTGTGTGTGTATTAACTGACTATGAGTGCGTTAGTGTGTGTGCGTGTTTATTGTATTGTTGACGTGTGTGTTTATTGGAAGTATGTTGTGAAGATGAATTGTTGTACTTTTTTTTGTTTACGGGTGACTTTGTTGAAGGATATTGCTTGTCGCTGCTACCTCATCATTATCTGCCGGGACATCTCCGAGTCATGTTGGAGAAGACTTCACTCTTTTCTTTCTGAGATATACGAGTACTTTTCTTTTTTTTTTTAGGAGTTGGAAATCATCGAATAACCTCTCCCGCTTTTGGGCAGAGCGAAAGGGATTGTCTACTGACTAAAAACCACCCATGTTTCTTCTTAGCCCTTTATGTCGAAGCCGCGGTATCTCTTGCGAACAACCCGCTGGTCCGGGTGGACTCGCGGCCCCAACGGGTTCTGTGATATACCCTAATACGTTTTTATTTGTTTGGAGGTTGACTAATACCACCCATGTTCCTTCTTAGTCTTTTATGTCTGGGGCCGCGGTATCTCTTTTAAACAATCCGCAGCCCCGGCAGGATACCTAAACACTCTAAGGAGCCATTACAAATACTGTAAACTTATGGTGACACTCTCACACTAATCTATGTATAAATGAAATGATATCTCGATTTTGATTCTTAGCGATAAAGCCTTTTTGTGATTTCTCAATACGCCTTCAACAAACCTTGATTATCAGAAGTAGCAAAAAATATCTGTGGTATTTAAAAAAAAAAAACATATAATATTATCTAGTCACTTAGGGATATCCACAGAGTCATCAGAGTTTTGCTACCCAACTTAATTTAATTTTAAATTTACTGCGGTACTCAGAGATATTTAATGATTTCTTACGCCGTCACTTAGTAAAGGTTTGACATATTTTAGTATGACAAAACTGTCAAAACCTTTACTAAGTGATGGCCTAAGTAATCATTAAAGCTCTCTGAGTGCGGCAGTTAGACTCAAAAAATTAAAATACCAACTAATTAACCAAAAGCCTTTACCTCCTCAACGCACCATTCCCTCTATCCTCGTCTTATTATCAAAAAGCCTTTCACAGGCTATAACTCTTCGACTTGTCTGAGTAACAAAGCCCTGTCGGCCATCTTAAGCCTTTGGGACCTATATAAGGCCTTAATAGCTGCTAAATAGCATGTTAGTGCTTCTGGATTTTGAAAAAGGGCGCAATAAGGGTTAGTATTAGTGAGATGGGTTTTTTAAACTAGATTTTTGGATTTGGTTAGAAGTTTTGGGGTTTTCAGTAGTTTGTATTTATATAAATGAATGTGTGATTTACACGTACCACGACGTTTTTCAGCACACTTTAATATTAATTAAAAAATAGAACGGGAAGTCTCTTTGTCATGAATTATTTGGAAACTACGATTTAATTTAAGGAAAGGAAGTGCATTAAAAATAAAGTATTACCGCCTTTTATCCCCGTTAGCTTAGGCAGACGTATACTTCCATGTATAAGCCTGTAAAAAGGGCCAGGTAGAATTGTTGTAAAAAGTCACCAATTTGAGCTTATTGACACTGGAAAAAACAATAGTTGACCTGGAAAATTCATGTATTTTTAAAGGAATTTCAAAAAAGCTAATGTTTGGATGTTTGGTTTGGTTGTTGTTGTTTGTGTTGTGTTTGTGTTTGTTGTTTTGTATCATGTATTTTTAAAGGAATTTCAAAAAAGCTAATGTTTTGAAATTCCTATAAAAATACATAAATTTACTGCAATAAACGTTTTTATGTAAGCTCCTTAATTGAGCACAATGTCGTCCATCCAAAAAAAGTACGTGTTTTTTGTTAACTAATATAATTTTCAAACCGTTTGATATGCAAACCGCGAAACTTAAATAAACTGTCCGCAAATGAAGCTCGAAACACATTTTTTTAAGGCCTATACGAGCATAAAATACGACAATGTTTTCAATAAAACCCCTTTTAAAATTAAACCTCTATGTTGAACAAAATGAATTACTCATAAATCTAACGGTATACGATTTAAAACTTTAATCCGTTAGACATAAAGTAATTTTTTGACTGAATTTACATTTCAAATGAAGCTCTGGAGACGTGACTTCGTCGTTTGAAGTTAAAAATGTATTTTGTTTATTGTATTTTGTTTTTAAAACATGGCGTCGGTAATGAGTTTCATTATTACTGAAAGAAGACTAGGTTTAATTGAAGAAAAGTTATACAGCTGTTTATTTTCTAGATAAACTGAACTGAGCTCTATTTTTCAGTTAAGTAGACAAACAAATCATTTGCAGCATGTCCATTTTATCAAATATATTTTTTCATCAAGTTTTTCCTATTTTTCAGTAGCAGTATTGAGTCAGGATCTGTACCCGGATATGACAATAACAACCCATTATTACAATCAATCTGCTATGCCTTTTCTCTAGTACATTGGGGTCGGCATTCAGTCTTATCGGATGCACCTGATTACCAATATTTTACATGGGGTGACTGTCTACCAGACCTCCTCAACCCAGTTACGTACTGGCTAATATAATATGAAGGGTGTAAAAGTACCCTTAACGCAAACGAAACGCACTTGTTCTCCCTACCACTGCGATATTTTTTTTGTTTTAGACCATACCTGGGAACCCCCTAGTTACGGAGATATTGGGGGTCAAAGTTCCAAATTTTGCACAGCTGTTTTTGTAAATACTAGTTTTTCATGTTATAACTTTACTTATTACCTCCATGACCCGTTTACTATTCAAAGCATCCTCTAGCACAATGTTTTAAGAGTGCTACATTGAGTTTCACCGTAAAATGTGATTTTTGACCCCAAAAAAAAAATGTTGCGTAGGGCTACTTAGTTTGATGTACAGAATGCTCGGTTGACGTATGTGTGAAGAAATAATTTACACCCTGTATAGTCATCATCATCATCATCATTTCAGCCAAAAGACGTCCACTGCTGGACATAGGCCTCCCCTAAGTGTCGCCACATTGTCCTGTCCAGTGCGTCTCGCATCCACCGGATCCCCGCAGCCTTCACCAGGTCATCAGTACACCTAGTGGGAGGCCTTCCGTTTTCCGGTTCGCGTTCGCCACTCCAGAACTTTCCGGCTCCAGCGGCCATCCGTTCTGCGAGCAATGTGCCCTGCCCACTGTGACTTAAGTTTGGCAATTCTTCGGGCTATGTCGGTAACCTTTGTTCTCATGCGCCTGCATGTTCTCTTCGTGAGATGCATTAACCCTGTAGAGTGCGTCAGCGATGTAATCGTGTTTCAAGACAAATAGATTGACCTCATTTCTGATTCGATCACGCAAGGAAACTCCGAGCATAGCCCTCTTCATTGCCCTTTAATATATGATACCTTTTTGTAAGTCTATAAAGTCATCAGACTTTTGGGACACTGATTACCTGTAGCGACTATCACTGTTAATCTTCAAATGATAGCCAGGACCATCAGTTCAACGTGCTTTCCGATGCATGGAAGAAACTCGGTATAAAACAAGGCAGATTACCAAAAGCCCTGCATAATCTATCTATCCATGAAACCCCAAGACCCTCATCCTACCAACTAATATATTCAAAGAATCATAAAATAGAGCACATCCATTCTTCCCTGATTCTTCGTACAGACATTCTCTGACTTATGAACCGTGTTTCTCCACTCACAAGTATTCCCATATAATCTAAGGCATACATAATATATGTTAGTAAGAGTTTCTGAATGTGCGTTTACATACTACTACCTTCATATGCCGCGGTTTTGTGTAGAAAATCGGCATTTGAAAATATGGCTGGGTTATTTTTTTAATGGTGCTGGTTAATTGTGTTGGTGATCAGTAAGCACTAGCAGCTCGAGGGTTGATAGTGAAGAATGTCTGCAAATGGGTGATTACAGAGTTTCTTCCGTGCCTCTCGCTGCTGCTGGTCTCGGCTGTCATATGGTCATATTTTTGGCAGTCGAATCAGATATTCCTCAGTGAAAGTTAAGTCTGACAACCAGCCTTACGGAGAGAGGGTACCATTTTACACAGTACTCAATAGGTTATAGACGTCAGGTATGTAGTCATCATCAGCCTATATTGTTCCCACTGCAGGGACTCAGGCCTCCTCTCTAGGAGAGGGATGGGCTATAATCCACCACGCGGGCCCAGTGCGGGTTGGTAGATGTCACATATCTTCGAATTTTTGGTTCTAAGATATGCCGGTTTCCTCACGATGTTTTCCTTCACCGTTTTGAGAGCAGTGGTGATGAAATAAATTACACAAAGTAATGCGCCTGCCCGGGTTCGAACCCACGACCAACTGTTTGTAAGTCGGGGCCGCAACCACTGGGCCACCACTGCTCTGCTCTGCTGGTATGTAGTCGCTCCATGTAAAATACTGGATAGTAGATTTCCTTAAAACGCGCACAAAATAAAAAGAAAAGTAAATTATCTCTCATATTGTTAAAATTAAATCCAACACAGTTTAAAATAAAATTATCCTTTTCATTTCAATACAGCACCACACTGAATTACAGTGTTTATTTAAAATAAAACTATAATTAAAATATTAATAGCTTGTTTAACATCCTGTAGTAGCGGAAATTCTGTTAGTCTAAAATGCTAATAAGATTTCTGAATAATTATGCTTTACCAGATTCCATGATGGCTGAATATTTTATACTGTACGCTTTCGGACTAATTTTAGCGATATTTAAATTAGAATAAAGCCTAGAATTTATTTCTGATTCAACTAAGCGAGTAATACGATGATAAAGCGATGAATACTAAGTGAACGAGCGATTAACTATTTATATTTAATTTGAATACTTATGTTTTGTAAAATTATACTGTTATTTTTGGTTTAGAGATAATCTGCGGAGTTTTTAGTGAGATTTGTGGTTCTTTTTACTGTGAGTAAAGTTATGGTGGTATAGTGTACATCATAATTATTAAAATCTTCAACCCCCGGCGCACAGTGGGCTGAAAATCGGCTTTCATAGACATTCGATTTTTTTTTCGAATTGGTCAAATTTTTTGATTGGAATTGTTTAAAACAATCATGACCTTGAGGTATAATTGGTATGACGTCATAGAACATAGTGGAAGATAGACTTTTGATTTTTTTTCAAAATACTTGTATGGGAATTATCATAAAATCTTCAATATCTCAGCTATCGCATATTTGCGCAAAAGAATTCTTTCACACAAAAAATCTCCTATTTTTTTGCTAATTTTTGATATATTTCACTTTTATGGCAGAGGTGCGATGGAAAAGAAAAAAATTAAAAATAATTTTATTATTTTTATTTCTTCATTTATAACGATTATAAATGAATTTTATTACGTATTAGAATAATATAACAAAGAATATATAGCAAAATAGTCTAGGCCATCGTGAGCCGCTTTTTTAATAATTGATTTTTAAACTACCTAGCAGAAAAACAGCATCTTATACGTAAAAAAACAATTCTTAAATTGTTGACAACAAATACTCGACTTTATCGGAAGCCTAACCCTTTTAGCCTATAACAATTACCGAGAATTATTGCTAATAGGTACCTACCTATTAACTAATAGGTAGGTGATCACTGATCACCTAATTTAAGTTTTATTATGACAATGAAGGGTTTTTAGGCTGATTACTAATCGTTCTCCAGAGGTAGAACTTACAGAATCACTGTGCCTAATGGGTTATTATCATTAGGGTATAATAACAGTTAAACATGTAATCAATATACAACTACAAATATGACTTACATTTAAATTTTAAATAGTTTTATATAAAAAAAAAATAGAACAAAAATAGTACTCTAAATACATTCTAAAAATAAAATTTAATTGATTATTTACAGACATGCTCTAAATTAATACTAACAAAAGTAAAACTAATAAAAAGTTAGTAAATAAACAAAAACATCTTAACCTACTGTTAGTCACAATCACTACATTCTGATTCTGATTCAGATTCGGAATCTAATTGATTTATATCGCAAAATTCGACATCGGGTTCTTGCAGGTTATCCAAAAGATCCCGAGTTTCAGCGAAGAGAGCTTTCCTGTTCTTTACATCCATAATTGGTCTAACTGAAGAAATGAGAGGGTCTGAAGTGAGAAGAAGCATGTTTAGAATGTCTTCATTAGAACATTGTCTGCTCTTTTTTCTTGAATGATGACATCTAAATCTTCGAAAGTCCTTATTACGAGCCTCTGATGCTTCTTCTGAAAGACACCCAATTGGTACTACTGCATTACAAGCTATAATATCTGCCCCATGTACAAGTAACTTGTGCACAGTTGACGACATGTAATACCAGTTATAAAGTGCCAAATACCTCTCTGCTGTCTTTAGGCAGTACTCTTTAAATTTTTCAATATATATATTTTCTTCTGATGTAATAGCCTGTAAAATAACAGCAAATCTCCGAATCAAATTCTCATCCAGACCCGTAATGGCTGCGGTTTTTTCCGGAAATTCAAAAAATCTCCGTGCTGTATTTCCATCGTTGGTTGTTCCTGAGCCTTGTTTAACCACACCTATGATCAGGTTCAGTTCCCGCTTGAAACCGTCTTGGATTGTTTTTTTCCTTGCCTGCAGAATAGCTTTATCTTCTTCCCCTTTTGCCATCCATTTTTTAAGATCTTGTCTGTAAGAAATATTTAAAAGGCATTCCATGCAATTGATGCGTGCATGTAACGAAGACAGCCCAAATTCGTATAAATTCTCAGAAACAGGCCTTTTTAACACTTCCGTTAAATTGTTCATCTCTGAAGGTTTTGCCAAACATAAATAGCAAACTGAGCTGGCTTTGGCTTCAGAGATGTAAGTGCAGACCTTGCCATCGATCATGGTCATCTTAAGGTCATGGGTGACCTTGTTGCTGCCACTATCTGTCGGTCTCAACGCTTTTATTTCTTCTTTCATACTGTCTAAATGCTCATTGACAACCAGTTTGCTTTCTTTCATGAAGCTAAATCGCACGGGACGACAAAATGATGAAGAACAGGGTTTCGGGTTTTTCCATATGGTGTCACTGCCATTGATTAGTTTCAACGGAACTAATGATGTCATGAAGACACTAGAATCATCATTTTCACTGTCCATTGTCTGTTTATATCTGCTCTGGCTAGACGCACCGTCAAATCCCCACTTCGATATTAATATTAACTGTTTCTGTTCTACGCCCTCAGGTAAACTGTCGAAGATTCTTTTGACTGTTAAATCTAATAATCCTTGAAGAGAAATTTTTGCTGATGAATCCGTCACTGTTATTGTTTGTTTGGAAGGATAACATTGTAATTTCGCCTGTTGAACTTTGTAATAAGATGGATACAAATCTTTTACGCCTTCACGTATGGCTGTTTCTCTCAATGTTATATATTGCCACTTAGATAATTTTAAAGAGAGAAATATGCCAAGTGCCTTCTCGGGTGTGAAAACTTGCTTGGCCGACGATTGATGAATTAAATTATTGAACTTATCAGCAGCTCCTGGATTTGTCAACATGAATTCTAGTGCTGAAGCAATATTCTCCTTTCCTTCTTGTCTCATCTTTATGATAGCAGCATATGCTATCTCACTGGACTCACAATTTTCTTGATCTGTAATTCTCCTTCTTTTTTGTTTCTTTCCTAGATCTTGAAATGGTTTACGAGTTGGTGCCTTTCTTTTTGTCATTGTTCCAACTGATATTGCTGCTGATGTAGATGTGGAAGGTTGAGGAGATATGGCATTTACTTCAGAATCCACAATGCCTGAAGCAGCAGGTACTGTTATGCAACTAGGCCAATCAATATCAGTCTCAAGCCAGTTTTTGTGTTCCTTTAAGAAACACTCCAGTTTTCTGTTGGCCTGCTTCCATTTCCTTGTAATAGCTAGTGTAATCCTTCTGCAATATTCTTTTAATGTTAAATTATCTTCATCGGAGAGATTTAAGTTCAAACGAGAAACTACAGCATTATATAGTGCAAGGCTGTCACTGTACTTCCCCGAATTCTTCAAAATCATGAAGAAATCTAGGTAAGTAGATAAACTCTCCATTTTTTGCAAGCACAATTTCACTGTTAACACAAGGGGAAATCAATGTGAACTGAATAATTGTTCCCAATACTGCCCTTTAAATACCTGTGAGATATCTGTACAGAACTAAATTAACCCTAATGATTATAACTCATTAGGCACCTGCACAGTGATTCTGTAAGTTCCTCTGGAGAACGATTAGTAATTAGCCTAAAAACCCTTCATTGTCATAATAAAACTTAAATTAGGTGATCAGTGATCACCTACCTATTAGTTAATAGGTAGGTACCTATTAGCAATAATTTTCAGTAATTGTTATAGGCTAAAAGGGTCAGGCTTCCGATAAAGTCGAGTATTTGTTGTCAACAATTTAAGAATTGTTTTTTTTACGTATAAGATGCTGTTTTTCTGCTAGGTAGTATAAAAATCAATGATTAAAAAAGCGGCTCACGATGGCCTAGACTATTTTGCTATATATTCTTTGTTATATTATTTTAATGCGTAATTCAATTCATTTATAATCGTTATAAATGAAGAAATAAAAATAATAAAATTATTTTTATTTTTTTTCTTTTTCATCGCACCTCTGCCATAAAAGTGAAATATATCAAAAATTGGCAAAAAAATGGGTGATTTTTTGTGTGAAAGAATTCTTTTGCGCAACTATGCGATAGCTGAGATATTGAAGATTTTATGATAATTCCCATACAAGTATTTTGAAAAAAAATCAAAAGTCTATCTTCCACTATGTTCTATGACGTCATAACAATTATACCTCAAGGTCATGATTGTTTTAAACAATTCCAATCAAAAAATTTGACCAATTCGAAAAAAAAATCGAATGTCTATGAAAGCCGATTTTCAGCCCACTGTGCGGCGCAGCGCCTCCGCCTCCAGATCCCACGGCGGCATTCCGGCAAGGAGGTTCGCCGCTTCGCGGGAGATCGTGCGGTACCCCCGTATTAAAATCTAGCTTGAATCCGGTTTGGCCTCAATCGTGTGGAGGTTGAAATTAAAAATCAATCGAGATAAAAAGTTATACATTGTTTTTCCAAGTCCTGGTCTATCGATGCGACAAGCTTCAAGTCGGTTTACCGGTTAAAGCGTTAAAAGGTATGTGTTATAAATTAAAAATTCCCAATGGCTATTAATCTTTTGTTATGTTTTTGTAATTATAATTTTTTGGCCTTAGAAAAGTATTTACATTTTATGCCATTTTAGCGAAATATTACATGATTAATTTAAATTAAGTAAACAGAAAAATATTTCAAAAGTACAAACAACAAACGATGGACGAGAAAACAAACAAAAAAAAGTATAAAACAAAACATTGTACACCAAAATTTGGTTCAAAATAATTTCGTTCCTCTACTAAAATATGTTAATTTGCTGTTAACTTTTATTCAGTGTAATTAGACATTATTATTTCATCCCAAAACATCTAACTGAACAATCTCCCCTAACTCATAAATATGCGAAAAAAAGGAAAACTTGAAGATTTTCCTCTTTATTTGCCTTGTTGGCCTAATGCTTGCGAGTACGACTGCTGAATGTAGGGTTCTGGTTGTTCGAAAAAGATACCGCGGACTCGATACAAAGGGCTAAGAAAGAACATGGGTGAGTTTTAGTCAGTAGAAGCCTGACACTTCCTACAGCTCTGCCCGGAGTGGGAGGAGTCACTTGATGATTTCACAACCCCCCCCCCCCAAAGGGTAAAGGTTTGAACATTTACCCTTTGGGGGGGGGGGTTACACTTTACCGTTATAGGTCCGCATCTGCTTCTCAGCTTAATTAATAATAATAATAATATTCCACAATTATATGGAGCGACTTCCTACCTGATCTCCAAAATTAAGTGAGGGAATACGATACCCTTTAGTAAGTTATCATACATTCTGGCTTCTGACAATCCGGAATAACTGCAAAAATACTATAATTTAACATGGACCTTTTGCCCATTAAACCTCCATAACTAACTAAGGACATTACGATACCCAATCGTAAGACTAGTTTTTAGACTGTCTGGCTTCTGATTACCCTGAATTACCTCCAAAAAATTATTGTTATTTTTCCCCATCCGGAAATAAAAAAAAAGCCTGATTCCGGATACTGCCAGTAACGTACACAGCGACTCGTCAAAGTTTGCAAAATTTATTAAGTCGTAAAGCCGGTGTGTCGGGCCCCTGTAGTAAAATACAGACCTTTGGCCATTACATAACGTATGCTTGAGCCAACTTGTAAAGGCAACAGTTAATTTATATATTATGAATTTTCACTACCCCTTTTGTTTAAATAAAGGTTATCCTCGGTGTGGATTGGACAGACTAGTTCGTAACTACTTTACGATTATTCTATATTATTAACCGTTTATTAGGAGCTTGATCAAACTTCCTTGCGGGATCCAAGACAACTAAATCGTTTCTCTGGGACTTCGTCGAGCTTCATTGTCTCGGCGCTTTTCTTGTGGTCGCCATTGTTGATTCTGGCTAACAGGAGGTACAGTGATTTGGGAATAGTGGGGCGGGCTCGTACTATTTGTTGTGGAGGTCAGATAGGCAGTCGCTCCATGTAAAATATTGTTATTCAACTGCATTCGGTTGTTGTCTACCTAGTATAGTGCACGGACGTACGATCGCGCGCGCGAGCTCTTTCGCGAGAGTTTTCTGCTGACGGATCACAACAACGTCGCGTCGCGGCGTACCTACGTCAATATATCGGGGTCAGTGTCATGACCTAGTTACAAGTGCGGAAATCATGAAGTGTTTACAATAACTTATTGTTTAGGTGTTAAACTCGCCTTACAACTTAATAATGGCTACAAAAAAGTCTATTACTATTAAAACTGACCTAGAAAGGCAGTTATATGACTGTTATCTCCAAGAGAAAACAGATAGAGAAAACCTGCAAGTCATGGTACGTAAATTGAATGTACAAATTGATGCCCTGCAGGAACAAGTTCAGACACTTCAAGGAGAATTGAACTGCATTAAAGAAACAAAAGGGACTACAGAACCTGCTCAGACTACAAAAAATGACGTGGAATACTGTACAGACGAGGATGACCTTGCTAAAGAGACTGAGTGGATTAGGGCCAAGAGCAGGAAGAAAAGGAAGCTTAACACCTCCCTCTCTCCAAAACAACAACCCGGAAGCGCCCAACAAGACAATCACCAAAAAAATGAGAAAGTGACTTCGGTCAAAAAAGTGCCCTTACCACCGCCAATCATAATAGACGGAATCAAGAACTATCAAACGTTCTACGATTCGTTAATTGAAAGCCAACCAGCGGAATCATTTACAGCAAAAATGATGAATGGGGATTGTGTGAAGGTTAACGCCAAATCAGAAGACTCATATAGAGTAATTGCCAGGTTCTTGTCTGAAAAAGACTACCACTGGCATTCATACGAAAACAAGCAGGCTAGACCAATTAGA
Source organism: Diarsia rubi (assembly GCA_932274075.1). Classification (NCBI taxonomy): domain Eukaryota; kingdom Metazoa; phylum Arthropoda; class Insecta; order Lepidoptera; family Noctuidae; genus Diarsia; species Diarsia rubi. The sequence continues at coordinate 7,943,566 of OW026437.1, read as the reverse complement.
GTTGTGGTAAAGAAACTACACTCTTCTTGCCAACCAGATCGAATTAAGGAAGATTTAACAACCCAAGGCCTAAAAATAGAAAAGGTAGACAGTAAATTGAGCTGGAAGACCAAAGAACCACTCAACATGTTCGTTTTATCATTTTATAACGATGAAGATGTCAACAAAATCTACGGCATTAAGTACATATTAGGGTGTAAAATTGAAATACATCCACTCAAAAATCCAGCACTCATCCCCCAATGCAAGAGATGCCAAGCTTATGGGCATACACATAAATATTGTCAAAAAGAGCCAAGGTGTGTGAAATGCACTGGCAAGCATCTTACAGCCAATTGTACCAAATCTCCGCAAGAGAAACCAAAATGTATCCACTGCGGCCTACCTCACCCTGCCAATTATAGAGGGTGTGAAGTAGCCAAACAGATGCAAATTATGAAAAATAAAGTTTTAAAAAAGAAACCTACGGTGCCTAATACCCAACAGTTTCCTCCTATAACACACCCTGGTAAACAGGCGCAGAAAGCAAGTGTCCAGTCAACTGCAAAACAACCAGCCATGCAAGTAACCAACATCGGCACTTACGCACAAGCTGCAAAACAAGGATCTCAACCTCTGAACTTAGAGGATAAGATTAACCAGATCTTGAAGTGCATTACCTCATTTGATAAGAGATTAGAGAAGCTAGAATCCAGCACTAAAACAGCTGTCTTGAATAATCAAAAATGAATAACACACTTAAAATAATGGCGTGGAACTCCAATGGACTACTCAAACATCAGCATGAGTTGCAGGCGGTCCTAGATACAGAAAATATAGACGTGTGTTTAATCTCCGAAACGCATTTCACGAAGCAATCTTTTATCAAATTTAGAGGATACATGATATATAATTCCCTCCACCCTAGCAACTCTGCCAGGGGGGGTAGTGCGGTTATAATTAAAGAAAACATTAGTCACTACGTGCAGTGTAAATATGAAGAAGAAGACATTCAAGCAGTGGCAGTATCTGTTAAAACTAAGTTTTGTCAAGTGTCCATTGCAGCCATATACTCGCCTCCTAGGCACATGATAAGAAAAGAGCGATACTTACATCTTTTTGAATTATTAGGCCAGCGATTTATCCTAGGCGGCGATTTTAATGCTAAGCATACGCATTGGGGTTCAAGACTTACTACAACTAAAGGAAGACAGCTCTTAAGTGCAGTTAAAGAAACACATTGTGAAGTAATGAGTACAGGCAAACCTACATACTGGCCCACTGACCACCAGAAAATACCGGATCTTATAGATTTTTTCATCTGCAAAAATATTTCCACCAATTACATCAGTTTGGAGGAAAGTTTTACTATGGACTCTGACCATTCTCCGATTATACTAATGCTAAGTCAAAAAATCCTATTAAAAGAAAGCCACTTAACCTTGGTTAATAAGTCCACAGATTGGGACAGTTTTGCTCTTGATCTAGATAATATTATCGACCTTAAAACTCCGATAAAAACGCAAGATCAGCTTGACTCAGAAGTAAACAAATTTATTATTAATATTCAACAATGTGCGTGGAGCAATACACCTCAGCTAAAACGCAAATATAAGGGATTTATCTATCCTAAAGAAATTGTGGATTTACTATCAGAGAAAAGAAAACAAAGGAAGTTGTGGCAGCAAACAAGGTTCCCGCGTCATAAAACAACACTAAATAACCTAACTAAACGACTAAAGAGAAAAATTCTACAATTTGAGGATGAATCTCTGAATACCAACCTTCTTCAGCTTACCAATGACAAATCAACGGATTACTCACTTTGGAAAGCGACGAGAAATCTAAAAAGGCAGATTATACAAATACCGCCCATCAGAGATAGCAACGGAAAATGGGCAATAAGCAATGACCAAAAGGCGTTCCGATTTGCTCAACATTTAGAAGAAACCTTTCAACCCAACGAAAGCTCTGTAGAAATACATGAGAGTGTAAATTTATCACAAAACCAAAGAATCAAGCTTGTGACTCCTAAGGAAGTAATGAGAGAAATTCAAAACAACATTAGCTCAAAAAAGTCTCCCGGTTACGACCTCATCACAGGGGAAATTCTAAAACGCCTCCCACGCAAAGCCATAGTAAAGCTGACCAAACTAATAAATGCTTCATTTATCTTAAAATATGTACCTGAGCCATGGAAGGTTGCTGAAGTCATTATGATTGCGAAGCCTGGGAAACCTCCCCACGAAGCATCATCATACAGACCCATTTCTCTGTTACCCGTACTATCAAAGTTATTTGAAAAACTGTTACTAAAACGGATAAAACCAGTAATAGAAGATAAAAACCTAGTTCCAGATCACCAGTTTGGCTTCAGAGAAAAACACTCAACGTTAGACCAGGTACATAGAATAACTAATGTTATTGAAAAAACGCTAGAAAATAAAGAAGTCTGTGCTACCGTGTTCTTAGACGTCGCGCAAGCTTTTGACAAAGTTTGGCATGAGGGTCTCATATTTAAGCTCAGACGCATGCTACCAGAATTTGTAGATATCCTAGAGTCGTATTTAACTAAAAGAATGTTTAGAATACGCCAAGAGGACGCATATTCCGGGCTAAAAACCATAAAAGCTGGGGTGCCTCAAGGAAGTGTGCTTGGCCCAATTTTGTACTTGTTATACACTTGTGACATCCCAGAGCTGGAAAACAGCACCATAGCGACCTTTGCAGATGATACTGCTATTATGGCCACCGGATCAAGCCACAGAGAAGCAGTAGAGAAAGTTCAACTAGCTGTGAACAAAGTTTACGACTGGACACAAAAGTGGAAGATCAATCTGAATGAGTCAAAATCAGTTCACATTAACTTCACAAACAAACACAGTGACTACCACCCACTCTACATAAATGGTATGCAAATACCTTATGCTAATACAGCCAAATACCTTGGCATAACTCTCGACGCCAAGCTGCGTTGGAAAGCCCATATCAAAAAGAAAAAACAGGAACTCGATATTCGTTATAAACGTTTGTATTGGTTACTGGGAAGGAAATCCTGTTTATCAATACATAATAAGTTGATAATATACAAGCATATTTTGATGCCAATTTGGACGTATGGTATCCAACTTTGGGGCTGTACTAAGCCAACCAACGTCAAAATAATTCAACAGTTCCAAAATAAAGTACTCAGGGCTGCTGTAAATGCACCCTGGTACATAAGAAACGATGACCTCCACCGTGACCTCGACATGGAATTCGTCACCACCATCATACAAAAATTTGCTGAAGCCCACGAACACAGACTCCATCGACACGTGAATGTTGAGGCAATCCAGCTGTTAGACAACACAGACATAGTGCGTAGACTAAAGAGAACTAAACCATTTGAATTATTGTAGTGTAAGTGAATCAATAATAGTAACAATGTTGTGCTATTTATATAACACATGAACAAAGTGTTTTATCAATTTTACCAGACTCTAAGGAAGTGTTACGAACGTGTGTAAAAGTGCATACCTAATTATGGACACTATTCTTAGCATTAACATAATTTATAACGTAGCATAATAAGTTAGATTTAAATTGTTTATTAGTCTTCTTAGGCTAGATTGCAATTAACTAGTAAGAACTTGGTTCTTACTAACAAGGAAAAAAAAAAAAAAAAAAAAAAAAAACTGCATTCGGTCAGACTATAAGCCGACCCCAACATGTTTGGGAGCAGGTAGGTAGATGATGACACACTAATCACTATAAATGAGATAAATGTATAAATATACTTCAGCAAATTATTTGTCTCGTCCACGTCCAGTACTAAGATATTGTTGAGAATGTCAAGGCTATGCGTTTGTACAGTTTCCGAATCATTTGCGGCGGCGAGTGCTGCGGGTGCGGCGCGCGGCGGGTGCGCTGGGCGGCAGTTGCGCGTTGCGGCGTGCATTGGTTGTTCCGTGATTCGGAGTCTCGTGCATTCGTTGTTGCGGTGTGCGTCGCTGCGTGCTTTCGTGCTCGCTGGTGTTCGTTGTTGAGGGCATTCGGCGGCGTGGTGGCTTTTGGAATGACGTATTGCACTCGTAATTTTGTTTTATAAATTGTTCTTCTGACAGTCTTCTGTTTGAGTTTATTCGTTATCGTCCCGGCCTCGAAAGACATACACTAATCTTTCTTTTCTTTTTTTTTCTTTTATGGAGTGTGGGAAATCATCAAATGACTCCTTCCACTCTTAGCAGAGTGGTAGGGAGTGTCAGACTTCTACGGAATAAAAACCACTTATGTTCCTTCTTAGCCCTTCGTGCCGAGGCCGCGGTATCTCTTTAGCTTCTACTAAATAAAAACCACCTATGTTTCTTCTTAGCCCCGACCGGACATACACTAAACTGACCTTATTGGTCATGTTCTTCAGAAAAGATCGGTGCGTGTTACTCGCAACCGGCGTGCATGTATGGCTATAGTATGTAAGGTGGCGTTTTGTGCTTTCTGCATACCCCATGGGAAAAGATCGTGAGTTTATGTATGTATGTGTGTATAATTAATAATATAATAATAATAATAGTTTATTTATAAAAAGGGTGTGTCCCTTTTCACAATAAAATAATAACATTAAATTAAAATAGATTGCTTTTTTACCTGAACTAGGTTGAACCTGTTTCAGGCTACAAGGTGCATAAATATCTACATAAAACAAATAAATTAATATTTAGTGTCTAGTAAGCTGCTAAAATTTTAACTTATGAGTATAATCTATAAATAAAAAACAGCGTGCAAGCAATTTATTGCCTATATATTAGTACTTACTTACTTACTTTTACTCACTATATAAGTAATCAATTGTACAAAAAAAATGGCCTTAAAAATGTAATACATTTTTGACAATAACGTGTTTGGATTTAACGTTAGAAGTTAAATACAATAAATTTATTGGAAATCATTACCGATAGCTGAAAACATTATTAACTTTCCGCTTGTTATGTGTTGGCACAGATTTACGTTGGAGTGACGCATGGAATTGATGACGTCATCAAATCTAACCGAGAGAGGAAGGGGTGACAGTTGTTAGTCTGTACGGTTCATCTGTGATTAGAAGGATGTGAAATGTATTTAATGTCATTAAACTGTAAAAGGGTATGACGGCACGGTTGGTGCAGTGGCTGAGCGATTGGACTGCTGCGTTGCGTTTCGCGGATTCGATCCTATCCATCCGAAGACGATACAGTGCTTTGAAACTCTCTCATTCTTTAGCGGTCAGTGACGTCACCTACCCGGGGACTCTAATCTTTGACGCGTTTTATCTTCGTCAATTTATATTGATTTGATAAAACAAAAAAATATGTATCCAATATTTTTCTATAATCTAACAGACGGACTAATTAGAATCACATTTTTTAAGTCAGAACATCCTTATCCCTGACGTTTGACTGACAATTCCAATGTCGATCTATCGGAATTATATTTAATTATATTCGAGAGTAAGCACCCCTGTTCTGTTTTCCATCCGTAACATAAGGTTTGTTTACCTAAATGAAAATCATTAGTTGTAAGTAGCGGAAAACCCGTATTCACCAGTAGGAATCTAGTAATTAAATCAAGACTTCACTAACAGTACCTACTATTGGTTTCGACCTTTGAAGGGACCAAAGTTTAATCTAATCTTCAGACACCCAAAATCGGGTTGGCCGCGGATTAATTTAAGGGATCCCTGATCAGTCTGGCAGCTCTATTTCCTGTAGCTATGCCCCGCGGTTTCATTCAATTTTTATCTTTTTGCTCAGCTTCTCAGTGTCGCAACGTGATGATAAATAGCCTATATTCTTTCTCAAGAATGAGTCTACAGGGTGTTTGGAAGGGAGCTGTACATACGCCTAGGGTAGAAACTAGGGATAGTCTGCTACCTACCCCCGCCCATTATATTGACCTTGGCCTCAAGGTTTTTTTTTAATTTAAAATTATTTCTTTACCTTACTACGGTACTTCAGGCCCCATAACTTTTCTTCTCCACAATTTTCTGGTGTAAAATAACTTTTTGCAGGACCCTAAGACTCTAACGATTAAAACAAGACCATTAGCCGACCGGTCCCATAGATAGATTTTGAGCTACAGGTAGTTTTAGTCAAAAAAATAATAATAAAAAAACCTTGAGGCCAAGGTCAATATAATGGGCGGGGGTAGGTAGCAGACTATCCCTAGTTTCTACCCTAGGCGTATGTACAGCTCCCTTCCAAACACCCTGTATAATCATCATCAACCTCATTGTCTTACCATTATCCCAAAAATATTAAACGCTGCTATTAAATCCTAGAATATGTTTTTAAATACGGCTTGTAGCTCCAAAGATTACGTTCGTGCGTTCAAAAGAACAAACTGATTTTCAGCTTCAATACTAGCTTTAGCTCGTGGCTTCGTTCCGATAATATACGGTAATTAAATTTAATTAAAGTAATTAACCCAAGGGAACATTTTAAATGTATCTATGACACTCGGGGGTAATGTAACTTCTTGTTACAAATATATTTTCCCGAAATGGATGAGAGTAGTTCCGAAGATTAGCCCTTTTATACAAACTCATATACTTATACTAGTATCTCTATAGTGTAATATTGTCAGTATCGAAGTATCACTATCACTACATATTTTAACACAAAGTCCTCCGTTGCGTCTGTCTGTCTGTTCGCGATAAACTCAAAAACTACTGCACCGATTATCATAGTGTTTTCACCAATGAATAGAGTGTGGTTCTGAAGGAAGATTTTAGTATATTTTACACGGGTGAAAGCGCGGGCTAGTAGATAGATAAAAGGAAAACTGCTCAATCAATGAGGTAAGTCAAACTATTGCGAAATGTAAATGACATCAAAATGTTGTCTGCCTCAATGCCTAGTTTTTTTATTTGGGGTGTGTGAAATTATCATATAACCCCTCCCGCTCTTAGGTAGAGCGGAAGGGAGTGTCAGACTTCTACTGACTAAAAACGACACATGTTCGTTCTTAGCCCTTGTGCCGAGGCCGCGGTATCTCTTTCGAACTACCCGCAGCCTTAATACCTCTCATTGGTTCGAGGGTCCAGAAAAACAGCTATAAAAGACAATGAAAATAAATGTCCAAAACTGTTTAGGTCCAATTTAAATAACTCAAAAAGCTAACCACACGTTTAACCGCGATATGTTTTACTAAACAGTCCAATTTGGCCGACGCCTACAAAGTAATTTATTATTTTTCAAATGTTTTCAGTAAAGCATTATTACGTTTGAAAACTCGCGCTTAAAGGGTTGCCCCGAGCTTCAGTGCCTAATTAGTTCAATGTCTGTTTTTGTCCACGGTATTATATTCCGGGATCATTTCGTGTTAATACACAAGTGTTTTTTTTAATAATTTCTAAATTGAGTGGTTTTTGAAAGGACTAGGTTCACACTTGTGAAGAGATTAGTGGTCATTTTTGGGAATGAAAGTCTTTGAGGGTTTTATTGTTTTTAATTTATGCATTTTGCCACAAAAGTATATTGTTGAGGTAGTATCGTGCGGCGATACTATCTCGGCTGCTGGAGTGTGCCAAATAGCCGTTTAGCAATACCCTTTTTTTGTTTTTTGTGGTGATCAAAAATTTATTTTTTTATTGATATTTTTTTGTTATTTACCACTAGCTAGTTATAGAAACATTACAGACAATACATCCAATACTATGTTAGAAGACACAATATTAAACAAAAATGTAAAAATTAAATTAAACTATAGCCAAATCCGTAAAACATGACAAAGTGACAATTAAATATGATTACACATTAAAAATAACGACTTCCCGTGCTTTTCCGAGGCGCGGAGGTAACTCGGTATGTAATGGGTATAAGTCACCCATTCACAGACTTCAAGACTAATCCGAGCAGCTGTTATTCTTTAGCCAAAAACTACGTATAATAAGAAGGTATCATTATTAATACAGTAAAGCTTGAGGCCTCATCAAAAATCGTGAACAGACGTTGTTTGCAAGCGCTCCCGGTGTGGTGGGAAATCATCAAATACGCCCGCTCTTGGGCAGACCGAAAGGGAGTGTCAGACTTCTACTGACTAAAAAGCACCTATGTTCCTTTTTACCCGACTGCGGCGAAGCCCAAAAGCAGGGCTATGTGTTTGGCGTGTATGTAATTTTCTTTGTTCCCTCATCACTCCTAAACGGATGTACGGATTTGAATAAAATATACGTCGTTAGATTTGTCTTGATAGCGCGAGTGTCACTGATTACATTAAAATTAAACAAACAAAGAAGTTTGCGGGTTTTGGGGGCCATATCGCGGATTTCAAAATAAAATTATTTTCCATTACCAACGAGTGGGGTCTCAAAATGAAAGGGTTTTAAAAGGAGATTACAAAAATATATGACACTTAAATGTTTAAAAGAAATTCAAAGTCACAAAACCTATAAACAAACACAATAGTTAAATCATCTGCGATGAATTTTACGCGACCAACGAAAGAACAAACACAAAATAACTAAAAAGTTGGAAATTAAAAAAGTTTTAGCCCTTTATGTCGAGACCGCAGAGCAACCCGCCGCCCCAAAGGGCGTTCAGCAATACGCCTTTTTTTTTTGGCTGGTCGAAAATCATCAAATAACCCCTCCCGCTCTTGGGCAGAGAGAAAGGGAGTGTCAGACTTCTACTGACTAAAAACCAACCATGTTCCTTCTTAGACCTTTATGTCGAGGCCGCGGTATCTCTTGCGAACAACCCACAGCCCTGACGGGCGTTCAGCAATACCCTTAATGAAAGCTTCGGGCGTCGCATTAAACGTGGTCACTAACCCAGCCCAAAATGTTTTATTTATATACTAGATTCTGACCACGAGTTCGTTCGGGTGAAGTATAATATTTTGGTTTAACATGCATGACTGCCATATATCTATGACAAGATCAAAAATATTAATTTTTATTAATATTTTTTTTTATTTATTTACCACTAGCTAGTTATAGCAACATTACAGGCAATAAATCCAATACGATGTTATAAGACACAATATTAAACAAAAACGTAAAAATTAAATTAAACTATAGCTAAATCCGTAAAACATGACAAAGTGACAATTAAATATGATTACACATTAAATATAACGACTTCCCGTGCTTTTCCGAGGCGCGGAGGTAACTCGGTATGTAATGGGTAGTCACCCATCCACAGACTTCAAGATTAATCCGAGCAGCTGTTATTCTTTAGCCAAAAACTACGTATAATAAGAAGGTATCATTATTAATAAAGTAAAGCTTGAGGCCTCATCAAAAATCGTGAACAGACGTTGTTTGCAAGCGCTCCCCTACGCTCATGCAAAATAGATTGTGTATAGGCGGGGAACGTCAAGGTTAAATACACAAGTTCACTCATACATAATAATAGTCTGAGTACATATTATGTACTCAGACTATAGTTTTCTACTCAGACTATTACTCAGACTATTTTCAAACCACTGCACCTCCTAAAAGCCAGAATCAACAGTTGCGGACAGAACAGCATGAAGAAAATGAAGCTCGACGAAGTCCCAGAGAAACTATTTAACGGTCTTGGATACAGCAATCAGATGAAAATAGGGGAGGAGTAGCAGAAACATAATTTTCATTTCCCTCCATAGCAGCAGGAGACAGAACAGACTCAGAGTTTTGCAGTCTAGGGATGTGGAATTAAGACAGGCAGTCGCTCCATGTAAAATACTGAACTACCTGCCTGTTAGCCTGGTAACTGACTCCGACATGGTTTCGAAAATACTAGGTGATAGTGAGATCAACTTGCAATAGGGGATCGGACAAAAAAAATACTAATTAGTCGGTCAGATAGATTTTCAAAACAAAAAATGAAGACGATTCGAAAACTTCTGAGTTGTGTGATATCACAAATATCAGTACATTTTTTACCTACAAGTGACGTCACAAGCCCCCCCTCGCCCCATCGCCGTATATTTTTATTAATTTGATAAAAACAAAAACCACGTATCCAATTTTATTCGATAATTAAACTGACAGACTAAACAGAAAAATATTTTTGTCACTAACCTGTAAAAAAGTCATACTAATAACTTACTATACATATAACGTCACACGAGAAAAAATATTATTTAATTAAAACAGACTGCTAATATATAATTATTTACCCACAATAATAATTATTTAAAGTAGCACTAGGTGTCTTCCTTTCGTCTGAACTGAAGTCACCGTTGGTGTTGCCACAAAAAATTACGCTACTCAATATTCTATTTGTCATTTTAGTCGATTTCAAACTACAAATAAATTAACCTAACCAATATTTTTTGGAAATCTATCTGACGGACTGAAAATTCAAAATGTAATAATTTGTATTAAATATTTTAAATAGTTTTTTTTTGTCAACCACTTTATTGGAGCTTACCTTTCGATCGACCCTGTATCTGACGTCTAACCTGTGCACTGTGTAGATCAATTACTTTGATATCCTGATACCTTTTTTTTTTTTCGCGGGTGTAAAATCATCGAATAACCCCTCCCGCTCTTGGGCAGAGCGAAAGGGAGTGTCAGACTTCTAGTGACTAAAAACCCCCCATGTTCCTTCTTAGCCCTCTATGTCGAGGCCGCGATAACAAGTGTAGAACCCGCGGCCCCGACGGGCGTCAGCCCTTTCGGGCCCCTCCCATGTTGCTGACATCTCTGAGGCGCGCGTGGAACACGAACGCGCCGTCGACACGGCCTGTTTTCGTCGTAAGACGGACGGACGGCGAGTTAGCCCTTCACTCACCGTCCACAGGCCCGCGTCTACGGTGGCCGGAGGTCATCGCGTGACCTCCGACGCCCGGAGCGCCTCCCGCGGCGGCAGGGACGAGAGGTTCTCTCCCTCTAGCGTTCCGCCACCTCCTCCGCTAGCATCACTGCTTCGCAGAAGGAGGCGACGGCGTCCCATTCCTCCTCGCCCCGGACCGTGGCTTGCACCGGGGTATACTGATACCTCAAGGAACAAAACTGTCTAGTCTTACCTGCCCTCATAAATCTGCGACTGAACTCGCTGCCAGTATAAACCTTTACTTTAAAACACTCTTGTAAATCTGAAACACTTGGTTATTAAGACAGTAGTACGAGTAGGTAGCAAAATGTACGAAACTATGACGTCGCGCGACTTTTCCAAGCACTGAATTGTCTTCATTTATTGTTTAAGTGAAAATAGAAAAAAATATGTGTCCAATATTTTTTGTAAATTTATGTGACGGACTAATAAGACTTTTTTTGTCGACCATCCTATTCATACATAAACTTAAAGTAACGCCCTTTTCACATAGGGGTAGGCAGAAACCACACAACGAAACGTGCTACGATCCTTACACACTCCTTTTGCCTCGTCTACCACATTCATACATCTGGTCAAACACGCACGCCGGTTACGAGTACTACGCACCTGTCCTTTCTGAAGAACGGCACCAATAAGATCAGTGTATGTCTTCCACTGTCACTCACATCTGCCTTGTAAATACCTTTTGTTAATCGACTTTCATTCATCCTCTCTACATTACCGAACCACCTTAGCATACTCTTGTCAATTTTTGTCACTACATTTTCTTTTAAACCGCAACGTTCTCGTATAACCTCATTCCTCATCATCATCCCCATTGTCCTCATTCCTCATTCATTTACACCACACAGGCTTCGCAAAGAACGCATTTCCACAGCATTAATCCTTCTTTCATGCTTCGTTTGCCCCACCAAACATTCACTGCCATACATAAGAGTAGGAACCAGCACATCATTGTGAACAGCCAGCCGAGCCTCTTTTGACATCGACTGGTTGGTCACCACCGCATGCGTAGCACCATTTACTTTATTTCCCGCGTTTCCTGTCCCTTCCACATCTGCTTCAATCTTTCCATCTCTTGTAAACACACTGCCCAAATATACAAACTCAGTCACTTGTTCCACACTGATTATTTATTTCCACATCACACATCGATACATTCTCATCTCTTTCAAATACCACAACCTTCGTCTTGTTTACATTTGCATTAATCCCTTTTCTCTTAAATGCTTCATTCATTACAGTTACCATACGACACAACCCTATTCCTAGGCATTCAAATATATACTTTGCTATTGATATCTCAAGGTATAAACCTGTCTAGCCTTACCTGTGTTCTTAAATCGGTGAGTGAACCCCAGCTTTAAAACCACTCGACAAATCTCGAGCACTTGGTTATAAAGACAGTCGTATGCGCCAACATGAGGGCTGGTATTTTTGTGTCGTTGGCACCACGGAGTGTGGGACCCAGGGGAAATTCGGTGGCTGATCTAATAGGCGGTGGAGTGAGGGATGAGAGTAAAGCGGTTGGGATAATTGTTTGTGCTTTATATAAATTCTTTTTATTTTTTTATTTTAGGAATGTTTTGTGAAAAGATTTGAAAGTCAATGAAGGGATAAAGTTTTGGATGCGGTTTGTTGTAAGAGATACCGCGGCCTCGACATAAAGGGCTAAGAAGGAACATGGGTGATCTTTAGTCAGTAGAAGTCTGACACTCCCTTTTGCTCTGCCCAAGAGCGGGAGGGGTTATTAGATGATTTCCCACTACCAAAAAAAAAAGGAAGAAAAGTTTTATAGTAACTTATCAACTACCTGAAAGTGTTGCCGGTGACTGAAGAAATGCATGGTTATCGGTTTTAAATGGATGATATGGCAAGAAAGGAGGTGTCTAATCAGATGATCAGTAACAGAGAATTTTGGAAACATGAGACAAGTGATGGGGTCGTACGACTGGTTTTAGCAAGCAATGATGGACTTGTGCCTATGACCCGACTTACGAGCTGTATTTTGCTGATTCCAAACCAGGCATAAACATTTTTCTGTGCAGATGACACCACTAATGTTCTCGTCACGTCACTAATGTTTTTTTAAACGTTACCACTGCCTAGAAGTTTGCAAACGTTTGAACTCACACACAGAAACAGACCCGAAAAACTGTCTGTAGGGCATACAAATATGTTTTTCATTACTCATACTCTGAAAGTAGGTCATAACATGCCTGCGGAGCGGGTTGAAAGTACTACTTTTCAGCCCTAGCCTTTTAATCGCTTTCAACTGACAGCTGTCAAATTATTAAAAAAAAACTTGGTCCATTTAATTTTTTATTGAACCATATTCCAACATTTTATACAGCCACTCAATTACAGCGCGTAACACAAAGTTCTTAAGAATAAAATTATAGTAAAACTTTAATATAGTTTAGTTTTAAATATTTCTCTAAAATGACATAGATTTTGACAAAATCTTTGCTTTTTTTTAATGATGATCATGTAAAATGCTAGACGACCAGAGGACAAAAAAAAATACAGAATAAGTGGGAAAGCGACAACATCCGATCAACACTATTTTTTTCTTTATTAATTGATTTATGTTCTTATTTTCCTCGTATTCGAATGAAAAGCACAGTGTTTACCTAGGGTAAATTACTTATTAAGTTTCTCGAACTATTTGCGCCCTCACTACGTTACGGGCGCCAAACCCCGTCTCGGGTCTAAATAAGTAACTTCCACCCCTTGGGTAACAATGTACTATTTCGTGCGTGGATCAAACCCGCAACTTGCAGTGCAGCAGGCAGTCGATCAGTCACTGCTCATACAAATATACCTGTACATTGGGATATTACTGAGAAATACCTGATAGGTAAATCAAAAACAACTTTCTAGACATGGGAATCAAATTTGAGTCAGGTAAATCACATGCCCCATCCGCTCTCAACTTAACCCCACATACTAAAAGCTATTTGCCGTAAACAGATAATGAACCCAAAAATCTTCGTGGGAATTCTTTCCACGATACTTTATTTGAGGTTAGCTCTATAATCGTTTTCACCCCAAAAATATTATTATTTTATACCGTCACAAGGTCATTCACCCCTCCGACCTTATGCGTTCAACCTGACTATTTGAATTTATGTTATGTGCAAAACTTGTCGTGACTTGAAACCTAAGTAAGATCTAGATGCAATTTTAGATCTATAGATTTAGGATAAGTCTGCAATAAATTTTCAGTGTTTATTTCTTTTGAAGTTCGATGAATAAATGAAAAGGGATGGCTTGTACGTGGGGTTTATAAATAATGGTAAACAATGCTAAGTGTGGCGCGTAGCACATAAAAGATTCGTAGCGCGTAGCAATTTTAATACTTGACTGATAAGTGCTACGCGGCGTAGCTCGTAGAGCTTTATTGTAGCTATTTTGAAATAATAGTTGCATCGTATGAGAGATGTATTTTGGCGTATTTTAGTACGTTGTCTCACGACTATAAAAAGATAATACGACGTTAAATTTGTTTTGGAGACAATAAATGAAAATTATGTAATAACACGAACTGATTTAAAAAAAATATATGTTTCTAAAACACATCAGCGTCTCTAAATGATAGAAATAAAGGTTAGCAGGACGATTTGGAATCGTTTCTCACTGATTGGCTGGAGAAGGCAAAATACCGGAACACTTGGAAAGGGTTGGGTTGACCCTTGCCCTGTAGAGGTAATTACAAAATAAAAATACGTTAAACTTCTACTAACAACAAATACTAAGTTAATTTGATTATCATAAAGCTTACATCAAATATTAGGATAACAATAACGTAAATAAGTCCCAAACAAATATTTTCAACAGAAATGAACACAGGCGTAAATAATTAGATTTAATTTAAGCAAATTAAATCTAATTATTTACGCCTGTGTTCATAGAGAAAGCAATAACAAATGAGTTTAATGACCCCATGAGCAATAAAAGGCTAGTCGTTAACGGACTTCAAAGAGTATTTCGATTTGTTTTGAGCCAAGTCTACAAGGTCCGTAACATTGGTAATAATCATCATCATCATCATCAACAGCCTATTAATGTTCCCATTGCTGGGACAAAGGCCTCCTCTCTTTAAGAGGGAATGGGCTATAATCTACCACGCGGGCCCAGTGCGGATTGGTTGATGTCACATGTTTTCGATTTTTTTGGTTCTAAGACATGCCGGTTTCCTCACGATGTTTTCCTTCACCGTTTTGAGAGTAGCGGTGATGAAATAAATTACACAAAGTAATGTGCTTGCCTGGGTGCGAACCCACGACCTACCATTCGTAAGTCGGGGCCGCCACCACTGGGCCACAGCTGCTCTCGGTGGGTATACGAAAGGTGTAGGTATACGAAAAATTACGCTATTCATCATCATCATCAACAGCCTATTCATGTTCCCACTGCTGGGTCACAGGTCTCCTCTCTTAAGAATATTATCCGGTCAAAACTGTTTAAACTGTTTTAAAAACAGTGTTAAAAACACTTTATTACGGTTATAGCTTGAGTCCCTGGGAAGGATAGACGTGAAAATGGCCGGTGGAGTAAGGTTATGACCGAATGATGGCCAAGGTTGAAAGAAATAAAGAAAAAACAATTATTTGTCGCAGAAACACACCGAACATACAGGAAAAAAACAATACACAAACAACGCTTAACAGATAAAAATACAACAAGCAGGGATTAAAAAATAATTAAAAATGCACGTCGTTACTGCGACAAGTAGTTGGTTGGGTCTATGAAACCATGCAGGGCCATCGAAAAGTTCGTTGAGTTGACGATATCGTCAGGAGCGTGGAAAATGGATGGTTGAAGGATGTACAGAACAGAGAAGAATGGCAGAAGAGACAGGCTTATCATCATCATCATTTCAGCCAAACGTCCACTGCAGGCCATTGTGTGACACTGGCCACATTGACCGGTCCCGTGCATCTCACATGTCTCGAGGGGCCTATATTCAACATAAAATGATGATGACGACTTCCGGGGTTAGTTCATGAAATTCTTTTATATCGCCAGCTTGTCCCCGTACCATTATTTCAACCCTCAAGCGAACAAAGCCGCAAGTTTAGTCCAAAGCAATTTTCTGAAAAATATAAAAATGACTTCAAAAGATATCCAGCCCTGTCTTATTGACAGTTCGTGACGGGTACCTGTACCTTCAAAGATACCTGTGACATGCCTGTGCCTGCTAACTGACACACAGCCTCCTCCCTATTTGGAACCACTGAACCAAAAAATTACAAAGTAAGTAAGGTTACTAGGATATGTAAGGAAACTATTTTCGGTTCTTGCTTGACGGGTTTGGAGTAAGTATAGGGTCTAAGACTTAATAGACAAATGTAAACAAACGTATTTGGGAAAAACTTAAAGTATGTGATGTTTTCGTATAATTAGTTACTGATTGTCTAGTAAAATCTTATTATTATTATTTTTTACCCGTTTTCTATTATTTATGAACACCCAAGCAGTCATTGTAAGACTAAATGGATCAATTTCTAATTTTGAGGACACAAGAATAGGGCAGTCACTGAATAGCTCCCGTTATAAATATCAAACGTATTGCTGAATATCTAGAATAGTGTATTGCAATAAAAACCTATCACACAAATTGCCATCATCATCATCATCATTTCAGCCATAAGACGTCCACTGCTGGACAAAGGCCTCCCCCAGGTGTCGCCACATTGACCGGTCCCGTGCGTCTCGCATCCAGCGGGTCCCCGAAACCTTCAACAAGCCTTCCAACGCAACGTCTTCCGGTTCGCAGTCGCCACTCCAGAACTTTTCGGCCCCATCGGCCATCCGTTCTGCGAGCAATGTGCACTGCCCATTACCATTGAAGTCTGGCGATTCTTCGGGCTACGTCAGTAACCGTGGTTCTTATGCGGATGTCCGATTCGATTCTGATTCGATCATGCAAGGAAACTCCTAGTATAGCCGTACACAGAAACTGAGTTTTAATGACTACTTAAATCTTTACTAATTAAAGTGTCAAAATATTAAGTAAACATGGAATATCTCTGAGTACGGCAGTAAATTTGGAAACGTAATGTACACTCTCATATTGTTTAAACAAAAAAAAAACCCTTTAGTTCTACAGCGTGTGTTTTAAATGAAATAACTATTTGTTGACACCCTATTTAATAGCCAAGCTATAAAATAGCCTACCTTGGAAAATAGCCGACTGTTTTATAGCCCGGCTATCGTATTATTGGTATAACGTACAAAAAATACAATTATTTCTTTGTTTTAAGTATTCATAAAAAGCTTGCAATAAAATTGAAGCTAGTCTTGCCTAAATTTTGATGATGGTCACGGTAAACGAAAGGTGTATGAAATTCGTTCTTAATATTTACTTTGGGGGGGGGGGGGGGGTAAATCATCAAATTTTAATAACAGGGGCTTGGGCAGAGCGAAACTGAGTGTCAGACTTCTACTGACTAAAAACCACCCATGTTCCCTCCCAGCCCTCTATGTTGATGCCGCGTTATCTCTTACAACAACCCGCGGCCCCGACGGAACCCAAAGCCCCGAATCTTTACTTACCAACGAAATCATCTGCCTAGACTTTTACCAACTATGTTGGGGTAGGCTGCCAGTCTAATCGGATGCAGCTGAATACCAGTATTTTACATACAACTACTGCCTATCTGACCTCCATAATCCATTGAGTACTGGAGCTCCACGATCACTTACAAATGCTAGTCTAGATTAATCTGCGTAGTCTTCATGTGTGTATTATACAAAGATTATGTCTGGACCTTATTTTTTACCCAAACGATTAAAAAAAAAAGGAAAAGAGTAACCTTTGGAGTTTCTTGCCGGTTCTTCTCCTTAGGAATCGACCAATGCACCGAACCGTGCACCTTTTTGTCGACGTGAAATAAAAATATTTTGATTTTGATTTTAATACTGACTAAGTAAGACTAGTTGTCAGATTTTCGGGCAACTGCCTATCTGCAAGGACTGTGTAAGCTATACAAATCTCAGCCGGGAACAAAGGAGGCGTATGTATTGCATTGGTCACCCATTCATGGACCAGCCTAGACAAGCACACCTCTTTTTTTTGGCGTGGAATACGAACGCGCCGTCGACACGGCCTGTCGTCGTCGTAAAATTGACGGACGGCGAGGTAGCCCATCACTCACCGTCCTCAGAAACAAGCATACCTTTTTTTTTTGGCGGGTGGAATATCATTTAATAACCCCTCTCGCTCTTGGGCAGAGCGAAAGGGAGTGTCAGACTTCTAATGACTAAAAACCACCCATGTTCCTTCTTAGCCCTCTATGACGAGGCCGCGATAACTAGTGTACAACCCGCGGCCCCAGACAAGCATACCTTAACCTGAACATTAGTCCGCGTAACTGTTAATATTTAGCCTCGAGCTTTTCGTTACTTACCAATGAAATAACTTGGGTGAACATAAATTAAAAACAGATTTTTAGTGACAAAGTTAGTCCTATTCAACCGCCAGACGTTAGATATTATTTTCTAAAAATAGATTATGATAATTACTTTCTTAATAAATACTTAATTATGCTAACGAACTCAGGCTTTCCTATACTTATACCCACAAAAAATATCTTGCCTTAATTAGAACTTTTAACTTGGATTTACAAAAAAAATACTCTAAGGCGATGTTTATCACCGCCTACGCGATAATAATTAATCATGAATCTTATTTATTAAGATTGTCCAGTAGCGGCCACGGAGTCTGGATTTGTGACGCGTTGATGGCAATAGGCTGACCCCTATTACCAGGGACTTAAAAACATAACAGTCGAAACGGGTGTACTATTAGGTACACCTCTGTGGAACCCTTCCGGAACTACAGGCGTGATGGTGTGTTATGTTATCCGTGCAATTTCTTAATTAACATCTGTCCTTATAATTTATTATCTGTATCCTTTTTTGGTTTTCTAGTAATGGTTCCTTCAAAACGAAAACGGAAAATATTAGGTCTCATTTACGGAGACGCGGGGCATCGTGCGGCGCGTTGTGCGTTTTTTATTCAAGCACATGGCGATGTAAGAAAACGTTAACGATTTCAAACGACGATTTTACGAGAAGCGATTTTTCCCTCGTTAGTTTAATATGCAGTGTTCATTGCGGTGGGCCAGGTGGGCTCAGTAACTGAATAAAAAAGCACGCGACGAGTCTTATGCACGCGCCGCGCGACGCCCCGCGTCTCCGTAAACGAGCCCTCATAGGATAAAGAATCGTTAATGATGCAACCGTTTTAGGAAAAAAAAACACTCCAAACATCTATATGTACAAGTAGCGGTAACAAGATATATTTCCATTAATTTCTAAGCCAAGTGCGAGTTCAGTGCCGTCTAAAACATTTATTAAAGTTACGTTTTTATTTTATTTCCTATAAACATATATTTCTTAAAAAATTATACAGATTCGAATATTCCTTAAAAAACACAACATGTAATATTAAAAAAAATAGATTTTTTTTTTTATTATAATTGGTTACGATCTATAAGCAGCTGGATAAAATAAAATAAGACAACAAAATCTATACAGTCATGAGTATTATACTATACTAAACTAATAATGAGTACTTATTACAATAAAAAAATTAAAGAACAAAACCCGGTGCAAAAAGAACGTCCAGACAAAAAAAGTCGGAAATAAAAAAAAAGTTATTAAAAAACTAAAAAACTCAACTGAAAAAACTGAAAAGCAAAAAACAAGCACATTTTAAATTTAACAAAACTTGGAAGCAGGTGGGATCCATTCTATTTTCATTTCATAATTTTATATTCAAATGAACACAGCCTGCTTCCAAGTTTTGTTTACTTTAAAATGTGCTTGCAGTTTTTTCAGTCGGGTTTTTTAAATACTTTTTTTTATTTGCAACGTTTTAATTCTTTTGTGTTTGTTCTTTCGTTGGTCACGCAAAATTCTTCGCTGATTATTTAACTTTTGTGTTTGTTTATAGGACTTGTCACTTTGAATTTGTTTTAAACATCTATGTGTCATATGTTTTTGTAATCTCCTTTTAAAACCCTTCATTTTGAAAAATGAAGGTTTTTAACCCCTCAATTTTTTTTTCTTCTCCACGAGATTGGACGCAAATTTTTACTTTGTTTGTTAATTTTTATGTAGCCAGTGACACTCTCATCATCAAGACGAATATAAAGACGTATATTTTAGCTTTTAAAGCTTTGTTTTTGCCTCGACTTTTTGGAGGTGGGCGTTAATGACTGCGACACAGTTTTAAACTAATGTAGTTGTTATCGATCACAGAGTTTTTGTAAACTGAGTTTTTGTTGCAAATAAAAATTATTATTATTATTTCCTTTATTCATTTTATAACATATTAAATACATTTTTAAATATTAATTACAAAAAGGTATATAAAAAACATTTAAAAATATAAAAAATAGTGGTCCACTAGTATTGGGAACAGAGTCCGAACTACCGGTGGTCAGGGCTCTTGAGAGAGGAACCTCCTGACAATGCGCGCCGTGTCCAGAAGTACTGCCTTCTGAATCAAGCCCTTGATCCAGCTACCAAGCGAGAGCCTCCTTAGATGTTCGTCGAGGCTCTTGGCTATTAAGCCATTGGCAGACACGACTATCGGCACAATGACTGCTGTATTCACGTGCCACATGTCGACAACCTCCCTTATTATTATTATTATTCAAGCCCCTTCATCCGTTAAGGAGTTATGAGGGAACAAAGAAACAGACATACATACATACACGCCAAACTAAGCCTCCTTTTGGGCTTCGCAGTCGGGTAAAAATAACGTAGGTGTTTTTAATCTTAAAACACGGAACCCGAAAAATCGACAGATTATTATCAAGAACAAATTAATGAGTAGAACAAAAGAAGCTATTAACTAATGACCTTTGAAATGTGATCCGCTTTCCTTCATCCTTATTTTCTTATTAACGGGAGTCTTTTGATCTTGCAAAGTTTTGTTAGGCTGTGCTCTCACTTAAGGTGAAGGTGACAAGTTAGCCCGCGAAATTCGAATTATATTAAGTTTTTTGCAAATTCCCGGTCAGTGTCAAGTCGTATGTTAAATAAAATGGGATTCGCGACAGTAACAAATGTCTATTTATTGAGCAATCATGATTAAAATCACCAATCCAACTGTCTCAGTTCATAAAAGTGTAAATAATGCCTTTTTCATCAAATAATCACTCTTGAGACTTATATGAACTGAGACGGTTGTATTATACGACTTGACACTTACCGGGAAACGGAAAAAACGTAAGGAAATTCGAATTTCGTGGGCGAATTTTTGGTTCCTTCACCGTTTTGAGAGTAAAAAAATTTTGAATGATAACAATAACATAGATAAGTTAGAGCGCAGGGTATCTAAAATGGCCGCTTTAGCAGAATCGTAATATGAATCATGTTAAAAAAATTAAATTCTTAAATTGGACTTTATAGTTATAGGCGTTAAGTCCATCTTAGGAATTTGAAATTTTAACGTAATTCATACTAAGATTCTGCGTGGATTCTGATAAAGCGGCCATTTTAGACCCGCTGATCTTTTATGTGTCTGGGTATGTTAATACCGGTCATTAGGCTAGTCCCATCCACGAACTGACTTCAGCAAATGTAGCTTAACCTTCAATCGACAGTGCAACTATTATTACCTAGTCTTCCTTATCGTGTGGTTAGTGCCTGACCAGGTGACAGAGTCTTCATGATTCTGGAGTGGACCGATGACCTGGTGAAGGTTGCGAGACTTGGGGCCTATGACCAGCATTGGACGTCTTTTGGCTGAAATGATGATGATGCAATACGCTCATGAATCCGAAAAATCAGAGGTGCGTTGATTAGGTTCGAACTTAAGACTTATGACTTCCCGTCGAGGCTGCAGACGGTTAGTATTGGGCTAGCTCGCCGTCCGTCCGTCTTATGATACGACAGGACGACAGGCCGTGTCGACGGCGCGTTCGTGTTCCATGCGCGCCTCAAAGAGATGTGGCGACGCCGCGGCTTCGGGTTGTTCCGCCGCCACGGCGACGCCGTGGCTGCCTCGACACAAAGGGCTAAGAAGGAACATGGGTGGTTTTTAGTCAGTAGAAGTCTGATACACCCTACCGCTCTGCATTTCCCAAACCTTAAAAAAAAGACTTATGACTTGGTAGTTTGACAGTCACACCGCTAGACTAGTACTGCTGTTTCACTATTAACTACTCACTAATACTATTGCTTAAAAGCAAAATTCGTAAAACACTTGAAGTAACCAATATTAATAAAAGACACTCCACACTCATCCGGCGATGACTAGTGCGTCCGTCAGCGCATGATTGATGCGACTACATGCGGCAGTGTGTGACGACCTTAATACAACATCGTTAAGTTAATAGCGTGTTGTTTTGTTATTATCACGGCTGCGATTGGGAGGGTGGGCTGAGAGCCTTTGTAAGTCTAGGCTAGTCAGATAACTGATCATTGAAGAAAAATATTAATGTACCTATTCTTGAAAACATCCGCAAGAGAACCAAGGTAACCGACATAGTCCGAAGAGTTGCCAAACTTAACTGGCAGTGGCCAGGCCACATTGCTCGCAAAACGAATGGCCGATATGGTCGAAAAGTTCTAGAGTGGCGACCGCGAACCGAAGACGTTGCGTTGGAAGGCCTCTCCCTAGGTGGACCGATGATCTGGTGAAACCCGCTGGATGCGAGACGCACGGGACCGGTCAATGTGGCGACACCTGGTGGAGGCATAAAATGACCCTTAACGCAAACGAAAGGCACTTGTTTTCTCCACCACTGCGATCATTTTTATTTTCTAGACCATACCTAGGAACCCCATAGTTACGGAGATATTGGGGGTCAAAGTTCTAAATTCTTCACAGCTGTTTTTGTAAATACCAGTTTTTCAAGTTATCTTTTCGATTTTCTATTCGTCTGAGAGAAGTTCCAGATGGAATTGTCGTCACCTACCTTTAATGACGAATATCTGTTTCCTCAAATACCCATGTCTCAAGAATAAGCCTGGGTAAAATATGAACGACCGCTATTGTTATGTGAACTGATTTCCACTGAATAACCAAAACTGAATTATCATCGCAATGATATTAAGGGGTGTCCCCCCCAAAGTGGCCTCCAACCTCCCCTTATAGCCACCCCGAGCCTCGCATCTGAATGCTGGTCTGATTTGGTATCATTTCTGAATCTGATCGCTGTTAGAATAATACACATACACACATTGATAACATTGAAAGACAATAGTAATGTGAATACCTGGTAAATCTGAAGATACATGCACTGAGAAATAACAACGTCACTCACCAATATACTGCCTGCTAGCTCCGACCGTCCGGCCCAAGTGAAGCGGGCGCGCGCGCCGTCATCCGCGCGCGCTACCCCGTCTTTCCCCCACCTCACCTCATGTCTTAACTAGTTATTATCTTTAACTATAGGGTATATTGCTTCGCATTCGCGACACTCCCGCCCAAGGGAAGATTTATTATTAAAAAATCTGTTTTATTGAAATAACTGTATAATTAAGATCTTAATAGGATTTACAACTGATACAATTTCAGAGTGATAACGGGTTTTAACTGCGTTCTGATTATGAAGATTATTGAATACAACTGATTACAACTGACTGGCCCTTAATTTTGAATCAACACTGATGATTACTGATTATTGAAACAATTTGCTCATCAACTGGGCTGTCCATTGTTTAACTCTCTCTTTTGCCTTGGCTGCTGATGCCCTGATTGGTCGTCTACTGGTGTCTGGTGCTGACTGAATTCTGGGTGCATTATTGATAACTGGTTCATCGTCTTGAGTACTTCGAAACTCTTGGTTAAAACTGACTGAATGGTCGCCTTGTACTGATTGTTCCTTCTGAATATCTTCTGAGTGTGGACTGATTCCGACTTGCGAAACATTCTGATCTGGGGACGATTCTGTACTTTGCTCGTCAATCTCCAACGGGAACAGATGGCCTACTGAACGGGTAAGTGTTTCTCCTGATGATAATTTAACTTTGGCTACTCTAATCTGCCCATCCGATCCTTTAATCAACTCTGTTATTTTGCCAACTTTCCAATGTGCCCTATTACAATCTGACTTAATTTGAACTGTCTCTGCTAACTTTGGTGGCCTATTAACAACGACTCTAGGTTGTTTGTGCTTGTCACTTCGTTCGCGGAGGCTAGTCAAGTATTGATTAGTGAACATTTTGGAGAATTCTGAGATGATGATTTGACCACGTTTCCATCCGTCAATAAGATTCGTCTTCGTTACAGTAGCTGATTCTAAAAAGTCTTGATCTGCAACGTCAGTGGTCAAAGTTCCGCCCACACGTAGGAAATCTGAAGGAGTTAATATATGCTCTAAATCCGCGCCTACAGTAGTCAGTGGCCTTGTATTCGTTACAGCCTCAAGTTCCTTCATTATTGTGCATAACTGGTTATGGTTTATGAGATGTTTGTCTTAAGTTCTCTTCATACTGTGTTTAACTAAACCTACAAGTCGTTCATAAAATCCTCCAAACCATGGAGCCAACTCTGGGATGAATTTCCACCGCAAGTGATTCTGAATGCAATAATCTGAAGTTAATACTTCTGCTGTAAGCTTAAATTGCATACCATTGTCTGATACGAATAACTGAGGTAAACCTCTTGTAGCGACAAATCTCCTAATGGCTAGTAAACATTCTTTTGCTGTTAAATCTTTAACGACCTCCAAATGTATAGCCCTAATTGTAAGGCATGTAAACAGGCAAACCCAGCGTTTTTCCTTACTACCCTCATCAACAAGTAGTGGACCGAAATAATCCAGGCCTGTAAAAGTGAACGGAAGACTAAGGTTGACTCTTTCTGCTGGTAGGTCAGGCATGGGTGGTAATTTAAATGGACCACCACCGTATTTTATACACTGTGGACACTTTCTGATGACTCTTTGAACTGTTGACCGTCCAAGTGGGACCCAAAACTTTTGTCTTAGTAGAGCTAAGGTATGAGAGACACCTACATGATAGTTTTTCTGATGCAGCTCGATTATAATTTTATGCGTGAAATCTGAATCTTTTGGAAGTAGTATAGGCTCTTTTTGATTATGTGACAAATTCGTGTATTTGAATCTACCTTTACATCTAATAAGTCCTTCTTCGTCTTTATATAATTTCAGTGATCTGGATAAGTTGGTTGTGATACCCTCAACTTCTTTAGGAAAATGTTTAGCCTGAATTTCTGATATTTTACTCTTTCTTTTGTCTGAATCATCTACTATCCTCGATTCTGGAATATCTAGAGTTGGTCTATTATTATCTAAAGGCATTGGATTCGAAAGACCCTCCCCGGCAATTGAAATTTGTGTATCTATATTATTATGAACTGTAGGCCACTGATTTGAGTTATTCTTTAAAAAGTCAGGTCCTATGAGCCATCTATTGTAATAATCTACCCGTTCCGCTCTAGTGCCTAAATCAGATGGATTTAATTCAGTTGGTACATATCTGATTTGTAAAGTCTTGTTCTGTTTTATTTCATTGATTCTACGTGCCACAAATGGCGGAAGTAATTTATCTGATTTGAGCCAGCTTATTACTATTTGACTATCAGTCCACAAAAATTGTGCTTTGATTTTTATTCGTAAAAATTTTGTTACGTAACCTATAAGTCTACATCCGATTAGTACTCCAAGCAATTCTAGTCTTGGAATCTATAAATCATTTTGGTCCTTTAACGGCACTAATCTAGACTTGCCAATAACAAAACTGACAATATTATTAGTGCGCAAAGTACCGCGTAGATAAATTACTGCTGCATAAGCATGCATAGACGAATCCGTAAAACAATGTAGTTCGTATTCAATTTGCTCCGCGTCTAGGTTTTTATTTAAGCTTTGCCCAAAATAACGATCAACATGAATATTCTTTAGACACACAAAATTTGATGCTATTTTCTGCCATTCCATAAGTAGATTGTCACTCAATTTGGGATCCCATTTAACTTTTTCTTTCCATAATTTTTGAAAGAATAGTTTTGCTGGAAGAACTATCGGAACTGCGAGACCACACGGATCATAAATTGAAGCAATGACCCTTAACACGTCTCTTTTTGACAGAACTGTGCCTGATTCCAAATTGAAGTTGGATTTCAAATATAACTGATCCTTTTGTATATTCCATAGTAAACCGAGAACTTTTATGTGTTCACGGTCTTCTGCTCTAAACTTATCTGGTATAGAAGATACTAGTTCCTTTGAATTTGAATTCCATCCCCGCAAATTCATAGACAAGCTATCAAATGAATCTTTAGCAGCACAGTACAGTTTATTTGCGTCTGAAATTGTCTGTGCACCAGTTACGATATTGTCTACATAAATGTCGTCCGCAATTTGTTTCAGAAATATGTTGCTTGATTTGTTTAAGTGATATCTGATCGTAGCATTCAGTAGAAATGGACTTGATATGACACCGAACGGGACACGGCAAAATCGTAAGTGCACCACATTATCTGGGTGGACTGTACTATTTACGTCTTTGAACCAAAGAAATCGTGTTACATCTCTATCTAAATCTTGAAGACCTAACTGTAAAAAAGCTTTCTCGACATCTGCAACTATTCCTATAGGATGTTCTCTAAACTTAATTAGCAACCCTGTAAGATCCTCCAACATAAGTGGACCCCTATATAGGCATTCGTTTAAACTTCGATTGTCTGCAGTTTTAGCTGAGGCGTCATAAACAATACGGAGCGTTTTGGGCTTATCACGACTACGAACACAATGGTGAGGAAGATAGTGAACTGGATGTTTCTGTGCAATCCTTGGATCTGGTACAATCTCGATTATTTTAGTCTGTAGCTGTTCTTGAATGACCTGGTTGTATGCCTTTAAATCTGAATTATCCAATCGTTTCCTTAAACTATTGAGCCGCCCCCAAGCTAAGCCAAGATTATTAGGAAGATTTGGGGTTAATTCAGTCCATGGCCATTGAACGTGGTATCTGTTGTTTTGGTACTGAACTGTTTCATTAAACTGTTTAATTGCTTCTTCATCGCGAGTGGTTTTTGGGGAATCTGTGATGCCTATTGATTCAAGGTCCCATAACTGTTTAACATCATCAAGTTTTAGTGGGAGATCGGGTTCGTTTAATTTGGTATCAAATGACCCATCTGATTGAAAGTAAGTCAATACAGTTAACTGATCGGAACTATCAATGTCCTCACTAACTCTTCCAGACCATACCCAACCAAAATCTGAATTAACTAAGAACAGATCTTGTGTGACCGATATCTTTTCTTGAGACATGAATGAGTGATAATAATCGTTTCCAATTAAAATATCTATTTTTTCGCCACAAGACCCATCATCAGCCATTATTCGATCTTTAATTCCGATTTTGTCTAAATCATAAAAAATTGGTGCTTTTATAGTCTGAGTAATATGAGGTACTACATTTGCATGAATAAAACGAGTAAATCCTGTTCGCGTTGTAATACAAAACTGTACTATAGGACTTTCAATAAGATGTGGTGATTTGTTTCCAAATGTAAATATTGATAAATTAATTTGCTCAGTAATAGGTAGTTTAAGTAAATTTGTGTTATGTTGCGTAATATATGAGCGCTGGCTACCACAATCGAGCAACACCCTACATTTAAGTTTTGTTTTAGTTTCTAAATTGTCTACAATTACTATGGCTGTCTGCAACAGAGTAGTGCTATATGCATTATTAGTATGTAAGGTATCAGTTGGTACGGACTTCATTGGCTGGGTAAGTTTAGTTGGACATAATGCTCGATTATGATTGCCGAACTTATTACAGTGTCGACATTTCCGTTTGGAACGGCAATTGTCAGCCCTATGGCCTTCACCGAAACAATTATAACAACGGTTTCCTAATTGAGCCTTTCTTTCCTGTAAGGTTTTGTGCACACTACACTCATCATTAAAATGATCCTGCTTGCAAAATATACATTTAATTGATTTCTTTTTAGGTGGCTCATCGGACCTGTCACCGTCATGTGGTCTTTTCCGTGGGTGTAGTTTAGGTTTAATATGCTGTCTATTTTCATACCTAGATTTTTCTTTTCTAAAGTTTGATGTAATTCTACGCCTTTTATTATCACTAGTCTCTTCCGATCTAACGTGTAATGATCCTATTGTAATATTATCAGAAGCCTGTTTGTCTTCGCTAGTTGTTTTATTTATATTAACTTCTGTTTTCTTTAATCTATTTGATGTTTCCCTAGCCGATATGATATACTCTAAGAACTTTCTAATATTATCAATAGACTCATTTTCGTCAGTTAACTTCATTCTTAATTCGTAAATGAGGTCCTCGGGGAACTTTTCTAAAATCATTACTCTAAGATGATTGTGATTTACATCTTCACCTAAAGATCTTAATACTCTAAGATGTCTCTCAATCTCATTTAGAACGTGCCTACAATCTTTAACCTGACTAGATTCCGCTGCTTTAATTCTATAAAGTGCTACATAATGAGCATCTATAATTACACTGGGTTTGCCATACCGTTCCTTTAATGTGTCCACAGCAATACGATAATTTTTGTCTGTTGTGTCCAACCCATCAATTGCCTGTTTCGCGTCACCCTCAAGAACCGATTGAAGGTACAACAGCTTATCGACATCATTGATATTTCTCTTATCAACGTTTGATGAAAACTGATCCCAAAATTGGTACCACTTTAGAACATCACCATCAAACTTGCCCAACTCCATTTTTGGTAATTTACTAATTGTGTTAACATTTTGTTCATTATTTGAAAAAACCAGTGCGCGTTTTCGATTATCCTGTTTTATATTTACATCTATTTCTGCTATTAACTCTTCAGCTTGAATCTGTGTGGACGTATACTGACTAATTTCCTCAACGTTGATTTCTTTTATCAATTTACAATAATTGTGAATTTCCGAAGCAAACATCTCATTTATACCTTTTAGTTTAGCACCACTTAGTTCTAATCCTTTATAGTTGGGATCTTCTTCTGATAATTCCGTTAGGGCACACCGAGCAGATCTCATGTTTGATTGGAGGGATTCATAAATACATTTTAAACGAGATCGTATAACGTCTTCCATTTTAAATATAGAGTATCAACAAAATAAAATCAAAGACCGTTCTCTTAGTAAATGAATATCCCGTGTATCTAAAACAACATAACTTGGTATGAGATTCTTATGAAACTGAATATACTAACAAACTGCATACATCAGCCAAAAAAGTGAATTAAATCTATCAAACACTATTATTAGTTTAGGTGCAAGGCTACTAAACTAAATCATAAAACATTATAATTCGTTCACTTAATAAAGTCTGTTTACTTAGTACGAATACTCCTTTGATTACTAAGATTTCATATCAAACGTAGGTACTTATATTATAATTAATTAATAAACGTTTAATATTATCGTTGGTCACTGCACAACGTAAAAAGAATTATTATTTTATTAGACTTTATTCGTACATTATCGTGCACTCGGATTTACTAAATAAATGTTTATTAAAGTCGTGACTGAATACTGTCCAGCGCGTATAATATTATTTCTTGGAATCGACTTTACGTAGGGTAGATTGGTACTGGTGGTATCGCAGTGCAGGCTGTTTAACCTGACAACTGCTTGCATTGACTACTATGAATTCAAACTTCGCTCGAGTATAGTTATTTAAATCTTACTCTAAAACACAAAGTTCCAATCGGACATAGGTTTTTCCGACGTAGGTTGTGCCAATAACGTATCTATGAAAACTGTATTAAGCTTCATAATGATAACATGGAACTAAATTACTCAATACTCACGATAGCTAAGAACCTTATGGGTTTGTTTTTTGTTAATAATGTTTCGTGGAAATTATCTGGCAGACAACTTCACACGAATTAGTTCCATTTTTGAATTTAATTGGTTTGAGGTATAGCGGCTATTCGGCTATTCGGGTACCATGTGAAACTGGCCCGATTCTTATAAATGCAGAACAAAAATCTACCCACATTATTTTATTTTCAGAACTGAACAAAAAATATTTTTAAACTATAATAATGAGATCCCAGCATCTCCACCATGTCGTCACCTACCTTTAATGACGAATATCTGTTTCCTCAAATACCCATGTCTCAAGAATAAGCCTGGGTAAAATATGAACGACCGCTATTGTTATGTGAACTGATTTCCACTGAATAACCAAAACTGAATTATCATCGCAATGATATTAAGGGGTGTCCCCCCCAAAGTGGCCTCCAACCTCCCCTTATAGCCACCCCGAGCCTCGCATCTGAATGCTGGTCTGATTTGGTATCATTTCTGAATCTGATCGCTGTTAGAATAATACACATACACACATTGATAACATTGAAAGACAATAGTAATGTGAATACCTGGTAAATCTGAAGATACATGCACTGAGAAATAACAACGTCACTCACCAATATACTGCCTGCTAGCTCCGACCGTCCGGCCCAAGTGAAGCGGGCGCGCGTGCCGTCATCCGCGCGCGCTACCCCGTCTTTCCCCCACCTCACCTCATGTCTTAACTAGTTATTATCTTTAACTATAGGGTATATTGCTTCGCATTCGCGACAGGAATAACAAATAACAGTAATCTATATAAATAAGAGGCAAATTCGACTGACTGAGGATCAACGCACCGGCCAAACCCTTAGGGCGAGGAACTTACAATTTTATTCCTCTTATGACGTAGTAAACCACTAATTTCTAAATTCAACCCCCAAGCGGGTGAAACAGGGGAAGAAAGTTTGTATGGAAATGTCATTATTTTTCCGGTATCCATACGAGCGAAGCCGCAGGCAAAAGCTATTCTATCAAAAAAACCCGATACTCTAGCTGAAATAATAACAAATATCGACCTAACTCTAGATGTAAACTTCCGCTATTTCCCTAAAGGAAATAGACATGACGTAATTTCATGTTCATTGCTGATCGACGTTACACGTTACGTTACGCTGACGTGAAAATTGACGTCAGCTGCTGATCAATTGACGTTGATTTGCTTGTTCCGTATTGGGAATACGGTTTTAGTATGTACATTAATCCGTTGCTTTGTCTTGTCAAATAAGATAAATATTATGATGTAGGTATTGCATTCAAATGAAAAAAAAACATTTATTTTGCAACATGGGTAATATGCACATAGATGTTTGTTTATAACATAGATCTCCACATTTTACCGTCACATGGGCATGCAAATAATTGGTTTACAGTTTTAGTAGGTAATTTAAAATAAGTGGCATGTCAAATAAAATAAAAAAATGTCAATAAAATTACAAACAATAAAAGAAAAAACAATTTAAATAGGCTATCGGACTGAGTCAAAAAACAATGATTCTAATTAGTCCGTCAGATTATCGAAAAATATTGGATACGTGTTTTTTGTTTTATCAAATTAATCAAAATTGACGAAGATAAGATGTGGTTGTGACGTCAATTGTAGTTAAAAATGTACTATCATATAACGTTTTCGAAGAGTTAGAGAGTTTTCGAAGCACTGTATTGACTTCAATTTTTGTTTATGTGAAAAAAGAAAAAATACGTCTCCAATATTTTTTGGAGATCTATCTGACGGACTAATTGGTTTTTTTTTGTCCGATCCCCTATTAAAAATGTCAACGTTAAAATGGACAAAATAAAAATACTATTAATAATGTCAAACGGTATAAAAATTATGCCAACATATTATAAATCAGTCAATATAATTTAAATAATTTTTTGGGTGTGTTATAGTATAAATAATATCTATTTATTTATTTAAGTACAACAAACAAAACATACACTAAAATACATATTAAAGCTCTCATTATATTATTACATTTTATAGTGTAGCCTTAATTAAAGGCTGTTACGGCTTGCATTAAACATACAAGTGAGAAATGCAGTTACAAATTGTTAGGCACATAAATACAGTTAATTGTTATTGTTGTTAATATTCTGTTAAAAAATATACTAGCGTAGTAAGTCTAAGTTCCTCTATTTACAAACACACATAGCCAATGAAACACACAACCTTCAAGAAGTGATCCATTTAATGTCTCAAACCTACTTTTGGTATAACAAAAAATTCCAAGATTCTATATGCCTCGTGTTTCTTCTACCACCCTCCAATGTCTGTAAATACAAACTTAGTAAGTATATAGTACATATATTCACGGGTATATTGACACATGTCACCGATACATCACTGTCTCACAAACTATGTTTAGTGAACAAATAGGCGTTGTTGCCATAGTGACGGGACTGTGGATTTTGGATGATAGCTAGAGTGATAGCGGTATTCTCTTTGTGTTAATATTTATTAAGAGAGGAGTAAAATTGAGAATGAGATAGTAGGAATCGGATTGGGTTATCGAGCCGGTGATTTGTTGTCAGTTTTTAGTTTAGTCTACAGTGTACACTGTTACATAATGTTTTTTTTTTTTTGGCGGGTGGAAAATCATCAAATAACCCCTCCCGCACTTGGGCAGAGCGAAAGGGAGTGTCAGACACCTACTGACTAAAAACCACCCATGTTCCTCCTTAGCCCTATATGTCGAGGCCGCGGTAACTAGTGTACAACCCGCGGCCACTTTTACATACTTTACACTTCCTTTATTTTGTTTCTGTTTGGACAACCTCGATGGTCTAGTGGTCTCGCACGGCTACTGAACATGAGGTACGGGGTTCGATTCCCGGGGCGAGCAAAGAATAATTGGGTTTTTCTATCAGAAATTTCTCAGTAGCAGTCACGGAATCAGGATTTGTGCCCGGTTGTTGGCAATAGGCTCGCCCCACCTGGGACTTTTACATAACAGACAAAATGTGGGAGTTCCTACTACACTTCTCATCAAAAAAATCGAAACACTTTCGTTTTTATTGTTTTTGTCCTAATTTTTTACAAAAGAGAATTAATTCCATGAAAAAAAAACATTATTGTGTAGCTGGCAGTTTGGTCATTACAGTAAGAAGAAAAAAATCAAAATTCGAAATTAGAATTTCATTTGTTTATCCTATAAATGAAATTAATCACTGTTTTGAGACAAATGTGTATTTAGGGTTGGAGTACGTTTCTCGTTTAAAAACTAAAAATTAGCGCTTGTCTTTAAACTTTTTGTTTCTTATTTCATTTACTGTGACTTTGGGACGTCTGAAAAAACTTTTTTTTCTAAAACATATGGATACTTCGCCCGCAGAAGCCGCCCAAGTGGTGGCATTGCTGGATTCTGGACTTAGTCAGCGTGTTGTGGCTGCAAGATTGCATCTAAGCTTATCATCTGTTCATAGAGTCTACAAACGCTATCGGGAGACTGGTTCGTTCACCCGCCGTTCAGGATCTGGCAGGAATCGGGTCACTTCTGAGCGAGATGATCGATTTATTGTAACAACTTCTTTACGAAATCGACGCCTTAACGCTTTTCAACTGCAGCAGCAGCTTCGCGTTGTACGAAGAGTAGCTGTAAGTGACTCTACAATAAGAAGAAGGTTGAAGGAACGCGGATTGGCACCGCATAAGCCAGCGAATGGGCCGAAATTAACTACAGACCATCGAAGAGCGCGCCTTAACTTTGCACGCGAGCACCTAACTTGGTCATACTTTCAGTGGAGCAAAGTACTGTTTTCTGATGAGTGTAAAATTATGCTGTATGGTAACGACGGAAGGAACAAGGTCTACAGAAGAGATGGAGAACGCTTTGCACAATGCTGCATTGAAGAAAAGGTCAGCTATGGTGGCGGTTCGTGGACGGTTTGGGGAGGAATCAGCGCCGACGGTAAGACAGAACTTGCCTTTGTGTCTGGGCCACGGCTGCCTGCACTAAACTCTCATCGGTACATCGAACAGTGTCTTGAACCTCATGTGATGCCCTATGTACATTTTATTGGCAACGACTTCATATTCATGCACGACAATGCTAGAGCTCACACCGCGGGCGTCGTACGAGATTATCTTACCGAAGTCGGTATCTCCATTATGGTATGGCCAGCAAGAAGCCCGGACATGAATCCCATTGAACATCTATGGGATGAATTAAAGAGACGAATTCGAGCAAGAGATCCAACCCCAGAAACACTTAGCCAGCTGCAAAATGCAATCCAAGAGGAATGGGATAATATACCACAACATGTAATCGTGACTCTCATCCGATAGATGAAGAACCGTATGGAAGCAGTAATAAGAGCTCGCGGAGGGAATACAAGTTATTAAATAAACGTTTCTTACATTTTTTTTTCATTTACGCGTGTTGTTTTACCCATTTCCTTCATATTCCATACAGGGTAAAAATTACTCATTATACAAAATACGAAACCTATGAAGACTTCATTTGAATTTAGAACATTAACATTAGGATTTAAAAACCTCATACTACTCACTATTAAATGACATTTTACATTTATTCCTAAATATACACATTTTTCTGATAATCCTTATCAAATCATAAACTGCGAGGTGTTTCGATTTTTTTGATGAGAAGTGTATTAGATACACATATAACTAACCCTTAAACATCACGCCCGTAATCCCGTTACGGGCGTGATGTTTTATTCTAATGTTTAATGTTGCTGGTGAAATGCGGGCGTACAATAGAAACACATCTTTTAAACCCTTTGCGTATTACAGGCAAATAATAATAAAAAAAGGGCAATGTTATTCGTGTCAAAAATGTTACTATCGACAAATTAAATTAACTTTTAGGTTACAAAAATGCTTTCACTTCTGTAAATCATACGTCATTGAAATACAATGATACTTACATAATTAAATAACCGCAATCAATTTGTGATACATACGAATTATCGCGAGTACTCACATGTAAGTGGTCACAGTTTAAAATTAGCACGCAAATAGGGATGTTCACTTACTTAAAAAAATATGACCTGTGTTGTCTTCTGTATGTACATAAATAGTAAAATAAATATATAAACTTTAAGGAATATTTGATCAGTTGCTGAAACACAAAGTCAGGTAATAAAAGTCGCCTGTCGGGGCTGCGGGTAGTCCTCTGGTTATCGCGGCCTCAACATAGAGGGCGAAGAAGGAACATGGGTGGTTTTTAGTCAGTAGAAGTCTGACACTCCCTTTCGCTCTGCCCAAGAGCGGGAGGGGTTATTCAATGATTTTACACCCACCAAATAAAAAAAGGTAATAAAAGTCAGTCAGTAAAGAAATAAAGCTGTAGACTGTTTCTATGAACCCAACTATAATGAAAAACTAAACCATGTTAGACTTTTCTCAATTTCTTTGAAAACTGAAGATTGGTTCGTAGAAACTGCTACTTGGGTACTTAAAACCTTATCGAACAGGTCGCAGTAGCATTTAAAACAAAGCTTTAGTGATTAACTTGTTAATCAATTCAATGGAAACGATTTCTGGATGTTTTCTTGGATAAGAAAATTGGTTAGAGAAACGGGTAGAGTAATTTTTAGGGTTTCGTACCCAAAAGGTGAAAACGGGACCCTATTACTAAAACTTCGCTGCCCGTTCGTCCGTCTGTCTGTCACCAGGCTGTATCTCAAGAACAGCTATAGCTAGACAGTTGAAATTTACACAAACTATGTATGTGTTGCCTCTACACAACGCGTATACTAAAAATAAAATTTTCTATCGAAATCATCGATACAAACACTACATCCCTACCTGAAGAACACACAAACATACAAAAACACACACACAAACAGCACAAACGCTCTCGCCACGATTTTTTAAAGCGCTGTTATCGTCTTCATTGTTTGTTTACGTGAAAAAAGAAAAAATACGTGTCCAATATTTTTTGGTAATCTATATGACGGACTAATAGAATCACATTTTTTGAAGTAACTAAACAACCCTTTTGTGTTACGAAGTGTATCTTCTTTTTGTATCGATGCTACTTCCATATCATACGGATTGGGTTCAGTAGGTAGCCAAGCTTATTGCAGCAGCAGACTAGGCGTCAGACTGTTCAGGTCGTCAAGGGTACGTGTAAAAGGACATCTGGGACACTCCAGCAAGTAGGGCATCGTTTGATCCGGAGCGCCGCACTCGCACTCGGTGATGAAGGAAGAAATAATACCGCACTTTGCCAGATTATGTTTGCAGCGGTTCATTTTTGTGCTCAATTGATTCTGGGCTTTACACTGCAGTTCACTGTCGGGAACCAGGTGTTCTTGAGGCTTTAAGAAGACGTGAGGTGGTGGGAAACTCTCTTGCCATAGCTTGCTGCATAACTTGTCAAAATCAAAAATTATGAGATCAGTGATAGATCATTCTGACAATATTGAATAGCAGACTCAGGGCCCTGATTTAGGTGGACTGTCTTACTCCATACGAAGTTTTTTACTTTATTCGAGACTCAGAGATTTTACATCGAACTGTACTCATACAAATTTTGCTTATTTACGTTGTTTTATTTTAAACCATAATCATCAAAAGGCTACTTCAATTCAGCCTACTCCATAACTACAAACCAGTGTAAAGATAAACAAAGTGCAGCTACATGCAATCACAAGCGACGCCGCGTGCTGGAAAATATCTCCAGCTACAAGATTAGGGAGGCGAGAGCGTTTGTGCTGTTTGTGTGTGTGTTTTTGTATGTTTGTGTGTTCTTCAGGTAGGGATGTAGTGTTTGTATCGATGATTTCGATAGAAAATTTTATTTTTAGTATACGCGTTGTGTAGAGGCAACACATACATAGTTTGTGTAAATTTCAACTGTCTAGCTATAGCTGTTCTTGAGATACAGCCTGGTGACAGACAGACGGACGAACGGGCAGCGAAGTTTTAGTAATAGGGTCCCGTTTTCACCTTTTGGGTACGAAACCCTAAAAATTACTCTACCCGTTTCTCTAACCAATTTTCTTATCCAAGAAAACATCCAGAAATCGTTTCCATTGAATTGATTAACAAGTTAATCACTAAAGCTTTGTTTTAAATGCTACTGCGACCTGTTCGATAAGGTTTTAAGTACCCAAGTAGCAGTTTCTACGAACCAATCTTCAGTTTTCAAAGAAATTGAGAAAAGTCTAACATGGTTTAGTTTTTCATTATAGTTGGGTTCATAGAAACAGTCTACAGCTTTATTTCTTTACTGACTGACTTTTATTACCTTTTTTTATTTGGTGGGTGTAAAATCATTGAATAACCCCTCCCGCTCTTGGGCAGAGCGAAAGGGAGTGTCAGACTTCTACTGACTAAAAACCACCCATGTTCCTTCTTCGCCCTCTATGTTGAGGCCGCGATAACCAGAGGACTACCCGCAGCCCCGACAGGCGACTTTTATTACCTGACTTTGTGTTTCAGCAACTGATCAAATATTCCTTAAAGTTTATATATTTATTTTACTATTTATGTACATACAGAAGACAACACAGGAAAATAACATAATATATCATTTGAGTACAAAGGTACTGCTTATTTCTCAAGAAATTTATGCCAGCAGACCTGCAAAAGGAGAAATGAAAAAATAAATGTAGTTTAATAGTTATTGTTAGTATAGTTAAATACGACGTGTCTACTTGTATCTTTAATTTGCTTCCTTACTCGGGGAGATCAATTTTGAACAGTTGATAACAATATCAGAAGAATTCATGATAAATTATTTAATATTTTTTATCGACACACCCGCATCACTATCTTGACTTGGAGAGCGCTCAAGCGGGGTCCGCGGCCTATGTACGTTTCATTTGTTTCTCAGTCTGCTGAATTGTCTCCTAGCCTAGCCTAGACAAGCGTAGACAGACTTATCTAGCGTTAGATATTCTTATGTTACGTGCCAGGACGGAAAATGGAGAGAATAAAATGTTTTGAGTTGGATGTTAAAGAATGAACATGGTATGGATAATGAAATCCCTGTCATTTTTGTGTGAGTTTTTGGTGGGTTGGTTATGAGGATTGGCAGTTATATAAATGCTATAAATATAGTGACTTGGCTAACAATTCTTTTTTGAAGATTGTTACAATTATATTGTATAGTAGCTCTTTAGCTTCACCTTCGTCTGCGTGAAATGATTATAAAATATTACTTCTCTGTCCGAATCAGATATTGTTAAAATTACTAGGTAAGTTTAAACAAAGCATTTATTATTTTTCTACAATAAAAGCACAACATCGGCAAGCCGTATCGGAGATTAACCGGAAAAAAAGTACCGATACACAAACACAATTTAAATATTATTTTTTGTTGTTTTACACACTTTCATAATTATGCATCCAGATTTTTTTTTTTATTAAGATTTAAACAGTCATTTCAATTTTATTTATTTGCTAAACATTCAAAGAACAAAAAAGAAGTCTATTTTGTATGGTAACTTGTTTGTTTAATAACTAATTAGCGCTTATGACATCATAGTATTTTGTCAAGATCGTTAGAGGGTTGTGTAGATTGTTACCTATATTTATATCCGTAGGTAATGATTATGATGATGATGAAACGTTGTATTCATGCAAAATATTTTCTCTACAGTGACTGTTGAGTCTAAGATCCTGGATTCGATTCCTGAATCGGACAAAGTTTTATTGGGATTATCCTTTATAAATTCCTCAAGAGCTATTAAGTCTGGATTTATGCCCGGTTGATGGCAATCATCATTATCATCATTTCAGCCGCAACCTTCACCAGGTCATCGCAATAGGCTCGCGTAATAGGGGTTACATGGACTTTAACATGGCTAGCGAAATGTATTTGGTTTGCTATTAGGTAGGTACACCTCTGCCTAACCCTTCACGGATTACAAGCCTCGATGTTATGGTATTATCATGAAAAGCCTATTAAAGTTCCCACTGCTGGGACACAGGCCTCCTCTCTTTTTGAGAGGGAATGGGCTATATTCTACCACGCGTGCCCAGCGCGGATTGGTAGCTGTCGCATGTCTTCAAATCTTTTGGTTCTAAGAAATGCCGGTTTCCTCACGATGTTTCCTTCACCGTTTTGAGAGCAGTGGTGTTGAAATTAATTACACAAAGTAATGCGCCTGACTGGATTCGACTTATTGTTTGTAAGTCGGGGCCGCCACCACTGGGCCACCACTGCTCCCTTATGGAATACAATCTCTATATTAGAAGTGTAAGAATTAGGTACCGTAACTGGTTATTTAGGTCGTGACGACGCTAATTTAATGTGTTGATTTGATCATATGACGTGTTGAAATTAGTACTTACCTAATGCATGTCTAAAACGTTCATGTTAGTGCTAATAATATTTTATGTTTTACCTTGTTCTAGTTTTATAATAATGAAGCCGTTTATATCCCAAAATATAATAATGTTCCATTTTTATTACATGCCTTTAATAACTATGTCATGCAGTATTAAAATGACATGCCACATAAAGAAAAACAACTTATTAATTTAATTTTTTCATTTTATTTTTTGTTTAACTTTATGTACCTGCCATATTTGATGCAATAAATGAATTGAATTGAATAAAAAAAAACATCAAACTTAGTAATATACACCGTGAGTGTCCATAAAATGTATGTACCTTATTTGACATTAAATATTTCATTAATTAGGAGCCCCCTCCACGAGCGACAGAATCGCGGCAATATTGTCGTCGTACCACGTATTTTCATATTAATTAATCAATATCATTCTTTGATTAAGATTTTAGTAGTACATATTATTGAGCGATAATCGATACATTATTTTACATTAACAGCTGTCATTGAATAATCAAGATTTAGTACATTTTTGGTTTTTTAAATAATGTCAATGGCGCGTTGTAAATATGTAAATTGGTTTTGGAAGTAAACTTAAAAATAAAATGTGAAAGTGAGTTTCACACATACAACAACCAACCTACTTACCTCAAAATCAGTAAAAAACAGTAACATACCAAGATTAATAAACCCATTTCTTCACAAACTAAGTCATGCTTACTCAGCCGGGCCCTTGTTTGTGGAGAACTTAGCCGCGACCTGAACGACCTAGCTTGTTTACTCCTGGCTGGGTGGTTGTGTACCGCTGGCAACCTATTTGTTTTTGATATCAAGTTATTGTTTTCGAGTTATATGGGATCTTCTGGGACCTTTGTTGAGACACATTCTTGGAGTTTGGTTTGTAGGATTGTATGTTTTAGGATTGGACAAATTCTCTGTTAGTTTCAAACGGTGATGGAAAAGTTGTGTAGTAATCTGTTGTTAAGGGAGGTGGAGTTAGGACAATGAAGTGAGGAAATGGTATTTAGGTAGTACTTTAAAGTGTACAGAATTAAGTCATTATAGTGTAGTTAACAAAAAAAATCTAGTAAGTCCGTCAGATAGATTTCCAAAAAATATTTGACACGTATTTTTTCTTTTTTCACGTAAGCAAACAATACAGAAAATTCGTGTGACGTCATATTCTAAGACATAAGTATGTCATTTTTTACCGGTAAGTGACGTCACGAACCTCCACTCAAATCTCTGACGCGTTTTATCTTCGTCAAATTTTATTGATTTGATAAAACAAAAAATACGTATCCAATATTTTTTATATAATCTAACAGACGGACTAATTAGAGTCATATAATATTTGTTTTATTCAGTAAACATCCCTATTATTTTGATTCGACCTAGTGTTGCAAATAAAACGTACGTTTCTTTGAGACCAGTTTAGTTTGATGTCCCACAGCGCAATCAATAGTAACAAAAGTGCGCTCAAGAAAATTGCACTGGAAATAATATAATTTACAGCTATAGAGATCTTGTTAAACTGTTATTAAGCAGTAAAACATTCTTCTACCTTCAACCATACATATTAAAAATTAAAAGAATTAATTTTAGAATTTATCAAAAATGTAACACCTTTTTGTTGTTTTCAGGTACTTGGCATCAGCTTCATGGCACGCTAGAGGATAGAAAATCGCA
Source organism: Diarsia rubi (assembly GCA_932274075.1). Classification (NCBI taxonomy): domain Eukaryota; kingdom Metazoa; phylum Arthropoda; class Insecta; order Lepidoptera; family Noctuidae; genus Diarsia; species Diarsia rubi. The sequence continues at coordinate 7,903,014 of OW026437.1, read as the reverse complement.
TAGAGGTAAAGACTTTAGATATTTTTTTTTACTCATTTTAGATTTAAGAGTCATTAGTAAAAATACTTTCTTTCAGGACAGCGTTCTTACCTAACATAACATATTTTAAATTTTTAGGCAGCTTTGTCCCATTTTTTTATTTTTTTTTTTATTTTTTTATTTAGCCTATTTTGTCCCACTGCTGGGCAAAGGCCTCCCCCATTTCTTTCCAGCTCTCTCGGTGTTGTGCCTTCTCTGGCCAATCAGTCACGAATGAGTCCAAATCGTCACGCCATCGTTTTTTGGGTCTGCCTCGGTGACGACGACCGCCTTCAGGCACCCAGTGTGTGACGGTTTTGGCCCATCTGTCCTGACCTCTCCTGGAAATGTGACCCGCCCAGTCCCACTTTAACCTCGCAGACTTATCGCCAACATCGGCAATGTCTGTCTTGGAGCGTATTATGGTGTTACGAATTCGATCGGTGATTTTGATATTTAAAATGCTACGCTCCATCGCTCTTTGGCAAACCTTGAGTTTGGACTTCTGAGCTTCCGTCAAAGACCAAGTCTGTGCGCCATAGGTTAGGATAGGCAGGATACACATGTCGACGAGCTTGCGTTTCAATGAAATAGGAAGGTCACCCTTCATAAACGACTTCATGGACCAGTAGCTCCTCCAAGCAGCTTTGTCCCATAGGTACTTTTAATAAACCTTACAGACTAACATACATATAAAAAAAAACCATTTGTGTTAGTAAATAGAACCTTAAAACATTCTATATATATAAGTTTTTCTCAAATCTATTATAGAGACAATAATACAATACAATAATTCCAACAAAACACAACCAAACACCACCAAAACGTTCCATAAATAAGCCTTTAAACCCCACACAAAGTCAAACCACTAACATAGATAAATGTATTCACTAACTTCAAAAATCCTTAGAGTCTCTACATGTTCATTAAAACACTTTAGTAAACGGCTATTAAGGTCTATTTTCGTGCTAAACTCCTCGGCTACTTTAATAGCACAAAGTAAGAATGTAATTTAGTAGGAAGCCTGGATTTTGACACTAATTACAACGGTATCCGATACGGATACTGCTGGCACATTACGAGCGGTTAAAAAGAGGTTTTTCGGATATTATCGGATACTGCAAAAGAGGTTTTAATGTGTTTTTATGTTAAAGTAGGTTTTGGTTAATACATCAGTCTTGCGCTACTGAATAATGTGCTATGTAGAGGAGCTCGTAGCTAAAAATAATAGCCGTTTAGTTCGATCGCAGGTTAAGCTACGCTAGCCGAGGTTAGTTAATAGATGGGTGGTTATACATTTCGTAATCACAGTCAGCTGACACTTTTAGATCTTTGACAGTCGTTACAGATAGTCTGACAACCAGTCTGTTCAAGGAATATCGTATTGAGGCGGTGACCTCTCGCGTCTGGCCCTGGTGGTAGCCATGGTCCGGGGCGAGATGGAATGGGAGGCCGTCGCCTCCTGCTGCGAAGCAGTGATGCTAGCGAAGGAGGTGGTGGAACGTGAGAGGGAGAGAACCTCTCGTCCCAGCCGCCGTTGAAGACGCTCCGGGCGTCGGGGGGGACGGCGTCCGGCCACCGTAGACACGGGCCTGTGGACGGTAAGTAATGGGCTAGCTCGCCGTCCGTCCGTCTTATGACAACGACAGGCCGTTTCGACGGCGCGTTCGTGTTCCAAGCGCGCCTCAAAGAGATGTCAAGCAACATGGAAGGGGCCTGCAAGGGCCGACGCCCGTCGGGGCTGCGGGTTGTCCGAAAGAGATACCGTGGCCTCGGCACAAAGGCTAAGAAGGAACGGGTGGTTTTTAGTCAGTAGAAGTCTGATACTCCCTTTCGCTCTGCCAGAACGGGAGGAGTTATTTGATGATTTCCCACCCCCCAAAAAAAGGGGTATCGTATTAACCAGTAACTAGTTGTGATAAACTGGAAGCGGATATCCTAATTTAATAAGGGGAAGGTAACGCAGATGATGCTATCGAATTAAGTTGCGTGATGTAACGCATGGTTCACGGTCGTGTCTCATGCTTCACGTGATGATTGTGGTGTCGTAAGATTATTGCGTTTGTGAAACTACAGCATTTACTCTTGAAAACACAACATCACATTGCTATTACCTCGCCCCAGTTTCACTAGCTCATCTGGATCCGAGGCGATGCCGTCACTATGCTTACAAGAGTGCTTTACAGTATAAATTCATAAATATAAATCTGAACGGCTGTAGGTGATGCTTACAGGGCTTGGGAGCGTGGGGCTGCGGGATGTTGTAAGAGATACCGCGGCCTTGACATATAGGGCTACCAAGGAACATAGATGGTTTTTAGTCAGTAGAAGTCTGGCACTCTTTTGCTCTGTCCAAGAGCGGGAGGGGTTATTTGATGATTTTCCACCGCCAAACAAATAAAAAAAGGGCCTAGGAGCGTTAAATATTTCCTTGTACTTTTGTTTTTTTTTTCCCCAGACTGCGTAGACGATAAAACGAAATGAATATCATTTGTGTGAAAAAAAGGAGAAGCCTGTGGCTTAATAACAACTGCCACTTGGGTCGATCTTTAGGTTAAGCCGCGCTTGACTAGGTTTATCACTGGATGGGTGACCACCCATTACATACCGAGTTTCCTCCGTGCCTCAGAAAGCACGTTAAGCTGTTGGTCCCGGCTGCCATATTTAGATCTTTGGCAGTCGTTACAGGTAGTCAGTGACCTGAAAGTCTGACAACCAGTCTTACCAAAGGGTTTCTATTAACTGGGTTTTGGAGGTCAGAAAGGCAGTCGCTTCATGTAAAATACTGGTATACAGACGAAAAAAAAATTATCGTGCCTGACTTTGGCCAAGGCTAACCGATTTCCTAATTATACTAACACTACCAATTAACATTGGGGTCCGAGTGCTCACCTAATATTTAAGGAAATTGCCAAGCAGTTGGTCGACTCTTCATGTGACCAGAGGGCTGGCCTATCCTTTGGCCAAAGAATCAGCATTGCCATCCAACGTGGGAATGCTGCCAGACTTCTGGGCACTTTTCCTGTTGACAGCAATGTGGACGAATTTTTTGACGCCCTGTAATTCTTCTCTTTTTGATATTTGTATTTAATTTTAGTTCTGTAAATTGTAATTTGTAGATATTGTAAATAAATATTTGAACCAGTAGTATAAAAATTATAACAAAAAAAAAACATTCAAAATGATGAAGTTTTAGTTTTCATCGCTATTCCTCATAGTTTCAGTTATGGCTGTCCATGCCCACTTGAAAAATTCACCCCGTATAGGCACTCAAGCTACACTTCGTGTTATGAAATCGGGCAGTCGAATCAAGTAGTAACTATCAACCTATTTATAGTCAGACTAAATCGATTCAGTCTGGGATCGACTAAACTATTATGCTATGTCAATGTCGATGTCTCAATTAGGTCGGTCGCTGTCGCCTGTCCTTGTGTAAATGGTAAGTGCTACTCGATTTAGTTGCTTACAACGTTTTGGAGTTAGGCAGGGTATTGCGATATGTTGTCGGGCTTAAAGGCTCGTCGCCCAGTGGTTGCAGGCCCGACTTAGAAACGGTACGTCGTGGATTCGAACCCAGGCAGCTGCATTATTTTGTGTAATTTATTTCATCACCACTGCTCTCAAAACGGTAAAGGAAAACATCGTGAGGAAACTGGCGTGTCTTAGAACCAAAAAAATCGAAGACATATATGTGACATCTACCAACCCGCAATGGGTACGCTTGGTGGATTACTCGTATAACCCATCCCTCTCCTACCCTCTCCTAGAGAGGCCTGACTCCCTGCAGTAGGAACATTATGGGCTGATGATTTACCTACTCGTCCACCAAATTGTTTCTCTGGGACTTCGTCGAGCTGCGTTCGTCAGCACTGTTGATTCTGGCTTTCAGGTTTTACAGCGATTTGGGAGTAGTTCTTGGCAGGCTTGAATTACTGCAACATTCATTTTGTGATTTTAATATAGCAAAGTTGAGGACTACTTGCAAGCTGTATTGGTTTCGAAATCACGATTCCTTATCATTTTTTCTTGATTGAAATATACGTCAAAGTAGTAGTAGTTCTTTTAGTTTTACGTAGCGGCACGTGTGACGATTATCAAAAAGTTTGACATCGTTTATTTTAGAAGGAACTCTTAGTTGAATAACAACAATCATTATCATTACAGCCGAAAGACGTCTACAGCCGCACCTTCCCCAAGTAGCGCCACATTGACCGGTTCCATGCATCCAACGGATTCCGGCAATCTTCACCAAATCATCGATCCAATAATTACAGTTATCGGATAAATGTTCAGGTTTTTTCGCAATGACTTAGTTTGGTCTGTGGATGGGTGACACCCATTACATACAGAGTTTCCTTCGTGCCACGTACAACCCTGAAAATAATAATAAATACTTTGTGGGGGGGGGGATAGACAAATAACCCCTCCCGCTCTTGGGCAGAGTGAAAGGGAGTGTCAGACTTCTACCGACTAAAAACCAACCATGTTCCTTCTTAGCCCTTTATGTCGAGGCCGCGGTATCTCTTACAACATCCCACAGCCCCGACGGGCATCGCCCTTGCGGGCTCCTTCCATGTTGCTGACATCTCTTTGAGGCGCGCGTGGAACACTAACGCGCCGTCGACATGGCCTGTCGTTGTCATAAGACGGACGGACGGCGAGCCAGCCCATTACTCACTGCACACAGGCCAACCTTAAAAATAACTCGATCACGAGCCAACAGGATATGTCGTTAAAATGCCATAACGTAGCGTGGAACTAGCGAAGATCTTTACAGTTCATTAATTTATAAGAAATGTTTCCGATACTCGTTACAGTAACAGTTATCATTGCCTCTTGAAGCGGAATGATAATATATGGACCAAAAATGTTGATAGTAGGTAAGTATTTTATGTGTGTGATTAAATCGAACGCTTTTTATTTATTTAGCAACGTAATAAGTAAACATAAAATGACGAGGTCATGGCTAAATAATAGCAGCTGCTCGGGTACATCCTCAGGTTCAACCGAGTTTGCATAGGTTGGTGTATGGATGGGTGTGTTAAGTTAAACGAAGGACATATTGTAGGAGGGATTCTCGTCCCAAATATGTAAAAAAGTATAACCTTAATTTGTAACGTAATTGTCCCATGGCCCTCTCCAGCAGGGCTATTGCGTATCTTTTAAATGACAGTGGCTATTATATAGTGTCCATCAATTAATTGGCAAATGGTTCCATTTTGTACTAAACCATAATCAATTTGACAGTTAATCCATGGACAATATGATAACCACTGACATTTAAAATATACGCAATAGCCCTGCAGATCTCACTTTAATAGATGTTTCTTTTTCGTCATTGTCCTAGGCCATTATAAGCCATATTTATTTTAAGATATGAAGGGGAAATGGATTTACCTTAAAGTCATTGATCCGAGCACATTTCCTGATAAGCGCAAGGGTGGCGAGGTTTTCCCAAATGTTTGGTATGGTTCTGTCTTTTATATAAACATGTTTTTTTTTGTTCATATTTTTATTAGTATCATGTAAGCATGGGGCTATTGCGAATTTCAAGATGTTTCGAACTAACATATTGTGTACCAGTTTCCTCTATGCCTCCAAAAGCACGTTAAGCCGTTGGGCTCGGCTGTCATTTGAAGATCTTTGATAGTCCTAAAAGGTAGTCAGTGTCCTGAAAGTCTTACTAAGCGGTTTCGTATTAAAAAATAAAGTAAAATAAAAAAAATAAGTTTAAAAACTAAAACCCGACTACGAATAAAAACGTAGACTTATAAAACCGCGATCTTAAAAGTATTAAACAAAAAAAATGGTCTAGTAAGTAGATAATTTGATAAATTATAGAGGACAGTCGTAGTCGCATGCCACTGATACCTGATGCGCCTTCATGGCGTTCTCATTGATACAGAAGTCAGCTGATAGTTGCCATTAGCAAGGTGGCATGCAATACCTTCAGTAGTCTAGGCGCTACGGTGGAACATACAAACATACATACAGTCCTACATACATACATACACGGCCAAAACCATTACCCTTCCTTTTGACTTCGCCGTAGTCGGGTATTATGCCTTTATTGCTGTTAGATTTTAATTAAAACAATAGAGGTAAGAAAACTTAAAAAAACACAAAACTTAAACTAAATCAAATTCTCGGCAGTCGTCTTATCTTTCCTCATAACAGCTTGTCTTTCGACAAAGGCCTCCTCTAAGCATTTCCATTTGTTTCTGTCCTTTGCTGTACGTAACCATTCTGGACCAGCTACTTGCTTCAAGTCATCTTCCCATCTCTTTGGCTGTCTTCCTCTACTTATTTTGCTTTCTTTTGGGTACCATTCGGTTATTATTCTGTTCTCTCTCTTCTGTTCATTTCTCTTTCTTTTCTCTCATCAAAATGTCCTGTCCAACGCCATTTCAATAGAGGATCGGACTGAGTCAAAAAAATATGATTCTAATTAGGAAATTAATTAATAATTAATTAGTAATTCTATTTTCATTTCATAATTAAATATTCAAATGAACCCCGCCTGCTTCCAAGTTTTGTTTAATTTAAAATGTGGTTGTTTTTTGCTTTTCAGTTTTTTCAGTCGGGTTTTTTAGATTTTCAAATTTTTAGTTCTTTCGTTGGTCGTGTAAAAATCTTTGCAGATGATTTAACTTTTGTGTTTGTTTATACGATTTGTGACTTTGATTTCATTTCAAACATTTAAGTGTCATATATTTTTGTAATCTCCTTTTAAAACCCATTATTTTGATACCCTACTCGATGGATTGGATGGCATGGATTTTTTTATATTTTTTTAAATACGCTATATGGCTCCCAAAATCCGAAAATTTCTTTTCTTTTTTAATTTTAATGTAACCAGTGACACTCGCGCCATCAAGACGAATCTAACGACGTATATTTTATTCAAATACCTTTATTCGTTTAGGAGTTATGAGGGAACAAAGAAACGGACATACATACATACATACATACACGCCAAACACATAACCCTCCTTTTGAGTTTCGCCGCAGTCGGTTAATAATAAAAATTGATGAAGATAAGACGCGTTAAAGATCATGAGTGCGGCGTTGTGACGTCATTTGCAGCTAAAAAAATTACTATCATGTGACGTTTTCGAGGAGTTCATGAGTTTTCGAAGCACTGTATCGTCTTCATTTTTTGTTTATGTGAAAAAAGAAAAAATACGTGTCCAATATTATTTGGAAATCTATCTGACGGACTAATTGGTTTTTTTTTGTCCGATCTCCTATTGTCTACATATTGAATGAACTCATGCAAACTTAGTCTTTCCTTTGGTTTCATATCACCTAGTTCTAAATGAGTTCTGGAGGTCAGATAGGCAGTTGCCCTATGTGAAATACTGGTATTTAGCTGCATCCAATTAAATAGCCAATCTATACTTGGGGCAAGGCATTAGCTATCTTAGATCTAGCCAATACTAGAAAAGAAGCGAAAAATCTTTTAAGTTTTTTACTAAACTCTAGATTTGAACTCAAGCACGCTCATCAAATATTCCCCACTTTTCTACCAAATCAAATCAATATGGTAATACATAGAAAACCTGTTTTCTTAGTGTAAAATTTTCAGTAGCATTTCATCCGTTATTCGAGAAACTTCAAGAAAGTTCTTTGAAATAGGGAATTAACTGGGAAACTGGGACTGAAGTAATGATTTTATTACCGAATTGAGTTCCCTTTACTTAGAATTGTTACTTAAATTCAGACATTTCTTAAAAAAGCCATTTGGGCTACTGGTTCACCAACCCTTGTAATTTTTATTTTATACAAGCTTTCGTTTAATTTGTCTTGTTAGTTAGTTTATATTGTACTAGCTTTTGTCCGCCGCTTCTTTACTGATTTATAATAACCTAAAGGTTATTAGGAAACTTAGTAGGTTATTAGGTTTTTTATTACTCTTTCATAACCATGTGCGATAGTTAACATTTATTTTAATAGAGTAAACGCGTTTTAACGTAATAAGGGTTTTGTCTGAAACCAGTCAAAAGTAGTTTTGACCGATTATGAGTTTTGACTGAAACATTTATAAAAAGATAGATAACTTCAACCTCGTTTAAAAACCTGAGATTTTTTTTTTTATTTTTTAAACTCCCTTTCCCTCTCCCTCCTCTCTCTTTTTACTTCTTTATTCTCCTCTTTCCCCTTGAGTGTGAGTGATCACCACTTGAACTCATTGCCATTGCATATGGCCACATTGGTAAAATCCATATTATCTTTTTCCAAAATGCTACCAAGCCCAACCAACTGAAAAACATACCTAACCCTTCACATACCGACCCCAAATCCAACATACCAACCTAACAATGCCAGTTGATAACGACATACGAGATAAATGTAACTGACAGGGTTATCAGTCGCACAATGCAAATAACATAGTCATTTCAGTTCCGCGTCTTAATTAAGAAAACCTCGGTGGCTTACCCTTGGGAAGAGCCACTAAGGCAGCGGATAGATAATCTATTGATTTTAGGGACTTATTGATATGATAAAACGTTTGTTTCCTATCGGCGAAGATTTAATTTTTTTGGTCAAAGTAAAGTTTTCCAGTTTGTAATTTAAATTTTTAAAAGCACATATTTTTTATTTGTCGTCCTGGTAATCTCTATTACAGGATTTTAGATTCTCTATTTCTAAAGTAGTATTAATTAAAATTGGCTGCATGATGTGCTGATGAATAAATCAGCATGTGTAACATCGAAAAAATTTTATCTTATTTACACCAATTTTGTTTTGACTTTAATATTACTGGTGAAATCTGCCTAACACATCGGGGATTACTGGAGAACTGTAATCCCCGTATCCCCGTCTCGTATTAATGTCCCGAGTAGCTTGTTTACTTAGTTGGAGCTGATTAAAACAGTTAAAAAGTAAAAAATAAAACGGCAATACAATATTTCTGAACAAATACATATGTTTACAATACGTTTTAAAACCTCAAGAACCCACTCTCCATTCACACAGAAAACCCCACAATCGCACAAAACAAAAGAATTATTCTCATTGCGTACCCCGTTGTCTTTAAGGCCCCCACTTTAATGTAACTGTGACGTAACCAATTCGATTTAGACCCCCTCCGAGAGGGGTTGAAATAATCTTGAGGACGACAAATCCTTAGTAAAATCGATGTCCTATGCCTGCGTGGACGTGTCAGGAATTAAAAGAATGGCTGCGGTTCATATCAGCTTAGTGTAGGATGTAGGATTATGGGACGAGATGGCATTACCATTTATATATCGATGGAATTAAATGGGGGTGTTCGGTTTTAATATAGAATTCTTTTGGGGTGTAATATTTTTTTGTTATTTTTCTCGGTTTGCATGTAGGGTTGAAATTGTTTTTATATTTGTTAATAGTTATGAAGTAGTACATACAATGCTATGGAAGTTAGAATTTCATTCACTTCAATAAATTTAGATTTTACACATTGGTGGGGTGGGCGCAAACACGATTGCTAGCTTATGACATGCTTACCATAAGGTTCTGGTTACGATTCCAATGTCGTTATTAAGTTTTTACCATGGGCAGTGGGTATTTCTATTTCCAGGACCTTTCCAGTAGCAGACACGAAGTCTGGAATCGCGCCCAGTTGATGCCAATAAACGCACCCTGATTTCATGAGACATAATTGACGAAATAAGGGTGTTCTAATGGGGCACCTCTGTCTAACCCTTAGGGGATTAGAGGCGTGTTGTTATTTTATGTTTTTTTATATTTATAATAATGTGTCACTGTTTTTTTTTTTTCATTTAAGAAAAAAAGCTGAACAACCGTAAACCCGTTACATGTCCAAACTCTTATCTAGACCCTTAAAAATACAGCAAGGTGGTCTTGGCTAATTTCAAGAGGTCCTTTGCACGTCCTACCCATCAGGAGCCCAGTTAACAGGACCAGTAATAGGATAGGACAAATAATCAGGATAGGGTAGAGGTGAACTCTATCGGGGAGGAAACCGATAGTCAATTTCGAGTTAACGGTTTTGATTTACCGTAATTGCGGGTACAATTGGATTTGAGTTTTATTTTTACTAAAATTGTTCTTTTTTTGGATCGTTTGTTAATATATTTATAGGATTTATGAAAGGTTTGTATATAATATTTACCCACCATCCTACCAAATGTTATTAAGCGCCAATAGATTGGCGCCATGAATCCACTAGCATAGAAAATTCTTTATCGTACACAAAAAATTAGAACACAATTTTTCTACAATATTGCTATTTTTACCAGACTGCGGCGAAGCCCAAAAGGAGGGTTATGTGTTTGGCGTGTATGTATGTATGTCCGTTTCTTTGTTCCCTCATAACTCCTAAACGGATGAAGGGATTTGAATATAATATACGTCGTTAGATTCGTCTTGATAGCGCAAGTGTCACTGGCTACATTAAAATTAAAAAAGAAAGGAAATTTGCGGATTTTGGGGGCCATATAGCGTATTTAAAAAAAAAAAAAAATCCATTACCATCGAGTAGGGTATCAAATTGAAGGGTTTTAAAAGGTAATTACAAAAATATATGACACTTATATGTTTAAAATAAATTCAAAGTCACAAATCATATAAACAAACACAAGAGTTAAATCATCTGCGAAGATTTTTACGTGACCAACGAAGGAACAGACACAAAAGAACTAAAAAGTTGGAAATAAAAAAAGTAGTTAAAAAACTAAAAAACCCATCTGAAAAAACTGAAAAGTAAAAAACAAGCACATTTTAAATTCTTGGAAGCAGGCGGGGTTCATTTGAATATTAAATTATGAAATGAAAATATAATGGACCCCGCCTGCTTCTAAGTTTTGTTTAATTTAAAATGTGCTTGTTTTTTACTTTTCAGTTTTTTCAGTCGGGTTTTTTAGTTTTTTAACTACTTTTTTATCTATTTTATTTTAAGTTAGGTGCTGCAATATGTACAGTCACGAGTAACTTAGGAAAATTCAAGAGTGACTTTCCCACGTAACAACTACCGGATAGTCGGTTTGAATCTACATAAATGAAGGAAAATCTGTTTTATAAGTTGCTGTACATGGTCAAGATAATATGAATGAGCTTTTTTAATAACCGACGAAAAATTACTTAATTTCACAAGATTTATGAACGTGAACAAGACTTAACTACGAAATGAAGGAAGTTCTGCCTACCCCCGTGAGAAAATGGCGTAAGTTTATGTATGTATGAAATGTTTTTGCTATTGTAACTGATAATAATAGTCTATGTCTTACACCGTGTGGTATCAATGTGTCTAGTAGTAAAAAGATACAACTTTCCTTGGCAGAGTTAACCGCCTGTAAGTCCTCAGACGCCACATCCATAGACTGTACGTTTCCATAAAGGCTCTATGTCCCATGAGGCAGCGTTTCTTATGCCACTCATGTCCATCTTATTGCGGACGTTGTATTGTGTTTTCTTTATTTTTTATACGGAAGACTGTTACTTGGGAGCTGAGATAGGAATTTTTGAAGGGTGGTCGAAAGAAGCCGGCGGAGGATCCTACACTTTAATACGTGAATACTTGAATGTAGAATTCACCGTCGATTCTGTTGGTATTTTTTTTTCTGCACAGCATCTCGCTGATACCGTGTATGCCTTGAGTGTAAGGCCTCCAGCTACGGCGTAAAATCTTATAGGCTAAGAGACAGTGCGTTAAGGGCACCCACAGTGGGGTACGAGCCTATGCTTAAGGCGCCACTGGGAAGGGCAGTAAAGGGACATGCTGGATCTGAGTGAGGTTATTTAGGGACTGGTTTAAAACTACTGGTTCAGCGTCGCAGGCTGGCACGTGCAAGAATCGGGGAGAGGGGGCTCGCGGCTTCTCTGTTCCCGGATCATTATAATGTGGTTCTCTTCAAGGTTCTAGTGAATCAGATTTTTCAAGGCAAACGTGGCCTCTAGGCCTTATTATCATTCACAACGGGTGAGTTGCGGGCAAGCCTATTTTATGTAAAATAAAATTTAATAAAATCAGAATGACAAATATTTTAAAGGAAATATTTCAAAATTATTAGGTGCAGACAAATCTGTCTACCCTGATTGATTGATTGATGAAAACACACTCACAATATCGCACTAGACCAACAAGGCATTCAGGCAGACAGGCAATTGAACTTAACATCATCATCAGTCCATAATGTTCCCACTGCAGGGACTCAGCCCTCCTCTCAGGAGAGGGGATGGGCTTTAATCTACCACGCGGGCCCAGTGCAGGTCGGTAGATGTCACAATGTCTTTGGTTCTAAGACATGTCGGTTTCCTTCACCATTTTGATACGCCTGCCTGGGTTCGAACCCACGACTTACTGTTCGTAAGTCGAGGCCGCCACCACTGGGCCACCGCTGCTATCAATGCATAGTTGAACATAGTTCATTTAAAATCAGCGAATAACTCAATAACATGCAATACAACCAATCAACTCAATATCTGATAAACCTATACACCATAAACTGACCAGCCAAGTCAGTTGCAAGTTTGCTCAAAGTTACTCGCATCTTGCTTGCAAACTCGTTAGGTTGTAAGTAATAAGTTTCTGAGTTAACATGCTAGTGAAACCATATCTCCTAAGGTCGGGTGCATATTGGTAAACTGGATATGTTGACATATTGTGTGTTAACATAGGCAAAATTAGTCTATAATATATGTGAGAACTATTCAGACCATAATCATCACATATGTAATATTTGGCACAGATCCATATTAGTCAATATGGTTGAGTGGAATGGTGCTGATCCATGCGTCATGCTCGTGAACGGGTGCTGTCAGTTGTGACTGGTCACCTCTTAGCTGCCACGGCTTGTTTGAATTATTATTTTATTTTTGAATATGTTTCGTTTTTAACTTTACTGTGGACACTTATCGTGCACATCTTGCTACATCGTTCTCACATAATATACCATCTCAAAATAAATGATGTAGCCAAAGTTTTGTAACAATATTTATTTATTTTTTTCTTACGTTCTCCTGTATCGTGGGTGCGTTCACAAACATTTAAACTCACATACACAAATACTCAGACCCGAAACAACTATCTGTAGGCCATCCAAATATTTGTTACGTGTGGGAACCGAACCCGCGACACGCAGCGCAGCAGTCCTTATGATTTAAAAGAGTGTTCATGGAGTTTCTTGCCGTTCTTCTCATGAGACTAACGCTTTGGAATGTGCAACTGCAGTACACTCACAGTTATTATACCTTGTGACTAACTGCGATACTCAGAGATATTTAATGATTACTTCAGCCGTCACTTAGTAAAGGTTTGACATACTTTTGTATGACAAAACTGTCAAATCCTTTGCTAAGTTAAAGGCCTAAGTAATTATTAAATCCCTCTGAGTGCGGCAGTTAGACTGTAGCTTAGTTTATTAAAGTTTAGTATTTGTTCGGGACCGAAACGTGGTCGCTCACAATGGGCCTCATCAGAAAGCTCAAAGTCACCCAAAGGGCAATGGAGAGAGCTATGCTCGGAGTTTCTTTGCGTGATCGAATCAGAAACGAGGAAATCTGCATGAGAACCAAGGTTACCGACATAGCCCGAAGAATTGCCAAACTTAAGTGGCAGTGGGCAGGGCATATTGCTCGCAGCACGGATGGCCGATGGTGCCGGAAAGTTCTGGAGTGGCGACCGCGAACCGGAAGACGTTGCGTTGGAAGGCCTCCTACTAGGTGGACCGATGACCTGGTGAAGGTTGCGGGGATCCGCTGGATGCGAGACGGACGGGACCGTTCAATGTGGCGACACTTAGGGGAGGCCTATGTCCAGCAGTGGACGTCTTTCGGCTGAAATGATGATGATGACGATGATGATTTGTTCGACTATTCAAAAGAGCCCTGTAACTGGCCTACTTGAAATAAATGATTTTGATTGATTTTAATTTGATTTGAGTCATCATCATCGCGTCCTTGTTCCATTCCATTTGGGGTCAGTGCAACACGTTTTCTTCCAGCAGTCTCCTCTGTCAGTCATCATAGTATAATTTACTCATTTTTCCTTCAATATCATTCCTCACACAATCCATCCAACTTTTTTTGGCCTTCCTCTTCCTCTCAATCCATCAATATTGATATCGATTACTTTTTTAGTCACATGTGTTTTTCATCCCTCTTCCTTTTTCATTCTTCTTCTTTCTCGCCCCGTTAACACAGACGACTTCCTTCAAAACTTTGTTAGTGAACCACACAAATAAAATAAATGTAATACTAATCCTTACTAATATCGGGAGTGCAATTCAGTGCTTAACAAACCGACCCTCTAGCCTGTATCATTTGTATACTGTTTCCACTGCTCTTCTCAACGAGTACGTCATAACTGTTTTTTTTTTTGTTTTATCTTCCAGAACTGAAAGCTCTTATGACACCTACCAACCCGCTCTGGGCCCGCGTAGTGGATTATAGCCCATCCCTCTCCTAGAAAGGAGGCCTTAGTCCCTGCAATGGGAACATTATAGGCTAATGATGATGATGATGACTGAAAACTCTTTGTTTTGTAAACACGCCACAATATCAAGTTACTACAATCTTGACAGTTTCAACTAGCTTGATGAGCTGACGCTTGTACTACGAAATTTCAAATATGGTATTATTTTGTCTGCTATTCTGGACATTGTGCACAAACCCTTAGCTGTCAACTTCAACATGGACATTGTCATTTCATTAGTTTACAAGTTCCTGGTCGCTAAAGGGGCATTAAGAGAGATGAGGACGACCCATATTCCTGACACTGAGAGCTCATTTTCACAACTCAAGGTTATGGAGTCAATAAAATAATGTAGTCTGAAACCATAGTAAGATACTATAGACAGGTTATCAGCCGTATCGAAAGTCAAGTCTTCTTCTCCGAATCGATGACTCAATTTTTTTTTCATTCAAGTCTAACTGACTTAAAAAAAATATGAATCTAATTAGTCCGTCTTTTAGATTATCCAAAAATATTGGATACGTATTTTTTGTTTTATCAAATCAATAAAAATTGACGAATATAAAACGCGTCAAAGATTTGAGTGGGGAGTTGTGACGTCACTCACCGGTGAATGTCATACTAATATCTCACGAGTCACACGAGTTTTCAAAGCACTGTATCGCCTTCATTGTTTGTTTACGTGAAAAAAGAAAAAATACGTGTCCAATATTTTTTGGAAATCTATCTGACGGACTAATTAGATTTTTTCTGTTAACTACCCTATTAGGTATGTACGACGACGGACAAGAGAGGTGTGGCATATTCTGTGTTGCTCTTGTAAGTAGATTACGATTTCATTTGCATTGACGCGAGTATTGGCAGTTTATCTAATAAGAACACAATCTGTGAACACATTTGGCAAAATATGTTACAGTTCGCTCCTAAAGTCCAGTTATTTTAGGTTTCATTTGCGGAAAAAATCCAAGTGGGCTGATTTTTTGTATAAACCTTTATTACGGTATTGTAATGAAAATGAGAAAAATCGACATTGATATCGTGTCGGCTAAAGAAATTATCAAGGTCAAAAGGTCACGAAAATCAGTTTTTCGCGCGACCTATTGCTTGGAGGTTAATAGCGGTCATTATAATTTTCTTCCTAGTAAAATTATCCGTTCCCGACTCGTAGTCACACCAGATTATCACACTAGTATGACAAACATGTTTTTTTTTTCTCGAATGTCACACCACTGATTTTTCTACACCATCATCATCTGCCTAGCCTTTTCCCAACTATATTGGGGTCGGCTTCCAGTCTAACCGGATGCAGCTGAATACCAGTATTTTACATGGAGCGACTGCCTATCTGACCTCCACAACCCAGTTAATACTAGGTAATACCCCTTCCCTTTGGTAAGACTGGATGTCAGACATTCAGGTCACTGACTACCCGTAACGACTGCCAAAGATCTATATATGGCACCCGGGACCAACAGCTTAACGTGCTTTCCGAGGCACGGAGGAAACTCGGTATGTAATGGGCGGTCACCCATCCACAGATCGACCTAGGCAAGCGCAGCTTAACCTAAAGATCGACCCGAGTGGCAGTTCTTGTTAAGCCACGAGCTCCTCCTTTTCTACACCATGTATACGATATTGCTACCTTTATATTCTACTAAACTCGATCTGCTGATCGGCGGTGTTTACCGACTGTTTTGATTATTCTACTTTTCTTTTTTTACACCAAACATGTCTCTGGCATTTTCCTGTAAAATCAACCTAACATTACTTATAAGTACTAGCAAAATATTTTTTTCAAATGAATTGGAAACGAAACAAATTGAGCAATCATTTGCAACCATTCATGCTACAATTGTACACACCGCCTAATAATCGTATCCGCGTGGTGAAAATCAGATAAAGAAATCCAGGTTAGTCACTATAGCTTATGACTAGTAATCAAGATTTTATCACCGCTATTTAATAGCATTAGAACATTGTTATATATAGGTACTTATGTATTATCGTTCTGTGGAACTGGGACGCAATGTAATGTGTAACTAGGCAAGTAGGCTTCAAGGAAAAAGTGGGTTTTTTGAAATATATTATTAGGTGTTATAAAAAAATTATGTGGGAGAATTAGTCCCAGTTTCCTTTTGGGTAATTTGGGAGAGGGTTAGGTGAATTTGGGTTTAGCTGTTCATGATTTCAGTGATCGACGATTTTGCTAGATCTGTTCTAACTACATTGAGGTCGGTTTTCAGTTTTACATACGCAGCTAAATGCTAAACATATAATATTCATATAACAAATTAGTAGGACCTTCAAAATGATAAAAAAAGTAGTTAAAAAACTAAAAAACCCGACTGAAGAAACTGAAAAGTAGGAAACAAGCACATTTAAAACTAAACAAAACTTGAAAGCAGGCTATTCTATTTTCATTTCATAGTTTAATATTTAATTAAATTATTTTTTTTGTAATCTCCTTTTAAAACCCTTCATTTTGATACCCTACTCGATGGTAATGGATTTTTTATTTTTTTGAAATACGGTATATGGCCCCAAAATCCGCAAATTTCTTTTCTTTTTTAATTTTAATGTAGCCAGTGACACTCGCGCCATCAGGACGAATCCGTTTTTCAAAAAAAAATCCGTTTAGGAGTTATGAGGGAACAAAGAAACGAACATACATACATACATACACGCCAAACACATAACCCTCCTTTTGGGCTTCCCCGCAGTCGGGTAAGAACTAAACTTAAAATCAAGTTTAAGCTGAGCCGTAGTACCATTTATGTATAAGCTACTGAAAACACACAAAAGAACCAAAACTGTGTACGGTTTGAAAATGAAAATCGCGTCAATATTTTCTAGCTTCGACCAAGATTAATGCTAGATATTGTGTACCAACCTGTTGGTCAAAAAACTAGGATTTCTGTAAATAATCAAAGCTCTATAGTAATGTACAGCTACATGGTATACATAATCTTTCCCGGATGAATGCTCTAAGCAATGGTAAAGGGTGAAATTAAAAAAATTAAAATTTAACATTAACATTAAAATAACATAAACATATAAAATAACATATAACATTTAAATTGATTGTGCAGTTTAAAACGTTCTATTCGTTTATAGAGACAAGAAATTTTGCTTTAATTATAAAAAGAACTTATTACGTGTGGTTATTAGGGTTCCGTAGCCGAATGACAAAAAACGAACCCCATAACGATTTTTTAAACTTAATTGTCTTGTCTCCGACTGGAACCCGTTCATTGTGAAGTCTACGTATACGCCTACGGCCACAGACGACACATGCATACGCCCTAGGGTGGAGCACGCTTGCCTAGAAGAAACCAATTTACTGGAACTTTGCAGAGATCCAGAATACAATGATCGGGAAATAGAGAAGCCGCCAGTGAATCCCACAGATTGGTGGTTTACACAATAAATGTGGAAGCAAAACGCTTTGTTTGAGCACGTGGAACTTCAATCATATAACAGTAACGCTTCGCCGTATTCTGCTCGTCCGATGATAGAATGGGGCTGGTAAAATTAATTGTGTAATTCCAAAACACGCTCTAAGAAATGTAATCGGTAAAAAAATGGTAATTTGTTATTTTTGTTGTTTATCACAATGTTATTTAACTCATAGGTACACTGGAAAAGAATGCCTTGCGGCATTAAGGGCGCCAACAAATCAAAGAAAATATATACAGAACATATGCTTTATACAGGGTGTCCAAGAACCTGGCGTCCAACTGGATTCCCACGATGCCCCAAGTTCTAACAGTACTCAGAAAAATATTTTAAAAAATCCACCCCATGTACTTACAGAATTATACTGATTTCAAAAAAAAAGGGGAAATGAGCACCCTGTGACATACTTTTGAATGCTGTGACTGCTAATGCTGATAATTTCGATATTTCTTGGAGGTTTTGTAATCTAGGGTATTGCTGTGTCTAAATAGAATGTAAAAATAATGTACTTATTGTACCATTTTAAAATAAAATATTATTTTAACTAAAGGTGATATGGAAAACTATTGAATTTCGCAACTTTGACCGACTGTAGTGTAAAAAAAATGTACCAAAATAGTATGGCAAGTGACGTCAAATTTTGACGCGTTTATTCCTCTTTTTAAAAAGGTATAATACTTACACATTAATTTGAAAAAAAAAAATTTTGATAATATTTTTACTCAACAACCCAATTTTTACGAAGTGCCTACCTACTAACGGTAACTGTCGGACCCTTTCTTATCTTAGAAACTGTTATGTTACTACTATTATTTACTTCGGTTCCAAGAGTGAGCAAGAAGGAAATACACACAGGTAGATGGGTTCCCAGTAGAATAAAAGCAAAGAATGTTAGTTTAAAGATATTTTATTACAATAAATGTTCAAAATGTTGACCACCCGCGGCAATACAAGCTCTCACTCTCCTTAAAAAGGACCGCTTTATGTTTCGCGAGTAACTTTTTTGACGTATCACCTGCACTGCTTGTGTTATCTTCTCACGAAGGTCAGCGATGTCATTAATGGGCTTCGCATAAACGAGCTCCTTCATAGTTCCCCAGAAAAAAAAATCCAGCGGATTTAAGTCAGGTGAGCGGGCTGGCCACGGGATTGTTCCTGATCGCCCAATCCACCTGTTCGGGTATTGCTCGTCCAAAAACTCTCTAACGGATACGCGAAAATGTGCTGGACAGCCGTCGTGTTGGAACCACATATCTGGTGGGGTCTCTTCTAGTAAGTTTGGCAAATCATTTTGAAGAAAATTTAAATATGATTCGCCAGTCAAATTCTCGGGCATCTCAAATGGACCAATAATATTCCCACAGAGAATACCGGTCCACATGTTCACTTTGAACCGGTACTGGGATCTATCTTCTCGCATCAAGTGCGGATTTTCCACATGCCACTCGTGCAAGTTGTGTAGGTTCATGTAGCCATCCTTCTTAAATGTTGATTCATCTGACCACAAAATTTTGTCGATAAAGTTTTCGTCTTCTCGATGTTTTTGCAGGATTGTTTCACAAAACGCGACTCGGCTCGGATAGTCTCGAGGTAAAAGACTTTGCACTCGCTGTACGTGGTACGGATGATATTCTTCTTTTTGGAGAATACTGTGTGCTGTGCTCTTCGGTATCCCCGTATCAGCTTCTATTCCTCGCACAGAGATGCTTGGATTT
This sequence comes from Diarsia rubi, assembly GCA_932274075.1. NCBI lineage: Eukaryota > Metazoa > Arthropoda > Insecta > Lepidoptera > Noctuidae > Diarsia > Diarsia rubi. The sequence continues at coordinate 7,883,409 of OW026437.1, read as the reverse complement.
GCCGACACCGCCTCTAAAACTTCATCGCGTATGAAGTCATTTACGGGTCGTCCTTCACCAGCTACTTGATTGGGGAACCGCCCGTCACATAGTGATCTGTGCACATTAATGAAAACTCGATGGTCGGGATATCGCGTAGCCCTCGGATACCTTTCTCTGTAAAGTCTCGCTGCAGCTCGTCCATTACCTCTACATTCTCCATAAATGTAGTGCATATTTGCGTATTCTTGCGGAGTGTAGGTCGCCATGGTAGCACACACAAAACACAAACTGTCCAAACACAGGCAAAGGTCGTCGTAAAGAGTTCGTTTCAAAGTCCAGAGCACAAAGAGTAATCGAGTCCAATAAACAAAGCTTTAAATCGTAGTACGTGATCAATGGTAACAATAAGAGAGAGGTGCGTAGTAACGGCAGGAGGCAGTGACGCGTACTGACCGTACTGTTATCCTAAATAGCACGATCCCAGATAGCGTCACTATCTATCTCACTCGCACCTCTAACCTTTTTCTCCCTCACTCTTACCTGAATAATGGGGTACCATAAAGAAGAACCAGCAAATCGCAAAGATAGTTTCTGTCTTGCTCCCTCCTGTTGTAATAACGAATCACTATGGTGAGATGCATGCACATACCGTCCCTTACGGTCTAACCTGTTTTTTGAGAGGCCTGTTGTTATTTTTATGAGCATACAATAGTAATTCTTTAGAGGTTAGATTCAATTCGTCGTAAATTTTTCTTTCTAAGAATTCTGTAAGACATCGTAAAAATTGGGTTGTTGAGTAAAAATATTATCAAAATTTTTTTTTTCAAATTAATGTGTAAGTATTATACCTTTTTAAAAAGAGGAATAAACGCGTCAAAATTTGACGTCACTTGCCATACTATTTTGGTACATTTTTTTTACACTACAGTCGGTCAAAGTTGCGAAATTCAATAGTTTTCCATATCACCTTTAGTTAAAATAATATTTTATTTTAAAATGGTACAATAAGTACATTATTTTTACATTCTATTTAGACACAGCAATACCCTAGATTACAAAACCTCCAAGAAATATCGAAATTATCAGCATTAGCAGTCACAGCATTCAAAAGTATGTCACAGGGTGCTCATTTCCCCTTTTTTTTTGAAATCAGTATAATTCTGTAAGTACATGGGGTGGATTTTTTAAAATATTTTTCTGAGTACTGTTAGAACTTGGGGCATCGTGGGAATCCAGTTGGACGCCAGGTTCTTGGACACCCTGTATATGTACATATCATACATAAACTCGACCCCTTTTCTCAAGGGGGTAGGCAGAAAGCACAGAACGCCACCTGCTACGATCCTTACATACTCCTTTTGCCTCGTCTACCACATTCATACATCTGGTCATACACGCATGCCGGTTACGAGTACTACGCACCTGTCCTTTCTGAAGAACGGCACCAATAAGATCAGTGTATGTCTTTCTAGGGCGTCCCCCTCCCGGCGTTGCCACTCACAACTGCCGTGTAAATACCTTTCATTCATCTTCTCCACATGACCGAACCACCTTAGCATACTCTTTTCAATTTTTGTCACTACCAACATCTTCTTTAACACCGTAACGTTCTTGTATAACCTCATTCCTCAATTTATCATTCAGAGTTACACCACACATGCTTTATAAATATTTTTTCTTTATATTTATGTTACAACCATAGACTGGCTCGTTGGTAAAATGGTCTGCGCAACTGCTGATCATGAGGTTCTCGGTTTGATTCCCAGGTCGAGCAGTGTCGAGCATTGGGTCTTATCAGCCGGTATTTCGCAGTTGCACCCACAAACTCTGGATTTATGGTAATAGGCTTGCTCTCTATGGCATGGAACTTGACCATAATTGTTTTTTTTTTTTGGTGGATGGGAAGTCATTAGATGACGCCTGTTGCTCTGGGCGAAGTGGAAAGAAGTATCAGACTTCTACTGACTAAAAACCACCCACGTTCCTTCTTAGCCCTTTGTGCCGAGGCCGCGGTATCTTTTTTCAACAACCAGCAGAATAACTTATACTTCTGCTTCACCGTTCAGAGATTACTCGCGTAATTTTATGTTATCACACTAATATTATAAAGGCGAAAGTTTGTGAGTGTGTATATTTGTTACTTCTTCACGCAAAAACTACACCACGGATTTGGATGAAATTTGGTACAAAGATAGTGTATGACCTGAATTAACACATAGAATAGTTTTACTCGTGGGATGTGTGTGAAGCCGCTGGCAACAGCTAGTACCATGTAAAACATTCACCTAACACAATCTACTTACAAAAAGACCACTCAAATCCTCCCAATCTCGCTAAGATAAAACACAAAACATACATAACATACTTATTCCCAATGTTCTTATAAGTTTGCCATTGATTACCTAATTCTTATTGTCAGTGGTCAACAACAAACAAGAAACTTTTGTCGCCAAACAAGAACAAATCTTGCAAGTTTTGTCGCGTATTCGTACATATGGGTAACAGAAGGCTAGTATTTTTGGAGAGTTTTTCCTTAAGAGTGGTGTCATACAGGATGTAAACGAATCCGTCATGAAACCGTCGACCACGCATTCTGTGCAACAAAATAAGTTCATCATCAACAGCCTATTAGTGTTCCCACTGCTGACACAGGCCGCCTCTCTCTTTGAGAGGGAATGGGCTATAATCTACCACGCGGGCCCAGTGCGGATTGGTAGATGTCACATGTCTTCGAATGTTTCGTTCTAAGCCATGCTGGTTTTCTCACGATGTTTTCCTTCACCGTTTTGAGAGCAGCGGTGATGAAATAAATTACACAAAGTAATGTGCCTGCCTGGGTTCGAACCCACGACCTACTGTTCGTAAGTCTGGGCCGCAACCACTGGGCCACCGCTGCTCTAGCTCTAACAAAATAAGTTACTCTATGCAAAAATTATTTCTGGGATATGACTTATTTTTTAGGATGAAAAATCACGTAAAACTCAAAGAAGTACATTCAAAACATTACGCTGTTGAATGCAATAAATGTCGAGTCGTGGTGGTATTTAAACTAAAGACATAAAATAAAAAAAAACTTGTATATAAAAAATACTTGTCAAAAAGTTGGAACCATGACGCCTAATATCTTTGGAACTAGAAAGTTCCCAAGGGTGAAGGTTATAGAACAAAAAGATGATCGCAATGTGTTAGCGGTAGTAATCGTTTTTAAAAATTACGTGTCCATTAGTTTTTGAAAATCTATCTGACTGACTAATTAGATTTTTTCGGGTGGAAAATCATCAAATAATCCCTCCCGCTATTGGGCAGAGCGAAAGGGAGTGTCAGACTTCTACTGACTAAAAACCACCCATGGTCCTTCTTAGCCCTGTATGTCGAGGCCGCGGTATCTTTGTGAACAACCCGCAGCCCCGACGGGCGTCGGCCCTTGTGGGCCCCTCCCATGTTGCTGACATCTCTTTGAGGCGCGCGTGGAACACGAACACACCGAACACGGCCTGTCGTTGTCATAAGGCAGACGGACGGCGAGCTAGCCCATCACTCACCGTCCACAGGCCCGCGTCTAAGGTGGCCGGAAGTCATCACGTGGCCGCCGACGCCCGGTGCGCTTCTCGCGGTGACTGGAACGAGAGATTCTCCCCATCTCGCGTCCCGCCAACTCCTTCGCACCGCTTGGATAACTATTTACTATTATTTGGTACCTGCCACAAGCGCACTGAAAGCAGTCTTATGTGTTGTGTCAATGGTGACTGCGTCTGTGACCATTTAAGAAAGTAGATCATAATATGTATAAAAATAATATGAATTGCGTTAAAATTCGTAAAATGGTCGCAGACGCAGTTACTGTTATGAACAGTCCATTTTACGCTTTTTAACGCTATTCATATTAAGATCTATAATAATAATCATTTTTTTATTTAAAAAACTAAGGTCCATTGGGATAGTAACAATATTCTTATAACCTATAGTCCATAGTTCGTAGTAGGCATGACAGCACTACTACACACACACACATGACACACACACTACACACATGATACACACACACACATGATACTACATGACTATAGCTTTTAGATCTGCTAAAGTGGTAATTCTAGACCCCTGTGCTCAGGCACACGTGTGACTCACCACGAGTAACACATTGCCTAAATCCTGAGGGGATTACAGACGTGATGTTATCTTGTGTGTTTTTACTCTTTCTAAATTGATTTAACCTTCTGTATACACTCCTAGTTAGCTAGTATTGTTGTCCTCACGACAAATTCCCTCAGGCGGGATTACGGGATCTGATCCTATAATAAAATCGGTCAACTGTACGATCTGTTGTTGGGAAGATGGATTATACGGGTTTTAGTTTTAATGTTTGTTTATTTACATGATTCTTTTGTACAATATGTTACTTCAGAAAGGTCGGGAAGTTACGGCAACTGGTGTGTGTGTATGAATAACGTGGGTGAAGCAAACAGAGTTACTATGTCGCGATCATTTTAAGCGGTGTTCTATAGTTACTACCTTTTTGTTTTGAGGGTAGAAAATTATCAAATGGCCCGCACACCCGCTCTGGGTGGAGCGGAAGAAGTCTGACACTCTCTGTGTCAGACTTATACTGACTAGAAATCACCCATGTTCCTTCTAAGCCAATTGTGTCCGAGGCCGTGGTATCTCTTTCGAACTACCCGCACCTCGGTAGGTCTATAGTTACTGCCTTCCTTTTAGGGAAAAAAAACGGAATTTATGTATGTCATCCTTTGCCAAACCTTTTCATATGTTGGGGTTGGTCTTCCGGTCTAACTGGAAGCAGCTGTATAGCAGTATTTTACATGAAGCAACTGCCTATCCTCCACAATCCAGTAAGTACTGGGTTACGCTAACCTTTAAGAAATCGTGCTTCCGTTAACCTATTCAGATTGTCATCTCATAGGCCTCATTTATTATTTATATTTACGGAGACGCGGGGCGTCGCGCGGCGCGTTGTTTGGCGCGTTGTGCGTTTTTAATTCACATGGTGATGTGCTCCGGGGCTCCGGTGCTGTGGGGCGTCGCGCGGCGCGTGCAGAAGGCTCGTAGCGTGCTATTTTATTGAGAGGCGGGTCCACCGCAACGATCGCTGCATTTTAAACTAACGAGCGAATAATCGCTTCTCGTAATATCGTAGTTTGAAATCGTTACCGTTTTCATACATCGCCATGTGCTTCTTGAACTAAAAACGCACAACGCGCCGCGCGACGCCCCGCGTCTCCGTAAATGAGGCCTTAGCCCTGTGTATGGTTAGCAGTATTGTTAGAACTGATTTCGGCAATCAGTTATAAAAACAGTTGTTATCATTTTTTTTTTGCATAATTGCAAAAAATATTATGCAAAAATCACGAACGTCACAATCATGTCAAACGATTTTACAAATCAGAATAACGGTCAGTAAAATCTAAAAGAAAAAGTACCAACTTTCAACATTCCTGACAAAAAGAAAAAAATATTGTTGAAGTAAATACAAGGCACGCAGCATTTAATCCCTCAATATGAACGCCGAAAAATAAATTCTACTAATGAATAAGAACATAGTAAATAAAATACATTGCTTGTTTATACCTCTTTGCTCAACCAAAAAGCCATATTGTCCCGTCAATCGATACGGTACAATTTGTAATACTCGTAAAGAGGTCACTACATGACCTGACCTCTTTGCTTATTTACGTATTTTATTAATCATAGCCACGACCATAGTACGGTGAACCCATTTTTTTTTTGTGTTTCATAACAACAAAAGGAGTTGTGACTTTGACAAATTATAGACGTAACTGAAATGAAGCCAATGTAGGTACAGTCGAACAAATGGATTGGTGCGTATAGTCAACTAACTTGCTTGCAACTTATTAGATACTAGCGGACTTCGCGCGGTTTAACCCGCGTAGTTCCCGTTCCCGTGGAAATACAGGGATAAAAAGTAGCCTATGTCACCCGGGGGATAGTGTAGCTTCCCAACGGTGAAAGAATTTTTCAAATCGGTCCAGTAGTTTCGGAGCCTATTCGTTACAAACAAACAAACAAATCTTTCCTCTTTATAATATTAGTGTAGATGTATTCATCCGTAGCATATTGCTAGGTCGTTTTTAAGTTTTGTGGGCATTATGAAGTCAAGTCTTTGACATTGTTCGTTTGAGTGTGTCATCTTTAGCATAATATTGAGAACCTAACAGCCTAATAGCATGGTGACGCTTTATCAGCAGCTGTTAGATACTATATTGCATGTTATGAGAACACTTACACAGAAAATTTCACAACATTTTATTAGTACTGGCGTCTCTATTTTATTGTTTTATTTTGATTTATTCATAAATATATTAAAGGCTTACAGTTTGTACTAAAACGCTTGTAATTTAAAATTACATCTTATAATCACAATAATTACGACACATTGATTAAAATAAAATCGGTAATTCCTATTATGTCAAGAAATAGTATATTCAATGCAATGTCCAGTTCAGGCAACCAACCGAAAAAGGCAATCGATGATGAAGGCAAAATTAATACTAATAGGAGTATTATTAATAGTAGTACTAGTCTCCATAAACAATAATAAGGAAATAATCATTTTATTGCAGGCATCTAAGGCCCATAGGTAAAATACACAAATAATATAAAACAATAGCAAAAAATTTATACACGACGAACAAACAACACAACGAAGACTAATATACGTCGATATAAGACACCTTTCGGCCAAAAACCCTCTTTCATGCAGGTCTGTAGATGCTTGGTCGAAACTCGTACAACGTACGACATAAAGTTGATGTTGTGGCACTATTCCAACCTTTCAACCCTCAGAGATCAGTTGCTCTTCACCTTCAAGTACTGCACGACCTCCTCAACCGTCGTGAAGTGATGCAGACTTGAAAGGTACAGCTGCGTCGTGGGCATAGCTGGACCCAACTACATGTTGGGTAAAAGGGCAAAGGTTACGAGAATAGGTTAATTATTTCGGCCCATACAGCTAATTCTTTTGCTGACTGTACATTAAGCTATTAGGCACAAAGTACAAAACATCGGCTATTTTCGGATAACACGAATAGTTCCGAAGTTTTTGGCATAATGATTCATGATCCTTATTAGAAAGAAATAAACATTATTTTCTTGAATTGGACACCGAGACGCTGAATCATTGTATACTTTATGGCTTTGGCTTACAGGCAAAATTTCCGTGATAAGGCATGGTTGTCAACCCAGCAAAGTTTACTGGCGTCGTGGTTTAATGTTAAGTTATTAGAGTCAGAGTTAGTAAATGATTACGTGCGAGGAAAATACAAAACTAGTTTAAAATACAATTGACAGTTATTTATTAACCCACTTATTAAAGGAGAACCTTCAGCCCTCAGGAAAACCATCAGCTAAGACAAAGCGTACTATAAGATTTGGCTTTTCTGTTGATTTAGTGTATTATAAATGACTTATAAATTATTCCAGACTATCGAGAGACGCTAGGTAGGCAAATACGTCAATTCACCCTCAATACGACTGATCAATAATAATGTACTTCCCTTACTTTACAACCCCATTCGTAAGGGCTCAGATGAGAAGACATGAGTGGTATAGTGAGATACTTGAATATGTGCTCGAGGTACACTGGCAATCAATCCTGCCTGGGTACCACTTCATGATGCACTATTTTAGAATACTTTACTGTACTAAAAAGAGAACTTGTGAAAGCTCTATTTTTACATATTATGTAAAAGCATTCTTCTTTATCGTGTTGTAATACCTCAACTTTTATATTTTATTTTAAGATTTCAAGATTTGTGTGTGTGATCAAAGGGTTATTTAATTGTACATTCGCCACAAAGTAAATTCGTCACATTTTGTAAACTCCGTACATTGTATATTGTATTCGCCAAATGAGTCCTCCCACTCTGGGTGGAGCGGAAGAGAGTGTCAGACTTCTACTGACTACCAACCATGTTCCTTCTTAGCCCTTGCCTATCCTGGTGTCAAAGTTTTATTGCCCCCGCTAGTAGGATTCCGAATTTGGTTTTACATGCTGACAAGAAACATCTCTCGGGCATGACGATGTTATACTTCAACGAAGCCAGTGATAATTTTATAATACGCGCATGATTCCAAAAATCAGAAGTGTGTGTTCGAACTCAAGACCTATATGACTTGGCAGTCTGACGGGCACACCACTGGGCTATCATCTGCTATAAGTCTGTTCAGTCCCACAAGACACGCAATAAGAATACGAATACCTCTAATAGTCCTCAAAGAAAAGTTCCATCCGACAAAACGGGTACATCCTTCTCGCTGGAGCGGTTTAGACTTAAAATTGACTTAAACAATGTTTAAGAATCTGAGCAGGCACACTAAGATTTACACAAATAGCGGAATAACTAACCTATTTCAACGCTTGGTCCCTAAAATGTCACTTCAACCGCTGACTTGTACCAAATCTGTCCCCATTACTAGCGTAAGTAAACAATTAGTATGGATAACCCAACTAACACTTACCCGACCTAGAGGAAGCATGAAAAACAAAATGGCTTCATTCTGAATTATTTGTGTCTTCGGAGAGTCAAAGACCAGAATTACCTGACCCCTCTTGCCACACCACTTCTCATCTTCTTCTTTACACGACGGGTCAGGTAATGCTGGCCACTGAGTATACGTTTGATTGCATTTGACGAACCGCCTCACAAAATCTTTGGCTTACGAACGATTGATTTCCTATCTTTTGCTTCGCGAGATAAAGTTAAGGTTTCCTTGGGAGATATGATAGTGCTGTCTGAAATAACATTGGTAGAACAATAGTAGGGTAAAGTTGAATTGCAATAGAATCAGTAGAAGTTTGTCTTGATTACTTCATGAAGCGCATTGAAAACAGAGATATTTATTTTAGGTATAACTGTATGGATAATAAAAAGGAATGATTACGTAAATTTTCATAAAACATCACGCCTCTAATTCGCAAAGGGTGAGGCAGAGTTGTATAGTACACGATCGTACACGCACATATCACAAGTAATGTTTTTAATTTGAACGTATTGGTGGCAAGCCACTAAAGTGTTGAAATTGATACTAGACAGTACGTATTCCCGAAAATCTCTTAAATCAGAATCTACTCCACCAGAATATGATATTAATAATATAAAACAAACGTACTGTAAAATAGTAAAATAATAAAACTTTTTTTTATTATACCATTTACCTCTTACAAACTGTAACACTTGCTAATCCCCCCCCCCCCCCCACCAACAACCCAACTCCAACCAAAAGTTAACACTCAAAGTAGAACTTCTGTTGTGTTTGCAGAACTACTTCCCTGATTAGTAAACACGGGGCACGTCGGTGACGGCTCGTCCTAATGATCGTCAACAGAGCCCGTTTGATTGTCTTGTGTTTATCGCGGGATACTCGCCATACATACATAATTTATTTGGCACCTATGGAAAATAATATGTAGGTATATGTGAGCGAAGTTAGGTAAAGTGTAAGATCATCTAAATGTAGGTGGATTCAGGATTTATCATCATCGTGTCAGGTGAAAGACGTTCACTACACAGGCGTCCCCAAAGCGTCGCTTTATTGACCGGTGATGTGCTTCTTGCAAACTGCAAACTTTGCAGTTTGGTAAGAACAACTTTGAGAGGGAGGCTAGCAGAAGAATTCAGCTGGGCTGGGCGGCGTTTGGGAAACTTCGTCGAGTCTTCTCGTCGCGTATTCCTTAGAGCCTTAAGACTAAAGTCTTCAATCAGTGCGTCCTACCTGTTATGACTTACGGAGCCGAGACGTGGACACTCACGGTACGGCTGGTCCATCAGTTCAAGGTCGCTCAGCGAGCTATGGAAAGAACTATGCTTGGAGTTTCTCTGAGGGATCGAATCCGGAATGAGGTGATCCGGCAGAGAACTAAAGTTGTCGACATAGCTCACAGAATAAGCAAGTTGAAGTGGCAATGGGCCGGCCATATCTGTCGCAGAACCGATAACCGTTGGGGTAGACGTGTTCTTGAGTGGAGACCGCGAATTGGCAAACGTAAGGTGGGACGCCCTCAGGCTAGGTGGAGCGACGATCTTCGCAGGGTGGCTGGTAGCAGCTGGATGAGAGTTGCCGAGGATAGAGAAAAGTGGCGTGCAATTGGAGAGGCCTATGTCCAGCAGTGGACTGCTATAGGCTGATGATGATGATGTGCTTCTTGCATCCACCGGCTCCCCCAACCTTCACCAGTTCGTCATTCCGCCTTGTAGCACCTTCCAACTTTTCCTGAACTTTTCTCCATCGGCCATCCGTTCTGCGAGCAATGTGCCCTGCCCACTGCCACTTACCCAGATCCCGCAACCATCACAGCCCTGCTGGTGATGGTTGCGGGATCCGCTGAATGAGGAGACACGGAACCAGTCAATGATGCGGTACTTGGGGGATACCTATGTTCAGCAGTGGACATCTTTCGGCTGAAATGATTATGATGATGACTGAAAACGATTTCCCATTTTTACTATTTGTTTTGAGTTCTAGATATTTCGATGCTGTTACTAGCATCACGGATAAACTGAAGTTAATACGGGTGGGTTTTAGAAGCAGACAAATCAGTCTACCCTCTTTCAAAGAAGGATGTATAAATTTACTGACCTATTTCGATCTAAATAAACATTTTATCTTCGTTTACAAATTGTCGGGGTCAACAAAAGACGCTAATGAACATCGTCATAACGCTGTTGGGGGGTGGTCACGCGACGATTCGTAAGCCTATGTAGATGTATTTTATTAATACGTGTATTTAACTTAGGTATACAATTATTTTGTAAGAGTTGAGGAAGACAAAAGAAACGATGGATGGACTGTGTGAAGGATGATATGGCTAGAAAGGAGGTGACTGCTGACATGACGAGAAATAAATTGAGATAAGGGCAGGAGGTAGCGGCGATCGGCGGCGGCGAACTCTCGCGTCCGGCCCTGGTGCAAGCCATGGTCCGGGGCGAGGAGGAATGGGACGCCGTCGCCTCCTTCTGCGAAGCAGTGATGCTAGCGAAGGAGGTGGCAAAACGCGAGAGGGAGAGAACCTCTCGTTCCAGCCGCCGAGGGAGGCGCTCCGGGCGTCGGGGGGTGATTGCTTCCGGCCACCGTAGACGCGGGCCTGTGGACAGTGAGTGAAGGGCTAGCTCGCCGTCCGTGCGTCTTATGACGACGACAGGACGTGTCGACGGCGACGTGATGTCAGCAACATGGGAGGGGCCCGCAAGGGTTGACGCCCGTCGGGGCTGCGGGTTATTCACAATTTACCGCGGCCTCGCGGGTGGTTTTTAGTCAGTAGAAGTTTGACACTCCCTTTCGCTGTGCCCAAGAGCGGTGGGGGTTATTTGATGATTTCGCACCCACAAAAAAAAAACATTGAATTGAATTGAAGATTGCATTTTTTTGGGGAGATTACCAGTTGACAGCATTGAAAAAAGAGATTTGCGATGTATTTTTTTTTTGTTTAATGTTGGGTTATTTAATTTTTTTTTATTTATAAATATACATAAAATGATTAACAAATTCTTACAAAAACTTGTAATATATTTAATAATAAAATTGCTCAACGTCATTCATAAACCCACAACCCAATTAAAAACTACAAACTAACTGCAAACTATACTTCGTTCACTCAACCCTTACCGAAAAGCCAACCCTTTCAAGAAACCACTCTCACCCCACCCCTATTATAATCATCGATATTTATTTCACAAGCTATCGAAATAAATAATTAACTAGCACCGTTTTGACGTTCTACTTGAACTTAATAATCGTTTGGCACTTTGATAAATCGAAGTCAACACGCGACAGACTCACGATTTCAAAGTTAATTACAGCTGAGTTGCTTTTTGAAAAGAAAAGAAAGTGAACATTCTTGAATATGATTTTTAGGGTTCTGCACTAAAACAGGGCTCTTTTACGAAGACGCGGGGCGTCGCCTGGAGCGTGCAGGGGCCTCGTCCCATGCTATTTTATTTATTAATTTACTGAGAGGTGGGTCCACCGCAACGAACGCTGCATTTTAAACTAACGAGCGAAAAATTGCTTCTCGTAAAATCGTCGTTTGAAATCGTTAACGTTTTGATACATCGCCATGTGCTTGAATTAAAACCGCACAAAACGCCGCGCGACGCCCCGCGTCTCTGTAAATGAGGCCTAAGTCTCCGCTGCCTGCTCGTCCAGGCTGCATGATGTTGTAAGAGATACTGCGGCCTCGACATACAGGGCTAAGAAGGAACTTGGGTGGTTTTTAGTCAGTAAAAGTCTGACACTCCCTTTCGCTCTGCCCAAGAGCGGGAGGGGTTATTCGATGATTTTCCACCCGCCAAAACAAAAAAAGCTCTGCTGCCTGTCCGTCTGTCACGGCTGTAATTTTTGAACCGTTTTGTCTGTAGTCTAGCTAAAATAAGAAAGAAAATACAAATATTTGGCACAAGCCATAAGTGCACATAATCACCATTCTCTTGCCGTTATACCAATTCATTTGGGGTCGGCCCAGCATGTCATCCACCTCCATACCTCTGTTTCTCGTCATCTCAGGAGACACACAGCATAAATCAAAATATATTGAAAGAAAAAACTTAAATCGAAAGAAAAAATATATCACTGTGTGCATCACGATTGCACCAAATCGGTCCAGTCTAGCAAAGTATGGCAACTAGTGGCCAACGCTGTCTGAATTGAAATGGCTACTTGAATTTGAATTCATCTTTGGTAAAATAATGTGTATTACTATAGCTGAAATAACAAAAAAAAGGGAATTTTAAATTTTTAGAGGCATACATAAAACGTGATTAGTTCGAGATTTTTTCGTATTTGAGTCAAGCACGAACTTGAAACGACTTGTATGAAATGGTTAAATGCGAGATTTAACCATATCATAGAAGTCGTTTCAAGTTTGTGCTCGTTTTCTGCATAAATAAATCGAATCTCATCAAAGGCTGGCACGGTTATTGCCCTAGGTCATAAGGACATAAAGTTCTAGGTTCGTTCAAGTTCTATTGTCTCATTGAATCGCTTATCATTTGCCTGCTGAAAAATAAAATTAACGGCTATTTTAATCAGTCAATCATTTTTGTAATTGATACGAGTTTATTGAAGATATGATCACACAAGTAATTCAATCATATTTTCAAAGAAGTTCTCTCTTCAACTACACACATCAAAAGTGTCTAGGGATCAACATATATTTTTGCAATAACTTTTCTCCTGATTGATATTAATTAAAATTTTCTTTAAGGATTCATCAAATAAAGTGTTTTCGTTTGTCACAGTAACGATAAACCAAGTCACCTTTGCATTAATAAAGAAATTTGCCATTTTCCTAATAAAGGGATTTTTGACATTTGAACCACTAACATTAAAGTTCGAAAAAAAAGACTGAAATAACAGTTTTCTTTAAAATTTTATTGGGTAACTTAAACAATTAATAATCCGTGTTTCTACCGCGAACACTAACAACACAAGAACATCGGTTTGGCATACTCAAAATGAGTTCATCCAAATCACGCTGTGGAATGGCCGCCCATGTTCGTTGCAACAACAAAAAAAGGTCTTCTTGCGACTGGATACCCTCCATATTCGGCAGAGCTTTTCTCTGTAGCATATCCCATGCATGCTCAATCGGGTTCAAGTCTGGCGACTGAGCAGGCCAGGGCAGGACATTGATGTTAGCTGCGGCGAGAGTCTGTCTTACAACTCTTGCGGTGTGCGGTCGTGCATTATCATGCATTAACTGAAATAAGGGACCGATTTGCACTTGTAGAGGAACGATAACGTCTGATACAATCGGCTCAGCATAAATTTGAGCGTTGAGGTTGCCTCTGATCCAAATCAACTCAGTTCTTCCGCCGATCCAAATACCCCGCCCATACCATGATGGTTCCACCACTATAAGGATGGACTTCCTGGCAGGATTTTAATCGCTGTTGGCGTCCAGGGGTTCTCCAGTGTCGTATACGTCTTGTATCCGGTCTCATACCAAAACGAGACTCATCAGAAAAGCACACGAAACGCCATTGTTCTTCTGCCCAATTTCTGTGTTCAAGAGCCCATTGATATCGAATCCTACGATTGTGCATTGCTATAGGTGGTACCCGTAGCGGTCTTCGGGAATGAAGGTTCACTTCATGCAAGCGGTTTCTGACTGTTTGGTCGCTAATTAAGTTCCCTGAAGAGTGATGAAGCCTCACGGCTAACATCATGGCGGTTATTGTTGGAGCTCTTCGAGTTAAGATTTGAATGTATCGGTCTTGTCTCCGTGTGGTGCAGCGATACCGTCCTCCATGGCGCTCAGCCACGGTACCAGTGCTTCGGTAACGTGTCCAAAGTCGACTGATAACACTCTGACTTGTATTCAGAGCTAAAGCCACAGTACGTTGCCGGGAACCAGCTTCTATCATTCCCACGGCTCTGAGCATTTCTTCCCTGCTTAAATGACGTCGCCGCTCCATAATAACGTTGGTTTTAATCAGTAGTAGGGAAACAGTAGCACTAATAATGTCTTCAATGCGTTGTATGTTTTTATAGGGAAAATATTGACAGCTGATTTTCATCTTTTACTCGAATTTGATTCACAGTTCCTGATTCAAATTATGAAATGCACCAAAAAGGATCCATATAAATTTATAAAATCATAAATTTATTACAAAGCCACATCTCAATCTCAAGAAATCCGCATAAAAATGCTTGATCCCTAGACACTTTTGATGTGTGTATATCGTGTTTTTATTTGCTCATCTTTATATAACCTAAGTTATGACCAGTTAGTGCTAGACTAAGAGCAGACTTAAGAGTCAATAGGGCTAACCCTGTTTTTTCTTACCGAAGCCGAAAGGAACTTGTTTTCCTCATGAATAGCAAATAACAATCACATTTGCCCCACACTAGGAATTTCTCCTGTATCGTCGGTGCGTTCACAGACATTTAAACTCACATACACAAAATAATACCCAGACCCGAAACAACTATCTGTAGGCCATACAAATATTTTTTCGGTGCGGGGATCGAACCCGCGACACGTAGTGCGGCAGTCAACTGCTTGAGCCACTGCGCCAACCGTGTCTCGTCGTTAAATGGACCCCGCCTGCTTCCAAGTTTTGTATGATTTGAAATATGCTTTCAGTTTTTTAATGACCCCTATACTATTTATTGCAGTCATAAATTATAATGTTTTGAGTGCGTTCCATTAAGTATGACGATTCTGACTTCTGACACACGGACAGTAGAATTATATAATTATATAAAGATTATTACGATTCTATAGAAGATTTGTTTGTTCCGATCGCAAAATGGTTTTTTGCGATCGGAACAAACAAATCTTCTATATCTCCTGACCGATTTTAAAAATTATTACTCCTTTAGAAAGCCACAAATCATTACCGAGTAACATAGGCTATTTATTATATTTCCAAAATACACGTGAAGTGATAGTTAATACATAAAATGCAACATCATGCTACCTTACATTTTAAATTAACAAGTCAGTCAGGTTTTCCAACAAAATCCTAGCATTTGTTTAGACAAGTTAGAGTCAATCGAAATTACATTTCATAATACAATCAATGTCCAGCATTACCTGGTCCCTCGTATAAAGAAGAAGAAGGCAAGTGCATGGTGTGAGAAAAGGGATCAGGTAATGCTGGGCACTGACTGTATTTTTCAAGTTGAGTTAAATGTTTTAAGGTAGTAAAGAGAAAATAGTTTTCATTCCTCACTGTAATTACTTGGCAGATTTTATGTTGACATGGTTTTACAGTTGTAGGTTTATTCAGAACTTTGAAATATATACAGTATGTTAACGAACAGAGGGCGTTCCCGTTAACCCGCAATAGTATAGCATCCATACATGCTAAAAAAAAAATTACCAACCTGGAAACCCCTTGGTTACGGAGATATTGGGGGTCAAAGTTCCACATTTTTTACAGCTGTTTTCGTAAATTCTAGTTTTTCAGGCTATAACGTTACTTAAATTACCTCCATGACCCATTAATTATTTAAAGCATCCACTAGCACAATGTTTTAAGAGTGGTACTTTGAGCTTTACCGTAAAATGTGATTTTTGACACCAAAAAAAAAGTTGTTTAACAGCAAAAAAAAATTAATAGGGGTACTTAGTTTGATGTACAGAATGCTTGGTTGACGGGAACGCCCTCTGTAAGTTAACATACTGTATAATCAAATTTTGTCTGTGAATATGAAACCTAAAAAATGTTTTCCTGTTATTGGAACATAAATTGAATAAAATGTGAAAAAAAAATAGTAAATGTTTTGCTTTATTTTTATTTATGAAAGTTTTATATCATTTAAAAGTAGTAAACAAATAAATCGGTTACAATATTCTTTCGTTTTCCGAAAGATATTGAAAAGCGTTCTGTGGTTTCTGCCTACCCCCATAGGAAAAGGGCGTGAGTTTATGTATGTATGTATGTTGAAAAGCATGCGTTATGTTTTGTAATTATTTCAGATATTACATGTGGTTACAGACTTGACAATTGGGTTGGACCTATTTCCATTAAAAAATTATTATCACCTAATAGCTTGAAGTGTAATTTTTTTGGCCACACTTAAAAAATTAGGCGCTAATATGATAAAAAAATCTCAGCTAAAATTTTTAAAAAATATTAAAATTTTATTTTATTTCAAAGCACTAACATAAATGACACGATGTGTGAAAAAAGTAATAAAATCGTTAAAAAAATGGCTTAGTTTAAACTGATTTTAAATGACGTGTTAGACAAAGCGCTATAGAAACGTGACGTCATATTTCATAGCTTTGCATATTCATCTTTGAACATGGGTGGTTTTTAGTCAGTAGAAGTCTGACACTCGCTTTCGCTCTGCCCAAGAGCGGGAGGGGTTATTCGATGACTTTACACCCGCCAAAAAAAAAAAAGGTATAGGTTGAGGTGGGCTGCAGGCTGTTCACAAGTTACCCCGGCCTCGACATGTAGGGCTAAGAAGAAACATGGGTGGTTTTTAGTTAGTAGAAGTCTGACACTCCCTTTCGCTCTGTCCAAGAGCGGGACAGAGCTACTTGATGATTTTCCACGCACCCAAAAAAAAAAGGTGTAGCTGTAGGTCCCATCGAGGCTGCGGGTTGTTCAAAAGAGATACCACGACCTCGGCACAAGGGCTAAAATGGAACATAGGTGGTTTGTAGTCAGTAAAAGTTTGACACTCCCTTTTGCTCTGCCCAAGAGCGGGAGGAGTTATTTGATGATTCCCCCACCCCCAAAGGTGTAGGTAAGGGTAAGCTATAGGTAGTCAAGGTTTTAAAGTTTTTTTTTGTGTTATGTGTCCTAGTACGATTACATCATAAGAAATACAATCTAGCTTAAACTAAAGCTAATTTATTAATTTTAATTCTTTATTGACTTAATTTTGCTAGGGAGACTACGTCTAAGAAAGTGTCCATAACACTTTTCTTATTGTCTCTATTAAGGGGAAGACAATTTTTTCTTGTGTTCTTTAAAGGTTTAAAAATAAGAACAATAATGGACTCTGATAAGGCATTCAGACAGCATAAAACGTAAACAAATGGAGAACATTGGCAATACTAATTTCTTGCAATACTTAATATTTGTAATAGCGTATTGGTTTACATTATGTCGTGTATTAAAACAACCATCCACAACCCAATTACACACTTATTTTTATTATACCCAAAAATCATAATTCCCTAGCACAAAACCACCGAATCACGTCCATTTAAGTCACATGAAAAACCCATAATTCTGACACATTTAGGTTAAAAATGACATAGTTAGATCCCCTAATTTCGTTCGCGTGCCGATATAAAGATTTCTTTATCGGATTAACGCTGGTTCTCAACCTTTTCTTGACCGGAGACCACTTTTTTTGTGGGGATGGGAAATCATCAAATAACCCCCGCTCTTGGGCAGAGCGAAAGGGAGTGTCAGACTTCTACTGAATAAAAACCACCCATGTTCCTTCTTAGCCCTACATTTCAAGGCCGCGGTATCTCTTACAACATCCCGCAGCCTCGACGAGCTGACCGGAGACCACTTGGGTTCTTTTTTGCTAGCCGGGGCCATAAAGTTCAAGAAGAGCATGAGGTCCTAGAGATGTCAGCAACATGGAAGGGGCCTGAAAGGGCCGACGCCCGTCGGGGCTGCGGGATGCTGTAAGAGATACCGCGGCCTTGACATATAGGGCTAAGAAGGAACATGAGTGGTTTTTAGTCAGTAGAAGTCTTTTATTTGATGATTTCCCATCCCCCCTAAAAAAAAGGGCATGAGGTTATTACAAGACCGAGCAAAACGTTATCAGGCTTTTCTATCAGAAATTGCATAGCAGCAGCGATAGTTTCGATTAGTGACAGGTTTAATAGGGACAGGCTCGTTCATTACTACATGAGACTTAAACAAAAGTTCAGATTTTCGTCAGATTTCAGTCTGCAAGAGAGGATCTAGTTAGAGAATTGGAGATAAATATGCACGATGTTTCCATGTTCCATCATATTTTGTCAACACCTAGCTCGGGAGCTGCTTATAATTTAATTAAGTTTGTTTTGCTAAAATTTGCATAAGAAGGTCCGATGGGACTGGCATGTACACCTGTATAAAAGTCCCTAAAAATAAATAAAGAGAAAAAAAAATAAAAAAAGTTCCGAAATGAAGAAGTATGTACCTTTGCCAAACCCGTCTGGAAGTACAAGCGTATTTTTTTTAAATGTATTTATTAAGCAACTAATTTTACAGTTACACTACACACATAAGTTATTGGTAGAACATAAAATGTTGAGTTTTTATTTTTACTCTTACGTTCGCGGACCACAGGTTGAGAACCACTGAATTAACGTGTGTAGCCACTGGCTCGCGTTTCTTGGTTTAGTTTCGGCTAAATTGAACTCTTTTGTTGGGGCTATATTTTGTCCAGGCTATTGTTAGGAGGCGCACTGGCCTCCGGGCTATTGTGTGGTTCCGTTAATTACCTTTTTTGGGGTTCCGCTGTGGTTGGATTTTGTAATGTGATAGTATATTTGTTGGGATATGAGCTGGAATACTCCGGATTGCCAGTGCTTGCTAATTTTTTTGTAAAGCAAAATAAAGGATGGAATCATAAAGCTAAAGATATAATTTTTTTGCAAAATTTTTACTGCAATAATTTACGTTTGAAGTAATTGGCTTTTCATATGAAAGCAAATGTATCAGTCAGTAAAAGATAGTTTTCTTTCACAAATCTGGCTCGTTATTCGAATACGAACAATATTTTTTATGGACAATATTTCCCACATTTGTCCAGACGTATCCCAAATCATTATTGGTCTTTTGATTTATAAATTATTATCTTGTGAATCGGAGAAAAGGGGAAAATATTGTGAGGAAAGCTGTGAGTATAATGATAACAAAAATACTATGTAATGACAATAATATGTATATTTAATGACAAAAATATGGAGGAGTTTATGGGCTTGTTTACGGAGACGCTGGGCGTCGCGCGGCGCGTGCAGAAGGCTCATCACGTGATATTTTATCAATTTACTGAGAGGCGGGTCCACCGCAACAAACGCTGCAATTTAAACTAACGAACGAAAAATTGTTTCTCGTCAATTCGTCGTTTGAAATCGTTACCGTTTTCAAAAATCGCCATGTGCTTGAATTAAAAACGCACAACGCGCCGAGCGACGCCCCGCGTCTCCGTAAACGAGCCTTTAGAGTAGAAAAAGATAAAAAAAAATAGATGGACTGTGTAAAGCATGATATTTGAAAAGATACGATATTCCTGGTGAGATGAAGAGTAATATCCCAAAAATATGGAAGAAGAAAACACGCTGGGAAAATAAATTGGGAATAAGGACAAGAAACCGAAGATATGTATTATCTCCAAGTACTTATCGATACATAAAATAAAAACAGCCACAATTATGTCTTGTCCTCATCAGGCTATAATGTTCCGACTGCAGGAACTAAGGCCTCCTTTCTAGGAGAGGGATGGGCTATAATCCACCACACATGCCCAGTGTGGGTTGGTAGATGTCACATGTCTTCGATTTTTTTGATTCTAAGAAATGCCGCTTTCTTCACGATGTTTTCCTTCACCGTTTTGAGAGCATCGGTGATGAAATAAATTACACAAAGTAACGTGTCTGCCTGGGTTCGAATCCACGACTTACTGTTCGTAAGTCGGGGCCGCAACCACTGGGCCATCACTGGGCCACCACTACAACAGAAAGTAAAATTAACAACTGCTTATTTCCGACTTTAAAAAAGGAGTAGGTTATCAACTCATCGGACCTTTTTTTATGTATGTTTCCCGATTACTCGAAGATGGCTGGACCGATTTGGATTTTTTTTATTTTGTTTGACAGGATATATATACTTCCCATGACCATCAAGTCAAGATCTGTTGATGGGATCCCAGAAACATAGAGAACTCTTCAAATTTTATAGGTACTCTTGAAGCGATTTGGGTAGTTTTATGAAGAGTGGTCCCATTTTAATTTGGTAATACATGATAGCAAATCGACTGGGATTGATGAAATGTCATGTCTGTCTATTGTTTACACCAGTTCAAAACATAACATCACGCCGCCGGTACGCTGTAAACGGGTAAACACATGTGAACTAATAAAAAGTGAAAAATTAAAACTTTTTAACAAAATATAAAACCGACTTTTGTTAAGTTTATTTTTCTTTTCTTTTTTGTTGAAGGCGTTTTTTTGGTTGTTAAAATGTTTTTTCTCTAGGTGTTTTGCCCACTCTAGCCAATAAGTCTCAGAAAGGCACTTTTTCTCATCATCATTGCGATATTAATTTTTGTGAATATACCATACCTACGAATAGTTTACCTACAGAGACATTGGGGTCAAAACATTTTCTCTTTTTTTTTTAAACAAGTTTTTAATGCAGTTTTTTTGTACAACATCCATATCACGCATTTTTACCACGGTAGGTAAACACCACATAACGCCATCTGCTACGGTCCTATACATATTCTCCTATTGCCTTGTCCACGATCATAAATCTGCTAATCTTTTATCTTTACTTTAAATTTTCCACGAACCAAGTGGCAGTGGTTTCCAAGCTATATTTTTTGCTTAGACTTACTTAATGTAATGTACAGAAAGCTTGTTTGGCGGTTTCGTGAAGTGTCCAAAGTGTCTGAGAGTAAACAAACCTTGTTTTCAATAGAAAAAAACTTATTTTCTAACATTGTAAAAGTCAACGACATTAAAAACATTGTTACAGCTTAACAAGTAACGCCATCTGGCAGCTTTGCCCCGAACCCATTTGGTGGGGTAAATCTCTGAGGTGTCAAACGCAGTTTGACATAGTTGCTATAGACATCTACATGTTGTTTCAGGAAACTAAAACCATAGGCTCATGACTTAAAAATTATGACCAAACTTTGCTGTGCTTGAAGCTGTTTTATACGTACGACGGCGTTTACTTTTCTTATTTAATTTTTCATTTATTTCGGTAACAATTTTTACATAATATCGAAGTTTTACACTAAATTATAAAATTATAGAATCCATGCGTCCAAACTAATAACAAAAAAAAAACTGAAACTACCCTTGTCTGTAATGGGCGTTTATGTGACATTTATGAGTTAAGTAGACCTGGACGAGACGTAGGAAACTTTTCATGTAGATGGTATAACGCTGACCGTGGGATAATTTTCGACCTCCACGTGGTCGAAGTCCAACGAATTGTGTGGGGCATGATTTGATAGAAAAAGGAGTTTATTATAGAATGGCGATTGACAGGGAAAAATTGAAGAAAAAAGGTATTAAAAAATCTATCAAATCAAATCAACAGTCATTTATTCAAATTAGGCTGATAATCAGCACTATTCGAACGTCAATATTTACTTTACTCTACTTATTTACAAGAGACAGTCCCTCAAAACGCCCACCCTTCGGCACTTCCTAGTATTTTAGCTGGAAAGAAGAAGTGGCGGACAAACTCCCCAGCAACACATCTGTCTGTTATGTTGGCTAGAAGACCCAGGCCGAACAATAGTGAGGCGTAAGTTCAATTTAAGTGCCATTCATACAAGCTTTTCGAGAAACTGCTGTTGAACCGCCTGACGGTCGTTATTGACCCAAAATTAATCCCAGAGCAAGCTGGTTTCAGACCCGTCAAGTCTTGCAGTAATCAGACCCTTAAGCTTGTACAACACCTTGAAGATGGATTTGAGGCGGGGAAGGTCACAGGTGCTGTGTTTGTGGACCTTTCAGCGGCTTACGATACAGTCAACCTCAAACGGCTGCTGTGGAAGGTGGAGACCTTAACAAGCGATCAGAGTTTTGTTCGAATACTCCGGGAACTTCTCCACAATCGCCGTTTTCAGGTCCACCTTCTTTCAGATAAAAGTCGCTGGAGGGCACAGAAGAACGGCCTGCCCCAAGGTAGTGTCTTGGCACCACTTCTATTTAACATTTATACCAACGACCAACCATCCAGCCCGAACACGTCCCGCTTCCTCTATGCAGATGACCTTGCCCTCACATCCCAAGCCACCACCTTCGAGGAGCTAGAGGTCCACTTATCAGGTGCTCTTGATGAATTAGGTGCGTACTACCTCGCTAATTCACTTAAACCGAATCCGAGCAAAACACAGTCTTGCGTTTTTCACCTTCGAAACAGAGAGGCTGGGCGCAGACTTAACATCGTCTGGGGTGGAGTGTCTATTGAGCACAGTGACTTTCCGAAATATCTTGGGGTTTCTCTGGACAGATCACTGACTTTCAGCAAAAACTGCAGCAACATCAAGCAGAAGGTGCACACCCGCAACAGTCTCTTACGGCGACTGGTTTCTTCAAAGTGGGGTGCTTCGCCTCATGTTTTGCGGACTACAGCGCTGGCGCTATCGTTTTCAGCTGGCGAGTTTGCGTGCCCCGTGTGGAGCCGCTCAGCCCATGCAAAGTCAGTGGATACAGCTCTAAACGAAACGTGCCGGATCATCACTGGTTGCCTTAAACCGACCCCGGTACAGATGCTGTACCCACTGGCAGGGATAGCGCCACCTGAAGTTCGCAGAACAGTGGCAAGTTCCAGCGAAAGAGCCAAAATGGCTTCAGACACACGACACCCATTACACCTAAACAGCCTTGTATCGCAAAGGCTGAAAAGCCGAAACAGTTTTATGAAATGTGTCACCCCACTCACTGGCGAACGGTCTACGGAAAGATTAAAGCTATGGCAGGATAGTGCATCCTTACCTTACCCGTTTGTTCCACCTGCTGAACATCTCCCACCTGGACAAGATTGCCGTGGCTGACCTGGAAATCTTTAAACAGACTCCGGACCCAGGTCGGTCGCAGCAAAGAAATCCTGCTGAGGTGGAGACACATAAATGACTCTGCACTGGAGTGTAAATGTGGTGCTGTCCCTCAAACGATGGGGCACTTAATATCGTGTCCTGCCTGTCCTGCTAAATGTTCACTGCAGGAACTGATGGACGCTACCGAAAGCGCCAAACTAGTAGCCCAATTTTGGGCCGACACAATTTAGATTGTCATCGACACGCTAAGAAGAAGAAGTTCAATTTAGATTTACTACAGACACAAATCAATAATAAAAAAGTATATAAATAAAAACGATGTAAAAATAAAAAAGTACATAACATATCAGTAAGCTGACTATATACTACTCGTATATCTGACTGACTTATTAGATTTTTTTATTGAAATACATTTTTTCAAGTATTTTGCTATTTGCCTGATTGTCGTAGCCACGACGTGCAATTCAATTTTAATTATCCCTGCTTCTTGTATTTTTTACCCGACTTCGGCGGAGCCAAAAGGAAGGGTAATGATTTTTTTTTATTTGTTATGTGTATTACTTTTTATTTCAGTGTGTGCTCGTTATGTCTTTTATGCGACAAATAAATGTTTTCTCATTATTATTTTTTTCTATATTATTAAGTATTTCATTATATAATTATTTGAAAGAAATCACGTAATAAGTCTTCGAAGTATATATTAAAAGGAACCCATACATTGCTTCCAAGATATCTCGAAACACTACAAAGTAACTCTATCCGAGTTAACCCAGCGTCCACTGAAGGCTTCATTAATTACGTAACCAACAAGACGTATCGGTTAACTCTGAGATTAAACAAAGGTCGACAGCTAAACACTGTTAGTTAAGTTAGCGGTGACTTTGACGACCGTGGTGAGAATGACAGCGCAATTTAAAGTTTATTTTAATACGACTGTGATCCCTGGTGAGTTTGGCAGAGGTTTACGTAATGGTAAATGCACATTTCGGCAGTTTTGTTTAAGTCATAAGTCATTTATTTCCAGCAATATACATTGTGTAGAAAATAACTTCATCATCATCATCATCATCTGCCTAACCTTTTCTCAACTATGTTGGCGTCGGCTTCCTGTCTAACCGGTTGCAACTGAGTACCAAAAAGAAATTATAAAATAAAAAACAAAACTGACAACAACTCATTTCGAACAATAAGAATACCTAGTAGTTTTATACAATTTCTTTTTTTAAATAACAGAAACTTAAAATAGGCAAATATCGAAATATCATGTACATTTGTCAACACGTTTGAATGAACTCTTCTAAAGGGTGTTTGGCAGAACGTTGAACATACGAAAATGGTGGATAGGTGGGGACATCTGTTACTTACTCAGCCTTAATTTATTTGGTCCTGGCCCACTGGATATTTTAATAAATAAATATCACCATAACTTGTTTTTAACCCATCGTATCATTTTAGTTTATAGACGCAGTTATTATTTCATGTACATACGCTGTACTTGTGACACGCGAGTAGTTAAATAAATTAAGTCACTTGTAATATAAATAATTACGTATAGGGTGCGAGTCTGTTACCATCGGATGGAAATTGAGAGGCTGCTACTGATAAATTTCTGATGGAAAAACCAAGAGCAATTTTCCAGAGAAATAGAAACGAAAACTTCATGCTCTACAGTAGCTCATGCTGCCACTCAACCAACAACGTAGTCAATTTTTATCCCTATCCAGTCATCAATTTCCAGCCATCATCGTTCAGAATAACTTGTCAAATAAAAATAGATACCGTACTCGTAGTATCTGGTCTTAACTTTTTGAAAACAAAACTTTCAAATTCAAATTGTTTATTGCAAACTATAATGTACATTAACAGGTGTTAAGGAAATTAATTCTGTCGGGCACAGCAAATGTTTGTGCAAGTACAGAGCGGAAGAGCGTTTCTTTTATTATTAAGTTGGCCTAAATATCTATTTTATAATTATATTCTATTAATCTATATATCTCTATTCATATACTTATTCTATTAAATTTTTTATGCAATCTATGTATTCTTTTATTATTTATTTAGATATTTTTAAATTGCTTATTTGTTTACGTCCTTGGTATGGACTTTCTTTTAAAGTATGTGTGTATCTAACCGAGAAAAATATTATGACGAATGTTTGGAGTGTGATGTTGGATGAGCTTAAATGAGTAGAGGAAGACCAAAGAAAAGATGGATGGACTGTGTGGATGATATGGCAAGAAAGGAGAGAAGAGAGGAGAGTCTTATGAGATGACTAATAATAGAGAAGTTTGGAAGAAAATTACATATTGCGCCAAAAAAACCTAATTAGTCCGTAGAATTAAAAAAAATAATGGACATGTATTTTTTCTTTTTTCACATACAGTGCTTCGAAGAGTCGCGTCAAGTTGTGTGACGTCACAAGGTTAGTACTTTTTTACCCACAAAGTGACGTCAACCCATGATCTTTGACACGTATTATTTTCGTCAATTTTTATTAATTTCATAAAACACATATCCAATGTTTTTCGATAATCTAACAGACGCACTTATAAGATTTTTTTAGTGAAATACCCTATTAAATTGGGACAAGGGCAGAGAATATGAGAGTTTCCGACTGACTCTAATGTTAAAAACATTTATATTCTCAACAAAACTTAAACTAAACAGTGTGCATAGGAGTTCCTAGGAAACGAAACAGGTGTACGTTATCTACTACCCACATACTACTGAAATCCTTCTCAAAACTTTACCTATCCTCTGAAAATATTTGAATTTTAAAGTCAGTATAGTGTTGTGAAAGTTATCGACTTTTTTAAAATACACCCAACTTATACACAAGTTTTATTTGCTCCTAGTGTTGTTACGTTCAAAGTTTTATCGATAAACTCGACAAGTTTTAGAAACTGTACCGTGTATTTTTTTCATTTGTATGTATGAGAGATTATTTTTTTATTAGCTTTTGCAGAGACTTGAAATTTTAGGTAATTCTATTCAATTTTGTTTACTCTTCAACTACTGGTGCGATTTTGGGCTTATGGAAAAATAGTTTGCCAAGGTTTTATATTTAGTTTACTCTTATAAATACCTAAGTACCTCTTATGGTATCAGCGATACGCTAGAAGAAGCCCTATCTAATTTGGTCCAGCAATTTTGGAGATTAGCTAAAACAAAACAGAAAGACACATAAAAAATTAAATAATTATGTTTTTGTTATTGTGTTAGTGCCATACTTTTTTCGTTAAATATTATTCAGTAAAATGCTTTTATTTTAAAAATCCCACACTTCCATTTTATTTATGTGTATAAATTCAAAGATATCATCGCGTGAAGGGACTTTTCATATCCCTATATTTTTCAATAATTGTTAACCCTAATAACAAATTTTTAGTTCTTGTTTACATGGTACCAAATTGTACCTTCTATCATTACGAGCGTAATTAGGTGGCTCCGGTAATCAATGACCTGATCATCAATGACCTGACCTGAAAGGTAAATGGTTAGAGTAAGACAGAGCGTAGTAGATTTTTTCCTGTGAAAGTTGGAAGTAGGCAGGGAGGAGTACGAAATGTTAAAAAAGAAAATACGAAAAGGCAATAATAATAATAACTAATAATTAAAAAAAAAAAATTTGAAATATTTGCACTCGTTTCAAATTTATTTATTGATAAGATGATTATTTTAATGCTCTTCTCAAGCATAAATCCATCTAGAGTTCGCTTTACATTAAAAAAAAACTAAAAATAAAATTACCTGCATTCATTTTTTTAATCATCTGTGTAGTACAAGAGAATAAGAGATCTTAAAAGAGTTCACTAAAGCAAACCATCCTTAAACAAAAAATATTTATAAGAAAAAGCTGCGTGAAAAAGTACACGCACATGTCACCAAAATATATGTAAAGTGTCGTTGTGTGCGTCAGGTATCCGTCACCGTTGGATAAATATCTCAAGAGTGGGAACCCTGCGCGAAACGTGCCAGCCTAGCTCGCTGCAGTAGGGCGTCGTTCATATAGACACCGAATGTATATTTAAATGACACTTTTTTAGGCCCCGTCTTGTTTTAAAAAAAATGTTGCTGACGTCCGAGTTTGAAGGTTTTATGAGTATTTTTGGCGGGAAGATAGTGTTTTTTTTCTAAGTTTGTTTTGTTTTTATTATTAGTTTATTGGCGAGAAAAATACGTCTTTAGAGAACTATTCGTGTTAAAAGTTTCAGTTGAAGAATAAATACGACGAGATGTAAACAAATACTAAGAAAAAATAAGAATTTACTGGGATTATAGAGTGGAATAAAAGAAACTGTTTAGTATTCAAAATTAGGTATATACATATAGTAAACATGA
Organism: Diarsia rubi; assembly: GCA_932274075.1. Taxonomy (NCBI): domain Eukaryota; kingdom Metazoa; phylum Arthropoda; class Insecta; order Lepidoptera; family Noctuidae; genus Diarsia; species Diarsia rubi. The sequence continues at coordinate 7,855,836 of OW026437.1, read as the reverse complement.
AGTTGTAATTTCCATGATTATCCTCAGACCTAAAAATATCATCAACTTTTACGAACTCGTAGAAAAAAATACGAGACTATTTTTATGACTTCAGCTTATTTCACGTTATAGAACAAAGCGTACCACTAAAAAAGAATACCAAGAGCTCATTGAATTTTATGTCACTTTTAGTAAGTAAATAAAATTTTATCTGACAGAGCCTACTTCGGTAACCACGGCTTAACAAAGTACGCATACGGCATTGCCTACTGCGCATGTCCGTGCCTCACTCATTCCGGACTATTTGTTTTGTCGTTACACTATCAAAAAGCTTCGGATTGCTCGCATAGTAGCATCTTCCTTGCTAATTGGGTGATATCCGAACGTTCCTTGGCTGTCAAGCAGCCTGTAGTGTTGTGTGCAAGTGAGTGCGTATCCGACCGCGCGGAATCAATCATCCGTCTGTCAAGAGTTCGCGCCAATAGTTGACGTTTGGCCGCGTGCGGCCGCTCGTTCGGAATTTGAATAGCTTGACGTTTCGTGAGTGCTCTTTACCGGTGATTTGTGGTGCTTGTCGGGTAAACATTTGCACCTGTGCTATCCGCAATACGCCAGTTGTAGAATCTAGCCTAATTCCCGATTATCATCGGACTTTAAGACATAACTTCCAACTTTTAATTTAAAAACATTTCGAATTAGTGTTCGCCCAGTTTGAGAACTAAAAGTCTTCTTTGCTGACTCAAGATGAATATAACGTCTACGACGGACGGTGAGTATGATTTTTTTAAATTGCGAACATCTGCAATGTAAAAGTACTTAATTGCTTGCATTCCCTAGATGCGCACCTCTGCGGAATTCGTTGCACACACCGAATTGAACTTTAAAACTGCCGCATTAGGACGAAATTTTATCAGCAGCTGTTTATCATTTCTTTTAATCGTTTGAGTTTTATTGTTGTAGTAATAAGGTTGAGAATTGTGTGTTCTTCGTGTTAGCTGTCATTAAGTATGGTGATATATCTTTGCGCGTTTCCGAGCCTAAATGAATGTTTGCGTGTGTGGATGTTCAATGTGGTTGGGTTGCGGTATTTATTATTGTTTTTAGTCTGAAATTGCTTTTGTCAGGCGAATGTTATCTTTGTTGAGTAAACTTTGGAACATTAATGACTATATTACGAGATCTACGAAGAAAATGGAGTTAGAATAGAAGTGAGCGTTCCTAGTTTGCTGGCATTGCAGATTCTGAATATTTAATGTGGTGTCTGACCACGTTGGCTGGTCCTAGTTCTATTACTATGCAAGAGGCTGGCTGAGTCGTTAGTAATCCATTAAAAGATGGTACTTTTGCTGTAGAGGCTATATTTATGAAAATGAACGCAGTCTGCGGTCGGGAAATACATTGACATTGACATTCTTGCGGATGAATACTTGATACAATGCGCTGCAGGTCTCTGTCATAGTGTAAGTAAGAACAGAAGGTTGACTTTTTAGTGAAGGATTCATCTGACAAACTTTTTCCAAATATGTTGGAGTCAGCTTCACACAATGAATAGAATGACAAAACCTTTACGGCCTCTCTGTTTTCAGATACTTATAATCTACATCTCTTCAAAGTTCCAGTGAATCGGTTTCTCCTCTATACAGGGTGTAAATTAACCCTTCACACATACTTCAACCAAGCATCCTGTACATCAAACCAAGTACCCAACGACAAAATTTTTTGCTGGGAAATGACATTTTTTTTTGGGGGTCAAAAATCACATTATACGGTAAAACTCAATGTAGCACTCTTAAAACATTGTGCTAGTGAATGCTATGAATAGTAAACGGTTCATGGAGGTAATTAAAGTAAAGTTTTAACCTGAAAAACTAGTATTTACAAAAACAGCTGTGCAAAATTTGGAACTTTGACCCCCAATATCTCCGTAACTAGGGGGTTCCCAGGTATGATCTAGAACCAAAAAATGATCGCAGTGGTGGGGAGAACAAGTGCCCTTCGTTTGCGTTAAGGGTACTTTTACACCCTATAAATGCTGCCAGTTAAGATGCCAATAGCGGTCATTGACCCACCTACATCTATTAAAGTTCTTAACTTTGAAATTCAAAAATATGTCTATTCATGTCTTGAATCGTCATAATTATATCGTGATCTTCAACATTTTTTCTTATGAAAACCGATACATGGTTCATTTGTTTTGATTCGTACGAAGAGATATTAGAGAAAGGGCAATGACCGTTATTGACATCTGAACGGGCAGCAACTAGAAAGCCCATTTAGTATAAAAATATAATCAAATGACATCGCGACATAAACTTTTTCTACGGATACTATATGGGGGACTATATATTATACTATGAGGGACAATTGGACAGCGACATTGTTGGATGGAGCAATAGATTTTTTATTTAATTACCAACAAATTTTACAACACTAGGGAAGCGTTTTGATGTCCTAGTCCTGGTCCTCCTTGTTTATTCAGACGTAAAACATTTTAAATCGTTGTTTCATAACTGTACAAGTGAGGTCAGAGTACCTCGTGACTGTAAACGATAAAAAGTGACCACTCATAATGTCTTTCGAACACAAGCAACGATATTTTTTTACATGACATGGCTATTGTAAGTCGTTACTTCGAATAAATGAAAGGACCATTCGATAAGGAGCACCTTGCATTGGTACTTCTCGATCTATCTGTTCAGTGGCTAAAACTGCAGTATCGGGCGGAAAGCTTACGACATTCGGCTTGCCCAAACCATCCCCTTCAAAACACGAGGCTACAAAGTTTGCAAGATTATACTCGTACCTTCCATCTTAAATCCAGTTTTCTGTAGTTCGATAGGTGTACGCTAGGAGTTTTGAATCATCAGACCAATGGTTCAGAGATTAAACTTTTTGGGGACTGTGAAGATCGTGTTCCAGTGTGGAGACAGGTTATGTTTGAAGAATTATATAAATGTTTGACTTTAGATGTCTATTAAAGACTTATTAAGCGATGATGCCTACACCTTTGGAAGTCTGCTCACTTAAGCGGAGGCATTTCGGATCCAATGCGCCGCACGCCCACGTGGAAGTTGAACTCTTCCCTCATTCCCACTTCTGATGAGATTTAAGCATGTTCCAGCAGTGGGCACTTATTAGGCTGATTATGTTACGTTAACGAATAAAGGATGCTGCCCTAGATGGATTCAGTGACTGTGCTATGAATGTACCAGGCACGGAGAGAAACATGACACTGATTACTATGCCCAACACGTGTATTCAGTTCCGTTTCCGTTTAGAACGGTAATCATATTGAGGTTTAACCCTATAATTGTTCTTTATATTGAAACGTATGAGACAATGCCCACTAGACCGTTCCATCATCAATTGTCGGCGAGAACATTTTGCCGTATATTTATTTTATTTCTTTTACATGGGCAGTTACTTTGAAAGGTAATAAAAACGAGTTCTAAATGGCGTTTGGGACATTAGATTTCAGCCTATCCTTTTAAAATAGAGATGTTTTAAAACACCCCTGGGTGAAGGCTAAAGGACTTTAGATGCTTATCTTTTCATGGAGTTTCACGTGGTGATGTAAAGTTCTAAGTACCTACAAATTGTACCTGTACAACCTTTTCTAAAAAAACAAAACGATACCTATAGGTAGCACCTTATCAGTGAGATTACATTAGATTTTATTTTATTTTCGAGGTTTTCTCGCGACGTTTTCCTTCTATCCGTTTGGTCTTAGTGATAAATTGTGTACTTCCCTTCTCAGAAAAACATTAAAGAACCGGGTTTGAACCTGCGACATTCGTTTATGGGTGTAATATTACCACTTGAAAATTGCCTACCGAGGGGTGTTATATATGGCCGCGGGTAGTCCTCTGGTTATCGCGGCCTCGACATAGAGGGCGAAGAAGGAACATGGGTGGTTTTTAGTCAGTAGAAGTCTGACACTCCCTTTCGCTCTGCCCAAGAGCGGGAGGGGTTATTCGATGATTTTACACCCACCAAAAAAAAAAAAAAAAAAGGGGTGTTATATATCGCATTTTTGCATTTAGATAAAAGAAACTGACCGTGTTTACAATACCACACTGTGCTCTAAAACACTGAACAGCAGGGCTATTGCTTATCTTTTAAATGACAGTAGCTATCATATTGTCCATGGATTACCTGTCAAATTAGTTATGGTTTAGTACAAAATGGAATCATTTGATCTCCACCTGTCCTCGTATACCACAAAGAGCTGTGGGTCAAAATTGCCAATTTCTGGACCCCTGACACAACCAGAAGGCGTTGCGGTAGACCTTGTAGAAGATGGCGGGATGATCTGGACAATTATCACTTGCTTTGCTGAGAGATATTTCTCAACGACAAGTAAGTCAAGTTCAAAGGCCATGGACGGTGAAAAAACTCTGACACCAGACTTAGGCACTAACCATACCATAAAGAAGAAAGAAGAAGCATTAAGATAGGTACTTGTGGCGATGTCGACAGCCACGCTTGCTGACAGAGCTGCTAACGCGGACAAATTAATTCGGTTAAGAGGAATAGGTCTGTTTACTGACTTAAAAAAATGTGATTCTAATTAGTCCGACTGTTAAATTATCAAAAATAATGGATTCGTATTTTTTGTTTTTTCAAATCAATAAAAAATGACGAAGATAAAACGCATCAAAGATTTGAGTGGGGTAGGTGACGCCACTGACTGCTAAAAAATGTCATACTAATGTCTTAGAGCATGACGTCACACGAGTTTTCAAAACACTGCATCATCTTCATTGTTTGCTTACGTGAAAAAAGAAAAAATACGTGTGCAATATTTTTTGGTAATCTATATGACAGGCTAATTAGATTTTTTTGTTGACACCCCTATTGTTAGGAGGTCCCATTGATGCGTGCACTCCACACTCTCAATTTCATAGCTGACGTTGACTTATTCGATAGTTCTTTGAGTGAGCTAAAAAAAATTGTGTTGGTAATTTGTTGGTAAAAAGTATTATGGTTAAAAGTATTATTGTTAAAAGTATTATTGTTAAAGTATTATTGTTAAAAGTATTATTGTTAAAAGTATTATTGGTAAAAGTATTATTGGTAAAAGGTATCATATTACTCAGTACTAATTGAGTTGTGAAAGTTAAAGTAGGCAGTCGCTCCATGTAAAATACCAGTATTCAGCTGCATCCAGTTAGGCTAAAAGCCGACTCAGATATGGTTGGGAAAAGCCTGAACTAGATGATGATGATGATGATGATGATGATTGTGTACACTATCGCTTTATTTTACGCATACTTAGGAAAATGTGTCTAACACGATATTAATTAAAACAAATTTTGGTTTAATGTGGCATTATATTTTCTCATAAGTGCGGGTTGTATTTAAGATGTCACGCTGTTCCGACCCCAAATAAATAAGGATAAGGGCCGGGGAACTATGATGAAGTGCGAGTCAATGCGTGTTAGACACATGCAAGAATAGGGATGTTTACTGACTAAAAAAAATTGATTCTTATTAGTCCGTCTGTTAGATTATCGAAAAATATTGGATACGTATTTTTTGTTTTATCAAATCAATAAAAAAATAGGAAGAAAAAACTCGTCAAAGATTTGAGTTTGTGACGTCACTGACCGGTAAAAGATGCCATACTAATGTCTTAGAATATGACGTCACTCGAGTTTTCAAAGCACTGTATCGTCTTCATTGTTTGTTTACGTGAAAAAAGAAAAAAATACGTGTCCAATATTTTTTGGAAATCTATCTGACGGACTAATAAGTTTTTTTTTGTTAACTACCTTATTCATGTTTAAACATAAATAACATAAATTTATCTGTAAAATAAACCCAATTCCACGTATACTAAAAACATTTTTCTGTGTTTTATTTCAGTTTAAAAATCTCTACTTCATAAAACATTCGCTATAATTAAATCATTTTCGTTTTTTTTTCACATTTTCCTTTGTCAATCGTCACGCTATCATTCACACCTAGTATTCCGAATAGTAATTAGTTCAATAAAAAAAAAGATTATTTTAATTACTATAGATTCCAAATGAAAATATATGAATTGTTTTCAAAATCAAAATCAAAAGTCATTTATTCAAATTAGGCTGATAATCAGCGCTTTTCGAACGTCAAAATTTACTTTACTCTACTTATTTACAAAAGACAGTCCCCCAAAACGCCCACCCTTCGGCACTTCCTAGTGTTTAGCTGGAAAGAAGAAGTGACGGAACAAACTCCCCAGCAACACATTCTGTCTGTTATGTTGGTTAGAAGAACCAGACTCGATACAATAATAAGGTGTAAGTTCAATTTAGATTTACTACAGACACAAATCAATAACAAAAAATTATATAATTATAAACAATGTAAAAATAAAAAAGTACTTAACATACAACGGTTTACAAATTTTAAGGGTATCCCTAAAAAAATAACAGGACGATTAATAAAAAAACTTTTTGATTAATAACTGCGTCCGGTGTGAAAACGATCTCTACATAGTTGGCTTGAGAAAAAGCTAAACAAATGACGATATCCTAATATCTAGCTCCATATTTACTTACACTTCTTATACATTCCCCTAAGACTTTATAAAGGAGAAAAAACGTAATAATTCTATACAAGACTAAAGGATTTGACCCTTAACCCCGTGACATAAACATTTTTACGACGTTTCATATCACGTGGGTAATGATGAGTGGCGTACCGTGCGATTATGTGCGATTACGTGTGAATACTTGTAAAGACGTGCGAGTAGTTGCGGGCACGTGTGAAGTTTCCTTTACGGCGTGACGTTAGCACACTATAAGTTATTAGGTTGTTGGAAATTATATGTCTGTCTGATTTTTGTTTATATGAGAGTTCTGAGTAATGCTGTGTTCCTGATTTAATATTACGAAAGATTTAAAACGAGCTGGGTATTTTTATTTTAGGACAATCCCCCTACACTATTCTCAAACCACTGCAACTCCTGAAAGACAGAATCAACCGTGATGACCACCAGGAAAGTACCGAGATAATGAAGCTCGACGAAGTTCCAGAAGAACAATTAAACTATCTTGGATCCCGCTACGAAATTATATAGAAAAGAATATCGGAGGAGATGGTTTGCTATATTCTCATCATCATGAGGAACAGTCTGCTCAGTATTACGCCTAGCTTTTTTTAACACAACAACTGCCTATCTAACCTCCACAACCCAGTTAAAACTAGACAATACCATACCGCAGTGTCCGCAGTATCTTAAGACGAGGGTCTGTCACCAGTGTGTGTTGCCAGTGATGATTTATGGCTCAGAGACATCGTCCTTAACTGCTGGCCTTTTAAAGAAGCTCAGACTCACGCAACGAGCCATGGAGAGAGTTATGCTTGGAGTTTATTTATGCGATAAGATCCGAAATGGGGAAATCCGCCGAAGAACCAGGGTCACCGACAAATATGCAAGTTGAAGTGGCAATAATAAGGTCACATCGCTGAAAGAATCGACAACCGATGAGGAAGAAAGGTTCTCGAGTGGCGGCCACGAACCGTAAGACGCAGCGTTGGTAGGCCTGCCACCAGGTGGACCGACGACATCGTGAGAGTTGCGGGCAACCGGTGGATGCAAACGGCAGGCTGCCGTTCTGTATGGCGTTCTATGGGTGAGAGCTTTTTCCAGCAGTGGACGTCTTATGGCTAATGATGATCTCTGACTGCCTGTTACGACTTGTAATAGAGGGCGAGTGTATTGCCATCAAAGGAGCACCCCCAATATCAATTTGCCGCACCCGGAGATTAAACCTAGGACCTTATGAATAGCAGACGCTATTGCGAACACTAGAGCAAATAAACATTCACTCTTGAAATTAAACATTCCTGCAAAGATAATGGGTACAAAAAGTATCTTTTTCTACGTACTTTTCTAATAGAATGTTAATTGACTACAAGGTCAAAAACGATAAACAAATTGGTAGTAAAAAGGTTCAATAGCCTGAGTACCTTCTTCGAATATTCAAAACAAATCAGGATAGTATTCCACATAGAATCAAATTACAAAAACAAGTAAAATAAAACCTCAAATACCGATATTGACCGATGTTAACTGAAACCATCCAAAAACTTCTACTAGAATAAATTATGTTTAACCTTACTTTTACAAATTACCTACTTGAAGAGATATAAAATTAAAGTATTTGATTTCCAACCTTATTTCAATAGTACAAAGTCTAAATACAATTAAAACTTTTTTACTATTTACTATCAGGATAAACATCCCACACGTAATTTAAACTTTCATTCCAAGTAAATACAGTATTTATTTGGATAAAGTTACGATTGGTTACTACGAGCCCACGCGGCGTAGTAAGAACGTAGCGCTACGAGATGCTACGCGGCTACGTCGTAGCAATCCGCTACGCCGCGCATGCGTTGTAAAGTCTCCTTGTTTTCTCCTATCTCAATAACAAGTCTACGCCCTTTAGGTATATATTCACGCTTTTTGGTTTATGAAGGTCGTTAGAATAATATTGAATGTCGAATTCAAATGTCTATAAGAATTAATTGCATAGTTCTGGACGTAATAATTTGACTTTGTACCTAAAATAATCTAGGTTTTGTTGAAACTATTCAATTCCACGATTTTTTTTATTATTGCTATAACACTAATTGGAATTTCTGTGCCTGAAAATCATATTATTTTATCAAATTTTGGGTGATGACCGAGTTGCATCAAGCGTTAACGCTGAGCATGAATTTCTGGGTTTGATTACCGGTTCGGGTATAGTATTATTTAGTTTCTTTATTAGAAATTCATTATTAGCAGTCTAGAGTATGAATCTGTGCCTTTATGGCTTAGCTTTTCTTTCTTCTTTATAACTTTATGTTTTATTTTTATTTTATTTTAATTTTGTTTTACCTCCTTGCTTTCCTTTTATATTTATAATCTCGTTCTCTATAACCCAAAACTTGAACATAACCGACCAAATATATAATTTACGTACACTCCTGCCCAATCCATTAGGGAAAAACATGCGTGATGTTATGCTCATGAAGTTTCACGAGTTTTCTCATCAGTCGTAAAAAATATGGGAAAAAAACTAGAAAGTAAGAAGGAAATATGTTCATAATAAATACATTACAGATGCCATCTTCGGCCAACCCTTTACATCTTTCAGATGTTAACACCTCTGGGAATATCATCCTGGATTATAAACTACTCGTAAAAGGGTCGTATTAAAAATGAAAAAACAAAAAAAACTTTTTTGCATCAATGTCGTATTTGTCTTACCACCTCCGTCCTTCGAGAAGTTGCGTGAGTGTCAAGTGCTAATACGATTATAATCAGCATATTATAAAGATCTTCTCTAAAAAGGAGAAGGCTGAATCCACCACATAGGTCCAGTGTGGGTTGATAGGTATCTTTGAATCGTAGGCTCTATTTCTAGAAAATATTTCGTCGTTTCATCGTTATGATTTACTTCACAGTTTTCAGGAAGTGGATTAAGGAGCATTTCTCGCTTCGTAGTTAGGTTAAAAACACTTCTCACAGTAAACAATCATGTTTATTAATGCTCCATGCGTATTTACCATAGAAACTAATAATATGTATTATATACCTACCTTTGATTCCATGGAAAGAAAGAAAGAAAAGTAATTATAAATTTCACACTGGTCACACAAAGAAAACAACATTAACACAAAACAACAAACATTACACAAAAAAATACTTTTTTTTAAAGAAGTCATAGTTACGAAATTGGTCCTGTAAAAAGCCAAAAGGACCCATCTCAGCAAAAGTCACAGCGCATTTATTCCTTGGATAAACATATCTATCACCATACAGGCATGACATGGCTTTTGGCTCTATCTCTTTCCCACAATAAAGAAATATCAAACTAATACGGTTATACCAGCTATTGATAAAGTCCCTGAACTTTCAAACGAAACTACCACAAAAGTACTGATCAATCAGACTTCATTAAATATTGACGACTGCGTGTTTTGACGTCACTACGTGGTAGGCGGGGATTTTTCCTTTCTAATGACACATAATATATTATTTAATATGAGGTAATCCTTTAAAAGGACCGAAAAATAAAAGGAAGATTTTGTGGCTAGTGTCTTTTATCCGACTGCGGCGAAGTCCAAAAAGAGGGTTATGTGTTTAACGTGTATGTATATATGTATTATGTCTGTTTCTTTGTTTCCTCATAACTCCTAAATGGATGAAGGGACTTGAATAAAATATACGTCGTAAGGTTCGTCTTGGTGGCGCATGTGTCACTGGCTATATTAAAATATATTATAAAACAATGAAAAATTGCGTATTTCGAGGGCCACATCGCGTATTTAAATTTAAAAAAAACCAGTACCGTCGAGTATCAAAATGAAGGGTTTTAAAAGTAAATTATAAAAATATAATATAACACTTATATGTTTAAAATAAATTCAAAGTGACAAATCCCATAAACAAACACCGGGTTTTTTAGTTTTAACTACTTTTTTAAAAAGTTTCTTGATATTATGACGTGAAAACTGTTCTCAATGTATAATAAGGTTTATAAACCTTATTTACCTTTATAAACCTGTCATAATTTTATTTTTATTTTTATCAGCATGGCCTGCAGGGCTATTGCGTCTCTTTTAAATGTCAGTGGCTATCATATTGTCCATGGACTAACTGTCAAATTGGTTATAGTTTAGTACAAAATGGAACCCTTTGACAGTTAATTGATGGACACTATATGATAGCCACTGTCATTTAAAAGATACGCAATAGCCCTGCTGAACAGATAAGAAAGTATACACTTGAAAACAACATATTTCCCACACTTCGCTAAACTCGCAGTCTATAACCAGTACGATTACCCGGGTAATGCTGCCGGATGAAAAGTGACCATTCCACCGTACGTACGGCCGGCCACTGAATATTTGATGGTTAACCCTTCATACGCTGTAGTTATACCCCTGTTGCTGAGTCAAAGGAGAGTTAACAGGTTATGTTATGTACTTGGTAAAATGATGGGGTTTTATAAACAGTTATAAAAACTCGGACACCAGGTTAGGCTAGGCACACGAAAAAGAAATATCGATAAGTTTCCAATGAACACCAGTAAGGCTATTGCGTATCTTTTAAATGTCAGTGGCTATCATGTAATTTATGTTTTCATTTAACATTACAATTAACATTTTATTAACAATACATAAATTATAATAATAGAAGAACATGTTTTTCTTTTCTTTTTTGATTTTGTCATACATTGTAACTTTCTATTTATCATATCATTTACCTAACAACATCTTTTTTCTTAGATTTCATCATACAGTATATTTATAACATTCCATTTGTCATAATTACTTAGTTAGAATAAATTAATACAAACTCTTCTTTAGAGATGGATCTTTGGGGATCTTTATCTGTTTACGAGATTAACGGTAAATTAAGAAACTTGACCCCAACTTCTTTGCTTTTAGTGACAAAGATTATCTACTCCTCTACACTAATATTATAAAGAGGAAAAATTTGTTTGTTTGTAACGAATAGGCTCCGAAACTACTGGACCGATTTAAAAAATTCTTTCACCGTTGGGAAGCTACACTATCCCCAGGTAACATAGTATACTTTTATCTTTGTATTCCCACGGAAACGGGGACTACGCGGGTGAAACCGCGTGACGTCTGCTAGTTGTAAATATAAATACAACATTTATATAACTATGACGTTGTAATTCTCAATTCTCAATTCTTTATTGCGTACCATTATGTATACAGATAATAATTGTAGAGAATAATTTTGATGAAAACAAGGTTTTGTCACAATATTCTGATTTGGAAGAGTCTCTTGCCCGCTCTTTTTATTGAGATCTACGCTTCGGAATGGGTAACTATAGTATGTTCACAGTTATTATGCCTTAAGACTGGGACTGTAGCTTCAGTTTTTTTTATGTCTTTGTTTCGCCAATTTAAAAGTGCCGTAACTTGCAAAACACACTAAAACACACTTGAAATAAATACTTTGATTTTCAATATTCATTTATTTATTTATTTTATTTTACTTGAAACTGACGTGAGATGTGTGAACCTGGTCATAGTAAATGGAGTGTGTAAGGGTGGTAGTTGGTCCCGTCGGGACTGCAGGTTGTTTGAAACAGATACCTCGGCCTTGACACAAAGGGCTAATTAGGAAAATGGGTGGTTTTCAGTAATTTGATGATTTCCCAACGTCCAAAAATATCATAGAATATGACATTCAATAGTGTCTGCACACAGAGAGCTTAATATATATGTACCTATGTGAATAAATGCAGTTTCATATAAGTCGAGGGTCTGGATGTGAAAGTGAACTTATCACCCAGATATGCCTCTGCCTATCTCTTTAAAAGAAACAAGCGTGATATTAAACTTAAAGAAAACAAACATAATCTACGTGAAACTTTAAAAAAACCTTGTACCAATAAAACTTAACACATATTCAACATCATTGAATTAATAAACCGCGCATTATAATCAAATATTTAATACCTTGGCCTGAACCCGGTGATAAATTTATAACGTTTCCGCTTCATCATTTTATTAACCAAAGCTGGTATGAAATCTACCAATTAATCCTGTGTTTTATGTATGTTAGGTAATAATAAAACAATGGTAGAACAAAAAGAGATAAATGGTTTTAAATTAGGTACATACATATAATACGTTATTTTAAGTTAATTATATACTAGATCAGCAGAGACTAGAGCAGCGGTGGTCCAGTGGTGGCGGCCCCGACTTACAAACAATAGGTTCGAACCCAGGCAGGCACATAACTTTATGTAATTTATTTCATCACCGCTGCTCTCAAAACGGTGAAGGAAAACATCGTGAAGAAACCGGCAAGTCTTATAACCAAAAAAATCGAAGACATGTGACACCAATCCGCACTGGGTACGCGTGGTAGATTATAGTCCATTCCTTCTCAAAGAGAGGAGGCCTGTGTCCCAGTAGTGGGAACATTAATAGGCTATTGATGATGATGATGATGCAATATTATACTAGATAGACTGCTAGTTGGTCTAGTGGTCTAAAACGCGACTGTTGAGCATAAGATTCTAGGTTTGATTCTCGGGTCATGAAACCCGCTCTTGGGCAGAGCGAAACGGAGTGTCAGATTTCTACTGACTAAAAACCACCTAAAGGGTGTAAAAGTACCCTTAACGCAAACGAAGGGCACTTGTTCTCCCACCACTGCGATCATTTTTTGGTTCTAGACCATACCTGGGAACCCCCTATTTACAGAAATATTGGGGGTAAAAGTTCCAAATTTTGCACAGCTGTTTTTGTAAATACTAGTTTTTCAGGTTGTAACTTTACTTAAATTACCTCCATGACTCGTTTACTATTCAAAGCATCCACTAGCACAATGTTTTAACAGTGCTACATTGAGTTTTACTGTAAAATGTGATTTTTGACCCCAAAAAAAAAGTCGTTTCCCAGCAATAAAATTTACGTAGGGGTACTTAGTTTGATGTACAGAATGCTTGGTTGACGTATCTGTGAAGGGTTGATTTACACCCTGTATGGTCCTTCTTAGCCCTTAATGTCGAGGACGCGGTATCTCTTACTCACAGCCTCGACGGGTGTCGGCCCATACGGGAACTTTCCATGTTGCTGACATCACATTCATCAAAGAGATTAGCCTTTTGTGTACGAGGCCCGTGGCCTCGACACATAGGGCTAAGAAGGAACATGGGTGGTTTTTAGACAGTAGAAGTCTGTCACCTCGACCACGGTACCACTACCACACCTTTAGAGCAGGATTTTTGGAGAAGTAGAGGTTGCCGACTTCTCATTCAGGAGTCATTTGATGATTCCAAATCTCCAAAAAATAAAAACCAGTCAAAATGTTATCCAGTTCAAAATAAAAAGTTTGAACGTCTGAAATCATTTAGCAGGAACATTTAAATTTAAATACGAGACCTTTTCTCTTCAACATACACAAGTTCCGTTCAAAGCCAAACTCTAATATTTATTCAGTAAATAGGTAGTTTCCCAAACGTATACTAGTTATATAGTATTTTAGCTCGGTTTGGGTTGTCATGGTCAAATGACCTTCAGTTACTTAGCCAAAATAATGTATATTATTTTTACATACATATATTCAGGCCCTTTTCCTATAGGGGTAGGCAGAAACCTTAGAATGCCACCTGCAATACAAACAATAGTTTTTTTTTTGTGTTTGAGATATCATCAAAATTAAATGACTCCACCCGCTCTGGGTGGAGCGGAAGGGAGTGTCATACTTCTACTGACTAATCACCACCCATGTTCCTTATTAGCCTTTTGTGTCCGGAGCCGTGGTATCTCTTTCGAACAACCTGCAGCACCTGCTCCTTTCACCTTGATTAACTGGAAAAAAAAAGTCCACGTAGTGCGATTGATCGGACTAAGCGGTCGGACCACGTGTCCATAACCGATCACATCTGGTCATACACACGCCGGTTGTGTGTACTACGCACTAACTTCTTTTTATTGCTATAAATGTTAATATGATTGTGTTTAATATTAATAAGTGTGCTGGCCATGCCACACGGATGCACCCGGAGACGTGGGCAAGGATCGTTACTCACTGGAAGACTGGCTAGAAGGTGAAGTTAGTTTTACGATCTAATCATGATTGTGTGGCAAGCGTGGCCAGAAATTGCACAAAATAAATTTTTTTGGAGGAAGACAGTGTAGGCCTTTGTCTAGCAGTAGGACACAATATAGGCTATGTTGTCCTTTGGAGTTTAACAGTATTGGTGATGAAAATTTAATTAAAAAGTGCCTAACCTCGTTTTATTTTAGGGACATGTTTGTCAGTCGGGGCTGCTGGTTGTTCAAAAGAGATACCGCGGCCTCGTATACAAAGGGCTAAGTAGGAACATGGGTGGTCTTTAGTCAGTGGAAGTCTGACACTCCCTTCCACTCCGCCTTGAGCGAGAAGAGATGAATCATTTGATGATTTCCCACCCTTCCAAAAAAGGGTATTTTTATCTAGAAACTTTCTAAATCAGCCAAGAGTTTGCATCCGAACAACTTTACAGGCAACAGGCCTATGTAACTGGTGAAATTAATTATCTTCACGGCTACATATTCCCCGAGAAATTGAAGGTAATCTGATTTGATCGGTGCCTCGTAATTATTTAATGCGTTGGCTCGGATAACTAGTTCATCTTAATAAACACGATGCGGAGTAAATGCTTGGCTTACGAGAGAAGCCTTGGAGACGGAGTGTTAAGTGGGTTTGGGTGGGCTAAATTTAAATATCTATCGTGTTTTGGCTGAGGAAACGGTACGGATACTTCGTTTTTTTTTTTTTTTTTAAATGGGACAAGCCCGCCTCACTATTCCCAAACCACTGTAACTTCTGTAAGCCAGAATCAACAGTGGCGACCACAAGAAAAGCGCCGAGACAATGAAGCTCGACGAAGTCCCAGAGAAATGATTTGACTGTCTTGGATCCCGCAACGAAATTAATCAGAAAAGAATAGCGGAGGAGTAGGAAAAGCAGAAATTTCCACTTCCCTCCATATCAGCAGGAGACAGAAAAGAACAAGGCCAATAGGCACACAGGGACGCATACAACTGGGATAAGCCCAGTTGCCTAGCACCACGGATATTGTTGTCATTAATATTACGATACTTCGTTTCTCTATTGAGGCAGTTTAAATTATCACAAAAGTTAAACTGAGACACAAACAACAATCTGGACTAAACAATACTGATGTAGATCTCACCATATATCCATACTTAAATCCCCTCCTCATAAATCCAGCTATTACTCCAATTCCTTCTATGTCCATGCTGTGAGGTTGTGGAACTCACTTCCGCCTAGGATTTGGGACCTTAAGACTATTTCACTGTTCAAAACCAGAGTGAAAGATGTTCTTTCCAGTATGTTTTTGTTATGTACATATATATATTTTTTATTTTGTTTATATATATTAGCATTGTGTATTTATATACATATATTTTTATTTATTTATTAAAACTTTATGCACAAGTAATAAAACCGTACAAAGGCGGACTTAATGCCGTAATTACTTAATTTTATGAACGGACGGCCGATGGGGCCGGACAGTTCTGGAGTGGCGATCGCGAACCGGAAGACGTTGCGTTGGAAGGCCTCCCACTAGGTGGACCGATGACCTGGTGAAGGTTGCGGGGACCCGCTGGATGCGAGACGCACGGGACCGGTCAATGTGGCGACACTTAGGGGAGACCTATGTCCAGCAGTGGACGTCTTTCGGCTGAAATGATGATGATGTTGATGATGCTGATATTTATTATTAGAGAGGTTTAGTTAGTTAAAACACATAAACACAGATTTCTTTTCCGCTTCTCACACACTATAGTATCCTGTTTTCATTTCTCCTTTAGCAGGTCTGCTGGCAGAAATTTCTTGAGAAATAAGTTTTGTACTCAAATGTTCTATTATGTTATTTTTCTGTGTTGTCTACTGTGTACATAAATAGTAAAATAAATCAATATACTTACATATAAATCAATGCCACTTTACGTTTTAATTTAATAACTCAAGAATGGGCTCACCTACACCAACCAAATGTTTAGGCTTTTTTCGGACTATTTAGTAGATGGTTTATGTGAAGTTTGCACAAAATCGGTCGAGCGGTTCTTCATTTATCACATTTTTTGTAACAAATGAATTCATTAAATGGCGGATCATTTTGTTAATGGGGATTTTTTCATTTGCAATTGGACCCGGTAGGTGGCGCTGCTGTCCGGGCAGGACGGCTTCTGCCAGGTTCGGTAGTAAATAAATTAAATAAATATCCTTTTTGAATAAAAAATGATTCTTCTTAAGCTCGTTTCAGCTATCGGTTATTGTCTATCCTTGTATCTTGTTCCACTATGTGACTGGAATGATTAGTTGTTTTTACAATTAAAATTAATGAAATTGAAGACAAAAAAATCTTTTCAACACACTTGCTCATAAAATGCCTCTAATTTCACTGCAATTAGGCACATAATGACAACTGTAATCAAACTGTGCCTGTTTCATTTATTCTTTACAAGTGAGTTATAGATTTTTATTGGTATAGTTGCTTTTTTCCAAAAAATTTCGATACAAAAAAGATAGTCTAAATAAATTAATGTACCTATTTCTATAGATAATTTTAACTTATTATTTTTATAAATAAAACTTTGAAGTCGCCATTTTGTACGTGGCTAAAACGCTATCCGCAAAAGGCAAAAAAAATTAACCTCATTCTTGTATTCTATGACCGTTTGCGACTGTTAGATGCGCGCGCATAGGAAAACTGATTATTTTTTCCCGCCATTACGTAAAAATATTCACAACTCGTTTTCACTGTTGAAAATGGTTTTTTAGTATTATTTTCGTCATAAGTGTGTTGAAAAACGTCGTATGATATACGTCAGTATTGATGATTACCGTCCTCACCTAACGGCTCGGATCTCGATGGCGCCTCAACGGTAATCACAAACACTACATCATCAACAGCATATTAATGTTCCCACTGCTGGGACACAGGTCTCCTCTCTCTTTAAGAGGGAATGGGCTATAATCTACCACGCGGGCCCAGTGCGGATTGGTAGATGTCACATGTCTTCGAATGTTTGGTTCTAGGCCATGCCGGTTTCCTCACGATGTTTTCCTTCACCGTTTTGAGAGCAGCGGTGATGAAATAAAATACACAAAGTAATGTGCTTGCCTGGGTTCGACCTGTACTGTTCGTAAGTCGGGGCCGCCACCACTTGGCCAACACTACACACTTGCACCATAATGTACTATTTTTCTCTCTCTCTTCAACCTTTGAACACCCAACGCTCATCTCTTCCAAATCTCTCCATTTTGTGCGGTTTCTTGCCTTGTCTATCAAGTTTTTTTTGGAGATCGTCTGTCCACCTACTTGGTTATCTTTCCACATTCTTCCTACCACCCAGTCTACGGCAAATATCGCCCTCCCACTTCCCCATTTTTTATGCTATCGCTTCTGCTATGTCCGTAAACCTTTTTGTTCACATGTTATTAAATACACGAAGTCCTACGTATTGAAATCTACAGAAAAATCCTAAATATACGCAGAGTCAAGGGCAAAACGCTAGTAGACGTAAAATACTCAAGCAAACAACAAAATATTCTACATCTAACTCCACAACAAATTCGATATCAAGAGAAACTGTACGTCGAAACTTAACGGCCCAACTTTCCTTTTATTTGTATTCTCTATCAACATAATATATCGGGGCATAGGACAGGTAGAGTAACCTTGTTACTACCGATACGGAGGCCAGATGGCCGTACTCAACAATCCAGTATAAGTTGACCTCGTGCTGGATAAGGCACTTCGTGGAAAAAGAGTGGCTTGAAGGTAAGTATGGCTCGTGGTTCACGGAGAGGTTTGTGGCTAATTGAAAGGCTTGTGGCTAAGTGAGGGTTTGGTTTTGTGATTTATTGATCAAAATATTTTAGCTTAGATGGGCACTTATGAAAACGTCGACAAAAGATGCACGGTTCGGGTTGGTCGTTTCCTATGGAGAAGAACAGGCAAGGAACTCCATGAAGATAGGCTAGAGGGTAACGCTGTGGCTAATTGAGGGGCTTGTGGCAAAGTCAGGGGTCTATCCGTTCGGGGCTGCGAGATGTCTGACTAAAAACCACCCATGTTCCTTCACCCATTCCCTTTTGCTCTGCCCAAGAGCGGGAGGGGTTATTTGATGATTTCCCAACCCCAAAAAAAGGGGTCGATCCGTTGCTTAGTGACGGACTAATGGCTATCGAAGGGGCTTGTGGTTGTGGCTAAATTAGGGTCCCGTTGTTGAGTGAGAGGCTAGTAGCTAAGAGAGGGCTCGTGGCAAAAAAATAAGAAAAAAGATGTATATCTCCACGAACCGACCTATAAGGTTAAGCATGCTTACTGATGGGTGACCATTGATCAAATAACTAGACCCCCGTGCCAGCAGTTGGACTCAAGCTGTTTTTTGTAGATTGTCAGTCGCTACCGGTTGTCCGAAGTCCCAAAGTCTTCCGAACTGTTCACAAATTGGTATCTTGTTACCCATTATCTATAGTCTTCTTCTTTCATGTCCATCGTACGACTTGTTGACAAGTCTTGGGAAAGGTTGGC
Source organism: Diarsia rubi (assembly GCA_932274075.1). NCBI lineage: Eukaryota > Metazoa > Arthropoda > Insecta > Lepidoptera > Noctuidae > Diarsia > Diarsia rubi. Next base: position 7,836,769 of record OW026437.1, on the reverse strand, counting down.
TTGGCGCATGTTTTGGAACACTTTGGACACGCTAGCTAGTCGGGTATAACATTTTATAACAAACTGCCATCTTCTTTTCTAGACTTGCAATTTAATGCGTTTAAAGCCAAAGTAAAATCTAATCTTTGTTTAAAAGCGTACTATTCCATTAACGACTACTTAAATGATAAGAATAGTTGGTCGCTGAGTTGAACACAAGACAATGTTTGTTATTTATGTTCTTTCTCCAAGATTAGTTTACTAATATATTATGTATTTTTTTATTATTATATACTTTTTAATTATTGCTTAAAATTTGTGTCTGTCGTCATTAACTTTTAACTATTGTATCGAGTCTGGTTCTTCTAACCAACCTAACAGACAGATGTGTAGCTGGGGAATTTGTTCCGCCACTTCTTCTTTCCAGCAAAAAACACTAGGAAGTGTCGAAGCGTTTTGGGGGACTGTCTCTTGTAAATAAGTAAAGTAAATTAAATTTTGACGTTCGAAAAGTGCTGATTATCAGCCTAGTTTGAATAAATGAGTTTTGATTTTGATTTTGATTTTTGAGGCCGCTGCTATCGGAAGGACTTCATGTCAACTTAACATCAATATTCTCCTACCATTATCTCAATTTTTTGGTGTCTCCAGCATGTTTTCTTTTTCTCTACTCGTTATCTCAACAGTGTCCCCCCCCCGGTCCCCCCTGGGGGTGTGTCAACCCCTTACTCGCCATAATAGGGTATTTCACCAAAAAAAATAATAAGTCCGTCTGTTAGATTTTCAAAAAATTATGGACACGTACTTTTTGTTTTATTAAATTAATAAAAATTGACGAAAATAAAACGTGTCAAAGATCATGAGTAAAACTTTTGTCGTCACTTAGTGGGTAAAAAAGTACTATCCTTGTGACGTCACACGACTTGACGCGATAATTCGAAGCACTGTATCGTCTTCATCTTTTGTTTATGTGAAAAAAAAAATACGTGTCCATTATTTTTCGAAAATCTATAAGACTGACTAATTATTATTTTTTTATTAAATACCATACTTCACTGTCTACCCACCGTTTCTTTGGCCAAGCCAATCTCAACATAGTTGAGAAAAGGATAGACACAAATATTTCTACACAATGAAAGGTCAGTTTACACTGGTCATAATATAGAGAGCACGATATAGAGTTGTACGTAGAATTCTACGTAGAGATGTAGAGTATTTTATTTGTGTCGTGTTTTCTTGTAATGTTGTTTCCGTTTTGTTATATGGAAACGGATATTTGTCAGTAGTTGTACTTGTTGAATTTGTTAAAGGTAATTTTTGTTTATTTCTTTGTTTGTTTGTTGTTTCATTGTTCAAACGTTGGTATCGACATAGTTAAGTCGTTACAGGTAGTCAGTGACCTGAAAGTCTGACAACCTTATCATATTAAATAAAAAAAAAACAAAATAAACCTTTTGTTTCATGCGTTGAAAGAATAGTAATACAAAATCTTTAAATTACAATTAATTACAAAAGTTGTTACATACATTTTAAGTTTATTTTATTTTCATATTTGGTTAATATTTTCATTACCTACATTTTACTCTATCAATTTTATTGATAAGAATAGGTAAAAAATTAAATTTAAAGTAAAAAAAAATACTTGATTTCAATATGGAAAAAAATACTACTTATCATATTACCCAATGTAAAATATTGATGTTCAGATGCATATGGTTAGACTGGAAGCCGACCCCGGTCAGTAAAAGGCTAAGCAGATGATTACGACCCCGTTGGGGCTGCGGGTTATTCACAAGTTACTGCGGCCTCAACATATAAGGCTAAGAAGGAACATGGGTGGTTTTTAGTCAGTAGAAGTCTGACACTCCCTTTCGCTCTGCCCAAGAGCGGGAGGGGTTATTTGATGATTTTCAATCCGCCAAAAAAAAAAGTATATTACTACCATAATGTGTTTCTTTGTTTGATAAGTCAAACTTAAAGTAAAGGTGAAGAGAATGGAAAGTCCTCTAAAGTTAGGACAAAATTTCCACGCGGTATTTTCCTTGATAGCCACGTTGGCTCCACCTATGATGCTGACATCTCTGAGGCGCACGTGGTACTCAAACGCGCCGTCGACACGGCCTGTCGTCGTCTTAAGGCAGACGGACGGCGAGCTAGCCTATTACTCACCGTCCACAGGCCCGCGTCTACGGTGGCCGGAAGCCACGTGCCCCCCGACGCCCGAAGCGTCTCCCGTAGCGGCTGGGACGAGAGGTTCTCTTCTTCTCACGTTCCGCCGCTGAGTCATCCTTTTTTTTTGAGTGGGAAATCATCAAATAACCCCTCCCGCTCTTGAGCATAGCGTAAGGGAATGTCAGACTTCTACTGACTAAAAACCACCCATGTTCCTACTTAGCCCTTTATGTCGAGGCCGCGGTATCTCTTACATCATCCCGCAGCCCTGACGGGTCATCCCTTAGTGAGACTTTCGGGCCTCTGATTACCATTAACGACTGTCAAACATTAACAAATCACAGTAAAATTTTGCATAATTACCACGCTGGGCTCTGCAATAAATTACAGTTAAAATATGAGGCCACTTGACTTCACAGTAATTGTGCATATAAATTAACGTTTCTCTTGTGAACGCCAATTACTGACTGTTATCTTTAACCCTCATTTTCATCGCTTTTTTCCTCCTGAATTCGATTAACAGGTGTAGCAATAGTGTTATTGGGTTTTCCATCACAGATTTCTCAGCCCACCACCACTATTTTTGCTGTCGGGTCATTGAGCTTCGTTAATTTATTCTGAGTTGAGTTACACAATCTGGACAAACCCGCGTGGTTCTTGTTACAAAGACCAAGTCGGTCCTTACACAATTCGACCAAGACAATGTCTACACTCATAAAGAGACTGTGACTTCTAAATTTGTTTCAGTGTTTCTTCTCGGAATACTTCGTTATAGGAATCATTGACCTGGTTCATATTTAAGACTTGCAAAAGAAAGAATGTTCGTAAACCCTTCTTACAATTTGATTTATTTGGTTCTCCAACAATCCAATACACAAGAATCAAAGATTTGTGAGTAAATAGTATATTTATGACTCATATAAGTCACAGATAAATGTATCAACCGCTTACTTGAGTGTCTACTTAGAATTAGATGAGAAACCAACTACTCACCACACATAACTTTAAAGTCTATTAATTAAAACTTAAACATGCAAGCTTTTTTTTTGGCGGGTGGAAAATCATCTAAAAACCCTTTCCGCTGAGGGCAGAGCTAAAGGAAGTGTCAGACTTCTACTGACTTAAAACCACCCATGTTCCTTCTTTGCCCTATATGTTGAGGCCGCGGTAACTTGTGAAAAACCCGCAGCCAAAACATGCAAGCCTTAACTATAAAATGATTTTACAAGTTTTTTTACATGAAACTTCTAAGCTACAGGATCACTGCAGCTGTTTAATAATTTACATCGGCAATAAATACTAATTATTATAGTATTACGATAAGTTCAAATAAAAGTGGCATTTAATATTCTAGGTGATGAATAAGTCATGTCAAAATTTTTCTAGAAAAACTTAAGAAAATATTACGAAGAAATCTTCAAATTTTAGTCTATTTGAAAAATGCTCACGTTCAACCTAATGTTTGCAATTTTCTTTTTAAATCTTCGTTTGCTTCTGACAGAGACGATATTATCTGACATACTTGAGAGAGAATGAAAGACTTAAGAAAAATAATATTTATTTTGTTTTTATTGAGAGAGAGATTTTCACCAAATTATAAAGTAATCACTGTTAAACATACATATTGACTTCTAAAACGTATGTTGGCATTCTTCGTATTCTTTCGTATTGATGGTACTGCTTGTTCAATTTGAATGGGTTTAGAATGTGGCAATCGCAGTGTCTGTTCGGTCTTTCAGGTCCTCTAAGGTGCAGGTGTTGGGACACTTCGGACACTCCAGCAAGTGGGACATCGTCTGATCATAAAAACTACTACCACTATCGAACCAGAACACATATTTGTATGGCCTACAAATATTTGTTTCGGGTCTGGGTGTGTATACAGTATGTTAACTAACAGAGGACGTTCCCGTTAACCCGCAATAGTATAGCAACCATACATGCTAAAAAAAAATACGGAGATATTGGAGGTCAAAGTTCCAAATTTTTCACAGCTTTTTTCGTAAATTCTAGTTTTTCAGACTATAACGTTACTTAAATTACCTCCATGACCCATTAATTATTTAAAGCATCCACTAGCACAAAATGTTTTAAGGGTGGTACTTTGATGTTTACCGTAAAATGTGATTTTTGACACCAAAAAAAAAAGTTGTTTCCCAGCAAAAAAATTTGAGTAGGGGTACTTAGTTTGATGTACAGAATGCTTGGTTGACGGGAACGCCCTCTGTTAGTTAACATACTGTATATGTATGAGATGTTTAAATGTTTGTCAACGCACCCACGATACAGGAGAAATTATTATCAAAATGGGGCAACGTTTTTAAAAAAGGATAAAAATAAGAAAATAAACTATCATGCAAAGTTGCAGGCTGATCGATCTGAACCTACCAACCTGAAATGATGCATGAAGTAAGTTTGTTTCTGGTAACAAACAAACTTTAGAAGTTTACTTCAGTTAGGATTATCTAATCAATGTTACGCTACCATAATAATAGAAATAAAAAAAATATTTATGTATATATATATATATAAATAATAGAAAAAGAGGAACCCTGGCTAGGCGAGTGTATCTGATAGGCTACTGCCCGTCGGCTGCTGTCACACGGTTGTATGTATCCCAATCTGACAGATAACTCTGCCTGCGTGATGCAGAATTTTGAATGACGTCAGGTGCGATGAGTTGCTCGTTTGTGACGTTTTAAATGCTACCGTTTTAGGTTTAATATTTTGTGGCGCTGATGACTTTCAATAACATTAAATTATAAATCTGAATGTGTGGGTGTGGTATGTGTGTAATCTATGTTTTAACAATTTTAATATTTATTTATTTCTATTTTTATGTTTGTTTCAGTCCCGTACTAACCCGACAAGAACCACGTGCTGTCGAAGAATTTAATTTGCGATCTTGATTAATTAATATTACATTCATGTTTTTATTTTTTACTCTGCACACTTGTTTTTCCAATTCACTGGACATTTGGCAGAATAGTAGACATTGGCTTTAATTGCCATTAAACAAAAATAGAATAGAATAGGTTTAATATTAGCTTAGCGATGGACCATAGGACAAAATCATACATCTTTTGTCTTTTTTTTTTTGGCGGGTGGAAAATCATCAAATACTGGCTCTTGGGCTCTCCGGGCTCTCCGGGCTCTCCGGGCTCTTGGGTTTGAATCGAAAGCACCTTTGATTTTTCACTATTTTCAGTGAAAGAGAACATCGTGAGGAAACCAGCATTTCGAAAGATATATTTTTGACACCATGTAAAGACAAGAAAGGCCTTTAAGTGAACTCGAATCTCTGACAACAGGACCACACGAAAAAGAATGAACACCACCGTATACTGCTACGTTAGATTTTTCACAAGTTTTCTTTGAAGCATTGGCACTATTGGATTCTGAATGACAAATAACAAAAATACCTTTTTTTTGGGGATGAGTAATCATCAAACAACCCCTCCCGCTCTTGGGCAGAGCGAAAGGGAGTGTCAGACTTCTACTGACTAAAAACCACCCATGTTCCTTCTTAGCCCTATATGTCAAGGCCGCGGTATGTCTTACAACATCCCGCAGCCCCGGCAGGATACCAACTATACCTCACACCTCCATCTGATACATACCCTCCATTATCGGATTATAAAATACCCTATTTCTCCGAATAATATCTAGCCAAGCGGACAGGCTAGAGACGTAATACGTACAACAAAAGGTTCCACCTTCTGTTCACACAATGGTCTATTGTTTGCTTTAGGCACAGGCCGAAATCCAGGCACACCAAATGTATCTATATGATTACCTAGAAGGGTCCTAGACTGTAGTTACGAGTAGGTGCTCGGTGTTAGGGCCCTGGATTGAGACCTTTTTGTATGGGTTTAAATAGAGGTCTATGCCTCGGAATTGAGACTTAATAGTGGGACGGATCGATTTGTGTAACAAGTTAAGTTGTTCTAGAGGGGCTAAGCATTAGAAAAGTGATCGATAGCTGCATTTCAAAGTCACTATTATGATAGTAAAGGTTTTCATGCAAAATTATGTACTCATCACTAGTCACTAGTCACTAGTCACTAGTCACTAGATAGTATAAAACAAAGTCGCTTTCTCTGTCCCTATAGGTATCCCTATGTATGCGTAAATCTTTAAAACTACGCAACGGATTTTGATGCGGTGTTTTTAATAGATAGAGTGATTCAAGAGGAAGGTTTTAGTATCTTTTTGTACCCGTGCAAAGCCGGGGCGGGTCACTAGTTACTCAATAATACTCACAAATCACACTATTTCTGCCCGCATTTCTGCCCGGTTGATGGTAATAGGGTCGCCCCTATTACATGGGACTTAAACATAACTGGCGATATTCGGGTGTACTATTATGTACACCTCTGCTTAACCCTTTGAGGACTACAGGCGTGATGTTATGTTAATTTGAAGTTGTTTAAATAATATTTAAATGACAAGCAGTGCCCAATATTGTTTTCCTTGGAACTTATTAGTGCATTAGGTAGGTAATAACTTTAAGTAAACACAGAACTTTTAAATAATTGAATTAAAGCTTGAAAATTAAATTGAATTGAAAATGGGTCTGGTTCAAGTAAAACAAAGTAACTAAATAAATAACAGACCGCCAGGCTTCTAAGTACTCCTCCACATAGCTTCGCTGTCATCAGGAAACGTGACCAGAAGATTTTAAATTAAATTGTTTAAAAAATATCATAGTCCAACACTAACTGCCGCACTCAGAGAGCTTTAATGATTACTTAGGCCATCACTTAGTAAAGGTTTTGACAGTTTTGTCATACAAAAGCATGTCAAATCTTTACTAAGTGACGGCTTAAGTAATCATTAAATATCTCTGCGTAGTACCGCAGTAAAGGCATAAGTTAACATTGCACCTAACGTTTTCATGACAAGCTTAACACATTTATACAACAAGCTGGCACACCACGCAAAAAAAACCAATAGCTACAAAAAAAAAAAAAAAAACGAATCATCCGTCACATCAACCTCGAGAAAAAGCGTTACATTTCACAACTCATCTCGCGCACACATTCACTACCCCAAACATAAACTTAAATACAAAATATACGAAACCCTTCCTCGTATACACTGTATAAGTTTTTGTTTTATGGCCCAAAGGCTCGACCTTTCAGGGGATCGGTCATCTATCGCGCTATCAAATCTAGGAGAAGGCAGAAACTATTGCTGTGAGCCATGTTTGATTGCGTGCAAACGATCTTAGTCTGATATAGGAATGTTTATGGCATGTCCTCTAAGGTCGACTGTAACCCAACAAGGAGGCTTGAAATTCGTGTCTGAAAGTTATAGGCCGTTTCATGTATTTTGTGAAATTGTTATTATGAATAGATTCGGTTTGGGTAACTGTCACGTTAGTGTGGAATGCTATGATAGATACCTTTGTTGTTACAGGAAGTCCCAGTTTATGATTAATTTATTGGCAATACTTGTAAATGATAATTAAATGATAGCGTGACGGTTGTCAGAGGAGATTGGCAAAATACGTGTTACTCCTACCCAAGTAACATAAAAGATGATGATTATTAGCAATGCTTATTGCTACGAAATGGGACTAACTGCCGCACTCAGAGAGCTATAATGATTACTTAAGCCGTCACTTAGTAAAGATTTGACATACTTTATTGGTATTGGCCCAGCAGTGGGATAATGCAGGCTATAAAGAAAAGTTATAATACACACACAACACACTAAAATAGCGACACAAAATAAAACATGAACCAATCCAAAAGCTTAATTCTGAATGCTTAAATCTTATATAAAGCTATAATTAAGCCTATATGGACCTACGGCATCCAGCTATGGGGAATAGCATCACACTCTAACATAGAGATCATACAAGGAAAGAATTTCTCGCCACCCAAACATCCTGGCAAACCACCTCATGAATGAAAAAGGAGCCCGCAGACTAAAACACAAAATTCCACAAGATCTGATCAAATAAACTTAGCTTTATGCTTTAAAAATAATAGGATGTGTCATAGGACGCATACCAAACAAGACATCTAATAAGTCATGAAAATTACTAAATGTCCTAGTGCATAGTGACAGATTGTAAGGAAAAAGAGACAAAAAAAAATCTGAATAGATTTTACAATCATAACGCGGACTGACTAAAGTTCCAGCTTCTTAGAGCAGCTACTAGTTTAGGTCTTACCGCCACAAAGGACAGTATATCTATCGCATGGCAACTACCACTTCATCTTAATGTGTTTTTCGTTTTTCCAGCCGAAAATGTTGATTGACCTTCAAAAAATGTGTCGACTAGTATATGCCCAACTGTCACCATTTCGTTCTAAAAACATGTTCCATGAAATAACACTAAAATATTCAACATAAAATACTCACAATATTTCCAGGAATCTTGAATTATTCGGAATAACACTGTAAACAAATTACATATAAGTATGTTCGGAGTGGAGAGCTCGTCGAAAGTTTCGAGATCCTTCCGTACTTAAGTGAGCGGGATCAAGCACCGGTCTTACCCAACTTGAGAGTATTTTCATTACTTTTTTAGTAATGTGAATTTAGATATATTGGGACCAAAAAAAGATACCTAATTGTGTAGCAAAATAGATCATGTACTTCCTAAAATCAAGATTTTCAGAGTGGCTAGATATTGAAAACGTTAAAAAAAATACTGTGACAACATGAAAATAAAATTTTAAAAAACTACTCGAACCTGCCCGAAAGTCTGACAGCCAGTCTTACCAAACCGTGTAACGCAAAATGGGTTGTAGGGGCAGATAGGCAGCCGATCCAGCGCGAATGCACCCGCGGAGCCGAGAGGTGGGCAAATATCGTCACTCACTGGATTAATGGAGCAAAATGCCGTCGAGGTAGACCACGGCCAAGGTGGTGTGACAGCAGGGCTATTGCGTATCTTTTAAATGTCAGTGGCTATCATAGTGTCCATCGATTAACTGTCAAATTGGTTATGGCTCAGTACAAAATGGAACCATATGACAGTTAATTGATGGACACTATGATAGCCACTGACATTTAAAAAGATACGCAATAGTCCTGCTGATTTTTTTTGCGGGGTGAACATGACCAGATATCGCATATGATAAAAAGGTTTGATAGAAAAAAATATCGTATTTGCCCAGCAGTGGGACATAAAAGGCTAAGAGAAAGGAACCAGCTTAATGATCTTCAAGGCAACACACGTATAATCCTAGTTCAGAAACGGCATAATTATGTCAGTATTCTACTGATGCTGTTTTCGCATACTTTTTTTACAGCAAACCTCCCTCATCGTTGTCTAACCGTATTGGGGGACAATTACATTACCTTACGTCAAACATATTAAATAACATTGTATTTCATTTTCACAGGTAAGTTAAGTCTTCATGGCGGGTTTCGGTAAGCTACTTAATATACCTACATTTATTAAATATGTGTTTTTTTCGTTTCTATCAGACAATCTGACATTGTTCCTCATCCCAAGTAAGTAATGAAAAATATTTTACATTTTTCCTTTTAAGATTTGCGCACACGGTATCTACATATAATGTAAAAATTATAACGCCAGACTATTTATTTCAAAGAGGTAAAAAAATGCGGTTTTGTACATAAAACTTTAAAACTGGTGGAGCAAGCTGGCCAGAAATTCCATCATTTTAAATATTTACGTTTTTGTGAATAAAAAATCGGTGTGTTGTGTTTGTTTGTTATTCTTCTCATAAACGGCTTGATTGGTTTTGGGGCTTTTTTTTTACTTGTGGGGTTATCTGGACCAGGTAGGTAACGCTGGTGTGGCAAGACAACGTCTGCTTGCCAACTCCGACAGTATTTCTATATATTTTGCCATAAGATCTCACAGAAGCCACCGTGTAGCAGCGTCAATATATAGTTATTCTCTTCTAGCGGTTGCCCGCGACTTTGTTGGCGTGGATTTTTTATTTATTTATGTACACACAAAATACAAAATAAAAGGATAAAAACATAAAAAAGAAGAGCACATTTCGAGAAATTTCTTCCAGCTGACCTGCGAGAGTAAAGATCTTTTTTTTCATACAAAATATCCTATGTTACTTCTAATACCTCCAAATATAATTATGTGTACAAAGTTTCATGATGATCGGTTAAGTGGTTTTTGCGTGAAAGCGTAACAAACAAACTTACATTCACGTTTATAGTATTGGTAGGGATATTTTAAAACATGCACAAGCTGCTTTTTTTAGTAAAAGGTAGGAAAGATAACTTATCAAAAGAGGTGTTAAAACCTCAAAACTGTATGGTTAACCCAAGAAGTGTTTATATAGAAACCAATAGAATACAATCGGTAAAGGTTTCGTGTGTGGAGGTCTTAACAGCGAGTTTGCCACGTGTAAGGAAAAGCCTGTAAATGTTTGAAAAGATTGCTTGTCAGTTAGTGTTGTCTGTGTTGTTGAGGAAGTTTCTAAGTTTATTGATGGAAAGAGAAACTGATTTGACCTTAGAAGGTAAGTTACGATAAATAAATTGTCTTTTCTTTAATGTATTGTGATTTTTAGAAATATATATTCCCACGCCTGTAATCTCTGAAGGGTTAGACAGAGGAAATACACACCTATTTATCAATTTATGTTTAAGTTCGCCACCTACAGGGTCCAATTGTGGATCTAAACCATTCTCGAATCCACTTACGAAAATGTTCATGAATATCGGTCCAGTCTTTATGGAGGAGTTCAGTGACAAACACACGTACAGTATAATTATATAGATTGTATGGTCACGAGCATTAATTTAGAGCACTTAATACTATTTAACAGTTAATGAAAACCGATTTCTTGACAAAATAACGGTTCATTTCTAAAATTCTATGTTCGTGTAAACGTTAATAAGTTTAAACCTTCCTTCGCGTTAACCTATTATATCATTGCTCGCGTCTGTACAATATGAAAATCGTAAAAAGCCCAGTAGGAGATGAAACACACACTCATCGCATCTCATCAATTAATCACTGTGAAATATTGCGAGCACTTCATGCAGAACTGATAAACGATTTAAATAAATATCGCGAAAAGCATTTTATATGAGTATTGAGGATTTTTTGGGCTTTGTTGGGGATACATGTAAAGAAATATGATGATTGGGAGGTATTGGCTTACTTCTAGTTTTCACTAGGTGTTGCCATCGGCTTCGCCCGCTCCAACTCAAAAATTATCCCAGAGGTAGATAAAATTGGGATAAAACATATTTGATGTGTTAATCCAGGCTATAAACTATATGTGTACTAAATTTTATCCAGATCCGTTTAGTAGTTTTAGCGTGAAAGAGTAACAAACATCCTCACAAACTTTCACATTTATAATACTAGCTTATGCCCGCGGCTTCGCCCGCGTGGACTTCGATAATTGTCCCACGGCTCATACTACCGGGATAAAAAGTATTCTATGTGTTAATCCAAATTATAAAGTATCTGTGTACTAAATTTCATCCAAATCTGTTCAGTAGTGTTGGCGTGAAAGAGTAACAAACATCCATCCTCACAAACTTTCGCATTTGTAGGATTCAAAGTTGTGCACTATTTTATTATTTTACTGTTTATATATAATGGTGTGCATATCCACAAATTACAAACAACAAATTATTCAAAATATTTTATCTCTATTTTTTTAGGTAACCAACGGTTTTTTTGGAAAATTATCAAATAACCCCTCCCGCTCTTGGACAGAGCGAAAGGTAGTGTCAGACTTCTACTGACTAAAAACCTCCCATGTTCCTTCTTAGCCCTTTATGTCGAGGCCGCGGTAACTTGTGAACAACCCGCAGCCCCGACGGGAACCAACGGGTCCCTTACGATCCCTTCGCTATCTATCCATTCCGTCTATCTGTCAGCGGGGTTTAAGTAATAAGTAGACAGTTGAAATTTTAACAGGATGTGTATTTATTTTGCCGCTATAACAACTACTAAAAAATAAAGAGGGCTACTACGGGGAGTACTACGATAGTACGATTGTACCCTTCATTTAATTGTTTAGTCGACTTTGTGCATAATACGGTGTCAATCAATTTTCTAACGTAAATGTGACGGAGCCCAAAAGAGGATGTAATATTTTTTACTAAAGAAAGTGCTGGAGACTCGCTAGTTCATCCACTTAAGGCATGGATATACGTGAATTGACCTTTTTAAGGATACATTAGAACCTTTTCACCTTTTTTTTAAGGATACATTAGAACTTTTTCTTTCCGCAACCATCACCGGATTTTTTTTCAATAAAATATATACATACTTATCTACACAATTTATAGCATGTCCTCTTCACTTCAAAAAAGTAAAAAATTAACTTTTAACATCATAAATAAATATGCAAAGTAGCCTCTGTTTTTGTAACTTACTACCATTTTTCTCCCTAACTATCAATCATGGGATCTTTTTATTTCCATCAATATGTTATATACAGTCATGCCAATGGGACCTCCAGCTTATTTTTGCCAATAACTTTCTTGATTCTATAATGGATCTTTTTTACGTAATTGCTAGTCGCAAATCGCGTAGCCACTACCCCTCTGGCGCCCAATAAATCGGTTGCGGAATGGTGAAGTGTCAGCTCTTGAAAAACTTTTCATTTTATTTTTCTAGGCAAAGACAAAAACTTCTTGAAATAAAATAAATAAATATAAATATCCTTGGACATTTCACACAACGCCATCTAGTCCCAAGCTAAGCAACCTAATGCTTGTGTTATGGTAACGAGATGGCTGATAAACTACTTATATACATTTTTTTTTTTTGTAAATACATACATATTATAGATAGAAAAACACCCAGACTCGGAACAAATACTTGTAGGTCGTACAAATATTTGTTCCGTGCGGGAATCGAACCCGCGACATGCTGCGCAGCAGTCAATCGCTCAACCACTGCGCCAACCGTGTCGTCAAATAGTTAAGTTAATGCAATAAATAACACACTTAATAACAATTTGCGTAATGGCCCTCTTGCATGTTTTTTAATAACACTAATGAATGCATGTCAAAATTAAAATAGCAATGTAAACAAGAATAATTCATATTTAGCATTGCGTTTTATTTCTTTCATTCATTTAGTAAAACAATTAGAATTAATTTTCATTTCTCAATGTTTATTTACATATTACAAAGCGAAAGAAAAAACAAAAACACATTTATTTAGAGTATGAATAACAGTGTGTTTTTAAACGACTTCTAAATAAAAAAGGATCCATGGACAATCTGGGTGACGCTTGTAGCGGGCGGGGAGAGATTTTTGTATCGTCGTGATAAATTCGAAAAAAGTTTTGATACATAATTCGTTTGAATATAAATAACCTTTGAACGTTTACTGTAGTTATTTCTGAGATGTTATTTTAGCACGAGTTTTATTACGAATCTACGGTTTCGTAGACTGCCGAAGGGTTTTCTACACCCAGGTTGGCTAAAGTGCTATTAAGATTTTTCTGCGTTTGTCAGTAGCACTACAGATTCTGGATTCATGCCCAGATGATGGTAATAGGCTCGCATATTGCCATTAAACATAACTGGCGAAACATGGTTGTACTACTAGGTAAGGTAAGGGCAAGGACTTTAAAACACCTTCATAAAGGTTATCTACAGAATTATAAGTGTAACACTTATGTTGAATAGGGTATTTCACTAAAACAATCTTATTATTATTATTCGTTTATTTCAGAATCAAAAAACATTCCATATATTGTTTGTTAGTAAAACATACATAAAGCTATGTTAGTAAATTATTATTTCATGTCAATCAATAAAAAATTACCAATCATAAATTGATTGAATTGATTTTTGATTACATTGGTCCGTCAGGTAGATTATCAAAAAATATTCGATACGTGGTTTTTGTTTGATCAAATAATTGAAAATTAACGAAAATATAAGGAGTCAAAGATCATGAAAGGGGGTTTTTGACGTCACTTTGTGGGTAAAAAAGTACTAACCTTGTGATGTCACACGACTTGCCACGTCCGACTTTTCGAAGCACTGTATCGTCTTCATCTTTTGTTAACGTGAAACAAAAAAATAGATGTCCATTATTTTTTGGAAATCTATCTGACGGACTAATTCGATTTTTTTAGTGAAAACCCTATTTGTAACAGAATCAAATATATAACACTTAAAAATGTTTTTTCAATGTGTTAACCCAAAACACTTACAAAAGTGTAACCGTAACATATCTGTAACATATATAAAAGTGTTAACAGTGTTAATAAGTGTAACAGGTATTACACTCTTACGGCAACGCACGCGTTGTTGCCGTACTGTGCAATTACTAAATACCTAAAGCTATAGTAAAACTGATTATTTCAGTTCCACATATTAACACTTATTAACAACACATATAAAAGGTAACAGTTTGATTCGGTAACATTATTTGTATCTGTTATATTTAGAAGTGTTTTTCTGTTAAAACTGCTTTAAAAAACAGTGTTAAAAACCCTTATTAATTAGTCGCTGCGTACGGGTACGAGGAATAAACGTGTGATTTTATGCTATGTAAGTAGAAAACCAATTTTATTTCAAGTTCACACAGTCAATTTCTCAGTACAAAAATAGCATTGAAATAAAGCGATTCTGTAAACCGGAACCCTTTTTACCAAGAATACCTAATGCCGCCATACGAATGCATTTTCTAAAGGTCACTAGAGCTTTCGCAGAAGTAATCGTTTACCTCCATCGTGGGCCATTCATTACAGTTGTGTGCCACTCTTCGACACGACAAATACACATTCGCTGATGGTATCTTGTGATAATTACCTGCCTAGACAATTGGTCAAGGTTTCTTTAGAATTAGCTATTAAATAAGTAGTTACTGACCTAAGTTTGCTTTGTAGATATAAATGAAATTGGTTTTACAATATGGTGTGTTTAGTAATGATCATCAGTCTATAATATACCCACTGCAGCACTGCAGGGACTCAGGCCTCCTCTCAGGGATGGGCCACCATACTGTATACATACCATATTGGTAGATGTCACATGTCTTCGATTTTTTTCAAATCAAATCAAATCATTTATTTTTGCTGAATACACTGTTGCAATGGTGTTATAAGTATTTTTTGGTTGTAAGTCACGTTTTCCCAAGATGTTTTCCTTCACCGTTTTGAGAGAAATTACACAAAGTAATCGCCTGCTTGAATTCGAACCCACGACTTATTGTTTGTAAGTCGAGGCCACAACCACTGGGCCACCACTGCTCTTGTGGTGGCTTTGTTTAGTAATACAATAAAACAACTACGATACCCATGGTTTTAATGTGGTTTTATTTTGGACGTTTTCGCGTTTCGCTATTTAATCAACATCATTTATTACCAAAATAATTATAGTATCCATTCATCTCGAAATCAAAAGTGTTTATCGATTAGGAATTTGTCAGAAACAATCCAGAATTTGGGACAAGCCCGCCATACAAATGGGGTAGACTACAAAAAATCTAATTAGGCCGTCAGATAGATTTCCATAAAATATTGGACATATAGATTTTCTTTTTTCACGTAAACAATAAATGAAGAGGATGTAAAACTTGTGTGACGTCATATTTCAGTACATGTTTCACCTAAAAGTGACGTCATAAGCCACCACTCAAGACCTTCGATGCGTTTTATCTTCTTAATTTTTTATTGATTTGATAGAACGAAAAACACTTATCCAGCATTTTTCAATAACCTAACTGACGGACTACCCATATTTTTTTTTTGTCAGTCGTCAACCCTATTTCCAAACCACTGCAACTCCGAAAAGCCAGAATCAACAGTGGCGACCACCGAGAAGCTCAAAGAGCCGTTTGCAACTGGGATCAGCCCAGTTGCCGACCATGGATATATTATATGTTTTTTTCTCGCATTTTTTACTTCAATGATATGGATCAGTTGTAAAAACGCAAGGCAAATGAAGAAAGAAAGAAAATATATAAAATTGGTCTCACACAGGATAAAATAAATTGATAAAAAATTAAAGATTAAAAAAATATATAAAAAGTTAACATTAAGAGAAACAACTAAATTAAAACTTACATTAAATAAAAATTATTCCCGTACAGCCTTAAAACAGCCTTTAGACCTCTCTAAAGGCTGTTTTAAGGCTGATGATGACTCTTTTAGTCAAATTAAAGTACTTACTTAGTATTTCCAAAAACACTTAAGACCTACATTTCCCAAGGAACCCTAAATCTGATAAAAACACTCGTTAACAACGTTTCCTTTTATTTGCGTTCTTTCAATAGAGAATGTACTACGAAGTTTTTAAATCCATTCCTCTTGCAAGACGATTTATTACCTGCCCATGGAGACGTGATCGATGCGCTAGAATTAGGCTGATTGCATAAGTAAGATTTAGGTGGGCTGCACTGGGGTGGCTGCTGCAAGTGCAGCAAAACCTTAAACGGCGCAAATAACATAACACGACAATCCCCGAAGGATAGGTGTACAGTCACGAGCAATAATATGTATGTACACTTGGTCATGTTATTGTTATGAATGTATGTGTTGATAATGGAATGTTGATATTAAGATGCTTTATGTAATGTTGATAAGGTAAAGATGAAAATATATACATAGATAAATAATGAATTGTTAATTTGAATATTATGTGTTAGTAGTGTTGATGATTTTTAATACGATTTGTTGCATCCACGTCGAATCAAGTTTATATGTTCTTTGAATCAAATTTGTAATATTTTTTTTGATTTATGGTAGAATAAAAGGCTTTTTTATTTTTATTTATTTATTTATTACACTTGGTCATGTTCAACCTCGTATTTCTGGTGAAATAACGATTGCAACTTTGAAATATGACGTACTTTATAATTTTATGGGCTCCAAAATATTAGTTTATTTACGTTACATGGAAATGAAATCATTACAGAAGGCGAAAATTTCTTATAAAGTTTGCTAAGTGTATACATATTGCTGCTGCTGACTGTACACACAGACATTCCACCTATTGGAATAGCTACATGCTTTAGAAGTTTTTATTGGGGGCATTTCCTGCCCTTGTCGCGCGAAACGGCCACTACATAACTATGATAGTATAAGTTTTGACGTCACACCTTCATAGCGCTGTCTTTGTCTAGCAAGTCATTTTAAATCGGTTAAAAACCAAGCCACTTTTTAAGATGTTACACTAGTTTTTTTACTTTTGCCTATCTGTTTATTTACTGTTTCCAAATCACTTGTAGAAAACAAATTGTCAAGTACCGAATTGGGGGCAAGATTATTGTCATCAACCGGACAAAATTTTGATGATTTCCCACACGAAAAAAAAAGTGGTTAAAAAACTAAAAAACCCGACTGAAAAGACTGAAAAGCAAGCACATTTTAAATTAAACAAAACTTGGAAGCTTAATTTTAATGTAGCCAGTGACACTCGCGCTATCAAGACGAATCTAACGACGTATATTTCATTCAAACCCCTTCATCCGTTTAGAAGTTATGAGGGAACAAAGAAACGGACATACATACATACATACTTACATACATACATACATACATACACGTCAAACACATAACCCTCCTTTTGGGCTTCGCCGCAGTCGGGTAAAAAATTATGAACTTCGCACACACACACAGCATACACAAACACACACTCACAGCATTTTAATAAAATAAAACCTTAATAATAATAAATAATATAATAATATTCCACAACTATCACACAACGCCATCTAGTCCCAAGCTAAGCAGAGCTTGTGTTATGGGTACTAGACAACTGATAAACATACTTATATATTTCTAAATACATACATATTATAGATAAAACCACTAATAGATAAACCAACCATATTATAGATAAACCTTATGCGAAGGATATTTTAAACAATCATAAAAATTAAGTTTGCCGAGCACCACGGATAGTTGTCTAAAATGTTAATAAACCCATTAAAAAAGTGTAAATGCTATCTCAATAATACATCAACGCACGCGTTTTCCTTTAGAGGTAGGCCGAAACTACAGAACGCCACCTTCTATCCATACAAAGCCTCCTTTCACCTCGTCCACTTTCATTAATCTCTTCAAAATCAAATAATCTCATAAAAAGTCGCCAGTCTGTAGCCAGCCTAAACTAACTCATTAGAATGCTTACCGTACTACCGGGGAACCACGTAGGCAGCCGAAAGCGAGTCGATATTTTGTACGTATCCTGATTTATCGCCTCGATTAGCTCCTTTTTGTACCAGCTTCTATGGAGAATGGCGAAAAAATGTATAGAATTGGATATTAAGACTAAGTGTTAGTACCCACTTACTATTTAGTGGCAAATGTGCGCGATTTGTTAAGGGAAGTAATAAGGGATAGATTCGGTTGGCTGTTTGTTTTTATTTTAGTAATACAGGATGGGTTTTCGTAGGAATTGTTTTAGGTGATTGGCTTTTCAGGGTGGGGCAGATGGTCGGTGTTATATATCTTAGTAGGCTGCCGGTTCGAATGTGTGGTGTTATTGCTGCCCCGTTAGTCTAATGTTCGCTTACCGGGTCGATAAAAAAGTGCAATTAGGTTTTTCCATTAGTAATTTCTCAGTTCTATCGTTCCGGAATTTGGAAGTTGGCAGTACGTTAAGCCGTTGGTTCTGTACCTCTCTCTGCCTACCCTGTATTGTCTCATCACACTATGAGAGTAAAGGAACAGAGAGTGCACCTGTGCCTGCGTACATGCACAGACTTCACCACAGTCTTGCCTGCTCGATAAAACGGTGCACACAGTACATCGCGCGTGTGGTAAAAATTCATCCAAATCGATCCAGCCGTTTAGGAGGAGTGCAGTGACAAACACACGTACAGAGTAAATATATAGTACATTACTGCCGCGGTCTATAATGACTACTTTGCTGGTCGCGCTGATGATGGCCGACAGCGCAGCGTAGCGCAGCTCCAGGCCGACACAGCGCGGTCAGCGTGCAGCACTTGATGGACGAGCTGAGATAAAGGCCGAGACCGTAGGCCGAGGCCTTTACAGCGAGGACAGCAAGGGCTGCAATGATGGCCAAGCTGTAAGGCCTAGAGCGTAGCTAGGCTAGCTCGAGGCAATCATAGCGTGACCAGCGAAGCAGTCATTGTGGGCCAAGGTTTGTATAGTGCTTTACTCAAAAATGCAAGTACCTAATCTAAATAAAACCAGCAAGTAATTTAAATAAAAAATATATTAATTAACTAGACTTTTAATTAAAATGACAATTATGAAAAGTACAGTTACTAAAATTCAACACCGACTTTCCCGGTTTGATATTACTGATAGTTTGCGATAATTCTAATGCGGTGTTTGACTGCTGGATTATTTCTTCATTTATTACTTCATTTAAATCTTTTTTTTTTTTACCTTCAGACGTACAAACAGCTGTGTTTTAAATAAAATCTTTTTGGAATTGATTTTTTAAAACGTTGAAACGTCAAAATAGCGGCCGGCAAAACATTGCCGGCCTGTTAGAGCGGCCAGCAAAACTTTGCCGGCGGCTCCTTGAAACAGACCGGCAAGGTCGACTTTGCTCAAACAAGTTTGTCAAAATAATGACAACATTACATGCATTTTTGAGTAAAAGATATAATATAGTCTTATATAATTATGCAATGGTTAAAGCAGGTATTGGCTTAACATAACCTTGCTTTTGAGGAGAGAGCGTCATTCTACTTTTAGAAGTTTATTCAATGGATCCAGCTCTCAGGAGACCTCGATTATCGCTATCATACACTTCTACTTATTGATATTGTTAGTCTGTATCATCCCATTTATCCAGACTTCCAGTTGTTTCCATCTAAGGATAATGTGGAGCACTGGTCGTTGGTCTTATCCAGATCGTCCCGCTATCTAAGAAAGAAAGAAACAAAAAGTATTTATTGGTTTCACACTGGACAGAACAAATTGATAAAAAAACAAAATTTAAAAAAGCTTAAAACATAAGAGAAACACTTAAAATTAAGACATACTTAGTACTATCTTCTTCTTTATGTACTATCTTCTACGAGGGCTTTAAATTCACGAAACTTCAAGTGTTATGCGATTTGATACCAACTGTAAACTGTACCTAGACCTTTCTTAAACATTACCTACTCAATAAACAATTTTATTTTGGCATCAAAACCAAAAACACAAACAAAATATCCGAGATTCAATGTTTTCATTTCCATTTTTTCGTTTATTCAAAACAGAAATAATTAAAACTAAGTAATGCGATGCTTTAAGATATACACGATCGAAATCGAGAAGAAACCTTAAATAAATTTCGTACCTGGCTGCTGTTTTGGCCTTAACACTGAAACTCACTGTTTTCACATGTTTGTTCTTTATTCGGTTAAGCATTGTCAGCTTACCCGGAGTTATCGAAAAACAGAAAACTGGCTATTTACCGTGTTTTTTTACTCCTAAACCCTAAACCCTTAAGGGGTTTGGTTGGTAGCCTAACCCGCCTTGCCCTCAGTTTTACTTGATTTCAGTGTTACGATAGTGTTAGTGACCATGTCAGTTTACAAACTTTTAAGGTTTAAGGAATTTTATTTCGCTCAAAAAGAATAAAATTATTCACTTCTATGAGGAAAAACAGCATAATAATTTACAATAATATAGGCGACGGTTGCGCTTGTTGTGGCAAACTAAAATGAAGATAGATTATCAAACTAAAATTATTACATATATTTAAAATTTATGCATAACTTAGGTGGTGCTTTTACCCGGAGTTCTTCTTTTTAACGTGACGATGACAATTTTAATTCAACCCAGTTTAAAACTTTCAGTTGCGTCTATCAGCTTCTGTGATGTGCAAGCAATAGGACAGACAGGACTCGATATCAAATGTCCCATCGGTTATGGGGTACCTACAGCCAGAGTTTAATAAACACTGTTTTTTTTGTTGTTTTACATTGTACTGATGAATTCATTGAAAAGTACGGGTGTTTTTAATAATAATAATAATTATAATATTCCACAACTATCACACAACGCCATCTAGTCCCAAGCTAAGCAGAGCTTGTGTTATGGGTTCTAGACAACTGATAAACATACTTATATATTTCTAAATACATACATATTATAGATAAATTACACCCAGACACAGAACAAATGATCGTGCTCATCACACAAACATTTGTCCTGGGTGGGAATCGAACCCACGACCTCCGGCATAGCAGTTAGGATCACTAACCACTAGACCAACAGGCCAGTCACTTATGTGTGTTATGAAAGTGTTAAAAGAAAATTTATAACATTAAATAGTTGTATTAAATGGGGTTTACTTTACAAGTATTTTTACAGCCGGCGGGTCTAAAATGGCCGCTTTAGCAGAATCGTAAAATTAATCATGTTAAAAATGTAAAGTCCATTTTAAGAATTTGAAATTTTAACGTGATTCATACTATGATTCTGCGTGGATTCGGATAAAGCGGCCATTTTAGACCCGCAGGTAGGCAGGCGCTCTATGTAAAATACTCGTATTCATCTACATCCGGCTAGACTGGAACCTAACCCCAACACGACGACGACTAGGCAAATGATGTAAATAGAGCTGTAACGCTTCTACCTACCCCTTTGGACACTACAAGCCTGACGTTAAACACCTCTAATGTCGATCTCACCAATTCTCGCTCACCGACCAATAGTAATCGCGTTCGTTCGTACTCACGCCTTGAAACCGTTATTTATTGAGGCTCATGAATACAAAGCAGAGTCGACTTGTACTTTTTACTTTTTTTCTTTATTTCTTTATTGTTTGTTTGTTTATGTTTCCTTTAGGGGCCACTGTTTGCAGCTGACTGATTTAAATAGGTGTTAAGTGCTATTACTTGCGTAGTTGCTCGGAATTGTTTGGTAATTGTAAGAGGGTTAGGGAGGCCCTTACTCTGGTTTGAGGGAAAATAAATTAATTTTGTGATAGTTTGATAATGGTCGAGTAATTGAAATAGAAATTGAGTGTTCGTGGACTGCGAAAAATAGACTAGCACACAATTTTTTTGATCGTTTTACTGTTTTTTTAGATAGGAATTTAGAAAATGATTGCTATTATGCAAATGCTGGTTTTGACTGTGTGTTAAAGTAATGCTTAGCCTCTGCTAAGCATTACTTTACAATGGTAACGCCGCCAGTATCTTGACGCCATTACCTGTGAACAGAAGCTTTCGCCGTCTTTCGATCTTTTATTAAGTTTCAAAAGGGAAGACAGTTAATTTGTTATACTCCATTAAGAAAATAAAATGCGGCTATCGTTATCCCCATAATACATACTTATGGGTCACAATACGTCCACGGTCCAATATTCCTTTCCCAATGTAAAAACAATATTGCAATCACCGAATCACATTCTAAGTACGGTGATTATAATTATCTCTTCTTTGACAATTTATTGTAAAACTCACATACAGCACAAAAGCTTTGCTGATAAAATAAAACAGCAATTTGATTCTACAATAGAAAACAAAACAAGACAAATAATCTTCCGATCGCACCTGAGGAAAGTTTCCTCTGATACATAAGTTGGTACCAGCGAACATTAGCAGTCGTAGATAAAATCCATACAGGCCACATAAAATTTCTAAATACAGAAGGTAAGGCCTCATTTACGGAGACGCGGGGCGTAGCGCGGCGCGTCGTGCGTTTTTAATTCAAGCACATGGCGATGTATGAAAACGTTAACGAATTCAAACGACGATTTTACGAGAAGTCGTCTTGAATCCAGTTAAACAGCATCAACATTTTTAGTCAAATAGCGACTGCTCTCTCATAATCCTGCGCTGAATACTGTTTGCTGGACACGTTCAAACCCTTTGTGGATTACAAGGTTATGTTATGTTATGACATTAGGCCTGTAATGTAGTGTATTGAGAAATTCCTGGTGGAAACATGTCATGCAAAAATACTTTGCCCACCTGGGAATTAATCTCACGCTCAGCACTTGCACTTGTGACCACCTAAACCAACAAGGCAGTCCAATATTAGGCTTAAATATCCATTTTGTGTCACTGAATTCCAGAACTATATTGTAATATTGGCTGAATTCAAAGATTTAGCATAATAATAGAATAGGTTACTAGGAGACTTTATTATGACATTATTTAGCAGTCAGACACGTCACAACCCCCCACTTAAATCTTTGACGCGTTTTATCTTCGTCAATTTTATTTAATTTAATAAAGTTAAAAAATACGAATCCAAAATTTTTGATAATAAACATCTCTAGTTGTTAGCATCTGATGTCCGGAGCCGCATCCGCAATCTATCCGTGCCGGATATGACCGAACCTTAAAGCTCGATTGCGCGAAATCAACGTTTGTATGTCAACGTTTCAGCTCATTTTACGAACTAGCTCTTCTGTATCCCTCTTTTATGTGACGGCATGATGGCAGCGAACAAGTTGGACGGTGGCATTGCTGTTGCCAGTGATTTATGATGTGCCACTTAACTGTGCCAATAAACACGAGTTGTACGAGTACCTTATCGGAAGGGGAGGGAGGGAGAATTTTCTGGAGGAATTTGTTCGGAGACATACTTTGTCTTGAGGAGAAAATTGGTGCAAATTCAAAAGAGAGAGGGCTTTAGGTAGTGTCCGTGTATCTGTTGTCCAAAATGTTAAAGTGCCTGTTTAAACACTTCCCAATGATCCATTCTGGGTGTATGAGGATTTATCTGGCAGCTTAATATCAATCCTTCTTCTTACCAATATCATAAATGCGAAAATAACTCTGTCTGCCTGTCTGTCGCCGTTTCACGCCAAATCTAAAAAAAAAAAATTGGAACACAGATAGTCTAGAGCTTAGGCTCTAGACTATCTGTGTTCCAATTTTTTTTAATGGGCATAGGCTACTTATTAATGCAAAAAAGGGTTGTAGGATGTTGAAAGGAAGGGATGATAAGAAAACTTTGGGTCACGATGACCGACATCCGAGGGCAAAGCCGCGAGCATCAGCTAGTGACTATAAAATGTTTGTGTTAGTGTTGCATACTCAACAAATGGTAGTGTAAACTTAAAAAAGTGACTATTTAAATGTAAGAAAGTAACTTTCTGGACGTTAAACTGACATGTTGTGCAAAACTCATTAGGCACTTCTGGGAAGTTGTAATTATGACCTTTAAATGTCATCCTAAATAATCCTTAGTAAAGGTTAAGACACGCTTACAGAGTTGATCAATATAAAATTGTTTTTTGCAAATGATTTAATATTGATACATGTCGTGGGAGTTTGAGTTTCCACTATTCATGTTTTTAGATGTGTATTGTATTAGAGTACTTTTAAATACAAAATTAGTGCCATTAGCCATCTAGTTTGAAAAAAAAAAGAAATTAAGTACAAGGCATGAGAAGTGTTGGGTCTGAAAGCATAGTAGATGGCACGCACTCAATTTGGCACGCGATGCACCAAACACCCTGTACAGATGCATGACTACTAAATAACGAGATAAAATAAACCACATACATGCAGCAAACATTTTAAACCAAGCACGTGTAAGTAGAAAACGGTTTGACGCACATTTGCGTCTTCCGCGGGGTAGGTAGGTTCCGTACATCATAAACGTGAAAGCACTTTTGTGACGAAATAATCGCAAGGTTTACATTCAAACATGTTTGAATTTGTCGTACATATGTTACTGAGGTTTTTAAGTTATTCGGTCGTATTTAGGGCTCTTTTCCTGATTGATTTTATACAATATTTTATAATGACAAGCCTTGAGATGCCGGGAGGAACTGGATAAACCATAAAATCTAACAACCAGTCAAAAAAACTAAAGAGAGTAGTCATCATCATCATCATCATCAACAGCCTATTAGGGACACAGGCCTCCTCTGTTTTCGAGAAGGAATGGGCTATAATCTACTACACGGGCCCAGTGCGGATTGGTAGATGTCACATGACTTCGATTTTTTTTATTCTTTCCTCACGATGTTTTCCTTCACCGTTTTAAGAGCAGCAGTGATGAAATAAATTACACAAAGTAATTACACAAACCTGCCTGTTCGTAAGTCGGGGCCGCCACCACTGGGCCACCACTGAGAATAGAAGTAAAATGTAATAATTACTTTAAAAAAGTATTCTCATAGTTCAGTTGTATAGAAAATGATACCGTCATCGTCATTATTTCGTATGAGATCAATTTGATACAAAACTTAATGTGGTAGTTTAAAGGTTCATTGTCAACACCTGGGTTTTAATCTTTCAGAACTTTAGAGAACATTAGAACAATTTATAGTTATCGCTTAAACACCCAAGTTTATGCCACATTATATATTACCGTCTGCGTACTGAAAATATGGTAGTTTTCGTTTGAATATTTCATTACCTACTCTTATAAATATATTTTTGAACATTTTTTTTTTTCTTGATTAAATTCAAAGTTACATAACGTACATTGTTTAAAGTACAAAAATAATTTAACTTACAAACTTTACCTGCTAAAATATCATTGGTACCTATACAGGGTGTAAATTAACCCTTCACACATACGTCAACCAAGCATTCTGTACATCAAACTTTAACTAAGTACCCCTACGCAATTTTTTTTTTCTGGGAAACGACTTTTTTTTGGGGTCAAAAATCAAATTTTTCGGTAAAACTCAATATAGCACTATTGAAACATTGTGCTAGTGGATGCTTTGAATAGTAAACGGGTCATGGAGGTAATTTAAGCAAAGTTATAACCAGAAAAACTATTATTTACAAAAACAGCTGTGCAAAATTTGGAACTTTGATTAACCATTATCTCCGTAACTAGGGGGTTCCCAGGTATGGTTTATAACCAAAAAATGATCGCAGTGGTGGGGAGAACAAGTGCCCTTAGTTTGCGTTATGGGTACTTTTACACCCTTAATGTGGGGTACTTTCCATGATCCGAGGGCTAGCTTTTACCCTGGCAAGAGGCTTACTGTTGCCATAAACGTGGCAACGCTGCCAATCTCTTGGGGACATACGACAGCGTCAAGGAGAATTTTTTTGACGGAGTATTTTATATTTTCTTAAGTTAGTCCTGGATAACCCCAGGACTAACTTTATTTAATTTATAAAATAACGTTTGTAATATAATTCTGTATGCTTAATTATTATTGATAGGTATGATTAGGATGATAAAGACTGTGATGATGACAAAAAATACCAAAGGAAATGGCAACTAGAACTTGAGAATCGCTCGTAACGGTACGAACAAATTAATTACGCTGGCACTGACAAATACATACCTACTTCGGTCAATGGTACGTGTCCGTGTCAACTATTTATTATTTATTT
Organism: Diarsia rubi; assembly: GCA_932274075.1. Classification (NCBI taxonomy): domain Eukaryota; kingdom Metazoa; phylum Arthropoda; class Insecta; order Lepidoptera; family Noctuidae; genus Diarsia; species Diarsia rubi. The sequence continues at coordinate 7,810,431 of OW026437.1, read as the reverse complement.
ATTTCATTTATTTATTTATTTGGTCTTAAATATTGAGTAGAGATAAAAGGAGTGGTGGCCCAGTCGTGGCAACGCCGACTTGCGAGCAGTGAGTTGTGGGTTCGTACCCAGGTAGGCGCATTACTTTGTGTAATTTATTCCATCGCCACTTCTCTCAAATCGTCTAGTAAGTAGATAATTTGATAAATTATAGAGGACAGTCGTAGTCGCATGCCACCTTGCTAATGGCAACTAGCAGCTGACTTCTGTATCAATGAGAACGCCATGAAGGAGCATCAGGTATCACTGGCATGCGACTACGGCTGTCCTCTATAAATTATCTACTTACTAGACGATTTTTCTAGTTTAATACTTTTAAGACCGCGGTTTTGTTAGTCTGCGTTTTTATTCATAGTCGGGTTCTAGTTTTTAAACTTATATTTTTTTATTGTATTCTCCTGTCTAGCTAGACTGAATGTATTTTTTTTGTCGATTTTGGCGTGTCGTTATTACGAAAATTTTGATGTATTGTATGTACTTATTAAAAAGTTAAAAGCAAGAGGCACACAGACATGACAACACGTTAATATTTGTGTATGTTAATTATGATAAACTTGGTATAAAATAATTGTCACCAAATAATTCAATTTAATTGGCAATTAATTAAATGCTTAAGTTAATATTGAATTGAATTTCGAATGTCACGTGACTTTTATTTACAAAAAAAACAGCTTTTATTCTGTTTTCACATCTTTATCGTATAGCTTTGTAAATTAAACAGTTTCCAAATAAACCTCTTCATTAATTATATCGCAAATTCGAACTTTAAAACACGGATGAACAAATTCCACTCCACTGTAGGAGTCCGTAAAAAACGCAGTTCTTCAAAATAAACAAAAACAAATAATGCAGAACAGACTCGTAAGAACATTCCCACTCTTCAGGTTCCAACTGAAAACTGTTTTTACGACTTAAACTTTTGCAAATCAAAAGCAAAACTCTCACAGCTTCCTTATCTTTTCATCTTATTTCCTTTCTTTTGCCAGACCCGTTGCAGGGTCTTTGAAAAGATAATTCACTTTTAATAAAAGATTCCACCCTTTAAACTGCGTTTTTATTCGGTCGTGTAATATTTCCGCCTCGTGTAGCTCTATTTGGATGATATAACCCGGGTAATTTGAGAAGTCTTTTTATTTGTTCCGTCTTCAATTCTTTGCGTTTCTTGTTTGCATTTTTGTGTCAGAAAAGACTACAAGGAGAGGGGCTTTTTGATAAAAAGAATTGTTAGTTTTTATATAATTTTAATAGTATAATAGCTTTACCTACGTGTACTTTCCAGGATGACAATAAAGGGTTTTTTGACGTTGGCCTTAAGAGTTCGTGGCTAAATTGTGGTTAAGCTGCACTTGCTTAGGTTGACACCGAGTTTCCTCCTTGCTTCGGAAAATAGGTTAAGTCGTTGGTCCCTTCTGTAATTTTTTAACCGACTTTTAAAAAAAGAAGGAGGTTCTTAATGTGGATGTTTATAATATATGTATATGTATATTTTTTTATGTTTGTTCGGGTATAACTCCGTCGCTTGCTAACCGATTTGAAAAATTATTTTTGTGTTTGATAGGGTATAATCCAAATGATAATCTGATGATGGAATCCCTGAGAAATTGAGGGCAACCCTCAAATTTTATAGGCACATCTGATGTTTTTCGTATATTTTCAAAAGCTGTTTAAGTCAAATACTTAAACAGCTGATCAAACGTCTGATCTGCATAATATCATGTTTGCTGATGATGATGGGAGGTACGACTCCTGAACGGTTAGGAGTTGAAAGAAAATTCTTTCATAATTACACATACTTATGGAGTGATAATTGAATTCTTTCAGCGTATTAGGTTGACACGAGGCTGTCCTATTGTCACTAAGTCAGGATCTGATGATGGGATCCCAGGAAAATCAAGGACAACACTCAAATTGTATAGGCACTTATGACGTTTTCCATACATTTTTTAAAGCTGTTTAAGTATTTGCGTCTGATCATCATAATATCTTGTGGATTCACTGATGATGATGGAAGGTACAACTCCTCAACGGTTAGGAGTTGAAAGAAAATTCTTTCAAAATTATACGTACTTATGGAGCGATAATTGTATTCTTTCAGGGTATTAGGTTATCACTTCATGTTGATGAGCTGATGATGGAAAGTAAAGGTAACTCCTTAACGGTTAGGAGTTGGAGAATAATTCCTTAATAACATATCATAGGGACGTCTATATGGTTGTATTCTTTGAGGTTATCTAGGTGAGCTGATTACCTGATTATGGAAGGTACTACTCCTCAGCGGTTAGGAGTTGAAACCAAGAATAAGGGAATCTTGAATGTTAAGAGTTAGGTTTATTGGTTGAATGTTAAACGCCTCTATTTGTATAGGATTACAACTAAAAATGAACAAATAAATAAACTCTTTTGCAAAAAAAAACCGACTTCAGAAGCTGTTTTTTTTCTGAAGTTTATTTTTCACTTTTTGTCATTTTGTTTTCCTGAAGTCTGCAAAAAAGTTTTTTTTTAGATATTTGGAATCGTAAAAAGTAGATTTGTCAAATATCTACAAATGACAGACAGTGGCCCGATATTTTAACAACCAGTCTTACTTACCAAGGGGTAAAATTTTCCTTATCGACCGGTTTAAAATAGGGAGGTTTACCGACTTAAAAAAATTCTAATTAGTGCATCTGTTAGATTATCGAAAAATATTGGATACGTATTTTTTGCTTTATTAAACGCGTCAAAGATTTGAGTGGGGGTTTGTGACTGATCGGTATAAAATGCCATACTAAGGTCGTAGAATATGACGTCACACGAGTTTTCCAAGCACTGTATCGTCTTCATTGTTTGTTTACGTGAAAAAATAAAAAAATACGTGTCCAATATTTTTTGGAAATCTGTCTGACGGACTAATTAGATTTTTTAGTTAACTATTATGTAGCGTGCTTATTTACAAGTGTGGTGTTGTCCCACAGACTATGAGACACTTGATATCGTGTCCTGCCTGTCTCGTTACTTGCACATCACAGGAGCCAATGGTCAGAACTGAAAATGCTAAACTCGTCGCTAAATGGGCTGACTCAATAGGGTATCCTACCAAAAAAATCTAATTAGTCCGTCTGTTAGATTTTCAAAAAATAATGAACACGTATTTTTTGTTTTATCAAATTAATTAAAATTGACGAAAATAAAACGTGTCAAAGATTTTGTCTTCACTTTGTGGGTAAAAAAGTACCGACAAATCTTAAATTGTGACGTCACACGACTTGACGCGACTTTTAGAAGCACTGTATCGTCTTTATATTTTGTTTAAGTGAGAAAAGAAAAATACGTGTCCATTATTTCTTAAAAATCTATCTGACGGGCTAAATAATTTTTTTTAGTGAAATACCCTATTTGAGTATTGTCATCAACACGCTCAGAAGATTTACAAGCATGCTCTTATAGTATCACGTGTTACTTGTATGTTAATAAGCGACAGCTTCTCGAAACTACCATGCTTTTGTGCATGTGTTTACCAGCCACTATGAGCACACCCAAATCTCCATGAAACATGTAAAAATCACAGCAATTAATGGTGTAAACTCAAACCAACGAAATTCAATTCATTTTAGGCGCCTCGCGAGCTCTTATGTGTAGTGGCTCTCTCTTAGTGTCAACATTGACGGTACACTGGTTCACAAACGAGACCTAGTTTTGGCAGGTGAAGTTTTTATGTGAAATCAGTATTTAGGTGGGGGGAATAAAATCGTAATAGGAAACAGAAAAGTGAACAGTTTTGGAGGTGCCATTGTGAAAAACGCCTTTCGCTTTTGAAAGGCTTAATGCGATAGAACAAATTCATTCAATCTGTTTCTCGCAAGCATCACGCATGTACCTACTTTCTTAAGGATTAGGCAAAGGTGTATTTTATAGTAGGTGTACCAACATTTTGCCAGTTATGTTAATTTATTTTATTTAAATCAGGAATTTATCCGTTATTTTGTAACTTAACCTGTGTGGGAAAAAGTCACGAAAACACAAAAAAATAACAACGACAGACACTTTAAACACTGGCGATAACTGGCGACAGTAGGTACATGCACTGCGGACAGGTGCGCCATTAGGTGGCCTGCAGTCTTACTAGCATCATCGCCTAGAAGACTGCAGTCGGTACTCTGCAACCGACGCAGCAGCGACGCAGAACTTTTATATTGCCTCAAACATCCGAGAAACACTACAGAAACGAGGCAGCGACAGCAATATCCTAAAAGAATTGTTGTACACAAAGTAATGCGCTTGCCTGGATTAGAACCCCCGACCTACTGTTCGTAAGTCGGGGCCGTCACCACTAAGCCACCGCTGCTCTCAAAACGGTGAAGGAAAACGTCGTGAGGAAACCGGCATGTCTTAGAATCAAAAAATTCGAACACATGTGACACCTACCAACCCGCACTGGGCCCGCATGGTGGATTATAGCCTATCCCTCTCCTAGAGAGGAGGCCTGAGTCCCTTCAGTGGGAACATTATAGGCTGATGATGATGATGAATGTTGTACTGGACACGCAAGGCATATTATACGCTTTATGCGTGACTGATCTGACTGCAGGTATAAAAAGCTTGGCCCTAAACAAAGTTATCTTGAAATTACTGTCACACTGGTACGCAAAATAGGCGCTTTAGGCGTGGAGTGGCGGACACTAGCCCGTTGCATCTTAGATAGATGCAACTTCTACTGTCACATTTAGCAAATCTGCGTTCCAGCATGTTGCATCGAACTCAAACTCAAACTCAAAGCATTTATTTCAATTAAACCTTTATAGGCACTTTTGAATGTCAGAAGAACAATTCATAAAAACAAATCTACGAGTGCAATACGTCATTCCGAAAGCCACCACGCCGAATTACACGCCGCCGAATGCCAGCAACAACGAGCACCGCGAGCACGAAAGCACGCAGCGACGCACACCGCTACCACGAATGCACGAGACCCCGCATCACGGAACAACGAATGCACGCCGCAACGCGCAATCGCCGCCCCGCAAACATCCGGTACCGCGCAACTCGACGCAGTAACCCCCGGAACGACGCATTGCACTCTAAAGCTACAGTCACAGGCACAAGGCATAATAACTTGTGAAAGTACTGTAGTTGCCCATTCCCTAGCGTAGATCTCTATGGAGAAGAAAGGGCAAGAAACTCCATGGACACTCTTTTCAATCAGAATATTATTACAAAATCTTGGTACATTACATCATTCATGTTGAGATGGTATATTATGTGAGAACTATGTAGCAAGACATGCAAGTTAAGTATCGTACGGCCAAAGCCCTGCGCCCCCTCTTCTGCCCCATGTAACAGGGCGCGAGCCCATTGCCATCAACCGGGCCTAAATCAACTCAGTGGCTGATTATCTGAAGTCACTAACTAGTCTTACCAAGTGGTATCGTTTTAGCCAGTTATGGTAATAGGTTGTGGTGGTAATGATGATTTTAATAACAAATTCTCTAAAATAATCTTAAACCACATCTTTATCCGCAAACAGCTACTCCCGTTTTGTGGGACGTAAATTAATTATAGGTACTCCCTTTTAAAGAACGAACTATGTATAACTTGGATTTTGTTACGACAGTGGTAAAGAATAGACAGGAACTGATTCATTATTTTATTCGGACAGAGTCTCGACTTACAGGTTTCACAATCGAGCGCGACAAGACCTCGAAACTGAGCTTACAGGGCATTATATAGACTGATATCCCCACCGGAGGCATCCGGTAGTTATGGCGGTGTCTTCGCTTGACTGTGATTGGCTCGCGAGTCGTTGCCCGTCATTGGCTGGCTAGAGTGGCATGGCTATGGTATGCTAGAGTGGCATGGCTATGGTATGCTAGAGTGGCAAGGCTATGGTTTGCTAGAGTGGCATGGTTATGGTTAGCTGTCATTGGCTGGCTAGGGTGGCACGCTGTGAGCAGGCTGTTGTAACATTCGGCCGTCCTGGAACAATTGCTCCCGCAATGGAAACAAGAAAACAGTGATTACAAGTCAGCTCAGAAAAACCAAGTTAAAATGGGGCAATAGACCTCTCAGGAGATTTAAGAAATCTTCGGTTTTCAATTGTTCTTTCACACTACTGGTGCTATCAGACAAAAGCACTGCTACGATATGTTACAGCGGATACTCAACCTGTAAACCCGTTGTATCATATAATATGACCTTTCACACTTCTTAGTTTATGTCAATCATTACCTAACTCCTCAATATCAGTTAATGTGGGCCAGAAAACCAATCTTCTAACGAACAAGAGTTAACCTGGGTCGCCCCCTATAGCATGGGACTTTAAGCTGAAGTAAAAGGAATAAATGCATAAGAAGATTTGTAGTAGGTACCCACTTGTACTAATTATTATGGACAAAGATGTAGGAAATGCTTAGTACCAACAGTTTTTAACGACATACCTTACGATTAAGAAAATAGCTGTACCACGAAAATGTCTTTTAAAATAAATTAGGGAAGTTTGTTTTTAACACCTATGTAAAAACCTCATTACAAGAGATGTGTAGATTCCATGTATGATTATTTATTGTTGTATAAGTATATATTTATGCCATACTAGCTTATGTTTTCGGCTTCACCGCTATTAATTAAAGTGTTTTAACGCAACTTAAATGTTATAGCATTACGTTATAGTCAACTTTTGTGTTCAATAAATGTGTTTAGTTGTAGGTAAAAGTGACGTTGTTATTGATGGAAACGTACCAACAATTTGTTACATTTAAATTAAATATCACTGTTTTACAGTATGACAGAAGTAATATACCATGTAGCACGGATGTAACCATGAATAAACACTTTTTAATTCATTTCAATTTACTGGCGAAATGTGTGTGTACTCATGAGTATAAGTACCTCTGCCTAACCCATTGGGTATTACATGCGTGATGTTAAAAGCATTAAACCTTGTTGCCGCCAGTAGTCATCGCCTGGCGCCAAAGTTACATAATCATAGTTTTTTTTTTTGTAAATCACACTATTAACATATTTCCTTTCCTTTTTTTTTTTTTCTTTTGCCATAACACTAAGTTTACTAACCCTAGTCGTTAAGTTATTTTGTTGTTACTAACACTATGGACACTTGTCTGAATTAAAGAGTTTGAATTTGAATTATCATTTTTCACCTTGTATCTAAGTTACGTCCCATTTCTGAGATAACCCTACCGCACCTAGATTGCCCTGGTTGCCTGGAGCAACCCGATCTGGGATAAATCGTAAGGCTTATAAGTACCCGGTTATAATATTAACAGTATTATAAGAACTCCATATTATCTGCGACATTAAAAACATGAAACATTTTTCATGTAAGAAAATATAAATAAACTGTTTTGCCAAACTATCGTTTGAAGAAACGGAAGAAACAATTTAAGTTAATTACATCATACCATTAAGACGCACGCATACATACATGTACATACTCACACACATAATTCTTAGCGTGTCGATGGCAAAACTTCATTACTTATACACACCAATACACAAGAATACGTTTTTCTATTTTTCCAATATATTAATTTTATGTGTTTAAAGCTTTTAAGTACTAATGTTAAGTTAATGCAACTCTGGCCCCCAAGATACCCACCCACAGGCGCAGCCTCGTTTCAGGACATCATGTTTATCACCATTTTAAAATTAAAATTTAGCTTGCTACTGTCATGTATTATCAGAGCTAAGTTAGATTTAGAATTGGATGTCGTTAACCCTCTTTCCTACATTATCCCCTTTACAGTACGCACAATGTAAACATGACGTCACATAATAATATTTACTTATAAATCGGGTTATTTTTGGAAATCAGAAATTTAGTTGATATTTATAAAATTCAGAACTTCGTTTTACTCCTTGTTATTGTCATGATGCATTTTGTAATATCTTCCATCGCGCGAAGTTTGACACAACTCACACAACTAATCTGGTACCGTAAAGGTTTGTTTACGTTATAGCCTACCATCAACGATTACACAATTACTCACTATAGGTATCTGTACATCCACTTCGCAGTAAAACAATACTACTTTTCGGCTTTTCATCTTGTCATTGCACAGTACTGAACAAATCGTTCACGTCTAAATGGTACACAATAAACGGCATCTATCGAACGATCTACTTACCTAAGATAGGCATAGACTTTGACTTTGGCTTTTCGTTTTAGCTTGCTTGGGCTTTGGCTCATCGGTCACCATAGTGAAAAGTAATATCGGGCAATACATGGCATAAGACCATGATTAGTCATTGTATCGCGTACTGCAGTACAGTCCGAATTACATGGACATTTTTACATAACACGTCATAATACGAAATCTTAGCAACAATTTTATCACTGCAAGGGATTCAAGCCCAAAATCATGATAAACACTCTATCTGACTTGTAACGCGACTAAACTAAAAGACAGGGCGCAAACTACCGTCAATCTACTTTATAAAAGATACGTGCAATACCTGCAATACGTGTGAATTTCTGTTGGAAAACTAGGATCGTACCTACATAATCACTAATACCGACCTATAACATTTTTTTTTTTTTCATAACAAGATTTATGTGACTTGCCTCATACCCACATCGTACTTTTTTTTTTAAGTTTGATAAACGGGCGAGCTATTATTGCTAAGTTATGAATGGACTTTCTTTAGTAACTAGATAGAACTAGATAGAATAAACTGACGCACTTCGTTTACATTACTCGGGATGAGAAATTAAGACGATCAACTTAAATTCACCTGGTTGAATGCCATCGCGTCATGATGTTTTATACCCTAATTAAAAAATATGTAAAAATTAGCAGTTCCTCATATTTAATTTTAAGTTCCTCGTTTTCAATCTGTCAAGAACTTTATCCAATAAGTCTAAAACTGTTTGAATATCGGCTGGCGGTAGCAAGAGATCGCCCAGGAATGCTATCTATATCTCTGATAATAGTTTAATAAAATTATTGTAGCTATTTATAAGTATCTGATCTACATGATTTACTTTGGAATTGTTATTGTTGGATAATCTAATGCGCACTTGAACTAAATATGTACATTTTAAGTTCTCAACTCTTTAGTACACAACTAGTACCTACTCGTAAAACATATTTTTTTTCGTACCGGGATAATATTATACAGATTAACTGACTATGATTAGATTTACTTATCGGGCTTACCAAATTATTTTGTCTACGATTCGCATAATTATCAACTCATGGGGCACTCCATGGTAAAACACATTTGGCTTATATATTTGGCTAATGGCATTTGGCTAATTTGGCAAATATTGGCATGTTTACTGACCTTGTTATTTATGCATGGTTCCTGGCAGCTCTCAGCGTGAAGTAGGTCGGTTCCTTCCTTCCATGTCCTTGGTTGCTGTTGACAACCTTTAGGTAGTCTTAATTTACCGTAGAACCGTTGCTGGCAGAGAGATGGATACTTCTTGTAACTCAAAGTGTCTCACAGGTGGTTACTGGCCGCAGTCTTCTTTTTCAAAGTCAAATTATGGAATGAACGATGCGATACTGAGGGTAGTCGCTTCGTGTTCCATCCAGATTGTCACCCGCTTTTTCAATTTGTGCCTTGTGATACTGGGATGGGAGACAATATTTTCCTTGCAGGCGGTGTGCATCGACGTACGTTCTTCGTTTGAATTTTTGACCTCGTCCTCCACAGTAGGTGACCGTTGACTTTTAAGTAGCAGAGAGTCGTTTTATCGTAGGTTTTTTTTTTATTCGATCCCACTTCTGACTGTTACGACAGTGGTAAAGAATAGACAGGAACTGATTCATTATTTTATTCGGACAGAGTCTCGACTTACAGGTTTCACAATCGAGCGCGACAAGACCTCGAAACTGAGCTTACAGGGCATTATATAGACTGATATCCCCACCGGAGGCATCCGGTAGTTATGGCGGTGTCTTCGCTTGACTGTGATTGGCTCGCGAGTCGTTGCCCGTCATTGGCTGGCTAGAGTGGCATGGCTATGGTATGCTAGAGTGGCATGGCTATGGTATGCTAGAGTGGCAAGGCTATGGTTTGCTAGAGTGGCATGGTTATGGTTAGCTGTCATTGGCTGGCTAGGGTGGCACGCTGTGAGCAGGCTGTTGTAACAATTTACTTCCTAAGAAATTCTATATCAAATTCATAGAATTATAAGGATAATTCGAAGAAATCCCTCCAAACTAATTTCTTTGACAAAATACCCGCAAGGAAAACATTAATTGTATTACAAGACAAATAACATTTAAAAATAAAGAAAAGAGAAAAAAATATTCCTCACAAGACTTCTTAGAAATAAACCGATTACCTAGTTACCGTTGAAGTTAAATACGAAAATTATCTAATTTCTTGCTCACAGATGAAAACGAAGAGAAATTACGTTTTGTTAGACAAATAAATGTTTCTTTGTTAAGGTGAGTTTACATTAGGACATTTCGACGCTTTTTGACGATCTGAAAACTTCGTCAGCATAATTATCTGCCTAAGCTTTTTCCAACTATGTTGCGGCCGGCTTCCAGTCTTACCGATTGCAGCTGAATACCAGTAATTTTACATGAAGCGACTGCCTATCTGACCTCTACAACTCAGTTAGTACAGGGTAATATAATACTCCTTGGTAAGACTGGTTGTCAGACTGACCACTTACTACCTGTTACGACTATCAGAGGTCAAGAAATGACAGCTGTGATGAGAGGTGACCCATCTACAGGCCAATATAGGCAAGCGTAGCTTAACCTGAGCGACTGTTATTATGTAAACACGAGTTCCTCTTAACGAACTACTTCAAGGTGGATGTGCTAAGGTAGTTCGTTAAATTCAAATTTTCTTACGTTTTTTTTTTTCAATTTGTAGGTCAGTGTCAGGTAATATTATGATTACGCACGTAATGCGTATGTATTTATTTATAAAATCATGAATACAATCCTCTTCAGTTGAATTTTTTCATTCAGTTGACTTTTGATAAAAAAGGCATTCAAGGAAGTTAAACGAACTGAGTGGGTTGTGTTGGTGATTTTAATCCTTATTGGTCAGTAAAGTCACATTTGTTATGGCCACGAATCCTATTTTGTCACTTTCACTACATATTATAAAGCAAAGTCCTACGCCGCGCCTGTGTGTCTGTCTATTCACGATAAACTCAAACGGCTTTATTACAAAAGTGGTTAAACCCGGGTTTAATTTAGACTTGGTTTATCTTGCATGCCATCTCACTTCGATAATATTCAAAAGAAATTGACGGCATGTGAGATAAACCAAGTCTAAGTTAAACCCAGGTTTAGCCACTTTTGTAATAAGGCCGAAAAACTTCTGCTCCGTTTTCCAAGCTGTTTTCACGGAACTCGAGAAAGGTTTTGAGTATATAATTTAACCGACATCCGGGCGAAGCCGCGGGCATCAGCTAGTTTTACATAAAACCTGACACTGACCGACAAATTGCAAAAAACTAAAGAAAATTATAATTTCGCAGGCTACCTTGGAGCATTTATATCCACCTTAATCTGAACACACCTTAACAAAACGGATAGGTATCATTCGATGTAGCTAACTCGCAAACGGAGATACTCGTAAATTTCGAACTTGTTTCAACGAGGCGCCTTAGAACGGGTTCCTGAACTAGTTGCCGAGTGAACTACTATATTTTTAAAAGGAACATCTCGTTTTTCGCGAAATACGGTTCAGAATGGACGATTCAAGGGGTAGGTGGTCCTGTTTATGGGTACGTGATGTTTTATAGGGACCTTGGTAAAAAATACTCTGGGTCGAGTTTGTGAGGAGTTGGAAGGTATTTAGTAATGCTGCTGTGAAGCGTTGCTAGTTGGAGAGATATTTAATCGCTTTTGTGTACTTTTTACCCGACTGCGGCGAAGCCCAAAAGGAGGGTTATGTGTTTGGCGTGTATGCATGTATGTATGTATGTCCGTTTCTTTGTTCCCTCATAACTCCTAAAATAATAATGGGATTTAAATAAAATATACGTCGTTAGATTCGTCTTGATGGCGCGAGTGTCACTGGCTACATTAAAATTAAAAAAGAAAAGAATTTTGCGGATTTTGGGGGCCTTAAAGCGGATTTCAAAAAAAAAATATTTTCCAATACTATCGAGTAGGGTATCAAAATGAAGGGTTTTAAAAGGACATTACAAAAATATATAATACATATATGTTTAAATACATTCAAAGTCACAAATCATATAAACAAACGCAAATGTTAAATCATCTGCGAAGAATTTTACGCGACCAACGAAAGAACAAACACAAATAAACTAAAAAGTTGGAAATAAAAAAAGTAGTTAAAAACTAAAAAACCCGACTGAAAAAGCTGAAAAGCAAAAAACAAGCACATTTTAAATTAAACAAAACTTGGAAGCAGGCGGGGTTCATTTGAATATTAAATTATGAAATGAAAATAGAATGGACCCCGACGGGTTTTTTAGTTTTGAACTACTTTTTTTATTTAGTCTTTTCAAACTAGGTCTGATGTTTTATAGCCACTGCCTTTTAACTGAATGAATTCAGTTGACTCTCTCGTTGGTCTAGTGATAGCAAACGCGACTGCTAAGCAAGAGGTCCTGAGTTTGAGCCCCGGGATGGGCTATGTGTTCTTGGATTTTTACATCAAGATTATCTCAATAACAGCCACGGAGTCTAGATTTCGGCTCGATTGATGGCAATAGGCTCGCACTCTATTATTTGGGACTTAAACGTAACTAGTCAAGTGTGGGTAATAGTATACTCCTTGGTAAGACTAGTTGTCAGACTCTCCTGTTACGACTATCAGATATAAACAAATGACACTCTTTTTTTTTGTTGGGTGGGAAATCATCATATAACCCCTCCCCCACGTGAAAGGGATTGTCAGACTTCTACTGACTAAATCTACTCGTGTTTCTTCTTAGCACTTTATGTCGAGGCCGCGGTATTTCTTACAACAACCCGCAGCCCCGACGGGCGTCGGCCCTTGCGGGCCCCTCCCATGTTGCTGACATCTCTTTGAGGCGCGCGTGGAACACGAACGCGCCGTCGACACGGCCTGTCGTCGTCGTAAGACGGTCGGACGGCGAGCTAGCCCATTACTCACCGTCCACAGGCCTGCGTTTACGGTAGCCGGAAGTCATCATGTGGCCCCCGACGCCCGGAGCGTCTCCCGCGGCGGTAAATGACAGCCTCAATGAGTCAATGGGGTCACCCATCCACAGACCAATATAGGCAAGTGGAGCTTAGTCGTAGGGTGTACTAATGGTAAACCTCTGCTTAACCCTGAGAGGATGACAGGTGTATGTTTGACAATCTACACTAATATTATAAAGAGGATAGATTTGTATTTTTGTGTGTATGTTTGTAATGAATAAACTCAAAAACTATTGCGACGATTTTATTTTTCACTATAGGGAAGCTACATTCACCCTGAGTAACATAGGCTACTTTTTTATCCGCGTGATGTCCGCTAGAATTTGTATAAAAAGGTTTTATTAATTCTTTAAATCAATGACTAATTATTCAAAAAGTAGCCTTATATATTTTTCTTTGACACTCAATGTAAAATTCAGATTCAGAGATCAGAAATTATAGAAGTTAGGCACGGCAAGGTAAGCGACTCAATTTTTGAATACATAATTATATTTTCAATTGATTAAAAGGTTTTAGGAAAAAGCCTGCTGATCATAATATTGTTTGCTTAAGGAGTAATAAAGGTGTTTTCAATGATAGAGCACTTTTGCATAGTGAATCATAATCGATAGGCTCCTGGAAGGTATCAGGGTTTTGTCAGATTAAAAGGTTGTTATTGTAAAGTTGCTGGAGGAAAAACACGTTGCAAAACGAATTACAAAATTATGGGAATTGTAAAACTGACCAACGACGTTGATAGCTAAATTAATACGTCTTGGAAACTTGCTATTCATCAAATCATATCCACGCCAAGCAAGCAATATCATGACGATCCAAAGGAGTGCTTCTATAATTCACCAATAATGTATAAGCCTCATACCAGCCAGCCAGCCAACCCGCTTGGTCGAACTACTGGTTAAACCATGGTTGCCTAGGTTCAACCGTAGTTGGGTGGGCACCCATAACATACCGCGTTACCTCAGTGCCTCAACAAGCACGTTAAGCCATTGGTCCCGGTTGTCCATTGTAGATTTTGAACAGCCGTTAATTAGCCTGACCACCAGTCTTACCAAAGGGTACTGTATTGGCCAGTACTAACTGGGTTGTGGAGGTCAAATAGGCGATCGCTCCATTTGAAATACTGGTATTCCTTGTTGGTTGAAAACAACGCCAACATAGTAAGAAAAGGCTAAGCAGATGACGTCACAGTCCCGTATAAAACATCTCAAAACGATGACCACTAAAACCAGAATCGCCCCATTTCTCCCTCCACATGTTAAACCTCCCCCTTTCGCAACCCTAATCTACCCTACGTGACGAGCCTTACCCCGACTTTGTGCAGAGTCTGCAAATTATGCGGAATGTATAGCTCTGTCCTCAGAAATGTGGAAGACTACGAACTTCCCCGATTTGTCCTCGACCGAGGATGAAGAGTTGTGTCTAATGTGAGTAGTTACTTTGAATAGTACCGAGTTCAACATTGGAACAAGTCGACGAGTATTTGAGAGGATTTTGTGTAAGATTACTCTTATGGCCGTTTTTAGGGTTCGTTATTGGGTGAGTCATATTGTAGTTGCTTTCGGTCAGAAAATACTGGTTACATCCAGAATAGGGATGTTTCCTGATTTTTTTATACCGGTGAGTGACGATTCGTGCCCAGTTGATGGTAATAGGCTAGGGATAATGGTTTTTAAGGCAGGTGCCCTAGGTTACCCAACCATACCAGAGATATCTCTTTACGGAGCACCCTTAAATAGGGTGACTAGCATTAAATACTTGGGTCATTGGGTCACGGACGATTTAAGAGATAATATGGACATCGACAGGGAGCGTAGATCGCTGTCGGTACGCTGTAACATGCTGGCCCGCAGGTTTGCGCGATGTACAGAGACGGTCAAGATTACTTTGTTCAAATCTTTTTGTTCGTCTTTTTACACGTGCAGCCTGTGGACTAGTTATAGTTTGCGTGCATACAGCGATCTACGCGTCCAGTATAATAACGCGCTCAGGATATTGTTGGGGCTGCCATGGCGATGTAGTGCGTCAGGGATGTTAGCGGAAAGGCATATTGATGGTTTTGCGGCCATCATACGTAAAAGAAGCGCTTCCCTACTTGCTCGTCTTCGTGGCAGTACCAACACTATCTTGAGTTTATTTGCAGATAGATGGGAGTCTCCAATGCTGCGTCATTGGATGAAACTCCATACTGTTTAATTTGTGTATTATGTCTACTAACACTAGTATTAAGATCATTGTTACTAACACTATGGGCGCAGCCCGAAATAAATGTAATTATTATTATTATTATTACATGCGACTGAAATGTGTACTTGTGTGTGTAATATAGTACTACACACACAAGTACGCCTTTGGCTAACACTTCTGGAATCACTGGCGTGATTAAATGAAAATCAAAATTCATTTATTCAAACTAGGCTGATAATCAGCACTTTTAGAACGTCAAAATTTACTTTACTTTACTTATTTACAAGAGACAGTCCCCCAAAACGCCCCCCCTACGACACTTCCTCTAGTGTTTTTGCTGGAAAGAAGAAGTGGCGGAACAAACTCCCCAGCACACATCTGTCTGTTAGGTTGGTTAGAAGAACCAGACTCGATACAATGTGTGTTCTAAATTAGTATTATACTGTTTTTCACTACATTATACTTTTTACTGTCGGACAAAAAAACAGTAAAAAAAATACTGTTTTTAACATGAATGCAAAGTGGCGGGCCGACAGAAATAGATCTTCGATAAATGTAATAAAATATTTGCTTCTCATTTACTTTAATTTTGATTTTACTAGTGAAGCCTTCAAAACTGACACTGAATTGCTAAATTGTGCGAGAAGCACCAAGAAAACGAACGTTAAAAAAATAAAATACTGTTCATTTTATTGAAATACTGTTTATTTTCTTTCTCCAACCTAATTATTATACTGTTTTTCTTGCGAAAAAAGTTGGCAACCCTAGGCGTGATGCGATTATTAGGCCGATAAAACGACACACTTCTGCCTACCCTCAACTAACAACAGCGTGAAAGTTACATAAAATATCCAACGAGTTTCTATGTCAAATAAAACGCAATGAATAAACCAACAGAACCGCGTCAATATCTGCGGTTTACCCATATTGCCTATCAAATGCTATGTTTCTGATTGATTGGCGCCACACGGGTATAATAAAATTGGATGTACTGTACCACAAGCTACATAAATATAAATAACTCTATAACAATAAAAAACAGGAACATAATCGTAGATTATAAACTATATAAACGTATAGTGTTTAAAAATATTTAAGAATTAATTGCATGATTCGTGGGGTCATTTAGGAAGCAATATCTTAACATATTACTAGCGAACGTCACGCGATTTCACCCGCGTAGTTCCCGTGCCCGTGGGAATACAGGGATAAAAAGTAGCATATGTTACTCAGGGTGAATGTAGCTTTCCAATGGTAAAAGAATTTTTGAAATCGCTCAGTGAATTTTGAGTTTATTCATTACAAACATACACCCACAAAAATACGAATCTTTTCTCTTTATAATATTAGTGTAGAAGTGTAGATAAAATCGCGACTATTAAACATGTGGTCCTGGGTTCAATTCCCGGATCTGACAAAATGTTATTGTGTTTCTTCATCAAGATTTTTCCAATAGCAGACACAGAGTCTCGATTTGTGCCCGGTTGATAGAAATATTAGCCGTAGAACCGATGGAACCGCGGATCGGCAAGCGTAAGGTGGGACACACTCAGGCTCGGTGGAGCGATGATCTTCGCAGAGTGGCTGGTAACAACTGGATGAGACTTGCCGAAAATCGAGTTGGGTGGCGCAAGATTAAAGAGGCCTTTATCCAGCAGTGGATTGTAATAGGCTAATGATGATGATGATGGCAATAAGCTCGCACCGTATTACATGGCACTTGCAGCATAACTGACTGACGAAACGTAGATGTACTGATACGTACACCTCTGCGTAAGCCTTCGGAGCTATAGGCGTGATGTTATGTACTCGTATATAAGAGTACTCTACCTTAGGCTTTAACAAAGGTCTACAATAGCTGCATTCATTGATTTATGAACAGGTAACCAAGATATAATATGACTATCAACATAAGTAATCGTGAGAATAATTCGTAATCAACTTTAGTCGTGAGAATAATTCGTCATCAACATAGTAATCGTGAGAATAATTAGTAATCAACATTTTGGACAACGGCAGTTAAAACACCTAGTAGTTTACAGAATCCATAAACCCACAAATCCAATCTTACTTCTGAAATGTTAGAGCACAATTTCCAGTCTCTTTTGAGTTTCCGTGGCACAATGAACGCAAGCTATGACGTCATAGCAGCTAGGTCAGCTACCGCGGCACAATCAAGCTGGAATAAAATATTCATGCAGTTTTTTGTCGCTTTTTGCAAAGAGTTTCACGTGTATGTTTGATTTTGTGGTTTTCGTGGTAGTTTAATATGCATAAAAAATCTTAAGTTAATAGCATAAATTCACGCCTGTATACCCACCGGTTCGAGCAGAAGTAAATAATATACCTACGACTTGTCTTTGATGAGCAGTGGTGGCCCAGTGGTGGCGGCCCCGACTTACGAACAGTAGGTTGTGGGTTCGAACCCTGGCAGGCACATTACTTTGTGTAATTAATTTCACCACCGCTGCTCTCAAAACGGTGAAGGAAAACATCGTGAGGAAACCGGCTTGTCTTAGAACCAAACATTCGAAGACATGTGACATCTACCAATCCGCACTGGGCCCGCGTGGTAGATTATTGCCCATTCCCTCTCAAAGAGAGAGGAGGCCTGTATCCCAGCAGTGGGAACATTAATAGGCTGTTGATGATGATGATGACTAGTCTTTTCCAACTATGATGGGGTCCGTTTATAGTCTAACTAAATACTAGTATTTTACATAAATCGGCTGTCTATTCGACCTATAAAAACCAAGTTAGTAAGCTGGGTAATACGACATAATGTCACGCCTTTTTTTGTATGGTTGGGAATAATCAAATGATTCCTCCCGCTCTGGGCAGAGCGGAAGGGAGTATCAGACTTCCACTGACTAAAAACCACCCATGTTCCTTTGTATGGGGCAGAAGTATCTCTTTTAAACAACCCGCAACTCTGACAGCGTCGGCCCTTGCAATGTTGCTGACATCTCTTTGAACGCGCTATCGACCCCAACTCCCACGGTGGCTGGGTGGAGAGGTTTTCACATCATGGCTGCGTTTTTGGTCTTGTGGTTGCAAGTGCAACTGGTGTGCGTGAGGTCCTGGATTTAAAGAGCTATTGGGTTTTTCTATCATAAACCGGTAATTCTATCAGAGACGAAACATAACTGGCGAAATGCTCTGCCAAACCCTTCCAAAATTACAGGCGTGATATTATTTTATTTCACTCTTTAAAAATACTTGTTTAGCAGAGACACAGACAATGAGTCTTCAGTTGATTATAGTGTAGTAAATTATCTAAACATGTTATTCTGCGGTAAACATATATTCATCCACTTATGTATTTCAGGTAAATCTCGCTTATTTTGTCGCTACAACTCTTGATCTTATGTTCATGAATAGATTATGTATAGAGACGTGCTTAGGTGTAAGCTATGGATGTGAGTTACGATTTTAGTGTGGTATTTGACTGAAACCATGGGTGGAGTGTGTGTGTTTGTATGGTAAGAAAGGAGGTGTCTGATAAGACAAAAGAAAGAAAGAAAAGTATTTATTGATCTCACACAGGACAAAACAAATTGATAAAAGTTAAAGATGGAAGTAAAACTTATTATAGAGGACCGCCGTAGTCACATGCCACTGATACCTGATGCTCCTTCATGGCGTTTTCATTGATACATAAGTCAGCTGCTGTTGCTGTTAGCAAGGTAGCATGCGACTACGGCTGTCCTCTATAGTAATTTTTCTTATATTTAAATAGAAATATACAAATTCAATATATATTATAGACAAGAATTATTTACTACTTTTAAGACCGCGGTTTTTAGTCGGGTTTTAGTTTTTAACTTATATTTTTATTTCAATTTTATTTTAGTGTTATAAATATAATATAAATCCGTTATAATACGAGTATATAACTTTCATGATGTAAAATTCTACAGACTGTTGGTTTGCTATTTAAATAGTACGAGTAAATAGCAGACTAGACCGCGAGAACTTTTCGACCACATTCTAAACGTGTATGTTGACTAAAACTAATTAATAATACACATATTTGTAATGTGCTTGCCAAGACCTCTCATTTGATACCAAGCATGTTATGATTACCTCAATTTAATTTTTTTCGAGCTATGTCACCCGGGCTATTTTTACGAATCGATTGACATCTCATTTATTAAAATACGTTTGGTAGTCTAGGCGTTACGGTGGAACATACAAACATACATACGTACAAAGACTGCCAAAATCCCTTCCTTTTGGCTTCGCCGTAGTCGGGTAATCATCATCATTTTCACACATCGTGTTATTCCCGTTAGTTCTTTGAAATAACATAACATTTTCGTGATTTTTTTACAGTACACAAGTAGCCAACTATAAATCATACGACAAACTAGCTAATCCTACTAATTCACCCCAGTTTCAAATCCACAGTTTATATCCATTTAAAGTCGTAAATACTCCGAAGCAGTCCCACCATAGATTACAGACTAGAATCCATTGCAAAGTCGTTGTTTTTTAATTGGCCAGTACAGATCGCGATTGGCAGAGTTCCCGGTGACGTCACCGGGTCAGGTCAGAGACCAGGCTATGTGGAGCGGTCAGTCCGTTTTGGATTTATTCCAAACTTGTATGCAATCTCTTTGATAGCTCATGTTTCTGGCTCGTCTTTGTATGGGTTTAATTGATGGTTGTTGTTGTTTTAATGGGAATTTGATGATCCAGTTGTGAAAGCAAGTGTGTAGTACTCATAAGTAAATGACGAGATGTAGTAAAAAAATAAGTTTAAAAACTAAAACCCGACTACAAACCGCGGTCCTAAAAGTAAATAGAAAACAATTCTTGTGTGATATTCATATATTGAATTTGTATATTTCTATTTAAAGATAAGTAAAATTATTATAGAGGACCGCAGTCGCATGCCACAGATACCTGATGCTCCTTCATGGCGTTTCATTGATACAGAAGTCAGCTGCTGTTGCCGTTAGCAAGGTGGCATGCGACTACGACTGACCTCTAAAATAATTTTACTTATATTTAAATAGAAATATACAAATTCAATATATGAATATCACACAAGAATTATTTTCTTGTTTTTTATTTACTTTTAGGACCGCGGTTTGTAGTCGGGTTTTAGTTTTTAAACTTATTTTTTTATTTGTATTCTATTTTAGTGTTATTCAATAAATCCGTTATAATATATTATTTTCATGATGTAAAATTCTACTGAATGTTGGTTTGCTATATAAATAGTCATTTTAAACGTGTATGATGACTGAAACTATAATATAATATACATATTTGTAATGTGCTCGCCAAGACCTCTCATTTAATACCAAACATGTTAAGATTATCTCAATAAAATTTTTTCGAGCTTAGAATTTGACATTTTAATTGCGTCTTAGAAAGAATTGTCAAAATTTATATAGCCTATGTCACCCGGGCTATTCTTACGAATATAATGACACCTCATTCATTAAAATACGTTTAGTAGTCTAGGCGCTACGATGGAACATACGAACATACACACATACATATACAATGTGGAGCAGGACGATTGACATTCCTCTAAACCACGTAAAGAAAGGCATGCTCTTGACCCGTATACAAAAAATCAATCAAATCCAATGACTACTTTAGCCACAGGAAATTATTTTTCATTTTCTTATTTTTCAACATGATGTAGATCGGAGTCCGTAATAATAGGTAAACATTGTAAGGTCAGGAACCTGTGCAAAAACCTACGATTCTATTCTCAACGTCTCAATACGCTTGAAAGACAGAGAAAGGTGTCATACGATCCCACTCTGACGCGCCCCGCACACTCCCACAAAATACTACAATTATAAAGAAAAAGTAATATTACTTACGCAAATAATGCATTAGTGGTGCATAGAAAATTGCGAGTGTGTGTGTGAGCGGAATTTTTTTCGGCAAAAAGTCCTTGACTCGGTAACTATGTCAGTCAGTGCATAGCGGCGCCCTTTGAGGAGAGCACACGCCTACTTTTTTTATCACAAGACCAGCCGCGCGCGCATTGTCGTGATTTTATGAAAAGTTTGTTGTTATTGTGATTAAAGACGATTTATGATATTTGGATTAGTGCATAGGTTACTGTGACTTATTGGTGTTAGTGTAATATTAGTTATTTAGGCATTTATTAGGTAGCTAGTTTTGTGATTTAGGTTAAGTTAGTAAGTTTTTTAGTTTAATTATGCCTCAAATAAGGTTTTAAGTGATTAATTATTCAATCAGTGATCTTTTATTAATTAACAACTCGCAACTTAGTGAGTTTATGCCGCTGATTTGTTGTTCTCCGATAAAAAGTACCTACGCCCAACATCGCCGCCGCTCGCTGCACCCCGCGCACTAGGTCAGTGACTTTTCGTAGTTAAAGCGTGTTTACTTTTTATGCAGTTGATTCTGCTATTTATTTTGTTTGGAAATTGCAATTTTTAAATTTTCCACTAACTACTAATCTTCGTGTTTTAAAATGTTTCGATGGACTAGTACAGTGCTAGTTTTAATTTAATGTCGTAGTTCCAGATCCACATTGTATACATACATAGACTGCCAAAATCATTACCCTTCCTTTTGGCTTCTCCGTAGTCGGGTAAAAAGGAGTATGTAAGGACCGTAGCAGGTGGCCGCGGGTTGTACACTAGTTATCGCGGCCTCGACATATAGGGCTAAGAAGGAACATGGGTGGTTTTTAGTCAGTAGAAGTCTGACACTCCCTTTCGCTCTGCCCAAGAGCGAGAGGGGTTATTCGATGATTATCCACCCGCCAAAAAAAAGAAATGAACGTGAGTTTATGATATGCTGTGGGGTGCACGCAAGACCTTTATTTGCAGTAAGTTCCAGTCGCACAAACACATAGCTTGTGAGCACCCCTACGCTGCCTTACCAATCAATACAATGAGATCTTTGAAGATATTGTCTTCTTTTTCGACTTTACTCAAAAATTTAGAACTCTCACCAACAAAATAATTTTAGAATACAATAGTTAGTTCTGTTAGCTAGTTTTTTATTTGCTCATACTTCTCTCTTCTTCTGTTGTTTGCATGCCTGTTTATGTTTAAGTTCACTTTTAACTACTTTTTCTGTTTTAAAAGCGCAGAATAGCGCAATTATGGATATAACTTTAATATGTTGTGGAAAATGTCGTAGGTTATACATTTATAAACCCTGTGTAGTTATAACTTAGTTTAAGATTTTAATGTATAACTGTTATTTTCCCAAATAAATAAAATAAATAATATACTTACAAGAAAACACTAAACATAGCCTGTTTTTGCTGCTGCATTTCTACTAAAACTGGATTTCAGATTTGCAGATTCATATCGGAACGTCTTTGATCTATTGAGCGGAACGTCTCAACAATACTCGTTTTACAAATTCGAAAGTATTTCTGTCTGTCTGTTATATTTTCGCGTCTAAATGACTGAACAGAATTTGACGTTCGATACACAAGTAATGCATGACTGACATGCAAGACGATCAGCATATATTAAACATTAACCCGTCTCGCCCCGCTCTTCTCCTATCGGTAAAACATCGGTTTTAAAGTACATTTTAATAAAACATCAATAAAATTTACGCGATCTAAAGCCTTAATTACCGTGACCTTGGTATTCACGGTTGCAAGTTAGGTCATGAGTAAACTTAAACGTTAACAATATTATTATAAAATTTATAATTATGACATACAACATAAAACATGTTTAACTCAAGAAATTCACAATACCCATTGAATACACAATTAAACAATTGTTAAACGTGTAATTATGTTCTTTATCCAAGATTAGTTTACTAATGTGTCTTTTTTTAATAATATGTATATAATTTTAAATTATTGCTTTGTGTCATAAGTCATTAACTTGCACCTCACTATTGTATCGAGTCTGGTTCTTCTAACCAACCTAACAGACAGATGTGTTGCTGGGGAGTTGGTTCCGCCACTTCCTCTTTCCAGCTAAAACACTAGGAAGTGTCGAAGGGGGGGCGTTTTGGGCGACTGTCTCTTGTAAATAAGTAAAGTAAAGTAATTTTTTACGTTCGAAAAGTGCTGATTATCAGCCTAGTTTGAATAAATGAGTTTTGATTTTGATTTTGATGGCGGTAGCCTATTGCCTCTCGGGCACAAATCCAGACTCCGTGTCTGCTACTAAGAAATTACTTATAGAAAAGCCCAACAACACTTTGCCCGAGCCGGGAATCGAACGCAGAATCTCATGCTTCGCAGTCGCGCTTGCGATCTCTAAACCAATGAGAAAATCAAAACACAACCTATAACTTGTATTTTGAACGCTCTGCTCCGAGTCGAGAGTTTTAATTTTTTTTTTTACTAAACATTGCCCCACATTAGGAATTTCTCCTGTATCGTTGGTGCGTTCACAAACATTTAAACTCACATACACAAATACCCAGACCCGGAACAACTATCTGTAGGTCATACAAATATTTGTTCCGTGCGGGAATCGAACCCGCGACACGCAGCGCAGCAGACCATTGCTTGAGCAACTGCGCCAACCGTGCTGTCATGAATTGTAATGCAAATAGAGCAATTGCATTTGGACATTCGATTAGGTGTTGCATTTGTTTGATGAAAATGGGTATGGGCACTGGACGTCATGGAAATCCTTATTGCACTCTGACCTCAAACATCATGTAGGAGTAGGGAGCAAGCTTATTAATAATAATAATAATAATAATATAATAATATTCCACAACTATCACACAACGCCATCTAGTCCCAAGCTAAGCAGAGCTTGTGTTATGGGTACTAGACAACTGATAAACATACTTATATATTTCTAAATACATACATATTATAGATAAATTACACCCAGACACAGAACAAATGATCGTGCTCATCACACAAACATTTGTCCTGGGTGGGAATCGAACCCACGACCTCCGGCCTAGCAGTCAGGGTCACTAACCACTAGACCAACAGGCCAGTCAAATAAAAATTACCCTCAATCTAGGCATTTATTAATAGAAACGCTGCTCTATAACGTTTTGATTTAAAAAAAATCGAGAAGAATAATTAATACCTATGTCAAGCAGATTCATCATCATCATCAACAGCCGAATAATGTTCCCACTGCTGGGTCACAGGCCTCCTGTCTATGAGAGGGAATTGGCTATAATCTACCACGCGGGCCCAGTGCGGATTGCCAGATGTCACATGTCTTTGAATTTTGTTTTCCTTCACCGATTTTAGAGCAGAATAAGTTACACAAAGTAATGTGCCTGTTTGGGTTCGAACCCACGACCTACTGTTCGTAAGTCGGGGCTGCCACCACTGGGACAACACTTTTTTTTTTTTGAAGGTTGGTAAATCTTCAAATAACCCCTCCCGCTCTTAGGCAGAGCGAAAGGGAGTGTCAGACTTCTACTGACTAAAAACCACCCATGTTCCTTCTTAGCCCTCTATGTGTACAACCCGCGGCCCAGGGCCACCACTTCTCACAGCAGATACATAGTAACTTATAACTTGAACACAACAATAAGAAGGATTCCTAGAACCAAAACCAACTGAAATGTCTATAGCACCAAAGACTTACAAAAGTCACTTGCAGAATGTACCTTTGATGTAAACTTCATCTTTCCTTGCGTGTGTGGTTCACTCATATTGCAACTTAGTAACTTTGATTGTCAGGAATAAAACGGCTTTGTTCGTAAGTAGGCTTGTTTGAATGTGTGGTTTGTTATAACTTGAAGTGGGTAATTAG
Source organism: Diarsia rubi (assembly GCA_932274075.1). NCBI lineage: Eukaryota > Metazoa > Arthropoda > Insecta > Lepidoptera > Noctuidae > Diarsia > Diarsia rubi. The sequence goes on along the minus strand of OW026437.1, from coordinate 7,785,383 downwards.
TTTTATACTAGTTATACAGTCTGTGGTAATGATATTAGATATTGGTTAGAGAAGAGAGGATTTTGAGAGGAGGGGTTCGTGGTTAAGCAGAATCAGTAACTTGGGTCAATGGTACATACACGGCACACTCAAAGCGATTGTGGTAAATATCATCCGACTCATCGACAGCATACAAAAAAAAAAAGTTTAAAAACTAAAACCCGACTACGAATAAAAACGCTAACTAATAAAACCGCGGTCTTAAAAGTAGAAAACTGAGACCTGGCGGTCTCATTGATACAGAAGTCAGCTGCTAGTTGCCATTAGCAAGGTGGCATGCGACTACGTCTGTCCTCTATAATAATTATCAAATTATGTACTTTAAAAGAATATTTTTCTTGTTTTCTAGTTTTAAGACCACGGTTTTATTAGTTTTCGTTTTAATTCGTAGTCGGGTTTTAGTTTTGAAACTTAATTTTTTTTTACTAGCTTGCTCTTTCCACTTCTCGCGAACCCGTGCGTCCTCCTTCCAGTTTTGACGGAACCGAATTTTTTATTTGAATTTTATTTTTGTGTGTTATTCAATAGATACTCGTACGTAATAATATGTTACTTTTATAATGTAATATTCTACTTAATGTTGGTTTGTTATTTAGATAATACGAGTAAATAACACAGACTAGACCGCAAGAACTTTTTGACCGCAATCTATACGTATATTTTGACTTGAACTATAATATAATAAACATATTTGTAATACTCGCCAAGACCTTTCATTTGATACCAAGTATGTTATGATTATCAGATTTTTTTTTCATGACATTTTAATTCCGTCATAAAACTAATTATTAAAATTTATATAGCCTGTGTCACCCGAGCTATTCTAACAAATCTATTGACACCCCATTCATTAAAATTCGTTCAGTAGTTTAGGCGCAACGGTGGAACATACATCCATACATACATACATAGACTGTCAAAATCCACCGTAGTCGGGTAAAAATCACCGCTGGATATACGTATCTTGAATGGCACGATTGATTCACGCCAACTCTCATCCAGTTGGTACCCGCCACCGTTCGAAGTCCGTCACTTCACTGAGCCTGAGGGCGTCCCACCTCCTCCTACCCGAATTTCGATCAATCCACCGACCTCGTCCACTCCACTTCCTAGTATTTTAGCTGGACAAGTGAATAAATAAAAGATGTATATTTTATTGTCAGGCAACAAGGCTCATACCGTAATACATCTTATTTAAAAACTGTTTTAGTAACTTGGCGGAATATTAAAAGAAAAGCAAAATCACAGGAAGTTTTAACAAGCATAGTTGCTTTGAAAATTGAAGGAAGTGAAGACCTCTAATGTGCGAAATTCTTCACGTTATGTATTCTCGTAATAAACATCCACCATTAATAAACAAAACTCAGCCACGTCCTTACAGCATAACAATAAGCTCTCAAGTCTGTAGCGGCCCTTCACATGGCTCTATAAGCCCCCCACGAGCTCCGTGATCCATCTGAATTGGGGCATTAGCCACCCTACGTGCTTGTCCACTGTTATGCACTGCATTTTCAGCTGCAACTAAACGATGGGCGATTATCTGTAACTCAAATTCTTCCTTAAAAATTTAGGACCTAAATCAGTGCGAGTCTATAGTTGTGTGACTGCCATGCCATGAATTAACTGTTGATAAACCATACCTCAGATATTTCAAATTCATGTGAGTATTATTATAATTAACACTAGTTTTGGTCAAAGGAAACCAGCAAGTTAAGTCAAGTCAGAGGCTCCTCGGAGGAATAAAAACTCTGACACCTGAATACCAGTGTTTTATATGGAGTGACAGCCTATCTGAGCTCCACAAAAAAGTTAGTACTAGGTGATACGATAGCCCTTGATAAAACTAGTTGTCAAACTTTCGGGGCACTGACTACCTATAACGACTGTCAAAGATGTACAGCCGGGACCAACGGCTTACAAATATACCAACAGAGGAGTTAACCAAAAAAGAAATTCTAATTAGTCCGTCAGATAGATTTTCAAAAAAATTGGACACGTATTTTTTCTTTTTTTACGTAAACAAACGATAAAGACGATACAGTGCTTTGAAAACTTGTGTGACGTCATTTTCAGAGACATTAGTATGACATTCTTTAGCGGTCAGTGACGTCACAACCACTCAAATCTTTGACGCGTTCTATCTTCGTCAATTTTTATTGATTTGATAAAACAAAAAATACGTATCCAATATTTTTCGATAATCTAACAGACGGACTAATTAGAATCATATTTTTTTTAGTCAGTAAACATCTCTATTGTACTCGTATAGTTCTGAAAAAGTTCGACGTTCTAAACAATTAACAATCCTACTGACAACTCTTAGCTACTACCCCAGATCCAGTTTGTCATGTGCATCTACATAGTACGATTGTCGGCATCGGTTAGTTAAGAACTCCACAAAACTTTACACAATTAATACCGCCAGTCTCGCACAGTTGCACAATCACAACTAAGTTAATGAGAACGGCTCTGTTAACCTGGTATAGTTTGTAAAATGCGTTTCAAATAAGAATGGGAACGGCATTAACCTCTAGCTATCAACTGTCACTTGAAAAGTACGTTTAGCAAAAAAAACTTAGTGTACAAACAAATATTTAATGCTGTGATTAACTTATTATTAATACTAGCATAAGGTTACCCGATCCCCTGTAAGTGATTATGTGTCATTTTACCCGACTTCGCCAGAAGGAGTATTATGTGTTTTGAGTAACTTTCCTTAAATAGTTAATCTGCTTTTTGTCAGCTGAAGGATTGAACTATTTATTTATTAGTTTTCCGGTTTTTCAAAGGATAATATCATAAATGTTTTTCAAAAGCACCCGCTTTTGAAAAACATTTATGATCTTATCGAGGGACTAACTAATGTAAATACGGTCTAGATTAAATCGCATCTGTATTTCTTTGATCTATCGTGACTCAACATTTCGCCAATGTTAGGGTTCCCACTTCAACCAAAAATTATTGCCAAGATAAAAAAAAAACTAATAATATTATTATTTATTGTGTTTTTAGTTTTTTACATCAGGATTTCTCAGTAACATCCTCGGAGTTTGGATTTGTGATCTGTTGATGGCAATAGGTTTTTATGTTGTAGGTTGGGAAATCATCAATGACTCCTACCGTTCTGGGCAGAGTGGAGGGGAGTGTCAAACTTCTACTGACTAAAAACCACCCATGTTTCTTCTTATCTCTTTGTGTGGGCTGCGGTATCTCTTTTGAACAACCCGCAGCCCCGGCAGACGTCAGCCCTGTTAGATGGGACTTCACTATTAGCTGGCGAAACGTGTTTTATTTACACCTCCGCCCAACGCTTCTGGAATGACAAGCGTGATATTGCGAGTGTGACACACTGAAAAAATGTTGCAATACAAAAAGTTGCATTCAGGTTTTACGGGAAATTGTTAAGTCACTACGGTGAGGATAATTTTAGTACTCTTCAGAACGAGGTTAGGTCATTGGCTAAAATTACTTACTACCCAATTTTATGACTTAGGCTAGGTTATTCACATCGATATACTACCTAATAATTTCATTTCACTTCCCATTGACCATTGAGCTCATAAAAAGTAATTTTACCGAAAAATTCACTAAGAATCTGATTATTTTACGTATAAAAGAAAAGTAGTGGGTTAGCTTTACAACTAATTACTCTGTCCGGATATAAAATTACCATAATCTTGCTTTAATATCGAATATAGACCCAAAAGATAAAAATGAAGTACTAATTTGATGATAGATAATGCAGAGAACATCATCATTATAATTCCAAAAGTGACTTATCTGTAATTACAAATTATATTCCGAAAAACCTAGTTTAACCTAGGCTATACTACCAAATCATGTTTTTTTGGTACTTTTTTTGGTAACTCCTGAAAGCCAGAATCAACAGTGGCGACAGCAAGAAAAGCGCCGAGACAATGAAGCTCGACGAAGTCCCAGAGAAACGATTAAACTGTCTTGGATCCCGCAACGAAATTAATCAGAAAAGATTCATAAAATAATCAAAAAGCCGAAAGTCTGACAACCAGTCTCAACAAGGGGTATTGTGTTGACTGCGTATTGTTCGAAAGAGATACCGCGGCCTCGAACACAAAAGACTAAGTGTCTAAGAAGGAACATGGGTGGTTTTTAGACAGTAAGTCTGACAGTCCCTACCGCTCTGCCCAGAGTGGAAGGAGTCATCTGATCATTTGTCAATCCAACTTTTTTTATTGCTCCAGTTTTTCAGTGTGTCACTGTGTAATTCCAGAAGCGGTGGGCCGAGTGTAAGTAATACCTAGTACACCCACGTGTCGCCAGCAATAGTGAAGTCCCATTTAATAGGGCCGACGCCTGCCGCGGCTGCGGTTTGTTTAAAAGAGATACCGCGGCCCCGGACACAAAAGAGTCTAAAGGAACTTGGGTGGTTTTTAGACAGTAAGTCTGACATTCCCTACCGCTCCGCTCATAGTGGGAGTATTCATTTGATGATTTCCCACTTTCCAAAAACAAAAGGGAGTATTGTGCGAGCTAGCTATTGCGTTGTTTAACCTCTCCGTTAATAATACCGGTAAAAGCTACATGTAAAATACAGCTACATTTGGTTGGTTTGGAAATTGTAAGCAAGCAAAAGGAAGCAGCATAAAGGAAGGTCCCTAATTAAAATCATGAAGTCAGTCTTAGTAACACTGACGAAGGATTAAAAGAAGTTTTTTTTTTATATGAGAGGGGCCTACTCTCGACCTCAATCCTGTACTAAGGTCAGAGGTGAGGTCGACGATGGAACGAAATTACCCAGAAGAGAGAGCAAAGTCACAGGCAAGAAACTTAAAAAATATACTTCACAAATTCAAGTACCTGACAACCCTAACAGCAATTCCTCGAATGCGTCACGGAATCGTGCGTGTCCCGACCTTTTTTGTTTTTTTTTTAAGAGAACTTGCAAAGAGTAATGTTACATTTTACTATTCAACACGACTTTATCGAGAAAGGTATAAGAATGGTTATTGTTCAACCTTCCATATTACCGCATTGCGGCCCCAGTCACGAGGTATGACAGAAACTTTAATGGGCAAGCTATACGTAAAAATTAAGGAGAAAACTAGTACACTGGCGGCCATTTGGTATGGTAATACTGTATTTATTAATTTATTGTTCGTCCTCGAATTTGTTTTATGCAGGTGCTTTTTGAGTAGGTCAGTGTTTCATTGAACCGTTTACCAGCTTTCTTTGAACATTACCGTTTTTACTTATTCTTGTTAATTTAAACTTGTTAAGATACTTTTGAAATATAAATGTGAAGAGAAACAAAAACAGCTATTGATTGGCTGTTTACATTAAGAAAGACTTAAACTATAAAAAAAATGATTGGTTTACAAAAAGATTGCAGTAAAATTATTGCATGAATCATTCAAACTCAAAACTCAAACTCAAACTCAAACTCAAAGCATTTATTTCAATTAAACCTTTATAGGCACTTTTGAATGTCAGAAGAACAATTCATAAAAACAAATCTGCGAGTGCAATACGTCATTCCGAAAGCCACCACGCCGAATCACACGCCGCCGAATGCCAGCAACAACGAGCACCGCGAGCACGAAAGCACGCAACGACGCACACCGCTACAACGAATGCACGAGACCCCGAATCACGGAACAACGAATGCAATGCGCAACCGTCGCCCCGCAACCCGGAGCCCCGCGCACCCGCCGCCACGGCACACGCCGCCGCACGCCCCCGCACCCGCAGCACTCGCCGCCGCAAACATCCGGCGCCGCGCAACTCGACTACTACGCCACAGCAGTAACCCCCGGAACGACGCATTGCACTCTAAAGCTACAGTCACAGACACAAGGCATAATAACTTGTGAAAGTACTGTAGTTGCCCATTCCCTAGATCTCTATGGAGAAGAAAGGGCAAGAAACTCCATGGACACTATTTTCAATCAGAATATTATTACAAAATCTTGGTACATTACATCATTCATGTTGAGATGGTATATTATGTGAGAACTATGTAGCAAGACGTGCAAGTTAAGAGCGTCCAGAGTAAAAACATATAATAAATAAATAAACCATGGCAACTAAGAGATGACCAGTCTCCACTGACAGCGCCCGTTCACGAACATGACGCCTGGATCAGCACCATTCAACTCAACCATTTTGAAGGGAATTTAATGATCCGACACATGCGCCACCATCAGCGAGACATTTAAGTGAGCATGACATACTCTCAGACACCAGGGCAACGTCACTAAAAAATAACTAAATGTAAAAAGTGGCTTTATAGTACATAGTACTCACACATGTGCCATGCAATTATATAATATTAAGATATTGAATCTATACAATGCAAAGATATTCTTACAATCTTCTGCAGCCTCTACAATAACTTCTCATGATAGGTAATCAATGGTTGTGGAGCAGGCCCAGCATTAAGCCAAGCATTTTTATCATCAATTTAATACCCTAACTTATAATATGCTTGCCTACACAATGTATAGTTTATACAAGATTTTAATTGCGTCTCATTCAGTTGAACAATGTGGGGGAGTCTACTTTAGCTAGCCTAAATGCTGCGATCTTACACATATGTGAGAACAAAGTACAAAAAAATAAAAATACGTGCAAGTTAAGAGCGTCCAGTAACCGATACAATAAACAAATTAAAAAAATATATATATATCCATGGCAACTAAGAGATAACCAGTCTCTACTGACAGCGCCCGTTCACGAACATGACGCATGGATCATGCACACAATTCAAATAGCATATCCCAGTCACAATAAATATTTCAAGAATTTATAGATATTTAATACTTCTCGCTGGGTAGACAAACATCTACCGTTACATCTAAACGCTGGTAGCTTAGACAAGCAAGCTGGTAACCCCAAACAAAGCAAGCGAAGCGAGCTGGCAACCACGAACTAAGTCAACAAACGGAGATCCCGATTTATGCGCTATCTTGGCACAGTTGCAGAATGTTATCCTGTCGATTTAAAAGTGACTTTTACAAGAAATATCTTAAGAATGTTAGTGAAAAGGAAAAGGAAGGGTAAGAAAACTGATAAGCTAATAAAACATACAGGAAAGAATTATCACATGACGGGCGTATGTCATGACCAGTTTTCTCTGAAAATGCCAGAAAAGGGTTTTGTGTGCGTCCCTTTTGCCTATTAACCAAAAAACTCAGAGTGACTGTGTGTACATTCTTTATGTCTCGAAATTGTTATTTAAATAATTTATCCATGGTCAAAGGTACAAATTTAGACAACATCACCGCTTTTTTTTTTAAATTTCGTTACGTTCTGTTTTTTTTATAGCTCTGACAAAAATTGGCAAAATGCTAAACTTTCTTGAGTCATAAAAGTAACACCAGTTTAACTCATTATCATTAACATAATAGAAACAAAAGGTATTCAATTTAAAACAGGGTGGTTTAAAAACTTTTACAAAATTACTACTAAACGATTTCCGTGTCTGAAATCTGAATATGAAATCGACCATCAAAATTCTTGTTCGGAACAAACTTTTAACGATTCTACAGTCAATCAGGAACGATTTGTGTTTCTATGCATTTTAACTAGTGTCCAATTAATTTTGGCCCGAAGTGTAATATTACTTGAATTTTGTTATAGTCGGTTTGTAGAGACGGTCATTGAAGATAGTGATTTTTTCACTATTTATTGAATTACGTTTTAATGTTTTTATGGACTCTATTCTAAAGGATTGGCCGACACTTGCGGGTAAAGAGATCGGGAAAAGAGAAAATAAGGACTTTTTATTAGATGACATTTGAAAAAATACAAGTTTCCCACACTCTAGTAATTTCTCCTGTATCGTCGGTTCGTTTACAAACATTTAAACTCACATACACAAACCAAACATCCAGACCCAAAACCACTATCTGTAGGCCTTACTAATATTTAAATAATTTGGATCGAAACCGCGACACGCAGACCAGTAGTCCATCAGCATATCGTCGTTTTAAGCTGGTCATGTGTCACTATAATGTAGGAATGTAGATAACAAGTAACAACTTTAGATTTGCTCCCAGTATCATTAAAACACTGAAAAATGGATATTTATCATGTTAATCATATGTTTTGAGTTCGCGGTTTTTCGCAGTTGCAAGCACCATGATTATACGGTGAGTAATAGGCCAGCTCACCGTCCGTCTTATGATGAGCACAGGCCGTGTCGACGGTGCGTTCGTGTTCCACGCGCGCTTTATAAGGATGACAGCAAGGGCCGACGCCTGTCGGGGCTGAGGGGTTGTTCAAAAGAGGTTCCGCGGCCTCAAACACAAAGGGGTAAGAGGAACATGGGTGGTTTTTAGTCAGTAGAAGTCTGACACTCCCTACCGCTCTGCCTTGAGCGGGAGGAATCATTTGAAGATTTACCACACTCCAAAAAAAATGCGGACCATGATCATGGATAAACTGAAGTTGATATAGTAACTGCTCAACTTAACATTTATAAACTAATCCATTTTGGTCACCAGTGGTACGTACCTAGAGCAAAAGGAAGGAGATTAAAAATTAATTAGAAAATGTCCATTATCATCTTAAACAAAGGTTTCCAAACTGTGAAATTGGCTATAAAAATCTTCATGGCCGTTATCTAGGACCCCAACAAATTATTGACCCTGGCCTGTTCAATGTTAGCTGTGTTTTAACGAAGATGTAGAGGTGTAAAATGCTGGAAGTGCTGATAACAGATAAAAGACTGCCTTGTTCGCCCAATAACCCTCGAGCTGGCTACATTCCCACACCGTAACCAGTACTTGTATGGCCTACGTGTAAAGTAGCAAAGTCTTTTACTTGTGATAGATTCGGGTATAGAGAATCTTACCAAAGAATAATCTTAAATGTGCAAAGTTTAATTGAGATCTCCCATAAAAAATATCTCAGTAGGAGCCACGGAGTTTAAAATGTGTCTGGTTGATTACGAGTATTACAATCGCGATGTTATGTTATCACACTAATATTATAAAGGCGATAGTTTGTGAGTGTGTGAGTGTGTAGTTTGTTACTTCTTCACGCAAAAACTACTGAACGTATTTAGCAGATAGTTTATAACCTGGATTAACACATAGGAAAGTTTTAATCCCGATTTTATCTTCCCCGGCGATAATTTTCGAGTTGTACCGGGTGAAGGCGCTGGCAACAGCTAGTTTCAAATATATTCAAGGCAAGCTAAGTTTTTTATTAATTGTATTTTGTTTTGCCACTTCCAGAATCAGTTATATCGCTGTACCCAGAATCAATTTTATTAACCATCTGTTTGGGCTCCTGTAATTTAATTAATTCTCTTCCCTTCTTTCAGGGTTAGCGGAATCCTATTTTAATTGAATATCAGGTTTGTTTTTAGAGGTACAACGTACTACCCTAAATTTGTGTATCCATGCTTTGGGAAAATAATATTGTGTTATGTGTTTTTGTTGTTCATTTACACTTCGTTTGAGCTTCAGCGCAGTGGAGTAGTTAGAACAAAAATATGTGGTTTAATAGTGATATTATAAGCTCTATTTTTACCCGACTACGGCAAAACCAAAAGGAAGTAAGTATCATATGTGTTAATCCAGGTTATAAACTATCTGTGTTCTAAATTTCATCCACATTCGTTCTGTAGATTTTGCGTTAAAAAGTAACAAACATCCATCCATACATCCATACCTCCTCACAAACTTTCGCATTTATAAGATTAACATTTGTAGGATTAACATTCCAAATTACTGTTAAATTAAATCGTCATCATGTCTAAACCGTAATTTAAACCTTAACCTACTGCTAACCTAACCTAACTTTCCATTATTGTTATCAAATGCCCAGCCTATTCTCAGATGAGATACATATGCTGTCGGCTACCAACCTGACTGCGTGTATTTTATACAATACTAGCGGACCTGGCAGACGTCGTCCTGCCCGGATAGCAGCGCCACCTACAGGGTCCAATTGTGTTTGAAATCATCCCAGAACTCATTGAAATATCCCCACAAGTTTGAATTTGACAACAAAATCCCCATTAACAAAATGTGATACCTAAATGAAGAACCGCTCGACCGATTTTGTGCAAACTTCACATAAACCATTTACTAAATAGTTAAAACAAAGCCTAAACATTTGGTTTGGATAGGTGAGCCCGTTCTTAAGTTATAAAATTAACACGAAATTGATTTTTATATTATTTATAATACTAGCTGTTGCCAGCGGCTTCACCCGCTACAACTTAAAAATTATCCCACGGGAAGATAAAATCAGGATAAAAACTAACCTATGTGTTAATCCAGATTATAAACTATCTGTGCACCAAATTTTATCCAAATACGTTTAGTAGTTTTTGCGTGAAGAAGTAACGAACATTCACACACACACACTCACAAACTTTCGGCTTTATAATATTAGTGTGATTGATTTTACATGGAGAGTTCGGTGCAACCGCACATTCTGCAGTTGCAGCAGTTTACGCCACGTTCATTTCAACTCATTATACTTAGTTTAGTTTGCGTTGAGCTTACAAGTCAGCCAGGCGTTCTCATTACGGCCAACAAAGGCCGCGTCACTCACTTCATTTCCACACCATCAGTATATTAAGCTCATTTTACTTTAATTTTATCTTTCGGACAATACAGTAGTGCTTCAGTACTTTATTTTCTTTTATTCTATTCATCCATCATCTAAAATTAGTCAAAAAATGTAGGAAAATTGTGGACTGTATTTTTATTCTACAATAAAATTAGAAATCGCTGACACAACTGGTTTTTTAATATTTTGACAAGTAATAAAGAATAAAAAAACATAAATATATAAAAAGGTTGCAACATCATTTTCAACTCATTATACTTAGTTTAGTTTGCGTTGAGCTTACAAGTCAGCCAGGCGTTCTCATTACGGCCAACAAAGGCCGCGTCACTCACTTCATTTCCACACCATCAGTATATTAAGCTCATTTTACTTTAATTTTATCTTTCGGACAATACAGTAGTGCTTCAGTACTTTATTTTCTTTTATTCTATCCATCCATCATCTAAAATTAGTGTATGGTCTAGAAAGAGATAATATAATACATGGAGCGACTACCTATAATTATGACCTTCAAAACCCAGTTACTGAGTATCCGATACCCATAGCTAGTAAAGAAATAAAATAATAAAAAAAGCAAAAGAAAAAAAATGTTCCCAAAAAAAAAAAGTTTTCATTTCTTTAACATTTTCTTCACAACATCATCCAATACCCATAGATATCCACAAATGTCAGTAAAAACTATTAATTTGCTATAAGTAGTCGTTGCGTAGTCGTCCCTTTTCATCTCGCTCGATTTGCCGTTGTTAAGGGGAAACCCTTCGTATATTAAAAAGGGGCATTCTAAAGAGTAGTTTTCTTGGTGAAGTTTATGTGTATAGCATAATGTAGCTTTTTGCTACGGCGAAGCAAGTCTTGCTATGGCGTAGCAAGTCTTGCTACGCTGCCATAGCTGCTCTACGCGATCGTAGCAAGTCTGCAATCGTAGCGAGTCTGCTATTCAATAGTGTCAGAATGGTCTATCATTGATCTCATAATTGTTGATTGTGACAACACCAAACTTGTCAAAATCAACAATTATGAGATCAATGATAGACCATTCTGACACTATTGAATAGCAGACTCGGGGCCCATACGATAACCTGTTAATTTTAAAGGGATTTTTGATATCTTAGCAAAAGGAATTGCTTCATCATCATCACCATATCAGTCGAAAGATGTCAACTGCTGGACATAGTCCTCCCACACTGACTTTTCGTGCCGTGCGTCTCGCATCCAGTGGACCCCCGCAACCTTCAACAGATCATCGGTCACAGTCGAAATAAGTATAAAATAAAGGATTGAGTTAGATGGGCAAGAAATCCACTTCGTCGATGAGTAAATTTATTTAGGCCAGCTAGTTTCCTAGTGAACCTATATCAATTTACCTTCGTGATACAAATATTTGTTCCGAGCGTGGATCGAACCCAGCGACACGCTGCGCAGCATCCAACCACTCAGCCGCTGCGCCAACCGTGCCGTCAAACTGGCCACAAATTAAACTGTATAACCTGTCAAGTCAGTATAACATAACATCATATAACATCACACCTGTAATCTCCGAAAGGTTAGGCAGAGGTGTACCTAATAGGGTAGTTAACAAAAAATCTAATTAGTCGTAGTAGATTACCAAAAAATATTGGACGCGTATTTTTTCTTTTTTCACGTAAGCAAACAATGAAGACGATACAGTGCTTCGAAAACTCGTGTGACGTCATACTCTAAGACATTTTATCTTCGTCAATTTTTATTGATTTGATAAAACAAATAATACGTATCCAATATTTTTCGATAATCTATCAGACGGACTAATTAGAATCACATTTTGTTGAGTCAAAGTCAAAGTCAAAGTCAAAATATTTTATTTCACATAGGCCTACATGGGCACTTGTAAAACGTCGACATAAAAAAGGGGCACGGTTCGGTGCATTGGTCGATTCCTAAGGAGAAGAACCGGCAAGAAACTCCAAAGGTTACTCTTTTAATCTTTTAAAATGGTTTTAAATGGTTAACAATAAGTTTAAGGTCCAGACATAATCTTGGGACACACATGAGGGCTATGCAGATTAGTGTCTGAGATGGTCTTTTGAAGAAAGCACCACACAGATTTGAGTGGACCCGTCCAGTCAGTGCAAGCATTTGTCAGTTATTGTCGAGCTCGACTTTTAACTCAAGGAGCTCAACGTCACGACGAACAATACCAAGGAAAGGACATTTGGGTAGGTCGCTTATAGTACTCAAACTGCCAGACAATCGTTAAAATTAAAGAAAGACCCACATAGTCCTCATATTCACAATATAAAAATAATAAAATATTTATCTTATTAAATAAGTCAAGTTATTAAATGTCAAAAAAAAAACACAAAACTAAATCAAAAACAAAAAAAAAATTAAAATATTTAACAAGTAAATATTGGTCAAAAAATAATATCATACTTGAAAAAGTAAACAATGTCATTGTGTATAAAGAAAATTAATAAAATGTCAAATTGTAAAAGAAAAATAAAATATATATAAAAAAAAAAACAATTCAAATTGGAGCAGTTCAATCCCAAGCTTTTTTGTCCTCTATATAATCTTTAACAGCATAAAAAGCTTTCTGGCAAAGTTTACGTTTAATAAAAGATTTAAATTTATTAAGGCTTAAATTTTGAATGTGGCTTGGTAGTTTATTATAAAAGCGAATACATTGGCATCTAAATGATCCACCTATTTTCTTGAGCCTTGTTGTGGGTACAATATATTTATGTCTATTTCTTGTATTTATATTGTGAATATCACTATATTTCTTAAACAGCTTTATATTTTTGTGAGCATACAAAAGATTTTCATAAATATACTGAGAGGGAACAGTCATTACATTAATTTCCTTAAATTTTTCTCTCAGAGAGTGTCTCGGACTTAATTTATAAATAGATCTAACCGCCCGTTTTTGCAAAACAAAAATGGTCTGTATATCAGCGGCATTCCCCCACAATAGAATGCCGTACGACATTACGCTATGAAAATAACTGAAGTACACTAATCGGGCTGTCTCTACATCGGTTAAATTACGAATTTTTCTAACTGCGTATGCTGCAGAGCTCAGCTTTTTCGACAGTTTATCTATATGAGGCCCCCACTGAAGCTTAGCGTCTAAAGTTAAGCCCAAGAACACCGTGCTATCTTCAGGATTCAACTCTTCGCCCTTTACCAACACACAAGTTTTCACCTGCCTAACGTGAGGTAGTGTAAACTTAATGCATTTGGTTTTTTTTTCATTAAGCAGCAAATTATTAGCGTTAAACCAATGCACTACGTTCGAAATCGCGCTATTTACGTCGTCTACAACGGGTTGTTGTCGTTTAAGTTTAAACAAAAGCGAAGTGTCATCCGCAAATAACACTATATCGTGGTTATCCTTTATGAGGTGAGGCAAATCATTAATATAAATAAGAAACAAGAAAGGGCCAAGAATCGAGCCCTGTGGGACTCCCATTATTACACTAGATCCGGGAGATCTTTCTCCGTTGATGTCAACTCTTTGGATCCTATCACTCAGGTATGAGATAAGAAGATCCAGAGCGCTGTTTCGTATTCCGTAGTGGCGAAGTTTCCTGATTAAAGTCTCATGAAGGACGCAATCAAATGCCTTGGACAAATCGCAAAAAATGCCCAAAGCATCGCATTTATCTTCCCATGCACTATAAATATGACCTAAAAGTTCGACACCGGCATCGGTAGTTGAGCGACCCTTCGTAAAACCGAACTGTTTGCTATGTAATAATTTATGTTTATTAAAAAATCTTTGCAATTGGTCTAAAATTAATTTCTCAAAAACTTTACTAAAAGTAGGCAGTACTGAAATAGGTCTATAATTTGTGGGGTCTGCTGTACTACCTGCCTTGAATAAAGGAATAATTTTACTAATTTTCATAAGGTCAGGAAACTCTCCACAATCAATACAATTATTAAAAATAGAAGCTAAGGTAGGTGCCACCATATCAATAATAGACTTGGCAACTTCTATAGAATTACCCCACAGATCCGCAGTCTTCTTAACATTTAAGGTTTGAAATGTTTTTATTATATCTCTACATGTGACATGTTCAAAATGAAATTCTGAGTCGCAAGCTTTAACATTTTCCTTTAGCAAAGATTCGGCAACAGTAGGTGACGAGTTTAGGGATTTTGTCGTTGAAACGGAAATGTCAGAAAAGAAACTTTCGAAAGCCGCAGCGACATCCGCATCTGATTTAATTACTTTGTCATTAATTGTTAAGCTGTAGTCATAACTACGTTTACTAGACTTTCCCGTTTCATTATTAATAATATTCCAAGTAGTTTTAACAATATTATTGCTGTTTCTAATTTTCGAGCTCAAATAATGTGACTTAGCAATATGACACACTTTTTTAAACAGTTTTGAATATTTTTTAACATATAAATTAAATTCGGCAGTATTTACAAAAACTCTTTCATTATACAGCTCATAAAGCCTTGTTCTACTCTTGTGAATACCCATGGTAGCCCAGTCACTAAAAGATGCGTTACAATTTATTGAGATAGTCTTGGGAATGAAAGTGGAATTAAATTGCTTACAATACATATCAAAAAATTCATCATATTGATGATGAGGATTGTCAGTAGACAATAATGGTAAGTTAATTTTTAGTTTATTTTTAAATGTTTCTAAGCATCTTACCGTTTTTGGGTTAACAGTGATATCCATTTTAGCCACTTTAAATTTTTGGTTTTCAATGGTAATCATTTGACCGCAATGATCAGAGTCTAGAGCATTTATAATTTCTTTATGGATTGGAGTAACATCAGTATAAATATTGTCTAGACATGTGGCACAAGTAGGCGTTATTCTTGTAGGCTCCAAAAATAGGTTTACGAGATTGTAGGACCGAAACAGACTCATAATTTTACTACAAGAACTTGAGTTTTCTAATAAATTTACATTAAAGTCACCGCATGTGATAATGGACTTGTTTGTGTTACAAATCTTGTGTAAAACTTCATCCATTACCTTTTCAAAGCAGTCATACAATCCCGAGGGGGGCCTGTACACACTTAATATAATGAACTGCTCCAATTCTATACAGGCTATTTCAATATTGCGTTCAACAGATAGGCTCACAATGTCCTTTCGGTCTTTGAATTTAATCTGGTTATTTACTAAAATTAGTGATCCACCATGAATGGCATTAACTCTGTTGAATGTGCTACCAACCTGGTGATTACTAAAACTAATCATGAACTGGTGGCTTTGAAGCCAATGTTCTGTAATACAAAGAATATCAATATTATTCAAATTCAAAAATAGTTCTAATTCTAAGTCTTTGTTCCTCAGTCCTTGAATATTCTGATGCACCAGGTTGATACTATTTGTTATTAAGCTATTTTTATTAGATATAGTTTTGTGAGATTGTTCATTACTGCTAGAGTTTGCCTCTATTGTCCTATTCTCTAATTTAAATGATTTATAATGTCAATATTATGCACTAAATTTCTCACTGGATTATTCAACATGTCATGGTACTCAATAGAAGCAATCTCTTTTGCTAAATTCTTAGCTGTTATACTAAAAAAATAAGACAGTGACACAGCTATCTGTCGTTTACAATACCTAGAAAGATAGTACCTGTCTACTAGGAATCTATCTTTTGTCAAATATAAGCTATTACCAACATAATTATTAATATCAATTAAATGAAACATATTATTATTGAATGTCAAATTATGTAATGTCATGTTAATTTCAAATCTTAAGAGGTTTTCTTCCTGTGGCAAACTTTGACTATAGGGGAATGTGAACATTAGAATTTTTCCTAAACTAAGTTTACTCAATGAATTAAAATATTGGAACAACTCCCCTTTGTTCACATTACACCTATTACCAACAAATATCAATAATATGGAATCTGGGCTGAAGTTGTAATTCATAATCTTTCTCATAATGAAATTTAAGGAACAACCAGGCATACAAAAGTTAATAATTGAAGATCCCGGATTCTTACTTGTCAACAAGCGGCCTAAATCCTTTCCAATTTCATCAGAAAAAATTATAATTTCTTTATTGACAATCGGTTCTGTTATACAATTAATATTTTCAAGTAGTAGACTATCACAGGACTGCAGTATAGTTGTATTGCATACCGACAATGAATGGGCCAGTGTGGGTGTAACAGATGGACTTGTGCAATGATCACAGTTGCTACTTTGTGTACTTACTAGCTCATTCATAGCCAATACATATTCCTTTAATTGTCAGTAAACATCCCTATAGCACGCACACATTTTGCAAATAAAGTTTAAGTTCCATGTGGTAGTCAGTAGTACCAATATGTATACACTTAGACAAGTTTAGAAGCAATTTCCGCCTACTATAATTGTTTTTATTTTCATGTTACCTAACGAACCTAATATTTTGGAACCCATATCATCATAAACTTGGTCATATTTCAAAGATACAATCGTTATTTCACCAGAAATACGCGTTTGAAGTTGAACAAGTGTATACATATTATTGCTCGTGACTCATGCACAAGGGGGCGGGTCTATTGCTTTCAACCAGACCTAAATCCAGACCTCGTGACTGCTACTGAGATTTTTACTGATAGAAGAACTCTTCGACCAACCGAACTCGGAATCGAACAGCTAGTTCTATATAAATTGTGTGGCCAGCCACACGATTTATATAGAACTAGCTGTTGCCAGCGGCTTCACCCACTACAACTCGAAATTATCCCACGGGAAGATAAAATCAAGATAAAAACTATCCTATGTGTTAATCTAGGTTATGAACTATCTTTGTACCAAATTTTATCTAAATCCGTTCAGTAGTTTTTGCGTGAAGAAGTAACAAAAAACACACTTTCAAATTATTGCCTTTATAATATTAGTGTGATAAATATATATATTCAAGAAGTCAAGATAGTCAAGATAAAAACTATCCTATGTGTTAATCCAGGTTATGAACTATCTGCGTACCAAATTTTATCTAAATCCGTTCAGTAGTTTTTGCGTGAAGAAGTAAGAAACATACACACTCACAAACTTTCGCCTTTATAATATTAGTGTGATAACCTGTCAACACCATGTGTATTAATTGCCACAACCCTTCACCCACTCACTCAACATCTACCCCAATCTACCCACAAAACATTTAAAAAAAAACCTAAAACAAATAAACATCATGCCTCCCCTTAAGCCGTCTGTTTACATATGCATGGCAGTGGAATTGGAAACCAATTGAGTTGCGCGCTCGTACTTATACGTACTTATTGTGCGTCTGTCTGTCTGTCTGAATGATTTCCCATTTAAATGCGACGTTATATTAAAAGGGGAATGACGGGGAATTTGAATTAATCTTTTCTTTTTTTTGGCGTGTTTTAAATGTATTTTGGAGGTTGATGCATGGGTTGGTACCATTATGTGTGACTGTTTTGCTAAATATCGTCATCATATTAGTAAAGGGGCAAGGAGCAGAAGTAGTACTAACCTAGCGTTGAGACTGTTAGACTGCCAAGTCATAGGTCTCCAGTTGGAACCTAGGGACGTTTGCTGACTTTAAAAAACGAGATTCTAATAATTGTAATCACACTAATAATATAAAGGCGAAAGTTTGTTAGTGTGTATGTTTATTACTTATTCACGTAAAAACTACTGAACGGATTTGAATAAAATTTGGTACACAGACAGTTTATAACCTGGATTAACACATAGGATAGTTTTTATCCCGATTTTATCTTCCCGTGGGATAATTTTCGAGTTGTAGCTGGTGAAGCCGCTGCCAACAGCTAGTAATAAATAAATTACAGCCAATGGCTTAATTGCCAAGAGCCTCGACTAACATCTGAGGAGGCTTTCGTTAGGCAGCTGGATCAAGGGCTTGAGACAGAGAGCGGTTCTCCTGGACACGGCTCGCATTGTTAGGAGGTTCCTTTCTCTGGAGCCCTGACTCCGGTAGCTTGGACCCTGTTCCTGATACCGGTGGGCTACTATTTTTTTATATTTTTAAATGTTTTTTTATATAAGTTTGTGGACGAATATTTAAAAACATAATTTATAATTATGTATGAAGTTAAATTAAGGAATAATAAAAAAAAACATCTACCTAACGTTTTTCCAATTATGTTGAAATTGGCTTCTAGTCTAAAAATGCAACATTCCCAACATCTAGTGGTGGCGGCCCTAACTTACGAACAGTAGGTCGTGGGTTCGAACCCAGGCAGGCACATTACTTTGTGTAATTTATTTCATCACCGCTGCTCTCAAAATGTTGAAGGAAAACATCATGAGGGAATGCCGTAGAACAAAAAAAAAATTTGAAGACAAGGGACATCTATAATACCAATCCGCACTGGGCGTGATAGATTATAGCCCATTCCCTCTCAAAGAAAGCAGCCCTGTGTCCCATCAGTGGGAACATTAATACGCTGTTGATGATGATGCTGATTAACATAAAATCTACTAGAACCAAACCGAACACTATACAATGTACAACTATCTTACAAACAAAAAAAATCTGATTCTGGTTCTAAGAAAAACTTATTAAATTCGTAAAGGTTTCGAAAAAGTACTCAGGACAGAGTTAATTAACTGGGATTAATTAAAACAATCAGTATAATAGAGTGATTGACTTAAAATAATAGACTTGTCAGGTTCGACGAATCCTTTTCAATTTCACAGAGGGCTTCATTAATTTTTTTCAAGGTTTTAATTTATTTTTTATTGTCTTTTCGTTTGTCTTGTTTTTAATTTATTAATTTGATTGGGCTTTTTGTTATTGCACGAAGGTCTGCTAAAGGCTAGGCAGATAGATGGGGCTAGTTCTATCAAGCCTTTTTCCAACTTTGTTGGGGTGGATTTTTTGGAAGTGGGAAATCATCAAATAATTATCCCGCTCTGGGCAGAGCGAAAGGGAGTGTCAGACTTCTTCTGACTAAAAACCACCCATGTTCCTTCTTAGCCTTTGTGTCTGGGCCCACGGTATCTCTTTCGAGCAATCTGTGGCCCAGCGCAGCTTAACCTTGAAGATCAATCCAATTGACTGTAATTATTTAGCTACTAGCTCCTTTGCTGATGGAACGATCAACAACCAATCTCTTCATATGAATTGCATTCCAGAAAATCGGTGTTAATAAAGGTCCGCACCAGCTACCAAACTTTCACAGCCCAAGTCTCTATTAAGCAATGTTCTACCCGCCTGGGACATGTTCCCGTGAATTCCAGCCTCTAGGGAGGGAACACGGACATTACAGCTGCTAAACGACGTTCTTAATTACCTAATGTCAGATCAGAGTGGTTAATTATTGTAAGCTACAATATTATGCCAGTAAGTTTTCTATCGTGGAAAAAATGACTTGTTCTAGTCGCTAATTTGTAACATTTCTTTCGTTAACTTTGTGGTTTCATGTCGTAGAGTGCATATTAAACTAAATGAATAATTAATAGTCACTGAGATATGACTCTAAATATATGATTTAAGTTGAAATAATATAACAAAATTTTATTGTTGGTCATCTTATGTCACTACAGTTCTAACACACGCAATACTATCGAATTTTAACCAATGGGAGTTGGCAGAAACCACAAAACGCTGCTATGATAATTACATACTCCTTTTGCTTTGGTCCATGTTCATCATACATTACGTGTTTCTAACCACACTCGTTCTTTATTTTGTATCTAATCTAAGTATGGCTATTGGATTTAAAGCAATACATCTCAGTGGTTAGAATGTATAGCTATCGCTTTCTTTTGTTTGATGATTTCGATTTCAAAAAAGAATATAATTTTCTTTTTTATCACAAAGTTTTAGTTTCATCGATTGAAACCCAAAGTCGACTTCCAAGTAAGCAGTAATGGGTAAAAGGAAACGGGTAACGATTAAACCAACATGTACTAAGAAGGACGACATTCGTCATCAGAAGACTTTATCTATCCTAGATATTGATATAATCTTCTGGTAACCAAACTACGGATAAGTCAGCAGCCTGAATGTTTAGAGTGTGAAACTTAAAAAATTGTTTCTATATTTCAAACTGCAACGTGTGAAGACAATCCCAGTTCTTTTTCCTTTTACCCTCGCTAAAAAATCCTGTCGATTTAGCCAATTATAACTTCGGACTTCAGCGTTCAAATTCAACGTGATAGCAATCAGATGTAGTTATATACCTACTTGCTCATTATTAGTCCCGACGAGCTCTGCATTTGCATAGTCCAATGTTGAATGTGTACATACTATAGTGTTCGACAAAAGCGTCATCTTCGGCTTCGGCGAGAATAGGCCGACATTTTGGCCGTAACTGAAGTTTTCTAGCAAGTGGTGACGTGAGGTCCTGTATTCGATTCTTGGATCGCGCAAAATGTTATTGGGTTTTCCTTCAGGAATATCTTAGTTGCAGCCACGGAGTCTTGATTTGTGCCCAGATGATGGCAATAGGCTCGACTCTTATTATTTTTTAATAACAGCCTAATAATGTTGTCCACTGCTAGGACATAGGCCTCCTCTCTTTGAGAGAGACGACTCTTATTACTACATAAGATGTAGGTAAACATAACTGATGATATGTTATGTACGTAGAACTTTATACTGAGACTGGTGGCTTGTATCATCCCACCGCTGGGCAAAAGCCCCACGACCTCCAGTTGCCTCGATCCAAGGCCAATGTGGACCACTGGACACTGATCCTGTCCAGATCGTCCCGCCATCTTCTACGAGATGTGCCGCGACGCCTAATAACTGTGTCAGGGCTCCTGAAAGTGGTTTTTTTGGCCCACAGTTCATTAGGTATTCGGCAGACGTGCCCTGTCCAGTCCCACTTAAGCTTAGCGGCTTTATGAACAACGTCAGTAATTTGTGTTTTGGAGCGCAGTGTTGTGTTGTGTACACGGTCGATTGGTTTGTAGCGTAGAATGCCACTTTATGACGATAAGCAATTTATCGGCTTCGGGTAAAAATCGTCCTTCGGTCAGACACTAGTAGATATCTACAACTGCTATAACCAGATACTGGTAACTAGTTATTCTGTCGCTGATGTTCTGTTGGCTGCAATAATAATAGTAGCAATAGCTTGCATTAATGTTGTCGAGCTGCAGCTCGAATTTGCATGTGCTTGTTAGGTAGGTATGTGTGAGAGGGTGGAATTTTGGATGGTTTATTAGTTCACTGGTCAGTGGTACGTTTGTTAAGTTTGACTATCTCCATCAATACGACGTCAATACCGACAGATATTTCTTTTTTAAATAAACTGTGCCTTTGTACTCTACGTTTTTATACCATGTTTTCTCTTGTGTGTACATAAATTAAAGAATAAGATCAGTGTTCTACAGTAACCCCACAACAATGTTCCAATAGATGGCTACCGCCAACCAAGTCCCGCACCCTCTACCGTCAAGTCGGAGGATCCTCTCTTTTCTAAACAGGTATGAAGGCCTTGACACCTTGTCCATCAATTACTTCAAAACTTTTATCAGGAAATTCTCAGGTCAGCTCTCTGTTACGCTGTGAACACAAAAAAAGACTATGTTGCTGTCTAGATGATAAATACTGTCATCATCATCATCAGTCTACAGCAGCTCACTACTTGAAACAGGCCTTCTCAATCGCACGTCAGTCAATACGACAACTTTTTCTAAAAACAAGATTCAGAAACAAATACTTCTCATGGCACTCAAGAGCTCAAAAACCACACGTTTTCTGGTATTATAAAAAGTAAAAATATCTATTGACTAAAATAAGAACTATTTCAGCACTACGAGTATTCGCTATCACAATCTAAATTCAACCACAAAAAAAAAATCTTAATATATCTTTTCTGAACGTAACTTATATCCAGCGCAAAACAAAGCTATTTGGGGCTACAACGAATTTAATCCGGAGAAAAATAGGAATCTAGGCAATAGATACGGAACCTAGAAGTCTGGAACAGGAACAATACAATTATCTAGACTTGTCTGGACTGAATTTAATTTTAGATAACTGTGTTTCTAGCTGGTTTTATGGACCATGTGGAAATGCGAGGTGAGGTTCTGGCTTAATTTTAGTACCAGCTCAAGCAGTCTTATTTGGTCTAGGTACTTGATTTATTTCTCAAACGTGTGAGTTTTTGTTTTATGTTTCAAAATGCTGAAAGAACCGTGGTGTTCTAATACAGTTTTCCGAGTTTTGGAGAGGTAGATTGCTGTTTTTATTTATTTCGTTTAATGTTGCTTGAACATAAACATAACATAACATCACGCCAGTAATCCCCAAAGCGTAAGGCAGAGGTGTACATCCTACTTATATTATAAACGCGAATGTTATTAAGTATGTATGTGTGTATGGATGGATGTTTGTTACTCTTTCACGCAAAAACTACTGAACGTATTTGGGTAAAATTTGGTACACAGATAGTTTATAATCTGGATTAACACACAGGATAGTTTTTATCCCGATTTTATCTTTTTGTGGGACTTTCGAGTTGTAGCGGGCGAAGCAGCTGGCTATAGCTAGTAATATTATATCCACCCTCATTTGGGCAGTCATGTTTTAAGTTCCATGTAATAACAGCAAAAATCCACAGTCCGTAACTACAACTGAGAAATTACTGATGGAAAAACCCAATAACACCTTTCCCGACTTTGGAATCTAACCCAGGACCTCATGCACAGAAGTCGAACTTGCGAAAACAAGAGCAACGGGAGCTCACATAAAACCAGAGAAACAAAAATACCTACTTCAAGCATGATTGCTACTTGATTAGGCTGTTACATCGATCAAATTATCTACTTCTAATACCATCGCAATATCTAATAAAACATTCAAAAATACCCAACCCCCTCGAGGGCCCGACGAAGTAAAACAAACCCCCAAATCGGTCCAAAATTATACCCCAGAATTATCTTACGATTTCCGAACCCTCTACATTAGAAATTCGATTTTTCCCACCCCCTCCTTCCCAAATTCTTCCCCCAAATCAGACAAAAGGCAGTGAACCCTGAACGATAAGCAAACAGTCCACAATCACCTGGCCTTCCCCCCTCCCTTCGCGATGTAAATCCTGCTATTCTCGGTAAATATTTGAATTGAACCTGCCCTCGTATTGTAACGAATTTGAAATGTATGTTTGTTTCACAATGAGGACAACGCCATCTGTTAACGAAGTTCGTAAATAAGTTGTACACTATAGATAATAGATGGCAGTAAACAAAGTTTTGGATAGCGAACAATAAACAGTGAATATTATTCTTATTCGTTTTCGACTTGATCTATGATAAAATTATGGAGATAAAATTATGAAGTTATTTACATTCAAAGTTGAAACGTAGTAGTGTTTTTGTCATATTCAGTAAAGTAGTCTTTCAGCAAAGTTTGGGACAAATACCTAGTGCTACAATTTACATCTTAACGCAATATCATGGAAAATCCATTATCATTCTGGTCATTAAACTAAATAATCATGTAAATCGATGACCGTAATCAATTAGGCAATACTGGAAATCATGCATGAACCGAATCAGGTTATAATTCCTAATGAATGACTTAATCAGAGAAGGCTGTAATTAGTACAAATGCACTAGTTGTGCGTAAACAAGCTAAGTAAAGGGTTGGCAGATGATTTAATTAAGCTGGTGATTAATCTGGATTGGAAGAGGTCTGTTTTGTCAAGAATTGTGGATTTTTCAATATACAAGCTTCAATATATTTCACCGTATTACTCATCTTATTAAAGTTATATTGCCACCAAAATTATTATAATAACTTGTATAAAGTCCTACCAGACATCGCGTCGCGCGTCGGTCGATCTAGCTAGGGCGCAAACACTCTTTCACTCTAACTTCTTCACTCTACGACCCGTTAACTTCATTGACTACCAGTCCTTCAACAAACACGGCAAACTACTACCACTGGTATCAATGTAGATTTAGATACCTACCTAAAAGAAAATTTCTCACAAACATTGAACATTACATTCATAAATCCACCGAACAGACTCCACGTTTTCGAACTCTCAAAAAACTTCAAACCAGCATAAACTAGCCCACCACTAAGTAGATAGTTCAGTAACTACTTAACAACAAGATGGGTGACCCTTCTCTGCTCCTGACGTAAGACTCGGTTGCTAGGATACCTAAAATATCTGCAACTAGGTCGCTCAGTTCGGTGCCTAAGTGTATAGACGCTGCAATTTGGCTTGAAACCTCCAAGCTGTAAGCTGGACCACTGTTTGTGCGGTCCAAGTTATGAGAAGTTCGGGGGTGTATTTGAGCTGGTAGGTACCGATAAAGTTTGTTGTAGTTAGATTTAGTTGACAATGCTTCTCCTTCTCTTGAATTGGGGTTCATGACGTAATAACAATTCCAAACCACACCGGTCTCATATGTGGTGAATGACGACAATTTTGTTTTCACAGAGAAAAATCTTGAGCTCTTGTAACTTCATGGTATAATGCATGTATGCAATCAAAATGGTAGGTGCAATTGTAACTTATTTACAACTAAGATTCAGATAAATATGATTATGATTCAGGTAACTTAATTTGCTCAAACATGCGTGTACATACAATTAAAAAGGAAAAAATGTATGCAACACGCTACAATCTTTGTGTGAATGGTTTTTACTCAGTAGTCACTTCCTACCGTTCTGCCCAGAGCGGGTCATTTGATGATTTCCCACCCCCCAAAAAATTAAATATAAAGTTTAAAATTAGCTATGTAGATACGTATCCTTCTTTTTGAAGACCTTTGGCCACCCAATGCTGTCTAAGTCTCTACTTTTGGCGGTTTTGTGTCATGGCTATCCAGTTTCTCTCGGCCAGTTTAATGAGATCATCTTTCAACCTAGTTGGTTGTCTTCCCACATTGCCAGCACTTACTTTCCTCATTTTCCATCCAGTCTGCGACATATCATCATCAACATCATCAGCCTATTATGTTCCCACTGCAGAGACTTAGGCTTCTAGGAGAGGGATGGGCTATAATCCACCACGCGGGCCCAGTGCGGGTTGGTAGATGTCACATGTCTTCGATTCTTTTTGGTTCTAAGACATGCCGGTTTTCTCACGATGTTTTCCTTCACCGTTTTGAGAGCAGCGGTAATGAAATAAATTACACAAATTAATGCGCCTGCCTGGATTTGAACCCACGACCTACTGTTCGTTAGTGACACCACTGGGCTACCGTTGTCCTCGTACTTACGTGTATTTCACTCGGTCATAGAGCCTAATTGAGGGTCGTAGAGGAATAGGGATGTTTACTGACTTAAAAATATAATTCTAATTAGTCCGTCTGTTAGATTATCGAAAAATATTGGATACGTATTTTTGGTTTTATCAAATCAATAAAAATTGACGAAGATAAAACGCGTCAGAGGTTTGAGTAGGGGGTTGCGACGTCACTCACCGGTAAAAAATGTCATACTAATGTCTTAGAAAATGACGTCACACGAGTTTTCAAAGCACTGTATCGTCTTCATTGTTTGCTTACGTGAAAAAAGAAAAAATACGTGTCCAATATTTTTTGATAATCTATCTGACGGACTAATTAGAATTTTTTAGTTAACTACCCTATTGCTTACACTTAAATTCTTTTGAACCAATTTATATCTAACAATCAATGGGTATGAAACCCATTCCATTACCAACAAAACCTAAGACCGAGCCATTAAGACTGCTATCATTTGCATTGCCTTCATTTACCATCAATCTTAGCAGACCAATCTCTCATAACTTACACCACAAGCCAACTCACAGTTGAAATTCTATTCTAGACTAGATTCCGCAAACTATAAAATGCACGAAAATTTATCTATCCACCCAGGAAGCGGTGTTTAGTTATGAGTTTGTACGATATTTATGTAAAATAGTTCACATGTTTGGCAAACATTTAACTGTTTATTAAAGTTTTTTCTAACTAAAACAATGTGACGGAAATAAATCATAATTCTGTTGCCCTTATCCCAATTAATGGCTGGCGTGCTAGTTCCCATGATCCCGGTACAAGTGTAAGAATCACACGCCGGGGTGGATTTTAGTCAGTTAGAGTCTGACAGACCCTCCGCTCGTCCCAGGGCGGAGAACATCCTTGAGGATTTTACACTCAGAAACAATAAAAAAGGGATATTGTCGCTACATCAGTCTTTCAGGTCGTATATGATCGCCAAATCAAAGATCGTTACCAAAGTATTTATTTAATGTAAGACAAAAATAGAAACCTTAACCTGCAATACCTAAATCGCAATAAAACCATAAGTTCCACAATCAGATCGCAAATAGAACCAAGTCTTTAGTAATCGGTTCATCGGTTCCCGTTCGTTCGTTCGTTCACATTCATTCATTCTATATCGTACAGCAAACCGCATTGTTTTGCGGTTTACTCCCGAATAAAGTTCCTGTAAGTAATTTCATTGCAATAAAACGGTATTATTGCTATTTTATTTCTCAGTGGTTTGGGATTATGGGCAAATTGGATGTGTTGACTTTAGACT
The DNA here is from genome assembly GCA_932274075.1 of Diarsia rubi. Taxonomy (NCBI): domain Eukaryota; kingdom Metazoa; phylum Arthropoda; class Insecta; order Lepidoptera; family Noctuidae; genus Diarsia; species Diarsia rubi. The sequence continues at coordinate 7,758,343 of OW026437.1, read as the reverse complement.
GGGTTTATTGGTGATAACGTTAAAGCTGAAATATCATTCGATTGTTGAACGATTCGACTTTTTATGAGAATCGAATCGAGACACTAAAACTATTGAAATAATCGAGTAGTTAACAGTAGGAGATTTATAGTACTGTACGTTTTATCGATATTAGCAACCCGTCCTTTCTTTGCATGGATGCAATGAAGGTATAAAAGCTTCCTTTAGAATCATTCTATCTATTGCTTAAAACTGCATTAAACTCCGTTGCGTACTTTATAAGATATAAGCGTACAATCAGCGGGAACGAGTTTGTTTCAAAGTCGCGGGAAACACCTGGATACGAGACGCATAGGATCAGGACATGTGGCTGAAGAAAGGGGAGGTCTATACCCAGCAGATGATATATGATGATGGAGTCCGTGAGCTGGGTTCCCACAGATTCCACAACCTCCCCTCGCTTCACATGCATGACCGCACATTTGTCCATATGAAGATGAATCAACATCTGGTTAAATGTTACCACTACTGGGATACATGCCTTTGTACAAAACACAGTGCAATATCACGCCTTTGTTTCAAAAAGCAATAAGCAGAGATGTATAAAAAAGTAGTTAAAAAACTAAAAAACCCGACTGAAAAGACTGAAAAGCAAAAAACAAGCACATTTTAAATTAAACAAAACTTGGAAGCAGGCGGGGTCCATTCTATTTTCATTTCATAATTTAATATTCAAATGAACCCCGCCTGCTTCCAAGTTTTGTTTAATTTAAAATGTGCTTGTTTTTTGCTTTTCAGTCTTTTCAGTCGGGTTTTTTAGTTTTTTAACTACTTTTTTTTATTTCTAGCTTTTTAGTTCTTTAGTGTATGTTCTTTCGGTGGTCGCGTAAAATACTTCGCAGATGATTTAACTTTTGTATTTGTTTATAGAATTTGTGACTTTGAATTTATTTCAAACATATAGATGTCGTATATTTTTGTAATCTCCTTTTAAAACCCTTCATTTTGATACCCTACTCGATGGTTCGGGTTTTTTTTTTAATCCACGATTTGGCCCCCAAAACCAGCAATGATCTTTGTTTTTTTAATTTTAATGTAGCCAGTGACACTCGCGCCATCAAGACGAATCTAACGACGTATATTCAAATCCCTTCATCCGTTTAGGAGTTAAGATCCCAACAAAGAAACGGACATACATACATACCTACATACTTACATACATACATACATACATACATACACGCCAAACACATAACCCTCCTTTTGGGCTTCGCCGCAGTCGGGTAATAAAATACACAGGTATTAAACTTAGGAACAACAGAGACAACTTATTGATTTTATACTTTTTTATTATTTTTCTTTTTTACACTTAAACGTTTTAATTATTTACACATTGACATTATTTACTTTTTCAAGTATGATTTTTTATTTTTTTGCCTTGCTAAATATTTAATTTTTCTTTCTTATCCAACTTTGTGTATTGTGACATTTAATAATTTGACATGACTATTTCGTTTGACAAATTCTTTATTACTTTTTAATTTATTATTGTGAATGTGAGGACCATGTGGATCTTTATCTTTTTAATTTTAACGATTGTCTGCCGGTTTGAGTACTATAAGTGACCCACCCAATTGCCTTTATTTGATATTGTTCGACATGACATTGAGCACCTTGAGTTGTAAGCCGAGCTCTACGATAACTGACAAATGCTTGCACTAACTGGACGGGTTAACTCAAATCTGTGTGGTGCTTTCTTCAAAAGACCATCTCAGACCCTGATCTGTATAGTCTTCATGTGTGTATATCAAGATTATGTCTGGACCTTAAAAGAGAATACATTTGACGCAAAAATTCAAATACGAACCCCGGGCATCAAATGTACAGGAGATAGGGCATTTCATACTCTGCTTTTGTACAGTTTGTAACTAAAGATTTCCTTAACCCCAAAATGAAAAAAACACCACCCCAAAAAACAATATCTAAATTGTTAAAACGCACAATTCAAATACATTCCCTTATATAATAAATCAAAATATTACACTTACAAGTACAATTTGATTGATAATCATAATTATTGCTCGTTCCTGATCCGATGGGGGTTGATAACCTAATGTCACATTGGCGTGACAAGGGTTATGTACTTTGACGCACACTCCTGTAGGCCTAAGCATTTGAGGGTTTACGTTTTAACTTTTATGGCGTTTATTGCTATTAACAGCATTATCAACTCATTAGGCAGAATTGTTTGTCGGCAAAGTTGACACGTGCCGCCGTTACACAGCGAGGGTCAGATGAGACTAGCCCGCCACACTATTCCCAAAAAAAACTGCAACTCCTGAAAGCCAGAATCAACAGTGGCAACCACCCGAGCAGCGTGACAATTAAAATTGAGACGGCTCAACAGGTGACGAGTTTGGCACTTTCAATACGCTCCATCAGCTCATGTGCAAATAGCAGGATATTGTACTCCAGGTAAGAATCATCTATGAATCTCAACCTGAACAGGTTTGGCAATCCTAAGCTTAGTAATGCTCCGGGCGTGGTATAAGCATACTTTCCAACAAATTCCGAGACACTGAAGCTCTATAAAATTCCATGGAAACAGTTTAACTGACATGAATCCTATCTGCCTATATTATTCCCAATGATATGGCCAACAGACGATGCACAGAACGGGGTCCGGACAGGTTTGAAACCCCGACGACAACTGCCTGGCAATCGCCCACCAGACACATATTGGTCAGACGATCCTCCCGTTTCAATGGGGGATGAAAAACTTTGCATTCGTTCTTTACACTCTGAAAAAACCATCGTGAGAAAACCGACAGGTACCGTAGTACCTTAGTACCGTATTTTCCATGTATTTTTTTTCAATTACCTTATGTAAAACAAGTACATTATGTTAAACATCATTCAACATCCCTCCAAAAAGTAACCGAAATAAAAGTCCTTGCAGTATACACGTCCTCACAGCATACCTGTGTAAAACGCATTAGCGGGATTGATCAGATAATCCGTGGCACAATCAGGTACCACCCTCCCAGCCTACCCCTTCACACAAACCTTAATTTGAGTGCAGTCATTTGGTAATACATGTGGCAGTACCGTGTATGGTGTGCCTTGTGTACCTCTGTGTGGTTGATGGTAGGCGATTTTCAATGGTTTTTAATAAACCTTTGTGTGAGGGTTTTTTAGTTTTTTTTGGAAACAACAGGTAAAGCATTTTTGTCGTTGAGAACATACTTTTATCGAACCTCTAAAATACACGTAAACAATTTAAATGGGCCAGAATCAAGGTTGTATGAACGAGTATCAATCTCTCAACCAGTCACTGCTGCGGACTTGTTCCAAACAGATTGACTTGATATTCGAAAGGTTGATCTGTCCAAGAATTCATCATCATCATCTAACTTTTCCCAACTGCGTAAAAGTCAGTTTCCAGTCTAACCGGATCCACCTGAATACCTGTCTACACTAATAATAATATAATACTATAAAGAGGAAAGATTTGTTTGTTTGTTTTTTTGTAACGAATAGGCTCCGAAACTACTGGACCGATTTGAAGATCTGTAGATCGACCGTTTATTAAGCCACGAGCTCCTGAAATTTCACAACCAATGAAATTAAACTGGCTCTGAAAAGCTGGAGATTACCTCCCTCATTCGACAGCAAACATTTAAACTCTCATTCCCTCTCAATGCACTCCCTAACCACGTACAAACTCAAACAAGCTATATTAACACCACACATGCTTATAATTTAATATTAACGTTCTCCTGCACTTTACATTTTCCTCTCCACTTTTACCAGGCGATAAATTTAATCCTACCTACAAAGCGTAATCCCCATAAAGTTAGGAGAGATAAAATTTTGTATACCTGAAGTGCAGTTGTAGGTATTTTGAGGATCTAAATGTGGTAGTTTCCAAATAGCAGCATATTAACGTTTTAAGTAAGTGAATTAAGTAACTAAATCGATAAATAACGTAACTAAATCAACATGTGTCGATACTCTTGCGCCATCACATCTTCTAAGTTCATCGTGCTGCGCAGGTGGTGCCGCTGCGGCTGCAGAGAACCTCAAGCGGCGTAAATATAGTAGCCTTTGTGGTAATTATATTTTCGAGCCGTTTGGGGTTGAAACTCTAGGGACGTGGGGTCCGAGTGCTCATAGCCTTTTTAAGGAAATTTCTAAACGCTTAGTTGACGCTTCTCGTGACCCAAGGGCTGGCTTTTATCTTGGCCAGAGGCTAAGCGTTGCCATACAACGTGGCAATGCCACCAGTCTTTTGGGCACATTACCGGCTGACAGCGTTGAGGAGCAGTATTTCGATGCCCTTTTATAGTTTATTTTTAGTTTATTTTATAGTTTTTAATTAATGTACTAGAATACCTGCATATTAAATGCAGTAATACTAAATCGAGTGTACATTATGATAATAATCGATGGTACATTACGATGATAATCGATGGTACGTATGGTGGTCTCAAGTAGTCAAGGTAGTGAAGGTTTTGTTAGAATAGGGATATTTCCTGACATATCGAAAAATATTGGGTACGTGTTTTTTGTTTTATCAAATTAATCAAATTTGATGGAGTTAAAATGGGTCAAAGATCATGAGTTTGACGTCACTGGCCGGTAAAAATGTGACGACACACGAGTTTTCGAAATACTGTATCGTCTTAAATTTTTGTTTGCGTGAAAAAATATACATATGTCCAAAATTTTTTGGAAATCTAACTAACGGACTAATTAGATTTATTTTGTGTCTTGCCTCTTCTTTTACACAGAGATCTACGTTTTGAAATGGGCAAATACACAGTCCATGGAGTTTTTCTACGATTTTCGTTTTTATGCCATGTGACTGGACTGTAACTACATCCCATTGTTGTCTTTATTTCGAGAGTTGAAAAGCGCCTGTACCACTTTTTCGACATTATTTGTAATAAGGACATATTATTGTGTATGACATTAACATGACTTTTGATTTTTTTTATTCTTGCTTCTTGAGTTTTTATCATTAAAATGATTTTAACTTCGTTTGACATAATTTTAGATTTTTAAATTTTTTCTATGATTTATTTTATATGTTTTTATTGACATATGTATGAAATTAAAATGATTTTTTATTTCTTATTAATGTGGTTTGACTGTAGCTCTCGTTCATATGATTTTAGATTTTCTATTGTTAATATAATTTTACTTTTATAGACATGATTGTTTTATTCGTGATAATAATATGGTCTAACATCTATTGACATAATTTTAGATTTTTTTATTTATATGATTTACGTTTTATTGACATGATTTATTGTTTTATAAGTTTTTTTTTTCACATGTTTGCTTTTTTATTGAATTGGTTTTTTTTTTTTTCCTTATGCCTAAGTACCTACTGAATGTTGATTGTTTAATTGAATTTTATTTTATTTTTAATGTTGTGTTAGTTTTAATGATATTTCGAAACAGTATAAAAATTGTTTGTGAAATAAATGATGATGTAACTGGCCTACTTAAATAAATGCTTTGATTTCGATCACATGATGCGACGTTTCATATTCTATATTCAAGGTGCAAGAGGCACCGACACACAAATGTTCAACGAGTATTTAGTACATCATTTTGAAGTGATGAAAAATTTCCGTCCCGTCTCTTTTAAACCTGAACACATTACTTTTTGAATGTATCAGACCTGAATATCAGCAGTAGGGACCGCTCAATTCTAGGACGTCAACTGCTGGACAAAAGCCTTCCCCATAGAACGCCATAAAGAGCAGCAGCCTGCCGTTTGCTTCCACCGGTTGCCCGCGACTCTCACGATGTCGTCGGTCGACCTAGCGGGAGACCTGCAAACGTTGCGTCCTCTGTTTCGTGGTCGCCACTCGAGACCTCTTCTTTCCCATCGCTTGTCGATTCTTCGAGCGATGTCGCCTGCCCATTGCCATTTCAACTTGCATATTCTGAGAGCAAAACACTTTAAAAAAACGTTGCCTCACACTAGGAATTTCTCCTGTATCGTGGGTGCGTTCACAATCATTTAAACTCACATACACAAATACCCAGACCCGGAACAACTATCTGTAGGCCATACAAATATTTGTTTAGTGTGGGGATCGAACCCGCGACACGCAGCGCAGCAGTCCATTGCTTGAGCCACTGCGCCAACCGTGTCGTCAAACAAACTTAATTCGATGCGATTCGAGAATCATGCGTAAATAGGTCAATACCGTGGTCATCATCATCAGCCTATAATGTTCCCACTGCAGGGACTCAGGCCTCATCTCTAGCGGGATGGGCTATAATGCACCACGCGGGCCCAGCGCGGATTGGTAGATGTCACATCTCTTCAATTTTTTTGGTTCTAAGACATGCCGGTTTCCTCACGATGTTTTCCTTCACCGTTTTGAGAGCAGTGATGATGAAATAAATTACACAAAGTAATGCGCCTGACGGGGTTCGAACCGTGGTGGAATACCGTGGTAAAAATCCTATAAATATGCAGAAATACTGAAGCATATTCCTCATAATAAACACGTCTGTTGTGAATCTTTTGAAAGATTTAATCGAAGATATGTGACGACTGATCTTCGAATCTTACTTTGGTTCGCCATCCAACCATCTTAATATGAAATGAAATGACCTTCATAAAACTAAGAACTTAAACCAAAACACCATTAAAACACAGTTTAATTGACGGATTACCACGTCATAATAGTTTTTATCCCACTCATTAACGAACTCGTAAACTAGGGGAAGTCGCAACATCAAATGGTATTAATGACATAATGAAATTTTGCTATATTTTACTCCCATGCAATACGGCGTAAATCTAGACTCTGTCCTGTTACTGAAAAATTCCTAATAGAAAAACGCAATAACACGAGAATCGAACCCACGATCTCCTGCTCAGCGGTCGCGCTTGCAACGACTAAACCAACGAGGCATTTCGAAATAGCTTTTTTTTAACGGTTGGAAAATCATCAAATAACCCCTTCCGCTCTTGGGCAGAGCGAAAGGGAGTGTCAGACTTCTACCTACTAAAAACCACCCATGTTCCATCTTAGCCCGTTATGTCAAGGCCGCGGTATCTCTTACAACATCCCGCAGCCCCGACGGGAAATTAAATAGCTACTGTAAGGTTTTATAAATATATCTAAAACAATTTAGTTTAAAATTTGCTACTGACCATACTGACGGCGATAAATGCGCATTAAAAAAATGAACATGGTAGGCTGGACACAATGGGTGACGCTTGTGGTGACGCTCGTAGCGGGTGGGGAGAGATTGTTGTATCGTCGTAAAATAATTCGAAATAAGTTTTGATACCTACATAATTTGTAAGAATACCTATAAAGGGTGTAAAAGTACACTTAACGTAAACGAAAGGCACTTGTTCTCCCCACCACTGCGATCATTTTTTGGTTGTAGACCATACCTGGAAACCCCCTAGTTACGGAGATATTAGGGGTCAAAGTTCGAAATTTTTCACAGCTGTTTTTGTAAATACTACTTTTTAAGGTTATAACTTTACTTAAATTACCTCCATGACCCGTTTACTATTCAAAGCATCCACTAGCACAATGTTTTAACAGTGCTACATTGAGTTTTACCGTAAAATGTGATTTTTTACCTCAAAAAAAAAGTCGTTTCCCAGTAAAAAAAAATTGCATAGGAGTACTTATAGTTTGATGTACAGAATGCTTGGTTGACGTATGTGTGAAGGGTTAATTTACACCCTGTATATAAGTTTTGAATGTTCACTGTGGTTATTTCTGAGATATTTTATACTACTATAATTTTACAAAAACGTGCAAATAACGAATTAGGAAAACATTGAAACCAAAGTATAAATATAGTAGAGCCACTAAAACTTGCTTTCTGAACTGAACGAAAGGATTCTCTGTTACAACCTGTATAATTCATTATAACTCACCCGGTGTAAAAGGTCATGGAGTGTGTGGGAAAGGGATGGGTGTATCTGAGATGCTGAGTGTGAGGGAGACGGTGTGAGGCACATCATTTACACATCAGATGACTGGTTTTGCACGAACCTCTCTCTGACTTTCAAGCTCCTGAAATTGGCCACTCGAGTAATTGAGGACATGTATGGAGGTGTTAATTGCTTTATTTTAAAATGTATCCATTTGTATTTCGTATTTATTCGTCTGTGTTCGGACATTTTGTTTGAGGACGATAAAAGAGTGTGTAGTAAACAAAATATCGGAATTATTTAATTTCAGTCACCAGAATAAATACGAGAACTGCGCTGGCCCAGTGGTGGCGGCCCCGACTTACGAGCAGTAAGTCGTAGGTTCGAACCCAGGCAGACGCATTACTTTGTGTAATTTATTTTCATCACCGTTGTTTTTCAAACGGTGAAGGTGAACATCTTAAAGAAACCGGCATTTCTTAGAACCAAAAAATTCGAAGACATGAGAAAGCCGGCGTTACTTAGAACCAACTGCCTCTGTGGTCGAGTGGTTTAGGCGTTTGCTTTGTGATCCGGTGGTCTTGTGTTCGATTCCCATGGGAAGCATACTTTGTGAAGTAGTTTCAAGTTTGGCTAAGACATTGCAGGCTTGAATCACCTGATTGTCTGATAAAAAGATGATTCCGTGCTCAGGAAGGCACGTATAAGCTGGTGGTCCCGGCCGCCGAACGGCGGTCGTCAAACCATGTCAGAGGCCCTTGAGGCGGTTTAGAAACTCTGACACTAGGGTGTGTGGGGTCGCTGGACCTAACTGCCCACAGGATAAGAAGAAGACCTAGAACCAAAACTTTAAAGACATGACTGTGACATACAACAACACGCTTTGGACCCACATTTTGGATTACGGGACGCTTGTGTCCTAGCAGTGGGAATATTATCAACTACATTACGTTTATGCAAAATACGAGAGAAAACCTTGCTAAAATACTACGGGTCGGACTTGATTCTGTTACCAGCGAAACTTCATACACTTTCAAGGGTTTCAAAGTCCTACAAACATAGAGTTTGCTCGTTAGTTCAAGTTACTGTTAGAATTATACCACCAAGCCGAAATCGCAAGGTTTTGAAGGCCTATCTTGTAGCTTTCATGAGAAAATATTTTAATCTCCTGAGTATGGCATTTTAAGTTCTAAGAGGTCGCTCGAAATTGATCACACTAAAGTGTGTAGGCACTCCATAGATCTAGTAAATAAGTTGTTCTCTATAATTATCTATGGTGAGGTCACGTATGAAATGTATGGTCATACCATTTATGTATCACTGACATTACTATGCAAACCGTGCATGGAGGCGAAGGAAACGGAAGCATGATGTACTCCTCGAGTGTACCGGTGCACCCAGATCTGCAAAAAAACTCTTGGAACACCGAAATTCCTTGCAGATATCCTAAGAAGATTTTGCTTTTGGAGGGAGGCTGGTTGAAATAACAGCCACCATAGCCCCCGCGGGAAAGTTTGAATAGTTTTTTTGAAGAAATGCTGTCCTTCTCGGTGACTAGAGCACCTACGTATTAATAATTTAACCATACCTACCTTAGGGCGGTACTAACCACTCTTTATACATATCTCCGCCGGCTAAGTCAAAAGGCCGGCCCAACGCCAGGACACTCATACACAATTCAGAGACGCCACGCCTGCTGCGACTAATTCACTGAAAAATTTACACCAACATATCTAAAAAAGGAAATTGTGATATTATAGTTATGCCGTGTTATTTTATACAGTTCTAACCTGGAACTCTGACTACGACAATCTTACGACCCAAAAAAATATTGGTTTTTAAGTTGGCAGTCGCAATAGTATGCAATAAGTTAAACTGCGTATTCCTCACGACGTCGCGTCCCAAGTCTGTGTACAAAATTACAATTGAATATCCAGTAGTTTAGCCACAGGACATTATTATTTACCAGTGACCCGCCCCGGCTTCGCACGGGTGCAACGCAGGTAATACATAATATAAACCTTCCTCTTGGATCACTCCATCTGTTGCCGAAGACTGCATTGACCCCGTCGGGGCTGCGGGTTGTTCGCAAGAGATACCGCGGCCTCGAAATAAAGGGCTAAGAAGGAACATGGGTGGTTTTAGTAAGTAGAAGTCTAACTCTCCCTTTCGCTCTGCCCAAGAGCGGGAGAGGTTATTTGATGATTTACCAACCCCCCAAAAAAAAGAGACTGCATTGAAATCCGTTGCGTAGTATAAAAGATCTAAGCGTATCAACAGTGGGACCGAATTTATTTTATACAATGTAAACATTTTCAAGATTCCTCTGCCGTTCTGTTCCAAATAAGACTTTAAATTTTCCACCTAAATACATCAGCAAGGGATGTCAGTATCTATCTTACTAAACTCCTGCCTGTTATTTCCAATACGCTTCCTAACAAAACTTAAAACTCTCCTCCTTACATTTATATCAGTAAGTTAACCAATCCAACCCTTCAGGGACACGCGAAGACTACGTACCGAATACGTGATGGCTACGTGACGACTACGTGACGTCACGTGTGCATGAATATCGTATCTTTCCGCGTTCTTCTAAAAGGCAAGCGGGGTTAGTGGGTCACGATGACGCTCTTGTATATAAACTGCTGCTACTTATATAGAGTAATGCAGGTCGGGTTCTTTCGTTGAGATAAAAAAGGGGTGAAAAAACTTAATGATTTTAGTTATCAAACGTTTTGTTGTGTCTGTGAGTTAATATGAATGAAAGTTCGCGAGCACATTCGCAAGAAGTTGGCAGCTTCGTCTCAAAACTAAGATGTTATACTTAGTTTTTTTTTTGTATCTTTTAAAACTTTATATGTATAGGTATTCTGGGGAGAATACCGATATAAAGTTTTAAAAGATAGAACCAAAAAATGATCGCAGTGGTTGGGACCACTGCGATAATTTTTTGGTTCTAGACCATACCTGGGAACCCCCTAGTTACGGAGATATTGGGGGTCAAAGTTCCAAATTTTGCACAACTGTTTTTGTAAATGCTAGTTTTTCAGGTTATAACTTTACTTAAATTACCTCCATGACCCATTTACTATTAAAAGCATACACTAGCACAATGTTTTAATAGTGCTACATTGAGTTTTACCGTAAAATGTGATTTTTGACCCCAAGAAAAAAAGTCGTTTCCCAGCAAAAAAAAATGCGTAGTTTGATGTACAAAATGCTTGGTTGACGTACGTGTGAAGGGTTAATTTACACCCTATATATGTATGTCTTTATTCTTATATTTTACGTATATATATTTTCTAATTCTTGTTTCTGTTCTGCACCTACTGTGTATATTGCCTCTGCATCACCCTAAGGTAGTCTGGCAGAAAATGCCCAAGGCATTAAGTCCACTTTTGTACGGTTTTATTACTTGTGCATAAAGTTTTAATAAATAAAATAAATAATATGAGCGACTACGATCCATTATACATATACACGGTAGAAGGGTCAAGTTTTGAGTATAATCATTCCAATTCTGAGTACAGATAGAACTGAGTTTTTTTTTTTAATTACTGGTGAAAAGGTTCTTTGTGGGAGCTTTGAAATGATGTACAGAAGCGTGGTAAGCGGTTGTGTGTCGATGTTTCTTCCAACCTGTATATTGAACAATCAAGGTAGTTCCAATTTTCACCACGCACTAAAAATTCTTTAAAACGTCTTTATTCTTATTTTTACCGATAGATCCTTTAATTATGTCAAGGAATACCATCTATCATCACTATCCTTTAGTTATGAGAAGAAAAAACCCATACAATAATCTAAAAATACCAAAATACCAATGCATAAATAAACAACACTTTTACTCAGGAAATAGCTTTTATCAAACACGGGTTGAAATTCATTAAAACACGAATGAAATGAGGCATATTCGACGCTAGGTTGAACGTATCTGGTTTATTCCGTAAATTCCTCTGTGCATCAGTTATTCGAGCGTGTTTAGAGGTAAATACGTTATAACTTACATGCCTACAATGTTCTGCTTTTATGTGTGAAAATTTTCGTGATAAAGTCTTGACTTAGATATAAGTGCTTTTATCACTTTTATAAGGTTTAATTTAACTTACCAACCGTGGCTTAGTCTGAAGATCGAACAAAGCGGCTCTTATTTTTGAGCTGCGCAACCGTTATAATAATAATAATAATTGCATTTATTTCGGGCTGCGCCCATAGTGTTAGTAACAATGATCTTAATACTAGTGTTAGTAGACATAATACACAAATTAAACAGTATGGAGTTTCATCCAATGACGCAGCATTGGAGACTCCCATCTATCTGCAAATAAACTCAATATAGTGCAGTACTGTATCACATCTATAGATACTGTTGCATTTTTTAAAACCCTCTTGTATTTTATGGGTCTGTTTTCCGTATACGTTTAAAAGAAATATAACATTGTAAGACTGAATTAGACGACTATAAAGATTCATGTCCAGTTCAAGCCAACATAATTCGGACACAAACATGTAAAAATCAAGATGGCCGCTCTCGGGTCGGGTTCATTTCAATGCCAAATATTAATTCATCCCCTATTCCTTTCATCCCATCGAAACCCAAAGGTAGCTTAAAAGGTATTACGTAAACAGAAACTAGCCCTTGTGTAAAACATAAAGTCAAACACAATGTTTTATGGTAAACTACCTTTCGCCCCCGGCTTCGCTCACGTTGTGGTCGGAATTTGTTCCTATGGAACGTTTCAAATAAGTCTATGACACTCGGAGATAATGTTGCCTCGTATTTGTGATTTTTTTTTTAATTCGGGTCAGTGGTGTCACAGATTATATCAAAACTAAATTATTATATAAAAACCATATATAAAAACCATCACATAGTAAAGGTTTTTCAGATTTGTCATACAGAAGTATGTGCAAATCTTTACTAAGTGGCGGTTTAAGTTATCTTTAAATATCTTTGAATGATGTACTACGGTACATCTTTCTAATATTGGTGTAGACAAGTACGTATAAACAGATTACATGCATACAGAAACCCGACGTCCTGTTCCTATGAGGGTAGATAGAAACCACAGAACACCACCTGCAACGACCCTACTTTTTTTGGAGGGTAAGAAACTATCAAATAAGACCTCGGGAGCTCTGGGCAGAGCGGTAGGGAGTGTCAGACTTCTACTGACTAAAATCCACCCATGTTCCTTTTAGCCCTTTGTGTCCGTGGCCGCAGTATCTCTTTCGAACAACCCGCAGCCTGCAACGGTCCTCTGGTCAACAGATAATTGCGGACCAAAATTGAGATGAAACACAGACTCCTCTAAAACAGATTTCAAGTAATTCAGAAGTCTTGACTGGATACGGAATCGTGGCCCCAGTGTGGCCGTGGCCCAGATTTCCGATGCAAAATTCCTATGCGAGGGAACTTATATAAGATCGAGTAGGTACATAATTCTATTGGAATGAATGAATATCAAATCTTCAAGCTTCAAGGCAGCAGATTTAAATCGCTGGAAGCAATCAAACCTAACTTATATCGGACTGTAACTGGTTTTCCGGCTAGCTCTAAGTTTGTGTGAAGAATATACTGATGATCAATATTTCGTTACCTTCAGACAACATATTGTTGACTTCATCATCATCATCGGCCTATAATGTTCCCTGCAGGGAGTCAGGCCTTCTCTCTAGAAGAGGAATGGACTATAATGGCACCACACGGGCCCAGTGCGGGTTGGTAGGTGTGACATGTGTTCGAATTTTTTGGTTCAAAGACATGCCGGTTTCCTCACGATGTTTTCCTTCACCGTTTTGAGAGCAGTGATGACGAAATAAATTACACAAATGGTTCGAATCCACGACTTACTGTTCGTAAGTCGGTGCCGCTCCGAGTGGGCTACCGCTGCTCAGTTTTATTGTTGACTTACCTGACAGATCATTCTTTTTTTTAAATTAGATTTGGTCGATAGTAGATTGTAGATTTGGCGACTGCTGTGCATGAGGTCCTGTTTTCAATTCCCAGGTCAGGCAAAGTGTTATTGAGTTTTTCTATCAGGAATTTCGCAGAAGCAGCCAAGGCCACACACCTAACTGGCGAAATTTGGGTGTACTTAATGAGTACACCTGTGCCTAACCCTTCGGGCATAAACGTGATGTTATGTTAAATGAAACCATGCATAAAACTGTCCCTGTATTTTTATATCAAAGCAAAACTTTTAGCAAAAAACTCCTCTTAAACAATAAAGGTTTCCTGCCAAAATTTAAAAATAAACGATGGAAATTTAAATTGAATAGTTTGAAATCTGAAGGCTACAGTTTCGAACTCTGCATTTGTTTTAAGTCGTTCTAGTAGGTCACACGTAGCTCATATAATATTATAAAAGGTCGTTGTGCATGAAAAGCTATTGTTTTAAGTTGTAATACTAATTATGAGGGAAATAGTTCATATACAGGCTGGCCAATGCGGCAATCAAATCGGTGCTAAGGTAAGAACATTATTTTTGCTACATTTTCACGCAGATTTTTGCTACATTTTTTAATGTACGTAACTTCTTATAAAACAGCAATTCATTTCTTTCTGTCCCGATAGTTCAGTGCAAATTTTAAAGTCATCGAAATTTCTAGCTTATTCAAATTCGAATTATTACGTAATCTCAGCCAGACTCCCAACTAAAATCTAGTGAGTACTGCATTTGACACTGATATCTGCCATCTCTTTCAGTTCTGGGAGGTGATTTCCGACGAGCATGGTATTGACCCCACCGGGACGTACCACGGAGACTCTGACCTTCAGTTGGAGCGCATCAACGTGTACTACAATGAGGCTACGGGGGGAAAATACGTGCCTCGAGCCATCCTCGTCGACTTGGAGCCCGGCACCATGGACTCCGTGCGATCGGGACCCTTCGGACAGATCTTCCGACCTGACAACTTCGTCTTCGGGCAGTCAGGCGCAGGAAATAACTGGGCCAAGGGACATTACACGGAAGGCGCTGAACTAGTCGATTCCGTCCTTGATGTGGTCAGGAAAGAAGCAGAAGGCTGCGACTGTCTTCAAGGCTTCCAGCTAACACATTCCCTTGGAGGAGGTACAGGCGCTGGTTTGGGAACCCTCCTCATATCGAAAATCCGAGAGGAGTACCCTGACCGTATCATGAATACCTTTAGCGTAGTCCCGTCACCCAAAGTGTCAGATACTGTAGTAGAACCTTACAACGCAACCTTGTCTGTGCATCAGCTGGTGGAAAACACTGATGAATCTTACTGCATCGACAACGAAGCTCTTTACGACATTTGTTTCCGCACTTTGAAGTTGACCACCCCGACCTACGGAGATTTGAATCATCTGGTGTCTGCAACTATGTCAGGCGTCACCACTTGTCTTAGATTTCCTGGCCAATTGAATGCTGATCTGAGGAAATTGGCCGTGAATATGGTCCCGTTCCCTCGTCTGCACTTTTTCATCCCAGGATTTGCTCCGCTGACGTCTAGAGGAAGCCAGCAGTATCGAGCTCTGACTGTTCCTGAGTTGACGCAACAGATGTTTGATGCTAAGAATATGATGGCAGCTTGTGACCCCCGCCACGGGAGGTATCTGACTGTGGCGGCTGTCTTCAGAGGTCGTATGTCAATGAAGGAAGTAGATGAGCAGATGATGAATATCCAGAACAAGAATTCATCGTACTTTGTAGAGTGGATCCCGAATAACGTGAAGACTGCGGTATGCGATATTCCTCCTCGAGGTTTGAAGATGTCTGCGACTTTCATTGGGAACTCTACAGCAATCCAGGAGTTGTTCAAGCGTATTTCTGAGCAGTTCACTGCCATGTTCAGGCGTAAGGCGTTCTTGCATTGGTACACCGGCGAGGGGATGGATGAGATGGAATTTACTGAAGCCGAGAGCAACATGAACGACCTGGTGTCGGAATACCAGCAGTATCAGGATGCCACGGCTGAGGAAGAAGGCGAGTTCGATGAAGAGGAGGAGGGTGGTGATGAAGGAGACTAGATAATATACTCGTCTATTGCGTTTTGTTATATATTTTGTATTTTATAGTTTTATTTCAAGAATACATTCAATGAGTGATATGAATGAGTATAGTTTTTTTTTTCAAACTAAACTGACATGTACCATCAATCAAATCCCAGTCGCCATAGGCTTTCAGAAATTGACACTGACTGATTATTGCAAGTTACATTGCATTAGCACTGTCTGGACTTTCCTACCTACCCCATTAGGCATATGCATGAGTTTATGCTGTCATGGTGACTTCACTGGCTGTCACATTTGTTTTTATTGCTGTCATAAAGTAATGGTGGTGACAGACTGGTTGTGCATTTTGATGCGCGATGAAACGTTTACAAAACAGCATGTTTGCTTGTATTTTGTATAGGGGTAGTCATAGGCCATAGGGCTGCACACGATGAATCAACATCCACACTTTCGCTAATAGCAATCGAATTAAAAAAAAGCTAATCTAGTTGATTGTGTTTTTCCTATTTAATTTTTATTTGTAGGTACTTGCTTACTTATTTGACCCAAAGGTTGACTGGTAGAGTATCCTTGTGGCATTAAGTCCGCTTATGTACCGCTCTTGTACAAGAGGTTTAAATAAACAAATAAATCTATTGTCAGTCATCAATCTACCTACTGTGAAACTCCAAAGTCAGTCAATCGCTAAAATTTTGCATGCCATGAAAAGGCTTGTTGGCTCTAACTCTGCCTAGTACCCAACGCTCGTACCGCAATGCTAAAACCGCAAGTCAAACCATAATTTTACACTATCATTAGATCATAATTATAGTTACAGAACCACCATCCTCCCATCTGAATATTAACAGCGAAGTCTGTTCACAAATAGCTTGAACTAAATAATTCATTGGCCGTCTGCTCGGCGCTAGATATAAAGTAGCTTTTATTTTGAGAGCCAGTGAATGAGTCGAAATGCTCAGATTTATATAGAAACGTGGTTTCTATATTTGCCTTTGGGAACTACCTGGATAATTATGAAAACACTAGGAGTTCGAAAATTATCTTACGGGAAGATAAAATCGGGATAAAAACTACCCTATCTGTTAATCCAGGTTATAAAATATCTGTGTACTAAATTTAATCCAAATCCGTTTAGTAGTTTTTGCGTGATAGATTAACAAAAACATCCATTCATCCATCCATACATACTTACAAACTTTCGCGTTTATAATATTAGTGGGGTTTTGAATAATGCTGAGATCTATTAATGTCATCATCATCAGCCTATAATGTTCGCACTGCAGGGACTCAGGCCTGCTCTGTAGGAGAGGCATGGGCTATAATCCACCACGCGGACCCAGTGCGGGTTGGTAGTTTTTGATTCTAAGACATGCCGGTTTCCTCACTACTTTTTCCTTCACCGTTTTGAGAGCAGCGGTGATGAAATAAATTACACAGAGTAATGCGCCTGCCTGGATTCGAACCCACGACCTAGTGTTCGTAAGTCGGGGTCGACACCACTAGGCCTCCGCTGCTCTTAACGTACTTAGACATACTGCCTATTCTTATCATCATTTTAATGCCCTTATCCCATTTTATTTGGGGTCGGCGCATTTTATCTTCTTCTCCCATTCTTGTCTGTTTCTCATCATCTCATGAGACACCTCCTTTCTTACCATATCATTTTAAACACAGTCCATCCATCGTTTCCTTGGTCTTCCTCTACTCTTATACCCATCCACATTCACACTCAAAACCTTTATCACACCAAGACAACCAATTCCCACACAAATGTAGCCTATCTCATCTACACATTCTACATTAATACGAGTATTATAAAGAGGAAAGATTTGTTTTTGTGTATGTGTATGTTTGTATTGAATAAACTTAATAAAAAAAGTAGTTATAAAAACTAAAAAACCCGACTGAAAAAACTGAAAAGCAAATAACAAGCACATTCTATTTGTATTTCATAATTTAATATTCAAATGAACCTTGCAAATATTTTTCTTTTTTAATTTTAATGCAGGAGTTATGAGGGAACAAATCTATCCAAGCGGCACACGCTATAGAGGCCAGGGAGGTTACGGATACTAATATTCGAATACTCTCCGACAGTGCCTCAGTCTTTCAATCCCTAAAGAGCAATCAGATCACGTCGAGACTGATACTAGAATGCCACACACTACAATGGATTAGAGGTCACAGTGGATCACTTGGAAACGATGCGGCTGACGAACTTGCCAGAAGAGGATCCAGCACAAAACCGTACGGACCCGAACCCATTGTGCCCATCCCTTTCAAGCAGCTAAGAAGCTGGTTAAAAGACCCCACTCGCACACTAGCGGAGGAATGGTGGGCCTCGACACCAGGATGTAGGCAATCCAAGGATGCTATGCCATCCCTGGATACAAAGCTGACCAGGCGCCTTCTGTGCCTGGACAGAGACAGCCTGCGTCTGGTGGCGGGGACCATCACTGGACACTGTTCACTAAATGAACACTTCCACAACCTAGGTATCACTGACAGGCCCCTGTGCAGAGCATGCATGGAGGCAGAGGAAACGGTGGCGCATGTGCTCCTTGAGTGTACAGGCGTTACCAAGATTCGTGAGGAGACCCTTGGAACACCAAGATCCCTTGCGGATGCCCTGAGGAGACCGGGAAGTCTGACCTGCTTCTGGAGGGAGGTGGGCTGGTTGGAGTAATCGGCCACCATGGCTCACGCACAATGGTCCACTTTAAGGACTAAGTGCGGAAACCTGAACCCCATAAAGAAGAAGAAGAATGAGGGAACAAAGAAACGGACATACATACATACACGCCGAACACATAACCCTCCTTTTGGGCTTCGCCGCAGTCGGGTAAAAACTACTGGACCGATTTGAAAAATTCTTTCACCGTTGGGAAGCTACATTATCCCCGGGTAACATAGGCTTTACTTTTATCCCTGTATTCTCACGGAAACGGGAACTACGCGGCTATAATCGCGTGACGTCCGCTAGTACTATAATACTTTTATAGAAATATTTATGTTAAAATGTTAGTTAGTTTTAAGTTGCTGCACCCTAGCAGGGTTATTTGCTCATTAGTTTAAGTGTAGTCAGTAACTGTCTTGTACATTGTGCAGTCTGCATAACGTAAAATCACACATCGTAATTCTCAAAGGGTAAGGCAGAGGTATACCTACTTAACAGTACACCCACATTTAGGGCGCATTCGAATATGCCGCATGGTGGCAGCGCGGCTGCAGCGCTACTGCAGCGCTACATCCGGGCTGCCACCGCGTGGCATATTTGAAGGCGTGGCTTAAGAAGTTACTTTGGCTACGTAGGTATAGATTAGGCAGATTAGGGTTCAAAATAAACCCTTCACACACACCTACTTAGTATATAAAACTTTTAGACCAAGATCTGTAAACGTTACTTAGCATGCACTTTGGTTCGGGGCTGCGGATTGTCTGAAATAGATGTCAGTAACATTGAAGGGGCCGACACCCGTCGAGGTTTTTCGAAAGACATACCGCGGCCTAGGCCACAAAGTTCTAAGTAGGTACATGGGTGGTTTTTAGTCAGTAGAAGCCTGACCTGACACTCCCTACCGCTCCACCCAGAGTGGGAAGAGTCATCTAATGAATCCCACATCATAAAAAAAAACTTAGTCGGTTAAAAAAACGCACAGATATCGTGAAATTTTCATACGAACACAACTTTATTTTTTTTTTGACATAATAATCATAGTCTTCTACACTAATATTACAAAGAGGAAAGATTTATTTGTTTGTTTGTAACGAATAGGCTCTGAAACTACTGGACTGATTTGATAAATTCTTTCACCGTTGGGAAGCTACACTATCCCCGGGTGACATAGGCTACTTTTTATCCCTGTATTCCCACAGGAACGGGAACTACGCGGGTGAAACCGCGTGACGTCCGCAAGTATAAAATAATTTTATTAAATAAAAACAGAAACGAAGTAAAAACATAATTTAAAGGCAATGCGCTGAACATCTATCGATCGTCTCACCTTCAATAAAAACGAATAAAATAAGATTATTACTGAATTATTTACTCACTTTTATCGAAAACTTTTACATGTTTGACAGTTCGGCACAGGGATTTCTTGTCAGAATTTATTTATTTACTACGTTCTTGTTGCCATGTTGTTGCTAAGTTTTGTTTTTATTTATTTTCGTTATTATCTCGGGCGAAATAATAACAGCCGCCCGGGTCGATCTATAGGTTTATTTGTGAATGGGTACTCATTGAGAGCAGCGGTGGCCCAGTGGTGGCGGAGCCGACTTACGAACAGTAATTCGGGGGTTCGAACCCAGGCAGGCACTTATTTCATCACCGCTGCTCTAAAAACGGTGAAGGAAAACATCGTGGGGAAACCAGCTTGTCTTAGAACCAAAAAATTCAGAGACATGTGACATCTACCAATCCGCACTGGGCACGCGTGGTAGATTATAGCCCATTCCCTCTCAAAGAGAGGAGGCCTCTGTCCCAGCAATGGGAACATTAATAGGCTGTTGATGACTGTGAGTTTAGTCGTTGGCACCGGCTGTTATTTGTAAATCTTTGAAAATCGTTATAAACAGTCAGTCCCATAACACTGTAAGAACCAGTCTTTAGCAAGAAGTATCGTATTACCCATAAGTAACTGGGTTGTGGAGGTCATAACTAACTGGGTTGTGGAGGTCATAACTAACTGGGTTGTGGAGGTCATAACTAACTTGGTCGGAAATACTTGTTTTTCAGGTTGTAACTTTACTTAAGTTACCTCCATGACCCTTTTAGTATAGAAAGCATCCACTAGCACAATGTTTTAAGAGTGCTACATTGAGTTTTACGGTAAAATGAGATTTTTGACCCCAAAAAAAAAGCAAAAATTTTTGCGTGGGGGTACTTAGTTTGATGTACAGAATGCTTGGTTGACGTATGTGTGAAGGGTTAATTTACACCCTGTATATTATGTGTTACTATATGTATATCACAAACTTCCTTATACAAGAACGGTTATAACATTCAGACCGACTCTCACAACACCAACACGACTGTATTTATCATCACACCACACACCACACACATGCACACTTAACACTCACACAAATACCATACACACAGCACACTCGTTTTCTTTGTAAATCGTTCTCCTTTTTTAGTTAGACTACTAGATATATTGTTTAGATATTAGATTAATGTCAGATTTAGAAAATTATTGTAAAGAATATTATTTGTGTCACAAATATGTCAACGGAACAAATGAGCTTCGAAACAGGGAATCCGAGTGTGAGTTTCAGGAATCAATGTAACGAATTTCATTTTTGTAACAATAAATTATTTTTATTCTTACTTCTTGTTTTTTTTTTTATTTATCTGCCCCACACTATTAATGTCTCCTGTATCGTGGGTACATTCACAAATATTTAAACTCACATACACAAATACCCAGACCCGAAACAACTATCTGTAGGCCATACCAATATTTGTTCCGTACGGGGATCGAGCCCGCGGCATGCAGCGTAGCAGTCCAATCGCTCAGCCACTGCGCCAACCGTGCAAACACGTGCATCCGTGCATTTATTCCTTTTTTTTTTATATCACTCCTCACACACTCGATCCATCTTTTCCTTGGTCTTCTTCTCCCTCTCCATCCATTCACATTTATATTCATCACTTTTTTCGTCACATGACACTCATCCCTCCTCATCACAATATCACGCCGATGCCGATACCGATATCACGACAGTCGATTTCTTTTTCACTTTTCTTTAAAAATCTTCTTCTTTTCTTTAAATAATTTGATTTGATTTGATTTGATTTGATTTTTAATAGGGTAGTTAACTAAAAAAATATTATTAGTCCGTCAGAGAGGACACGCACACAGGGAATCCTAGTGTGAGTTTCAGGAATCAATGTAACGCATTTAATTTTTGGAACAATAAATTATTCTTATTCTTATAGATTTTCAAAAAATATTGGACACGTATTTTTTTTCTTTTTTCACGTAAACAAACAATGAAGACGATATAGTGCTTTGAAAACTCGTGTAACGTCATATTCTAAGACATTAGTATGGCATTTTTTACCGGTCAGTGACGCCACAAACGGGGGTTTGTGGCGTCACCAACCCCCACTCAAATCTTTGACGCGTTTTATCTTCGTAAATTTTTATTGATTTGATAAAACAAAAAATACGTATCCAATATTTTTCAATAATCTAACAGACGGACTAATTTAGAATCCCATTTTTTTTGTCAGTAAACATCCCTATTGGCGCAACTTTTAAACTTCCTCTAATATACTCGATCCTTACTTTATCCATTCCTGACATACCACACATCCACCTTAATATTCTCATCTCCGCTGCATGCAACCTTTTCTCATCCATGTTCTTTACAGCCCAAGTAAAGCTAAAACATTCCTAACAGGTCAAAAACACCCAAAATCAGATACAATGTCGAATGCACTTATATTTTAGTTACAACAAACGACGCTAGATGTCGCCTGCAGCGGCCACAGATGCCGCAACGAGACAGAATATTAAAACATTAATATGGCTGGGAACGTGTTTATTTTTACTATGTAAATATTCGCTGTGGTGTGCCTCTCAATCTACATTACTCTGTGCAAGTGTCAAGTCACTTTCTATCTATTTTTGTGTCAGAATTCCTTAATTATGTGTTTTCTTCTTTATTCCGGTTAGCGCTCTAATTAAAATTTAAGATTTCATATATTGAACCTATAATCTAGAAACTAATTCCTTCAGAGAGATAATTCTCCAAAGAACTTGTATGCTCCTTCCATTCATTATGAGCTCAAAATCGACTAAACTACCTCTTTCACAAACGTAACATAGAATCACACCTGTAATCTTCGAAGCGTTAGGCAATACCAATCAGATACTAGTGACCCGCCCCAGCTTCGCACGGGTGCAAAAAGATACTAACTTCGGTACTCAGAGATATTTAATGATTACATAAGGCTCTTTTGAATAGTCGAACAAATACTAAATTTTAATAAGCTAATAAACTAAGCTACAGTCCCACTCACAAGGCATAATAACTGTCAGTGTACTGTAGTTGCCGATTCCAAAGCGTTGGTCTCATGAGAAGAATGGCAAGAAACTTCATGGACACTCTTTTAAATCATAATAATGTTACAAAACTTTGGTTACATCATTCATTTTGAGATTGGTATATTATCATGTGAGAACGATGTTGCAAGATGTGCACGATAAGTGTCGACAGTAAAGCCAAAACGACGATTCAAAAAATATATAATAATTCAAACAAGCCGTGGCAGCTAAGAGATGACCAGTCACAACTGACAGCACCCGTTCACGAGCATGACTTAGGGATTTAGGGACAGAGAAAGCGACTTTGTTTTAGACTATGTAGTGATGTTTAAGGCTCATGCAATAGGGGTATTGCCATCAACCGGGACACTAATCCAGACTGAGTCATTCTTGTTCGCAAACTCAATAAAAATTAAACCCTACCTGGGAATCGAGCCTAAGGCCCCATGCATGGATGTTGTAAGAGATACCGCGGCCTCGACATAAAGGGCTAAGAAGGAAGATGGGTGGTTTTTAGTCAGTAGAAGTCTGACACTCCCTTTCGCTCTGCCCAAAAGCGGCCGGGTTATTTGATGATTTTCCACCAGCCAAAAAAAAAAAGTCCCTATGCACAACTGTCGCGCTTACGACCACTAGATCAGCGACACAGTGTTCATAGATAGGGATGTTTACTGACTTTAAAAAATGTGATTCTAATTAGTCCGTAGATTATCGAAAAATATTGGATACGTATTTTTTGTTTTATCCAATCAATAAAAATTGACGAAGGTAAAACGCGTTAAAGACTTGAATAGGGGTTGGTGACGTCACTGACCGCTAAAAAATGTCATACTAATGTCTTAGTCTTGACGTCACACGAGTTTTAAAAGCACTGTATTGTCTTCATTGTTTGTTTACGTGAAAAAATAAAAAATACGTATCCAATATTTTTCGGGGTCTCATGCATTCGTTGTAGCGGTGTGCGTCGCTGCGTGCTTTCGTGCTCACGGTGCTCGTTGTTGCTGGCATTCGGCGGCGTGTGATTCGGCGTGGTGGCTTTCGGAATGACGTATTGCACTCGTAATTTGTTTTTATGAATTGTTCTTCTGACATTCAAAAGTGCCTATAAAGGTTTAATTGAAATAAATGCTTTGTTTTAGTTTGAGTTTTGGTAATCTATTATTTATTTTACTATTTATGTACACACAGTAGATAGCACAGGAAAATATTATATATTTTATTTTTATCTATCTGACGGACTAATTAGATTTTTTTTGTTAATATCCCTATTCCTAGAATAATCCAAATACTTTAGAAACTAAAAAAGTAACGTCCAAAACAAAAACACACATTAGCCATTCCTCGCCAATCACGAAAACAACTCGGAAATTCAGAGAACTAATAAATACGAAATAGGAAATAGAACTATGAAAGGCCAACAATATTTCCAGTAACATTTAGACCGGCTGAAAGCTTTAAAACTGCATCCATTCGGCAATCGATCGCGAATCTCCGCCGGCAGCTATTTCGATTTGCCGGATGCGTAAATAGAAATTCTGCTTTGGTACGGTCGGAGGCGTGGCTCAAACGTAAAATAAGATGAGTTATTAGGGTTTGCAATTTTCAATTCATTTCGTACAAGATAAATGTTGTTGTACTCGTATAGGATTTTATTGCATAACATAGATATGGATCTAAAACCTCCTATTGAAACATACTAATTTACAGACTTTTTTAAGCAGCATAAACATACATGTGGATGGATTTTCACTTGTCTTATTGCAAAAGGATGTGGCCTTGGATTTATAGTCGCCCTCTTGAAAAAAACGCGTTGCGCCGACCTCAAAAAACATGGGACAAGGGCTTCCTGTCCCGTCCCGTCCCCCCCCCCCGTCGGGGCTGCAGGTTGTTCGAAAGAGATACCGCGGCCTCGGCTTAAGGGCTAAGAAGGAACATGGGTGGTTTTTTGTCGAGGCCGCCGTGTCTCTTACAATATACCGCAGCCCCAACGGGTTCTGTCAGTCCCTACCGCTCTGATTTCCCAACCAACATAAAAAAGAAGGGATTAATGCCCTTGTATCATGTTCTGATGATGATTACGAAACGTGCTTTGTGATTAGATTGTGTTTATGATTCTTTTTCTCCTAATTATGTGGTATTCAGCTGCTTTCGGTCAGACTCAAAGCAGACCTTAACATAGATGGGAATCTTTTTACACGACTACCAAATAAAAAAGTGTTATGATTTTAGCGTTTATGTGTGTATGTATGTTTTTTCGATATGTTTTAGTTCCTAAAAATATGTAACTGATGTATATTGATAACTTTTTTTACCATAAAGCTTTAAGAATTTCATATTACGAAAAACTATCTTCACGAATGAATCAAATCGTAAAATTTAAAAACCAGCACATTACCGTACTTCGTTTACACAAAACGTAATAGATTCTATCTCGTCTTGTTATCCCACGCTTATAAAACGTTGAATCAGCATTCCTAAATACGCAACTCCAATGTATTTCCGACTTGCCAGATTCCGCCAATTACCATGTTTTCCACTTATTTTCGAAACAATTTTGGTTTCTATTTTCTATTGGAAACTTTACGATGTATATTAAGTGTTTAGTGGTGTATCGGATTTTCGTTTTGTATCCATAGGGAAATTTATAAAAAAAAAGTTATAAGTCCGTCCTAAACATTACCAAAAAATATTGGACACGTATTTTTCTTTTTTCACGTAAACAAACAATGAAGACGATACAGTGCTTTAAAAGTTCGTTTAACGTGATACTCTAAGACATTAGTATGTAATTTTTTAGGGGTCAGTGACGTCACCAACCCCCACTCGAATCTTTGACGCGATTTATATTTTTTCTTGATTATTATATTGATTGATAAAACAAAAAATACGTATCCAATATTTTTCGATAACTTAACAGACTAATTAGAATCACATTTTAGTAAACATAACTATTATTTAGGAAAGCAGCGATAGCCCAGTGGTGGCGGCCCGAACCCAGGCAGGCGCATTACTTTTTTGTAATTTATTTCATCACCACTACTCTCAAGACGGTGAAGGAAAACATCGTGAGGAAACCGGCATGTCTTAGAACCAAAAAATTCGAAGACATGTGACATCTACCAAACCGCACTGGGCCCGCGTGGTGGATTAGCCCATCCCTCTCCTAGAGAGGAGGCCTGAGTCCCTGCCGTGGGAACATTATAGGCTGATGATGATTAAAATTATTGTGCTTATACTTTTTATAACCATGTTGTGAGCAGCAGTACTGATACAACCGAAGGATATAAAAAAACTCGTGCCAACAAACAAGTGCCCGTTGGACTTGAAGGGCTCCGTACCATCGGAGAGTCCCTTTTAACTTTTAATTTATTTTTAGTTTTGTGTTATAGTGGTAAAGAGAAACACACATTCTGTGAGGTCCTGGTTACGATTCCCGGATCGCGCAAAGTGTTTTTGGGTTTTCCTTTCAGGAATTTATCAGTAACTGCCACGGAGTCTGGATTTGTGCCCGTTTAATGGCAATAGGCACACCCCCTATGACATGGTACTTAAACATAACTGGCGAGATGTGGGTGTACTATTAGGTACACCTCTGCCTAACACTTCGGGGATTACCGAGATGTTATGTTATGTTTTTTTCTATTATGAATGCCTTTTTCATCAAATAATCACTCTTGAAGATTTTATGAACTGAGACGGTTGTATTGGTAATTTTAAACATTATTACTCGGTAAATAGATATTTGTTACTGCCGCGAATCCCATTTTATGTAACATACGACTTGACACTGACCGGGAAATTGCAAAAAACGTAAGGAAATTCGAATTTCACGGGCAACCTTGTCGCACAGCCCGCTTACAGACATACGAACGGACGGACAGTGGAGCTTCAGTAATAGCATCCTGTTGCTTACCCTGTAAAAAACCTACATTGGTTTTGGCAGATAATGATCGACCTTCATAAATCAATTTCATGCTGTAACCTTTACTTTTTTCTCATCCTCAGGGCCTGGGCTGAAAGGGACGATGGCGATACTGAACTGCCTCCTCGCGAGGCAGCTATGCTTCGAAGACGCCTCCTGCTCCGCCATCTTGGAGATCATCCCGCGTGTCTGTGGCTCTGAACTTGGTAAGTGCTTTGAAGATCATTAATACCATATCCCCGGAAAAAGTAAAAGGAAAAGGTCGAACCCTGGAAAGACGGGGAGACGAGCTTATAGAATTCTCAAACAACGACTGGAGATAAAAAATTGGAGTGAGATGGAGGACGCCTATACTATTCAAGAGGTCCTTAGTGAAAATTATGTTATAAATACTATGTATGTATTTAGAAATATATAAGTATGTTTATCAGTTGTCTAGTACCCATAACACAAGCTCTGCTTAGCTTGGGACTAGATGGCGTTGTGTGATAGTTGTAAAAAAAAAAAAAAAATAGGCGGAGTGGCGATTCCAGACTTATATGTAACCATACAAGGTGTAAACTGTACGTGTATTCCCTACCCAAAGCCGTCAACGAAGCTTTCTTTACATCAAACTGAATATGGTACTTAAATACTTGTGAATAACTTTTTTTTTTTTTTTTTGGCGGGTAGGAAAATCATCGAATAACCCCTTCCACTCTTGGGCAGAGCGAAAGTGAGTGTCAGACTTCTACTGACTAAAAACCACCCATGTTCCACTTGTGAATAACCTTACATACTGTTTTTGGAAGTCAGTTAAAAACTAGTTATTCTTTTTAAGCAAAGCCCTGAAATTCAAACAAATAAAGTTGAGACTTAACCCTCCAATATCCCCGTAAGTAGAAGGCTTGCAAGTATGGTCCAGAACTAAAATATTCTCGCAATGACGAACACAAGTGCCCTCCGGCTTCGTTAAGGGTGCATTTTAGACCCGTAATACTTAACCATAATAATCAGGAACTAGATTATTGAGTTCGAAATCAATGTTTGTTTGGAAATTCTAAGTATCACATTGACTTTGGAGTTAAAACTATTTGTCCGTGATAACAAAAAGATGGTGCTAAGACGGATACATACTTACCCATCGTACAAACCAACGAAGACATCAATAAAATCCTATTCTTATCCCAAGATAAAATAAAACTAGGTCAACCAATAAAAATTGTCACCTCTCACATTACAAAAAAGAATAAATATTTACTACCCTCGTAACAATACGCAAACTTTCTAAGCCCTGTCGGAAAGAAGATCTTGCCCGATCTTTTGTTAAAAACGCTGCCATTATGTATAAGAACACACAAGCCGCCAACCGTGGCATCCTTTCAACAGATGAAGGGATGTCCGTCACACCGATACGTATCAGGCGTAAGAAAATTGTAGTTTATTTAAGGCTTACTGTCGTACTCAGAGATATTTAATGATTACTTAAGCCGTCACTTAGTAAAGGTTTGACATCTTTTTGTATGAGAAAACTATCAAAACCATTACTAAGTGATGGCCTAAGTAATCATTAAAGAGCTCTGAGTACGGCAGTTAGTCTGACATTTCCAATAGGATATTTTACCAAAAAAGTCTTATTTGTCCGTCTGCTAGATTATCGGCAATATTGGATACGTGTGTGTTTTTGTTTTATCAAATTAATAAAAAATACAAAAATAAAACGTGTCAAAGATCAGGAGTGGGGGTTTTTGACGTCGCTTTGCGGTAAAAAGTACTAACCTTGTGACGTCACATGACTTTTCGAAGACTGTATCGTCTTAATTTTTTGTTTAAGTAAAAAAATAAAAAATATGCGTCCATTATATTTTGAAAATCTATCTGACGGACGAATTAGATTTTTTGGTGAAATACCCCATTGAACATTAAACGATATAAACATTAAACATTACGATCTATGTTACTCAATTTTCATTGCTTCAGATACTTCTCAAACTTTGTTTAGATTAGATCTAAGCTAATTTTTGGTTCCGGGGTAGAAAATCCTCAAAAATGACCTCTGCCCTGGGTCGAGCGGAGAGGGCTGCTACACACTAACTGACCAAAAATCACCCATATTCCTTCTTAGCCCTTTGTGCCGAGGCCGCGGTATCTCTTTCAAACAACCCTTTCCACACTTGCATCAAGGATCATGGGAGCTAGTGCACTTTCCACGATCCCCGGCTCGTGCTGGCCCGTGTTTACGGGCCTCCTCAAGTCCGCGGTACGAGTGAAGTGTAGAACTCCCCCTGATTGAAAGGAAAGTACGTTCCCACAATTTAAATCAGACCAAATAGCTATGTTACAAGTTATTCATGGTAATTACCAGTTATATTTTATTTTGGTATTTCTTGCCATATTTATTAGTTTATGTTATTTTTATATGTGTATTAGTATTAATATAAGTATATATATATTTTAATTGATACTGTTTTTTTTTTTTTTTTTCTAGCTAGTTTGTAGCCTACCACAATGTTGTCTTGTTTGACCCTAAGGTTGACTGGTAGAGAATGCCTTGTGGCATTAAGTCCGCCTATGTATCACTATTGTGCATAAAGTTTAAATAAATAAATAAATAATAAATTGACCCTCCTGGGATAAAAAGTGTTACGTGCATTTTTTTTTTAATTCTCTAAGAACCTGTGTCAATAAAACGCTCACTTATAACACGGAGCTGTTTCGGTGTAACACACAGCCGTAGTATTTTGACCTTTCACCACAGTCACTCTTGGGAGGAGGGAATAAAATATCAGAGGGAAGGTTGCTAAGTGATGCGTCATCAAATAATCAGCGACTTGACAAATGGATGGGCCCCGCAGTCCTTACTCAACATATACGCAAAAAATGAAGGAGAAAAATACGTTTACACGTAAATTGTTTTTTACTTTGTAAAAGAAAAACACATTTTAATACGCAAATTGGTATAATTTTGCTTTAAAAATCAGAGTTCCAGGTTTCCCGGAGCATTATAAAGTCGCACCTGTGTTTCTGGTGGACAGAGGTGTTAAGTATAGTCACGTTTTATTAAGGTCAAAGGTATATATTAAGAGGCGATTCCATTGACAAACAAAATCCATATGGGGATGTTACTCAAAAAATCGTTATGGAAATCCAAATGACAATTAGCCTTTTTTTTCGGGAAATCATCAGAATGACGCCTCCCGCTCTGGGCAGAGCAGTAGGGAGTGTCAGACTTCTACTGACTAAAAACCACCCATGTTCCTTTTAAGCCTTTTGTATCGAGGCCGCGGTATTTCTGTCGAACAACCCGCAGCCCTGACGGGACAACCTGCTCAGAATGTCCCAAGTAGCTGCCTAATGCTGTTATATTTAAGTCCAATTTAATAGAGGTACCTATTGACATCAACCAGGCACAAATCTAGACTCAATGGCTACTACTGAAAAAGTCCTGATGGAAAAACCCAAATTTTGTCTGACCCGGTACTCGAACCAAGGCCATCATGCTCAGCAGTCGCTTGCTACTAATCCAACAAGACTTCATCAACAATTCATACCCAAGTCTGTACAGACAATACCTATTTAATTTCCATTAGTATTTGTATCAAAGTCTAGTAATATTACTGTCTAGTATATCAACAATGAAAACCATAGTAATTTTGTCTTCGATAAATAAATAAAATAGACGGTCGATAGCACTTCAATAAGAATTTGGCCTTCACGATAATAAGATAGGAAAATTCTAGTTACTAAGCAAAGTATAGAAAACAACGGACCCTAATTATAACAAAAGGGGTTCAGTTAGTACACGACGTTTTGATCCTCATCAGCCTATATTGTTCCCACTGCTTGGGCTCAGGCCTCCTCTCTTGGAGAGGAATGGGCTATAAACCACCTCGCGGGCCCATTGCGGATTGATAGATGTCACATGTTTTTGAATTTTTGGTTCTAAGACATTTCCTCGCGATGTTTTCCTTCACCGTTTTAAGAGTAGTGGTGATAAAATAAATTACACAAAGTAATGCGCCTGCCTGGGTTCGAACCCACAATTTGCTGTTCGTAAGTCGGGGCCGCAACCTCTGGGCCACCACTTTCTCCTATACATACAGGGTGTAAATTAACCCTTCACACATACGACAACTAAGCATTTCGTACATCAAACTAAGTACTCCTACGCAAAAATTTTTGCTGGGAAACGACTGTTTTTTATGGTTCAAAATCACATTTTATTGTAAAACTCAATGTAGCACTCTTAAAACATTGTGCTAGTGGATGCTTTGAATAGTAAACGGGTCATATAGGTAATTTAAGTAAAGTTATAACCTGAAAAACTAGTATTTACAAAAACAGCTGTGCAAAATTTGGAACTTTGACGCCTATTATCTCCGTAACTAGGGGGTTCCCAGGTATCCCCATACCTAACTCTAGAACCAAAAAATTATCGCAGTGGTAGGGAAAATAAATCCTTTTCGTTTGCGTTATGGGTACTTTTACACCCTTTATACAATTCGAAATTCATATATTGTACAAAAGTTTCGAGCAAGCACAAAATTTGTTTCTTTTAACTCGTCAAAGAAAAACACTCGTAACTTTATTCTTTACTTACGACTAATCTACGACAACTTCCAAACTACATACGATTACAATTTAAAAGCTTCTCCACAGTTTTGATATGTTCCTTTAATGGCTTTGACTTTCTGACGTCTCTGGAGATGAGGCTTTGGGGTGAGATGTGCGAGGAACAAGGCTTTTTCTCTGGAGAGTGGGAAATCATCAAATGACTCCCCCCGCTCTCGGCGGAGCGGAACTCAGTGTCAGACTTCTAACTGACTAAAAACCACCTATGTTCCTTCTTAGCTCTTTGTGTCTGGGGCCGTGGTATCTCTTTCAAACAACCCGTAGCAGCAGTAAGGCTTTAGAGGAGCCCTCGTTGATGGCGAGACAATTTTTACATATTTATTGTCTAGAACGTCTACCATAATTTCAGTGGCAACGCAAAGGTCACTACAGCTGCATGTTTTTAGGTAGATGACTCATGAGTCATTTCTTACAACTTATACCTTAGGAAGCCAAACGGTAATAGCCGCGTACTGACTGAGCGCGCAGCCTCGCGAGGCGTGCGAGCAAGGCAATTCATGCGTTTCTTCAGGCAAGAAATGCCTGGAGTGGTGTGGGGTTTGACATTGCATTTGACATTAGGCTTGCTATAAATATGGCATTGTATTTGACATTTTATTTTTTGTTGTCAAATTATTTTGCTGAGATTGTACATTAATTTGGTGAAATGTATTTATTTGTTTCTGCTTGTGTTATTTCTCTTTTTTTTTAATATGTAATATTCAACACAATGTAAATTGTAAATGAATAAATAAAATGAAATGATATAAACCTTTTTTAAAAATAAAAACGAACAAACAATTTAAAAGTAGCGATGGGATGATAGAATGGTAGTTTAGTAACAAAAAAACACGCTAACTCAAGAGCTAAGCGAGAAATGACCCATCTCATCTTACACTTAGACCTGTCCTCCAACAATCCTATTAAACTTTTTACGTAATATAACTTTCGTTTCAAGTCTATGTTAATAAATTATTTAAATAAAAAGGTTCTGTAATTCTGTTGGCCCCTGAAGGTTGAGGTGACCTGAATGTAACCCATTACGAGTCACAACTGAATATTTAAACTTTAAAATGGTAATTGGGTTTTTTTTAATTGTAGATAGGGAAGAAAAATTCTATCTGTGTGTTTGAAATCAATAAAACACCTATAAAGGTAGGTAGGTGTTTTTCATTGTTTTCAGTATTATTTTTTATTACCTGTGTTGTGAACTACTACTGTGGATACACTTCATTTTCCAAATTTTTGTATCTTGTGCCATATCTGGCCATGTTTGCCCCGCAAACAATCTTTTTTGCCCAAAAAAAATGTATACTCTTCGACATAGGCACATGCCCGGTGCCTCGATCTCCGACTTACCTATCCAACTAAATTCATCAACATAACCAATCTTACCCCACCTGAAGCCAAGCCAGCATTAATAACAACAATCATAATTCATAGATAATCCTATTTCCAGCCAACCCTTAATATTGGCCAGTGGAATCATTACAATGATTTATGTCCCACCCCAAAATACTGGGCTAGAGTTTGCCCAGGGACAATACGTCAAAAAATATATTAATAACACACCACTTGGCAACAAAGGTGGAGGTACAATAGGTGACCGATATCGAGGGTAGGTAGGGTGACCACAACTGTGTGTATGCTAGGACACGATTTGATAAAAATAAAGTGGAAAATAAAGTGTTGACATTTTTTCGTCGATTTCATGACATTATTATACATCATATCACTGTTATCCCGAATAGTAATAGCTCACACACATTTCGCCAATTATGTTTAAGTCTTATGGAATAGGAGGTGATCTTATTGCTATCAACCGAGCACAAGTCCAGAGTCCGTGACTTCTGCTGAGCAATATTTGATGAAATAACCGCCGCAATAGGGGATCGGACAAAAAAATAATAATTAGTCCGTCAGATAGATTTTCAAAAAATATTGGACACGTATTTTTTCTTTTTTCACATAAACAAAACATGAAAACGATACAGTGCTACGAAAACTCGTGAATTCCTCGAAAACGTCACATGTGTAGTAGTACATTTTTCACCAACAAATGACGTCACAACCCCCCACTCATGATCTTTAACGCGTCTTATCTTCGTCAATTTTTATTAACTTGATAAAACAAAAAACACGTATCCAATATTTTCCGATAATCTAACTGACGGACTAATTAGAATCATATTTTTTTGACCCAGTCTGATCCCCTGTTGCCTCTGCTAAAGAGAAGCAAAAAATACTACTTACAAAAGCAACAAATCATAATCACTCCATTTGCTGGCACACATGTCACTTCTCTATGAAATGCAGGGGTTATAATCTACCACATGGGCACACACACACACCACACATGTCTTCAATCTTTTTGTTTCCTCACGATGTTTTCCTTCGCCGTTTTTGAAAGGATAATATTACGTGGAAACTAGCAACAGTCTTTGAAAAAAATGGTTCATCATAATGAAAAAACTTAGTATTTGTCAATTTACGCTTACAGTTATTTAAAAATTGAATTTTTGTGACGCCCTATAATTCTTCTCATTTTGATTCTTGTATATATTTTATTATAAGTTTATTTCTGTAAAATTGATTGAATTTGAAACAGAATCATTTTAAATTCTTTCCTAAAAACTGTCCCCAAAAACTACAAGACCATGTCACCTCTACCACATACCTGTATACAACACATACAGGGTGCGATCACGTCAGACAATGAAAGCAGGTCACTGGCGCGATAAGTACTTCACTTTCCTTTACCCGACTATCGATTCTTTACTTAACTTCTACATAATTTAACTTGTAGGTAGATTTAACACCGAAACCATTGGAAATATGCCGCTGGGAACTGGATTTGGAAACTTTAATTTTAGTTCGATAATCCTGTTTAACTTTGTCTTTAGAGCTTATGATTTACAACTTACGATTTTGCCGGTATTATAATGTGAATTTAGAGAAAATGGCGACACATCAAGCTATACATATTCAGTATAACCTGACCACGGTTTGTATCAGCTTCCCGTACAATGATTGATCAGATTCATTTGTTTGAATAGCTTGCTCTCACTCAAGGAGAGGTGTTTGTTTTATCTCAACAATTCGATGAGGTCCTTAATAGGCTGATGTTTAAGATGCGAGTAATCATAATCTAAGCTAAAAACTAAATTTTAATAAGTCAGTTTGAATTCACGTAGCAACACAACTTATTTATGTCTAGTGCTACGCATAGTTGGCGTAGCAAGATGCTGCTACGCGAAGTTGTCGTAGCAAGACCCTGCTACGCGAAGTTGTCGTAGTAAGATGCTGCCACGCGAAGTTGTCGTAGTAAGACGCTGCTACGCACGTAGACACGCACCTACAAGCTACTAGTATTTATATTTTTGTTATATGAAAATTCTCTGCGTAGTCCCACTTCGCAAAGCACCAATTCCTTTCTCAATAATGTTAGAGTCGGCTTGCCTAAAGGGATGCAGCTGGATTGTAGTATTTTACATCATGAGACTGCCTATCCGACATCCACAACTAGAAGGACAGGAAGACAGTTAGTAAGACGGGCTGTCAGGCTGACGGGAAAAAAAAATCATCGAATGACCCCTTCCGCTCTTGGGCAGAGCGAAAGGGAGTGTCAGACTTCTACTGGCTAAAAACCACCCATGTTCCTTTTTCGCCCTCTATGTCGAGGCCGCGATTACCTGTGGACAACCCGCGGCCCCGACGGGAAAACATCAATACTTACACGTGGATTATGCTCAATGTCACTTTTTCTGATTTCTCAATTATCATCTGGTCCTTTTCCCAACTGTGTTGTCACCTTCCACTAAATGCAGCTGAGTAACAGTATTTTACATAGAGCGACACTGGGTAACTGGGTGGGTGGGTAGTACTGGGTAGTTATTGTTTTTTAAGTACATAGATGATGATGATGTATATATTTATGCCATACTAGCTCATGTTTGCGGTTTCACCGCTGTTAATTGAAGTGCTTTTACGCAAGTGAAATGTTTCAACCTTTGTATTAATTATGTGTGTTTTGTTGTAGGTAAAAGTATCGTTGTTATTGATGGAAAAGCACAAACAAGTTGTTACATGAAAATATAAATTGTTTAAGGGAGCTACATCTGCCAACAAACTGTAATACAATTTGGCAGAAGTAATATATTTTGTAACACGGATGTGACCATGAATAAACGCTTTTTCATATTTTTTTTTTCATACGATACCCCTAGGAAACACTGTTTCAGACTTTCGGGGCACTGACTACTTGTAACGACTGTCAAAGACCACAGATTGATCCGAGCGGCTGTTATAATTTAGTCACGAGCTCCTAGATAAGGTAAAATTACAACAGAGATTTATTCGAATAATATAAATTATATAAGAGTACCTAATGTAATCACAATGTAATAAGGAAAATAACTTAAATTAGGTAAGTAGCTATTAGTCACAGCTTAAACAAAAAAGCTTTCACAAAAAAAATACGCTACAATCTAAATTAATTGAAAAGTTACTGAAAGCTGTCAAGCGCGTGTCCAATCTGGGTTGCGTTATAGAAAACGTGAATACTGAAATACAGTGAAATGTCCCTTCTTCATCCATATTAATATTCTAAAGAGGTATGTTTGTTTGTTTGATTGTCCCCTTTTTTTCCCCGCTCTTGGGCAGAGCAAAAGGGAGTGTCAGACTTCTACTGACTAAAAACCACCCATGTTCCTGCTTAGCCCTTGTGCCGAGGTCACGGTATCTCTTTCAAACAACCCGCATCCCCGACTTTGATTGTCCCTTACATTAAAACTAACAAACTATTTTTACTATAGTCTCCCTATACATGGCGTTTACACAACCAGTTCAAAAGTCGTTCTGTTAGATCTGCCAGTTGATTTTGGCAGTTCGACTGACTTCGCATAATAGAGGTTTCCCTACAATACCCACTTGCCTGGTTTTGAGGTTATTTTCGATTTTATAAAATCCGAAACTCGGATTCAGTTTACAAAAAGAACTTTTGTAGGAATTAATATGATAAATGTAGACAATAAAAAATAAAGTTTGATGTTGACACAGTTTGGTACGGGATTCCATATATATGAACAAGATCTTTTGAGATATTACCGCAAGCCTACCAAATTATAAAACCGCGAAATAGGGAGCACCATATATTCCACGTTCCCGATCTATGACGGAACCCAAAAACCACGTCATATCCGTACATCGAATCTGGCTAAAATCTTGTACTTAAATAACATGAGGAGGATCTCCGGAGGTTCAAGAGGGCTCTATGGTTCAAGGGTCCTCAGTTTAGATTGATCCATGGATTTCGAGGGTCCGGATGAG
The DNA here is from genome assembly GCA_932274075.1 of Diarsia rubi. Taxonomy (NCBI): domain Eukaryota; kingdom Metazoa; phylum Arthropoda; class Insecta; order Lepidoptera; family Noctuidae; genus Diarsia; species Diarsia rubi. The sequence continues at coordinate 7,721,555 of OW026437.1, read as the reverse complement.
TTTGTGCTGATTGTCATATTTTAGGATCAAAGTTTTCTTCTTTTTAACGTGGGAGGTATTGATTTTATGGGTTGACATAACATCATGCTTGATTTCCTGAAAGGTTGGGTAGAAAACGTAATGGTACACAGACATATCACCAGTTGTGATTACGTTCCGCCTAATAGGGGCCATTAACTGGGCACAAATCCAGACGCCGTGGCTGCTATTAAAACACCCCGAATGGAAAAACCCAATGATACTTTAACCGACCTGGAAAATCTAACCTAGGACCTCATGCAGTCCCAGGAGGGCTCCTGTGACAGCTGTTTTTTTTTGGGGGGGGGGGGGGGTAGGAAATCATCAAATAACCCCTCCCGCTCTTGGGCAGAGTGAAAGGAAGTGTCAGACTTCTACTGACTAAAACCACCCATGTTCCTTCTTAGCCCTTTACGTCAAGGCCACGGTATCTCTTGCGCACAACCCGCAGCCCCGACGGGCGTCGGTCCTTGCTGGCCTCCTGTTACAGCCTAAGTGCACCTTCGTTGTTGAAATTTGTTGGGCACCAACCAGCAGCCACGGAGTGCCGCTTAGACTGTCGCTCCATGTAACAAACTGGTATTCAGCTGCATCCGGTTAGACTGGAAGCCGACCTTAACATAGTTGCGGAAAGGCAGGCTGATGAACGCTAGGCAGATGACGTTATTAGCTTGATGACTATAAAATAAAAAATAAAAACTACATGACTTGAGAACAAATCCGCTAAATACACTCCTCATTCAAAATACTACATGAAAATCGCTCCTCCAAAAAGGCAAAACCTAGAATTAATTAGAAACTTAAATAAGCCAGTGGAACATGTTAATTAAACATACTACCGAGTATGGAGTCCCGAGAACAAAATACTGCAGAAGCTCAGTTTCATACAAGGAATGAAAACTGGCGCACTTTATTATTAAAAGGCCGTTGGTTCAGGCTGCGGGATGTTGTAAGAGATACCGTAGCCTTGACATAAAGGGCTAAAAAGGAACATGGGTGGTGTTTAGTCAGTAGAAGTCTGACACTCCCTTTCGCTCTGCCCAAGAGCGGCGGGAGGGGTTATTTGATAATTCCCACCCCCCAGGCCGTTGGTCCAAGTGCAGGGCAAAGGCATCCCTTCGAACCGTTCTTGTCTCTCTAGAGCTCACCCCGCCATTTCCTTAGTTCTGGACCTCATGGATTCAGCTGTTGTTCATAACTCAATCCGTGGATGTTTTTGCTCAATTCTGATGCGATATGTTTCGTATATAGGCTGCCGAATTCCACTTCTGGTGGCTGTTAACTTCAGTGACGGATAATGCAAGTATAATATGATACTAGGGTAGTTGACAAAAAAAAATGAAATTCTTCAGATAGATTTCCAAAAACTATTAGACACATATTTTTTAATTTTTCACGTAAACAAAATATGTCTCGTCACGTCACATTGCAGTAATTTTTTACCACGTAGTGATAACACAAGCGGCATAAATCATGAGCGGCAGAACTCATGAGTTTTGCCACGTATCCAATATTTTTCGATAACTAAACTGACGGACTAAACAGAATCACATTTTTAGGGTTCCGTAGCCAAATGGCAAAAAACGGAACCCTTATAGATTCGTCATGTCTGTCTGTCTGTCTGTCTGTCCGTCTGTCCGTCTGTCCGTCCGTATGTCACAGCCATTTTATTCCGAGACTATAAGGATTACACAGTTGAAATTTGGCAGATAGATGTATTCTGTAAACCGCTTTTTGATTTTTATATAAAAAAAAAATAATATAAGATTAAGAGGGGGCTCTCCATACATGGAATGAAACTAAAAAAACTTTTTTTCATCAAACCTACACATGAGGGGTATCATAGGGATAGGTCTTCAAAAATGACATTGAGGTTTTTAAAATCATTTTTTCTCAAAGTCAATCGTTTCAAAGATAGACACATCCAAAGTGGTAAAATGTGTGTCCCCCCCCCTCTAACTTTTAAAGTAAGAGAGTGACAATTCTAAAAAAAATATATAATGTAGATCTCAACAAAAACTACCAACCAAAATTGGTTTGAACGAGATCTAGTAAGTATTTTTTTTTTAATACGTCATAAATCGTAAATCGCAATTTACCTTTAATTCAATCAACTCAATTATAAAAATTATGTTAACATTATGTTACTTGCTGCTACGGAACCCTTTATGGGCGAGTCTGACTCGCAATTGGCCGGTTTTTTTAGTCACGAGCTTCGCTTTTGCCGTCTGTCTCATACCATTAAATTGACACGGAGCAACTCCTTTCTGACCATCACACCCCAGTTGCTGTGTAACGTATTTTAGTAAGACTGGTGGTCAGACTCTTGAGCTTCTGTCAACCATACGACTGTCAAAGATCTACGAAGCTTGTCTTTGTCATTGTGTGCATGCGTTTTTGGTCTTATGCAACAGACCTTCTGTACTTTCCTGTGGTCACGGGTAGTTGCGTTGGTTTTACTATCCCGAAAGAGGGGGTGTAAGGGGGAGTTGGTTACAACAATACGTATTTAAATTCTACACCCCTTTGTGTATGGATTGTTATGTTTGTAGTTACTAGTTATGAGAGAAAACAGGGTAATGTTGGATTTTTGTTTTATTTGGGTGGTGTAAAGTCTATAATTGACATTATAGTAGGTGCATGAAAAGAGCCTCGCCGAGGTATCAGACTTTGATTCGACGTTACTTTATATTTGTTTCAACAGTTAAAAAGTACCTGCAACTGGAAATAAATGATTTTGATTTCAAACGCCCGACGCATTCTCTATTGTTATATTCAGCACAAGTTAACGCAGAGTCTAACAGAATCTTTCACCACAATACTACCCTATTATGGTGAAAGATTCTGTTAGACTCTGCGTCTTGACTGACTAAACAAATATGATTCTGTTTAGTTCGACTGTTAGGTTATCGAAAAATATTGGAAACGTGTTTTTTTGTTTTTCAAATTAATAAAAATTTACGAAAATAAAACGTGACAAAGATCGTGAGTCTTTGTCTGGGGGGCTGGTGACGTCACTTTCTGGTAAAAAATGTACCAAACTGTGACGTCTCGCTACTTTTCGAAGCACTGTATACGTGTCCAACATTTTTTAGAAATCTATCTGACGTACAGTTACAGTTACATTTTTTTTTGTCATCTACCCCATATCTAAACGGGGACTATATTTCTTGTCACCAAGTTGTATCACCTAATATATAGAAATATCACCACTAAATATTTTCGTTCTCAGATAAACAAAAAGTATTTCCAGAAATGAATTATCAAATTAATGTTAATATAATTATGTGTAAAATAAGAGCAACAAAAAGGTAGTGCATTAGATGAATATAAACTTCGTTCTTATAATAATAGTTTTATTACATAAACAATAGTTTTGTGCCCAGAATGGTAGATCTGTCACCAAATAATGCTGACAGAAACCCTAACCCTAGAGGGTCGACGTCAAGGTCACCCCGAGGTTCGGTTAGTTAGGTTCCTTTAATCCCTGCAGACAGAAATAGGAGCCCCGTGCAGCGGGGCTCCTTCGACCTGCTGACGGAAAGTTAAGTTTTTTTGAAACTTAATGAAAATTTCTGGTGACATAATATATTATTATGATATATTAGTGATACCTTTAAATTAGTTTGCTTATATACTTATTAGGACAAAACTATTATAATACATACAAAAACATTTATTTGCTACTAGAGCCTATATCTCCATGATTTTAGGTGATTTATTGTGGAATTGATTTTATACTGTTTGGAGACTACGTTTTGATGACAAACCTACTATTTTGGGGACAAACCCTATTACTTAAGAAACACAATACTTATTAAATTGGCGATAGCTTAAATGATACCCTATCTAAACTTCAAAATGAAACAAGACGCCGAAGTGATAGGCAGAGGTGTACATTGCACTCGCATTTCTATTACCATAAACAACGAAAAAATCTAAGCTAGTACCAATGCATCTTTTTCAATTTAATATAATAAAAAAAAATGTCCTGAGTTTGAATCTTAGACAGACTCTTCTTGGTTTATTTTATAAAGAAATTCTTAAGAAAGAAGTTTATTAAATAATCCCTGCTCCGTCTAAGATTTTATACAGGTCCTCCTAGAAAAAAAATGCTTTGTATAATATTACTCCTTGAAAGTCTATTTTAATTGCTGGCAACCTCACAATATACCGGAAGTAACCTTGATTTCAATGTAAGAGACACAATGGGTATACTAACAAAAGACTGCGCGATGAACAAGCTATCCTCACGGTATATCACTTAGGGGATCAGTAGAGTTGACCTCGGTGGGTAAAAACTCGAGCATTTACCCACTTTTTGTTTTTATTGCGACTTAAAAGTTCGACATTTACAATTAGGTACAATCTATTTTAGGGTTGGCTTCCAGTTTGAATTTGATCTTCCAGTTTCAAGTTGGCAATCTAACTAAGGTAAAGAAAGAGAAAAAACATATTTATTTGGCACAATCATGCCACAAGAGTACACAACAAAAATAAATAAACAAAGATATAGGCTTGGGATCTTATAACAACACTACAAAATAAAATAAACTAACTGCTGCAAACGAAAACAATCACAAAAGTCAAAATAAAACCAAGCAATTTATCTATTTCAAACAAATCCCAAAATATCGGTTCTCCAATTTAGACCTGACAGTGATAAGTCGGCCCAAATAATTAAGACGAATTCTTTAAGCTGGTAGCACACAGTATTGTTTCGGACTTTCGGATACTTTATCGGATTTTCGGATAAAAGTGCCGGCGTGAATTTTCAACGTATTAAGTTGACAAAACGGCTCCATGTCAAAGGTTGTCCCTCATCACCGGCGGGTTTATTGTACGCCCTCGTGACGCTGATACGGCTATGGACCTCTAGCTTTATACTTGTGTGAATTACGTGAATTATTTTTCTGGGAGGCCTTCTTTTTTTTTCAAGTTTTCAAACTGGAAATGGAACGTGTTTTGAAATAGGTTTTAAGGGTGTTTTATGTGGGCCGCGGGTTGTACACTAGTTATCGCGGCCTCGACATATAGGGCTAAGAAGGAACATGGGTGTTTTTTAGTCAGTAGAAGTCTGACACTCCCTTTCGCTGTGCCTAAGAGCGGTTATTTGATGACTTTCCACCCTCCAAAACAAAAATAAGGGTGTTTTATGTGAAAAGCGTTATCGTTTTCTAAGCTGGAATCGGGTTGGCTTTTAGCCTAGTTAGAAATAAGATTATGCTGGTAATCCCTGAAGGATTGGGCAGGTGAGTACCTACATTAACATTAAGCGACTTATGTTTAAGTTCCATGCAGTAAACGGCGAGCCTTTTGCTATCAACCGAGCACAAATTCAAACTCCGTGGCTGCTTCTGAGATTTTCTTGATGGAAAAACCTTGGACAAAATGATTACACTTTGCCCGACGTGGAAATATAACCCCGGTCACAGCAAACCCGCTTGCGACCACTACACCAATGTCGCAGTCTAGCATAGTGAGATGAGTTCAATATTAGTTAGTACCCGACTGCAAGGAAATGTTTCAGTTTAGTGTGACTGCCACATTTATGACGTGGACTACCCGCGGCCCCGACAGGCGTCGGCCCTTTCGGGCCCCTCCCATGTTGCTGACATCTCTTAGAGGCGCGCGTGGAACACGAACGCGCCGTCGACACGGCCCGTTTTCGTCGTGAGACGGACGGACGGTGAGTTAGCCCATCACTCACCGTCCACAGGCCCGCGTCTACGGTGGCCGGAGGTCATCGCGGGATGCGCTACCCCCTGACATTAAAAAAAGCAGAAAGCAAGATGGCTTTCAAAAGAAAAGTCCATAAATACTTTTTGAAAACGGCCTGAATTGTTTTAAATCTAGTCACTAGTCTTAGTAGGTAATTATTATAAGGTTTCTCATATTTGTATGTATTAAAATATCTATTAGTTTATTTAATTTTTTATGTATTAGTATGCACCAATTTATGTATTATGTTTACAAAATGGTATGATCCTTATTTTTATTGTTTTTGTACTCTACTACAGTGCTGTCCTTTTGTAACACAAAGGTTGACTGGTAGAGAATGCCTTGTGGCATTAAGTCCGCCTATGTACCACTCTTGTACATACATGAAGTTTAAATAAACTAATTAATAATGTTACAGATATTTTAAGGTAAAATTAGAGCCAAGATAATATATAAAAGGGTGCTCTCTAGAAAATGGATTAACACACAATTTTTACGAATTACCGAGACCTCCTCTCGGGACCTTAGAGTCTGAAATACATGTTGTACGGGTTTTGAGGGCCTATCATCGACATAAGTCCAGAAAATCTACATTCGAAAAATATCATCATCATAATTTTTTTCACACTTCCCTATTAATCGTCATACCTATTCGCTTTTTGCTCAGCTTTTTTTCGGCCTACATTTGCAATAGTCACTGGACAGCACATGAAAGAGCTCACCAAAAGTTGCGTCCACCACACTAGAAAGACATCGAATGTAGTCTCTATTGCCATTTGCTAGACAACTTGATTATCATGCATCTCCATCTTCAAACTTTTTCAATATCATCTTATGGATTATGAAGAACAGAGTGTAAAGATGTTCATTCAGCTTTGCCTAACTGTTCGAGAATTATCGTCGTGATGTTATGTGATATGCCACATATTGATGCTAAATACATTCAAACCTGCGATTACATTGTTATAATAGCACATATCGGTTCACCAATGGTAGCGTAATCAATTTAAACCGTATTTGATTATTCTGCCAAATGCAAACTGACTGTGACCGAGGATCTGTTACAACTAACTGATTGTTTAATGTTCATACGCAGTTCTAACTATTCAGTTAAACTATTGTGAAGGTTTGTGTAGCCGGATAGATAATGTTACCATGTATCCTGTTTTATGCTTTTTTCATTGTCAAAAAGAGTTATTTTTTAACAAGTACCTAATAGTTTTTTGTACTGCAGTAATAATAAAGCGAATTTTAGATCACTTATTTATTTATTTAGTAATAATAATTCTTACAATATTTAGGCAAAAGCTTACGGGGCTAAATGTCGAACCTCTAATTTTTTTTAAAAAATAGGCCATCACCATTGTATTTAATCTCTCAATTACTTGTATAAAAAAATGCTTTTTAATTTCGTTAAATAAGCGCAACGCTAAAACGTAAGAGGGCTCAAATAGCGCTCAGAACAGCGTCCATCAGCGTTGTGTAATAGTGATCACATTCAATAATACAAATACAAAGTAAATCAGGAGACTTCAATCATTCCTGCAGTACCTTTCATGGTATTTAATTAAATCAAAACAGCTTCACATAATATCACATAATTAATTTAATATGCAAATGCATGAACTCGCTGGAGAGTACTTCAGTGCCCTCTACTGTTCAGCAAATTATAAACAAATGTTGTTATTTTAGTACAGTTATTATGACTGCCTGTTTGGTATAGTGTCCGTAAGAGCGACTGATGAGCGTAAAGTCTTACGTTCGAGTCCCAGGTCAGGCGTAGGTTGTGCATCAGAAAGGGGATAAAACCGTTGTGGCATTTTAACCTGCCCGCCATTTTGATTTTTTTTCGTTATCGTGGCCCACGATGAAAGTGGTATGTATGGATAGAGGACATATAAACGAACAAAAAATGTCCAGTAACAAGGCACCCCAAAGTGCCACGTTAACAAGATATTTGAAGGTAAAGATCGACATATGAGTATAACGACAATCATTAGCCTTAATTGTTTAAGCGTTAAATTGTTTCCAAATAATAGTTCCCAGTTAAAATGGGTCGATATACCAGGTCCTATACAAAAAAGTTCAAAACCCTTTCTCAGTAATCGTCACACTCATTATCCCAATTTATTTGGGGTCGGCGCAGCATGATTGTCTTCGTCTTCCATACTCGGCTATCACTCAATATCTTAGCAGTTACTTCCTTTCTAAACATATTATCCTTTACACAGACCATCCACCGTTTCTGGGGTCTTCCCCTCTTATATTTATCCACATTCATACTCAAAACTTTCTTCGCGTCATTTTTCTTATTCCTTCGCACACATGCCCATACCACGACAACTCCGTTGCAACGTCTTGTTGACAACTATAATAAACACTTTCTCGACACTGATTTATTCTGTGCAACATGGGCAAGATTTCGAAACTTGACTCATAATGCAATCCAGGAATTAGATATCATATCCTTCTCTTAGATTTATCGTAGATCAATGTGTCTCATAATCGATGTACCTAGGTACTTACTTTTTTTTTTTTTTTGCTATTAATATTTTTGGGTCTTACTTTTAACTTCTCTTTGAAACGTGTTATTAATATTTTGCTATATCTATACTGTGAATAACGCTGTTGATTACGTAATTGTTAATTTTAAGTTTTGTGTCTGTATGCCTTATTAAGTAATTGTTTGTTGTTCCAAATAAAATAAAATAAAACTTTAAAGTCACCGGCGCCACTTTCAGACTTACAGTGAATGATAAAACAATTTTCAATACATGAAATTTTCTTCAACTATTAGGTACTGTAAAAATATTAAAATAAAATGAGTATCCTGTTAACTTTACCGAGATTTATAATAACAAAAGGTAATTTCATTGAAGTTATAAGATTACTTTCTAACTTATTATATTTTAACTTTCATTTTAAAGGTGAATTTTATGTCTTTTTTCATTAAGGTTTTTATCCATCAAAATCGCTCGTGCATTTTGGGATTACTTTTTCATATAATTTAATGACAACAAGCAGCGGTGGCCCAGTGATGGCGGCCTAAACTTACGAACAATAAGTCGTAGGTTCAAACCGTTCAGGCGCATTACTTTGTGTAATTTATTTCATCACCAATACTCTCAAAACGGTGAAGGTAAACATCGTAAGGAAATTGGCATGTCTTAGAACCAACAATTCGAAGATATTATGTGGCATCTACCAACCCGCACACGGCCCGCATGGTGGATTATAGCCCATCCCTTTCCTAGACGGACGCCTGAGTCCCTGCAGTGGGAACATTATAGGCTGATGATGATGAAGCTAAACTGCCAGCCATTATATACCTAGTTTCGTTCGTGCCTCGGACCACACGTTTAGCCGTTGGGTCCGGTTGTTAATTGTAGATATTTTGGCAGTCGACAACTAGTCTTACCTAGGGATATCGTTTTACCCTATACTAAAGTTGCGGAGGTTAGATAGGCAGTCGTTCCATGTCAAAAGCTAGTATTCAGCTGCATACGGTTAGACTGGACGCTGACCCCGAATTCCATGAGCTAGCGCCTTCACAAGTTGCTCTGTTATACACGAGTACGAGTACATATCTACTTTTGCAATTCTGAGAGTAAGTCGAACCCCTAAATAAATAAATCTACTGAAGTTAATTGCATCTCACCCCATTCGATGAGCGATACCGTAATTAGAAATATTTATTGCTTCAAAGACACAGATAAATTGGTATTTTAATGTAAAAGATCGGTTTGTGTCGATGAAAGATTTCTCCTATTGTGTCTTATTGTACGTTGTTTACGAATGAATTCTTAGAAGATATTTTGTGTTATGTTGGTTGTGTAATAAAAAGAAAAAAAAATGGCCTCGTGCATGTCGGACTATGCACAATGGAGGGTTCCGTAGTTGCCCATCAAAATATGTGTATTTACTGAACTGATTAGTTCAGCTGGTAGAGGTGACCACACTTGAGTCTAACAACAATTTGCACTTTAAAGCTTAATATTTAAAAAACGAATCCCTTATTCGAAAAAATATTTGAACACACTTGAAGAATATTTTTAAAAGACCTATTCCTGGCCTATTTGACTGGCCTGTTGGTCTAGTGGTTAGTGACCCTAACTGCTATGCCGGAGGTCGTGGGTTCGATTCCCACCAAGGACAAACGTTTGTGTGATGAGCACGATCATTTGTTCTGTGTCTGGGTGTAATTTATCTATAATATGTATGTATTTAGAAATATATAAGTATGTTTATCAGTTGTCTAGTACCCATAACACAAGCTCTGCTTAGCTTGGGACTAGATGGCGTTGTGTGATAGTAGTGGAATATATATATAGTGGAATATATTCAACGACATATCACACTATGGGCTTCGCAAGAAAAAAAAAATCCCCACTTTAGGTCCACCGGAGATACCCCAAAAAAAATATTGATTTTATTTAACCACTTTGTCTGCGTAACCCATCTGTATATTCATGCCATTACAGCTTTCTAGTACTAAAAGTATTTGAGTTATAGTGCGGACAGGCAGATGGACATGGCGAAACTATATTAAGGGTTCTTTGTTGACTACGGAACCCTTAAAACTGATTTTAAACTCCTCATTTTTTTTATACTTTGGTTAAAAAGTATTAGTTGTAATAAATACTCTTACAGTCCATTGAAATGACCGGGGTTGAAGAAGGTTGGGTTCCCCAAAAATATTTTCGAAGTCAACGACTGCATTTTGCGCAACTCTCTACATTAAGGCGAAATCCTAATTTTCTTCTTAAAGAAAATGGCAGTCAAAAGGACTGATTAATGATTAAATCTAAGAATATTTGAATTTGGTGGACTACCCTGGCGCTTTCCCTTGTATACTCGTATTAAGTAGCACCAAAATCGATATTACCATTTGACCAAACGTAAACGATCAATTTTTATCCGTCACCGTTTTTATTCACACTCACACCATCTCCAATTCTTCCCCGCCTTCATTCAGCACCATTTCTAAAGCCTAAGAACAATGTAAGTAACTGTCATGGCGTAACAATGGCCGCTTTGTACGCCATGGTGAACAATTAGTACTGATTAATGAGAACAGCTTTGTGACTTCATGGGGCTCGTTTGAAAGATTGTGTTTTGTTTTTGACTTTTTGCTTGAATTTGTTCGCCTCATTGGTCTAACCCGTGGGCCTTCGTGGTCCACGGGCGACGCTCAAGCGAATTCGCCTTGTGCAGCAAGTGTCAGCGCCGAGCATCATAGCGGACGTCACGCGGTTTCACCCGCGTAGATCCCGTTCCCGTGGGAATACAGGGATAAAAAGTAGCCTATGTCAACCGGGGATAGTGTAGCTTCTCAACGGTGAAAGAATTTTCAAATCGGTCCAGTAGTTTCGGAGCCTATTCGTTACAAACAAACAAATCTTTCCTGTATAATATTAGTGTAGATTTCTTGGGCCAAATGGCAATAAGGAAAAAATAACCGAATGAATGAATTTATATTTTTTTTATACAGGCTGTATATTATTAACACTTCACACATACGTCAACCAAGCATTCTGTACATCAAACTAAGTACCGTACGCAAAAAAAAATTGTTGGGAAACGACTTTTTTTTTGGGGTCAAACATCTCAAATCTGGGGTCAAACTTAATGTAACACTCTTAAAACATTGTGCTAGCAAAATAGCTTTGAATAGTAAAAGGGTCATGAAGGTAATTTAAGTAAAGTTATAACCTGAAAAACTAGTATTTACAAAAACAGCTGTGCAATATTTGGAGCTTTGACCCCCAATATCTCCGTAACTAGGGTGTTCCCAGGTATGGTCTAGAACAAAAAAAATATCGTAGTGGTGGGGAGTGTAGTGCGTAGTGGGGAGAACCGCGTAGTTCCTTTTCCCGTGGGAATACAGGGATAAAAAGTAGCCTATATCACCCGGGGATAGTGTAGCTTCCCAACGGTGAAAGAATTTTCAAATTGGTCCAGTAGTTTCGGAGCCTATTCGTTACAAACAAACAAACAAATCTTTCCTCTTTATAATATTAGTCTAGACAAAGGCACAAGTTGTAGCGAATTGACGCCACAAGCGTAGCGTTATTTTCGTGGCCGCGACACATTTGTTTTTGACGCTCGACGCTGTGACGCTTGCTTCGTGGCCCTCGGGTTATGCTATGAGGCCCTGGATGCGTTTCAAAGTTTTAAGTGTTATTGGGTTTATCCATCAGTAATTTCTCGGAATAAAGCTTAGGTGGGCCGCGTTCAGCAAATTGGACGACACTCTGAAGTCAGCCAAAATTCCACTATGTCTAAAGTCCCGCCATGACGCCATGACGCTTGTCGCCGCTATGTGTAAAGTCTATAACCAGTGTGTTCTGCCCAAAATGACTTACGGTGCTGAAACATGGACGCTCACGCAGGAGACTGTGTACAGACTTAGAGTTGCACGGAGAGCCATGGAGCGGTCCATGCTAGGCAAAAAACTGTTAGACCGCGTTCCAAACGTTGATAACCGAAGACGTACAAAGGTTACCGATATTAGAAAGCGCGTTATGAAACTCAAATGCAGTTGGGCAGGACACCTGGCAAGGCGTAGAGATGGAAGGTGGAGTAAGGCAGCCACCGAATGGCGTCCAAGAACGGGAAAAAGAAATGTAGGTCGCCCCGCGGCGATATGGGCAGACGATCTAGTTGCCATCGAGGAAAACACCTAGATGAGACTGGCATAAGAACGTGGCGATTGGCACCAGAAAACGGAGGCCTATACCCAGCAGTGGGTGAATTCGGGCTTTGGATGATGATGATGAATTTCTCAGTTGCAACCACGAAGTCGCCCCTATTATATGATCATCTGCTTAGCCTTTTCCCAACTATGCTGAGGTCGGCCTCCAGTCTAACCAGATGCAGCTGAGGGCCAGTATTTTACAAGGAGAGACTGCCTATCTGACCTCCACAGCCCATTTGGGACTCAAAAATTACTGGTGAAATGTTGGTGTAATTTTCTGCCTAACCCTTCAGAGATTACAAGGCATAAGGTTATATTCATCATCAATCATCAACAGCCTATTAATGTTCCCACTGCTGGGACACAGGCCTCCTCTCTTGGAGAGGGAATGGGCTATAATCTACCACGCGGGCCCAGTGCGAATTGGTAGATGTCCGGCATAGAACGGCATATCTTAGAACCAAAAATTCGAAGACATGTTCTTCGAATGTTTGGTTCTAAGATATGCCGGTTTCCTCACGATGTTTTCCTTCACCGCTTTGAGAGCAGCGGTGATAAAATAAATTACACAAAGTAATGCCTGCGTTTGAACCCACGACCTACTGTTTGTAAGTCGGGGCCGCCACCACTGGGCCACCGCTGCTCGTCAATGTTATGTTATGTTGTTTTATACAATAGCATGAAGTCATGAATCTCAACGCTGAAAAGCAAACTTTGTCTTAGTAAAGGGAAATTCAAAGATAACACAAGCTCAATCACCGTTTGGTTTGTGAAACCACAGAGCAAGGAGAGATCTTAACAGCCCCTGATACTCGTAGGGATGACATTTTCACACGCAAGCTTTCATACTAACTTTGTCTCTTTCTCTCTTTGTCCGTCACATAGGTTTCCAAAAAATATTGAACATGTGGCGACAGCGCCATCTATCGCAACAGATGCGAACTAACATTGGCAATTCTGCATCGCGCTATCAAAGTTATCCGCTACATTAGCGTATATAGAAAATCCCGACTTACAGATGTCGGGCAGTTAGCCCACCAGACACAACACCCGTCTGGTCGGAGGATCCTCCCTTTTCTATGGGGGATGAGGAACTTTACACCCTGTTCCTCGTGCCCCCCAAAAACACAATCTTTTTTTTTTCACTAAACAAAAAATTTGTCGCTAACAGCACCAAAACTAGCGTTACCCGTATCTTATTTCTTTTACTCTAAAATTACATCAAAGAAAAATCAAAAACACTATCATGCTAGTAAATAACCTGTTGTATTTTTAAAATCACTTTTCATGATTTTAGACTTGATAAATTTAGAAATTTACTGATTAAAGATAAAAGTGGCCACTCTTGGCGGTAATAAGTAATTCTCTTAATTTATCAAGTCTAGAGTCCGTACTCTGCGATAGGTAGATACTCCTGCCGAGTTTATTCAAACTTGACAAAGTAAATCTTAGAAACGGAATGGTTTACCTTTCTAGTTTCTGACATTATAAGGAGACTAGCATTTTGCCCTGCATTTGCCTGAATATTTAACTTTTGGCTTGGCGGTTTCTCAATATCTACCTGTTTTATTCTCGTTCTTTATGGACATTCGATTTAAAATATTTATTTCATGAAATCTTTAAAGAACCTTTCAGGCTTCAGGGTCCTTATCATCAACATTTGCCTAGCCTTTTCGCACTGGATTCCAGTATTTTACACTTAACGGCATCATACAATCATTTACAGTCATATACAATCTCAATTGTATGCATAAAAGTTTGTAGATATTTCTTAACTTTTCTTCTTGACATATGAGGTATCACTAGAACCGTCTTAATTGTCCCGTGAACATACGCTACGTGACGTGTCACCCAAATCGATGTGGCGCTCTCTAGCGGACAAAACGTAATGTGTTAAAAATAAAAATGGAGATAAGTACGTCGTGTTTGGTATCATTTGAATGAACTTCACTTGTACATTTCCAAAATATGTTCAAATTTAAAGAGACGCCCTCTAGCGGACAAAAAGTCATGTGTTTAAAAAAATGTTTTAACTGCATCCTGCATCTGTGGTTGTGAAATAGGCAGAAGGAAGATAGGCAGGAAAGAGAAATAGGTATAGGTATGATTAATTGATATCTGGATTGTTATTTCACGACTATCACGCTGCAAACGTACTGATATGAAAGCGGCCTAACTGCTATTTTAACTGCTATTAAATACTCTCTGCACAATAGATTTTGGTAGTTAAAACTAGATTACATATTTGCAATAGTTATACCGGGTATCGGAAATTGAATACAATCCTTGTTTAAATTCGGTCCCAGGCGAATTTCTGAACGGTCCAATTACCTTACCAATAGTTTCAACTGTTCTGTTAATAACAAGATATTGTTAATATTGGTTATAATTTCGTTTCAGGCAACAGACCGTATCTGGCAATTTAAATCATAAAACAAATAGTCTCCGAAGGGGGCGTAAGAAGAAGGGCTGCGGGATGTTGTAAGAGATACCTACCGCGGATTCGATATAAAGGGCTAAAAAGGAACAAGGGTGTTTTAGTCAGTAGAAGTCTGACACTCCCTTTCGCTCTGCCCAAGAGCGTGGGGGGGTTTGATGATTTCCCACCCCCCAAAAAAAAAGGTCTAAGAAGAAAAAAATACCGACCAAAAGAGATACCGCGGCCTCGGCACAAGGGCTAAGAAGGAACATAGGAGGTTTTTAGTCAGTAAAAGTCTGACACTCCCTATCGCTCCGCCTAGAGCAGGAAGAGTCATTTGAAGATTTCCTACTGTCCAAAAAAAAATGGGTGAATCTTCATTGCTTCCGTTTTTTTGGAGTAAGAAGGTTTTGAAAAGCCAGTCAAAGTCAAAAATCAAAGTCATTTATTCAAATTTAAGCTCATAATCAGCACTTTTCGAACGTCGAAATTTATTTACAAGAGGCAGTCCCCCAAAACGCCCACCCTCAGACACTTCCTAGTGTTTTAGCTTTAGCCTATCTGAGCTTCACAACCCACGGGTAATACGTATCAATTTACTCGTCCCGGGAATCGAACCCGAGGAGCTTGTGCTGAGCAGTCGTACTTGCAGCCACTAGACCAACGAGCCAAACGACCTCTTTTGTAAAAAAAGGTTGGAGAGAGGTCAGAGAGGTAAGATAATGCAAGGCACTATTTACTCGGGTAGTCCAATTTCAAAACTCCACGAAACAATAATATTTTGCAACGGAATATCCAATTATTTTCGGTCTAACCCGGAAAATGGAGCCTTCAGACAGCAACAAGCGCATTTAACAATAAAAGTTTTAAAATCAATATAATTTAACTAAGCAAAATGTGGATGTAGTATGTACCTACACAGCCCTTTAGGAGATTTTGATGATGTTCTAGAATCAACTTTGACTATATTATTTATTTTATCTGGGCAAACCCCTCTCGAATTACTAACGAAATTCCCCTTTATGTTATGTATCCAATAATCTATAAACACATAAAAATCTATAATATTTAATAATCAACAAGCTATAAATATAAATCAACTAGCAGAGAGTCGTCCTGCCCGGACAGTAGCTCCACCTACCGAGTCCAATTGTAAATCTAAACCACTCTCAAATCTACTTGAACATTTACAAAAAACCACCCAGTGTTTTTCAAATGCGCCAAAACTGTTTTGTGGTTAAAAAAGTAATATTTTAAATGTATCGAATTTCTTCATTAGATTCACTCATCTTGACGGTACGAAAAACAAATGAAAATCACACATTTTCCTAGTTTGAATTTGGAATTATGTTCTTTAAAATTTTAGTTTTAATTTTAGTTTGAAACTTTCAATGATACCAAAACCAGCCAGATACAAATAGTATAGCCAAAGAGATTTTATTACAAGTTCATGCATACTATGATGCGAAAAGACTTTTTCCCCAACCTAATACAATAAAGACTAGCGGACCTGGCAGACGTCGTCCTGCCCGGACAGCAGCGCCACCTTCCGGGTCTAATTGTGAATCTAAACTATTCATCAAAATCGGTCCAGCCGTTTAGGAGGAGTTCAGTAACATACACACGTACAGAAGAAACTTAAAAAATATATGTAGATATATCGGAGACTGTAGTCACTGTGGATAGAATCAGAACTACTGGAATGTCAAGCAACTATTGTCGTTATAGTTCAACCTCTTCAGTAGCGCTTGGGTGACTGAGTAACTCTCAGGTGATGAGTGCGCTCGTCAATCTAGAGGAGTCGGGGCCAGCAGAAGCTTCCATGGCGGCCGGTGCTGCCGGTTGGTCGTAGCCATGAGCATCCGTTATTATTTTGTAACCGAGGTGTGATTACCAATGTAGACCGTTGTTCTGAAGAACCTCTTAGTATTATTTTGAGATGTCTATCCTGTCCTATCATTATCATCATGAAGAATACCGTCTCTTTCGACAGGTAAGTCAAAATACTTAATATTTTAATATTCACTGTTGACTATGTTCCTATATTTAATTTTGAACTAAGTAACTAACCTTACCAACTAACATAACATTTTGACAAACATGAGAAACTATACAAGCAACCTTCTATTTGCAACCAAATCACGAAAAATCCATCTCCCGTTCGAAAAACTCCTAAAAACGTCCCCTAAATTTCCACTAAAGCAGGGCAGTATCTGCAACGATGTAAACGAAGTTAAAACGACGAAAAACGAGAAGTGAGAATGAAAAATTACTGGCTATAACTCACAGGCTCTTTTCAAAGCAAGTCGCAAATTAGGTATCTAACGTTCCACGGGAAATTTTTAAGCATTCACGTCGATAAAAAGGCCTTGAGACCTGTCTACCCTTGTCATCCGTAATGATAGGCTAGTGGACGAAGCAATAATAGTCCAGTGGTGTGATCGTTTAGATGCCAAGTCACAGGTCTGAAGTTCGAACCCAAGACGGACGCACCTCTGATTTTTCGGAGTGAAGGAAAAAAACATTGTGAGAAAGTCAGCATGCCTATTTTTTTGCTTTTGGTGTGTGGGAAATCATCAAATCACACCTCCTGCTCTTGGGCAGAGCCGAAGGGAGTGTCAGACTTCTATCGAGTAAAAACCACCCATGTTCCTTATTAGCCCGTTATGTCGAGGCCGCGGTATCTCTAGAGAACAACCCGCAGCCCCGACGGGCGTCGGCCCTTGCCCCAGCAACATGGAAGAGGTCCTCCTGCCATGTTTCTGACATCTCTTTCAGGCGTATCATTATCATCTTTGTACAATCTGTGCCCAGCATTACACGACCCTTTGTACTAAGAAAAAGAGGTGAAGTAGTGAGTGAAGAGGGGTCAAGTAATGCTGGGCACTGACTGCGCGTTCATCATCTCCATAGCCTTTTCCCAACTTTGTCGGGCGCGGCTTCCAGTCTTACCAGATTCAGATGAATACCAGTCTTTTATATAGAGCGACTGCCTATCTGACCTCTTGGTAAGACTGGTTGTCAGACTATTGGGCCACTGAATACCGGTAACAAATGTCAAAGATGCGAACGGTAAGACGGGAAGTCAACCCCAAAATAATTGAGAAACGGCTTTACTTAAAGGATTTTCGTCCCCTTACATCTTACTGTTTGTAATACTAATGTAAGTGACGCAAGATGCGTGTGGTACATGTTTTGAAGTCAATAATGATACGTCTGGTCAAAATTACACGTTATACTTATACCTACCAGTAAAGTTACCTTTTTACCCGATTACGGCGAAGCCAAAAGGGGGGTAAACCTTGTTAATTGCAACTAGCAGCTGACTTCTGTATCAATGAGAACGCCATTAAGGGGCATCAGGTATCAGTGGCATGCGACTATGGTTGTCCTCTTTAATAATTTTACTTATAATACGTTAAATTGAAATATACAAATTATCTACTTACTAGACGATAACAAATTATTTCAATTAGGCGTTGATAAATAAAAATACCAGACAAGAACCATTGTCTTGTTTTCTACTTTTAGGACCGCGGTTTCATTGGTCTGCGATTTTTTTCGTAGTCGTGTTTTAATGTTTTAAACTTATTTTTAAAGACTCCAGAAGAAAAAAATGCCGTTCGCAATATTTCATCATCATCAGCCTATTAATGTTCCCACTGCTGGGACACAGGCCTCCTTTCTTTTTGAAGGAATGGGCTATAATCTACCACGCGGCCCCAGTGCTGATTTGTAGAATGTCAAAAGTCTTCGAATTTTTGGTTCTAGGACATGCCGGTTTCCTCACGATGTTTTCCTTTGCCGTTTTGAGAGCAGTGGTGATGAAATAAATTACACAAAGTAATGCGCCTGCCTGGCTGAACCCACGACTTTCTAATCATAAGTTGGAGCCGCCACCACTGGGCCACCACTGCTCGCAATATTTAAATCTCTTCAATACATTGCGATAACATTGTCATTGGCAACGAGATATTCAGACGACACAGTTGCCATCGAGGCGAGGGTAAAACCTCGATGAGACTGGCACAAGAACGTGGCGATTGGCACCAGAAATGAGAGGCAATATACCCAGCAGTGGGGCAATTCGAGCTCTATTAAGGGTGTAAATGTACCTTTAACGCAAACGAAAGGCACTTGTTCTTCCCACCACTGCGATCATATTTGGTTCTAGACCATACCTGAGAACCCCCTAGTTACGGAGATATTGGTGGTCAAAGTTCCTAATTTAGCACAGCTGTTTTTTTAAATTCTATTTTTCTGGTTATAACTTAACTTAAATGACCTCCATGACCCGTTTACTATTCAAAGCATCCACTAGGACAATATTTTAAGAGTGCTACATTGAGTTTTACGGTAAAATGTGATTCACAAAAAAAAAGTCATTTTCTAGCAAACATTTTTGCGTAGGGGTACTTGTTTGATGTACAGAATGCTTGGTTGACGTGTGTGTGAAGGGTTAATTTACACCCTGTATGATGATAATAATTTTTAAGAAACGAATACAAACAGTAAAGTCTTATAATTTTTGCCTGTCGCCCAACCTCTTTCGTCGACTGTACCCTATCAACTCTAGCTCTCCAATACCCAGTAATTGTTATGGCTTCCACAAACTAATTTTGCTCTGTATACGCTTTTTGAAAGCTACACTGCCATCGTAATGGATGCTGAATTGATTGAATTGCTGCAACGTTGATGCAGTTTAAAGATGTATAATATGTTTTACAAATGCGTTTTTTTATTTATTTATTTTACTATTTATGTACACACATTAAAACAACATAGTACAATATTTGAGTACAAAGGTACTGCATGTTTACGAACAGTAAGTCGTGGGTTCGAACTCAAGCAGGCGCATTATTTTGCGTAATTTATTATTTCATCACCGCTGCTCTCAAAACGGTGAAGGCAAACATCGTGACGAAACCGGCATGTCTTAGAACCAAAATATTTGAAGACATGTGACATCTACCAACCCGCATTGAGCCAGAGTGGTGGATTATAGCCTATCTTAAAGAGGAGCATTGAGCCCTGCAGTGGGAACATTATACACTGAAGATGATGATGATGTCGGCCAAGCTTTATACAGAAATCCAACCCTATTAACTTAACCTTACCAGCATAACACTTACCATCAAAATCTATCCACGAATCAAAGATTCACTTGACGAATTCAATAAAGGAGTAAGATAGACAAAAACTAATACAGTCAGCCACTCCCTAATGGACCAGATCTCGCAAAAACTTCTAATTCCACAGATAGTGGTTTTTGCCGGGTTCCGTAGCTTGTTAGGGCGGGGCTCGGCCCTTCGTTAGCCCCCTTAACCTTAGAATTAGGGGTCGTTTTCTTGGGGTTAGGCATAAATCTTTTGAGTGTTGAACTGAATACTTTTTTATTGTTATAATTTCTTTTATTTCTTCATAATCCAAGTCTTGTCTTTATTTAGTTTGAGAATATACTTTTTGTTTGGTTAATTCAGTTTTCTTATTGTACACCACTTTCGCCATTTCATAATTTGTTATTGAAGAGCGGGATCTCCTAGCCTAAAGTACCTATATCTTTTATGTAAAAGGAGGTCGCCATGCAAGATTTTACTGTTAAAGTTGTTTAAGTGTCTGAAATAAACCTTATTATTTATTTAATTAGATTTCTGTACTTACATAGTAAAGTACCGAATATCTTTATTTAAAACTATTGCCTACTTAATACTACGTAATTATGACGAGTAAAATAGTTGTGTTGGATGGATATTTCTGTTTTAAAGGTCAACGGATTTTCTTTATACGATGAGACGCCCACAATTCATATTTATTTGATGGAACAAGAAAATTTTTAAGTCACTACTTCTGATATTTTTGTTCACATTATCTGATAATGGAGCTTGCTCACTTTAGAAAATACTCCCACCAACTCCCTGAGTCCACCCAGAATTCTCTTAAGCAACTATATCCAGGCGATGTGAGCCAGAAGTAAATTTTCGAAGAAGCAATTGTGATGGCGTATTCTCTTAAATGAACATGATGCTACTTTTTGTGCAACTCCTGCATACGTGAATCTGTATCTGAAACCACTGATAGTGAAGTAAGTGAGAATTGAGTTCTGGTATACCAACATTGATAATAGATGCGACAAAGTTGAAGAATGTTGAATTAACCCCACTCTAAAAAAATACCTCTAATATTTATTTATTTAAACTTCATGTACAACAGTGGTAAATACACGATTTTAAAGCCAAAAGGTATTCTCCACCAGTCAACCTTTTCTGCTAGATAGGACAGCATTGTGATAGTATTGCAGAAATATTTTAATATCAAAGGCCTTGACCTGGATGCGAAACGCACGGGACCGGTCATGGTGGGGACACCTGGGCTCCCCCAGCTCCCTCCTCCACTGCTATAGGCGGAGGCCTATATCCAGCAGTAGACGTTTTTTGGCTGAAATGATGATGATAATGAAATTCTCTCAGCTACCACTTACCTGGTGTATCACTTTGTCAATACCAACCAATTTCCTCCTTGTTCCAGTGGCTTGCTCAACGGTGACCGTGACGAAGTGCCAGGCTGCGCTGAGGACCCTGCAGGCCTTCCCGTTCTTCAAACCGACGTGCCTCTGTCGAGAACCAAACGTGGACCCCGAGTGTAACTCATTCCGCGACTTCCTGTTTGACCATCCCTGCGTGTTTGTAATGAAGAAGGGTATGGAAAATGCTTTATTATGAGTTGAGAATTATTTGAGGTTAAGATGTGGCTTTATCTTCTTCTAAAAGTTAGTTGTCGAGAATAGTTTCTTGGAAGACAACGTGCCTGTCATGTCTCTGGCATTGCCAATGTGTTTCATTTTTCAATTGTAATTTCTCCTGTATCGTGGGTGCGTTCACAGACATTTAAACTCACATACACAAATACTCAGACCTGAAACAACTGTCTGTACGCCATACAAATGTTTGTTTCGTGCGAGGATTGAAGCCGCGACACGAAGCGCAGCAGTCAACTGCTTGAGCAGCAGTCAACTGAGTCACTGCGTCAACCGTGCCGTCAAACTAAGCTAAGCTAAGTTAGTAGCTAAACAAACAAAGTTACATCTGTTCTCTTATAATATTGATATGAATTGAATTTTGTCTACGCCGACAGGCCGTCTCACTTTTGAATCGACAACTGAATTATGAAACACTCTGCTAGATTTTTTTTCTGCTAGAAGTTTAAATTAATTTAAAAAAGATCTTTGGACAATTCATGGCGCGTGCAAGTGTAAGAAATAAAGTTAAGCTGTAAGTAAGTACAAGTATAACCAAGTTATGATATGCTTGAAGAACTTAGTCTTCATTATATGCACCTTGTAAAGAAACTTGGACTGTTTTTATCAGTTATTAGACCTTAAACTTAAGTTCGTTATTGTAATGTATATTTTAATAGGTAATTACTTTGTGGTTGCAGTTATCTGAAAGAATGTTGTAGATCTTCATGTCAAAAAAGATAAGCTTACAATAAGATATGATAAGCTTACGGTGCAATGTAACCAAAGTAATATTTTTAGGGATAATGTCTGATTCAACAAACAAATATATAAAAATTGAAGTGTTTTGTTTGTAATTTTAAATGTTTGATGATGATTTTATGAAGAAAAAAACGATTGCTCTAGAGGCATTATTCAAGAGTTCGCAGCCCCTTAATCCCGCAGAATGAACGGTCTTAATTTATCCAGACTGAAACTGATTTTTATATCTACTTAGACCTACTCTTAAAATCCAGAACTCAGTCCCACTTAAACTACAACACAAATCTTCCATTAGCCTACAAAAATTGGCTAACTTAAATGGACAGTTTCACTCGACCGTTTCGAAAAAAAAATATTTTCTCCATTTCTCCGTTTTGGTCTAATTATATTCCATACACGTTCCAACTTAATTTTCTTGAAGACAACCCATGTTTTTTGATCGAAGTCTGCCGACCATTGCTTATCTTAAAAGGTTTCATCGTATTTTAATGGGAAATGTGTCGTGATGACAATAGGAATTAATGGGAGTTGAAAATAATGGTAGTTTATACTTGACTAGCGGACGTCACGCGGTTTCACCCGCTTAGTTCCCGTTCCCGTGGGAATACATGGACAAAAAGTAGCCTATGTCACCCGAGGATAGTGTAGCTTTCCAACGGTGAAAGAATTTTTCAAATCGGTCCAGTAGTTTCGGAGCCTATTCATTACAAACAAACAAGCAATTTTTTCCTCTTTATAATATTAGTGCAGGAGTTGAGTCATTATTATCTGACAGGCCCTTTCAAATCGGGTTCCTGTCAAAACGGATGCAGTTAAGTACCAGTATTTTCTTACTTGGAGCGGCTGCCTATCTGACACATACAACGGATATTTCCTGACTAAAAAAATATGATTTTGTTCAGTCCGTCAGTTAGAATATTATCGAAAAATATTGCATACATATTAAAAAATTAGCGGCTTAACCTGAAGATTGATCCGAGCGGATGTTATTATCTTACCACGAACTCCTTAGAGGATTACCTCTAAGGCAAAAAATTACTCCTTTTTTTTGGGTGGTGGGAATAAATCATTAAATAGCTCTGGGCAGAACGGAAGGGAGTGTCAGACTTCTACTGACTAAACCACCCATGTTCCTTCTCAGCCCTTTATGTCGAGGCCGCGATAACCGTTGGACTACCCGCGGCCCCGACAGGCGTCGGCCCTTTCGGGCCCCTCCCATGTTGCTGACATCTCTTTGAGGCGCGCGTGGAACACGAACGCGCCGTCGACACGGCCTGTTTTCGTCGTGAGACGGACGGACGGCAAGTTAGCCCATCACTCACCGTCCACAGGCCCGCGTCTACGGTGGCCGGAGGTCATCGCGGGACCCCCGACGCCCGGAGCGCCTCCCGCGGCGGCTGGGAGTAATAGAGAGCCTTACGACAGTATTCATTTTCCATCAGTTGGCAACGAAAAGTATGGCCTCCCCTATTACAATTCAACATCCATACTACATCTAAAGTGCCTCAGTATCAATACTTTTTCCATGTATTTATTTGCGGTTTATTTCTAAAAACTCACGTCAATGTTGCCAGACTAAAAAATATTGTTGCGTAACATACGGTTTTTTATTGCGTGTCAAAGTTTTTGCAATACGAGTTCAACATGAAAACATTTATGATAGCCGAATATACCGGAAAGTGAGCGAAATGTTAGATAACCGAGTTTTTGGGAATATACATATTTTTTAGTAGCATTTAGGAACTTTTAACCACTACTGTTCTAAATAAAACAGTGATGGAATGCTTTGAATGAATTGACGACACGTTTGGCGCATTGGCTGAGCGATTAGACTGCTGCGCTGCGTGTCGCGGGTTCAATCCCCGCACGGAACCAATATTTGTATGCCCAACAGATAATTGTTCCGGGTCTTGGTGTTTGTGTATGTGAGTTTAAATGTTTGTGAATGCACCTACGATACAGGAGAAATTCCTAGTGTGGGGTAATGTTTTTTAAAAAAGAAAAAAAAAATAATGGCGAATGCGGCCATAGATAATATAATAAATATTTGTAAGCAAGCGACGATATTAATTTAATACCTACTTATCAGCGGTGGCGCAGTGGCGGTGTCCCCGACTTGCGAACTGTAAGACATACATGGGTTCGAACCCAAGCAGGCTCATTACTCTGTGTAATTTATGTCATCACCGCTGCTCTTAAAACGGTGAAGGAAAACATCGTGAGGAAACCGACATGTCCTAAAACCAAAAAAATCGAAGACATGTGATATCTACCAACCCGCACTGGGCCCGCGTGGTGGATTATAGCCCATCCTAGAGGAGGCCTGAGTCGCTGCAGTGGGAACATTATAGACTGATGAAGATGATGATGAATACAATCCAAAACTTTAACTTATTGGTGAGGTACTTCAGTAAGGTCTGGTGCGTTAAACTCGCAACCGGTCGTGGGTATAAGACCAGATGTATGAACGTGGTCAGCAGCAAAAGGAGCTTGCAAGCATCTTAGCACGTAGCGATCTGTGGTTTCTGCCTACCAACATAAGAAAAAGCGGGGTGGGAGATCATTGAATGACTTCACCCGCTCTGGGCAAAGTGGAAGGGAGTGTCACCCTTCTACTGACTAAAAACCACCCTGTGTTCCGTCTTAGACCTTTGTGTCCGGGATCGCGAACTACAGTCAGCCGTTGCTGAAATCTCTTTGAACCGCGCGTGGAACACGAATGCGCCGTCGACACGGCCTGTCATGGTCATAGGACGAGCAGACGGTGAACAAGCCCATTAGTCACCGTTCAAAAGCCCGCTCCTACGGGTAGCCAGAAGCCATATGAGAAAACTGGTCAAATGCAAGTCGAACTTGCACATGAAGGGTTCCGTATCATCCCGTCGGGGTCGCAAGTTGTACACTAGTTAACGCGGCCTCGACATAGAGGGCTAAGAAGGAACATGGGCGGTTTTTAGTCAGTAGAAGTCTGACACTCCCTTTCGCTCTGCCCAAGAGCGGGAGGGGTATATTGATAATTTTTCCACCCGCCAAAAAAGAAAAAAAGGGTTCCGTATCATCGTAGTAAGGAAGCCCCCTTTAATTTGTATTATTTCTTGTTAAAGCGTCAACAGAAAAACATATTTGTGGAAAGTTTAGATTTCAAAGTGTTTGTATGACTGACAAAGTTATATTATATTTGCGAGGTTTTAAATGTTCTATATCTCAAAAAACGATTGACTATATATCGTTCAAACCAATTTTGGTTGAAAGTTTACGTTCCAATCTACAGTAGGTTTTTTTTTTTATTTTTTACTCTCGTAGTTTAGAAGTTAGAGGGGAGAGGGAACATACATTTTACCACTTTGTGTCTATCTTCCAAACGATTGCATTTGGAAAAAAATGGTTTTAGAAACCTCAACATCATTTCTAAGGACCTGTTTATAGACACCCCACACGTATAGGTTTGATGAAAAAAGTTTTTTTCAGTTTCAGTACCATGTATGGGGAGACCCCCCTTAATCTTATTTTGTTTATATTTTTTGTACAAAAATCGTAAAGCGGTTCACAGAATACATCTACCTGCCAAGTTTCAACTGTCTAGTCTTAATACTTTCCCAAGTAAAGTGGATGTGACATACGCACGGACTGACAGACGGACACACAGACAGACGGACAGACAGATATGACGAATCTATAAGGATTCCGTTTTATGCCATTCGGCTACGAAACCCTAATGAATAAGCACATTTTAAATTAAACAAAACTTGGAAGCAGGCGGGGTTCGTTTGAACATTAAATTATGAAATGAAATGAAAATATGTAGAATGGGGGGTCCATTCTACATATTTTCATTTCATTTCATAATGCCTGCTTCCAAGTTTTGTTTAATTTAAAATGTGTTTGTTGTTTGCTTTTCAGTTTTTTCAGTCGGGTTTTTTAGTTTTTTAATTTACTTTTCAGTTTTTTCAGTCGTATTTTTTTAGTTTTTTAACTACTTTTTTTATTTTCTACTTTTTAGTTCTTTTTTGTCTGTTCTTTCGTTGGTCGTGTAAAAATCTTCGCAGATGATTTAACTTTTGTGTTTGTTTATGATTTGTGACTTTGAATTTATTTTAAACATATAAGTGTAATATATTTTTGTAATCTCCTTTTAAAACCCTTCATTTTGATACCCTACTCGATGGTAAAGGATTTTTTTTATGCGCTATACATATATACGCTATATGGCCAGAATCCGCAATTTCCTTTTCTTTTTTAATTTTAATGCAGCCAGTGTCACTCGCGCCATCAAGACGAATCTAACGACGTATATTTTATTCAAATCCCTGCATCCGTTTAGGAGTTATGAGGGAAAAAAGAAACGGACATACCTACATACATACATACATACTTACATACATAAACACATAACCCTCCTTTTGGGCTTCGCCGCAGTCGGGTAAAAAGGCATAAGTTTATGTTTGTATTCGTTCAAATATATACCATACTAAACCCTTCTTTTATTTCAGAAAAAGACCCATACCCAGTGGAAACCCTGCCGACCTGCACCTATGCCCTCAGCGTTTGCCACAACGAGAAAGCCTGCTCCGTACTCTTCGATCGGTTCAAGAATGCTTGCAAAGCTCGGGATGGAGAATGTCGTATGGAAGACAGGTAACTTTTGAATTCTTTTGTACGGGAAATAGGAGACGACAGCAACAGTTGCCATGGAGTTTCTTCTCTCTTTTCTTCTCTGTTTTTCTCCAGAGAGATTTACCCCAGGCAGAAAGGGCAACTACAGTACATGCACAGTTAGTATGCTATGTGACTGGGTCTGTAGATTCGTTTTATTTTGTACTAGCGGACGTCACGCGGATTCACCCGCGCAGTTCCCGTTCCCGTAAGAATGCAGTTATAAAACGTAGCCTATGTTACTTAGGGTGAATGTAGCTTTCTAATGGTGAGAGAATTTTTGAAATCGGCGCAACAGTTTTTGAGTTTATGCATTACAAACGTACACACAAAAATACAAATATTTCCTCTTTCTAATATTAGCGTAGATTTGTTTCGACTATTTAAAAGTACCTGTAACTTAAAATAACTGTATATACTTTTAACTGTGCTTGAAATAAATGCTTTGATTTTTTATTTTGAAATGACATGAAGAACACGTGATTTGTGCTGATCTAAAGCTTTATGGGGCTAGGGCAAGAACATGACGACTTCCCGGTTCTCTGTCACTTATCCAGGTGTTTCCCGCGACTTTGACGATACCATCGACCCAACGCGTTTCAGGATCGCCCTGGTTTCTTTGGCTTAACCTTGGTCACCACTCGCTCAAAGCCTTAGCCTAGCTTGATGCACAATAACACTAATGCATCTTAACTGAAACAGCAAAAAACCTAGCATGGTTACTGAAATAGAGGTGCATAATAAAATATTAACAATTTTACTAACTTTGTAAGAACAGTGGAGTACAATTTTAGCCTTTGATATGTTAGAAGCTGTGAGCCTAACCCAGTTACCCAACAAACAAGCTCCATGTTCCAGTCTCACAGTTCTGTCCTATATTTATCGCCTAAAAAGAAAAACAAAAGCTAACATCACAGCTTCAGCCCGAAATCCTGAAATAGACAGGCGGCTACTAAATCGATACGGACGTAATACTATATAAGAGCAGCAGTGTCATGAATTCATAATGGCGTCGCTTGTAATAGTCTGGACCAAATATAACCGTATAGTACAGTCAGTTGCCAGCATTATCTGACCCCTCGTATAAAGAAGAAGAAGAAGGCAAGTGGTGTGAGAAGAGGGTTCAGGTAATGCTGGCAACTGACTGTATGAGTTCGAAAATATGACATGGAGACACTGAACATGGAATCGCTGTACCGAAAACGTTAAGAAATTACAGTGTACAAGGATTTTTTAAGTATTTGGTCAGAAGCAGGAGCAAAATTAGGACTTAGTTTAATTTTATTTACTTTTTCAATAAAATATTTTGTCATTAGACTTCCTTGAAAACAATTCAATGTGGTGCATTTCCTAGAGGTAACGGTGGTTTGATACATTTACCACTGCAGTTCTCTGCTCTATATACAGGGTGGAATTTTGTAATGCCACCTGGAGGGAAAGTACTCTTAATACTGCAGATAGAAAATTTACCGAAGGAAAACCAATTGAATTTGTAACTTCTGATTTCCTGGTTTTCCTTTCATTTAATTTATCATGTTTGTTAGAGAGTTTTCATCCTTATAATTGACCCTAACGATCGATGCAATAAAAGTACAGGGTATATTTTTTTTTTAGATTTTAGCCGGTTCGATTCCCGTGTGTGGGAGAAGAGAATTTTCTAAAATCTTTGAATGCAGTTTGCTTTCTATTCAAAAATAAAGGAATGTTTCCTTTGAGTAAAATTTTGTATCTGCAGTATTAAGAGTACTTTCCCTCCAGGTGGCATTACAAAATTCTACCCTGTATAACCCCCACGCCTTCGGCTCGGATGTGAATTCCATATACAAGGAGAAAGTTTGTCCACATATATCAAATATCATAAATAAAATGTGTTAGAAAAAGTCTGTCCAATTATAGTAAACTCAAACTCAAAGCATTTATTTCAATTAAATGTTTGAATGTCAGAAGAACAATTCATAAAAACAAATCTACGAGTGCAATACGTCATTCCGAAAGCCACCACGCCGAATCACACGCTGCCGAATGCCAGCAACAACGAGCACCGCGAGCACGAAAGCACGCAGCGACGCACACCGCTACAAAAAATGCACGAGACTCCGAATCACGGAACAACGAATGCACGCCGCAACGCGCAACCGTCGCCTCGAAACCCGGAGCCCCGCGCACCCGCCGCCACGGCACACGCCGCCGCACGCCCCCGCACCCCCCAGTAACCCCCGGAACGACGCATTGCACTCTAAAGCTACAGTCACAGACATAAGGCATAATAACTTGTGAAAGTACTGTAGTTGCCCATTCCCTAGCGTAGATCTCTATGGAGAAGAAAGGGCAAGAAACTCCATGGACACTCTTTTCAATCAGAATATTATTACAAAATCTTGGTACATTACATCATTCATGTTGAGATGGTATATTATGTGAGAACTATGTAGCAAGACGTGCAAGTTAAGAGCGTCCGGAGTAAAAACATATAATAAATAAATAAACCATGGCAACTAACTAGTTCGGCATCAGAGGATTTCGTGTTAATTACTTGAATACTAAGGCTATTCTTTCTGCCCGTCGGGGCTGCGGAACATTGTAAGAGATACCGCGGCCTCGAAATAAAGGGCTAAGAAGGAACATGGGTGTTTTTTTGTCAGTAGAAGTCCGACACTCCCTTTCGCTCTGCCCAAGAGCGGGAGGCGGTTTTGATGATTTCTCACCCCCCAAAAAAAAAAGGCTATTAATTCTGCTAATATGTTACTGTATATGTTTTGATCAAATTAAGATTATGACATACTTGGGGTCTGGTACATTACTCGAGGTTCCAGATTCGATTCGCAGGTAGGGCAAAGTATTATTGGGATTTTCCATCAGTAAGCCACCGAGATCCAGGATCTGTGCCCGGTTAATGGCACTCGAAAGAGAAATGTGTGTGAGTTATTAATTACACTCCTAGTTAAACTTCTCGGCCTTATTACAAAAGTGGTTGAACCCGGGTTCAACATAGACTTGGTTTATCTCGCATGCTGTCTCACTTCGATAATATTCAAAAGAAAGTGTAGGCATGCGAGATAAACCAAGTCTAAGTTAAACCCAGGTTTAACTACTTTTGTAATAAGGCTGTATGTGATTCCAGGCGTGTCATGTGTTCTAAGATTATATTATTATTTCCCCATCAGGGAAGCCTGTCGCGAAGCCTGGGCTGGTCTGCGGTTATCGCCACTCTTCGGCTGCATCTGCCCCAACACTCACATGAAGAAGAGATGTGACCGCATCTTTGCCGTGGTAAACCACAACCCATGCGTTGGTGAGTACCTAAGCACTTTATTTGCTCACGCTGTTATGTTTTCGCGGGTTCTGAGTGAAATTTTAAAGAATTTTAGTAAGATTTTAAGATGAGTTTGTTAATCTCCACCAAATAGGAAAATCTGAGATAATTTATAATTTAATATTGGTTCACCAACAGCTTCTGTGTACTAATTATCGTATAAAGGTTTACATACTTTGACCTACACGGCCAAATACTGGTTAACTTAGCATCTTCAATAATTATCATCTTTTTGAACTAACGGACTACTGTTTTATACGTCATCCTTTTTAAGTAAAGGTCTTTAATATATTTCAACCGATGGACTACCAGACAACATCAACAGATGACGACTTTGAGCAGTGGGAATGAGATGGCGCTAGACATCCTCTATAGTTCTGTCTCGTTCTCACACAAGAGCGAAATTAAAAGGTTTGGGCGCTGAACGTCAGAAACGCAAAATAACAGATTCGCGTAATGACAGATTAGCAGAATGCCAGATTCGCAAAATGACAGATTCGCAGAATGACAGATCAATCTCGAAA
The DNA here is from genome assembly GCA_932274075.1 of Diarsia rubi. NCBI lineage: Eukaryota > Metazoa > Arthropoda > Insecta > Lepidoptera > Noctuidae > Diarsia > Diarsia rubi. Next base: position 7,690,715 of record OW026437.1, on the reverse strand, counting down.
TAAATAAATAATTTATATATTATCAAAAATATTTAGGGTTCCGTTCCGTTCCGTTACGAGTAAATAGTCGACAAACTGTTAAAATGTTTTCCTAGTTTGAAGACGTCACGGTTATCTCCGAGATCAGTTAAATAACATAATTTCACGGATCTTAGTATGGAATATTGATTCAGAATTGTCGCTTGAACACATTAGAGTGGCAACTATCAAGATTACAAGAAATGGGTAAAATATAGAAATCATCAAGTTAACAAAAAAATGTGTAAAGTATCTGTTAGTTTTCCACCTTCTAAAATAAGAATAATAATCAACTAAAAGGACATTACTTAAATCATTTCCACATATTTCCTTAAATACAACACAATTTTAAGACATCCGAACTATTTCTTTACAAGAACTCATAATTACCTTTCAACAGCTATTTTCCATTATTAATTAAACCTGCTTTACTAACAAACTACCTAGGAAAAATCATTAAAAACCTCAGATATTTCTATAGATAAATGATATGAAGAGCTATTCTATTATTTATCGTCACGACCTACGACTGAAACCTTTAAAATATTAACTTCATCAATCATACAGGTCATAAATTATTAAAATTACCAAACCGAGTACAGTCCACCAAAACCTGATAATATTAAAACTATAAATCAAATGGAATACGACTGTTTTAATACTGAATTTTCGGTTACAACAATAATTTACTGTTGAAAATAGACATTAGGGTCATGGAATTATTGTGACCTAACGTAATTATGTACAGTTTTCAAACAGTCATTTATGGGACAAATAAATTACAGGTACATATTTGTGTGAGAAGATATGAAGGTAAAAGTAGTAAATGATTACGTGACGATTGACAGGAAAAAAGACATGTTATAGGCTCAGACCAAGTAAAAAGTAAAGACGGAACTCTGCGAACAGCAAAGTGAGGCCGGTCAAACTACGCCTCGCCGTGTACATACACAATACACGCACATACGTACAACATAAACTACGCCTTGGTCTTAAACTTTTTATTTGGTCTGAGACGTGTGTGCGTGTATGCGAGGCGTAGTTTGACCGGCCTCACTTTGCTGTTCGCAGAGTTCCGCTTCCGTCTATACTTTTTATTTGGTCTGAGGTTATAGGTGCACTTTGTACATGCTAGGTACCAAAATATATATAATTAATGCAGTGCAATGCACCAAACCTGTGCTGGATACTGGGAAGTATCCAGCAGAAGTGGACAGTGTCATGACTTTTTTTAAATATTCTGGCCAGATAAAGTAATGAAAATCATTAAAAGTAGTGGTTACTTTTAACAAGATTACTAAGTTGAGTCTTTAGTCTTCAGTCTTGAGTCCGTCATGGTGAACAAGAATACTAATATTTATTTGTTTGGGATATAGCCGGTATTCTTCAGTAGCTGTACACAAGTGTTGGCCAGTGGAGATATTTATAAAGAGCGATTTCATCGTCCACCACTGGTGGACACCTGAAAGCATCAATATAAAGAAACAAGGGAACTCACCAGTTGGTCTGCGGGTTTTTCAGAAGTTACCGCGGCCTCGACATATAGGGCTAAGAAGGAACATGGATGGTTTTAGTCACTAGAAGTCTGACACTGCCTTTCGCTCTGCCCAAGAACGAGAGGGGTTATTTGATGATTTTCCACCTTCCAAAAAAAAAGGGTGCTCACCTTGCCTTTAAACAGCATCCAACCCATCTTCCATAAACCCTGTAGAAACCCGAAACTATTTCCATTAGTAAAGAGAATCAATACAAACTGTTATCCGGGATTCATTCAATAACCACTCCACCAGCTAATATAAAGGAGGCCCTGACTAAGTATTGACCAGTATACGTCTGAGGGACGTAGATTAGACGCACAGATGGGGCTATTGAATAGGGTAGGTACTTTAGGTCGTCTGGGAACATGTGGGTTGAAATAATGTGTTTTGAAGGGAAAAATTGGAAGTGAAAAGTAAATAAAGATATTGGAATTGGTGAATAGTTTCGGATTTGAACATTCCAGTTTGAGGATGCCTGTGGCATGGAGTGGGTCGGAGAAGAGAAAAGAGATAGATTTTATGCAATTTTATTAGTAATTTGGACAGTACCGTATCTCTTGGCTTCTCTCCGCTCCAGTAGAGACACAACCTTACTCTGGAGATACATTAGACAATGATTCGCAATCAGACGAAGATTTAAGATACGTAAATTTTGCAGGGGTATCCATACTCGTAGAAGTAGCTGTATTAAAGCCGGCATAATAGTTCTGTAACTGGAAACATTTCATCAAAATAAGAGACCCCGTACCTACAAATAGAAAGCAAAAGTCACTTAAACAGCCTTACCTTATCTGGCTAGTCAGTAAGATAGTCTGTTCAACTGAAATACTGGTAAACAACTACATCATCACGTTTAGTAAGGAAAAGGCAAAGCAGTGATGAATTAAAACAAAAGCCAGTTTGACACATCTACCTCACCACAATAATCTTTGGCCCCAATACCCCGGGAGCGTTTGATTCATTTCTTATAATCTCAGCGGGTAGCTAGGGCCGGGATCTCGCGGGATGGGCCCCTAATCCCGCTGTAATCCCGCACTCATTCGCCCGCCGCCGGCCGCGTCAACTTCCAAGCTCCTCGGATCCCTTTAATTCCATAAATTGATCTTGACTTTTTCCAAAACTTCCATTATTGTCTGTTAAGAACTTTTGTTCATCAGGTATGAGAGATATTGGATTCGGCAGTAAGCCTTCGTTACGGATTAAGTGAGTCGTTCTTTTGTGAGATGAAACCTAAACCTAGTGAAACCTGATTTCGACTTCAATTAGAAAATTTTGATGGCAGTCCGTTGAAACCTGATTTCGACTTCAATATAACGAATTTGATGCCATTTGTCTTATAGAAGTTCTAATTAGAATAATCATTATCACATTTAACAATTAATGACTCAAAATAAATGGTGTTAAAATAAGTAATGGTGAGAGTAACCCAAACTAGTATACAGGGTGTAAATTAATCCTTCTCATATCCGTGAACCAAGCGTTCTGTACATCAAACTAAGTAACCCTACGCAAAATTTTTGCTGGAAAACTACTTTTTTTGGGGACAAAAATCACATTTTACGGTAAACTCAATGTTGCACTCTTGAAACATTGTGCTAGTGGAAGCTTTGAATAGTAAAGGGGCCATGGAAGTAATTTAAGTAAAGTTATAACCTGAAAAACTGGTATTTACGAAAACAGCTGTGAAAAATTTGGAACTTTGACCCCCAATATCACCGTAACTAGGGTGTTCCCAGGTATGGTCTTGAACAAAAAAATGATCGCAGTGGTGGGGAGAATAAGTGCTCTTCGTTTGCGTTAAGGGTACTTTTACACCCTTTATAAAATATAGGTCATTGCCCACACCAAAATGTTAATTATTTCCAATCGTATACTCTCATATACTCCCAAAAACCACAATAATCGCATTTCTCGACCTCTTTACCCTCACTTCTGAACCACGTCGACATTTTCATAATTTGTCACAATAAAAATTACTTGGAGTAAAAAAAATCTTAATGCTCAAGTGTTTTCCCTTTATGGGCCGACAGCACGAAGCTTATAATAAGCTGGTCGCTGTAATGACCGAAGTCACACAAAATGGTCGGCCACGTGTATTAGATGGAAATAGACCAATCGATACTGTTTAACTTACGATGACCAAGGACTTTAATGTTGACGGTTCGGTTAAGGATTTATTTTTAACACTTTTTTTTTAGCTTCACCTTTAACTAATTAAATATGTCAAAAATTTTATAAATACAGCTTGACTTACTCTCGGTTTTCGATTGAGGTGAAACTTTGCATATGTTTTAGTTTGGATGACGTCATCATCATCGATTCAATTCAATTTATTTATTGCCCTTATCCCATGTCTTCTTCTTCTATTCTTCTCTGTTTCTCGTCATCTCATTAGACACCTCTTTTTTGCCATGTCATTCTAAACACAGTTTGGATAACAATGCATGCTCTATTTTAAACCCAATATGGCGGACTCTAATCTTATCTTTTAGTCTCAAGTAAATAGGCTACTTACTATGTACGTACTCGTACCTTCTTCTTGGAAAGTTTCACTTATGACCGTAATGAAAACCGCAATGATGTTGAGCAATTTTTGTATCAATTATCATACAGTAGAAAACGTAGAGAGATTTTTCCATCGTTGCCTTCTAGTTTCCATCTATAATTCTATACTAATATTATAAAGAGGAAAGACATGTATTTTTGATATTTGTATATAACGAATAAATTTAAAAACTACTGGACTGATTTGAAAAATTATTTTACCTTTGGGAAGCTGCGCTATCCCCGGATGACATATTCTTTACTTTTTGTCCCTGTATTCCCAGGGGACTGGGAACTACGCGGGTGAAACCGCGTGACGTCCGCTAGTGTAATATATAACTGAAAATACACTTCAAGGCTTATTAAGTAAACTTCATCATACGTATCTAATGAATTTAATCAGAAAGCTATTTCGGGACAGCTCATAGGGTAGAATTTCAATTAGGACACCAAATCTCAATCTCATTTGATCTCCTATACAAATTCTAATTTTAGATCGAAACTTCATTGCGTTTCGAAAAGATATTAAATCATCAAAGAGTAAATATCAAATTCTAATGAATAGTAAATTATATGATACATAGGATATCTTCTTTCGTTATCTTTGCTCCGCACTTAATTATTAATAACGCTCGAACAATAATTAAAACTTATTTCATTAATATTTATAAGTTGGTCTAATAAGGTGTTGTTAAAATAATGAGTAGTATTTTATGGGAACTTTGACCGCTGAGTATATTTCGCATTTCTTCTCATTTCTTTGAAACGTATTTTGACTCCATTTTTGTTTTTAAACAATGTGTGCCACCAGCTAACCGGGGCAGCTTCGCTTGTGTTTTTGCATCATTTTTCATTGATACTCCACTCGTATTGGATGTAGTATGATGTTATATAGCTTATAACCTTCCTCAAAAAATAAACTATCTGACACTATAATATTTTTTCAATTCGAAGCAATAGTTCCTGATATTAGCGCGTTCAACCAAATGAAACTTCCAATATCTGTACATAAGTTTTTTTTTTTTTTTTTATGTGATTGGAGAATTTTCTTACACGTGTTTTTATAACTGTGTACCTACTGTTAACCTCACAACACCTTTTGTGTTGAAATCTCTGCAAGTCACTCTGTTTAACTTCGTAACAGTTTGTGGTGGAGCTACATCATGAATTAGCATTTTATTATTTCCTTTTTCTCTTCTGCTATCGGCACAATGTGTGTAATTTAATAAGTGTAGCTTATGATGTAAAGAAAATAAATCAGTCTGCAAGCTGTTAGTGGGACAGAGTGGTTTATATCATCATCATAACATTCTCTACCAATAAATATTTTTTCTTTTCTTTCTTTCTTTCTTTCTTTCTCTACCCTTATCACAACTCCTTTGGGGTTGGCGCAGCATGGTTTCTTCTTCCAAACTTCCCTATTACTCACCCGCTCTTGGCTAGCCATTTTATCCTTCACACAGTTCTTCCATAATAAAATTCTTTGTAGTCTAAAATAGTGCATAATTATCATTAGGTGATAAAAGCATCCAAACGAATAAGTATAATGTAATCCCATTTCAGATGCAAACCTGAGCGGACTCTGATTTCACTGAAAAACTCTTAATGTCTGAATTTCACTCGGCCTCGTTATGTAGGGGACAAAAGATAAGCGAAAGCGATTTCATCAGATAAAATAGTTAAGTCGAATTTTGCCAATGAATTCAACCCGAATAGAACAGCTCAACGATAATTTAATTTACTTGTTGTTTAATTCTGGGGAGATAAAATTTTGATTTCAATCTATAAATTACAAAGAAGACACCCAACACTGTATTGACAAAAATCATTCTCGATTCCAGACATTCAACAGGATTGACATAAAACTTTTTGGTAGCTAAATCCGTACAATATTTTTTTTAACTTTTTTTCATCATAATCGCTATTAAAATAGCCGTTTCCAGGTCCAAATCCTTTTGCATGCATTATCTAGCTGAGGGATATTACAAGCTAAGTTTAACGTTTGCTCTTTATGACTGGCTTCCCACCCCGCTCATACCTTGGACCATCCACTCTAGGAGTTTGGATTGTAACACGAAGCGAAGGATTAAGGATTAGCAAGATTTAACAAACAAATATAAATACAAGACGTAATTCAAATCTTACACTTTTGCTACAGATTCGAAGGTGTAAGCTCTTCTGGAGATCCTAATGAAAAATGTGAATGATTAATAGGTTAATCTAGTTAAGTTAGATTCCAATAGGATTTAATAATATTCAAGACTGTATCAGCTTTCGATTTGGTTTAAATTGATTGGATTTTCTTCTATAGTTTCACCTTAAACAGCCATATATCTATGTACTTCGTCACTCATTTGTTCAAAAAATTTTTGGCGCGATAATCCCTTCCGAATAAAATGAATCGTTGCGATTGACTGCCTCGCTGGTCTAGTGGTCGTAAGAGTACTATGCATGAGGTCGATAGGTTCGATTCCCACCATCCTCTTCCATCACCTTTACCCAGATCGGGCGAAGTGTTTTGGGTGTTTCCATTAGGATTTTTTTAGTCACGTATTTGTGCTCGGTTGATGGCATTAGAATCGCCCCTTATTACATAGGACTTAAACTTAGGTGGCGAAATGTGAGTGTAATAGGTACAGCTCTGCCTAACCCTTCAGGGATGACAGGCGTGATGTTATGTTATGTTGCAATCGCTTATTTTATTGGAAACTAGCGGATGTCACGCGGTTTCACCCGCATAGTTCCCGTTTCCATGGGAATACAGGGATAAAAAGTAGCCTATGTCGCCTTGGGATAGTGTAGCTACCCAACGGTGAAAGATTTTTTCAAATCGGTCCAGTAGTTTCGGAGCCTATTCGTTACAAACAAATAATCAAATCTTTCCTCTTCATTATAATTATTATTATTAGTGTAGATAGTTTTCTAAAACAGACGTGAACTAAATGTCTCAAGCATTCCACCAGTTAACCTTTAGTGTTAAATCATGTCAAATTACTCGTGCTTAACTAATCTCATTCAAACTTGACCAAAGGTCGCCAAACAAAAATAAACTCACGCCCTTTGGTATTAACAACTAATAAGTAACAATATAAGGAGCATAAGTTATCGACTTAATATGTCAATTAAATCCCACGCGAGTAACAAAATGGTAAGAACTTTTTATTTTACAACTCAAAAGAATTATTTAAGTAAAATGGACTGGTAACAAATAAAATACAATTTGATTGAAAATGGATTTAGAATCATAAATAGTGAAAGAGAATGATAAATATTTTATTGAAATAGTCTAGAGACAATATTTGGAACCTAAATAATTTTACTTGGCACTAAATAATAATAAATGAGTAGGACATTGGTATAGTGAACGCTAGCGTAACTGCTGTGTCCTATGTTCGATTTCCAGGCCGGATAAAGTCATCTTCCTGCCCTATTCCCATTTTATTTGAGATCTTCGCAACATGTTTCATTCTTCTTTTAACTCATGTCAGTTGTCATGGCATCATTTCTATGTAACTAGGTACGAGGTATTTCGGAGTTTGAATTTTCATACAAAGAACAGGCATACCTCGCTTGTCCTTTGTATAAAAATTCAAACTCGCCCTCAGGGGCAGAAAGTGGACTATGTTTAGGGGCCGAGTGGACACCAATGAACAAATCTTGTTTTAGGGGCCGAGGGGCCGAAAGTGGACTAAACGGGAGTTAAGTACCTAAATTACGAGTAGGAAGGTACTCGATGTTTTAATCACACTAATAAAAAGATGGTACACAGATAGTTAATAACCTGGATACATAGGATAGTTTTTATCCCGATTTTATCTTCCCGTGAGATAATTTTCGAGTTGTAGCGGGTGAAGCCGCTGGCAACAGCTAGTTTAATTTGATTCTAAGTTTGTATGCTGAAGGTAGTAAGCGAAATATGAGAATCATTTTCTTTTCAAAATCAAAATCAAAATCAAAAAATCAAAATAATTTATTTCAAGTACCTAGGCCAGTTACAGGCTCTTTTGAATAGTCGAACAAATACTAAATTTTAATAAGCTAATAAACTAAGCTACAGTCCCACTAACAAGGCATAATAACTGTCAGTGTACTGTAGTTGCCGATTCCAAAGCGTTGGTCTCATGAGAAGAATGGCAAGAAACTTCATGGATACTCTTTTAAATCATAATATTGTTACAAAACTTTGGTTACATCATTCATATTGAGATGGTATATTATCATGTGAGAACGATGTAGCAAGATGTGCACGATAAGGTGTCCACGGTAAAGCCAAAACGACGATTCAAAAATAATATGATAATTCAAACAAGCCGTGGCAGCTAAGAGGTGACCAGTCACAACTGACAGCACCCGTTCACGAGCATGACATTTTTAAGACTATGTTGTACCATATTTCATGCAAATAAAGATTCTTGAATCTTATCTTCTTTCTCTTTTATATCTTCTATATATCTTCTTTTATATCCTCACACAATCCATCCATCGGGCAAAGTGTTTTTAGGATTTTCCGTCATTAATTTCTCACTACCAGTCACGGAGTTTGGATTTGTATCTGGCAGTAATAGGCCCTTTTTATTTTATGTAAAATCATCAAATTTCTCCTCCCGCTCTGAGCGGTAGGGAGTGTCAGACTTATACTGACTAAAAACCACCTATGTTCCTTCTTAGGGTGCCTTTCCACCAGAGATGTGATATGGATGTGTGCTATAGATGCGTGCTATGACTGCTATGGGTCGTCGCGAGTTTTGTAGCTATGTGCAGAGCAGAGTACCTACAGCGCAGCTACTCTGCGGCGGCACATCTTCGCACATTTTACTCGCACCGCTACATAGCTTAGTGTCAGTGGAAACGGACTCAGTTTCACAGCTTAGCTATTACATTCTTAGCTATTGCAGCACGTCTCTGGTGGAAAAGTCGGCCTTTGTGTCGAGGCCGTGGTATCTCTTTCGAACAACCCACAGCCTCGACGGGCATTGGTTGTAACAGGCCCTCATAGGACCCACGAGGCAGCCTAAAACAACTAAATAATCATCATCAGCCTAATATGTTCCCACTGCAGGGACTCAGGCCAGGCGTGGCACCACGCTGGCCCAGTGCGGGTTGGCAGATGTCACATGTCTTCGATTTTTTTGGTTTTAAGACATGCCTGTTTTCTCGCGATGTTTCCTTCAAGATTTTAAACGGAATAATTAAATAAATACTAGATTAGAAAGCTATTAAAAGCTATTTCTTAACCAAATCTTTACATATTTAATAACCATTTACTATCGTAATTATACTTTACTTGTGGTTCTATTTTCACGAACAAGGAAACGTTTGAACCACACTGAATACTGATATTACCTTCCATATATTTAGACAAAAACAGGCGTCAGAATTTTAAAATAGTACCCGTTAATACGAACTATTTTAAAAGTAGAACAGATACATTTTCTTACTATAGACAAGGCTTGTCATTGCTGTCTATGGAATGTCGTAACTTAAACCATTATCCAAACAACAAATTAGAATTACTATTTAAAATAATTTCTTAAGCCATCATCATCTGCCTAGCCTTTTCCCAAATATGTTGGGGTCGGCTTTTAGCTTCCTTCTTGGCAATCATCAAATAATCATCAAGGTTGGGAAATCATCAAAAAATCCCTCCCGCTCATGGGCAGAGCGGAAGGGAGTGTCAGGCTTCTACTGGCTAAAAACCACCCATGTTACTTCATAGCCCTTGTGCCGAGACCACGGTATCTCTTTCAAACAACCCGCAGCCTTTGCAATCAGTCAATCGTCTTCTTCCTCTTTCGTTTAGGTGACCAATCGCATTCAATCTAACATAACATTACATTAAAAATGCTCAAGTACCTCAAAAGGTTTCCACAATACCTATACTCTTAACTGATATCTATTTAACAAATAGATATTCACTTAAATATAGTTGTATTTCTAAAGATCAATCGGACATCCAAAAAGGGAGGGTGGCACCGAGTCCCTCGGCTAACTGGCCGTTAAGTAAACTGCCGTTAAACAAACGAATCGGCCCAAATTGCGCGCGCCAATAAAAACTTCATGTTGATTTATCGTTGACATTTCAAAAATTAAACGGTCAAGCATGGAAGTTACTTTTGTGATTTTATTTGAACGTTTTTTCCTTACATTATTGTCGGACTGTCGACGGCTTCGTAAATCTAGCAGCGCAAGCGCGGCTGCTGAGCAGAAGGTCCTGGTTTTGATTCCCGAGTCGGGCAGAGTGTCATTGGGTTTTTTCATCAGGAACTTCACACTAGCAGTCACGGAGTATGGATTTGTGCCCGGTTGATGGAATTAGGCTAAACCTCTATTACATGGGACCTCTGGCTTAATGTGGGTGTGACTAATGGGTACACTTTTGCCTAACGTTTTTTTTTGCCGTTTGGAATATATAGGCTAATGTCGGAGATAACTTTGATAGCGTCATGCTCGTGAACGGGTGCTATCAGTTGTGACTGGTCACCTTTTAGTTGCCACGGCTTGTTTGAATTATTACATTATTTTTAAATCGTCGTTTTGGCTTTACTGTCGACACTTATCGTGCACAACTTGCTACATCGTTCTCGCATGATAATATACCAATCTCGATATGAATGATGTAACCAAAGTTTTGTAACAATATTATGATTTAAAAGAGTATCCATGAAGTTTCTTGCCATTCTTCTCATGAGACCAACGCTTTGGAATCGGCAACTACAGTACACTGACAGTTATTATGCCTTGTGAGTGGGACTGTAGCTTAGTTTATTAGCTTATTAAAATTTAGTATTTGTTCGACTATTCAAAAGAGCCTGTAATGGCCAACTTGAAATAAATGATTTTGATTTGATTTGATAGCACGATGCAGAATTTGCCATTAGTTCGCATATGTTGCGATAGATGTCGCTGTCGCCACACTCCAAATGACTCCACCCGCTCTGGGTGGAGCGAAAGGGAGTGTCAGAATCTTACCGACTAAAAACGACCTAAATTCCTTCTTAGCCCTTTGTGTCGAGGGCCGCGGTATCTCTTTCGAATAACCCGCAGCCGCGGCCCTTTGCTTAACCCTTCGGGTACAACTTGGTGTTATGTATATTCATACATACTTGATTAGGTAGGTACTGTAGGCAGGTTATAACGTGTCAATTTTATACCAAAAAAAAAACACACGAGACTCATTTTTGAAATAAATAAGTAAGTATAATAATTGCTTGAAAGGATGTGACGAAACCTTATTTAATCTACTTTCTTATTTGTTGGCATCGACATATTTCTAAGAAATACCAAGTTATTTCAGTTCCTAATCCGGCTACACGTTCACAGCTTCTTTGGTCACAGTACTTTCATTTCTTTAGATACACACATCGGTTAAGAAAATATTTATGTTAATACTATAACCAACTTTGTTAAACGGCCCGAAAGTATGTTTTTGTTATTCTTGTACATTTATGTATTAGTCTTAAAAGATATTTTCTTAGTGTTTCGAAGAAAAAAAAACTTGGTTTGCTGTTTTTTTCAATTTTAGGACAAAGTTTACTTTGGTCCTACTATTCGGTCAGTGTTTTTGCTAGACAAACCTGCCATAGTTTGAGGGTTTTTGACACGCTTTTATTAGTTTCACCTTTAGCTATGTAAAAAAAGTTAGATTTGACTTATTTTCCGGTTTTCAATTTAGCTGTGATTTTACATATTATGTTTGGATGACAATCCAAAGTGATGCCATTTTTATCTCTCCGCCTAAATCTAGTAGCTGTACCTATGATGGAATCCCAAAGATGGTGGACTAGTTTTTTTATGCAATCTCATTATATTGGTATCAAGGCAAAGGTTTGCTGAGGATAAACTAACATCAATAAAATGACGCCACTCCAAGCGTGTTTACGAGCTTTTTAAACATTTTTTTTTATATACACAAAAAATACAGAAAATGGGGGGGGGGAATTTAAATAAATTAAATTTGCATGTTTCAATGACTATTTGAGGTTCTGTTAATTTTATTTTAACCTTTCCGATTTAAGCAACTTCTTAGATAGACGTACAAATACCACATAAGTTCTTATTTTTTCCCGTCGGGGATAAGGGTGGTTCGGAAGAGATACCGCGGCCTCTGTACATGGGCTAAGATGGAACATGGGTGGTTTTTAGTCAGTAGAAGTCTTACATTCGCTTTCGCTCTACCCAAGAGCGGGATTTTTTTGATGATTCCACATCCCCCAAAAAAAGACCTAGTTCTTTTGTCATTTCTAATCAGGTTTTTCCAACCTATCCTATTATAGGCCTCCGTGTCTCCATTTATCTACTTACCATTAACTATAAAAGACTGATTGCATAAAGATGTATGACTGTGGACGAGGGAAGAGGAGTATGTAAGGATCGTAGCAGGTGGCATTCTGTGCTTTCCGCCTACCTCCGTGATTGCATAAACAATAAAAATAAGCTCTTCATAATGTGATTTTAAATAGGCACCACCATGTACCACCACCACTACCAACCCTGCTGTAGATCTTATCATAATCTTTCTTAGCCAATCTTGAAAGCCTAAAACAGCCCAATGACGTCATAAACCATACTTTATCATAACCAACAGAAATTAAACGGTCGAATAAACGGGTGTTGGTTTCTACTCAGTAAACAATTCACTTCAGCAACATTTGCACACAACAAATTTCAGTTACAGGGAAATCATTTCCTTTTGTCTGCCCGCGCTAGTCTGGGAGCCCGGCGTCGAATGTAGGAACATTATCGTAGGCAACGTTTTCTTGTTACTGTGGGGTTTTCTTGAAGTGCGGTTATTGGTTGTAATGCCATTTAAATTCATTTATTGATTTTGTGAGCACAGGGAACAAAATATGATGTTTAATAAAAAAATGCTTGGTCCATCCTATGCTCCGCCGAAAGGCATACAAAATAGTGCTCTTGAAGTGTCGCTAAAGTCCATTCAAATCTAAAATATAAAATAAAGTCGTGTTAGTTACACTATTTATAACTACTACAGTTTAGAACCAGGAGACGGACATAGGATACTTTGTATTTTTTTGGGTAGGTAGGCAGGTAGTTAATTTATAAAAATACAAAAATCTCCAAAAATACAATACAATTTGTCGAATATGAAGTGAAGTACTACAAAAAGTAGCACGAAAAATAAATAGCATGTTAGCAAGAGTACAATTATTGTCAAACTAAAATTAATTTAAATAGTACAAAAAGTCATGAATAAATTACAAAACACAACAAAATGCGAATTATCAAAATTAATTCATGAAAAAACCGCATGATGATTATTTTGTTGTAAGTAAATCTCATTAGATAAAGAGATGGAAAAGTTTAAAAACTTTTCGATAGGTTATGTCAATTCACTATTGACATAAATGGCATAAGCTACCGAAAACTTTTTGTCATATCAAAAGTCGTTGTGAAATTACGGAACGCTTGAATAATTTTTATCACTTGTATAGGCCCACTGGTTTTAGTTCGATCTTTTAAAAACTGAATTAATTCGATCTAGACTGAGTTTCCAGCACCATCACCACCAGGTAAAATTCCGTTTTTTATGGCGTTTTCTCTTATGTGTATGATTGGCCGCGAAAAATAAAAAGGCACCAATTCTAGTCATTGGCCCATCAAGTAATGTGTAAGAACCAAAATGCCACAATACTCTGAAGATTTTGGTTCGGGTTAACTCCCGACCTACGAGTTACAAACGACTTACTCCGCGCACCAATTACAGAGTAGCAAATATTTGCTGAGCCAGTGTGCTACTCAAATCCACTGTTCGCAATGAGGAACTGCTAACCTACGGTGTTTCTGGTTGTTTACCTTCTGTAATGTCATGTTACACAATACAGCCTTCAAACTTTCGACGTAGTTTTAGAATTGCGGCAGACAAAGGAAATTATGGCGGGATAACAGCCACCGAAAGCACTGACCCGCGCTACAAAAAGAACAAAATGTATCGAAGAGGGATAAGAAGGTCCTTTTTTTTCGGGCCCAGTGCGGGTTGGCAGACGTCACATGACTGCGATTTTTTTGGTTTTAGGACATACCGGTTTCGTCACGATGTTTTCCTTCACCGTTTTAAGAGCAGCGGTGATGACATAAATTACACAAAGTTTTGCGCCTTCCTTTTTATATTGGGTATGTAATCATTAAATAACCTCCGGCTCTTGGGCAGAGCGAAAGGGAGTGTCACACTTGTACTGACTAAAAACCACCTATGTTCCTTCTTAGCCCTTGTGCCGAGGCCGCGGTTCTTTATCGTATGGTTAGTGCCTGATCTGGTGTCAGAGCCTTTTTATCAACGAGAATCTTCAAAAACTTATTTTTATATTATGTTCAGTAAATTCCAACACCACTACTATCGCATTATAGAGAATCACCATCAAATCTCTCAAACAAAATAACAAATGATACGTCCTACATAACAATATCACGTCACAACGTTCACATCGCGTACTACAAGTATACGGCTCGAAGGACCAATAACTTCAATCGAATATTAATTTCGGAGAAGTCAAGGGCCCCCACAATATGGAAACAAAGGGGCCCATTCATCGCCCTTTGTCCCGACCACTTTGAGGACCCCAAAGTAAACCTTTTTGAAGATTTCTTTTGCCTTTGACAGGGAGTTGCGTAGTTACCTCATTTTACTTTAATAGTGATTGTGGGTTCGCTGTTTTAGTTTAACTACTTGTTTCTGACTGTGTTTGTAGTGATGAAAGGAGCTCGAAGTACGTATACTCCATACATTGGTTATTTCTAGAAATCACAGAGGTCTCGAAAGGTCAGATAAAGTTTTTTCATGAATTCACTGCGTAAGTATAATATTACGATATATTCTTGTTCACAATGTTGCAATAAATTTAGTTTTAGAGTTACTAATGGGGTTCCACTAAACAACATCGCGGCATACCAAAAAAATAATGACGGGATAAGCTGAACTCCTACCAAAAGGGCTGGCCCGCACCACAAAATACAGAATGTTGTCGCAGAAGGACAGGAAGGCCTTTGTCCTGCACTGGGATAACAACATGATGATTTGTATTATATCCAGTGGGTAGTGGTAGTATTCCACTTTTGTAGGAAACAGAATATTTTAATATATTTTTTATTAACCTTTATTACTCAGAAAATATTCTATGAGGGGTTGGAGCGGGTTGTCCTAAAGAGATACCGTGGCCCCTGATACAAAGGGCTAAGAACGAACATTTGTGGTTTTAGTCAGTAGAAGTCTTGACACTAAAAAGCTCGGGGAGGGGGGTCAAAATTATGTTCTCAAGACATGGTAACGCTTTGTGCGTCGGTGTCCCTTCCACCCAATACGTAATCTGAGCAATTTTAGGTAATCTATATCCTCTCAACATAGCTAAACTAAAGCCAGTAGAAGTTAAGAAATCACTTTCAAAACAAAATTACCAACGTAAAGGCGACCCTTCGCTTATCGTAACCTTCAACTACCACTCAAATTACGAACATAAATAAACCGTAAGTACATTATATGTCCATGTCATACCTAAATCAGGTAAGAACAATATTTGGAAGCAGAATAATTTAGTACTTGTCACTCTTAAGTACTGTAATAGTAGCTGATAAGGTCTAGTAGGCAATCGTTGTGACAGTAGATTTGACATTTTCTAAGACAATAATAAACTAATGTTAAAAGCTGGACTTTATGACTTTATAAAGAAAATATGTTTTGGAACATCATCATCATCAACAGAGTCTTTCCCAACTACGTTGTCTCACCAGATGCAGCTGAATCCAAGTGTTCTACATGTAGATTACTTATCTTTATCCCTATAAGTAATTTACTGCCATGTTTCTTCGTTTTCATACACCATAATATGTCGACTATTTAAATTGAAAACCCAAGAGATCAGGACTACGAGTACACAATGCCAAAAACAAATTGATAAAAAGTAATCACTCTTCCAACTCAATTATCGACTACAATCAATATTGAAATTCCATCCCCGATGACCTAAATAGTAAAACAAATTCTGTAGAGGCAAATTCTGTAGAAAGCTTTAAATAACTGTGGCCCGAGGATGGTGAAACTATGGTATTATTTTGACGCACTATAAAAATAATTATAAGATTTTTTTTTTAATCAATTAAATTTTTTAATATTTCCTTAGAAGCAATTCTTGAAACATAAATAAATAAAACTAAAGAAAATTAAAAATAAAATATATGAAAATAAATAAGTTTTAATTATTATTTCTGCAAATCGAATACGTTTCGTCATTCAGGAGGGGATAAACAATAGCCCGATAGTTTCTTGTGTTTTAAAATATTAATCATCCATCGATTGTTTGAATTCGACGATTTGATTTAACTTCATGTTAAGTGAGAATCCAGTTTATCGATGTCTTTAGTTAGGTTTGGTATCTAAACAGTTTCGAAATTGAATAAAAATATAATCTCACACAAATACTACACGTGCACATTCACATCGCTTTCAATCTATGATTTCCTACTAAGAGAAACTTATCGGGATTGGCAGGATTGGTATGACCCTATTTGGAAACGCAACGCTGTTTCACACGTTGACGAACAACGTGCAGCTGACAGGCGTATAATTGCACTTACAATGGACTAGCCATTTCTGGCGTCTGCCGGACTAACTTTTGTCCTAAACGATGGTCAAATGGATTTAGGAACGTTGCCATAATGCCATCATTATACCGACGACGACGACTTTGCAAGTGCAAAGGACCATTATCAATTGGCAAGAGCTTGTCATTAAGTGGTGCAAAATTAAAATACAACTAAAAATGAACAATGAGATAACGACTTCATTCATTCACTGGTAGATATTGCTCATCCAAAACAACTGAGTCTAGAAACCAAATAAGACACCAAAAAAGTTCTGATTAACTGTTTTCTAACTTCTGTTTTTTTTTGTTAAAATTGTCTAATAGTTATTTACTATTACAGAATTACGTTTCTGTGCCGTTCAAATTGCCAATCGGTTCATTTATTTCAATACATACAATAAAATACAGTTTATTTCCACAAAGTTTATTTCTGTTTTTACCAGCCCTATGTCCAGTCTACTACTCCGAGTGTCCATGTAGCGGACGTTTTTCGAGCAATATCCGGGGAATAATGTACACGAGGTGCTGCTAACAGGCGGATAGCCCACTCGTTACGACACGGAAACGGAAAAAGAACCTTAATCCTTTATTGTCAGTGCTATCCACTTGAGTTTCTTGCACGCCATATTAATAAATACGAAAATATTCTTTCTGAAACATTGTGAGGTACACTTCAGTCTGGGTCTCGAAGGAAAACTGGCGCCGTGTTGTGTAATGTATTAGGCATAAAAAAAGATTTTATTCTTTAAATAATAAAAGAAAAAAATAATGGCTCTTTAATGACATTCCTCAGTATTGTTACTTTCAATTTTCATGCCTGACAGACTTCCACGATTTGGATTTAAAACTTTTCATACTTCGTTTTTTCATTCCCGGCTCTTAAAACTTTTTGTTTCACGTTAATCAATTCGAATGACAATAGCATTTTTCTAAGATAAATTAAAAGGAAAACTTCTGTCATCTCTAGAAGTAACCATTGATAGAAAAAATCGTTGGACTTTAAATAAATGGCTGGTTCTTATTCCAAAATGAAAAGACGCCAAGGGCTTGTTTGTCCGAAGTTTAAAATTTAACATGGAGACCTTTCATTGGGTACGTGGGAACACACAACTGTTCAAATTACTCTGGCTACCAAGCTTGGGAAAATATCCGGGTCGGCGATCGTTCGGTGAAAAATACCTTTCAAACTGTATTGTTATGTTTGGGGTTATCTGAAAATGACATGCCTGTAAGCGTTGTTATTCAGCCATTTTGTTGGTCGCCAGTTAATAGAAAAATGAGGTAGAATGTGTTGTGTTTAGTGGAGTAATGTTGCGGTGGTTTACGTTAAGATTATTTTAATCTGATTCTTCATATGCATTCTTCATTATCAGAAAGTTAAGTTCAAACACGGAAAAAAAACGTTTTTATCATCCTTGTGCATTTTCAGAAATCTTTTGTGTAAATATTGACAACTTCTGTATCTATGAGTATATTAAGGCTTTTTGGTATAACTTTTCACTCAGAACTCGCGAATTTACTAATATGGAACTAACTAGCAATAGCTTTAAGTGTGTAATATGGCAACGCATAGGTACACGCGTAATATAAGTGACACTTATCAAAAATCTATTTTGATGTATGTATGTATAATAAACACTGGTCCTAAATCCAACCTTGAGGGACACCATCAACTTTTTTTGTGTTCTATAGATATTATATTAATTCAAGCAAATATTAAAAAGCATAATGTTTTTCTCATCATACGACACGGGTCTACAAAGCGTACAGCATTAAACAATACATAAATAACAACAAAACAATAACACTACACTATAAAACGCTTCTGAAGGAGTACTAGACTCACTTTCAAATAGCCGTCAACGTGTTAACTTAGTTGTTTTACGTATTTGATTTCGTTTTCCATTACTTTGTTATACGTGCCTATTTTATTTCAACACAACTTAGATGCATAGGCCTTAGGATTGACTTAGTTCACTACTTTACCACACCCGGCTGTTTCAACTTTATGTTTCACTGGACACTAGCTTCTTTTTAGTGTACTCCTGACCACACACCGTACAAATGCCCGCAGTTACCTCAACTCTTGGCTTCCAACACCTTCGGCCTTCGGTGATCGGTCTTTAGACAGTTTTTTCGGGGCGGCACACACAACCCTAGTCACTTCTACCTGATTTCTTGAGTACTCTCAAGGGAGTGGACATCCCTTGAGGGTGGTCTTAGTGCGGTGGGTGGGCGAGCAGAGGTGGTGGTGGCAGTGTCTGTTGGTAACGTGGTTGTGGGGCAGCGACGGCGTGGGGCGATTGCCCACCGGCGGTTCGCGCGCTGTTCGAAGGGCCTCGCAGGCCCACGGCGCGCGCGCCGGCGCTCACCCGCTACGCTGCTCCCGACGGTACCATCTTGCTGCTCACCGAGAACGGCACGCGGCTGATGACCCGTGCCGCCGCCGCCAGCCTCCTGCGCGCCGCCCTCCTCTCCCCGCGCCCCCCTCGGCCCCGCCACGGTGAGCCGCCGCCGCACCCTCTCTTCATCTTCTCTCTTTCTATGTGTCTGTCGGATTCCGTCGCCTCTCGCACTGCACGCTTCGCACTACGCTTCGTAAGGTAGGAGCGTGGCTATACGTGCCAACCATAACATCTACCAAAAAACAATT
Source organism: Diarsia rubi (assembly GCA_932274075.1). NCBI lineage: Eukaryota > Metazoa > Arthropoda > Insecta > Lepidoptera > Noctuidae > Diarsia > Diarsia rubi. The sequence goes on along the minus strand of OW026437.1, from coordinate 7,671,369 downwards.
GCTGCCGAAACACTCTAGCAAAGATTTTAAACTTTTTAAATTATACTTTTAGCAATTTTATAAAATTTTACACGGAACCTCACATTTTAGAGAGATTCAAACGAACGTATCAGCTTTCTTTTTACAAAGACACGGCTTTAACAATTTTAAACTCTAGATTTTTTATGAAAATTTAAACTTAGTGAAGGCTGACCCAAATTAATAATAAGATTTTGAATAGAATTTCAATTAGCTGTATAGTGACTGCGGAGTTAGCTTAACGTCTCCTTAACGATTTTAATAAATATTTAATGAACATCCGCTCCTACTTTATGCCTGCATGCTTTATAGATTGTTGCTCTCCTTTTCCTTTTTACACCATTTTAGACTTTCATTCGTGAGATCGTTTAACACGTACTAAAAGTCTATTATGGTATCTCTTGAAATGGGCATGTCTGCATGTTTTCTTTCTGCATCTCCTATTTTTCTACGATCTCTATGGTTACTGCGCGGCATAGACTGGCTTTAATAAATAGTTCGAGCGGGACTGCCAACCGGGGAGGCTTTGCTAATCTCATTCCTGTACCGGGACATTTTCTAAATCGTTAAAATTTTAATTTTGCCCGTTTAATGTCGTAACGTTTGCAAATATCGTTGTTTATTGTATTGGATTGATCATTTTTACATTTACCGTCAGTAGGGTCAGTTTTTTTTATATTCGATGTCTTACGATCGACCGGCGCGATCGCCTCTGATGTTCTGATTTCGGAGTCCCGTCGCGCTATGGCTCGATCGTCGAGCGTGCCACAGCTAAGCGATTCGATGGGTGACATTCCAGTAAAGCTGATGTCGGATGGAAGGATCGCAAATCGAAACGGAACTGGTGTGACTTCGTGGATCGGCGGTATGTCAATAACACATGATGGGAACCTGATTGCTCCGGACAAAATTATGACGCACATTCACCGTTATGCGAGCCCGCACTACAACCCGCACGGGCATCATTACCACCGCTGGAACCATGAGCCCGGGGGGAGCGAGGACCCCCTGTATGCAACCAAGACTGTCTACGGGCCAGGATACATTGATGAAAACCGTACGTATGGCGTTGGTATTCTCAATGCGTTGACTAATCTTTTTTCTGTTTACGTTATCTTAAACTAGCTTTTTGGTCATTAAAAATTTCAAAAACAATTCAGAGGCGTTATAAGAGGCACGAAAAGATTAGTTGACGCAACCAAAACTGTGGTACAAAAAAAAGAAACACATATTTCTGACAGACAGTACAACTAACCATAGATATCGTAAGTCACATCACTTCGAGCTTCAAAACTGTACAAACTAGACGGTTTTAGGAAACCATCGAGACATGGGTGATCTGATTCATTTCTATAGCACCTACATGTTACTACTCGGAGTGCTCTCTTACCCCTTTATTATTTCGTCCCCTGTAATCCGAGCACTTTAGTTTAGATCCTCCACAATTTTATAGTAAACGATATTTTATCTAAAAAAACACGAAGTAAAGCTTTGCGTAGAGATTATGACTAGAAGGAAAATAGAGCTTTAGAGCCCTCGTGCTTCCTATCCTAAACCGAGAAATTGTAGACAATTTAGTTTGTAAAGGAGCGAAGACGCTTAGATACGAGAATCTCCGCGAAGCTTTGCAAATTGCGCTCAAGATTCATCTACCACGGACATTATCCTGTCCCCATGTATCGGGTGTAGCACGGATATATGCGAAAATAACTGTTATTTACCTATAGACAGACGTACACGGTGATCCACTATGCATGTACCCATTAAATATTATTCTATTCATATTTAACCTTAAACCGGCACAGATATCTCATGGAGTTTTTACCTCACAACGTGTTCCGTAATTTGAAAGCATGTCCGATTTATTGCGATTACCGCTTGTATTTAACGTACGTTTTTCATACAGATTATCGATTTCATTGGCAACTCATCGTGTTTTATTCACGACACGTATTTTTTTCTGTCGATTTCTCACACATATGTTCCATATTATTATTACTATGAATTTTAATCCACAAAGTGTAAATTATATTTATATAAGCATGAGCATATTATTCACACTCCGATATGACGTTTTTGTTATTTTATGTTATATTTATAATTTATTCATTTGTTTGTTTTTAGTATCTATTTATTTATTTATTTAACACTGAATATTTCGTTTTAATGAGCTGCGTGTTTGAAGCACTGTTTACTTTAAAAGTTTCATTATTTAGGTGTATAGGGACAGCAGTTTTAAATTAGTTAATTACCAACGTGGTGTTGGTTTCACTAAAACTAATTTCAACTAATTCTGTGTAAGCTAAATAATCTGATATATTAATAACATAATTGGAGTACAAACTATAATTGCGATAATAACTAAATCCGGTTTATAATGCGAACTAATAACGATGGTAATGAATGATATGTTTCTAAAATTGATTGGCATTTACAAAACGTTAACGTTCATCAAAAAGCAAAAACTTTCTAAATTAACCCAAAATCCTATTTAAATAAAGTTCGAAAACCCTAAACAATTTTGTTTTCAGTCTCTTTGGAAGCAAAAGTTGATTCACAAAGTAATTACTCAGGTTTCAGGAATGATTGGCACATTTTATGTGAAGGGGATATCGATGGCCTAGTTCATGAAATGTCTTAACTTTCCGATCTAACTATATAACGATTTCAGAATTATTAGTATTACCTTCTTTAACTACGACATGAAATAGATCTTCTTCAAGCAATTCCTTATCCGCAGCAAATAATCGAACCAGGAATTTTGCACTAACTTCAAATCATTCAACACCAACATTACCAACATTTCTGACACACATCCAACTAACACATGACAACAACCAACAGAGAGGATTGGCAAAGAGAACGGTAAATCAGGTGATGAGAAGGTGGCCCTGCAGTCGACGTGCCACGTAGCCCTGGACGCCTGCATCAAGGACAGCGAGTGTGTGACGTCACTGACTCCAGTGCTGCAGAAGTGCCATGTCAGCGACTGTGACAGGGAAGGATGCATGGCGGCGCTCAGGGGGTTCTATAGGAAAAGTGGCGTGCATTGGAACACCGAGATTGCTTTCTGTCTTTGCAAGTAAGTTTTTTTTTGTTTTATTACGACCTTCATAGTGATGAATATGTTCAAACTATTGATTCCGTTTTCAGGACTTCTTTATCGTGTGGTTAGTGCCTAATCTGGTTTCGGAGATTTTTTTATCTTCCAGGGCCTCTCACTTAGTTAAATGTGGCTAATCTGTAATGCAAAAAAAAATACAAAAAATGTCATCTCAAAACACTGTGTCATACATAAACTAAGGCAGCCCCAGTAAGATACAATAGTACTTGTGTCGGAGCAATGAGAGTGACATTTGATACATCACTGTTTTTCTGTTCAAATGATTGAACCATCGCACCCACAGCTTCGTTGTTCTTATCACTTGATCCAAATATTTCTTCTGATGTATTCTCGTCACTATCGGTGGTAGTATCTATGTGAAACTTTTAAGTGGTTATTTTTGTATTGTCTATTTCAGTTTTTTGTTTAATGGTTATTTTTATTCTCTCTTAACTTATCTTTTTAATGTCCCATCATCATTGTATCACTGTGCTTCTCTAGAAATTTCATCATCAAAATACTTACTAATATCTCTTACCTTACCAGGAAAACGGACAACCGTGAGGACTCATGCATGAATGCTCAGGAGCGTCTTCATCCATCGTGTGCGCAGCGGCCAGCTGTTGGCTCTCCTCTCCCCGCCTGTCATACCCTGGCGCACGCCTGCAGGGAAGAACCAGAGTGCAGGTTAGTGTTACTTCTCCGTCTGAAGGTCAACGTTCGTGGTCAGCATCGCCTCAACCCGTGCCATTCGGATTTATCACATAATTCGGCTCAGTAACTATGGAGTAATCGGTTACAGTCACCAGTCAATCAAGTTACCACAAAGTTCCAATTTTTCTCAATCAATTTTGAACTTTACCTACAATATTTTGAAGTTTTAAACTATTTCGAGTTTGACAGTTTGTGGTCACTTCCATGCGCTGGCGACTAAACAAACATGAAAAATACAAGAACCTGGTGGAACATATCACCTAGCTCCTCTTGTTTTAGAAGTCGGTTTCAAATGTTCTTATTCATGATTTTTTACGGACATTTTGTATTTTATCGGTTTTTAAATAAATTATATAGGACAGATTCAGTACCACTCCATAACTAGTTTCTAAAAGCGTCTATTTCCAACGACATGAGAGCAGCCGAGACAGATTCAATTATATGTTAGTCTCTCCATTTTGTTTTCAATTTTGTTCGCAGTTAAGCCACTTTTGACGGGTTCAAATATAAATGTTGGTAACGGTACCTATGGTCGTGAAATGGAGCTAACCAAATCAATGCAATTGATTTAAAATAATGCATTAATTGGTGCATTTGGATGGCCCATTCCCTCTCACAGTGGGTACATTATAGGCTGATTATGCTTATGCTAAGTTGGCAAGCTAAGGAAATATAAATTAAATGCGATATGGAATAAACACGTAAGAGGCAGCCTTTTTTTTTGGACGGTGGGTAATCATCAAATAACTTTTCCAACTCTGGGCAACGTGGTAGGGAATGTCAGACTTCTACCGACTAAAAACTACCCATGTTCCTTCTTAGCCCTTTGTGTCGAGGCCGCGGTATCTCTTTCGAATAACCCGCAGCCCCGACGGGCGTCTTCCCTTGCCAAAGAGATGTCAGCAACATGAATACAATCATCTCTTTGAGGAGCGCGTGGAACACGAACGCGCCGTCGATAAACCCTGTCGTAAGACGGACGGGCGATGAGTTTGACGTAAGAGGCAGTCTGAAAGTGGCGCCGGTTACTGAAACTGGCGCCGGTTACTGGAAAGTTGTGAGGTAATCGTTTATGGTGGTATGGTCATGTGATGCGCAGGAATGAGGAAAATGTTTAGTATGAATGTAGATGACTATTAAGGAGAAGAGGAATACCAAAAAAACGTTGGATGGACTGTTTGAAGAAGGATAAGGCTGTAGCGATGTGAGTGCTGAGTTGACGAGTAATAGACAAGTAAAGAGGACATGCTGCGACCCGACTCCATATGAATTAGGGGTAGGAAAGTGATGATGAGTAGGCAAGCTTATAGGTCTTGTACTATTGTTGACATCGACATTAGAAGAAGAATAAACGAGGGGCCAATATTGCCATCAACCATCAGTAACATTTTGCCCGACCAGGGCATAAAACCCATACCAGTAAACCCAGGACCTCATGCTCGGCAGCCGCTCGCGACCTCTAGACCCACGAGGGAGTTAAATTTCAAATTCAAAGCATTTATTTCAATTACACCATTACTGGCACTTTTGAATGTCACAAGAATAATTCATAAAACAAAACTACGAAAAACTACGAGTGCAATACGTCATTTAAAAGCCACCACGCCGAACCACACGCCGCCGATTGCCCGCAACGACGAAAGCACGCAGCAACGCACACCGCAACAACGAATGCACGAGACTTCGAGTCACGGAACAAAGAATCCACGCTGCACCGCGCAACCCGGAGCCCAGCGCACCCGCCGCCACCCCCGCATCCACAGCACTCGCCGCCGGTGACATCCGTCGCCGCGCAACTCGACGCAGCAACCCCCGAAACGACGCATTGCACTCCTACTACAGTCACAAGGCATAATAACTTGTGAAAGTACTGGAGTTACCGATTCCCTAGCGTAGATCTCTATCGAGAAGAACGGGCAAGAAACTCCATGGACACTCTTTATTTTCTTTTTCCCATTTAAGTCCCATACAATAGGGGGTGAGCCTATTACTAGTAATAACTAATGAATACTGTTGTAGTAGGTAAATAGGTAATAATCAGGTAATAGGTACTACCTACCATTTTTGTGATTAAGCACCTATTTAATTACTGTGGTTAGTATCATTTGGCAAGCTTAAAATGTAATCGTAATGTATAGTTATTTTAATGCAATATTGTTAATTAAAAGAGTACTTATTATTTGTGTAATTGAAATAATTAAAGACATCATCAGGGGAGTTTCAAAATCAAAACTTTACTAAATGTAGGTGGGTCAATGACCGCTACTGACATCTAAACTGGGCAGCGACAATTACGGAGATATTGGGGGTTACAGTTCCAACAATTTTCCTTGGTTTTTAGGGTTCCGTACCTGTATCTGAAGAACCGCGACCGCTAGACAGTTGATATTTTCACAATTATGTATTTGTTTTAAAAATAAAATTAAAATTTTATAATGTTTATTTTTTACTATGGTATTATAACTTAACTTGTCACCCCAAAAAAGAAGTTGTAAACCCACACATTCCCCGTAAGAAAATTCCTTCAATACAACATCCCAAACCGTAGCAGGAGACATAGTCTACGTAACAAAGCTCTTGAATTAGACCGCTCGTACTCATTCCAATTGCGGTGTCTGTGTGATTGCGACATCCGACTGCCTACCCTCCTGTAGCCTGTAGGTGTAATGACTGTGATTGATGAAACCATTGATGGGGGAAGATGGTCTAATAGTAACACGTTTTATGTTAGGTATACTGGGACTATAGGGTAGGTAGGTATCTGCACTAATATGACTGGCCTGTTGGTCTAGTGGTTAGTGACCCTAACTGCTATGCCGGAGGTCGTGGGTTCGATTCCCACCCAGGACAAATGTTTGTGTGATGAGCACGATCATTTGTTCTGTGTCTGGGTGTAATTTATCTATAAAATGTATGTATTTAGAAATATATAAGTATGTTTATCAGTTGTCTAGTACCCATAACACAAGCTCTGCTTAGCTTGGGACTAGATGGCGTTGTGTGATAGTTGTGGAATATTATATTATATTATTATTAAAGAGGTAATTTGCTGCAAATATTGATGAAGTTCATCACCAAACATACAAACAACTAAAAGTTATCAGCTAGAAAATCCGATTTGGAGCAGGAAGTTGGTATCACTTATTTATAACTAGCTTGCCAGCGGCTTTGCCCGCTACAACTCGAAAATTATCCCACGGGAATATAAAATCGGGATAAAAACTATCCTATATGTTAATCCAGGTTTTAAACTACCTGTGTACCTGACCAAATACGTTCAGTAGTTTTTGCGTGAAGAAGTAACAAACATGACATACACCCTCACAAAAAAATCAGCATCAAAACAAACACATTTGTATAACAAACTCTGTTGCCAGCGGCTTCACCCGCTACAACTCGAAAGTTATCCCACTGGAATATAAAATCGGGATAAAACTATCCAATTTGTTAATCCAAGTTATAAACTATCTGTGTACCTGACCAAATACGTTCAGTAGTTTTTGCGTGAAGAAGTAACAAACATGACATACACCCTCACAAAAAAATCAGCATCAAAACAAACACATTTGTATAACAAACTCTGTTGCCAGCGGCTTCACCCGCTACAACTCGAAAGTTATCCCACAGGAATATAAAATCGGGATATAAACTATCCTATATGTTAATCCAGGTTTTAAACTACCTGTGTACCTGACCAAATACGTTCAGTAGTTTTTGCGTAAAGAAGTAACAAACATACACCCTCACAAAAAAATCAGCATCAAAACAAACACATTTGTATAACATACTCTGTTGCCAGCGGCTTCACCCGCTACAACTCGAAAGTTATCCCACAGGAATATAAAATCGGGATAAAAACTATCCTATGTGTTAATCCAGGTTATAAACTATCTGTGTACTAAATTTTATCTAAATCCGTTCAGAAGTTTTTGTGTGAAGAAGTAACAAACATACACACTCACAAACTTTTGCCTTTATAATATTAGTGTGATAGTGTGACTAGCTGTTGCCAGCGGCTTCACCCGCTACAACTCGAAAATTATCCCACGGGAAGATAAAATCGGGATAAAAACTATCCTATGTGTTAATCCAGGTTATAAACTATCTGTGTACTAAATTTTATCTAAATCCGTTCAGTAGTTTTTGTGTGAAGAAGTAACAAACATACACACTCACACACTCACAAACTAATATATAAAAGCGAAAGTTTTGATTTTGTCTTCCCGTGGGATAATTTTTGAGTTGCAGGGGGTGAAGCCGCTGGCAACAGCTATTTAACAAGTAATATAATATATAAATGTGATTCATGGAAAAACATTAACATTTCAATGCGGAAACTACGGGTACATTGTAATCAAACTCTTGCGAAATCTACCCGCAATGTTTTCACTTTCCTCCCGGCGCGCGGCGCAGCCACTTAGCTCTGACAGGGCTCGTGTCAGTAAACCTTCAGTAAACAGTGTTCGTATCGATCGGCGGCCTCTTCGGAGTGTTGATTATAATTTACGGACCTTCGGTTTCAAGTAAGAGGATCCCATTAATACTGTCAAGCGTAAGTTTGGAAAGGCACTTTGCAGTTCGGCTCTCAATCATACTGTGTGCAATTTGAAGTATTTTAGGATAAAGTATTTCACCAAAACAATCGAATTAGTCCGTCAGATAGATTTTCAAATAAAAATAGGGAACACGTATTTTTTTTTCATTTTTCACTTATCGTGTGACAACATCGTCATCGTGTGTCAAGTCGTGTGTGGAATCGGATGAGCCGATTCCAAAAATACATTTACAAGGTTTCCGTGTATTCATTTTTGTACTTATCGAGAGCGAAGACACGTGAAAATCCGTCGGGGCTGCGGGTCCCGTCGGAGCTGTTGGGAGGGTTGTTCGAAAGTGATACCGCGGCCGCGACACAAATGGTTAAAAAGAAACATGCGTGGTTCTTAGTCAGTAGAAGTCTGACACTTCCTTTCGCTCTGCCCAGAGCGGGAGAGGTTATTTGATGATTTCCCATCCCCAAAAAAAACCCGTTAAAACCTTATCATTCTTGGGGTGTCTTCAAAATATTGACTTACCGAATAATAACATAATTTGGCAAAATGTGGATGTACCCGCAGATACAAAAAACTTCTAACAACAAACCATTCTTCCCAGGATCCGCCTCGAGAACTACGAGCAATGGTGCGCAGTGGACGCAGTCACCCAGGGCTGCGCAGGCTCCCCAGCCGCCTGCAGAGCTGCCGTGGTGGCAGTTCTGGGTACCCAGCTGAGGGCAGCCTGTGCTTGCAGGGGGACCGACTTCGCGCAGCTGTACGACTGCTTGGGATGGCAGCGGCTGCTCTGGCTCAATCCTTGCGTTGGTGAGCTGAGATACACACTTTTTTGATCTAGAAAAATTAAAGCTTACGTGGTTTTCAAACGCTGAATTTGAAAACATCTTAGTCAGTCTCCGAGAGCATTTGCTTTCGGAAGAACTAAATTAATGCAACCTTGATTAAAGATTTATTTTATTTTATAATTGTACCTATGGGTACTAAAATATGTAGTATGTTCGTAACTACATAAAATATCAATCTAAAATTTAGGCGAAAATCACTACTTAAAGTCGCTTCGTGTATCATAAGTGCTCACGACTGTACGACGAAATACAGCATATTTTGATTCCGTACCTCAAAAGTTAAAAAGGAACCTTCCTATGATGCGCGTACGTTGAAATGAATGTCCAATACTTAGGTTTACGTTTCCCTGGAACTGTTTGCATTTGCAATCGCATACTATGCTCATTTGTAAAAAAATCATAATCTTCTACATCCCGCTGAACTAGAATCATGAAATTATGCAAGAAGTATGGTGTTACCGCACAATTAATTTGTTTGCTACTAACTATTCGAAACTCCATTATATCTAAATTCCACATATCGTAAAATTCCAGTGGAATCCCAAAGTGACTACCACATGAAGACCTATGGCCCCCTGCTGACGACCACGCCGTTCGACAACGGGATCCGGTACATCACGGTGGCTCCGGAGTCTCCGATCTACCATCGCACCACAACCCACCACCACAGGCATACCACGCAGCATGGTACCTCGCAGATTGAAACCGCTCCTGTGAGTTCTGTTTTATCTTTTACCTAAGAAAGAAAGAAAGAAAGAAAGAAAGAAAAAGAAAAGTTTTTTTTAAAGAAAAATAAGGAATGTTCTGCATTTACAGCAAAAAATACAACAAAACTACTTTGATACAAAGGTTGATTGTCCTTCAAGAGTAGACAATCGACTTTTATCTTTTTTTTATTGCCAAAAACATATACCCAGTGTTAACTGGGTTGTGGAGGTCAGATAGGCAGACACTCCATGTAAACTAATATAGATAATTATAGGAGCCAGAATTATGAAACCTGAGAAACTTATACCACCATTCCTTTTTTTTTTGGCGGGTCTATAATCATCAAATAACCCCTCCAGCTCTTGGGTAGAGCGAAATGAGTGTCAGACTTCTACTGACTAAAAACCACCCATGTTCCTTTTTAGCCCTATATGTCGAGGCCGCGGTAACTTGTGAACAACCCGCAGCCCCGACGGGATTCCGCAGCCATCCCTCATGTTTACCAAGTGACGGCTTAAGTAATCGTTAAATATCTCTGAGTACAGCAGTAAGAATAATTCTTGAACTTGTTATTAAATATCTAACATATCCTTATTTTTCCTTCACCAGGAGAACCGCGAAGAGCTAAGCCCAATAACAACAATGTCAGAACAAACAGTAGGCCCGAACGAGGTGGCCCAAATCTCCGAACCCGTCATCGAGACTACGACGGAAACCACGACAGTTCCTACCACCACAACGACTACGACCACCACTACGACCACTACGACCACCACGACTACGACCACTCCAAAGCCGACTACGACCTTGGAGCCAACGAAGTACTGCATCGTGAAGAAACCGGAGAGTGATGATCAGGCGCAGTATATTAAGATGGGAGAGACTCGTCGAGTGAGTCTATATACAGGGTGTAAATCAACCCTTCACACATACGTCAACCAAGCATTCTGTACATCAAACTAAGTACCTCTACGCAAAAATTTTTGCTGGGAAACGACTTTTTTATTTGGGGTCAAAAATCACATTTTATGGTAAAACTTAATGTAGCACTATTAAAAATTTGTGTAAGTGGATGCTTTGAATAGTAAACGGGTCATGGAGGTAATTCAAATAAAGTTATAACTTGAAAAATAGAATTAACAAAAACAGCTGTGCAAAATTTGGAATTTTGTCCCCCAATATCTCCGTAACTAGGGGGTTCCCAGGTATTCAAATTCAAATTCAAATACATTTATTGTTTATAGTTTATATGGTATGGTCTAGAACCAAACAATGATCGCAGTGGTGGGGAGAACAAGTGCCCTTCGTTTGCGTTATGGGTACTTTTACACCTTTTACAAGTGCCTACATAATATTTTGCCAGTTGTGTTTAAGTACAATGCAATACTTGGCGAGCCTATTGCCATCAACTGCGCTCTAATCCAGACTCCAAGACTGCTACTGATATATTCCTGATGTAAAACCGAATACAACAATGCCTGACCTGGGAACAAACCAAGGAACTCATGCTTAGTTGTCGCGCTTGAGACTGCTACAGCAAATAGGCAGCCAAACAGCAGTATTTAGAGTAATGTTACGCCATTCAATAGGGGATCTGACAAAAAAAAAACTAATTAGTCCGTAAGATAGATGAAAAAGAAAAAAAAAATAACACGTATTTTTTAATTTTTCACGTTAAACAAAAAATTAAGACGTTACAGTGCTTCGAAAACACGTGAACTCCTCGAAAACTTCATATGTCAGTACATTTTTTACCTACAAATGACGTCGAAACTCATGATTTTTGAGGCGTTTTATCTCTGTCGATTTTTATTAATTTGATAAAACAAAAAACACGTGTCCAATATTTCTCGACAATCTAACTGACGGATTAATTAGAATCATATTTTATTTATTGACTCAGTCCGATCCCCTATTCAGGTCTATCAAACGAAATAGTATACAAGACTTAACTTACGTCGTCTCTGTAACAGTACTTCATAGATTGATAGGATCTAGGACCACGCTTCCATGGATCCATCATTTCATCATTTGGGACTACACAAGATCTAATCATGTCAAAATATCCATCTATGTTCCAGCTATACCGTTCAGCCGAACTGGCCGAGTGCACAGACCTATGCGTCTGCGAGGCCACACTCCAGGTGTCCTGCAAGGTTGCCTGCGTGCCCAGGGCCCCCTGTTCCTCCCGACTGGCTCACTACTCCCATGCTGCACCAGCTTACCAGGCTTATAGGGGAAGGTGCTACTGCTACTCAGGCTCTTTCATCTGTATGAGGCCTAATCCAGGTAAGACTAAAGGTAATGAAGTTTTGAATATTATACTGTTGAAGTAGAAAGGATTTCTTGTCACAAATGAGACACAACTTGCACAAGCACTCGTAAGTAATTTAGCTATTATAAAAGTACAGAACGATAATAAAATGAAAAAACGTCTAAATTGATTGATTTGATTTCTGGGGCTGCATAGTGCATAGTGATCTTTAAACAACACAGTTTTACTGCACCAACTATAGCAACACAAAATCAATTGCACAACAGCTGTTACCTCAAATTCCTTGGAGTAGCGTCTTCTTCTATACGAGACGTCTACACTCTTGTTTGACCACAACGTAGTCTTTTCCTTGCACAGTTCTATTTATTAGACGCTTAATAAGTTCTATATTCAACAGTGTCCTACGCCTATCGCATTTAGTCTGACTATCCATCTTTTCAGAGTGTCAGTTAGTCTAGCTGGGGGGCGTCACATACTTAATTGACAGTATCATAGAAACTAGATGAGATCCGTCTTTCTTATCTGCCTGATAATAATACTAACATCTAGCGAATTTCGGTCACAGCGATTGCATTCGACTTGGCTTTCTAGCATGGTTGTCGACTGCTTTGTTGTGCTACTCTTTCATGTGCTACCAAGTGGTAGGCTAAACGACTTTGGCCGAATAACTCCGAGCACGAAACGAACATGTCAGAACACCATTAACGACATTGTTGAATATACCTGGCCTTAGGTGCTCCGACTTCTTTGAGAAGAAACAACGATACAAACTCAGAGATTTCTTTTCATGGTATTGGGCAAGCCAAATTCGGACCATGCTATAAGTAGTGTTCCAGATGGTCAATAAATACAAGATCACCTCAATTCACCAGCATTAACCCATGTTCCAGGTGAATACAAGCTGCCAGAAGGAGTGTACCTGCTCCTCGGTTTCAGTGCTGTAGATGAAGCTCTGCTGCGTCCGCACACCGGCTTAGGGGCTGAGGACGCTGTGCGTCTACTTCAGCAGTACATGTATTCGGTACATAGCGAGGGGGTATGTATATCAAAATATGACTGGCAATAATAATAATCTAAGAAATAACTACAGTGCAGAAGAGAAAACAAGGCATAATGATAGTACATATCAAGTCTTCCATGAGAATGCTAAAATCGAACGTAAAGATTTTTTCATACAGAAAAGTCATAAGCATAGATCAACACGCTTGCTCAAGGTTGAGGTTTGCATATAGTTTAGCAATTTGTTACAAATTCAAGCTTGATCCAATTAATCTGGTAAAAAACATTATATCGCAGGCGCCTACCTTAATTGAACAAGCAACTTTTGTATAGATCAACAACTATTGCGGGCGTATACCTAATGTACAATGTTAATCTTCTTTTTGGCCTGGAATTGCTAAAATTCAAATAAGTGTGAAAAAAGAAGAAACTGTTGTTATGCCCAGATTAAAAAGGACACTATATTGATACACAAAAATGCCTCGAAGCAACTAAGACGGTTTAAATAACATCGGAATTTCCTGTATATTCCCAGACGAATTGTACGCTGACGTTGTTCAACATCAGCAATGAGAACGTGATCATCTCGGCAAGTGTACCCCCGCGAGAGCAGGAGATGCTGCGAGAAGCTGGGGACGCACTACTTGATAGAGAGAAGGTATGTCATTAACTCTTGTACCATCACCAAACACTAATGCAAGCAGCAGTTGCTTTGAGCAACAACAGTATTATAAATGATGATGTAGATAATCAGAAAGAAACATAGCTGTTGCAATAAACGCTACGGGCACCTTTATAAGTTAGAAAAATATGACTTTAAAGTCAATTATAGTATACTGTATGTAACATCTGTATTCGATAGACAAATGATAGGGCCATGATTAATCTAAATGAGAGCATTCAATTCATTAAAATGTAAACTAGAATTGTCAATTTTGGTTAAAAGCAAGGTCTTAAAGCACAAGTAAAAAAAAATACCTAAAAATAAAAAAGTTGAATACGTCGAATAGTTGGTAAATGGTACTTACAACTTTTCGCAAAAATCTAAATTTGCCCATATCTTTTTATCGTGTTGACTCAGGACATTGTTTTTTTCACCTAATAGAGACTATAGACCTGAGTAAGTGGTATACATTTCAACGACAGACGGACAAGAGAGTGACCTTGTAAGGGTTTCTTTTTTTACCTTTTAAAGTACGGAACCCTAAAAACAGTCAATTGTTTTACTGAAACCACACTATGAATATTTCTTTAACACATTTTAATGTTAGCCTATATTTCGTTTCAGGAGGAATGCATCGACGTCCTCAAGGTCGTAAAGTCACGCATCAACTCTCAGCACGAAGACATCTCCTCACATCTGCTCCTCTCCATCTTCAAGATCGCTGAAGTTGACGTCGTCTACCCGACGCCCCCTAGCTCCGCTATCACGTCCCACAGGCCAGTCAAAGTCTTCTACGTAGTCATTATTATCTTCACTCTCTTCTACAACCTCCGAGGAACTGTCTCCTTCATCAGCACTGTCCTAATCTTCAAGAGTTTCGTCAATTGTTTGTCGAATTTATTGACTAGTAAGCTAAGTATCGGGTTCTCTAACCCAATGTTAGACATCGTTCCTTTCGAGAGATATTTTTTTAAAGAAAATATCAATTTTATATCTATTTTCAAATGTTACGATGAATTTATTCATATTAGTAATGTAGATGTTGTAAATTACATTGAAAATCGGCACGATGCACTCGCTTTAGGTAACGCACAAATAAAACATATCACCGAAGACGTAGATATAAGTAATATAGCTGTAAATATTTATAAGAAAATGATACATATCATAAAAGCTGTGAGTATTACAATATTTAATAATTTAAATGAACTTGTTGCTGATGCAATTATACTTAAATATTTTTCTAGAGATGTGTATAACGAAATTGGATGTACTTATTATGATTCGATGAAGCTTTTTGGTGATTTCATTTTTGGAAATATCGCGTCCTTTTCTTATGGGATTGTAAAATCCATTAGCTTAGGACTGACTCTAGTAGTAGTATGAAGACTGACATGATTAACTAAACATATCATAGTTGTATTTCGTTTTATTTTCGACTTAGAACTGGTGCTTGTAGGTCGATCTTAAAGGCTGGGTTTTGTAAATAAGTGTATTACGCCTTTTACACTGTTAGTGTTTCGGTTGGTATCTCCGGTAGTGTAGATTGTTTTGTGCTGCAGATATTGAAATTGTTTTCAATGTTTGTCTTTAAATTCTTCCTTATCTCTATTCCTTTGTCTGTTGTTACTTGGGTTCGGCACAATGATTTATATATTATTGCTTATCTAAATATTTTCATAGAATTTCTACTTGTATAATTATTGTATAAAAGATCACTTCACCACTATTTACTCGATTCTATATTATCGCACTTATTTTCTTACCCGTAATAAGTAGGTTGTGATAATCTTTTGCTTCTTCTTAATCTTCTTCTTCTTTCACTTCTGTAACTTCATTGTTTTCTTTAAAAATATCTGCAGCATTGAAACCGTTATCTTCTTGGTTTCCCTAATCTAGGCTAGTGTCTGATGTAGTGTTATGTCGCCTTTCTGTTAGATGACTGTACTTAGATATTATAATCCATCAATGTGAATGCACTATTAGAGAACATGAGGTTTGGACAAAACTTAGCTATAATTGGAATTATTTACACAAGGTGGAGTAAGAAGAGTTTTGGTAGCATTTCATATCTTATCTTTTATAACCATGTCGTAGTTTTACTAAATAAATATTTATGTATCAAATAAAGCAGTGTTACATTAGAAAATATATATCTACAAAAAAATAATAATTTTATATTTATAGCCACATCTACTGTTTAAATCAACGTATTTATAAATGTCCATTTTGGACAGCTTTTCTAAAATCTATACAACATTTTATTCATAAAATTTATAAGTATCTACTGCACATTTCATATTATGTATACTCAAAGTTTACCTATTTATATATTTAACATATCACTATTGAAAAAATAAGAAACTCCTTGGATGGTGAATTAAAAGAAAAAACGAAAAACAACTAAGAAAAATGAGCATGAGGAAAAGCCCAAAGCAACTTGAAAAAAATAGGTATCGTGATAATAGGTATTACAAAAATATCGTCTTATAATCATAGACATCCAACCAGGCACAGTGGTACAAACATCTCAAAACAAAACACAATGCACAGAAAACAATGCAATGCACAGAATGGCGCGAAAATATTTGTGAACCCGAATTGAAAAAACAAGATGGCGGCGTTCATTATGCTTTTGACTAAACGCCAAATTATTGTTGTATAGCCAGTGAAGTGCCTAGGGGTTAATATTACGGCAAACTAGGGCTAGTAGGCTATCCAGAAACCATTGAATTATGAAGGACAGGAGGTTATGACGGATACCCATGCTTTTTGAATGAAGGTACAGTTGCTAAGTTTTGTCCAAAATCAAATCTATGTAATTAGGAAACACTTAGATAAATGTATTCCCTGTACATTACACGACATAGGAAATGTAATGTTAAATGGTAAAGAATAAAGCTTTAATTTGAAGTAGACATAGATCTCTTGTGTTCTAAAAGAATCTTAATGGATAGTGAAGTGTTTAGATTTATCTATTCATGCTGTTTGACTGTTTAACGGTGTTGCCAGATCACTTGAGTTTTCCGAAAGGAATTATATGCCCTCGTAGATAAAGATGTAAATCGTAAGATTAGCTCTCACCGTTTACTCTCTCACCGTTACAGTTAAAATGATGAGCTCACACATGAGTATGAGTAAGCGAGACTACTATTAAAATGCCGATGTTAACGAAACCGAAACATCAGCAAATTCTCTAACGCGGTTGGGCAAATCTGACGATTTAAATATTTGGTTGGTTTTGATATTGTTTAAAACATTATTACAAAACGAAAATTAATCAACCAGGCACTGGTTTTTCAAGTAATGAGTGATTAACGTCGCTTAAAATAAATAACTGAATGGAATAACTAAACTTAATGGAAAATATACAATAACATAAATAAGATAAGAAGATGCTATACTGTGACATTGATGATCATTGAATAGGTAAATATTGTTACACTTATTATTTTCTACCATCTTGGTGGTAAGATCAACGTGCTGTGAGAAAAGTATAAAAAATATTTGTTATGTTAATGCAGATGATTTTTATCTTTCTGTATTTCGAGGTACTGGCAACACCCCTGTCTAGGTACATGTTGCACAAAAATCTGGATTTTCCTTATATCAATTTCAATACCTTCTTAGTTGTTGGTTATGGATCACTATAAAAACTCTTTTTTAAAGTCAAGTAATCTTCTAGATTATCATATCTGGATATAATGAATGCAACAAACATTATCACACGTTTTATTATCCTTGCCAAAGAAAGGATTAACTTGTTTATTAAATCTAAGTTTTTATTTTATGGTCAGTATACCCAGTGGCGAAGCCTACCTTGGCAGGGCCCCGTATATAACATTGTTTGGGGGCTCTTATGAAGGGAAAGAAAAAAAACGTTTACGTAAAATTAAGAGAAATATTCAATATCTCCGAGTACCGCAGCTAGCCTTTTATTCGTCAAACTGATGTATTAAATCATTTATAGCTGATACTAACTTTAGAGCGCACGCTCTACGCGGGAAAAAAAGAAATTGCTTTTTTGTCTTTTGTCATTTCTGAACTAAAGTAAAAATTGAGAAGTTTTTATTAATTTTTGCTTAAGCACGTCGGGGGCCCCCGTGACCCTGGGGCTTCGTATAATTGATACGGCATGTAAGGCGGTAGCTACGCCCCTGAGTATACCAGGCTATGGTGTGAAAATTCACCGAGTAATGTAATTTCTATAGGAAAATATGATGGCACTATTCGTCATTAAAAACGAAAATGAATGTATTCCTTGAATCACAAAACAAGTATAAGTATTACAATTTTTGAAAACTCATCATATAACTTGTAATTTACCAATCTTTTAAAAGTTTAATTTTGTAAGTTTCAAATAAAATCAACGCTTATGATGTTGAAATGTTGAAAATAAAGAATTTAGTTAAAACCTTAAATAAATGAAATTCATTAAAATATATAAACTATCACAAAAACTTGTATAAAAACGGTTGATTATCACAAATTAATGTATAAAACACAAATATATAATTGTGTAAATCGTTCCTTAATAGCCTTATTTCACGAAAAAGCAATATCATATCGGTCCATGGCTTTTTTTTAGTTTTTATTTAAAAACTTTATCAAATGGTCCGATTGCTTCAAGAAAAATGCACGATCACGCTTCAGGGTTTAAAATTATATGTTTGAGAAAAATATACCTACACTGTTTTTCTCGTAGGTGAAATGAAAAACAGACTTTTAATATTTTTTCTTATTACATAAGGTATGTAAAAGTTTTACGTATGTTTAAGTTGTGTTGTTAAATATACTTTTAATGGATCACGATCATAACCTTTCTTTAAATAATATATAAAATAAGTATATATAAATGATAAAATGTTCGTAAGTATAGGTACTTATTTCTTTCTATAATTCATATTGTGATCCAAAAGAAAACAGATACCTACATATCAAAATGAAACTTTGCGAAATTAAATGTAACGATACATATCAACAAAGCTCAATTTTATACCTATTGTATTTCTAGCATTAGATGTTGCAAAGCAAGACGGCGTACATCTTTATGTAGCTTAGACTTTAGAAGAAAATGTAGTTATAATACCTATTATAAAATAAATTTACAAGACAAATTAGAAAAAAATATTTCTTAAAATTAAATGTTGAATTCTGTTGTAGCCATGAAGATGTCCTATTTATTAAAGAAAAACAAAAATATTTTATTTTTAACTTTCTGTTTAATGTAAACTTTGTCAATGTTACAATTCGTTAGAATATAGATCTGAATGTTTTTATTGATACGTCCTTTATTTCGGACATTGTCTTAAATATTGTTAGTGCACATGCCTCATGCCTTCCATGTAAATAAAAATATATAGAGAATACATAGTAATATTACACTGGAAAGTATATAATTTTTAAAAGAAAAATTGTTTACTATCTGCACCCGTACTAATAAAGTTAATAATTTTATCTACAAAAAAGAATCATCACAAAAATATAAAAAGTTGTTAGTCTTTTTTTCACTATTTATTGGAAACGAAAATTATTATAAATTTAATATAATCGATTAGTTGTTTAAATTATTGATATAAATGTGCGATTTATTTATTTATTGTTTGTTAAAAGTATGATAAATAATATTCTTGTTTATTAAACAGTTGATGTTAAGTTTTATCTGAACGTCGCTTTAATGTGTGTTAGTTAAATTATGATGTCAGTGACTATCATGTCGTAGTCTTGATGTATAGCAATATTATCGTAGATACATTTAATATCGGTTTGGGAATCGAAAACCTAAAGAAAAAGGTCTTATCTACAGCATCTCTTTATATACAGCATCTACAATAAAGCTAAAAAAAACATATTTTTTGTAATTGAATAAATTTTTGAAGAAAATATATTTCCGTCCTAACTTTTAGGGTAGAATCGGTTTTTTATGAATTGTCTTTCCATAACATTTTTTAGATAGCACATAACCACTTGAAGCAATTTTGACATCTGTACATGCGTTAAAAAAACTACCTACCGTCTATCAAAATACATTTTATTTCGTGGTGATCTTCAAATAATTATTGTTTACATAGGTAGTAATTCCCTTACGACGTATTAACACCGCGATTTTTAGATAAAAAAATTAAAAAATATTTTTTAAATATTGCAACATTTGCATCGTCCTTTCCCGTTTGACACACGAAACGTCACTTTTCTTTTTCGCGCGTTATTGACACCGCAAGAAAAAAGTTCTTTCTCGTCCAATTATTCGTTTTAATTATGATTACTCTAGAATTCTATCGAAATAACAAAATACACTCAGTATTTTGTTGACAGGAAGTGTATTAAGCGCATCGTTAGTGAAAATCGTAACCTGAGACGCAGAAATCTGAGCAAATACCTACGGACGACGCTCACGCAGCCGACCACAGCAGTGAACTTGTAACCCTTGTAGCCCTACCATTAGGCGTAAGAATGCCTGGCCCTAACTGACCCCAGGATAAGTGACATCTACAGTGCTTATTCAAGCGTTACGAGGGCCATTAACACTGTAAACCACATGTGTGCTGTAAGCTTCTTAAAGTATTTTCCAGTGGGTGCGCGACACCCCAGTAACATATATTTCCTATGTACTAGCTGGAACTTGAACGATCAGTGCGTGACACGAGATGTCCTTAGCAAAGTCATTGGACAATGCTAACACTGTAAATGGTACCTATACTCAGCGTAGCAGGTGAGTTCCATGCCCATGTATATTTAAAACATAAGTACCCTATGTTACTTGCTGTAAAGCAAACTATCAGTGCGTGACACGAGATGTCCTTAGCAAAGTCATTGGACAATGCTAACACTGAAAATATGTATAATCGGCATAGCGGGGGAGTTTCATTTCTATGTAAATTTAAAACATGTATTCTATGCTAGTAGCTGCATTGCAAACTATCAGTGTGTGACACGAGATGTTCTTAGCAGTCATTGGACAATGCTAACACTGAAAATATCTTTAATCGGCATAGCAGGTGAGTTCCATGTCCATGTGAATTTAAAACATGTTTCCTATGTTAGTAGCTGCATCGCAAACTATCAGTGTGTGACATGAGATGTTCTTAGCAGTCATTGGACAATGCTAACACTGAAAATATCTATAATCGGCATAGCGGGTGAGTTCCATTTCCATGTAAATTTAAAACATGTATTGTATGTTAGTAGCTGCATAGCAAAATATCAGTGTGTGGCACGAGATGTCCTTAGCAAAGTCATTGGACAATGCTAACACTAAAAATACCTATAATAGACCTCACAGTCGAACCCTAAATCCTGACCCTGGTCAGATAAATTTATAAACATGTTTTTAATCTATGAGCACAATGGTTGCGAGACAACCTTGCATATCAAATGTGCATTATAGTCTTGCTAATGTATATAATATTGCAGTGAATGCGAGACCATACTTTGCCACCTGAAATCTTATCAGCGAATACAAGTTACTCGACAGCCCTATTTGCATTCTGCTGGCTGACACAGAGTTATCATGATTGCACATGCTCTATTATGAGATTCTCTCAGCATGTCATGGCCACAATTAGTGAAATCTCTTTCACAGCTTCTTCATTAAGTATGATATTATGGAAGCATCATTGGTTATAAATTAAAGTTACCTAAGCACAGAACCAACCAAATGCAAACAATATTAAATGTATAACCATTTATTTTCTGGATAAATTAAATGAAACATGGTTGAAAATACTATGCAGTGTAATGTCCCAATACTCAAAACAATTAGTATTGAGAGGGAAAAGGTTTATAGACTGACAGAATTTCGAGGTCTTAACAGCCTGTCAATGACTATCAACCAAACCTTTTTTAGTTCCAGTTCAAATTATTTTAACTCTGAAACCCCACCCCCCCTTTTAGGAGAAGATAATACATATTACCATTATATTGTATAGGCCCAATCTAAAATAACATCCCCAATAGTAACTTGTTGCTTTACCTAGCAATCTATTGGTACAATATTAAATTAATCATGTTGTAATTTAAAACGCTATTAAAATTTAACTATGCCTTAAAGTATTTTCAGGGAAAATCACTTAGACCCTACCTAATAATAACAGACAGGTAACTTGTTGTGTCTGATTAATACATCATAGACATGCAAACCACTCATTTATATGTAGTAAGCATGTAACCTCATTTATATGGGCAAACATAAAATATCAAGGATTCACACAGACTAAAGAAGAATTTTAACTTTTCATCTGGGCATTTGTTTTCTTTACTACTTTTACTCTATGATAGTATGAGTAAGTACTAAAGTGAAACAATATAGAAAACAAAAGGGGGGGGGGAGTGTACACGAGTGCTGACATGAAGGATTGTGGTTAGAACATTGAGATATTAGGTGCCACATATTTCAAGTAACAAATCTGGAGCTTTGATTAATAAGGATGTGTCATGGAGAGCTCAAATAGACAATTATTTAGGAAACTTTGTAAGTTTTCCTATGTTCTTTACCCATAAATGCTGAGTAAAATTATAAATAAGACCGTACTGCTGGTGGCTTACCACCGTTAGGTTGTTTTTACCTTGCAGTATACACTTATATTTTGAGGTAATACCTTCATGGGTACAATATATACAAGTACCTTTACACTGTATATTTATGAATCATGTATTTTTTGACAAAAACAATAATAATATTATTGTCGAAAGCCTGCATTGCTCAGGTAAACTACACTGAAACAGAGTTTATGTACACTAAAGTGTGTATTTTGCAATCGCCCAGATTGTACACTAAAATATCTAAACAAATGAAAGAGTAAAAGTCTCAATGAATTTAAAAACAGACCTTCACAATTATTGATATACAAAGTAGTGAAAACTGATATAATAATGACCAATGTCATTTTATTTGCCTCATTGTTGGTCTGCTGCCTCGTTGACCTATTGGCTGCAGGCGCCGCTGGGAATGGGGTCCTGGGTTCGATTCCTGGATCATGCATAGCAGAGCACCAGTATTGGTGCGCGGAGCATTTTTCCATTAAGAATTTCTCAGTATCGGGCATAGAGTCTGGATTTGTGAGAAATGTGCCCCAGAACGGGCATAATGAAACTTGTAAATATTGTCCTGGAAATGGGTCATTATTGTTGGTGTATTAAAACTGCAAAAATGAACGTAAATATAACATAACATCTCGCCTGACATCCCTGAAGGGTTAGGCAGTGGTGCACCCATGTAATAGGGCTGTAAAAAGAAATAAATAAATGACATTTGACATAATCTTAACAATTTCAATCAAATCAATTTTATTTGCTCTATATTTTGTAGGACATTTAATAACTATTGTTTTAGTGTTGATGAATCGCCATGGTATTCAATACTTGACAATAAAATTTGCAGTCAACATTTTCATAGAAAAACATTTCAATTTGTCGCTCAAGCAAGTCCGAGTTATGTTTCCAGTTTACAACGGTACACCCTAAAGTAAATTGAAAGGAGAATGTTTACGAGTCAGAAGCTCTAGCTAGATATTAGAAATACATGCTTAATCAAACTAAGAACCACAAAAAGCTTGAAAATACCACAGAAGTCTTGGATACCACAACAAATAAAATAATAATGGAAGAAGGAAATTAATAACATCAATCTCAATCTCGTCTGGTCAATCAACTACCTATTATTTTCAAAACTTTTATTTATACTAATCACTGTGATGACGAAACATAAATATCTTAAAAGTACCTCCATTTGAAAAATTTACAATGAACAAATAGAATAATACTGGGATTTCCCCATTGTTGTTCACAGCTTGTTTTTGAATAATTAGCTATATTGTTGATGTAACATAATTATTAAAGCAGCAACATGTTAGCATTTGCCGCTCGGGTCATAAATGCAGCTGCATTTTACTCCAGTGACAACCTGAGAATTATTTATCTGTAATAAATTAAAAGATGCACTTTATCTACAGTACAATACTAAAATGTACGTTTGATTTAGGCTAGCAGAAAAGTTACGTTTAAACTCGTTATATAGGGTGTTAAGGTCACCAATGTTCGACGAATGATGTTGGCTCGTATTAGATAACGATTGCCATTAGTTCTTAGCTCTTCAACATTCCTTACGTGATCAGATAAAATCAATTTATCTTTTTTCAGCATAGTTTGCGACTGGAAACTTATTTCGTGTTTTACACTCTCAAAACCAGTTTTTATAAAACCGTAACGTCCATTTTTCCGTATACTGTTTTTTAACAGACTGATGCCTCAAAAAACACTAATTATTGTCTTTCTAAACCATTTTTATTCACTTTATTTTATACAAAACGTGGGGCTAGACTGTGACCTTACAGTTTTCTGGCTCCTACCAGGAAAAAGTAACATTACAGTCTAAATAATAAGCAAATGCCATGCACTATTTGACATAATAATATGGCCCTTGTAGGTAGTTCGTTTGCGAAATGGTGCTGATGTCGTGCACGCTCCCAATATGTGTGCACCTGTCTAGTTACCTAAACAATAACGTTTTTTACTTACATCGTCAAAACTTTGACATTTTGATGCATGTAATTTTAACATCAAATGAACCAGATTCTATTGTTATGCTTTTATTTTACCTTTTTAAAGCAATTCAATTTTATGTAAGTAGGTACCTAATTGGAGAGACATTTTGTATGTATACCTACTTTTTACTTATACAAATCACAAAATAAATTAATTTGACTCCGATAAAATCTATCAAAATCTCATTTCAGGGTCATAAACTGATAATATAGGTACTTAGAACAAAATTTAAAACAAAGATATTTGTTGTTCTGCAAGCTCTTTATTTTAACCCATTGGAGTAATGAAGCAGTTGTTAGGAATATCAACCCCTATTATTTCAAAGTTTGTTATATTAAATTGAAGTGAAACTGATTTTTTTTAACTCCATGTCTAACTTCTCACAGTACAACACAAACAGCAGATCAAATCAGAGCTGGCATCAATTGAATCAGACATTGTTGATTTTTTATTTGCGCGGCGGCGGCTGGGAAGCCGGCCGAAGTAACCAATTTACTGAGGCTATAATATTCCATAAGTAAGGAAGTCACAAGTAATGTTCACAAATTGACATCCAGAATTATTTGTATTTTATTCAATTACTTAATAATTATTGCAGCCAACTCTAAACATCTACCTATGTAAACAATAATTATTTGAAGATCACCACGAAATAAAATTGGGAATCAAACGAGCTTACCTGTTAAGCGAAGTCTTGATTCAAATTTTATGAGTGGTGATCTGAAAAATAATTATTACCCACCCACCACTAGCTAACAACCCCAAAGCTGCAATAATTAGTATACCTAATTAAATGTTAACCTTTCAGGAAAACTAAGTTAATGTAGGCATTTGGAACTACTCTGTATGGGAAACAGAGATCGTTCCTAACGCTATGATCTCTAAAATAAGTGACGTTTCGTGTGTCAAACGGGAAAGGACGATGCAAATGTTGCAATATTTAAAAAATATTTTTTAATTTTTTTATCTAAAAATCGCGGTGTTAATACGTCGTAAGGGAATTACTACCTATGTAAACAATAATTATTTTTCAGATCACCACTCATAAAATTTGAATCAAGACTTCGCTTAACAGGTAAGCTCGTTTGATTCCCAATTTTTCTATATAGTAATCCACTTAACTTGACATGCACATGAAAACATTTTCCAAAATATTTTTTTAAGTACCTACCTACCTATTCTTTTTACACTTCCTAAAAGAAAAAAAAACAAACCAGGTATTTTTCAATTTTTCTTTAGATAAATCAAAAACAAAATGTTTTCCAAACCGATATTGAAGAAAAAAAAAATAAGTAAAAAAAATGTGAATACACAGCACTGTAGTGATATGCGTAACTGAGCTTCTAAAAGTTTAAAAACAATTGTTTTATACACTAAAACAAATTATGTCGTAATATATAATTGTATTGTTTTTCGTCGCAAGCGTCGCCTACAGGCGCTGTGGCTCTTGTGTCATTTTGTTGTAGCTAAATAAAGAGGATTCATACAAAGATGGTGTTTTTTTTTTAATCCATTCCTTTTTGCCCTGGGGTACAATTCCCGGCATAACCGATCTATTATTCATGATGCACCTGGCGCGTCACATTGAAATTCCTTAAAAACAGATTTTAAAAGATTGAAATAAAGAGAACTACCACTTTGTATCCTAAATTAAACATTGAAGTTGATTATACCCTGTGCCATTTATTTAGAATATATATTTTATAAGTCAGGGATAGCAAACCTTTGGAAACAGTTTGCAAACATTTACGGGGTGAAAGGAACACCGACGTGGAAATGGAAACGTTGCCTGTATATTGGCGTAATATTGTAGAAATATAAATACTTTTATTATGGTTCCATAGCCGAATGGCAAAAAGTCAAATCAGTCTGTCTCTAAGTCACAGCCGCTTTGTTCCGAAACTATTAGGACCACACAGTTGTCACATAATACGTAAATGAATTCTGTGAACCGTTTTGCGATTTTTATACAAAACTAAAAAAGATAAAAAATTAAGGGGCTCTTCACACATGGAAATGAAACAAAAAAACATCATACCTGTACGGCATCATTGCACACCGTTCTCCATCTTCACCGACAAGAACAAAATCACATTTATACGTTTTAGATAGGTATTTGGAAATGAAAACCATTTTTTGTCATGGCCAATCGTTTGGAGATAGACGAAAACGTCGAAAGTGTTTAAATGTGCCCCAAATTAAGCTTCTTTGAAAGATGCAAAATCGATTGACTTTCAGAAAAAAAAAACATTTTCTTTATTGTTATCTTGGTCAGTGAATAATGCCTGAGTACATTTAGGAAAAAATTCGTCTCCTTCCTGATAATCTACAAATAATACGTTTATTATCACAAACAAATGACCTACCTACTACCACAAGTAAATTCACAAAAATATTTACGACCCCTGTTACATTTTAATGAAATAAGTAAATCGTACCTTGTGATGCCATATTTAAATTGAATATCAACTAATAGGAATCGAAGCACACAAAGAACTTTTTAAATTGAATATCAACTAATAGGAATCGAAGCACACAAAGAACTTTTTCTTTTATCAGATCGACGCAAGATAACGGAGAAATACCCATAAAACATCACAGGGGGGGCCAATGACGCGCTAGGTGCGTCATCCTTCACGCAGACCCATCATGACCCATGACGCGCCTGGCGCGTCTTCGTATAATGTTCGGGAGTAAATAATCAAAGAATGTAAATAATCAAAAAGTACCTATGCATGAAAATGGTGGCAATGAGTCGGTTAAGCAAAGTTGTTAGTTTGCTTTGCCATCAGGAATTTCTCGGTAGCAACCACGGATTTGTGCCTGTTTTATAGCTTCCCGTTAGTGAAAGAATTTTCGTGATCGAAATCAAGAGTTCTGAAGATCTGAGAATCAAATCTACAAGTTACACTCCCACATCATTGAGATATATGCAAAGAAGAGGTAATTTGGGAACCTAAGTATCTACATGGATGGAGCCACCAATATAATAAACAAGGATGATGATGATGAAGGAGCCTACTACCTGCACAAATTCATGTTTTTATCATAGATCTATGGTGTTAAAGGTGCATATTAGAATTTATGCTAGTGGTGTGTGTTTGTTTAAACAAAATAACATCCAGTATAAGTTACTGTTAATGATTAGTAATTTTGCCAGCCATTTTGAAAAAAAAAACAGGCATTTTAAAAGGTACTATCACTTCGTAGGGTTAAGAAAAAATAAAACAAGTTACAATTTAAATTTACAAGCTTACATTTATTTACAAACACCTTAAAAATAAAAATTAATACACAAATCAGTCTGGCACTTGGCCTTAAAACTTTGGGACGTGGTTACACACGCACCATCTAACAAAAAATCAGTTACGTAGGTAGGACAGATTACTTTTCCTTTTTTTCTTCAGTTCCATTGCTCTGTTGCTTTATTTCCTTGCGTGCAGGCCCTGACTGCGCGATAGGCACCTTCCTCTCTCCCTTGATAGCGTCAGGAACCTTCCGCGGCGCTGTGATGGAGAGGACCCCGTCGGATGAGAGGCGAGACTCCACAGTCTCGGGCGCTGCGCCTTCAGGCAGCGCGTACCGCCGCACGAACTGCCGGCTGATGTAGCCGTGGTCGTCTTTCTTCTCCTCGTGCTTGCCTTCCACCACGATGTACCCGTCCGCTGTCTTCACTGAGATCTCTTCAGGAGCGAATTGTTGGACGTCCAAGTTGATCTGGAACTTGTCGCCGTCAGCCTTGATGCTGGAGCCTAGATCTTTAGCAGCGGCTGCGAGGTGTCTCCAAGGTCTGTAGTACTCCCTCGTCAGCAACGGTCCAGCGGCCATAGACAAAATGTCGTTGGGTGTTAGAGCCAGCCCAAAGTGTTGGTCCATAAGGCGGCGGGGACGTTGGAAACCGAAATCGTCAAAGAAATATGGCAGTAGAGACATCTTGATTGAAAATGTAGACTTTCTTTCTTCCTTGCAATAAAGTCGCTAAGTAATCTCTTGTGCCGCTTTGAGAGCGCTTGAAGTTCGCTTGTCGCTTGATCGCTTGCTTTTTAACTGAATGCCGCTGCCGCGCTGCGCCGCGTTTATATAGGTTGGTAACAGCGCCATCTCGTATCAAGTAGAAAATGCTAGAAACATAATATTAGTCAGCTGTTGGGTACAAACATCGGGGACGCTCAACCCTGTGGGCCGCAATAGATAATCTTAGCATTTTGGTGTTGTTTTTAATGTGGATAATGTATTTCGACAGTTATTTTACGTCATTTTAATTAATCTTATTCCATTGCCATGACGATGACGTTAGAAACGAAGCGGTTTAGCACTTCGTTCATAGTAATGTAAGTTCAGTTTGATAGATTTGATTTAACTTTAAAATATTATTATCAAACGTTTCACACATAATATTTTTTTGAGACATATATATCTTTTCCTTTTAAAATATTGAATGGTACTTGTCACAAAAAAGCAAGCAAAGTGCGACTGGATGGTGTAGCATAGCGAATTTCCGGAATATTCCGAACCTGACCCGAAATCAAACCCGGTCGCGGGTTATGTTAGGAACTTGAAAATAAAAAAGAATTTTATTCCGAACGTAACCCTATTCCTAACCTTTTTTTTTTTGGTGGGTGTAAAATCATCGAATAACCCCTCCCGCTCTTGGGCAGAGCGAAAGAGAGTGTCAGACTTCTACTGACTAAAAACCACCCATGTTCCTTCTTCGCCCTCTATGTCGAGGCCGCGATAACCAGAGGACTACCCGCAGCCCCGACAGGACCCTATTCCTAACCTGACCCGATGTATAATAATAATAATAATATAATAATAATAATATTCCACAACTATCACACAACGCCATCTAGTCCCAAGCTAAGCAGAGCTTGTGTTATGGGCACTAGACAACTGATAAACATACTTATATATTTCTAAATACATACATATTATAGATAAATTACACCCAGACACAGAACAAATGATCGTGCTCATCACACAAACATTTGTCCTGGGTGGGAATCGAACCCACGACCTCCGGCATAGCAGTTAGGGTCACTAACCACTAGACCAACAGGCCAGTCAAATGATGACAAATGATGAGATGTATCGTTCCTATACCACACACAAATTATTAATAAATCTATGTTGTTTTTTTTTTGTATTTCTTTTATTTACCTTTTTGACTATAAAAGACTGTTTGTGGTTGTCGTCCCTGCCTACAAAAGAAAAACTTAACCAATCTCATTAATTTTATTATATTATTTAAAGGAACCTTTGCGATTTTTGTCTCGGACACACTTCATTATTCTTTCACTTTTTCAATAACTAACTATTTTAGTGTTGTTAATTTAGAACCTACATAGGAACTGCTTAATTCATTTTAAAATTATCACACCAATTCTTTGGTTTTCCCTGAGTAGAAAGACCTTCTCAAAAGAAAAAACTGCTAAAAATATGAAATTCGCTCTTCACAGCGTAAAGCCGGCCCGCAAGTTGAGCAGCCCTGCTCGCCCTTATCGGGGTGAACGACCGACGAGAAACATCGAGAATATGGGGCGACCGGCTTCTTCCTCGGCAAACATTCGATATGGTTCTATAATGTTCTACGTCTATTGAATACTCACAGTGTAGGTCATGTCCAAGGACAAAGCATTGCACGTACAGCTGTTAAACGAAAAAAATCTACCTCCCTTTGGTAATTAATTAGTGAATGGATTAACAGCCGTTTGAATATGGAATGTTTTTGTTACATGTTTTCTAAAAGTATTTGGATTTTGTTTCCAGGGGCGATTAACTGGTTTTTAAGTGACTTGACGAATTAAACTAGGCTAATGTAGGCTTAATAGGTGCAAATGTTTATTTTAAAAATACAAAAGGGATATTAAATAACAAGAGGTCATTTTTTTATTTGCCCAGCAATCCAAAGCGGACCAACCAGGGTTGGGTGGACCAGTTTGCCCAATCAAACTTTAGCCAAAAAGATATTAATAAATTTGTGATGCAAAACTATCATTTTTCTGGAGTGCTTTTTCTGTGTACTGTTATCAATATCATAAAACCTTCATCAACACTACCGATAGATTTCGTTGAGTCACGCAGCAGAAATTTTGTACTGGTTTATGATTATTTCAGTTTATTGTTTAAGACTTCTTCTTCGAAATTATGACTGGGGGGTGTGTGCCAGGGGGTTATTATTCAGTAATCTTCGACAGTTTTTTGTAGAAGTGGAAATTTCGGTTTTTTCTACTCCTCCGCTATTCTTTTCTGATTAATTTTGTTGCGGGATCCAAGACAGTCAAATAATTTCTCAGGGACTTCGTCGAGCTTCATTGTCTCGGCGCTTTTCTTGTGGTCGCCACTGTTGATTCTGGTTGGGAATAGTGAGGCGGGCTTGTCCCATTAAACAATCTTCAAGTTTTAATATGTTATCATTTGTTAGGTGGAGGCCCGTGGAGGTACCTATCTTATTAAAAAAACTTGTAATATCTTTGAAAGCATGCAAAACAAACATCACACAATTAAAAGGAACAAAAGGAGTTCTATTGCAGGAACAAATAACTAAACAAACTATTACAGGGCATCAAAAATACCAATCTAGAAACATCAGAACCCACATTTCATGTACTTAGGCCAGGTAGAAAAATAAGTCCATGTCTCTCGTGCTTTTCTGGAATGTGTGTCTTGCATGTAAGATGACTAAACAATTCGTCGGGGCTGCGGGTTGTTTGCAAGAGTTACCGCGGCCTCGACATAAAGGGCTAAGAAGGAACATGGGTGGTTTTTAGGCAGTAGAACTCTGACACTCCCTTTCGCTCTGCCCAAGAGTGGGAGGGGTTATTTGATGATTTTACACCCGCCAAAAAAATAAAAAGGCGTAATTGCCTCGAATGCTATAATATATACTAAACTTTCCGCAAAATACTAAACAAATAAATAAATCTTTGCTGGAAGTATCTAGAATAACTTTTTTTCTTTAGTGGGTAGGATGTTTTTAAAGCATCAAGAATCAATAGTGTTATGATGTAGATCTAGATAGTACCTATTATAAGTTTTATGAGTGACCATCCGATACAACCAAAAGATTTTAGTTTTACAGACACTTTCACACGTCTTTTTTTAAAGTAGAGCGATTGTTTTGTCCCCGACTTTTGTACTATGAGAAATAAAAACAGAGGTCATAGTCTATTTTAAGGTCCAGACATAGTCTTGGTCAACTCACATGAACGATCTACGTTATAAATAAATGAAAGAAAGAAAGAAAAAGTATTTATTGGTTTCACACTGGACAGAACAAATCGCCAAAAAAAAAATTAAAAGCTTAAAACAAGAAAACAAGAGAGTGATGAAATAAAGATGAACATAATATGTATAAAACACCCCTCTTCTTGCGTCGGGGGTAAAAGTAGGAGTAGGTCCTGTGCAAGCTGTGTCGAGCAATGCTATTCTTCGAAATCGTGGTGTTACATTATGCAAATATAGGAACCTAATAGGCCTGTTTCTTAAAGAATCCTCTTCCAGTATTATCGATAGTTTACCCTAGTAAGGGAGTAGTACCGTACCAAAGTAGGGGATTTGTGGAGACATTGCATCCCCGTCGATCAATACTTTATAGTAGGTACATGTCTGTCTGCCCTGAGTGTCTGCAAGAGCCAACTTTTGTCTGGTCGCAGTGCCCTAAGCTTTGAACGATTCTGTACACACAGCAAGAGAAAAACAAAGATATCATAACGAAATTATAAAATAAAAAAATATTGGGTTTTTTATTTCGTTTCCATACTCGCAAAAAAATATAAATAGGTAGGTACCCTCTTTTGTCTTTGTGTAACTTACTAATTTACTTAATCTTTTGTACCTAATGATAGATTCACATTAGTGTGGCGCGACAGATCCCCCACCACCTCTCTATATTTAGGTAATAGACTTAGGTACCTACCACATAATACATACGACGTAAGGTACGTAGGTACCTAAGTGTTGTTTTTAGCTATAGTCATGACCTAGCGCAACAAGAATGGGAAGACCGTGACCTAAGCATGTTCATTATTATCGGCAGCCGGACAGCTACGACGTTAGTTACATTTTAATTATTGCCTAAATAACATCTCATAGGTAAACATACTATATTGGTATTGAAATAGAAAACCTTGTTGACTAAAATTACGATTTGGTGCGTCGTTACATCAATATTATCGAATAGCTTCACGAAACTTCAGGAAATCTGTTTCCAAGCAACGGTCGTATACTGACACGGTATTTTATCAATGTGTGAGTGAATCTCGTGTATGTGTTAGTGATAAATTCGCGTCAAATGACTTTTCTGGAACGAGCTACTCGCCGCTAGATGGCGCTGTTCTCAGAATTCGTCAATGTATGAGTGACATTTTGCTTATGTGTGTGTAAACGCGCGCCACGCTGACTAGCATGTTCGAGAGTTTTCTATTCATTCTATTCGCTACCAGGGGGCGCTCCGCAGCGAGTATAAATACGAGGCGCGCTCACCGGCCGGCATGCATTTTGTGTTCAAGCAATCGAAGCGATAACAAGCTCTCGAAGCAAGTACTTTACTCTCAATCTACAACCGTTGAAAAATACTCAAGAAAATGTCTCTGCTACCATTCGTGCTCGGCTACGACCGTCCCGCTCGTCACGTC
The DNA here is from genome assembly GCA_932274075.1 of Diarsia rubi. NCBI lineage: Eukaryota > Metazoa > Arthropoda > Insecta > Lepidoptera > Noctuidae > Diarsia > Diarsia rubi. The sequence continues at coordinate 7,638,315 of OW026437.1, read as the reverse complement.
CACCCACACAGCCACTTCTGGCCCAGCCGGATTCTAGACCAAGACTTCGGGCTGGCCCTAACACCGGACGACCTTCTGACAGCTGTGGCAGCACCCATGCTCTCCGAAGACTACTACAGACCATGGCGTCAAATGGCTTCACTCAACCGCGACATGGGATCAAGCATCAAAAGCGACAAAGACAAGTTCCAGGTCAACCTAGACGTCCAACATTTCGCGCCTGAAGAGATCTCTGTGAAGACAGCGGACGGGTACATCGTGGTGGAAGGCAAGCACGAGGAGAAGAAGGACGACCACGGCTACATCAGCCGGCAGTTCGTGCGGCGGTACGCGCTGCCTGAGGGCGCAGCGCCCGAGACTGTGGAGTCGCGCCTCTCGTCCGACGGGGTCCTCTCCATCACAGCGCCGCGGAAGGTTCCTGACGCCGTCAAGGGAGAGAGGAAGGTGCCCATCGCGCAAACCGGGCCCGTACGCAAGGAGATCAAGGACCAGAGCAACGGAACTGAAGACAAGTGAAGCAGTGTTATTGACTAGTCTTCTAAGCTTCTTTAATTATCGTTTTACAATTCCAAAGTATTGGTTTGAGACTGATTTGTGTTGTAAATTAGGTTTAAGTTCTTAATAAATATTCCTTTTTATTTATCGTGTAAAACGTGGTTTTGTTTTTGATCTACCTCCTTACACAGTAAGTATCTACCTACACCAAATAAAGGACAGTTTACTTACTCGCTTAAAAGTACACAGCTATCTTACATTACATATTTACAACTCCTCAGGCACACTTCACTTACACACTCATACAGGCTGTAATGTAATGCACCTATAGCTATTAAATTGGAAATCCTTAAGTAGGTACCTAGCTGTAGGATAATTAAGGTTATATTTTATGATAAAATTTCAAAGAGCTGTGGCTATTGTGAATGATGAATAAATAGCATACATTCCATATACATTCATGAAACACAGATGACAAACGAGACATGAAAAGCATGTCATTCAATCACTAATGAACAGCACAATGTTCCGAGTTAGTGAAAGGTACAAAAAATATTGATCCTCCCGCTCTTGGGCAGAGCGAAAGGGAGTGTCAAACTTCTACTGACTAAAAACCACCCATGTTCCTTCTTAGCCCTCTATGTCGAGGCCGCGATAACTACTGTACAACCCGCAGCCATTTTGATTACTCTAGATATTTAATGGTTTGTGGGTACAAAACTTATTATTTTATTTACTTACGCTACCTACATGTTTTACTTATTGATTGAATTAAATCTTATGACCAATGACGTATTATATTTAAAAAAACGATTAATTGGGCCACATCGTACATATATTGGTTGAAAATGTGTGTATTTAACAGCTTTAAAGCGACACGAGGACACGTCGTAATCTGTGTAGTTATCTACTTGGTATTTTTATTCTGAAAGATTTGTCTTCACTAGGCGCAGCCACACAGCTCACTAGTTGTAGACATAGGGTATTCACCCTTTTAACTCGCCCTTATGACCAATGACGTATTATATTTTACAAATACCACCCTTATAAACGATTAATTGGGCCACATCGTACATATATTGGTTGAAAATGTGTGTATTTATCAGCTTTAAAGCGACACGAGGACACGTCGTAATCTGTGTAGTTATGTACTAACATCGCGGGGCTTAGAAACGGCGAAAATATTAGATAACTACTTATACGCGTAAAGAAAGGGAAAGAAAATATGACACCGTACAGCGGGATGCCTGTTGCTAGAGAGAGATAAATATACATCTTCAGTTACGTCACAGGATAAGTAATAGTCTAATTACTTGCTCATTGGTCGAGCGCGTGAGTGACGTAGTTAACGTAACTTCATGCGCCGGCCGCCATTACACGGCGGCGTCGAACAAAATAAAATAAAAATAGGTAGTTTTGTGAACTTACGCATGAAATGACATATTTATCTATAACTTTTGGAGTATAATTTGTATATCGTAAGAAAACACACGACGGCGTGTTTTTTTATGTTTTGCGCAGGTTTACACACACGATTTAAATTAAGAACAAACGTAGCGTCGCGGGAGAGGTTGGTGCGTAACTAAGCGCGATGTGGCTAATCGGCTTCATTTCATGTTGCCATTTTTGAGGGCGGACAACGTATCTATAGTTTTAATACACACATCAAAAGTGTCTAGGGATCAACATATATTTTTGCAATAACTTTTCTCCTGATTGATATTAATTAAAATTTTCTTTAAGGATTCATCAAATAAAGTGTTTTCGTTTGTCACAGTAACGATAAACCAAGTCACCTTTGCATTAATAAAGAAATTTGCCATTTTCCTAATAAAGGGATTTTTGACATTTGAACCACTAACATTAAAGTTCGAAAAAAAGACTGAAATAACAGTTTTCTTTAAAATTTTATTGGGTAACTTAAACAATTAATAATCCGTGTTTCTACCGCGAACACTAACAACACAAGAACATCGATTTGGCATACTCAAAATGAGTTCATCCAAATCACGCTGTGGAATGGCCGCCCATGTTCGTTGCAACAACAAAAAAAGGTCTTCTTGCGACTGGATACCCTCCATATTCGGCAGAGCTCTTCTCTGTAGCATATCCCATGCATGCTCAATCGGGTTCAAGTCTGGCGACTGAGCAGGCCAGGGCAGGACATTGATGTTAGCTGCGGCGAGAGTCTGTCTTACAACTCTTGCGGTGTGCGGTCGTGCATTATCATGCATTAACTGAAATAAGGGACCGATTTGCACTTGTAGAGGAACGATGACGTCTGATACAATCGTCTCAGCATAAATTTGAGCGTTGAGGTTGCCTCTGATCCAAATCAACTCAGTTCTTCCGCCGATCCAAATACCCGCCCATACCATGATGGTTCCACCACTATAAGGATGGACTTCCTGGCAGGATTTTAATCGCTGTTGGCGTCCAGGGGTTCTCCAGTGTCGTATACGTCTTGTATCCGGTCTCATACCAAAACGAGACTCATCAGAAAAGCACACGAAACGCCATTGTTCTTCTGCCCAATTTCTGTGTTCAAGAGCCCATTGATATCGAATCCTACGATTGTGCATTGCTATAGGTGGTACCCGTAGCGGTCTTCGGGAATGAAGGTTCACTTCATGCAAGCGGTTTCTGACTGTTTGGTCGCTAATTAAGTTCCCTGAAGAGTGATGAAGCCTCACGGCTAACATCATGGCGGTTATTGTTGGAGCTCTTCGAGTTAAGATTTGAATGTATCGGTCTTGTCTCCGTGTGGTGCAGCGATACCGTCCTCCATGGTGCTCAGCCACGGTACCAGTGCTTCGGTAACGTGTCCAAAGTCGACTGATAACACTCTGACTTGTATTCAGAGCTAAAGCCACAGTACGTTGCCGGGAACCAGCTTCTATCATTCCCACGGCTCTGAGCATTTCTTCCCTGCTTAAATGACGTCGCCGCTCCATAATAACGTTGGTTTTAATCAGTAGTAGGGAAACAGTAGCACTAATAATGTCTTCAATGCGTTGTATGTTTTTATAGGGAAAATATTGAAAGCTGATTTTCATCTTTTACTCGAACTTGATTCACAGTTCCTGATTCAAATTATGAAATGCACCAAAAAGGATCCATATAAATTTATAAAATCATAAATTTATTACAAAGCCACATCTCAATCTCAAGAAATCCGCATAAATATGCTTGATCCCTAGACACTTTTGATGTGTGTATATCATTGCTTATGACTACGCCTATGAGTGATCAATAACTACGATATATGAACCGACCTGGGGGTTATCCGAAAATACATGCGTTTTGTAGATATTTTCCAACTTTTTCTTGAAAGTTCACGGGGGTTCAGGTGAAAGTAAATGTAACCGTTTCGGCGTCCAAATCCCCTTCCTATACTTCAACTCAGGTACCAAAACCTCCTAATTTTCCCAACCCTAAAATAAATCATTTTCGTCGAACATTTCTGATCAAACTATCAAAATTCAACATGACATACCTTGTCAATCACTCAAAATTCACCATTCAAAAAAAAATTCACACCAAAAATGAAATAAATTCAGACATGAGAATGTTTCTCAGACCTCCTTTGGGCACCTTCAAATACTTCTCCTCTTCTATAAATAACACTAGAAGTTTGAGACCAAGCATTCGAATTGCCAAAGATACATTTCAGTTACGCCTTGACGTACAGCATTACAATAAGGACGAAATTCGAGTGAGAGCGCACCCAGAATACGTAATCATTGAAGGAAAACAGGAGAAAAACACTGGACAGGGATATGTTTTGAGACAGTTCATCCGAAAATTCAAGTTACCCGAAGGTTGTGTACCTTCGAAGATGAAATGCACGATTGGGGGTAACGGTTGGTTGACCGTGGAAGCGCAAAGGTCTTTCAAAGATAAAGCAAGCCCTGTCGAAGTAGTTGTGGTACCTATTGAGTATGGCCGGGTCGATGAAAAAGAGTCGTCGAATACCCTCGCCGTAGGACCCCCACCGACGGAACCCGAAATTATTGTTAAAAATCCCTGTGCCAATTATCCAAAAATAACATTTCCCGACGATAAGAAATAAACAAAAGCCTTTCCCCTCGAATGCAATATCAAACCGAAACCAACCAACCAACCAACAACCTCATCAACCTGTCGATGATCTAACGATGTCGTTGGTCCACCTGGTTTTCCACCAGGTACCAGGTAGGCCTACCAACCTTTCGTGGTCGCCACTCTAATTCGCCTCTTTAATTTTATACTCGAGACAGACATCTGCAACCATTAGTGTCGTCAACATGTCGTGTGGAACTTAGTCAAGATTGTATCATTAGCAAATGAAGAACAGAATACAATTTTTCGTAAATAATAATTTATTTATTTGCTTTCGAATTCAATCAAATTCCCTTAATTTTGCAATCTGATGTACAACTTATTAGTGATCTGTGTTTCTAAACATCAAAAATCGATTTATCACTGCATTAAATATATTTCATGACAGATCCGTTACTGTTATACGATTCTTCATTATTTGCCTAGCATTTCTTCAAGTATGTTACAATTGGCTTCAGCAAGTCAGCAACGGTGATGGAAAAATTACACAAAGTAACGCGCCTGTCTGGGTTCGAAACCACTGCAGCTCGGAAGTTGTACTACTGGCAAGTATTGCCCGACCATCTCGAAAATATTGAAATGCTTGGCCACACCAAATATGTGTGATATGGCCGGACCTTTACTGAAATATTGCTGGCCATTGTATTGCAGCCACATAATAAATAATAATAAAATGCAGCCACATATTGCAGTGAAATATTGTCCGTTTAGAAGCACCTTTACAGTACCAAGCAATGATGTAAAGCTTCTAAAAATATCCTTGCAAAGTAACTCCGAGAATATTTTCAACTGTTGTTTTTCGTAGGCGTTTCAATTGAGTAAATATAGATCGACAGTTATTTCACTATAAATACGCTAGACATTATAGTGACGGTACTTTCATACAAACTTAAACCATGTGTTGCCATTTATCTTATCTTTATGGTGTTAGGGTTTCCCTGAACTTTCCGTATTGTTGGTGCTGAAGCACGCCAGTACCTACCTAATATTTATTTAATAAATACACAAAGAATAATACATTAAAACTAAATATATACAAATAAAAGCTCGGAATTTAATGGGTGGTCCCCATTCAAAGAGCTAAGGAGGCCCCTGAAAGCACGGCTTAAGTTAAATATCGACCGAACGGCTGTTAATATTGCTGTTACCCGTTGAAGCTAAAGTTTGCAGAAACTTAACTAACCCACTTCAAAAAGAAGGAGGTTCTCAATTCGTCGTGTTCGTATTTTACTTATTTGTTTTAACAAAAAAAGGAAACGGCTTCAACAAAAAATTTAAGTCGGTGGTTAAAACTGAAATCAAACAAACAAAAGTCACCGACTTCAGAAACTGATTTTTCTTTATTTTTCACTTTCTTGTGTTTTATTTCTTGTTGAAGTCGGTTTTATTTTTTGTAAAAAAGCTTTTTTATTTGGCAACTTGACTTAAAAGGCAACTATCACATAATCAGTGTACATTAATACATAAATACCTGCATTTATGCAGGTATTTTACTGCATAGTGCATAATCAAACGGTTAAGGTAAACAGTTATCTAAAACTGGTTATAAAATAATCTAAACTTGTCAAATGAAAAGGTTAAATTATAGGCTAAACCCATACTAAATGTAATCGGGTAAGTATATCAGGACACAATCTGGATATTGTGACTGTTGATTTCAATAGTCCTAATGATATATGGGTTGCTTTGTAGAAAAGAGACAAAACCAAGTTTTAAGGATTATAACCATAGTGAAAACTAAAACTACTAGACCGAGTTCCAAACGCCGAAATGCGCAGAAGTACGAAGGTCTTCGATAATGGTAATCGATTTATGGAACTCAAGTGGAATTGGTCAGGACACCTAGCAAGGCGCGGTGATGGCAGGTGGCGTAAAGCTGTGACCAAATGTCTTCCAAGGATTGGAAAGAAGCGGGAGGCGCTCCGGGCGTCGGGCGGCACGTGACGGCTTCCGGCCACCGTAGATGCGGGCCTGTGGACGGTGAGTGATGGGCAAGCTCGCCGTCTGGCCGTCTTACGACCAAAACGGGCCGTGTCGACAACGCGTTCGTGTTCCACGCGCGTCTCAATGAGATGTCAGCAACATGGGAGGGGCCCGAAAGGGCCGACGCCCGTCGGGGCTGCGGGTTGTACACTAGTCACCGCGGCGTCGCCATATAGGGCTAAAAAGGAACATGGGTGGTTTTTAGTCACTAGAAGTTTGACACTCCCTTTCGCTCTGCCCAAGAGCGGGAGGGGTTATTTGATGATTTCCCACTTCCCAAAAAAAAAAAAAAGACTGTAAAGAAAAGTGTTGGTCGTTCGGCGGCGAGATGGACAGACGCCATTGTTTCCATCATCGCGCCATATCCTGGATGAGGCCGGGACAAGAACGTGCAGCTTGGCGCAAGCAAAATCCAAGAAAAAGCCTATACCTGGCAGTGGGTGAAGTCACAAAGTACATAATGTTTAACGAAATTTCTAAACGCTTAGAGCAGTATTTCGATGCCTTTTCATAGTTTCTTATTAGTTTATTTTATAGTTTTTAATAAATAATTAATGTAAAAGCAGTGGTGGTCCAGTGGTGGCGGTCCCGACTTACGACCCACCCCCGTTCGAGCCCAGGCAGAATAAAATAAATTAAAAAATAATGAAATGAATAATAAAATAAATAATGAAATAAATTATTTCATCACCGCTGCTCTAAAAAAGGTAAAGGAAAACATCGTGAGCAAACCGGCATCTCTTAAAACCAAAAAATTCGAAGAAATGTGACATCTCTAATCCGCACTGGGCCCGCGAGGTAGATTATAGCCTATTCCCTCTCAAAGAGAGGAGGCATGTGTCCCAGCAGTGGGAACATTAATAGGCTGTTGAGGATGATGAATTAATGTACATAGTTACTTTACTCTTATAATTAAAGTACACCATCTAGAAAATGTTGGAAGATGACTTCGAAAGACGATCACATTGTTTTCATTTTAGTTCACAATAACACCGCCTACCAAGATAGCCGGTACCTACGTATCTACGTCATTTATCGAATGCATCGGGAACTTTCTCGTTCCAAATACTCCCGAGAGCGATGCCAGATCTATGAATCAGCGCACGCACATATATAAACGCGTCCCGAACGAATTCCCGTAGACCAAAAGGAAACGCGCTAAAGATAACACAGAAAATGTCTCTGCGACCTTACTTCTACGATTACGACCTTCCAAGATGGCCGAGGCGTCTTCTTGACCAGAACTTCGGGCTGACAATGACTCCTGATGATCTGCTGACGGCGTCCGTTAACCCTATCAGCCCAATCGTCGCTGGTGTCCAACCCTGGTGGCCGAAAAACTCTGGCTCCACAATCAAGGTGGACAAGGATAAGTGGCAGATCAACGTGGACGTCCAACACTTCTCTCCAGAAGAAATAACAGTCAAAATCAGTAACGGGTTCATCATAGTCGAAGGTCAGCATGAAGAAAAGGAAGATGAACACGGTTTTATCTCCAGGAAGTTCGCTAGAAGGTTCAAATTGCCGGAAGAAAGTAACCCTGATACCGTGGAATCTAGACTCTCTTCGGATGGAATTCTGACTGTTGTTGCACCTAAGAAGGCTGAAGTTGCTCAAGGCGAAAGGGCTGTTCCTATAACCCACACTGGACCAGTTAGAAAAGATGTCCTGAATGAAGCTAAGAAGGAATAAGAAGAATCTCATGCTAACAGACTGTTATTTTAAGAGACTGCTTTTATTTCTATTAAGTTTCTATTTTTTGTATTAAAAACGCTTTTCATTACATATTTCGGTGTCTTACTCTACTTAACACCTGTTCACCTAAATAATATGATTATCCCTGCTATTTATAGAGTGTTAGCGTAACACTAGTGAGTGGGACGCATCTCCGTTCGTTTTATTTCTAAAACTGTTACATATCACGATTTTCTCGTCTGTCGTGGACGGTAAGATGAATTCCTAATTACGTGCAAAACAAAAAAAAACTAGCTGAATATAAATAATAACCTAGGTACAGGCAATGACTTCTCGAATCAATTATCGAGTAATTAAATATCCCTAAACGCATCATTGGTACACCAGGGAGGTCACCATGAAGTCTTGAAGAGTAATTGTTTTAATGTCTAATGTACATTACAATAATACACAATTTATTGATAAGAAGAATACTCTAGTTTTCAGCCGAAGCTAACCAACTGCAATACAATCGTTGATCATTAATAGGGAAATGATAGAAAATACGCTAAAACAATGGGACAAAAAATATTCCTGTCAAAGTGTTTAGCTTTATCAATTACTCAGAACAATAAATTCATATTTTAAAGGAGATTATTGTAATGATAATGAAGTACACATTTAACTATAATGGTAACTCATAAAAAGTCATAGCTTACTAAATATTGATACTATCACGGTATTGCCATCAAACTTATTAGCAAGGGGTTGATAAGCATAATATGCAATATTATTAAGTATAAATTATCTTCAAAGTCGTGCAGGGTCGCTATTTCCTTTAAAATTTTATTTAAAGGTGTTAAAACGTAACATATTTGTTGAGGTTAGAATATGCTTCATTCATACTTTTCATGTTTTTATTAATTTTACATAAATAAAATAATATAATAGTTAGCAAAAGTTTATCAATGTTTGTTTATTTCTACGTATTTACATTACAAATCACCTGCTTATTACTGTTTATACAGGTCCTACTTTATGGCTACTTAAAATAACGCCCTGGCATATTAATTCTCATTATCCTTCTTAATATTATCTTTCTTCTCATACAAAGAATTCTCTATTTCTTGCAGACTTCTACCACTCGTTTCTGGTATTATAAAACTAAGTATTATACCAGTGAACAATGTGATACCACCAAATAAACCATACATAACGATCTCACCGAACGCATGAATAACTTCTGGAGTCACTTTCACAGATATAAAAAGCAAGGCAAATGATATTGCGGAACTTAAGCCAGAGCCAAAACCACGCAATTTTGACGGAAATATCTCTGCTATAAACGTCCACGATATAGATGCAGCTGCAGATGCCATAGCTATGTAAACAACCATACAAGTTACAGCTATACCTACTAAACCAACAGGAGCTAAATACAAGTATATTACTAAACCTATCAACACAAGACCAGTTGATATACAACAAGTTAGAAAAGTGATTTTACGTGGGAGAACCTTTGCAAAAATACACACGAACACAACTGCTACAATTCTTATAGAATCACTAACTATCATTAACATAAATGCATCTATATCTCCAGAAAACGTCTTCTCAAATATCTCTTGAGCATAGAAAGCTAATGTAGTGACACCACACCACTGTGTAGCGACTAACAAGAAGAATGCAATTACTACAGACTTTATGAATGGTTTACTAAATAATATATTAAGTGTATCTTTAAACGTGGTATTTTCTTCTGCTTTTGCTTTAGTCTTCTCCAAAACAGTTGTTAGTTCCTTTTCAGCGTTCTCTCCATCTCCTCGAAATTTTCTGTAGGATTCTGTACCTGCATCTATTCTGCCTTTGGACAGCAGCCACAACGGGCTTTCGTTCAAGGGCACGAGCATAATAAAGGCTATAATGAGCGGCAATGAGAAAATGAAGCAACTTGTCTTCCAAGGCAAATATTTTCCAACTGAATGGCTGATTAAGACGCCCACATGGGCAGCTACACACGGGTAGAAAAAAGCAATAGCCCTGAACTTGGGATCAGAAGATTCTGCGACGTAGACCATGCCATTAGCTCTCATGGCTCCCCTACAGATACCCGTGATGAACCTTCCAATGAGCATGAGTGTGTTATTGTAGGCTAGTCCCATGACGATCCAACCGACGGTGTAGGGTACGATCACGACGAGCTGGGCCATCTTTCTGCCAATGCCATCACTCATTGAACCAGAGAAGATAGACCCCAGAATCATTGCCAGCGGAGAGATGGAGGCTGAAACAAATAAGTAGTTGAATTGCTTTCTTTGATATGACTGGCCTGTTGGTCTAGTGGTTAGTGACCCTAACTGCTATGCCGGAGGTCGTGGGTTCGATTCCCACCCAGGACAAATGTTTGTGTGATGAGCACGATCATTTATTCTGTGTCTGGGTGTAATTTATCTATAATATGTATGTATTTAGAAATATATAAGTATGTTTATCAGTTGTCTAGTACCCATAACACAAGCTCTGCTTAGCTTGGGACTAGATGGCGTTGTGTGATAGTTGTGGAATATTATTATTATTATTATTATTATTATATGAATATTTATGTGTCATATTTCTAGTATTTCCCACTACCCACATGGACTTCAGTGACCAAGGCTCGTTACTTTATTTAATTATTTATTTATTAGTAACATAAATTAGTTTTAACAGGTAAGACCCAAGCTAACAAAAAGAGTCATAAATTGCTAAAAGTCCAGTCCCGAGTAGCGGGTCTGGGAAGGAACACAGCAGCTATACAGTGGACATCATACTAAGTGTCACCCTCTGGAATTCCGCCAAACAAGAAAATATGTCCAAACGCCGAGACACACTATTCAGTGTGTTATTTGGTAGCATACTGCGGTCATCAATCAACAGCATGCCTTTTTTTTTTTTCTTGGTTGGTGTAAAATCATCGAATAACCCCCTCCCGCTCTTGGGCAGAGCGAAAGGGAGTGTCAGACTTCTACTGACTAAAAACCACCCATGTTCCTTCTTCGCCCCTCTATGTCGAGACCGCGATAACCGTTGGACTACCCGCGGCCCCGACAGATCAACAGCATGCCTTACATTCACTCTCTTCAATATTTCCTAAACAGGACTGTGGAACTCTTTTACGTTGTGAGTCGTATCTTGACTCTTTCTGCTATATAAAGAATCAAGGCCTTTTTACATTTGAAATGGAAACACTACTGGTGTACAACTAACCAATCCATGAGTCGAAGCGCTCATCGTAAGGAAAGCTGGGGTCACTCTGCAGTTGTGGCAGTAGAACTGCTGTGAATCCGAAGGTCAGGCCACCACCAAGTGACACTAATGATACCGCTACTGTCGCCAGAATCTGAAATTTGTGACGAAAAATAAATCAATAGGGGATCGGACTGAATCAAAAAACAATGATTCTAATTAGTCCGTCAGTTAGATTATCGAAAAATATTGTGTTTTTTGTTTTATCAAATTAATCAAAATTGACGAAGATGATGGAAGATGTGGTTGTGACTTCATTTGTAGTTAAAAATGTACTATCATATAACGTTTTCGAAGAGTTAACGAGTTTTCGAAGCACTGTATTGACATCAATTTTTGTTTATGTGAAAAAAGAAAAAATACGTCTCCATTCTCTAACACAACCACATCCACTTTCAAATACACTCTACCCAAACCTTTTAAATGTAAGTTTGCATGTTTTCATTACTTAAGTAGGTAAGTTTAAATATTGTTTAGACTAAGTAACCAAAAATTTACTGAACTACCCACTAGTGCACTTATAATTATTGTGTCATTAACGCAGGTATAACTAGATCCCACGACACAGGGTACCCTAGTGTGGGGTCTAGCGCTACTAAATTGCACTATTATCTTTACTCTTTTATTTTTATCTACTTTTACTATATTTAATTGTTGTGCTTAACGTGTCATCCAATGTGTCTAAATAAAAATTATTATTATTATTATAATATTTTTTGGAGATCTATCTGACGGACTAATTAGTTGTTTTTTGTCCGATCCCCTATTGTAAATCTAGGTACATAATTGACCATTAAAACAAGTTTAATTTAGCATTAACGCAAAGATAGTCTACATAAAGAAATAAAACAACTTTTTTCTGAATGTATATGAAAGTAAAAAAAACTGTTGTTACGGCTGGACCAATTTTGAGGAGTAACTTTACATTTATTTCAAAAAAAGCATTACTACAGGGTTCCGTGCAACAAAAATAACCCTTGGAATTGTTAGAGAAATCCGATTCAAATACCGGAGTAATATTTTTATAATCATTACACGCCCACGAAGGTCACTTGGCACAGCAAGTGTAGAATAAAATAAGAAAAAAATATACAGCCAAATTACCAGTTTTGAGGAAGTGTCATCTCATCATCAATAGCCTCTAATGTTCCCACTGCAGGGACTCAGGCTCCTCTCTAGGAGAGGGGTGGGCTATATAATCCACCATGCGGGCCCAGTGGTAGATGTCACATTTCTTCGATTTTTTTTTTATTTTAAGACATTTGTTATTCAAGCAGTGGTAACGAAAAAAATTACGCAGAAAGAGATGGCGTGACGATCTAGTTCGCGTACCACGAGGGCTAGTTCAAGGCGGCACAGAAAAAGAGCTCTTGGAAGAAATTGGGGAGGCCTTAGCCCAGCTGTGGGGCAGTGCAGGCTAATAATAAAGCGATTTCCTGTGCTCGAACCCACGACTTACTGTTTGTAAGTCGAGGCCGCTACCGCTGCCGCTCCGGGCCACCGCTGCTCCCTAAGTGTATTTAAATAATATTTACCTGTCTATACACATGTGCAGATATTGCAACTTTTCTCACAATCACTCCTTGTAGTACACCCATCATCTTGTTTTCCTCCATTCATGGACGTCTTTTTCCACAGAACATGTTCTCAGTCTTCAGATAGTTGACCGTGATAATAGACATGTGGTCTTGATGTAACCAGTATTTCACTCCTTAAACCAGTTTCAATTCGAAAATACTAATAATAGTTTTAATGTCAGAATACCACCACTTAAAACACGTCAAACAAACCACGACATTAGGAGAAATCTTGGTGCAATATCTTCAAAATAAAGTAGACGAAACAAGTTGCTTTAGGGTACCGTAGCGTAAAAACGAGGAACCCGAGAGTTTCGCCAAGTCCGCCCGACTGCCTGTGATTTTACTCAGAAACTTGTAAAAATGAAATAGTACTAAGAAGCAGTAATTCAGCTGGCTGTTTTTATATAATTATGATTTTAAATGTTTGCAAATGCACCCACGATTAAGAAGAAATTCCTATAGAGGCAGAAAGCTTTATTAAAAAATAAAACGTTTTAATATTCTAAAGTAAGTCTTTTATTTTTTCAACTTGGAATACCAATGACGTGCATTAGTCAATGTTTATTCCGACTACGGAACACTTCACTGTTTATGGTTCGAAAAACAATAATCGTTTATTAATTAATAGTTTAATTTAATACAGCACACTAGGCGTCACTACTAATCTGTGGCGTCACTAAGTAACTATACACACATTTAATAAATACACCCAAACCTGACATTACTAAACAAAAAATATATTTAAAAATATGGCGACGACATAACATAACGTACTATGAGTAGAGAAAAACAGTTTTGTGTAGTGCTTCATAGAAGATACCTGCACTACCAATAGCAACTGCGGTTGTGCTAAGTAAAACGACGTCGTCTCGGAATAAAACCACTGTGACAGACGGACAGACCGACCGACACATAGACGGAAAGAAAGGCTTCTGGCGATTTGGAAACGGAACCCTATAAACAGTTGCACGCCGTAATTTGAAAATGGGATACCGCAAAAGTATCAAAAAACATTGCGCTTCACAATAAAACCCACTGGACCTCTATGAAAATAAAGTTGAAGGAACAATGATGTTAAAAATAGCTAATAATATCTCTACACTTTAAATAACACCACAGTCAGAAGATTTAAAAATAAGTAGAGGTCCCAATGATGAACCTTAAGGAACGCTCATTGTCATCTCATTTACCTATGACTTTGCGCCGTTTACTTTATTTATCATGTCTACCCTTTAAAGAAGATCCAAATAAATAAAGGACTGTTTTCCTAACCTCATTTTGGTCTAGTTTCATCGAAAATGCCTTTTAGTATACGTAATCGAACGCCTTTGAGAGGTCAAGAAAAGCCTTATTTTAGTTACTTCTATCTATGATTAAATTGACCATTTTTAATGTCTTATCCCTGCTTTTGGGCTTCGCCGCAGTTGGGTAAAAACATAAAAGTTTTGTACTGAATTTATATGGAAGTAAGAATTTCTGATGCAAATCGTTAAAAAGCGTTCCGGTTGAAACGTCAGGACTGATTTTGATGGGATTTTTAATGACAGATTGTCGATTGTTGGCAAATATATATAACCATTAGAAAAAATATATTTTATAATATGTAGTTTCTCGCTGACGAATTTCGCAAGGCACAGGTAGTTAATAAATAAACTCACTTGTTTAACTATTTTATTTAAAAATGAAATTATTGTCATCTTATATATATTTACACTTAAACTTACAATATTTTCTATGTCACAATTATTATTTTCGATTGAAAACTATGCTGATGAGTCTGGCAAAGTGACCATTCCTATATCCTTCTTCACTTCACCTTTCTTTTTGTACAAAGAATCCTCTATATCTTGTAAGCTCCTATTGTTAGTCTCTGGTAATGTAAAACTTAAGAATATACCCGTGAACAACGTGACAGAAGCAAAGAAAGCATACATAACTTGCTCCCCAAAACTAAACAAAATCATCGGAGTAAATTTCACAGAAATAAATAACAATATAAACGACATTGCCGAGCCCATACCAGAGCCAAAACCTCGCACTTTTGACGGAAAAATCTCGGCGATGAATGACCAAGATATAGAGCTCATTCCACTTGCCAAGGCTATGTAAACAACCATACAGGTTACAGCTATCCATACTAGACCAACAGGGGCCATGTACAAATATATTATTAGACAAATTAATACAACGGTAGTTATCAGACTACTAACTACGAAAGTCATTTTACGTGGGAGAACCTTTGCAAATATACAAACAAATATAGCTGCTGCAATTCTTATACAATCAGTAACTAACATTAACATAACTGCATCTATTTCTCCGGAAAACGTTTTCTCAAATATCATTTGAGAGTAGAACGATATAGTATTGACACCACACCACTGTGCAGAAATAAACAATAACAATGTAGACGCCATAGACTTCAAGAATGGTTTACTTAATATTACTTTAATTGAATCTCTAAAATTGTTGTTCTCGTCAGATTTTTCTTTTGTATTCTCCAAAACAGTTGCCAGTTCTTTTTCAGCGTCATCCCCAGTTCCTCGAAATTCTCTATAGGACACAATACCTTCATCTATTTTGCCTTGGGTCAGTAGCCATAGTGGGCTTTCTTTCAAGAAAACGAGTATAACAAAAGCTAGAATGGTAGGTAATGTGAAGATATAGCAACTGGTCTTCCAATGCAAGTATTTTCCAACTGTATGGCTCATTAGGACTCCTATATGAATGGCTGCTGATGGGCAGAAAAGAGCGACGCCCCTGTACTTTGGGTCAGTTAATTCTCCGATATATACCAAGCTGTTGGCTCTTACGGATCCTGTAGAGACTCCAGTAATGAATCTTCCAATCAACATGACGGCGTTATTATTAGCCAGGCCCATGATGATCCAGCCGATAGTGAAGGGTACGATCAGGACTAGTTGGCCCATCCTCCTGCCGATTCCATCGCTCATGGAGCCAGAGAAGAGAGACCCGATCATCATTGCCAGCGGAGAGATGGAAGCTGGAACAGATTACATAATAATAAGTACATGAGACAAATGACTGAGCTGTTCAGCAGGGCTATTGCGTATCTTTTAAATGACAGTGGCTAACCTATAGTGCCTATCAATTACTGTCAAATGGTTCCATTTTGTACTAAACCAGAACCATCTTGACAGTTAATCCATAGAAGATATGATAGCCACTGTCATTTAAAAGATACTCAATAGTCCTGCTGTAGGACAAGCTTTGAGCCAACGGTTCTAGAAGATGAAAAGTATAACTACGACTCTTTACAATGTATTGACCAAACCATGATGGTGTGATCAGCGCAATTCCCATTTTTACTGACATCATATTGTGATCATCAAGCCCTATCCGTGTTATCTTATGAGAGATGGTATACTAGTGAACAAGTCATTCTAGTAGCCACAACGGACGGATAGATTTCTAATTTGTGTCTGGATTTGTGATTTGTGCCAGGATTTGTAACTTGGGTCCGTGTTCCGGTTTTGGGGCAATAGCCTCGCCCCTTATTACGGGACTTAAACATAAGTTGCGAAATGTGCGTACCTAAGTGCGGAAAGTTTAGTCGTATATATTATAGCATTCGAGGCAATAACGCCTTTTTATTTTTTTTGGCGGGTGTAAAATCATCGAATAACCCCTTCCGCTCTTGGGCAGAGCGAAAGGGAGTGTCAGACTTCTACTGACTAAAAACCACCCATGTTCCTTCTTCGCCCTCTATGTCGAGGCCGCGATAACCTGTGGACAACCCGCGGCCCCGACGGGCGTCGGCCCTTTCGGGCCCCTCCCATGTTGCTGACAACTCTTTGAGGCGCGCGTGGAACACGAATGCGCCGTCGACACGGCCTGTTTTCGTCGTAAGATGGACGGACGGCGAGTAAGCCCATCACTCACCGTCCACAGGCCCGCGTCTACGGTGGCCGGAGGTCATCGCGAGACCCCCGACGCCCGGAGCGCCTCCCGCGGCGCCTGGGACGAGAGGTTCTCTCCCTCTCGCGTTCCGCCACCTCCTTCGCTAGCATTACTGCTTCGCAGAAGGAGGCGACGGCGTCCCATCCCTCCTCGCCCCGGACCATGACTTGCACCAGGGCCGGGCGCGAGAGGTCACCGCCGCAGGCAATTACGCCTCACCATGTGTTCAGTCTCTGTTCCTGCATCAAAGGAGGTCTTCAAAACACTTCGAAGAAATTTAAATAAGGGATATTTTTAAATGTACATGTGTATAATTTTCCAGCACACTAATAACTCCACTAATTAACTGAATGCATACCAGAAAAATTAATGCTGTACAAAAAAACACCAATTGGGAATTCTGCCAGCCTTCTGGGCACTTTTCCTGTTGCCAGCAATGTGGACGAATTTTTTGACGCCTTGTAATTCTTTTCTTTTTGATACTTGTATATATTTTAGTATTTTTAGTTCTGTAAATTGTAGTTTGTTAATATATCTATTAATTCACTACACATGTCCTACAAAAACACACAAAAAAGATAGGTAACCTTTTTTATCGAATTCACACCAAAAATGTGGTTCGTACAGTTCGAACAAATTATCTTGGCAGGTCCGAACTTCGTGCAGAACGCTGCGCAGTAACATTTATTAGGAACCAAATGGTGACATGAGGTGAAGTTCGGGGGGCGGAGTATAGGCTAGAGATGCACCTTACATAAACACAATCAATCCTCTATACGATCAAATATCGTAATCGATTAATTTTATTTGGAATACGTTATTATTAGTGTTTAGAAGATATTTAAGTGAATACATTAACTAATAAAGTGAATTTAATCATTAATAATTGAGTTTTCGTCTTTATTAAAAAAAAAAAGTATAGTAACTTTATGTTTCCTCTGTTAAAAGACATGATTTACTTATATTTTAGAAATCTATTACAGACTTCTTGAATAACGAATGTTTACGAATATTTAAAACCTCAATATAAAATTAAATAGAAACATCTTTTTATTACTTAATTTCAATCGATTCGAAGAATAATCGATTAAACGACACCCATTGCACATGCACTTGCACATCTCTTTTTGTTAACTTCGTGACCTTCGTGCAAGTTCGGCAATATTCGGTACGAGGTATTATATCTCAGTCACACGACAGCATTTGTTTGGTGTTTGTGTTGCTATCTCTGTCTTGACCATTCGATAAGAAAATTTTCGTTGTGTTTTTGTTTGTTGTTTTTAATATTACTGTTATTTTTTATTATTTGTTAGAAAAGTTAGTGGGCACTTATTTCGTCAAATATGCCACCAAAGTATAGTAGTGTTTTAAATAGCAAGGCGTGAAAAAATATTTACGATTTAACTCAGTATATGAAAGGGGAAAAAGAAAATGGAGTTAAAAATGTAGACTAGGTATCTAAAAGTGTTTTGATATTTATTTCATTTGTATTTTCTCACTGTATTAGGTATTTTCTGATCGTATATGTGTTTATCAGGCAATAACAGTTTTCTTCGCGAGTATACATGCGCAAAAGTTCGCAGAGCCTATGTTCAGACCTGCCAAGATAATTTGATCGTACTGTACATCGGAAAAATACGATTTGTGGCACTTGCATCCCAAATCCAACGGGTAGGATTTGGGATGCAAGTGCCACAAATCGTATTTTTAGATTAGCTCATGTTAGGTTTTGTTTTGCTCATCACATAAATTTTCACAACTATACATTTCCGTAGGCATGGGAGACCATAATTATTGTTTTTTGGTAAGGTTATGTTAGGTTAGGTTGTTATCAGTCTCAGACCAAGTAAAAAGTAGTACTTTTAATTTGGTCTGAGTTATCAGTATACTGAATTTGATTCATAATTTGTGTGCAAGTCAGTATTTTTTTTTAACTTTGTAATATTTTGTTTGAAAAGAGGGAATATACTGATATCTACTTAATCATATTTATGTACATGCTATTAAATAATAAAAATTAAAAATATTAATGATTTAATTTCCTTTTTTGTGCGCATTGCTTTTGCCAGATTAAAGGAGAACCAAAGGTATGAAGCCGCTAAAGAGGCAATTAAGATTTTTTTTTTAATTAAGAACACAAATAAATGTTAATTTGTCCATAAACGTAAATATTTGTTGTAAACAATCATGTTCTTTGTGATATATTATTTATAAACGCAGTTTAAATAATTATTCAAAACATTACCTACGCCTAAACAGAATTTAAATAATAAAATTATTATCGATAAAGTTATTTTTCCACACACTTCTTCAACACGGAAAAAAAGAGTAAATCAAATTATAGTTTCCTAACATTAATGGCAAAAATACTTTTCGATATATTACTTTATTTCTGCGAAAGTGTATGGAAAAACGTCATTTGACAGTACGTGGGTATTTTACAGTTATCGGCTCCATAACAACATTACCAGCGGCCCGGTTGTGAATTCCGCCTCGAATGTAATAACAAGCTATATCAAAACTAGCTTTTTCCCACGGCTTTTTTCCACCTGCATGGATGTTGGAAAAACTACAAAAATGGCTTTTCTTTCACCCACTAATTAACTCTTTAAAGGTATGAAATTCATAGTCTTCATTATAAAGGGAACCTCTGAGCAAAATTTCAGCTTTCTAGGTTGATGCGTCAGTCAGTTAGTCAGAACTTTTCTTTTTATTAATATACATGTTACGACTTTCCGAGGTGTGAATAAAAACTTACCGATCCATGAGTCGTAGTTCTCGTCGTAAGGATAGTCAGCGTCAGTCTGGAGTTGTGGCAGGAGGACTGCCGTGAAACCGAAGCAGATGCCTCCAGCAAGGGACAGCAACGAAGCCGCAAATGTCGCTATAATCTGAAAGGGATTAGTAAAAAATATCACGAAAAAACAAAACTTAAAATATCAACTCGATCAAGTTGTTACCCACTTGTGTTTGTAAAAGATCCTAATCAATAGAAAATCACCAATGAACATGATTATTAAAACAAATATTAATTTTTATGAACAATTGAGCATATTCTATTTGTTTTTGTGTAGTATTTAAATGAGTGACTGTAAATTTAGTTTTAAGTAACAAAAAGAATTAATTAATATTTTTTTTTTTTTATTAACTTTATTATTATTTTTTTTTTTTCTTACTATTCTTGCTCTTGCATCCAAGTTTTCCTAGTAGAGGGATCGCAGGGTATATCGGGATATCAATTCGCTTGCTTCCCTAACCGCCCTGTTTGTGTGAGTGATTGAGATGCGTGTGTGTGAAAATAAAACACAAGAAATTTTTCAATTAAAATTATGTAAATTTCGTGTCGCATCGTTATGTCAAACTATGTTAGTTGCCATTTCTGTATTTCTAGTCGCTCACTTATAATAGTAATTTAGTCCCTTTTTTTTTTTTTTTTTTTTTTTTTTTTGGTGGGTGTAAAATCATCGAATAACCCCTCCCGCTCTTGGGCAGAGCGAAAGGGAGTGTCAGACTTCTACTGACTAAAAACCACCCATGTTCCTTCTTCGCCCTCTATGTCGAGGCCGCGATAACCAGAGGACTACCCGCGGCCCCGACAGGCGTCGGCCCTTTCGGGCCCCTCCCATGTTGCTGACATCTCTTTGAGGCGCGCGTGGAACACGAACGCGCCGTCGACACGGCCTGTTTTCGTCGTGAGACGGACGGACGGCGAGTTAGCCCATCACTCACCGTCCACAGGCCCGCGTCTACGGTGGCCGGAGGTCATCGCGGGACCCCCGACGCTCGGAGCGCCTCCCGCGGCGGGTGGGACGAGAGGTTCTCTCCCTCTCGCGTTCCGCCACCTCCTTCGCCAGCATCACTGCTTCGCAGAAGGAGGCGACGGCGTCCCATTCCTCCTCGCCCCGGACCATGGCTTGCACCAGGGCCGGGCGCGAGAGGTCGCCGCCGCCGATCGCCGCTACGAGAACACGGCGGGGCTCCGCCCAAGCGGGGCACACCTCCACTGTGTGCTCCACCGTGTCCTCCGGCCGATCCTCGCAATGGTGGCATCCGGGCGTTTCCTCCCGCCTGATTCGGTGCAGGTACCTCCCGAAACAACCGTGTCCGGTGAGGACCTGCGTCAGACGGAAGGTGAGGGCGCCGTGGCGCCTCTCAAGCCACTCCTCAAAGAGGGGACTTACCGCCACTATCGTGGCGTGCCCTGCACGGGGTTGCGACAGTCGCTGTCTCCATGCCGCCATGAGATCGCACCGGAGGTCTGTCCGCCGCGCAGCAATTTGCCGCGGCAGCGGAGTGACCCCCCGGCGCAGCGCCTCCGCGCGCCATTGATGCAGGCGCGCGAGGACTATCGCCTCCAGATCCCACGGCGGCAATCCGGCAAGGAGGTTCGCCGCTTCGCGGGAGATCGTGCGGTACCCCCGTACCGTCCTCACGGCCATGACCCTTTGGGGCACGTTCAGGTAGTGGGCGGCCCGCTTCCTCAAAGCAGGCGCCCACACCGGCGCCCCGTAAAGGGCCATGGACCGCACGATCCCCGCGTAGAGCCTCCGGCAGGAGGCGTTTGGCCCCCCCAGATTGGGCAAGAGCCACCTAAAGGCAGCCCCGGCCCGCTCCAGTCTGGGAGCCAAACGTCGGAAGTGCTCCACGAAGTTCCACCGGCTGTCGAGGACGAGTCCTAGGTACTTCAAAGTACACTCGACGCCGATGGGAACCCCTCCCACCATTAACTGGGATCCCGACGGCAGCGCATTCCCACGTCCATGGAAGCCCATGGCCTCCGACTTGTGAAGCGCCACCTCGAGACCCAGCTGCCGGATCCTCTCTACGACTATCGCAACCCCGCGTGTCAAATTGTCGGCCGCCGCCTCGTACGACCCACCCTGAGCTAGCACCAGCGTATCGTCCGCGTAGCAGACCACGCTGACGCCGCTAGGGAGGTCGGCGCGCAGCACCCAGTCGTAACCGATGTTCCACAAGGGCGGCCCCAGAACCGATCCCTGTGGAACACCGCACGACATCTCTCGCCGGTTCCACTGTCCGTCTTGACCAGGGTAGATGACAGCCCTATCTGTCAAATAGTCCCCGACCACACGACGAAGGTAGTTCGGCACCCGGTGATACCGGAGTGCCTCCCTAATGCAGCTCCAGGGCATAGTGTTAAAGGCATTGGCGATGTCGAGAGACACCGCCAAGACCACACCGCCCCGAGAGACCGCAGCCCCCGTCGTGAGGGCTCTCACGCGCATGATGGCGTCCACCGTCGAGCGCCTCTTGCGGAAACCAAACTGGTGTTCCGCAAGATCCGGACCCATTCCCTCCAGGTGCTCGGCGAGGCGGTTTGCAATTACTCTTTCAAAGAGCTTGCCCACCTCGTCGAGCAGCACAATGGGCCGGTATGCGGACGGCGAGTCCGCCGGGCGCCCCGGCTTCTGGATGAGGACCAGCTACCCCGTCTTCCAACGAAGCGGGAACTGGCCTCTTTCCATGCATGCGCTTAAGAACCCCTCTAGTCGGGGCCCAAGAGCCTCTGAGGCCAGGACCCAGGCTTTGCCAGGCAAGCCATCGGGTCCCGGGGCGGTATTTTTGGCACTCAGCCTACGTACCGCCGCCGCTCTCAGGTCTACCCCAGTCACCTCCGGAATGTCGTCATCGGTTCCTGAATGGTCCGTTTCCGGCATCGCGGATGGCGGAGCCATTGGCGGGGGAGGATGCTCCCCTCGCGAAGGGAACAGAGCGCTCACCACGTCCTCCACGAGCTCAGGCCGGAGACTCTGCGTCAGCGGGGGGGCCCGGGTGCGGAGTTGATTCCGCACCGTCTTGTAAGGGCGCCCCCACGGATCTCTGTTCAGAGTCTCCAGCATCTCCTCGCGGGCCTCGTTCTTGGCCCGCTTACAAGCCTCGCGGAGGGTGGCCTTCGCCGCCCTGTACCCCTCATACAGCTCCGCCTCAATGGCTTCCGCATTCGGAGGCCGAATGCGGCGCCTGCGATGCCTGGTGTACAGGTGCCGCGCCGCCATACACTGTTTACGCAGGTACGACAGCTCTTGCGACCACCAGTACACCTGACGCCGGGCGCTTCCTGGCCGGACTCGGGGCATTGCCATGTCACATATCTCGGACATGGCCTCCTGGAACCAACCCGCCTCGGTGTTTACGTCGGCGGGCCTGACCGGTGATTGCACCCAGGCCCGCACGATCGAGGCTTCCAGGAGGAGCTCCCTGTCCAGCTGCCTCAGCGCCCAACGCGGACCACTCGGGGTCTGTGGGACCGGCGCACTTGGGGACTGGGCAGAGACCTCAAACCGGATATACCGGTGGTCGGAATGGGTCTCCACCCGCCGTGACAGAGCGGAGCTGGCGAACGAGATGTCCACCACCGACTCGCCCCGCATCCGCACGCACGTGGGTACAGAACCCGGGTTCAGGATGTCCAGGCCTGTTTCCAGAGCCCAGCACTCGACCATCCCACCCCGCACATCCGTGTAACGGGAACCCCAAGCCAGGCTCTTGGCGTTGAAGTCCCCGAGCACTAGTACGGGAAGGGAATAGCCTCCGATGACGACACTTAACTCCCTGAGGGAGTTTTGGAACTCGGCGAGAGTTCGGCTCGGAGAGAAGTAGACTCCCGCAACCACGATCTCCCCGAACCGTGCTGCTACGCACCCCTGACCCTTTCTGACCGTCTCAAGGGTCGGGGTGCCGGCGGCGGCCGACGCAATAATGGCCACTGAGCCACTAAGGTCCTCCACCCAGTCTGGCCTGGGCGGGACAAAGTAGGGCTCAGCGACCACGGCGATGTTTATCGACCACTGCGCCATACTCTGGAGCAACAGATCCTGAGCGCAGGCGCAGTGGTTGATATTTGCCTGGAGGAGGCTTAATGGGGCCATTAATGACAGTCCATTTCAGCCCCCTCCGGGACCTCCTGTGGCACCACCGCAGCGGGAGTTGCGGTGGCGTCTTTGGCAGCGGCGGCGGCGGCGGCGGCGGCTGCGGCTTTGACGACGGTGGGGTTGGCGGTTGCGGAGGGCCCCTTCCCCTTGGCCTTGGCGGGTGGAGCGCAGGCCCTGCCCCCTGCCCGGTGCTCGGCCGGCTTCCCAGACGCCGCACATGCATCGCAGTGCGGCGTGGCCAGGCAAGCCGCGGCCTTGTGACCGGGCTGACCGCAGCGGAAGCAAAGTTCGCTGCGGTCCACCTCCGAGGTGCAACGGCACCCTACATGGTGCCCCACATGGCATCTGTAGCACCTCAGAGGTCTGGGCTCAAGCAGCTTGACCCGCACCCTCGACCAGCCAACCTTCAGGGTGTGGCCCTCCGCAATTTTCTTCGCCGCCGTCACAGGGCAGCTAACCGTTACAGTCAGCATACCCTCGCGGTCCGGTCGTAGGGTGCCCGCCTTGACCTGCTCGGCGGAGCACCCCCCGGCCGCGGTGACGGCGGTCAACACCTCCTCCTCGGAGACCGAGTCGTCAAGGCCTAGGATGCGCAGAGTTGCGCACTTGATGGGCCTCGACACCCGGACCTCGTCCGGATTTAGGGACGCCCTGAGCTTCTCTGCCAGGGCGTCCGCGGACGAGGCGCTCGACTCACCGGGAATCTCCATCATTCGAGCCCCTGTCGCGGTGACTCGAACCCGGAGGCCCCCGGCGATCCCGAGCTCCTCGAGCTTCACCGTCGCCTTGAGTTTGGCGAGAACGTCGCGGTACAGCATGCCCTTATTAGCCGCGTCCGGCTGTAGCGTGATAACTACAGCCGCGGTTTTTGGGGCACGCATCTTCGCCGCGGCGCTCCGCTTCTTGTGCCGGCGCTTGCGCTCGGCCCGCCTGGCCTTTTGAGCCGCCTTTCGCCCCCTCTGCTTTTCCCCGGCCACGTGCCAACCGTCTTCGGCCTCGGGAGGCTTTGGGGGCGTCGGAGGTGTGGGTGGCGGGTCCGCCGCTGGCACCGGCGCTTTTGCCGCTGCCGCCTTTTTTTGGGCAGGCGCTTTGCCCTTTTTCTGGGCGGGCACCTTGCTCTTCTCCTGGGCAGGCGCCTTGCCCTTCACCTGGGCAGGCGCCTTGCCCTTCACCTGGGCAGGCGCCTTGCCCTGCACCTGGGCAGGCGCCTTGCCCTTTGCCACATCCGGCTTTGCGGCCCCGCCGTCTGGCTGGCTGGACGGTCCCGCCTTGGGGTTACCGGCTGTAGCATCCGCATACGTCTTCTTGTTGGCCCCCAGGGATGGGCGAAGGACAATGCCCTGCATCACAGAGACGACTGCGCGCAAGGCACCTAGCTCCTGCCGAATCAGGTCCAGGACCCGGTCCTTCGCCGCTGGGGGCTGACCCTGCCCGCGCTCTCGAACCTCCTCGGGGCTGGCTGCTCGGGGCTTGGCCTGGTCTGCGCGGAGCCGCCCGTTCTCTTTCTGGAGACGCTCCACAGCGGTCGCCAAGCGGGCGACCTCCGCCCGCAATGCGGACACCTCGTCCGACGGCGGAGGCCCACGGCTTAGCGTCTCCGCGGCCGCTAGAATGGAGGCTGAGGCCGCGACAATGGCCTTGCTTTTGGACTCAAAAGTCCTCTTCAAGGCCACGTCGCGTATCGCAGCCCTCATCGTCTCCTCAAACCCGGCCATGCGCTCCTGATTCGAGCCGCCACCGGTCACCGCCTCCGGCTCACAGTCGGACGACTCCGAGGAGAGAACCCTCCGGCTAAGGTGGCTTCCCTCCCCGGCGTCCTTTGCGGCTCGCCGGCCAGCCTCCTGGGAAGCGAACCGCCTCCCCCTAGCGCCCTTGCCCCGCCCACTCCGGGGGACCTTCCGGGCTGACGTCAAACCTCCGTTTGAGGATGACTCCTCCGTTCTCGGCCGCTTACGGAAACGCTCTGCGTTCTCCGTTGCGGACCCCACTCCCTCACGCCCAGAGCTCACCGAGCCGCTAGACACGGAGTCAGAGTCCGCATCTCTCCGCCGCTCAGGCGAGCTCCTCCGCCAGAATTTGGCGGTGGCCTTTGTGCCGGCCGCAGGACTTTCGGGCCGGGAGCCTCCTCGGCTCTTGCTGCCACTGGCAGATGGTGGTGATTTATGGCAAAGACATTCGTTGCCCCCCCCAGAATACGAGGGGCTTGACGGTCCGCTAGGGACCGTGGCGGATTCTCCAGCTGCTAAGCAGCTGGTACCGCCCTGGGGTAAACTATTTTCGTCTGTCTTGTTCATATTTTTTTTTTATTTTCCTTTTAAAGGGTGTGGTCCCTCCCTTCTCCCGAACTCTCTCTCTCCGCCTACTCACCACCCTCACAGTCACGTCTGATGAGCAGACGCGAACCAGAGGGCAGCAAGTAGGTTCCATCCTCCGACAGGCACACCGCCCGAGAACCCGAACACTGTCCACGTCTCCGGGCGGTGCGCCCCTCGCGTGTCCCTCTTTGTCTGGTCTCTCACACTTGGACCTTTCCGGCATGAGTATATCTACCGGCAGAGCTCCAAGGATCACTGAGACACACAAGCCCCACCACGACGGCAACGTGGGGACACTCCGGTGGGGGTAATTTAGTCCCTCACTTAGTCATTTAGTCGCTCACTTAGTCATTTTAATACACACATCAAAAGTGTCTAGGGATCAAGCATTTTTATGCGGATTTCTTGAGATTGAGATGTGGCTTTGTAATAAATTTATGATTTTATAAATTTATATGGATCCTTTTTGGTGCATTTCATAATTTGAATCAGGAACTGTGAATCAAATTCGAGTAAAAGATGAAAATCAGCTGTCAATATTTTCCCTATAAAAACATACAACGCATTGAAGACAATATTAGTGCTACTGTTTCCCTACTACTGATTAAAACCAACGTTATTATGGAGCGGCGACGTCATTTAAGCAGGGAAGAAATGCTCAGAGCCGTGGGAATGATAGAAGCTGGTTCCCGGCAACGTACTGTGGCTTTAGCTCTGAATACAAGTCAGAGTGTTATCAGTCGACTTTGGACACGTTACCGAAGCACTGGTACCGTGGCTGAGCGCCATGGAGGACGGTATCGCTGCACCACACGGAGACAAGACCGATACATTCAAATCTTAACTCGAAGAGCTCCAACAATATTTCATTCATTTTTTTCATTTATTCATTCATATAACAATTCACATTGTGTTTGAAATATAATAGTACAGTAATTAATTTATCTAAGTTAAAACAATAAAGTATAAGAATCAAACAGTAAACATTAACAATAAAATTTATGTCAATAGAAAGTTAATAAAATGTCAATAGAATTTTAACAGTTATATAAAAAATGTAAAATGTCAATAGAATTTAAACAATTATTTGTAACATGTAAATATTATCATTTCAAAATTATGTATTATATAAATCTATTCTTAAAAATCAGTAATAAAAAAATAAATAATAATAATAATAATCTAAAAAAAATGTCGTAAATAACGGTAGGTAAGTATAAAAAGGTAAATTATTAAAAATATAAAAACTACTTATCATCATTTGTAATCAATTCGGATATGGAGTATAAACATTTATTTAACAGGAATGCTTTAAGTTTGGCTTTGAATAGAGTACCTTTGTAAATTAATGATCTTAATTCAGTGGGCAACCCATTAAATAATTCTACTGCTTGGTATTTGGAGCAATGTTTAACAATACCAAGCTTAGGTGCAATTTTATTTTTTATAACTTTTCTTCTAGCTTTCTCTCTAAGTTCACGTTCTTCTTGTGATTCATATTCGTGTATGTATTTCGCAAAGTGGCTGAGTAATACTAAAATATACAAACTTGGAACAGTTAAAATATCAAAATTTTTAAAATACTCTTTACAGGACTCCCATTGTGGGATTCTGACAATCGTTCTTAACGCACGTTTCTGCAGTATGAATGCTCTTTGACAATTATACTCGTAACTGCTCCCCCAAAACATAATGCTGTATCGTAACCTGGATTCCACCAATGCATAATATACCGATTTTAGTTGTTTTATATCAATATCGTCCCTGAGGCTTCTTAGCGCATAACAAGCTGAAGATATTGAGGAATCAATGGCGGTGAGCTCTTTTTTCCAATTTAATAGGGAATCTATGTAAACTCCTAAAAATTTCACTTCCTGTACTAGTTCAATATTTTCCTTTTTGAGCTTTATGTCTATGCTATCATTGTTACGTGACGTTGCTTTGAACAACATCACTTGGGTTTTATTTGTATTTATTATTAAATTGTTCGCTGTAAACCAAAAAGAAAGATTTTCTAAACAGTTATTTACATTTTCTGTCAATTCATTTAAATTTGGTGACCCGATTATGGCGTTCGTATCATCTGCAAACATTACAAGCCCTGCACTGGGTTGGGTTTTATTCATAAAATTTAATAAGTCATTAGTGAAAATTATATACAATATTGGTCCCAAGATTGAGCCTTGAGGCACACCGCGGCTAATTTTGGTCATTTTTGACTTATATATTACTTCAGTCACACATTTCACGTCACCATTGCTTGCTTTAATGTCTTTTATTTCTACGTACATTCTACGGTTTTTTAAATAAGATGTCATAAGTTTTAACGCTTTACCTCTAATGCCATAATGCTCTAGTTTAGCCAGAAGCAGCTCGTGATCTATTGTGTCAAAAGCGGAACTTAAATCAATAAATAAGCCAGCCACCTTTATTTTGTCATTTAGTTTACTAATAATGTCATTAACTAGATTATCTATCGCGTCAGAAGTGCCTATCCCCTTTTGGTATCCAAATTGTCTAAAATTAATTACTTTATTTAAATTTAAGTGGGTCATTAACTTAGCTTTCATGACTTTTTCAAAAATTTTTGATAATATTGGTAATAAGGATATTGGCCGGTAGTTTTTGGGATCTGTTTTTGTACCCTTTTTATGTAGCGGAACCACTTTTGCCAATTTAAGCTGTTCAGGAAAAACAGACTCGTCAATACATTTATTAATGAATTCAGAGAGGGGATACGCTAATACTTCTATGTTTTCCTTGATCACAGATATCGGCACGTCATCATGTCCACAAGACGCTTTGTTTGTCATTTTACGTACAATTTTTATAATTTCTTGTGGTGTCGTCATATCGAAAGTCATCTCACTTTCTACTCTCACTGTTGAGTTTCTTAGGCATTACAACGCTCTTTCTTCTTCTATTTTTAAAAGTGATGATTTAAGCACAAACTTATCAACAAAAATATCTGCTATTTCTTGTGGATCTGAAACTACTTTATTGTCAACGTTTAGAACAAGTTTTCTTCTTACTTTGTTTTGCATTCTCTTTGTCCGATTATTTACAATTTTCCATGTCTCTTTTACTATATTTTTGGCTTTATTGAGATGACGTGCTATGGCTAACTTTCGTGCGTTCTTTAAAACTCTTCTATATACTCTTATGTAATTCATTTTGTAGTTAATTACACTAGTATTATTGGTGTTGCCCGAACACAAAATTCTTTTCATTTTGCTTGCCACCTTAATTCCCTTGGTAATCCACTTAATCTGATTATTGTTCCTCAATTTTATTTTACTGGTTTTCTTTGGGTAACACTCACGAAATTTTTTATTAAAATAATTAAGAAATGTATTGATGCCCAGGATATCATTACATGTACTTTGAAAGCTCTTTTTAAATGCAGCATTATTTTTTGGGTTAAATGTTCTTTTATTAATCAATATGGAATGTTCAGATTCGTTTGTCTTTTTATCTATCTTCTCAAGAATTGTATTACAAAGAAGGCCGCCATGGCCATCTGCTAAACCGTTATGATCTACCAAACACTGCTCTATATTATCGTCAGAAAGATTAGTCAAAATATTGTCAATGCAAGAGAATGATTGGTTTCGAATAAAAGTAGGAACATTTATAAGGTGCCTGAAATTGTAAGATGTTAATATGCTTATAAATTCAATAGATTTCTTACTTTCCGCAAGTATGTCAACATTAAAATCACCAAATAAAACGCACTTCCTGTCGATAAAATGATCCAACAATCTTTCTAGACTCCTTAGGAAACTCTCAAAATTCTTGTCATTTGGACTTCTGTAACAACAACAAATATTTAATCCTGTCTCAAGATCTTTTACACCACAAACCTCAAAGCTTTCAGATATGTATAACTTCTGTATTGCATCAATGTTTTCACACGTTTTATTCATATTCGCTAAAATAAGACTACCTCCTCTTTTTTTGTTTTTCCTTGTGTTATAAGATACTAAATTATAATTGCTTAATTGAAATAAATTAATAGATTTATCATTTAAAAAATGTTCTGTTATACATATATAGTCCAAGCATTTACAAAAAGTTCCTAAATATAATTCTAGTTCAAGTGTTTTTTAATTATTAATATAATAACCGCCATGATGTTAGCCGTGAGGCTTCATCACTCTTCAGGGAACTTAATTAGCGACCAAACAGTCAGAAACCGCTTGCATGAAGTGAACCTTCATTCCCGAAGACCGCTACGGGTCAAATCAAATCAAAATCAAATCAAATCAAAACTCATTTATTCAAACTAGGCTGATAATCAGCACTTTTCGAACGTCAAAATTTACTTTACTTTACTTATTTACAAGAGACAGTCCCCCAAAACGCCCCCCCTTCGACACTTCCTAGTGTTTTTGCTGGAAAGAAGAAGTGGCGGAACAAACTCCCGAGCACACATCTGTCTGTTAGGTTGGTTAGAAGAACCAGACTCGATACAATAGTACAAGGCAAGTATAAAAAAGTATATAATAATAATAAAAAAAAGACATAACATATCAGTAAACTAATCTTGGAGAAAGAACATAAATAAATAACAAACATTGTCTTGTGTTCAACTCAGCGACCAACTGTTCTTATCATTTAAGTAGTCGTTAATGGAATAGTACGCTTTTAAACAAAGATTAGATTTTACTTTGGCTTTAAACGCATTAAATGGCAAGTCTAGAAAAGAAGATGGCAGTTTGTTATAAAATGTTATACCAAGCCCGACGAATGAATTATGAACTTTGTGAAGCCGGTGAAAAGGAGCGCGTAGTTTATGCTTATTTCTAGTGTTAAAGTTGTGAATATCACTGTTTTTAGTGTACAGGTGGATATTTTGTTTAATATATAAAATGTTGGCAAAGATGAACTGAGAAGCAACAGTGAGGATACCAATCTCCTTAAAAAAATCTCTAAGAGAAACTCGGGCACCCAGCTGATAAATTGCACGAACCGCTCGCTTCTGCAGAACAAATATATTTTGAATATCAGCAGCTTTGCCCCACAGCAGAATACCGTATGACATAACGCTGTGAAAATAACTGAAGTAGACTAACCGTGCTGTATCAACGTCAGTGAATTGTCTTACTTTTCTGACGGCGTATGCGGCTGAACTTAGCCTTCCCGCTAGGCTTGATATATGTAAACCCCATTGTAATTTTGGATCGACTGTTATGCCCAGAAATACAGCAGAGTCGGCAGTTTCCAGCTCCTGATTGGCGAGGATAATATTGGGACCTAGATTTCTAACATTGGGTAAAGCGAACTTAACTATTTTAGTTTTCTTGGCATTAAGAACAAGGTTGTTTATTGTGAACCAATCCGTGACCATTGATAGCGTGCTGTTTACGTCGTCAAAATCGTGTCTATTCCTATCTACTTTAAAGATAAGAGAGGTATCATCTGCAAATAGTACAACGTCACAAAAACCCTTTAAATAGTATGGTAGATCATTAATATAAACCAAGAATAAAAACGGACCCAGTATTGAACCTTGAGGTACACCTAGCCGAACCGGTAGCCCGGAAGATTTCGCGCCATTTACGTCTACACATTGGAATCTATTTTGCAAATACGAATCTATCACATTTAGGGCCTCATTTTGAACACCGTAATAACGCAGTTTCCGTAAAAGCGTGTCGTGATGTACGCAATCAAAAGCTTTAGAGAGATCGCAGAAAACACCGATTGCATTTTGCGCGTTCTCCCATGCGTCAAATATGTGTTTCAACAAAGCAACACCTGCATCCGTAGTCGAACGACCCTTTGTAAAGCCATATTGATCATTATGAAGGAGATTATTTAAATTAAAATGTAATAACAACTGTTTGAGAATTAATTTTTCAAAAATTTTGCTAAAAGCAGGTAAAATAGAAATTGGTCTAAAGTTACCGATATCGTTTTTACTGCCTGATTTAAATAGAGGGATGACTTTACTGCTCTTCATAAGGTCAGGGAAAGTCCCCAAATCGACGCATTTATTGAAAGTAACGGCAAGACAGGGGGCTACAATGTCGATTATGTTACTTAAAAGTTTAATAGAAATGCCCCAGTAATCACCTGTGTTTTTAGACTTAAGTGAATTAAAAACGTTAACTACATCACGAGGCGTTACATGTTCGAAACTAAATACTTTACCACATTTAGACACGCTGCTATGCAAAATATCTTCGGCTTTAGACGGCGACGAACTCAGGGAACGAGTCGTCGCTATAGGTATGCTGGCAAAATACTCATTAAAAGCCTCGGCTACGTCGGCTGCTTCACTAACTAATTTGTTACCCACCATGATCTCGAGGTGATTATCTTGTTTAACAGATTTACCCGTTTCATTGTTAATGATTTTCCAAGTGGCTTTAACTTTATTATTAGAATTTTTAATAGTCTCGCTTAAGAATTTTGATTTTGCAATAATACAAATCTTTTTAAATAATTTGGAATAATTTTTAACATACTCTAGAAAAGTTGTATCAAACCTGTATTGTTTAAGACCATACAACTCGTACAATCGGGCTCGACTTTTGTAAATACCTGGTGTAGCCCATTGGTTGAAGCCCACAGAAGGTCCCTTAATGTTAATCGTTTTAGACTTAAAAATAGACTGGTATTCATTTTGCACAACATCAAAAAGGGCTTTATAAATTTCATTAGGAGTCTCGTGCTCTACTATTGACGGCGTTACTTTAAGTGCTACATTATTTTTGAATTTATTGCAACGACTAGCTGTATGAGGCCTGCATTCTATTTTGCGCGGCTTTTGTTTTAATAACATAGGGAAGCAAGCTATTAAGCCACAGTGGTCAGATGATAAGTCACTTAACACTAATTTGTCCTCGGCAACACAATCACTAAACATATTATCAAGGCAAGTTGATGAAGAAGCCGTGATCCTTGTTGGTTCAAAAAACAGGTTAACTAAATTAAATGATCTAAACAAATTGAGAAATCTGATACTTAATGGAGTAACATCTAAAATATTAACATTAAAATCTCCACATAAAATTATAGATTTATTACTTGATTTTAACTTATTAAGTGAATCCTCCATTACTGATTCGAAATGAGTAAAGTCCCCAGAAGGGGGTCTATAAACACAAATTACTATGTATCGCTCGAGTTCAACGCAAGACAACTCAATAGTGCGCTCAATTGACAAATTAACTAAGTCTAAACGTTGTTTACATTTTAATTTGTTTGATACAAGAATTAAAGATCCACCGCGAATAGCAGATTTTCTCACAAATGCACTCTGTACGGTATAGAAATCATCATTGATAAATACTACTTCATGTTCCTTCAACCAATGTTCAGTTAGACATAAAACCTGAACATCATAATTCTCCATAAACAAACTTAACTCTAATTCTTTGCCAGATAATCCCTGCATATTTTGATGAACAACATTCAACATATGCGGCCTACCTGTTGTCGCACCTAACAGTTTAAACTACAAGGTGTATCAATAAAAGTGTTAGTATCTGTATAAGTGTTAGTAACAAAAGCAGTATTAGTATCACTACTAACAGAAAACGTTGTTAAACACATACCAGTGTCGCTGTGTATATTGTATGCTAAAAGGTTAGCAATACGTCGCTTAGAACTAGGTGGTAAAAACATTGTGAAGTCAGTGAGTCTGTAATCAGATATAAATTGATTACAGTCAAAATACAAAATAACGTCACTGTGACGACATGTCCTATTATAAATTAACAAGTTTAAATCATAAATGTACTTATTTTGCTCAACGGACAAATATTGAGAATAAGGCAAGGCACAGAAAATGAATTTACAATTAATAGTCTTGTTGAGATGTAACATCAAATGGACACATTCAATGATGTCCCTTTTCCATACATTTAAACTATTCCCATATACTGACCTGTTGGTCTAGTGGTTAGTGACCCTAACTGCTATGCCGGAGGTCGTGGGTTCGATTCCCACCCAGGACAAATGTTTGTGTGATGAGCACGATCATTTGTTCTGTGTCTGGGTGTAATTTATCTATAATATGTATGTATTTAGAAATATATAAGTATGTTTATCAGTTGTCTAGTACCCATAACACAAGCTCTGCTTAGCTTGGGACTAGATGGCGTTGTGTGATAGTTGTGGAATATTATTATTATTATTATTATTATTATATATAATAAAATAACAGTAGAATTGGGATTTATTTTAGTCAATCTAATATTACTAATTAATTGGCTAACACTGGCACCGGGTAAACAATAATTTATAACATAGTGTGGTGAACATTGATTAAATAATGTACCAAATCCTTGACCAAACTTATCAGAAAATAAGTATGGGTACCACCTATAGCAATGCACAATCGTAGGATTCGATATCAATGGGCTCTTGAACACAGAAATTGGGCAGAAGAACAATGGCGTTTCGTGTGCTTTTCTGATGAGTCTCGTTTTGGTATGAGACCGGATACAAGACGTATACGACACTGGAGAACCCCTGGACGCCAACAGCGATTAAAATCCTGCCAGGAAGTCCATCCTTATAGTGGTGGAACCATCATGGTATGGGCGGGTATTTGGATCGGCGGAAGAACTGAGTTGATTTGGATCAGAGGCAACCTCAACGCTCAAATTTATGCTGAGACGATTGTATCAGACGTCATCGTTCCTCTACAAGTGCAAATCGGTCCCTTATTTCAGTTAATGCATGATAATGCACGACCGCACACCGCAAGAGTTGTAAGACAGACTCTCGCCGCAGCTGACATCAATGTCCTGCCCTGGCCTGCTCAGTCGCCAGACTTGAACCCGATTGAGCATGCATGGGATATGCTACAGAGAAGAGCTCTGCCGAATATGGAGGGTATCCAGTCGCAAGAAGACCTTTTTTTGTTGTTGCAACGAACATGGGCGGCCATTCCACAGCGTGATTTGGATGAACTCATTTTGAGTATGCCAAACCGATGTTCTTGTGTTGTTAGTGTTCGCGGTAGAAACACGGATTATTAATTGTTTAAGTTACCCAATAAAATTTTAAAGAAAACTGTTATTTCAGTCTTTTTTTCGAACTTTAATGTTAGTGGTTCAAATGTCAAAAATCCCTTTATTAGGAAAATGGCAAATTTCTTTATTAATGCAAAGGTGACTTGGTTTATCGTTACTGTGACAAACGAAAACACTTTATTTGATGAATCCTTAAAGAAAATTTTAATTAATATCAATCAGGAGAAAAGTTATTGCAAAAATATATGTTGATCCCTAGACACTTTTGATGTGTGTATATGGATTAATCATAACCCACTTTTTATAAAATCCAGAAGATTTTATTATTAAGTAATCAAAATTCGTCGTTAGTTTAGTTATTTTTTTGCTAACTCAAATTCGCTCGTTTTATAATTCCCCTTTGTTTTTCTATTTTCTATATAAATAAGGCTTTGAACTGTTTCATACCTTTGCTACTTCTTCAATATGGCGAAAGCAAAGTGCGAATGAATGAATGATTTTAATTTACTTCAAGAATTCTTAAAACTAAATACATAGGCCCCACAAAACTGCTTACGCAGTTTAACTGTGAGATCGCTGAGTCACTTCCACAATAGAGTTCACATCATGTAGGTAAAACTGTTACATATATACTCGTACACATTCTTAATATCTACGCTTACACATTATCTAATATTTTTTTTTTATTTTGCGTGCCAATTTAACTTTACTATGTTCTTGCCTGATTTCAGCAGGCAGTGTTCAATAAATAGGGAACATGACAAAAAAAATCGTAAGTGTTTTGAAAACCGTAGTGTGATACACGCGTACATTTGTAACTGCACTTCTCGATTTCATAACAACCTTGTTTGCTGCTCAATTTTTAATTCCGTCTCGAATGCGATAACAAACCCCAGTCATATCAAAATGTACTTTTTAATAGTAATTTCACGGGAACGAGGTTAAATAAAATATTTTTCATTACTCATACTCTAAAAGTAGGTCATAACATGCCTGCGGAGCGGGTTATAAATACTACTTTTCAGCCCTAGGGAGAATCGCTTTCAACTGACAGCTGTCAGTTTATTAAAAAAAAACTTGGTCTATTTCACATTTTCATTGAACCATGTTCGAACTTTATAGACAGCCATTCAATTACAGCGCGATTTAAAATAAAAATAAAACAAAGTTCTTAAGAATAAAATATTATAATAAGACTTTATTATAGTTTAGTTTTAACTATT
This sequence comes from Diarsia rubi, assembly GCA_932274075.1. Classification (NCBI taxonomy): domain Eukaryota; kingdom Metazoa; phylum Arthropoda; class Insecta; order Lepidoptera; family Noctuidae; genus Diarsia; species Diarsia rubi. The sequence continues at coordinate 7,601,855 of OW026437.1, read as the reverse complement.
TCTCTAAAATGACATAGATTTTGTCAAAATCTTTGCCATTTTTTTAATGATAAACATGAAAAATACTGGCTGGACGACCAGAGGACAAAAAAAGAACAAAATAAGCGGGAAAGCGACAACATCTGATCAACACAAATTTTTTCTTTATTTATTGATTTATGTTCTTATTTTCCTCGTATTCGTAATGAAAAGCACAGTGTTTACTTATCCTACCAAACACAGAACTTGTAAAAAAGCCCAGCCGCGCAACTCAGTTCTTTTACCGTAAAAAGTAGTGAGATCCATGTAATACCAAGTCAGTTAATATATTTAATCCCTACTTAAAAACCTTTGATGTTTTAAATAAAAGATTGACTTCGCATCGCATTCGCCAATGTTAAACAGGCCATTGTAATAGCTAATCGCCATCGCATCGCATCGCCAATGTGATGCAGTGGCCAAGTCAATCTTTTATATAAAACATCAAAGGTTTTTAAGTAGGGATTAAATATATTAACTGACTTGGGACTAAAGTGCCCCCGCTAAGTCGATTTAGTCCCTCTAACTATTAGCGCACTCACTACGTTACGGGCGCCAAACCCCGTCTCGGGACTAAATAAGTAACTTCCATCCCTTGGGTAACAATGTACTATTAGGTACCTGTCTGTAAATGTAGGCAGATTCCGCGACATTCGGCGCGATAACGTGCAATATCTTCGTCATCTTGACATAAAAATCTTATAATCTTTATCTTTACATTTTCTCGAATCTTCCTTCATTGAGGCGGGTAACAAAATCTGCCATGGCCGTGATATACCAGTATTTTGTTAGCGAAACCTGTTGAAATAAAATATACAGTGTTATTTTTAGTGCTTTATACCTACCTCTGGCGAAACACGTCTAAAATTATGCTATAGGAAATCATTAAGCAAAGTTTTAACTTAGCATACATAAGCATAATCAGCCTTAAATGTTGGGACATAGGCCTTGTCTTCATGATGAAAGGAGTCATCATTAGTGAGTGATGGGCTAGCTCGCCGTCCGTCCGTCTTACGACTACGGCAGGCCGTGTCGACGACGGCGCGTTCGTGTTCCACGCGCGCCTCAAAGAGATGTCAAGGGCCGACGCCCGTCGGGGCTGCGGAATGTGATAAGAGATCCCGCAGCCTTGACATATAGGGCTAAGAAGGAACATGGGTGATTTTGAGTCAGTAGGAATCTGACACTCCCTTTCGCTCTGCCCAAGAGCGGGAGGGGTTATTTGATGATTTCCCACCCCAAAAAAAAAAACGGGGTTCACATTACTGTCTTGCCCTTATTCAAACTCAAACTCAAATTCAAACTCAAAGCATTTATTTCAATTAAACCATTACTGGCACTTTTGAATGTCATAAGAACAATTCATAAAACAAAACTACGAAAAACTACGAGTGCAATACGTCATTCCGAAAGCCACCACGCCGAACCAAACGCCGCCGAATGCCCGCAACGACGAACACTGCAAGCAAAAAAGCACGCAGCGACGCACACCGCAACAACGAATGCACGAGACCTCGAATCACGGAACAACGAATGCACGCCGCAACGCGCAACCGCCGCCCCGCGACCCGGAGCCCGGCGCACCAGCCACCACGGCAAGCGCCGCCGCGCGCCTCCGCACCCACAGCACTCGCCGCCGGTAACATCCGGCGCCGCGCAACCCGACGCAGCAACCCCCGAAACAACGTATTGCACTCCTAAGCTACAGTCACAGTCACAAGGCATAATAACTTGTGAAAGTACTGTAGTTGCCCATTCCCTAGCGTAGATCTCTATGGAGAAGAAAGGGCAAGAAACTCCATGGACACTCTTTTCAATCAGAATATTATTACATAATCTTGGTACATTACATCATTCATGTTGAGATGGTATATTATGTGAGAACTATGTAGCAAGACGTGCAAGTTAAGAGCGTCCGGAGTAAAAAGGTATAATAAACAAATCAAAAAAATATGTATATATTTATAAACCATGGCAACTAAGAGATGACCAGTCTCCACTGACAGCGCCCGTTCACGAACATGACGCATGGATCAGCACCATTCAACTCAACCATTTTGAAGGGAACTAAATGATCCGACACACGCGCCACCATCAGCGAGACATTTGAGTGAGCATGACATTCTCTCAGCCACCAGGGCATCGTCATTAAAAATAATATATCTAAATGTAAAAAGTGGCTTTATAGTACATAGTACTCACATAGTATTCAATGCTTACTAATTCATTTGGGGTCTATTGCTCGTCATCTCATGAGACAGTTCGTGCCATATCATCCTTAACACAATCCATCCATCGCTTCTTTGATTTTCCTCAACTCTTATTTCCATCCATACTCAAATCTTTCCTCACGATATTTTCATACTCAAATCTCGACATTTTCCTAATTCCTCCGCACCTCTTTACATGAGAGGGAATGGGCTATACAGGGTGTTAACCAATCATTATGTACATCAAACTAATTACTCCTACGCAAAAATTACTGCTGGGTAACAATTTATATTTTTGGGGTGAAAATCACGTTTCACTGTGCTGATGGATGTTTTGAATAGTGAACAGACCATGAAGGTTATTAACGTAAAGTTTTTACCTGAAATACTAGTTTTTAAAAAAATCTTGTGAAAACTTCGAAACTTTGACCTCCAATATAGACCTGCGTAAATAGAAGGTTCCTAGGTATGGTCCAGGACCAAAAAATTACCGCAAAGAGAATTAATGTGAAGAAGCGCCTTTCCGCTTCGTCAAGGGTATTTTTACACTCTTTATTCTACCAGGCGGGTCTAGTTAAGTAGTTAGAGTTGGCAGACGACTGCTCCTAAGCAAATTTATACCTTTCTAATTCAGACCTAGATATATGATAGACACTTTCTGGCCATAGATAAAGTTTCCCTCCCCTCTACCTTTTTTAAAACTGCCAGTATTTTTGGTCCATATTATTAGGTACCTATTCCAAAAATCGCACAAGAATATTGCACACATTTTTTGTGCAGTAGGTTTAAGTATTCCAAATTACAATGATCAACTTAGTACCTTTTGTTACGTTACCTAAAAAGATTATTTTAACGATCCAGTTACACACCAAAATGATAATTGTGTGACTAACGGATTAATTAACATTTTTATTATTATTTATCTCAATAATTTTCCGTAGTCAATATCCCTTAGCAACTTTAGCTTGAACCGTATATGCGTTATTTGGAATACTTGTTTTTTTATGGGACAATTTTAAATGTAACATCTGTATAATTTTTCAGAACACTATAGGTAACTCCACTAATTAACTAAATGCTTACCAGAATAATGTATAGATTGCTGTTCAAAAAAACCATTTGATTAACTAAACGTCTCAAACAAAAAAAAACTAAAAAAGACACTAAACGAGATGACCTTTTTTAACCGACGGAGTTTTGCCCGAACGAACATAAAAAAAAATATGTTTGTTCGGGCATAACTCCGTCGCTTGCAAACCGATTTGAACAATTCTATTTTTGTTGGAAAGAGTATACTTTCCAAATGGTCCCATATTTTTTTTTTTTATTATTACTTGTTAGTGCACTTTTAATCCTAAAACCCTTTGATTTACCTTGATAGCCGTTTAAGACCTTGTTGTTTTGTGTATATTATTATATTTTATTATCATAAAATTACCGCTTATTTTTAACATATTTCCGCATCGTATGTTTTTTAATAACGTCTTTTGTATTTATAGAAAAACCGTAAATTATCAATAAAATAAACTGGTGTAATGTGACCTTTGATCGTTTCGAATTTTATTATAATAACTGAATCTTGTCTGTATTAATACATAAAAGTAGGTATATGCTTTGCAAATACTCAGGTTTTAAGGAGTGCGTGCGTGCCACGGGTTTGTATTTCTTGTCTAAGTCTAATTGTTCCGGGTCTGGGTATTTGTGAATGTGAGTTTTAATGTTTGTAAACGCACCCACGATACAAGAGACATTCCTTGTGTGGGGCAACGTTTTAAAAAAACAAAAAAAAAAACGAATATCCCCAACCCAATAGGGTGTCCTATTGGGTATTTCACTAAAAAAAAAATATTAGTACGTCAGATAGATTTTCAAGAAACAAAATTTTTTTGACGGCACGGTTGGCGCAGTTGCTCAAGCAATGGACTGCTGCGCTGCGTGTCGCGGGTTCGATTCTCGCACGGAACAAATATTTGTATGACCTACAGATAGTTGTTCCGGGTCTGGGTATTTGTGTATGTGAGTTTAAATGTTTGTGACCGCACCCACGATACAGGAGAAATTCCTAGTGTGGGGCAACGTTTTTAAAAAAAAAAAAAAAAAAAAAAAAAAGAAACGTATTTTTTCTTTTTTCACTTAAACAAAAGATGAAGACAACATAGTGCTTCGAAAAGTCGCATCAAGTCGTGTGACGTCACAAGGTTAGTACTTACTTTTTTACCCACAAAGTGACGTCAAAAGCCTCCACTCATGATATTTGACACGTTTTATTTTCGTCAATTTTCATTAATTTGATGAAACAAAAACACGTATTCAATATTTTTCGATAATCTAATAGACGGACTTATTGGATTTTTTTGGTGGTTATATTTAAATGGAAAGAACACATTACCTTTTTTTTTTTTTTGCGGGTTGAAAATCATCAAATAACTCCTCCCGCTCTTGGGCAGAGCGAAAGGGAGTGTCAGACTTCTACTGACTAAAAACCACCCATGTTCTTTCTTAGCCCTATATGTCGAGGCCGCGGTAACTTGTGAACAACCCGCAGCCCCGATGGGCGTCGACCCTTGCCTGAGGATGTCTGCCTCGCTGCCTGGGAGGGGCCCCCTCCCATGTTGCTGGCATCTCTTTGAGGCGCGCGTGGAACACGAACGCGCCGTCGACAAGGCCTGTCGTCGTCGTAAGACGGACGGACGGCGAGCTAGCCCATTACTCACCGTCCACAGGCCCGCGTCTACGGTGGTCGGAAACCATCACGTGGCTCCCGACGCCCGGTGCGCCTCCCGCGGCGGCTAAGAACACAATGCCTGACTTGGGAATCGAACAAATAACCTCATGCTTAGTTGTTTCACTTACGGCCCCTAAAACAAAGTTCTTCGTTGGTCGCTCTGCCCAAGAGCGGGAGGGGTTATTCGATGATTTTACACCCACCAAAAAAAAAAAAAAAAAAAAAAGGTGTCATTTTTTCTTAAGCAATGTTTAATGTGAACTTACACGTGCCGTCCATTATTATTGCTTACTTTTCACTACCAAAAAGAAAAAACTTGACCCATATCGTAACAAATGTTTCAATTTTACGTTGAATTCAAATTAAAGTAACATAGTGTAACTTCTGTTGTTGCTGATTAGATGATAAGTAACTTAAATGTATAGTTTATCTGTATATGGGTTGTAAGAGGTTACTTTTAGTAGATTGCATGTTAAACTGGACTCTTCTACCAAACGGTTTCTAATCGAATGTTATTTATCTTTGAAAATAATTACTCGTAGACCGAAATAGATAAAAATTTTGTTAAAAACTCGGTATTATGCCTATAATGTTGTGTAACATCCATCAATGGCACACGTGTCATTGGTTCGCCATCTGGGCCCCGAGTCTGCTATTCAATAGTGTCAGAATGATCTTTCACTGATCTCATAATTGTTGATTTTAACAAGTTTGGTGTTGTCAAAATCAACAATTATGAGATCAATGATAGACCATTCTGACACTATTGAATAGCAGACTCGGGGCCCTGGTCTAGTGGTTACGCAAATCAATTCGTTGAGTTGTCATTATGAAGTATTCTAAATTTAAAAAAGTAAAGTTAGCGCTTTTCGTTTTTTATAAGTTACTTTAAGTTATAACAAGTTCAAAAGATTGTGAAGTGTTTTTTTTTTTGTTATTTGAGATACAAGCATCTTATTTTCAGTAATAATACATAATTATAGAATTTTGTGGAAATATATATTTATGTTAATTAAGTTAGATTTATTCACAATGATTTCATTTATTTAAATAAAGTTAGAAGAAGAAATCGTTAAATATTTGAGCACCTACGTAAATTCCGGTTTTACCGCGACAGTTTGTTGTGTCTTTTATAAACTTGAAATATTTAAAAATAAAATGAAAAGGTAAGTTTATTAATATTTATACAGCTGGTTCTAATGGCAACGTCATTGGTGGTTTAGTAATTAAGAGAACAAATACCTTTCTGCTCTGATTCTGATTGTATGTTTTCATCGATCAGGAGAAATGAATCATATTCTGGAGAAATGAATGCATTGGAAGGGTTACTATTATGTTGTAATACTGATGACGAACGATGTCTTCGAGTTTTCGGTTCTAAGACATGCCGGATTCCTCACGATGTTTCCCTTCACCGTTTTGAGAGCAGTAGTGATGAAATAAATTACACAAAGTAATGCGCCTAACTGGGTTCGGACCCACAACTCACTGTTCGTAAGTCGGGGCCGCTACCACTGAGCCACCAATACAGTACAGTCTAAGTTAACTTTAATTATTATATTTAAATATAAAAGATTGAATCTTAAGAAATGTTGCAATTATATTTTTGATGTATTTACTTTTCAATTATGATAGTTACTTTAATCTTTGGCAGTCGTTTGTCAGTGGGCTAAAGTTTGAGTTTGAGTTTTGTTTTGAGTTTTTAACTGATTGTGGAGGTCAGATAGGCAGTCACTTCATGTAAAATAGTGGTATTCAGCTGCATCCAGTTAGACTGGAAGCCGACCCCAACATAGTTGCGACAAGGCTAGGCAGATTTTTTATTTTTTTATTATTTTGTCAATTTGTTTTTGCCCTGTGTGAAACTAATTAATACTTTTTCTATCTTTCTTTTTCTTTCAGATGGTGATGATGACTTTCAATTATTAAAAATTCTGATAAATTGGCTGAAAAGAAGAATTAATGCTCATTTTGAAGTATTCCTAAAGTCACTATTCCCGGATAATGACTTTAGGAATACTTCATTACTATATTATCATTATTTTAGTAACATTCAGAGTCGTATGTGCTATTGATAAAATTTATTTATTTTACTATTTATGTACACACAGTAGATAGCACAGGAATTTTTATAATACAATATGTAAGCACAATGGTAATATAAGCTTATTTCTAAAGAAACTTTCTGCTACGAGCTCAGACCAAATAAAAAGTAAAGACGGAACTCTGCGAACAGCAAAGTGAGGCCGGTCAAACTACGCCTCGCCGTGTACATACACAATACACGCACACACGTACAACATAAACTACGCCTTAGTCTTAAACTTTTTATTTGGTCTGAGACGTGTGTGCGTGTATGCGAGGCGTAGTTTGACCGGCCTCACTTTGCTGTTCGCAGAGTTCCGTCTTTACTTTTTATTTGGTCTGAGGCTATGAGAAGTATAAACTTGATGACAAAATGAAAGTAAACTTGTACATGTACATTAACAGTGAAAAATTTACTAAAGGCTAGGCTAGGCTGACGACTTTTAAGTTTTTGTAAAAACTTTCAAAAACTTTCTTCTTATCATCTAAGCCTTGCGTAAACGATACCCAGTGGTAAAACTTGTCGTTAAGACTTTCGGGTCACTGAATTCTTGTAACGACTGTCAAAAAAAATGTAATTAGTCAGTCAGACAGATTTCCAAAAAATATTGAACACATTTTTTTCTATTTTCACGTAAACGAACATTTAAGACAATACAGTGCTTCGAAAACTCATGTGACGTCACATCGCACTACCTAAATTTTTTACCACGTAGTGACGTCAAAAGCCCACTCATGATCTTTTTCTTCGTCAATTTTCATTCATTTGATAAAACAAAAAACACGTATCCAATATTTTTCGATAATCTAGCTGACGGACTAAACAGAATCATATATTTTATAGTCAGGAAACATTTCTATTGACTTAACGTGCTTTCCGAAGCACGGAGGAAACTCCGTATGTAACTAAAGGGTGTAAAAGTACCCTTAACGCAAACGAAGGGCACTTGTTCTCCCCACCACTACGAATATTTTTTTGTTCTAGACCATACCTAGGAACCCCCAAGTTACGGAGATATTGGGGGTCAAAGTCCCAAAACTTTCACAGCTGTTTTGTAAATACTAGTTTTTCAGGTTATAACTTTACTTAAATTAGCTCCATGACCCGTTTACTATTCAAAGCATCCACTAGCACAATGTTTCAAGAGTGCTACATTGAGTTTACCCGCAAATGTGATTTGCGACCCCAAAAAAAAAATCGTTTCCCAGCAAAAAAAATTGCGTAGGGGTACTTAAGTAGTTTGATGTACAGAATGCTTGGTTGACGGCTGCGTGAAGGGTTAATTTACACCCTGTCCTTTCCTTTTCACCTTTTTAACCCAATGTCCCAGTGACTGTTATAACTACATAGCCACGAGATTTTTAAAAACTTTAATATAATTCACATTGGACCCGCGTGGTAGATAACGGCTCACTCCCTCTCGACGACTCGAGGAGACTGTGACCCAGCAGGGACAGATTATGCAGGAGCCTGGCCCTCAAGCTTACATGACCAAGTTATTAGTTTGTTTGTTGTTAAGCAGTAGTAAGCATGAGGTCCTGGGTTCGATTAACAAACAGCCACGGTGCCTGGATTTGTGCCCGTTTAATGGCAATAGGCACACCCCCTATTACATGGGACTTAAACATAACTGGCGAGATGTGGGTGTACTATTAGGTACACCTCTGCCTAATCCTTCGGGGATTACCGGCGTGATGTTATATTTTGTGTTGTAAAAATACAGAAAAGACAAGTTTATTTTGAGTAATTTTCGCATTATAGTCGTGTTGGTGAACGAAACCGGTATTTATTATAAACGGATTATACGCATGCATGCCCTTTTCGTGTACCAAACCTGCTTTGTCCAGAAACGGAAAACTATTAAAATTTGTGTAAATAAAACTTCAGTATAACACATCTTAATAGTGTACTAATGCACTTTAGTTGTTATTCTGAATTCCTGATTAAAAATAAAAATGTTAAAAAAGGAACATCCTTTATTTAGCCGATTAACCACAGCGTTATAAGAAAAAATATAAAAACCTTAATACCTGTTCAAAAAATATAAAATACACGAAATCCTTCAAACACTTCCACTTCTAATACCTCTAAACTTCTAAATAATATTAAAATATTTTGTTATAAATATTTTTCTCAGAATAAATCACATTAAACATTAATTTATGACTGCCACACACGACAACTTGTTGAACGGACTACACACCGAGATTATCGATTCAATACTAAGTCGTAAAGCTATTCGGCAGTGCAGAAGTTTGCAACATGTTGCAGTCAAAGTGTTGAAACAGACTAAATGAAAATTGCAGTTTTAACGATGCAGTTTTTGTTCTGTTATTAATACTCTACATAACTAGGATTTATGTGCAACTGTTATAAGTTTTGATTTGAATTTTAAAAAAATAGACTAAATTTTTTTATTGTTTCTTGAACTCATGTTATTCTTTGGTTGATAAATCTTCTACTGCTATTAAATATAAATAGGAGTTTATGAGGATGGCTGCATAAACTTCTAAACGAATTTTGATTTTTGGCATACATACTGCTCTGCCAAGAAAGTAACGGGAAAAGATCAATAATACACAAAATGTTTATTATTCATCCAAATTTATTTTATCACCTTCAAAGTATGCTTCTTCAAGAACGATACACACACGCCAACGAATAATCCAATCATCAAAACATTTTTACAACGCTGTTTCCGGAATTGAGTTCAGTTCTCGCCGCGAATTCTTCTTTATGTCTTCTACCGATTGAAAACGGGTGCCACGAACTGGTAATTTGAGTTTAGGAAAAAGAAAGAAGTCGTCTGGAGCCATATCTGGTGATTCATATGGTGGATGGTCAAAAATTCGTTCACAATGATGGCCTTGTGCAAAGGCGTATTATCGTGGTGCAAAATCCAATAATTTTCTTTCCGCAAATCAGGTCTTTTTCGTCGAGTTTGCTCTCTCGCATGCCGCTTAACACTCAAATAATATTCTTTATTTACCTTTTGACCTTCCGGCAAGAATTCCAAATGCACAAAACCGCGATATTCAAAGAAAACAGCCAACATGACTGACTTTTGACTTTTGACTTTCGGTTTCGGTTCAGTTGGAAGGCGCCACTACCAAGTTTGTTGACTAGTTTACATGTCAAACTCGTAAACCCACGTCTCGTCACCAGTAACAATGCGTTTCATCAAGAAGCAAAATTTAAGACAAATTCTTTGCTAGATGTTTTTGTCCATAATGTTCGCCATACACACAAGATATGATATAACTAAAAACAGCACTGTATTTAATATGAATAACAGATGCAACTCGAACTCCGCGCCAAAATGTAAAACAGTTGCGCCAATCTAACAACAACAAAAAATTAAATTTGGAATCATAAACAAATCATCCATGCCCGATACTTTTTGATTATTTCAAAACCTGGATTAGCACGTAGGTTGCCTTTTACCCAGGCTTAGCCACATAACCTAGTACTCATTTGTGCGTTTAACCATACATCAAATGTTACTTCATTTCAGTTTGAAATTTATATAGCTTTTCTGTGATGTACTAGCTTTTGCCCGCGGCTTGGCTTGGGTTAAGGTCGGAAGTTATCGTACAGGAACGTTTTAATATAGCCACTTACGTGGAATTACCACTTACCACTTTGAGGCAAAAAAGGTAATACAATTTATTATTATGTTTATATTGTGATAGGCAGTCAATTATGTCAATTATTATTTACCTTTGTTATCGTTGTAGCAAATTAAATACAGTGACGGAGCGTGGAACGTGGACAATGATATAATATAAAACCGAAATGACAATTGCTCCACTTTTTTTAAATTTATTAATAAAAAGGGTGTTATTAAGTTTTAAACTGGCATGGTCACTCACACTATTATTAATACTGAAACCGAGATGCGATTTGTCTGCTCATAAACATTCACCCGCAATGACGTCAGTTTATCCGTGATCATGGTGCTTGTAACAGCGCCGAAATTTCGAGAACTCGTAAACAAAAGTGAACATGTGAAATATCCCGTTTTCAAAAATAGTGATAGGGTGTTATTACCCATGCAGTTATTATAAATTATAAACTATGTTTTGCTCATACTTGAAAAACTTTTTCACAATTTATCAGCACTAGAATAATTAAATGCGCAATGTCACCAAGCCACAAAAACTTTTTACATTCGAAAAATAAAACATTTTTAAGAGTTACACCAAAAGGTTTAAAAAAGTTATGAAATTGACTCGACAGGCTCAAAACAATTATTCAATTGAAACTGCGACAAATAAATCTAAAATGACATGGCACATTATAAATAAATCAAAACCGTTTTACCTAAAGAATCCATTAGCTATATAAATGTCGATGGCAAAATAGTAAATGATCCTCTAGAAATAGCCAACGCGTTTAAAACAAAGTAACAGCAAATATTATAAAACAGAAAGTCTCAATCTTTGTTACACCCAGTATACCAGTAGATATATTAAACATAATTAAATGTTTAAAGGCCACGAATAGCATAGGGTATGATGGTATTTCTACAAAGGCTGTAAAGTATGTTTCTGATACCATTTGTACCCACCTAAGCTATCTAATAAACCTGTGCATTAGCTCGGGTTCAGGTGTATATCCGGATTCCCTAAAAGTTTTAAAAGTGAAACCATTATTTAAGAAAAATAATAAGGAACACATGACTAACTATAGACCAATTGCCTTCGTTCCTATAATATTCGAAATCTTTGAATAATACTTTTATAAAGACAAAACATGTCAACCAGTATGGCAATTTATGACTTTTTATATACCGATAAGACGAATATGGACAAGAGAATCCCGGTATGTGCGAAATATTGCGACATGACGCAAGCGTTCGACTACGTTTACCATAGGATTTTGTTACAGAAGTTAGAAGCTTACGGCATAAGGGGAAACATACTCAATCTAATTCAGTCATACCTCACTAATAGGAAACAACACACAGAAATAGAAAGAATTAATGTTAAGACAAAGAAGGAGGAAATTTATAAATCAAGTGAACGCACACCCGCATACGGTGTTCCTCAAGGCAGTGTACTAGGAGTTTTATTATTTATTATTTATATCATTTACCTGCCTAGTGCTATTGACCACCCCATGACTTTTTTTGTCGACGACAGCACTGTGACTATAGCATTTAAATCTTTGACATCAATAATATCGTGGTTAAACAGGAACAACTTACAAATAAATCCAGATAAGACGACTATAATGAATTTCGGGCAACGGACCCAGGCTGTATTTGACGTTAGTGCAATCTACCAGAACACTGCAATTAATAAAGTTGACGACACAAAATTTTTAGGAATTATCATTGACTCTAAATTAAACTGGAAGGCACACATTGAATACTTAAGTAAACGGCTGAGTTCCTCTGCGTACGCCTTATACATATAAACTCGACTGGCCCGTTGGTCTAGTGGTTAGTGACCCTAACTGCTATGCCGGAGGTCGTGGGTTCGATTCCCACCCAGGACAAATGTTTGTGTGATGAGCACGATCATTTGTTCTGTGTCTGGGTGTAATTTATCTATAATATGTATGTATTTAGAAATATATAAGTATGTTTATCAGTTGTCTAGTACCCATAACACAAGCTCTGCTTAGCTTGGGACTAGATGGCGTTGTGTGATAGTTGTGGAATAAAAAAAAAAAACTGGCCCCAGAGTTGAACGTAGATACTTGTTTGTTGTAAATTTTAAAAATTTGTACGCCTTACGGGTGAAACATGTACGTACAAAAATATTATTGTTACATCTTGCATACTTCATTTGCATGTATATGTTTTGACAAATAAAATGATCTTTATCTTTTATCTTTAAGTCATTTATTATACAAACATTTTTAGAATTGCCTTATTTTCCAGATTGACTGCAACATCAGATTTACCGTCTCCTTCCTTTTATTATAATATTTTATGGTTCGTGATGTTACCGATTTTTAACAGACTTTTAAAGGAGGAGGCTATGTGTCAACGTCAAAATTTTAGAGGCCAACCTTTTTATTCTTAATTTTATTGTACCTCCTTGGTTTTAGTTGTTTAAAACGTGATATAAACCAATTTATTCTTTTATTTTCGTGGATATTCCAAGATAATACCTTGGTATGAAATAAATATTTCATGCTTATGGATACGTAGGTATATCACGGTACTGAAAAAAAATAAGTTTAAAAGCTAAAACCCGACTACGAATAAAAACGCAGATTAATAAAACCGCGGTCTTAAAAGTATTAAACAAGAAAAATCTTCTAGTAAGTAGATAATTTGATAAATTATAGAGGACAGTCATGGCCGCATGCCAGTGATACCTGATCGCCTTCATGGCGTTCTCATTGATACAGAAGTCAGCTGCTAGTTGTTATTAGCAAGGTGGCATGCGACTACGACTGTCCTCTATAAGTTCCCCTCCCAAGCATCTCATAAGCTCCCTTTAAGGTGGAAGCTCACATCTGGCCCGCGAAATTCTAATTTTCTTACGTTTTTGGCAATTTGCAGGCCAGTGCTTGGTTGTATGTTTATGAAAATTTGATTTGCGACTGTAAGACGTATGAAGTTACCGAATTATAACCATCAAAATTACTAACTACTAAAGAACGACGACTAAATTACTAAAGAATGACTTTTACATGCAAAAATCAATCTTGACATGAAAATGAACTTGGAGGGTTGTATTGATAATTTTGATGGTTATAATTCGGTAACTTCATACGTCTTACAGTCGCAAATCAAATTTTCATAAACATACAACCAAGCACTGGCCTGCAAATTGCCAAAAACGTAAGAAATTTAGAATTTCGCGGGCCAGATGTGAGCTTCCACCTTAAGTTCTAAAATTCTAATTCATTTTAAGTTCTACGATTTCGTACCACCTTGAATCGTAGAACTAGTGGGGAAAAAAATTCCACTACGAATAGTTCTATCGTAGAACTGTGCAGTTATTGATTTTGATTTTGATTTTGACCCCGTTAACTTGGGTCCAAATGGGTTGTTGTAAAATCGAGCTTATAAAGTTTTTTTGGAAATTCACCATCTCTCTACCTTAGATTATTATTGATTATGAGAAATCTACGATGTTCAGAATGTTCTTTCAAAAAGAGATCCCTCAAAAAGTAATCTGGCTGTGGAAATTAATCGCCATAGATAAGGTCATATTCTGAAAATTTCTTTAAACTTCCTTTAGCTATTGAGGCAGCCGGTTTCTCATCATCATCATCATTCTTCTGCCCTTATCCCAATTTATTTGGGGTTGACGCAACATGTCTTTTTCTTCCATAATTCTCTATTTCTCGTTATGTCAGTAGTCACCTCCTTCCTAGCCATATCATCCTTCCCTCACACAGTCCACGAGTGAACCGATCTCGGTTCACTCGTGGACTACGACCGAAAGTCAGAGCAAACTGGAAGAAGCACGCCATCTAGCGCAATGGCTCCAGAACTGGAGAAACCAACAACATGTATTCAGTTTTACTTCTGCTGATTTTCAGGCCAACATTCTCCAGCTTCTGTTGCCATTTCTCCAATCTTGGTCTTCACCGACAAGAACAATGTTGTCGGCAAACAGCATGCACCAGGGTGCCTCTTCTTGTATGTCCGACGTCAAAGCTCGAACAAATATAATCAAAACAATTTGTGGGCATACTATGAGGTAGTAGGACTTCTGGCTAACGCTTTGTGTATTACAGGCATGATGTTATGTTATCTTTCATTAAAATTTGCCCAGGGTATTAAGATTAATATTTCACAACTACTTACCATACAATGAGGGCTTAGTTTTGGCTCATTATGGCTCATTAGTTCTATACTAACCGTAACTCGCGACTTTGTACGCGTGTAATTTAATAAAAAAATATTTGTTAATTACTCAACTTTTTCTAAAATATAAGTAACCTAAGTTAAAATTACTCCTTAAAACATATCTCCTAATAGATATCCGCTAGTGAGATGACTATCACGGTACGGCTGGTCCATAAAACTAAGGTGGCAACGAGGTTATTATTGTTCAAAATAAATTGTCGACATAGCTCACAGAAAATGTAAACTGAAGTGCCACTGGTCCCGCCATGTTAGCTATAGAACCGATGACCGACACGTCTACCCCAAGTAGACGTGTTCTTGAGTGAAGTCCGCGCATCTGCAATCGTAAGGTCGCCTTCAGGCTCGGTGGAGCGGTGATCTTGGATGAGAGTTGCTGTGAATTGTGTAATGTGAGTTGAGTGGCGTGTGATAGAGGAGACCTATGTCCAGCAGTGGACTACAGTAGGCTGAGGATGATGAAGTGACAAAAGTCCCGTCAAAATTGGTATGTAGATTTCGTAAATTAGCCGGATCCAACAAACATTGCCACACACAATTTTTTTTTTAGTCCACTTGCATTCAGTAAAACGTTGTTATTTTGACATTACAAACAGATACTTCAAGTTTTATTTATTTGTACGAATTCCTCATAATCTTCTCTAGATAGAACGGCAGTATGCTACTGAACCCACCGCTTCGCTATCACGGACACTGGCCTGGCCTAATTACTTAAATCATTAAGTAGACATTTGGAAAACACATCATTATACCTAGATAAATACATAGAATTTATTATTGTAGGTATACCAATACTGTTACTTTCTTGCTAAATAATTCTTAGGGTGCCTTTCTACCAGAAATGTGCTATGCTACGTTGCTATAGATGCGTTTGATAGCAACCAATCATTTTCATTGGTGCACATAGCTTAGCACTGGTGGCAACGGATTCAACTAAGATATGTTTTTACGGGATGAAGGGAATTGAATGAAATATTCTTACGTCGTTAGATTCGTCTTGATGGCGCGAGTGTCACTTGCTACATTAAAATTAAAAAACAAAGAAAAATTGCATGTGGATTTGAAAAAATAAAAAAAATTCATTACCATCGAGTAGGGTATCAAATGAAGGGTTTTAAAAGGAGATTACAAAAATATGACACTTCACAAATTCTATAAACAAACACAAAAGTTAAATTATCTGCGAAGTATTTTACACGACCAACGAAAGAAGAAACACAAAAGAACTAAAAAGTTAGAAATAAAAAAAGTTGGAAGCAGGCGGGGTTCATTTCTATATTAAATTATGAAATGAAAATAGAACGGACCCCGCCTGCTTCCAAGTTTTGTTTAATTTAAAATGTGCTTGTTATTTTGCTTTTCAGTTTTTTCAGTCGGGGTTTTAGTTTTTTAACTACTTTTTTTTTATATGGAAAGATGCGTGCTATGGATGTGTGCTATGCATGCGTGCTATGGATGCCTGCTATGGGTCGTCGCGAGTAGTGTAGCTATGTGCATGTCAGAGTACCTACAGCGCAGCTACTTTGCGACTAGTGTTGTAAGAAACTCGAGTCTTTAAGTCTTTATTTCGAGACTTGGGTAGATTATCAAGACTAGGACTCGTTAGTCACATGAGTCAGAGTCCTTTGAGTCTTCCGAGTCCTTTCGAGTCTTTTAAGTTCTTTAAGCTAGACTGAGTCATGAACTTGAGTTGGTGTATTATATAATAAGAGGAACCGTCAAGTCTAGACTCCACGGGGATAATGTACGCCACTGACATTTCACCCTCCCGCAACCGATCAGGCGCCAGAGGGGTAGTAGCTACGCGATTTGCGAGCAGCATTGAATCAAGAAAGTAATTGGCAAAAATAAACCGAAGGTCCCATCGGCATAACCTTATATGTATAATATTATACTTATTGGTGGCAATAAAAAGATCCTATGATTGATAGTTTAGGAGAAAAATGGTAATAACTTACAAAAACAGAGGCTACTTTGAATATTTATTTGATGTTTTGAAGTAAAGAGGAACATGCTCTAAATTGTGTAGATTAATATATATTTTAATGTAAAAAATCCGGTGATGGTTGCGGAAACAAAGGTTCCAATGTATCATAAAACAAGACAATTCACGTCAGGTTGCATAGAGGCGAAATCAAACAACATAATTATTATCAAGTATCCAAATACCAGTATTTAATAACTTAAAAAAAATCAGTCTTCGACAAAGGAAAATTATAAAGGAATTATTAAAATTAAACAAGAGATCACATCACTTCACTTATCACCATTTGCCTGATCTTTGATTTCCTTGCGAACTGGTCCAGTTTGAGTGATGGGGATGTTGCGCTCACCTTCTACAGCAAGAGGCACCTTCCTAGGAGCTGTCACGGACAAAACACCGTCGGATGACAGCTTGAATTCAACTGACTCGGGAACACAGCCCTCTGGCAACGCGTAGCGGCGAGTAAACTGGCGGGAAATGAAGCCATGCTGGTCTTTCTTTTCTTCATGTTTCCCCTCAACCACGATATACCCATCGGCTGTCTTTACGCTGATTTCCTCAGGCGCAAAGTGCTGCACGTCCAAGTTAACCTGGAACTTTTCTTTGTCAGATTTGATGCTGGAACCGATATCCCTTGCTGCTGCAGCGAGGTGGCGCCAAGGTCTGTAGTAGTCCCTTCCCGCCACAGGACCGGCGGCAATTTGTAGGAATTCTTCCGGAGTCATTCCGCGGTTAATCTCGTAGTCAAACAAGAATGGTAGCAGAGACATTATTTCTTGATTAGTTGTTCACTGGATAGCTTCAAAAATTTGTAGAATTGCAGCTTGATCTTTTTGTTTGCTTCGCACTCGCTTGCAAGATTTGAACTGATGACGTTTCGTCGCGCGCAACTGTTTTTAACCGGTAGCGCCATCTACGAGAAGTTTGTGGAATGTTCGCGAATACATGAGAGCTCAAGCTGCGGGTCGCTTACAATATTTGAAGTTTATATCCGATGCTTACATTACCATCGACTTAGGTACCTATTTGTTTTTTATTTAAATTGTTGTTACAATGTGGATCCCGGAGAACTTCCGGTGACTTCGCGACAAGGTTGGGCAAAGAGAGTGAGACGCGTTTGACACCTAGATAATAGAAACAAGATGGGTCTAAAAAAGCGATTCCTGTGCCCTGCTGTAGAACGAAACAGGTTAAAATAAAATAAAAAATAGTTACTTAATGTGTTCTTCCCAAAATTAAATGGGTAGTAAGTAAATAGGTACCTACCTACCTACATTACTAACTTATGATCGAGTTTGCTGCAGTTTTAAAACAATTCCCTTAAGGGGCCGTGTACGAAATCATCTTATTTTGAACAATTTAGGTCGCTCCGTGTGGAAAATCTATGAAAAATTTGAAGTTTTCTTTTGGTTATTATAAGAGACGAGTTCTTTTTCTTTTATTAACATAAGGTAAGCTTATAAAACAGGTGTATCATAAGTCATAACTATTATACAGGGTGAAAGGGGCTCGGCTCTCCGCTGTTTAACCTACTTCTAAGTATAAAAATTGCTAGTAGGTAAGTATCAAAGTGGTAACATCTGATTTTCTTATTACAAGGGTAACATCATTTACTTTATCATATAAATATAGGATTTATGTTTTCAACGCACAACAAAACTCTTTAATTTTATTAGTTTTAAAATCGACCGACCCAAAGCTTGAGAACACCTCCATCGAACTTGATAGAATTTTCCCGCTTTTGACTCCAGCCAATCACAAAGCAATAAAACCACATAGGTACCCAAACCCAGTGTACTCCAGAATATTCTAGATTATGTGTAACAGTGCCATCTAGTATCGAGTAGCAACATAAAGTACACTTGAATCTACTTGCAGTCTGTGTTGCAGTTCCAATCTAAAGTTTGCAAACATGTTGTCAATAGATGGCGTTTCTATAAATATGGAAAAGATAAAAAATATTGTCTTTTTATTAGCTAAGAGGCTTTTTAGGAATGAGAACAGTTGGGTGTTTTGTATAAATAATATTAAAAACGTATTAAATCAGAGTGACATTTTTGCATATTATATATTTAAAAAAAAACATGTCTTTCCAAAATTGTAATCACTTATTTCTTTAGTTTTGGTGTCGATTTTCCAGTCGCGACTGGCAACTTTTCATAAAAAACAGCAACGCTACCAATAGTGATGGGCACTAAAAGATAAAAGCAATTTCGATATTTTTATGACGTAATATTACCCTCACTTTTAGAGCGCAAACATGGTCGCTTACAAAACGTCAGAAGTCCGCACTTGGGGTCTGCCAACGAACTATGGAGCGAAGTATACTGGGTGTTAAACTCACGGACTGCATCAGAAACACCATACTTCGCTCGAAAACCCAAATAGCCGATGCTGGCAATACAGTTGCTAGGTTGAAATGGAACTGGGCTGGTCAGATCTGCCGCATGTTGGAGAAGCAATGGGCAAAAATTACCATTCAGTGGACAGCAACAAGCAGGAAACGACAACGCGGCAGGCCCAGACGGAGATAGCGGGATGAGCTGGATTCCTTCTCAAAGGATTGGCCTATAATCGCATTAGATGGCAAAAAGTGGAAGGAGGGAAGAGAGGCCTTTGCCCTGCAGTGGGACAATACAGGCTTAGAGAACCTAATATTACAAATTATTGCCTTGCATTTTACTGCATTCACGGAGATTAGTGAACAATTCTTTGAATTAGAACCATATTTTCTGTTCCCGAAATTAGGGATCTATGTGAATTCATTTTACCATGATTGTGACTAACAGAGTCGTAAAAATGAATGTCAGTGGATACCTTGTTGCTCCGACCCCAAATAGAATAGAAGAAGGATGATGATGTGATAATTTTCATTTTTTTTCTGTTATACTTACCACTATAAAATGCAAGATCAAGGTTAGCCAAATCAATTCAGAACTTTTTTATTTTTTGCCAATCTGATAGAATGAACCATATAATATTTATGAACTATAAATCTAACCCCGTAACTATAAAGTTTCATGCAGAAAACACAGAATGCCGGAGGTCGTGGGTTCGATTCCCACCCAGGACAAATGTTTGTGTGATGAGCACGATCATTTGTTCTGTGTCTGGGTGTAATTTATCTATAATATGTATGTATTTAGAAATATATAAGTATGTTTATCAGTTGTCTAGTACCCATAACACAAGCTCTGATTAGTTTGGGACTAGATGGCGTTGTGTGATAGTTGTGGAATATTATTATTATTATTATTATTATTAATGCTATAAATTCAACTCGAAAAAACAATTGATTGTAATTTTGCTGCAATTATAATAAATTATAATTGCAGCAAAATTACAATTGACTAACAAAATCCACGAAGGTTTTAACAACATACTAATTTCTTATACATAATACTAATTTCTTAAAGTAACTATAAGTAAAGTAGTTAAGTAGTATTGTTTCATCGACATCGATGTTAATCTAAGTTATCGACTCATTTCGCCACACTACAAATACATAGCCGCTGCGCAGGCAGTGGTCGGTTAACTTGACGTATTTATAATTTGCACTCGCTTCATGATATCGCGTCGCGAGACCTTGTGGTAATTTTAAAGTGCGTCTCCTTCGCTTACACTAGTTGTCGAGTGCTGTGATTTTTATAATACATTTTTATTTTTATACATACATCGCTAGTACGTAAGTGAACTGTGAAAAGAGCGTTTTTCAAACACTCGTTACATTGTTGATGTGATCCTTGTTTTTGTGATTTTATTTGTGTGACGATGGCAGATAATTCAAAATTGACCGACGAGGAGAGGACTGAGATCAGGGAGCAGTTTGAACAGGTATGTTTGCTACTTTTAATTCAGATAATGCTAGATCGGAATTGATTTGTCGGCGTTTTGGTCGGCGTGTCAATTTGGGGCATTGCTTAATCGTAATAATGTTTTGCAATATTCGATGTACAGTTTGCCGTATACGGAATGCTAGCACTAGCATACGCGTTTTTAACGTGTGTTTTTCCGAGGCCGCGTGTGGTCCGTCTTGTTGGCTTGTTGATTCCGATAATGTCATTAAAACCGGCAACATAACATCAAACGAATTTTACCAACGGGTATTGATCAATACAAAATATTACCTTGTTCCAAAAAGAAAAAAGAAATGTTTGAATCTATGCTGGACCTGAAGTTCCATGTACAAAAATCAATTTATAGCTCTTTAAGTAGGTAATTACAGAGTGTTAATTATTGATTAACTTCCCTGTTATGTACAGAAATAAGGAAAACCAAAAGGTGATTAGGTAGTATGTACAATATTAAATACATTATTTATTAAACCATTTAGCCTAAATGAATAAATAAACTGTCTAGAATCTTTTCCAGTGGGCTTAAAAATAATAAAATCTGCAGTGAAAACCACAGAATAGGGCCAGTATCATTTGCTATCTATTGGCTGATAGTAGGCACTCAATTATTACTATGAAAGCATTAACATTGCACTGATAAACTACACATACGGCCAAAGTGATAATTATAGACAATCTATAGATAATAGTATGCAAATATCTTGGTATTGAATTTGTATGGCCACTGTATGGAATGTAGAACCCTATTGATTCTATAAAATATAATACTAATAAATATAATACATAATAATTATTATATTACACCTGTAATAACTTGAGGCTTAGGCTGTGGTGTGGTAAGCCTATAAAAGATCCACATTTCATCAGTTTTGAATAGGTATCTGTTTATTTGTCCTGGTTGATCTCCAAAACAACAGGACCAATTTCAACAAGACTTCCTGGCAAATAGCTAATATTAAAAGGTGTTACTTGGCCTACTTTTATTTTAGAAGAATTACTAGACTTTCCACATAACAAATAAACACTTTAAATGAATAACAAAATCTGATTCAAATATTAAAGTACTATTTTTATAATAATTTCATGCAGATGAAGTATCTCTGGATTTAAAAGCACTAAAGTGCTTTAAAACAAGCACACAGTTTGTAAGCCTGTCTCAAATCACACCACATTCATCAATCATACACCCAACTTTTGAATGTAAATAAAGTAAAATTACAATCAAACAATCAAAACTCGATTAGCATACTTATTAGTAAGACAATTTTAATAAAACAATGAATATGAAGAACTTCATACTGTAGGCCGACAACTGATTACTTATGCGGACACCGTTGGCCAGTTGCATGCTAAGTATTTAATGCTAATGCATAACTACTTGAGGTTTTAGCATCCCCTAGGTGTATTAAAAGACAGTAATTAATGGATATCTTTTACTTTTACAGTGTTTTTAAATTAAAAAGGCCTGCTTGCATCATATCATTCACATAAACTTATTTACCACTAATTATAGCAACATTACAAATTAATTCAAATAAATGCTATAAAACAAAATAAGAAAACTAAAATTAAACTATGCTATATCCACATAGATGTTGTACACTTACAGGAATAACAAAAACAAAAGTTATTTTTATGCATTGTCTCTCAAAACAAGCACAATAAAAATAATGGATAGAATTTCCGTTGCCAAACATTAGAATACCTGAGAAGAGACAAGTCTCTTCAAACATTGTCAGAAAAATAATTATGTTCTAGATATGTTTCACATTCATCATCAACATCATTCTACTGCTCAATTTATTTGGGGTCTAATAAACATAATACCTAATTAATAATAGGGGATCGGACTGCGTCAAAAAAAATTTTTTTTTGGCCGTCTGTTAGATTATCGAAAAATATTGGATACGTGTTTTTTTTTTATCAAATTAATAAAAATTTAAGAAGATAAGACGCGTCAAAGATAATGAGTGGGGGGTTGTGACGTCATTTGTTGGTGAAAAATGTACTACCATGTGACGTCTTCGAGGAATTCACGAGTTTTCGAAGCATTGTATCGTCTTAATTTTTTGTTTATGTGAAAAATGGAAAAATATGTGTCCAATATTTTTTGAAAATCTATCTGACGGACTAATTATTATTTTTTTGTCCGATCCCCTAATGTTGACCTGGTGTGAACAGACCTAAGTTGTTTGTCAGTTTGTGTTGTTTGGCTGTATTTTAAATTATAAACACTATTCATTCGACTTTGAATTTGAATGCTGATATTATTGTGTAATTTCTTGAAGAATTGTTCCTAACATATATAAATTAGCTTTCAATTCTCTCAGAAACTAGACAGTTTTGTAGCTGAGTTTTATAGATAGCTTGTGTGACATTTTTAATTAAATTGTCATCAATAAATCAAGAATTGATACAAAATTTCTTTTCCATACTCAGATTGTAATTAATTACAATTTCATTACATATGCTCATGCATGCATGGTTTTTGTGGTTTACATTTAAATAAGTTATCACGTGATTCACAAACAACACTAAGAAATGTAGGTAATTATTAATTTGAATGAATTAGCGATAATGACTTTGGTTCATTAATGATAATATTTAATGTATAATGTATTAGGTATATGAGTCACAAACTCGTATCTCTTTATTTATTTTTTATTAGTTTCCTTGTATGGATTGTAATTTTACATAATTATCTTTAAAATCTTATATCTGCAAGATGGTACTAGTTCTGCTTTATAGTTTTTTTTTTCCTAGGTAAATTTATAGTCTTGAACAACCTTGAGAGTACCGCCATTGACAACAATAGGTCCTGGGGTGACGTGTTCGTTGAACATGGCCTGGGTTTTGTCCTGAAGTTGAAGTTTACCCTGAGACCAATGCGCACTGAAGAATCCGCTAGGCCATCCAGCGTCTATTGCAAGTCGTGCAACGACTCAGCCAGTATGACGATGTCACCTGCGAATCTCAAGTGCGATGTATACTCGCCGTAGTAGGAGAACAATTTTGGGGAAATTACGTCCCCTTGCCTCACCCCCCTACGCAATGGAATATGCTTTGTCTGCAGGTTCTGAGTTTGGACGGTCATTGTGGCGTCATAGGCTCTTCAGCACTTGGATGTATCGCCCTTTTTATAACGTTAAAAATGTTTAATTACTTCTAGACTATTAAACTTATCAGTCAGAGTCAAGCCAAAGGATATTATAAAACATTATTTATCAATAGTTCTCAATGGTCAGGTGCACATTTTAGATAATCAACATAATTTTTATTACTATAGATATCTTTCTTTAAAGATAAAAATACAGAAATACAGAACTAGTTGCCATACCATTTTATTTAGGTACTCTTTGCCCAGCAGTGGGACACAATATGCTAATTAAAAAAAAAACAAAGTAGGTACTTCTTCATAGGGCTCTCCCTATTTGTACTACACCTGTTAGTCTGCCATATTATATGTATAATAACATCCAACTGTTAGAAAATTCTTCTATATCATGTACACACTTTGCAATTGAGGCCTAATATAGACCACTGGGTGTCTAAAATGACCACTTTAGCTGTTCATAATAGAAAAATCCATTTTACGAATTTTAACGCAATTCTTATAATGACCCGCTAAAGTGTCCATTTTAGAACCCCTGGTTGCAAATTTTATTGTGCTTGTTCATCTTCTACATGAATAGCAGTATTGTATTATATTGCAGCAGATAGATAGATAGATAGATTCATTTATTTGCCTGAAATATGGTATTTTACAGATTTTATCACACTTAAGTACACAATAGTTCTTCATATTCCGCCTCTTAGTTAGGCATGCAAATTTTGTGACAATAACAATTATTGATATTCAAACAAATTGAACAACATTAATAAATTACAATGTCCAAAAAAAAATAGTACAACATCAAAAATTGTTAAAATGTCAAATGTCAAAAAAAGTATAATAATTAAATTACGAATATCAAATAAAAGTACCTATTAATTAAATTAGACGACGAGTCAGACGAATCAGACGGAGTTCTGTAGTTTCTGTAATGAAGGTTTCTATTGAACAAGGGTGTGAGTATGAATCTGTGACTATTAGTCAGCCTGACTAATATGAACAAGTCCAAGTTATCTTAAAACAACCAGTTTTACTCCACTCAACGTTAAACTCAGGTGTGATTACACAGTCTACCTCATACATTAAATATGTAACGCGTCACCAGTTACCCAACAGGCAATTTTGTTCACACATGTTTTAGTATTCAAAACATGTTGAAATACAAGCCTTGACATATTCTGTATACTGTGTAGTACATGCTATAGATATTGAATAGCCAAATACGTTATCGTTTTCTTAGCCAATGCTTTGCAAATGTTGGTCTCTGATTCAATTGTTTTCTTGGTCCATTTTCCTTGGTGTAAAACCCAGTATTGTTATTCTATGGTGGTTTTGGAAGGTGTTCTATCATTTTTGTTTGACCTACTTGAATCACCACTTAGGCATCTTAAAAAGTCCCGATATTATACTTTCCTTGTGGCAAATACATGAAGTTGAAGTTGTAAGCAGAAAAATATTTAAAAAATTGCCTGCTTGTTTAATCTAGTGATTCGAGGTCATGGGTCATGGGCTAAGGTTGTGGCGACAGCGCCATCTATCGCAACAGATGCGAACTAAATTGGCAATTCTGCATCGCGCTATCAAAGTTATCCGCCACATTAGCCTATATAGAAAATCCCGACTTACATATGTCGGGCAGTTAGCCCACCAGACACAACACCCGTCTGGTCGGAGGATCCTCCCTTTTCTACGGGGGATGAGGAACTTTACACCCTGGTCCTCATGTTCCCAAACTGGTGACCCCGACGTGATCGTCAGCGCAGCCTTCGTGCAACTACTTCATCATCACTTCCTCGAGCCTTCGAGCAGCGAGTCATACCGTCAGCCAGCAACTACGGCTTCATCGGGTATCCTGACCACCAGCATGCAGCGGAAGCGCATTCCTGGTCATCACCCTGAGCCTCATCAGCGACCTTGGCACAGCACACTGCACTTCGGCCGGTCAACAAGCAGAGACGCTCTTCTCTCCTGGTCGACGCAGCAGCCAGCCACTACGCAGCACTGCACCACTCCGACTCACTGGAGCATATGTGCAGCATCACCCCGATTCACTGGGGTATCGCCGCAGACAGTTCCGACTCACCGTGAACTTTGCGGCATCCGGTTCCGACGCACTGGAACCCACTGGCCTGGCAAGCATCAAGAATCAGCCTGCAATCGACCTCCGGTCTCGGAGGGGAGTGATGTGGCGACAGCGCCATCTATCGCAACAGATGCGAACTAAATTGGCAATTCTGCATCGCGCTATCAAAGTTATCCGCCACATTAGCCTATATAGAAAATCCCGACTTACATATGTCGGGCAGTTAGCCCACCAGACACAACACCCGTCTGGTCGGAGGATCCTCCCTTTTCTACGGGGGATGAGGAACTTTACACCCTGGTCCTCATGTTCCCAAAAGGTTTCATAAAGTGTGACTGAATTTGAACCAGGTTTATGAAAATAAGTTCGCTTCATAAAACATTACCTGGACTTCAACAACTGCCGAAATATGAACGGCCTAAACCAGACCTCTGATTAACCATTCGGAAATTTCAGGCCTCATGATATTTATAACATAACAACACGCCTGGGTGTGATCTCCGAAGGGTTGGGCAGAAGTGTCCCTAATAGTAAGTAAGTACACCCATATTTCGCCAGTTATGTCAATTCCCGTGTGGGAGCAACTCTATTGTCATCAACCTGTCCCCTCTTGGTAGGAATCCCCAATACCACTTTGCCTGACACGCGAATCGAACTAAGAACTTCATGCTCAACAGTCGCCCTTGCCACCATTCAGCCCCGGATCTTAATTTTTTTTGAGGCGAGGCAAAAGCTGAAAAATTCCGCCAACTTACATTTATTTTTACCATTATCATCCATATAATTTCAGCTATCAGATGTCCACTAATTGATTGAAATTTGGACATAGTCTACATAGGCCTTCCGCATCCATCGCTGTTCTTTCTGTGTTAAGCCTATTCAGATATAAATTATATAGACATAAAAGTGTAGTCGTGTAGGATATACATATATTTTATACACAGCACAGGATAGGTTAGATTAGGTTCGATAGTATCAAGCACTCTGAAATATTCAAATCTTTATTAAATCAGGAACTGGAACAACAATATTATATACCTTTTAGAAGACATCACAGCAAAGCAAACATCAAATTGAATACTGCTAGACCTTCGTTCAGCATACAGAAGGGTGTTAAACAGCACTTTTGATGAGATATTTACAACGCTAGCAGCCTCATGGACAACCAAAAGCATTGAAGTCGGCAGTAAGAGGTTGACGAACCTCCGGTTTGCCGACGACATAGTCCTTTTTACCCCCACAGCCCAGCCTAATTACAGACTATGCTCCAAGAACTGAGTACGGCCAGCTCTAGGGTGAGTCTAACTATGAATCGGTCAAAACCAAGCTTATGACCAACAGCGCTAAGCGTAGGGTCGAGGTAGTAGATGGGCAGGAAATACATTATGTCGATGAGTATATCTACTTGGGCCAGTTAGTATCTTTTGAAAACAGGCAAGAAAGAGATAGTCCATGAAATGAAGGGCGATCTTCCGGTCTCCTTGAAGCGCAAACTCATCGACATGTGCATTCTGCCCGTCCTAACCTACGGTGCTCAGACATGGTCTCTCACCGAGACTCAGAAGTTTCACCTTGGAGTATACCATGGGCAATGGAACGTAGCATTTTGGGTGTCAAAAGACAAGATAGAATTCGAAACACCACACTGCGCTCCAAAACGGGCATAGTGGACGTTCGCAAGAAGGCTACTAGGCTAAAATGGGATTGATCGGGTCACGTCAGTCGCATGCACGATAACCGCAGCCGCAGGGCATAAGCCTCAACACGATGGTTGCTGGAAGACGGACGGCGCCGCCGAGGCCGGTCCAGAAAGAAGTGGCGAGACGATCTGGACGCGCACCACGAGGGCTGGTTTGAGGTGGCTCAGAAAAAGAGTACTTGGAAAAAGTTGAGGGAGGCCTTTACCCAGCAGTACAGGCTATTAAAAAAAAAAGGTAATAATATGAAGTAAAAAACTGTAGCATGAAAATCCTCGGTGCTCCAAGTTGCAGTACTGGTGCCAATAAAAACCGTTTAAAAATATTCGTCCCACCGTGTTCGATTTTCCTCGCGCGGCTTTTGTTTTTGTTTTTTAGGCGTTACTAGAACAGGGATTAACCACGCTTAACCAAGGGTTTTATTGGCGACCATAACGGCGACATGGAGCACAGAGGTTTACCATGCTACAAAATCAAGCGAGGTGCAGTCAGCCTGCGAGCTGAACGGCAACCTACAGGTGCCAATTGCAGCACGGTTACGGTTGCTTAATCTTTTTAAACTGCTGCATTGCACTGTATTGATTTTGATTGACTGTATTGAATACGTTTAGTAAGGGTCTTTAAAATTGAGATGCATTATAGCTCCTGGTATTTATTACGACTTAACTAAAAAAAATGTGTTTACGATGATATCTTGACAAAATATCAGTATTTATAATACAGTGATAACAATTCAATAATGATAATATTAATACTTATCGAAAATATGTAATTCCATCATTTTTTTTATAAACCAACACTGAGGCTTGTTTACAACAACTGATAAAATACATATTTGCAGTAGTCTAGAACTTCAAGACATATCAATCAGAAAAGCAATCTCCAGGGGTTATCAACTCATGGGTGGCGCCAAGAAAAAGGTCAAAACCAATTCACTACCAAGGTAATTGCAGGGGCCCGCGAGGGCCGAACGCCCGTCGGGGCTGCGGGATGTTGTAAGAGATACCGCGGCCTTGACATATAGGGCTAAGAAGGAACATGGGTGGTTATTAGTCAGTAGAAGTCTGACAGTCCCTTTCGCTCTGCCCAAGAGCGGAAGGGGTTATTTGATGATTTCCCACCCCCCAAAAAAAAGGTAATTGCAAACAGAACTACTGTAATATTAGAATTCATTTTCATTTACTTGCAATAATTTTATTTTATCGCTCTCAGTTTTTATTTTTAGCTCAATAATATTATTAATCGTGAAATGTCCTGATAGTGACATTGTAAACAACCAATTTAATGACTCTTTCACAGTCATTTAAATATATATGATCGGGAGAATATGCAAATGAATATTTTTTATGTTTGCGTTATTTCCATAAAGTTCTTTAATGCGATAGTCGTGTTAAAGAGGGGGAAACCGTCAGGCTACTAGTTTTTGCATAGTTAATATACTAGCTTCAACTACCCTATTCTTATCGCAGGCAATGGTGTAGAAACTAGTAATTTATCTTGAATACATGTTCATAACCCAACAGACTTTTATTTTATGGGACAAGCCCGCCACACTATTCCCAAACCACTGTAACTCCTGAAGGCTACAATCAACAGTGGCCACCAGAAAAGCGCCGTGACAATGAAGGTCGACGAAGTCCCAGAGAAGCAATTCAACTGCCTTGGATCTCGCAACGAAATTAATCAGAAAATAATAGCGGAGGAGTGTGTAAAAAACATAATTTCCACTATCCTCCATATCAGCAGGAGACAAACACGGAACTGCAGACGACGTGCTCAAGTCTGTCGATCCAATTTGGCTAGATGGGGTATAATCGACCCATCTCGGATGCAGTGTGGAGCCAACACAGAATATGCCAGCCACACCACCTGTCTTGCCCGTCGTGTACATATAATTACACCCTTCAGGTTTTGAATATAACTCAGAGCCGTCCAGGTAGCTACGAACTGACCGGACAAAAATTAACTAATCGATTCGCAAAGAAAAACACCCAACACGCATCTAATTAAAAAACCACTCAAGAAATTAGTAAAACATTTAAATGGTTTTTGCCGTCAGTTTGTACCTGCATAATATCTCCAGAAATACTAAACCTATTTTAACTAATCATCAAGTGTCACGCAAGTCGAATGATATTCCATGACACACCCCACATAACATATAAACACGCCATTCCCGGTAAGAGCGAAAGCAGAATGCAAACTCTCTCCAATGATATTCTATTTGCGTTCAATTATAAAATTAGTTGCACTTTATATGTGAGTCTCTTGTTAGTGCTCATTAAAGACCTCTACAAATACTTGATGAATCATAGCATCGGACTCGAAGTGGGTCAATTAATCAATCTGAGCTTATAGGTATAAGTTAACTGCAGTTAGTGTCCTGGCATCCAATAACTAATAGCTTGTAATGGTTTGTAGATAGCACTGGGTTATTAGTCATTGGAGATCTACGCTCGTTTTGTAACATTTTGTGCCCGTGATTCAGATTCAAAGTGCGGTTTTTACATTAGGAAAAAACGAAAAGTCTTGGTACCTTAAAAATTAAGTTACATAAAACCTCTTTTCTTTTTCTACTTTCAGTAAAAAATACTAGCAAGGTCCCCAGGGTTCGCCGAAAGTAACTTATCAGTTCCATCAAAATTCGTTATAATTTAGCTGAACTGAAACGAGACACCAGACCATAAAATATTACGTAGTTTATATTGATGAAATACGTTGCCAGCTTTTTACCACGTATACCCAGCGAGTACAGATATTACTGCATTGTCGTGATTTACTTGACCCTGACTGACTGATGTAGATAGGTAGGTACTTGACGAGTCTGATTGAGAGCTACATCAAACTACGAACCTTACCTACATTCTGTTATACTTTGAAGTGCCAGAAATGAGCTAAAAATAATGGATATGAGATAAAAACTTAAACACAAATTGCAAATTGGACACCTAGAAATAGACCACGCAAAACCTTTAGAGATATAAAATTACCCTTTCAATATTTTAATTCGAATCTTAAAATTCTGTCTGCCGCCAGAGATGCCTTCGAACCTAAAAGTTCCATTACGTAACTTTCAGTATGTCTGGCGGGGCTGCTTTAAGTCCGTCTAGGACCAAACTTGTATCGAAGCAATACGCGAGGGTAGCAAAAGCCTTGTATATCCCTTTTAGAATTTTATTCCAGTGGATATTTTTGTTGCAATCCTTTTCTAGAAATGCAAGCTCTCGGATTTTGATCTTAAATATCCGTAGGGTTGAATTTGAATCCGTCCCGCGTCTGTGAAATAACTTAATGATATCCAAATATTCCTTGACAGAGTTTAGTAGGTTCTTCAATTGCCGTAAATTCGTGTTTTGGCAGAACTGTTTTAAGGGTTCGAATAATTTCTTCACAGGAATCAAAGAATCCTTCATGAATACTTTTTCAGTCGGTCGCTAAAAATCTGTGACTATTCACCAACTTTATCTTATCTGCAGTGACTATGATTACTATGATGCGCAGTTATCGTCACACTGGTTTCCCAAACACATCCATTTGTAAAACCATATTATTATATGAGGGGTTTCCGTTACCGGAGGACACGGTGGAGCACACAGTGGAGGTGTGCCCCGCTTGGGCGGAGCCCCGCCGTGCTCTCGTAGCGGCGATCGGCGGCGGCGACCTCTCGCGCCCGGCCCTGGTGCAAGCCATGGTCCGGGGCGAGGAGGAATGGGTCGCCGTCGCCTCCTTCTGCGAAGCAGTGATGCTGGCGAAGGAGGTGGCGGAACGCGAGAGGGAGAGAACCTCTCGTCCCAGCCGCCGCGGGAGGCGCTCCGGGCGTCGGGGGTCCCGCGATGACCTCCGGCCACCGTAGACGCGGGCCTGTGGACGGTGAGTGATGGGCTAACTCGCCGTCCGTCCGTCTCACGACGAAAACAGGCCGTGTCGACGGCGCGTTCGTGTTCCACGCGCGCCTCAAAGAGATGTCAGCAACATGGGAGGGGCCCGAAAGGGCCGACGCCTGTCGGGGCCGCGGGTAGTCCAACGGTTATCGCGGCCTCGACATAGAGGGCGAAGAAGGAACATGGGTGGTTTTTAGTCAGTAGAAGTCTGACACTCCCTTTCGCTCTGCCCAAGAGCGGGAGGGGTTATTCGATGATTTTACACCCACCAAAAAAAAAAAAAAAAAAAAAAAGGGGTTTCCGTTAAAAACGTAGCCTGGTTGTCAAGGAATGAAAAACTGCAAAGAAATTGACAATGTTAAAGCAACCTTATCCAGCTAACATAAACTTTCTTATCAATAGCACCACCTATAACGAAATTCTCAGTAACCATGTTTTCTAGCATGTACTTTACAGAGCATGTTCCTTTGAAGCAGACGTGAGGTAATGCGCTCAACTTAACGTAAACATAGCCAGCAGTGATATGGAACTGTCAGCCGTGTTTACATTACCTTCCTTTGAAGTACCTGATGTAGTTACTTTAAAAAGATTAGTGGAGTGAAGTGAATTGTGGATAGTTGTGTGTATTATCTTTGAGGGTTTATGCAAGGTCCTTATTGAACTATGAATATGGCTATCCATTTAACCATAAACCCTTCCGCATAATTTATGCTTGTTTTCTTGACCCAAAGCAAAATCAATAACCACTGTAGGCATCTCGTGGTTGTCTGCATGTCTGGTCTTAGGTAAATAATGTTTTAGGGTTTCATATTATTATTATGTCTTGGTTTCTTGTTTGGCGCAGCATGTTGTCTTCTTCCATACTTCTCCGTTTTCCTCGTCATCTCATCAGACGCCTCCTGCCATATCATCCTTTACATAGTCCATCCATCGGTTCTTAGGTCTTTCTCTACTGATATTCTCCGTCACACTCGAGTCTCAGTAAAGGTTCACATACTATAGTAAACGCTAGTTGCTGCTTCATCATAAAGTATTCAATTTCAGTAGTGAGTTTGCTTATGACGGTTTTTTTCTAGTGGTGGAAGACTACGGGTACACTATAATTAACTGTATCGTGCGTCAACAGAACACAATATCCTTCTTTGGCTTCGCCATAGTCCGATAGGTATGGTAAATGATTAATGATGTTTATTTTGCAAATAGGTTTTTACAAACACTTTTACGCGTCACTTTTTTCAAAACTAGATGAGGCCGGTGTTTCGTACCTTAAAAAAAACAAAATGTGGTTGTTAGCAACTGCGGTGGTTAGAGAGTTTTGGTCGATTGGACCCGCGGGTGGGATTAATTTACCAAAGATACCTCCCTCACATTTTCGCATAACAAAAATAAATTGCCTACTTTAGTACTACTAGTAGACTAAGTATTGAATGGGTTTACCCCATTTGAAGCCATATTACCTACCCAATTTTCTAAATTAGAAACCGCAGGTTTGTTGACTTAGTTCTAAAGTAATGAAATTAGTTTCCACGTCGGTGAACTGGTCATGTTACTAATTATATTAAAGTTATTACGTATGTTGAAATTAACTGGGGCATTTCTTCGATGGATGGGGGATTGGGCTAATTTTATAAAGTGGGTCAGTTTACTAGCCTTTTATTTTATTTTCGGACAGAGGTACGATTGAAATTATGACTAGTTATTAGTTGTGATGAATAGCAAAGATTTAATTTGTTGTTAAACAAAATACAAGGTCGATTTAAATTAGCGTAACTTTAGTTTAGGAAAGTAAAGAATAATAAATGTAAATGCGTTCCAAAGGACCAATTATTTAAATAGGATGATAGCTTTGTTAAAAACCGCCATGTTTTATAACAAAGAAGAAAATGATGTAGAAACTTTGTAATTTTTTTACCTCGATAACATAGGCTTCGTTAAGAAACTGTATAGTCAAAAGAAATAAGCAAAAACCTTTCAACATCAAGGCCTTTTAAAAGGGAAGTTGTAAAAAGTGTCAGAAATTTCACCGCTTTAATAAACTTTAAGAAATAATTGCTTTGAACTTGAACATGGTCTTGGCAACACTTTGACCTTATGAGGTCGTCAACAGTTCCGGTATGACTCAGTAACCCCAAAAGTAACAAGAATTTGACTCATAGGTAGTTCTCTGTTTCTCGTTTTTTGAGGGTCTTGAGGAAACGTAAACAAAAAATCTATTTTTAAAACGAATTTCGTAAGCACGCCTTTGACTAGCTATAAATAACTTAGCTATTATGTGACGTCAGACGTAACTTAGTCATGAGTCTCTAAGTTCTTACCCGACTGCGGCGAAGCCCAAAAGGAGAGTTATTTGTGAATGGGTCTAAACTATTCAACTCTACTTCAATTTTGAGATTTTATTTATTTATTATTTATTTATTTAAAATTACGTAAATAACACCTTAACAGCTATGACGCCAATGCGATGTTACTACATACAAACAACAACAACAACAACAATTTAAGTCAACATCGTTCTGCCCAGGCCTGATGTCACTGGGAGTTGGCGAAACAAGTTTTTTTTTTCATATTCCCCTGTCAACCATCACGTCATCATCATCAGCCTACAGCATTCAACTGCTGGTGATGTCTCTCCAATTGCACACTACTTAGGTCGATTCTTGGCAACTCCCATTCTGCTGGTACCAGCCACCTTGCAGTGATCGAAGCTCCACCTAGCGTAAGGGCGTCTCATCTTCCACTTGGCTGATTCGTAGTGTCCACCCAACGGCCAATTAATGGTTCTACGTCTTAAGACTTACCCAACAATCGTCACACTTTTGCTCCTTTTTTTTCGGGTTGGGTTGGAAATCATCAAATAACTCCTCCCGCTCTTGGGCAGTGCGAAAGGGAGTGTCAGACTTCTACTGACTAAAAACCACCCATGTTCCTTCTTATGTCGAGGCCGCGGTATTTCTTACAACAATCCGCAGCACACTTTTACTCCTTAAGTTTAGTTTCATAAATAAAACTTGCTAATAAATTACTAACCAACATTGGATAGTCCGAACCAGGGTTAACGCTACTAACTACTGCCTACTATCCAAGTTCTCAGGATAATCGATTCACAGTCACGTTTCCTCCTCATTATCGACCATAATAATTAAAACTAAACATTAACCAAAAGAGGCTTCTTCATAATAGCTGCATAGCAATTTTTAATTGCATCCAAAGATAATTAGTATACTTTATTTGCTCACTTAAACACGGCACACCGTAGGTCGTTGTGCATCGACCTTGGGCCAAGAATGTGGTCGTAAAAGTGCGGCTATTTTAAACTCTATGACGTAATGAATAAGGTCTAATAAGGTGGTTTTTTCTACCCAGTTGACTCTAGCTCACCTATGTAGGTGTTTATCTCTGCGACGTTCTAAGTTAATAAAAGAACATTAAGGATCCATTGTGGTCTGTGTTCAACTGGATGCGACAGCTTTATTTGATTTTTTATTTCCGTAATGGCCCTTCTTGTAGGTGTGTGGATAGCCTTGTGACTTTATCTATGACGAGTTAGGTACTTGCCAAATGCCAAGTGCTCAAACTGCACGTGGTTTGACATTCAGACTTAAAACAAACAGTCTTTATCTAATTACCTACTGACTTCTGATAATTATAATAATTATTAAGTAGAAATTCGAGGGCTATAAATATTTAATTTATGCAACAGCCTACACGCTACACAAAAACGTCAATAAAAAGATCAGTCAAAGAAATCTTCGACCCACCAGTTAGGTAGACCTCCCCCACTCGATTCTGTTTCTTAACAAAGTGATCAGAAGAGGATTAGAATGATCTCCGAAGGATCATGTTAGAGTGGTCGGGTTAGTTTTAAATGGCATTGACCGCTGTTCCACGTCTCAATGGTCAAAACGACGGAATATTATTATTTAACTAGTCTCTCGTTGATCTTATTATGTATTTACATATTTAGTGACAAATATTATAATTTGATTGAATTTCGTTTTAATTACTTTCACGCTGGAGATTGCGCTATAAATGTGGTATTGGGAGCGTACTCAAATAGAAAAGGAAGAAAGAAAAATAGAAAGAAGAAGAATAGAAAGTGGAAAGGTCATCATCTGCCTAGCCTTTTTCTAACAATGTTTGGGACAGCTTCCAGGCTCACCGGATGCAGCTGAATGCGTTTAGTGACCTCCACAACCCAGTTAGTACTACGTAATACGATACCCCTTGGTAAGACAGACCATTGTCAGACTTTCAGGTCACTGACTACCTGTAACGACTTTCAAAGATTTACAAAAGACAGGCCTAACGTGCTAAGTGAAAAAGTTACTAACATAAGATCTAAAAGAATTTTGGCCCTTCGAAACGAAGTCGCTTAAATAATCAAGAAATATTCGATTACACAAACCAAGCTCCAGCGAAATACTTGACACAATAAACAACGTTTACGAACGTAAAATAATAAACTTAATCTACGATTTATTAACTAAATTGCACAGTTTAGCAAACCGTTCGCAAATATTAGTGACAATACTACGCAACAATGCAGAATTGCAGACTTTCATCTAACCGTTGTTTTTACAAAACTGTGATTCATTCGTTTTCCGACGAACTACTATTTATGCAACCTGACTTTACTCACATATACTTCGGCGCGGCAGGTACTTGAATCACTCATCAACTTCATCACTCTTCCAAAATTTGTGTTCTGTGCAGTATTCTTAACCAATGGGTAAGGCTGGTGGTCCGACTGATCAGGGTGTGTCTACTTAAGTACCATCACTCATGGTATTTATGATAATTGCTGACGTAGATATTTTATTGATAAACTCGACTCGTCAAAAAACCCTAAAACTTGGCATAAAAAAGTTACGATAGAACACATCATCATTCTCTTGCCCTTCCTCGTTGCGTGGTTTTTCCTCAATGCTGAGGGTCGTGGCCTCTTTGGATCACTTTCTTCCGGACACTTCTTCCTCGGCGCAGCATATCCTTCTTCCTTATTTCTCTATTACTTGTCATTTCATCAGACACATGCTGTCTTGTCATTCCATCCTTTACACAGTCCTTCCTCAACTCATATGTAACCTATACACATTCATACTTAAAACTTTTCTCATTCCTCCGCATCTCATGCTCATGTCACGACAATGGTATTACCACACAAGTTTCAGCGGCGCCACTTTCAGACGAGTTACGAGCTCTACGTTGGTAAAAAATATACCCACTTAAGGACCCCCCCCGTCAGCGATTCAATAAAGTCCCAGACAGCTGTCTGGAATGTCTTCCACGTCGTGGAATTTGCAATACTGTCAGGATGTAAATTGAGCGTTAAAGCCTTTCTGTCCATGCCAATAAGATAGGAAGGGAAAAAAGTAGTGCATGAATTATATTACATCTTGAAGCCTCCTCATACTCAAGCCATGGCAGTAATGATTAATTGGCAATTGATGATTCGATTATTAGGAGAAGAAACTTTGTATCTAAGAGTAATAAAAACCAGTAGCACATCTTATTGTAAATGTTCCATTGCGAGCTACTTACATCAATTGGCAATTGGTGATTCAATTATTGGGAGATGAACCTTCGAGTAATTGAAATCGTTTAGTATATTATGAAATGTTTGTTTATTAGGTAGTTTGTATTAGAAACAAATCCACAAATAAATTTACAAACTGGTATTTTGTAATGGGAACGTATTTCATGTAAGGCTATCCTGCTTATTGAAGATGCTAGGTGACATACTCTTAAAATATATGTAATTTATATGTCAAAAAAACCAAGTTTGGCGCTGCTAATCAGCAAAGCGAAACCCAATTCCTCGTCAGCTGACAGACATACAAAAAGACAGTCGAATAACTCCATGAATGAAAAACATACTACATCATATATTGTCAACACAATCTCTGCATCAAGCAAAAATCGCATGATGCGTGCAATCCTTTTGCTTTCCAATTAATAACTATAGTCCAGCGAAACCACAGAAAACCACTAGTGAAATGACAGTTTAATGTTGATAAACGACACGGTATTTTTGTGTTGCTAATTTGTTTTACTCGTAGTTTTCATTCATGTTTTAGTTATTGCATTTGTAAATTATGAAAATGCAAGTTTTGTACCACATGGGATTGGTCGTATGTGAAAATGGCGAATTTCCATTCCATAAAGGATGAATTATCCTAAAATCCTCACCTCCGGTGTTATTGCAAACTTGCAAAATCTTATGCTCACCCAGTGATTGAGAACATATTTTATTAGAAGTTGATTTACCTTAAAATGTTTTAAAGATTGGTCTTTCTTCTTAAAACACATGCATTCTAATCTATAGGTTTAAGAAATTACCATAACCAATTTGCTATTTGTCAAATTATCAACAAAAACTAATTTATTAAAACTTATTATAGTGGTTCCCTTGACCGAACAACTTGCTTTTCTTGCGGTTATTCGTTTGTTCTTTGTTTACTACACAGGACACATATTCTAGACCAAACAATAAATCACTGACAAACAGGTTTGCTGAGAAAAAAACAAGTTCAAAATACCTCTCAAAAACACATTAATCTAAGTTAATAGTTAGTCATTTATGATAACTATGACGCATAGAGTTAATATTAAACCTCATGTTTGCTTCTAATTTGTGTCTATAGGTCTTTGATAGCCCATCATCTGGTTTATGAAATATTGCACCTGTATTTCTTGTTCCCCTTGAATAGATCAGAATGATATCTTAACCTCCTATATTGTGTTCTACGAAACTTCATGGGGTCTTTCCTATAACGGTGTCTTTTGTTATGGCATAAACATGGTTAGGGTCTTCTATTGTTATGTTTACTTACCAAAGGGCCAAGAAATTGTATAATAGTGCACCCCTGTTAGCTTATTTCGCATGGATAGGTATTTGTAAAGTTAAGAGTGTGTTTGATAGCAATGTAGGACAAGAAAGCTTGGTGAGACACTATCCGGATAGGATAGAAATAAGAAAATCTAAAGGAGCCAGATTAGATGAGAATTTAGAAAAACAAATAACAGTTCTTAAAAAATAGTTCCAACAGATGTCCAAGTACACCAACAATGTTTTAAACCAAAATTGAAACTTTTCCTTACAATCTCCTTACCGAGACCCGGCCTTTCGCTCCGTTGCGAAATAACGAGTTTAATACTTGCCGTTATATCGACTGAATAGATAACAATGAGTCATTGTCACAGTTTCTCCATATACAACGTCATACTGGCTATGACCGGTGACCAGTTAATACAAAAAAGGGTGCTTAATCAACGCTATTCATAGTGTGTATTTGCAAGGGGTCGAAAATCGATTGCACGTGCAACGAAAGGGTTGAGGAGCCCAAGGAATGTGTATTGATCGTTTAAAATAATACAAAATTATGTTTTAAACTGTTCACTGTCTGTCTATGCAATGGCAATGGCGGGCGATGGCGCCAACTACGCGTGATTGGACGTCGTAAAATCCATCACAGTCTAATCAATATTCGAATACTATAATCATGGCAATGCAATGTCTAGCATGCTTTTATTTCATCAGAGGTTTTCCCGAAAATATTAATTTACTCTAATGTTAGCTGCAGTTATTTTCATTTAGAAATGCCAGTACGAACATCCAAACAAATAATAATATTTTGAGAAAGCTTGAATTTTTCATTTGAATTTATTGCCTGGCGCCTGGGTGGCAATTTATTATGCGTACGCGGTGGTCAAACGGTTAATAGCGATGGTAAGAGATACAAATGCTTTCGAGCATTTGCCTCAGTGTCTGACCCTTTATTATAAAGTCTCAAACGAACAAAAGGACCAATATAATTTATTCGCCAGTCATTCTAGGTTGCCTAAAATGGTCAGGCCTGTGTCGAAACCAGACACAACGCTCTGTATTCCGTTTCTAGACTTATGTAGATCGACCTCCGGAGCCCATCAATTTTATATCCCTAGACGTATAACGATTTAATGGCAGATTTTTAACGAGGAACGACGTTTCTAAAAATAAATCTAGGGGCACTATTTCAAAATGTTACAGATCGAAAGTATTCCAGAACTACATGTCACGACTCGACAAGCCTAAAACAAAAGAGTAAGCACAATTAACCAAAATCGGTACTAACCATATCGTGAATTCGCGGTTAAGTTCCAAAGAATTCGTGGTTACTCACACAAAGAAAGAAAACTAACAATATTTCACACTAAGGCCGTCCCAGGTCAACAGTCGATGACTCACCCGCTCTTAAAGGTAAGCTGATGAGAACACGCGTGATGTAAACTAACGCATTCCAGTGTTAAGTGGACGACGTAAACAATGTGGTTGAATGGTTCATGCTCTATAGGGATTGGGAGCCTTTTTCTGCACGTGTTAAACCGAAGGAAGTGTCGGAACTCGGGTGTGGAAACGGAAGGACAGAACCGAAACATTAAGAGAAATGAAAAAAATCGCAAAGATAAAAGAAATAAATTTACTAACGCCCGGCGATAGTAAAAGCAGGAATATTTAACTGTGGTACCAGTTGGCCGTAGAAGGTTTTCGAAGGATCCAAAATCTCCAACGAAAACCATCTCCACTTTTGTAAGCGATATTCTGATCAGTTAGCTATTTTTACTGCGATTACTAGCTACACCTTCTATTTCGAGAA
Organism: Diarsia rubi; assembly: GCA_932274075.1. Classification (NCBI taxonomy): domain Eukaryota; kingdom Metazoa; phylum Arthropoda; class Insecta; order Lepidoptera; family Noctuidae; genus Diarsia; species Diarsia rubi. The sequence goes on along the minus strand of OW026437.1, from coordinate 7,561,732 downwards.
GAGCGTGCACAACCTACTAATGTCTCGTATTTCACACCTTCCATACGTTTGCAACCTCTGGTTAATGCAAAGGTAGCCCCATGAATGTACGTGGTACGGATATAGTAATGAATGCGGAAAAGAATATAAATCTAAGTAAACTACATACTTGAGCAGTCGATAAGCCGTAAGCACCCACCTGGGTGCATCACATTGTACGGTGTTATGGCTTTCCTGGATGTTGTTATAGTAAGTACATGTAAGAGATAAGTAACTTCAGCTTAGAACTCGTAAGTCGTGACGTGCATGCAAAATTATACCGTGTTTGTTCAATTATAGCGTCTTCCAGCTTGTCATTGGCTTAGTGAGGATTCCGATAAACTTCCAAGTATATATAAATAAACAAAACAAATTCTGAGAAACTCTCATAATAAATCTCATGGTTTTCTATTGAAACAATAACCTAAAGCAAACTTAACACACCATTGGATGTCTATAGGTCGTTCCTAGAATTCAAGCCTGCGATGCCGTCACTACGGAAATGCTGCGCGTGCGTCTATCAAGTTTGGAACATATAGCTGGTTGGATTTAGGCACGAAGTTAGTAAAAAATGGAGTGGCCATAGGGATATTATGATATGGTTATGGGATAGCAAAGAAACCAATGAACGATGCGTTGATCGAAGGACCAAAGATAAAACTAGAACAAAATTATATGATGCAAAAGAGGAATAGTTTACTGGCTGACTAGTTTCAATGAAAGAATTTGAAGAAGAAAGTACTAACTCTTTTTATTACAGTAGAATCTTGTATTCCCAATTTATATGTACCGTAGTGGTATTCAGCAGCATCCGGTAGGTTTGAAGCTGACCCCAATATAATTAAGAAATACTAGGCAGATGAAGATGACTAACTTAGTGAAGCACACAGCATTGGTGCGGATGTTTCCCTCATCCTCCATAAACCAAAACATAAATACCTCTGCACTTTGCTAGTACTTTACCTTCGCCTTGTTTATTAAACGGTGCAGCAGTAATAATTGTAATCAACTCATGCGTTTGTACGGTGTTTAGTTTAAGTACGAGATTGAATAATTAGAGTTACCTATAGGTCGTTTATGACTCATTTTGTTTGTATGTTTTCGTCTACTTCCGAGTTTACGCTTCGAGTAGCGTAATTGGTACTCGGATAATAGGTGTGGTAAATTTTATTGTTGTTGGGTAACTGTTTATTTTATAATGTCAATGGAGTATAAATTTCTATGAGGGTGAAATCAGAAATGGATCTATGCTAATAGTCTGGTTCCAGAGAATCCTGTGCTATGGTGTTTGAAAATCTGTTTTTGTCCCAAATTCAATTCTTTATTCCATATCACATGAGTTTTACAAGATCTTACTTAAATTATAATAAAGTTTTCACAACAAAACAATTCTCACAACTAAATCATCTTTAGCTACAATTAAATGAATTCAAATCTTATATCTATTTTAATTTCTTGCACTCCTAACTTTGTTTACTCTTCGAGCAGTACCTACTTGCGTTAACCTCTCGTACTCTTTAACCAACACCTTTATCTGCTGCTGATTTAAAATATCTTCATCCATGAAACTTGTATTCTCTTCCGAATCACATTCAGAATCATCTCGAACAAAAACGTTTTCACTTGAGGTTGTCGCAGACATGCACTTATCTCGATCAGGCAAAATATCGTAAATAACTTTCAGTCTGTCGGTCCGTTCGTCCGTATCGCTCTTGCCTGGCTTATTAATTGAATAGCCGACTGATTTCATTAGCTGTACACTTGATAGGTATGAGTAGTTTAGAGATGAAAGATTTCGAATAATGAAGGTTTTATTTGCTGCAGTTTAATTGGTTTTGTACGGCTGCTTATCAAATAGTACAAGCAGTATTATCTATTTGTCGGATTATGGATATTGAATCGAGCTACAAATTGTTCATACTTCTACTCAGATTTGCTCATGTTCAGACGGTGTCGAACTTTTTCAACCGTATGAATAATAAAATCTTTGGATATTGTTGTAAAATTCCAATATTTTACACAGTAAATCGCAGTCAAGCGAGACCTAAGTTCGCTCCTAGTGGTACACCACAAGTCTTTTCTAAGAAAGGGTACTTTTGCCATAGCTTCGTTAGGTTTTTTTCAGTCATCAACCGACTGGTATTTTGTTTGCTATTCACTTGCCTAACCGAAGTTGCACGTAGTAAATATTATTAATAAATGAAATGGAATCACTTAACTATGAATTTAGCATTAATGGTGAATCAAAGGGACTTCACCCGGGCTTTATCAGCCTATAGGCTGATGTGGTTGCCCAATACCTAGAATAGTATAATTTATAACTTTATTGCTGCTGTATTACTAGGTATGCAAATATGAATTACCATTGTTGCATGTTCATTGTAATGTTTCATATTAGTCATAATTCAATGGACAATCCCTTCGTCCTTATATGGTCGTTGTTGACGCATGATTGTCGTTATGGTCATATACTACAAGTACGTCAATATCCCAGTTATCACTATTTTTTTATTTGTAATCCTTTGTTTAAATAACAAGAGTAAATGACATCAAGATGGAAGTTTACCTAAATATTTGCAAAGATAGTATTGCGATATATAGAATAATCAAATAAGATAGATAAACACAAATACTCATATTTGCGTTGGAGTAAATTACGACACTGTCTCTTAAGTGGCTATCTTAAGAAACTACTTTCAAGCTATATCATTCGGATAACTGAAACAAAAAAAAATACACAGACTTCTTGTTTTCACATTTGTTCAAAATAACGTTATACAAAATTTGTCCCTTCAGTACTCAAAAGACCAACTCCTAAGATTCACTAATAGGTTCAAAACAAAAGCCTGGTACTGTAACTCCTTGCAATTTGCGGATAGCCAGACTATTCTTTACGTGACGTTGATAAAGGTTTTAATTCTAAAATGATTAATAGTTTAAATATCGCTATCTTTAATAACACCATCTCCGCTTCACCGTCGGTCGGCTCTATTAAGGTCATAATCGATTTCAGATATTATCGATAAAGGGTGCCGGGGCATGTCCAGCCTATCATATTTATCAGCGATGGTGTTCTGTTATCCTCATTATTAGAATTATTACGTAAAACTGAATAACAGTGAAGTTTTATGAGTAATTGGGAAAACCTTTAGTTAGATAAACAAGTAAATTCCTTACTTTATGACTAGCACGTGTAACAAGAATACGTTCGGACTCTTTTGCTACACTAGTTACTATTAACTTGAGCCTATGAATTTAAAAATCTGGTCCTTTCACCTGCATATCATCCATAATAAACCGCTGCTTTGTGTAGCAATCTCATCATTCTATTAACTTTAACTCCTTGAATTCTCTATAAGTTATTACTTAGGTCATCTGCTTCAATCAGTAATTTCTGCCTATGTGCATTCAATAATGCATACTGCAGGGCCAAGGCCTCTTCTCCTACAGAGGTTTAGGAAAGGCGTATCAGCGCTTGCTCCAGCGGATTTCAGAGATTTTATAGTTTCCTCACAATGTTTCCCTTCATCCATGTCAGTGTGTGATGTCTAAGATAGGATAGATACCATTAAAAAGTCCACCATGTCAAAAAATTTCAGCCTTTTCAATACTTCCACTCAAATGGTTCTGTGCCATTAATTTCGCAAACACTAACCCATTTGTGTTCGTATCAGTGTTACGCAGAAAACAACAGCAGTACAGTACGCATCGCTTAGAATCAAGTTTTACATACAATGATGTATTTACAAACTCTTATTGTATGTATGTAATTGTAAACAGCTTGATAATGTATTGTTTTGCCTTTATCATTTGCATCCTGTCGGTCGAGCTTAGATAAACGAGCTTTTGGGATCCGTTGAGATGACTCAGAGGTAGGAGGCATATGTTCTGCGTCTGTCGTCTTCATTGTTCTCTGTAACCGCCTTTTTAGTGGTCGATAGTATTTTTCTTAAAACAGGTAGTTATTCTAGGCTTTATTTAGATTTGAATAGAACATCAGTCTACCTACCTACTGGTAGTATTCTTATTAGTGAGGGTACAAAAGGTTTTGGCGCACTGTCAAAACTTTTTAAAATGCATGCTCTCGCGTGTTGTAGTAATAATTTAGTAGGCTAAACAGTGTAGACACCTGAAAAAAAGGTGGCTGGGCCAGACTGGATGTGAAAGGGTATCCTCTACCCGCAAAAGGCAGACTTGATTGAGGGTAGACAAATGCCTTTAAAAAATACAGTTCTTGGATTTTTTACTAAAATAGCTATAAACTCACCAGAACTCGCACTACGCAGTAACACTTCAAGGTTCCAATTATACGCAGATATGTTATCCAGAACTTCAGAGGCGCTCCACAGCGGATGCTTATTGAACGAATGAGCGATAATGAATGGAATTACCAGAGTATATTAATATAGAGCACGTTGGCGCCACTTAAAGACACGTGCCGAACCCAGACGAATGCTCTAAAGTGCAAAATGATGAGGGGATAATAGGTCCTTAGCTGCTTTCCATCTTCGTAATAAAACTTGAGGAAGATCTATTGGTTGCTCTTACCAGTGGGCTTAGGGTTGCGACAATGACTGCGAAAAGGCAAATAAATCGTAAAGGGCGGCATGATCTTTGCGATTTATTATATTTAACTTGTTTTTTCACCGTGACACGACTTGCGGCGCGTATCACTGGTAGACACATCGCTTCAGGCTTGAAGTCGCGAACGGAGCCAAGTCGCATCATCTAAGGGCGCAAATGGGTCTTTAAAAAAGTGTTGCTCTCTCTCTCTGTCTGTGATGATTGATGAACTTTGCTTTGATGGACTGCCTTTACTGTATTGACATACTGCCATCATTTTGTGCAAAATCGATAATGATTTCATAATATGAACATTTCTTTTAAACCGCCCATTCTTTGGAACGGTTTAGCGCAACTAAAACTTTCACGAAATACCTTTCTTTTTTGTAACTGCAACACAAATGTTTATTAAATGTTAATATTATTTGAAATTGAACCGCAGAAGCATTTTCATAAAATATTCGCGGTTAGCACCGAAATTGTCCAAATTAATTTTCTTTAAATGTAATAGGCTAGTAATAGGTTATCTAAAGCGGAAATTTAAGGGGATAAAAAATATGTATAGGTTTAGTAGATTATGGAATACCGATAGCTAATCCTACAAAATTATGCTGTAAAATAACGCAAATAGACGTACGGAAATAGTTCACCAAAAGGTATAGGTACTGGTATTACTGATAGAACTGGTTTTATGCGCATTTATAGCGGAGGGAAGTTTTGAGTCTGAATAAGGGCAAAAGACCAAAGAAACGACTTTTTTTATTTTTTAAACTTCGCCCCACACTAGGAATTTCTCCTGTATCGTGGGTGCGTTCACAAACATTTAAACTCACATACACAAATACCCAGACCCGAAACAACTATCTGTAGGTCAAACAAATATTTGTTCCGTGCGGGGATCGAACCCGCGACACGCAGCGCAGCAGTCCATTGCTTGAGCCATTGCGCCAACAGTGCCGTCAAATTTGATTGACAGTGAAATCGGATTGACAGTTTAAAGGATGACATGAACGGTGTCTCATGAGATGACGATTTGTTTCTTATTTTCTTCTTCTATAATAAGAACGAATACCAATCTAAAAACTTCATATTTAAAGAAATCGTGTTTACAACAAAATGAGGCAATCCGATATTTTTCAGGTAGTTGCTTATTATCCAATTCCAGCGGTTATAAAAAAAACGTTATTTAAGCCAATCATTGCAGAGCGGAAAGATGTGCGAATTGGTTGCACAATAACAATAAATAATACAGGTTAATAATTATTTATATAGCAACGAAACGTTTACCTCAATGATAAATAACTGATAAAAGTCTAATAAATGCAATTATGCTGAAACTGAAATCTAAATTAATACAATTAGTGTTTCCTTTCTGAACAAAAGGTGACTCGGTCGTTGTGAAACCCGACACCGTCTGGGACAGAAGCCGTATTAATATAAAATTGAAAGTAAGTATATCATACTCCGCCCTTTTTGTTGGGGGGGTGGGAAATCATCAAATAACCCCTCCCGCTCTTGGGCAGAGCGAAAGGGAGTGTGGGCTTCTACTGACTAAAAACCACCCATGTTCCTTCTTAGCCCTTTATGTCGAGGCCGCGGGATCTCTTACAACATCCCCTAACCCCGACGTGATCATACTCAGGCTTAAGTTTAAATCTAAAACTCAGTGATTTTGCTACAATATTTGTAATACATCAAATACTATCAATAGTAAATGTAAAATTTCATTTAAACGAAGCCAGCCGTATCCTCTGCCATATAAGCGTTATCAACACTAATTTCAAATACATTGGACTGCGGGCCTATCTTATCGCATCGATAATTTCAAGTTCATATCATATCATTGTTTACGATATTATTAAACTTGCATGAACATTATTGATGCAAAATTTGCTCTAAGTATGATAGTATGTGCCTGTCTATAGCACTTTCAACAACCATATTCAATGAAAATTAATGTTATCAAAAAAGGCTTTGTCAAAAGTATTATTTCATCTGCTGTTTTTTTTCAGCAGTGTGCTCTGTACGTCTTAATCAGCTTATTTTGGGTTAGCTTGTTCCATAGTCGACCTAATCTCTATCCTCAGGACAAGATTGAGGCCAAAAGTAGTCCGATTTAATATAAAAATGCCTATATTGCCACTGCAAACACAGAACAAATATATGTATGACCTACAGATAGTTGTTCCGGGTCTGGGTATTTGTGTATGCAAGTTTAAATGTTTGTGAACGCACCCACGATACAGGAGAAATTCCTAGTGTGGGGCAACGTTTTTTAAAAAAAAAGAAAAGAAAAGTGCTTGCAAGCACCTCCCTACAATCTTTGCAGTTTCCAGTACTGTTTCTCTGCCATTAAATCCCTCACGAAGCATTCTTTTTCCTCACACCATCTTATATCGCCTGGACTTATTTCAGCGTACCTGTTTCTCATACTGTATCTACTTGGACGAGCACCTTTTTTTTTTTGCAAAATGGGCACTCTCTTGACCTCGATGACGCCTGATGGAAAGCGATGGATGATGTCTATGATTGTGACTTTTAAACTAGTATTTGAATACACTTAAAAACTAGACATCTTGCGTGCAGTAAATTCATGCTCTCTTATTGTTTATGATATGCTCAAAACCCTCGCGAACAGTTTCTGTGCTAATAACTCACTGAACTGGTACTTTTATCGATTCGGTGATCTAATGCATAGACAATGAACAGGCAAAGTTTATCGAGGTCAATAAAATGCCGCTTTAATAAATACTAAGTAGGACTTTTAAACTAAAATTTAGGTCGTCTGGTCTAATTTCCTGTTATAATAATTGTGTATTAGTATTATTACTACAGTATTTGGAATAATTTTATTTTGACGTCAATTGACCACAAATCTGACAATAGCATTAATTGGAAAATAAAATATCCACAGCTACAATTGGTAACTAAAATGACTAAAGACAAAATCTGGTACATATTTTCTTTCATGTATAGTGAGTGAATTACAATTATTCAGTAAAAATAAATACATACGTAATTACGTAGAAGGTAGAATTGTGTGCTTATGAAGTTTGAGTGGGATTGGCTATTTTGGAAAAAGTCAGACTGTTGAAAAACTGGATGAAGATATGACCAATGCATGACAGACGAAATAGCTAGAAAAGCAGGAAAAAGACTCTAAATCGAACTCTACTCGACTCGAAATCTACCGCCGAATCTCAATGGATTTAGGGAAAAATGACAATGATGATAGATAAATCCGCAAATCATTGCAAAATATCGAACATCAACAATAGCACTATCAAGCAAAAACCACTAAACGCACATCCTGACGTGTTAGTTTTACACAAAAAGGATTGCATCCATCGACAGCCATTGCAGCAATAAAAAAAGAAAAACGTAACAATGCAATGGCGAGCCAAATTTTACGTAAAGTTTTCGCAATGCATATGAGCAAACGAAATTTATTCCGTACTCGCGAATTTCGTACACGAAATTGCTTTGTACGAATTCGCAAAGTTACCGAGGCTTAATTGCATTTTTGATCTACATAGTGGGTGCCGTCACTGCAAGCTTTGCTTTTATTGTTATGAATACTTCAGGGTGCACTTCATTTGCTACAACTAACTTTAAACTGAATGCTTTTATAAAATCAACCTCGATTTCAACAAAGCAGCTTATAAATGAATTATTGGTATTTCTGTCAATTACTTTGAAACTTATCGAAAGACAATAGCCAAGATATTACTATGGATAAGGTGTGGAGACCAGTTCTGAAATCGTGACTGATCTAGCCCGAATATCTTTAAAATGAATAAGTACTGTATTGTCTGTAGAATAATAGATATTGCTTTCAATAACGTAGTCTTAAGTAGCGCATTACCAATTCATATTGCATTGCGAATTTGCGAGTATTAGATCCTCGAACTTCCTCTCTTCAAGATAACTTGATTACATTATGTAGACAACCCATTAATTTACCAGCACTAAAGTCTCAATCAACCGATGCCAGCTCTGCGAAAATACTAAACAAATTGCCGTTTAATACAAAAAGCTAGCACTAACCATCCGTTGTTTTAGCACCTTGTTCCGTGCGAACTTTCCGGGCGAGCGGGCGAGTCCATTCACCATGTTCACAGTTATTTCCCATGCTCCCGTTCACATCACCATCATTCGTTAATTACTGCGACCTGACCTTTGATGTGGTGTGACAGATCTTGATGAAATCCGGGAAATTATTTGCATAAGCTGGTTAAGAATCACGAAGCTAAAGAGTTGTTTTATCACTTTTCATTGGTTAACGCTCTTTTGACACGATACTTTTTAAACGTTTAGTACTCTCATAATAATATAACGATTAGATGATTCGAAGTAATATTTGACTTTCGTTTGGTTTTTTTCCCCCCTTTCTTCAACTACTTTTTGAAAACCTTCAGTCCCTATCTCAAAATTTGTTCATGTGATGTCCCTATTCCCGTCTCAGGCAAAAGGATAGTTTCACTGGACAATACGATAAAGAGGTAATGGTCACGAAGGCCGGCTATTACTCCTATGATTACCCACTTATGAGCGTCCGGTGTCAGTCCCTTCATACATACCTATGTAATGGCCTGTTGTATTTGTAGTATACTTGCACTTTCTGGCTAAATATTGTCTTAGGTGCTCCAATTAAATCCGATCCAGGCCAGAATCGAAATCCAGAATTTTCGGCTAGATTGTCAGTAATGTAAGGATTCTGAGGAATGACGTGTAATTGCACCCTAAAGTATAACATTTAAAAGTACTTTTTTATATTCAAAATGAATAGTAAGCACGTCCACGGCGTTCAAACGCACGCGTAGTAATAACCTGCGTGATAATAATCAAGCATCAACAATATGTGAAGTGACATTGACAGTTCGCGAGTCTATGAGTGCCACGATAACCCATTACCCTCAATTGAAACATTACAACTTTCGCTGGGTCATGAACAACTCATTAATAGAAGGGTTTCTTTTACCGCCATCATAAATGAATGATGAATGGACCGACTTTCCATTGATATTTTATTATATTAAATAGGAAAGTGGCATAGTTCACCCTTACCTACTCCATGATCGTTTCAGGTGGCTGATTAATTTCCTAGAGCTATGTTCAGTGAGTAGAATGTTATTCATTCACTGCCAAGTCGTTTTACTTCCGAAATGAATGATTACTGATGAATGTTTTACTCGTTTCTTTGTATCTTCCCTGTCATGTATATCTTTTCATTTAAGTACTCCTTTGATTCACCTTCCAGCAAGAGATCTATGGACCAATGTTCCTAGAAGCTATCAAAAGCTTCAAAAGAACTATGAACTATTTCTGGCATGTCAGACATAGCTGCACTTGCAAAATATAAGAGCATCCTCAATAAACCAAACGCAGTTTACGTGACATCCTTCATATAAATTTAAAACCTGCGTTTTCAAAAATACAATGGGCGTCCATCTATAATCCAGCGAGCTATATGTAGTGTATTTACGCGTTCTTGAGGAGATTGTTTTAAAATGATCGTCTTTTAAACTAAGTAATTAGAAAAGTCTTTGTTACTTTGTTATTTCATCTGTGGTACGGTCGTTGAGTTGATTAAAGTTCCACGACGTTCAGTAATGGTACTGTTATACTAACTCATATCAATTAGTTCACTAATAGCTTTGAGTATGGATCTACTAATGGTTTCAGAGATAAAGCTGTAGTGCGCTAGACAACCTGGCTACTACTCTCAAATCACCGTTATACATTCACTAAACTGTCTGCAATGACTGCCTTATGACTATTAATTAATGCATAACATCAAGAATTTCCAATTATAAACCTTTCAGTAATACTAGCCTATATTATAAGCTTAATTGTTGTGTCGATAAACGAAATTGCAAAGCAAAACTGGTTTCTGGTTCTTTTTTGTGTTCAGCTAAGGCTTTGGGAAACATTATAATTGTCTTGCAATAGTACTTGACTACTACGTTTCCTTATCATTTTAATCAATACGTCATAAGTTACCAGTAAACCATCAATGTTTGGTATCGAACCTAAAAAAATATTTCTAAATCGAATACCATTGCCAAAATAGCATGCCAAACTACCATCGATAAAGAAACTGCCAAAATGGCCTCTTCGGCTTACATAAATCAACATAATATTTTGTCTATCAACGCATTGTCTGCAAAGGGCGTTATGTCTACAATCTATACAATATTATGACAGTACACACTGGCTTGAACTTCGAACCCTTTGTAGGGTTTCCGAGGGTAGAGTGGGGAGACAGTGCTTTATGTAAGGCTATGAGTCACGGTTTCTGATACTGACAGCTGGTCTAGGTTGATATGTTTTGTGTGTAGATGTGTATCGCTTTCGTGTTATGCAAATATGAGGGGAATGCCGTGAGCTTGTTTTTTTTTAAACTATTTTTTTTTATCTAGTCTAGTTTAGTATTTTATTCGAAAAGCAAAGTTTATTTTTTGTTTCGTTAACGTCGTTTTGGGGATGATACTTGCTTGCAAAAACGTTATTTTTATCTGAATTAAATACGTCGTGATATTTCTCAATTATATCAGTCTCTACTGATACTGACTGTAGATTTATGATGGCCTGTTCTGTAATGGTGATGGGATTTGTATTATAATTTATTGTTTTCTATTTATAAATATTTAAACCAAGAATAAAGCTTGTTGATTGTTTAGACATGTCTCCTTGACCTTGCTCATAGTTATCATATTCCGTTGTCTTTTTACGACAAGATATAACATCTCTGCACGTTCTTACTGTGACTCATATCAATTAGGATCTACTCTGTCTAGACAGATCCGAAAATCTGCGGAACGTGATTAAAGGAAATGGAACGGAAGGAACCCTTTCCGGGCCGTTACTTAAAATGTTACAGGAAATTAATGTTGTAGACGTCTGAGTGCTAGTGTCAATCTGAAATTGGTACTCGTGTTTTTGATCGGTCCTAAATCAAACAGGAAATGTGTAGGAGAAGTACTTTAGAGACCGTTCAATATTAAATATGCTTTTCCATAGAGCAAAAGATCACGAAAGCCATATTGAACTACCTTATGTTGAATTATTTCGAAAACCCTTTCCTATTTATATTCCCTGCAAAAAAAAACATTTATTTATTTTCAGCAGAAACTTTATCTAGCATCAAGAATAATTTACTATACAATTTGTACGTTTTTTTTACATTTTAAGTGCAATAAATCTCCGTATATTAAATGACTGACTCCGACTGGGACGACGAACTTCATAATCTTTTCCTCAAGTACTTACACCAAAGTCACAGAAAAATCACAGGTATACGAGTCGATCAATTAATCGTCACACTCCGCGGGTCAACGGTCTCCTAATCGCATCATCGCAGGTCCTTGACCTCTACTAATGTCTGCGCAGTTCTATACAGTACTCCGATTTTGGTCTGAGACTAACGTGGAATACTAAGGTCCTGGTCTTGGCACAGGTGGGCTATAGGATTGGATAAGAGGAAATACAGTTTGGGAATACTGCCTAATAAATATGTCTATGAAAGAGAGATGCATTGATTAAAAACTTTACTTAGAAAAATAAAGTTGTTGTTGCTGCAAGTACACGAATCATTGGTCCTATAATGTAATAAATGTAACTCACATTAAATAAATAGTTGTGGGTTCTCCCCTACTAAATAATAGATAGGTTTTCCTTTTTTAAATGGATATCCTCAAATACTAGGCTAGGCTGTGAATTGCCTGGGTATAAGCATCTACATATAATAATATTTTTTTACATAAATTGTTTTATTTACTAAAACATACAACAACATTTTTTACAGTTCTTTTGTTTTGCATAATGTATAACAGGAACTATGGCTGTACAGGCAGAATTTTTGTAACTTTTCCCAAAAGAAAAATGTCTGCAGTGTAACGTCTGCGTCTCTAGCCTTACTTTAATATTATATATTTGTCTGCACTGCATTGCGAAAAAAATACCGCTATAAATTCTCTACTATAAGTTTCAACCTGTTTACTGTTGAGTGCTAGCATTGATATATCGATAAATTTAATACATACACTCAATAATATGTCGAAACACGTCATCTAACACAGGTATGTCATGTACTGTATTTTAATATGTACTTATCGCACTATCTTGTTGTATCGAATTAATTTTATTGGGTTACGTCATCGCTGATATAGGTAATTAATTTTGTATAAAGAAAAGGGGATGGTTTCTAAGCTTAGGCCCTTGCGATCTGGGTAAAGGATTTGGTTGCTAGGTCCTGCGAGAAAGTCAAAAACTCATTAATACTCAGTATGCATAACGGGAATGAGTAAACAGTTCTTAATCAATTAAGACCTTTTAAGAAAGTTAAACGAATTAAAACTCAGATTAAATGCATAAAGTCAGATGAAACTGAGATAAAAATGGGCGTTCCTCGAGGATCAATATTGGGTCCGTCTCTATTTTAAGTTAACTAGTCCCTCGTTAGTTCCCTAGGGAGTTATCATTTGTACATAATGTCCTTACTAAATCATAAAGAATCTAGTCATAATCAACATGAATACAGTCAGCGAATTCGTGTAATAGGTCGTCAATTGAGTAACTATTCTGGTGTTTTCTAAAGTGCTCATGACAATACCCTTCACACTTGGCATTAAGAATCAATTGAAGGAAGTTATAACAACAATGACACTCGTAGTCATTGAGTTGTTTACAATATGAAGGTATTTTGTTATATAGGTGCCTTTTATAGAACCTAGGTTCCGACTGCTGTTTATTATAATCTTGAGGATCTAATGTCTGCACTGGTTCGAGATAAAATAGGGAAGATCTAACAATCAATCGATCTCTAATTTGGTATATTATAGTATTTTCAGTCTTGCTTTTACCCTAAGCAACGTCATGACACACTGCGTCTTAATTGACTTTGGTTTCAAATAGTATGCCACTTTGTGATTTAACATTTCTGCCTTGTCGAACTACTTCGTTATAACATATTTCTACAGAGAACAAAAGCGTACCAGACCAGCGATTTGAATATCATATCATAGTGTGAAGTTTACTACGCATTAAAGTATATAAACGAGTACATAATGAGGATGTTAAATAAATAAGTTGTTGTCAGCTACTGAATCATACTACTATGAGTCATGTTATTCCGCGCTTATGTACTATCATACTATACTTACTATGTTTTTAGTATGTATCCCGCACCTACGTTTTATGTGATTTGTGTCATTGAACGAGTTGGCACAAAGCGTAAGAAATATCATGTGCGTATTGAAGGACACGTATTACTGTATTAATTTAGTGTTTGGAAACCCTAATTTAGACCTTTGTTTTAGGTATTTACAGACTTTGTTTTAAGTATATTGTATGTACCTATGGTTAATCCATACAATGCAGCAAACTAGAGACTATATAAGCTTGATTAAGATATGATTTATCCGTAAGATACTATAAAACTATACACTAATATTCAATTTAAAAATACTTGTGACCCGCCCCGGCTTCGCACGGGTGCAAATAAGATACTAAAACCTTCCTGTTAAATCACTCTATCTATTAAAAAACCGCATCGAAATCCGTTGCGTAGCTTTAAAGATTTAGCATACATAGGGATATAGGGACAGAGAAAGCGACTTTGTTTTATACTATCTAGTGATGACGTGCAATGCTTAAGGTTATTCCAGTCACTGTAAATACAGGGATATCACGAACTTATGATAGAAAAATAAATAATCATTGATTTATTTTACAAACTAAAGTTCGGCCAATATTGGTGACTATCAATATGTAAACAGTTTACACTCTTTGTAAACACAACCAGTTACAAATAACCCTCTTTGTAAACACAAAAGTGCTTTCACTTTAACTTTTCCTGCCTTTACTGAAGAAAGGATGTAATTTTGACTTCTAGTTGAATAATTGACATTTATGTTTCCTTATTAGATTCTACTACGGTTACTACTGCCATTTGGGATATCCTGGTCGTTGCTTTCTTTGAATATTTAACGCTGGGCAGCTTGTAAGTTGTAACGAAGGAAATTCTAATTAAATAAGATCTTCTTAGAATTTACCTTGCTCAGGTATATTACAATTATTCTTGTATAAACAAAGTGTAAAATGATGAATTAACAATGAAACGCTCGTTAAATTTTGAATCTAGTCGTACTGCGGTACTCAGAGATATTTAATGATTACTTAAGCCGTCACTTAGTACAGATTTGTCATAGTTTTGTATGACAAAACTGTCAAAACCTTTACTTAGTGATGGCCTTAGTAATCATTAAAGCTCTCTTAGTGCGGCAGTTAGTAGCATATTATTAGATACACCTGTAAGCTTCGAAGGGTAAAGCAGAGATATACCTATTTAACACCCTTTTTCGGAAAGCACCGTGAGGAAAACAATAAAGTCAAGTCATAAGTCCATGGGTGGCATAAAATCTGACAGCAAGTTAGGCACCATACGATAAAGAAAGAAGACCTACATTACTCCATTTATATAATTATGTTAAAATCCCTATTATTCGGGGCGAGGCTATTGCTATCACTGGGGATCAAATCCTGACTATGGGGTGCTATGGGTGCTAAAAAAACATGATGGACCCAATAGCACTCTCCCTTTTTTTGTTTTTTTTCCGCTCTTGGGCAGAGCGAAAGGGAGTGTCAGACTTCTACTGACTAAAAACCACCCATGTTCCTTCTTCGCCCTCTGTCTCGAGGCCGCGATAACCGGTGGACTACCCGCGGCCCATAGCACTCTCCCTGACCTGAAAATCGAATCTAAGACGTAATAATCGGCAGTAGAGATCACAAGACTAACAAAAGCACGTGTACAACATAAATTAACTTTAGTATCAGAATGGTTAGAATCCCCTCGACTATGAACTTTCCTGTTTCGATATGTAATTTAACAACATATTTCCTTTTTCAACACTTCCTTATAGCTGAAAACAACATTAAAAATGTAATATGTTAGGTTTTTTAGCTACGGAGTAAATATATTCGTTGAAGATTTCAGGTTGAGACGAGTAATAAATAGCCATATTTTTCGTGCTTTTTTTGTCCTGAATAATATTGTATTTACGACAGTGAAAAATTCACCCATAAAGTATTATTTTCTTTCCCAAAAGATTAGTTATTTTGGAACTTTTCGTAAACGCGAAAGTTTATGAGAACAATAACTGAGAACTGAAAAACTTGTAAAACCCCGGAGTTTGGATTTGTTTACTGTTAGCCAAACGTAACGTAGCTGAAGAAGCTAGGCAGATGATTAATTTCAATTAAAGCCAAAAAATAAACTTGAAACCTTTTTAAATAACGGTGGTAATTGTAATTTTTCAACAAGTCAATCAAAACATTGACTTTGATGACAGACAGAAGTCGTGATCACTTGATACACAGTTTACGAGTATGAGAACTATAAACAACGTTGCAAAACATGCTACCCGTAGCCATAAAATATTACTTTTTATTTGTAATAAACTTTTAGAAAAAAATACTTAGCTTACGTATCAATAAAACTCATTTAAGACTGTTTCTGGTATTACTTCTCGTAAAAGTAAAGTATAAAATATTGTGTAACAAGAAACATTAAATGTAGACGAGTGGAAGTTTTTTATTCCAATAAAATCCACTTTGTAACGCGCAAAATAATAAAACTGGATCATCAAGTCAGGGCAGGTCAAGTCCCCGTAGGGTTAGGTAGAGTTGTAGTACCTAATAGCTCACCCAGTTATCGCCAATAGGGATGTTTACTGGCTTAAAAAAAATAGATTCTAATTAGTCCGTCTGTTATATTATCAAAAAATGTTGGATAAGTCACACGAGTTTTCAAAGCAAATCTATCTGACGGACTAATTAGATTTTTTTTCGTTAACTACCCCATTGTTTTACGTCCCATTTAACTCAATGGCTGTTTCTAAGAAATCCTGATAGACAATCCAATAACACTTTGGCCGACCCGGAAATCGAATCACTACACCAATTGGAACCTACATCAGTGTAATAATTTTCCATCATTCCATACTTCATAATTTTATTTAAAAGGCTATAAACCAATAATTGAACAATTTAAAAAAAAATATTCTTCTATAGTTTGTATTAGATACTAAACAGAGTTTACTTACAGCTTCGTAAACCATTGTTTTATTTTAATTTCATATTTTTTGCCTGAAAATGCAATACTGTCGTCTTTTGACTTAAAAGCAGTATCTGTCCGTGCTGACTCCTCGTTTATTTATGCACCACCATTTTTGCCCTCTTTCAGTTTATACAATTACCTTTACTGTTTTACTATCAGTCCTAAAACTCCTAAAGATATTTCTACTTCTTTTCAACGTGGAATTGAATAGAAATGAGTCAACTGAATTGGGAGGCCCAAGCATCTGTTTAAACAATCGCTATACTTGGTCGCGTCACGGAATATTTTTGATGAGAATCTTGGGAATTGAATGTGTTTAGCTTTTTTATTATATTTATAAAGAGTTATATTGTTAGAAAACTAAACTATAAACTCAAATAAAACTACATGGAACTGGATAATCTCAACAATAATCTATACTAAAACTATAGAGAGGAAACATGTTTGTAAGTTTGTACGTGGTGAGAAATCTCCAGAACTAATGATCAAATTCTAAAAATTCTTTGACTGGCAGAAAACTACTTTTTTATGTGGATACTTTTTTTTTTTTTTTTTTTTTTTGGTGGGTGTAAAATCATCGAATAACCCCTCCCGCTCTTGGGCAGAGCGAAAGGGAGTGTCAGACTTCTACTGACTAAAAACCACCCATGTTCCTTCTTCGCCCTCTATGTCGAGGCCGCGATAACCAGAGGACTACCCGCGGCCCCGACAGGCGTCGGCCCTTTCGGGCCCCTCCCATGTTGCTGACATCTCTTTGAGGCGCGCGTGGAACACGAACGCGCCGTCGACACGGCCTGTTTTCGTCGTGAGACGGACGGACGGCGAGTTAGCCCATCACTCACCGTCCACAGGCCCGCGTCTACGGTGGCCGGAGGTCATCGCGGGACCCCCGACGCCCGGAGCGCCTCCCGCGGCGGCTGGGACGAGAGGTTCTCTCCCTCTCGCGTTCCGCCACCTCCTTCGCTAGCATCACTGCTTCGCAGAAGGAGGCGACGGCGTCCCATTCCTCCTCGCCCCGGACCATGGCTTGCACCAGGGCCGGGCGCGAGAGGTCGCCGCCGCCGATCGCCGCTACGAGAACACGGCGGGGCTCCGCCCAAGCGGGGCACACCTCCACTGTGTGCTCCACCGTGTCCTCCGGCCGATCCTCGCAATGGTGGCATCCGGGCGTTTCCTCCCGCCTGATTCGGTGCAGGTACCTCCCGAAACAACCGTGTCCAGTGAGGACCTGCGTCAGACGGAAGGTGAGGGCGCCGTGGCGCCTCTCAAGCCACTCCTCAAAGAGGGGACTTACCGCCACTATCGTGGCGTGCCCTGCACGGGGTTGCGACAGTCGCTGTCTCCATGCCGCCATGAGATCGCACCGGAGGTCTGTCCGCCGCGCAGCAATTTGCCGCGGCAGCGGAGTGACCCCCCGGCGCAGCGCCTCCGCGCGCCATTGATGCAGGCGCGCGAGGACTATCGCCTCCAGATCCCACGGCGGCAATCCGGCAAGGAGGTTCGCCGCTTCGCGGGAGATCGTGCGGTACCCCCGTACCGTCCTCACGGCCATGACCCTTCGGGGCACGTTCAGGTAGTGGGCGGCCCGCTTCCTCAAAGCAGGCGCCCACACCGGCGCCCCGTAAAGGGCCATGGACCGCACGATCCCCGCGTAGAGCCTCCGGCAGGAGGCATTTGGCCCCCCCAGATTGGGCAAGAGCCACCTAAAGGCAGCCCCGGCCCGCTCCAGTCTGGGAGCCAAACGTCGGAAATGCTCCACGAAGTTCCACCGGCTGTCGAGGACGAGTCCTAGGTACTTCAAAGTACACTCGACGCCGATGGGAACCCCTCCCACCATTAACTGGGATCCCGACGGCAGCGCATTCCCACGTCCATGGAAGCCCATGGCCTCCGACTTGTGAAGCGCCACCTCGAGACCCAGCTGCCGGATCCTCTCTACGACTATCGCAACCCCGCGTGTCAAGTTGTCGGCCGCCGCCTCGTACGACCCACCCTGAGCTAGCACCAGCGTATCGTCCGCGTAGCAGACTACGCTGACGCCGCTAGGGAGGTCGGCGCGCAGCACCCAGTCGTAACCGATGTTCCACAAGGGCGGCCCCAGAACCGATCCCTGTGGAACACCGCACGACATCTCTCGCCGGTTCCACTGTCCGTCTTGACCAGGGTAGATGACAGCCCTGTCTGTCAAATAGTCCCCGACCACACGACGAAGGTAGGTCGGCACCCGGTGATACCGGAGTGCCTCCCCAATGCAGCTCCAGGGCATAGTGTTGAAGGCGTTGGCGATGTCGAGAGACACCGCCAAGACCACACCGCCCCGAGAGACCGCAGCCCCCGTCGTGAGGGCTCTCACGCGCATGATGGCGTCCACCGTCGAGCGCCTCTTGCGGAAACCAAACTGTTATGTGGATACTTTAACCCATAAACTAGATTTATATCATGCATATAAAACTACGAGTACATAGGACTAAATAATCTGAACTCTTTAAATAAATGCGTGCTTTTCAGAAAGGTGTTAATGTAAAAATGAGGGACCTCGCTATCAAAAGTTTTTATAGATTTAACTATGTATATGTTGATTATAATCCCACGCTAGCCCCCAGCGTGGGATTATAATATTTTATATTGAATCCACTAGTTATTATAACAGCTAGCCTTCTACCATACTTACTACCATAAAAATAAGACGTCCGTACACTGCTTGCCAGTAGACTCCCAAGCATTGCCACAGCTAGTCACCAAAAATACTTTCTTCACGATAAAAATGAAACCGATTATTTGTACTATGTAACTTTCTTTAGAACCAACCATTCTTCTAGCTTCGAAGTTACAGACAAATCTTGCTATATACATTGTACCATAAAGAGTACATTCGCTAAATTATATTATAAAATCGTCGACCTTCAACTGGTTATGTTTTCTTAGTCCGTCATGGGCATGGCCTTCACTTGGTCTTGGTATAAAAATTTGCCGTAACTAATTCTTACAACTTACGTGGGGTGAATCATACGAAGTCTTACGTCCTGACTGACAAGTTTTCATTCACTAACTCATGTTGTAAACTGTAAGTCGGCCTGATTTTGAAAAATGCCTTTTTTGGAACTGGAAAGGAATCAGGTTAGTTAGCGTCTGTTCTTTTTGCGGCCTGATGTATTTCGCTCCTAGGAATAGCGAAGTCAAATAATATATTTGACCACCCAGGGCTCAGAACGGTGAAGGGCCAAAAATTGCCAAACTGCAAAATAGATTATATCCCACTCCCTCTCATACGAACGAGCATCGTTACCAGAGATTGTGTTATCTATCAAACTACCCAATTTATAAGAAAACAAGTTTGTAAATACCAGTCAAGCTAGACTGCAAGTTCCTTCGATTAAGCAGAAGCAAGCCTCATACGTTGACCTGCGAGATGCCATTTAAGAAAAAATAGCAGCGTGCAGCGTGGTCCAGGTTTTCTTGAATTTAACAAGTAGGTAATCGTTATGTAATTGTCCTTATGTTTACACTGAAACGAGGAATCTTCACACATAAATAAATAATAATCAGCATAATGGGTAATTTGACTAATTTATGACTGCAGTATTATCTTAAGCCACGCTAGTATTCGCAGAAATCCGACTAATACGATTAGATAAAAGTTTTATGGAATCTAATTCAATAGAATATTTTCTGCTTTTTCCGTGATGGTCAGTAGTTAATTGCTAATATTTTTTTAGTTGAGATTCGGCCAAACAGAACGTACGTTACTTTACGGACATATTGCGGATACTTTAGTTCATTATCTGTCAGTGTCCGTAACCTGTCATCAATTTATATACGTTTTTTATTAGTGATCGATGATTTATACACATTCTTTTCCACTTTTATTTCCGTTAAAATTTGTATATTTATGTGTCTGTCACACCTCCAAACTCATTATTTCTAATGTTTGCACAAAAACGACACAATTAATAAACACTTTAACGAATTGTGTCAAATTACACATCCGACCAAAAAATAGGCCACAGGTCAACTATCAATTAAACACTCAGGGTTATCGACTTTATTAATCTACCGCTAAATAATTGTTTTGTCAACAGTTTTTTTGTTTCGGTACGATTGCCGCATTTAAATTAATTTATTACAGTAATTATCCTATTATTATGACGCTTGGTCTAATCAAATTAAATTCGCAAATTATGCTTGATAGGTCGGTAAAGTATTGATAACTGAAGAAAATTTATTGTTTCTCCTAATCAGTCTAGCAAATTGATTTTATTGGAATGTTTAGGTGTACTGGGTAAATAATAAATTTATTTATTTATCTGATGATGATTATAATAATATTTCCTGTTGGTTCCGTTATGAAATCACTCATTTGTTGATAGTATAATGACATTGTCCTACTTTTGTCTCGTTGCCATGTCCCTCCTCACAATATATTAATGCAAGTTAAACATATATTTTTTAACGGACAAACAAGCTGTCTTCTTTAAAAAACAAGTAACGCTGACCTTGCCTCCACATTTCGTCGGAAACAGAGCGTGTACGCATTAACATTATTCGATGCACGCTATTAAAACTTACCGTTACTAATTATTATACACAAAAACTATGATGTAATGCGGAAAGAGGTAAATATTGCATTTGTAGTAGCATTGTTGGGTAGTGTAAGCAATAAATTAAATATTTCATAAAATACTTGTGACGTGTCGCAATCACGAGGGTACTTAAGTAACCTAAATCGTTCCCACTGCAAGGAAACAGACTCGATTTCTGTTACTAGAAGCGGGTCTTTATAAACCACATGGGCCCTGTGCCCGCTGGTTAATGTCACATGAAATATAAATAACCCTTTGGTTACAAATGCATTCAAAACAAAACGTACAGTAGACAGTTCATTTGTGTATTTTTATCATCTATTCAAAAATGTAATGTTGATACAATACCCTTAATAACAAATGTACGGAATTAATACAATGGATAGGCATATACCTACACATGTGCTTTGAATGCTAGCAAAAACATTAGTCTTCATAGGGATTATGACTACGGAAAAATTACTGGTTACTAGTAATCAATTCACTAGCGATAAACCTTCGCTATAATACTGCAAACGCACATAGGCTGGGTTTGGATAACCACCTTTCGTATGGCAAGGCTGACTCTGTAAACCGTGATACTAAGATGAACAAATATAAATATATTTGCATCTGAATCATCAACTAATCAACTCAGAACATCGCAGTCTGCTGCTGAATGTAGGCCTTTCCTGACTATGCCACAGCACCCAGTTTTCCCTCTTTCCAGTCAACCAGACACCTATTTTAGGGATAGGTTGGTTCATCTAGGTAGCTGAGAACGTCCGACTTGATGCTTGCCGTAGACCACGTATCGGCAAACATTAAGATCAAGTCCTGGACGACTTGTCTGCTCCAACTTCTGTTCGTCCTTCAATAAATAAAGCTGGCTCGTCGCCACTTTAAATTGCTCACTCTGCAAGATATTTCTGTTTCAGAGACTATCAAAATCGAAAATCCACACGCTGTTAACTGTAAGGATCTTGCAACGCATAGTAATCCTCAGAATCTGTTACTATCTTGGTCTAATCTTCTATCTTATCACGTTTTTACGAAACTATGACTCCATCTTATAATCTTTACATCACAATACGTTATATCACTGGTGACTAATGCGGTTGTGGCTGGCCACGCTGTTAAATAAACATCCAATTGTTTGATGGTCCGTGTTTCGTTTTAAATCGTGTAGTTATTCTAAAGACAGAAGCGATGTTCATTATATCATTCTTAAATTTGGCTTTATTGATTGAATGCAATACTCCTATTCTAGGCAATTTTACAACAAAACTACGTTTTACTTTGAAAACACTATTGCTATATCCAAACTTAACGATCTATTTTAAAGATCGGTCATCGTCGATTTCCTATCATAAAACCCATGATACTAGTTCCTTATCAGAATCGATGCTTACGTCACAAAAGCCAGGCAGATATCCACGGATAACATACTTCTTGTTATAAACAAACATGTTTTTTATTATAAAGCTGTTTATACGAGTCCTGCAGTAATAAATACATGCAGTGAATCTCCATTACCATAAATACGTATGTCGTGTACTTGAGCAGCCACAAAAAGGTTCGCCGAGGCCAATAATTCCTTGCTTTACGCTACGTAAAGTTATTTATTTGACTATTTGTACTCGGATTATGTAGTTCGTTGCCATATGGTCGGATCTTTGCAATGCCTTTACAGGAAGGAAGTTGATCCTTTTCCCTAGGTGCTGTAAGAGGTGGCTTTAGCTCACTATGGTCAGAATGCATTACAGCGCAAACAATGCTTAGCTAAAGATCAGAGAGTCTTCTTAAGCAGATTACGAAAAATTCGTAAAATGAACTATTCATTAGTAATGGCGCCCTTGATCATTTTTACAATTCATATTATGATCTGCTAAAGTGGCCATTTTAGACCCCCTGTATTTAACAAAACTTATAGGTTGATATGATAACGAAAGCCATGGTATACAAGAGAAGAACCATGATCAATAAAACCGAGCTTAAATCAGTTTTTTTTTTTGGTGGGTGGAAAATCATCGTATAACCCCTCCCGCTCTTGGGCAGAGTGAAAAAACCACCCATGTTCCTTAGCCTTCAAGCTGTTAAAATCAGACAGTATGATGAGTGTTTTAATCAGTGAGTCAGAACTCGGATCGTGTCGTATAAAATTAAGAATTAATTCGTATGAAATCATCATCGTAATGATTATTTTGAGCAATAGGCGTAATTGATTTGTCATGAATATTATTTTAGAATGTTTATGATAATATTATGCAAAGTAACGAAGTTGGTGTATTGTAATTATGTAATTAAAATGTGTTAAAACACGCTTCAACCACCTTTGAATCGAAATAGGAGCGTAACGTAAATAAAACTTAGTCCCACCTTAAACTTAATCTAACCCCTCGGAAAAAACAAACTTAAAACCGCGATCGATGATCCCAAGTTTTGGATGAAAGTCAACGTTTTCACGCTAGCATTCCCGTGTAATGTTTTAAGTTAGCACAGGCCCACGGTATACAAATATTTGTTTACACTTGACAACTCTTTCGCCCCTCCCTTCGCCACAGCACGTGAAAATGTGTACGTTTTTCTGGCCGACAGTGTAAAGATCGAAACTTGTAATTAATTTCACACTCCGTTAAATTAGAATGATGTGTTTTGGTATGTTATTTAATTTATAATATTATGCGCTTGAAAACGAGAGTGACTTTTAGTTTACTTTTACTACTACCAACAGATTTTCTAATTGTGTGTTAGGAAAATAAAGTAGGCCAACAGAATTTGGTTTTCCAATTTTTCGTAGGGATAATTTGTATATTAAAAATATTTTTTAAATGGATTACATATTGTCTGGTTTTACACACTAACATCATTCTAGGACAAAATTAGGTACTACCTAATTTAGTCTTAGAACTGAAAACGGAATATTTACCATGTTTTACTATTTATCTTGAGTTCCTGACATTTCGGCTATTTTGCAAACACCATGATTACAATTACTATAACTATGTTTGATCATGATTTATATAACCATTAAAATAAACAAAAATATATATGTACTCTTAGCATTTACTGCCTAACCCCCATGGAAAATCAACGTGAATTTATGTAATATTAATTTATTTTATCTACTTGTTACAGTTGGACACAAACAGCAGCGGTTACCTTGATTTGAAGGAGTTGAAAGAAGCCCTCGACAGCGTCGGTTACAAAATTCCACAATGGAAGGTAATACGAAGGATTTCGTAGTAAATATTCTCATAAAATGTTTCGTATTAGTTTGAGTTGGGGAATGTGTAAGTGTTGGGAGAAAAGTAAATTCATCTAAATAACATAATATTTATATATTATTATTATTATAATTTATATAATATTTATTGATGACCTTATTGCGCAAAGCCTTTCATTTCGACATTTCAAGAACTACTATACGCTTACTATAGCGATTCTTACGTTATCGAGTAGTTTAATTATCGATATCTGTAACTTTGAGAGCAGAGGTGGCCCGGTGGTGGCCCAGTGGTGGCGGCCCCGACTTACGAGCAATAAGTAGGTCGTGAGTTGATTTCCAGACAGGTATTATTTGTAAATAATTTATTACATCACCACTGCTGCCAAAATGGTTAAGGAAAACATCATTTGAAAACGTCCTAGAACCAAAAACTTGATGACTTAAATATGACATCTACAAACCCGCACTGTGTGCCAGCAGTGGGAACATTATAGGCTGGTAATGAATGATGTTATGTATTGAAGCAGTGTGTGCTAGTCTGTACAATAAATGGCTTTACGTTCCTGTTTTCTGGGAACAGTGCTCTACCAAGCCCCCAAAGTTTACCAATCAGTATATTTTTGGTATAATAAGGACTAACTTAAATATTAGTATGTGTCTCTTTTTGTCTAGGTCCGCAGATGACCCATATTTTAATAAATAAACTTACAATTTATTCTAACATACATAACATCACGGTGACCTCCCCAGGTGCGGTGTATGATTGAGGAGTACTACGACAACGGAAACAACAAACGCGGCGTCAACGGCAGTATGAACGGGGACGCGCGGAAGAATGCTATCAGCCTCACTGAGTTTGAGGAGCTGATTGCTAACCTTAAGGCACAACAGGTAACCAAATATACAATACTTATCTTTCATGGAGAGGGCTATGCTCAGAGTTTCCTTGCGTGATCGAATCAGAAATGAAGACATCTAGAAGGCAAGAGAACCTAGATTACCGACGCGACGTAGCCGAACTTAAGTGACAGTAAACAGGGCACATAGCTCGCAGAACGGATGGCCGATGGGGCCGAAAAGTTCTGGAGCGGCGACTGGGACCGGAAGGCCTCCCTCTGGGTGGACCAGTGTTCTGATGAAGGTTGGGGGGCTTCACTGGGTGTCAGATGCACGGGATTAGTCAATGTGGCCACACTTTTGGGGTAGAGCTAAGTCCAGCACTGGACGTCTTTCGGCTGAAATGATGATGAATGATGAATTTTACATCTACGAAGAATAGGTACTTACAGAATGTTATCTTATTGCTGGACAAACCTACCACCCCATATTTAGTGCCCTTTTCTTGGCCTTTCTGGGAGGCTTTGGTCAACTGGACCCACTCGAAGTGGACCCGCTGTGGCGTAGTGCTTTTTGTGGTAGGAGAAATGAGACAAGGAAGACTTAGTTATACATTTACTTAGCACTACACAAACAAAATAGGGGTTCTTAAGGTCTAAGGTCACGCACTGTCACTGTAGGTAGGAAAACGGTACTGCCCTGAGCAACCAGAAGACGTCGATCGCCACGCACGGTAGGTAGGCCGGGTCAGGCGGCCTCACGCGTCGTAGGGACGCGCGGCAGGGTGATCGCCACGCACGGTAGGTAGGCCGGGGCGGCCTCACGCGTCGGTAGGGACGCGCGGCAGGGCGATCGCCACGCACGGTAGGTAGGCTGGGTCAGGCGGCCTCACGCGTCGGTAGATGCGCGGGAGCACAGCAGAGCAGCAGAACAGTGCAGCGTGAGCGAAGCAGCCATAGTTGGCTAGCCAGCGCTAGGAACCCTGAAACAGCACCAAGGGGGCGCTTGAGCTCCAAGATGGTTCCTGTAAGCCCCTACGATGTGCGTGTCCCAGCCATGCGTTAGATGCAGCAAGCTCAAGGCAGTGAAGAAGATGGAAGATGGGTACTCACACATCGCAGTGGTTTACAGTGATTAGTTGATAGGTGAATAGTTGATAGACTAAAGGCAAGGCGTGGCGTCACATCGCCACGTGGTTCTCATTGACCGTTGACTCGCGTCGCCGGTTTATGATACAGCATGGATGAGCATGATTTAGTTTATAGAGAATAGAATAAGATGCATGCCATGCGGAGAACCATATAACCTATTAGAGCACATGTACATAGTGAATAGCTAGGTGCTAATTAATATTAAATACAGAATACATTGCCGGCAGCCATGTTAAATAGACACAAAGATTACAAATAGATATGGCTTGCCGGGACATAAATTTAGCAGCAAAAGAACACAATGGCGGAGTTCACTTACCCAATAACTGGGGACTTATCTAGTAGGCTGCTCGCTTGATGTAAAAAGGGCAGAACCTATGCGTGCAGCCGTTTATAAAGGAGGTCCTGAGCGACGTTCTCCCTCCATTGTGACATTACAGAACATTTAGGGTTGTACCTATAATTTAGTGAGGTGACAACTTTTTAGAATTAGTCGGTTTTTAGTGAATCGACTAATTTATGCTACACCGCAAAGTCAGTCGAACAAATCACATTTTAAACAATTGTTTTTTTTCCTAGTTTTTTTATTGTGGGTCCAGTTGGAAGCGGGTCCAGTTGACCAAATACTCCTGGTTGATACACTTTCAAGTCGACCATTGCATGGATCGCCTGCATATTTCAAATCTCATTTTTATTTCACTAACTTTCAAAAACTTACCAAAGTATCTGGTCAAATTCAATAGACGCACCATGTTCCCAGTTCGGTTATATTTTTGGCGGTCTGTTCATTTCCCTTTGTAAGAG
Source organism: Diarsia rubi (assembly GCA_932274075.1). NCBI lineage: Eukaryota > Metazoa > Arthropoda > Insecta > Lepidoptera > Noctuidae > Diarsia > Diarsia rubi. Next base: position 7,534,450 of record OW026437.1, on the reverse strand, counting down.
TTTTTGAAAGGAAACATTTATAGGTTTCCGACTCCAATTTGTATTGTTTTAGGGTCGTACGTGTTGAAGGAACAAACAATGGTTTTGTTTGTTCCGGACCGGCATCGAACGGCAAACGATAGTATTCAAAATGTGCGCTATGTAATTTGAAAATGAATTGTAACTGATGACTGAAAGTCAATAAAATCATATTTTTATACCACACACTAGCAGACGTCACGCGGCTTCACCCGCATAGTTCCCGTTCCCGTGGAAATACAGGGATAAAAAGTAGCTTATGTTACGCAGGGTGAATGTTGCTTCGTCTGGTGAAATAATTTTAGAAATCGGCGCTTAAGTTTTTGAGTTGTCATTACAAACATACACCCAAAAATACAAATCTTTCTTCTTTATAATATAAGTTGAGCCGACCCTAAATAAATTGGGACAAGCCGACAAGGGTAGGAGAATAATGCTGACGTGCCTAGCCATAAATATAATATGGTATTTCACAAAAAAAAACTAATTAGTCAGTCAGATAGTTTTCCAAAAAATAATGGACACGTATTTTTTCTTTTTTCACGTAAACAAGAGATGAAGACGATACAGTGATTCGAAAAGTCGTGTTAAGTCGTGTGACGTCACAAGGTTAGTACTTTTTTACCCACATAGTGACGTCAAAAGCACCCACTCATGATCTTAGACACGCTTTATTTTCGTCAATTTATATTATTAATTTGATAAAACAAAAACACACGTATCCAATATTTTTCGATAATCAACAGATGGACTAATTAGATTTTTTTTTTGAAATTGCCTATTATAAATACCCTATAATAAAGTATTTCACATGAAACGACCTAAACAGACAAAGGAAAACCACGCTAGGACATTACCGAGTAGTAAATAGGTCGCTACATTGCAACGACCGTGATTATAATTAAACATTAAACCTTTTCTTTTATTATTATTTAATTATTAATATGCAGTTATCCTCAATTACTTCAACAGCATTTAAATGTTGTCCTATTGCATATTAACCTATCACTTCCAAGGCCATAAATAACTACAAAACATTATCATCCTGTTCCCTACAACATGACCATAACATCACGCCTGTAATCATTAAGCGGTTGGGCGGCAGTATACAGGATGTTAGGTTAAACGAGGGACATGGGCATTCACTTATTCAGTATTCGATTGTCGTCCCAAATATGTAAAAAAAACTAACCTTAATTTGTGACATAATAGGTAGTTAACAAAAAAAAATCTAATTAGTCCGTTTTTTAGATTATCGAAAAATATTGGATACGTATTTTTTCTTTTTTCACGTAAACAAACAATGAAGACGATACAGTGCTTTGAAAACTCGTGTGACGTCATTTTCCAAGAAATTTGTATGACATTCTTTACCGGTGAGTGACGTCACAACCCCCCACTCAATCTTTGACGCGTTTTATCTTCGTCAATTTTTATTGATTTGATAAAACAAAAAAAATACGTATCTATCCAAAGTTTTTCGATAATCTAAAAAACGGACTAATTAGAATCCAATTTTTTTTAATCAGTAAACATTCCTATTGTACTATGGCGAGCACGCTCTTCAGATCTCACTTTATTAGACATTTCTTTTCCGTCGTTGTTCTACGCCAGTTTTAAAATATGAAGGGAAAATGAATTATTCCTTAACGTCATTGATCCGCGCACATTTTCTGTGATAAACGCAAGGGTGGCGGGTTGTACACTAGTTATCGCGGCCTCGACATAGAGGGTGAAGAAGGAACATGGGTGGTTTTAGTCAGTAGAAGTCTAACACTCCCTTTCGCTCTGCCCAAGAGCGGGAGGGGTTATTCGATGATTTTCCACATGTCAAAAAAAAAAAAATATGGTATGGTTCTGTCCTGTGGTTCTGTCTGTTATTTATCAGTGTTTTTTTTGTTCATATTTTTACTAGTATCATGTAAGCATACCCTATTGTGGGTTTCAATATGTCCCTTGTTACTGTGTAGTGTGTGTTGTCCTACAGTACAAACATATCGCCAGTTATTCTAAGTTCCATGTTACAGGGGGAGAACCTGTTTCTATCAACCGCGCGAATATCTTGCCTCAAGGCTGCTACTGACCCCGTCGGGGCTGCGGTTTGTTGTAAGAGATATCGCGGCCTTGACATAAAGGGCTAAGAAGGAACATGGGTGGTTTTTTGATCAGTAGAAGTCTGACACTCCCTGGTTCTTTTTTTTGCGTAAATTGGTGTGTGTATATCAATGTACGTTGACGCGCTGGCGACCGCAACTGAGACGCTGCGCGCGCGACCTCTACGAGCCCTTGAATGGGCCGCTGCATTAGTTCTACGCCACACCTCAAGGACGATAGACGCACGTCCTTCACCTTCACAATTATTCGCAAATAACTATAATTATTGCGCGCGTGCACCCCTATAAGATTGGGGAATAGACCTTTTACGAACGTCGTGTGTTTTGTGTAATTTGGTGATACCTGGACCCCAGAAAAATTGTGACCCGCTATCCTGAGGTCACACCAGATTGTGGGAGTCCCGCTGAAGGCGATACGTTGGTATGTACAATCAATTTGCATGAAAACTAGACTATTTCTCCTGGCCTCCTACTTTGTGAACCTCCCTTCGCTCTCCGCAGAAATTTTGAAAAATATATCAGAACCAGCACCCGCGTGGTGAAAAAATTAATTTAGTTGGATTTTTAAATTTAACGAATTATTTCCACCATTTTATGGTCCTTCGACGCTCAGATTTTGATAATTTTCATCATTTTCATCTTTTATTATCATATTTTTTACCAATCCGCATAAAAATCCGCATTTTTTATACTAGGTACGAAGGTAGGCAGCCACTTCGTGTGTGTCGCGCGTCATATTTCTCATTTTAATACCAAAGATATTAAGAAGAACTCCTTTGGTTACCGCTTTAAAAATATATACTTTTAATCGCATATCTTATTGTTTTCGCATCGCATTTCATCACATTTCTAAACTAGCCACTACTACTACCTACCCACATTATTTGATATCTATCCGCCCGCTACGCTAAGGAATAATGTCGTCTAATGAACAAAAGTTAAAATTATTGGAGTGCCAACGACAAATATATTTCGAACGTATGCAAAATGCTTACGATCTTTCACGTAATTTGAACGATCCTAGTGCATTAGACAGTTTTCTTTGTTCGATTGTAACCTTAGATGAGGTTCGCAGTAATTTTCAACAATGCATAACTGACATTAATACGCTTTCGTTGAAAATTGATAAAGAATCCGAACCTGACTTCAATAAATGGCTTGCATTTGAAGATTTATATTGTCGCGTCAAACGCAAACATTCTCAGTTAGAACCTAAGTTGAGCTCGAGTATGACTAAACATAATGCAAACAACGATAGCTCGTCACCTAACGTAAAGCTAGCTCGCATCGAAATTCCCGAGTTTGATGGTAGTTCTAAAGATTGGCCGCTTTTTTATGCTACATTTCAAAGCGCTGTACATTTAAACACGTCGCTTAATGACACAGAACGCATGTTTTATCTGGCCAGTAAACTTACTGGTAAAGCGAAATCTGTTTACGCTGGATTCATTCCATCTGCGGAAAATTATAGTACTATCTATTTCGCACTCATAGATAGGTATCAAGATAAGAGAAACTTAGCTGTCACTTATCTAGATCAGATGTTTTTATTAAAACCTGTTCTTTCCGCTACCGCTAATAATTTAGAGACTTTAATCGATCAATTTTCAAACTCGTATCTCGCATTAAATAATTTAAAATTACCTAACTTATGTGACTTCATAATATCACACGCTTTGTCTCAGCGCTTAGACAAAGAAACCGCGCAGCTGTTTGAGATGGAGAACCGAGGTAAGGATATACCTACACTCGATAGCTTAATTTCTTTTGTCCGTGACCGTATAAAAGTTTTAAATCGGACGGGTGATAACAGCACTAACGTAAATATCTCGTCTGCGAAAGGTAATAAAAACGCGTCAAGTAGCTCGTCGAATAAAGGCACCGCGCGCTCTTTTGTAGTAAACAATAACAAAGTTACTTGTCAATTATGTGAAAAGTCGGACCATGATCGACTTTATTCATGTCCGAAATTCAAATCATTAAGTCCTCGCGAACGTTTTAATTACATTAAAAAACTTCGCGCATGCGTAAATTGCTTGAGTTTACAACATCACACACGTTCTTGTGGGTCGAAGTCGACATGTAAAAAGTGTGGTTCGAAATTCCACCACTCTTTACTACACTTCCAGGAATCGAATGAGTCATTGACCTCAGGCGATAACGCATCGAGTAGTACAGGATCAACGGATCCGATACAAGACGCGTCTTCCAATTCGTCTTCAAACTCGGTTTCTAATCAACAAGCAGACAACGCAGTAGCCCTTTGCAGCATGAGTGCCAGCAATAAAAACCCGAGAAAAACCAATAACGTTTTGTTATGCACCGCTCTCGCTAACGTCAAGTGCAGGGACGGATCGATTGCTCAGGTTAGAATTTTGATCGATAACGGGTCTCAAAACCATTTTATAACCCGCCGCACTTGTAAACGATTAGGAATTCGTATTTTTAATGATTGTTCTGACAGGTCAGTGAACGGATTAGGCAACTGCACTCAGACTATTTCCGGCATCGCTAACATTACTTTACATTCAAACTATGATGAAACCTTTAGCTTGCCGATTCAACCGCTAGTTCTTAAAACGATTTCCAGTGATTTGCCGAGCTGTCAGTTTGACATTTCGTCTTTGACCTACTTAGACAATTTACAGCTCGCCGATCCTAACTTCCAGACTCCTGCCGACATAGACCTTTTGTTAGGCGCTGATACTTTCATGGAGATCTTGCGACCTGGAAGATTATTGGGACCGCCTGGAAAACCTGATGTACTGGAATCCGCCTTCGGTTATTTAGTTTTCGGGTCGATCGCCTCACTACCTTGTCACAATAATAGCCCGCCGATTAGCCAGACATTTTTTTCATCTTGTGACGAATCGATCGAATCTTTAGTTGCAAACTTTTTGCAACTTGAGTCAATACCTAGTAAAACTCACATTTCTAAACCCGAACAAGAATGTGAGGATTTTTATGTGTCAAACACACACCGCGATAATGAATCCGGACGTTACGTCACCGCTTTGCCCTTTTCGCAACCAACTTCATTGCTAGGCAATTCTTTAACTATCGCATCTCGCCGCTATACTAGTCTAGAACGCCGGTTTCAGACAAATACCGCTTTAAAAATCGAATATGATAACGTGATGAGAGACTATCTCGAACGTAACATCATTTCACCCGCTCCCGCTTCGACAACTGATAAGGACTATTACGTCATACCGCATCATGCAGTTACGCGACCGGACAAACCGGTTCGAATTGTTTTGAACGCTTCTCAGAAGTGCGTCGATTCTAATATTTCATTAAATGATTGTTTACATTCTGGCGCGAATTTACAAGCTAATTTAACAGCGATCATTTTAAAGTTTCGATTATTTCCTGTTGCTCTGACCGCCGACATTAAACAAATGTTTTTAGCCATTGGAATTCGCGAAGAAGACCGCCGTTTTTTAAACATTTTTTATAAATTTGACGGAGACGCAAATGCACAATTGTATCATTTTAACCGCGTTTGTTTTGGTTTACGTTGCTCGCCGTACCTTGCCATGAGAACAGTAAAGCAATTAGCTCAAGATGAAACTGATTTACCACTCGCTTCGGAAATTGCTAGTAATAATTTGTATATGGACGATTTGGGGGTGTCCGTGGCCTCCGCCGAAGATGGGACGCAGCTCGCCCTGGATTTGATTGAGCTATTCAAACGTGGTAACTTTGACTTAGTCAAATTCGTGAGTAACTCGTCGGAGGTGTTGAAATCGATTCCAATAAACAACCGCTTGTCTTCAAACATTGAATTTGACAAAGAGGACCACCTGAAGTTGTTAGGCCTAATTTGGTCTCCGACTGAAGATGAGTTTTCGATCGCTATTAAATTTAACCCACAGTCTAAGTGCACTAAGCGACTTATGCTTTCCGCGATCGCTAGGTTATGGGATATTAATGGCTTTTGTGCCCCCGTAATTTTACATGCAAAACTTTTGATAAAAGCTCTTTGGGCCGCAACACCGAAAATCGATTGGGATGATACCCCACCACGTGACATCTGCATGGCGTGGAACCGTTTCCTCACTGAGCTTCCCGCTTTACAACGCTTTAAAATACCGCGCTTTCTCGGCGTTGTGCCTGAATCCCGGGTTATTCTGATGGGGTTCGCAGACGCATCCGAAAAAGCGATGGGCGCTGCCGTTTACCTCTGTGTACATCCCGCTTTTGGACCAAACGAGGTCAACTTGATTGGAGCCAAAAGCAAGGTAGCTCCCCTGCGTAATATAACTTTAGCTCGCTTAGAGCTTTCCGCTCTATTATTGTTATCGAAACTGTTTCGATTTGTAATCGATATAATTTCTTCCCGCTGTCACATAGACGAAATATTCGCTTTTACTGATTCGACTGTGGCCCTCCACTGGGTTCATTCGCCTCCACATCGCTTCGATACTTTCGTTGCGAACCGCATCGCTCAAATACAGGACAATCTTAGTTCTAAACACTTTTATCATTGTGAAAGCGCGCAGAACCCTAGCGACTGCATAAGTCGTGGGCTTACTCCCGCTCAATTGTTAGACCATCCACTATGGCTCCACGGCCCCTCGTGGGCTCGTGACCCAGTGCACACTTGGCCAATTAGCCGATTCATCTTTGACCCCGCGCAGGACGAAAAGCTTTTAGAGCTCAAAAAACAATCAAATGTTTTTATCACTACTGACGTGCCGGAACCTTTTCTCTGCGCAATATCTAAACGCGTTTCTACTTGGTCTAAATTTCTTCGCATTGTAGTATACATCTACCGTTTTTTGGGAAAGCTCCCGCGATCCAATAGGATGAAGCTTTCACATCTGGATTTTGCAGAGACTGCCGTTATAAGGGCACTCCAACAACAATATTTCGCAAGCGACATTAGCGCGCTTTATAAAAGCCACAAGGTGTCTAAGTCGCTTCTCCCGCTTTCTCCTTTCCTGGAAAACGACATTCTTCGCGTTGGTGGCCGGTTAGAAAAATCTTCGCTGGAGTTTGATAGCAAGCATCCAATTTTGCTTCCCAAAAGGGATCATATTGTAAATTTGATAATTGATTACTACCACCGAAAATACCTACACGCCGGTCCACAATTATTACTTTCGCTGTTACGACAAAAGTTTTGGATTATCTCTGGACGCAGCACAGTGAAACAACGCTTCCGCTTGTGTAACCGCTGCTTTAAAACTAATCCACGCACAGAAGCACCTTTTATGGCAGCTCTTCCCGCACCCCGCGTCAATGAAGCTAAGCCTTTTCTTTATTGTGGAGTGGATTATGCGGGTCCAATTAATTGTCTAATAAGTAGGTATCGTGGTGCTCGTAAGGAAAAGGCGTACATATGCCTTTTTACCTGTTTTGTTACTCGAGCTTGCCATATTGAGGTTGCAGTCGGATTGGATTCGATGTCCTATATTCGCGCCTTACGACGCTTCATATCCCGTCGAGGCAAAATTTTTTCCTTATTTTCCGATAACGGAACTAATTTTATTGGTGCGAAAGCTCAGCTCGATGAGTTAAATGGATTTCTTAAATCTAAAGCCTTCCGTGATTCCTTTGAACAGGAAACACTATATCAAGGTATAACATGGCATCTGAATCCGCCTACCGCTAGTCACTTCGGTGGTTGCTGGGAGAGTCAAATCCGCGTCGTAAAGAATCATCTCCGACGCACTATAGGCGACGTTCTCCTCACGTACGAGGAGCTACTTACTGTCCTCACACAGGTTGAGGCCATAATCAATTCTAGACCGTTAACCGTGCTTAGTTCAGACCCCGCAGAGCCCGAAGCTCTAACACCCGCGCATTTTTTGACCTTTGGTCCGCTAGACTCATTTCATTCCGACCCACGCTTAGATTCGGTAGATTTAATCCGCAACAAACGCTTACTCGATGCCATAGTTCAGAGATATTGGAATAGGTGGAGGCGTGAGTATCTAAACACTTTACAATCTCGTGTTAAGTGGAATACCAAATCTAATCCGGTAACCAAAGGTACTATAGTTCTTATAAAAACGGAAAACTCGCCGCCTTTACAATGGCCCATAGGTGTTATCGATGACGTCAAACCTTCCTCAGATGGAGTAGTCAGAGTCGCTACTGTACGCACACGAAGTGGCACCTATGTTCGACCTGTGGTAAAACTCTGCGTTTTACCCTCTCAATAATAGTTTAATAAATAGTTATTACATAAGCCATCTCGGCTCCCCTTAGTTATAAGTCTTAGTTTATTTTTTTCGTTTTCTAATAAAAGTTATCCATTTAAGCTAACTGGATGTATTTCCACTTTATCCCGCTCTCGATTCGTTAATAACTCTCCCTGACTCTTTGGTTCAGGACTTCTTCAAACTCCTGAAGGCCGGGGGGATGGTTCTTTTTTTTGCGTAAATTGGTGTGTGTATATCAATGTACGTTGACGCGCTGGCGACCGCAACTGAGACGCTGCGCGCGCGACCTCTACGAGCCCTTGAATGGGCCGCTGCATTAGTTCTACGCCACACCTCAAGGACGATAGACGCACGTCCTTCACCTTCACAATTATTCGCAAATAACTATAATTATTGCGCGCGTGCACCCCTATAAGATTGGGGAATAGACCTTTTACGAACGTCGTGTGTTTTGTGTAATTTGGTGATACCTGGACCCCAGAAAAATTGTGACCCGCTATCCTGAGGTCACACCAGATTGTGGGAGTCCCGCTGAAGGCGATACGTTGGTATGTACAATCAATTTGCATGAAAACTAGACTATTTCTCCTGGCCTCCTACTTTGTGAACCTCCCTTCGCTCTCCGCAGAAATTTTGAAAAATATATCAGAACCAGCACCCGCGTGGTGAAAAAATTAATTTAGTTGGATTTTTAAATTTAACGAATTATTTCCACCACTCCCTTTCGCTCTACCCAAAAGCGGGGAGGGGTTATTTGATGATTCCCCCCAAAAAAAGGCTGCTACTGAGGTATTCCTCAATAAAACCTTGCCCAACCTTGACCTTGCCAAACAAAGCCAGAACTTCATGCCCCCAATTAGCGCTTGATAACAAAACCCGACGGCTCTATCTTGTCGTCTTATTTAGAATCGTCTAATCGTCATCAGTATCTTCTTGCTATACACACGAATAGAGAACCTTCTCCTTTTTGGATTGGAAAAGTTATCTTAACTTTCGGTAAAGAACGAAAGCTGGTAAACGCCGCCGATCAGCAGATCGACTTTAGAAGAACATAAAGGTACTGCATTAGCAATATCGTATACAGAGTGTAAATTAACCCTTTACACATCCGTGAACCAAGCGTTCTGTACATCAAACTAAGTAACCCTACGCAAAAGTTTTTGCTGGGAAACGACATTTTTTTTGGGGTCAAGAATCTCATTTTACGGTAAAACTCAATGTTTCACACTCTTGAAACATTGTGCTAGTGAATGCTATGAATGTAAACGGGTCATGGAGGTAATTAAAGTAAAGTTTTAACCTGAAAAACTAGTATTTACAAAAACAGCTGTGCAAAATTTGGAACTTTGACCCCTAATATCTCCGTAACTAGGGGGTTCCCAGGCATGGTCTAGAACAAAATGATAGCAGTGGTGGGGAGAATTAGTGCTCTTCGTTTGCGTTAAGGGTACTTTTACACCCTATATATGGTGTGAAAAAATCAGTGGTGACAGGCGAAAAAAAAATATCTTGTTTGCCATACTGGTGTGATAATTTGGTGTGACTTCGAGTCGGTAATGCCTTTATCATATGCTTTTTATTTCTCACACAATCCATCCATATTTTCTTTGCCCTTCCATCAACATATAAAATTTAAACTAAATCGATATTGTCCAGTCAACTAAATAAAGACCACGATTAAACAAATCAATATTATTAGCCTCATAAAGAAATAAATTGACAAGCCATCACGTCTGTTTATATCACACATTAGCTCAGAGATGGCCAATAAAGTGATAAATAGGAACGATTGGAGTCAAATAGGTGACCCTGGATGTAGGGTTACCAGTTTATACGGCCGAAAGTGTAACGCGTTTTACGATGTTATTGATGACTCAAATTTACGTCTATACTTATAGTGGGGAATTTATTGCAATAAAAAGGGTTTCATTCATGTAATACAAAAATAATTCATAACCCTATTATTCCTGGTGCAAATATTACCTTTTTTTTTGAGATTGGGAAATCATCAAATGACTCCGCCCGCTCTGGGCAAAGCGGTAGGGAGTGTCAGACTTCTACTGACTAAAAAACACCCATGTTCCTGCTTAGCCCTTTGTGTCGAGGCCGCGGTATCTCTTTTGTACAACCCGCAGCCCCGACGGAGAGCAAATGCTACCTTTAACTAGCAAAATATCTAGCTAGGGTGTCTATGGTGTAGTTGTTTTGATTGAGAAAATAAATCATTCTGGCCTTTTTGAACATGCTTTTTATTGACGTATTATTATACAATCGAAGTGTTTTTCAAAAATAAAAACATTCACACCACAACGCCTCAATAGTGCATTGTGCCAATAGATTTATTGTTCTGAAAATGAGAACAATTAAAAATAAATAAAAGACTCAAGTCAAGACTCGAAAATTATTCCAAAACACTTGCTAATCGCTTTTTAACTTCTCTCGTTAACTATTATATCTTGCACTTCGTGCAATAACGATCGAAACATTTGCCTACCATTTTCAAATGACCATAAGATTGACTTCATAACAATCAGTATCACCCCATGGAACTTTTCAAATCAAATCATATGTTTTAGAACTATGTGGACGGTATTTCGTACTTGGCTACTCCGAGAAGAAACACCCGAAACATATTCGAAGGTCACTGTCTTTTCAAGTCCAGTTATCGGTCAAGTCATTTGTGAGACCACGCAGATTAGTCTTTGAGATGGTTTTTTTGAAGACTTCTAACCTCTATTGCCCCACATCAGAGCAAACATCAGTTTCCTCCTAATCAGGAGATCCTCCAATCTTCAGATGATGCATCAAAAACAAATCCTTTCAATCATAACCCTAAATAAGAAGAAATCATTGTACCTACATAACATCTACTTACAATAATCATACTCATTTGCAAAGCGCAATTGTAGAACGTCAGGTCATTGGTCTTTTGACGCCGGTTTTTATGATATTTTTTACATACTACGATGTATGAGCGTATTGTAATCTAATGTATGGATATGTTATGTTAATACTGTTGTATGGCGATGTGGGCGGGAGATGTATGATGGGTCAGCTGATCTTATCATGTATGGTCTTTCAAGTATGATGATACACGAATCGGTTAATATTAAAATCGGTGTTGGGCTATTTTGGTCTACGTTTCTTTTTGAGTGATGGCAGGAATAGAACGTGAAAAAGTATGCTTGATGGATTTGATTTAATGCTGTCCAAAATCTAGATTTTATTTATTATTATTTATTTATATCTACTATATTATATGAGCACGGATTTACCTACGGTCGGCCACTTTTCAACCTTATAGCTTAGTACATAAAACTGAAAACTGACAGATAGTCAAACAACTTCTACTAATCGTTTGGATCTTTATGCTTCATTTCGTTGGACTCAACATTGCTATCCCACTGCACAGGTAGTCAGTGAACTGAGAGTTTGACCAGTTTTACCGTATTACCCAGTACGAACTGGGTAACCATAACCCAATCGCTCCATGTGAAATAAACTCAGCTGCATTCAGTTAGACTGGAAGCAGACCCTAACTAAGTTGGCAAAAGGCTAGACAGATGATAATTCTATCCCACTGTTGGTCATAGTTCTAATCTTAGTTTCCAAATGCCTCCGTGTTATTACACTGTACAAGGAATTGTGTTCGTTTTTAACAACTCCAGGCAAGGCCCCACATTCCCTAATTTATCTAATAAAAACACGATACCAATTAGTTATGTCTTAAACTGGCTGTCAGTCTTATAGCAATACACGTCATTGCTATAATTATTCGTGTTTGATAACCTAATCACTTTGAATTTGTAACACAAATCATAATTGATTTATCTCTCCTTTATAAATGCCACTCTAAGTCAGTGGAACATTATTATTAATAACTAATCAATCATAACAATTTGGACTCGTTTCTGACTGATTGGCTAGAGAAGGGAGACCGGGAGAGTTGGAAAGGAATGTGCAAGCAGTGGGACAGAAATTGGAAGTCATAGGGGAGGTATTTGCACAGCAGCGGGATGACACAGGCTAACAGTACCAGTAGTCCTGTTACTGTTAGCCTGTGTCATCCCGCTGCTGTGCAAAGACCTCCCCTATGACTTCCAAGTTTTCCGATCCAGAGCCAAAGTGGACCACTAGACGTTGGTCCTGTCCAGCTCGTCGCGCCATCTCCTATCATCTCCTAATTATATAAAAACACTCACACACTCGCACTAATTATATAAAAAAACAATCATTGTTGACGGCCTCGTTGGAGTCGTTGGTCTACTCTAGTGGCTGCAACTTCTACTTCCGAACATGAGGTCCTGAGTTCAATTTCAAGGACAAGCAAAGGACTTTTTAATCGGGTTTTTTTTCAGTAGCACCACTGTCACGGTTAGCTTTTAGTATTATAATTATGTGAGTTAAACATAGCTAGCGAGTGTCCTATTTGTTCTTCTTATTAGAGGCGTGTTTTGTTATGTAATTTTTGTTATTAATAAATGTCCTTTTCTTATTTTTCAGGTGTCCAGCACATTCAAACAGGCAGTCAGTAAAAAGGAAAACTTGGAACATTTGGGTGGCATGAGTGAAGCGTCTAGTGATGGTCAGTATTACTTATTGGGATGATTAATCTTCATTTACTTACTTTGGTAAATAGAGAAGTTGTATGGAACCCCGAGAAGAAAGATTAATCAAAAATTCTATGTACCTATTCTGAGGGACATTGTTAAACAACCTTATCCCAATTTATTTAAGGTCGACACCAGATATCTTCTGCTTATTTTTTTTCTATTAGTCATCGTCGTTTTTAATCATCTGGCATACTCATCACAATCCATCCATACACAAAACTTTTATCACAATATTTTTTTTAACAAATTCTGGAGATAAATAAGAAAACAAAATAAATAAGAAAGGACAGTAATATATATTTTTTAATAATGGTTACTAAATTAGAAATAACAGCTCCCATGGTTATCTAGTACTAGTAAATGGCAATAAAATTAAACAATCTAGGTCAGTATTTTGTATTGCATAACTTAGCAATAACATGGTATTAAAAGTTGTGCAATGTTTAGAATTTTCAACCAGATATCCTTTTTTCACAATGTATGTTGAACTCTACCTTTATGCAAATAAAGTTCCTTCTTCTTCGGTTTTTTTTTTAAGTTTTGCACAATTATAATTTGACACTCAAACTGATCATAACATTCACAGTTATTTTATGCCTTGTGACTGGGACTGTAGTAACATTTCATAGTTGTATTTGTTTCGAAGATTCAATAGTACCTGTAACTGGCCAGCTTGAAATAAATGCTTTGATGTACATTACCTGCACCCTTTTGATCAGGAGTTCAGGACACACAGGCCACTGACCAAGCTAGACTACCACAATCGATTGATTTTCTTATTTTCTAGACCACATAAAGTAACTTACACTTTTCATTCCTCTCCTCAGGCACAACTCACTCAGTCCGTCTCGAGGAGCAGATGGCGTTCTCGGGCTGGATCAACAGCAACCTGGAACACGACCCTGACCTAAAGCACCTGCTTCCCATCGATCACGAGGGCAAGCAGTTGTATGAGAAGCTGAAGGATGGACTTATTCTATGGTGAGTGGATATTGCTGGGTCCTGCCCTGGCTCCCCAGCCAGCCAGCAGCTTTACACTCATTGCACACACAGAAAAGTCCGATTAAGCAGTCGACAAACTCCTTGGTAGAACTGCGAGATGCCGTTGCATTATTTCTTTTTAGCATGTATTTCATTGTTATTTTTTTTTTGCATGTATTTGTTGTCTTTGTGTTTTTGTATTATTTTTTGTGTTCATCATTCTTAAAATTTATAATTTCTATGTAAGCAACCCAGAATTTTTTGTATTTTTATTTTTATAATTTTTATCGGGAGTTTATTTTAAAAGAATCTCCTGTTGCCTCTTAAAGTGATATTTTCATAAATTCAAAGTTCTATTAATGATCGTAACACCAGCAACTATACACTGTTTTTAAAAACCTTCTAATTCTGTAATGTTCTCTCATTACAGCAAAGTAATAAACCACTCGTGTCCAGACACGATAGACGAGCGAGCGATCAACAAGAAGAACCTAACCCTCTACACTAAACACGAGAATCTGACGCTCGCACTCGTGTCCTCACAGGCTATCGGTTGCAACATTGTCAACATTGATGCGCACGACTTGGCTAAAGGTATGCATAACTCTTTTTTTTTTGGCAAAGTTAAAAAGCCAACTCTTCGTTCCTCTCTGTGTCTCTCTCGTTCTAAATATTTTTTGTTTGTTTTGATGTAAGTCCTCCATATACAAATTAAACTTTGGACATAGGCTTAATACTATATGAAGGACGCGGGAATATCCTTGATGCAAGAAGCAGAGGCCTACAAATTAAATGAAGCAATGAAGCGGTTCGTTATTGAAACTTAATTTAGTCGTAGAAAACCATGGTGTCCAAGACTGAGGCACTGAGGACTTTTTTAGGCATTTTTAGACATTTCTAATGCTCAAAAATAATGTCACACCTGTATTTCGCGAATTCTGGTTTATGTCTCATGCGACCTTTGCCTTCAACTAAGCTGGAGAGCATGGTGGCCCAGTGGTGTGGGTTCGAACCCAGACAGGCGCAATACTTTGTCTTTGTTTATTTCATCACCACTGCTCTCAAAACGGTGAAGGAATACATCGTGACGAAACCGGAATGTCTTAGAACCAAAAAAATTTGAAGACATGTGACATCTACCAACCCGCACTGGGCCCGCGTGCTGGATTATAGCCCATCCCGCTCCTAGAGAGGAGGCCTGAGTCTTGCAGTGGGAACATTATAGGCTGATGATGAAGCTGGAAATCCAAAAGGTGGATCAGTTCCAGAATATAGATGATTGCTATCCAAAGAATAGCGATCATATTTAATTTCTTTATCTTTATGGGGTTCAGGTTTCCGCACTTAGTCCTTGAAGTGGACCATTGTGCGTGAGCCATGGTGGCCGATTACTCCAACCAGCCCACCTCCCTCCAGAAGCAGGTCAGACTTCCCGGTCTCCTCAGGGCATCCGCAAGGGATCTTGGTGTTCCAAGGGTCTCCTCACGAATCTTGGTAACGCCTGTACACTCAAGGAGCACATGCGCCACCGTTTCCTCTGCCTCCATGCAGCTCATATTTAATTTACTAATGTTCTTATTAATATTGCAGGTAAACCTCACTTGGTGTTGGGTCTCCTGTGGCAGATCATCCGCATCGGTCTGTTCAACCAGATCACACTGGAACACTGCCCTGGTCTGACTGAGCTGCTCAACGATGAGGTTAGTACTTTCACCCTATTTAGTTGCAAAATATTAATACTGTTGCTACTAGTATAAAATTGGTACTTTTTCTTTTGAAATAATGGGAAACTTGTCAAATGGACCAGCATCCTGCATTGGCCTGCATCGGCTATACTGACTTCCCCTTAGCCAGTATTGTTATATATTATGATGATGGCCAATTGTAATTTACATATACTGGGTCCGGGGTACTTCGACCTGAGTATTGTACATAATATCTACATCAAATAGATAGCAAGGATTTTTTTTTTCACAAATTAAGTTTCCTTACTAATGACTATTAGTTCCAATGATTACACAACTATATTCCAAATAAAATCTTCTCCCCATCTTCCAGGAACGCATCGAAGACCTGCTAGCCCTGTCGCCGGAAGCCATCTTGCTCCGATGGGTGAACCACCAGCTGCAGAGCGCCGGCGTCACCCGTCGCTGCACCAACTTCCAACAAGATGTGTCCGACTCCGAGATCTATTCGTACCTCATGAAGCAGATCGCGCCCAACGATGCTGGCGTCACCTTGGAGGCACTACGGGTATGTATGGAATAGTGGCGGTAGTTTCATACAAGCCTTTTTTTAAGGGAGTGTCAGACTTCTACTGACTAAAAGACATCCATGTTCCTTCTTAGCCCTTTGGCCCTGGTGGTAGCTCTTTCAAACAACCCGCAGCCCTTGACCCTTGCGGCCCCTGCAATGTTGCTGACATCTCTTTGAGGCTCACATGGAACTGTTGTCGTCGTAAGACGGACGAACAGTGAGCAAGCCTAAAAACTTGGCTTGCACTTATAATTTACTAATCTTCATGATATTGGGATTTCCGACCTTCCGGGCTTGCAGTATTGATGACCCCTAGGCACGCCACTGTTATGATACTACATTTATTTAAGCATGGTAATAGCAGTCATTGCCCTTTTATTTCAGCACGAATCTAATATTAATTTTTCACTGCCAATTAAGTTTTTTAGGTAAGGATATTTTCCTCCAATCAAAACGATCACAATAGATTTAGATTCAACGCGTTATAAGGCTCTTATTCTATTTTTGGAATTAAAAACCTATATTCATGTAAGTGGGTCAATGATCGCTGTAGCCATGCTTAAAATAACAACCACGACTTGCGCAATAGCTTGTGTTGTGGTATAAAACTTGCCCAGACTGACAATCCTGGACAGGTATCTTCAATGAAAGGGTTCAAACTAATATTTTGCACTCTTAGCTGTGTATAACTCAAGGAGATGTCTGGTACACATACCGTTGTAACACATACCGTTTCTTTGCAGTTCAGTATGCGACAGAAAACATTATTGCATATAGCGATAGTTTAATTTATTTTGTGTTTTATAGCATCGAATTGGATAATTCTATAATAAATATTTGTTTTTGATAAGCAAAGCTGCATAGATTATGTTGTGTTTCTACATGGTTTTCATTGCCGAAAACCCCTATCTTTAATCCTACTACCTTTCAGAGGAACTAAAGCCAACTTTCTCTCTCCAGGAAACCGACCACCTCCGTCGTGCAGAGCTGATGCTCCAACAAGCCGCGAAGCTCCGTTGTCGCGCCTTCGTCACCCCGGCTGACGTCGTAGCCGGAGTCTACAAGCTCAACTTGGCCTTCGTGGCCAACCTGTTCAACCAGCACCCAGGGCTGCAGCGTACTGCCGATACCGAGGAGTTGCACCAGCTGGATGAGACCAGGGAGGAGAAGAGTGAGTACATTGTATACTTATGGGTAGCACTGTTAGTAGGAGTGTAAAATATGGATGTTGACAAAAAAATCTAATAAGACCGCCAGATAGATTTCCAAAAAATATTGGACACATATTTTTTTTTTTTTACACGTAAACCATAATGAAGACGATACAGTGCTTCGAAAAGTCGTGTGACGTCACATCGCACTACATTTTTACCACGTAGTGACGTCAAAAGCCCACCCATGATCTTTAACGCGTTTTATCTTCGTCAATTTTGATTAATTTGATAAAACAAAAAACACGTATCCAATATTTTTCGAAAATCTGACTCACGGACTAAACGGAATCATGTTTTTTACTCAGGACACATCCTTACGAGTCACGGCGGCCAATCCTAGCAGAGATTAGCCATCGGTACTTGAGATTTTATAGTGCACATTGTGTGTGCAAGCACAGGTGGTGTTCCTTTACTCTCAAAGTTCGATGGGACTTGGAGAACAGTGGTGGCCCAGTGGTGGCGGCCCCGACTTACGAACAGTGAGTCGTGGGTTCCAACCCAGGCAGGCGCACTACTTTGTGTTTCATCACCACTGCTCTAAAACCGGTGAAGGAAAACATCGTGAGGAAACATGTCTTACTGCCGCACTCAGAGAGCTTTAATGATGACTTAAGTCGCCACTTAGTTAAGGTTTGACATAATTTTGTATGACTAAACTGTCAAAACCATTACTAAGTCATGGCCTATGTAATCATTAAAGCTCTCTGAGTGCGGCAGTTAGAACCAAAAAAATCGAAGATATGTGATATCTACCAACCCGCACTGGGCCCGCGTGGTGGATTATAGCCCATCCCTCTCCTAGAGAGGAAGCCTGAGTCTCTGCAGTGGGAACAATATAGGCTGATCATGATGATGACGATGGGACAGCAATCCGACGACGGGAAAGGGGATCCTCCTCCCTTTTGGAGGAGGTTGTGGGAGGGTCCAGGGTTGCTGCAGACTGCTGATACTAAGGAACATTGCGTGAGAAGCATTATGTTATTTTTAGGTCAAAGAAAAAGCTTGCAACGTTATCTTTATCAACCGCATGACAAATCTAGCTCTAGGTTTCGAAACTAGGTGGAAATACGCAAAAAAAAAATTGGGTTTATCACACATAAATGTTTTGCTTTGGAGAGCAGTTAATAAGTTCTTTAACTTGTTTTATGATATGTTTACTAAAAACTTAAACACCGTAACATTGAAACTAAAAGTGATTCATTTTACATGCATCAAGTATTTTGACAGCAAGAGTATTCACTAACTTTTATAAGAATTTATAATTAAGTTTTTGTGTATGTGACTTATGTTTTAGTCGTTAAATACAAAGTTGTGAAAAATAATCGACTGCAATTTGGCTAAATATAATTCCAATTTTATTATTTATTTTTTATTACGAGTTTATTAAAACAATAGCTTGAGGGAAACGCGCTCATAGCCACAATACCCTTTTGAATAAAGTAAATCACTTCGTTGATTATGCCTTTACTTACCCACGTAAATATTTCCATTCATCCAGTTGGGTGTCGAAAATGGTGACTTGTAGCAGAAAGAAAAAGATATTTTTGTAGACAATTTTATGATCTACAATTTTTGTCTGTGCTATTTTTGCGGTAATACTTACAGTTACAGTCAGTCACACACGAGAAAATGCGAAAAACGGATATTCTTTGACTTTGACTAACTTTTTGAGCACACACGGGATTGGTAGAAACTTTTGATATTTTATTTATGACTAGTGATCCGCCCCGGCTTTGCACGGGTGCATAAAAGATACTAAAACCTTCCTCTTGAATCATTCTACAGAAGTATTAAAAAAAAACCGCATCAAAATCCGTTGCGTAGCTTTAAAGAAGCATAAATAAGGATATAGGGACAGAGAAAGCGACTTTGTTTTATACTATCTAGTGATGACGTTTTCAAGACCAATTTTCAAACTTATGCGAATTATTGATATTTCCAATGTCTATTTTGACGTGACTATTTGGTGTAACCGATACTTTGAGAGGGCCATTAAAGCTAATGACATTAGTGTTTACACCGGATAATACGGCATGCGGTAATAATATGATAACCCTGTGATCTATGCGTGATGAACTTGTCCCTTTTTAGATCATTTGCCGCCATACCGTCGTTTATGCGGCGAGACTGAGGTACAGTTAGTGTTTGCATACGGTGTTGTGTGCTGATTGTTCGTGTGTTTAGATAGCTTATCTTAAAATTAACCGCTTGAAAAATATATATTATAAACAAAAACATTTTCTGATCCGATGATAAGATTTCCGAGAATACAGTTCAGTTTTTCTCTTCATAGCCAACTAGCGGACGTCACGCGGTTTCACCCGCGTAGTTCCCGTTCCCGTGGGAAAACAGAGATAAAGATTAGCCTACGTCATCCGGGGATACTCGTAGTGTAGCTTTACAACAGTGAAAGAATTTTTCAAATCGTTAGTTTTTAAGATAATTGGTTTACATACAAAAATACAAATCTTTCCTCTTTATAAGTAATAATAATATTATTAAGTAAGATTGATGACAATTTATGTTAACATTTGGTCTGTTCCACAGCATACCGTAACTGGATGAACTCGATGGGCGTGGCGCCGCACGTGAACTGGCTGTACTCCGACCTCACCGACGGGCTGGTCATCTTCCAGCTCTACGACATCATCAAACCTGGCATCGTTAACTGGAAGAAGGTAAAACTGACTGGAAATAAAATATTTTGAACTTATATTTAGTTAGAAAGCTGGTTTTATATATGTAAAGACAATACTTTGTTGTATTGCTTTAATTTTAAGGTTGTATATGTTATCTATGCTATTTTTATGTTTAGTTTTTTGTTGTCAAAAGGGAGACTTTAGACGTTTGATTTAAAAATATGTTTTGTGGTTATAAGAGATAAGGAATTGCGAAGGACTGAAATAATAAACTTTAAATGTCGTTTCTTTGTTTACAGGTATGTGTGTACATAATTGGTTTATAATATAATTTTGTATCATAGTTTAGTTTCGTTGTGTTAACAATAAAATCTTTGTTTACAGAGCAACACACGTTTATTATAATTAGTACCTTCGTGTAACAAGAAATAGAGAGAAATAGACTTATAAAACGACATTTTTGTTTATAAACCTTGATAAAACATTAAAGATGGAAAAACTTCGTTTTGAATTCACAATACTTCCGGGGAGTGACGGAAAAACAAATATCTGTTGTATAACATCAATAGCTACTAGTGAAAATAAAGTATACGCTATACCAGAAGAATTTCAAACTGTCACTCATCACAAAGAATTAATAAAAACAGCAGCATTCACCAAGGTAAAAAACAGCCTAAAGAAAAGATACCAGACGCGAAGAGTCTGGATAACAGTAACAGGAGAACTTAAGAAAATCTACTTAGATGAGGATGATAATATACAATTTGAGAATCAGTACTTAGAAGAACTAGAACAAGTTCAAAGTGCGACTGTACAAAGTAGAGAAATACAAGACTCTAAGCAGAAAAACTTGAAACACATAGCAGAGAAGTTTGTGATTGAAAAATTTACCAGCAAAAATTCAAATGCAATCCAATGGATTGACACTTTTGAAAAAGAATGCCTACGCTTTGATGTACCAGAAGACGAGGAAAAAATTGAAATACTTAGATTGTTCATGGATAAAAGTTGTATAGATTGGTATGGTTCCATGATTATAAAATTGACCATGGATTCGGAATGGAAAATATGGAAAAACAAATTCTGTGAGTCATTTGCGAACAAAGGATGGAACCAAGTAACCTACGCTTTATTATTCAAATATAAAGACGGATCATTGGTGGATTATGCAATAAAGAAGGAAAAACTGTTACTGGATATGAGAAACACGATTGATACAGGTACCCTGATAGATCTTATTGCAGCTGGTTTGCCGGAACACATACTGAACAGGATTGATAGAGAAACATTAAGAGATTCAGTGGATCTTTTTAATGAAGTGAGAAGGTTTGAACATTTAGTAAATAAAAAGAATAGTTCGAACTATAGAAAATATGGAAACGCAAGAGAAAACTATAGAAATGAAAATAAAAGCCCATGTCAAACTTGTGAAAAGTTACATAAAGGAATTCGCTATCACCCCGAATCTGCTTGTTGGTTTAAAACAAGAGAAGATGATATAGCAAAAGAGAAAAACATTAAACATGTAAACAACTCTGTGATAGAAGCAGAGTTACATGAAACAGAACAAAAAAACTAATAGTGACACCATTAATAAATGTCAAACTACTATTAAATGATACATTAGAAATTTATGGAGTTTATGATTCCGGTTCAAATGTTTCTTTAATTAATTCGAAGTTATTAAAACTAAAAGGAAAAGGAAATAGTTTGAATGAAGCAAGTTTAGTGACAATTAATGGTGTCAAAAAGGCAAGTGGTTTGACAAATTTAAAAATAAAAATCTTTGAAATTGAAGAAAATACTGAAGTGTACATTATAGATGAACAAAATTTCAAATATGATTTTTTGATTGGATTAGACCTGATAATAAAGTTCAAGTTAATACAAAATGAAGACTTAAAAATTACACAGAAACAAAACTTGAATAAAGCAAAAGTAGAAGGAATCGCTACAAATATAAAAACGAATACGGAGGAAGAAAAAATAACAAAAGTAGAAGAAGTTTTTACAAATTATACAAAAGCTAACGCTAAAGAAGAAAGAATAAAAAACATAGAACAAAGAAAGAAAGAATTTATGATTAATTTTAACGAACATGTAAGAGAAGAAGATTTCGAAATAAAGATAAACCATTTAAATGAATATCAGAAATCAGAAATAAATAAACTGATTAATAAATACAATTCAGTTTTTGCAAAGAATAAATATGACGTTGGAACTGTTAACGAATATGAAGCCAGAATAGACTTGTCAGTAGACAAATATTGTAGCAAGAGACCCTAAAGATGCACTATGGAAGATAAAAAAGAAATAGAAGAACAAATAGGAAAATTATTGGATAATAAACTTATAGAAGAATCCTACAGTCCATTTGCTGCACCTGTCACATTGGCTTATAAAAAAGAAGAAAACAAAAAATCCAGATTATGTATAGACTTCCGAGACTTAAATAAAATAGTAGTACCGCAAGCACAACCATTTCCATTAATAGAAGACTTAGTGACTAAGACAAGGAATTGCAATTTTTATTCAACTTTAGATATAAATTCTGCTTTTTGGTCTATCCCTTTACGAGTAGAAGACAGAAAAAAGACAGGATTTGTAACACAGGAAGGACATTTCCAATGGACTTGCCTACCGTTTGGACTGAAAACCGCACCAGCAATCTTCCAGAGGATATTGAGTAATATACTAAGAAAGTACAAACTTACAGATTTTGCTGTAAATTATATAGACGACATCCTAATATTCTCAAAATCATTTGATCAACATATTCATCATCTAACACAGCTGTTGGAAGCGATTAAAATAGAAGGATTCAGATTAAAAATTACAAAATGCACATTTGCATCAGACTCTGTAAAATACCTGGGTCATATAATACAAAATAATTCTATTAAACCACTGAAAGATAATCTGATTTCAATAAGGAATTTCCCTACTCCGAAAACGCAGAAGAATGTAAGACAGTTTCTGGGGAAAATTAATTTTTATAATGAATATATACCAAGAAGTGCGATTATATTAGATCCGTTACATAACTTACTGAGGAAAAATCAACCATTTATTTGGTCTGACCAATGTCAAAGGGCATTTGAGAAAATAAAAAATCTCTTATGCTCTCAACCAGTTTTAGAAATTTTTGATAAAGATTTACCAATCAATATTTACACGGATGCTTCTATAGAGGGTGTTGGAGCCATTTTAAAACAGACACAGCCAGATGGAAAAGAAAAACCAGTAGCTTACTTTTATAAAAAACTAAATGGAGCCCAAAAGAAGAAAAAAGCGATATACTTGGAGTGCTTAGCCATCAAAGAAGCAGTGCGATACTGGCAGTACTGGCTGATAGGCAAATTATTTACAGTTTATTCAGATCATAAGCCGCTAGAGAACATGAATTTGAAATCGAGAACCGATGAAGAACTGGGTGATTTGACATACTACTTATCACAATATGATTTTATTATAAAATATGCACCAGGAAAGAAAAATTTGGAAGCGGATTGCCTTAGTAGGAATCCTGTACTGGAGTCAAATGAAAATAAAGACGAACAATTGAAAATTGTGAATTTGGTTAACCTAGAAGATATATTAATAGATCAGGATAAAAATGAAGAAATAAAAAAGAATAAAGAAAAAATAATTAATAAACAAAACATCTACTATAAAAAAGTAAGAAACAAAGAAAAAATAATTTTGTCAGAAGAATTCAGTATACAATTTTTAAGAAATATACATGAGAATCTTTGTCATATTGGAATAAAACAAATGTTGAAGACAATTAGCCCACTGTACACAGCAAGAAATTTAACAAAAAACATTAAAAAAGTATGTAGGGAGTGCAAGATTTGTATAAGAAATAAATCAAGAGGACAGTACAAATTTGGATTTATGTCTCATCTGGGTCCAGCGACAAAACCATTTGAAATAATCTCTATAGACACAATAGGAGGTTTTGGAGGGTCAAGGTCTACGAAAAAATACTTGCACTTGTTAGTAGATCACTTCACTAGATACGCATTTATATTAACTTCAAAAACTCAGAGTGCAAATGATTTTATTAAACTAGTTAAAAATATATCAGAAACAGAAGACATTAATATGCTGCTCACCGATCAATATCCTGGTATAAATTCAAAGGAATTCAAGAAATTCTTAAAAGAAAAACAGATAAATATGGTATTTACTGCAGTAAATGCACCATTCTCAAATGGTCTCAATGAGAGGCTAAATCAAACATTGGTTAACAAAATCAGATGCAAAATTAATGAAGATGGAAATAAGAGGGCCTGGACAACAATAGCTCATGAATGTGTGAGTAAATATAATCAAACTATTCACTCAGTAACTGGCTTCTCACCAAGTTATATTTTGTATGGTACAGATGTCACGGTTTTACCCAAGGAATTGAAGCAAGAAAAAACACATAATGACTGGGTCAGAGATAGAGCAACAGCACTTCAGAATACAATAAAATCACACAACTACAACAAAACATTATTTGACAAAAATAGAAAATACCCTGAATTCAACGTTGGAGATATGGTATTTGTGGAAAACGGCAATAGGCTAAATAGGAAAAAACTAGAAGAACTGAAAATTGGACCATTTCAGATTGTTGAAAAAGTTTCAAAATCAATATATAGAATCGACACAGGACACAGGAAAACAGAGTCAAATCTTTATCATATCACAAAACTTATCCCAATACCCATAACACAAGAAGAAGAATCAGGAGATGAAGAAACAGAAGAAAGGGAAGAGTTTTCTTGAAAGAAAATTTACTTGTGAAAATTTTCTTCTCCATGGGGGGAGATGTAAAGACAATACTTTGTTGTATTGCTTTAATTTTAAGGTTGTATATGTTATCTATGCTATTTTTATGTTTAGTTTTTTGTTGTCAAAAGGGAGACTTTAGACGTTTGATTTAAAAATATGTTTTGTGGTTATAAGAGATAAGGAATTGCGAAGGACTGAAATAATAAACTTTAAATGTCGTTTCTTTGTTTACAGGTATGTGTGTACATAATTGGTTTATAATATAATTTTGTATCATAGTTTAGTTTCGTTGTGTTAACAATAAAATCTTTGTTTACAGAGCAACACACGTTTATTATAATTAGTACCTTCGTGTAACAAGAAATAGAGAGAAATAGACTTATATATAGATTTTGTTAGTCTGTATAGCCAGCAAAAAAGGGAGAAGGAGAACATGCAACTGCTTTATTTTATTTTTTAAATTAAGGAAATTACAGACTAATAACTACAAAATGACAATAAAATATAACTAAATTGCTAATTACTAGCCGCCACAGATAAATACAAAAAATGAATACTTCCATAAAGCATAAGTTAAAATAATTTGTCACTGCAATACCTACTGTAAAAATATTTATTGATTTAATTGTTTCTATCGTAGTTACTAACTCATTACTTTATTTACCTATTCTCTTCGCGCACTGTTCGGCCAAACTTCTGACATCACTCGTCTCATTGTCTTTGAGTGAAAAAATTGAATATACTCTATTGTAAACCATAACCAACCTATCGCGCTTGTTCTTCAAGGTTGTCCATTGAGATTTTATTAAAGTACGTAGCTTAATTCTTTACGTGCGCCGAAACGTACTCGTACTTTTGCTGTATGAGCGTAATAGGCTCGTATAAGTACAGGATGTAAATTAACCCTTCACACATTGTCAACCAAGCATTCTGTACATCAAACTAAGAACCCCTACGCAAAAATGTTTGCAGGGAAACGACTTTTTTTTGGGATCAAAACTCAATGTAGCTCTTAAAACATTGTGCTAGTGGATGCTTTTTAATAGCAAAAGGGTCATGAAGGTAATTGAAGTAGTGTCTGAAAAACTAGTATTTACAAAAACAGCTGTGCAACGTTTGGAACTTTGACCCCCAATATCTCCGTAACTAGGGGTTCCCAGGTCTGGTCTATAACAAAAAAAATAAAGTCCAATTTTCTCAAGTTTCTACGAGCATGTTGCTGAAAATCAGTATGAGAAAACTAAGATGCTCATAATGTATCGATTTATCTTACCAGGTGCACCGCCAGTTCTCGAAGCTGCGCAAGTTCATGGAGCGTCTGGAGAACTGCAACTACGCCGTGGAGCTCGGCAGACAGCTCGGCTTCTCGCTCGTCGGTATCGCTGGAGCTGATATCAATGAGGGCAACGCCACGCTCACGCTAGGTACGTATCGATATAAAGTTTAATAACTGTACATTTGAATGTCTCATTGGTATTGTAGTCTATCTGCCGCACTCAGAGAGCTTCAATGATTACTTAGGCCATCACTTAGCAATGGTTTTGACAGTTTTGTCATACAAAAATATGTCAAACCTTTACTAAGTGACGGTTTAAGAAATCATTAAATATCTCTGAGTACGGCAGTATAATATGAATAGGTATACATACCTAAATGATATGAATAGGTCCTGGGTTCGATTCCCGGCTATTGAGTTTTTTCCATTAGGAATCTCTTGGAAGCAGCGACGGATATTGGTCCCCGGGGAAATGTAGGTACACTGCTAGGTACATCTTTGCCTAACCATTCGTTGCAATGCAGCGTTTGTAAGGTTAAGCAACAGGCATTTTCGTTTGAGATCACCACACGAACCCTTCTTTATACACTTTAGGTGCAAAGTGTAGTTATTTCTGGGCCGCGTGTTGTACACTAGTTATCGCGGCCTCGATATATAGGGCTAAGAAGGAACATGGGTGGTTTTTAGTCAGTAATAGAAGTCTGACACTCCCTTTCGCTCTGCCCAAGAGCGGGAGGGGATATATGATGATTTTCCAAAGCCAAAAAAAAAAAAAGAAAAGTGTAGTTATTTATGCTCAACAATATCTCATTCTCATGCGCTTATCCCAATTCATTTGGGGTCGGCGCAGCAGGTTTTGGGAACTGCCTTGAAAGACAGGACGTGTCTGCTTGCCTAATCATCCTTTACACAGTCCATCCAGTTAGTTTTTGCTCTTCCTCTACTCCATTTTTCAACATTGATCATCATCTTGAGTGTCAGACTTCTACTGACTAAAATCCACCCATGTTCCTTCTTAGCCCTTTGTGTGCCCGCGGTATCTCTTTTGAATAACCCGCAGCCCCGATGGGCAATCCATCTTGCCTTGATGATTGCAAAACGCAATATGTTTTACATTGTAATCTTTACTAAGTATACCTACACGTTTATTCCAGCGCTGATCTGGCAACTAATGCGCGCGTACACGCTGTCTGTGCTGACGCGACTGGCCAACACCGGCAACCCCATCATAGAGAAGGAGATCGTGCAGTGGGTCAACAACAAGCTCAGCACTGCTGGCAAGACTTCTAGCATCAGGAGCTTCCAGGTACGTTCACTGTTGTTGAAGTACTTGTAAAGAAAGTAGTGTTGTTTATGAAAGAAGGACCTATATTAGCAAAAACAGAGAATTATCTCAGCCACAGTGGCTAAAAGATTGGCTGCTACGCCATGCTTCGTGTTCTTGATCCCCGCACGGAACAAAATATTTATTTGTAATAGGGTAGATCTAATTAATCCATCAAGTAGATATCCAAAAAATATTGGACACGTATTTTTTTTCTTTTTCACGTAAACTAACAATGATGACGATAAAGTGCTTTGAAAACTCGTGTGACCTCATATTCTTAGACATTAGTATGACAACTTTTAGCGGTCAGTGACGTCACAAGCCCCCACTCAAATCTTTTGACGCGTTTTATCTTCGTCAATTTTTATTGATTTGTTAAAACAAAAAATACGTATCCAATATTTTTTTTGAAAATCTAACAGACAGACTTATTAGAATCATATTTTGTATCGTCAGTAAACGTCCGTATTGTTTCAGCTCTGGCTATTTGTATATCTAAGTTTAAATGTTTATTAAGGATACAGGAGAAATTCGATTTCTAGGCCAACCTTTAATAAAAGTTTTGCCCTCAAACACACGAACTTCACAGGTTTCATGAGTAGTTCTTATCATTCTCTTGCTGTCGTACTCAGAGATATTTAATGATTACTTAAGCTGCTTAGTAAAAGTTTGACATATTTTTGTATGATAAAACTGTCAAAACCATTACTAAGTGATGGCCTAAGTAATCATTAAAGCTCTCTGAGTGCGGCAGTTGGCCTCATCTCAATTTATGTGTGAGCGGCGCAGCGTGTTTAATTCCACACTTCTCTGTTACTCGGCATCTCATCAGACACCTTCTTACTTACCATATCGACGCGACGGCTGCGACGGCACAGTTGGCACAGTGGCTCAAGCAGTTAACTGCTGCGTTACGTGTCGCGGGTTCGGTTCCCCTTACGGGACTTATAATACGTTAACTTGAAATATACAAATTATCTACTTACTAGACTTACTAATTAATTTTTTAAGTCACGACAAGAAAGAATAAAGACATATGCAAATATTTGCAAAAAAACGTGTAGTCTCAGTCGCAATGTTTAAGGGATTGGCTGCTACCCCGCGTCTTGTGGGTTCGATCCCCGCACGGAACTAAAACATTTGTATAGGTAGTTGTTCCAGGTCTGGCTGTTTGTGTATGTGAGTTTAAATGTTTGTAAACGCACCCACGATACAAGAGAAATTCCTAATGTGAGGCCACGTTTCAAACAAAGGTTTTGCTGTCGAACTAAATTAACTGACGATCTTAACAGGTTTCATGAGTGTGGATTTCTAGATAGTTGTACCAAGATAAAATCAAACCCTAAATTATAATCTCACTAGCTTTGTAGCCTGGTTTTTCCCGCGGGTCTCCTCACAGGAGACTCCTTTTAACTAATTTACGGGTAGCCAGAAAAAAATAATGACGACTATTTTTCCAATTCTAGGACGAGGTGTTGGCTGACGGTAAGGTAGTCATCGACCTAATTGACGCCATTAAGCCTGGCGCCATCAACTACGACCTTGTTCTGCACGGAGGCACACAGGAGGTAACATATATATTTCATTTCTCGCTTAATTATTACTTACTTTATTCTTACGTTATTATTGACAGCTTCGTTGGTGTAGTGGTCACAAGCGACTGCTGGGCATGAGGTTAGAGTCGGTTAGAGACCTGGGTCGGACAAATGGTTATTGGGTTTTTTATGGTAAATTTCGCAGCAGTAGCAACTGAGTTGGGATTTATGCCCGATTGTTGGCAATAGGCTTGCCCCTATTACATGGAACTTCAACGTAACTGCTGAAATGTGGGTGTACTAGTTTGGTACACCTCTCCCTATATCTTTATTAGGGATTACAGGCGTAATGTTATGAAGATGATGAAGTTTTCTAGTAACCACCCGGACTTTACATTTCTGCCCGGTTTTTAGCAATAGGGCTCACCTTCATTACAAATGACACATATTTGGCGAATTTCATCATACATGTACTCTACCCAACCTCGCTACGAACACAGCCGTATCATATATAGCCATATCATCACAAACAAGTTGTTTCGTAAACCTAACGCATAATTCCCCCCCACAGGAGAACCTAGCGAACGCGAAGTACGCGATCTCAATGGCCCGTCGTTGCGGCGCGCGCGTGTACGCTCTGCCCGAGGACATCACGGAGCGCAAACCCAAGCTCATCATGACCGTGTTCGCGTGCCTCATGGCGCTCGACTACATTCCCGCCATGGATGCGCCCGTCAAGGCGTAAGAACATTATGTACTTTATCTGCTACATGTGGGACGGCCATTGGGAATACATAGCAAACTAGCGAAACTACCCCGCACGGGCGCAATGTAGATATGAAACTTCCTCTTGAATTACTCTATCTATTAACACCAATCTATATAAAGAATAAAAAGGAGCTATGCTTTATTTTTTAGACGTAAGGTCGAATTTCACCTATGACGCTTAACGTAACCGCGTTCAAAATTTATGAGTGTCATAATTACTATGTGATATTGACATTGATAGCTCTTAAACGCTGTTAAGATGTGCCGATCGCATTGCATTTAATTAGTGAAATCAGCTATGATTTCTATGATACACAATATAGCTTGTCAGTTGAGCTGAAGTCGTACTTTGACGATCTAACTCGTCAAAGTACGGGAGAGATAGGAACGTCAAAGTACGAGAGAGATAGTGCTATACGATATAAGTAGCACCATCCCTTTTTTTCTCGACATTTGCCCGCTTATGTAATTATTGTGTAAGAAACACGTAGGTTCTAATAACATTACACAATACGTAAAAAAAAATCGTAATTTATTCCCAATGCCCGACTGTATGTAGATATATATAGTTATGTAAGCTTAGTACTGTGTCGTCTTACTGGAAATATTGACATTTATCTACAAAACAGTAGCTTATTTATTTGTAGAGTATATTTTTTCGCCATTCTGGTTTATATTCGTAAGCGACTGATTCGTTTAATGTTTTACTCTATTAGTTTATAAAATCGTTAGATTTGATTTATTGATTTTGTATTCTTTTTAGAGTTGCAATGTTATTTTTATATTGTCAACGTTTCCAGTCCAGAAAGAGGGTTCATATACATTTTAAATTGTCTGTGTCGTCATTTTTATTTGTTGGTTTTTGAACGTTTCAAAAGGTTTTTCAGTGGAGTAATTTGTGTATTTCTTTCATTTTCCATTGACTAGCCTTTTAGCTGATGGGTATATAAAATTACAAGGCATTTTATATAAAAAAAAATACTATGAAATAGATAAGGAACTTTATAATCTACACAAAATAAGTGTTATTAACAATACCCGACACAGTGCAACATAAAATTAGCTATAGGAGTCACCACACGTCATATTAAAGACGTTTTTAGTGCCCATACTCGATGAAGTATGGGTTTTTATCTCAATAAGACATAACTTGCGACTAATAACTATAAGAGGCCTAGGAAGGTGTTTAAATGGCTGTATTTCAATTATAAAGGGTGTAAAAGTACCCTTTACGCAAACGAAGGGCATTTGTTCTCCCCACCACTGCGATCATTTTTTGGTTCTAGACCATACCTGGGAACCTCCTAGTTACGGTGATATTGGGGGTCAAAGTTCCAAATTTTGCACAGCTGTTTTTGTAAATACTAGTTTTTGAGGTTATAACTTGACTTAAATGACCTCCATGACCCATTTACTATTCAAAGCATCCACTAGCACAATGTTTTAAGAGTGCTACATTGAGTTTTAGCATAAAATCTGATTTTTGACCCCAAAAAAAAAATCGTTTCCCAGCAAAAAGTTTTGCGTAGGGGTACTTAGTTTGATGTACAGAATGCTTAGTTGACGTATGTGTAAAGGGTTGATTTACACCCTGTATAGCCATTGAATTTTTAACGAAATAATTACGATACCCACCTACTGGTACAATGGAAAAGAAAACAGTTCTCTATTTAAAAAATAAGATTTTTATTTACAGTTTTTATCATATTTTTTATGGTGTATGGCAACCAATCCGATCTAACCTAAAAATAATTGGATTGGTTTGCGAGTAAAAAGTTATTTACATCTAACCATCGTTTGGTCGAGTTTTATAACTTTCTAACCAAATATAGCAAAAAAATTAAACTTGATTTCAAATACAGCAAAACAAATTGCATGTATTTCGTCTTCCAGTTTTAACGAACGATTTCATTCGCTATACCAAAGCGATAAAGCATTTATTCGACTGAAAATGTATTGTACTACATTCCAAATTATACAACATTTGTGTGTCGGATCTGGGTGTGTTGCTAGTTAGGTGGGATAACGTGGCGTCGCGGATACTAAATATGTTACACGACTGAAAACACAGTAGAATCTCGACTATCCGGATCAATTAAAAGCAGGGGTATTCCGGATAATCGATGTCATGTGAAAATCAAACAATATTATAACTTTTTATTAAAGATATTGTTTCACATTATTAATTTAGACAATAAGATATAAAAATACGATAGTTAAAACCGTATAAAGTCCGTATAATCGGGATTCT